>OX422223.1:136328467-138898467 GCA_949130495.1 Sambucus nigra
TGACATCGACTTAATTAAATCAACAAATCAAAGTGTAAAATAATTTCCACACCAATAACGTCTAAAACTATGTAACGCTTTTTCAAGACTTTGTCAGGACGTGCAAACCCGTTGATTAATTTCCAACCAAACACTCTCATAAATAATAAATCATTTATTTTTCTTGAGGTGATCTAAATTCAAATGGCCTCTTTTAGGCATATTTATCTTTTTACTATCTTTAAACTTTTTCGGGGCTCTTTTCTACCTCTTTGGAGCTTCACAACGTTTTAAAATGCCACAATTTTGTATCTCCGATTTAAAAGGTGGTTTAATCACATATGATATTATGATTACCTTTCATAGTCCTCCCCCGTTTTCACACACACACACACACACACACACACACACACACATATATATATATATATATATATATATATATATATATATATATATATATATATATATACATATACTGAGGCAAATTCCTCACGGGTAACGGTTCTTACATGCACTACTTTCATTGTCAAGTTTTATCGCATATGGTTCGTTTTAAAGATAGGATTGAGATGGAAACACTTCGATAAACTTGTGATAGACAGTTAAAATAATCAAACAAATCTGTGTAAGTGTGCATTAAAGTAAATCATGATTCAAACATGTAGAAAATAATCTCAAATCTCATCTTACTGACTGCAAACATTATAAAGTACATGGATGAAATGATGTATCATCTCAAAACACTATCGAACAGTCACATGGATATGGAATGATGTTTTGACTTGGTCATCCTAAATGTCCATCCATATACGGTGTAAGACAAAATATAAAAATCTTTTTGTTTTTTTCAAAAGTTTATCAAAATAAAATCTTTTTGGCTTTTTCAATTTTTTCTAAAAAAAATAGATTTTTTTTATATTTTTCCAATTTTTTTCAAAAACTAAAATCTTTTTGGTTTTTGGAAAAAATATATCAAAATTGGAAAATATAATAACAAAATTGGTACACACTTGTAATAGGCATAAAATATCATCATGAAAATCATCCTATGATAACAAACAAGTCTAAACCTCAACGCTTAGGTGCAGTGGAATTTTCCAATGGTGGTGACATCATATGAAAAATATCCATAAAAATCATGTGAAATTTTGACCAAAAACTTTACTTGCTCCCTAATATGTGCAAACTCTCTCATGTAATCATCCGGATCATCATGTGTGGGTGCATGTGTCGTATCTTGACGTGGCAAAAATTTGTGCGACACATTACCCAACTTAAAACAAAATTCCCTAAGGTGTCCTCTCTTCTTGCAATGGGTGCAAACATACATGAGCCTAGGAACACCTCTCCTAAATCGTCTAGAATGCGCCCTCCTATCGGGTAATGAATGCTTAGGTGGGTTGTATTGAGAGTCATAAGGATCTATAACAAACTCGGGAACTGGTTAGGGTGCAACATGATAAGTAGATGCACCATCATGACCAATTCCTAATCTATCAACATTACCCAAAGCGGGACCGATGAGCATCTTTCCTACCTTCTTACATGTATCCTCTATAGTGACCTTTACCTCCCAGGCTCGTTCGATATCTCTCTCTAGTTGGACCACACTGGATTTAAGATCACTCTTTTCCAGACCTACCACGATCAACTACTCACTCAAAGTAACCTTCACCTTCTCGAGTTGACTTGCCGACACCTCAAATCCCCTCAAAACCTCTATCTCCCCCTCTCTCCAAATTTCACACTCTAATACCTAACTCCTTATTCAACTTATTTGTCTTTAAGATCTCGGCATAAAAATCACTAAACGTAATTTAGAGCTCACTTTCACCCTCACTAGCATACTCACTCTCACACTCGCTAGAGACACTCCAATTATCATAGGGGCTCTCACCTGCACAAGTATCCTCATCATCGTGGGACAAAATAGATGTGCTCATGCGACTAGATATAAATGAAACACACATCCCATATGAAGATTCATCCCTGGAATCCTTCACCTCTTCCTCACTATCACTAATAGTGGCTGGCATGGCAATCTTCTTGCCCTTTCTCTTTAGCCTAGTGGGACACTCAAATGCCCTATGCCCCTTACCCTCACATTTAAAACATCTCTCCTCTTCCTCATTCTCTTTCTCACTGATCTCTTTGGACTCTTCTTTCTTTTTATTTTTCTCAAAAAATCTTTAATTGGAAGAATTTTCTCTTAAAAATTTGAGAAACTTTTTGAAATTTTTGGCAAGCATGGCCACATCATCAAAATTAAATTCTCCCTCAGAATCGGACTCACAAACACGCCTTTTATTTTTCTCCTAGATACTTCCTCACCCTTCCTAGATTGTTATTTAAGTGAAATCCCTCTACCCTTCGGCTTAACGGTCGTAGGAAACATGTCGATCTCATAAGTTTGACGATCTTCTACGAGTTCTTCTAACCTAAGTGTATCCAATATCCCCAAAGAATTTAAAATAGTGACCATAGGAATAAAACGGGATGGAAGAGATCTCAAAATCTTTTTGACAACTCTTGTCTCATCAATTTTCTCAGCCAAATTAAATCTTGTGTTGACTATGTTCGACAACCTAGCATAAAACTCGTCAAAACATTCAGACACAGAAATTGTGATTGTCACAAATTGGGTGGTTGAAATTTTGCAACTTAGCCACCTTAACTGTGTTGGTGCCCTCATGTGTTAATTTTAAAACATCGTATGACTCTTTAGACATAGTGCACGTCATAATTCGGCGAAACTCATCGGGAGTGATGGCTCCAGAAATAGCACTCAAACCACGTGAATTAAAATCACTCCATTTAAATTCTTCTTCAGTCGACAAAGTCACAGGTTTGGGAAAAATTTCATTATTAACAACATGAGTGGGTGCAGTCCACTCTCTTTCACAAGTGATCCAGACACGTTCATCAATTCCTTTTAAACTCGATTTCACGCGGGCTTTTTAGTGGGCATAATTAGTCCCATAAAAAACTGGCAACCGATTATATAAGTTTTCATTCGAAAACATTGTGATATTTCACAATCAAATTTTTCTAAAAAATCAATATCACAAAAATTTTGCAAAAAAAGATCACTCGATAATTTAGTGTAACTTTCCTAGATACCAATTTGACGACGTGATAAGTCAAAAGCTATTAGATAAAAAAAATCAGGATCACGCGATAAATTAGTGTAACCCGGTCTGATACCAAATTGAGAATGCGGTGTGATATCGATTATGTGGATTCACAAATTTCCAATTAAAAGTTTATTTAACCCGATGTCAATTTTTTTATCCAAATGAATTAAACCCTAACACATGCATCTTGGTGTATAATTCACGACATCACAAATAAACATAAATTGTTGACACACAGATTTCAGGAACAAATCCCCCCAAGGACAAAACCTTTATTTCAATAAATGTAACAAGACTTACAGAAATATGTAGTGTATATTTTGCGGAACGCTCACATAGGTCGCAACCTAGAATCCACAATGGATTGACCGCAACAAAATCATAAAAAACGCAGTTCTATCTTCAGCAAGGAACACCCTCAAGCACTCCCAAGTGACCGCAGTCGTTAGCCATCACCTCCCTCAAGAGCTACCAAGTCAGCCGTAGATATTTCTTCTCTACAAGAGAAACTTCACCAAAGTTATATCTTGGGTTCTAAAACAATTCACTAAATCTATTGGGATAATTTGTGAATTGAAAAACAAAGTTAAAAACTCCTAAATGAGAAGACTAAAATTATGCAGTTTGCAGTTTTCGTAGATTGAAAAACTTAGGTCTTCTGAAGCAAAATGGACTCATTTAACAGGTATTTATAAAAAAATTAAGTCGGTGGCTTCGTTCGAACGACAATGGGAGGTCTCTCGAATGACATCAAATTTCGCTTCAAGGGACTTCTCGCAATATATCAAATGAGGTAAAAATATCAAAACAGTAGCATGTCGTTTGATGAAACTGATCAAGCGAGCTTCAAGCGACCCTTCGCTCGAGATGCAATGTCGCATGAAGCAGTTGTTTGAACAACTTGCTCCTGTCGTTTCGATGACATTAACATGTCATTTGAACGACGTCAACAAAAAATAATTTTTTTATTAAAACTCCGCGTCAGGACTTAGAAAAATATTTTGACGAAAAATGACGTCTCTGATGTTTAAAAACATTTTATAAATATTATCCCAACACTTTAAATGAAACATTAAGGGACTTAAACACAACCTTATTAAAATATATCTCGCAGAGGCTTTCTTGTTGAAGAATGTTGATATTCGGATCCGTCTCAATGCATGATTGGACTTGAACTTTTCTTCAACGGTTGTAGCGGTATACAACATACACTAATGTAAACGAACTATGTAAAATATGTCCTTACAAATGTCCCCCTATGTCTATGCCGGGACAAACTAAAACCATCCAAATTATCAAATCAAAATGTCCTATACAAATCTAATACCCTCACGAGACCCCAAAACTGAAAAGGTACTTAAAAATGCAATTCTGAAACTTTCTTGAAATATATTAAACTTGAAATCTTCAATTCTCCAACTTTTCCTTGTCATCATCAGGATGTGTAAAATAATGATCCTCAAATTTTGTACCTACACACATGAGACAAGAAACAAATACATTCGTGATGTATCGAGTTTGAATTGAGATAAACATATAAATAAAAACAAAGATCAAATCTCAAATCTCCCCCATAATTAAAACTTCCCCATTAAATCATTACTCATCTTCCCTCTTTTTATTTGTCCAAAGTAAACAAGGAAAGGAGTAAAAAAAATTAAGCATGGAGTGTCACGACAAGAAAATAAAGTCAACTACGATCATCGAAGGATAAAATCAAAAGCATCCACCAACTATTTTTGATTTCTCAAAATTTTTCAACAATCAAATTTATAAAAAAAAATCACACACTAGGAATTTACACTAAGATAACCAAATCGTGGAAACAGAATGAATGGGTGTGAACATATTCAATAGGCAAATTAACTCAAACATACATAACAAATGTGCACGATGAATATGGATACTGTTAATGAGTGAACTTCATACTCATCCTTAGGTGTAAAAATTATTGAATTCAAATGACATCCACTTAATCAAATCAACAAATCAAAGTGTAAAATGATCTCCACACCAATAACATCTAAAACTATCTAACGTTTTTTCAAGACTTTGTCAGGACGTGCAAACCCGTTGATTAATTTCCAACCAAACACCCTCATAAATAATAAATCATTTATTTTTCTTGAGGTGATATAAATTCTAATGACATTTTTCTTTTTATTGCCTTTAAAATTTTCGGGACTCTTTTCAACCTCTTTGGAACTTGACTACTTTTTACAATGCCACACTTTTTTTGTCTGATTTAAATGGAGGTTTAATTATAAAGGATATTATGATTACCTTTCATAGTCCTCCCCTATTTTTCACACACACGCGCGCGCGCGCGCACACACACACACACACACACACACACACACACATATATATATATATATATATTGAAACAAATTCCTCACGGACAACGGTTCTTACATGCACTACTTTCCTTGTCAAGTTTTATTGCATATGGTTCGTTTTAAAGACATGATTGAGATGGAAACACTTCGATTAACTTGTGATAGACAGTAACAATAATCAAACAAATCCATGCAAGTGTGCATTAAAGAAATCATGATTCAAACATGTAGAAAATAATCTCAAATCTCATCTTAATGACTCCAAACATTATAAAGCACATGGATGAAATGATGTATCGTCTCAAAACACTATCGAACAGTCACATGGATATGGAATGATGTTGTGACTTGGTCATCCTAAATGTTCATCCATATACAGTGTAAAACAAAATACAATTTTTTTTTTATCTTTTTCTAAAATTTTTATCGAAATGAAATCTTTTTTGGCTTTTTCAATTTTTTCTCAAAAAAATAGATTTTTTTTTTGTATTTTTCCAATTTTTCTCAAAAACTAAAATCTTTTTGTTTTTTTGAAAAAATATATCCAAATTAGAAAATATAATTACGAAATTGGTACATACTTGCAATAGGCATAAAATATCATCATGAAAATCATTCTATGATAACAAATAAGTCTAAACCTCAACCGTTAGGTGCGGTGGAATTTTCCAATGGTGGTGACATCCTATAAAAAACATCCATAAAATCATGTGAATTTTTGACCCAAAACTTTACTTGCTCCCTAATATGTGCAAACTCTCTCATGTAATCATCCGGAGCATCAAAATTTGTACAACACATTACCCAACTTAAAACACAATTCCTTATGGTGTCCTCTCTTCTTGCAATGGGTACAAACATACACGAGCCTAGGAACACCTCTCCTAAATCGTCTAGGATGCGCTCTCCTATCGGGTAATAGATGCCTAGGTGGGTTGTGTTGAGAGACATAAGGATCTATAACAAACATGGAAACCGGCTCGGGTGCAACATGAGAAGTAGATGCACTGTCATGACCTATTCCTAATCTCTCAACATTACCTAAAGCGGAACCGAGGAGCATCTTTCTTACTTATTTGATGTATTCTCTATTATGACCGTTACCTCCCGGGCTCGTTCGAGATCTCTCTCTAGTTGAATCACACTGGCTTTAAGTTCACTCTTTTCCTGACCTACCCCGATCAACTTCTCACTCAAAGTAACCTTCACCTTCTCAAGTTGACTCGCCAACGACTTAAATCCCCTCAAAACCTCTCTCTCTCTCTCCAAATCTAACACCCTAAGACCTAACTCCTTATTCAACTTCTTCGTCTTTAAGGTCTGGATCTACAAATCTCAAAAAGTAATTTGGAGCTCACTTTCACCCTCACTAGCACACTCAGACACTCAAACTATCACCGAGGCTCTCAAGTGCACAAGTATCCTCATCTTCATGGAACAAACTTGATGTGCTCACGTGACTAGCTAAAAATGCAACACACATCCTTAGAATCCTTCACCTCTTCCTCGCTATCGCTAAGAGTGAATGGCATGTCAATCTTCTTGCCCTTTCTCTTTAGCCTAGTGAGACACTCAAATTACCTATGCCCATTACCCTCACATTCAAAACATCTCTCCTCTTCCTTATTCTCTTCCTCTTTCTCACCGCTCTCTTTGGACTCTTCTTTATTTTATTTTTCTCAAAAAATATTTAATTGGAATATTTTTCTCTTAAAAATTTGGGAAACTTATTGAAATTTTTAGCAAGCATGTCCACAACATCAAAATCAAATTCTCCCTCAGAATAGGACTCATAAACACCCTCTTTCGTTTTCTTCTCTCTCTTCCTAGGCACTTCCTCACCCTTCTTAGATTGTGCCTTAAGTGCAATCCCTCTATCCTTAGGCTTAACGGTCGTAAGAAACATGTCGATCTCATAAGTTTGAAGATCTCTTACGACGTCTTCTAATCTAAGTATATCTAATATCCCAAAGAATTCAAAAAAGTGACCTTAGGAATAAAACGGGATGGAAGAGATCTCAAAATCATTTTGATAACTCTCGTCTCATCAATTTTCTCACCCAAATTAAAACTTATGTTGACTATGTCCGACAACCTAGCATAAAACTTGTCAAAATATTCAGACTTAGACATTGTGATTGTCCCAAATAGGGTGGTCAAATTTTGTTAATTAGACGCCATAAATGCGTTGGTGCCCTCATGTGTCAACCAATTTTATAAGTTTTTATTCGAAAACATTGCGATATTTTAAAATCAATTTTTTCTAAAAAATCGATGTCACAAAAATTTTGAAGAAAAAATGATCACCCGATAATTTAGAGTAACTTGCTCTGATACCAAATTGACGACGTTAGAAATCAAAAGGTATCAGACAAAAAAAATCAAGATCACGCGATAAATTAGCGTAACCCGCTCTGATACCAATTTGAGAATGCAGTGTGATATCGATTGTACGTGGATTCAAAAATTTCCAATTAAATGCTTATTTAACTAGATGTAAATTTTTTATCCAAATTAATTAAACCCTAACACATGCATCTAGGTGTATAATTAATGCCATCACAAATGATGACACATATTTCAGGAAAAAATCCCCCGCAAGGGCAAAACCTTTTTTTCAATAAATGTAACAACACTTACATAAATCTGTAATGAATATTCCGCAGAACACTCACATAGGTCGCAACTTAGAATAAAAAATGGATTGACCGCAACAAACTCACAAGAACCGCAACTCTATCTTCAACAAAGAAAACCCTCAAGCACTCCCAAGTGACCGCAGCCGTCAGCCATCACCTCCCTCAAGAGCTACCAAGTCAGCCGTAGAAATTTCGTCTCTACAAGAGAAACTTCACCAAAATTGTATCTTGGGTTCCAAAATAATTCACTATATCTATTGGGATGATTTTTGAATTGAAAAACAAAGTTAAAAACCCCTAAATGCGAAGATTAAAATTCTGCAGTTTGTAATTTCTTAGATTGAACTTAGGTCTTCTGAAGCAAAATGGACTCATTTAATAGTTATTTATAAAAAAATGAGTCGGAGGCTTCGTTCGAACCACGATGGGAGGTTTCTCGAATGACATCAAATGTTGCTTGAAGGGACTTCTCGCGATCTATCAAATAAGGTAAAAATATCAAAATAGTAGCATGTCGTTTGTTAAAACTGATCAAGCAAGCTTTAAGCGACCCTTCACGTGGAATGCAATGTCACGTGAAGTAGTCATTTGAATGAATTTCTCCCGTCATTTGAACGACATTGACATCTCGTTTTAATGACATCAGTGAAGAATATTTTTTTATTAAAACTCCGCCTCAGGACTTAGAAAAAATATTTTGACGAAAAATGATGCATCGAATGTTTAAAAACTTTTTAGAAATATTATCCCAACACTTTAAATGAAACATTAAGGGACTTAAACACAACCTTACCAAAATCTATCTCCTAGAGGCTTGTTTGTTGAAGAATGTTGATTTTTGGATCCATTTTGATGTATGATTGGCCTTGAACTTTTTTTCGACGGTTGTAGCAGTATACGACATACACTAATGTAAACGGACTATGTAAAATATGTCCTTACAGTGCACCAAATTAATAGAATTTAATTGTAAGTCCCCTCTCATCATTTTGAGAGTGTATGGACGAGTATTGTCTCGTCCTACACTGTCGTCTCTTCGAGAGAGTTTGATTTTCATGTCACCAAGTTAATGATGTTTAGAGGAACCATAATTAAATTATTTTCAAATTTGAATGCATCAAATTAATGGTGTTTTATTATAAGTTCCCTCTCTTCATTTTGAGAGTACATAAACAAGTATCGTCTCGTCCTACACTGACGTCTCGCCGAGAGAGTTTAACTCTCATATCACCAAGTTAATGATGTTTAAATGAACCGTAATTAGATGATTTTCAATTTTTCTTTGTGTTTTCCACCACCTTAGTGATGTTATCACTGTTCCCCCCTTTTGGTGTTATTGAGAATCCATGGACAAGGTGAGCCACGTATGGATTCTTATGTCACCGAGAGTGAGTTAATGCCAATTCACCACACGAGTCTTTTTAGCTGAGGATAACTTGTACAATTTAATCAATTCATACAACAAAGATATGAGGGAACACTTGAGATTTTTCATTCATCATTTTTTAGTACACCTATAAAAAAATGGTAAAATAAACAAAAATATAAAATCTTATTGTTAATATTTCTTTAAGTGATGAGCGTTCCACGGTTTTGAGAATGGCTCTCCCTCCAATTTCTCAATCCGATAAGTGACAAAAAAAACTTCCTCATTAACTCTGTAGGAGATATGCTATTTTACATTGAGTTTATTCTGCTTCATCCCGGATTTTTTCAAAACTAGATCTCCAACGGCTATCGGCCTAGCCTTAACCCTCTTATTGTAGAATTTTATAATCTTTTGCTGAGAAGCAACCTGCCTAACCTCTGCATCCTCTCGTCTTTCTTCGATAAGGTCCAAATCTAATCTTCTCTCCTCAGTGTTTATTTTTTGGCTGTATATTTGAACCCTGTGACTTCGTAGCCGATCGTTGTGGGTATCACTGCCTCTGCGCCATAGGTAAGCATGAAATGGGTATCCCCGATTGGCATACTCTCTGTCGTCCTGTATGCCCACAGGACAATGTGTACCACTTCCATCCAAAGACCCTTGGCATCTTACAATTTCTTCTTGATCCCATCTAGGATAGTTGTGTTTGTCATCTCATGAGAAAAACTATTTGATGCCGACCCTCCTACAGTAGGCCTTCAGGGACGAGTTTTTGAACTATTTACCATTATCGAAGATCAAGGTGTTGGGAATACCATACCTACAGATGATATTCCTCTAAATAAATTTGAAGGTCTTCATCTCGGTCATAGTTATCATGGCCTCAGCCTCGACCCACTTAAGAGAAATAGTCAATTGTCATAATAAGGTATATGTAATTGCCTATTTACCTTGGCAGGGGTCCTACCAAGTCGATCCCCCAAACCACAAATGACCAAGGGGAAATAATAGATGATAAGGGTTGATGAGGTTGGTGAGGTATTCTAGCATATCTTTGGCATTTATCATATCTCTTCACATAGTTGGCTGCATTTTTGGCCAAGGTCGGATACTAGTACCCTTGAGTGATTATTATTTTTGCCAAAGACTTCCCGCCTATGTGGCTTGATTAAGAGCCCTCATGCACATATTTTAGTATATAATCCACCTCTATTGGATAAACACATCGCAGTAAAGGGATGATGAACCATTTCTTGTACAAGATGTCTCCTATGATCTAGAACTTAGCCGCCTTGTACCTCAACTTCTTTCTCTCCATTTTGAACTCTGACAACTCGCCATATATGATGTATCGGATGACGGGATTCATCCATGACGCCCCTAAGTTCAGGTTTAAGCAGAACTCCACTATATTGTCCTCTTCTTCAATGGTCGATCGATGTAAGATATCTACTGGCACTGGTCTTCTGATATCCGTTCTAGTTGAGGATGCTAATCTTTCCAAGGCGTCCACTCGACTGTTGTTTATCCGAGGGATCATTTTTAGATTTACCTCTCTAAAGTTATTCAACATTACTTTTACCCTTGCTAGGTATTTGGCCATCCTCTAATCTTTTTACTCATACACTCCCAAGATCTGATTCACCACCAATCGGGATTCAATATGAGCTATCATCTGTCTAAAATTTAATGCCTTGGTGAGGGAAAGTCTCGCCGAAAGAGCCTCATATTACGACTTATTATTGGATGCTTTGTAGCTGAATCTCAAAGTGTATTTAATATCAGTTTCGTACGGGGCCGACACTATCAAGCCAGCTCTACTCCCTGTCTCACACGAAGATTTATCTATAAACATGCTCTAAATTGTGTCTTCCTTTAAAAAGGTGCCTTCATCTAATACTCCATTATTGAAAAAAAATTCTTCTTCATTCTTGGCTACCATGCAATACTCTTATCAGCCTCAACCGAGCTTCCAGTTGCTTTCTCTAGCTCATTCGCTATATTTTCAAACTCCTCGCTGTCGACCTCGTCCTAAGTGAACACGACTACGAAGTCGGCCAAATATTTCCCTTTTGATGGCTATTCTCGATTAATAGACAATATCAGATTCTCCCATCTCTATCGATCAGGACATCAACTTACCTGATTTCTCGGGTTTATAGAGTCAGTAAGGGCGACCATCCTATGAGCCTAAAAATAAGGTTTCATTTTCCTCGATGCATGTATCAAAGTATAAGCCATCTTCTCTATATTTGGGTACCTCCACTTAGCCACTTTAAGGGACTTGATATTAAAATAGAACTACTTCTGCACCCTATCATCATCGCGTACAAACGCTACACTAATGGCCAACTCAAATACAACAAGATATAGATATAACTTCTCTCCTTAAAAAGGCTGAGATAATTGAAGGGGAGAGCCGAGGTAAGACTTCAACTCCTGGAAGGCCTTTTCACATTCCTCATTCCATTCAAGGGGAATTCTCAGTACTTTGAAGAAGGGCAGATATTTATCTATAGCCCTTTATACAAACCTATTCAACACAACAAGTCATCCAGTCAGATTCTACGTGTCTTTCATGGTTTTTGGGATCTTCGTCTCCACAAATGCTTTAATTTTTTCAGTGTTAACCTCTATCCCTCGTTGATTGACGATGAACCCCAAAAATTTGCCTGCTCCAACCCCGATTTCACACTTGATAGGATTGAGCTTGATTTGATACTCGTTCATTGTGTTGAAAGTGCGCTCAAGGTCAGCCACATAGAGACCGATGGCCAGCATGTGACACCCCGACTAATTAAATACCGGGTAGCTGCTCCTTTATTAAATTAATATAAAATGCCAAGTTGGTTCAGTTCATAGCATCACTATCGAAAACATTTTTATATTTACTAACCGCCTAGTATTTAAAAAGTGAGTTGTCCATTTTAATTAAATCCGATTAACATGCAATAAATGAATTAGGAAAAGTTAACATAACAAACAATATAGTCACAATAGGATAACCATCCAATAATAATGAGTCTAGAGGAAAAGTCCTCACAACAAACCGAATTCCGAAATAAATAAATACAAAGTCTGCATCACTAAAATTAATTACAATCCAAAGTCTGAAATAACTGAATAAGTAAGATGTCTCTAAAAGGAATGGGCAACATGCCCAACAAATGATAAAAACTAATAATGGAGTCAAGATCGAAGATGGAGGTGTTTACTGTCAAGGTCCTGTAACTTCCACAACAGCTACAGCACGTCACCTGAATAGAACTCCTATGCATGGTGTCCTTGTGGCTGGCACCTAAAAAGGTTTTTACAAAAATAGATTTGAAAGCAAACGGGTCAGAGCCCAAATGTGAAAATAAATTTTAAAAAATGCAAGTGTTTAATATCATTAAACAGTGAATATAAAGTACATGATAGTGTGTGCACTTACATGAGTTCCTCACCTCTCAACTAATTGTGCACTCCTATCGTACCCATACCCATTTCTAGTTGCTCCCATATCTATCTAGTCCAATGCTAAATCTAACATTTTTATATGATATCCAACTCAAATCCCAACATCTTCTATTTAATAGAGTACTGTACCTTATTACACAGTTTCCCCACTTTAGCTTTACAATTTATTGTAAATCTTACATTTTCACTTTACAAATCGTTGCTATTACTTATACCCACAATTATTCACGACTATTCATTTCAATCAACAATATATTATTCTCACCATAAATATACAATACTAGCACCCCGAGGTTAAGCTGCGGTGCTCACATACTCTACTATCAAATCCCGATACATCACGTACATGAGGACCACGTATTTCGAATCTCTCAGGAAACGTTTCATTAACAACAGTCACAAATAGTGGAGGCGAACATTGTTCACATCACATGGGTCACGCACATACCTACGCTCCCATGATCAGCAGACTTATTAACTTCTCAATAAGCCCTTCTCTGACCTATGTCCTCAAGGTACCAATCTAAATCCCCCCCATAGGCACACAAAGATTAGATGGCCCTAAACGAACGCCAACCTCCCATGATAGCAAGTAAGGTAGGTATGTCATACACATATAACTACATGTACTAAGCATTCTCACATCTTAGATATTAAAATATTTTGTTAGTGGTATACTTCTCGTTCTTATACCAACACTTAGTGTTATACAAATCACAAGTCCCCGGTTTATATGTATTTAAGTTATCAATTATTCTCACTTCGTGATTAGTTACTCGCTTCCCAATCCACAAATGTCATCCGGTTCAAGAGACTATACTAATTTTTACTCCTCAATGTACCCCAATCTCCCAACTATACCCACTAGTTAATAAGGGAAGGTTATCTCATCATTTAAATAAGTCTACGGGATACTAGAAATGAATTCAGGCCAAAAGGCCATTCTGTCAACTCGTTAGAAGTCTCGTTCGAACGAGTTCATTCGAACGAAGGGATTCGAATGAAATACCAACTCGTTAGAAGTCATACTATCATATCGTTAGAAGTTCGTTCGAACGAGGTCGTTCGAACGACCTGGGCAGGTCTTCTAACGAGATGGCTGTTTCAGCCCAGAAAATCCCAATTCCATTTTTCTCAATTCTTCCCTCCTCTAAATCCACCCTAAGACCATCCAAGTTGTGTTTTAATGTATATAAACCATTTCTAATCACCCTAGATCATTCCGTATCATATTTAAAGGGTCAAATCTTACAAATTATCATAGAATTAATATGAATCTTCAAATATTTCCCCAAACCCTATGAACATGAACTACAAATTTTCTTATGCCTAATTACTCATAATAAATCCATTTTTAAATCATCATATATAACTAATCAAGTATTAAATCAGTCCATTATCATACTACATGCAAATCCTAACCCAAATTCAAAGTTTCTCCAACAAATTTCATGGTTTTCTTCAAAAAAAGATCAATATAAGATAATTCCTACACTAAGCATGGAAGACACATTCAATGCATTAAGGATACTAAATCACTTGCCTTAGATTGTTCTTCAGAATTTGATTTTGAAGGTTGAAGGTTGATCTCTCCCCTTTCTCTACAGATTTTCTCCCAAGGTTGAAGATGGTGGTTATGGGTTTTCTCTTGGGAACCTCTTCCAACTCTTCCTATAACTCCCGTTGCCCTCTAACTTGTCAAATGCTGGTAATGGGATTAGTGGGTTACTAATAATGTATAATTAACTCTTAAAATTCGTAGGCTTTAATTCCCAAAATTTCAAAACTACCAAAATACCCTTTTAAGTTGCCGGTATCGCCTAAAAATGCCCCGGGACCCAAACTAAACCCCTGGCTAGTGTTTTCTGACTATTTAAACCCTTCCAGACTCGTTGGCGCACTCAAAGTGACCATTCGGTTGATAAAAATAAAATTCACTTTTTAATTCAAATAATTTCATTTCTGACGCGACTGACACGCGCGTCCCAACTAAATTTCTCAAATTGTCGTATTTCAGTATCGCAACAATTTTAATATTTTCAATATTAATATATTGCCATAAATACACAACATAATCAAATACCAACTCACATCTCATTAGTATTTATATTCCGATTAATTCTCAATTAATTCACATTTAATTTAATTAATCCCTTTAATAAATATCAATAAAAATACGGGGTATTACACAGCACACCTGTCATTTTTTTGGAACCAGCAATACTACGGGACTAGGAGAGCCGGTATCTCAAATCACCCACGGGGATGAGTCTATTAAGGGCAGACCCGTATTGAGTCTGTCAAGCATTGAGGCATAAGGTTTCCCTTCTCAGCTCAGCCTGACATTATTTCCCTTACTGACTTGAATTGGACGCACAGTATCCCCAGAGATCTCATAAGGTTGATAATATTCTACATCATCATCATCATATGGTTCGTCTTGAAATTATTGGCCTTATGTTCATAGGCGCAATCACCAAGGGTCGTCCATATCCCTATGTCTCTGCGATTGTGCCACTTTCTTGTGTGGGGATGGGGGTGGTACCCTGTCACCTAATTACGACCCTCCCTGGCGGCTGAAGTTATCATCTTCGCTACAGTGCCGGTGGGTCTAGTCAATATATTTTGGCTAAAATTATCTACTTATTCCAGCATCTTCTACTGGCTGGACGCCAGCGAGCACAACGCCGCCGCTACCTCGGCCATCTCTGATTGAGACGACGTCTGACTAGAATTGGGACTGACGCCTGGTGGCAAATCAGAAGTCATTAAATTCAGCGAACGACCAAAATAAGAGGTGTACTGGATGAGCTGAATAAAATGGAAGAATGCTTGGATAACTCACCCAGATCTCTTTCGATGGCGATTAAAGTCCAACTAAACGCAAAGTTGGATCACCACCAGAGAATTCAATGAGGAATAAGCTTTAAATGAGAGGAAAAAGATGAAGTATCTCGCTTCCCACATATGGCACCAAAATGATGGTTCCATTTTTATCACCAATAATTAAGATAACTCAATGTCAATCCAGAACAGCTTTGTAAGTGCAAGAATGGTGGAAATCAAGTATATAAGGAGATAAGGCAATAGAGCGAGAGAGACTATAAAACCAGTGGTTCAGCCATCTGGCCCACTCCACTTTACATGGGTGTGTGAACTTTTTTATAAAAATAGGCTCTAATGACCTTAGCAAAATAATTCACTCAAATTTCTCTCTCTACCATGATAACAACAAAGCTTTGGTTAGGGTTGCAATATTTTGATCCTTTTCCTTAGGAATGAAGGAGACTATTTATAGTGCTTAGGGTGCACATTGCACCCCCAAGCATGCAAAGCACATGTCTTTTATGGAGCTACCATTAAGATGATGCCATCTGTCTTTTAGAATATGAAAGTAATGATGATGTAATATCCCCCCATGTGCTCTTGCAATTATGTTATAACTGACTGTCCATGTGGGTAAGCTATGTTGAAGTCATGTATCGCACGTGGTAGAGATGTCATCTAGAGTGGTCTCGACCAGGCCTAGTATGAGACCCCTAACACTCTGTTAGTTTATATGCTGCAAGTGTTAGTTCGGATGGGCATGTGCCAAGGATGACACAAGTCTGTAGTTGAATTAATGATGAGGTCTCGGTTGAGCAGCTATCTGACCAAGACAAGCTAGTAGGTAGATAATGCCATTGGAGAGTCTCTGCCCCCAAAGGTGGACGATATGTTGACCATGGCAGAGATAGTCCCAGTGTGGGATGAGGATACACTTGGGTATATCACCCTTTTATATTTCGTTCATCTTCATTAAGTTCGAAGATTTAACCAAGGTAAAATGAGGCCCGAAAGCGCCTAGTGGCCCTTTGGGGTAAAACGGGTCATTCATCCAAATTGTAAGGTTGATTCATGCACGGTACGAACCTTGGATAGGATATTTAGATGAATTTGAAGATTAATTGAGATTCTCTCAATCTGACGAGTTGATCGGAGTCAAATGGTGCCCGAGAGCTCCCGATGGCCTTTAGATCAATTTTGGGAGTAAAACGGATCGTTCAGTCGAGATGTAAGGCCAATTCACGAATGCGATGGATTATTGGAAAGGTAATTCAGATATTTTCAAAGATTCATTGAGCTTTCACTTAAGAGAGATATTTGATCGGAGTCAAACAGGGCCTGGGAGTGCCCGATAGCCTCCAGATCGGTACTCCGAGTATGACTTAGGGTTTATGGTGGATGGACTAGTGATACATATCTAAGGAAATGCTTAGGGGGTATCAAGATGGGGTGTTTAGAGAGCCCCTTGACATGGGAGCTGGGAATAAGTAATGGCCTTCGACTAATAAACACCACATCGATGTTGAGAAAGAGGATTTTAGGTCAAGTCTGCAGACTTGAGGGTGATCGATTTAGAGTGTCAAGGTTAATTTTGTGAACCTATAGGACAAGGGTAACGAATTCAGAGGGTTAAGGTCAGTTCTACGGACCTACTGGATGACGGTGACCAATTTAGAGGGTCAAGGGTAATTCTAAGGACTGTAGGAGATGAGGGTGATCGATTAAGCAGGTCGAGGTCAATTATAAGGACCTAAGAAGACGAGGATGACAAATTGAGTGTGTCAAAGAGGTGTTAAGGCTGATTGTGAGAGCCTAAGGGGCTATGGTGATCGATTCTGTAGGCCAAGGTTAATTCTGAGGACCTAAGGTGTGGTGACGACCAATTCTATGGGTCGAGTTGAATTATGAGGACTTTGAATTGTGACAATCGATACTGAAGGCTGAGGTGAATTTTGAGGACCTAAAGTGGTGATGATCAATTATGTGGACTGAGGTCAATTCTAAGGACCTTAAGAGGTGACGATCAATTCTATGGGCCGAGGTCAATTATGAGGACCTAAGGAGATGACAATGACCGATTCACCAGGTCGAGGTCAATTTTGAGGACCTAGAGTGGTGACAACCAATTTTGACGGCCGAGGTTAATTATGAAGACCTAAAGTTTTGACAACCAATTCCTCGGGCCGAGGTTAATTTTGAGGACCTAAAATTTGGATGAGAAATTCTGTGAGCCGAGGTTAATTCTGAGGCCCATGAGTTGCATTAACCAATTTTGAGGGTCGAGGTCAATTCTGAGGACCTAAAGTTTTGACGACCAATTCTGAGGGTCGAGGTTAATTTTTATGACCTAAAGTTTGGAAGACCAATTTTGTGGGCCAAGGTCAAGGTCAATTCTGGGGATATGAAGTTATGATGGCCAATTCTGAGGGTTGAGATCAATTCGGAAGACCTAAAGATATGACGACCGAATCTACAGGCTAAGGTCAATTTTGAGGACCTAAAGTGGAGATTTATGGGGAATAACTCTATTGAGGATAGAGTGAATGATTTTGTATGCAAGCGCACTTTTGATGTTGCTGGGGATTTTATGATCTTAAAATTTCACTGGGGAATGAGCAGGCTTGTGGTTCCTGTCGGGGAATTATAGGATGGAGATGTATTATTATTTATATTGTGGAGTATGTTGGGGATAAAAGTGTAAGATTAATCCAACTGGGTATTTTGAGAGTTTGTAAGGGACTAGGTGCTCAAAAAATTATTTTCTTGAGAGAAATTAATGTTTTATATTTTTTGCGAAATTTTCAGGAATTTTTTGTGAAAATTTTGACTCTTTGTTGGGGATATAGATGACCTTATACCCTTCAAGTCTTCCTTCGGGGGTCGTAGGGGCTACATGCATGCAAGTAGAAATTGCTGAGGCTACTGGCGCATGAATTTAGGTACATCTAGTACCTTAGAGAGAGGGTGGTGCAACTGACGAGGTAACTTCCATTTTTGGTTATTTCCTTTTGGGATTTTCTCGCACATCCATCGTTGTGATGGGAGGAGCTTGACATTGACCATGATGTATGCTTATTTTAGCAACTTTGTACATAAAAAGAGAGACTTAAGAAAGAAAAACTCAACATCTTTTGTTTGATTATATTAATTTAGTGGCTTACTCTACATGAACTTTAATTTGCTCGTAAGATTTTCTTTTTGAAAAAAAGTTGGGAAAATATTATTTTTGGAATTTTTTGAATAGAGGGAGGCCATGGAGTCTTAGTTAAAGAGAATTTTCCTTTGAGAAAAAGGGATTTTTTTTTTTACTTTCTGAAAAGGGGGGTTACCGATCAGCATACCCTTTGACCTGCGTGTTGGCATAGGGGTCAAGTTAAATCAATCCTAAGCTTTGATTGCACTTTTGTGCATACTTGTGTACTTCTGTAGGCCTAAGGGTTAAACGAGATTCCAGAGAGTTTGTCTTTTGTAAGGATTTTTGGGTATAAAAGGAGAGTTAAGGGATGTGTTCTTTCACCAACCTCCATGTATCTTTTCTTATTTCTTCCTTTTATTTTCTCCAAATGTCTCTTCAAATATAGGAAGAATTGTCTTCTTATCTCGAAGGTTTAGAGTCCATTTGCCTCTACAATGTTGGCCATGACACATTCAGCTAACGTTGGGTTTCTTTATGGTGCAATAAGGCCATAACTTGAAATTTACTAGCAGCGACGATACAATTCTGGTAACCTGAGGACTAAGTCTTACGATTTGGCTAGGATGAGGCCTTTTCCACCTACGAGAAATTCTCAGAAATATTGGTAGTTAGCTCCAATATGGTGGCGACTATGCCTGATTTTTCCCATTCTCCCCGGGAATCTCTAGCTGAGTTGCTCCATATTTCCCTTTCAGTGGCTCGACCGTTGGTTAATGGAAGGACTATTTCTCTTCCGACTGTTATTTATTTGGTAAGCCAGAGGGGCTTTGATGATGTTGGCTTTGTCAGAGCTGTTGATTTGGGTCTAACTTTAAGTCTGTTACTTATGACATGGGACTTGATACCTGTTCCCTAAGTGGTCATAATACCGACATGGATGTCTTACCACCGTAGTACAGTGGTGGTGCCGATAAAAACTCTTAATGGTCTCGACGCTTGGAAAGAGGGTCACTCTAATTTTTTAAAGGGGGGACCGATAATATTGATCATGTGGCTTGTAAAGAGGTTTCGCCTGGTGGACCCTCCTGAGTATCCCTTGGCAAGTGTGCTTAATTTCTTCATCCTGCCTTTCTTCAGTTTCGGACCATTGAAAAAGAATTGGGTTAATTAGTTCATGGAGCATGGTGTTTTTGATGGTCGGTGCCATTGTGGGAAGACTTACAACCTATTTTGAAACTAGAAGAGTACCGTTATGTGTGGCTAGTTAGACTCCATCATACTTCCTTTATTACCCTTGGCGGCTTCTGTGACAAGCTCGATGGGAACAAATAGTGCCTCCTCGCATAACGAACTTCTTCTTGTTGGAGGACTAGATTAAATCGTTATGGATGATAATGGGAACTTTGTGCTAGCGCTGTCGACTGTCTACATATCCGTCATAATCTATAGGAAGGTCTTGGCATGTTTTGGAAGCGAGTAATGGGGAAAATTATGGAGGAAAAGACTGGGCAAAGGTATCTTTTTGCCTTTGACACCATAGAGGAGGGTGTTGTAGTTTCTGCCAAACTCGTCAAGACGTATCACTTCATGGAGCAAATACAAAGTGTTAACCAGGAATGGGAAACTTGGGGACCTCCGGGGTAGGAAATAACGATGAAGCGGGGCTGTCTGGCAGTTGAGGGTAGCATAAGTGAAGCATGGGATAGCATTTGTGAAGCTAGGGATACTTTTGTGTTTTGGGTAATTTGGGTTTCCTTGTAGGGTTAGAGATAATTATGTGAAGTTAGTAGGGATTGGGTAGGTTTGTTTAATATGGTTTCGTTAGTGGAAGGGGGTGGTCTCTTCGACTCTTTACGCTGAAACTTCATTTAACGGAGATGTATTCCCTTATTTTGAAATAAAAATAATTATAATCTTATTTTGTTTTGCCTCTTGATGAGTTTTGCATCTTGAATTATCTATACCAATCGTTAAGGCATACATAATCCTTTTGTTCATGTGAATGATGAGATGTACCGTCGTTCTCGGAGGTTAAAAAAGAATAGCATTTTATGAAAAAAGGGGACCGTGACATGGTATGTCGTATGGGCTACCTACGTACCTCTGGGGGTTTTGAAAATTTTCATGAGTCTTATTTTTAAAAAGAAATATTTTTGAGAGGGTTAGGTCAGACGGAATTCTGGGTAGGAGAAATGAAGAATTATTTTTAAGAATAGAAGGGGGATGAGAAAAGTCATAGCATGCCGAGACTTTAGACTAAGGGTAGAATTTCTTGAGACGATCCAGGTTGACTGGATGCACCATATCCTCTCCGTCGAGGTCTGTGACCACACTGGAGCCACCTGATGGAATTTTCTTCACAATGTAGGTGCCGTCCAATTCGGTTTGAATTTCCCTATGGGGTCCCTGATGGGTTCTACTATATCCTTAAGGGCCAGGTCTCCTTCCTGGACACTGCGGTCCTTGACTTTTTGGTTGAATGATTGCGTTATCTGGCGATGGTTCCCTTGTATATGGTAGGGGTGGCAATTTTTGACACGACACGATAACCCGACACGAACTCGACACGAATTTAGTGGGTTAGGATTGACGATTTCTTGACACTAACCCGAATATGACACGACCCGCCAACACGAATAATAAACGGGTTGGGTTAGTGTCAAATACGTATAACTCGAAAATGACACGAACAGACCCGCTTAACTCATATTTTATGGAGAATATATTAGATAATTTATATATCTTGATAGGCATTCTATAAAATTCATGGAGAATCGGATGATAAATTATTTATGTGTTGAAAGAAGTTGAAATTAATTAAATTTAAGTTATTGTAGGCCTATGATTGGTATGATTGGTTAAGAGAGAAGAAAAAAATTATTTTATATTTTACTTAATGGGTTATGCGGGTCAACCCGAACACGACACGATAATAAATAGGTCGGGTTAGTGTTTGCTCATCTGACACGATTAGTTAAATGGGTCGGGTTAGGGTTGACTAATACTTGACACGAACCCGACATGACACGACCCGAACACGACACGACGCACACGAATTGCCACCCCTATATGGTATAGAGCCTTAAGTCTTTTTTCATCTAAGATTGATAGTTCACCAAAGCGACTTTGATGCCAGTTTTTTTCGCTAGACCTTCTTTTGAGCATGACACATATTTCTAGATCAACGGTGAGGAATGCTTCAGCACCGTATACCAGAGAATAAGAGGCAACCCCAATAGGTGTTCTGATTGAGGTGTGGTAGCCCCAGAGGGTATATAGGATCTGATCGACCCAATCACTATAACTTTAGATCATCTTGCTGATGATGGCTTTGAGACTCTTGTTGGCAGCTTCAACATCACTAGTGGTTTGGGGTCGATAGGGAGAAGATTTGTGTCTCCAAATCTCATAATCATCGACCAGTTCTTTGACCTCAGCTTCAAAGTGGAGTCCGTTATCTACTATTAACTTATGCGGGACCCCGTATCAGCAAATGGTGTTATTTCTAATGAACTTGGCCACTTCCTTGGCGTTTAACTCAGCTCCAACCCATTTAATGAAGTAGTAAATGATGACCAGAATGAATTGATGACTCTTAGATGCTTTGTGAGTAACCTTCCCTATGATGTCTATACCCTAGGTGGATAAAGGTTAGGGAGAAATCATGTTGTATTGTTCTCGGGGAGATAAATGTTAGAGTTTAGCGAACTGCTGGAACTTGAGGCATCTTTGAATATAGGCAGCGCAATATTGAACCATGGTGGTCCAAATATTTCCCTTGACGGATGATCTTCTTGGCAAGCATGTAACCATTCATATTGGGTCCACATTGACCACTATGAATATTCTATACCATTCCTTCAATATCAGCCCCTGCTATGCAATGCAAATGGGTTCCAATGAAGTTTCTCTTAAAAAGTAATTTATCACAGATGATATACTAGGCAACTAGTTTGCAAAGGGTCATGCGGTCTTTATTATTTGCATCTCGGGGATAACCTGACCATATTGGAATCTTTCTCGGTGATGAGCTCGATGTAGTAACAGTGAGTGGGCATAGTCTTTTTTCGAACCAGGAAAGAGGCCACTATTATTCTCTTGAGCAAATCAACCATGGAGGCCAGGGTTTCAAGGGAATCAACTAGATTGTTCTTCGCACAAGGCAAGTAGTGGAAGGTGACATCTTTAAATAGGTATGTTAACACTTCTAGGTGGGCATGGAAGTATTGAAGCTTCTCATCTTTGACTTTCAATTATCTGAGGATTTGGCCGAAAATGAGGGCGGAGTCCCCATAGATGTCTAGATGCCGGATTCTTTTTTCAAGGGAGATCTTGAGGCCTAAAGTGCACGCCCTATACTCAGTCATGTTGTTAGTGCAAGGGAAGTTTAATTTGATGGAAATGGGGATGTGAGAGTCACCAGGGGAGATTAGAAGTATTCCAATCCCGTATCCTTTCTTACTGGAAGCACCATCAAAGAATATTTTCCATCTAAGGTCCACTCGAGAGGTGCAGAGAATGTTTTCATATGGAAATTATGAGACCCAAACATTGATTACTTCCATGGGGTAATCAGCAAGGTATTCGGAGATGGGTCTCCTTTTCATAACATTCTGCATGACATAGATAATGTCGAACTCAGCTAACAACATCGACTGATGAGATATTCGACTAGACAAAGTGGGATTTCTTTAGCAAGTATTTGATGGGATCCATTCGGGATACTAGTCTGATGGGAAAGGAAAGCATGTAGTGTCGTAACTTCTATGTAACCCAAAATATGGTGGCACACGCTTTCTCCAAAGTAGTGTAGTTGACTTCGTACATAGCCTATTTCTGACTGGAATCATAGATGGCTCTTTCCTTATGAGATTCTTTAATGTATTGGGCTAACAAAGCCCCTGCTGCGATATCTGTGATAATTAAGTACAATGGGACTGGGAAACCTGACTACAGAGGCATGAGCACTAGAGGTCGAGTGAGGTATTACTTGATTTGGTAAAAGAATTATTAGGAAGCCTATGAATAGACTTTAGTCGAATCCTTATATAGAAATTTGAAAATGGGTTCGCAGATAGATGTGAGTAGGCTGATGAACCGAATGATGTACTATAATTTTCCTAGAAATCCTCAAACTTTCTTCTCTATTCGTGGTGGTGGCATCTCAAGTATATTTTCAGCTTGGCGGGGTCCACTTAGATTCTCTTGTCACTAACCGTGTCCCCAAGAGTTTTCCCTTAGAAACGTTAAAAACATACTTTTATGGATTTAGCCGCATCTGGTATTGCCGTAGTCGCTCAAAGAACTTTTGGAGGGTAGGAATATAACCTTTATGATTCATAGACATAATGATCATGTCATCCATATAGACTTTGACCTCTTTGTGAATAAGGTCATGCAAGATAGTTGTGGCAGCCCTTTAGTAGGTAGCCTCGATATTCTTGAGTCCGAACGACATGACAGTGTAGCAGAATGTTCCTCATGGGGTGATAAAGGCAGTTTTTTTCCTGATGTCCAGGGTGCATCTTGATCTGGATATATTTGATGAATCCATAAAAAATGATTTGACAGTAGTGTGGTTGGCCGTTTTGTCCGAGATCATGTCGATATTGGGTAACGGGTAATCGTCCTTTAAGGATGATTTATTCAAATCTCGATAGTCGATGCATATGCATAATTTTTCTCCTTACTTTAGCACGAGGGAAATGTTAGCAAGCCATGTTAGGTATTCGACCATGCCAATGAAACCCACATTCAACTATTTGACCACTTCCTCTTTGACCTTGAGCGACCATTCGGTTCAGAGTTTTCTTAGCTTCTGCTTAACTGGCTTGCATTCTGAGAGTGTCGGGATCTCATGTTGAGCTATTTTTGAGTTAATACCGGGCATGTAATCATAAGACCATGTGAAGACATCCATGAATTCCTTTAGTAGTTCTTAAATTGTGTACTCTCATGATCGTTAAGGGTGGACCCTACCTAATCTCACACTGATGGCTACTAAAATCGAGATTAATAACAACAGTTTCATCATCATTAATTTAAATGTTGTTATGTTGTTTGTTATATTCTTTAATGAGATCAGTTTAGAATTCTTCATTTATAAAATGATCATCAAAGTTTTGATTAGAATAAACACAATTAATGTAGGGCACGAAAAGATACTGAAAATCCTTATTTATTTCATTTTCAGGAAAAATAGCATTGAGAACCTCGTCAAAAAAGGTCTCGGTTACATTCATACCAAGAAAAGGAAAAACACGAATAGGAAAAGAGACTCAAATAGGGTAAACATGAGGGTTGTGTTGGATTTGAGTAGGTTGGACTGGTACGGCATTCTAATTAAGGAGAGGCATATTGGTAACTGTGATCTGAACGGACGGGTCTGATGATGCGGCATCTGAACTGATCATGCAGAAAATTAGCCCTAATGTCTATAGGTCAAAGGATTCTTCGAAGTTATTTCCCTCAGAGTATTTGGTTATTGTCACGGCTTGCCCGACGATTGGTTGCACTTCATACTTATAGTCTTCGGCCCAAGTGTTACTGTATTAAAAGAAGATTTCCAACCCCGATTTCATCTTCATGTCAACATGATTATACCAATCCTCAAAGGAGATCATTCCACATAGGCTGTAAACCAGACTAGCTTTTTCATGACTTAGTTCATCATATGAGTTGTTAAAGTCATCCTCCCATTTGGTGATGATAATGTCTTCTTGCCAAGAGTAATCAATACATTCGACCACCTCAAAGGTTTTATCGTATAAGTCTTCCCACTCATCGAGAAAATGTAGGAGTGAAGGGACCAACCATCCCTGAAGTTTTAAAGTGGTGAGAAACTCAGAGATACTGTAAATTTCCTTTGTTTGATGAAACATACTGGCCATGATCTATACCATATTATTTAGACTCGTTTCTTTAATAGTCACTACCCATTCATCTAATTCCCGATCCCAATTATGGGATTCCATGAACAAGCCGCTGAATTTTCAATAATCGATGGACATCCTAGTGGGTAATTTTAACCCAAATTTTAGGAGTTGGTTAAACACATCAGGTATCTTTATTATTCCCCCTTTAGATCGGGTATAGACGACAATACATGCCCTGGTAAGGAGTGACAAAGCTTTATCAACGAAGCATGTAAGGTGTAGGAGAAAAGATGGGCCAACCTTGAGCAGTTTAAGTGAGACTGTGGGGGTGATGGGAGATTTATTGGGCATGATCTGAGTAAAAGGGTCAAATTTTGGGTTACTATTTAAGAAGATGACATTTGTACTGGTTCCATGTGCTTGAAGTGGGTGTGAGTGGTATTAGGTTTAGGATTAGCTGGTGGGGAAATGATGCCCCAATCAATTAGGCCTTGGATCACATTTCTAAGTTGAAATTACTGGTCGGTGGTATGACCTGCGAATTAGTGTAAGTCACAGTGGGCATCGGGTTTGAAGTTTTTAGTGAGTGAATTTGGTGATGGATGGGAATCCAAGGGTTTGATAAGATTTCGACGTAACCAGGCCTGGTAAACTTTGAATAGCTGAGGAAAGAGCTCAGTTTAATCTTTTTTGGCAGGAGTAGGGCGACTTTCTGATTCTCAAGACGTAACGAGTTGTGATATATTATTAATGGTTAAGACTGTAGCACTAGCAGGCTTCCCATACTTTTGGGGGGTAACCTGTCCGGTCATCTTTTTTGATTCAGATTCCACTTAGGTGACGCCTTATTCAATTTCCACACCAGCCTCTCGAAGGGCTCAGAAGTGCTAGTAGTACTATCCTCCCATCGATGCTCGGATCTGAGGTAAGAATTTCTTCTATATAATGCTCATTTGTTCCTCCTTGGAGGGCCTGTTGGTCATGGTGGTTGATTTTTCTCTCTACCTTATGATAAAGATACTGACTCCCAGGGTTTTGCTTAAGAAACTTTATATCTTGGCATGTGACCTCTAACTCTTCGTTGTACTTATACTGAGACGTGAATCCCCGAGCAGCATCCTCTTAACTACGGATCCTGGATTCTTCGAGGGATCGGAACCATCGAAGAGCGCTTTCTTGTAAAGTTTGCTGAAACATCTTGGCTATTATCTCTTCAGAGGCATCAAGATGTGTCATGTCTCGGTGATAGATTTAATGGTGTATAATCGGGGGTCCTCTTCCCCCAAACTTCTCAATGTCTAGCAACTTGAACTTCTCTGGTAGTCTGACTTTGGGATACAGAGACATGTGGGTGTAGTCCATGTAGTTCCCGAATATCTTGACTTGGTCAAACTTATTTAACAGCAGTCTGATGTCTTCCTTGACCTTATTTAGTTCATCCTTTTTAGGATCCATGGGTATTGGAAGATTGGCCTCCGACTGGGCAAGGTTCGAAATCGAGAGTTGACTTGGTGGCAGTGCCCATTGGAAGGTGGGGCACGTGGGACATGATAGTATTTTTTTTAATACCCAAATAGGATTGAATTCGGGTGGACCCATAACACGAATAAAGAGAACCTTGGGTTATTTGGGAATCTGGGCCTGGTGTTGCTGCATTTCTTGGACATCGATTTGAAGGTTGTCAATCTTGGCACTGAGTTGGGCTAGGATGGCCATAAGATCGGGCTGCACATTTGGTGCTTGGATAGTGTATTCCATGTTGAGCTCATGGAGGTAGATCCAAAATTCGGTCGGAGTACTAGAAGAAGCAGTGGATCTTCGGGATGGTTTGACGGAAGACCAAAGCCCACGGGGAGCCAGGCTAAAATCGGGTATGCGATCGACCTGAGCGGGAAACCAATTCGATTTTATTTTTAAAAGAAGGAGGGATAATTTTTTTTGTATTTTTGAAGAAAATGAGGGAAAAATGTTTTTAGTATTTTGGATTTTTAAAAGGAGGAAAAAAGGAGAAGGATCCCAGCATTATCATTATTATTATTATTATTATTATTATTATTATTATTATTATTATTATTATTATTATTATTATTATTATTATTATTATTATTATTATTATTATGATTATTATTATTATTATTATTATTATTATTATTATTATTATTATTATTATTATTATTATTATTATTATTATTATTATTATTATTATTATTATTATTATTATTATTATTATTATGTTTTCACTTGTATTAGGTTTGCCTAAATGCAAGAAAAATGCCGGACATCACCCGAGCCTAAGAAAATAGGGTCTAAAATATGTAAGACACGATTTGACTTGTTTCCAGGCTCACGGACAGGGTCCTATTTTGAAGAAAGGTGAAATAACGTGAAAATTTAGGTAGTATGCCGACCCGGAATTTCGACAGATTTTCACAAGGTAATTAACAAACTAAATATAAGTGCCCTTGGTTTGACGCCTATATAAGGTTTATGCACTAATTGGGCTAGTAGAAGGGTTCCCCCCTTTGGCATGACTTACACCATATACTCTTGCCTATAAGGGCATACATTCATCGGTACGTGTGGACAAGCCATTTGATATACCTGAGTGTACGTGAATTGCCTCACGATATACCTCATGGGGACGGTATGTGTGAGAGAGAATTTGATATACACGACATACGTGAATGAATTCCCTTTTATATACCTCCCGTCGTGAGTTCAGTCATGCGGTATGATGCGAGAGGAACCGTTTGATGTATGATGAAGGTACGAGGCCAATGAAAGATGAGAGTCATATCTCTTAGGTTAACTGCGCCCTACAAGACCAGCACCCATAACAAAGTGACCCCCCAGTACATGATAAAATTTTGGTCAATATTACCATGAACTTGGTGATGTAATGTGCAAAATGCACGAGTCTTAATTTATATATTATGGAGAAAGAGAATTTTTTATTTGCATGATGAGTAAAGGGAGTACTACACTAACTAGGGAGCATATATAAGTATTGTGAAAAGTAAATTTAGTATGGAACATGAAGACTATACTTCGCATGGTGATGGGGAAGCATGGGGATATATATGTTTGAATGAGTGGCATATGAATATATACAAGTGAATGTGCGCGATAGTGAGACTATACATGGATCAACTACAAGGGGTGTGTGAAGTGTGTAAGTGAGCATGATATATATATAAGTATGATAAGTGTGGGTGTGTGCTAGTAAAGCCTAACCATGGATAATCTAAGTGGCATGTGGAGCATGTGAGTAAAGTGAATCTATATACAAGTGTAAGTGTGTGAAGTGAATATGGAGAGTATACACAAGTGTCTGAAGTGTATAAGTGAGTGAAAATTGATATGTACATGAGAAGGGAGCACGATGGATATAAGCACGTGGTAAATATACAAAAATTAAGTAGAGGAGTAAATGGAACATACAGGTGGGAGCATATACACATATGTAGAAAAGAATAACACCCATGTAGAAGTGGAGTCTAGTCTTCTTAAAATAAGTCCCCAGCAGAGTCTCCACTGTGGCCATCCTGGGCCTTTTTCGGATTCCCTCTAGCGCGCGTGGGGGTGTGACCTTTCTCAGGGAGCTTGACCATCGTCAATGTGGGGGATAATGCATAGAGATAGAGTCGCACGCCTATTTTGCACAAAACAGGCAAAAGAAATGTCGCCGCCTTGAGATAACGACAATCAAGTCCAATACTGATGCTTACAAAACCAAGTAGTTCGGAGATCCGGGGACTAAGTTATGGAATGGGAAGATGTTAGGCACCCATCCCGGCCTTTTGATCTCTTATGGACAAATGTTAATATTCTCCTATTAGACCTCGTGAAGTGTTTGGTCATGTGCATAATATAAGTGAAGAATGGAATCATTCAACTCGTGTCATGAAAAAGGATGGAGTGAATTCATCCTTAAAAGTGTTACCGAAAATAAGAATTCAAAATATAATATGAGTGTTTTCCGAATCAAAAGTCGCTATGGAAGAGAGAATGTGTATGTCGGACGAAACACAAGAATGTTAGAATAGAAAATTCATAAAGAACACACACACACATATATATATATATATATATATATATATATATATATATATATATATATATATATATATATATATATATATATACTAGGGTATATCCGTGCCTGAAGGCACAATGATATTCAAGAAAGTTAACAAAACCACAACAAAATAACAGTCGACTCGAATTAATTTTAATATGAATAAATCCAATTTTTTAAAAAATTTTGGACAAAATTTCCATTATTTATAGGACTATCCACCTGTTTAATGTATAAAAACACTTCAACAACCAAATAAATAATCACTCATGAACCTTGTATAAACTACGTCATTCCATGTGATGCAAAACCTAACAATTCAAATAAAAGTTCACCCGATATGAGCAACAAATAGATATTGGCATATAACATTCGGTTCAAAAGTGTACATTTGCACCGTTTCAATTTACCAACAACAAAAATAACTTACATAAAGCAATGCATTAACTTCTACTCAGTTATGAAAATGGTACAAAGTATCTTGCTTTACAATCATCTAATTAACCAATTTTTGAAATCGAAACAACAAATGAATAAAAGTGAATAACGATCATCTTTGTCGATTAAATAACTTCTTGGGCACTGGTTGTATTGCTTGATAAGTGAACCAATATACCGCTCCGTATAATCGATGACATATAGCCATTGTTCATGTGACTATACAGGGGTACATACAGTTGTACATTCTATGCAAATTTGGTTTCAGCGCTAGTTGGTGTTTATAGTGGCAGAATGTCCAATTGTACACGTTTGGTTCAGTTTTCAATACGACGCGACTTGTGATTGATGATTTCAGAGGAGAATTTGAGATAGGACGGATGGAAATGGCTTTTTTATGGATACAACTTCACAACGTGAATGGTGGTGTTAAATATAGGTCTACTGGCTGTCTTGTTCCATCTGTGTTCCTTTGTTATTTCAAGGCAATCGTGCAGCGCTAATATGTTCAAATCTGCATAAAAAATGATAAATAATGACAGTGGTTCATATCTGTTGACCGTTAAAAGTTATTGCAACCTAAAATTTCAACTCACCATTCAAGTGTCGATATTCATTTCAAACAACTCATGGGTGAACATAATGAAAAGTCATATATTCAAACCTACAGTGTGGTTTTCTCTCTCGATTGCGAATGAAGCTGCATTTATGAATTGTATTGCAAATACTTTTGAAAGCCAAAGCTACACTTAGATCATTTCTATCTCATTGATTTGAAATCCATCAAGTCTTTCATGCTATTTACTACCTCATATATCTGTCACATGTTTCAACAAACACATATAAGAACCACTCTTATAAATCGGATCAGCATATAAGAACCACTCTTATCTGTCACATGGTATAACTTATAACAAACACATAAGATCCATCAAGTCTTTCATGCTATATTTCCTAATTTTAAATTGGATCAGCATAAAGCATTACATATTCAACCATAATCTTATAAACGCGAACAACCTTAAATCGAGATAAAAAGGGAAAAAGAATTCATGCCAAAAAATTGAACAACTAATCTTCTAAACAAATTAAACATTAAGAAAGAACTAATTCACTACAAATAAGTTATACCTTTTGTATGACATGCAACTAACTGTGCACATGTTGCAATAATGAAATACCCGGCTTCAGACTTTGCCTGTGAAGTGATGAGATGTTTACAAACTCAAATATATTAACAATATATATTTTTACATTCGTCATAATAAAAATCGACAATCCCCAACTTACCAGTTAAAAACTCTACAACACACCACGTTAACAACCTGAAATTTCCGGAAACGAATTTAACACCTTAAAAAGGTATACTAATCTCTAATGCATGATGTCAAAATTAAAGGGTCTAAAAGAAACTGTAATTATCGGTACTGCATCTTCATGCTCAAGGTCAGTCACCTGATCATTTCCCAGGCCATTATTCCTCTTTCCCACACCCTATTTAGAAACCCAAAAAACAAATTATACAAAGAAACCATGAAACAAACATGATATCAAGGAAAAACAATTGTAAATCTTAGGGCAATGTTTATGAAAAAGACCTTTTGGGGAGGATTACTATCGGGATCCACAACTTCCCCCTTCAAGCTTAATGTCAGATTCGATTATCTCACTATCTTCCTCTTCTTCAAAAGCCTGTGCTTGAGGCTCTTCCTTTTCCTCCATGTCCTCATCACTCTCATCCACCACATAAAACTTCCGTGCTCCATATTATTAAATTCAGAAATGCTACATGATAAGCAAAAATTACATGATTTAGATAAAAAAAATTACAGAGCAGTTACATGATTTAGCTTACAGAGCAGTTGCATGATTTAGCTTAGAGAGCAGTTTCCTTTTTAAGCACTTTGTTAACCAAATAGAAGTTTACCTGGGAGAAACCTTCTTAGGTCCACACGGCTTCAACAACACCGTGAGCTCATCAAACCGTTCCTGCTGCAACAACTGCGCACTGAACTCAAGCGTGACCCTATTACGCTGCCTTAAATCTTTTCATAGAGTTTGAACCGAAGATGTAATTTCCAAAACCGCATTGTTCATATAACAAATTTAATATGCTATAAAGAAGGTTTCATATCCTCATCTATTTCACCGTTCGGCTTCGACTTCATAACATCAGCAGAAGAAATTTCCCTTAGAATCCACATACAACCCATGATTTGAAAGTCAATCCATAGCAAACCTATAGAGAAATACCAAGTGCGCAGCGTACTTGTCAAGAAACATGTCCCTTAAACAATGACATTCGAATTAAAAGAAATTTAATGAATTGAAAATAAAACCGTTATTATTTAGGTAAATATATTATGACCACGGAGAACATATTGTGGAGGGTAACCTACACAAAGTGAAAAATGATCAATTTATCTTTCCATCTAAGCCAATCTATTCTAATAGAATTCTTCTAGGATTTTCATGCAAAAAGTGAAGGCTAGACTTAATAATGCTATGTATGTTGAAGAAATCTATTGGAAGCATAAGTACATTGCAAAGTAGTTCAATGAAGGAGAACTCAACACCAAATTATTACCTACATGAAATATCAATCATTCATATACCTGTTAAATTGATCATGTCCTCTTGCGGAGCATTTCGGTGGAAAATATTGAGTCATGTAAAGTCCCCAACACGCACGTGTAAAACAATGTGCGAGGAGGGAACACGTACTACTATTTAACAACTTCTCAATCCAGTGATGGTGAAATTATGTGAGCAGGCCATACGATCAACTAAAATAGACACCATCTTGTGCATTGAAATAGACACCATCTTGTGCATTGATTATCTCCCCAGCGTTAGTGTGGTGGTGTAGATTAGTGGGATTATCTCTAGGTGAAAACACGTGGCGATGTCCAAATTGGAAAGCATGTCTGCTAGGTTCATGTACGCATTGATTTCACTCGATAGCAATTCATCACGACCAAATATGAAATATCCATACACATGTACTGACCAAATATGAATAGCAGGTATACCTGCGATTCCATACATAAAAATCAGTCAAAATGAGAGAAGAACGGGAATCCATTGCCCCAAAATCAATAAAAGTGTCGTGATGAAAAGTGCGGTTCTCACCACATCTGTGCTGTTCTCATCAAATCAGTTTCAAAAATGTGAACTTTGGAAGAATTTTCTCTTTTCATAGAGTTTGAACCGAAGATGTAATCTGCAAAACCACATTGTTCATATAACAAATTTTGTATGCTATAAAGAAGGCTTCATATCCTCATTTATTTCACCGTTCGACTTTAACTTTACAACATCATCAGCAGAAATTTCCCTTAGAAAATCCACATACAACCCATGATTTGAATGTCAATCCATAGCAAACCTGTAGAGAAATACCAACTGCGCAGCGTACTTGTCAACAAACATGTCCCTTAAACAATGACATTCGAATATTTGCTTGATTTGTGTAAATGAGTTGGGCATTTTTAGTGGGCAAGTATTAATTCCAGTTAAATATTATTATAAACTCTTTTCCAATCATTAATCTGATTAGGGGGTTTGAATTAAAAACTAAATTGGATCACTTAAACATACTATAATAGATTTTATACCTGAACTCAGTCTACCGGAGGCATGTTTGTATATCTATCAAGCATCTAAAATCCAATCAAAAAAATTATGAAGAAAAAGAAAAACACCCATTAAGGATTTTTGTCAAACACCTAAGAGGAGTAACATTTGCATTACCATCAGCTGTGACATACACAATCTCAAGATTTGAACTAAACTTTCCGATATCTATGAAATTCCTGTAAAAATGACTGTCGTTAACTCGGATTGCACATGCTTTCCACCATAAGGCTCATTATGTATCAAATGAGATCTATATATTTTGTGCGGATAAAATTAAGGGTAAGAGGTGTAGAAAACAACCACACTTGTAGAAAAATAAAAGAGACAGAACAACACAATTTCAATAATAAAACCCAAACTTCCACACTACACACACATGTGAAGTGAAAGGGAGAGGGCGATAAAGAATTGATTACCTAGAAGAGATCCAATCTTCAACCACATCCCAACCTAAGTTGTAATATAGAGAACAAAAAAGAAAGGTTAAAATTGACAATAAGTCTGAATCATATGGTAAATATCCTCAAAACCAAAGGGTGTGTATCCACTGAGAAGAAAAACATACATGCACACCTTAATCAGTAACTTCCTTTGCTTTAGCTTCAACGTTTGATGCTGAAATATTATTTATCAAAAATAGTATATTGTCCTGAATATCTGATTCTGGAGCCTGCGACCAGAAAGTAAATATAAAAGCATTTGTACAAACAGAGCAAACAACAAGGGATTATGAAATGCAGATAAACTATAGTATAGAGCTTGATAAGCATAGCGTCTTAAACAATAACAAAGTCAATTCTTCAAAAAAAAATGTAAAATAAGATGACTACATATAGTAGAAGCAGTGCTTGTCAAGCATAAAAGTAAATATTCACTTGGTGTCATCTTTATTCCATGTGCCAAAAGACGTTTCAAGATTTGTCTTGATCATGTCTCGTGTTTATCCTAGGCTCCTAGCCCTGTTTGTCGATTCAAAATGTGAATCTCTTAGTCATGGTAAGTGAACCAAGAGATGCCTATTTAACCTTTCATAAGTGAGAACTCGATAGGTGATGTATATGCATGACACATGGTGCAAGGAGGCGTGTCCGAAAGTAAATGTTGATTCTTCATCGTCTTCTCTATAATTCGGATAAGAAATTTTATTATCCAGGGAAATTTCACCATTTTTGTGACTGAGAAAATCGAATGGCATTTGAGAATAAAACCAAACGGAAAACAAACAACAACTGCATTTTATCTATTTTGCAAATTCAGAGTTGCAAACAACATCAACATACCAATAATCAAAGCATGCAAAGATAAATTAGAAAAACTAAACCATACTGCGTTGTAAACTACCACTTGATACAATTTGTAACTTTAGGCCTCACTATTCTAGTAAAAGAAAACCTAGTAGTCCGATTTAGAGCATTACTATAGATTAGCACCCAAATTTTTCATTATATAATCCACCTAAAGTGGGAAAGAACTCATTTGTTCGTCTTTAATGAAAGGTAAAAAATGAAGTAACAAACATAAAAAAGGTCCCCATTTAGTCTTAGACAAAAATGGACTTTTGTTGATTGAAAAAGAATATTATCACATCCACACTCTACAACAACTACTAAGAATAGTTGCTTGATTTGTGCAAATGAGTTGGCCATTTTTAGTGGGCAAGTATTAATTCCAGTTAAATATTGTTATGAACTCTTTTCCAATCATTAATATGATTAGGGGATTTGAATTAAAAACTCAGTCAACCGGAGGCAAATTTGTACATCTATCAAGCACCTAAAACCAAATCAAAAAAATTATGAAGAAAAGGCAAAACACCCATTAAGGAATTTTGTCAAACACCTAAGAGGAGTACCATTTTCATTACCATCAACTGCGACATACACAATCTCCAGATTTGAACTAAAACTTTCCGAGATATATGAAATTCTTGTAAAAAGAATGTAAATGAAAAAAACCAAATCGTTGATGATCCTCCAAAACACATTTGCAAGAAAGAAGACAAATATTGGAACTTTAAAATTGATACCTTCGGGCTAAAGAAAACTGATAACATAGCCATACAGAGAGAGAAGAAAATAATTGTTTGGGAAAAACATATGCAAAACAATACATGGAAAATAAATTAGATCTTCCAAATAAAAGTAATAACAAACCATAACATGGAGCGTGAGTGAGAGAAATGTTCGTTGAAAAATAGACCTAATAGACCAATTTTGAATCCTAACCAGATAGATTCAAGAGCACTATTATGAAACCTAATCAAATAGATCCAAGATCGAAACAAAACTTTGTGTGATGTGGAGTTGGGAGGCATCATGGAGCTGGGCGGAAAAGTGGAACTGGGCGGTAGAGTGTGGATTGTGAACGACTTTGTGTTGTGGGGAACGTGTAGATAAGGGTAGAGCATGATTCCGGTAGAGAAGTGAGGGAAAGTGACGGGTAGGGTTGGAAAATGAGGTAAAGGGAAAGAATGTGTCAATTACTATTTTAACCTCGTTTTTGAATTTTGAAGAAAAAGGATAACAAATGAGAGTGTGTTAAAAGAAGGAGGGAATTCAAAAATTTTAAGGGCAAAAGAGGAAGTGTAGGAAAAATCATATGAATGACATCATACTTCCATCTTATCACATGCATAAGTTTCCTACTTTATTTTATATATATATATATATATATATATATATATATGTGTGTGTGTGTGTGTGTGTGTGTGTGTGTGTGTGTGTGTGTGTGGGAAACATATAAATATGCATAATGGAGAACTCGCATCTCGGGATTAACCCAAGATGCCTGTGTAGTCCAAGGGGCATAAAAGTTCACGTTATTTGAAGATAGCATAGGGTGGGGTTCAATCGAAAAATCCAAACACGGGATTTCTCTTATGTGTGTGCGTAGAGAAAATGTGTTTTATGAGTGAGGGAGAAATGGAAATCCCTCTTTTGGAATTTATGGATAAACCCCCATCTTCCTCTTTTTGAATTTTTCATAAAAATAGATTATGTGAAAATAATACTAATAAAGGGTTGAGATTAATGTATGTGATGTAATGAAACAAAATGCTTAAATAGAAATAAAGCAAACAATACTAAAATGGAAGAATTAGAGAAAAAGATGGAGAATTTGACCTCCTTATGAGTGATTGATGTTGATATTGGATGTAGATATGCTGATCTTGTAATGGTATGAAAGTGGTATGAAGAGGTGGGGAAATTTACCAAGTGAGGTAAGAAAGTAATGGAAGGAAATGTGGGAAATGGGCTTTTTAGGTAAGGGAACAAATCTGAATTCGAGAGAATGTTCTTTGACTTGCTGAGAGGGGTGTTCAAGGGTGACTTTCAAAGTGAGATCATGGCCTCTATTTATAGGGATAAGGAGGGTGACGATCGACATAAGCTTGGACCTGCCTATCGACAGAGCACCTTAGGCACACTACCAATAGGCAGGGTCCCTGAGGTGCCATTATGCAGTCCCGAACAAGTTTGCCAAAAAAATGAGCATAAAATAAAATTCGTAAGTCAGAATCATGTACAGCTCATACCGTTGGAAGGGGTATTTTGATCCCTTCAATAATCCATTAAGACAATCCAGGGTCTAGGAGTTGATCAAGGTCAAATAAGGCTCAGTAGTGGTTTTTTGCTCTCTGGACATGAAGTTTTCGAAGGAAAATGGATCATTCGCCTGAATCGTCAGGCCAATTCGCGAATGGGATGGATCGTTGGAAAGGGTATTAAGTGATGTTTAGGATTTCATATAGCTTTGCTCGGTTCAGAGTGCTAACCAAAGCTAAAAGGGGCTCGAAACGCTCAGCGACCCTTCAGAGTAAAATGAGTAATTCTTCTGAACCATAAGGTTGATTTTTGCACGAGATGGACCATTGGAAAGGAGATTCAGAGTCCATTTAAAGATTCATTGAGATTCGCTCAAGCTGGTGAGTTGACCGGAGTCAAATGGGCCCAAAAGTGCCCCGGTGGCATCTAAATCAATTTTCGGTGTAAAACGGACCATTCGTTCGAATCATAAGGACCATTCATGCACTGGATGGGCTGTTGGAAAGGGGGTTCAAAGCCCTTTAAATATTCATTGAGGTTTGGTTAAGAGGGAGAGTTAATCAGAGACAAATGGGGATCAAAAGGGCCCGGTGGCCTCCATATCGGTACTCGGAGTATGATTTAGGGTTTATGGTGGATGGACGAGTGTTACGAACCTAAGGAGATGTTTATTGGGGTCGTAGGATGGGGTATCTTTAGGGTAGTTTATCTCGTTTAGGGTGTGTGTTCACTGCTATCCCTTATCTCCCTAAACGAGATTTCATATGTTGGGTATATATTTTATTTTAAAAATACCAAAAGAATTATTTTTTTGAAACAAAAATTTCAAAAATATTTTTCTATTTTTTTTACCTTTATGGAGGCTTAATTAAAATGTTCAAAACATTTTTCCACTCCATTCCTACGTGACTTAACATGATGAGATAGACTAGGTTACATGCTAATAACGCTTAATTATGCATTTTATGGACATTGTCCCCCACTTTATGATTGTTCCTTCTATGTTGGTCTCATCTTATCACTTTGGATGTATATCCCTTTCTCGGTCTCTTTGGAATGTTGTACACGCTTTGCATTTCCTCGATGAAATGAGGCGTTCTCTTCTTAATCTTGTCATTTCATTCCATATATGATAGGCATTGTTCATGTAAGAAACATTGCCCGTGAATTACTTATTTATTAAATTTGAGTGTGTAATGGAAAAGGGCTACAAAAGGAGCAGTATCCTATGCATGAAATGCCACCTTTGGTAAGAGCTTAAAAGAGTGTTTGGCAAATAAAAACATGATTGCCAAGGCTTTTTTTTTTATCATCGGTGCTTCAAAAGAAAATTAAAAAATATAATATATTCAAAATATGTGTGAGAATAAATCAAATATGATATCTTAAGGGTGCTATAAGTTGAAGATCAATGAATTCTCACAATAGGTATTAAAATTAAATTTATGAGTGATACTCTTAACTAGAGAATCATCGAGACTTCTAGGAACTTTATTTGTATGAGTGCGCTAACTTCTAGTGAGTTACAAAAAAAATTCACTAAGGTTTATTTGAGTACTTAAGTGTTAGGATGGTTGCTTGGCTTAATGCTCTTGTGGAACACTCACGTTGATTCTCCCGTGCATTAAGTTCACATCCTTTCATTCCATTCCCATGTTCCATACATTTTCTTACAAGTCCTTGGTGTACCTTTTCTCCCCAAATTCCAATTTTTTTGCTCATTTTTTTTAGCACAAGTCGTTTGAATGAAACTCTTTTATTTGTTCAAATGAAATCATCTTTCTCTTTCTAACGGGATTCTCCTCCTCATTCGAATGAGTTGTAAAAAAGTTTTATAAAGCTTTTTGCGCATACGGCTTTTTTTTACACCCTAGGTCCTTTTTCATGATCCTGATCCTTCTCTTGCTAGCCAAACCTCCATTTTTGGTCTAAATCCAAGCTCCAATCTTCAATTTTCTTCATCCCCTCACATTACAAGCTTCATACCTTCACTTCTCCGTCCTTTTTCGGGATTTTTGAATAATTTCAGTCGCTTTGAGGTATTTTTTTAGATTTTGGAGGTTTTGGGTTCTTGGATTCATTCTTAAGGTATTTTTTTACTTTCAATCATCATTTTCTTTATTTTTTGTCTATATTTCTTCCACAACTTGAATTTTCACTGATTTTGTTAAACTACCCTTACTTTGGTGAAAAGTAGTAAATCCATTCTTTTTGTTTTTCTTCACATTTTTTAAACAAATAAAAAAAATATTTTCTCCCATAAATTCAAGGTTGATTTTTTAGTATATTCTTCAAATTTTTTTGAAAACATTTATTCACTAAAAAAATTGGCTTTTCATTTATGTCCTTTCATCATTTTTTTCTTCTTATAATATTCATATTTGGCTGCATTTGAGTTGTTACTGGCTGTTTTGGTTGGGTTATGGCGATTCAGGTGGATTTTTGAATGGAGATAGGACTCTTACCCGTGTTATCACCCATTAGGTTATTTTCCCCATTCCCTTTCTGTTTTAGATTTTCATTACTTTTGTGTTGCCATTGTGACGCCTTCGAACCGGATTTAGAGCAAATGTCAGATTTAACTCGCATCCAAGTCACGATGCCAAGGGGGAGGGGAAAAATTACCATAATTTGTTTGAGAAAACATTTATTAAAAATTTCCATTATTAAGGAAAAAACCCATTTATTATCCAATTATTCATCAATAATTAAAGTTGGTCAAGTTGTGAGAAACCATACTTAATCATTTTGCAAAGAAGCCATTTGAGACATCATTCAACCATAATTAATAAAGAAAATGCCCTGTATTATTACAAACCAAAAGATCCAAGTTTAAAATTCGAATTTAGAAAAGTACAAACGATACATTTTAAATATTAAATATCGCCATTAAGGAATAAGAGGCATCAGAGCTCTATTAACGATTGGAACACTTGGGAAGCTTACTGACACAAGCCTTAACATCCTTACCCGAGATACCTGTGGTTTTTGCAAAACAGGATATGAGCGGAATGCCCACTAGGGTGGGAGATACTAAGTAATAATTTTGTACTAAAATACTATACACATACCGTATCTTTTAAACTTCCAAGAAAACAATTTATTTAATTATGAAATGAGTGCAACTATATGCTATGCACTTAGACTAAATGCCCAAACTCACACTTAAGCTATTTCATGTCTTGTGCAAGAGACTTATTTAATTAGCCGTTAGTCCTTAACAATTTTTAAGACTTACGTGCCTTCATTCCAGAATATTCTCATTCTTAATTTCTTATCTCAATATTTATCACTCTTTGCCTTAGAGTATAGCAAAATCATCTGGACTTTACGGGCTCCACACCGTCGGCCTCCAGTCGCCATATGCTAAACCGTACAGTGCTTTGGAGCCTTTCACCTCTAGGGACGTCATGCCCTGCTTAATTCTTGGCATCATCCAAGTACCATTCTTATCTTTTCCCTATATTCCACATTAATCACGTTTCTCATGTTCCAACATTTTAATCATTTTCTAAGTTCGTCATTCTTTCCGTTTAACTTTGTGCCACACTTTATTATTTATCATGTCTTTAATTTTTTAATTAAACCCGACCGAGGAAGCCATAAATGCAACACCGTCTTCAAGTATTATTTTCGTGAAACTCAATATTTTTATTCAGCTAAATTTCATAATTAATTTCCTTTCATCAAGCTTAAATAAAACATTTAATTACCAAATAATTTCTTGACAACATACTATTCACAGTATTTACGACAATGCCATTACCATTACTTTCACCAAAAATCATATTTTAAATGGGTTAAACCATACTAACTTCATCCAAATCAATTTATAACTTCTTAAACTATACTTATGATTCTATTCAACATCATTTCAGCAATAAATTTTATATTTTAGTAAGGCTTTATTTCAAGTTAAATGGGTATTCTAACTATTTTCATTTTTCTCAAAATATTTTAAAACCAACATATTTATACTTTAATCATGTTAGAAATTAAGTCTACCAATTACTACAACATAATATTCACAATACATGGAATTCTACCTAAGAAATCCCTTAATATGCCACTATTCATGTCAAGTGTATGTAGTATTTCATTACTAACTTTATTCTTCAATTTTCAAACTATAAATGATCATTAAACTAACTTTAGTAACATGAAATATTTTTAAACTCATTTTAAATCATCCTTCAGCATGACATGACAAGATTTAACCAACTAGAAAATAGGTAAAATAGCTATTATTCTAGCATGGCATTTTCTTACTTCTACACAGGGATTTTAACTTTGAAAATCATAAGTTTGAGAGAAAAACCCTCCTTGGAATAATATAGGAGGATGATAATCAAGAAGAAATAAGACCAAGGTTGCTCCAAGAAAAGGTCACAAAACTCCAACTTTAAGCTCCAAGACTTCCTTAAGTTATATACACCTCGAGTGGCTATTTTGACGTGTAAATGGGTCACAAATATGGAATTTGGGTGGTTGTTTGGACGGTGGGGAAGAGAGATACGGGTTTGGGGATGAAAACATGGGATATGGGAGTATGTTGGAGGTGAGTGAAGTTGAAAAAATCTGATGGAATGAAATAATGAACCAATGCTTTCATTATCTCTCTCTTATAATCACACACCAACTCACACGCTTCAATTATTATCAATAATGTTTCTCATACTCCTTAATATGACCAAGATAGCCAAATCCCACTTAGTTAAAAGCAAGAGACAAAAAAAAGTGGAAACAAGATTTTCTCAAATTAAGCAAAGTTGTCCTAATTATTTTTATATTTTATTTTAGTTATTATTATTTTTTATTTTATTTTGACCCCATGGCACTCTTAGACCTATTTTTTGCCCCAGAAATATGGTCATATTATTTTTACTCCCAATAAAACGTCCTACAAAAATCGCGCAAGTTGTGGTTTACACGTCGAGTACTATTATGTGACAATTCTACAACTTATGCTACGGCTAACCAAATTACGTTTTTACAATTGTAATAATTCTAAAATAATACGGGGAATACGAATAATTGAACACGTGGACTCATGTAATGTGAAAATATTTTGAATAAACACGATTACAACATGATAACGGGTACAAGATAAAATGGGTAGGTATTATAGACATGGTCCATAAATGTTGTACTAATGGCGGCAACGCTCTTGAGGAGGGTTCCTCTTCTAGGGGACTGAATGTTCTTTATACCCTTTATCCATATTGGGTGGGGTTCTCGCCAGGCTTGGCTACATTTCTCTCGGATTTCATGCACATGCCCTCATCAGTGAAAAGATTATTGTCTTTATGGACTTGTCTTAGATAACCATCTGTAACTGGCTATCTCCACGAGGTTGGGTGACTTTGTTATCCCTTCATGATCCTATTTTCCCCGACCTCATTCAAGAGTTCTTTTTTGTCATGGTTGTTACCCGTTGGGGCCTTTACTCTAAGGATCGCGACCAAGAGGTTGTAATGATCGATGAGTCCATTACTTCCCATCTTTATCTTCCTCGTTCTCTAGATGCCACTTTTTCGTGAGATACCCATAAGTGTTGCGATTTTGATGTTATTATTATTTTTTTATCAGAGATGTCCCAACACCTCCACATTCTATCACTCCAATCTTTGTGCTGATTTTTGGATCCTTAAGTAGATCGTTTACTCGTGCCTCTTTTCACGAGTAAACCATAGCCAGATGACCTGGGATCATGTACGTTTGATGTACATGCTCAGACAAGGTGATATTATGAACCTCCCTATTCATATCATTTTTTACCCTTGTTTCATTCGAAAAAGTGACACGATAATGATTCATCGTTTTCCCCCCTTTGTAGTGATAATTACATGACACTGCCTTGCTGTTGAGTGTCCTATCCTTGAATCCAACATAGTCTTGACTAGTTTTTTAGTCCTTTGATCATTATTCCCTAGGATTCACCTACCCGGTGCCCAGAGTCAGTATGCTTCCCCACCCTCCTCTCAATTTTCATCCTCGCAGTCTGCCTCCACTTCCACATCTTCAGTGTATTTTCCACCCACCTCTTCTTATCCCCACCCGAGGATTTTTAGGATTATATGGAGCTTAATTCACAGGCTTGATATCTTTCTATCGAGCACCACGAGGATTGCACTAGGTATTTGGAGGATCATCAACACCTAGAAGCTACTCTTACAAAGTCTTAACGGACGCACATAGAGCTTCGATAGAAGATCACTCCTGATCAAGAGAGCAATGCCTGCATGTAGTCTATGATGATGAAACATTTTGAGTACATGTGTCGTAGGGAGAAAAGCCAAAGAGCTGAGTCATGTTGTGAAACTCCCATAGATGGGGATGATTCTAATGGATAGGATCATCCTGTCGATTAGTGATCTTGGTTGTTGGCACCATTTTTCTTTGAGAGATTTACTCATGTTATGTATTTTGTATTCTCATCTTCTATACTAGTTATATATCTTCTATATTATTTTGGATCATTTGATTGTATTCAAATGCTTACATTATCTCATTTATCTTAGTTATTTTGTGATTCTTATTTGGTGTACTTCATGCTTTATGATTGTGTTGGCTCTATCTCATGTTATCATTGATATATCTTATGCTGATATTCCATGAACTTTCTCATTATTTATCTCATCTTTTAACTGGATATGTCTTTGATAGATTGACCTTGAAGGTGTACATTTTATCCCTTCGTCTTTTCCGGATAAAAACGGGGAGAGTGATTTGGGGAAAACTTTAATATTCTTGATTTTTATACTCCCATACGTCACATGTAGTTTTTTTCGTGTATGTTGGTAATATTTTAGATATCAAACCATCATAAGGGATTCAGTTACACATAGGTTGTTAGTTGTCTAGTGGATTTTCCTTTTTGGGTTTAGGATGGGCATTAGGTTGGATTGACGACCGAGCTTAGTAATTCAACATTTTAATTTTATGTTTTGTCCCGGAATAACCAGAGGAGGAGATTTGTAAGGAAAATATTTCCCAATCAAGTATCATGCATGTATTGTCTCATTCCATTGGTAAAAAACGTAGTTTGGTAGGATGTCGTATACTTAAGCCTACATGTGAAGAGAAGTTAGCAATCATACTTTCACATGGCGTACTCATGCATTTAATACGTCGATATCTTATTCGAAAAGGTATATGACCCGTTGTGATATCCAAAAATAATTTTGAGGCATTAAAATGTTTTAAAACTATTTAAATTTTTTTTAGAATATTTCCAAGTCGTTCTAAATACATAACCATTATCGTTCGAACGAGCTTTTTCATCTCTTTAGAACCATGATCCAATAAAAATTAAATGAGGAAAATTTGTCATACTCTAGTTTCTCGTTGGATAACTCGTTAGAAGCTCATTTTAATGAGATTGGAATCCTTGTTGGAATGAAATTCGAATGAGGTTTAATTGAACCATTTTTCCCTTACTCTGTTTTCTTGTTGGATATCTCATTTGAAGTTGGTTCAAAGGAGAACAGACACATCATTCCAACGACCCTTCTAACTTCGTTAAAATGAGATGGCTTATTTTCCAAGGATTAGGTTTTTCGTTCAATTTTTAATCCTCATCACATTTTGAGAAGACCTAATCTACATATGACTGCACAACAACAGTTTGAAACAAGCCTTTTTCATTCCTCATAAGTTATAAAACTCTTTCAAAATCCTCTATAAATATCTTTGATTATTTATAATAAAGTTTTTCAAATCTAAACCCACATAAACTATTTTTTACATGTATTTGATGTGGTGGATTTCGCATTGCTGGAGACGAAAAAGATGATAAGTGGATACTGAGGCAAGAACTTACTGTGAAGTCGTGTTGGACTACATCGAGCTATAGGCAAAGGAAGAAGACAATATCTATGTAGGCTTGATGAGTCGAGTTAATTTGTAAGTAGTATGCGTGTCTTTGTAAATCCTTTGATGTAGTAAATTTGTCTAAGCCTAGTCATCCGAGGTTTTTTCCATTTACATTTTCCTCGTATAGTGGTGTCTTGTGTTTGATTTCTTACTTTATAATTTGAATCTTGCATGCCCACGCAATAACTAGGTTAATAAGATTAAAAGTGGTAAACATGAGATTTCTTGTCTAGACTGATATTCACTGCTTCACATGTGCTTACGAATTTGGCTAAGTTTTAATCGATAACATTTAGTAATTGATCACTATGTTAATCACTTTATCACCTAAGTAGAAAATCGAACTTTCAGATTAGTAAACGAGAATACCATTAATGTAAGAGATTATTGTAAAGTAAGAGATAATAAATTCAAAAGATGAACTTAAGATTGTTAAAGTAAAGCATACTTAATTAAAAGATAAAATCATATCACATGGGCCCCATTCAGTATTAGGATTAGAACCACATGCTTATATAGGTTGCTTTGGGTTGGGATAACTTAAAAATCAACTTAAATATTTGAGTAAAATGTGTGATTATTATAATGGACCAAGTGTAATTATATTATATGAATTATTGACTTGCTAGATTTAATCCTCTCTATGGAACTATCTTTAGAGGTCTTAAGCCGCATATTTGAGCTACTCGTTGGAGGAGTATCTCAAACATTAGTTCACTAATCATTTCCTAGGTTATAGGTGTCAATTATGTAGCTCATTCACATAATTATACCTTTTACATTTAAGTTATTGAGATAATTATTTTAATTCAGATATCTAGAGTCAGATATTTCTACGAGATGTATTCATTTGAGGATATTGTTATTATGAGTCGAATCTTATAACATTGCGATATATTATATCCTAAAGATGGATTTTTATTCTATTGTTATTTGGATGGTATCAGAGATGTTTTAATTTATTTAACACTTTATTATTTAGCATTCTCTTTACTTATATTGTTTTTATTATCTCATTGATGCTTAGAATGTTACTAATTATTTTTTACTCCCGTGATTTTTATATTAGAACTAAATAATCTATTTATGGATTTCACGGGGTGTTCTTTTTAATCTCCAGAAATAGAATGATAAAGGATGCCACGAAGTCAGGTGTTATGATCATGATCTTTATGGTAAGAGTACCTCAATGAAAATTCATCTTGGTGGGCATGCCACTTATCTTCTTTGGCCATTTAAAGTACTGTTAATCCTTGATTTTTGTGAGGATCTTTAATACTGGATATTAGAAGATAACGGTGATCTCTTTATACTCTTTGGTTGGATTCATTTTATTTATATTCTTCACGGTGTGTCTTTGTTTTCTTACACATTTTTTTGAAGTGGCCTCCTTGTTTCCATTGTCACTTACTTTTGGTTGGCTAACAATGCGGTAACATCTTATGACTACGTACTTTACTTAATCATATTTTTCAATCCTACACATGAGGTGGTTAATCATGTCATCCTCCTTTTTGGTCAAAGACTTGTGCAATACAAAATCGACGGGCATGCCAATTTTGAAGGATGAATACATGAGCTGCTTGAAGCAATCTTCCAACTCTTTGTAAATATCCAATTAGTGTTTATTATACTCCATAAGTTTTTCATGCGACTTCTTTATTATCATGATTAGGGCATCCATCTTCTTCGTACGCGAGTTATTAGTAACGAATTTTTTTGTAAAGGATTTGTTGAGTTTTTCAAAGATTTTTTCTGATCTGGTTGGTAGGTTCTCAAACCATTTATAAGCATTATAGTTAAAGATAAAGGGAAAGATTTGACACACGAGTGCCTTACTGTTATTTGATAGATTTATAACCTCTCTATGTATTGGTAAATGTGGTCAAGGGTATTAGTGTTACCATCATATAATTTGGATCATTGAGCTATAAACTTTTTTAGATGATCTAACTCCTCCATGGCATAGGCAAAAGGGCGATTTCATCTAGTTTGATAAATCTTGGCGAGATAGATCTTTAGTAGAGAGGGAACTGACCCGCGATTCGTCCATCCATCTCCTTGTAAATAATGATTCATATATTATATTTTTGAATATTATTTTCAATTCTAGGTGACTTGTCATGGATTGGACCATGTGACGGTTTGATCACTTTTTACACTATTATGAGTCTTGAATGCATGAGATCTAGGAGTATAAGATACCTTATAATTCTAATGTTTCTCTTGTCATAGATCACGCTCCATTATCTCAAGTCATCTAGAGGCGATCATTATTATCCTGCCTCTTTTGAGAAACTGTATCCTATTCATATAAAAGTCCTCTTGGGCGTCCATTATCTACCAAACCTAACTAGGGCAATGATTTCCCTAACCTCTGTTAGATTAGTCCTCGTAGGGTTAGTAATATAATGTAGCAGTGATCTTATCACACTGGGAATGAACAATAGATTTAATCCATATAGTTGGGGCTATGAAATCTCCATTGTACTGGATATCATGCAAACTATGGTGGCCCTCTTGAGTATTTTCCAAGAGTTGGTATTTAAGATCGAGTTTTGGCTAGTGAGATTGTAAGGAACTTCTTTTTTTTATTGATGACGCCAATCGTAAGTGCATAAACTCACAAGTGGTGAATAATTAATCATACAAGCCAAAATTTTAATACAAAGCAAATGAAATGTATCAATATACAATTAAAATGAGACGGGTATCTACGTAGTTTAGCAAAATGGTAACTTCCATAAAGAGGGAAGGATTTTTATATCAATATTCGGGAGTATAAATTGGCAAAGGTATAGCTCGGTATTTCACATGCCCCAACTTAAAGGGTACTTCTATAATTTATGTTACTTGACACAAGATACCCACATTTAGTTGACTCTCCACTTATCACTTTTGTATTGGTTAATAACGAGTATATCTGAATATAACTAAAGTGTTCTTATCAACCGATGGGTGTGGGAGCACGCTCGATGGGCACCACATAAACCATAATTACCAAAATTCGTATCTCATGAACATTAATAAGTATACTAAAATATATTTTACAAAATTTTGAAAGTCAACAACTAGAAGTGATCAATGAATTAAAATATCTATAAAAAATTAAAAAAACAAAAATTGTTAGTAACTATGGAAGAAACCAACAAACACTTGGGTTCTTAACCTTACGCATATATAAATTGCGCGAAATATCCTTTTCAATTTATTATACCTAAAAATAAGAAATAAAATGTATTTTAGTAGTTGTGACAATGCGAAAAACCTTTTAAACTTTGATTTCATTTGAGAAACTCATCTTTTAAAGTACATTTTTGTGTCGTAAAATCCCTATAATTTAATTAATCAAATGATGTCCAACTTATGAAATTTATAAAAACACTTGAAATAAAAGAGTTTTGCCAACTTCATAGAATGAATAACAATTTAACAAAGTCCACATCATCATATCTTATTAAAACCAAATTTAAAGTGCTTCAAAATCGTTACTAATAACATTGTCAAAGTTCCATTTAAATAACATGTTTGAAGTAAATTGTAAACAGAGATCTACTAATGCATAAATCCTTCTTGCCTCTCATGATTTTATTGCCTTTATCTTTTCCTGAAGTACCTAGAGGGTTTAGCAAATGGATGGGTATGAGCGTGTGCCCACTAGGAGAAATACTAGAAAAGTGATACGTACAAAGAATATTTATACATATAAAGTATAATTTAACAATTATGAAATCGTCCATCATTTGATTAAGTGTTCTTATGCAAAATCACGTTACATGCAATTGACGTTTTGACTATGTAACCTGAGTGACGATCCTACTCATACTTAACCTTTCTTTTTAATACCACTCGTATGCTGTTAATTTAACCATTAACATAATTTCACAATTTCCAAGTCGTTTCATAAATTTACCTTTACAATAATGAGCGTCGTACTCAAAATCATCTTTTCACTTGATTAATCATGTAACCAATCCATGAGTGTTATATGGCTTTTCACCAACTCCCACCATGCAGGAATATGCTACTTGTGAAGACCAATTTTTTCTCAGCCCACGAGATTAGCCAACCTGGCCCAACAAATCTAGAAGGTTGCCCGACCCAAATCATGGGAATAAGCTACGAGTATGTGCAGTCCACACCACCCCAAAACCAAGTCAATCCCCTATAATATCGTGGAGATATTCAAGGGATTTATGGATCATCATGGAAGTTGTGGAGTTACTTGAACAACTGAAATTCTACATCTATAAATTGTAACCCTTAGCCCGGGGCATAGGGTCATGTAACCACGCATATTGAGAATACTTAATAAAATAGTAGACCTCTGCATGGACATAGGCAAGTTACCGAACCACGTATATAGTTGTGTTGTGTGTGCGATTGTTTGCTTTCTTGTTTGATTGTGATTGTTCTTCGTAAATCCTTTTATTGTGATATTTTTTGATACCATAATTGGCATGTTCTGTGGAATCGATTATTATTCCTACGAGAACACTCACTAACTAAAAGCCTTCAATGTCTCACCACAACAACATCCCTCAAGCCGGTGATGTTCAGGAAGAACCTGCCCCTCCCAGGGTAAGGTCTGAAATTCGCCAACCAAATCCAAGGCATTGCCAGAAAAGGCAGCCTTCTGAAGAGACCCATGACTGCCAAGATCTGTGCAAATTTTTAGGTTGGTCGACGCCTATAAGGCCAGACTTCGAGGGAAAGAAGAAGCCACGCGTTGCCAAGAAGAAGAAAATTCTCGCCTAAAAAGGCGACTGGAAGGAATGGAGAGAGATCTCCACAGAAATACAAAACAACACGATGATTGCACTCTTAGCCCTCAAGTGAGTGAATCCCATAGCTGAGGAAGGAACCCCAGGCATGACCAAGGGAGAATTGAGAGGAACAGGTCAGCGAATGGTCTATCAGAATGACTATAACCAACTCAACACCATGGGAACCTTGGTCGACAGAATGATGAAATCATGAGCTTGGTCCGTAGGGAGATGGATCAGCACATAGCCCAGTGAGGAGCCAGATCCACACGAGAGCTAGCCAGAAGAGCTCTTAACACATAAGTGAAGCCCCCTTTTTCAAGGGAAATAGAAGAAAAGGAGCCCCCCAAGAAATTCGTAATCCCTAAATTCAAGATCAATGATAAGAAAACTGACCTTATTAATCATGTCCAATAATATAGGAAGGCCATGACCTTATGGAGCCACAATAACGCATTGATGTGTCACATCTTCCCTTCCAATCTGCATGACATGATGCATAAGTGGTTTGAGAGGCTGCCACATAGGTCTATCAGAAGTTTTAAGTCTCTAGATGAATTATTCACAGCTCGCTTTATAACCAACAGCTCCCCCCCAAGTGGAAGGATGATTTGCTCACAATGAAGAAAAAACCACAAGAGAACCTCAGGGAGTATACCAAAAGGTACTAGGAGATTTTCAATGAAATTGAGGACTACTCGAAGCAGGTTGCCATGGAATCCTCAAGATTGGATTGCCAAGCACTTCTTGACTACACCAATCCCCAACTAAGAAGGAGTCTAACTCCATCGATGACCTAATGTCCGTATTGAAAAATATGCTAAAGTCGAAGATGTAATCCATCTTAATGCACGAGAATATGGTCGCTCGAAGACGAACAAAGGGACAAAGAAGAATGATTCCTAGAAGAAAGGAAATAAGAATGGGGGAAGGAATGGCTCAAAAAATGGCAACAATAATGACCCCTCAAAAGCGTTTCAGGCTGTTAACACAGTCTTCAAGGAATCGATATATAAAATCGTTGCCAAAATCAAGGAAGAGCCATTTGTTAAATGGCCCAAAAAGATGGGAGGAGATCCAACAAAGAGGAATAACGCACTGAGGTGTGTATTCCACAAAGAAGGCAGTCACAGGACTGAACACTGTACAAAACTTAAGTCTTATCTCGAGGAGCTAGCCCTGACTAGTCATCTAATCGAGTTTATAGACAAGAAGGCAGATAAGGTCGCAGCCAATGGTGATCAGAAGCCGAACAACGTCCTCGAGGACGAGATGGTCCATGAGTTTACAGTAATTTATGGGGCATCAGACCTCAAGCAAGTATAAGTAAACACTGTTCGGATGGAAGTTAAACAGCTTACCACCGTTATGCAAGTTTTTCAAATAGACCCCGCCAAGACTCAAGCTGGGAAGCATCGCCGACTAGAAGACGTTGACTACAACAAACACACTGTGTTTAGCGAAGATGATTTAGTTGGGTTAAGAACCCCACATCATGATGCATTGGTCATCACACTTAGGATAGCTAAGTGGGACATCGACACATTGCTCGTCGATCAAGGTAGATCTTTCAAAATGATGTACCTAAATTTTTTCCATAAATTGAAATTGAATATTTCCAACCTCAAAGAGGACACCGTTCCATTGGTTGGCTTTACAGGAAAGATAACTATGCTGCTGGGAAAGATAGTCCTGTCAGTCAGGGCGGGAAGGATTCCAAAGATGATAAAGTTTCTGGTAGTATATATCTAATCCCCCTATCTCGCCATCTTAGGCAGAGGATGGCTCCATGCTACGAAGGCCGTACCATTCTCATATCATCAGAAACTTAAGTGCATTATAGATCGAGGGGTGGTCGAGGTTCGTAGCGATCAAGTTATGGCAAGAAAATGATTCATTGCACCCATCTCCCCCAGGCACGAGTAGAAGAAAGACTAGAGGAAAGTCTAAAAGGAAGACCAAGAAGGGGTATTGCCTTCAAAATAGCAATTACGATACGGTAGACCATGGGTGGAGGAAATAAGGGTCCACCCCGCAAGTAGGGTCGTCGAAGACCTGGAAGAAGTTACAGCTGAAGGCAACTCGCCTAAAAGGAAATTTCTTATCGGTACCTCTCATTGAACGTTAAAAGAAGGAGCTAACCATGCTCCTCTGGAGAAATCTGGATGTTTTTGCTTAGGAACCGTACGAGATTCCTAGGATAGATACCACTATTGCATGCCATCGACTGCATGCCGATCCAGCTTTCAAACCAGTCACTCAGAAGGCTCGCCGAATAACCCTAGAAAAGGCAAAGGCAGTAGAAAAAGAGGTAGGAAAATTACTGGATGCAGGTTCCATTCGGGAAGTTAAATTCCCCAAATGGCTATCCAACCCAGTCATCGTACCCAAAAGCAACAGAAGCTGGAGAGTATGTATTGACTTTACTTACCTCAACAGTGCTTGTCCGAAAGATAATTTTCCTCTCCCAAAGATAGAACAACTGTTCGACACAACTGCAACATACGAAAGAATGATCTTTCTGAATGCTTACTCTGGATACCACCAGACCCCACTTATGAGACAGACTAAGAAAAAACCTTCTTCATAACTCCTATTGGGTTATATTGTTACAAAGTCATGTCGTTCGACCTCAAGAATGCAAGAGAGACTTATCAGGGACTGGTCACTAGGATGTTTAACAAATAATTGGGAGAAATAATGGAGGTATACATCGACAACATGCTCATCAAAATTAAACTCAAGGGTGACCATCTCTCAACCCTAGCAGGAACATTTGAGATCCTCAGGAAATACTGGATGAAACTTAATGCTAGTAAGTGTTCATTCGGTATCCAGTCAGGAAAGTTCCTAGGATACCTGGTTAGCAAAAGAGGGATTGAAGAAAACCCTGATCAGATCGACACCTTCAGAAAAGTCCATCCCCCTCAGACAATTAGAGATGTCCAAAAGCTTATCGGCATGCTTGCCGCACTCAACCATTTTATCTTTAAGTCTTCAGAGCGCTGTGGGTCGTTCTTCCAACTATTTAAGAAAGACAAGGGCCTAGTATGGAACGACGACTACTCCAAATCCCTGGAAGAACTCAAGTCTTACCTCAGCAAGCCACCCTTATTTGTGATTCCAAAGTGAAGGTGACCACTTACACCTCTATCTTGCCGTGTTAGACCATGCTGTGAGCTCCACCTTAGTATACGAGAAGGAAGGAGGCCAATACCCAGTCTACTACAGAAGTAAGATGCTTTTAGTTACTGAGCAACATTATTTGTGCCTAGAGAAGCTCGCATATGCCTTAGTGGTAGCCTAGAGGAAGCCGAAGCATTACTTTGAGGCTCATTCCATCATCCCGATCACCTCACATCCCCTCAAATTTATTATAGCTGATCTCTTCAGCCGACTGTCAAAGTGGTCGGTAGAGATTGGAAGATTAAATATCCACTTTCAACCAAGGACAACAATTAAGGGGAAAATTCTAGTAGATTTTACCATTGAGTTCACGGGGAATCAGCCTACTGCCTAGTTTGAAATTGAGTAGCCAACAGAAGAGGAAGCGAAGTCCTTCGACTGGACCCTTTACGTTAACGAAGCCTCTAACTCTAGGGGGCAGGAGTAGGCATTGAATTGGTTACCCCGAAAAAGATTGAGCTCGAACAAGGGATCAGGCTAGGATTTAAAGCCTCCAATAATAAAGGGAAATATGAAGAGCTGATCGCTGGCCTACCAAAATCACAATTATTAGGGGAAAAGTGCCTTCGAGTATTTGTCCAAGCAGATAAGTGGAGAATTCAACGCCAAGGATGAGAGAATGGAAGCTTACCTCACTATTGTATGGGAACTTATGGCAAAGTTTGATAGAGTTGATGTTCAGCAGTTCCCCAGGGGGAAGAATAGTCACACCGACGCCTTAACATCTCAAATATCTGCCATTGACTCTGATTTAAGGGGAACCATTCAGATAGAATTCCTCGCTAAACCAATCATTAATCATCCACTCTCAAAGCAAGTCCTCCATATAGAGAAGGCACCCAGTTGGATGCATCCCATCATGACTTATCTATGGAACGACACACTGCCAGGTGAAAAGAAATCGGCGCACCAGATAAGAGTCATGGATGCTCGTTTTCACTTATCTCCTGATGGAAAACTCTACAGAAAGCCTTTCACTGGTCCCGACCTTCAGTGCGTACACCCAGAAGATGTCGAGCATGTTTTTAGTGAACTTCATGAAGGAATTTGTGGGAATCATTTAGGAGGAAGATTATTGGCTTTTCGAGCAATCAAGGAAGGATACTGGTGGTTGAACATGCGGAAGGAAGCTATAATTTACGTTCGCAAGTTTGAAAAGTGCCAGAAGCACTCCTCTATGGTCCACCAGTCAGCTAGCAACCTCAAGTCATTGACCAACCCATCGCCTTTCGCCCAGTGGGGATTGGATATTATCGGGCCTCTGCCTACCGCATCTGGAAATCATAAATATCTATTGGTTTGGCACTGACTACTTCACCAAATGGGTAGAGGCAGATCCACTCACAAACATCCGGGACTCTGATATAACGGGGTTCATATGGAAGAACATCATTACCCACTTTGGGACACCAAGAATGATCATTACTGATAATGGCATGCAGTTAGAAAGTTCCTTCTTTCAAGGCTTTTGTCACGAGTATGGAATTATCCATCACTTTAGTTCTGTTGCGTATCCACAGAGCAACGAGCAAGATGAAGCTTCTAACAAGACAATGATTGACGGACTATAAAAATGGATGGAAAGAGCCAAAGGTGCCTGGGTAGAAGAATTACCCCATATTTTTTGGGCTTATCGTACAACTCCCAGGAGAGAAACGGGAGAAAACCCCTTCGCGCCTGCCTATGGAATAGAGGCAGTTATCCTGTTGGAAGCAGGACTCCCTACTATGAAAACCACTTTGGTCGGCCAAGGCTTCAAAGATGAAGCACTACTTACTGAACTTGACTTAGCTGATAAGCGACGAGAACTAACACTAGTTTAGTTGACATCTTACCAACATCAACTAGCTAAATAATACAACCAAAAAGTCAATTCGAGAAAATTTCTAATAGGGGATTACGTCCTGAGGAAAGTCCTCGGTAGTGCTGTAAGACCATCAGATGGAAAACGGGGACAAAATTGGGAAGGACCTTTCAAGATAATAAGGGACGACCAACATGGATCATATCACTTGGAAATATTAAAGGGCAGGGAGATACCAAGGGCTTAGAATGAAGCCAACCTTAAAAAGTTCTACTTCTAGACTTCCATATCTTTTCTTTTTCAGCATTATTAGTTTAGGCGAATTTTCATTTACAAACTAATGTTGCCTTTTATTTATCATTTTTATTAATAAAGTTCGATTGGCCTGTGCATTCTAAACATCTTGGTTGTTTAATATATCTTAATCGAATCCCAAGACGCATCTTTTCTAAGGAGTATGCTCCCCTTAAAACATAACAAAGTTTCGAGATTGCAGCAAGGTGATCAGCTTGCTCCAGTTGAGGAATAAAGCTCCCATGGTTACAAAAGTGTGCTAGACTTATGCCATTCAAAGATAAAATATGTGGAGTAAGGTTTACAATTAACCTAATCACGTCCTTTTTAAAAACATAATTGGCTTCTTGAGTTGCTCCGGCAACAATAAAAGACCTACAGGAGATCCTTAGGCTATAAAGCCAACTCAAAGTTGGTCGCCAACTTAGGTTGCTTAAAAAATCCTATTCGGGCGGATGTCCCATTAACCAGGTACATTCTATCCATCGCCCTACTTAGGCCTAAGGAAGTGTGAAGACACAACCTAAAAGGTAAAGTGGATGGAGAATGTTCAAACACGAGATAAAAAAAGCTCAACATCATTTAGTCGGTTAAAAAGCCTAAAATGATTAAAAGTTTTTGTACTAATCATTCATGCTATGATCAGATCTATCAAGTACTTTTTAGGTCAAAAACTGATGATAAGAAATAAACAAATAAGGTTAACACATGTTTAGTCAGCAAATGCTCAAGACATAAATAATCAGCGTATCTGTTATTAAGAATCATATGATTACATTTACAAAATCCTAAGAAATACTAAAAGACCTACGATGGCCCAGCACGATGAGCAAAGTAGTCCTCTACTCGAGCTCTCCAACCATCATCAGGATGATGAACTAAATCTTCTTCAATGCCCTCTGCGCATGGCTCTAGAAGCTACGCAAGGATAACATCTATTGGGATCCAACAGTCATCCCTCGAGAAGGGATTTCACAAAACAGATGAGTGAACGGTCTGATATTAATACACAGGGCAGCTTCCTTAGGAAATTTCAATTTCTTAAGAACGTTCAACCATCCCTTAGAAAAAGCAAGTTCTTCAGCCTCTTTTAGTCTTAGTGGGGCATCTGTCTGACCTTGGTCATAACCATCAGCCCAGACCTACTAAGGACCCTTTTGGAATAAGTATCTGAATCATGTGATATCCCTCTGGAGACCAGCAACAATCACAGAAGCTCACCGAATGTTTTCTTTTAGCTCAGAAATCTCCCTCCTAGAATCTTGATTGTCTGCTTAAACAACTATGGCAGATGATGAGTATCCTCGCAACACCAAAGGAGGACCAGATGTAGTGTTTTCTCTGAGAGGAGCAATTTCTCTTCTTAGAGCATCATTCTCTCTTTGCAATAACTCCCCCACCTGGTTGATTTCAAATGCATCCATAAGTTTTACTTTCAAGGCGTTCATCTCCTCCTGCACAAAGGCACCAATTCCCTCAATCTCCTCGAGCCTATCCTCGAGCTTAGCGACTACCTCAGTTTGATCTTTATAATCCTAGTTTCTTGCCCTGAGGGATTTACAAATCCTTACAAAAGCTTGATGACCTTGAACGCTTATGTTCGGACCCAGAATCTGGCCTAAGTGGGAGTTAGAAGGAATATAATCATCTAAATCAATGAGCTACAACCTATCAAACAAGTAACAAAGGTAGAAAGAATTAGTAATGAAATAAAAAAATTTCTTTTCATTTAATCAAAAGTCACAAGCCCGTACAAATAAAGGGAAGAAGCAAAAATACAACAAATGAACAAGAACAAAGCCTAAATTCCTAGGAGGCCTCAACCTGGTCAGACGTGGAGGGCCCCTTCCCCTTGTCAGGAGCTTGGTCGACGGGGACCTCACCTTCACCATCACCAGGGGAAGCTCCTCCATTTGGAATTATGACCCCCTCTGGATTGATCAGTGCATCTCTCGCAATAGGATTAATGGGCTCCAAGTCATCATAAGCATCAGGTTAAGCAGACGGAGATACCTCAACAGGATTATGGTGGAGATGATGCTGGGAGAAAAGAGGGGAGTCAACAGCAACCCCAGCAGTAGTCAAGGCTTATTCCTAGCCTTTCTTAAGCATGCTCACTGAAGATAAGTAATCTGGTGCTCAACATCGTCATATTTCGCCTCCCAACCTTCATTGTTCCCGCTCTCTCGAACTATCTCTGCTTCCTCCTCCAGATGCTCCACCTTTGTAACCAACCCCTTATTTGCCTCTGATACTACTAGGATGTCTATGATAATGACACTGTAGGCTTCTCGAAGGTCGAACAGCTCCTTAGCAGACTTTTCCCTCTCCTTAACAAAGGAAGCCTTCATATCAACCATAGCCTTCTTAAAAGACTTTAGAGCTTCGTCAAGCTCTGAGTTTCTCATCGACAACTCAGCTCGACCACGAAGCAATACAGTATAGTCATAGATAAATTACAAGACAGAAGAAACACAAGTTAATCATGATATATTAGAGGAAATCATAGAATAAATAAGTATAGAAAAAATAGTACTTACCAAAGCAAGACCTTGGGCTGACTTGAGGGATAACTGGTCTCCCCTATGCTCAATGAGCGCTCGCGATCAGCTGTGAGCACTGCTTTCTCCAGCAGCAGAGGGGCAAGTTAAGGAACAACATCCACCGAGGCTCCCTTAACAGTAACAACATAAGGAACTATCAAGGCCCGTGCCCTTATTTTATCCCCTTATCTTTTTTCTCTTCTTTCTCTCTCTCTCTCTCTCTCTCTCTCTCTCTCTCTCTCTCTCTCTTACTTCTCCTCTTCTTCTCTCTTATTTCTCTCCATCTTCTTCTCCTGATCCACCACCTTGGAGCTATTAATAGTCTCTATCCTTATGTTCGAGTAACTTCATCCTGTTGGACAGAAGATCGTCATCATTGACATCCTAGATTAAGATTCTTCTCCTCGAAGGGGCAATCTCTTCCTCGCTAGACTCCCCTTTCCTGGATTATTCCTCACCGCTCTTGCCTTCACCACTCCCTTTCTCATTACCTTCTACTAGATCCTCCCCCGAGCTTATTTTTTTCTCGTCCTCTACCTTAATGGGTTCAGAGGTACCACCAATTTCTTCTTATGGAACCTCTAAATGTGGGATTTTGTCTACTAGATGAGTAATAAAGATGGAAGCAGTATTCCTATATTCCAATAAGAATACAATAGACCGAGTATGTTCCCCTTAAACAACAGTATCTCTTATCATCCAAGCTTTCAAAAGTTCAACAGCTCGGATCTCGCGAGGATCAGGCTCTTGATTCTTGGCTTTTGCTATAAAAGAAAAATAAGCAAATATCAGAAGGAATGCACACAGAGGAAGGCAAATAAGCAATAAAACAGAGATGGAGATAATAACATATGTATTCCTCCCCAAAGGTAGGGATCCGAGGTCCCATGTACTTTATGCCCCCGATTGGGGAGGATATTGCCAATTCCTGGCAATAAAACCTTCAAACCAATAGTCTTTATGGGAATCAGGTAGATTTACTGCCAACACCATATGAGGACTTCTTGCTTTCAAGTACTAAAGACCCCCACTAGTGCGAGAGAAAGAATAACAATAGCAAATCTCAACTAATCCTAATTTGGTGCCATAAAGATGGTTTATCCTATGAACTCCATTAACAATCTTCCACACGTTTAGAGAACATTGAGCAAGAACTATGTTAAAGAATTGGAAAAAATGTAAAAATACAGGATTAGGAGGAAACGTTAAACCCCCCTATGAAACTAATAGAACATGGATCCAGTGACCATCTTCTAGGTTGTGAACATTTTGGGGGACTGACGTACACTCTATCTCTACCCAATCAGGAATATTTTAACACTTCCTAAACTCAGGCAAAGACTTATTATCAAGCATCTCCCTGAGAGAAAACACAAAAACCCTAGCTATAGTAGAAGATCGATGCACAGAATAAAGGAAACTAGAAGGAGAAAGTTGAAACTTACGAGACAAAGAGGAGGCTTGGAGAGTTGAAGAAAGTCTTGATTTTGAAGAGCAAAAGTAAGGAATGAAGCCTGAGGACACAGTATGCACAAAAACGAACAGAGATGATGAACTGACGGTTGAGTTTTTGAAAAACCAGTTTCAAACACTCAAATGACGTTTACACTTCTCGAGAAATATTTGGCGCTTCAATATCTTATAGAAAGATAAGCGCACCTCTCCTGCTTCGACAAATTACGGGGACACCACTGCTAACAGTATTGCATCCTTTGCCTCACTTAAAATCCATCGATCGAAGTAATGGGCCAAAGATTTTAGGGGCAATTGTGGGGACCAATTTTATTCTCAGCCCACGAGAGTAGCCGACCTGGCCCAATAAATTTAGAAGGTTGCCCGACCCAAATCATGGGAATAAGCTATGAGTGTGTGTAGTCCACACTCCTCCCCAAAACCAAGTCAATCTCCTATAATCTTGGGGACATATTCAAGGGATTCATAGATCATCATGGACGTCGTGAAGTTACTTGAACAACTAAAATTCCACATCTATAAATGTAATCCCTAGCCCGGGGCATAAGGGCATGTAACCAAGAAGATTGAGAGATACTTAATAAAATAGTAGACCTATGCGTGGACGTAGGCAAGTTACCGAACCACATATATAGTTATGTTGTGTGTGCGGTTATATGCTTTCTTGTTTGATTGTGATTGTTCTTCGTAAATCCTTTTATTGTGATATTGTTTGATACCACACTACTAATTAGTTGTTTGGGGTCTAAGAATTAAGCCTCACCCTAGGGCTCCAGACCCTTATTAAATTTCCTGGTTACATACGATTGCCTTTTACTTGTTACATCGTTGTAACCCTTTTACCTTTTACCTTTCTTTCTTTATTATTCATTTTAAAACCCTTTTCCCTTTATTTCCTTTTTAACGGTTGACGAGACCAAATACTTGGGATGAGACAAGTCCAACACACTTTATGTCCAAGTTTTACACTTTATAAAAAGTTCATTTTTACTTTACTTTATACTCGACATTACATCTTTTGAAAATAACTTTAATCATCATTTCTTGTGAAGCTTAACTTTTGCGTTCTAATACCCATTTATGCACTTCAATGGCTTTTCACTATTCACGCATACTTATAAAACTCATGTTTTATACTTTTTGCCAACAAAACTTCTTTTCATCTTTACTTTCCAAAATATGAGTTTTCACCACGTAAAATCCAACTCTTTTAAGTAGAGTCCTTTCATTTGGAAAGTATACTCATAAATCCAACTATTTTTTAAAAATGATGCTTTTGCAGTAAAACATCACTTTTATCATTTCAAAACTTATATTTTGAACTCATTGACTTTGCATATTTTATATTACTTCTTATGATTTTATGTGGTTATAATATTTCATTTAAAACTAACTTTCAAAACACTACTCATGTTTTAAAAAATTATTGCAATTTTCATGTTTTACATAAAATGACACTTTTGTAATAAAAATTATGCTTATGACTTTTCAAGATTTTTTTATTACAAATTGATAAATTCACATTATAGACTTTTTATCCTTATCATTTTATGTGTAAATATTACTATATATACTGTTTTGACCTCAACATTTTATTATTTCCTCTTTTAGTCCCTTAGTTATTAAACTTCATGAACTTTTATCACATAAAGTTGCGTAATTTTATATGATTAATATGCAAAATTTTCCACCATTTTTATTTCCTTTACAAAGGTCTATTTAAATGCATTTCCAACATAATAAACCATTTCCTATATCTTCATAAGTTTATGTTCATGAATGAGAGATTTATACCAATTAAACCCATATATGCATCCAAACATTTCTTTTTCTTATTCACCTTAACAACTGACATGTAATAACTAGTTTAAACATGGTTTTCATCAAGAATAACTTCCTTAAACATTCTGAAATTTCAACTTAATTCAAACTTCATTCTTTAGCCATTTTTATCACGTCTTTCTCAACACATATTCAAATATAGTGATAATAAACATAATAGTCATGTGATTAGGAATAAATATTCCATATTAATCCCCTAAATTTTGGTATTTTAACAGTCCCGAACATTGCATTTATCCCAAATTTATCACATATTTGTGCTACTAATCTTTTTGGCGAGTATATCATATTTTTTTCATTTCTCTTATGTTTTACAGGTTAATCAAGCAATTGGATGAAGGAGAAAAGTCAAAATAGTGAAAGAATTGTAAGAAAGGAAAGTTAAGTGAATATTGGTATTTACCAATCAAAACTCGAAGGATGAATCATTGAAAATTGAAGAGATCGAAGTCTAAAAAATACTGAAAGAAATGGCACCTCAATCCGAGCTATGATAAAGAACTTATGATCGTTCGAAGTTGAGAAAAAATTCAAGGGAAAACTGTAATTAAGAAGAAATTGGAAAAGTTGAGGCAGATTCCCTTACCGAACCAGTTCGGTCAGCGAACCAGTTCTCCCTTGAGGGTTGGTTTGGGCTATGAGTTCAATCTCAAGCGGGATTTTATTATCTCTTCCTAAATTATTGCTAATGTAATTTGAGTCTATTTAAACTACATTGGACAAATTTTATCACATGTTTTAGGCCATTAGGAGTCTAATGAACCTAAGAGGAGTCATAGTTCGGCAACTAATGAACAAGAACTATTTGGAGAATAAGTTTTACATCTTTCATCATCATATAAATCCAATACCCATTCTTTTTTCCAAATTTCTTCAATTAGTATGATTTCTTTGCATGAGATTTGTTTTCTTTAAATTGTCTTATAATTTCATCTCATATTTCTTGTTATTTCAATCATGCTTCCTTGCACTACAATGATTAATTGCGTAGAGAATAATTCCATTGTAAAATCGGTGATCACTTAAATAAGTTATGATACCAATTTTTAAAAGTATGTGTGATACTTGATTAAACCAAATTCATAAATTTCCAAGTTAACCTTATGTAATCGGTGTTAATTTTTATCCAATTTAATTCAGCCCTAAAACATGCATCTAGGTGAAGTGGATCATGCCAACAAAAAAAATACGAATTACTGACACACAAATTTCAGGAAAAATTCTTGAAGGGCAAAACCTTTTGTTTTACTAATAATACTTACAATATTTACAAGTGAAATCTGCAGTGGATTAACCATAGTAAACCCACATAGGCTGCAACCTAAATCAGCAATGGAATTCCATAGTAACTCCACACGAATCGCAGTTCAGCCAGTCGAGGAACACCCACGAATACTCTGTATTGACACGCAGTCACGTCAACCCAGCACCTCCCTCAAGTGGCACCTAGATCTGTAATAGAGATCTTCTCTATAAGAGAAACTTCACAAAATTGTGTTCTTTGGTTTCAAAACAATTCACATAAAGATTGGGATGTTTCAAGAGTTGAAAACAAAAGAATTTGAACCCTAAATGAAGAAGACAAATGATCCTGTCGATTTGTAGTGTTTGCAGAAACTAAAACGTAAGGTCATCTTAATAAAAACGGAGCTGTTTAACATGTTATTTATTAAAACTATGTAATCCCCCGTAATTTTAAGTATTTAATATTTAATTATTTTGGGAGTTATAATAATATTTAAATTGGAGAAACTTAAATTTATGATTTGGAGAATTTATTTGATTAAGAAGAATTAATTATATTGGCGACTTTTAAGTTTAATTGTTCGAATCAAATGTGTGTCGCATTTTGAAGTCGAAATTTAGAAATGTCAAAAAAGTATTTCGGATGACAATTCTGAGTGTGCGGTTGAGTCTGAATGGGTCGAGATAGTTAGAAAAGAGTACCCGAGGGTAGCAATTGAGTCTCGGAGCTTTTTTGGGCTAAATCGGGCCCATACAAGGGCATTCTGGCCTTTTTACATTTTAGGGTGAGGATACCCACCAATTTTAGAACTCTAAGTCAAATTATAAGAGTTGGAGGCTAGGGTTAGGGAGAAGAAAAACACACCATAGCCATTAGAGAGAAGAGAGAAACAATTCCAAGGCAAAAAGGAAGAAGTGGGAAGGATTCAAAGTAGACTTTCACCACAAACTCATTGGGAAGAAAGATTGAAGGAGAAAGATCATCAATCACCAAATAAAATCACGAAATCATACCTACTGGATATAAGGCAAGTGTTTATTGCAAATCTAATTCAAGTTATAATACCCATGTTTAGAGAGTTTTAAGAATTAGTTGATTCTATTAAAAAATCTTGAATTAAATGTTTGAATTGATCACATGTTTGGGTAGGATTGCATGTAGAATGAATCCATAAGTAAAGATAAAATTAAATTTGAATATATTTGATTATTAACATGGAATTTTTATGATTTCTTGGATGAAGAACATGAATCTTGAATGACTTAGGGTTTAATTGATGAACACAAGATGTCAATCTGCTAGAATTTTTGACACAGTTTTAAACGTATTCCATTTGAGTTGTACTTCTAATTAGAGTGTGAATTGTACATGCATGGAAATGTATTTATCTTATCTATCCAATGAACTTGGAATCAGGTCAATCGGAGTTCTGTAGAGGGAGTAATCAACATTTTACTACAGGGTGTTTGATCTGTCAACGTAGTAATCTGCCAGAATTTTGACTTGATTTTAAACGTATGCGGTTTGAGTTTTACTTCGAATTAGAGTGTGAATCATAGTTGTATGGAAAGGTATTTCTCTTATCTTTCTAATGAACTAAGAATCAGGTCAATTAGAGTTCTGTAGGGGGAGATATCAAAATTTACTAGAGGGTGTTTAATCTGCCAGAAAATTTGAGATTTTTCTTTTTAAGCCTCAAATGTCTAAAATTTTATCGGGGAAGTGTTTGGGGCCTTGATGAAATATATTGATGGAATAATGATATGGCAGTAGGTCTATGATTGACTTTTGGACTTAATTTTGTGAGAGAGTTAAAGTGGAGATTCATAGGCTTGATTGTGACGTACTCTAATTTGAGATGATACAAATATAATTACGGAAAAGCGTAAGCGAGCTTAAATTCATTAGGTCAGTGAGTTAACAAGGGTAACTACTGAATTGATATAACAAGGGGTAACTAGGACCCTTAGAGTTGTGTGAATACTCGAATTAATACAAAAGTGAAATAAATTCGTAAAGCAAACAAGTACAGTGAATATTAGAGAGAAATATATTATGTACAAGTATGAATAATTGGTTTGTGTGAATACCTACTATTTTATAGGATTACTTGGGTTGTGAATGCCTATTGTGTGTTTCCTTGTGATAGGATTAGTAAGTTCTATGAGACATTCCGAACTATGCTCGATGAGATATTTCGAGCCAAGTTCGAGGGGACATTTTAAACCATGTTCGAGGAGATATTCCGAACATTACTCGAGGAGACATTCTGAGCAAGGTTCGAGGAGACATTCAGAATCATTTGTCCTTAATGTGTGAAATAGGAACGATAATAGGATATGTTGTACTGGGTATAGGTGTGTGTGAAAGATATACCGTCTAAATAATCTACTTATGTGTGATAGTAGTAAGATTAGGTGGGGTATACCTAAGTATTGTTTTCAATATATGCTCAGGCGTGATAGTAGTGAAAACTATTAGTGCATAACTAAAATTGTATAAACTACATATGGGCAAGAGTAGCTGGAATATAAGTGGATAGCTAGAATATATATATATAATCTACTTGAGTGTAATTAGTAGAAAAGGTAGGTAGTATGTACCTAAGATTTGATTAAGTATGAGAACTTAATTTTGAAATATTGATACTAAGGTGAGAGTAATGATAATTACTAGACGTTTGGGCACGTACTGTTTGGGCGGTATGGGAAAGTGAAAGTGAAACTTAACTAATGACTTAATGTAAATTAAGGGTAGCATGTAGCGTACTGTATGGGAGGTACTGATGAGTTAGATTTTCTGAGGTATGTAGATGTTGGAGACCTAGTGAAGATGGGTAGCGAGACTAGGTAGGAACGTTAGATGCGCACGATAGACGAGAGGTGAGGAAACTCAAGAGAGTGTGCGTGAGCCTAGCATGTGTAATCAATAACTGATATGTATTGTGATAAATTACTTGCTAAATATTTTCAAAACATTTTGTGTACTAACACTTGCTATACGACATTTTTAAAACCTTTTAGGTGTCCAGCCACAGGGACGCCAAGCGTGACTTCATTCCAGGGATTTCGAAGATGCAGCATAGGTGGGTGTTGTAGGGCATTAACTACACGCTTCCTTTACCCTTTCCGGATCTAGTGTATTATCTCAGTTTTTAGCACTCTAATTTTGGGATATATTGCCCACTCGTTACATTTGCAAATATTCTATTGTGTTGGATTTTGAGTTGGTTTTATTTCAGCCGTAGTTTTCGGCAAGACTTTATTTTATTCAGTTATTTATGATGGTTGGTTTTAGTACTGCTTAATTTATATTGTTCCGCTTGAGTTGTATCTGTTTAATAAAGATAAAATTTGGCACTAGCTTAATTTCACTTAGGTGGTTAGTAATAAAAAAGTTTTTGACAGTGATGCTAAGAATGAACCATGTAAGAAACTTGTTTTAAATTAAATTAAGGCTTGATCACCCAAGGTTTAATTAGGTGGGGTGTCACAGATGGTATCAGAGCATCAGGTTCTAGTGTCTTTAGGATCTGTGCGGCTTACTACGATTCCAGCGTATCGTTACGTTGATATAGAGCCCTATTGATAGGACTATTGAATTATCCTTGTGTGCTTACGATAACGCTCTTCTGCTATTAGAATTTTATATAATTTGTGTACTTATACAAACTTGAATTGTATTTCAGAATGCCGCCAAGGAGGGAGTGAGCCGAGAGGGCAGATGCCAGAGATGAGGCTAGGGAGGGCCCTCAGGACCAGCCGAGACCCCACCCCCACCACCAGAGATGATTTTCGCTACTCTGGTGGCGGTGATTGTGTCACAGGCCGTGGAGACAGCTATGAGGGCGATGACAACCAATTTCCCTCAGCCTCAGGAATAGCAGCCCGCAGTCCCAGTTATTCAGGCCCATCTAGGCATCCCACTTGGCACATCATTAGAGAAATCTTTTAGAAAGGTCACCCTCCAGAGTTCTAGGGTGGCACGGATGTAGTGACGACGTGCCAATCGAAGAGAAACATTCAGCGCCACCTACACATATTGGATTGCAGTGAAGTTCAGAAGCAGATGTTAGCTACCTTTAGATTAGCTGGGTCAGCTCTACCGTGGTGGGAGTCGGTGACCACTGCTGAGGAGAGGGATCGATCTGATGACAATTTCTGAGTTCTGGGTGAGGTTTGACCGCAAGTACTTTCCGCCGGCAGTGGATTCAGAGATGAGGAAGAAATTTAATGAAGTAGCTCAAGGTGACCGTTAGGTAGTAGACTACGAGGAAGAATTCACCAGCCTGGCTAATTTTGTGCCAGATGAGGTAAGCAATGAAGAAAGGAAGAAAGAAAATTTCATGGGGGGTTTGGCCTAGAGGATCAGGCAGCATTTGATAGGTAACCCTGCACTGGTGACATACACTGATGTCGTTTATGCAGCCTTACTACACTATCAGGATCATCGCTTCCATACAAAAGGGGGCAAGAGAGGGGAGCCAAGCCAGTCGAATAAGGCCAATGGGGGTAGTGCCGGTGAGGCACCGCAACAACATTCAGGTAGTCAGCAGGGGAAAAATTCTCGGCAGGGGAACTTTACCAAGATGTTCAGGTCCGGAAGTTACCAACCTGACGAGGGGGTTAGGCAAGGACAACAGGGCCAGAGGAGACCATTTTTGGGATAATGTTTTATATGTGGCTAGCAAGGTCATAGATAGAGACAATGCCCACAGCAGGACGGGGTTCAGCAGTAGTATGCCCAGCAGTAACCTCGAACTTTGATAGCTTCAACATCAGCCCCATAGCAGTAGGGCCAGATGCACCATGGGTATGTGTATAACGTTCGGGACGCACCGATGTCTCTAGCTCCACAGGCACCACCCGCGATAGAGGGTATGTTTTCTATTTACTATCTTGAGAGTTCAATTTTGTTTGATACCGGGCCTTAAAATTGTTAATTAGTGCTAGTTTTGCACGATCCATTGGCATGTTAGAGATACCCGGTAGTCCCTTTGTGTGTAAGGAGTCACCAGTGAATTGTGGCACAATAAATGGGTTGGGTATCCCGAGCAATATATATAGATATGTGATATGACTACGGGTTAGAAGTCATATTATGGGTTACGACTAGCATAGTCGGGTAACTTTCGTGCGGTAAAGCACGGGGATAGGGTGTATGGGCACCCGGGTTAATTAAGGCAAATTTTGTGCGAATAAGCAAAGGTATAGGGTGTATGGGCATCCTGGTTAAATTAATGCATATGTGTGTAAGTTATGGTTAGAAGCGGGAGAGATAGATATAGCGAGCTTATAAGCACGTGACTAGAGAGTAGTATTCGAAGCTTGGAGCGCTAGACTTATCTTAATTTCGAGGACAAAATTCCTTTGTAGGGGGGGGGAGTATGTGACACCCTGTAATTTTGAGCATTTAATATTTAATTATTTTTGGAGTTATAAAAATATTTAAAATGGAGAAACTTAAATTTATGATTTGGAGAATTTATTTGAGTAAGAAGAATTAATTATTTTGGCGACTTTTAAGTATAATTGTCCGAATTAAATGTGGGTCGCATTTTGTGGTTAAAATTTGGAAATGTCAAAAAAGTATTTCGGATGATAATTCTAAGGGTACGGTTGAGTCCGAATGGGTCAAGATAGTCAGAAAAGGGTACCCGATGGTAGCAATTGAGTCTCGGGTCATTTTTGGGCTAAACCGGACCCATACAAGGGCATTCTGGCCTTTTTACATTTTAGAGTGAGGATATCCACGAATTTTAGAACTCTAAGTTAGATTATAAGAGTTGGAGTCTAGGGTTAGGGAGAATAAAAACACACCATAGCCATTAGAGAAAAGAGAGAAACAATTCCAAGGCAAAAAGGAAGAAGTGGGAAGGATTCAAACGAGACTTTCACCACAAACTCATTGGGAAGAAAGATTGAAGGAGAAAGATCATCAATCACCAACCACAATTATGAAATCATACCTACTGGATATGAGGCAAGTGTTTATTGCAAATCAAATTCAAGTTATAATACCCATGTGTAGAGAGTTTTAAGAATTGGTTGATTCTATTGAAAAACCTTGAATTAAATGTTTGAATTGATCACATGTTTGGGTAGGATTGCATGTAGAATGAAATCCTAAGTAAAGATAAAATGAAATTTGAATATATTTGATGATTAAAATGGAATTTTTATGAGTTCTTGGATGAAGAACATGAATCTTGAATGACTTAGGGTTTAATTGATGAACACAAGATGTCAATCTGCCAGAATTTTTGACACAATTTTAAACGTATTCCATTTGAGTTTTAGTTCGAATTAGAGTGTGAGCCATACATGAATGGAAATTTATTTATCTTATCTATCCAATGAACTTGGAATCAGGTCAATCGGAGTTCTGTAGAGGGAGTAATTAACATTTTACTACAGGGTGTTTGATCTGTCAACGTAGTAATCTGCCAGAATTTTGACTTGACTTTAAAGGTCCGCGGTTTGAGTTTTAATTCGAATTAGAGTGTTAATCATAGATTTGTGGAAAGGTATTTCTCTTATCTATCCAATGAACTTGGAATTAGGTCAATCGGAATTCTGTAGAGGGAGAAATCGAAATTTTACTAGAAGGTGTTTAATCTGCCAGAAAATTTGAGATTTTTCCTTTTAAGCCTCAAATGTCAAAATTTTATCGGGGAAGTGTTTGGGACCTTGATGAAATATATTGATGGAATAATGATATGGAAGTAGGTCTATGATCGAGTGTTGGAATTTAATTTTGTGAGAGAGTTAAAGTGGAGATTCATATGCTTGATTGTGACGTACTCTAATTTGAGAGGATAAGAATACAATTACGAAAAAGCGTGAGCAAGCTTAAATTCATTAGGTCAGTGGGTTAACAAGGGTAACTACTAAATTGATATAACAAGGGGTAACTAGGACCCTTAGAGTTGTGTGAATACTCTAATTAATACGAAAGTGAAATAAAGTCGTAAAGCAAACAAGTACGGTGAATATTAGAGAGAAATATATTACGTATAAGTATGAATAATTTGTTTGTGTGAATACCTACTGTTTTATAGGATTACTTGGGTTGTGAATGCCTATTGTGTGTTTCCTTGTGATAGGATTATTAAGTTCGATGAGACATTCCGAACTATGCTCGATGAGATATTTCGAGCCAAGTTCGAGGGGACATTCCAAACCATGTTCGAGGAGACATTCCGAACATTACTCGAGGAGACATTCCGAGCAAGGTTCGAGGAGACATTTCGAATCATTTATCCTTAATGTGTGAAATAGGATCGATAATAGGATATGTTGTGCTGGGTATAGGTGTGTGGGAAAGATATATCGTCTAAATAATCTACTTATGTGTGATAGTAGTAAGATTAGGTGGGCTATACCTAAGTATTGTTTTCAATATAAACTCAGGCGTGATAGTAGTGAAAACTATTAGTGCATACCTAAAATTGTATAAACTACATATGGGAAAGAGTAGCTGGAACATAAGTGTACAACTAAAATATATATATATATATATAATTTATTTGAGTGTAATTAGTAGAAAAGGTAGGTAGTATGTACCTAAGATTTGATTAAGTATGAGAACTTAATTTTAAAGTATTGATACTAAGGTAAGAGTAATGATAATTACTAGACGTTCGAGCATGTACTGTATGGGCGATATGGCAAAGTTAAAGTGAAACTTAACTAATGACTTAATGTAAATTAAGGGTAGCATGTAGCGTACTGTATGGGCGGTACTGATGAGTTAGATTGTTTGAGGTATGTCGATGATGGAGACATAGTTAAGATGGGTAGCGGGACTAGGTAGGAACGTTAGATGCGCACGATAGACGAGAGGTGAGGAAACTCAAGAGAATGTGCGTGAGCCTAGCATGTGTAATCAATAACTGATATTTATTGCGATAAATTACTTGCTAAATATTTTCAAAATGTTTTGTGTACTAACACTTGCTATACAACATTTTAAAAACCTTTTAGGTGTCCAGCCACAGGGACGACAAGTGTGACTTCATTCCAGGGATTTCGAAGCTGCAGCATAGGTGGGTGTTGCAGGGCATTGACTAGATGCTTCCTTTACCCTTTCCGGATCTAGTGTAGGATCTTAGTTTTTAGCACTCTAATTTTGGGACATGTTGTCCACTCGTTACATTTGCAGTTATTCTATTGTGTTAGATTTTGAGTTGGTTTTATTTCAGCCATAGTTTTCGGCAAGACTTTATTCAGTTATTTATGATGGTTGGTTTTAGTACTGCTTAATTTATATTATTCTGCTTGAGTTGTATCTATTTAATAAAGATAGAATTTGGCACTAACTTAATTTCATTTTGGTGGTTAGTAATAAAAACATTTTCGACAGTGATGCTAAGAATGAACCATTTAAGAAACCTTTTTTAAATTAAATTAAGGCTCTATCACCCAAGGTTTAATTATGCGGGTGTCACAAAACATTAAGGCGATGTACTGATCAAATGAGATGTTAGAGTCGCTCGAGCGTTGCCAGTCGTCGCTCGAAGGAGCTTCGTGCGACACAACTCTGTCGCTTGAACGAGGTTCCTCTATCACTCGAACGATACAGGAAAATAATTTTTTTATTTCGTGAGAAAATACTTACCCTCAATACCTTAAAAAAATACTTTTGATGAAAAACTCCGCTCCAACACTTAGAAAATTTATCCTAACACTCTAAGTGAAGTGCTAAGTTACTTTAAACACAACCTCACCAAATTATTCTTGCGGAGGTTTGAATGTTGAAGAACATTGATATTCGGATCCGTCTTAACGCATGATTGAATTTGAATAAGTTTTTGACGATTGTAGCGATATACGACATACTCAAATGTAAACAGGACAATAAAATAATGTCCTTACAAATCTCCCCCTATGTCTATGCCGGTACAAAATAAAAACATCTGAATTATCAAATCAAAATGCCTATACAAATCTAATACCCTCCCATGAACCCAAACCTGAAAAGGAACTAAACATGTAGGTCTAAAACTTCTCTTTAAAATCTTCAATTTCAAATCTTCAAATCTTTAAGCTTTTCTCATCAGGGTGTGCAACATAATGATCTTCAATTTTGTACCTACACACATGAGACATAGCAAATACCTTCGTGACACATAGAGTTTGAAATGATATAAGAATAAAATAATCAATAATCAAATCTACCCCATAATGAAAAAACTCCCCCATAAGTCGTTCTCCCCCTTTTTATTTGTCCGAAATAGAAAAGGAACCGAATAAATAGAAAAATGGAGTTGTCACGATAAATATGCGTAACAAACACGGATCAAACTATGCTCATGGAGTAACTCAAACGCATCCACCAACTATTTTTGATTTTTCAATATTTCATACAAAAATGCAAAAATAATTTTACGAAAATCGCACACCATGAATTTACATTAAGAAAACCAAATTATGGAAAGATAATGAATGGGTGTGAACAATTCGATAGGCAAATCAATGCAATCAAAATAACATATGTGCACGATGATTATGTGTACTCCTAATGAATGAATCTCAAAATCGTCCTTAGGTGTCCAAAATGTGAAAATAGATGACATCATCTTAATCTAATCGACAAATCAAAGTCAGACATGATTTTCACATCAATAATGTCCAAAATTATGTAACGCTTTTTCATGACTTTGTCAGGACGTGCAAACCCATTTTATATTCCATCCAAACTTCCTCAATAAATAATAATTCTTTTTATTTTGCTATTGAGGTGATGAAATTAAACTAAATTGTCCCACTTTATGGCATATTTTTCTTTTTATTGCCTTTAAATTTCTTTTTTCAAGCTCTTTGGACCTTGGCTTCTATTTTTGCCAAATTTTTATTTAGGTCTGATTTGAACGGTGGCTTAATCACAAAGGATATATGAGTTCCTTTCGTAGCCCATCCCCGTTTTTCAAATAATTCACACAAACTCACATTAACGGTTCTTACATGCACTACTTTCATTATCAAGGGTTATCTCATTTGGTTAAAGATAGAATTGAGATGAAAACACATCGACCAACATGTGATAGACAAGAACAATAGTCAAACAAATCCATGCAAGTATGCATTAAAGGAAATCACGAGTCAAACATGTAGGTAGTAACAATAAATCACATATCAATGATTCCAAACGTTGTAAAGCACAAAAATGAAATGATGACGCATATCAAAACACTATCAAACACTCACATGGATATGGAAGGATATTGTGAATCGGTCATCCTAAATGCCTATTCATAAACGATGCAAAATAAAATACAAAAATCTATTTGTCTTTATCCAAAAAATTTATCAAAATAAAAGCTTTTTGTCTTTTTCCAAAAATTTTCAAAAATAAAATCTAATACAAAAAGTACATAAGTCATAACACTATCAAGAATATAACATGAAGCACAACTAGTGTATGATAAATAAATCATGCAAACACAATCACCTGTAAGATATAGCAAGAGAAGAATCATGTGCAAGCAATCGAGAATCAACTAGTCTAACATAGTGCCTCTAAAAGTGATTTCCTAACCCAAATAGGTGTGCAACGACACTTAGGGGTTCTGGGAACCAAGGGAACACTAGATTTCAACTTCTTAGGACCTTTTCGAAGATCCAAACAAAAATTCTAAGGTAGTCTTTCCTACCATAATGTGAACATGTGTAAACGGGTGGGACGACACCTATGGGTTGACCTTTTCTAATGTCCTTAGGATTTATTGACCCTCTAAAACAAATAATGGTTATCTCTTTAACACTTGATACATGAGAACGTGATGAGCCACTACCATTGCTACCAACACTACTCGAGTCTGTCAAATCATTTTTCATCTCCAAAATTTTTGACTCATGCAAAGAATTAGACTCTTCCAATAATAGGGACTCCTTTTCTAAATTTTCAATTATTCCTTGAAGGTTATCACGTTCTCCCTTAAAATACTCACTCTTATCCCTAAGAGTCTCTTCACGTTCCACAAACTCATCGATTAAAATATTTTTATCCTCTTTGGTACAAACACAAATCCTACACTTTTTAAAGTCCTCCAATTATTTTTCTAAAAATAGGACTCTATCATCACTCTCCTTTTTGGACAATGTTAAAGAATTAAATTCATGGTCCAAATAAACAAAATTTTCACGATAAAAATCTCTTTGATTTGGAACTGTTTGCAAAAGATCCATAGCGGATTTAAAACGATAATTTTCTTTTTTTAAAAAATAATTCTTTTTGCAAACGTCAAATTCAAACTATTTAAATGATCAAAACTCTGACTCATATCATTAAAGGGGGGAATCCAATTACATAAGTTCTCAATTAGAAAAATTGTTAAAAATTTTAAAAATCTGATTTTTCAAAAGAAAAATTAATATAAAAAACTTTTGCGAAAAACGGATCAAACGCAATAACTTAGCGCAATAGGCTCTGATACTTTGAGAAATCCGTGATCACTTAAATAAGTTATGATACCAATTTTTAAAAGTATATGTGATACTTGATTAAACCAAATTCGTAAATTTCCAACTTAACCTTATTTAATAGGTGTTAATTTTTAATCCAATTTAATTCGTCCCTAAAACATGCATCTAGGTGAAGTGGATCATGACAACATAAACAAATACTAATTGCTAACACAGATTTCAGGAAAAATCCTCAAAGGGCAAAACATTTTATTTTACTAATAATACTTACAATGATTACAAGTGAAATCTGTACTGGATTAACCGTAGTAAACCCACATAGGCCGCAACCTAAATCAACAATGGAATTTCGTAGAAACTCCACACGAACCGCAGTTCAGTCAGCCCAGGAACCTACACTAGTAATCCAAATTGACACTCAGTCACCTCCCTCAAATGGCACCTAGATCAGCAATAGAGATCTTCTCTACAAGAGAAACTTGACAATTTAACGAAGCTATTTTACATGCTACTTATAAAAACGTTAAAGCGATGCGCCGCTCGAACGAGATGTCAGAGTTGCTCGAACGTTGCCATGCGTCGCTCGAACGAGCTTCGCGCGAAACATCAATGGTAAGATTTTTTTTTATTTTGACAGAAAATACTCCGCCACAATACTTTAAAACATACTTTTGACGAAAAACTCCGCTCCAACACTTAGAAAATATTTTAGAAAATTTATCCCAACAGTCTAAGTGAAATGATAAGGTACTTTAAACACAACCTTACCAAATTATTCTCGTGGATGTTTGAATGATGAAAAACATTGATATACGTATCCGTCTTGACGCATGATTGAACTTGAATAAGTCTTTGACGATTGTAGCAGTATACGAAATACTCAAATGTAAACAAGACAATAAAATAATGTCCTTACATCCATGTCTAGCTAAACTCATAGTGAGTTTGGAAACATGAGCCCAACCTAGGTTTTAGATGTTAAATATAAATTTAAAAATAATTATATAATTAATCGTTAGGGTTTTATAGTTTAATCGGGACTAATATCGTAGATCTCTTAACTCCATTTATTGAAGGTAATCAGAGTGTTTGAGAATACAATATATGTGTCGGTAATTCTATCATTTGTATTAATTAATTTGTTAACTAAATATTGTGAGAATTAACAACCACACATGTGTAATCCCCCATATTTTTTGGAATACTTAAATTACATGTTTCATAGTACTTTAATTAAATTGAAAAATAAATTGAAGTGAATAAATATTAATTAGGGAGAAATGGATTAATATTAATATGTTATTAAATTTACTCGTGTGATAAGTAAATGAATTTGCAATTTTTTATATTAGGTCGTAAGTGGGAGAAAAAATAATAGGATGATAGTATCTTATTCGGGACGCGCGTGTGGGGTTGTATTAGGAATAAGATGATAAATTGATGATGGGTGACTTGGATGACGATTTCGAGTTTATGGCTGATCCGGAATAGGTCAAAATAGTCAAAATTAAGTACCTGGGGTAGTGATTGGGTTTCGGGGGCTTTTTAGACTAGTCGGGAATAGTATATGAGCGTTTTGGTCATTCTAATGGAAGGTGAATACTCAATTTCAGGATTTCAATTATACAATGAAGAGTTAAGGTAAGAGGATTAGTCATTTTACAATTTCAAAGGTTTTAGTTGAGTTACACTAAGGGTTAAAGCGAAAGTGAAGAGAAATAAGAAGAAAAACTCAAGAGTCCAGGAGGAAAGTTAAGAGAAAATAAAAGAAAACTCAATAACTCTAAAGGATTGAAGATATTGACAGGGATTCTGGAATTTTTAATCATCATTGTCATCGAATTCAGACTCCATGAACTCAAATGCCAGTAATTATTTTGCTAAATAATCATGAGTAGTATTCAATTAATATTGTGATTGGGAATGGATTTTTGGATGGGATTCATAGAATATTGGGTTTTTGAAGAAATGCTTTCATAATAAAATTGTCTGATTTATTTATATTGAAATCTGAAAATGGAATCCCATGTAGATAGATAAATTATTGATTTAGTAGATTGAGAAAATTATGAATTGTTGTGATATTGGGAGAAATTCATATGATTCGAAAATTGAGAATAAATCCCATGCAGTGATCATGTGTAGATGAATTCTATGTTAAAATGGATGTGTTTCATATTTAGGATTCATGATAATTGTTAATTATTGAGAAAATTTTGATTTGGGATTGATTATTTTGGGTTAAACCTTGTTGAAAATCGAAATAGGAAGAACTAGGACTATCTGCAGGGGCGAACCGATTCGCCCTCGGGCCGAACTAGTTCGGTGTACTTGTTACCGGCAAGTTGGGTTAGTTGATATAAATTGGTCATGATTTACTTTGGGGTTTAATTATGATGTTCGGCAATAGGTTGGGACTTCTGAAAAAATGGTTAACATTGATAAAAATACCGTGGGATGAATAGGGATATATTTGGGTAGAAATGGGAATATTAGAAGGAATTATACTTGGAAAATTCATGACGAGATTATAATAAAAATGATGGAAAATAGGGATACGGTCTGATGGAAAATAATACGTGTCCAGAAATGAAAATTAAAAAATCAATTAATTAAACAAGTGAATGTTTAAATAATTAGGAAACGAAATAATATTTGAAAATTATAGGCTAGTGCTACGAGTGATACACACAATTAGCCGGTGTTTTTGGAATATATATATACAGGTATAGAGATAGTATATATGTATCATTATTTCTGTGTGTATGATATAATTATGTGAAAATACCACTCTAGTGCTATCATCGGAGGTTGCGCGATGTAGTTGATCTTTCCTAGTAAATAACAATAGGCTTAGTATTAACCCCAGGTCATAGCGCTATGCATGTGCCCTTGTGAGGTTGAAGTTAGATGTGATGTAATTGTGGTTTGGTTATGTCTCACTAACGAAGGACTACGACCGCTTCCAACATGTATATGATTTGTTGAGTTCGGTGTGAGATTCCGACTTGGTAGCCCAGGATGATGTGTGTATGCCCTGATGCATGATAGCATTTTAGAGACCAGTATCCAGTGAACTATTACTTTCAGGGATGGCACTTATATGCGACATATGTATTCTTGTTACATTATAGAAAATCCGTATATATCTGTACAGAAAAATATTTATGGGTATATGCCACAAATGTGTGAACATTGAATTAATAACCAGTGAAAGTTATTTGAAGTGAATCAATAAATTATAATTGAGAATTATTATAGTTGAAAGTTATCTGAAATGAATTGATTAATTATAATTGTTAAACGGGTGTGATAACAAATTTCAAAAAATACGCATGACACAGGGTAGCGTATGAACTAAAGGGTATATTTAGACTAGTTAGGCTGGGTAGCATAACTAGGGGTTAAAATGCATACATTAGGCGCATTGTAGTTGAGTGGTTAGTACTATCTCATGATAGCGCAACACCAATTTTAATATAGAAGAATGTATTCATAATTATTATGCATTTAATTACCTGCAAAATATTTTCAAGTGGTTTTGGGCTCTGACCCGTGTCAAAATATTTTCAAAAAATTTTAGGTGTCCATCCAGAGGGACACCAAGCATGATTATCACTTACAGGTCATCAGAGCCATACCAGTTGTGGAGTGTTGCAGGGATTGTTTAGCCGTTTTCTAGTTTTGAGATTCTAGATAGGATTGAGTCAGTTATTATCCTATGTCACTTTTTATTTCAGTTTATTTACTTACGTTGTATTAGATATTGTAGTGGACTGTAAATCGATGGTTTATTCGGTTAATGGATTTTTATTATATTCTTGTATACAAATTTGATTATGTGATTTTATTTAAAGTTTAAAATTGACATGCGACTTGACTAAATAATATATGGTTAGAAATTAATTGGTTTTCGACAGTGATGCTAAGAACGAGCCATTTGAGATTCCTGTTATTTTAGTAGAGGGCTGACCACCAATTATTTTAATAATCCGGGTGCCACAAAATGTTTGGTACTTCAAATTAGTTTACGTTCTCTTTTCCATGAATAGTTTTCCAGAATTTTATATTTAAAGGAGATTTCCTACGGTTTGGGGGATTGGATCCCAACTCCATTTTCCTAAAATTGTTTTCAAAACCAAAAATCCTAAGTTCTTGTCGTCATTAGTTTAAATTGCTTTATCTTAGTTTAAGTTTACACAGATAAATAGATTTCTCAAAAAACAAACATCACCTTTCTTTCTTTCATGAGTCGAAACCAAGATCTTGGAAGCCAGTCCTACTTTCATCATCGTTTATGACCTATTCCCTGAAGATTTGACCTCGACTTACCGGGTTATTACATGAGAGACCGACTTGCATTTGAGCCGTAGGTACACATGTAGCATACACATACTGCATCGCGTTAAGTTTTTGGCGCTGTTATCGGGGAATAGGTAGACCGTAGGTTAGGTGGAATTAATTTAAAATTTAACTCTAATCCTTAAAAAGCCAAAAAAAATCATAAATCCCAAAAATCCAAAAAAATAAAAATATCCAAAAAATCATAAATATAAAAAGAAAAATTCAAATAATTCTTTTCAGTCCTTAAATGCAAAATACTCATCCCATTCAAAATCTCGAGCCAATAGTAAAACTTCCTCTAAGCAATAATACTCCAAAAACTCCAAAATTTTGGGTACCACCTCCTATACCAGTCACACCATGAGTTGACGTCTAGGAACTTTGGTGAGGATAGTGATTCTTTAAGTGTGAATGCGATGTTAGATAAATCTATTTTCAGAACAGGAGAGGGTGTGATATCGTAACAACCTATAAGAGAGCTCTTATAGTCGGAGCGACCCGTCACTCCGGGATGCACTATATTCCCATATAATGCAGGGTAATTCCACTTTAACGGGATGATTTAAATTCTCCCTACTTTCCATGGTATGGAGTCGAAGAAGCCCTATCTCCACGTTAGAGAGTTCGAGGAGGCGTGCGAGACATTTAACTATCAATATTTCACCCAAGTTGTCGTACGTCTCAAGATTTTCCCTTTCTCACTTAAGGACAAGGCCAAAACTTGGCTTTGACCAATAACACCAAACTCTATCACTATATGGAGAGAAATGCAATCTAAATTTCTCCAAAAGTTCTTTCCTGCTCATATGACTAACTTTATTCGGGCTTAAATCCATAATTTTAAGCAAAATGATAACGAGCCTTTTAATGGATGTTGAAAGAGGTTCAATGAGTTATTCAACATGTGAAAGCATCATGGTTTTAATAAGTGGAGACTCATATACTACTTCCATTATGATCTTAGTCTAAGATTAAAGTAACTTATTGAAACAATGTGTCTGGTAGAGTTCTTCGGGGTAGATTCGAATGATGCAGAGGCCCACTTTAAGTATGTCTCCATAACTACTCAATCTCGGGACACATCAGATTCGAATAACCAATCCAAAGTTGGAATCACATCCACATATCCTTCCTCATTCGAACTCTACCAACTGGACAAGGAAGTCGAGTTGAAGCTCCAAATTCATAAATTAGCCAAGCGACAAGAAGACGTTGTAAAATCTAGGGGAGAGATATAGTCAGCCCATCTTGATCTTTAAATGGAAAGATTTGCGTGATTTGTGAGGTAGGACATTTAACGAAGGAATGTTTGCCTACAAAATTTTGCTCCAAGAGCAAGTTAAGGTGGTAGGACCTTATAAAGGGAAGTTTAATGCCCCTCACGGGAATTCTTATAACCCCACACGGAAGAACCATCTCGATTTTAATTAGGGGTAATCGAATACAATGATGAACTAAAATCAACACGTTGCCCGACAACCACAAACACTCCTACCTTACTAAAAAGTGCCACCCATGCAAAGAGTCTCAAGGACACTCTTGCTCAATTTATGCAAACCCAGTCAACGATATATGCCCAAAATGCTCAATTTTTTTTAAACTTAAAGTCATCACTTTCTAAGTTGAAATCCTCTTCTTAAGTGTCTAAGAGAAGGGAAAGTTTTTTGCCCAAGGGCAATGACTTCCCTAAGGTAAAAAATGTGTGAGATCTAATCTTGATGAAAATAAAGAGCAATGCAAAGCAGTAACCACTCTACGTAGTTGTAAGGGCAAATTTCCAATCGAGTCAATTTATTTGTAAGTGGCATAATTCCAAGCAAAGTTGTTTAAGGCGTAGGTTTAAATTTGAGTTATGATCCCACAAAGCCTGTAATGTAAAAGTGTTGAAGAAGTTGCGATAAAGATTTGAAGATAACATCGTGCAGTGTTTCGGGCCGAGTGTATCTTCAAACACCTGCCTTTATTAAAGATCTCTCAGGTATGAATGCTAATGAATTGTGAGACTTTGGATTTTATATAAGGATGTATTTTTTCTCTTAAAATATGTTTGGAACTTTGAAAAATTATTTTAAAACGTCATTTTAATATTTTATCTAAGTGGTTTTTGTTCAAAGGAATTTTAAGTGAGTTAGAATGAGATTCACATTTCGTTCAAACAAACTTAATACTCATTAGAACGAAATTACCTTTTCATTTGAAGTCGTTCAAAGCCTGTTTCAAACCAGCATAGAATGAGGGCACACTGTTAGGCCTCGTTCAAACCTGATAGTGATCTTGTTAGAATGATCTTGGCTTTCATTCAAATGAGATTATATTCTCGTTTGAACGAGCCTAATTTTCATCCAAAAGAGTAGAATCCTCTTATTTTGTGTACGATAATAAAAGGTGTTTCAGACTCAGTAAAAATAAGACTATTTTGCGAAATCATTTTTGCACTTGTTTGTAAAAAAAAAAATTCCACCTTTCAAACATATCCTTCGATTTTCAAGATCCAATCCCATAATTCATATGTCATAAAGATCTTTATTTTAGAACCCAGTTTACTTCTTCCATTTAAAAGAACTACATTCATGTGGTGGACTCCGTGCGTGCTGATTATGGTAAAGAAATGGTGGATTTTTTGTTCCGAATCGTGGTTGCTCAGACTACATCTGTGGATATCGAGATGCACGTGGACTCATGTGTTGTGGGCACTTGCATGGGTGGAATCCTGCATTTCCCTGTGGAGGAGCGGTAGAAGATAGAAGAACATCAAGGCTTATGGGTGATCGGGTCGTTGAGTAAGTTTACAGTCTACTCTTTTTTAAAGCCTTATCACAGTGGATTGTCTGGCCTGGCAGTCCAAGGTTTTTTCCCTGAATGGTTTCCTCGTACATTAGCGTCTTATAGATTGTTGATTTATTTACTTTATCTGTTTAATAATCGTAGAGGCATGCTATAGGGTTAAAAAGATAAAATTTGTTAAATAAAAATTTTCATAATATAAGTTTTATTGGTGCTAAATGAAAATTGAGAAAATTTTGAAAAATATTGTCTTTGCCTAAAGAACACTACTTAGGGGCATTCTCAAATTGGTATCAAAGCTAGAACATTAAGCTATTGTGTCAGTGATCTCGTGTTTTTAGGCATGAATCTTGGATTGATGGTTTTATAACACCCATGTTTAATGGGACTAATTATGTTTACTAAAAAATATTTAATATAGATGAGAGGGTCTGGTTAGCTGTAGTTCAGAGGTGGTCACCACCAGTCACGAGAGCCAGAGAGTATATTCACTTAAAACCTATTTAGTCATAGACTAATGCAGCATAAATTAGCGTAATATAATTTTAAATGTTTAAATACTCATTTTTGTTCTATCACTTGAAGGAATTTTGTCGTAAAATAACGTGTGAGATGTCAAAAGAGGGTTGAGATATACTCTAACTCACCCATGAAGAAACTAGTGCTGTTAAGGCTTCCAAACTCCAAAACCTCACCACTCAATTTGAGAAGATTAAAAAGCTAGAGAGTGAGACCGTTGACGAGTTCTATGATAGATTGCCCGACATAGTTAACTCGTTATTTAACTTGATAGAGAAGATACCCGATAACCGAGTGATAAAGAAAATCTTAAGGTCGTTGCTCGATAGATTTAATCAAAAGGTAACTATTTAAAATTCTTTAGGTATGCTTGACACAATGAAACTTGAAGAGCTTGCAGGTGACCTACAAACTTATGAGCTTGACATGTTTACCTCCAAGAATATGATGACGAAAGAAAAAAACATCACTTTGAAAGCCCAAAAGGAGGAAACAACTATTTCGGATGATGAGTTTGGCATCGAGTACGAGGATGTGGTCATATTGGCAAAGAAGTTTAAGAAATTTCTCAAATATCAAAAGAAATTGAAAGATGCAAAAAGGTTTAAGAAAGACAAGAACAAGGCCGATCGCTTCCCTAAGAACCGAAATGATAATGTTAAGAGGGATGGGTTAAGTAGATATTTTGCTTATGAGGGTCATGGTCACAGGGTAGCTAAGTGCCCCACTAAACTAAGAAAGGATGATAAGAACTGATAGCCTATAATTTTACCCTTAGTGATAGTGAACCAAAATAGGGAAACAATTCCCCCAATGAGCTCAACTTTACTGCGTTCACGGCTAATAATGTGAGTGCCGACGATGATTCTTCCAATGAAGATAGTCCTTTGTATGACACTTTCGAGGCCATAGTTACTGAATCTCAAGCAAGTGGGAATGATGTGAGTGAGAATGAAGAAGTGGAGGAGAGTGAGTTGCAAGTTGCCTTTCGTGAATTATATGCAGAAACTATAAAGGTGAAGAAGGTTAACTTGAATTTGGAATCTAGGTTTAAAGAACGTGCCATAGGAAATGATAATAATACGTTGATTGAGGATCTTAGGTAACGTGAGAGGACTCTTTGAGAAGATAGAGTATGTCAAGGGTGACATATATAGTCTTCATAGTTTAATGGAGGTTATGAAAAAAGAGCTTTTAGAGTTTGAGGAGTCTAGGCATTTACTCGAGTTTAGGATAGTTGAGCTTAAGGAGAGATTGAGAGATTCGAGTAGGGTCAAATTTGATTTGGAGGCTAGGTCAGAAAAGTTGGATAGAATGTTAGGTACTGTTCAAATTAAAGATGATAAGTGTGGAATTGGATTCGATGATCATATTGCTCCCATTCCTAAAGACCAGACCAGACATTTGAGAGAGCGAATTAAGAACGTTAGGAGAGGTCCACCTTTAGGTAATATTTCCCGCCATATCTACACTTGCACAAATTGCGGTAGGAAGGGTCACCTTAGTCATTTTTACTATGATCTTAAAAACGCTACTAGGAAGTCGAAGAATAGAGTCACTTCGATTCCCAAAACTCTTATTCATCATTTCACACCTACTTGGGTTATGAAATCAGATTTAGAAGCTTTATGTATTAGACTTCTCGATTCTCATTTGCTTGCACGTGATTCTCCCCATGCTAAATCTAATGGTTGATCGTGTTAGCCATATTTGTTATACTCTAGTTGCAGTTCATGATATATATATTTGTTAGTGTTATGACATGTGTACTTTTTGTATTATATTTTTTCTTTTTACTTAGTCATATTGAAAATAAAAAAATATTTTATTTTCATAAAAGTTTAATAAAATACAAAAAGATTTTGTTTTGATAATTTTTTAAAAATGCAAAAAGATTTTTGGTTTTTGTGTCTTAAGTTTTACACTTATGGTATGACATATTGGTGTGCTTGAATCCCCTTATATTCGCAAGTTCCACGTGGATAGGACTTTTGGTTATGACATTCGATGCTTAGATCAATCTTAACGATGTTTAGTGGAGTTATTTTGAACTTGACTTGATTTATGAATTCGACTATGTTTATGCCTATATACACACATGCATGAGTTTCAAAATGTTTAAATTCTCATATACATTTGAGTTTGGTGAGATGTTCTCCCATCAATCATGTCTGTAAGGACACAAATTTCCAATTGAGTCCATATATAGTTTTGGCTCAATTCCGGACAAAAACATTTATTCATAGGATAGTATTTAATTGTAATATTCTCAAGCCTATGAAGTGTTTGTTGAAGACGTAGCGGCAAAGAGTATAAAGCTTGGAACAAGTTTATTGGAGCTTGGAACAAGTTTATATAGGAGCTTGGAATAAGTTTATTGGGTGTTAGGTTTTATAAAAACTGCGTTTTGTTTTAAGAAAGAATTAATTAAAACTTTAAATAAATGTTTATAAAGTTTTCTGGGCTAAAAATGAATTTTTCAAACTTTCTGGTGGTTCTTTAGATATGTCGTTCGAACGAGTTTTTCATTCGAACCAGATGTCGTTCGAACGAGTTTGCCAACGAGGTTCCAATACAGGCCACCGACATGTCGTTCGAACGAACCTTCTGTTCGAACGAGATATCCAACAGGTTCTCTCTGGAACGTCGTTAGAAGTCTCATTCGAATGAGATTTCGTTCGAACGAAAAGTCGTTCGAACGAGATGCCAGGCGGGAACAGTTTTTGGCAGTTTTTTGGCAGTTTTGCACCCACTTCCCCACTTGGTTTTTAACCAACTTTTTCAGACTTTATTATGTGCGGGAATAACATTTTCCAATCTAACTTTTCCATCCTAGTTTATCTCTTAGAGAGAGTTTGAGAGAAAAAATTGTTTAGGAAAATGTTCATGTTTTGAGTGATATTTTTAGAGAAAAATTTCCATCACTCTAGTGTTTACACCCAAATGAGTTTATTCCAAGTTCTTATATCCTTATCAATTGCTTGGAGTTTGGCACCGATTTTCTCTACACCGAATTGAAGAGAAGTTTTGGGTTTTGCTTCCACCACCCACAAAGAAAGAAGAAGTGTTTCTATGTTATTCTACCCACACGGAGAAAGGCTCCATGCTCGGGTGACGGTGACCATATAAAGTCCCATCGGTGGATTCCGAGACCGCGGTGGTGTTCCAAGGTTATTCGCTAGGAAGAGGTTTCTACAAGAAGAAGCATCGGGGCTTGAGAGGGATCGAGTCGTGCGTTGTAAGTCTATCTGTCTTGTACTTGTAATTCTGTATCTAGTGGATTTGTGGCCAGGACCGTCCGAGGTTGTTTCCCGTCTTGGGTTTTTCCTCGTACATCGCGGCGTAGTGTGATTGGTTTATTTTATCTTACAAAATAATGTAGAACGCATGTTTAGAATAATTCAAGATAAAATTCGGTTTAAATCATCACACTCAATTTAATTGGGACTTATATTAAATATTGGGTAAAGTGTATTTAATTCAAGTCATTCGCTAAAATTTTGTTTCGCCTAATTTGCTAATATTGATAAATATGACTTAGGCAAATTCTAGGACTTGGATTAATGAATCGGTTTAAGTGAATACATTACTTGATTTATTTTATTGAACCATCATCCTAACGCTTCCGCATTTACAAATTGGTATTAGAGCCAAAGCGATAAATTATTTCGTTAACGATCCTTAAATATTTTTTTTGGCTAAAATGGAATTTTCTCCATTTTCAAAATTTCCTATTTTCGATGGCTCAAACTATGCGTATTGGAAAGCGCGCATGAAATCAGCACTAAAATCTATCGACGAGAGAGTTTGGATGTCTGTTGTTAACGGGTGGTCCCCACCAACTTATTTAGTTGAAAATGAACGTGTTATCAAACCCGCCGATAGATGGACTGAAAATGAGTTTAAACTTGCTAATTTTAATTCCCGAGGTTTAAATGCATTGTTTAGCGCTGTCACACCGGATGAATTCCGATGTATTATGACGTGTGAAACCGCTAGAGAAGCTTGGGATATTTTACAATTAACTCATGAAGGAACTAGTGTCGTTAAAGCTTCAAAACTCCAAAACCTCACCACTCAATTTGAAACTATCAAAATGAATGAAAAAGAAACCTTTGATGAATTTTATGCTAGACTTTCCGATATTGTTAATTCATCGTTTAACTTGGGAGAGAAAATACCTGAGAACCGTGTTGTAAAGAAAATTTTAAGGTCCCTACCCGATAGATTTATTCCAAAGGTGACCGTTTTAAATTCTTTACCCACTTTAGCCTCTACGAAATTAGAAGAGCTTGTAGGTGATTTACAAACCTATGAACTAGATATGTTTCCCTCTAAAACTGAAAAGAAAATCGAAAAGGGCGTTGCTTTAAAAGCTCGAAAAGAGGTCAAACAAGTAGTAGAGAGCGAGAGCGATAGTGACTCGGAAGACATGGCTTTATTTGCTAGAAAATTTAGAAAATTTCTCAAAATTAACAAAGATAAATTTAAAAATGATTTTAAGAAATTTGAATCTTCTAAGCATGACAAGATCGAGAAGATTTCTAAAGCGGAGAAGATGCCTAAAGCCGAAAAGATTCCTAAACCTAGTAATGAAAATTTAGATAGGGACGAGTCTAATACGTGTTTTGGTTGTGAAGGTTATGGCCATAGGGCTTATGAGTGCCCCACTAAACTAAGGAAAGAGGGTAAGCGACCCATTTCATATAATGAGACCCTTAGTGATAGTGATAAGGAAGAGAAGCCCGATTCCCCCACTAAGAAAAATTTTGTGGCTTTTATGGCTAGTCACGTGAGTGATAGTGAGAATTCATCGATTGATGAAACTTTAACACATGACACTTCCAAGGTCATTGTTTATGATTCTCTTGTTTTTGATGATAATGAGAGTGGAGAAGAAAGAGAGAGTGAAAATGAAGAAGAGGTTAATGTGAGTGAACTTCAAAATGCTTTTCAAGAGCTTTATAAAGAATCTATTAAATTGAAAAGCCACTACACCAAAATGGGCAAATTGTCACCTTTCAGCCGGCCAGCCTTGTCAAGGTCATTGACCGTGATAAAAAAACACGCATTTTATGTCACGGTCATTGACCTTGACACGACCGTGACAACTAATTGTCACGGTCAATGACCGTGACAATTATTGTCACGGTCAATGACCTTGACACGACCATGACAACTTTTTCAGCAAAAACCCTTTCCCCCTTCTTTTTTCCCTCCCACCGTTCCCTCCTTCTCTATCTCTCTCTCTCGACGCTGCTCTCTCTCTCTCTCTCTCAGGTCCAATTTCTCTCTCTCTCTCTCTTCCATTTATATATATATTTGTGTGTATATTTATGTGTGTATGTGTATATATATATGTGTGTATGTGTGTGCGTATGTGGGGGCTGGGAAGGGTGGGGGAGGGGGTGGTGGAGGGGGGCAGGGGGTGGGGCGGGGTGGGGCAGGGTAGGGCAGGGGGTGGTGGAGGGGGCAGGGGGTGGGGTGGGGTGCGGTGCGGTGTGTGTGTGTGTGTGGTGGTGTGTTTTGGGGGAGGGGGGGGAGGGGGTGGTGGAGGGGGGCAGGGGGTGGGGTAGGGTGGGGTGTGTGTGTGTGTGTGTGGTGTGTGGTGGTGGAGGGGGTGGTGGAGGGGGCAGGGGGTGGGGTCGGGTGGGGTGTGTGTGTGTGTGTGTGGTGGTGTGTGGTGGGGGAGGGGGTGGTGGAGGGGGGCAGGGGGTGGGGTGGGGGTTCAGGGGCGGTAGCCCCAAAGGCACTTTTTTTAGGATTAACATTGAAATTATAAGAAAATTATACTTCAATATTGAAAATTAACTAAAAAAATAACACTGAAATTTGAAAATTCTCCTAAATATTTCTAACATTGCCCCTAAATACGATACCCCTAAATATTGAACACAAAAATACAATACCCCTAATTTCTAACATACCACTTAATATTTCTAACATTTAAAGATTTGAGAAAAAAATACTCCTAACATTGAATAGTGTTAGTTTCCTAAATAGTTACAAATGAACACAAAAATACTCCTAACATTGAATGATTTAAACCTTTGAAGGAGTACAAAAATACTTTTTAACATTTAATTTAAAAAAATTAAACATTTGTATAAAAAAGTTTTATATACTTAACAAATAACTTACCTGAAAAACATTCTCTTCCTGGTACTTCTACCATTTAGATTAGTTCTCTAAAAGCATCAAAGATCAAAATTTCATCATTCACACATACCAAATTGAAGACTCATCTTGATTTCTATAAAACTGTTATATCAAACCTTCTCCTCTTCTGGGTTGCACAATTAATGGATGTTCCAGAACAATCCACGATGGTCCGCCCTTGTGGTAACGTTTGAACAATCAGTGATGACAACAAGTGAGAGGCGGGGAGATGAGAGAGAGCGTGTAAAATGTTTAGGGTTTTGGTAAAATGTTTCTTCCGTGTTTTTCTATTTAAGTATAATAAATTACATACTCTGCCCCTTAGCTTTAAAACACTAACAAACAGATACACCTTCCGATCCTAGAGTTTACACATAGGCCCCAATATTATTTTTTTTGCGCATACCTCTACAAAAATTTCCGAAAACAAGGGGTGGGCGGCCGCCCACTCTCAGGACCACCTAGGTCCGCCCTTGCAGTGGGGTGGGGTGTGTGTGTGTGTGTGAATAGGTATAATTTTTTTCACTCCCTCTCTAACCCTCCACAATTGATTCTTATGCTAAAATCCTCACTTACACAATATATATAGGTATAATTCACGGGCTTTAGCTAAACTAGGGTTTTATAGAGTTTCGCTCCTACTACTTGGGCAATGACTATACTAGGGACCAAAGATAAATAAATAAACTGGATTCAAAGTAAATACTAGGAAATCCCAATTTATAACCGTCTAATTTATATCCTTTATTTATTTAATTATTTATAAATCACTCGAAAGAATGTGTTCTTATTATTAAAGTTGATTACGGTATATTATGATTCCCCACGTTATGTTTTCGATACCCTCTTGGTTAAATAAATTTTCTACTAACCGATTTTAATGAATATCTGATCAATTCCTTGATTCTAAAACTTAATTCTATAGGATTATAAAATAGTTCATCGGTCGGGTAAACAAAACATATAAGTCTATCAAGGGGTATCTTTTTTCCAAATTATTTCCTGCACGTGAATTCCTCCAAATTATGATCTCATACCTATTCACACAATGATTGTGAAAAAAATTTAATATCCATAACCCTAGGGATTAAGAATCTATGAACTTTTTGCAAACGGTATGAGATTTCCCATGTTTAATCAAGAACATCCTTAGACTTGTAGGGGGTGGGGTGGGGTGTGTGTGATGTTCAATTTAGTTGGTGCACAAACTAACGGTCAAAGTAATAGTATATAATTCCAACATTTCAAACTACTTGAACATCACAAATGGATACGAACTTAAAATATAAATTGAGATAACCTTAGAATCTAATTAGGGTAAAAATATAATGGCATCAACTAACATATATGTAGGGGTGGGGTGGGTAGGGGTGGGTAGGGGTGGGGGTGGTGTGTGTGTGTGTGTGTGTGCGTAGGTGCGTAGGTGTGCGTGTGTGTGTGGCTGTGGGTGGGGGTGGGGGTGGGGCACCCATTTAATAACTCTTTAAATATTTGGAAAAACATAATATTACAAAATTGAAACGAAATGGTATTAACGGAACTTACACATACGTTATAATATAGATGGAACATTTTTTTATCTGTACTATTAATACAATTAATTCAATTAGGTAAAACGAAATGTGTACTATTAACATTTTTTTTATCTGTACTAATAACATTTTTTTTACAGCAAAAATGTCTCCTTCAGATGTTAAGGCGAAGATGATGATGCTGTTTATGATGATGTCGTCTGGGTTCGGTGGTAGCGGAGGCGACGAGGGCTCCTCCGCCGCTAGGCTCCCCAAATATGGAAAATTTGAGATTACTGTCGAAAACAAGTCGGAGCTTTTAGCGAGATCCCTCGAGCTGCTAAAGACGGTCATCGGCCCGGGGTTTATGAGTTGGAAGGAGGTGCCGTATGAGCTCAAGTTAGCTGTTTGGGCGGCACTACAGGTAATATTTATATGAATATTTCAATTTCAATTTATATGTATATTTATTCGCAACTAACATTGTATTTGTTGGACAGGAACAATTCAACTTGTATCCAAAGCTACGCGATTCCGTCTTGGAGCAGTTGAGGGAGCAATACAAGACGTGGAAGAAAAATATGCAGTCACGGTACTTTGGAAAAGCACGAGAGTCCATTTTACAATGGTGCGGATCCGTCCCGCCCAAGGAGTCGATCTCATTGGCACAATGGCAAAAGTTCATTGACAATGAGATCGAGGATCGACAATTGGCATCTCGCCAATCGGGGAGGGAAAATCGGGCTAAAAAGACGGACGTACACTACTCCGGTCGGACCTCTTACGCTGAGGTGGAGCATAGGATGCAGGTAAGATTTAATTTATCTATAACTACAGAAATATATTATTGGATATTAATTTTACTAATTTTACTTTAATCTATTTTATTTCAGGGGGTAGGGAGTGGGCCAGGGGGTAAGCCACATAGGCTCGATACTTATGTGGCTCTTCGGACGAAGAAGGGGAAGGACAAGGAGGTGTCCCCGAGCGTCGCGGCCACGATTGTAAGTAATCCGACAGTTTAATTATTGTTAATTACGTTATAATTTTTTAGTTTACTTATTTTACTAATCATGTGCTTTTTGTCGTTTCAGGCAAAGCTTAAGGAAGTGCATGAGTCGCAGTCTGATGCCGACAAGGCATCTTTGTCCACAGACGCACTCAGCCAAGTGCTTGGCTCTGATCACAAAGGGAGGACAAGGGGAGTGAGCTCGCGGGTGGCCAATCGAGGATCATCGGATTAGAGACGAGCGACACCGGGTTGGCTCGAACGGTGGATTCACATGACGCGAAGCTGTCCCATTTGGAGGCGACGGTCCAAGATATGTACGCATTCATGAAGCGTACGTTGGGTGGAGACCGTAAAGGGAAAGGGAAAGGGAAGGAAAAGGCGGTGGAGGAGGAGGTGCGGGAGGACGAGGCGCAGGATGACGAGGATGTGGGCCTCGCTGCTTCATCACCGACACGTTCGTACTTCGACGATCCACTTCCCTATTTGACGCCCTCCAACAGACCATTATCGACAATTGGTTGGCCGAGCGTGTTCATATTGGACGTATTTGATGGCCAGCGGATAGGGCGGGGGTTGAGGGACCCGAATATCGTCGAGGGTGGAATAGTTCATGGACGTGCGCTTCAACAGATGGAGTCCAGGGTGCTCATTACGCATGTCATACCCGGGAAGGAGAACTCCCTATTGTGGTTGCGTGAACAATGCGGCACGACGTATCTTAGTGGGTGCGTCAATTCGTATGTCGTGTGGCCTACTCACCTCCTCAGTTTTATCCAAGACATGTAGTAACATTATTTTTAAGTTTGTCCATTTTAATTAAATTTGGATTATATCGTCATGTATATTGTTTTTACTTTGAATATTTGGATTATATCGTCATGAATATATATTTTCATTATCTTTAGTTTGTGTTGGATATATGATGTTTGGAACAGGTACAACGTTGCTATAACAGGTACAAATATACTGCTGGGCAGTGGTGGTGGCCATACTGCCCATCAGATTTTTTTTAAATTCTGCCCAAAATTGTCACGGTCATTGACCGTGACAAGTCCGCGACAAAATTTATCACGGACGTGTCACGGTCAATGACCATGACAATTCTGGGCAAGAGGGGTCACGGTTATGTCACGGTTTATAACTGTGACAAACGTGTCACGGTCATTGACCTTGACACGACCGTGACACAAAACGCGAGTTTTTTGTCAAGGTCAATGACCGTGACACGACCGTGACAAAAAAAGTTGTCTCGCCTCGAAATGTCACGGTCATTGACCTTGGGCTAATTTGAAGTTAGAAGCTAGTTTAAGAGAAAGTGTCAAGGTCGTTGATGAAAGTGCTTTAATAGAAGACCTTAGGACACGTGAGAGTACTCTTCAAGAGAAGCTTGACTATGTAGAAGGCGAAAGAGATAGCCTTAAGGGTTTAATGGAATCCTTGAAAAAGGAGCTTCTTGCTTTTGAAGAGCGATATGTTTTACTAGAATCTAACATTTTAGAATTGGAAAATAAATTAAAAGATTCTAGTAATGTCAAATTTGATTTGGAGTGTCGTTCGGAAAAACTAGATAAAATGTTAGGAACGGTCCAAATTAAAAATGACACTTGTGGTTTAGGCTTCAATACTTGTAATGAATCTACTCATAAAACCAAGACCAATGTTTTAGGAGAATCTACTAAGAATGCATTTAAAGATCACTCCATAGGTAAATCTTTTCGACATGTTTTTGCTTGTACACATTGTGGTCGAAAAGGTCATCTTAGGAAATTTTGTTTTGATCTTAAACGAATTCCTAGAAAATCCCATAGTAAAGTAACCACGGTAGTTAAAGTTCCTACACCCCAAGATAGTCATTCTTCATTAATTTGGGTTAGGAAATCCGACTTGGTTGCCTTGCAAAATAGGGTTTTTGATTCTCATTTACTTTCACATGCTTCCTCCCTTGCTAAATCTAAAGGATGATTGTGTTAGTGTTTGCATACTTTAGCGTTTGTACTTCATGCTATATTCACATGCTAAATGTATGCTTGTTTAGTCATTTTCTAGTCATTGCCTCATTTCATATCATATGCTAGAAATTATGACTTGTTTATCTTTTTGTATTATATTTTGTGTTTGAATTAATTGAAAAATATAAAAATATTTTTGTTTATCATTTGTGTTTTATTTATTTCATTTAAGCTTAATGAAAAAAATACAAATGATTTTTGTTTGTCCTTTTGAGTAAATGTTTATTTTTGATTAAAGATGTTAAAAACTCAAAAAGATTTTTTTTGTGTGTGTATTTTTGTTTGACACACTTTATGTGGCATATATTTGTGTTTGAATCCCATCTTTTACGCTCCCACGTGGCTAGAACTTTTGGTTTAGATTTTCAATCCTTAAAATGTTCTTTGCCATGTTTTATATGGAGCAGTTGGATTTTGTATTGTTTAAATGGATTCTATTTTTATATGCCTCTTTTCACACATGCACGAGCTCTTTTGAAATCTTAATGTCACATGTTATATTTGAGCTTTTTGAGGTGTTCTCCTACCAATCTAGTCATCTACATATCTATGACCTAGGAGGACTAGTGCGTGTCACAATCCGTTTCATGTGAGATTTGTGTGATAAAATGAAAACATGATAAATAAAAATATGCACGGGGAAGGGCTCAGAAAGGATGAATTAAATCCTTTGAGATAGTAAGCCACCGTTTATTGGATCTAAAAGAAATACGTGATCCAAGGCCTAAAAATAGAATATTTGGCATTAAAAAGAAAACAATTGCCAAGTCCTATGTTTGTTTGATATATTCATTCAAAAGCAAAAGAATATATATGCTTATTGAGGGAGAATTGGATGGTATATCAACGGTTTGCACAATGTCCGTTTATCCTAGTTGACTTTAATGTCATGACTCTATTTGGTTTGTAGAATCATCATCATGCTAGGCTTGTATGCATTGTGTATGTTTGTTCATTGAGTTCACTCTTCATATTGTCACATGAGGTTATATTTAAATGTGATAAAGTTTGCAATCAATTGAGAACTCCGTGAACATGTTTTAAGTGATTGGGTCTAAATTTAATTGTTGCTAGTTCACACCCCAACACTTACGTTTCCATATGACACATTTTTGCCATACGAGTGTGCAAACTTATTGTATTTTGTGTTATATGTGTGTTTATATCTATATATATATATACAAGTGCTTCATTGGTATATTTCTAGTTTATATATATATGATATTTGTTTGTCTTTGCCTTGCTTTTATTGCCCATATGCTTTAATGTCTTAACACTTTACGCTTCAACGTGTTTATTAGTTCTTTATCCTTTGCCTATATACACACATGCATGAGTTTCAGAATGTTTAAATTCTCATATACATTTGAGTTTAGTGAGATGTTCTCCCATCAATCATGTCTGTAAGGACACAAATTTCCAATTGAGTCCATATATAGTTTTGGCTCAATTCCGGACAAAAACATTTATTCATAGGATAGTATTTAATTGTAATATTCTCAAGCCTATGAAGTGTTTGTTGAAGACGTAGCGGCAAAGAGTATAAAGCTTCATCTAATGTGCCGGTTTGCGTGCCTCGTTTCTACGTCATCAACCATAGTTCCATGCTCCCAAGGTATGAATGCAATACTATATATATAGGATCTTGGAACAAGTTTATTGGGTGTTAGGTTTTATAAAAACTGCGTTTTGTTTTAAGAAAGAATTAATTAAAACTTTAAATAAATATTTATAAAGTTTTCTGGGCTAAAAATGAATTTTTCAAACTTTCCGGTGGTTCGTTAGATATGTCGTTCGAACGAGTTTTTCGTTCGAACCAGATGTCGTTCGAACGAGTTTGCCAACGAGGTTCCAATATAGGCCACTGACATGTCGTTCGATATGTCGTTCGAACGAACCTTCTATTCGAACGAGATATCCAACGAGATTCTAACGAGTTCTCTCTGGAACGTCATTAGAAGTCTCATTCGAACGAGATTTCGTTCGAACGAAAAGTCGTTCGAACGAGATGCCAGGCGGGAACAGTTTTTGGCAGTTTTTTGGCAATTTTGCACCCACTTCCCCACTTGGTTTTTAACCAACTTTTTCAGACTTTATTATGTACGGGAATAACATTTTTCAATCTAACTTTTCCATCATATTTTATCTCTTAGAGAAAGTTTGAGAGAAAAAATTGTTTAGGAAAATGTTCATGTTTTGAGTGATATTTTTAGAGAAAAATTTCCATCACTCTAGTGTTTACACCCAAATGAGTTTATTCCAAGTTCTTATATCCTTATCAGTTGCTTGGAGTTTGGCACCGATTTTCTCTACACCGAATTGAAGAGAAGTTTTGGGTTTTGCTTCCACCACCCACAAAGAAAGAAGAAGTGTTTCTATGTTATTCTACCCACACGGAGAAAGGCTCCATGCTCGGGTGACGGTGACCATATAAAGTCCCATCGGTGGATTCCGAGACCGCGGTGGTGTTCCAAGGTTATTCGCTAGGAAGAGGTTTCTACAAGAAGAAGCATCGGGGCTTGAGAGGGATCGAGTCGTGCGTTGTAAGTCTATCTGTCTTGTACTTGTAATTCCGTATCTAGTGGATTTGTGGCTAGGGCCGTCCGAGGTTGTTTCCCGTCTTGGGTTTTTCCTCGTACATCGCGGCGTAGTGTGATTGGTTTATTTTATCTTGCAAAATAACGTAGAACGCATGTTTAGAATAATTCAAGATAAAATTCGGTTTAAATCATCACACTCAATTTAATTGGAACTTATATTAAATATTGGGTAAAGTGTATTTAATTCAAGTCATTCGCTAAAATTTGGTTTCGCCTAATTTGCTAATATTGATAAATATGACTTAGGCAAATTCTAGGACTTGGATTAATGAATCGGTTTAAGTGAAGACATTACTTGATTTATTTTATTGAACCATCATCCTAACACTTTCGCATTTACAATGTCATCTACACATATATGTGACTTAGGGGGAGTTATGCATGTAAGAACCGTTGCCCATGAGATATATTGTTTAGGATTGAAAATATTATGAGTGTGCACGGGAAAAGGGTTGTGAAAGGATCAAATCTCCTTTGCATGAAAGCCACCATTGGTAGTAGCCCAATAAATATTTTAAAGGCAATAAAAATAGAAAAAATGTCAAAAAGGAACTTAATTTTGGTTGATCTTACAAAATATCCTTGAAAAGAAAAGGAAAAAGTGAATAGAAAATATTTGTTAATCTTTTGAGGAGTTTTAGTTGAAGATCAACGGGTTTGCACAATGAATCCTAGGAATATCACCGTGTCATGACGCTATTGATTTATAGAATCATCAAAATCTAGGCTTGTGTGCAATGTGTATGTTTGTTCTTTAAGCTCAAATTATAATTGTCACTTAAGGCTATTTCGTGGTTTAGATGATATTTTGCGATCAATTATAGGGTCTTAAACGTATTTAAGTGTTTGGATCATAATTCATATATTTTAAGTTCACGGCAATTCATTCCATTTCATGTTTAGGCACTTCGATACCATGCTATCGTGTTAAACTTATGTTTTGTGTCATATTATCTTTTTGCTTTGGTCAAGTTTTTTTCGTGGCATTTGGATTTACATCTGCTAGGGTTTCTAGTCATTTATTTCAGAGATAATTTTGATTTTTTTAGTGGTCATTCGAACGAAATTTAGGTTTATTTGAATGAGAAGTAGATCTCGTTCGATCACTGCTTCAAATGAGCTTCCAACGATGGTCCACTGTTTGCCCTCGTTAAACGATCATTCGAAGGATGATCAAATGACATCTCTTTATCGTTCAAATGATTTAAGGTTTCATTCGCACGAGTGGTTTGTTTCATTCAGACGAGTGTGGTTCGTCATTCGAACGAATTGTAAAATCGCCTTTAGGTTTTTAAACCAAATTTTCGGTCGCGTTTTGTCACTTCTTCTTCTCTTCTATTCCGGCGAATTTAGAAGGTTTCTTCCACCATTTTGGTTCACTCAAGCTTTTTGAAAGATTTATTCGTGGTTTTTCTTCTTAGAGTTTCGTTCCCTTGCATCCAGTTAAGGTATTATTCATTTTTGTACATCTTTTGGCTATTTTCTTAGTTTTTGACATAAAATGCAAGGCCAATTTATTTTACTCACATTTCTTAATTTTTTTCACTGATTATAGTTTAAAGACATGCACTTTTGTTGGTTTCCCTTGCATTATGAGTCAAAAATTATTTTTTGGGGGCTTTTTATATTTATTCATTTTTTTTCAATATCGTGTTGCCCCTGTTGTTGTATGTCATAATAACCCACCAAAATCATTTTTTAATCTATTTGGGTGTTTATGACATCCACGGTCTACGCATTTTTGCTTGAGTTTATGGTTTTGTGGATCTGATTATATCTTATCTGCTATTGTGGCTTGGTTTTTGTGGGGGTTGGTTAGATGTTGTACGGAGATAGGTTATTGTGCTATTCTATGTGTCGGAGTTAGGATTCCGTTCCATTTTCTCCTTACACCCTTTTTCTAGTATCCCGTTTGTATCTGTTTGTGGTTAGATGACTAGAGAACGTCAGCGTATGAGGATCCTTCCTCGACTTCTCGAGCCAGGGCCACTCAGGCCAATAGGCTTAGATATACTATGGAACTTTGGATTAGCCATGTTGATTATGAGCTGTATTGCAGGTTAGGATTTCACATTCGTACAATCATTCGAGAGTGAGTGTTTTGAGTTGTCGAGTTTGGTCTTTCCCACGTTCCTGAGTTGTTAGTTAGGAGAAGGTAGGACCCTCTGTTCTCCATGTAAAATGCTATCCTTGTTGGAAACAGCTGTTATAATAGTGCAAAACTTTATTTGGAGCAAATGGGCAAGCCCTTTGGACATTAGATGTTTTGTGTGTATGGGTGGGGGACTTATTGGGCCAAGTCACACAAGCGCATGCGCCACCGCCCGTTCGTCCCGACCCGTGTCCGGGTCCTGGGTCTTGGGCTTGGGCGCATTAAGAAATAATTTTTTGGACAAATAAATTGATGGTTTTTTGGGCTTAAAATTAATTATTAACGGTAATTTTTTCTGGAATAAAAACGTGGTTATTAACAGTTGAAAAATTCCTCCAACTCAAAATGTTTTTCGAAATCTTCTCTCCCACTTGACCCATGTTTTTTCCCATTAACGTTAATAATTTTTCGCAATAAAAGGAGGTTAACACCTCCGTTTTTTACACAGTTCTCAGAAAACCAAAAAACCTCCCGCTATAAAAAAATTCCTCTCCACACAGAAACGAAAATAATTATTCTTCCATTGAATAATTATCACATCACAGAAATGATTAATCTTACCCCAGATTAATTATAGTTTCATATTCGAGCAATATATATAACTGAATGGGTGTTGATTGAACGAGATTGGACTGTGCTACCAATTCGTATTTTCTTGGAGGCTGTTTTATCCTAAGGGTGACGAGGCAATTGAGACTGTCGGCACAATTTGGGCAAAGCCACGAAACACTTTACAGAGAGAGACTTTGTTCGTGACTCATCCATATTTCTAGATTGTCCAGTTCCAATTTTCTTATATTTTTTTGGCCTCGGTTTATCAGCTCCTAATTGGATAATTTCGTTCCCTATTTACTTCTGCATTTAAATTGCTGCAACAACAATTTTAAGGTGTTTACTATTCTGCCATGGACGAAATTAACTCTAGCAACCTTAACAGGACATTCGAATATGAAGGCACCCATTTTAAACATTGGAGCAAAAAAATGTTATTTTATTTAACTACGAAAAAGTCGCATCGTGTGTTCAATTTGACAAACCCGTAGTAAATAATCCACCTACTGTTGAGGAAAGCAAAACAATTAGAACTTGGGAGGCAAATGATTTTTTGTGCAAGAACTATATTTTGAATGCTCTAAGTAACGAACTTTATGACTATTATGCCAATTATAAAACTGCAAAAGATGTTTGGGATGCACTGTTTAAAAAATATGACACGGAGGAGGCGGGTGCTAAAAAATATGCGGTCAGCGGTTATTTGAAATTTCAAATGACGGATGAAAAATCTGTTGTTTATCAAACCCATGATTTGTAAATTATTGCCCATGAAATTATTTCCGAGGGCATGGCTTTAGATGAGCAATTTCAGATGGCTGTAATTATTGATAAATTGCCTCCACTGTTCAAAGAGTTCAAAAATATTTTGAGGCATTGGTCTAAAGAATTTTCACTAGAGTCACTCATTACTAAATTGAGAATTGAGGAGGAATCCCGAAAACATGACTACAAAGATGAAATTCTTTTTGTGTCTAACAACAAAAACCAGAAAAAGAACCACACTCCAGTTGTTTTAAAGGCAAACGGGAAAAATATAAAATTTCAGAAAAAGAGCCACAACCAGAATTTTAAAAATCAGACTCAGACTCAGAATAAGAATAAGAACCCTGGAAATGAATAGTCTAGCAACTCGGGATAGTTTCTCTGTTTCAAGTGTGGCAAGCCTGGCCATATGGCTCGCAAATGTCGTAATGTGCCACAAACACAAGCGAATTTGACCGAAGAGGACCTATATGCTATGATTTCTGAAATCAAAATGGTTAGCAGTGCCAAAGGGTGGTGGGTGGATACTGGCGCTACCCGCCATATATGTTATGATTGTGCTCTTTTCAAGACTTATTCTGAGACTGCAGATAAGAAGGTGTTGTTGGGTGATTCTCACTCCACTCAGGTTGCTGGTACTGGAAATGTGGAATTAAAGTTCACTTCGGGAAAGACTGTTATCCTCAAAGATGTTCTTCACACTCCCCGAGATAAGGAAAAATTTGGTTTTGGGTAATCTTCTCAACAAAGATGGCTTTACTCAAACTATTGGTGCTGATTTATTTACTTTGACCAAAAATGGAATTTTTGTAGGCAAGGGTTATGCCACTGATGGGATGTTTAAGTTGAATGTTAATGCTAATAAAATTTCTCCTTCTTCTTATATTGGTTTTTCATTTAATGTTTGGCATGCTAGACTTTGTCATGTTAATAAACGACTTGTTAAAAATATGAGCACTTTAGGATTAATTCCAGAATTATCATTAAATGATTTGGAAAAATTTGAATGGTGTAGTCAAGAAAAAATCACTAAGACGCCACATAAATCTGTTTGAAGAGAATCTGAACCACTTGATTTAATTCATTCGGATATTTGTGAATTAGATGGTGTCACAACAAATGGCAATTGTTATTTTATAACTTTTATTGATGATTGTTCTGATTATTCATTTGTGTATTTAATGAAAAATAAAAGTGAAGCATTTGACATATTTAAAATTTTCCTAAATGAAATTAAAAATCAATTTAATCGGAAAATTAAAAGGTTATGTAGTGATAGAGGCACCGAATATGATTCTGGACCATTTATTTAATTTTATAAAACCTACGGTATTATGCACGAAAAAATCGCCTCTTATTCGCCCGAAATGAACGGTCAAGCCGAAAGAAAAAATAAGACATTAACTGAATTAGGTGTTGCTGTTTTATTAAATTCAGGGGCTGCCTCATATTGGAGGGGTGAAATTATTTTGACTGTGTGTCATGTACTTAATAGAATTCCTAAGACTAAAATGAAAATATCTCCTTATGAAATTTGGAAAAATATTAAGCCCAACGTGTTATACTTTAGAACGTGGGGGTGTTTAACCTATGTACGTATACCCGATCCTAAAAGGTCTAAATTGGCGAGGAGAGCATATGAGTGCGTTTTTATAGGCTATGCTATTAATAGCAAAGCATATCGTTTTTATGACTTGAAAAATCAAGTAATTATTGAATCAAATGATGCCGATTTTTATGAAGGTAAATTTTCTTTTAAATTGAGAAATGGTGGGGGTGAGTCATCCACTAATATTTCTTTAAATAAAAATGAAGAAAATAATGAATCCGTTTTAGAACTTCGAAAAATCAAAAGGGTCTGTGTTGAAGAAGATTTTGGCCCCGACTTTTATGCTTACACTTTAGGGGAGGATCTTAACACTATTCAAGAAGTTTTATCTTCATTACATGCCGATTTATGGCAAGAGGCTATTAATGATGAAATGGATTCTTTGGAAACAAATAATACTTAGCATTTAGTGGACCTTCCTCCTGGGTGTAAAATAATTGGGTGTAACCGAATTCTTGAAAAGAAATTAAAACCTGATGGCACTGTTGACAAAGGTTTTAGACAAAGAGAGAACGTAGACTTTTTGGATAAATTTTCACTCGTGACTAGAATAACATCTATACGTGTACTATTTGCTATAGCTGCCTTAAATGATTTAATTGCACACCAAATGGATGTTAAAACTGCATTTTTAAATGGAAAATTAGAAAAAGAGATTTATATGGATCAACCTGAAGGTTTTATTGTACACGGCCAAGAAAATAAAGTATGTAAATTATATAAATCTCTTTATGGACTCAAACAGGCACCTAAACAATGGCATGATAAATTTGATAGCCTAGTCATCTCCAATGGGTTTAAAATAAATGAAAGTGACAAATGCTTTTATTATAAATATGTAGAGAACATTTTCACTATCACATGTCTTTATGTTGATGACTTGCTTATATTTGGTTCTAATATTCATGCCGTAGAAAATATTAAATCATTATTGTGTGCCAATTTTGATATGAAGAAGCTAGTGTAATATTAGGAATTAATATTACTAGGACAGAAAATGGACTTTCTTTGGATCAATCTCATTACATTGAGAACGTTCTAAAGAAATACAATTACTTTGACTGTAAACCTGTTAGTACTCCATTTGACCCTAGTGTAAAGTTATTTAAGAACACTGGCGACAGTGTAAACCAAAATGCTTATGCAAGCATTATTGGTAGCTTACGTTATGCTACAGATTGCACTAGACCTGACATAGCTTATGCTGTGGGAGTACTATGTAGATTTATCAGTAGACCTAGTATGAAGCATTGGCATGCTATTGAGAGGGTTATGCGGTACCTTAAAAGGATGATGAACCTCGGATTACACTATAATAAGCATCCTGCTGTCCTTGAAGGATTTAGTGATGCTGATTGGAACACCATATATGATGATTCTAAGGCTACTAGTGGATATATATTTAGCATTGCTGGTGGTGCAGTTTCTTGGAAATCTAAGAAACAAACTATTTTGGATCAATCCACTATGGAGTCTAAGATGATAGCGCTAGCTACTGCTAGTGAAGAGGCAGGTTGGTTAAAAAACCTCCTGTCAGATATCCCACTGTGGGAAAGACCGATACCAGCCATTTTGATTCATAATGATAGTACCACGGCTATCGCCAAAGTTGAGAACCGTTATTATAACAGTAATAAACGACAAATACGTCATAAGCATAGTACTGTTAGAGAATTTATCTCTACTGGTGCTGTGAGGGTGAATCATATACGGTCTTAACAAAACTTAGCTGATCCTTTTATGAAAGGACTAGCTAGGGAGAAGGTGTGGAACACCTCGAAAGGGATGGAACTAAAACCCTTGGATAAATGAGTTATTTGTGATGGTAACCCAACATATGGACTGGATATCCCAAGAAATATGTTCAAAGGGTAATAAAAAGTCACAAGTGATATGGGTTGTGAGAAACCGAATAGGTTCGGTGTGTGATAATTGATTTAAATTAAATTCGCAAGTTTCCAAGAACCCTTATTTAATTAGAGTCTACTTTTAAATCAAATAAATTCAGCCCCTAAACATCCATCTATGGTGCGTGTGTCAACCCATAAACAAATAAAGTATGCGAAACAAGTTTAAGGAAAAATCCCTGCAGGGCAAAACCTTTTATTTCACTATAATAAGTAAATCGCAACTTACACGGATTACAATGAAATACAGTGACACACGAATACCCGCAGGCGTCGGTCGGTGTCGTCAGCAATGAATCCACACGCAGCGAACCCACATGAACCTCAGTCCAATCAACAAAGGAAGAACCGCAGCACTCCTCAATGACACGCAACCATAAAACTTTGTAGAGACTCCCTCAGCAATGACACGCAGCCCTCGGTTGCAAAGATCTCTCCACAAAGGTTTGAACAAACACAAGGTTGTGTTCTTGGGTTACCAAAAAGATTCACAAAGGATTGGCAATTGTTTGAATCAAAACATGAGTCTTGGGACTCAAAAAATATGAAGACTAGAGGTATTTGGACTCTCAAAAACGTCTTCCAAAGTCTTGCAAAATTGCTCCCCGAAGGTGGTTTAAATAGCAAAATAGATGAAGAGTTTTGCAAAATAAAAACAATGAAATTCTATCCAGCGTACAGGTACCCCGAACCGATTCGGGTACCCTGCGAACCGGTTCGCCCCCCCGAACCAGTTCGGACTGGGTTAGGGAAAACATGCTGGGAACAGGGGCTTAAACACTTAGAAAAATTCCCAGTATTTTCAATGTAAATATCTCCATTTTCAACGGGCTATAACTTGTTCACCGTAGCTCGGATTGAGGTGTCGTTTCTTCCAGTATCTTTGTTGCGGAAAGCTCTTCAAATTTCCAGTCGACCGGTCCTCCAGACGGTGGCTATAAAATTACAAATTTTCCCTTGAACATCCCTATCAATCCTTATTGCACTGTTTTGACTTCTCTTGCGTACCACTTGTATTACGAGCCTAAAATCATGGAACGTGAAGTCGTTGAGGCAGATGAGGGACACATGATGGAGATAATAAATGCTTGATTCCCAGAATTCGGATAGAGGCCGTCATGTGAGATCGAGAGGTGACGAGCCAAATGTAGCGGCGTACGACATACACAAATGTAACATGTTGGACATGAGAAAAATGTCCTTACAAATCTCCCCCTATGTCTATGCTGGTACATACATAAAAAATCCGAATTATCAAATATGAAATTGCCTATACAAATCTACCCTCCCATGAACCCAAAAATGGAAAAGGTACAAATGAATAGTCTTCATCGTTTGTTCTTCAAATCATCAGGAATCTCAAATCTTTTCTCATCAGGGTGTGCAATTCAGAAATCATCAATGTAGTACCTACACACGTGAGATAAAGAAAAATACCAAGTGACATATCGAGTTTGAAGTGAGATAAACATAGATACCAATAAATGATAACCATAAGTCAAATCTCAAAACACTCCCAAAATTCAAACTCCCCCAAAATAAGATAATTCTTTCTCCCCCTTTTTATGATGTCCCCAAATAGACAAATAAGAATAATGAATCAATCAAGAAAAATCGGGGTGTCACGGTATACAAAAAAAACACAAAAACTATTTTTGATTTTACAATTTTTCGTGCAAAAAAAAATAGATACCATTTGAAAAAAAATACGATACAAAAATCACACCATGGATATAGACTCAAACAACCAAGTCATGGAAACGGAATGAATGGGTGTGAACACATTCGATAGGTAAATCAACTCAATCAATCATATGTGCACGATGCATACGTGTACTCCTAACGAATGAACATCAAAGGTATCCTTAGGTGTAAAAATTTGTTGAATTTAGATGACATCGTCTTATGCAAATCAACAAATCAAAGTCAAATGATTTCCACACCAATAACGTCCAAAACTATATAGCGCATTTTCAAGGACGTGCAAACCCGTTTTAATTCTCCAACCAAACTCCCTCATATATATTTTCTTTTAGAGGTAATCTAAATTCTCAAACTTTGGAGAATTGGTGCAAAAACCTAAATGGCCCATAATTTGGCATTAATTTCTTTTTATTGCCTTTTAATTTTTTTCGGGCTCTTTAAACCTCTTTGGATGGATAATAAAATTCCTCCATTTTTTAGGTCCAATTTAACAGTGGCTTAGTATTCGCAAAGGCAAAATGAACCTTTCGCAGCCCTTCCCCGTTTTCAAACAAAGCACACAATCTCACAAAATGGTTTTTATATGCACAATTTCCTTATCAAAATTTATCGCGCTTGGTTCATTTTAAGGACAGGATTGAAGTAAAAACACCCAACCAACATGTGATAAGACAAGCACAATAATCAAACAAATCCGTGCATGTGTGCAATAAAGGAAACAAGAGTCAAACATGTAGGAAGTAACACTTAATTACATCTTAATGACTCCAAACATTATAAAGCACATGGATGAATTGACCTATTGTCTCAAAACACTATCAAATAGTCACATGAAAATGGAATGATGTTGTGAGTTGGTCATATAAAGTGTTCATCCATAAACGGTGCAAACAAAATACAAAAATCTTTTTGGATTTTTCAAAAAAATTTTGTCAAAATAAAATCTTTTTGTATTTTTCAGAAATTTTTCAAAAAAAAATAAAACATACAAAAATGATACATACTAGCAATAGGGAAACAATGACATCATGAAAATCACCCTATGCTAGTAAACAAGTCAAACCTCAATCATTAGGTGCAGAGGTGTTTTCCAAAGGTGGTGACAACTTACGAAAAACCTCCATCAATTCTTGTGAAGTTTTGACTAAAAACTTAACTTGCTCACCTAAATGTGCAAACTCTCTCATATAGTCTCCGGAAGCATGTAAAGAATCATGTGTGGGTGCATGTGTGTCAGAAACACGTGTAGAGGAAAAACGTGACACATACCCCAACTTAAAGCAAAATTCCCTAAGGTGTCCTCTCCTTTTGCAATGTGAGCAAACATAAATAGGCCTCGGAACACCTCTCTCAAAACTTCTAGGACGCGTTCTCCTAATAGGAATTGGGCGCCTAGGTGGGTTAGGATGAGACGCACGTGAATCAAACACTAAAGTGGGAACCGGCTCGGGTGCTAATTGGGAAGTAGTAGCACCGTCATGACTTATTCCTAACTTCCCACCTTTACCCTTATGAACCACCTTTTCAACCTTCTTAGGTGCGTTCACAAAATTGACTTTGACCTCCCTGCCACGTTCGAGATCAGTCTCGAGTTGGGATACACGTGTCGTCAGACTAGACAACGTGTCGGTCAAATCACTCTTCTCCTTTCTCAAAAACTCCTTCTCTTTTTCCAAATCTAAAACCCGACGACCTAAATCACGATTATACTTCTTAGTTTTCAAGGTCTCGGTGTACAAATCTCTAAAAGCTTTTTGGAGCTCACTTTCATCTCCACTTTCACTCTCACTTTCTCCCTCACTTGAGGCGCTCAAACCATCACTATCACATTCGTGTGCACTATTGTGGGACAAGGTGGGTGTGCTCACACGACTAGAAAAAACTACAAACTTCTCACCACTAGTCTCATCACCCTCACTATCACTAAGTGTGGAAGGCATGGCTACTTTCTTTCCTTTCTTTCTAAGCCACGTAGGACACTCAAATGACATATGTCCCTTACCCCCACATTCAAAACAAGTGACGTTCTCAAAATCTTCCTCACACTCCTCATCGGAGTCATTCTCTTTTTCCCTCTCACCACTTTCTTTGGCCTTTCCTTTCCTTTTATTTTTCTCAAAAAAATTCTTTTTATTGGAAGAATTATTTTTGTTCATGTTGAGAAATTTTTTAAAATTTTTCGCAAACAAGGCCATATCATTAAAATCAAAATCTCTCTCAGAATCAGACTCACAAACTTTTTCTTTTTTTTTCTTAAAATGAGTCTTTAAAGCAACACCATTATCCTTAGCCTTAATGGATTTGGGAAACATGTCAATCTCATAGGTTTGAAGATCTCCTACAAGTTCTTCCAACTTAAGTGATTTCAAATTTCCCAAAGAGTTCAAAACAGTGACTTTAGGAATAAAGCGTTTTGGGAGAGATCTCAAAATCTTTTTAACAACACGCGTGTTATCAATCACCTCACCCAAATTAAAACATGTGTTAACAATGTCTGATAAACGAGCATAAAAATCATCAAAGCATTCAGACTCAGACATGGTGATAGTTTCAAATTGGGTGGCCAAATTTTATAATTTTGACTCTTTAACCGCGTTCGTACCCTCATGTGTCAATTTCAAAACATCCCAAGCCTCTTTAGACGTGGTGCACGTCATAATTCGGCGAAACTCATCAGGAGAGACAGCTCCAGAAATAGCACTCAAACCACGGGAATTAAAATTGGACAATTTATAATCATCTTCAGTCCAGGCTGACACGGGTTTTAAAGTGGTGATGTTATTAACAGTGACCGTGGAAGGAGTCCAACCATTTTCGCAAAGCAACCAAACACGCTCATCAATAGATTTTAAAATCGATTTCATACGAGCTTTCCAGTAGGCATAATTAGACCCGTCAAAAATAGGCATCTGATTATATAAGTGCTCCATAGGAAAAAATGCGAATTTTCACAAAACTGATTTTTTTTTTTTAAAAATCAATATAACACGATTTTGCGGAAAATAGGAATACGCGATAAATTTGCGCAACCTGCTCTGATACCAATTTGAGAAACCGAATAGGTTCGGTGTGTGATAATTGATTTAAATTAAATTCGCAAGTTTCCAAGAACCCTTATTTAATTAGAGTCTACTTTTAAATCAAATAAATTCAGCCCCTAAACATCCATCTACGGTGCGTGTGTCAACCCATAAACAAATAAAGTATGCGAAACAAGTTTAAGGAAAAATCCCTGCAGGGCAAAACCTTTTATTTCACTATAATAAGTAAATCGCAACTTACACGGATTACAATGAAATACAGTGACACACGAATACCCGCAGGCGTCGGTCGGTGTCGTCAGCAATGAATCCACACGCAGCGAACCCACATGAACCTCAGTCCAATCAACAAAGGAAGAACCGCAGCACTCCTCAATGACACGCAGCCATAAAACTTTGTAGAGACTCCCTCAGCAATGACACGCAGCCCTCGGTTGCAAAGATCTCTCCACAAAGGTTTGAACAAACACAAGTGTTGATACCAAATTTAATCTGCTGACGTGGACCAATCATACGAAGACACCTGGCTATCTACATGGCAACAACAGACCTCTCCGAGGAACTCACAGGCTCCGAGGAATAGACCTCTCCGAGGAACTCACAGGCTCCGAGGAACATACCTCTCCGAGGAACATACCTCTCCGAGGAACTCTTGAATACCAGGAAGATCAACATACCCGAGTTACTCAGACGGTCCGAGCTGCATCTCGGCCACAGCATTGATTGCCAGATAACGAACAGTCCAACTGGTTCATTAAATGATTATCCTTGACGCACAAGTCTAAGGGCATTAAATGTATTACCCTTTCATATGTATATCATTTAATGTATCGACCCTTTCATGTACAGCCTCAAGGCTATAAATACCTTGTATCACCCTCATTCAAGGGGACCGGAATTTCTTGAGAGAACTTGTAATCAAGAATTCCACAAACACTCAGCAATAACATAACAGTGGACGTAGGCTTTATTCCTAGCCGAACCACTTTAAAAATCTTTGTCTCATATATGTTTGATGTGAATGTTTATCTTCATCTTCAATCTCATCCTCATCATTTATCTGCTGTTGACGCCACTAAAATGGCAGTGGCCATTTTCTGTCTTCAACAGATTGGCGCCGTCTGTGGGAACGTGTTACAAGCGTTATTCTCCACCAAAAGCTAAGTTTTTATTTTCTCTACGTATAATCAATTATACATACATCTTTTGATTCGATCATGATTTTTATGTTTATATACATAAATTAATTGTCCAATTTTTATCTGCAAATTGTTGCATATCATGATTTTTTTAAACTGTTAGATTTATCCTTATTTAGAAATCTGAAAAATAGTGGATTTCATAAATCATAAATTTTTGCTTGATTCTCAAGTTTCAATTTTATATCATGGAATAAATATTTTAAATTATTACATATACCAATATATACGACGATGATAAGATTTGATCATTTTCATTGTTGATTTTGAAATAAATTTTGTAAGATATTTGATGTCTATTCAAATTCCCATCATATTTTTAATAAAAGAATGGGAAAAGGTTAAAGACAATGAAAAGTCTTCTCATGGAAATCATGACCCAGATCTATTTTCTCTCTCTTCAAGTTTGAGTCTCTTTGCATTCACAAGTTTAAGTCTCTTTGTATTCATTTTTATGAACTATATACTTAATTTGGTTCATCTTCCATCTATGTCAATAAAGTCAAATTGATTGATTTTTTATTTTTGGTCCAAATTGGGAATAGGAAGGGATCAATATAAAAAATAATTTTCTCTCACCTGAAAAATCATTACCCACCTCTTGTAAAAGAGGATCAGTAAAATAATCATGACCATATCAAGACTCTGGGCACAAATTTAATATTTTGGCCCCTCGTTCATCACATCACAAGGTTTCTTTGACGAAATCACACGATCTAGTGGGTTATATATTTATTCATTTAATTAACATTCTTAAGGCTTAAATTTTACATTGAATGTTATTTTTTGATCTCAAGATTCGAGATATTCTGGTCATCCAACCATATATTCTATAATTTAAGTTATCCTTAAATGTTGGTCGGCAACATCCATGTCGTTTGTCGGCAGCGGTAGAATATTGGGGTATAAAAAAAAATGCGAAGCACCCCAGATATTTCTTTAAACACGAGTTCGGCTTGGGGACAAGCAGGGGGCTTAAGTCTTTTTAACTTATGATCACCCCAAAAATATTTTTAAACAACAACTAATACCTGATTGGTTGTTGGAGATTAAATAAATTTAAAAAAAAACTTTACGTCTTACTTATGATGCATATTTGATAATAATTTGTCCATCTCACACACATTTGGCATAAAACATATTATTTCATATTTTGAAATTTTTATGTTGATACATATCATATATTGATTGGATGAGTAAATTATTCTCATGACTAATCAATTCAGCCTACACATATGGTAGAGCAAATTATTAATTTTTACAGGCACAAGATTCAATGCCGACGAATGCTAAAGCACAAATTATTCTATATCCGTTCGGATTCATATTTTATATTTATCTCAGCATGGAGCTCGAAAAAATTTCTTCTCTCTATATATATTCGGCTCCGAGGAAAAGCTACAACAGTTATTATATTTCACCCCCAACGGATAGTTGGTCGGGGTAATTCTTATTTATATTCAGGCCCAGATATCTGCTCCAGCACAAATGACTCTATATATACATTGGGCTTCATATTCTATATTCATCTCAACATGAAGCACGGCGAGATACTTATTATCATATTCAGCTCTGAGGAGAACTGTAACATTTATTATATTTCACCCCCAACGAATAGTTGGTCGGGGTGATTCTTATTTATATGCAGGCCCAGCAAAGTTCTCGGCCATATTCTTATATTCTGGAAAATATTATTCTTATTCGGCATTCTGCAATTATGCCTCGACAGGATACTTATTCAGCTTTAAGGAGAATTACAACATTCGTTCGGATAATTCTTATTTATATTCAGGCCTGACAACATTCTCGGCCATATTATTATGTTCTGAAAGATCTTATTCTTGTTCGGCATTATATGATTCTACCTCGACTGATCGGCGAGGCACTTTATTATTTTTAATTATTCTTTATATCTATTTGGATGCATATTCTATTCTCATTTCATCATGGAGCTCGACCAACATTTATTATATCTTATTCAGCTCCAAGGATGTCTCCAACATTTATTATATCTTATTCAGCTCCAAGGATGTCTCCAGCATTTATTATATTTATTACCAACAATCTGTTGGTCATCGCCGAGGAGGTATCCTGCAATTATTATATCTTATTTCCAACAATCTGTTGGTCATCGCCGAGGAGATATCCTGCATTTATATTATATCTTATTTCCAACAATCTGTTGGTCATCGCCGAGGAGATATCCTGCATTTATATTATCTTATTCCCAACGAATCTGTTGGTTAGCACCGAGGAGGTCTTCAGCATTTATATTATCTTATTCCCAACGAATCTGTTGGTCAGCGCCGAGGAGATCTCTAGCATTTGTATTATCTTATTCCCAACAAATCTGTTGGTCAGCGCTGAGGAGGTCTCCAGTATTTATATTATCTTATTCCCAACAATCTGTTGGTCAGCTCCGAGGAGGTCTTCATCATTTATTATCAATTACCACCAACTCTGATCGGTAGATAAAATCCAACTCCGGTTGGTAGACAAAATCCAACTCCGGTTGGTAGATAAAATCCAACTTCGGTTGGTAGATAAAATCCAACTCCGGTTGGTAGACAAAATCCAACTCCGGTTGGTAGATAAAATCCAACTTCGGTTGGTAGAAAAAATCCAACTCCGGTTGGTAGACAAAATCCAACTTCGGTTGGTAGAAAAAATCCAACTCCGGTTGGTAGATAAAATCCAACTCCGGTTGGTATTGGTCGATAAATCTCATTCAAAGTTCACATTCCACAGTTGGGGGCTTATATTACAGATATATTTGTTCATTTGGTGGCACGTTCTTATATCATCATGCAGTCGAGCATCAAATTCAATCCCGACTAATCAGGAGGTATATTGAAGTTCAAGAGGAATATTGAAGTTCAGGAGATATATTGAAGTTCAGGAGGAATATTGAAGTTCAGGAGATATATTGAAGTTCAGGAGGAATATTGAAGTTCAGGAGGTATATTGAAGTTCAGGAGGTATATTGAAATTCAAGAGGTGTATTCAGAAGTATCACGACATGATGAAAGAAAGTGACAAGTATTCCCCCGAGGAACTCTGTCATACCAGAAATTTGAAGACGAGGTACCTACATGGAGATTATATGTAGATGGATCATCTTGCACAGCTGGTTGTGGAGCAGGGATTGTTTTAAACACCCCAGATGATATTGACATGGAGTATGCCTTGAGATTCCAATTCAAAGCTTCCAATAATGAGGCTGAGTATGATGCTATGATAGCAGGTTTTCATTTGGCGAAAGTCATGGAGGCACGGCAAGTAATTGTTTTCAGTGATTCTCAATTAATTGAATCAAATGATGGGAATATATGCAGTGAATGGAGAGTCGATGGTCAAGTACCATGCAAAGGTGATGGAGTTATTGACAGAATTTGATGCTATTCAATTGGTGAGGACACCGAGGATGGAGAATGCTAGAGCAGACGCATTGGCCCGATTAGCATCAGCTACTTGTACCGAGCTGCGAAGAACGATACCAATTGAAGTATTAGAAAGTCGGAGCATATATTGAGGAGGAACAATTACCGGAGGATAATCTCGCTGCCTAGAAATGGAAGTTTAAAGCTGCTCGGTATGTATTAATTAATGGTATTTTGTATAGACGAGGAATTATGGCAGGTTTGCAAAGATGTGTACATTCCTCCGAGGTGAAAGAATTGGTTAAAGAGATCCATGAAGGGTCCTGTGGAGCCCATGTAGCAGGTCGGACACTTTTGCAAAAAGTGATGACGCAGAGATACTACTGGCCGACGATGAGAGCTAACTATATAAGCCTATGCCAAGAAATGTGACAAGTGCCAACGCTTTTCCTCCATCCGAAGAATTCCACAAGCATTGTTGACACCCATAACTCCCTTTGGCCATTTGCCATATGGGGATTGATTTGATTGGACCATTGCCGACGACTCGAGGAAGATTCAAATACCTCGTCATCACAGTAGATTATTTTACTAAGTGGATAGAAGCTGAGCCACTTATTGACATGACATACGAGAAGAAGAGCATCCAGCCCCAAGAAGAATCAAGCTACACAAGAGGAAATGAAGACCGAGCCAAAGAGAGATCTAGATCTCCTTGCCGGGTAGAAGAAAAACAATAAATGGAGAATGTGTGTTGATTTCACCGATCTCAACAAAGCAGTGGATGCTACCTCGGGACACGAGTTGCTCATGGATACTTACTCTGGCTAACACCAGATCAAAATGAAACCTGAAGACAGGGAACGACATAACAGCGGCTAATGAACAAGGTTTTTGCCGAGCAAATCAGTTGCAGTATGGAAGTCTATGTTGACGACATGCAAGAAAGCTGCTGATCATTTGGTTGACTTGAGTCAAACTTTTGATCAACTGGATAAATACCAAATAAAACTCAACCCGACGAAGTGCACATTTGGAGTACGGGAAGGAATGTTCCTCGGGTACATCATCAACCAGCGAGACGTTGAAGCAAATCCAGACAAGATCAAAGCCCTTTTAGGGTTGCGATCCCCAAAAACGAAAGAAGAGGTGCAGAGATCAGATACCCAAAGCTGGAAAAATTGGCAGTGGCATTAATTAAAGCAAATAGAAGAAGGAGGCTGTGTTTCCAGGCCCATACCATGCATACCGACATGCCATTAATACAAGCTATAGCAGAGTTTACTGATCTTAATACTCCTGAGAAACAAAAATTGCTCGCTGATCAACCTGTGGATGTTACAGGATCAACCAAGAAGACTGCTCTAAGGAGCCATGCTCTACGGAGCCATGCTCTACGGAGCCATGCTCTACGGAGTCAAGCTCTCCGGAGCGCTCTACGGAGCAAAAGTGCTATAAGTAGCCAACCTCCTTTGGTTAGGAGGATAAGCTCTCCGGAGCGCTCTACGGAGCAAAAGTGCTATAAGTAGCCAACCTCCTTTGGTTAGGAGGATAAGCTCTCCGGAGCGCTCTACGGAGCAAAAGTGCTATAAGTAGCCAACCTCCTTTGGTTAGGAGGATAAGCTCTACGGAGCGCTCTACGGAGCAAAAGTGCTATAAGTAGCCAACCTCCTTTGGTTAGGAGGACATGCTCCAAGGAGCCAAAAAGTTCGAAAGAACCCTACTACTCCTTTGACTAGGAGGTATACACCAGCATGATCAACCACGGTTGGTAAGACTTTATATATTCTCGCATTACAACTTATGTTGGTCGGGAGGTAACATTATTACAAAAAGTTCTTTAAAAGAACAAAATATTCCAAACTATACCAAGTATGGTTGAACCCATCAACTGTAGTTGGTCGACAAACATTATTTATCCACCTTGGTTGGTTGGAAACACTTTGAATAAATTATACTCATTACTTTATTATTAAGTGATCGAGCAACATTACTAATACTTATAATTTTTTTTTTTTTTTTTGGTCGATGAACCATACAATATTGTTATGCAAGCACAAATAATAAAGTGTTTGATATTTACAAAACAATAGCAAATTCAAATTTGCGAACAAAAATGAAATTTTTTCACTGAATTCAAAATGAATTATGCAAATTTATTACATTGATATTAAATTGTGTACTAACTATTACATTGAGATTCCTATTCTATTGGTTTCTCTCTCTCTGATTTTGAAACAGGTTCCTCGCCAGCAGGAAAATCATCCAAAGCATAATGGGAATTTTATGAAGTTAAGATATTTCAGCATTCTGATGTTCATCACAGATGGTCTGTCCGAGCAACTCTTGCTCGTCCCCGAGCAGCTCTTGCTCGTCCCCGAGAACCTCTTGCTCGCCCCCGAGTAGAGGTAGAAGTTAAAATCAGCATCTACATCACTGAGATCTTTGCTACTACTGTCTCGACCAACATCGAAGAAGAAGTTGCAAGAAAATGTTTCAAAGTCCACCACTAGCTCACAGAATGCAGTAGGTCGGCTAACAAACCAATCAACATACTTGAAGATTATGATAAGCTACAAACGGCATCATATGTCGTCCAGGAGATAATGCCCTTTATGTCCAACAAATCAAGAAGGTAGATCAAGAATTTCACGAGCACCGAGCAACACTGCAAAATAAAATACTCCATCCTTTCAAGTAAACCATCAAGCATGAAGCATTGGGGGCTTCTGTTGATACCAAATTTAATCTGCTGACGTGGACCAATCATACGAAGACACCTGGCTATCTACATGGCAACAACAGACCTCTCCGAGGAACTCACAGGCTCCGAGGAATAGACCTCTCCGAGGAACTCACAGGCTCCGAGGAACATACCTCTCCGAGGAACATACCTCTCCGAGGAACTCTTGAATACCAGGAAGATCAACATACCCGAGTTACTCAGACGGTCCGAGCTGCATCTCGGCCACAGCATTGATTGCCAGATAACGAACAGTCCAACTGGTTCATTAAATGATTATCCTTGACGCACAAGTCTAAGGGCATTAAATGTATTACCCTTTCATATGTATATCATTTAATGTATCGACCCTTTCATGTACAGCCTCAAGGCTATAAATACCTTGTATCACCCTCATTCAAGGGGACCGGAATTTCTTGAGAGAACTTGTAATCAAGAATTCCACAAACACTCAGCAATAACATAACAGTGGACGTAGGCTTTATTCCTAGCCGAACCACTTTAAAAATCTTTGTCTCATATATGTTTGATGTGAATGTTTATCTTCATCTTCAATCTCATCCTCATCATTTATCTGTTGTGTTCTTGGGTTACCAAAAAGATTCACAAAGGATTGGCAATTGTGTGAATCAAAACATGAGTCTTGGGACTCAAAAAATATGAATACTAGAGGTATTTGGACTCTCAAAAACGTCTTCCAAAGTCTTGCAAAACTGCTCCCCCGAAGGTGGTTTAAATAGCAAAACAGATGAAAAGTTTTGCAAAATAAAAACACTGAAATTCTATCCAGCGTACAGGTACCCCGAACCGGTTCGGGTACCCTGCGAACCGGTTCGACCCCCCGAACCGGTTCGGACTGGGTTCGGGAAAACATGCTGGGAACAGGGGCTTAAACACTTAGAAAAATTCCCAGTATTTTCAATGTAAATATCTCCATTTTCAACGAGCCATAACTTGTTCACCGTAGCTCGGATTGAGGTGCCGTTTCTTCCAGTATCTTTGTTGCGGAAAGCTCTTCAACTTTCCAGTCGACCGGTCCTCCGGACGGTGGCTATAAAATTACCAATTTGCCCTTGAACATTCCTATCAATCCTTATTGCACTGTTTTGACTTCTCTTGCGTACCACTTGTATTACGAGCCTAAAATCATGGAACGTGAAGTCGTTGAGGCAGATGAGGGACACATGATGGAGATCATAAATGCTTGATTCCCGAAATTCGGATAGAGGCCGTCATGTGAGATCGAGAGGTGACGAGCCAAATGTAGCGGCGTACGACATACACAAATGTAACATGTTGGACATGAGCAAAATGTCCTTACAGGTTGAATCATGTTATTATTAATTAATATAGAATGGGGTTTTACTCTGAGTCCATCCCTATGGAGCATGATATCCTGAAGTGAGTAAAGGATAAGTTATTATAACTCTTAATGAGATCTATAGCTCTATTTTAAGTGGGGCACCTAGCTACATGAGTACTCTTGATAGACTCACCTATGTGAATGTGGAAGTGTGGCCGCTTCCTATGGATATTTTGGGCAAAGTCCTAAAGCGTTCACTATACTGGGATAAAAGCACATGGTCGTAACGTGCTGGCTATTAGAACTACACTCAAGTAGGGTTGTGTGTGGGATGATGTTAGAGATAGAGTTCAAAACTACAGTTACTCTAGTATATTCTGAATCTTCAAGTCGAAATACACCTTTTCTTATGCACAATTCTATGAATTATTTCTCGATAAAATGTTTTCAAGTTTTACAAGTGGGGGATTATTAGAAACAACTGTCTTCAATAGCTCTTATAATAGTGCAAAACTTAAGTGGCTTTCAAGAGTTTGTCCCACATCGGTAGTGCCTCTAAAATGAGTTGGGTATATTTACAATTTATTTGGAATAAATGGGCAAGCCCTTTGGGCATTAGATGTTTTGTGTGTATGGGTGGGGGACTTATTGGGCCAAGTCACACACGCGCACGCGCCACCGTCGCTGTCTGTCCTGCTCGGCCCGTGCCCGTGTCCGGGTCCGGGTCCCGGGTCCTGGGCTTGGGATCATTAAGAAATAATTTTTTGGACAAATAAATTGACAGTTTTTTGGGCTTAAAATTAATAATTAACGATAATTTTTTCTGGAATAAAAACGTGGTTATTAACAGTTGAAAAATTCCTCCAACTCAAAACGTTTTCCAAAACTTTCTCTCCCACTTGACACACGTTTTTTCCCATTAACGTTAATAATTTTTCGCAAAAAAAGGAGGTTAACACCTCCGTTTTTTACACAGTTCTCGGAAAACAAAAAAACTCATGCTATCAAAAGAATTCCTCTCCACACAGAAACAAACATAATTATTCTTCCACTGAATAATTATCACATCACAGAAATGATTAATCGTACCCCAGATTAATTATAGTTTCAGATTCGGGCAATATATATAACTGAATGGGCGTTAATTGAACGAGATTGGACTGTGCTACCAATTCATATTTTCTTGGAGGCTGTTTTATCCTGAGGGTGACGAGACAATTGAAACTGTCAGCACAATTTGGGCAGAGCCGCGAAATACCTTAAAGAGGCGAGTTTGTCCGTGACTGAGCCATATTTCTAGACTGTCCAGTTCTGGTTTTCTTATATTTTTCGGCCTCGATTTATTAGCTCCTAATTGGGTAATTTCGTTCCTTATTTACTTCTGCATTTAAATTGCTGCAACAACAATCCTCCCCGGTGTAGTTCAGGAGTTATTTTTCAAGGTCAACTGGATCTTCTGCCTGTTTGTATTTGTTTGTTAGAGGGACTCCTGACACCATTGCCCAAATTTTGCACATTCCACGTGAGCGTGAGATTATTTTTTCGGTTCACGTTGACAATCAGCTTGAGACCAACGACATTCTGCGTGAGGTGTTCTGAGAGCATCCCACTAGCACATGTACTCATATTCATCAGTAAATCCTCGTCGATGATAGGATACTTATTTGGTTCACATGTTCATCCATCTACCCTCGGGCAAACCTTACCCAAATTTCAGTCGACATCGTCCTATTCATATATGCAGTCATGTTCTCGCTCGCTCTAATGCTCCATGTTAGGGCTTCTGTGCACAGGAACTGCACCCATTCACACTTCTTTACCTTATGGGGTTTTAGTCTTTCATATTTTCATCGCCGCTGGTGCCCCACTTCTTCCTGATGAGGTGGAGTTGTGCACATTTTCTGCAATTGGTGCGAACTTAGTTTGTCGATCAGAGAGTTGTTAATGCAAATGGAGAATTTTGAGAATTGCTACCATTTAAATACCATAATTAACACATATTTTAGTCTACCAAATGAATAGTTATTACACATGTTTAGTAGCCTACCAAAGGAATAGTTACCACACACATGTTTAGTAGCCTACCAAAGGAATAGTTACCACACATGTTTAGTAGACTACCAACAGAATACTAATGGTTGGTGGAACACCATTAATCTTAACCATCCAATCTTGTTTTGATCCAACGGTCATGGTGACTCCCAAACAACTATAAATAGTCCTTAAATTCTCTTATTGTAATCATCCCAAACTCTCAAGCTTGAGAGAAATTAGAGAGCAAAATAAGAGTGTGTAGAAGGTAGTGTTAACCTCCACAAAAATAGTGAGTGCAAGAGTGCATACAAGAGAGTGTGTAAAAGTGTTGGCCTCCACGTAAATCTCTTGTGTTGTGTGTGCATTATTATTTTTTTTGCCTTATTTTCTTGACCCATTGATTCCCAAGGTCCTGAAAATATTATCGGCGGAACTTAGCAGTGTCTAATTTCCCAACAATTGGTATCAGAGCTTTTGGTTGGCGAACCAGAGCCACAACAGGCGTTTACAAAAATTACTCCAAAAGTTTTTTTTGTATCCATCCTATTTGTTCGAGTGGGAGCAGTGGCATCAGAAAAGGAGTCCAAAATTTCCCAGTTTGACAGCAAAAATTTTGGATTCTGGAAAATACAAATAGAAGACAGCTTGTACCAAAAGGATCTTTATTTACCTTTAGGTGACAAGCCAACAGAAATAAAAGATTCGGAATGGGAGTTGGTGGATCGAAAAGCTCTCGGAACCATAAGGCTATCATTGTCAAAGTAAGTAGCCTACAACATCAAAAATGAGAAGACAACTGCGTCTCTCATGGCGGCCCTCTCCAATATGTATGAACAGCCTTCTGCAGCAAATAAAATTCATTTGATGAAGAACTTATTTACTATGACGATGTTAGAAGGAGCGAAATTCAGAGAACATCTCAGTAAGTTCAAAGAAGTGATGGATCAGTTAAAGGCGGTGGATATGTCACTGATGAGATACCATCCTGTCTAATTCTTGGGCAGTTGCCTGATAGTTGGAAAGGAACGATAACTACAATCACCAAATCTTCAGGAAAGAAAAAACTGAAGTTTGATGATTTAGTCAACACAATTATGACTAAAGAAATTAGAAATTGGTCAAATGGTGCTTCCACCTCAGCGTCAACCTTGAACGTAGAAAGTAGAGGCAGAGATTCAAACAGGAGCTGAGGGCGCAATAGATTTGGATCCAGAAATGGAAGGTCGCAATCTCGAAATCCTAGAAATCCCAACAACCAAAATCAGAACCAGAAGGTGATTGAATGTTGGAATTGTGGCAAGACCGGGCACTAAAAAAATCAGTGTAGATCCCCGAAGAAAGAAAAAGAGAAGACAAAAGAAAATATCATAGAAGAAGTGACAGACGATGCACTAATATGCTCTTTGGAGAGCAAGTCAGAGTCATGGGTGCAAGACTCCGGAGCTTCCTTTCATGTAGCCTCTAATAAAGAACTCTTAGTGAGTTATTCTCCGGATAACCTTAGCAAGGTGTACCTTAGTGATGATCAGCCTTGTGATGTAGTTAGCAAGGGATATGTACAGATTAAGTTGAACGGGTCTATATGGAAACTAAAGGATGTGAGACACATCCCTAATTTATGAAAGAATCTGATCTCGGTGGTCCAGTTAGGAACTGAAGGTTATATCACAACCTTCAATGGCGATTCATGGAAAGTTCTAGAGGATAAATGACAGTCGCTCATGGCAAGAAGAGTGGCACACTCTATATGACGGTGAACAATTGTGGGTCAATTATAGTTACAGAAAGCAAAGATGATCCAAACCTATGGCACCAGAGACTTGGTAACATGAGTGACAAGGGGCTCAAGTCCATGCACTCTAAGGGAAAACTACCAGATCTACAGTCAGTTGACACTGACTTATGTGAAAGTTGCATCTTTGGGAAGCAGAAGAAAGTTAGCTTCATAAAGAGTGGTAGACCACCAAAGTAAGAAAAGATGGATCTGATTCACACAGATGTTTGGGGCCCAGCTGTTGTCTCATTCATTGGCGAAAAGTCTTACTTTGTGATTTTTATTGATGAACACTCCAGAAAGGTGTGGGTTTACTTCCTAAGCACAAGTCCAAGGTATACGAGGTGTTCAAGAAATGGAAAGACATGGTGGAGAATGAGATATGAATGAAGATAAAGAAATTCATATTGGACAATGGTGGCGAGTATGATGACACTGGGTTTAAGAAATTATGTTATGAAAATGGCATCAGACTAGAGAGAATTGTGTAAGGGACACCGTAACAGAATGGCATAGTAGAATGTATGAACCGAATATTGGCAGAGAGAGCCAGAAGCATGCGTATACATGCAGGATTGCCCAAGCAGTTCTGGGCAGAGGCAGTCAACACTGCAACCTACTTAATCAACAGAGGATCATCAGTACCGCTAGAGCACAGAATACTAGAGGAGGTGTGGAGCGAAAAAGAGATAAAACTCTCCCATTTGAAATTCTTCGGTTGTATTGCTTATATGCATATTAGTGATCATACTAGGGATAAACTTGACCCTAAATCACTAAAATTCACCTTTATCGGATATGGTGGAGATGAGTTTGGGTACAAGTTCTAGAATGACAAAACTAGGAAGATAATCAGAAGTTAGGACGTGATATTTAATAAGAAGGTGATGTACAAAGACAGAGATGCACTACAGTCTAGTGGTGTAACACAAGGCGACCCTATGTATGTTGATCCAGATAATATTCCATATAGTAGTGTGGAAAAGCAGACAAATGAGAGACCTCAGCCAGAGGAATCCATATCACAGAACAACCAACAGCAGACTGATGAACCATAGTCTCCATCTTCATCTCCATCTCCATCTCCTATACTAAAAAGATCTTCCCGACCTCATGTACTAAATAGAAAGTACATAAACTATTTATTTCTCACTGATGCCAGAGAACCTGAATGCTACGATGAAGCATGTCAGGTGGAGAATGTTAGCAAGTGGAAGCTTGCAATGAATGATGATATGAAGTCCTTTATCTCTAACAAGACATGGGTGCTGGCTTAATTACCCATGGGAAATAAGGCTTTACATAACAAATGGGTGTATCGAGTCAAGGAGAAACATGACGGTTCTAAGAGATACAAGATGAGGATCGTAGTCAAAGGTTTCCAGCAAAAGGAAGGAATAGACTACACGGATATATTTTCACCGATTATGAAAATGGCTACCATTCGGTTAGTTTTGAGCATCGTTACAGCAAAAGACTTACATCTTGAGCAGTTAGATATGACAACTGCTTTCCTCTATGGTGACCTTGAGGAGGAGATATATATGCAGCAACTGGAGGGTTTCTCGGAGCATGAAAAAGAGAAACTCGTGTGTAAATTAATGAAGAGCTTGTATGGTTTAAAACAAGCTCCAAGGCAATGGTACAAAAATTTTGATGGATTTATGCAGACAAATGGCTATTACAGGTGCAACGCTGATCATTGTTGCTAATTCAAGAGATTTGAGTCTAGCTACATTATTTTACTACTTTATGTTGATGATATGTTAGTGGCCGGTTCAAACATGGGCGAAATCAAGAAGTTAAAGAAGCAGTTTCGAGCGAGTTTGACATGAAGGATTTGGGTGAAGCGAAGCAAATTCTTGGGATGAGAATCAACATAGACAAGTCTAAAGGTACTTTATAGTTATCTCAGACAGAGTACATTGGGCGTGTTTTGAAAAGGTTCAACATGAGTGATGCTAAGGCAGTTAGCACACCATTGGCTAGTCACTTTTGGCTATCTAAGGAACAGTCACCTAAGACGGAGGAAGAGAGGAGATTTATGACTAAGGTTCCATATGCCTCAGCCATTGGAAGTCTTATGTATGCTATGGTTTGCACAAGAATAGATATTGCTCATGTAGTGGGAGCTGTGAGCAGGTTCATAACCAATCAAGGAAAGCAACATTGGGAAGCAGTTAAATGGATACTAAGGTATCTATGAGGCACCACTGACAGATGCCTATGTTTCGGAAGAGGTGAGTTAAGACTACAAGGTTTTGTAGACTCAGGTTTTACTGGTGAGGTAGACAACAGGAGGAGTACTACCAGTTATGTATTCACAGTAGGAACTACTGCAGTAAGATGGATTTCACAAATACAAAAAATTATAGTGTTATCCACCACAGAGGCAGAGTATGTAGCAGTAACCGAGGCCAACAAAGAGATGATTTGGTTACATGGACTGTTAGCAGAATTGTGTTTCAAATAGGAAAATAATGCTCTGCACAGTGACAGTAAGAGTGCAATACATTTGGCAAAGAATTCAGCATTTCATTCGATGACCAAGCACATCGGACTTCGTTATCACTTCGTCAGATCTCTATTAGAAGATGGGGTTTTGACGCTTGAGAAGATCTAAGGGAGCAAGAATTCAGCTACCATGTTAACCAAAGCAGTTACTACAGAAAAACTGAAGCTGTGCTCAGCTTCAATGAGTCTTCAAAGATAGAAGACAGGAAAACCTCACACCCAGCTCACTGATAGATGCGATGGTTGAGTTGCAGTTCAAAAGTCTCCAAGTGGGAGATTGTTAATGAAAATGGAGAATTTTGATAATTTCCACCATTTAAATACCATAATTAACACATATGGTAGCCTACCAAATGAATATTTACTACACGTGTTTAGTAGCCTACGAAAGGAATAGTTACCACATATGTTTAGTAGCCTACCAAAGGAATAGTTACCACACATGTTTATTAGCCTACCAAAGGAATAATAATGATTGGTGGCACACCATTAATCTCAACCATCCAATCTTATTTTGATCCAACGGTCATGGTGACTCCCAAATAACTATAAATAGGCATTGAATTCTCTCATTGTAATCATCCCAAACTCTCAAGATTGAGATCAAAAGAAGAGTGTGTAGGAGGCAGTGCTAGCCTCCACAAAAATAGTGAGTGCAAGAGTGCATACAAGAGAGTTCGTAAAAGTGTTCCTATAATTTTTCTATAGTGAAAGTGGGAGTGAGTCGTGGATGTATACAAACTGGTGAACCACGTAAATTTCTTGTGTTGTATGTGCATTATTATTTTTTTTTGGCATTATTTTCTTGACCCATTGATTCCCATGGTCCTGGAAATATTATCAGCGGAACTTAGCAGCATCTAATTTCCCAACAAGAGTCCCCTACCTATTACCGCTCATCGTAGTTATTCTACAACTGTATCTTCTTCTTCAGGCAAAGGTCACACTTCATAGCCTATCGATCTACTTCTTGCTGATACTCCATCTATAGAGATAAGTACTATTGGTGATGAGTCCATGAGGATGGTTGATGAGGAGAGAGCCCAGCGTTTACTTTTACAGGCATAGCTTACTGAGTAGAGGTGACTCATAGCTGCCATGATATCTAGATTAGATGCTGAGGCAGAGCAGTGAGCATTGCAGCAGTCCCGGATTTTTGCATTTTTTGATGAGCTATGACGCCTTGAGAAGAGCCGAGGATCTAGGTCATTAGGGACCGCTCGCAGGGATGATGGTGATGATGCTGCGAATGGTGCGGATGAGAGCTCATGCTGATGATATTGATATTGATGTTACTGTTTATTGTTATAAGACATTTTGATTATGTTATATCTGGATATGTACTCATTCGGATGATATTTGTACTTTATGATTATATATTTTTATGGTGCTACACTTTATTTGATCATCATGTATTATGTTGGTTATATACATCTACCTTTTATATATGCAGTCAATATTCACTTCATTGAGGCTTAGTCTTAGTGCTATGGATGTATGGTTTCATTTGTATATCCTTTATCAATTCATTGCTTCATTTATATATTCACTGCCATATTGTTGATATCCACTTTCTATCATTGGTTTTTTTAGTTTATCACATGTTTCACATACTGATTATATTATTTCTATCATACTTATCTAGCCATGTTATTCTCTCTTATATTTGTGCTAGATATGATGCATATTGTTTATCTATCCCATGATTTGTCCATTCCAGGAAAAAAGGGAGTGATATATGTGGTGTAGGGGGAGTGTTTATATATATATATATATATATATATATATATATATATATATTCTTTTATTCCTCCATACTTCGCGTGGTATTTGTTGTTTCGTGTGTGTAGGAAATTTTTTGAATTGGGCATTTACATTTTTCGGACTACACCGAGATGACTTTTTGAGATGCTACTGGGTCGTTGTTTTCGTGACTCGTGTTTTTATTTTTGGGATAGGCATAAGATTAGCTTGACGACCTGGCTAGTAATTCACATTTTTTTAAATTTTGTCTCGGAATAGCCAAAGGGGGAGACTTGTGAGGAAAAATTTCCAATCGAATCAATTTGTTTGTAATTGGCATAATTCCGGACAAAACTGTTTGAGTCGCAGGTTAGACTTTGAGTTGTGATCCCACAAAGCCTATGACGCAGTAATGTTGAAGATATTGTGTCAAAGCTTCAGAGATGACATCGTGCCATGTTTCGTGCCCAGTGTATCTTCAAACACTTGCCTTTATTAAAGATCTCTCAGGTATGAATGCTAATGAATCGTGAGATTTTGGATTTTATATAAGGATGTATTTTTTCTCTTAAAATATTTTCGGGACTTTGAAAAATTATTTTAAAACGTCATTTAAATATTTTATCTGAGTGGTTTTCATTCAAAGGAAATTTTAAGTGAGTTAGAACGAGATTCACTTTCGTTCAAATGAACTTAATACCCATTAAAACAAAATTACCTTTTCGTTTGAAGTCGTTCAAAGCCTGTTTCAAATGAGCATAGAATGAGGGTACACTATTAGGCCTCATTTGATGGTCGTTCAATACTGGTTCAAACGAGATTGTGATCTCGTTAGAACGATCTTAGTTTTCATTAAAACGAGTTGACATTCTCATTCGAATGAGCCCAATTTTTGTTTGAACGAGTTTCCACCTCGTATTTTATGTAAGACTATAAAAGGTATTTTAAACTGAGAAAAAATCAGGACTGTTTTTTGAAATCGTTTCTACACTTATTTGCAACAAAAAGTTCCCACCTTCCAAACACATCCTTCGGTTTTTAAGATCCAATCCCATAATTCCTATGTCATAAAGAACTTTATTTTGGTACCTAGTTTACTTCTTCTATTTAGAAGAACTACTTTTGTGTGGTGGACTCTGTGGGTGCTGATTACGATGAAGAAACGATGGATTCCGTGTTCCAAATCCTAAACGGTTGTTGAGGCTACATCCATGGATACTAAGGCGTACATAGACTCGGGTGCTATGGAAACTTGCGTGGGTGGACTCCTACATTTCCCTATGTATGGGAAGTAGAAGATAGAAGAGCATCAATTCTTGTGGGTGATCAAGTCGTTGAGTAAGTCTACTATCTACTCTTTTGTATAACTCTTTTATCTGGCCTTGCAGTTCGAGGTTTTTTTTCCCTTAGTGGTTTCCTCGTACATCGACGTCTTGTGGATTATTGATTTATTTTCTTTACCTGTTTAATAACTATAGGTTCGTACAATAGGGTTATAAAGATAAAATTTGGTAAATCAAATTTTTCATAAGATATGTTTATTGGTGCTAAATTAAAATTGAGAAAATTTTGAAAAATATTGTCTTCGCCTAAAGAATACTTCTTAGGGGCATCCTCAGTAGTGGAAGAGTTGTTGACTTGTCACCTCCTCCACATGACATGCAAAAAGATAAGGTAATTTGCATGGCACGTAAGAGGCCGAATATGTCCCCTTGTAGGATAATGAAGAGGAAGATAGAGTTAGGCTCAAGGTGGTAGTGAAACCCCCTATAGCTGCACCATACCCTCAATACTTGGTCTCTCCTCCAAAATGGGCCTCCGGTGATGACATTTTAGAGGCGCTAAAGCAAGTGAACCTAAACCTACCTTTTCTTGAGGCTATAAACCAAATTCGTACGTATGCTAAGTTATTAAAGGACTTTCTCATGGTGAATGTAAATTAAAGGTAAAAAAGAAGGTTTTCTTAGCAAAAAATGTGAGTTGAGTGACCTCCCACCCAACTATAAAGATATGGGTGCCCCCACGATTTCGTGCACTATTAGAGATGATAAAATCGAGAGAGATTTATTAGATATAAGGGCAAGTGTCAACATTCTATCATATTTCATATGTAGCAAACTTGATTTGGTAGATATTTAGCCCACCAAACTTTCTCTCCAACTTGCGTATCGTTTCGTGAAGGTACCCCATGGGATAGTTGAGGATGTGATTATCCTCAACCATTGATCGAAGCAAAAGGTAAGCTCAAAGTGCTTTACCTTCCCCTGATCCCATTCTACAAGATGTTGAAATGTGGGAGGAAAATGCCTAAGACGGAGAAGCCGAGGAAAGTGACGAAAAAAGTGAAGAGGAGGGAAACTTTAATGAGGGTGACCGAGAAGACGATGACCTAGCTGACCTGAAATTCGAGGCAGACTTTGATGAACACGCTTACAACATGGTAGTCATTAATAGTCGAATGGACCAACTTGAGGCCCATCTCGACGAGTTTATTTATGAGTACCAAGATGAACGTGCCGACTACAAAAGGGACATGCACATAATGATGAAGCTTCAAGTCGATTCATACTGCCTTAACATGGGCCCTGGATTTTAATTGCCTGATTACTATTATAAGAATCGAGAAATTTTCAAAACCTAAAATTACCTAAGACCTCGATTTAAATCCTCGTAAGATAAGTGTGAGACCCCACCTAATTAAATATCGGGTGATCAGGCCTTTATTAAATTACAATAGGATTTACATATAGTTTATTCTTAGTATCACTGTCGAAAACTTTTTAAAACTTTACTAACCACCTAATATTCAAAAGGCGGTGCCAAATTTTATCTTTCATTAGACAAATAAATAACCAAGTGAAAAACTAAATAAATCATTCACATATGTAATATCTAAACCATCGCACAATAAAATGAATGGATTAAAAATCTTTCCGAATAAACCAACGGCTATAACCAAACCAAATAAAATCCAATAATAACAACCAAATCCAATACAAGTATGAACTGAGATAATAAATCTGAAAGGGGGAAACACGCCCAACTGAAACTGTTACTGGAATAGATTCCTACACTAGGAATGAAGAATAGATGCGTCTAATCCAAAAATCTGCAAGCATCCACCCATGTCGCAGCTACGTATCCCTGAAGTAGAATATCAAGCCTGGCATCCCTATGGCTGGACACCTAAAAGGCTTTGAAAATATTAATATAGCAAGAGTTAGTACTAAAAAAAATTTGAAAATATTTAGCAAGAGTTTATCACAATTCAAAGTTCGGTTATTAATTACACATGTTAGGTCACGTACACTTTCTTGAGTTTACTCACCCCTCAACTATTGTGCACACCTAACGTTATCTGCTTAGCCTAGCTAGCTATACAACCCAACCTAAATAGACATAAGTAACTATCTGGACTATTCACGTCTCTAAGTCCCCGTACCGCCTATATAGTATGCTAACCGAATTAATATTTCTCGTATGTTAAGAGTTGAAATTAACATTTCATTTATCTTCTCATTTATTCAATTAATAAAGTTTCGTTACTTAATTCATTCTTTAGATATACACTATTTATCAGTCTATTGTTACATATAAGTAGACTAATCATGATCGTATATATATATGTATAAAATAAAGGAGGATGGATTTTTTGTCTCCTCCAACTAACGGCTGAGATTAAAAATTGGTGAATTTGGTCTTTATCAACTGATGGTTAGGATGAAATCTTTGGAATGAAATTTTTGGAGTTTGTATCCAATGGCTTAGACTCCTCCAAACACCATAGAAATGATGGGAGTGTTTTACATAACTTTTGGACCCATAAAAGACGGTAAAACCATCAATCTGATATATTGGTAAACACGAGGCTCAAGAAATAGGACTGCCTCGAGCCTTTCTCATGTCTATGAGAGTAGGCCTCTTCAATCCCCCACTTTCTTACACGCCCCCTCCCCTAAAACCAATAGCTTCTCTGTTTGGCAAAAAAACAAACAAGGGCTTCTCTCTCTTTCTATTAGCACAACCAATCCAGGAAGAGAGCAGTGAAGAAAATGAAATGTGAATTGAAGAGAAAAACCCAGCATCAACTGAACATAGCCCAACACCAGCCGACGATAACCCAACACCAACTCGACCGATTTTGATTACTCAGCCACTCCATGGATCTGGGTTTCTTGATGAGCATAGCCTTTCTGTATCCGGGTATTCACTTTTATAGAAATATCAGGTATGCTATGGTTTCAATTGAAAGAAAAAAACCCATGGTTTGATGATTTTAGTTTGATTTGTTCGTAGATATATTACTCTAAAAGATTTTAGTTTATCATTTTGGAATATATGAGTTATTTTTTGTTTGGGTGATGTCTCAGATATGCCAATAATTATTTGCATTGTACGACATGATGAACCCGGGTCGGGTAGAAGATTTTGGAGACGACGGAGATGGGGTAACAGACAACGAAGACGTCGGAGATGGGGTAAAATATTTTGAGATTTAGTTTTGGTTTGAATCATTTTTTAGTATTTTGATTTGTTGATATTGGATTTGGTGTTTTTGTATTTAGTTTTCTGATTGGGTTTCACACGAAAATACACACTTCACTATTGCGCCCATGCCTTCAAGGTTTCGGGGTTTAAAGAACCCACACAGACGTACGAAGATGTGATGATGAACCTCGGTGGTATTTCCTCTTCCCCTGACCCCGTTGGTTCATAACACACTCTCCCTTTTCGTGAAAATCTATAAACGGCAGAGATGCGGTAGCAGACGACGATTCTCTCAATTTTTTTTCATACGTAATTTTTATTATTTTTTTGGTTGAATTTTCAAGTTTAAGGGGGGAAGGGGATTGCAAGTTTTTATTTGGGGGAGTATGTAAAAAGAGCGGATTTGTTTTGTCGATTTTGAGTTACGCCCAATGTGGTTTGAGGACGATAGGTGGATCTACTGACTAGAACTGGGATGGCAACCCATCTTTGCCACCCATCTTCGCCGTCGTGAAGTTCATCGCGCTGTCTTCACGTGCTGTCGTCACATTGTCTTCAAGTCTCTAAATGTTACGCGCTGTCTTCACCACAATCAAAACCCACTACGGTTGAAACCCACTACGTTTTATATCCTCAAATATTGTTCAGGTCTTATAGATATATATTCACATGGTTTCAAACCGTTGAATAAATAGCTGTTAATTAGATCCAAACAGTTGAATAAATAACTGTTTAATCCAATTTTTCTATCTGATTTTATTTATTTTCATGTACAAAAAATACTTCTTTTTTTTAAATTGAAAACTGTTTTGATTGGAAAACAATTTTTTTTATTAAAAACATTAAGTTTGTGGGATGGGGCCAGGAAGGTTTGTTTTGAAATCATGTGAGGTGGGTTATGGGTTTTATGGGTTTTTGGTTATATGAGATGGGTTATGAGTTTCATCATTAAATAACTTTATGTGCGGACCAAATATATCGATAAAGCTTTGGACCCAATTAAAACAATTTGTAAGTGAGATCATTTTTTTGTTGATGGCATAATTAATTGTTGTTAGGTCAGTTTTATAATTCATTGGCTATAATTCTATGTATAATGTTGTAACAAAAGTGGATTATAATAAGAAACTTCATGTATATTCAATAAATAATACTTTAGGTGGAAAAGAATTCCGGTTTAGTGGGGCTGACCTTTTTTATTTGAATAACCAATTTTGTTTCAGGTACTGTCATGCTCCAAATATAAGTTTGAATTTTTTCAAATTTAGAATATTATTTAGTGTATAAAAATAAATGTTATTTCATCAACCCTTGCTTTACGTTGTTTCCACATTTTTTTAGAGATCTAAAGATTTGTATCATATTAGATGCTGGGCATAAATGTTGTTACTTTTTTATTTGAATCTTTTTTTTTCGTAAGACTTTTTTCCTCTTTCCGTTACAGTGATATTTAACTATATACAATAGTTCACATGGAGCTTTTTAAGCCATGTAGATGTTGGTTTTTCAATTTCATGAGTGGTTATGGGACTTATTATAATTTTAAAAATACATGGGATGGAAGCCTAACAAATCTTAGAAAATAGGACTAAAGAAAAAAACCTATATTAAACATGTTATGCTTAGGTTTTGTATGAATAGAATTAATGTGTCATTTTTATGTTTCATTTTTGTTGTAGACAGTATCAAATCTAAATATGCAGGGAGATCTTGAATATTATAATATGTTTGAAAGAAAAATGACTATTTTAATGAATTTTATTTAGAGTTCTAATTTTCACTGTGTCATTGGCAAGGGTACACAATTATTATGACCCATGGGATGGACGGAGCGAGGTGGGGTAGAATGCAATCGAGTTAAATTATTTTAAGTTGACTTTCTTATTTAAGCGTACGATATTTCGGGAACAAATTTATCGTCGTGCCATTGGCATGGGTACATCCTAGTATGTATGTATATATATATATATATATATATATATATATATACGGTGTCTCTCAATAGGACCACCGTGAAACAATAGGCGTATAATGCTATCAATCCAAGTACCTCTCGTACTAAATGGGACTTTTGGTTCGGCATGTCTCCTCGAACCTAAAATCAAATATCAAACGGTGGGGGCGAACATAGTTCTAAGCCTTTGGGCTATGCACATACCTAAGATACCCAAATGACACACCGATCTCACTAATACATGTCACATAGCTAGCCGTCCTAAGTTTTATGTTCTAGGGAACTAATCCAGACCTCACTGGAATTGTCAAGGTGGGATCGCCCACTACGTGAGAACCTCCGGTGATAGCAAGAAGCATAGGTATGCTAACTAATACCATAAATCATATAGATACACACACAACCTATATATTTACATATTCAGTAGGTATTCACACAACCTAATTATCATCATTTGTACGTAGTATATAACACTCGAATAGTCACCGTACTATCAAGTTACGACTTTTCTCACTATCTTATTTAATTGAGTATTAATCTCTACTTTAAGGGCCCTAGTTGCCCCTTTATGATTTTAGTACCTAAGTCTTCCTTACCCTACTGGTTCATGCTATACGCTCACTCACTCTTTCACGTAATTACATTCTCATTCTCGTGAATTAATTACATTATCGTTTAATCCCGTTTAATTATCATCTTAATTCCCTCGATACGACTAAACTCCCATAACCCTATCATGGCCTACTGCAATATACTAGATCCCCCATTATATTCTAACCATCTCCCAAAAGTTTTATCGACAACAATTTAGGAATTCTAGGAAAAAAGGGAGATTTTATATTTTTCTGGGAACCGAATCGGTTCACCTATGATCCGAACTGGTTCGCCCCTCTGAACTTCGTCTTCTTCGTTTCGCAGATGCGTTTTTCACCATTAACACACCTATAACTTCCATGTTCCTCCACCAAAATCTAAACCAATTATCCCAAACCCTTCCCACATGTATTAGGACAGTTTCTAATGTAATTTTTGCATCAAAACATTACTAATAACATTCAAGAAGAGATTTAATCAACTAATCCTCAAAAACCCTAGGTTTTATGTTCTTTCACCATAATACATCAAACACCCAGTTTTAATTCGTGCATAATCATACAAAATCTCTACTTTATTATCCTCTACAAATATCAAATCTTTTTACATGGAATCTTTACCCAAACATGTATTTAAATCAATCTTTTCTACCAAGAATCATCAAAACAATCAATATAATTGAAATCCTAGTCACATGGATATTATAACTTCATATTGATTGCAATAAGCACTTGCCTCTTGATCAGTTTGGTCTGATTTCGTGACTTGGTGATGGATGTGATTGTCTTCTTTATCAATCCTCACTCCTAGGTCGTTTGTGGTGCAAGTTTAAGATGAAAACCTCTAAGAATCTCCTTAAAAGCTCCAAGGATGGTCTCTCCTTCTTCTCTAAGGACTCCTCTTTGTTATTGGTGTTTATAAACCTATCCCCTTCTATCAAACACCTGATATAAGGCTACAAATTTCTTAGGTCTTTAAACCTCCTTTTGCCAAATGACCAAAACGCCCCCAATAGGTGCCGATTTAGTATAAAATTGACCCGAGACCCAAACTATACCCCCAAGTATACTATTCTGACTATTTTGACCCTTTTGAAATCATCTATGACCTCGAAATCATCATCTGAATCACTCTAAATATATTTCCTATCTCGACCCCAATTTAGTCTACACGTTACTCCTGGTTGAGATAAAATTAAATATGTCCATATCACTCGCTATGACGTAAATCAATAATCATCAATTATTTACTATTCACTTAGTAAATATAATTCACAATATTAATCATTATCCCACTCTTGATTAATATTTAGTAGCCACATTATTATACAATTCAATTAAATTACTTCTCTCACGTAATTTAAAATAAAATAATTTAATTACCAAATTAATTAAATCTCAAATATGCAGAAATACGGGGTATTACATACTTCCCCCTGCAAAGGAATCTCCTCCTCAAAATTAGGTTATACCTGCTGTAACCCACTCTGGATACTGCTCTCGCATGTCATCCTTCCGCACCTAAGAAGACTCATCAACGCTGTGGTGGTCCCACTGAACTCTGACTAGTGGCACCACCTTAGACCGCAGGTTACGCTCACTATGATCGAGAATAGCCATAGGTATCTCCTCATATGAGACGTCTGGCAGCAAATTAATCTCCTCGAGTGGAACGTGCCAGAAAGATCTCTCACTCCTCTTGTATTCCTTCATCGATGTTACATGGAACACATCATGTAACCGCTGAAAATGCTCCATTAAACCCAGTCTATATGCTACTGGTACTACTCTCTCAATGATAGGAACAGGCCCCATATACCTCGGCGCTAACTTTCCCTTCTTAAAGAACCTCATGACCCCCTTCATGGGAGACACACGAACCAACACTTGTTCCCCAACCTCTAACTCCACGTATCTTCGGTCGGCATCATGATAACTATTTTGCTTATCCTAAGCAATCCAAATATGTCCCCGAATCATCTTAATCTTGGCAGTCTTCTCCTATACCATCTCTAGCCCCAATAACTTATTGTCTCCCACCTCCAAGGCGAACGACGAGGTCTCCCATACAATGCCTCAAACGATGCCATGTCGATTGTCAATTGGTAAGAGTTTTTATACGCAAACTCTACTGATGGAAGGTATCACTCCCAACCTCCCCCGAAATCTAGAATGTACATCCTCAACATGTCCTCCAGCATCTGATTAACCCTTTCAGTCTGCCCGTGTGTCTGTGAATGATAAGCGGTACTCAACTGCAAGTCTATGCCCATTGCCTTCTGAAAGCTCTGCCAGAAGTCAGACATAAAATTCTTATCTCTATTAGACACAATGTTAATCGGCCCCCCATGCAGCTTCACTATCTCAACGATGAAAAACTACGTATACAGTCTCGTTTCATAATTAGTGCGAACTGGTAAGAAATGGGCCACCTTGGTCAGTCGATCCACTATCACCCAAATGGAATTGTGACCCCTCTGCGATATCGGTAACCTAGTAATAAAGTCCATCGAAATGATTTCTCACTTCCACACGGGAATCTCAAGTGGGTGTAGCATCCCTAAAGGTTGCCGATGGTCAACTTTAACAAGCTGACATGTAACACACTTCGAGACAAACTCTGTTATGTCTTTCTTCATACCCGACCATTAGTACTATCTCCTCATATTCTGGTACATCTTATCCCCACTGAGATGTACCGCAAACCTTAAACCATGAGTCTATCTCAAAACTTCATGCAAATCCTCATCATTTGGTACTACAATCCCCTATTAGAACACATGCCTCCCTTTGAGCTGATCGAGTAAGACTCTGCACCCTCCGTTACTAACTGTCGTATCCTGTCCTGACAGTAGTGGTCCTCTGCCTGTGCTTTCACTAACCACATCACAATCTTGAAAGTGATACCATGCACGCTCTAGCAATCTCATCATCATGTAAAAGCTCACTCCACTTCGCTTTCCATACCTCCGCTAACTCTACAGTAAGTCGTCGTCTCAACTCGTCTGCCACCATGTTAGCCTTACCAGGATGATATTGTATCTCAAACTGGTAATTCTTCACAAACTCTAGCCACCGTCTATGCCTTATGTTCAGTGCCTTAAGTGTGAAAAGATACTGAAGTGACTGATGGGTCGTGAATAAAATATATTGCTCCCCCAGAAAATAATGTCTCCATATCCTCAAAGCAAAAATGATCGTTGTCAACTCAAGGTAATGGATGGGGTAATTATTCTCATGGGGCTTAAGATTTCAGGATGCATAAGCTATATCCCTCTCCTCCTACTGTAATACACCCCCAAATCCCCATTTTATAGCATAAAAGTATACTCGTCCACTCTCATGTTACAAAAAGACAACAAACATTATGGCGCTCTGCCTGTCACTAGGTGTTCAACGCTAAATCAATAACGAGCTCCATCTCTTTGCTTGATAATAACCCAATATACCCTGAATCACATCAGTAGATGTCCCTACTCACCGGGATCAAGCATATAATTCTAACATATACTCTCAAATCTTCTACATAATATAATATATCTACACACACACACACACACACACACACACACACACACACACACACACACACACACATATATATATATATATATATATATATATGTTCGACCCTCTTTCAGGTGATACCCATAAAAATCATACTAAGAAACAATGAACACAAGATCTCACTATCACGATCTACGATCTTTCAACCCATCACTAACTAGACTCGGGAAGTAGTCTACTCCATTCTCATAATTTTTAAAAGAAGTAAACTATCACGTAATATAAGCACCCTCTTAGTGCACCCACCTTTTCTCTCATAGGTGCCACTAAAGAGTCCCTATACTCCACGGTAAAACATTCAATATAAGGCTGATATCGCCATCACACCCACTAAACCCGACTCACACTTGAATTTTAGTTTTAGAAATCAAATATTGTAACTCACCCATGTCACCCAAAATGTATCCTATTCTCATAAGGATAAAGCAAAAACTATATCTTCACTTTCCATCTAGATTGCCCGGTCAACTGGTCCCTGAGCCTAACTCTCGTATTGGGGCTGACCCATGATATATTGCATATCAAGGATCTGATCATGTAGTTGCCCCTGTATCACTTTGGGCAATCCTTCTTCTCGTGGTCCCTCTCCCCCCAAATATAATAACTTCCAGAGAAACTCTTTTGCTTTTGGCTTTGGACCTACTGGTCTTCCCCACCATTTCCTTAGCCCTAATGGCCCTAAAGGATGGATATGCTACTATTGTTGTTGAGGAATTTGATGGTCCTAACTGAACCCCCACTCTAGGGTTGTTAACTCCTGGGCCTAAATCTCTTAGCCCAATTCCCCTGCTGGGGTCTAGCTCTTGCTGCTGTCGTGCCTCGCTGGCACCATTTTCTTCTACTTTCTAGTCTGACTGTCATCACTTTCTCACTGTGGAAGAGTTCAATACAGGTGTCCTTACTCTCCATAGATAGGAAACCTCTTTGTTCCATTCCACTCTCACTGGACCCACTAGACATGTCGGGGTTTCCCTTGTCGTGGATCTGGTAGCCTCGACCCTTCTTGCTACCTCCTTTGTCCCTTTGACTCCACTGGCCCTATGGAACTCGTTGGTGGCCTTGACGGACCTGACTAAATTCACTATCTCCTGTTAGGAATTATATTACACTTAATCATTGGAATGGTCCCCCTACTGGGTATACCCTTTTGTGATTCTTCACAATCATCATTTAATCCAGTTTATTACTTGGCTCCCTTCTTCGGGAAGTGCTGATGTAAATATATAGATGTATGAACTTGGTGACATTGGCACTAGTCATCCTATCCGGACCTCACATCCACGTTTGTTACATACGAGTCCATTATAATCTCATGAACTCTTTTCATCACTATCCATATCCCATTCGTTGGTTATGAAGTTCGCTAAGCAAGTCATTATCTCTCTCAAGATCAGTCTTTTTTTGCCTCCCTTGTGATGAGTTTCAAAACTCCAATCGCATCTCTGTTGAAATAGCAGATGTAAGACCTTACGATCCCTTCTCCCAACTTGTTCAATTCATCTTACATCCACTTCCTTATATGGGGTGACTCACTCCTATCACCACCACACTGCTCCCATGAGCAAGAATTTGGCCCAAAATTTAGTCCTGCGTGTCGCTGCACTCCACCCTGCACTCTTTTCTTTAGATTACTTCCATCCATCGATTCATCACACTTCTTTTCTGTCTTAAAATCTTACAGGTGACTCTTTGAAATAGTCCCCCTGACTCTCCCTTTGCCTATAACACTGGGTGAGTCTGAAATTGTGTCACCATTTTCTGAGACGGTGTTTGGGGAATTACTATCCCCGCATAATTATATTTTCATCACTTATCTGAATATTAATCATGGTGACCTCTATCACAATCACTATTCACATAATACTCTATATCTTCAGCTTCCTCTCTCCTCCTGCAGTCCTTCTAACGACCCTCGCTGGTCGTCCCATATTGCTTGATGTATGGAGCTCAACCGAACTCGTATATAAATCACATCAACTATAGTTAATAGCAGGATCACGTAAGTCGCATACATAAAGGAATACAATAATCCCATCATAAGGCTCTACATCAAAGAACGCTAAGCTGAAATGTGAAAAGTCGTACAGATCCTAAGCACTCTAGAACTTGATGCTCTGAAATAATCTGTGAGACCCCACCTAATTAAATACCGAGTAATCAGGCCTTTGTTAAATTAAAACAGGATTTATATATGGTTCATTCTTAGCATCACTGTCGAAAACTTTTTAAAACTTTATAAGCCACCTAGTATTCAAAAGTCGATGCCAAATTTTATCTTTCATTAGACAAATAAATAACCAAACAAAAAACTAAATAAATCATTCACCACATGTAATATCTAAACCAACGCAAAATAATATGAATGAATTAAAAATCTTACCTAATAAACCATCGAAAACAACCAAACCAAATTTTAATCCAATAATAACAACCAAATCCAATACAAGTCTGAATTGAGATAATAAATCTAAAAGGGGAAACACGTCCAACTGAAACTGTAACTGAAATAGATTCCTACACTAGGAATGAAGAATATATGAGTCTAATACAAAATTCTACAAGCATCCACCTGTGCCGCAACTGCGTATCCCTGAAGTAGAATATCAAGTCTGGCGTCCCTATGGTTCGACACCTAAAAGTTTTTGAAAATATTTCTACAGCAAGAGTTAACACTCAAAACAGTTTGAAAAATGTAGCAAGGGTTTATCATAGTTGAAAGTTCGGTTATTGATTAAACATATTAGGTTCACTTACACTCTCTTGAGTTTCCTCACCCCTCAACTATTGTGCACGCCTAACGTTATCCACTTATCCTACCTAGCTGTACTGCCCAAGCTAACTAGTCATAAGTAACTATCTGGACTATTCACATCTCTAAGTACCCGTACCTCCCATACATTACGCTAACCACATTAACAGTTCTCATATTTTAAGATTTGAAATTAACATTTCATTTATCTTCTCATTTATTCAATTAATTAGGTTTCACTACTTAATTCATTCTTTAGATATACACTATCTATCAGTCGACTGTCACACATAAGTAAAATAATCACGATCGTATATATATATATATATATATATATATATATATATATATATATATATATATATATATATACGGTGTCTTTCAATAGGACACCGTGAAACAATAGGCATACTCTGCTATCAGTCCAAGTACCTCTCGTACTAAATGGGGACTATTGGTTCGGCATGTCTCCTCGAACCCAAAATCAAATATCAAATGGTGGTGGCAAACATAGTTCTAAGACTTTGGGCTACGCACATACCTAACATACCCAAATGACACTTCGATCTTAGTAATACACATCACATAGCGAGCCACCCTAAGTTCTATTTTTAGGGCACTAATCTAGACCTCGCTAGAATTGTCAAGGTGGGATCGCTCACTACGCGAGAACCTCCGGTGATAGCAAGCAGCGCAACTATGATAACTCATAACATCAATCATATAGGTACACACATAACCTATATATATATACATATTCAGTAGGTATTCACACAACCTAATTATCATCATTCGTACGTAGTATATAACCCTCGAATACTCACCGTACTATCAAGTTACGACTTTTCTCACTATCGTATTTAATTGAGTATTAATCTCTTCTCTAAGGGCCCTTGTTGCCCCTTTATGATTTTAGTAGCTAAGTCTTCCTTACCAACTGGTTCATGCCATAATCTCACTCACGCTTTCACATAATTATATTCTCATTCTCGCGAATTAATTACTTTGTCGTTCAATCTTGTTTAATCATCGTCTTAATTCTCTCGATACGACTACACTCCCATAACCCTATCATGGCGTACTGCAATATAATAGGTCCCTCATTATATTCTAACAATCTCCCAAAAGTTTTTCTAACCACAATTTAGCTGTTCTAGGCAAAAAGGGAGATTTTACATTTTTCAGGGAACCGAATCGGTTCGCCTCTGATCCGAACCAGTTCGCCCCTCTGAACTTCGTCTTCTTCGTTTCGCAGATTCGTTTTCACCACTAACACACCTATAACTTTCATGTTTCTCCACCAAACTATAAACCAATTGTCCCAAACTGTTCCCATATGTATTAGGACAGTTTCTAATGTAATTTTTGCATTAAAACATTACGAATAACATTCAATAAGGGATTTAATGAACTGATCCTCAAAAACCCTAGGTTTTATGTTCTTTCAACATAATACATCAAAAACCCAGTTTTAATTCGTGGATAATCCTACAAATTCTCTAATTTATTATCCTCTAGAGATATCAAATCTTTCTACATTCAATCTCTACCCAAATCAGTATTTAAATCAATCTTTTCTACCAAGGATCATCAAAATAATCAATATAATTGAAACCCTAGTCACATGGGTATTATGACTTCATATTGATTGCAATAAACACTTGCCTCTTGATCAGTAGGGTCTGATTTCGTCGCTTGGTGATGGATGTGATTGACTTCTCCATCAATCCTCACTCCTAGGTTATTTTTGGTGCAAGTTTGAGATGAAAAGCTCCAAGAATCTCCTTAAAAGCTCCAAGGATGGTCTCTCCTATGTTCTTGGTGTCTATAAACCTAGCCCCTTCTATCTAACACTTGATATAAGGCTACAAATTTCGTAGGTCTTTAAACCTCCTTTTACCCAATGACCAAAACGCCCTCAATAGGTGCCAGTTTGGTCTAAAATTGATCCGGGACCCAAACTATACCCCCGGGTATACTATTATGACTATTTTGACCCTTTCGAAACCATCTATGACCTCAAAATTATCATCCAAGTCACTCTAAATATATATCCTATCTTGACTTCAATTTAGTCCACACGCAACTCCCGGTTGAGATAAAATCAAATATGCCCATATCACTCGCTATGATGTAAATCAATAATCATCAATTTTTACTGTTCAATTAGTTAATATAATTCACAACATTAATCATTATCTCACTCTCGATTAATATTTAATAGTCACATTATTAAACAATTCAATTAAATTACTTCTCTCACGTAATTTGAAATAAAAGAATTTAATTACCGGAATAATTAAATCTCAAATATGCAGAAATGTTTCCCATACATCCATAATGCAAAATGGATTTACCATATTATAATACTAATACAAGAAGTTATGAAAATCAAATAACTAATATTTTATCTATTTCCCGCATAGAATGCTAACCCGACGATATGTTTTAATTTTAAAACATGCTCTGATACCAACTTGTCACACCTTGTTTTATGGTATGAATGAACAAGAAGTACACATAAATAAATGAATTAAAGTTAAGGCAGAATAACATAACCTTTTATTAATTATTAATATGTTACATAGAGTTGAACCACAGCAGGGATGAGTTACATGTTTATAGTACTCATGATAATATAGGAAATTGAAAAGCACCACTCCTTGCTCCCATCTGGTTTAATCTCTTCCCATATGGTCACTTACGCAAACACATGACCAGTTTCTGTCTTTAGTCGGGAAGAGATACTATTTCCTTTCTTCGGTCGCATCAAGAGAAAGGAGGAATTAACACAAATATGCTAAGCTGGTTCTACCACTACTATAATAATAATATAGATATAAATGAGAGTTGGAGTGTGTATAGAATTAATGTTTAAAACGGCTGACAAAAATAAGCTGATAATTCTATATTTATCAAATTATAAACATCAAAATTTTGGAAATTCATAATTCCATAGTGATTAGTCCGTTTAAGAATATACGACACATTATCAGTTTAGTTAGAATCATATTTTGAAGAAAGTCAAGGAATTTGAACTAATAATCCCATTCTTTCTAGTTCACTAAAAGATATAGAGGTAATTAAGCCATCAGTGTAACTTTATCATAAACCATACCAAAAATTTAGAGAAAATAACTTGCCATGCTCACAATTAAAGTGGCACTCATACGTATGTATCAATAATCAGGGCTCTCAATAATATGAGACCAATAGGCCAAGTAGAAAGTTCCATGGGATAACACGTCAGTCTACTTCCTAGTTGATATTGATGCTTATAGTAAAAAAGGCATAAAAGTGCAAGGGCAAACTGAATCAATATGGTACATGATCTCAGTTATTAGGTGAGAAGGGTTAAAATTGATCCCGGTGATTATTCAAATACCGATGATGTATAAAAAAAATACGTAGTATGGCATTTTAATGACATGCACATACTCATTGTAAATGTGGCTATCACATAGTGATATCAATAGCAGTATTTCAAATACGCGAAGTATAATACTGAAAATGTATGAAAAAAACTACTTGTTTGGTATTCGGTTGAATTGTTGCCACACTAGAATATTCAGAAGATTTGGGGCTTGATTTTCGGTTATACAATGTGTGGTATAGGAGTATTAGGGCTCAATCAGTCAATTTTTGTATTTATGACTATCTTTAGTAAAGTTTTGGGGCTTATTTGTAATTATCTTGGGACTTTAAAATAGGGACGTTAAGCTCATTTTTTGCCTTGTGTACAAGAGAGTTTTTGTCATAAAATAGTTTGATGTATGTATAGGCAAAGTTTTGGGTGCAAATTCCTTAGTTAGAAAAGTTGTTAGGGGTTGATTTGTAATTTTAAGTTAATTTCTTTAAAGGAAAGCCTTATTTTTACATAACTTAGGCTAGGAATATCCAAACATGGTCTTATTTTATAATAATATTGATATCACATCGTATAAGTATTCCTTTTTATCGTTCGTTTTCATACTGCTTGTATAAATCCCACTGGGCATAGGCTCGCATCCCCACTTTGTTACGATAGGTTGGGGGAGGCTTCGTATTTTGAGAGCGCTATACAGATAAGTATATTTTATTTATGTTTATCGTTTGTAGCTCTGTTTACTTGGACTCCGGGGTGCTCCCCATGAGTCCCTCACATAGTTCATCTTGAAATTTGAAATCGCATGCTAACAAGTGAAATGTTCATTAAAATAAAACTGGGATAACAACATTATTTAGGTTGTTTCAGTGCACTTCACACCTAACGTTTGATTCGGATCGCATTGACTCACGGGTAATCCATAAATTCGGGTTGGGTCATTACAAATAGTATCAGGGCTCTAGGTTCAAGGTTCCTTTCGGGAGTGACGTGGTCAGGTCGGTAGTGGATCTTTCGACGTCGATGTTGGTTTGGGCCAGTCACGCTAGTTTGGTGATAGTTTAGTTTATGTCCTCGATGGTAAGGTCAAAGAGGTTAGCACGATAAGTAAGTTATTGCCAAGTGGCATACGTTCAAGTTAGTTGTATAAATTTCTTCGACGTTCCTGATTACGTGTGTCAATAATTTACGGGTATCCATGTAAACCAATAAGTGGTGACATCGAGGTTTGTAGTGTAAGGTGTTTGTATTCCAACTTTGTTGATATGGATACTTTGGATATATTGATAGAATGGTATGACGTTCATTGGGTAAGTAGGACAAAGTTGTGGATAATTGATGGTAGGGATTGATTCTTATAGCGTCATAACTTTATAATGGAAAATTGTGACTTAAATTATATGTAGCCTTGGGTGTGACACATGTGAGAGGTCAATATTGATGTGACGATTAGGCAATTTCAATCCTTGGGGTAGTACCGTGGTTGATGAAAAATTAAATGAGAATGTAAATTGATGTGGGTGAACACGGATAGGCACCTAGAGCCTTAATTAAGTATGATGTTATCCTTTTGGGTAAATGCCTTAGTGGTTATTAGTCAATGAATGTACCTTGCAAGTTGTGAATAGAGTTACGATCCATTGCAGCAAGAAGTCATGCAAGTGACAATGATGAGTTGTAGTAACAAGGGAGTGAACTTTAGGTAACCCTTCGGGGGTAGTGATTGAAATAATAATGCAACATTTGATGAATAGTATCTTTAGTGACATCGGTAGTACACACTTGGGTAATGTGTTATAAGTGTTAGTCCAATGGTGAGAACGTATTAAGTCCCTTGGTTGTGGGCTTGAAATTAGTATGTCTCAATTTTTGTACCTTGACTATGTTATCAGTTTAGACATTCTTGAGGGTTAAAGTAACCTAGGAGTGAAACTAGATAATAGTGGTGACTTGGTTTTAAGTAATTAAGTTGTGATATTTATAAATATGACTTCTTGCGGAATTGTTAGGGTAGGCCTTCTCTTAGGAAATACATGACGTCCCTTATCCTACCAAAAATCTTAATGGTATAAATTTAGAGTTTGGTGATTATAGTTTGGCATTGAGCAATAAGATCCCTTGTGGCGTTCGTAAACATGGGCCTTAGTGATCATAGGCATTGCTTGTTGTCCCGTATCCTAACAAAATATATAGTTGTGTCAATTAGTAGATTAGCACGAAGTATGAGGTCTACATAGTAAAGCAATTCAGTTATAGCAGTTGAACACTTAGTGGGAATCAAATGATGTGGTCTAGTGAATTTAACTAGGGACTAGCATTCTGCGTACGCATGCGAGTCGCGTTAAATGCCCTTCGGAGACAAGTACTAAGGTGGTTTGATGAAATTGGCACTGGGTTAGTAATTTGGATAGGCGTGTAAAATAAATATTGATAATTCCTTGGAGGTGTATACTAAGGTTTAACTAGCGAGACGCTAACGCGAATGGTAGTCATTCCCTAGTAATAGTGAATCTGAGGTCGTCCAGCGTGTATTACAACGATGATAGTATGTCTCCTCCAAACCTTGGGATTTATTGTTGCATTGAAGTTTATGCGGTGGTGTCTATTTCATAGTGATAAACTCAAGGTTGTATGACATAGGTCATGGGATGACTGGTGGTCTCTTGTGGTAGGTGTGTAAGACATTTAGAAAAATAATTGAATTTGAGGTCGTCGCCTATGAGGCATTGGGAATCGTTGTTGAATTAGTTTACATAAGTGATGGTAAACCATTGATGATTTTGGTACGGTTGGATCATGTCAATTTGTGACAGTACCTTGGAGTTAGTGTTATGGCTTTTGTTTATAGACATGTATCGTAATATGACCTTCGATGATAATTTCGAGAATAGGTTGATCAATGCTTGGTGGTGCACCTGGGAGACTTAGAACACGGTGAGGTTCGTTATGGCTTTAAGAAATAGCATTCGGGATGAAGTGTTAGACTTGATTATAGCACTTAAGTGTGCTACCTCTATAGTTAGTAGTGCCTCTATTGGAGGAAATCGTTAAGCATGAGTGATGCTTGAAATTTGAGATTCCATCAGAAGAAATATGGTTTGGTATCATGTAGACAGTGCATAGGGTGGTAGAAATGATTAATGTTTGAAGCTATGTGAGCTCTCTGTTTCGCTTGATGAGGGTGATCTCGAAAACTGAGGTTAGCTACCACATATTAATCTTAGGAGGCCTGGATGTGATTGGTCAGTAACTGATGATAAATGTCAAGAAAAGTAACTTCGTTTTGAATTAGGATAGTTATGCTTGCTAATTACAGATAGGTAAAATTAGTCGTAAGGAGGGAAACCTAGCATTTCAGCTTCTCGAAGGAATTGGTTTTGTATTCCGTCCGGTCGGCACGGGTGGATAATTCTTGAGTAGAACCCGTTATGGTAAGGAGGCCAAGCCAGGGTACGTGGCAAGGCTAAAAAGCTTAGTTGGTATTCGATTGGAGTTATATAGTTCAAGTATATGTTGTGGATTTGCACTTCGGGTGATTCGACCCATTGTCAAAAATTAACTGTTGCTCTTGACATTGCAGTCACTCGATTTGTAGCATTGTTGTGTCTTCTTGATCCCGATAATGGGAGGTCGTTAATCTATTTTGATTCGAGTGTGGCGCTGAATAAGCTCAGTAATGATGCGGGTTAGGCCGATTTTAGATTAAGCATCACGGTATATGAGTGCGCTTTCTTCGGATGCACTTTTATTCTACACTAGTTGTGTGTACGTGTGATCTCACATTCTTGCATATAATTGGTGTATGTTAGCTAATTCCTTTAGGTTAACGTGTTTTTAGTTAGCTGGTGTAACTAGTTATGAATGGGTCGTGTGTCCCGAGGTTGTGACTTGAGAATATTATGAATATTGGAATTGGTAAGACATTATACGGTAGGGTTGAACTTAGTTCGTAATTATAGGGATTGGGGATGTGATCGTTGTATATATACGTGTGGTGATACCTAGGATGACCCTAGGTCGATATAGGGATCCCTTAGGGGATATCGGTCGGGTAGAACTATGTGACGAGGCGATTGTCTTATAAGGAATCTGTGGTGTGTAATGAAAAGTGTGAGATTATATCCACCTAGGCTACGTGTGATCCGAGAACTATTTTAAGGTTTTGTAGGCATTCTTGAGGACTGGCAGTGAGACCTTAAGGTTCATCATGTTTGGATTAACGATAATGATTAATTAAAGTGAAATCCTTGGGTTTAGACTATAATGTTGAGGATGCCTTGGATTAGAGACCATCCATAGGTAACTAGAGTATGGTTTGTAAGGAGCCAAGAATTTCGAGGACAAAATTCCCTAAAGAAGAAAGTTTGTAATACCCCACCCTGACAGTTGGGTTAAATTAATTAAAATGTATATAAATTTTATATGAGGAGAAACAAATTATAATTTTAGGAAATTATGAGCAATAAATTGAATTGAATAAAGAGAATTTTTAGATTTGTATATGGATTATATATAAGAGGGAGTAAATGAGAAATGATGGAGAATTACTGGAGAGTAAACGAAAAAAGAAGAAGAAAAGGAACGAATGAGATGTTGCGCGATGGGGACTATCGAACGAGAGGATATATCGTTCGAACGACATACCTCGTCGTTCGAACAATGTCTGAAGTAGCCAAATTCGCTAGTCTGTGTTGTGGAATTATGGGTCGTTGATTTCAATACCAGGTCAGGTCTTGGAGTCTGACCTTTAGATTTAATCAGATGAGGGAATGGGTTCCTTAGGGTTGGTCGTGTATAAGAAGAGAATTGGGGTGTGAGATTGCCATTTCTTGCATTTCTCACTTATAGAGCTCGTAGCCTTCTCTCCCCCATTGGGTTACTGCTTCTTGCCGATTCAAGATTCGAACAAATACAGCAAACCATTAAATCCCCAAAGTTTCCCATTGTAAATATATAACTATGAAATGTAAAAGTACTTTTTAGAGTTTTGGGATATTTTGAAGGGGGAAGGAGAAAAGTACATTAGTGGAGGTTTTGTAGAGGATCTTTGGTGGAATTTTTTGGAGCGTCCATGGAGGACTGCTTGGTGGATCTATTGTGACTCCCTTTAGGACCACTACACCCCAAAAAGCTTTTAGTAACAAACTATTTTTTTTTATTACTAACAGTATTTTACCATTGCTATTTCTAATGTTAAATACCGTTACTAATCTAATATATCCGTTGCTAATTTTAGTTCAATATTTTAAAAGTGAAATTAAAAAAGAAATAAAGGAAATTTTCTAACCAAATTAAAAGAAAACACCCAACTTTCACACATCAACGAAAGCCCCAACCCATTATCACCTAAGGTTTCTCATTTTTTTGGCCTTGGCTCCGTTCTCAAACACTCAATCACCTAGTGTTCTCTCATCCTTCTTCTCAATAACCTAGGGTTTCTGTTTCTCATGTAACCTGATATGATATGAAGTTAACAATAAGTGGAGTTTCCTCCCTTTTTTTTAGGTTCGATCTCTGCACTCTTTTTCGTTTTTCATTTACTTTCAATTCAATTGTTCTCATCATTATACTTTAATGAATATACATTTGTAGCTTCTGTGAGTCTTTTATACTTTTAATGAATATACATATTCAGCTTATGGGAGTCTTTGCTCTATTAAAATCCAATTAGTGTTAAGCATGAATTTGAAAACTATGCTAACCATGAGGATATCAAGCTTTTTCCCTCATCTCGTCTCATGTGTTAATTTTTGTCTTGCTCATTGTAATTGGAACAATTAGTGTTATATTTTATTTTTTAATGTCAGTTATGCGTTATTTGTCAACATGCTTAGGAATTGTGCACAGTGCGTGATTTGAACTCTATGGAACCAAAATGTTCTATAGAGTTGTAGACATTGATTCAAGTTATTTAAAGTTTATATATTATGGATATCTTGACTAATATAGTTCCTTTTTTCTAATGATATACTTTAATGGTGTTGATATCAAACAGATAGAAAAATGTATTAAAGATCCTAATGCTGACATGGATAACCCTATTCTTAAGTCTTAACAGGAAGCACAGGTTCCGATTCTAAGAGAAGTCAGTTATTATCATTATTAATATTATTTATCATTAGTGCTAATATAGTTGTTATTAGAAATAAATGCTACAACATACCACCTTGCTTCAAAGGCAGCTCTAGGCAACAGAGAAATAACATATTGGACTTTCAACTCTCTTCCTAATCTGGTCAAAGGACTCATCAATATGGATATGCTAAATTTTCCTCAAATAAGAATTAGGATTATAAAAATGTAATGGGTTAAAGATAAAATCCCAAGTTTGTTTTTAAAATTTCAACTCTTGTAATGGGGTTATAATAAATCCCCAAGTTTATCTTGAATTTTCTTCTAGAGTATCGGGCCCAACCTCTAGAAATAGGCTAGTTTGGGTTTGTTAAACTACGGAGAAGCCTTTTCTCTATTATTTAAAAAATAATACAATTTGTGGAGATACTGCCCCTCTTTGATAAAAAAAATATTCTATATCATTGTTTTTTTAAAAAAGTGGTAATGATCTTGAATTTTCTTGCGATGATTTGTTCTATATTGGCAAAGGTTCGCGTGGAGATGTCACTATACTGCTAACTCTTGTCGTAAATAACAGACATTACATAGGTTAAGTAATCTTAGAACTAGTTATGGCGTCTTTCAGGTAAGTTGGACAAAGTAGCAGTTCTCATGGCTATTTGTTCACGTTTTGGAGAGTCCACCGAGCCAACCATTTGCTTAAGTGAAGGTCATTACTTTAAATTTTTGTTTTTGAATATTGATTGTCCAATTCCTTTAATTTCTTTTTTCCTTTCTTTCTTCAATCGAAAAATGAGGGTAATATGAGAATGTGAAATTTAATAGCTCCGACTCTTTGAATAGGTTCATCTATTTTTGGACAAATAAAAATGAAAAGAGAGACTTTAATTTCTAATGAATGGAGTACGATTATAATAGGGAGTCCTATAAAAGTGCATGATATTTATTAGTTGATCAATATTTATTCTTAAGTAAGTATATTATTTGTTCGTAGGGCGATTAAGAACCATGTGTTGGGCTAGGAAACCAATGAGAATCAACTATGTAGGATCACTGGTCAGTGTTAACACCGTCCAAGGGCTAATGACATGTTGAACTATGGCAAAGGTCACCTTAATGTATTGTGTCATGACCCTTCTTGAGATGTCGTGGTGCATTTAGCAAGTGTTTTTCCGAGACTAGAAGAAGAGAGTTTGGAAGGATCTGTGTGATGCAAGAGGTTGTCATAATTCAATTTTGAGTTTTGTAATGTACAAAGAGAGGCATTTGGTGTTGTAATTTCTGTGTTGTCTTGTTGGATATCCTATTCTCCAACTTGATATACTCTTTTACATGTTTTAATGAAATCTGTTTTTTATCTGAAAAAAGACGACATCATGTGATGAGATAATAATAATTTGTGGCTATGAAATAGAATGAACAAACCAAAGATCTGCTTTTATATGTCTTTCATATTCACATGGTCCTTGAATGAAACACTTTTACTTAGTCCATATTAGTTAGTAGCCAGACACAGTTCGTAACCTAATAAAAGAAAGCTGAATTTTTGACATCATTTAAGAAAATATTTATTTTCAGAAACCGAGTATAATTTGCATCTCTTCCATTTTGGTTTCTTATAGACACCAGTGAATCTTTGCAAATATTTAGATATTGAGTATAATTTGTATTTCATGATAATTGTTGACCTTTGTGTATATGTAGGTGTTGGAAATCAAGAGTAAGAATGTGAAGGCACTTTACAGGAGGGCTCAAGCTTATATTAACCTAACTGATATGGATTTCGACGAGATTAATATCAAGAAAGCTCTTGAAATTAACCCCAATAACAGGTATGCTTTGTTCAATCAACAACAGGTACCGTTTCGTGGTGCTCATCCAACATGGTTATCGATGAACCTACATTAAGACCACAACACTTTAATGCACAACTGATAAGACTTTGTACACAGGGAATCTACTGTGATGTATTTTTTACTACAACTTTTACTACAGAGAATCTACATCAGAGGAGGTGCTCTCTTCCTTCGTTTTCTCAGCTTTTATAATCTCATACAAGGGACGCAACAACACAAGATAATAATTCTAGACTAGGATTTTAATTGACTTCCTATTGTTTCCTTACAAACCAAAAGATATGTCACAAACTCCATTTATACGCACAAATGGAGTAGAGTATGAGTTCAAGTTTTGATCAAATTTTGTTCTTATGTTGCAGCCTGTCTCAGAATTCATTTCATTTACGATTGATGGACGTCCGTGAGAGCAATGGATTATATTGAATTGGAAATTTGGAGAGAGTGGAGAGATAAAAGTAGAAGTAACAATGTTTGATGGGTTTGTTCCTGTTAACAAAGCTGGTGGTATTGATCAAGGTTGTAATGTATAGCTTCACATTACGATGATCATTGATATCTTTAAGGGCAATGACAGTGATATACTGGAGTTCGTGTGCTCTACATGGCCAGATAGCATAGAAATTCAGAGCGTTTTCATGCACAGGCATGATTGGATGGTGCGTTAACCTTACATTGGTTCTAGATTCAAGTATGACTTATTTATCTTAGTATCATAGTTTTCTTTCAGTATATACTCAAATTAACTTAACGCAGCAAGTCCCTCCCCTCTTTATTATTTGAAAGATAGTTTTAAATGCAATCAAATAAATAATGTCGGTATCTTTATTGAAAAATATGTTGAAACAGAGGCGTTGCATTTGTAATATACATATAACATTAATTATTTTTGATCTTAGGTAAATTGGTATCAAGTTGGTTTCTAGATGCAAATGTTGTCAAGATCATGTTGAATCAATTAAATATTTGTTCCTCCCAAGTTCCCGTGCTAGGTTAGTTTGAAGTTCTTTAGTAATATCGTGGGGACTAAACATAATATTAATTTTAACTCTTTGATTGGCGTAAATTTTACTAAGGGAAAATATTTGTTAGAGTCTTAAAAATGTGGGGACATTTAGCAAGTTTGAAAAACTATCAGAAAAACAGTATTTTAAGAAAAGGCGTAACACCGTATTATAAGAGGGTATAGAGGAGGAGGAGAGGGAGGAGGAGGAGGCGGTGGGTGTGTTGGAGTTAGTGGATGATAAGTAGGCATTTTGGTTTTAGGCAGTGTAATGCAATATGTTGATGTTTTATAATTTCAAAAGGGGCTTTCCAGCACAAAGCTAAAATGCTAGCTCGTCATACTTTCAGCATAAGACAAGTACACAGATGTGATGCTTGTTAACTTTGAAATGTTAAATGACTGGCTAATATACTCATCATAAGATAAGTAAGCAGATGTAATGATTGACAACATGAAGTTTGCTCCATTACATCTACAACGACAATGAATTATGTTAGCTATCATTTAGTTCACATCTAGATTGACAAGTATGTTGATTTAACATTTCGATTTTGTTTTTATTTTGTGGTTGCAGTTTCAGGTGCCGGAGTGCGATTCTGTTAGATGGCGGTGCAATTATAGGTGTAAGGTAGATATGCCAAAACCCCCACTTAGAGTGGCTTATTGAGTTTGCTTTTTTCTTTTTTCTTTATCGTTATGACTTATAATGATGTAATATGTATTAATTTAATTGGTTAGATGGTAGAATATGATTGACAGATCTTGTTAACTGGTATACAGCTACTATTTATGTTTATGAGATGAGATGAGTAATGCTAGTACAAAACTATGGACACACCCGATTCAAGATGGAAAAGCAACAATTGAAACCTTTGTTTCTTGGATGGACCTTAGCTCTTTAACACTGTCTTAGGTTGAATGGAACTCTCTCTCAATTTCCTTTGTAATCTGCTGCCATTCTTATTCCTGTTTCAAAAAATTTACCAATTTATTTGTTGGAAAAGGGAATTAAAAGTGATAGCAACAGCCATTTATTTTGTAGACTCATGTTTTGACTTCAAAAAAGCTTCACTGATTTTTTAGTCCATCTTGTACCATTTGTATTTTGTAGCTTCTGGAGACCATGGTAAAGAACTGTGGTGATTATGTGCATGTTCAGATCATATACTACAGGTTATGGTAAAAATTGTGAAGAAAAAGGAAAGTTTCCCTTTTAATTAGTTTTATATATAAGGTTAAGATTTTAGGTTCTTAATATTTTTTACATTTATTCCCCCACCCCTAGTTTTGGTGTTGTCTTCAGTACATGTAGGGGAGGGGGGTTATTATCGAAGAATAAATTATTTACCATAAGTATGGGTATATATCAGGTCATTTCAGGTTTGTGAGGTAGAGGTTTTCACGTTCATACGTAAAAATAATTTGGGACTTGCATTCTTATGATTTCATATTTTGCAATTGCATGTGTTTTGAATCTTCCCGAGGTTCAAAAATCTCCCTTTCATGCTTTATGTTAAGGCAAGCCAAATACTTTTTTTTGAAACTTCTGTAGACTAGTATTGGATGCATGGTAAGGGACTTGAGATTTCATTGCTTACTCTAATACTGACTCTATGGTCATCTCTGGAATTCTTCTTTGCATATGTTTAACATCTCGTTGATGGTATAAATGAAAATCGAATACTTCAAATGATTTTACTTAATCGATCCAACTGAAGATTAAGCATTGCCTAGGCAATCGCATAAAGAAACTCGTGTGGGTCGCAGATGCACTGTATTTGAAACAAACATAAGTTTCTAATTTTTATTTAATGTTGGATGAATTCAATCTCGTTTGTTAGTTGTAACGGTTTGATGTAAACATGTTCACCATTGTCTAAATCATATTATTTATAGCATTTTTGTGTCTATAGTGTTATTAAAGCTGTAATGTGCATAAAGAAAAATAACCAGAGGCAAATTGCAGCTAATTTATGTGTGGATTTATTTATCTACGTTCCAGCTTCTAGTTTCATTTTCTGTTTGATCTCGCTTATTTATGGAACCTACTTCCTAATTCCAATGGTAAACGAAATGGTAGCTTTGCAGTTAAATTAACTATTTTATATTTATATTAGAAGTTTAATCTTGTTTTGGGATGGAATATATTCTAATTGTATAGTATGGCTTGCTTCTTCTAGTAAAGAAACATAAATGACGTGCTTTAGTTTACAATGTTTGCCATATGAATAATGGTCAATAATTAAGATGTTACTGTGACTCATATTATAACGAAAACCGTAATGCCTCGAGTTAGTTTAAAAAGTAGAACATCACATGAACTAAATATATGTAATGCATAAACTTGTTTGCATTTTTCTGTAATCCTTATGTTTTTTCAATTTGAATCGGTAAACAGTTTTCACCATTTTACTTTTCGCACGAGTGAAAAATATTTCACGCAGATCATATAGAGAGCCCAAAAAGACGAGTTGTGATTCTATAGAGGCCAAAGGAAGAGGACTATTTCTATTCCAATACACACGAGTGTTTGTAAACTTTCGATGAACCATTGCAAAGTACATGATCCTATCTTCTTCCATAATGGATTTCTTTTTTAAATTTCATTTTCTTTGTTATAATATAAAAACATCTTATTTCAGGATGATTGTGAGAACGTATGTGCTTGCGTTCAAATGAGCAAATTATATATTAAACCCTAAACATGCAACAGTATGTGATTGAATAAGATGATAATCTAAGCAAGAACATTCAAACACATGCAATTGAGGAAAAATCCCCCAAAGAGGCAAAATCATTTATTTTCATTATAATATTGTAGGCTATATAATTTCGGATTACAATGAAAGTACAAGTGACTAAGAATTACCCTCAGGTATCGGATTCTGTAGTCGCGGCAGGAACTATCCCTTTCCAGTAGGGCTGCAATGGAGAAGAGAAATGGCTTCTCCACAAGGGTTGAACAAGAGCAAAGCTTCGTTCCTGGGTTGCAAAGAGATTCACAAATGATTGGCAATTTGTGTGAATAAAAAACCTAGAGTCTAGATGCTCAATAGGTGAAGACTTAGGGCTTTCTGTACTCTGAAAATCGTGTGTTTAAGTCTTAGAAAACCACTTCCCGTAGTGGGATTAAATAAGAAGGCTCGGGCCTTAAAAAACTGAACACGATCTGTTTGAGTTTATCCCAGTCGGACAGGTCCGGGTCTGAGGCGGATCGGTCCGATTTGACTGGATCGGTTCTTTTATTCTGAGGCGGATCGGTCCGTTGATGATCAGATTGGTTCGCTTCCGGGCTTCATCGGTTCGCTTGCGGTCCGGGGTATACTGGCCTTCTGACAAACAAGCGGATCGGTCCGGGTCTTTAGGCGGACCGGTCCGGTTAGCCGGATCGGTTCTTTTATTTCAGCGGATCGGTCCGGCTGTCAGACTATGATTCCTCTTCTTCTTTTGATATTCGGATCCGTTGAATCTTTAATCTTGAATTTCTTCAACGGTGTAACGGCGTGCGACATAATACATTGATAATGGACAAAAATGTCCTTACAAATCTCCCCCTATGTCTATGCCGGTACAAACATAAAAACAAACATCCGAATTATCAAAACAACTAAAAATGTGCCTATACAAATCTACCCTTCCGTGAACCCAAAACTGGAAAGATACAATTGAATAAGACTACAACGTTTGCTCTTCAATTCAGCAGGAATCACAACGCCTTTCTCATCAGGGTGTGCAATCCAATGATAATCCATGTAGTACCTACACACATGAGACAAAGCAAAATACCAAGTGACATATCGAGTTTGAAAAGAGATAAACATATATACCAATTTATGAGCAAACTGTCAAACTTTCAAAACTCCCCCATAATAAGATAATTCTTTCTCCCCCTTTTTATGATGTCCCCAAATAGACAAATGAGAGAAATAAATCACATAAGCAAGTGCGGGGTGTCACTCGGATAAAATCACACCATGAATGAACACAAAGCAACCAAGTCGATGATAGCGTGAATGAAGTGGTGTGATCAAATTCGACAGGAAAATCAATGCATACAAACATGACATATGTGCACGATGAATATTGGATATTCCTAGCGAATGAACTCTAATACTTCCTTTGGTGTAAAATAATGACAATATAAGATATTGACTCAATCAAATCAACAAATCAAAGCTCAAAGTGATTTTCACACCAATAACGTCCGAAATGATTTTATGCTTTTTCAGGACTTTCTAGGAAGTGCAAACCCGTTTAAAGATTCTCCAACCAAACTCCCTCAGATATAATTTTGAATAGAGGCATTCTAAATTCTCAAACTTTGGAGAATTGATGGTGAAACCTAAGTGACCCATATTTGGCATGAATTGCTTTTTATTGCCTTTAAATTTTTTCGGGCTCTTTTAACCTCTTTGGACCTCGGATATTAAAATTCCTCCATTTTTAGGTCCTTTTTAACGGTGGCTTTTGCGCAAAGGATAGATGATTACCTTTCGCAGCCCCTCCCCGTTATACAAAAACACACAGTCTTGTAATACCCCGTACTTTTGGCTATATTTATTTTTGGGTTTAATTAATTAAATTGCGTATTAATTGGAAATTAATCCGGGTTATAAATACTAATGAGATGCGAATTGGTATTTGATTATGTGCATATATGATTATATATGTATTTGGTATTATAAAATTTGTCGTGAGATTTATATACGGCATTTTAGAAATTTTGTTGAGACGCGTGGGACCGCCGCGTCACGGTATAATATTTTGTTAATAAAAGTAAATTTAAAATTTATAATCCGTATGGTCGTTTTGAGTGCGCCAACGCATCCGGAAGGGTCGAGATAGTCAGAAAACACTAGCCGGGGGTATAGTTTGGGTCCCGGGGTATTTTTAGGCCATACCGGTAACTTAAAGGGTATTTTAGTAATTTGGTATTTTTGGGTAATTAAAAGTGACGAAAATTGAGAGTTGTAATCTGATAAGGATTGACCCCAACCAACCCTTATTAACCCAACAAGCTACGGAGGTTTATTAAAATTAGGTTTTCATAAGTTCCCCAAAGCAAACCCTAGCCACCATAGCTTTTTAAAGAAGAAAGCTTGGAGAAGGAGAGAGAGAGAGGAATTCTGCAGAAATTCTACACCGAATCCACACCAAATTCAAAGACAAACAAGGCAAGTGACTTTATTTCCATTTAATTACTGAGAATGTCTTTTCCATGTTAGAAAATTCAGATTTATGGTTGTTCTTGATGAAATATGAAAACCCATGTAGTCTAGATGATAAAACTTGAGGAATTTGAGAAGGATTGCATGTAGAAGGATAGGTAAATGCTTAATCTGATGTTAATACATGATTTGGGTGAAAGAAAAACGGATTTTATTTGATGAATTGAAGGTTCCAAATTTTAGGGTTCATGTTCATAAATGAATTGGGGAAAAGTTTAAATAATTGTAAATTGATTGATGATTTGGGTGAGGAAATCCATACAAACGTGATAGGATGTGGTTATACTATGTTTAGAATTGTTTAGAGACTTTAAAACAATCGTTGGGATAAATTTTAGAGGTGATTTGAGGAGTAAAAATGGTGAAAAACGATTTTTGGAAAAATCTGGGCCGAAACTGGCCACTCGTTAGAAGCAGCCCCTAGGTCGTTCGAACGAGCTCGTTCGAACGAGCTTCTAACGAGTTGACCAGTCGTTATTAACGAGTAGGGATTTTCGTTCGATATCTCGTTCGAACGAGATATCGTTAGAAGGGTCAGTTCGTTCGAACGAACTGGGATCTCGTTCGAACAACCTCGTTCGAACGAGACTTCTAACGACCTGACAGTCCAAACTCGTTCGAAGCCTCGTTCGAACGAGACTTCTAACGAGTTGACAGTTTGACCCTTTTTTGGACTGTTTTGATTTTTGGAGCCCCTTAAACTTGTTCGAGGATATAGATGACCTTCCTTTATTGATGTAAGGTTAGATTTGGGACTTTTGGATTATTGAGAGGAGTAAACTATATACGAGAGTTATATTCAAAGAACCATTTGGGTTGAGACGTGAGTGTCTACTACGATGTAAGGATGAATTATAGCGCGTATAATTACAAACCGGAATAGCATGAATTATGATAATTATAGTTAGTACGAGAATGCGATATGTACTACGATTAAAATACGGTATTACTAAGACGTGTATTTACTTAGTATTGGTATATGGATTGTTTGTATGACATACCTACCATACTTGCTATCACGGGAGGTTACGTTCTCTTAGGACCCTCTAATCCTTGTGTGCCTACGGGGGGGATATAGACTGGTACCTTGATGAACATAGGTCATAGAAAGACTTATTGTGATATTAATAAGTCCGCTGACCATGGGAGCGTAGGTATGTGCGTGACCCATGTGACGGTGACTGTGTTCGCCTCCACTATTTGTGATTTGTGTTATCTAAACTATTCCTGAGAGATTCGGAATATGTGATCCTTATGTACGTGATGTACCGGGATGGATAGCAGAGTATGTGTGCACCATAGCTTAGATTGCGGGGTGCTTGTATCGTATATTTATGATGTGAATAATATACATTAAATTAATGGAAATCCTCATGTTAATTACGGTATTGTTTCGAGTTACATAATGAGTTAGCTGATAGTTATATCAATGGCATAGTTAGTAACTGAGTTTACGTTAAACCTCTATTAAATTACGACCGTTGTTATGTTAAATTAACCGAGTAAAATGGGTAGAACCTTTGGTAGTCTAGCTAGTTACGTTGTCACTTAGCTAGTGGAAAGGGTAGTTATAGATGGGTACTTACGTTAGGAGTGCACAGTTAGACGAGAGGTGAGAATGTCATGCGAGTGCACGTCCTAACATGTAATTTGCATTTAATGTTTTAAATGTTTTTAAAGCACTTGCAGGTTTTTAAAATATAACTCCACATTCGGGCTCTGACCCGTTTGCTTTTCAAATCTTTTTTTTTTCTTTGTAAAACCATTTTAGGTGCCCAGCCACAAGGACACCAAGCATAGGATACTCATTCAGGTGACGAGCTGTAGCTGCTTGTGGAAGCTACAGGGATTTGCATGTAGACGCTTCTATCTTTTGGATTCCAGAGTCACCATCTATCCGTTGTAGGGCATGTTGCCCATTTCTATTTAGAAACATCTTTTATATTTCAGTTTTCAGACTTTAGCACGTTTTATTATTGTTTCAGTTCAGTTTACTTATTTCAGTTATGGGATTGTAGTGAGGGGTTTCCTCCAGACTTTATTTACTCTATTGTGATGGTTATTCGTTTTACTTCAGTATGGTGAATGGTGTTATTTATTTCTTCATTACATTTGTAGCATGTTAATCAGACTTAAATTAAAATTTGGCAACTTGCTTTTTAAATACTAGGTGGTTAGAAATAATAAAAATGTTTTCGACAGTGATGCTATTAACTGAGCCAACTTGGCATTTTGAATTAATTTTATAAAGGAGTAGCTACCCGGTATTTAATTAGTCGGGGTGTCACAGGTGGTATCAGAGCATCAGGTTCTATTGTCCTTTAGGATCTGTACGGCTATTATGTTTCCGTTACGTTTTCTTTGATATAGAGCCCTATATTTTAGGACTGTTGTACTCTTATTGTGTATGCTTCGTTCTTCAGCTATTTTAAGTTTATAAACCGTGAACTTATAAACTTTGTTCTTATTTCAGATGCCTCCACGACGTGCACGACGAGTTCCCAGGAATGCAACGCCCGAACCCCAGCCCGCTCCAGTTCAGGGTATGTTGAACGCCGCTGAGGTTGCTACTATAGTAGCCCAAGCGGTAAATGCCGCGATTGCCGTGATTCAGCAGGCACCGCCTCAGGCGCCAGTTGCCGCGCCAGCTCAGGTTAATGCATTCCCGTCTACTTGGGAGCGTGTACGAGACGCCTTTCAGAAAGCGCATCCGCCAGAGTTTGCAGGTAGCTCAGACGTGGTAGTCTCGAGCCAATGGAGGAAGGACATACAGAGGCATTTGAGGATGCATGAGTGCACAGACGTTCAGAAACAGGTGCTAGCTACTTTCAAGTTAGTGGGATCGGCACTACAGTGGTGGGAGTCTATCACCACCGCGGAGGAGAGGGATACCCTCACGATTCAGGAGTTCTGGGTGCGGTTCGACCGCAAGTACTTTCCATCCGCAGTTCATACAGAAATGAGGAGGAAGCTGATGAGTTTGAAGCAGGAGGGCAAGACAGTGGCCGAGTATGAGGCCGAGTTCACTAACCTGTTGAATATCGTTCCAGACGAGATTCCAACAGAGAAGAAGAAGATAGAGAAGTTCACTGATGGGTTGAATTGGAGGATCCGTCAGCATCTGCTAGGGAACCTATCGTTGGCCACGTATTCTGATGTGGTTAACGCTGCATTATTACACTGCCAGGACCACCGTTTTCATATGGCCGAGGGCAAGCGGTCAGGGGAGTCTAGCCATCAGGGCAGGACTGAAGGACATGGTGCCAGCGGGGCACAGACCGGTCAGGGGCAGAGACAGACTGAGCAGGGTACCCAGTAGGGGGACAATAAGAGGTTCCGGTCAGGGAACTACAGGCAGGGACAGGGAGGTTTCCGCCAGGGCCATCAGGGTCCAAACGGCCATCAGGGCCAGCAGGGGCAGAATGGGCAGCAGTTCCATCAGGGCCAGCAGGGCCAAGGGAGGAATGGTAACGGCCACCAGGGCCGGGGACAGCAGGGGCAGAGGGGAGGGAACTTCCCAGGGAAGTGCTTTACTTGTGGCAAGACTGGCCATAAGAAGCAGGATTGTCCTGATAGGGGCAGGGCCCCACAGCAGCAGCAGCAGGGTACTCGCCAGGAGCCGCAAAGACCTATGTTTCCCGCCGCTCTTCCCGCACCGCCACAGATGGCAGCATTGCCACCCATTCCAGCAGTCCCAGCTCAGCAGGGGCAGCTACAGTATGGACGTGTCTACAACGTTCACCAGGCTGCAGTTCCACAGGCACCGCCCGCGATCGAGGGTACGTTTCCTATCCATGGCACTATGGGTCGGGTGTTATTTGATACGGGTGCTACACACTGTTTTATAGCTACACACTTCGCGAAAGCTTTAGGATTGTTAGCTACGGCAGAGAGCACAGTGACGTGTGTCGACTCACCATTAGGGAGTGGGTCACTTATTTTCTTTATATGCCGGGGAGTGGGGGTAGAGGTTGGTGGTTTGGTATTACCTGCGGACATGTTAGTATTAGACATGCATGTTCACGATGTGATCATCGGTATGGATTGGCTCGTAGCATATAGGGCCATGATTGATTGCTTCAGCGGGAGCATTGTTTTTGCCATTCCGGGGCAAGAGATGTTTATAGTGGCGATGCCTCGCCCAGAGGGAGGATCGACCACTCATCTGTATTACATAGAGGAGGATACCTCTAAGGAGGTTGTGATTCCTTTGGATTCGATCCCGGTTGTCAGGGAGTATTCAGATGTGTTTCAGGAGATACCAGGCTTACCACCCAGTCAGGAGATAGACTTCGTTATAGATTTGCTACCGGGTACGAGACCTATAGCACGTGCACCGTACCGTATAGCTCCAGCTGAGATGAGAGAACTACGGGATCAGATAGAACAGCTTTTGGGACAGGGCTTTATTCGCAGGAGTACCTCACCTTGGGGCGCTCTAGTTTTGTTTGTGAAGAAGAGGGATGGTTCACTGAGATTGTGCGTGAATTACCGAGAGTTGAATAAGGTCACGATACGGAATAAGTATCCGTTGCCTCGAATCGATGTCTTATTCGACCAGTTGAGGGGAGCTTCTTTCTTCTCGAAGATTGACTTGAGGTCAGGATACCATCAGTTGCGTATCAGGGAGGAGGATGTCTCGAAGACCGCATTCTTGTCGAGATATGGTTCTTACGAGTTTCGGGTTATGCCTTTCGGCTTGACCAACGCTCCAGCAGTGTTTATGGACTTGATGAACAGAGTGTTCAGGGATTTCCTAGACCAGTTTGTCATTGTCTTCATTGATGATATTCTGGTTTACTCTCAGACAGAGGAGGAGCACGCCGAACATTTGAGGCAGGTTTTGCAGACACTTCGACAGAACGAGCTGTATGCAAAATATGAGAAGTGCGGGTTTTGGCTGAAGGAAGTCCAGTTCTTGGGTCACATTATTTCCGACCAGGGAATATCTGTTGATCCGGGGAAGGTGTCAGCGGTGAGGGAGTGGGGACAGCCCACGACACCAACGGAGATTCGCAGTTTCTTGGGTTTAACAGGATACTACAGGAGGTTTATTCGGGGTTTCTCGGAGATAGCAGGTCCTTTGACACATCTTACTCGTAAAGGTGTGCCATATATCTGGAGTGATGCCTGTCAGTTGGCATTCGATGAGTTGAAGGAAAAATTAACCTCAGCACCCGTGTTAGCATTGCCGAGACCGGGAGTTGAGTATTTGGTTTACACCGATGCGTCTTTGCAAGGACTGGGAGGTGTATTACAGCAGGAGAGACAGGCCATAGCTTATGCTTCCCATAAGCTTAAGCCTCATGAGAAGAATTACCCAACGCATGATTTGGAGTTGGCAGCAGTGGTATTTGCCTTACGGATTTGGAGGCACTATCTTTTGGGGGAGAAGTTTCAGCTGTTCACGGACCACAAGTCACTACAGTATCTGTTCACGCAGAAGGAATTGAATATGCGGCAGCGTAGGTGGCTCGAATTTGTGAAGGACTACCAGTTCAACATCCAGTACCACCCGGGTAAGGCTAACGTGGTAGCAGACGCGTTGAGCCGCAGGCCAGCAGATGAGGTGGCAGAGGTGTGGAAGGCCAAGTGGAAGGAATTGGGACACCAAGATGCAGTGGCCCGATCTTTCATGTCTGTGATGACCGTTACCCCGAAGATTGTCACAAAGATTGTACGGGCACAGGCTAATGACACGTTCTGTCAGGAGCAGATAGTTCGATTGCTAGCAGAGGGAGCCGAGTCCTATACCGTTAGCTCAGACGGGGGATTGCGCTTCAATGGGAGATTGGTAGTTCCGGAAGGGGAAGAATTGCGGCACGATGTTATGGCAGAGTCGCACGGCTCAAGGTTCGCGGTACATCCCGGAGGGGACAAAATGTACCAAGACATGAGACGGCAGTATTGGTGGAGCGGTATGAAGAGAGATATCGCTGAGTTTGTCTCGAAATGCGCCACTTATCAGCTTGTAAAAGTGGATCATCAGAGACCGGCAGGATTACTACAGCCATTGGAGGTTCCGGTGTGGATGTGGGAGAGCATATCCATGGACTTTATCACGGGGTTGCCTACGTCGCAGAGGGGTCACGACTCCGTTTGGGTAATTGTGGACAGGTTGTCCAAGGTCGCTCACTTCTTACCCGTAAGGACTGACTACACTACGGGACAGTATGCCCAGCTCTTCATTTCAGAGATTGTGAGACTTCACGGTGTGCCCCTGAATATCGTGTTTGACAGAGACAAGATATTTGTTTCGAGGTTTTGGGAGAGTTTCCAGGAGGCCATGGGCACAGAATTGCGATTGAGTACGGCTTATCATCCGCAGACAGAGCGCACCAACCAGATGTTGGAGGACATGCTACGCATGTGCATTATTGACTTCGGGGGTGGATGGGAGCAGTACCTTCCACTGGTGGAGTTTGCTTACAACAACTCCTATCAGTTCACGATTGGCATGGCTCCGTTCGAGGCATTGTACGGTAGGCCTTGTCGTTCCCCAGCATGTTGGTTGGAGGTGGGGGATAACAAACTACTTGGGCCGGAAGTGATTCAGGATACTTCGGCAAGGATTGAGTTGATTCGGAGTCGCATTCGGGTAGCTCAAGACAGGCAGAAGAGTTATGCTGATGCGAAGAGATTTTTTAGGGAGTTCCAAGTGGGGGACCAGGTTTTGCTCAGGGTATCTCCGATGAAGGGGATTATGCGTTTCGGGAAGAAGGGGAAGTTGGCACCGAGGTATGTGGGACCGTTTCCTATTATTGAGCGGATAGGACCGGTTGCGTATAGACTTGGACTACCGGAGCACTTGCATCGGATTCACGACGTGTTCCATATTTCCTCGCTGAGGAAATACCTTAGAGATGATTTGGCTCATTCTCACATTGCTGTGGAGGACATCGATCTCCAGCCGGATAGCTCCTACGAGGAGGGGCCAATTGCTATTTTGGACCGAAGCGAGAGGAAACTGCGGTCAAAGATAGTTCCGTTAGTGCGTGTTCAGTGGCGACATCACAATGTCGAGGAGTCCACATGGGAGCGCGAGGATGAAATGCGCGAACGTTATCCAGAGCTATTTTTTAGCAGGTACTTTCTAGTTTCGAATTTCGGGACGAAATTCAGTTATTAGGGGGGAAGTATGTAATACCCCGTACTTTTGGCTATATTTATTTTTGGGTTTAATTAATTAAATTGCGTATTAATTGGAAATTAATCCGGGTTATAAATACTAATGAGATGCGAATTGGTATTTGATTATGTGCATATATGATTATATATGTATTTGGTATTATAAAATTTGTCGTGAGATTTATATACGGCATTTTAGAAATTTTGTTGAGACGCGTGGGACCGCCGCGTCACGGTATAATATTTTGTTAATAAAAGTAAATTTAAAATTTATAATCCGTATGGTCGTTTTGAGTGCGCCAACGCGTCCGGAAGGGTCGAGATAGTCAGAAAACACTAGCCGGGGGTATAGTTTGGGTCCCGGGGTATTTTTAGGCCATACCGGTAACTTAAAGGGTATTTTAGTAATTTGGTATTTTTGGGTAATTAAAAGTGACGAAAATTGAGAGTTGTAATCTGATAAGGATTGACCCCAACCAACCCTTATTAACCCAACAAGCTACGGAGGTTTATTAAAATTAGGTTTTCATAAGTTCCCCAAAGCAAACCCTAGCCACCATAGCTTTTTAAAGAAGAAAGCTTGGAGAAGGAGAGAGAGAGAGGAATTCTGCAGAAATTCTACACCGAATCCACACCAAATTCAGAGACAAACAAGGCAAGTGACTTTATTTCCATTTAATTACTGAGAATGTCTTTTCCATGTTAGAAAATTCAGATTTATGGTTGTTCTTGATGAAATATGAAAACCCATGTAGTCTAGATGATAAAACTTGAGGAATTTGAGAAGGATTGCATGTAGAAGGATAGGTAAATGCTTAATCTGATGTTAATACATGATTTGGGTGAAAGAAAAACGGATTTTATTTGATGAATTGAAGGTTCCAAATTTTAGGGTTCATGTTCATAAATGAATTGGGGAAAAGTTTAAATAATTGTAAATTGATTGATGATTTGGGTGAGAAAATCCATACAAACGTGATAGGATGTGGTTATACTATGTTTAGAATTGTTTAGAGACTTTAAAAGAATCGTTGGGATAAATTTTAGAGGTGATTTGAGGAGTAAAAATGGTGAAAAACGATTTTTGGAAAAATCTGGGCCGAAACTGGCCACTCGTTAGAAGCAGCCCCCAGGTCGTTCGAACGAGCTTCTAACGAGTTGACCAGTCGTTATTAACGAGTAGGGATTTTCGTTCGATATCTCGTTCGAACGAGATATCGTTAGAAGGGTCAGTTCGTTCGAACGAACTGGGATCTCGTTCGAACAGCCTCGTTCGAACGAGACTTCTAACGACCTGACAGTCCAAACTCGTTCGAAGCCTCGTTCGAACGAGACTTCTAACGAGTTGACAGTTTGACCCTTTTTTGGACTGTTTTGATTTTTGGATCCCCTTAAACTTGTTCGAGGATATAGATGACCTTCCTTTATTGATGTAAGGTTAGATTTGGGACTTTTGGATTATTGAGAGGAGTAAACTATATACGAGAGTTATATTCAAAGAACCATTTGGGTTGAGACGTGAGTGTCTACTACGATGTAAGGATGAATTATAGCGCGTATAATTACAAACCGGAATAGCATGAATTATGATAATTATAGTTAGTACGAGAATGCGATATGTACTACGATTAAAATACGGTATTACTAAGACGTGTATTTACTTAGTATTGGTATATGGATTGTTTGTATGACATACCTACCATACTTGCTATCACGGGAGGTTACGTTCGCTTAGGACCCTCTAATCCTTGTGTGCCTACGGGGGGGATATAGACTGGTACCTTGATGAACATAGGTCATAGAAAGACTTATTGTGATATTAATAAGTCCGCTGACCATGGGAGCGTAGGTATGTGCGTGACCCATGTGATGGTGACTGTGTTCGCCTCCACTATTTATGATTTGTGTTATCTAAACTATTCCTGAGAGATTCGGAATATGTGATCCTTATGTACGTGATGTACCGGGATGGATAGCAGAGTATGTGTGCACCATAGCTTAGATTGCGGGGTGCTTGTATCGTATATTTATGATGTGAATAATATACAATAAATTAATGGAAATCCTCATGTTAATTACGGTATTGTTTCGAGTTATATAATGAGTTAGCTGATAGTTATATCAATGGCATAGTTAGTAACTGAGTTTACGTTAAACCTCTATTAAATTACGAGCGTTGTTATGTTAAATTAACCGAGTAAAATGGGTAGAACCTTTGGTAGTCTAGCTAGTTACGTTGTCACTTAGCTAGTGGAAAGGGTAGTTATAGATGGGTACTTACGTTAGGAGTGCACAGTTAGACGAGAGGTGAGAATGTCATGCGAGTGCACGTCCTAACATGTAATTTGCATTTAATGTTTTAAATGTTTTTAAAGCACTTGCAGGTTTTTAAAATATAACTCCACATTCGGGCTCTGACCCGTTTGCTTTTCAAATATTTTTTTTTTCTTTGTAAAACCATTTTAGGTGCCCAGCCACAAGGACACCAAGCATAGGATACTCATTCAGGTGACGAGCTGTAGCTGCTTGTGGAAGCTACAGGGATTTGCATGTAGACGCTTCTATCTTTTGGATTCCAGAGTCACCATCTATCCGTTGTAGGGCATGTTGCCCATTTCTATTTGGAAACATCTTTTATATTTCAGTTTTCAGACTTTAGCAAGTTTTATTATTGTTTCAGTTCAGTTTACTTATTTCAGTTATGGGATTGTAGTGAGGGGTTTCCTCCAGACTTTATTTACTCTATTGTGATGGTTATTCGTTTTACTTCAGTATGGTGAATGGTGTTATTTATTTCTTCATTACATTTGTAGCATGTTAATCAGACTTAAATTAAAATTTGGCAACTTGCTTTTTAAATACTAGGTGGTTAGAAATAATAAAAATGTTTTCGACAGTGATGCTATTAACTGAGCCAACTTGGCATTTTGAATTAATTTTATAAAGGAGTAGCTACCCGGTATTTAATTAGTCGGGGTGTCACAAGTCTCATCAAAACGGTTTTTACATGCATTCCAATCTTGTCAAGTTTTATTGCATATTGTACATTGTATAGACAGAATTGAGATGGAAACACTCAAGCCAATATGAGATAGACAAGTGCAATAATCAAATATAGCAGTGCATGTGTGCAACAAAGGATATAGGAGTCAAACATGTAGGAAGATATCACTAATTACATCTCAAAGACTCCATACTAAGTAAAGCACATAAATGAAATGATGTAGCCTCTCAAATCTCTATCAAACAGTCACATGGATAAATGAAATGAAGTTGTGACTTGGCTACCTTAAATGCTCATCTAGAAAAGAAGCAAAAAAAATAAAAATCTTTTTGGTCTTTTTCAAAATTTTTATCAAAATAAAATCTTTTTGTGCTTTTTCTAAAAAATTTCTTAAAGGAAAATCTTTTTGTATTTTTTCAAAAGAAATATAAACAGCAAAAAGAATAAATACAAGCTGTACAACTAAGCAATGGTACATATAAACAGACTAGCAATAGGAAGCATATGATATGAACATGAAGAAGCATCCTATTCTAGACATAGACCAACCCCTCAGTCAACTGTGCAAATCCCCAAAGACTTCCTAAGACTCTCAAATCTAAGGGCATCTAAAGGTTTCGTGAAAATGTCGGCTAACTGACGGTCGGTGGGAACAAAACTCAGGGATACAGTGTTCTCCTCAACTAACTGACGAATAAAGTGCTCACGTATCCTGATGTGTTTTGTACGCGAATGCTGGACGGGATTACGGGATATGTGTATCGCGCTCGTGTTATCACAAGAAATGATCATGGTGTCTTGTGAAATCCCATAATCCTCCAACATTTGCTTCATCCACAAGAGTTGTGTGCAACAACTTCCTGCGGCTATGTACTCAGCCTCCGCAGTGGACAAAGAGATGGAATTTTGCTTCTTGATCAGCCAGGAGACAAGAGCAGAACCAAAATAGAAACACCCACCAGAAGTGCTCCTACAACCATCTACATCCCCAGCCCAATCGGTATCCGAATAGGCGGACAAACGGTCATCGGTATCAAAGGAATACCAAATACCGTATGATAGAGTCCCACTCACGTATTTAATAATACGTCTTAGAGCAAGTAAATGTGACTCTTTTGGGGACGCCTGATATCGCGCACATACTCCAACACTAAAGGCGATGTTGGGACGACTAGCAGTCAAGTAGAGAAGACTACCTATCATACTCCGATATAAGGTTTTCTCTACGTCCTTGCCTGAAGTGTCCTTACTAAGCTTGGTAGTGGCACTCATAGGTGTACGTGCATGCTTAGCGGAGTCTAAACCAAATTTCTTCACTAGGTCTCTAGCATACTTGGATTGGTAGATGAACATCCCATCCTCTAGCTGACGAACCTGGAGACCAAGGAAGAATGTAAGCTCACCAACCATGCTCATCTCAAACTCACTTTTCATCTCCTCCTCAAAGTGGTGAGCATGCTGGGAGCATGTGGATCCAAAGACTATGTCGTCCACATAGACCTGGGCAACCAAAATAGCACCGTCATCTCTCCTGACGAACAACGTCATATCTACTCCCCCTCTCTTGAAGCCACGAGCTAAGGGATAGGAAGTAAGCCTCTCGTACCAAGCACGGGGTGCTTGCTTCAAACCATACAAGGCTTTTCTAAGATAGTAGACGTGCTCTGGGTGCTGAGGGTCTTCAAACCCTTTTGGTTGTTCCACATAAACCTCCTCCTGTAGAATGCCATTCAGAAAGGCACTCTTGACATCCATCTGATATACCTTGAAGCGCAGATGACATGCGATGGCGAGCGAAAGACGGACGGACTCAAGCCTCGCAATAGGAGAAAATGTCTCCCCAAAGTCTACATGCTCTATCTGTGTGTAGCCTTGAGCGACCAACCTAGCCTTATTTCTGATTATGGTACCATTTTCATCCATTTTGTTCTTGAAAATCCACCGGGTACCTATGACATTAGTCTCGCTAGGCCGGGGGACTAATTCCCAGATATTATTCTTTTTAAACTGAAGCAACTCATCCTGCATAGCAGATATCCAGCGTTTATCCTTGAGTGCTTCTTTATGGTTCTTGGGCTCGACTTTGGATGTGTAGCAAAGATGGCTAACAACGTTCTCTAGATGAGCATGAGCCTTAACCCCTAGAGTGGGATCGCCAACAATGGCAGATGGGTCATGACTCTTGCGAACCCAAGCAGGTGTGTCCCCTAACACAGGAGTAGGGTCCACAGAGTGTGAGAGAGGAACAGGTAAATCACTGTCAGAACAATCCTCATCCTCACACTGAAGGTTAGGGTCAATAACCGTCGAGGGTTCGTCATCTTGCACGATGACGTTTATTGATTCCATAACCTTAGAGCTCTTCAGGTTAAAGACCCGGTACGCTCTGCTAGTCGATGAATCTCCTAGAAATATTCCCTCGTCGCTCCGGGAGTCGAACTTTCCTAATTGCTCTTTATCCCGTAGGATATAGCATTTACTCCCAAAAACACGGAAATATGCCAGGTTGGGCTTCTTGTCAGTCCACAACTCATAAGGAGTCTGAAGTGTGTGTGGACGCAAATACACCCTATTCACCGTGTGGTATGCAGTAGACACTGCCTCTGCCCAAAATCTCCTAGAAACTTTACGACCTAGAAGCATAGATCTAGCCATCTCTTGGATCGTTCTATTCTTTCTATCAACAATCCCATTTTGCTGAGGAGTTCTCACAGCAGAGAACTCATGTTTGATCCCGAGGCTATCACAATAAAGGTTTACCTTTGCTTCTATGAATTCAGTGCCATTGTCACTACGCATCCTGTTAATAGTGACACCGTGTTGATTTTGCAGGACACGGAACTTGGTCGTTAAAAAATCTACAGCATCGGATTTCTCTCTCAGAAAACCTACAATAGAGTACCTGGAGAAATCATCTTCCATCACGAGGATGTACCTCTTACCACCTAGACTCTCAGTACGAGTGGGACCCATAAGATCCATGTGAATCAACTCAAGAACACGAGAGGTGGTAATGGAGTGAAACTTCTTATGAGGACTACGAATTTGTTTTCCCAACTGATAGGGTCCACAAACGGTCGAAGTTGACTTTCCAAGAGATGGTAAGCCACGTACTAGGTCCTTTTTAGCTAAACGATTAAGATCTCTAACGTTCACGTGACCTAGACGTTGGTGCCACAGATCCATAGGAGTGATCGTGGCGTTGTTGCAGACAAGTGAGGATGTGGGCTCAGTCCCATAACAATTATCCTCGATCCCCACCCCTTGCATCAAAAGTTTACCGGCTTGATTATAGACTTTACACGCGTCCCGGTCAAACTTTACTGCAAAGTCAGTGTCGCACAGCTGGCTAATGCTGAGAAGGTTTGCTTTCAAACCTTTGATGTACAAAACATTTTCTAGCTTAGGAAATCCAGGTAACTCGACAGTACCACGTCCTATAATGCTAGACTTGCTCCCATCTCCAAAGGTGACTCTGCCATCCTGATAGTCCTCAAGAGTCGTAAAAAATGAGGCATCACCTGTCATGTGTCTTGAGCACCCACTATCAAAATACCACTGAGAGGTATTATGTGCTTTGAGAGAAACATGAACAACCAAGGCCTTCTTATCTTTCTTAGGTACCCAAGCAGAGCTGACCTTTTGTTTGCCTTTGTCGTTGTTAGTTTTAGCTGGAATTTGATAAGCATTTACTAATGGCAAAGACATCCGTCGGAATTCTTCCATTAAACTCTGAGTCATGGCAGCTAAGAACTCAACTCGCTCTCTCAAACTAGAAAACTCATCAGTATGACGTGGTGGAGCAGTAGTACGTTGTGTCCGACCCATGCTATAGCAAGACTCCCTAAGGTGGCCTTTTCTTTTGCAATAAGTATAAAAGAGTACAGTCAAAGGCGGACCTTGGTTTGCCTTTCTTGGTCGAACTCTCCTTCGAGGTTTTTGTCGGTGACCATAAGGAGTGGTAGTAAACTCAGGAACTGGTCCAGGTGCAATTTGGGACGTGGGGGCACCATCATATCCAATTCCTTGCCGATCAACAAAACCTAAAGCGGGGCCGAGGAGCATCTTTCCCATCTTCCTAGATCTGTCCTCGATTTGAACCTTGACTTCCCGTGCTTTCTCAAGATCATGAGTCAGCTGGGCAACAAGGGCTTCAAGTTTCTTTCGAGTCTCCACGGAGGAATGGAGCTGACTCGTAAGACTAGCCACTTGTTTAGTCAAGTCCCCTCTCTCTTTCTCTAAAACACACTCTCTCTCTCTAAACAGATTCTCTTTCTCGACACAGGCAGATTCTCTCTCTCTCAGGGCGGTGACGGTGGAGGACTCTCTTTCTCTCGCCTTTCTTAAATCATCCTCTAAGCCGGTGATCTTAAGAACTAGCGCTTTGTTACGTTTTTTAGTTTTAAAAGACTCTGAATATAACTCAGCGTAGGCGCATTGAATATCACTCTCGCTCTCACTTGAGTCATCCCCCCCCTCACTCTCATCGATCTCACTGTCGAGGTGTCCCTGTGAAGTATCATCTTCATCGTCGTGAAGGGAACTAGGAGTGATTACTTGACTGGCCATAAATGCGGTGAAGTTACACTCATGCGACGACTCATCTCCTGAATCCACCGTCTCGACCTCACTGTCGTCACTAAGGGTAGCATTAAGGACAGCTTTCCCTTTCTCTCTATTCAGACGATTGGCACACTCAAAGGCTCTATGACCCCTACCATCGCACTCAAAACATCTCTCACTTTCTTTCTTAGGAGGATTTTTGGAGTCTTTTTCATTTTTCTTTTCAAACTTATTTTTCTCAAATTTCTTTTTATCTTTAAAATTGCCATTTTTCTTAAATTTGAGAATCCTTTTGAATTTTTTTGCAAAAAGAGCCAAATCATCTAGGTCAAAATCACACTCAGAATCTGACGTGTCGGTCTCTCTCTTTCTAGACGACTCTACCCTTTTTCTAACCGACCCCTCACTCCTTCTCTCTTGGGCTTTAAGAGCAATTCCCTTATCTTTAGATTTAGCAGTTTTAGGGAACATATCAATTTCATAAGTTTGCAAATATCCTACAAGTTCTTCCAATTTTAGCGTATTTAAATTACCCATAGAATTTAGCACAGTGACTTTAGGGATAAAACGCTTAGGCAGAGAACGAAGAATCTTTTTAACAATTCTAGCATTAGGAATATGTTCACCAAGATTAAAGCTAGTATTAACAATGCCAGAAAGTCTAGCATAAAATTCATCAAAGCATTCAGATTCATGCATGATGATGGTTTCAAATTGAGTTGTCAAATTTTGCAACTTAGATTCTTTCACAGCATTAGTTCCTTCATGGGTGAGTTGTAACACATCCCATGCCTCTTTTGACGTTGTGCACGTCATTATACGTTTGAAATCATCAGGTGTGACAGACCCAGAAATAGCACTTAGACCCTTAGAATTAAAAGATGACCATTTAAATTCTTCATCAGTCCAAGAAGTGTCAGGTTTCAAACTAATCACATTATCAACAGTCACGGAGGGAGGAGTCCACCCTCTTTCTACTAAAATCCAAACACGTTCATCAATGGCTTTTAAAGCCGACCTCATTCGGGCTTTCCAATAAGCATAATATGTCCCGTAAAAAACAAGCATTTTATTATATAATTTCTCCATTTGAACACGCACTTTTTCAAAAATCAATTTTATCAGAAAATTGATATCTTAGAAATTTTTTTGCGGAAAATAGGAATACGCGATAGATTAGCGTAACCTGCTCTGATACCAATTTGAGAACGTATGTGCTTGCGTTCAAATGAGCAAATTATATATTAAACCCTAAACATGCAACAATATGTGATTGAATAAGATGATAATCTAAGCAAGAACATTCAAACACATGCAATTGAGGAAAAATCCCCCAAAGGGGCAAAACGATTTATTTTCATTATAATATTGTAGGCTATACAATTTCGGATTACAGTGAAAATACAAGTGACTAAGAATTACCCTCAGGTATTGGATTCTGTAGTCGCGGCTGGAACTATCCCTTTCCAGTAGGGCTGCAATGGAGAAGAGAAACGGCTTCTCCACAAGGGTTGGACAAGAGCAAAGCTTCGTTCCTGGGTTGCAAAGAGATTCACAAATGATTGGCAATTTGTGTGAATAAAAAACCTAGAGTCTAGATGCTCAATAGGTGAAGACTTAGGGCTTTCTGTACTCTGAAAATCGTGTGTTTAAGTCTTAGAAAACCACTTCCCGTAGTGGGATTAAATAAGAAGGCTCGGGCCTTAAAAAACTGAACACGATCTGAACACGATCTGTTTGAGTTTATCCCAGGCGGACCGGTCCGGGTCTGAGGCGGATCGGTCCGATTTGACCGGATCGGTTCTTTTATTCTGAGACGGATCGGTTCGTTGATGATCGGATCGGTTCGCTTCCGGGATTCATCGGTTCGCTTGCGGTCCGGGGTATACTGGCCTTCTGACCAATAAGCGGATCGGTCCGGGTCTTTAGGCGGACCGGTCCGGTTAGCCGGATCGATTCTTTTATTTCAGCGGATCGGTCCGACTGTCAGACTATGATTCCTCTTCTTCTTTTGATATTCGGATCCGTTGAATCTTGAATCTTGAATTTCTTCAACGGTGTAACGGCGTGCGACATAATACATTGATAATGGACAAAAATGTCCTTACAGATTGTATTAGGATGTTATATTGGATGCGTTTATAAAAATAATATAACTTTCGGGGTGATGGTATTACTATGTTTCATTTATTTGATTTAAATTTCTTTTGTTTATGTGGACTATTTTTGTATATGTTCTTAGGATTTGAATAGTGTTGTAAGAATAATTGAATTTGTTTGAATTCATGATATTGAATTTTAAAAAATATTTTTTTTAAATATGTATTAATATTACTAACTCACCTTTACCATTACAAAATTAGACAAAAGTGTTATAAAAAGGGTGTAGTAAGGTTAAAAGAGTAACACAAAATTCCCTTACTAAATCAAAATTAGTAACGATAAAATACTGTTGGTAAATTCAAAATTAGTAACAGAATTTTAACGTTACTAATAGTAACATTAAATTCTGTTACTAATTTTGTGCCCCACAACTTTTTTTTAACGAAAAAATTTCGTTACTAATTTTTTCAGGAACGGTAAAATATCGTTACTAAAGGCGCGTTTTGGTGTAGTGGGTCACCTTTGGAGGTGGGGGAGTCATCCATTTTCACCATCACCACCACCATTTTCGAAGACCATTTAGGTGGGTAATCTACTCTTATTGTATTTGAGACTCTATTTGATAAATATTATAGTCTTATTGTTATGTATGATTAAGAGTAGGATTAAAAGGAATAATAGACATTTTTATGGAATAAAAATGTAAGAAAACGTTATTGTTGTAGTTTTCTAGTAATAAACTGAAATTTGTCATTTTTATGGAATAAAAATGTAGGAAAATATTATTTCTGCATATTTTCTAGTAAAACTGAAAATAAACATTTTTATTGAATAAAAATGTTGGAGAATATTATTTATGTGTATTTCTAATGAAAAAGATATAATAAACATTTTTGTGAAATAAAAATGTAAGAAATATCATTTTGGTGTATTTCTAGTGAAAACGAAATAATAATCATTTTTATGGAATAAACATGAAAGGAAATATTATTTTAGTGTGTTTCTAGCCAAAAGAAATGACGGACATTTTTATGAAATAAAAATGTGGAATGATGTTAATGTTGTCAAAATATTTATGAAATAAATATTTTTAAATTTCTTGCAAAATGGATACCTTATGAAAATGGATATTTTTCGACTTTAAAGTAATTGATAAAATGTCTTACTTTGCTTGGAACGTATGAAAGATATGGTTTTCTATAAAGTGAGGTGTAAAAGTTAAAGGGGTTAAATGTGTGAATAGAAGTGAAGCGGGATGCAAAATTTCAAAAGCAAAGTGTGTATTTCAAATATTGAGAAAATGGAACTTTAATATGTAAAAAGGATAAGAAAGTGAGATAATTGTAATGTTGAACAAATTTTAAGATGATTAAAAGGCCTTTAAAATATTAAGTTGAAAAATAAATAATCATTTTGAGAAATAACACTTGTTAAAGGATTAATTTTAAGTCCTAAAGCGTGAATGGATCTAGTATAAATCATGTGTGTGTCGATAAGGGTCTTAAAGAAGGAAACAAATAATTTTCCAAGTGATAATGAAAAAACAGATGGTTAAGTCTGGGTTTTTGGCTTCGGTCGGGTAATAGTAAGAAAATGAAATAATGTGGACATTTGTAAAATGTTAAAACACATTAAAAGAACACGTATGATACCGGGATAAAGAAAGAAGGGCCCAGAGCCCTTGAATGGAAAGCCCTAAATCATTGGCCAGAGCATATGGTGCGCATAACCGTCTTTGTGGAGCCCGTGTAAGTAGGCGGTATAGGAAGATTCTCAAAAAAGATAAATGAAATATGAAATATATCAAGAAACGGGTGATGTGGTAAAATTTGTTAATACAACCTAACTCGAATGAATGTAACAAATGCTATGGTAAAGGTGAAATGGACACGTAAATGTGCAAATCTAATAATGTCTAAGAATGTGTTGTAAAAGGGATTTTTAAAGATTAATTAAGTATTTTTTAACACGGTGAACGCGTGTGTTGAAATGGAGATTTTTAATGAAAATACTATAGCGTATAGAAATGAATGATTGGGTTAAATTTCGGTAAATGAATGGGTTTGGATAAATCAAGTATAATGGTATCAAGTGTTGAACCGGGTGTGTTAAATGAAGTGAAAAAGCTAAGTTTGAATAAAGAAAACCTTTAATAAGATTAAGGTCAATTAATCTGGGCAAGTAAGGTTTTCAGAAATAAAATGGTTAATGCATTGGAATATATATTTTTCAAAGGTATACGTATGTAGATATATACATATTTTCGCATGCATGTGGTTGTAGCGTGTGAGTATTCTTTTTTGCCGTTCGTTTCTATATTGTTTGTATAAATCCCATTGGGCATTAGCTCACATCCCAACTTTGTTACGCCAGGTTGAGAAAGGCTTCGTATTTTGAGAGCGCTATAGAGATAAGTATATTTTATTTATGTTTTACATTAGTAGCTCCGTATACATGGACTCCGGGGTGATCCCCATGGGTCCCTCACGTAGTTCATCTTGAAATTTGAAATCACATGCTAACAAGTGAAATGTTAATTAAAATAAAACTGGACTAGCAACATTATTTAGGTTGTTTCACTGCACTCCACACCTAACGTCCGATTCGTATTGGGTTGACTCACTGGTAATATATTAATCCGGGTCGGGTCGTTACAGCTTTTCCCTTGAGGATTTTCTTGAAGGTTTGGTTGGGTTATGGGTTCAGTCTAAGGTGGGATTTTTTTATCTCTTCCTAGATTCTTGCTAATGTAATTTAGGTCTATCTAAACTACTTTGAATGAATTTTGGCTCATGTTTTAGGCCAATAGGAGTCTAATCAACCTAAGAGGAGTCATAGTTAGGCAACTAATGAACATGAACGAGTTGGAGAACAATTTTTACAATTTTCATTTCAAATCAATCCAAGATACATTCTTTTTTCGATTATCTTCAATTGGTGTGATTTTTTTTCCTGAGATTTGTTTTCTTCAAGTTGGTAATATAATTTTATCTCATATGTCTTGTTATTTAAATCATGCTTTCTTACACTACAATGATTAATTGCGTAGAGAATAATTAGATGTCTAGCTAAACTTATAGTGAGTTAGGAAATATGAAATCAACTTAGATTTTTTATGTTTATATAACACCTCGTATTTTTGGGAATTTATTATTTAATTAATTCCGTTAATATTAAATTACTTGTGTGTTATAATTTAATTTAATTAATTATTTCTTATATTTATTGAATGTTAATATAGTTAGTAAACAATTGATATTAATGGGATTTAATTTACTAAGTGAATAGTAATAATTTAATTATGTCATAATGAGCAATGGTGAATTACCATGAATAATGAGGAATTTGGGGTGCGGATTATTACAAATCCTCTCACTAGGGATTATATAAAGAGGCAAGGGAGATTTCAGTAATTTTCCAAAAAGGGTCGGACGGTGGCCGAATGTGAAGGAAAGTTGATGGAATTTGTAAACTTCATAACCGAGGAGAGGGATACAAAGAATCAAAAAGGGTTTGTAAGTTGATAATAGGCCTGTGGGTAGAAAATATAGGCGCGTATAGGAAATGCAGCTAGGATGACTAGTGTCGTTGTCATCAAGGTTGTACATTTATAAAATTATATCAATGCTCTCGTTAGAAGGGAGCTAAGGGAGTTAGAGAATCTAACCGAAGGGCAAGGCTAGGTTTTTCGGGGCTAGTGAGGCACCAAGGGATGGAATACCCAGTAGAGGACCCAGATTAATGATCTAGATCAATAAAATTTCTACCAAGTGACGGTGGGTTATGTCAGGTCCGTCAAGGCCATCAATAAGTCCCATGGGACCAGCGAAGCCAACGGGATAATATGGATAGTAATCAAGGTCAAGACTACCAGGTCCGCGAGAAAGGAAACCCCTACATGGCCGGTGAAGCCAAAGAAAGGGGAAGGGAACAACCAAGTGTCTTACGGTTAAAGAGTAGAAACACATGTGTGGATCTTGCCCGCAGTAAGTCAATGGACAGGGGCGGGATGCCTCGCAGGGGCAACAGTTATATAAGTTTTGGTTCGGTTAGGACTAGAGTGTTATGTCCAGGAACCGTTTGAGCAGTCAGTGTTATGGGAAACTAAAACTACGAGTTTTATTCCGAGATGATTGGGGTCTGTTTTGTGTGACGCGAGAGAGTCATAGTAATGTATTAGTACTCGATTCGCGTGAGAAACGGGTTTAGTAAAGGTATCATTAATATCATTAATATGTGTATATTTACCACGGAGTAGCCGGGCACTCTTCAGTTTCACCTGTAAGAGAGCGGGTGGGTACACTAAGATGATATATATTTTATGAGGTAAGCTCATTTTGAGAGGTGATATTCGAGGTATGATTTTATCCTGGGTACTGACTGTTAATCGATGGTGGGCGGTTATCGCAAGACTATCATATTCGTTATTTCAGGGAAGGATGTATATTCTTTTTGTGATGTCTCACCTGAAGGAGCGTTGAAATCGCGGTGATATTTTGTGAATTAGACTTCAGAGAGTACAATTGTCTAGTTATATTGGATCCTGCTATGTAGGGACTCTTACTGATGAGATTCAGGGTATGTCGGGTTGCCGTGGAGCGGAGAGATTTAGCTCGTTATTAATATTTAGTGCTAAGGGAGTAGTGATGGTGCGAGCACGGTAATATATGTGAGTCCTTTAGAGACGCGGGAGTCCATTATTAGATGTGTGAGTATAGGGACAGAGGTTGAGTGTCATGGGTGTATGCTTTTGGTTTTACAAAAATCGAGGACCGACAATGCTGAGGAATAGTGCATTGGGAAAAGTTCTTTTGGGCATTGCTGTGAGATGTTATACGCATAAGCCTTAATAAATGTCGGAATTATGAAGACGTTATCAGATGCTAGGTCATCAAATTTAGTGATAATTAGTGATCGCGTGGAGAAAGTACATTGAGTGGAGAGCCACTAAGAAAGAGGGTCAGTGGATTCAGGAAGTGTTGCGAAAGAAACACTGGGAAGATCTTCACCACAAGTGTACAGGTGGGGAAATATCAAGAATAATTGAATAATAATTGGTAAGGTGATCGAAAATACCTGAAGATTTATCCACATCGAGAATGAGGGGGAAAAACTTGAGATAAGTATGTTAAGTATGTGATGATCGTAGGTTTGTGCAAACATGCACGGGTTATAGGGTGTATGGGTGCCCTAGGCGGAGCAGAGTCACACTTAGTCAGATGTCGAGCGGTTTTGGGAGCAAACGCAAGGGAAATGATTTTAAGTATATTCCAAAAAAGGGAAATAAGATGTCCCTCATAATATGAAACGTTGAGGGTGGGGATCGGTGGTGAGAAATACAAAGTGGAGTTGCCTCCAAGTTACATCATTTAAGGATGGAAAAATGTTGATTCGGGGTTGTTTCAACTAGGATTTTGTAATTTTGATATTACCAGTGATGGGATTGATGAGCATGAGTTGTGAAATTCATATTTGGGGACATCCAAAATCGAGGAATGCGTAATTTCATATTTGTGGGTGATTGGGAGTATTAATTACCACTAGTAGAGTTACATGTGATACCTCATGGCAATGTATTGTCTACGTAACACATTCTGAGACATTACCAGGGAAATTTTTCCATCCATCCTTTGGTTGTGAAGGGTGGGGTAATAACAAGCTTCTGGGACCCAAAGTGATTTATGGTCCATCGTCAGGAATGGAACAAATCGCGTCTTTTTTAGATAGCTCAGAAACGTAAGAAGAGTAACATCACCCTGAGTTAAGGAGTTGAAGTATGACATTAGTAGTTAGGGATCCTTGCGGATATTTAACCTGATGGATTCACGAGTTGGCAATAAGAAATTGCACCCATATTAGGTGTGGCCTTTTTCGTAGAGCCGACAGAGCATAGGCTTGTCTTTTAAGGCACTACGTGTTCGGAGACCATTGAGTTGGATGTTGATGACTAGGTGTTGGGTAGAGTGTATCCCATGAAAGAGGTCATGAGGTTCGACATGATAGGGAAGATCTCGTCGAGATTTGTGGGGGCCCATCCCTATCATTGAGAGAGTGGAATCGGTATCTTATAGAATCGGTTTACCATAGCATCTACAACAAATACACGACATGTTTCACGTGGCATCGCTAAAGGATTATTAGAGGAGCATGAAAGCTTGTGGCATGATCCACTTGAGGAGTTTGATTTACAGTCAGATGTCTCACATGAGGAGAGACCTGTAGCTATTCTAGATCGTAGTGAGTGCAAGCTGTGGTCTAAAGTTATATCACTTATTAGAGTTTAGTGGGGACACCACATCGTTGGCGAGTCCATTTGGGAGCGGGAGGATGACATGCGAGAGCAGCATCCATAGGTATTCATCGCAGGTACAACCTAATTTCGGGGACGAAATTCCCTTGTAACGGGGAAATATGTAACCCCTCGTATTTTTGGGCATTTATTATTTAATTAATTCCGTTAATTTTAAATTACTTGGGTGTCGTAATTTAATTTAATTAATTATTATTTATATTTATTGAATATTAATATGGTGAGTAAACGATTAATATTTATGGGATTTAATTTACTAAGTGGATAGTAATAATTTAATTATGTCATAACGAGCAATTGTGACGTGACTTTTATTTATCCCAATCCGGAGTCGGGCATAGACAATGTTGGGGTCGAGATAGAACTTTTAGTAAAATAATTTTCATGGCAATTTTGAGTGTACGGTTGAGTCTGGATGGGTCAAAATAGTCGAAAAAGAGTACCTGGGGGTAGTAAATGGGTCTCGGGACTTTTTTAGGCATACCAAGCTTACATAAGAGTGTTTGGGCCCTTTTTATAAAGCCCACAAGCCTAAAAATGGGATTGAGTTATTAAACCCTAAAAGTGAAAGGGTGTGGCAGTCATAACACATTTTAGAAAACCCTAATTGAGAGAGAGAGAAGTGGGTGCAATTGGAGAAACCATGGGAGTCATTCTTCATTAAATAATCATCACATACACCAAAGGATTAAGACCTTACGAACCCTAAGGCAAGTGGTTGAACTTGCTTTTAAAGTGATTGTAGATTTCTATTCATATCGTGGTGGTTGTGATAAGATATGGTTTTTGGGTTAGTTGATATCTAAATTGGGTTTTGATGGGTAGGATTGAATTGTAGAACAACTTTTTGAATTTGAAGAAGTCTATGAAATTGGGTAAATTAAACCGTCATTTAAGAAACTGTCTTTTGACGTTTTGGTTCCAAAAATGGCTATTATGTTCGTGTTGCCTCCTAGAAAATCCCGTTTTCTGCGTTTTGTTAACTGATTCATTTTCTCCAAAAATAACTCCAAAATACCTCAAAACGGCATTTTAAAAATCTGGGTAGATTTGTGTGGCAAATTTTAAGAAATGTTATTTTTAGTTATTATTCCGTTGGAGGTTGCCTAGATTGATTGATTGTGATTGTTGTTCTATAATAAGGACATTAGGCCTAAAGTGGAGATTAGGTTTACATTAAATGAGACAAGTAAGTTTTGGAAAATTGAGAAAATAATCCATAAGGGAATTAGGGCTGAAATTGAGTAAATTGAAAACCTTAGATTAATAAGTGTGCAAAATTTATTAAGGAGAATTTGAATAATAAATTCTAAATATTGTATTTTCGGGCCAAGTGAGTGAGTCCGGTTATATTGGTTGAGCGACATCAAGGTAATAAATTAATTAATGCATAGTTAATTAAAGTTTAGAGTCGGAGAAATTGACTCGAATATTTTGGGGCTAGTGCTGCGAGTGCTTGGGTACGGATTTGGCCGAATTAGTTTATTATAAGATTATATGATAAATTATGGAATATTCAAGAGAAAAAGGGAGTTAACCATAATAAGTTTATTTTGAGGAATAAGTTCTACAAGATGAAATTTCGGAACGAATGAGCGAGTTTGTGTAATTTAGTTGGGTGACACAACTTGAGTGAACAAAATAAATAAATGTGGAATTTATTTAAATTATAAGTCGGTATATAGACTTTGAAATATTAGACTAATATTACGGTAATTGTGCACGGAGTAGCCTGGATTAATTATATATATATATATATGTGTGTGTGTGTGTGTGTGTGTGTGTGTGTGTGTGTGTGTGTGATTTATAAATACTTGTGTGAATAATATTTATAGGAATACATAACCCTCTAGTGCTATCATGGGAGGTTACGCGATGTGGGTGAATCCCCTGGATTGAGAAGCAGAGTGAGTATAGTCCGTAGGTCATAGCATCTGTAGTTAGTGATGGGGCGTCTTGGTTATGATTCAGTCTCATTTTCAGGGGGAATTATGACCACCTCCGATGCATTTATTTTACTTTACTGATTCGGGGAGCTAACCGTGTCAGGGGTCCAGGTGGATGAGTATACTTGGAAATTATATCATTTTAGAGAACATCCGGTGAGTGCCTATTTGGGATGATGGTTATATATATTTACTGCATGTGTGTAAATGTTGTAAATCATTGATACATATATGTAGTGCAAATAAATATATACGGGTAAAATACATGTTGTGAATTGTATTGATATTATATAGTGTGTGTGAATGTTATTTGGTTTCCAATGGGAAATGGTTAATTAAGTTAATGTGATCAAAAAAACTTATAAATCATATATTAAACATACTCGGGCTAGAGTAGGGTGGCAGGAAGGATATTGTCGAGAACTAGTTACGGGGTAGGTGACTAGGTGGGTTATATAGAAAAGCGTTAGGTGTGCACAATAGTTGAGGGGTGAGCCGTTCCTCAAGGGAGTGCGAAACTAGCTTAAATATGATGAGCATTCATGCATTTTATTTTACTGCAATTTAATTCACTTGCTAAATATCTTCAAAATATTTTGGTTTCTAATCCTTGCTATAAAATATTTTCAAAACATTTTAGGTGTCCAGCCATAGGGACGCCAGATTTGTTCTATTCCAGGGTTACGCAGCTGCGACATATGTAGATGTTGCAGGATTTTGACTTAGCCGCTTCAGTTATTTCATTCTTAGAGTAGGATGAAGCCGGTATTTAATTTGGGCATGTCGCCCTACTTCTTTCATTTGTTTCATCCAGATGACGTACTCAGTTTATTATTTCTAGTGGTTTATGTTTTTTTAATTTGGATTTTGTAGCCGATGGTTTATTCGACAAAGATTGTATTTATTCATTTTTATGGTTGACTCGGTGATTATGTGAATGGTTTAAATTATATTCATCTACATGTTGTTGTTGTTGTTTGATAAAAAGATAAAATTTGACACCTTTTTTTTTAATACTAGGTGGTTAGTTAGTTTTAAAAAAGTTTTCAACAGTGATGCTAAGAATGAACCAAATGATATTCTTGTTTAATTTGATATAGGACTGATCACCCGGTATTTTATTAGGCTAGGTGTCACAGTTTAATATAAAATTCAAAATAATTATATAATTAACTATTAGGGTTTGATAGTTTAATCGGGACTAATAGCGTAGATCTTTTAACTCCATTTGTTGAAGGCAACCAGATTGTTTAAGAATACAATATACGTGTCAGTAATTATATCATTCACATTAATTAATTTGTTGACTAAATATTGTGCGAATTAACACCCACACATATTTGGTACTTCGGATTAGTTTATGTTTTCTTTTTAATTAATTAAATAGTTTTCGAGAATTATATATTTAGCGAAGATTTTCTATGGTTTGGGGGATTGAATCCCAACTCTATTTTTCCCAAAATTATTTTCAGAACAAAAATTTCCAAGTTCTTACGGTCATTAGTTTAAATTTCTTTTGCTTAGTTTAAATTTAATCAGATAAATAGAAATTATCCCAAAAAATAACAATCACCGTTTCTTTCTTTCGTGAGTCAAAACCTAGATCTAAGAATTCAACCCTACTTTCTTCATCGTTTGCGACCTATTCTCTTAGGATTCGACCCCACCTTATCGAGTTATTACTTGAGTGACTGGCTTGTACTTGAGACAAATGTACACACATTCTGCATCGCGTCATCATGTAAATTATACATAAGTGTACATTTAACTAGCATGCTTGATTTCTAACCTTAAAATAATGTAAAAGTCCTACCTCTCGAAGATAATAACTTTGATGATGAGGTAGAAAAGAAAAACTCAATAAGCTCCAAACTTTAGGTTCTTTTAGAAATCATCCTCTACATCCAAAACAACACCTCTATAACACTTGAAAACTCTTGATAATAGAAGAATAATTATGTGGGGGTAGTAAGGTTGTAGTGTAGAGAGTCTAAGAAGCTTTTGTTGAGTTAAAATCCTGTAGAGAATGGGTATTTTGAGATTTGACAAAATGCACATTTTCATTCTCTATAAATGGAAGAAAGGGGAGTACGTAACCCCCTATAAGCCCATACCCATCTAAAAAGACTCCTAAATATGTAGTGATGATTACCTAAGCTAAATGGGGCACGAAAGACTTCAAGAATGGATGAAATTTGTTCAATGTTGGTAGCCCACTCAACTCAAATTGCTCCATTTTTTTACTAACTTTAGAAGGAAAATACCCTCTATATGGGTCTAAAATATTTTTTTGACATTGTCGAAGAAGAGAAAGTTGTCCCAAATTGAATTTTATATCTCTTGAAATTTTTTAAACATTTTTATTATTATTATTATTATTATTATTATTATTATTATTATTATTATTATTATTATTATTATTATTATTATTATTATTATTATTATTATTATTATTATTATTATTATTATCATTATCATTATCATTATCATCATCATCATCATCATCATCATCATCATCATCATCATCATCATCATTATTATTTTCTTTGAATTTCCTTCTTTTATCTATATTATATTATAATACGTAAATAATTATAAATATTTAAATAATTCCAGTCAATTTATTTAATTCCCATTAAAATCCATTACTTAATTAATTCACATAACGTGGTACGCGATAGATGAAGATTATCGACTTCCTTATTTATAAAAGAACCGGGTATTACAACCTTCCCACCTTGATAAATTTCATCCAAGAAATAAAAAAAAATATTTCTAAGTAAACAATTCAGTATATTGCCTTCTCATTGTAGATTCTAATTCCTAATTCTCTCCCTCAATGTTGTTCTTATTCCAAGAAACCTTGACCTTCTTGCTAAGCATTGTTTGGGGTTTACTATTACCATTGGCCTAGTCTCATAGAAAACATCATCTTAGAGATCTAACTGACCCCAGCTGATTATAAGAGATGGATCCGAAATATACTTTCGTAACATCGATAAGTGGAATATCTTATGAGCGTTAGACAACTGAGGCGATAAGCCCAACGGTACGCTATTGGACCAATCCTATTCAAGATCTCAAATGATCCTATGTACCTTGGTGCTAACTTTCCCTTCCTAACAAATCTAATAACACCTATTATGTCCTTGATCTTTAGAAATAATTGATCACCCACACTAAACTCTAAATCGAAATCATGAACATTAGTATAGTTCTTCTGACGGATTTAAAATTTTTTCAAGTCCATCCCGAATGACTTAAATATTTTTAGCGACCTCTTCAATCATCTCTGACCCCGATATGTGCTTCTTGCCAACTTATGTCCAATAAACTGGTGAACGACAAAGTCTCCCATATAAATCTTTAAATGGTGCCATCCCAATACTAGCTTGAAGATGTTGCTGTAGGCGAATTCTACTAACAGTAGATGATTTGCCCAACTACCTCGAAAGACATATCTTCGAGTATCTAAGTCATTCTCTCAAACTGTTCATCCGTATGCGGATGATAGGCCATACTGAGGTTTAAATTTGTTCCCAGCTCCCGTGGCAGTTCATTCCAAAACTTGGACACAAACCTCGGATCCCTATACGAAATAATGGATAAAGGCGCCATGCAACCTTATAATTTCATGGATGTAGAGTGTGGGAAGTTTAGACACATTATATGTGAATTTGATAGGAAGGAAATGCACCAACTTGGTAAGTCTATCAACCACGATCCATATTGCATCGTGACTAGATTGAGTACTAGGCAAGGTTGTGATGAAGTCTATTATTATATATTCCCACTTACACTATGCTATCGATAGTCATTGCAATAACCCTACTAGATTTTGGTGATCGAAATGTAACACCCCACGATTTTGGGACCGAGAAATTAAATTTTTGGGAGAGATAAAATTTATTTAAATTGGAGAATTTTAAAATTTGGAAATTGAGGTCCAAAAATTTGAGGACATTTTAAAGTATTTAGATTGATAATTCTGAGGGCGCCATTGGTTTCGGATGGGTCGAGATAGTCGAAATGGCTGTCCTTGGGTTTTATTTCGGTTACGAAATAATTTTAAGTAGTTTGACTCGAATTGGAGTAAACGAGTCATTTAAAGTGTGTATTGACATTTAAAATTGGGACTTATGTTTGAAGGGATTTAAGGGCTTACGATTTCAGCCCTTCTCATTTGTGAGAAGAGAGAAATAGAAAGAAGGGAGAAAGAAGAAGAAAGGAAGAGCGAGAGAAGGGAAAGTTGGAGATTCCGGCCCAAACGCGATCTCGAGGATGATTCAACCTCTACAATTTCGAGGCAAGTGTTTAATCTTGCTAAATATTTCATTTGTGTATTTCATTTTATAATTTGTGGATAAAAGAATTGGATTTTGGGTATTAATAGCAAAACCTATATTTTGTAGATTAAATCTTGAAATTGATGTTTATATTTGGGTTGATGTTGTAGAAATGGTTGGGATCAACTTTGAGTTGATTTATTGGCTTAGAATCATGATATGAAGAAGGTTAAGGGGTTAGAAGTGAAAATTTTAAGGTTTATAATTCATGGGTTTTGTGAAGAAGAAGAGACCTTCAAGGTTCTGCAGACCTGAATCGATTCTCCCCCTAAGCGAATCGATTCGGCTTCGGGAAAAGTGGCAGGTCTGCATGACCGAAACGATTTGGACCCAAGGCGAATCGATTTGTCTTAAGATAGAGTCCCAGGTCCTTTGGATCTAATCAATTCACAATTGGATCCAATCGATTCGCCCTTGAGACCGAATCGATTCGGGTCAGGCCGAATCGATTCGAAAACAGGGTTGTTTTGTGAATTTTCTCTAGAATGATTTCTAACCCTTTTTGGTTCGGTCTATTGATTTGGGACATGGTTATATGATGTAAGAAATATGTTTTGGAGATTTATTGGAAGTTTCTCGCATGATGAGATCGCGGGTACATATCGAGTTATTTTGGGGACTTATATACATAAGTATTGGAGATTACTGTATTGGTGTAGTCTGGTAATTTCTTTACAAATGGTAGTTCTATTTAGAGGTCATAAGTGAGCTTACATACGGCATAAGGTTTAGAACTCTTTGAGAGACAGTGGTGAGGTCATGGCTCGAAATCGTAGGCCGAGGTTTGTGCCGAATCCTTATAGTGATAGGATTCTATTTAGGTTAAGATTAGGGACCGCTAAGAGAGAGAATGGTCATGTATCCTTAGTGATGATGAATTTAGGAAATATATCGTTAATGTTAAGGGTTCATAGGGATAATTAAACCTTAGTCGGAAATCGGGAGTGATTGGATAGTACTACCAACTAGAATAGGTTGTGTTGAAATTCTAGTCGGGATAGTTCGCATATATAATTGTGTGGGAATAACAATGGGAATTCCAACATGTGATGGAATCTTGGAATGAATTTTAGATTGAACTCGAGGTTTCTAGACTATCAGTTATGTGCATACCAATAGTCGAAATTAGTACTGGAGATATTGATGTACTTTCGGATATAGATGAGACGTGTAGTGATTGTTTCCTACACTATACTCTCGTTGATAACCTTAATGTTGGATATATATATATATATATATATGTTGAAAGACTATTCATATCATAGGAGAAATGGATGAATATGCTTCAAGTGAGGGATCGTATTCATATATTGAGGTAAGTTAAATGTGTTTGGGACGACGGCTAGTGTATTGAGGATTATGTATGCTTATAGCCGAGTTTATAAATCTTATACATACGAACGAGAGATACTGTGTATATATATGTGGATATGTGGATAGATATATTTGTATAGATATGGATATGGATATATGCGTATACTCATGTTGTGAATATCTAAACCGCATGTGATGGTTTAAATATATGATGCAATCATATGGATATATATATATATTGTGTATGTGAATGATATATATACTTGTATTGTGAAGCATACCCCGCACATGCTATCATTGGGAAGTTGCGCGATGAGGGTGAGAACCCTGGCTTGAGGAGCAGAGTGTGGAGATCCCCAGGTCATAGCGTCCATTGTGTTATTATGTGATATACATTTTTTTCGGACGAGACGTGGTGGTTATGTTTCGTCTCATTATCGATTAGGAACTATGACCGCTTCACGGACATCGTGTGTGTGTGTTGGTCGCGATGTCGGTGATATTGAGTCCGACCGTGGTCCCCAGGATGGTATATGAGTAATGCCCTAGAAGATGATAGCATGGTGCAGTATATTGACATTCTATAGCCGATTATATTATATGTATGGAAATTGTACATTATATATGTTATGTACGCGTGGCTATGAGAATGAATAGTTGTATATATATATATGTTTAGAGTAAATATATATATATATATATATTTATTATATACTATAGGTGAAAAGGATATGAAATTTCTATGCTGTACATCTTGGGTGATTATGGTGTACCATATTGTTGGGGGTTGATGTATTGCACTAAAGGAAAATTTCGGTTATATCAACCCAAGGATTTAGTGGAGATTTTGGGGTTACTCTTAGATAGTAATCCAAATTTTAGTAGTTGCAGTAATAGAATTTGTATAGATGACATAACAGATCCCTACGATCAAAATCATCGAGGAGTAGTGTATCGGGGGGTTCCTTGTTTGGATTTCGCTTTGCGAGATGCCCCACACACGAAACGCAACGCCATGTTGAGAGTAGAGAGAAGTTTTATCCTTTGTACTTGTATGTAGCAGTAGTATGATTGTGTGGATGACATAATGGATCCCTACAATCGACATTGTCAATGAGTAGTGTATCGGGAGCTTCCTTATTTGGATTTCGCTTTGTGAGACGCCCCACGCACGAAACGCAGTGCAATGTTGAGAGTAGAGAGAAGTTTTGTCCTTTTTACTTGTATGTAGCAGTAGTATGATTGGTGTGGATGACATAATGGATCCCTATGATCGACATTGTCAAGGATTAGTGTATCGGGGGGGTTCCTTGTTTGGATTTCTCTTTGCGAGACACCTCACGCACGAAACATAGTGCAATGTTGAGATTAGAGAGAAGTTTTGTCCTTATTAAATTGTTTGCATGTTATTTAATTAAATTATATTATTGAAACCTAATGTTAATGGGTAACGTATTAAGAATTATAACTGGTATAAGTTAATAAATCGGAATCAATAAAGCCTAGTATGGCCTATTTGTATATATACATATATATATATTTAAGTGAGATTAGAATGGGAAGGATTCTTGGGTTATGTTAGGATGGCAGGTATGGTGGGTATAGGTCGTGCCTATGGTAAGGTAGGTTGTCCTTATAAGAGGGGTAACTTAATTAAGATTTCAGGATGCGATTAGGTGCGCACTATTAGATGAGAGGTGAGTTGGGGTTTCATGAGAGTGCGACTCCACTTTAATTATGAAATAGTGCATTTATATTTATTATGCACGGTTAACACACTTGCTAAATAGTTTTACACCTCGGGCTCTGACCCGTTTATATTTTCTCTCCTGCTATATGTAAATATTACTACAGGTGTCCTACCGCATGGATGCTGGATGCCCTTCTATCCAGAGTCGTGGGAGCCGTAACAGGTGCGGACTGTTGTGGGATTTAAATTATAGTCGCCTCTTATTTCTATGTGAATCTAGATAGGATTCATTTTGTACATCGGGATTATACTTTAGAGTTATTTATATTTGTTTGTACTTCTTCCCATGGATGTTGTACTGTCTGTGACCCGACAGCTTATTCGAGTATATTGGTCCTTATGTACTCATTTCATTTTATTCTAACACTTCTTTTATCTTGGTACTTGTGTTAATGTTACCATTTCTAGATATCTATAGTATTGATTTGTTTTCCGTGGTCAGTTTTATTTAATTTTGGCATCTCGCTTATATGATTTCTGGTACTTAGCCTTATTTACTTTAGCATTGTCAGTTGATGTTGAGACTGAGCCATCTGAGATTCCTGTTTTAATGTAGTATAGGGCTGGCCACCCGTTATTATTTTAAGAGGGTTGTCACCGATGGTATCAGAGCATCAGGTTCTAGTGTCTTTAGGATCTGTGCGGATTATCTGCTTTCTTCCGTTAATGTTCTTGAGGTAGAGACCTACTATTAGGATTGTTGTATTCACTAAGTTTATCTTCTTCTGCGAGGTGCACTCATTTAAATGACGTTCTGACACAGTTACTTTCGTCTCAGGCGTCGCCAAGAATATTTCGTCTAGGAGGGGCAAGATGAGAGATGCAATGCCCGTAAAAGATTTTGGGTACGCTTTGATTTGAGGTATTTCTTTCCGTGACTCAGGCATAAATAAAAAGGAGAATTTCGTGATCGATAAGGTAAGCACTGATGAGGAGAGAATAGGAAGCCCTTGGGAGGTTTAGATTGAGAAATTCTTCAACATTGTTAGGAAACCTGGTGTTGGTGACTTTTACCGATGTGAGGTGTGTGAAGTTGTCCCAATATCGGGAGTATTGACTTCTAGGAAGAGGTTGTAAGAAATTTAGAGTTTTGGGTCCATTGAGTAGGACCGAGGGAGTTATCGGTAGTCGCAATAGCGTCTTGTCCTTCGGGATGGTTAGGAAGGATTTATGAGGAGGATATTTCTTTAGGGAGAATTAGACCTTAGGAAGGAGTGAGGAAGTGTGGTCTTTGTGTGGTACCTTTTGGGATATTAGACTGTCTCACGATGAGTTAATAGAGTGTTATGCTATTGATTTTCGGAAGTGCGGATTGTTTAGGTTATTGGGTAGTGGTTATTATGTTATTGTTTTATTGATATGCTAGGGCATATACTTGTGGTATTCCAATGAGAGGAGAACTTACCTTGTGTCAATTCTTTAATGTGATGGAAAGGATTTGTATAACTGAGAGGTTCAGAGTTTAGCGAATTGATTGTTGGGCTGAGAATTTAGCTCATGGTTGTGCTACTTTTGAGAACTAGGTATTGGTTAGAGTATTGTATTTGTTGGGGCCTTGTGTCTTGGACATAAGGTATTTTATTGGAGTGTCAAAAGACACGAAATTATTTTATATTGTATTGTTATATAGGCCTTCCGGAAATATCTAAAATGCAAATTTTTTTTATAAAACCTTAACCCTGGTTCAACTGATCTCAATCCCCGACATAGCTACACAGTAGTGTGTTGGGAGGGTTCCTTATTTGGATTTCGCTTACGAGACCTCCCCCGCATGAAAGTATCTAGTGTCAGGAATTGAGAAGAGTTCAACCATTGCGAATTTCAAACTTTTATATACTTAATATGTTGCTCTAGATTATGTTTGTGAAGAGTTATATTACGATCTGAGGCTAGTGGAGTCGGGTTATGTTTTTACAAGTTGAGCTCGGGTACGGGGTGTATGGGCGCCCTGGGTAGCTAATATCATTTTAAAGTTATATGGTTCGACGTGAGAACTGGAAAGGATCGGTATAGTGATCTAGAGGGTATATGTAAGGACTTGATGAGATTCGAAGTCCTAGGCATATCTTAAATTTCGCGGGCGAAATTCTTGTAAGGGAGGAATATGTAACACCCCACGATTTTGGGACCGAGAGATTAAATTTTGGGGAGAGATAAAATTTATTTAAATTAGAGAATTTTAAAATTTAGAAATTGAGGTCCAAAAATTAAGGACATTTTAAAGTATTCCGAATGATAATTTTGAGTGCGCCATTGGTTCCGGATGGGTCGAGATAGTTGAAATGACTGTCCCTGGGTTTTATTTCGATTACGGAATAATTTTAAGTAGTTTGACTCGAATTGGAGTAAAAGAGTCATTTAACGTGTGTATTGACATTTAAAACTGGGACTTATGTTTTAATGGATTTAAGGGCTTACGATTTCAGCCCTTCTCATTTGTGAGAAGAGAGAAATAGAAAGAAGGGAGAAAGAAGAAGAAAGGAAGAGAGAGAGAGAGAAGGGAAAGTTGGAGATTCCGGCCCAAACGCGATCTCGAGGATGATTCAACCTCTACAATTTCGAGGCAAGTGTTTAATCTTGCTAAATATTTCATTTGTGTATTTCATTTCATAATTTATGGATAAAAGAATTGGATTTTGGGTATTAATAGCAAAACCTAGATTTTGTAGATTAAATCTTGAAGTTGATGTTTATATATGGGTTGATGGTGTAGAAATGGTTGGGATCAACTTTGGGTTGATTTATTAGCATAAAATCATGATATGAAGAAGGTTTAGGGGTTAGAAATGAAAATTTTAGGGTTTATAATTCATGGGTTTTGTGAAGAAGAAGAAGAAGAAGAAACCTTCAAGGTTCTGCAGACCCGAATCGATTCGCCCCCTAAGAGAATCGATTCGGCTTTGGAAAAAGTGGCAGGTCTGTATGACCGAATCGATTCGGACCAAGGTGAATCGATTCTTCTTGAGACAGAGTCCCAGTTCCTTTGGATCGAATTGGTTCGCAGTTGGAGCGAATCGATTCGCCCTTGAGACTGAGTCGATTCGGGCCAGGCCGAATCGATTCGAAAATAGAGTTGTTTTGTGAATTTTCTCTAGAATGATTTCTAACCCTTTTTGGTTGGGTCTATTGATTTGGAACATGGTTATATGATATAAGAAATATGTTTTGGAGATTTATTGGAAGTTTCTCGCATGATGAGATCGCGGGTACGTATCGAGTTATTTTGGGGACTTATATACATATGTATTGGAGATTATTGTATTGGTGTAGTGTGGGAATTTCTTTACAAATGGTATTTCTATTTAGAGTTCATAAGTGATCTTACATACGATGTAAGCCTTAGGACTCTTTGAGAGAGAGTGGTGAGGGCATGGCTCGAAATCGTAGGCCGAGGTTTGTGTCGAATCCTTATAGTGATAGGATTCTATTCAAGTTAAGATTAGGGACCGACAAGAGAGAGAGTGGTCGCGTATCCTTAGTGATAATGAATTTAGGGAATATATCGTTAATGTTAAGGGTTCATAGGGATAATTAAACCTTAGTCAGAAATCGGGAGCGATTGGACAGTACTACCAACTAGAATAGGTTGTGTTGAAATTCTAGTCGGGATAGTTCGCATATATAATTGTGTGGGAGTAACAATGGGAATTCCAACATGTGATGGAATCTTGGAATGAATTTTAGATTGAACTGGAGGTTTGTAGACTATCAGTTATGTTCATACCAGTAGTCGAAATTAATACTGGAGATATTGATGTACTTCCGGATATAGATGAGACGTGTAGTGATTGTTTCCTACACTATACTTTCGGTGATAACCTTAATGTTGGATATATATATATATATATATATATATATATATATATATATATATATATATGTTGAAAGACAATTCATATCATAGGAGAAATGGATGAATATTCTTCAAGTGAGGGATCATATTCATATATTGAGGTAAGTTAAATGTGTTTGGGACGACGGCTAGTGTATTGAGGATTATATATGCTTATAGCCGAGTTTATAAGTCTTATACATACAAACGAGAGATAGTGTGTATATATATGTGGATATGTGGATATATATATATATATTTGTATAGATATGGATATATGTGTATACTCATGTTGTGAATATCTAAACCGTATGTGATGGTTTAATTATATGATGTAATAATATGGATATATATATATATATATATATATATATATATATATATATATATATATATATATATATATATATATATATATATATATATATTGTGTATATGAATTATATATATACTTGTATTGTGAAGCATACCCCGCACATGCTATAGATGACATAACGGATCCCTACGATCAACATCGTCAAGGAGTAGTGTATCGGGGGGGTTCCTTATTTGAATTTTGCTTTGCGAGATGCCCCACACACGAAACGCAGTGCCATGTTGAGAGTAGAGAGAAGTTTTGTCCTTTTTACTTGTATGTAAAAGTAGTATGATTGTGTGGATGACATAATGGATCCCTACAATCGACATTGTCAAGGAGTAGTGTATCGAGGGGCTTCCTTGTTTGGATTTCTCTTTGTGAGACGCCCCACACACAAAACGCAGTGCAATGTTGAGAGTAGAGAGAAGTTTTTTCCTTTTTACTTGTATGTAGAAGTATTATGATTGGTGTGGATGACATAATGGATCCCTACGATCAACATTGTCAAGGAGTAGGGTATCAGGGGGGTTCCTTGTTTGGATTTCTCTTTGCGAGACGCCGCACACACGAAACGTAGTGAAATGTTGAGAGTAAAGAGAAGTTTTATCCTTATTAAATTGTTTGCATGTTATTTAAAGATTAAATTATATTATTGAAACCTAATGTTAATGGGTAACGTATTAAGAATTATAACTGGTATAAGTTAATAAATCGGAATCAATATAGCCTAGTATGGCCTATTTGTATATATATATTTAAGTGAGATTAGAATGGGAAGGATTCTTGGTTATGTTAGGATGGCATGTTTGGTGGGTATAGGCCGGGCCTATGGTAAGGTAGGTTGTCCTTATAAGAGGGGTAACTTAATTAAGATTTCAGGACGCGATTAGGTGCGCACTGTTAGATGAGAGGCGAGTTGGGGTTTCATGAGAGTGCGACTCCAATTTAATTATGAAATAGTGCATTTATATTTATTATGCACGGTTAACACACTTTCTAAACATTTTTACACCTCGGGCTCTGACCCGTTTATATTTTCTCTCCTGCTATATGTAAATGTTACTACAGGTGTCCTACCGCATGGATGCCGGATGCCCTTCTATCCAGAGTCATGGGAGCCGTAACAAGTGCGAACTGTTGCGGGATTTAGATTGTAGTCGCCTCTTATTTCTTTGTGAATCTAGATAGTATTCATTTTGTACATCGGGATTATACTTTAGAGTTATTTATATTTTTTTATACTTCTTTGCATGGATGTTGTACTATTTGTGACCCGACAGCTTATTCGGGTATATTTGTCCTTATGTACTCATTTCATTTTATTCTATAACTTCTTTTATCTTGGTACTTGTGTTCATGTTACCATTGCTAGATATCTATAGTATTGATTTGTTGTCCGTGGTAAGTTTTATTTAATTTTGGCATCTCGCTTATATAGTTTAGGGTATTTATCCGTATTTACTTTAGCATTGTCAATTGATGTTGAGACTGAGCCATATGAAATTCCTGTTTTTATGTAGTATAGCGCTGGCCACCCGTTATTATTTTAAGCGAGTTGTCACATGAAATTTACTTACTGACATTTGAGACACATTTCTATAAAAAGTGAGACATCCATTTTCATTACAGACCACCATTAGTCTCTGCACGAAACCCTATACATCTTTGTACTGTTAGGGTAAATGTTGAAACGAGACTGGTGCACTTTTTCCCTGACTTCTTCCTGGTATCCTTCATAATTGGGACTATAAACCTCCCTAGGACTAATGACATTATCCTTATCGATCGATAGGTCCTTGATTAGTTCTTCTACCAAAATCCGATCCCAAAAATGCACCAGATTATCACCAAAATCTTATGCATCAAACACCTTCTATCGTATGACCGGTATTGGCACCATCTCATAGATTTAGGCGTGATGCTCTACCTTTTTAACCCTAAATTTATATCTCTGGAGGTCTTGCATCATCTTACGATGGTATCATTTCATTGCCTCCAAAGATATCCCTTGTTTTTAACTCAATGAGTGAGCTACAACATTGGCTTCACGAGGGTGGTAATGGAGAGCGAAGTCGTAATCTTCCATGAGCTCCATCCATCATCTCTTCCTAAGATTTAGATCTTTTTGAGTAAAAATATATTGGAGACTTTTGTGATCTAAGTACACCTCGAACTATTCCTCATACAAGTAATATCTCCAAATCTTAAGAGCAAAGACAACTGCTTTAAGCTCAAGGTCATGCGCTGGGTAGTTATTCTCATGATTTTTTTATTTTCTTAATGCATAAGCTAATACATTCTTACCTTACATCAATACTTCTCTTAAAACTACCACTGATGCATCATAATACATGGTTAACTCTTTCCTGATTTTGGGAGGATAAGCACCAGTATTAAAGTCAGTATAATCTTCAACTCTCTAATGGCTACCTCACAGTCATCTATCCCCTAAAGCGAACATTCTTATGCATTAACCTAGTAAGGTGTGAAGCAATCTGAGTGAATCCCTTGATGAAATGCCTATAATACCTGACGAGTCCCAAGAAACTCCTTATCTCAATGACCATCTTTGGTTGTTCCCGATTAGAATTTCTTCAACTTTATTTAGATCTATAGAAACTCCCCATCTTGAAATAATATGGCTAAGAAATTTGACCTCGTTCGTCCAGAATTTGTATTTACTTAAGTTTTCATACAACTGATTCTCCCGAAGTACTTGCAAAGTTGTGCATAGACACTTGTCATGGTCCACTTCTGATGCTGAATATATTAAAATATCGTCAACAAACCCCACAATAAAATGATCTAGGTACGAATGATAAATCAGATTCATTAAGTCCATAAATATTGTAGGTGTGTTCGTAAGAGGCACGAGTACCTCATATGAGACTAATATAACTCGTAGAAACTGCCCACGTCGTCACGAGATTCCTTGTTCGAGAATATGATAAAAATTTATAAACGTCAGGGTAAAAATGTGAAACAGTCACAAAATGGTCTCGTAAGAAGCACAAGCACCTCGCACGGGACCAATGTAACTCGTAAAAACTAACCATGTAGTCACGGGACTGCCGGTTTAGATATACGAAAAAAATTTCAAACAGATAGACTTAGGCTTAAAATCATGTTATCAAAGGATGAAAACATAAAACAACCATAAATGGTCATGTAGGAGGCATGAACACCTCGAACCAATGTAAGCGTAGTCATGAGACTCGCAGGTTGAGTATACGGCGAAAATTTACAAACATTGAGACTTAGACTTAAAAATATATTATCTAAGGGTGAAAACATAAACGAACCATAATATGGGATCGTAAGAGGCATGAGAACCTCACACGGGACCAATGTAATTCATAGGAATTGATCGCGTAGTCATGGGACTCCAGTTTTGAGTAATCGATGAAAATTTACAAACAGTTTGACTTAGGCTAAAAACATGCCGTCAAAGGGTGAAAACATAAAATAACTACAAAAACGGTCCCGTAAGAGGCACGAATACCTCACACCGGATCAACGTAACTCGTAGGGACTGATTGCATAGTCACGGGACTCATGATTTGAGTATACAATCAAAATTTACAAATAGTTAGATTTAGGCTTAAAAACATGTCTTCAAAGGGTGAAAACACAAAATGATCTCATAATAGGCACGAACACCTCACACGAAACCAATGTAACTTGTAGGAATCAATCAAATAGTCACGGGACTCTTGGTATGAAAATACAATTAAAATTTATAACAGTTAGACTTAGGCTTAAAAACATACCATCAAAGGGTGAAAACAACCACAAAACGGTCCCATAAGAGGCACGAACACCTCGCATAGGACCAATATAACTCGTAAGAATTGATCATGTAGTCACGGGACTCCCGGTTTGAGTATACGATGAAAGTCTGTAAGAAGTTAGACTTAGGCTTAAAACATGTTGTCAAAGGGTGAAAACATAAAACAACCACAAAACGTTCCCGTAAGAGGCACGAACACCTCATACGGGACTAATGTAACTAGTAGGAACTAATCACGTAGTCACGGGACACCCGATTTGAGTATACTACAAAAATTTGTAAACAGTTAGACTTAGGCTTAAAAACATACCGTCAAAGGGTGAAAATATAAAACAACCACAAAAATGATCTTGTAATAGGCACGAACAACTCACACGGGACTAATGTAACTTATAATAACCGATCGCGTAGTCACGGGACTCTCGATTTGTTAATACAATTAAAATTTGTAAATAATTAGACTTAGGATTAAAAACATGTCGTCAAAGGGTGAAAATATATAACAACCATAAAATAATCACGTAAGAGGCACGAACACTTCGCACGGGACCAATATAACTTGTAAGAATTGGCCGCGTAGTCACGACACTCCCAGTTTGAGTATACGATAGAAATTTGCAAATAGTTAGACTTAAGCTTAAATTCATGTTGTTAAAGGGTGAAAACATAAATCAGTCATAAAATGGTCCCGTAAAAGGCACCAACACCTCGCACGGGACTAATGTAACTTGTAGGAAATGATCGCATAGCCACGGGACTCCCGGTTTGAGTATACGATAAAAAATTGCAAATAGTTAGACTTGGGGTTAAAAACATGTCGCTAAAGGGTGAAACAATAAAATAGCCATATTACATTCCTGTAAGAGGCACGAACACCTCACACGGGACTAATGTAACTCGTAGGAACCGAACACATAGTCATGGGACTCCTAATTTTAGAATACGAAAAAAATTTACAAACAGTTAGACTTAGGCTTAAAAATATGTCGTCAAAGGGTGAAAATATTAAACAACCATAAAACGATCATGTAAGAAGCATGAACACCTCACATGGGACCAATGTAACTCGTAGGAACTGACCGCGTAGTCAGGGAACTCATGATTTGAGTATATGATGAAAATTTACAAATAATTAGATTTAGTCTTTAAAACATGCTGTCAAACGGTGAAAATGTCAAATTATCACAAAATGGCCCCGTAAGAGGCACAATCACCTCACACGGGACCAATGTAACTCATAGGAATTAATCGTGTGGTCACGAGATTACCAATTTGAGAATACGATGAAACTTTTCAAACAGTTAGACTTAGGCTTAAACATTATTTGATTTTTGATATCTTCTCTACTTTGTGTCTTATATTTTTTCCAGAATAATGTTTCAGTATTAGATTTTATTCATGTGGAAAACATGAACAAATCAATAGTTTGTGCCGAGTAGATTGTTTATTTATTTTTGTTATTGATATGCGAGATTGCTGTTTTCAAAATTTTTATGGTCGTATGGGCTTTTGTGTTCATTAAATAGGTTGGTTTTCATGTATAAATAAAGGAGACTTAGCCAATTTTTTAAAAAAATTGTAAAGAGTTGTTGATATGCGAGGTTGTTATTTTTAATTTTTTATGGTTGTGTGGGATTTTGTGTTGATTAATTAGGTTGGTTTTCAAACAAAGGAAACTTTGCCGATTTTTTTAAAAAATTGTAAAGAATTGTTGATACGATTAATTAATATATTTGGATATTTTATTTTAATATAATATTATTTTGATAAAATGATTATTTATTGAGTGCAGGTAATGCACAACAAGTTGAATAAACATTTTTTAGTGTGTCTACTATATATGACATTGAGAGAATTTTTTTTTGCATGGTAACTATATTTATCATCTTAATTTAGGGAAGACTTTTCTTTTGACAATTGTATTTCTTATTAATTAATATTATTTTGTAATCATTTTAATATTTCGACTTGGATGTGACAATTGCTTGTACTTATTCATTTGAAGATTTATATTCGGTTGTTGGATGTAGTTTAACGTAAGAAATTATTATTGGATAGGTGTTTCAATGAATACAGTTGATATATTGTGTTTGTCATTGGATGATTTGACTTATAATGCAAATTAGACGTCATTTATTACTGCAGCATAAAGAAAATAATAATATAAATTTTTTATGACAATTTTTTTATCAATTGGGATGATTATAAACCATCCTAATTGGGGATTCCAGAAGCTGAGTAGTATTAGGGACTGATAAACCATCCCTAATACTACTCGTGAGAGAGGGAATTTTTTCATAAGAATACCTTTTGGGATGACAAAATCTATCTCTAATGTCAAATGTAAAGCGTCCATGAATTAACATTTAGGACGATAAACATGATGGGGTCGATCCATGGATTTTCCTTCCTTTTATCGCATTTCGCTCAAAGGGTTGAAGGGAGATAGTGCATCAAGTTGTTCGCACGAACCAACTTGATCCTCTTCCCAGGGATCCCAAATGAAGGAACCTTAGGAGAGCCACTGACTCCAACTATCGTCCATGTTCGATCCACCCCTAAAATATTTGTGATCCCTACTATAAGGGACATAATTTTGCGGTTGTAAAAATCGCCCTAAATACTCTTTTGGTGCGAATTGTTTGCTTATAAAGATGGATTTTTACCATCCCTAATACTTATTTTCTGGTAGTGAATAACTAGGTGGCCTCACTCGCCACTAGAATAACTTTTTCCCCAAAAGGAACTATCGAAATGGCAGACCCACTAACGACATTGATGACCTTGCTTCTTTGGTTATTTTTGCTAAAATTTGCATCATTTTCCCTGCTCTCATAGGTAGTGGCTCCACTGGCCATATGTAAAACCTTGCCCTAATGTTCCATCTAAATTCTATATAAATGGTAATGAAGTGAGGTTTGATAATGATTTTTGGAATTGTGGGTAAAAATTTGAATTTAGAGAAAAAGAAAAAGAAATGTCATTTGAAGGTCGTTAGAAGACAAGGATCAAATGAGATTACATCTCATTAGAAGTAGGGGTTCGAACGAGCTTCAAACGAGGGCCCACTGTACCACTTTCAAGGGTATTTTGAAGGTTGTTAGAAGCCATAAATCGAACGAGATTCACTTGTCGTTCAAATGAGGCTCAATGTCGTTAGAATGACGTGCTTCAAAAAATTTAAATTTGATTGCCCTTGTGCACTGTCATGTTTCTAACCCTAGGATCGTTAAGCTGTCGAGCTCTGGTGAGCCAAGATTGGGCAAAATGAGTTTTTTAGGATTAGGAGGGTTTTTATTAAGGTTTACTTGGTTCATTTTGGGCATTGAAAGAGAGAAGAAGATGCAAGAGGGAGAGAGAAGGTGGAGTAGTTTTCCACCATTATTGGCCTCTCTCCACCCCTGCTCCACAATTTCACCACCGTTAACCACCACACTCTAGATATATTACACCACAAATAAACCCAATACACCCATTTTCACCATTGTTGAAGTGGCGCTACGAATTTTGGAGGTGTTGTTTGGGGGGGGGGGGTTGGAGAAGATAAAGATAGTTGATTTGTGAACCATGAAGTGTGTTTTGATGGAGCACATATGGAGTATTCATATAGGATGATTTTGATAACCCCTTGAGGCCACCTTTGGAGGTGGGGGTTACTCCTCCGACACCAACTTCTCTACCTCCATTTGAAGTCTTTGTGGTGGAAAAATCTACCCTTAGTGTTTAAGACTCTAATTGCATTACTAGTAGTCATGATGTTAGATTACATGAGTAGGATGCACATAGGTTAATTTTAAATATTTTTATGGAATAAAAATGTTCGCAAATGTTATTTTGTTGGAAATAAAGGATGAGTAGATGTTTAAAAGTTTTGCAATATAAAAATTGATATTTTTATGAAAATCGTGTATTTTCTAGAAATCTAATGGTAAACATTTTATGAAATAAAATGTTGGGAAAGGATGTTGATTTGCTAAAATATTTGGTCAAATACTATTCCAAAGTTTCTTGCAAACATGAAAATAAAATAGACATTTGTGTAGTTTGAAAGAATAAAATGTCCTTTGGTTATTGGAATTGCATTTTTTCCAAGTGTTATGAATTTCTAGAATGAAAAACATGTTTAACCCATTTAATAGGATTTTTGGATTTAAAATTCATCTTCTCATGCATATAAACTTGTAGTATCTTGATAATAAATATGTGAACAAGTTTAAAAAGGAGATTTTTTGGGGTTTAAACAAGAAATAAGAAAATTAGAAATTCTAATCTTCAAAGTGTGAAAAAGGGGTTAATGGTGTGATGAATATAAGGTTGTAAGACTACATGTATTGATAAAAAGAAAATTGTGTTTTCTTATAAACTTAGTCCTTAAGTGTAATTAGATTTCTTGAATAAAGAAGTAAAGAAATGTCTAATTTGAAAATGTGGTTAGTAAAGGTGTTGGATAAGTGTTAATGGTTAAACATTGGGAAGTTGGTGTGTGTAACTTAATAATATTTGAAAGATTAACACTTATGAATTAAAAAGGAAACAATGGAATAAAGAGGTTTCCAACTTGAGAAGAATGATACTCAAAACGTTAAAAAGGTATAAAGGTGTTAAAAAAAACACTTAAGAAGTTAATGTGGGTAACTTAATAGAGTTTCGAGAAAATTAACACTTGTGAAAATAGAGTAAAAGATGAGTTTGAAAACAAATGGGTAAAATGGTTATTTTACATAAAGTGGAACATTTTTATGTAATTAAATTATTAGAGAGGGTGTTACACATAATAGTCCTGATAAACATGATATTTGGAATAAAATCAAGGTTAAAGTGTAAATGATATGAAATAATAATTTCAAAGTGTAACACAAGTTGGGGTGTAACCTTGGGTTTTGCTTCAGTAGGGTACAAGGAAAAGTAAAATAATGTGGACATTTGAAAAATGTAAAACACATTCAAAAAGAACTCGGGTGACACCAGAAAAATTAAGGAGGGCCCGGAGCCCTGGGGTGAAAGACCCAAAATCACTAGCCAGAGAATATGGTGCGCATAGACGACGGTGTAGAGCCCGTTAAAGTATGTGATTATTGAAAAATTGGGAGAAAAAGGTAAAGGAATAAGGGAAATGTCAAGAATCGGTTGTGTGGAAAAATGTGTTAAGACAACCTAACTTAAATGAATTAACAAATGTTTCGATAAGGTAAAATGGACATGTAAATGTGAAATTGATTAATGTCCCTAAGGAAAAGAAAAAGGGTAAAGTAAATTAGTAAATAGGTGCTCAAGCAACCCATAATTAACACAATGGTGTCTTGTGAAAGGTTTTTCAAAGGCTAAATGCGTATTTTCTAACATGGTGTTCACGTTCGTTGAAATGGTTATTTTCAATGAAAATACTAATGTTGAATGGTTCAAATGAAAAGGGTAATTCCGGTAAAGAAATGACTTTCAGTCAAACCAAGCGTAGTTGTTTCAAATATTTAACTGTGTGTGTTAAATAAAGGGATAAATGACAAAGTGGGTAAAAGGAAGTCTTTTACAAGATTAACGTGAATTAATCTAGATAAATAAGATTTTTGGAAGTAAAATTGTTTCATGCATTAAGTATATATATATGTATGTATATATATATAAAAGTTAGTTGCATGTATACATAAGAATAACGTGCTAATGTATTCTTTCTTTCGTTCAATTTTATACTGCATTTCGTATATTTTCCACTGAGCATTTGTCTCACTCCCTCACTTTGTTATGATAGGTTGGGTGATGTTATGTATTTTGAGAGCGTTATACATTTAAGTACTCTATTTTATTTATGTCAGTAGCTCTGTATGTATGGACTTCGGGGTTCTCTCCATAGTCTTTCACATAGTTCGATTGAAACTTGGATTCGCATGCTAAACAAGTGAAACTTTAATTTCAATAAAATTGGAGTAACAACATTATATATGTTATTCATTGCACTTCACACCAAACGCTCAGATCGGACTGGGTTGATGACGAGTAACCCATATATCGGGCTCGGGCCATTACAAATGGTATCATAGTTCTAGGTTTAAGGTTTCTTTTGGGAGCAATGTGGTGAAGTTGGTATTAGATCTTTTGATGTCGGTGTTGGTTTGGGCCGATCACGGTAGTTTTGGTGATGATTTACTTCACATCCTCGATAGTGAAGTCAAAGAGGTTAGCACGATGGGTTAATTCTTTGCCAAGTGGCAGTGACCAAGTTAATTATTGTTAATGGCTTCCGCGCTTCTAATTTTGGTATATGATAGTAAGTTGCAAGTGTTCGAGCAAGCCAATGGTGGTGACACCACAGGTTTTTAGTGTGAGGTTCTTGTGTGTCAATCCATAGTGATATGAGAAGACAATTGAGATGTAAATAACGGTGAGTGATGTCTATTAAGTTAAAAATATGAATCGAGTAAAGCCAACTATAGATATTAGGTGGCTAGTGCGTCATACCTAAGCAATATTAATTTGTGATAGGGATGCATCCAATTCTGTTAATAGGTACTTTGGGTAGATAGTACTAATTATGTGGTTAGGTGAATTCGATCCTTGGGACATGATCATGTCTTGAGGCAATTGATGATTGATTAGGCATGATGAACCGTGTTGGTCAACACTTGGATGTGTACTCGATCCGAGTTGATAAGAGAATAATGTTGTAATAGTCCTGGTGATCCTTAATTAAAGGTTGTACCTTGTAGGGTATGATGATAGTCACCTATAAATTGCGGTAAGTGTGTTATATGAAATAATGATGATTGAGGAGGTTTAGGGTGAACTCTAGGTAGTCTTCTATGTCGGGGTTTTAGAAAATATGGTGTGATTTTAAGGAATAGGAACTTTAGTGATGTCGGTAATGCAAACCTAAAGGTTTATATATGTTGTGGGTGACATCCTGTATCCTACCAGAATCCTTAGTAATGCTAATTGTGGTTTGGTACGTGGCATATGACCACAGCCACTTGGATGAGAGATAAGAAGATCGTCTAAATGTCGAGTCTCAATCAGCTGCCAAGTTAATGGCTTGATTCAAGGAAATCCAAGTGTGAAAGTGGTTTAAAGGTATCTTTGGGTGTCCATAGGACTCATTGTGCATGGTGTCATTGGGGATATGAATCAACTTTTGTGACACCTTGAGGTGTTTTATGATTAGGGTGCGCGATGTGTAGAAGCTCATGAACCAATGTCCTTGCGAGTGCCTAGTAATAGCGATGGGAGTAATGAAAGGTTGTGAAGCGCACCTACAATGATTAAGGTATGGATGATGAAATATTTTCAAGTTGGGGACTTTTACATGGGATGTGTTTGGTGTCCTTAGGAGACCAGTTAATTCCGATTGGAATAAGCATTAGAATCCTAGTAATGATTGTCGCAAGGGTCATGTGATGATCTCAAGTTTCTAATCAAGGTTTAGAAGATTCGTATATTGTATGTGCCAGATGCGGTTTCCTGAATCGGCACAAATGGGTGGTGTCCTCCAAGGAGGAGTTATAATCTCGTGTCGTTTATGGGGTGTAGTGCCCGGGTGTCATGGGTCGACGAGTAGTGGCGATGTGATACCTTATTTTGAGGAGTATTATGAAATGCACTTGAGACTTAGAGTGATTATGCCATGTGGAGACTTAAAATGGAAACCACGGTGGGGTAATATAGGAGCATGATATAATGTTGGCATGTGTCGACGGTATGTTCTAGGATAGTCTTAGCAAGGCAAGGACTAGTTTTTGGTAAGTCCCGCCAAGCCGGTAAGGATTAGAAGATGTAGCCTTGGGTGGTACTTACTACCTTTAGAGTGCCAATGGAGGACTGTGTGGTTGTTATGAAAATTTAGTTTGGGTAGAAGTTGGAAGTAAGCTTAGTGATAGTCTCGTATAGTCAAAGGATACAATGAGGTGAGTGTCTCTCTTGAACGGAATACTGCCCAAGGGATTCAGAATTTTGATCACGATATGATAAACCACACAGTAACCTAGGTGTAGTAGGTTACTGACGTCGTCACGAGTAAGTGGACTGGGTCAGTATAGACAAGGGTGAAAGGCATTCACCAATCGAAGTGGTTCATGTGTGACAAGTATGTGAGGGGAAGGGCCTCACTCCTAATGAGGGAAGTTAGGCATTTAACTTCTTAGAGAACTAAATGATTGTATGTTGTTTTTCGTGTTGCGAGAATGAAAGAATGTGATTAGATTCGTCACAGTTGATGATCTAAGCCAGGGTGTGTGGTTAGTATTAGTACCTGGTGAGAACATTGGGAATAAATGATAGAGTTTTAATCATATGACGTAAATTCGCTTCCACAAATAATAGTCTGATGTGTACGGGTGGGATTATTTTGGGAAGGCTGCCTGTTCCTTCTGACTCTCATGTGTCCCTTTCGATTTTGGTAATCGGGTATCGGTATTCTCACGTATATGGTAACTTGGATTGGTACCGTGTCATGGTGCGGTGCAGTTAGACCTGGTAGAGCGTTGTGGACCGGGTATGGTTAATACGGCTCGATAACTGAGCTTATCTAAGATATTCTTGATTGGCATAAAGTTCTGTGCCAAACGATTTGCACGTAGTATTGGCCTTTCTTCGGAATAGTGACCTTTTCGAATGGACGACATGGCAGTCGATGGTTCTAGTTGCTAAGAGTGGGATAGTGACTTGAGGATATAGTGTTAGGAACAGAGGAAAACTTAGCACACGATGTTTCTTTGTCACGGTGAGTGGATTAGAACGGATCTCAAGTGAGTACTCAATGGTGAAACCCTTAGAGTAGTATTAAGGTTATCGTAGTGACACGATAGAAGGTATCAGTCGAACGCACGGTGATGATCTGGTAGGTGTATTACTTCTCAAAGTGAGAAATTAGCAATGCATAGTTAATATCGGGCTTATAAAAATTATGTAGTCAGGATAGCCAAAAAATTTATGAGACGCGGGATATGTAGTCCTAAGACTAGAAATGGTTCTTGATGATCAATATGATGACTGGTTGTATTATGGTTCACTTTTGGGTGAGTGTTGATACCTAGAAAGGGTTTCCCGTGAAGGCATCGATGTGCCTTGGGTACTAGCATAGATATTACGAGGAATTATTTGAACATAATCATCAAGTGAGTGGAGACTCAAAGCCGATTGCATGACGCTCATGTTAGAGAGAGGGTGAACATTAGGGCATGTCACAAGTTGATCATTTGGTGACAACCCCGTGTGAGGGCGCATCGTGTGATTTTGGAATTCAGGACTTCGATGGTTTTGTCTTAGAAGATTTCTATGGCTTAATATAGGAGTTGGTGGACCACATAAGTTTAAGGATTGACAAGTCGAGAATTTTGAGGATGAAATTACCTAAGGAGGTATGTTTGTAATACCCTTCCCTAATGTTCATCTAAATTCTATATAAATGGTAATTAAGTGAGGTTCGATGATAATTGTTGGAATTGTGGGTAAAATTGGAATTTTGAGAGAAAGAAAAAGAAAGGTCGTTTGAGGGCTATTTGAAGGTTGTTAGAAGATGGGGATCAAACGAGATTAGATCTCGTTAGAAGAAGGGGTTTGAAAGATCCTCAAACGAGAGGCCATTGTACCACTTTCAAGGATCTTTTGAAGGTTGTTAGAATCCATAAATCGAACAAGATACACTTGTCATTCGAATTAGGATCAATGTCATTCGAACGACGTGCTTTGAAAATTCTAAATTTGATTACCCTTCTGCGTTGTCACATTTCTAGCCCTTGGATCGTTGAGTTGTCGAGCTCTGGTGAGCCCAGATTGGGTAAAACGAGAATTTTAGGCTTTGGAGGGTTTTTATTAAGGTTTATTTGGTTCATTTGGGGTAATGGAAGAGAGAAGAAGATGGAAGAGGGAGAGAGAAGATGGATTAGTCTTCCACCATTATTGGCCTCTCTCCACCATAAACCACCACATTCTAGATATATTCCACTACAAATAATCCCAATACATCCATTTACACTATTATTGAAGTGGTGCTACAAATTTTGGAGGTGTTACTGGGGGGTTTTGGAGAAGATGAAGATGTATGATTTATGAAGCTTGAAGTGGATTTTGATGGAACACATATGGAGTATTCATGGAAGATGCATTTAGTAACCCCTTGAGGACACTTTTGAAGGTGGGGGTTGCTCCTCCTACACCAACTTCTCTACCACCATTTGAAGTCTTTGAGGTGGAAAAATCCATTCTTAGTGTTTAAGACTCTATTTACATTACTAGTAGTCTTCTTGTTAGATTACATAAGTAAGGTGCATATGAATAAATTACTGTTTCTAGTAGGTTAATATTAAAATTTTGTATGGAATAAAAATGTTAAAAAATGTTATTTTGTTGGAAATAAAGGATATTTAGATATTTCAAAGTTTTGAAATATAAATGGCATTTTTATGATAATAACATATTTTCTAGAAATCTAATGGTGAACATTTTATGAAATATAATGTTGGGAAAGGATGTTGATTTGCTAAAATATTTGGTGAAATAATATTCCAAAGTTCCTTGCAAAAATGAAGATCTGATGAAAAATGGACATTTGTTGAGTTTGAAAGAATAAAATGTCCTTTGGGTATTGGAAATGCATTTTTCCAAAGTGTTATGAATTTCTAGAATGAAAAACATGTTTAATCCATTATATAGGATTTCGGGATTTAAAATCCATCTTCTCATGCATATAAACTTGTAGTATCTTGATGATTAATATGTGAACAAGTTACAAGGATATTATGTTGGGTTTAAACAAGAAATAAGAAATATAGAAATTTTAATCTTCAAAGTGTGTGAAAAAAGGGTTAAAGGTGTGATGAATATAAAGTTGTAAGACTACATGTATTGGTAAAAAAGAAATGGTATTTTCTTATAAAAGTAGTCCTTAAGTGTAATTATATTTCTTGAATAAAGAAGTAAAGAAATGTCTAATTTTAAAATATGGTTAGTTTAAACACTGGGAAGTTGGGGTGTGTAACTTAATAATGTTTGAAAGATTAACACTTATGAATTGAAAAGGAAATATTGGAATAGAGAGGTTTCCAACTTGAGACGAATGATACTCCAAATGTTAAAAAGTTGTTAAGGTGTTAAAAACACTTGGGAAGTTAGTGTGGGTAACTTAATAATGTTTCGAAAAAATGAACACTTGTGAAAATGGAGTGAAGGACGAGTTTGGAAACAAATGGGTAAAATGGTAATTTTACATAAAGTGGAACATTTTTATGAAATAAAAATGTTAGAGAGGGTGTTACACATGATAGTCCTAATGAACATGATTTTTGAAATAAAATCAAAGTTAAAGTGTAATGAACATGAAATGATAATTTCAAAGTGTAACATAAGTTGGGGTGTAACCCCGGGTTTGGCTTCGGACGGATAAAAGGAAAAGTGGAATAATGTGGATATTTACAAAATGTTAGGACACAGTAAAAATGAAGTCTGATGACACCGAAAAAATTAAGGATGGCTCGGAGCTCGGGGTGAAAGACCCAAAATCACTGACCAAAGCCTATGGTGCGCATATCTAGTGGTGTGGAGCCCGTTAAAGTATACGGTTATTGGAGGATTCTGAGAAAAACGTAAATAAATAAGGATCACGTCAAGAAATGGGTTGTGTGGCAAAATTATATTAAGACAACCTTACTTGAATGAATTAATAAATGTTCTGGTAAAGGCAAAATGAACGTGTAAATATGAAATTGATTAATGTCTATAAGGTAAAGAAAAAGGGTAAAGCAAGTGAGTAAATGGGTGGTTAAGCAACCTAAGAGGTTTAACCCATAATTAACACAAGGGTGTGTTATGAAAGGTTTTTCGAAAACTAAATGAGTATTTTCTCACACCGTGTTCGCGTGCGTTGAAATGGTTATTTTCAAGGAAAATACTAATGTTGAATGGTTCAAATGAAAAGGTGATTCCGGTAAAGAAACGACTTTCAGTTAAACCAAGCGTAGTTGTTTCAAATATTTTACCATGTGTTCAATAAATGGATAAATGACAAAGTGGGTAAAAGGAAGTCTTTTACAAGATTAAGGTGAATTAATCTGGATATATAAGGTTTTCGAAAGTAAAATTATTTCATGCATTAAGTATATGTATATGTATGCACATATATGTACAAGGTAGTTGCGTGTACATGTAGGTATAATGTGATAGAGTCTTCTTTCTGTCGTTTGATTCTATAGTGCATTTCGTATATTTACCACTAAGCATTTGGATCACTACCTCACTTTGTTATGTTAGGTTGGGTGCGATTTCATATTTTTAGAGCGTTATACAAATACGTACTCTCTTTTATTTACGTTAGTAGCTCTGTATGCTTGGACTTCGGGGTGCTCTCCACGGTCCATCACACAATTTGATTTGAAACTGGAATTTGCATGCTAAACTAGTGAAACATTAATTAAAATAAAACTGGAGTTGCAACATTATATAGGTTGTTCATTTCACTTCACACCTAACACTCGGGTCTGACCGGGTTGACTTTGAGTAAACACATATCCGGGTCAGGTTGTTACACCATAGTTCCCCAGTCCCCGCTGGCCAAAACAGATCATAACATCTACTTTTAGAAAACTCCTCAGGGTCCATTCCACTTATGAGGTTCCTTATATTAGTGAGTTCTCCCTACTAGGGTTAATGTTAAACCATCTCAAATTATTGGGCCCACTTTAGCCTAGGTTTTTAGAACATTAAAGAATCTAACCTTATAATAGTTATAATGATCTTACTTGTGTTAGAGAGTTATTTCGACCACCTGAGCATAAGTGGTGAATAGTGGGTTACCTAGTAACACCTCACAAATCCTTCACATAAGATTTATGCCAACTCAAAAAGTTTTGCTCATACTAACTAATAACGCAAGCATCATCATTTGCCTTTGTATCAATATCTTCGAGTGCATAAAGAGAAAGATAGTTGAATGTCCCCTCATACTATTTACCTCACAACTACACAGACGAGTTCTTCAAAAACTAACTTCCAATGTCGTCATGGATGGTGAGTGAAAACATTTTCCCTAGAGTCATACACTAAGAACTAGGTAAAGGTCTCGAACCCAAAAGCCCTTAACTCCCGACCTAAGTCCAGCTCATGTGTGGGAAGTCTCTAAAACGAAATCCAAACAAGGAACCCTCTCGATATACTTTGTTTATCTGAGTCGTTCATAATGAAACAATGGCACAAAACCTCCTAAACGATCATTATTATAGAGAATACAAATCCTAAACGGTAAAGCTCTAGCATAGTCAAGTAATACAATATGGAAAAGTGATGGATGCACTCAAGATCCCTAGGACACTATAACCAGGAATGCTCTGATGGAAAATGCGGCACCGCATAAAATCCATAAATAGATTTATGAGGTCTAATATAAAAATCATGATAATCAAAACTTTTGGTAACATTCTCGGCATAAGAAATAATCAAAATTAAATGAACAATGATAAGATAATGAAATAATGAATCAACACAAAACTAACTCTGATATCAATCACTGTCAATACAACATAAGTCCAAATCTGAATATAATTATACATGTATAATGAGACTGAGAATATAAGAATACAGTAAAAAGAATGAGTTACACTTGATCGACTCTTATAATCCTAGGAGTAAAAAATGGTATGCCGCTAGAGATGCTCATCCAATGAACCCGCGTTTACAGGAACAACCGCAATAAGGACCTGTAAAAACAATTTTTAAAAGAAAATGTAAACAACAAGTCTTTGAGAATAGGATCATAACTAAATCTACTCCACACTATGACTACACATCTTTATCTCATAGTTTAATATATTGAATGTTATTAGTTACCTAACTCAACAACCTAAAATATCACCACGGTTCTAAATCCCGAACTCATATGTAGCCCATGTGATTAAAGTTTTACAACATCATTAATGAACCTTTACCATTTACTATAATAGATTGGTCTCTTTCAATAGAAGTCATATGATGTACAAAGGTCTTAAACCGTAAGGTACTTGTCATAAAATAACCATGATACCAGTAACACGATCATATCTCAAATTTATCCACATTTGGTTTCCCCATACCAATAAAGCGATATACATATCTCTAGTATAGGTAATACATAAATTCAAAACATAGTTAATTAGGTAGGCATCCCTACTATAAGTCATATACATCTCTAGTATAGGTAATTCATAATTCAAAATATAATCATGTAGATTGGCATCCCTACTATAAGTCATATACATCTCTAGTATAACATAATAACCGGTACAACTATCTCTAGTACCACTACACATTAATCACATATGGTAGGAGAAAGATTCGACTACGTCTAACATCCATTCAAAGGTACAACCCCCAACATGTACAAATAAATGGGTTAATAAGGCCTACTCTTATTGCCTTTGGGGATCTTTATCACGTACTAGTATAGTCTTAGGTCGTCTCAAACTTAAGACCTCATCACATAAATGGATAAATCACAATGTCTACCCATAAATTATAAAGCCTATAATACCCAAGAATCAAGAAATAAATATGTCCATAAACCATATCGATCGCAGGTACCTATACATGTGATCTAGAGGTAAATATGACCAAGAAGGAGTCCGTCTACTCACTGGGGTACCCGCACGGTCCGCGTCTCACCTGCCCCGTCATGGAATCCTTCCTAGTATGAATGTCAATGAGAACTCACACATGATATGCATTCCACATAAAACACACAAGTTATAACAACCTTCACTAACATGTTAAAAAATATACATGCATAACCCTCATTATCGAGTCAATGAAAATCACGTACACATAACGGCCCTAACACTAGTGGGTCATACCAGTATCGCTATCATAAAAGGTATAACACATCTATAACCTTATATTATAACACATCTATAACCTTATATTCATCCCATAATAAATTAATCCTAACCTTTCGGGTTATCTAGGCGTAGTCTCACCCTACCATACACTAAAAACCATACATTAACTATATTCAATCTCAAATACCCCTAGTCCAATATCCCAAGGCATCTCGTGTAGGTATCAATCCACACTTAATTTATATAAAACATTTGACTATGATACTACCCTTCCCTAGGTATTTTTAACAAAATTCCTAATCTCACCCAAAGGATATAAGCCAACATGACCATCACAATGCCTCCCTTAGATACCCATCAACAACTGGCTCCTCTATAACTTCCCAATTCCTAATGACATTCCAATATACATTTGGGCTTTTAAACAAAGGTCTTATACCCTGCATAATCCCTTTTTAAAATAACAATTTCACAATTATTCCTATAATCTCAGGGAACCATCCTCAAAATCTCACATCATTACAATTCTTATCCATTCTATGAGTATAGTAAATTTTAAGGCCAAACAAACTAACCTTAAGTCCCCAAACCCAAAAAATTCAACTAAATAATCAAAAGCGTAAACTAGGGAAAATCGGCTACCCTCATCGATCGATGGCCAAGTCTCGATCGATCAACTTATAACAACCTCAATTATCCATATTATGGGATTATTCATCTTTAACCCAAAATTTTCTCTCTCAATCCTCCATTAATGAACATAAAAACTTCATCCAAGCACCCAACTAATATTTAAATGAGAAAAACACATCATCTACATAGTTGGAACCTATTTCCATCATCAAATCCTAAATCCACCACAAGATTTAAAGGATAAATGCAAATTTTATTTAAGCACTTTAGATCTATCAAATTTTCATGGATTGATTCAATTAAACATAGGGGTTTTATATGATTCTCAATATAAAATAGATTCAAATCATTATATATTAGTTTTATTCCAAATTAATGAAGAAATCAATCACTGTAAAGGGGAATCAACCTAACTAACATTTAAATTAGGTTAATTACAAAAATTAAATAATTAATTACCTAAAATTAGATTTATAACTTAATTTGATTTAGATTTGCAATGAATAGATACAATCTTGACACACTTACAATCATAATCATATTCTATTTAAAAATGCCTCATGATTTGTGGGGAAAACCAAGCCAAATCTCCCACTTTCTTCTCTTTTCCCCATGATCCTTATATTTAGTCCCTCTAGTGTTTTTCAATTGTGTTTTTATGATAAATGAGATCCCTAATAGCCCCTCAAATTTCTTTAATCCTAAAATTGGATTTGGACATTAAATGGGCCTTACCTCAAAGAGCCCAAAACAAACCCCAAATTATTTAAAACCTTGCATGAGCCATACACTAAACCAATAGGCCTTTAAACCACTGTTTATACTAAAGACAAACATTCCATGCATCCCATAAATTAATTACCATATATCCAAAATAAATAGCTAACAACTCATTTATTTAATAATACCCGATATGAATCCTAATATTATTAATTTAATTCATTAATCTTCGTGTCTTATCCAAATTCAAATCCAAATTAAATAACACATAAATATATAAATAGTGACATCTACATTCACAACAAGAACATATGATTAATTTCATTAAATTTAATAATTAATCAAAAAAATACGGGGTATTATACATATTGCCTTCCACTCCCTACTTATTTACTCAACTATATGTCGACCCATGTGAAGCACAGACGACTTATAACTCTTGTAAATAATAAGTACACGAGAAACTAATGACATTTGAGTTAACAAATATAGAGAAATCATATGGGAAGACAAATAGCTTGGTTTGATATCAGAAGAAAAATTATTTGAAAATAATTAATACATGAGAAAAGGGGAACCTTTTAGTTAATAAATGTAGACTAACAAATTTCATAATACAAGGACTCTATTTTAAATATATGTAATTAGATATTTAAATTAGTTTTTATTAAATTGTCAATTGTATGCAATACATAGGTCATATGAACTTCTTATCTCATACTTTTAATACGTCCGCACGCACACACACTTATATATATATATATATATATATATATATATATATATATATACATACACACACACACACACACACACACACACACACACATACATTATTTGGGTTTCTAATTATATTGAAATTTAACTACATATGTATATGCACATAGTATAGGCAATCGGCCTCAAGTTCATGCAAGGACAGAATTTTAGAAGCATAAAACTAAACCCTCTCATACACCAATACAGGAATTCGGTAACTCTACAAGATTCCAACAAATTACCATGGTTTACTTGTAATCATGACAATGATAATTGTTTCCACCCCATATTTAAAGAACTGCACATGACACATGCATTATAGAATATAAGACCATAATTATAAATTCATCTTTGTAGTTGGCCAATACCCATACAAAAGTATTGATTTAGGCTCCGTGACGGGAGCTATTATTAGTTTTATATAACAATAGGTCACTAAAGTAGGTAGTTACTGCTTTCAATTTGATATTTTAATAGTTCTTCTCAACTGGATTATAGTTACAACTTATTCTAATAAAACGTCAAGAAAGAATAGTTGAACTCATCTCCAATTCAACCACACAAAATGTTTAGGCACTCTATATTACAATGTAGTACCTATGTAACCTTCACGATATTATCAAAGAGTAATATAAATCTTCATTGAAGACTACATGGCTAAATTATCACATGTCTAAAAGAAATCATGAATCATTGAAGTTGGTAATAATTGAATGTTAAATTGGAGATGAATCTGAATTATTTCCCGAAACTCTTTGTAATATTGAAGTGAAGATTGAAAATTTAGCACATTTCTATGACCCGTGAATATAACTTCTTACGTATTACATGCTCTATTACACCACCCAACTTTATCCTTAAGTATAAAAGCCAAGGTTGCAAAGTGTAGTTAAAAAATTCTTTGGAGAATAGAACAATGAGAACCTAAGTTGTAAGTCGTAGTAGTACTAAATTGATGCTTATTTCTCACAATTATGTAGGTAAAAGTTGTTAGTTTAAGAACTCATTTTTTTATTCATACTAAAAGCTACATATTAGATTTTTGCATGATATTTTCCCATGTGTATCATAAATGGAAGGTAAAGACCATTTGTGAAACTTTTATGGAAGAGTGGCATAATTAAAAAGGTAAAATAAGATCTTGGATATAATATTGATAAAACACTATTAATTACAACAAAGAAAAATCAAAATATGAAATTTAGTGATACTTATAAATCAATAGAAATGTAATTATAAGCACATTTTTGTAATGTTTTGGATGATAAGACATACAATTTTTTTAAATATAGGGGTCCCTCATTTGATGAATGTGTCGATGTCAAGTAGATGCTATAGTCCTTTTCATTATTATGTTATTTTGTGTTGGATCTTTAAAATTAAATATCCCTTAAAATAAAAGTTGGTTTGAAAAAAGTTATAGTTTTGGAGGTCTGTGAAAAAATATCCATGGAGGATATGTTATTTTGAAGTTTTAAAAATTTAATTAGACCCTTAATGAACACTGAAAGTAAATATCAATAACATTTAATTTCGATTTACACTTTTTAGGCGTGGGAAAATTTTGAGAACATATATGATAAGAGTTAAACAACCAGAGTGAAAATTAACTTAAGAAATTTTAGTTTTTGTATCAAATGTTTTTATTAGTTTGGTTATATGTTCAATTAGAAAGATAACATTAGAAATTCTATTGCATCAGTTCCCATTAGGGTTCACCATTCTCCTATTAGGGTTTTTAAATGTTCACTGTATTCACTAACTTGTTATATTATTAATCATTAAGAGGTGTTGTTGAACGGTCTTAGAGTTATGGTATAGGGTTTGTGTTAGAAAATACTACCCCTTTGAATTTAAACCTTAGTCTTGGAATTTTAGTTTCAGCCAAACATTTTGGAATATCTTACAAAAAAATTATCTAATTTTTTCCCATTAGGGTTCACCATTCCCCGTATAGAATTTTACAACAAGCACAAATTCTGTTGAAATTTTTTATATTCTTGGTCATTGTGTGTTGATACCAAATTTAGTCTGCTGACATGGACCATTCACTTGAAGACACGTGTCAACCTACGTGGCAATTACAAATACTTCCAACGAACAACACACTGTCACCGAGCTACTCAAGCGCCCCGAGCAACTCAATCATACCGAGCATCTTAGGCACCCCAAGGAACTGAGGGCTCCGAGTAACTTAAGCGTACCGAGCAACTCAGGTGATCCGAGATAATTATCGTGCAAAGCATTTGAAAACGCCCCAAGGGCCCCTAAATTTAAAATCCTTATACTTAAAATCAATTTCCTTGTTGAAATAGATATGCGAAAGCGAAAAGGTGATGGTTCAACTTAAAACAAATTTTAATTTCTTAACAAATTAAAATTAAATCGAGTGAACTTAACTCACAACACACACACAATTCAAATTTCACTTAAACACAATTAATTAATCCAAGTACTAGAATTCGCCTAAGTCATATTTATGAATATTTCCAAATTAGGCCAAACCAATTTTAATCAATAGACTTGAATTAAATAAACAATTACCCAATATTTAATTATGCACCAAATTAAATTAAGTGTGATAATTAAAACCAATTTTATCTTGAATTATCCTAAGCATGAGTTCTAAGTTATTAAGCAAGATAAAATAAATCAATCACACTACGCCGCGATGTACGAGGAAAAACCCAAAACGGGAAACAACCTCGGACGGCCCTAGCCTCAAATCCGCTAAGTACGAAATTTATAATTACAAGACAAAAGACTTACATCACATGACTCGATCCCTCTCAAGACTCGACGCTCCTTCTTGTAAACACCTCCACTTAGCGAATAACCACGGAGCTCCACCGCGGTCTCGGAATCCACCGATCGAACCTTATGTGGTCACCTTCACTCGAACTAGGAGCCTTTCTCCAAGTGGGTAAATCACAAAAAACCTCTTCTTATTTGTGGGATTTAGAAGCAAACCCAAACTTCTCTTCTTCAATGGTGTAGAGAAAAATGGTGCCAAAACTCCAAGAAAGATGTATATATATATTAACTTGGATAAACTAAACTATGGGTGTAAACAAAAGTGTATATTGATTTTCCTTTGAAAATTGACACTTTAAACAATGAACTTTTCCCTAAAATATTTCTTCTCTCAAACACTCTCTAGAGGTTGGTAGGATGTGAAAAGTTAGATTAAAAAAATCGTTTCACGCACATAATAAAGTCTGAGAAAAATCAGTTAAGAAACAAGTGGGGAAGTGGGAGAAAACTGCTAAAAAATTATTCTCTCCAAATCTGGTTCGAACATTTCGTTCGAACGACATTCTCGTTCGAACGAGTCTTCTAACAAAGTTCCAATATGAACTCGTTAGAAGCTCATTACAAATATCGTTAGAACGACCATCTCGTTCGAACGACATTTCGAACAAAGTTCCAGTATGCCATAATGGGAAGTCATTGGCAATCTCGTTCGAACGACTTGTGGTTCGAACGATAATCTCATCCGAACGAACTCACAGAATGTTCAAAAAATTATTTTTAGGCCCAGAAACATTATATACTATATATATAAATTTTAATAGAAAACATTCTGAAAACAAAACACATTTTTAAAAACCTAACACCCAATATAAACAGTTCCAAGATCCTATATATATATATGTAATGCATTCATACCTTGGGTGCATGGAACCATTATTGATGACATAGAAACGAGGCACTTAAACTCGGCATTTTGATGAAGCTTTATACACTTGGTCGCTACGTCCTCAACAAACACGTCATAGGCTTGAAAGATGATCAATATACTCTATCCTACGACTCAAACGTTTTTATTCAGAATTGAGCCATAACTACAAAGGACTCAATTGGAAATTTACGTCCTTACAGCATTCAAATCAAGAGAATCAAAAGACAGCTGCGCATTAAATGCACATCATTATCGTACAGATGTATATGTCTACTAGATAACAACGCATTATCTTTTCATATGTACAGCCTCAAGGCTATAAATACGTTGTAACCTCCTCATAAGTGGGGGACTCGGGATCTCTTGGTAAACTCATTATTGAGATTCCAAATAAACAGTCAGCAATACAAAATAGTGGACGTAGGCCATTCTCACAGGGCTAAACCACTTTAAAAATCCTTTGTCTTATTTATTCATTTTATCTGTGATTGATTAATTAGAGATAATCTAGTTTTTTACATCAACAGATTGGCGCCGTCTGTGGGAATCGACTGTACTTATCGTTTTTCACCAAAACAATTCATTATCTATGGCTGATAATCCGGAATCAAGTAATCGAAACACTAGGGTCCCTCCAAATCTTTTTACTCCCCTAAATGTTCAAGTTCCGGCAGGCATAATGACTAATTTAGCCCAAGGACAAACGGCCATGCGAGAAACCATGCGTTAACTTATACAAACTATTCAAGGTGGAGTGTCAGCCCAGTCAGGATTGCCTTCCCAATTAGGACAAGGAAGTGTTCAAAGAAATACACATTTGCCATCCTCAAGAACTAGAAGAACGTTATTCCCGGAGGCCTCTCAATCCAGACGTACCGGGTCATATCGTACTGAAAGATACAGTGATCCTTTGTATCAAACAGGCCAAACTTCATCAGTACGAGCTAATAGAAGTCCTCCTAGTATTGTGTCGAGGAACTCTCAACGACCATCTGACCTAAGGGAAGGCTCTGCTCAATCACGCCCATCAACTTGTAATGAAAGATCCCAAGAGGAAAACTCAACACGATCAATTACTCGAACCAATAGGCCTGAGGAGGGAAACGAAGCATAGAAAGGCTCTATTCAAAGGTTGGAGGACAAATTAGGGGAAATAGCTGAGGCCAAGAATCATCTACAAAGAACTTTTGTCCAAGGGACACCATTTGTACAGGGAATTGTGAACTTTACCACACGATCAAAATTCAAAGCTCCTACGGTGATGCCTAAATATGATGGAAAAACTGACCCTATCCTTCATATAGAACAACACCAAGCTGCTGCCAATATCTATGCATTTCCAGACGAGATGAGATGCAGGGCATTTTCAGGAACTCTTACCGAATTAGCTTAGATATGGTACAATAACCTTCCTCGGGGAAAGATTGCAGCTTTCTTTCAACTGGTAGAGCTCTTTATCGGGAATTTCTATTTTGGAACGAAACTAGTCAAACGAGTAGCACACTTGCTGAGTGCTAGACAGAAGGCAGGTGAAAGCACCAGGGACTATATTACTCATTTCAATAACGAGAAACTTGAAGTAATTGATTATGAGGAGAAAACAATAATTACTGCCCTGATGAGTGGACTGTTGCCAGATAAGTTGTACTACACTTTAGCCAAAGATCCGCCTAGAACCATGGCAGAACTAATGGCAAAAGCAGCCAAAATCGTGAATGCCGAGGAGACCATGGCTGCAAAGAAGAATGCAGATACTAAAGAGACCAAGTTGGAAGATGGTAAAATAAAAAAAAGGATCAGAAGAATAATGGTGGCAGCAGGCAGTCGAAAGGAAAGCAAGCACTAGAGCAGATAAGGAAATTTGGAAATTATACTCCTCTGAAGGTAGAATATCAAGAACAACGAGGAGCTAGCCTGGCCAGCAAAAATGAAGGCAGATCCTGACAGAAGGGACAAGTCCAAATATTATGAATTCCACAAAGACTATGGTCATACGACCAAACGTTGCATAGCTCTCCAGAATGAAATTGAAGCACTCATCAGACGAGGAAAATTGACTAAGTATATTGATCGCCAAAATGATGGAAAGACCAATAACCGAGGAAGGCAAAGATCTAAATCTCCTCGTCGAGCAAAAGAAGATAAGAATAGAGACCACGATGATGATCCAGAAGATGATCCCGACCTTACTAAAAGACCAAGACAGCCAGAGCGTGAGGTATTTCAATCCATTTTGGATCATTTGAATGTAATGTTATTACAGGTGGAGATGAAGGAGGTGGAGATCTTACTACGGAGAGGAAAGCTTACCTCAATGAGGCTCAAGCTTGCTCGTACATACAGCGAATAAATTTGGCTAAAGATGATCGCTCGAGGAAGGTGAATAAGGACAAACTGGTCATTGGTTTCTCTAAAAATGACCTGGCAGGTGTATTATATCCTCATGATGACCCATTGGTGATCAAGATGAGAATAAAAGAAGTGGTGATTTCGCAGGTGCTAGTGGACAATGGTAGCTCTGCAAACATCATGTTCTACCCATGCTTTGATAGTTTGAACCTAAAGCTAGCCCAGTTGGAGCCCTATTATAGGCCCCTATTTGGTTTTACTGGAAATTTTTTTTTTCCACTTGGGACGATCAAGTTGGATATTCTTATCGGTATATGGCCTGCTTGTCGAACATAAAGAGTACATTTTTTCGTAATGGATAAAAATGTCCAATCAGCTTATAATATCATCATGGTAAGGGCAGGTCTGAAGAAGTTCGAAGCAGTACCATCTACTGTACATCAATGTTTAAAATTCCCAACCAACTTTAGAGTGGAAGTGGTGAAAGGCGATCAGAAAGTAGCTCGGGAATGCTACTATTTATTTATTGAGCAGGAGGAACGCGAAGAATCCAGGAAAAAGACTACTACCTATCAAGTGGATGAAATAGAAGATGCAGAGATTGAAACATTAAACCCTAGAGATGAGTCTCGACTCGTGAAGGGACAGGTCATGGAGGCTACCAAAAATATCATTTTGGATGACGAACATCCGGAACGAACAACTCAAATTGGTGCATCACTGGATGTATCGATAAAATAGGAATTGATAGTATTTCTAAGATGTAGAAAATAGACTTTTGAATGGAGTCATGAAGAGATGCCAGGGATAGACCCGAGTTTTTTGTGCCACGAGCTCAATGTGAAGAAGGATATCAAGCCAGTGAAGCAGCGAAGGAGGGTGTTCAGCCCTAAAAAGAACCAAGCTATACAGGAAGAAGTAGAGAAACTACAAAAAGCTCTTTTATTGAGGATGTCAAATATCCTGATTGGCTAGCAAATGTGGTGATGGTAAAGAAGAAAAATAACAAGTGGAGGATGTGTGTAGACTTCATTGATCTTAATAAGGCATGTCTAAAGGATCATTTTCCTTTGCCCCGAATCGATCAACTGGTGGATGCTACCTCGGGGCATGAATTGTTGAGTTTCATGGATGCTTATTCTGGTTACAACCAGATTAAAATGAATCCTGAGGACAGGGAGAGTACCTCTTTTATCACCCCAAGGGGAACTTATTGCTATAATGTTATGCCTTTTGGACTTAACAATGCAAGTGCGACATATCAGCGGCTGATGAATAAGGTGTTTGCAGAGAAAATCAGTCATAACATGGAGGTTTATGTTGACGATATGCTGACGAAGAGCAAGAAAGATGTTTATCATCTAGTTAACCTAGGTCAGACCTTTAATCAACTAGAGAAATATCAAATGAAGCTGAATCCCACTAAATGCATATTCGGAGTACGAAAAGGCATGTTTCTCGGATATATTGTTAACCAACGAGGCATCGAAGCGAACTCTGAAAAGATCAAAGCCCTATTGGAGCTACGATCTCCAACTACGAAGAAGTAAGTACAAAGCCTCACAGGGCGAGTCGCAGCGCTCAACAGATTTGTGTCACGAGAAATAGACAGATGTCTCCCATTCTTCAAAATACTCCAAAAAAATTTTGAGTGGAACGATGAATCTGAGGAGGCCCTTCAAGAATCGAAGACATATCTGGGGGCACCTCCATTATTACCTAGACCAGTGATGGGAGAAAGACTATACTTGTATCTGGAAGTTTCTGAGGATGCAGTTAGCTCGGCATTGATAAGAGTGGAAGATGGAGTGCAGAAACCAGTCTACTACACCAGCAAGGCATTCCGAGGGGCAGAAATCAGATATCCAAAGTTGGAGAAGCTAGCACTAGCACTGATCGAATTGAGTAGAAGGATGAGGCCATACTTTCAGGCCCATACTATAGTGGTGTATACTGATATGCCATTGAGACAGGCTCTGTACAAACCAGATAAATTAGGAAGATTAATGTACTGGGCAGTAGAACTTAGTGAATATGATATAGTTTATGAGCCTAGATGTCCCTTAAGGGGCAGGCAGTAGAGGATTTTATCACAAAGTTTACTTAATCTGATACCTTCGAAGAACAAGAGTTTAATACAAACCAACCCGTGAAGATTATGGAATCATCAAATTTGACCCCCGACCAACCTACATCTATGGACGAGCAGCGAGAAGTGTTGGGGGAAGATAAAAGGAAGCACCAAATATTCCACTGAGGAGCTCTGACTGACCAAGAGTTTGATAATGAGGTACCTGTATGGAATCTGTATGTGGATGGCTCTTCGTGCACTACAGGCAGTGGAGCAGGAATTATTTTAAACAGTCTGAATAAGATTGATATAGAGTATGCTCTACGCTTTCAATTTAAGGCTTCTAATAATGAGGCCGAATATGAAGCTATGATCGTGGGTCTAAGTCTGGCCAAAACTATGAAGGCAAAACAGGTTGTTGTATTCAGTGATTCCCAGTTAATCATAAATCAAATTCTGGGGGTGTATGCACCAAAAGGAGAGTTAATGATCAAGTATCATTCAAAATCAATGGAGGTTGTATCGAGTTTTACTATAGTTCAGGTGATTAGAATACCAAGATTGGAGAAAGTAAGAGGAGACGCCCTAGCTCAGTTAGCATCAGCCACACGCACCGAGCTATGAAGAATAATCCTAATAGAAATAATGGCTGGTCAGAGCATAGACGACGATTTGATGATGAACTTCATTGCCCTCGACTTGGGACCATCTTGGATGGACCCCATCAGGGCCTATATTGAAGAGGGGGCTTTGCCAACTGATAAACTCACAGCCAAGAAACTGAAGTTTAAAGCTGATCATTATGTATTGACCAGTGATATTTTATATAGACGAGGAGTTATAGCAGGGCTATAAAGATGTCTCCATCCCTCCGAAGTGAAAAATTTAATCGAAGAGGTTCATGAAGGGTCTTGTGGAGCCCATGTAGCAGGTCGGACACTTTTGCAAAGAATAACAATGCAGGGGTATTACTTGCCAAGAATGAGAGCTGATTGTGTAGCTTATGCCAAGAAGTGCGATAAATGCCAACGTTTCTCCTCCATCCGAAGAACTCCCCAAGCATTGTTAGCACCCATCATGTCCCCTTGGCCATTCTCCATGTGGGGAATAAACTTGGTCGGGCCACTTCCAGCGACCAGGGGAAGATTCAAATACCTCGTGGTTACTGTGGATTATTTTACTAAATGGGTGGAAGCTGAGACTCTCATTGATATGACATATGACAAAGTCTATCAATTTATTTAGAAAAATATTATTTACAGATATGGTCTCCCACATGCATTCATTACTGACCATGGAACCCAGTTTGATAACGAGGAGTTTACTGCATATTGTCATCAATCCAATGTACTAAAGATCCACTCTGCACCGGGCCATCCCCAGAGAAATGGGAAAACTGAGGTGACAAACAGAACACTACTGAATGGTTTGAAAAAACGACTGGATGATGCAAAGGCAAATTGGATTAACGAGCTACAATCTGTGTTGTGGGCTTATCGCACCACACCACGAACAGCAACGGGAAAGTCCCCATACATGCTGGCATTTGGGAGTGAGGCTATCATACCTGTTGAATTGGGTCTACCTACGCATAGGGTGCTTAATTTCAATTCTCCTATCAGTGACTTGATGAGAATATTAGACCTGGATATGCTCTAAGAAGTTAGGGAAGAAGCAGCAATAAAGAATGCAGCATATCAACAACGAATAACTTTGTTCTACAACAAAAGAGTGAAGAAGTGTGATTTTAAGGAAGGGGATTATGTTCTGAAGAAAGTTATCCAAAAGCATAACAAACTGGAAGCCAACTGGCACGGACCCTACAGAGTAACAGAAGTTGTTCATCCAGGGACATACAGGATTGAAACTTTGGAAGGAGAAGAATTTAAGAATGCATGGAATGCAGAGCATCTGCGCAAGTATTATCAGTAATTGAAATTCCTATGTAATGCAGTTTCTTCAATATGAATAAATAGACGTTTCACCCATTTTCTTTCTTTGTTGAATTTTTTTTCGGAATATTAGTGCTACACACTACACAAATCCAAATTCAGATCAACATACCACTAACCACCAACTCTGGTTGGTCGGAAACTCTATACCACCAACTCCGGTTGGTCGGGAACTTAATACCACCAACTCCGGTTGGTCAATTCAATTACCACCAACTCCGGTTGGTCGGGAACTCTATACCACCAACTCGGTTGGTTGGGAACTTAATACCACCAACTCCGGTTAGTCAACAATTCAATTACCACCAACTCCGGTTGGTCAATTCAATTACCACCAACTCCAGTTGGTCGAAAACTTAATACCACCAACTCCGGTTGGTCGGAAATTCAATTACCACCAACTCCGGTTGGTCGGGAACTTAATACCACCAACTCCGGTTGGTTGGCAATTCAATTACCACCAACTCCGGTTGGTCGGGAACTCTATAGCACCAACTCTGATTGGTCAGGAAGTCAATTACCACCAACTTCGGTTGGTCGGGAACTCTATACCACCAACTCTCGTTGGCCGGAAATTCAATTACCACCAACTCCGGATGGTCGGGAGCTCTATACCACCAACTCCGGTTGGTCAGCAATTCAATTACCACCAACTCCAGTTGGTCGGGAACTCTATACCACCAAATTTGATTGGTCGATAATTCAATTACCACCAACTCCGGTTGCTCGGAAACTCTATACCACCAACTCCGGTTGGTCGACAATTTAATTACCACCAATTCCGATTGGTCGGGAACTCAATACAACCAACTCCGATTAGTTGGTACCAAACTAGGTAAGAAGTTGGACGACCTCCCAGGGTAATAAGGTAATTCATACGAGATTATTACAACTAAGCAGGAACATGGGATGCAAATCATCCCATTGCTTAGGCCCAAAGAGTGACAACTCACTATAATCAAACAACAAATGGGATAAGTATAGTATATACATATATTTACCAACCAACAAGCAAGGACATTCTACAAATTATTTAGAAGAAAATGAAATGGCAAGGGACAAACTTTTTCTTCATTAAAGTAAAGCAGATTACACAAGATATGAACTCTAATTCATTACATCAAATATCATATTCTATTGGTTTCCTTCCCTCTTCTTTTGACACAGGTTCTACGCTAGCTGGAGGATCATCTAAGGCATAAGGGGAATTTATAAAGTTTAGATCTCGCAGCATTCTAACATTCATTAAGGATGGCCGCTCGAGCAAGTGTTTTGGACGAGCTATCTCAAAGTTTGCATGAAAACTGTAATCACCGAGATACTTGGAAATCCGGCATCGAGGAATTTCACGAGAAGGAATCCAACTAATATCAAGCTTAAAAGGAGGCACGGGTAAATCAAGGACCCCAGGTTCATAGTAATCCCACAGGAAATGACCTTGTTCCAGCTTCAAGACACATAATGCATTTAACCACCCTTGTTTGTATCCTTTGTTGTTCGACTACTGCAAACGAGCATCAAGGTTATATAGAGCTTCATTATACCTAGCCATCCATAATTCCCTGGGCTACTTGTGAAATTAATAAGTCAATCTCTCAAGTTGCTCGTAGAGCTTCTTCACCAAAATTTCTTTACTTTCTAGAGCAGAACTTTGATTAGAGAGTTGCTCGGTGAAGTTCAGAATTTTCTTAGACATTTCTGCCAAGGCTTGGTTATTCTTCATCAACTGAACGACTTGATTCTCTAAAGCAGATTAAGTTCTCGCTTCTTCTATGGTAACCCGACCAGCCCTTGCTCATCCCTGAGAAGATCTTGCTCATCCACGAGTAGATGTGGAGGATCCAGCTCGTTTTAAAGTTTCTAACTCATCTCGTAAGTTAGCATTTTCTACCTCCAAGAAAGAAAAACCTTCATAATTAATAGGGACCAAGGCTCCCAAGGAAGACGCAACAGATTTGAGTTATTTTATTTCCTCCTGCAAAGAAATGTTCTCCTGCTCCAACAACTTGGTGATATGTCTATGTTCCAGGACACTTTCCTTCTTCTCATGAGCAGAGATGAATTTGTCGTATCCTTTGTCAGCACTCAATTATTTGTACTTTTTCTCATAGCCTTAATGCAGAAGTGTGGTGGATTATTTGTACTGCTGTTGGAGTTCCTCGATTGTTCCTTGAAGATCTTCAATCATATCGTAGTAGGCCATATTGTTGGCTATAGCACGATCGAGTAAGCACTTCAGGTACTGATAAGCATCAATGGCTCGTTCAGAAGCATCTGAACCAAGGATATCAATGATTTGAGCTTCAGTAAAATCAGCATGACCATCTTTGAAATAGTCATTGCATTTCTTCATTAACTTTGAATCATGAGCTGATAAAAGTTCCATCCTAGCCATAAACTAGTAAAGAGAAGAAATAAAAAGAATCAATAATGATGCAGACAAAGCGAGTAAAAGAGAAATTCAAGAAGAACAAACAAAGTTTAAATTTTTATTCATCATAAGAGGAGATACATAGTTCAAGGTTACATTCAAAAAAATAATAAAATAAAAAACCCGAATAACTTTACACCTTTTCCTTGTTTCCTACGACTTCCTCAGAAGGTTTGGAGGAAGGAGTTGGTTGCTCGAAAAGTAAGGGTAGATGCTCGTCAGAAGTGATGGCTGGTTGGAGTTGCTCGAAAGGTTGAACAACAGAAACAGTAGGGACCTGATCTTCAGTCATCATAGAAGATTCATCCAAAGAAGCTTCATCTTCTTCTTCTTCTCTAGGAGAGAGAGGAGGGCCATGAGTGTGCTGCTGGAACAACTCAGAATTCTCAGCAACCTTCAACCCCTGTAAGGCTGCTACCCATCCATCCCTAAAATATTTGACACTGGCATACTCCATTTGAGAAGACATGACAGTCAGGACCTTATTCCATCCTTTGTCCCAACCAGCACTGAATGATTTTTTAACTGCAGTTATCCTTTTTGCCTTCTCTGAGGAGGTCCTCTCCCTAAGGAGCTCTTCGGTAGACTTCAGCTTTTCTTCTACCTATGTCTTGTGTCGCTCGACATCTTGAAGCCTGGAAACATTCTCCTCAGAATATTTAAGCTTGACCTCAAGCTCCTTGTTTCTCTGTTCAGCCTCCTTCAATTTTTTCTCCAACTCTTTGGAGGTAGTTTCAACCTGATCTCGATTTGATTCAACAGACTTTAATTTCTTCTCCCAAGCAACTTTGTCTTCCTTATATTTCTGATGAGATTCTCTCAAAGACTGGGTTAGTCCAGCAAAAGCCTCCTCCACTCCACCCGAGGAGCTTGAAGACCTGATAGCTTCATCCTTCTTCAAAATGCTGTTGAAACATGTCACAAGCTGAAAAAAGAAAGAGCTTTAAGTCAATACATGACCATAGTATTAAAACAATAAAGGGGTCAAGTTAAGGATACTACTGAAGTAATGTGTTGAGCAGCCAGTGTAGTAAGTTTCTCAAGAGAAAAGGTGTCTTCAACACCTTGGGACTCTGGAACAGTGCAGGATCTTACCAAGATCACAACAGAGCTCGGAGTAACAAGAGTTGGAATACTACCTTCAACATTTGAAGGTTGAGGGATAGGTTCAACAAGTCTCTTAGAAGAACTTCTTTTAATCTCCTCAGAGGAGCAGGAGCATTTTCAATTAAAGATATTATCTCTATTGGGGAGATGACAATAGTCTTACTCGGAGGCACATGGGGCTTCTCGTCAACTTCCTTGGCAGCAGTAGGAGGGGGTACATCTATAGTCTTTGTCCCTTCTTTTGGGACATCTTGTTTACTTTTATTTGCCTCCACGGTGGCAGAGGCAGACTTGTCAAAAAAGGCAGGATCTCTTCTCTTCTTCATCAGATCAGTGATGGGAATGCTCAAGTCAGAAGAAGAACCTTCCACACTGGTTTCAGAGGTTGGTACTTGGTCAAGATCAACAACCACAGGACGATGACGAGCAATAAAAGACGAGGTATAGCTTTAGTATTGCAATAAATAATAAGCATATCTAATATGCTCCCCATCAACAGATTGATGCAAGCCCCAGATAAGTTTTAAATGCTTTATATTAACATCAGTCTCTTTTGGAGGCTTTCTTTTACTGTCAACTGTATCAAACAAAAACAAATGTCAATGATGAATTTTATCAAACACAAAGAAAACAAGATTTTAAAAATAAAAACAACCTATCACATTGCCATAAGGTGGACATCTGGGACCTTGGTATACATCATCTCAATTTAATGGAGGGTGTTGTCAATTTTTCATCACAACCCCAAGATCAAAATAGTCCCTATTGGCATCAGGAAGATTGATAACTAAAGCTCTATTTGAAAACCTAGTTTTTAAATAGAATATGGTATCACTGACAACCCATTTATAGCAATACATAATCTCTGGAATTCCTAATCGAGTTCCATGAAGTTGATTTAACCTATGTACGCCATTAACCATCCTCCATGTATTTGGAGCTACTTTTGCAGGTACAATATCAAAATATTAGCAAAACTCCAAACACAGGGGATTTAGCGGGAAAGAAAAGACACATTCGACTACAAAAAGACTTGGGAACCAATGTCCCTCAGCCAAAGAAAAATAATCAGAAGGACCATAAATTTCTTCCAAAATAACCCAAGAAAGGATTGAAAACTCATACCAAAATTTGTCTAACGATTCAACAAGATAAACCATGGTGAGTAAAGAAAATAAAGAAGAGGGAAGCAAATCTTATAGAGGGAATAAATATCAGTTGTCAATAAACAATGGAAAGAACAAAGGCACAAGATAGAGAGAAGATCAAGAGTTTAGAGATACAGATTTGAAAAACGAAAAATGATAGGATTTCTGTCGCACTTAAATACTTTACCTCGGGAATAGAGAAAAATAATGATTACAAGGAAAGACATTTGCGTTTTAGACGGCTAAAAGAAGAAAAGGGCACAAATATCGAAGTGATCGTGAAAATTCAAAATATTTATGAAGTGTGATATCATGCGCTCAAAAAGGAATTATAAAATTCTCCTAAAATCCATAAAGATCCGTAATCCAAGCAGTTTTCAAGCAAAATGTTCCACACACTCCTTCAACCTCAACTGTGAAACATTGGGGGCTTCTGTTGATACCAAATTTAGTCTGCTGACGTGGACCATTCACTTGAAGACACGTATCAACCTACATGGCAATTATAAATACTTCCAATGAACAACACACTGTCACTAAGATACTCAAGCGCCCCGAGAAACTCAATCATACCGAGTAACTTAGGCACCCCGAGGAACTGAGGGCTTTGAGCAACTTAAGCGTATCGAGCAACTCAGGCGGTTCGAGCTACTTAGCGTGCAGAGCATTCAAATCAAGAAAATCAAAAGATAGTTGCGCATTAAATGCACATCATTATCATACAGATGTATATGTCTACTAGATAACAGCGCATTATCTTTTCATATGTACATCCTCAAGGATATAAATACGTTGTAACCTCCTCATAAGAGGGGGACTCGGGATCTTTTGGTAAACTCATTATTGAGATTCCAAATAAACAGTCAGCAATACAAAATAGTGGACGTAGGCCATTCTCACAAGCCTGAACCACTTTAAAAATCCTTTGTCTTATTTATTCATTTTATCTGTGATTGATTAATTAGAGATAATCTAGTTTTTTACATCAACAGTGAGTAATCTAAAAATAGTCACTTGGAAATTATTTAAGGTTTAGGTTTTAGGGTGTAGGGCTTTCATTAGAAAACCTTGCACTAACAAATATAAACCTTAAACCCTAACCCTGAAACAATTATGTTGTCCAAATTATTTTATATTAAATGTTTCGTTGAAAAATAAGGTATTCAAATAAATATACATGAATTTTTATGGGAGTATATGCAAGTTTTCTGTGTACTTACAATGTACCCGTAATTTTTTAATGAAATGTTTATAGTTCATGTGTACAATACTAGTTTAGTTTGTAATTTGACAATTTTTTGGGAATGATTCATTAAATTTAGGTATAGAGTAGTTTTACCGTTGAGTGAGATTTGTCTTACTTAAGAACGTAAGATGCAATATTGTGTTATATGTAAATAAAATAATGATCCAAATACTTCCCGTCTAGATATTGTATTAAAAATATTTGAAAGATGTTAGTGTTACACATACATTTTCACACCCCATCCCCACAAAATAAAGATAACTAAATAATTAATAAAACACATCCATTTTTCGAACAAATTAAGATTATTTCAAGGTTTAAATGCGGAATATTAAAAACCCAATCATTTTGAGGATACGCCCCTTAAACAAACTCCAAAATAAACTATGTTAATTACAACTATTACATTGTTCAAAAATTGACAGAACTCTGTTGCGACCCAACAAACACTCTAGACCTGGCAGTGGCAGCTCCAAGACATAAAATATAAACATATAAAACCATGAGTTTAAAATCTTAGTGAACGTACTACATCTATATATACTAAAAATATATGCTAACGTATCACATGTATATATAAACATCTCAATCTATGTGCTAAGTTAGGCCATACAAATATCCGAAGTTTAGTAAACCCCACATCTCTCACCCATATCCAACAAAGATATCCATAGGTTTCAATAACCCAACATCTCTTGAATTGCATAGAAACCCAACATATCTTGAATTTTATAAATCTGTAACATCCCACCATCTCTAGAATTTTAAATAACAACCCAACATATCTTGACTTTTATAAATCTATAACATCTCTATATAATGTATTCATATCATATCAATAATCAACTCAATGATCACCTTACATGTGTTCTTACTTATTCTTTTCCTAGTCAAACGGAGTCGTAGTCACTAATTTCATGTCTTATAACACTACCATTATCCTATAAAATATGATTAATTTTCATAAACTCGCTAATTTAACTCAAATATATCACGCATTCGTATGTTTCCCCTCATTTATAGTTAATCATAATTCTCACAATCATTTCATTTAAGCATTATTAAATAATAAAACTTTAAATGCTATAATAATACTAATTCGTGCTTACAAGAGGTTAATATGTCACTAATTAATTTAAATCCCATACTAATCAAGCATAAATAATAATTAATAAAATTGTTACAAAAAGTCATACCAATGTACTCTATAAATTGAGTACACTAACTTTAGTTCTCCTTAACATATCAATTTCTATATAGATAACCCGTTAAAAATCAGTATTTGGTTAATATGTTCCTTAATGAGTTGCATATCAAAATAATAAATTACATAATCGTGTTCCTCTCGTATCGTGACACGACTTTTATTTTGGCAGTCATATTTAAGCTAACTCAAATAGACCTATAAAGCATAGACAAGTTAATAGGAGCTTAAAATGTACTAACGTTAAATGTTGTGATCGCTTAAATAAGCTATGATACCAATTTATAAAATATGACTGTGTGATAATTGATTAAATTCGCAAATTTCTAATTTGGCACATTTATTTAATTAGAGTCTATTTTTAAACCAAATTAATTCATCCCCTAAACATGCAACTACGTATCAAACCAAATAAGATACAGCATGCGACACAAATTTCAGGAAAAATCCCCGAAGGGAAAAACCGTTTTATTTCTAGAACTCTGACAAGTATATAAGACCATTGACTTACATACCATCTTGATTTCGCCCACAAGAGTAACGCACGGTGTCTTCGTCAAACCTTTAAAGCAATGGCTAGAAATCAATAGTGGTTCACGCGCAGCTATACCACAAGGACCGCAGTCCAGACACGCAGTCTAAAATCTTCGCAAGGACTCCCTCCACAATAACATGCAGCTCTCCGGTTGTAGATTTCTCCCCACAAAGAATTATCAACAATAAAGTGTGTTCTTGAACACCAAAAAAATTCACCAAAGCATATGGATTTTTTGTGAATTGAAAACAAAAAGGAATTAAGCCCTAAAAGAAGAAGTCAAAAGGATTCTGCAGTTTCGTAGTTTTCTGTGTTTCAAAACGGTAGGACTTCTTAATGAGAACGAAACCATTTAATGAGTGTTTATACAAAATCACGTCGCCTCGGTATATGAGCTCATTCGAACAAGAAAGAGGTCTTGCGCGAACGAGATACGCGTGTCGTTCAAACGACATCGCGCGACATCACATGTCGCTCGAACTAGATGATGATCTCGCTTGAACAACCTGGGCATCAAAATCGAGGAATGCTACAGAACTTAAAAAATTTACTCATTCTCAAATTTTGACGAAAAAGTCCGCTCCAACACTTAGAAAATACTTTGTAAAAATATCCCAAAAGATCTAAGTGTAATGTTAAGGTATTTAAAACATAACCTTACCAAAGTAAACTTTGCGGAGTCTTTTTGATGAAGAACTTGATATTCGGATCCGTCTTTGATGCTTGAATGTTCTTGAATGCTCTTCAGCGGTGTAGTGTATACGACATAATTAATTGTCACAGACATTTATAAAAATATGTCCTTACAAATATCCTCCTATGTCTATACCAGTACATACATAAAAACATCTGAATTATCAAATACAAAAATGCCTACACAAATCTACCCTCCTATGAATAAATTTCCAAGATCTGAAACTGTTCTTCAAAAATCTTCATCAAATCTCAAAGATTTTCTCATTAGGGTGTGCAACATAATGATCAAATACAAAAATGCCTATACAAATCTACCCTCCCATGAATAAATTTTCAAGATCTCAAACTCTACTTCAAAAATCTTCATCGAATCTCAAAGATATTCTCATCAGGGTGTGCAACATAATGATCATCAATCTTTGTACCTACACACATGAGATAAAGCAAAAACCTTCGTGACGCATCGAGTTTGAAATGATATAAGAATAAATCAATAATAAATAAAATCTCCCCCATAATTCAAAAACTACCCCATAACATGATAATTCTTTCTCCCCCTTTTTATGCTGTCCCCAAATAGACAGATAAGAAGAAACAATCAAAACATAGAGTGTCACGATAAAATGCATAGCAAACAAGGATCAAACTACGTGCATGTAAAGTAATATCTCAAAATATTTCACAAACTATTTTTGATTTTTTAAATTTTTCATACAAAAATAAGATACCAAAAATCACACAACATGTATTTAAACTAAAACAACCAAGTCATGGAAATGGAATGAATGGGGGTGAACACATTCGATAGGTAAATAAACTCAATCAATCATATGTGCACGATGAATACGTGTACTCCTAACGAATGAACATCAAAAGTATCCTTAGGTGTAAAACTTGTTGAATTTAGATGACATCATCTTACTCAAATCAACAAATGAAAGTCAAAGTGATTTCCACACCAAAAACGTCCAAAACTATTTAATGCTTTTTCAAGACTTTCAAGGACGTGCAAACCCGTTTTAAATTTCATCCAAACTCCCTCATGCATATTTTCTTTTAGAGCTAATCTAAATTCTCAAACATTGGAGAATTGGTGAAAAAACCTAATGGCCCCTTTTTGGCATGAATTTCTTTTTATTGCCTTTAAATTTTTTCGGGCTCTTTTAAACCTCTTTGGACCCCAGATAATAAAATTCCTCAATTTTTTAGGTCCGATATAACGATGGCTTAGTATTCGCGAAGGTCAAATGTGAACCTCTCACAGCCCTTCCCCGTTTTCAAATAAAGCACACAACCTCACAAACGGCTCTTACATGCACAAATTTCTTATCAAGTTTTATCGCGCTTGGTTTGTTTTAAGGACAGGATTGAAGTGAAAACCCAACCAACATGTGAAAAGACAAGAACAATAATCAAATAAATCCGTGCATATGTGAAATAAAGGAAATCATGAGTCAAACATGTATGAAGTAACACTTAATTACATCTTAATGACTCCACGCATTATAAAGCACATGGATGAATTGACCTATTGTCTCAAAACCCTATCAAATAGTCACATGGATAAATGGAATGATGTTGTGACTCGGTCATCCTAAGTTTTCATCCATAAAAGGTGCAAACAAAATACAAAACTCTTTTTGGATTTTTCATCAATTTTATCAAATAAAATCTTTTTGTATTTTTCAAAAAATTTCAAAAGTAAAAATTTATACAAAAAGTACATGTCACAATGCTAGCAAACATACATATCATGAAGCAAAAAAAAAAACTAACGTATGACAAACATGCGAACACAATCATCTATATGATATGGCAAGAGAAGATTATGTGCAAGCAAATGAGAATCAACTAGTCTAAAATCTAGTGTATCCAAAAGTGATTTCCTAACCCAAACAGATATAACACATTGACACGGGGTTTTGGGAACCAACAAAATACTAGACTTCGACTTACTAGGACTTCTTCCAAGATCAAAACAAAATCTCCTAAGGTGACCTTTCCTACCGCAATGTGAACATGTGTAAACGGGAGGAATGTTACCTAAAGTTTGATCTTTTCTAACGTCCTTGGGATTAATTGACCCTCTAAAACAAAAAATGGTTTTGGCTTTAGCATTAGAAGCATGAGAACAAGATGAAACATTACCATCACTATCAAACCTACTTGAATCATTTAAATCATTTTTCAATTTCAAAATATTTTATTGAAGCAACAAATTATACTCTTCCAAAGACAGGGATTTCTTTTTCAAATTTTCAATTAAACTTAACAGTTTAGCGCGCTCCACCTAATTTAAAAAAAAATCCCTAAGAATCTTTTCACGTGCCGTAAAATCATCGATTAATTCTTTATCCTCGACGGCACAAACGGGAACCCTATAATTTTTAAGGTCCTCTAATTCTTTTTCTAAAAATAGGACCCTATCATCACTCTCCTTCTTGGACAATTCTAAAGCAACAAAGTCGTGGTCCAAGGCAACAAATTTCTCGTGATAAAAATCTCTTTGATTTTGAACCGTTTGCAAAAGATCCATCGCGGATTTAAAACAAGAATTTTCTTTTTCCAAAAAATCAATTCTTTTAGCAAACGTCAAATTAAAATGATTTATATCATCAAAACTCTGACTCGTGTCATCAAAGGGGGGCATCCGATTACATAAGTGCTCCAGCGGGAAAAATTGCGATTTTTCACAAAACTGATTTTTTTAAAAAAATCAATATCACACAAATTTTGCGGAAAATAGGAATACATAATAAAATAGTGCAACCTGCTCTAATACCAATTTGACGACGTGAGAAGTCAAATTGTATCAAAAAATATAAATCCTTAAAAAATCAAGATCACGTGATAAATTAGCGTAACCCGCTCTGATACCAATTTGTAAACGTGGTGATCGCTTAAATAAGCTCTGATACCAATTTGTAAAATATGACTATGTGATAATTGATTAAATTCACAAATTTCTAATTTGGCACACTTATTTAATTAGAGTCTATTTTTAAACCAAATTAATTCATCCCCTAAACAAGCAACTACGTATCAAACCAAATAAGATATAGCAAGCGACACAAATTTCAGGAAAAATCCCCGAAGGGAAAAACCTTTATATTTCTAGAACTCTGACAAGTTTACAAGACCATTGACTTATATACCATCTTTCTTTCGCCCACAAGAGTAACGCATGGTGTCTTCGTCAAACCTTCAAAGCAACGGTTAGAAATCAGCAGTGGTTCACGCGCAGCTATACCACAAGGACCGCAGTCCAGACACGTAGTCTAAAATCTTCACAAGGACTCCCTCCACAATAGCACGAATCTATCCGATTGTAGAGTTCTCCCCACAAAGAATGATCAACAGCAAAGTGTGTTCTTCAACACCAAAACAATTCACAAAAGCATATGGGATTTTTGTGAATTGAAAACAAAAAGGGATTAAACCCTAAAAGAAGAAGTCAAAAGGATTCTGCAGTTTTGCATTTTTCTGTCTTTCAAAATGCTAGGACTTCTTAATGAAAATGAAAAAATTTAATGAGTATTTATACAAAATCACATCGCCTCGGTATACGAGCTCGTTCGAACGAGAAAGAGGTCTCTCGCGAATGAGATACGCGTGTCGTTCAAATGACATTGCGCGACATCACATGTTGCTCGAACGAGATGCTGATCTTGGTTGAACGACCTAGGCATCAAAATCGAGGAACGCTACAGGACTTAGAAAATTTACTCATTCTCAAATTTTGACAAAAAAGTCTGCTCCAACACTTAGAAAATATTTTGTAAATATATCTCAAAAGATCTAAGTGCAAAGTTAAGGTATTTAAAACATAACCTTACCAAAGTAAACTTTGCGGAGTTTTTTTGATGAAGAACTTGATATTTGGATCCGTCTTTAAAGCTTGAGTCACTAGTGATAGCCATTCCATTTCAGTCAGTGATAGCATATAATCAAGTCCCACATGCCTCCATAGTTGTTTCATCATCATCTGACTGAAATGGAATGGCTATCACTGGTGACTCTGTAGCTAAGCATATTAAAGTTTTTTAAAATATTGTTGATACGGATTAGTGCCCAAAATATTTGAAAAACAGTTGCAAGTATTTAAATGAAATAATAATAAAGAAGTAGGATATATTCATGTTATCTTAGTGTCACACTTACATGACACCTCCCAGATGAATCCCTAGTATGCTATTAAGAACTATGTACATCACGTACCACTCCTGGGCCACTAGGTCGGAATCCCACCACCAAAATGTAAACACATAGCGGAGTCAGTCATATACATACATCAGTGGGTCATAACCATACCACATCACACCCAACTGGACTCGAAACCAACATTTATCCTCACGCACGAATAGTGGTCATGCAACAGGTAAAATGATCTCGAAAAAACAATCTCTAACGATAGCATATTAGAGTAGTTATGTTCACGTAAAATCAACCACACATAGACATATATATATTAGACACACTCAATACGTATACATACATATATACATACATATACATATATAAATACATACACACACACACACACACACACACACATATATATATATATATATATCCATATAATAAGATGGCATGGTTTTTGAATTGTCTAAGCACAATAACGGTCTAGATCTTGCCACATCTCCCACTAAAAATGAAGGGCTTAGATTAAATCTTCAAATTTCATTTAAAATTTGAAAATTCTGATTTCCCCCCCCCCCCCACATTTCATTTCATTTGAGAAATAAAGCTTTAATTCAAAATTTGAATTTTAACACACACCCCCCTCCCCCCATTCCAACTCACACGGTTCTCTCTCTCTCACTCTCACTCTCACTCTCACTCTCTCTCAGACGATTCTCTCTCTCTCCCTAACTCACACACACCGGTAACTCCCCACCCCCCCTTCCCCGCCCCTCCCGCCCCCTCCAAACCCCCTCCCCACTCACCCGCCCCAGCCCCTGCCCTCCCCCTTCCCCGCCCCTCCCGCCCCCTCTAAACCCCCCTCCCCCTTCCCCACTCACCCGCCCCTGCCCTCCCCCCTTCCCCGCCCCTCCCACCCCCTCTAAACCCCCCTCCCCCTTCCCCACTCCCCCGCCCCTGGTAAACCCCCCTCCCCTCTCCCCCCTTCCCCACAAACACACACACGCACATAGGCACAAACACACACACGCACACAGAAACACACACACACGCACACACGCACTCAGAAACACACACACACCCGCACACAGAAACACACACACGTACACACAGAAACACACGCACACACATCTGACTTTTTTTTTTGTTTGTTCTTCAACAGGTATTCTTCAAGAGGTATTCTGCACATTTGGGGTTTTAATCGTGCCTTAACAGCTAACTAAGGTACGATTTTTGTTGGTTTTTGTTCATTTTTTTACTGACAATTTGGGGTTTTAATCGTACCTTAACAGCTAACTTTTTATTTTTGTTTTTGTTTGTTGACAGTAGTACATACGATTTTTGGTGGGGTGGTTGATCTAAACTTTGTTTTTTCATTTGGGGTTTTAATTTTACACGATTTTTTTTTTCGTTTTACATTTCGGATTTTAATCGTACCTTAACAGCTAACTATTTTTGTTGGTTTTTGTTCGTTTTTTTACTGACAATTTTTTTTACTTTTGTTTTTGTTTTTTGACAATAGTACATATAGGTCCAAAGGATTTCAGAATCGAAAAAAGTGCCACTGTGTGTATGCTGCACTGTGTATGGTATAACCCAATTGATTTGTTTTCATCAATTGCAAGCGTATGGTATAAGCACACCACTGTGTGTAGGTCTGTTTTCATCATTTGTGCAGGTCTGTTACTTTTACTTCTAATTCAATTGTGCAGGTCTAATTCAAATATGCAGGTATATTACTTCTAAGTCAATTCCAAGATGTAACAGTTTTATTTTTCCTTTGCAAGTTTATTACTTCTAATTTATTTTTGTTCTTGAATAGAAGAAGGGTAGTTTTTGGTTTTCATTTGATTTAATTCCATTTTTTTACTGTTAGTGTACTAATTTTTTACCCCTTTGAACAATGACTATTTTTTTAGTTCACTAAATTCCATATCAAGATTATGAATTGAAGTGTAACAGGCTGTTATATAGCAACCACGTTTTTTATTTAATACTTTCATTTTCATAGTTAATGGGCCATTGACATGATACTCATTTTTGTTAATACTACTTCTATGGAATTTGTATCAATCTCTTTTTTTGTACACCTTCAATCCCAATTTAATTATTTTTAGCTATGGCATTATGGTACTACAACGTGTTGTTAGAGTATTGAGTTTTGTGATGGCATAAATTTTCGTAAAAATAAAGTTATGAGTTAAGTTGTTAGGCTCTTCTCAGTTTCTCTCTTTCCTTTTAATTTTTTGTACGGCCGTGTGCAGGACTTATCTTGATTTCTCCTATCAGACTACATGTATATGAAGCTATTTTTTTATTCATTGCGGTTACTCATTCAAAGAAGTTTCTTGGCTTCTATACAATTTCATGATAAATGTTCTAGATCTATTCAAACTAAATTTCTTGGCTTCATTACCATAGTAGGTCAACTATTCTCTTTAAAGTTTAGACTAAATTTCTTGATTGACCGTTTTGTTTTTATTCACGGGTTTTGACTTTTAGTTGAAACCTTATACCATATTCTTTCTATAACCCTGTTAATAGATTTTTTATGCTATAAATTCATCAAATCTCATTTTTGTGTAAACATTTTTATGTGACCATCCATATAATATCTCAAATTTATATTGATTACTATGTATCTTTATTTATTCTTGAACCACCACAAAATGAAGACCCAATCGGCACAAGTTGCCACTCTTTTTTCTATCCGTAACCTTCAATATTTGTTTATTGTTTTATAAACTATAATTTTCTCCGTACATAGTTTTTTTGCAGTTCAGGACCATGAGATTTGAAGGTTTGTTGGTGCAAATGTTGTGCAGACTTTGGGAGTAAAGCTTCCAGAAATATGCATTGATTCTATTAATTCTAAAGTCAATCATAAGTCTTTATATATTTCTGAAGGTTTGTATCACATTTTCTGTCTTTTTTAAGTGGCTATAAATGTTGTTGGAGCCTATTTAGTTGGCCTAGATCTGTATTATTAATATTAAAAAAAATGTTATTAACTTTATTGTTGCTAAGTGACTAAGTGTGGATTATTTTGATAATCGACATTGCCGTGTCAAGATTATTGTAGAAATTTGGAGTTTACGGCAATCTGACTTCACCAGCAGTGTACTAGGGGATGAAGTAAACATACGTTTACTCTTAAGTAGCTTGACACACTCAAATTATATCATCTAGGTTTCAATTCCTGAATATTGTTTTCGTGACAAAGCCTTGATATGTACTCTTCGATTATTTGGGTCTTTTTTTGGTGTTTCGTTGTTATCATCCATACTGTCATGTGTTAGGAGTTCTTACAAATTTAATGCTCTTTATTCAATTTATTTATTTAATTTACCCTTCTCGGTTTCATTTTAATTTTTATGCAGAGATCAAATCATATAACAGTTGAAGAAGCTTTTCATTGCCAGTGAAGGGGGGCTAATGAATATATGTTGATTTAGTGCTCTGCCTGAACATGAAGGAGTATCCCCAAAAACAGTGAAAAGAAGACGGTCTTTAGGGCTGATGCCAAGGGATTTTCATGGTTAGTAGTATTTGTATTGAGAGTTTTTTTTTTCTTTCTTATATTGCTTCTCATTGTTAAGAACAAGTATTTATAATTTTTATATAGTTAAGGTTGCATAGTATTTGTTATGTGGGGTTTATTTCTATATGAATGACATGATTTATAGTTTTAAAATAACATAGTTCCTCATATAACAAAGTTCATTTCAAGTGATAAATTTATGGAGTTGTTGGACAGTCAAATTTTAAAACTTTATTAGTTGATTTTTTTTCTTCAAATTTAGGCACATATCTTAAGTGTAATAATTTATTTACAGATGTAGGCTCATGCTTTTTTTATTTGAGTGTTGTACTATGGTTGATTGAAAAATGCCCACTTACGTATATCAGTAGGGCATTAAGCATGTTAACTACAACATTTTTTAAAAATTCCTCTGGGTTTAAAAATTAAATTTGCTTGAATTTATCTCTTCCATGTATTGTATGATTGTTAAATTTTTATAGGTAAATAATTAGATTTTTAGTCAGTGAAAAAGTACTTTGACACGTGGTGTGCATATACCATTCATGTCGCAAGAATATATTTTATTTTTTGCAAAGTTAGAACCGTGCCTTTCCCACTCACGCGCACACACGCACACACACACACACACACACACACACGCCCCCTGCCCGCCCTTTCCCACTAACACACGCACACACGAGGCAGTATGCATGTATGCACTGCATATATGCACACACGCACCCCCTTCCCCGCCCCCTCCCCCCTTCCCCACTCACACACGTCTCCTCCCCATTCCCCATGTGAGGATGAGATTTATAGACTCCATGCCACATATGATCATTGTGTACCAGCATTGGTAGTTAGGTTAACGTACAATGCTTTTGGGAACAAACTAATTTTTTTTTTCTTTTCGTTTCAGGTTTTAGTTCAAGACCAATCAAACATGGACTTAATTTTCGATCGTCGCTGTAGCCCGCTGCCTAAATCTGTCGAATTTGGGATTTTTTTTTAATTTGTTGGATTTGTTGTTACCCCTTAAATAGGGTGGATAGTCCAATAAACAAAGGAGGCTATGCCCAATTTTTTTTAAAAATTGACACTTTGTTTTTTTGAGACACGATGTGAATTTTATGGATGAATATTGTATATTTTGTATTATATGTGAATTTATTTGATGAATCTACACTATTTGAATGTTATTGGACTATTTGACATTGTTTTAAAATTACACTTCAAATTTTTTGCGTTTCGCTATTATATACTGTGAAAAATTGTTGCTTTTTCATGTTTAGCGAATTTAAATTTTGAACACAATTTAAATCTTGAACACGATATGATGCAATACCCAAAAAAGTGACGCCATATATAGATGTTTTGTTGGGGAACAATATTTTTATCGTATTGCGATTTTGTACATATGAAATTTTTGTCGTATTGTGATTACGTACTTGGGATATTTTTGTTGTTTTGCGATTACGTACTTGGAAAATTTTCGTCGTGCCTTCAGGCACGGGCATATACTAGTATATATATATATAAGCACTAGCCTAACCCACTACACCATATTGGCTATTTTGTAACTAATAGATTATTTAATTTGTAAGTGTTTATAACACTTATAAAATTTACAATGGTTTTGGACACTTAAAAATTTTGTAAGTGTTCAAAACCGTTGTAAAGTTTATGATTTTATTAATTCCAAAGCTAAAAGGGTAACATAATCTTAAAAAGTGTAAATACCATTTTCCCTCCCTCGTCTCAATTCTCCCTCCAAACTAAAGTCGAAGATTTTCCTTCAAACTGAGATAGCGGACCAAAATCGCAAACCAAAATCGCACTTCGATTCACGTAAAACCTAATCTCAGATTTTTTTTCAATCAAAACCTAATCTCATATTTAGGTAAAATCGAATTTTGATTCTTTAAATTCTCATATGTTTTTTTTCAATCGACATATATATCTCTCTAATTCTTCTAATACAGGTATAACTCTCTCTCTCTCTTTGTTTGTTCCTATATATATGCGTACGTGTGTGTGTGTGTGTGTGTGTGTGTGTATATATATATATATATATATACAAATATTGATGTGTGTGTAAACATGTAATTATGCGTGTGTAAATGTAAATCTGTAGTCTGTATAATCATCTATAAATGTTATAGGTACACGAAATGTGTTTAGATTATTGTTTTAACTTTATTATTAGGTTTATATTATTTAAATGAACTTATATGTTTAATAAACTAATAAACCCTAACACAGATGAATTTTTAAACAATGAACATACTATATAGATTAATAAGTATACTATTATTCTGTTAGTTAGGTCTGATCTATTATTGTTTGATTATTTGGTTTACAAATATTCTTCACTCCTTTACCATTAATTACACACGTTATATTTAGTGCCTTTAATTGATGTAAAATAATTCTAAAATATCTTGTTCCACTGGGGTTTATCTCACCCTAATTCATTTGGGCAGTTGTTGAAGATAACAAAGACATCGATGTACTTGATTGTGAACTTGATGTAGAACTCATTATTCAGTGGAGGTATACTCTTTTCATTAAAAATTTATTTTGCTACGTCTTAATAGTTTATGTGTTAACCCAATTGTTTATGAAATTGTTATCGACGTATAGGGGAAAATATGTCTTATTTCACTGCAGTATATGCAAGAAAGTATTGGCCACTTTGTGTTGTTTGAGTGGTTCCACATCAAAACTGACCCTCCAACAGAACACTTTATTAGTTTGCATTGTTCTTTTAGTATTTATCCCAAAATTGTGTATATTCTTACAGATTATTGAACATTCTTGGCAACACATTTTCTCTAATTTTCCTACCACAATGAGGTTCTCGACACAACTACAATGCTCGGGGTTGTACTCTTAAGGTACAACGGGAGTGGTGGTGAGATCGTATTTTACACTTCTCAATGGCCAGTGGAAACGCCTATGTGCCTGATATGGAGATGACCAAGTGGTTTGATACCAACCGGTAAGTTTTTATAAAACCACTCCTATTAATTTAATGCAAACAAAGATAACTAATAATAGTTTGTTCGTGTTTTGATACATCCATTTTACTATCCCCGAGTTGGGACCTGATGTGATGTTTTCATATTCTTCCCACAAGGAAGTGAACGAATATAAGGACGCTAAGGCATTATGTGAATGTTTTTCAATTGTTGACCTTTAATTAGTTGTATTATTGGACATGATCACTAAATACGATGTCAAAAATTAAGAATGAATATGTCTCGTACTCAGTTCCCAATGGGTTTGAGAGTTCTTGTTGTGGGTGATGGTAACTATACTCCTATACAATGTAAGACCAGTATTTGTTCCCGATGAATATATAGTAAGCTTAGAAACATGGGTGGTCATTGGATTTTTTTTAGAAAAAAAGTCAAATATAATAATTTGAGGAATTATGACTTTTAACATAGTTTTACGCCATGAGTCACACGAATAGATCTCATACAATTAAACATTGAATAACAAGTACTATATCTTAGATTTTTATGGTAAAAGCAATCTACTACTAATGAACTCAATAATTTAGTGAAACTCTTGATATCTTTGAGGCATGATTATATGGTGTTTGCTTAAATTATAGCCTACGATAGTATGGGATCACCTCAATCTATTTTGCTTCTCTGCTTTTGTTATATTCGAAACCAAAAAGAGAAGTAGAATATATGGCTAATGCTTTAATTCCTTAGATGAAAAATAAATATAGTCCATTGTTAGATGAAGAGGGGTATACCATTATCCTAACCAATTCCTAATAGAAGAAGTTAATGAAAGAATTAGGAAGTAAATTCAAGCTCAAGATGGTTATAATTTGAGAAGTTCTTCTTCCACTTCCAAATGAAGTTGATATACTGTAATATAAGGTGAGTGAGCAATAGTCATTCTAAAAATATGCTCAATACATGGTCTATGTAATATAGACCAGAGATTCTTTGTGTTGTTGAACCTGAGGTGAGTTTTAACTTGTTCTTTATGAGATTTTCCAAAGTTGTGGTCTGAAGCTACTTTGTGTCAATAATAGGCAAGGTTTATTGCCTAATTTGTGGATCTTATAGTCTAAGATAATCAACTAGCACTCAATTATTAATATATCCTCTCAACAAATAACTTTTGCTTATAAAATTGAGGGAAATATGTCTTATTTCAATGCATTATATGCATCCACTAATTAGGTTACCAAAAGAAAGTTGTGGGATGAATTTGATATGCTTAGTATCGAAATTTTAGAGCCTTAGATGTCTATTGGAGATTTTAATCGTGTGAGAGGTGACCATAAATGCAAAGGTTCTAGATTCAAATGTTCTCATACCTCTGCATACTTCAACAACATGATTAATTAGTGTCAGTTTGCTGAAATTGACACTAAAGGCTTCTTTTTTATATGGAAGAAATCTTATTTTCTGGCCTTATTAATTATGTGATTCCTAATTTTATCTCTGGAAATAATACTAATTTTTTAAATCATCACCTTATTTCGAGTAAATCAAATCCACTATGTCCTTTATGGAATCTTCTGATGCTCTAGACCCTAATGGATTTGGGGGATTTTTTTTACCTAGAATGTTAGGACATTGTTGGTACAGATGTGTACAAGGAAATTTTTAGCTTATTTATCCAAAAATAGTTTCTTCCTAGCTTCAACCTAAATTGAGTAATCATATTATTGTATTGTTAAAAGGTCCCTCTGTTTTATCACTTTAAAGCAGGTACATGGTTAAAAAAAAGTGTCAATATATACGTTCATAGACTTTCTGAGTGATACATAGGTAAAGTTTTTTTTCCCTGTTCAGTTTTATGTATTCTTAGTGTAAAATTCAATATATTTTTAACGATCTTGATTTATAATAGTGGGAATTTGGGGTTGATTTTGATCATTGATGGCGGAGATGATTGGGCCAAGGTTGTACAATTGTTGTAAAATTCATAAATTTTTTGAATGTTAGACACCATTAACAAAAGGTATGTAATTTGACAAAAGTTTGATATTTCATTATTTTTCATTAGTGTAGTCTATTTTTTCCTTCTAATTATGATTAGGGTGCAAACTATGACAAAAGTTTTATATATCCTTTTATCATGTTTTTTTTTATAAATAATGGAGCAGAATTTAATCAAACTATGTATTAGTTATGACCAAGTTAGTTATAATTAGACATCCCACTCAAATCCTTTGTTTGAAACTTTGTATCATAAGAATTTTGTAGTTTTATACATTATACATGAAATCCATATTAATGCCTAACAAATAACAACCGTGATTCAGTAAATCATTACCCTTGTTTTGCTTAATTACATTATAATGCACGCATGGCATGACATGGCATGGTTGCAAAGTTATAGGGGGGAAAAGTTTGAATATTTGGTTGGTTACAAATATTCAAACATTTGTTGTGTCTTGTCACCTTAATAGTGATGAAATATTGATTATGATCAGAGGTAAACGATTGCGAACATCATCGGGTACTAGTAATAAAGAAGTGGATCTTCTTCTTCCTGGCACATCAAGGTATCATTCATTTATATTTGAAGAAGATGCTTTGCACTATATTATATTGTTGGAAGATTGTTATATAAAGAATGTAGCATTCGCGCAATTGAGTCGTGTTTTTCATAGCAACTAAATATCATGTACTTGTTCAATGACAAATAAGTTGTCTTTGCTTAGTTCTTTTCTTGGACACCCATGTTGAAATTTGGAGTTTCTTTGTCTCTTTTAAGAAATAAGCACGACAAGGGTTTGTATTGAGCTGAACTTATCTAAAGAGAGAATCAAGAATGTATGGATAGGATGTGGGGAAGGAGGATTCTGGCAAGAAATTAAGTACAAAGAAATCCCCTCATATTGTAAGTTCTGCTACAGAAATGGTCATGAAATTCCCCAATAACAAAATACCAAAAGTAAATAAGACAAGGCCAATCTTCCAATATGTCAAGAAAATTGATATCGTAGTAGTGGATTTGCACATAACTACTGAGCAAAAAATAAAGCCTCACCTACCTAATTTGGCCTTGTCCACAATTCTCTAAAAGCCTTTGAGGAGTACACCAGTAGGTAGCATATTGGAAAATGAAAATTTTATTACTAAGAATCTCAATTATGTGGATACAGACCTGGTGATAATTGGACCCGGGGACTCAACTGGCGCTTTAGATGACACAAGTATCATTACCAAGTCTGCTAAAAATAGGACATGGATTTCTTCTAATCACAGTCGTGATGCGACCACTGAACCTGATCTAATCAACCTTATAGCATCTGATGGAATGCAATAATTATTCCTCCACCACCCAAGGCTTAAAGGAGTTTTCTAAAAAAAATTCTATTCAGTATGTGATGATGCTAAGATTTAGCATCACCGGATAAGTGATAGTGAGCTCAAGCAGAAGCAGCCATGGCAGCCATAGAGATGCAAGTATATAGGTATGTAAGTGTGTAGAAGGGGATGAGTATAAGAGTAAATAAGACAATGATGTATAGTGGTTCAGCCAATGTGGCCTACATCCACTGTGAGTGTGTGATCCACTAAGTATGGGCACTAATGGCCTTGGATACAATGCTCATAACCCTCTCCCTCTCTCTACTGTGTGTGTACAAGCAGAGTTTTAGCTAGGGCTATTGTTCATGGATCGATCCCCTGTAGGGTTATAGGTGACAAGTATATATAGGTCTTGGGGGGTGTAGTGTACCCCCCAAGTAAGCATGGTGCATGTGAATGATGATCTAACCTATCCCCTGTTGACACTTGTAGATGCCAAATGATGACATAATATTCCCTCACGTGAGGGTGTGATTCGGTTATAACGGTCTGCCACGTGTCATATGAGCCTGACGCGCACTGTTCCACGCGTGTCCCGGACCACGCGCTGTCATGACGTCACCCTCGGCCTATGAGCCGAGGCCGAGGGCAAAGTTTCTTCCGGCAGGGAGCCTGGTTTGATTCTAGCCTCGTACTGTCGTACCCTCGTAGGGTCGTCTGGAGCTTGAGGAAGGGTCGTCCCCTCGTAGGGTCGGCTACAGCCTGGTGAAGGGTCGGCCCCTCGTAGGGTCGTCCAGAGCCTGGTGGAGGGTCGGCCCCTCGTAGGGTCGTCGGGACCTGGTGGTGGCCAGCTGGGCCCTGGTGAAGGGTCGGCCCCTCGTAGTGTCATCCGTATTTAGGTAATCCTCATCCATGTTGAGGGTATAAACGGGTACATCAATCACCCCCCAGCCCTTAGCCATAGGTGTCATTGGGATGGCTGAGGGATATTTGCTGAATTCAAGACACGTGTGATCAGTTAGGTGAGTGACACCTGTGCAGATACTCATTGCTGTTCCAGTTTCCAAGGCAGGGCGGCTGTGCAGTACGCTTGGGGCCTTGTGCCCTAATTATATCTTTGTTCGGTAAATGGGTCCACTCATTACAAGAGTATTTAAGAGATTTTTCAAACTCTCTCTTCATCTTCTTCTTCTTCGCGCCCAAGTCTATTCTCTCTCTAGAACCAGTTCCCATTGCCATTTCAGCCTCCGATTTCCCAGGTCTCAGCAGCGTTCTTGCCCTTCTCCTCATCAGGTAACCTTTTTCTCCTTTTTCCTTCTTTTGTCTTCATTTCTGTCTATTTTTTAGGGTCGTAGGTCGTCTGGTTCTTAGAGTTCCCCCATAGCTTTTTCCGGCGTCTTCTCCGGTCATTGGTTCTTCGAACGTTCTTGACGAAAACCCTCGAGTTCTTTATTTAATCCAAAGGTCAATCCTGGTCAATCTCCCAAGTGTTTGTGGTTAAATTAGCGAAGTCTAGTATAGTTTCTTTAAGTGTTGGGTCTTCCCCTTAATGCTTAGGAGGCTTTACAACCTGGTGTCTGAATTCCCGTCCCTGAGAGAGAAACTATTTACCGAGATCAGACGAATAGAGGAAGAGGAAGAGAGGAGACGAGGGGCCGACCCTAATTGGGTACGACCCATCTTTCCCGTTCCTCTTGCCACCATTAGACCATCTGAACCCTCTGAGTCTTGTGGGTCGTCGTCTCGTCCAGCCGAGACATCCAACCCAAGTGAGATGGACGAGAGAACCTCCTCTCCAACTGGTGCTGGAACTTCTGGTAGAAGGGACTCACCTGACCTTAGGCCTCCCCGAGAGGCCGAGGGTACGATCCCCTCTGAGGCTGTCCCTGTGACAACCCTATCCCCCAACGCCTTCCAAGTGGCATTTCCTCAGGGTCCTCCTGCAGGTGATGAGGAGGATGAGGACGATGATACAGATGATGAGGTTGATACCTCCCATGCCTCGTCTTTTATCTCCTCTATCAGGGATAGGGATCTTCTGATATGGAGGCATATTTACGGAGTGCCACCTGGGGTGACTATGAGGGTTCCCTCTGAGGATGAGAGGGTCTTTGAGGGTGAAGAGGGAGAAGTTGCAGTCTACGAGCAAATGTTCAAAGTAGGTGTCAGACTTCCCTTTCACCCTGCCATTATAGATATTTTGTCGGCTCTGGGCGTCTCCCCCTCGCAACTTCCACCCAATTCTTGGAGGACGATTCTGGGGTACATCTCTTTGTGGAAAAACGCTTTCACTGACGAGCCCTCGTCCGACGTGTTCTTGGCCTGCTACAATATCACCTCTTCATCTAAACAGCCCGGATACTATCATCTGGGAGCGAGAAGGTCTGAGAAGAAGCTGCTCCACGTGGCTCAAACTTCCAATCATGATTGGAAAAAAAGGTTCTTCTTCATATCTGGGGCATGGGAGAGCTCCACCGAGGCGTCCCTTTCTGCCGATGCTCCGAGGGTTCCTAACAGATGGTCTAACCCCTCCATGAAAGCTAGGTCAGACCCCGGACTTAGCTTGGAGGAGAGGGATATTGTTGAGTATCTGAGGGGACGAGGGAGAGAGGGTGAGATCCCAAAGTTCGAAGATTTGATGACCCCTCGCTTCCTTAAAGAAGCTGGTCTGAGGGTCGGCCCTTTGACAGAACTATGTGAGTTATACTGAACATTTTCCCTTCTTTACTTATTTTTGAAGTGTTCTCTCTTTATCTCTGAACTTTTCTGATTCATCGTATCCTTTTCAGGTCGTCCTGCAGGCGTGTCAGATTATCTCTGGGATATGACTGCTCCAAGCCTTCTTGCTGGTCTGTCAAAGAAGAAGGGGAAGGAGCCTCAGCAAGCTCCTAGGAAGACAAGGGCCTCAGGGCCGACAGTTATTGAGCCGACAGCTGTTAGCCACAAAAGGAAGGAGCCTGAGGCTCCAGTTAGGGCTGGCAATTTTTGACACGATAACCCGTTTATGGTAATAACCCGAAATGACCCGAATATGACACGATTAACTTGTATAGATTTTAAAGTACCCAAAACTTATACTCAAATCAAAATCAACGCGACCCGAAAGTGACACGACTAACCCGAATTGCCACCCCTAGCTCCAGTCGAGCCTCGTCCTGACCCTAAGACGAGGGCCAGGGCCGAGGCCTCTGAGGGAGTAACCTCTTCATCAAGCATGGGGTCCTTTCTGGTCTCAAAATCTGTCCCATCTGAGGGCCGACCCCTCATCTCTTATTGCCAACCTGAGGGCAGCAAAGGCCTCTATGTTCTCTGCACCGTCGGCCTCCGACTTCGAGTTCTTGGCGCAGATGCCTCCATCCAAAGTGTATGACTACGGTCTGCACTCCCTTGCTCAGGTATTGGCCCTGACCTTTAATTTCATTCTTTCGGTGTTTCCTCGGCCCCCTTGATATATCTTCATTTTTCTTGCAGTCTGTCTGTGCCTTCACCTCTGCCACCAAGTGGATGGCCGAGAATCAACAGAAATTCCATGAAGCTGAGAGGGCCATCCAACAAGAGGCTGACCTACGGACAGAGCTGGACACTGCGAGGGCCGAGCTGGAGAGCACAAGGACTGAGCATGCTAGAGTCCTTGATGAGCTGACGAGGCAGCATGATGCCGATCTTCAGGCCAAGGACTTGTTGATCAAAGACAAGGACTTGTTGATCAAGGACAAGGATGAGGCTCTGATCAACCTGGAGGCCCGTCATAAGACTGATCTGGAAGCAGCCATTAAGAAAGCTGAGGCTGATGCTGTGGAGGCATACAAGACTTCAGATGAATTTCAGGGCTTCGGCCTTGAATATCTTGAGAGGGGGATCAGGACGGCCTGCCGATGGGTCGTCCTCAAATTTGGCGATGTCGTCTCCTCTGTTCGCCCATCACTGGAGGGTGTTCAACTGGACGACCCCCTGATTGCCGAGGCCCTCAACCAAGTGGAGGCCCAAGTCCAGCTCGAAGGGGTCGGTACATCTGAAGATCATCCGGTGCTGGTACCTGAGGAGACCATTCCCATTGATGATGAGGCTCTGCCCTCTGATGTCGTCCCCTAGGGTGGCTGCCTGTAGCCCATACCCTTATTTTTGTAATTTTGTTCAAAGGCTTTGTAAAAACACTTGACACTTATATTTTATTAATACCAGTCTCTTCCATAATTGTTGTCTTCCTTCTTTCATTTCATTATGGCTTGCTCATTGTTGATGCTACTAACCCCTCCCTCGTCTTTTTTGAGGACAGTAGAGGGGTCGTCCCCTCCACTGGTCCCCATTATAGCCGAGGGATCAACTAACCAAACTAATGGATTTTAATGTCTTTCCTCGTCTTTTTTTAGGACAGTGGTGGGGTCGTCCCCTCCACTGGTCCCCATTATAGCCGAGGGTTCAACTAACCAAACTAAAGGATTTTAATGTCTTTCCTCGTCTTTTTTGAGGACAGTGGTGGGGTCGTCCCCTCCACTGGTCCCCATTATAGCCGAGGGATCAACTAACCAAATTAATGGATTTTAATATAGTCTTCCCTCGTCTTTTTTTAGGAGAGTGGAGGGGTCGTCCCCTCCACTGGTCCCCATTATAGCCGAGGGATCAACTAACCAAATTAATGGATTTTAATGTCTTCCCTCGTCTTTTTTGAGGACAGTGGAGGGGTCGTCCCCTCCACTGGTCCCCATTATAGCCGAGGGATCAACTAACCAAATTAATGGATTTTAATATAGTCTTCCCTCGTCTTTTTTGAGGACAGTGGAGGGGTCGTCCCCTCCACTGGTCCCCATTATAGCCAAGGGATCAACTAACCAAATTAATGGATTTTAATGTTTTCCCTCGTCTTTTTTGAGGACAGTGGAGGGGTCGTCCCCTCCACTGGTCCCCATTATAGCCGAGGGATCAACTAACCAAATTAATGGATTTTAATGTCTTCCCTCGTCTTTTTTGAGGACAGTGGAGGGGTCGTCCCCTCCACTGGTCCCCATTATAGCCGAGGGATCAACTAACCAAATTAATGGATTTTAATTTAGTCTTCCCTCGTCTTTTTTGAGGAGAGTGGAGGGGTCGTCCCCTCCACTGGTCCCCATTATAGCCGAGGGATCAACTAACCAAATTAATGGATTTTAATGTCTTCCCTCGTCTTTTTTGAGGACAGTGGAGGGGTCGTCCCCTCCACTGGTCCCCATTATAGCCGAGGGATCAACTAACCAAATTAATGGATTTTAATTTAGTCTTCCCTCGTCTTTTTTTAGGAGAGTGGAGGGGTCATCCCCTCCACTGGTCCCCATTATAGCCGAGGGATCAACTAACCAAATTAATGGATTTTAATGTCTTCCCTCGTCTTTTTTGAGGACAGTGGAGGGGTCGTCCCCTCCACTGGTCCCCATTATAGCCGAGGGATCAACTAACCAAATTAATGGATTTTAATTCTTCCCTCGTCTTTTTTGAGGAGAGTGGAGGGGTCGTCCCCTCCACTGGTCCCCATTATAGCCGAGGGATCAACTAACCAAATTAATGGATTTTAATGTCTTCCCTCGTCTTTTTTGAGGAGAGTGGAGGGGTCGTCCCCTCCACTGGTCCCCATTATAGCCGAGAGATCAACTAACCAAATTAATGGATTTTAATTTAGTCTTCCCTCGTCTTTTTTGAGGAGAGTGGAGGGGTCGTCCCCTCCACTGGTCCCCATTATAGCCGAGGGATCAACTAACCAAATTAATGGATTTTAATGTCTTCCCTCGTCTTTTTTTAGGACAGTGGAGGGGTCGTCCCCTCCACTGGTCCCCATTATAGCCGAGGGATCAACTAACCAAATTAATGGATTTTAATTCTTCCCTCGTCTTTTTTGAGGAGAGTGGAGGAGTCGTCCCCTCCACTGGTCCCCATTATAGCCGAGGGATCAACTAACCAAATTAATGGATTTTAATGTCTTCCCTCGTCTTTTTTGAGGAGAGTGGAGGGGTCGTCCCCTCCACTGGTCCCCATTATAGCCGAGAGATCAACTTCCCATGCATGCTAGGACTGACAATAGGATGAAGGAAACACTGATATTTCTCATTAATTTTCCAAGTGTTCTGTTGGAGCAACCCTAATTACATTTATGGCCTTTCAAGACCTTACAACACTACTGATAGTATTTCTTCAAATGATCTGCATTCCAGGGGTTTGAAAAAGGTTCCCCCTCTAAGTTTTCTAGCCTGTAGGTCCCTGGGACAACTTCATCGATGACCCTATATGGGCCATGCCAATTAGGATGGAGCTTGTTGGGTTTCTGCCAAGTCTTTTTAAGAACCAAGTCTCCCACTGCGATAGGCCTCTGTTTCACCCTTTGGTTGTAAAACCTTGCGGTCCTCTGCTGGTAGGAAGCTTGCCTTATCTCAGCATCCTCCCTTCTTTCCTCAATCAGGTCTAGGTCAAGTCTTCTCTCTTCCGTATTCCCCTGGGGGTCATACATTTGGACCCTATGAGTAGGAAACTCCACTTCGGTGGGGATGACTGCTTATGATCCATAAGCTAACATGAATGGGGTCTCCCCGGTAGAGGTCCTTACTGTCGTCCTGTATGCCCACAACACTGCATGTAACTCCTCGACCCATCTTCCTTTTACCTCCTCAAGCCTCTTCTTAATCCCATCTAGGATTGTCCTGTTCGTAACTTCGGTTTGCCCATTGGCCTGAGGTCGGCCTGGGGTGGAGAAAAATTGTTTGATGCTTACCCTCTCACAGTACTTCTGCAGAGAGGCATTCTTGAATTGAGTCCCGTTATCCGAGATGAGGGTGTTGGGTAGACCATATCTGCATATCACATTCCTCCAGATGAACTGGAAGGTCTTCTGCTCCGTGATCGTGACCATCGGTTCGGCCTCTACCCACTTTGAAAAGTAGTCAATTGCTACGATGAGGAACCGATAGTTATTGACTGCTCTCGGTAAGGGTCCTACCAAATCAATCCCCCACACTGCAAACGGCCATGGGGATGTAATGGAGGTAAGAGGATGATGAGGTTGGTGAGGGATGGTAGCAAATCTTTGGCATTTATCACACTTTTTAACATATGCGGCAGCATCTTTTCCTAAGGTCGGCCACCAGTAGCCTTGGGTGATTACCCTCTTTGCCAAGGATCTACCCCCAATGTGGCTTGAGCACGACCCTTCATGCACGTCTTGCAAAATGGAAGGGACTTCTGAGGGATGCACACACCTGAGTAAGGGGAGTAGAAACCCCTTTTTGTACAGCGTGTCCCCGATGACAGCGAACTTTGCAGCCCTGTATCTCAGCTTCTTCCTCTCTTGGCTTGCTTCTGGTATCTCTCCCTCTTTAATGTATTTGATCAGAGGGTCCATCCATTAAGGTTCTTGAGAAACATTCATGCAAACACCAAGTGTTCCCCCGACGTCTTCGATAGCTGGTCGAAGCAAGATTTCTACCGGGACTGTCCTCCTTATGTCTGTCCTAGTAGCTGAGGCCAACCTTGAAAGGGCGTCAGCACGGCCATTGTCGAGCCTAGGTACCCTCTTGAATTTCACTTCTTTGAAGTTTTTTAGCAATGACCTCACCTTATCAAGATACCTAGCCATCCTCTCGTCTTTGGCCTCATAGGCTCCTAGTATCTGATTCACCACCAGCCTTGAATCACTGTGAACCGACATTTGGCCGACACTAAGGGATTTGGCCAAGGAGAGGCCAGCTATCAAGGCCTCATACTCAGCCTCATTGTTGGAGGCTTTGAAATTGAACCTCAGGGCATATTCGACGTCTGTGCCATCGGGTGCTGATAGTATCAGTCCAGCACCACTTCCGCTATCACAGGAGGACCCGTCAACGAAGAGGCTCCATGGAGTTTTTCCTTCAGAGAAATTTCCCTCAGAGAGGGACCCCTGTCTAAAGATGTATATTCCCTCTTCGTTTTCAGTCACTTTTCTTCTAGCGGTGCTCGTCTCAGCCATATCTGCGAGTGTGTCTGCGGGTTTGTCTTCTGTATCCGTCTTCCCGAGGGTCTCACCCTCGGCCTCATCATCTTCCCAGGTGAACTCAGCCACGAAGTCTGCCAAGGCCTGCCCCTTAATGGCTGTCTTAGGCTGATACACAATGTCAAACTCCCCCAGCTCTATAGCCCAGGTCATTAGCCTTCCTGATTTTTCAGGCTTGTGTAGGACCTGCCTAAGAGGAGAGTCAGTAAGGATGACCATAGTATGGGACTGGAAGTACGGTTTCATCTTCCTTGAGGCATGGATCAAGGCATAGGCCAACTTCTCCATCCTCGGGTATCTCTGCTCTGCCCCCTGGAGTGCCTTGCTGTTGAAATATACGGGCTTCTGTATCCCGTCTTCGTCTCTTACGATTGCTGCACTGATAGCGGACTCTGAGACAGCAAGGTACACGTAAAGTCGTTCACCCTGCACGGGTCGTGACAGCAGCAAGGGAGACCCTAGGTATGATTTTAGCTCTTTGAAAGCCTCATCGCATTCTTTACTCCATTCAAAGGCTTTCCTAAGGATCTTGAAGAATGGTAGACACCTGTCTGTGGCCCTTGACACAAATCTGTTCAAGGCAGCCACTCTCCCTGTGAGCCTCTGAACGTCTTTAATGGACTTGGGGGTCTTCATCTCAATAAGGGCCCTTATCTTTTCAGGATTGGCCTCGATGCCTCTTTGATTGACAATGAACCCCAAGAACTTCCCTGCTCCGACCCCAAAGACACACTTGGCCGGATTAAGCTTCATCTGGTACTTGTCCATCGTGTTAAAGGTCCTCTCCAGGTCTTCTACATGGTTCTCTGCTTTCAAACTCTTGGTCAGCATGTCATCCACGTAGACCTCCATAGACTTCCCAATTTGGTCTTCGAACATTTTATTTACGAGGCGCTGGTACGTTGCCCCCTCATTTTTTAGACCAAAGGGCATGACCCTATAGCAGTATGTCCCCTTGTCAGTGATGAAGGCAGTCCTCTCCGAGTCTTTAGGGTTCATGAAGATCTGGTTATACCCTGAGTAGGCATCCATAAAACTCATGAGCTCATGGCCTGCGGTAGCGTCTACCATCTGGTCAATGCGAGGGAGAGGGAAGCTGTCTTTGGGGCAGTGCTTGTTGAGGTCTGTGAAGTCCACACACATCCGCCACTTCCCGTTGGCCTTTGGGACAATGACTGCGTTGGACAACCATTCAGGGTAGACGACCTCCCTGATAAACTCAGCGTCTTGTAATTTTTTAACCTCATCCCTGATGACCTCGTACTTCTCTCTAGAGTAAATCCTCCTCTTCTGCTTTACCGGCTTCACTCCCTCTACCACATTGAGTTTGTGGCACATGATTTCAGGGTCGATCCCAGGCATATCTACATGACTCCATGCAAAGATGCTTCGCCTTCTTCTCAACAGTTTGATGAGGTCTTCCTTGATATCGGGCTTCAGAGACTTGCCAACTTGGACGGTTTTTCCCGGGTCATCCTCATCGAGGATGATGGGTTCTACCTCCTCAGCGGCCTCCCCTTTTTTGAGCTTCGTCTCGTCTCTGGGGTCTAGGGTATCAATGTTGTAAGTGGTTGTAGCCCTCTTGTGTGCCTCCCTTTCTTCAGCGGAGTTGTAGTAGCACTCTCTCGCTGTCGTCTGGTCTCCCTGAACTTCCCCCACCCCATAAGGGGTAGGGAACTTAACCATCTGGTGGACCGTGGACGGCACAGCTTCAAACCCCTTGAGGGCCACACGTCCCAGTATGATGTTGTATGCCGAAAACACATGCTCATCCAGCACAAAGAAACTGACCCTCTTGGTGAGCCATCTCGGCCACTCGTCCCCCATCCTGACATCAGCCTCATATATTCCTAGGGGGTGAACCTTCTCCCCACTGAACCCAATCAACGGATGATGGTATGGGACAAGTCTGGCACGACTGAGGCCCAAGGCCTTGAAGCATGGCCAAAACATCACATCTGCGGATGAGCCCCCATCCACCAGGATCCTCGGCACTTCGCACCCGTGCACCCTGGTGGTGATGACGAGAGGGTCATCATGCGGGGCCAATAGGCCCTTGAAGTCCATTCTTGAAAATCCCACAATCAAAGTGTCCATATCAACCTTCTTCCTTTTTTCTGACTTGACCTCTACGGAGGTTGAGTGCACCGTCTTCGTCACTGCCTTAGCCTCAACGACATGGGCCTTCCTGTCGGCGACCTCAGACCCTCCTCCTGCAAGTCCCCCGGAGATCATTCCCACCCCGAGCGAGATCATATTGAGCCTCTTGACAGGGCCGTGGTCGTCTCTCGGCGGGAGGTCGGGGTCGTCCTCATCATCAGAGGGGTCGTCCCCTCTTTTTTGAGGACCTTCTCTGCAGGCATCGACTCGCTTCTTTCTGGGGTCGTCCCCTCGGCCCCTCTTGACGTCGGCTTTATCGACGTACTTTCTGAGCTTCCCTTCCTTCAGCATCTTCTCAATCTCGTCTTTCAGAGCAAAGCATTTATCCGTCACGTGGCCGTGGTCTTGGTGAAATTCGCACCACAGGTTCCTATTTCTCTTGCCGGGGGCTGCCCTCAGCTTCTCAGGCCACTTCAGCGTCCGGTCACTCTTTATCTCATTGAGGATCTGTTCACAGCTGATCGTTAGAGGGGTGTACCCCGTGAACTTATCATCCATGGTCCTCTTCTTCCCCTCTTTGTTCTTCTTGGGGTATTTATTCCCACTTGCACCTCCTTTTTCGTCTTCATGTTTTGCGGCCATCGCCTCTTCGGCGTTCATCACCTTCCTTGCTGTTGAAAACAGCTCAGTCATCGTCCTCGGAGGGTCTTCGGCAAGCTTCCATAATAGCTTCCCCTTCTGGAGCCCTCCAATCAGGGCTGTCATAGCTATGCTCTCCTCATAGTCTTCCACCTCCAGCTTCTCTTATTGAATCTGGCTATGTAGTCTCTCAGAGTCTCGTTCTTTCCCTGCTTAACATAGAGCAGGTGTGTGGTCTTCTTCTGTGGCCTCACCCCAAAGCAGAAATTATGGATGAACAGGTCTGCCAACTGCTTAAAGTTTCCAATAGAATTTTTTGGAAGAGACGTGTACCACACATGCGCAGCCCCTGTCAGAGTACCAGAGAAGGCACGACATCTCATCTCATCTGGGATAGAGTATATGTCTGCCGCGGATTGATACATCTCCACATGGTGGACAGGGTTGGTGCTCCCATCGTATCTTGGGGTGACCACAGGAGGCTTGAACTTCGATGGCGTGGGGAAGTTGACTATCTTTGCCACAAAGGGTGAGCCTATGGTGTACCCCCTCTGAAGAGGGTCCCGGCTCTTCAGTATGTCGCCAATCTTATCCTCTAACCGCTGGATTGAGTCATTCCAGGGCCTCACAGGGTCGGCCTGGCCGATGTTATCCCCTGCTGCCTCTCGGAGGTGGATGGAGGGCTCCGCTACGGCAGGCCTGTGTCGGCTATTTACTTCCCTTTGGCCGTCATCCCGTCTTTGGGGTCGGCCTTCTGCTTCTTTCCTAGATCTCGCTGCGCTTCTTGACTTGGACAACTTGTCTCGCAGGTCATTCACTGGGCCCAGCCTCTCGAAGGCCGACCCCCTGCTCAGACGGTCAAAAGCAGAGCCTCTTGGGCGATCATCAGGGTTTGGTCTCCCGCACTTTCCTCTACTGTCCTGGAGGGGTCGTACTGTATTGTTGGAGACCTCATATGGCTCCCAGCATTCTACTGGAGCCTCTTCTTCCTCCAGATCATCATACCTGTCCTCAGGGCAAGGGTTTCCTTGCCTCCCCAGGCGTAAACGCCGGGGGTCAGCAACATCCCTACGCCGCTGAGGGGGTGGCAGGTCTTTATGTGGTGCCTGGGGTGGTCCCCTGGCCTCATGATGTCCTGGAGCTGCTGCCGGAGTAATCATCTCAGGTGAGACCCCTGGTGGTCTCAGTATATTCTGACTTAGAGCTGTAAACTGCTCCTGCATCATCCGCTGGCTGGCTGCCAGAGACTTTAGGGCTGCTGCCACATCAGCCATCTCAGACTGAGGTGGTGGCTGACTGGAACTGGGTCTTCCCCCCTCATCCGGCGGGGGAAGAGGTGGTGGTGGCATCTCAGGTGCCATGTGCTTGAGCTATGAAAAGTTACTAAAGAAATACTGGTGAGCTTGGGAACCTTAGTGGGTCTCTTTCAATGGTGAAACACCTCCTCTCAGGGGGAGTGTTGGTTCACCACCAGAGTGCCCAGTGAGGTCAAGCTGTACAAAGGAAGAGATGCCTTCTCGTTCCCACATATGGCGCCAAACTGATGATGCTAAGATTTAGCATCACCGGATAAGTGATAGTGAGCTCAAGCAGAAGCAGCCATGGCAGCCATAGAGATGCAAGTATATAGGTATGTAAGTGTGTAGAAGGGGATGAGTATAAGAGGAAATAAGACAATGATGTATAGTGGTTCAGCCAATGTGGCCTACATCCACTGTGAGTGTGTGATCCACTAAGTATGGGCACTAATGGCCTTGGATACAATGCTCATAACCCTCTCCCTCTCTCTACTGTGTGTGTACAAGAAGAGTTTTAGCTAGGGCTATTGTTCATGGATCGATCCCCTGTAGGGTTGTAGGTGACAAGTATATATAGGTCTTGGGGGGTGTAGTGTACCCCCCAAGTAAGCATGGTGCATGTGAATGATGATCTAACCTATCCCCTGTTGACACTTGTAGATGCCAAATGATGACATAATATTCCCTCACGTGAGGGTGTGATTCGGTTATAACGGTCTGCCACGTGTCATATGAGCCTGACGCGCACTGTTCCACGCGTGTCCCGGACCACGCGCTGTCATGACGTCACCCTCGGCCTATGAGCCGAGGCCGAGGGCAAAGTTTCTTCCAGCAGGGAGCCTGGTTTGATTCTGGCTTCGTACTGTCGTACCCTCGTAGGGTCGTCTGGAGCCTGAGGAAGGGTCGGCCCCTCGTAGGGTCGGCTACAGCCTGGTGAAGGGTCGGCCCCTCGTAGGGTCGTCCAGAGCCTGGTGGAGGGTCGGCCCCTCGTAGGGTCGTCGGGACCTGGTGGTGGCCAGCTGGGCCCTGGTGAAGGGTCGGCCCCTCGTAGTGTCGTCCGTATTTAGGTAATCCTCATCCATGTTGAGGGTATAAACGGGTACATCAGTATGCTTCCTATAAAAACCAGTGTTGATGTAAAAAATTAGATTATCTCTAATTAATCAATCACAGATAAAAACCAAACAAGATAAAAGATTTTTAAAGTGGTTCAGTCTTAAAGGAATAGCCCACGTCCACTGTTTTGTTATTGCTGACTATTTGGGAATTCTCGATTACAGGTTTTACCAAGAATTTCCGAGTCCCCTTAAATGAGGATGATACAATGTATTTATAGCCCTCAGGCTGTAAATGTGAAAGGGTAATACATAACTGTCCAATAGGTGTATACATCTGTATGATAATAATAAGCATTTAATGCACAGTTGATTTGTTGACTATCCGGACATTAATGCTCTGTACGAGATGCATCTCGAACCACCTAAGCTGCTCGAACCGCCTAAGTAGCTTGGTATTCATGAGTTGCTCGTTACAGTAAAGTTCCTCGGAGAGCACTTATTTCTCGGAGTGTCTGAGTTGGTCGGGGAGGTTGAGTTCCTCTAAGTTAAGGTGTTGTTCATAAATGTTTATAAGTGCCATGTAGATTGACATGTGTCTCCACTTAACTGATCCACGTCAGCAGACTAAATTTGGTATCAACAGATGCCCCCAATGTTTCACAGTTCGAGGTTGAGGAGTGTGGAACATTCTTCTTGAAATATGGCGGGATTAAATAGTTATTCTGAATTTTAGGAGTGTTTTCCTTGTATTTAATTTTCCTTTCGAATTCATAGAATCAGACTTTTTGAATTTTCCCCACTACTTTGGTCTCCGTGCCTTTTTTGCCCTTTTAGCCGCCGGTAGCGCAAACGTCTTTCTTTGTAATCATTATTTTTACCCCTTCCCAAGGTAAGGTATTTAAGTGTTGCAGAAAATCCTATCGTCTCTTACTTTTTCAAATCTGTATCTTTGATCTCTCCATTTTTTCTCCATCTTGTGCGTTCATTCCTTCCATCGTTCATTATCAACTGATCTACCCTTCTTCTGTAAGATCTTCTTCCTTCTCTTTTATTTTCTTTGTTCATCATGGTTTACCTTATTGAGTCGCTTGATAAATTTTATTCTGATTTTTCTATTCCTTCCTGGGTCATTTTGGAAGAACTTTCTGGTCCTCCTAATTATTTTCATTTGGCTGAGGGACATTGGTTCCCCAGTCTCTTTGTAGCCAAAAGTGGCTTTTCTTTTCCTCCAAACCCCTTATGTTTGGAATTCTGTCAATATTTTGATGTAGTACCTGCAAAAATAGCCCCCAATACATAGAGAATAGTTAATGGAGTCCATAGTTTAACCAGATTCATGGAACCCATTTAGGAATTCCAGAGATTATGTTTTGCTATAGATGGGTTGTCAGTGATAGTACATTTTATTTAAAAATTAGGTTTTTAAATAGGGCTTTAGTTATCAATCTCCCAGATGCCAACAGTGATTACTTCGAGCATGGGGTTGTTATGAAAAATTGGCAACATGCTCCATTAACTAAAAACGATGTATATCAGGGTCCCAGATGCCCTCCCTATGGCAATGGGATAGGTTGTTTTTATTTTATTTAGTTTTTGAAATCATGTTTTCTTTATATTCGATAAAATGCGTCACTGATATTTTGATTTTTATTTATTTTTGCAGTTGACAGCAAAAGAAGGTCTCCAAAGGAGACAGAAGTTAATTTAAAGCATCTGAAACTTATCTGGGGTTTGCATCAAACTGTTGCTAATGAATATATCATATCAGCCTCGTACTTGTTGCAGTACAAGAGTTACACCGCGTCTTTCACTGCTCGTCCAGTGATAAGTAACATAGAACCAACACCAGTTTCTGAAGGTTCTTCTCCTGAATCGCATATTCTTCTTAGTGACAGAATGAAGAGAAGAAGAGCTCTTGTCCTCTTTGATAAGTCTGCCTCTACTGTTGGAGAGTCAAATAAAAGTAAAAAGGATGTCGCAGAAGAAGGGACAAGACAAATTGATGCACCTCCTCCAGCTGCTACTAAGAAGGTTGCCAAGAAGCCCCCTGTGGCTCCAAGAAAGATTGCAGTTGTTTCCCCTCCTAGCGAGGTTATAGTTATATCACCGACCAAGACGACATCCTTGGTCGAGAATGTTCCTGCTCCCATGAGGAAGTTGAAGAAAAGCTCCTCGGATAAAGTGTCTGAATCCATTTCTCAGCCTCTAGCTGCTGGAAGTGGTGTTCCCACTTTCGTTGCTCCGAGCTCCGCCATGAACTCTTTGAAGTCTTGGATTATCCCTGATATCCAAGGTCTTGAAGACATTCTTTCCCGGTATAGGGTTACCACCTTGGCAGCTCAACATATTGCCTCAGTAAGTATTACTAATCTAAACTTTCACTTTTCAGTATTATGTACTTGCACTGACTTATAATTGTTTTCTTTTTCCAGTTGGTAACTTATTTCAATACCATTTTGAAAAAGGATGAAGCTATTAAAGCTTCGAGCTCCTCGTCAGGTGTAGAGGAAGCTCTTGTAGGTCTGACACAGTCATTAAAGGATTCTCGTCAGAAGAATGATGAAGATAAAACTACTTGGGAAAAGCAATTAAAAGTTATTGAGCAAGAGAAAGGGAAAGCTATGGAGGCCTCTCAGGAGTTGGAGAGGAAAATGAAAGAATGTGAGAAGAAGAATACTGAGCTTGAGGAAAAGCTCAAAAATGCTGGAGAGCTTGAGACCAAACTTAAAGCTGCTGAAGAGGAGTTAGGCAAACTTCGTGAAGCGGATCGCCAGAGGGAAGAGGCAGAAAAGAAATTAAAAGTTGTCGAGGAGCTCATGACTGAGAGGGTTTCCTCAGAGAAGGCAAAGAGGAAACTTGTTGTTAAGAAGTCCTTCAGTACTGGCTGGGACAAGGGTTGGAATAAGGGTTTGGCTGCCATGATCTCACAAACGGAGTATCGAAGCCTTAAATATTTCAGGGAAAGTTGGGTGGCTACTCTGAGAGAGATGAATGTTGATGAGAATTCAGACCTATTTCAGCGACACATTCCTGGCCCCCCTCCTTCTCCCTGGGAAGAAGAAGAAGAAGAAGATGAAGTTGCTTATGAGGAATCCCCTATGGTGATCGGAGATCAGATTCCTCATCCCCCGGTTGTCCAGACCTCCTGCGAGCAACTTCAATCAACCAGCATTTCGACCGAGAAATTTCTAACACCCTTCGAGCAACCTTCTATGTTATCCAAGCAACCTACTTCTTCGTCTCAGCCTCCCGAGAAGGTTTTAGGAGACAAGGAAAGGTGTAGAGTTGTTCGGACTTTTTCTCTTTGCTTTTTTGTTAAATGTAACTCTGGGCTATTTATGATGTAATAAAATTTGAAGTTTTTAGTTGTGCAACTTAACTCCCTTTTTCTTGCTCTGCTTTTATTCTTCTTGCTCTGTCTGCATTTTATTAATTCTTTCCATCTCTTTTCTTTACTAGTTTATGGCTAGAATGTAACTCTTGTCAGCCCATGATATAGAAATGATGAAAAAATGTAACGACTACTTCAAGTCTGGCCATGCTGACTTGAATGAATCTCAAATCGTCGATATCCTCGGTCCAGATGCTTCAGAGCGAGCAGTTGAAGCCTACCAGTATTTGAAATGCTTGCTCGACCATGCAGTTGCTAATGATGTGGCATACTATGAGATGATTGAAGATCTTTAGGGTACCCTCGAGGAACTTCAATAACATTACAAGGAGTCTACTATCCTTCTACATCAGGGATATGAGAAGAAATATCAGCAACTAAGTGCTGATAAGGGATATGATAAGTTTTTTGCTGCTTACGATATAAAGGAAAGGACTTTGAAGACTGAGGTTGAAGAACATAGGCAGATCGCCAAATTGTTAGAGCAGGAAAACAATAATTTGTGAGGAGAGATATCTCAGCTGAAATCTGCAGCCTCTACCTTGGGAGCCTTGGTTCCTGTCAACGATGAAGGTTTTTCTTTCTTGGAGGTCAAAAATGCCAATCTGAGAGACGAATTGGAAACCTTGAAGAGAACTGGTCCTTCTACCTCTGCTCGCGGACGAGCAAGAGCTTCTCGGGGATGAGCAAGGGCTGCTCAGGTTACTATTGAAGAAGCTAGAACGCAGGCAGCCTTGGAGAATCAAGCATTCCAGTTGGTGTCGAAGAATCAAGCATTAGCTGAGATGTCCAAGAAGATTTTGAATCTGGACGAGCATCTCTCTGCACAAAAGTCTGCCTTGGAGAGTAAAGAACTTTTAACGAAAAACCTCCATGAGCAACTGGAGAGGTTAACCTATCAATTCCACAAGCAGCCCAGAGAGTTCTGGATGGATGGTTATAATGAATCCCTCTACCATCTAGATGATCGGATCAAAAAAGAAAATAATGAGGGTTACAAGCAAGGATGTCTGAATGCCTTGGGTGTGCTGCAGTTGGAATAGGGTCACTATTTGTGGGATTAATATGACCCTGGGTTACTCGAGTTGCCCATGCCACCTTTCAAACTAGATATCAGCTGGATTCCTTCTCGGGCCATTCCTCAATGTCTGATTTCAAAGTATCTCGGTGACTACAGTCTTCATTCCAATTTTGAGATATCTCGCCCTGAAAACCTACTTGATCGTCCCTCAGTGATGAATGTCAGGATGCTTAAAGATCTAAATTTCATCAATTCCCCCTATGCCTTAGACGATCCTCCCGCTGGTGAAGAACCTGTTTCAAAGGCAGAGGGGAAGAAACCAATAGAATAGGATTCTTGATGTAACAATTTTTTATGTATTTCATTCTCAATGTATTTTATTTTGGATTTAATGAGAAACTTCTAGTTTTCTTTGCAATCTTAATTGTCATTGTCTTTGGAAATATTTTGTAACACATTTTCTAATGAATGTGCATGTATATCTGTTGAAAAGATAAAGATATTTTGTGCTATTTTAAATTGTCGATCAACTAGAGTTGGTGAAAATTTATTCTCGACTATTTGAATTTATCTGACGACCAAGAAGAGTTGGTGATATTTTATTTCTCGACCAACTATGGTGGTAGTTTAAAATGCCATAAGTATCAAGAAATTTATCACTTTTTAATTTTAAGCCCTGAAATGACTTTCATTTGTTTAACCAATTATTTTCGACCAACCGGAGTTGGTGGTTTTTGTTCCCGACCAACCTTAGCTGGTGGATTTTTATTCCCGACCAACCTTAGCTGGTAGATTTTCTTCCCAACCAACCGTAGTTGGTATTTCTGGGAAATTTTTTATTCCCGACCAACTATAGTTGGTGGATTTTCTTCCCAACCAACCGTAGTTGGTATTTCCCAAAAAAATTTCAACAAAAGGAGAGAATTGGGTGAAATATCCAAAACTTTATTCATATCGAAGAAAACTGCATTACATAGAGATTAAATTACTGATAATATTTGCGCAGATGCTCTGCGTTCCATGCATTCTTAAACTCCTCTCCTTCTAAGGTTTCGATTCTATACGTCCCTGGTCGAACAACCTCTGTTACTCTGTAGGTCCCATGCCAGTTAGCTTCCAGTTTTTTGTGCTTTTGAATTATTTTCTTTAGCACATAGTCTCCTTCTTTTATGTCGCATTTCTTTACTCTCTTATTATAGAACAGAGTTATCCGTTGCTGGTATGCAGCGTTTCTGATTGTTGCTTCTTCTCTAACTTCCTCGAGCATATCCAAATCTAATCTTCTCATCAAGTCACTGATAGGAGAGTTAAAATTCAGCACTCTGTGTGTGGGGAGACCCAACTCGGCAGGTATAACAGCTTCACTTCCAAATGCCAGCATATATGGAGATTCTCCTGTGGTTGCTCATGGAGTAGTACGATAAGCCCATAGTACAGAATGTAGCTCGTTGATCCAATTTTCCTTTGCATCATTTAATCTTTTCTTCAAGCCATTCAGCAGCGTTCTGTTTGTCACTTCAGTTTGTCCATTGCTTTGAGGGTGGCCTGGTACAGAGCGGGTTTTCAATATGTTCGACTGATGATAATACGCAGCAAACTCCTCGTTGTCGAATTGGGTTCCATGGTCTGTGATGAATGCATGAGGAAGACCATATCTACAAATGATGTTCTTCCATATAAATTGATACACTTTGTCATATGTCATATCGATAAGGGGCTCAGCTTCCACCCACTTAGTAAAGTAATCCACTGCGATGACGAGATATTTAAACCTTCCTCCGGTCATTGGAAGTGGCCCGACCAAATCAATTCCCCACATGGAAAATGGTCAAGGGTAAGTAATGGGTGTTAACAATGCTTGGGGAGTTCTTCGAATAGTGGAGAAGCGTTGAAATTTGTCACATTTTTTAGCATAGGATATGCAATCAGCCCTCATTGTAGGCCAATAGTATCCCTGCGTCATTATCCTTTGCAGAAGTGTTCGACCTGCTACATGGGCTCCACAAAACCCTTCATGGAATTCTTTAATCAAGTCTTTCACCTCGGTGGGATGTACACATCTCTGCAAGCTAGCTATAATTCCTCGTCTATATAGAACACCATTAGTCAACACATAACGAGTAGCTTTAAACTTTAGTTTCCTGGCTGCGAGTTTATCAGTTGGCAAATACCCTTCTTTAATATATGCCCTGATAGGATCCATCCAAGATGGTCCTAAATCAAGGGTAATAAAGTTCATCATCAGATCTTCATCTATGCTCCGACTAGCCAAGACTTCTATTGGGATTGTTCTTCGTAGCTCGGTGCGTGTGGCTGAAGCTAACAGAGCTAAGGCATCTGCTCTGGCATTCTCCAATCTTGGTATTTTAATTATCTACACTGCCATCAGACTTGATAAAATCTCCATCGCTTTTGCATGATACATGATCATTAATTCTCCTTTGGTTGCATATACTCCCAGCATTTGATTTATGATCAATTGTGAGTCACTGAATACAATAACCTGCTCTGCCCCCATAATTTTTGCCAAACTAAGACCTATAATCATAGCTTCATATTCAGCCTCATTATTAGAAGCCTTGAATTGGAAGCGCAGAGCATACTCCACATCAACCTCATCCGGGCTATTCAAAATAATCCTTATCCCACAACCTGTAGTGGAAGATGACCCATCCACATATAGATTCCATATAGGTACCTTGTCTTCAAATTTTTCATCGGACAGAGTTCCTCGGTGGAATATTTATTGCTTCCTTTTATCCTCCTCTAGCACTTCTTGCTGCTCGTCGACCGCCTTAAGTTGATCGAGGGTTAAATTTGATGATCCGATAACATCCACAGGTTGGTTGGTGTGCAGCTTTTGCTCCTCGGGGGTATCAGGATAGGTGAACTCTGCTATAAAATCTGCTACTGCTTGCCTTTTTAGTGACGATCAAGGCTCATAAACTATATCATATTCACCAAGTTCTACTGCCCAGTACATCAATCTCCCTAATTTTTCTAGTTTATGAAGAGCTTTCCTCAATGGCATATCAGTATACACAACTATGGTATGATCTTGGAAGAACGGCCTCATTCTCCTACTTGCCTCGATCAATGCTAGTGCCAATTTTTCCAGTCTTGGATATCTGATCTCTACTCCTCGAAAGGCTTTGCTAGTGTAATAGATTGATTTTTGCACTCCATCCCCCATTCTTATCAATGCCGAGCTAACTGCATTCTCCGACACTGCCAAATACAAGTACAATATTTCCCCCATCACTGGCCTGGATAACAGTGGAGGTGCTCCCAGATATTTCTTCAATTCTGGAAAATCCTTATCGCATTCGTCATTCCATTTAAACGTTCTTCGGAGTGTTCTGAAGAATGGGAGGCATCTATCTGTTTCTCATGATACAAATCTATTAAGTGTTGCAACTCGCCCAGTGAGACTTTGTACTTCCTTCTTCATCGTTGGAGATCGTAGTCCCAATAGAGCCTTGATCTTCTCTGGGTTTGCTTTTATTCCTCGTTGGTTGACAATATACTCGAGGAACATGCCTTCTCGTACTCTGAATATGCACTTGGTGGGATTCAGCTTCATTTGATATTTATCTAGTTGATCAAAGGTCTGGCCTAAGTCAATTAGATGGTCAGCAGCTCTCTTGCTCTTCGTCAGCATATCATCAACGTAAACTTCCATATTACAACTAATTTTTTCTGCAAATACCTTGTTCATCAGCCGTTGATATGTTGCACTTGCATTTTTCAAACCAAAAGGCATAACATTATAACAATAAGTTCCCCTAGGGGTGATGAAAGAGGTACTCTCCCTGTCTTCAAGTTTCATTTTAATCTAGTTGTAACCAGAATAAGCATCCATGAAGCTCAACAACTCGTGTCCCGAAGTAGCATCAACTAATTGATCAATTCGGGGAAAAGGAAAATGATCCTTTGGGCATGCCTTGTTAAGGTCGGTAAAGTCTACACACATCCTCCACTTGTTCTTCTTCTTCTTCACCACTACTACATTTGCCAACCAGTCTGGATATTTGACATCGTCAATAAAGCAAGCTTTCTGGAGCTTCTCGACCTCTTGTATGGCTTGGTTCTTCTCGGGGCTGAAGACTCTTCGTCTCTACTTCACTGGCTTGATCTCCTTATTCACATTGAGCTCGTGACATAAGAAATTTGGATCTATTCCTGGCATATCCTCATGACTCCAAGAAAAAGTTTGTTTTCTGCTTTTTAGGAAAACTATCAATTCCTGTTTTAGTGAGGCATCTAACGACGAACCTATTTGAGTTATTCGTTCCGGGTGCTCGTCGTCCAAAATGATATTTTCAGTAGCTTCCACCACCTGACCTTTCACGAGCTGCGATTCGTCTCTAGGATCCAATATTTCAATCTCTGCACCTTCATCCACTTGGTAGGTCGTAGTCTTTTTCCTAGATTCCTCCAGTTCTTCTTACTCGGCAGATGAGTAATAACATTCCCGAGCAACTTTTTGGTCACCCTTTACAACTCCTACTCCAAAATTGGTTGGAAACTTCAGACATTGATGTAAAGTAGATGGTACTGCTTCGAACTTCTTCAAACCTACCCTTCCCATGATGATATTGTAAGCTGACTGGACATTCTTATCCATCACAAAGAAAAGTACTCTTTATGTTCGACAAGCAGGCCATGTGCCGATGAACATATCCAACTTGATCATCCCAAGTGGAAAGACTTTCTCGCCAGCAAACCCGAGGAGGGTCCTGTGATAAGGTTCCAACTGAGATAACTTTAGATTTAAACTATCGAAGCATGAGTAGAACATGATATCCATCGAGCTATCATTATCCACCAGTACTCTTGAGACTATTACTTCCTTCATCCTCATTTTGATCACCAGTGGATCATCATGAGGATATAGTACACATGCGAGGTCGTTTTTGGAGAAACCAATGACCAGTTTTTCTTTGTTCACCTTCCTCAAGCGATCATCCTCAGCTAGATTTATTCGCTAATGTATGAACAAGCTTGAGCTTCATTGAGGTAAGCTTTCCTTTCCGCAGTAAGGTCTCCACCTCCTGCATCTAAGCCTGTAATAACGTTACAATCAAATGATCCAAAACGAATTGAAAATACCTCACGTTTTGGCTGTCTTAGTCTCTTGGGGAGATCGGGGTCGTCTTCTGGATCATCTTCATGATCTCTTTTCTTGTTTTCTTCTGCTCGATGAGGAGATCTAGACCTCTGTCTTGCTCGGTCGTTGCTTTTTCTTTCATTTCTTCGATCAACATACTTGGCCAGCTTTCCTCGTCTGATGAGTGCTTAGATTTCATTCTGGAGAGATATGCAATTTTAGTTGTGTGACCATGGTCTTTATGGAACTCTTAATATTTGGCCTTATTCCTCTTGTCAGGATCTGACTTCATTTTCTTAGGCCAATTTAGTTCCTCGCTGTTCTTGATCTCTTCCAGGACATAGTTTATGTCTACTTTCAACAGAGTATAATTTTCAAATTTCTTCAATATTTCCCATGATGGCTTTGCTTTTGACTGCTTATCACCACCATTGTTCTTATGTTTTTTTCTTTTTAGCCTTATCAACCTCCACCTTGGTCTCTTTGGTGTCCATGTTCTTCTTTGTAGCCATAGCCTCCTCGGCATTCATGATCTTGGTCGCTTTTGCCATTAGTTCTGACATGGTTCTGGGTGGATCTTTGGCCAAAGTATAGTATAATTTATTGGGCAACAGTCCACTCATCAAAGCAGTAATTGTTGTCTTTTCCTCGTAATCAATAACTTCGAGCTTCTCGTTATTGAAACGAGTTATGTAATCCCTGGTTCTCTCACCCGTTTTTATCTAACACTTAACAAATGTGCCACTCGTTTAACTAGTTTTGCTCCAAAATAGAAATTTCCAATGAAGAGCTTGGCCAGTTGAAAGAAAGTTGAAATCTTCCCCCGAGGAAGATTATTGTACCATATTTGTGCAGATCCGGTAAAAGTTCCCGAAAATGCCTTGCATCTCATCTCGTCTGGCACGGCATAGATGTCGGCAGCAGCTTGGTATTGTTCTATATGAAGGACAGAGTCAGTTTTTCCATCATATTTAGGGGTCACAACAGGTGCTTTGAACTTCGATGGTGTGGGAAAATCCACAATTGACTGTATAAAAGGCGTCCTTTGGACAAAAGTTCTTTTTAGAGGATTCTTGGCCTTAACCATTTCCCCTAGTCTACCCTCCAACCTTTGAATAGATCCTTTTCATGCATCCTTTACCTCCTCTGGCCTATTGGTTCGAGCAATTGATCGTGTTGAAGTCGCTTCCTAGGATCTATCTTGTCGAGCAACTGTTTGTGATTGGGCAGAACCCTCTCTTAGATCAGATGGTCGTCGAAAGTTTCTCGACACAGCCTTAGGAGGACTTTTATTCTTCCTAGGGCCCAATTGATCAAAAGGAGAGATCCTACTTAATCTCTCCAATGCACTAGTCCTTTCTGGAGAGAGAGTGATGTGTTGTTCAGTATCTGTGGCTCGTACTGACGAAGTTCGACCCGGTTGATAAGAAAAATCATCAGATTTCTCAGTGCGATATGAATCCTTTTGCTTAATACGCGAAGAAACTAAACGGGTATTTTTTTGAACACTTAGTTGTCCTGAATGGGTCGGCGCTCCACCCTGGATAGTTTGCATGAGTTATCGCATAGTCTCTTGCATAGCCGTCTGGCCTTGAGCCAAATTGGCCATAATTCCAGCCAGATCTTAGACATTTGGAGGAGCGGATGGATTCAGGGGGTTTCCATCATTTCGATTATTGGATTCAGGATTATCAGCCATTGGTGATAAATTGTTTTGGTGAAAAATGAGAATTTCAGTCGTTTCCCACAGACGGCGCCAGTCTGTTGATGTAAAAAATTAGATTATCTCCAATTAATCAATCACAGATAAAAAACAAACAAGATAAAAGATTTTTAAAGTGGTTCAGCCTTAAAGGAATAGCCTACGTCCACTGTTTTGTTATTGCTGACTGTTTGGGAATTCTCGATTACAGGTTTTACCAAGAAATTTCGAGTCCCCTTACAATGAGGATGATACAATGTATTTATATCCTTGAGGCTGTAAATGTGAAAGGGTAATACATAGTTGTCCAATAGTCGTATACATCTGTATGATAATAATGAGAATTTAATGCGCAGTTGATTTGTTGACTATCCGGACATTAATGCTCTGTACGAGATGCAGCTCGGACAGCCTAAGCTGCTAGGACCGCCTAAGTAGCTCGGTATTCATGAGTTGCTCAGTACAGTAAAGTTTCGCGGAGAGCACCTGTTGCTCGGAGTGTCTGAGTTGGTCGGGGAGGTTGAGTTCCTTGAAGTCAAGGTGTTGTTCATAAATGTTTGTAAGTGCCATGTAGATTGACACGTGTCTCCACTTAACTGATCCACGTCAGCAGACTAAATTTGGTATCAACAACCAGTTTCTAATGGATTTGTAACTGCCAAGAAAAATCATGGGAAGAAACAAATTGTGCCTTCAAACCCCACCATCCTTACAAAATCAGCTTCAATAATTACAAAAGCTTATTTCTCCAATCTGTCTCAATGGTCAGAACACTTTTCTGGAGTGCTAGAGGAGTGCAAAATAAACTCACTATTATAAGACTAAAGAAACTATCCAATAAGTGCGCCTTAGAGGTTATTGTTTTGGTGGAACCTAAAGTCGAGTTACTTATGTTCTCACACATGTGTAAGAGGTTAAATTTTCATGTTGGGGTATATAATGATTGTAGTTCAATTTGGGTTCTTTGGAAACATTATTGGGAGGTGAATCCCATTACCATTCATGCTCAATTTATGTCGATTAACATTACCACATGCCCTGCCTAATTTAAATAATGACAGTTTATGATAGTTGGGATAGGAAAATTAAGTGGGAAATTTGGTAGGGCATCATGGATTTGGCCAATTCTTCTTTTGATCCCGTCATTATTAGTGGAGACTTTAATATTGTGATAGGCAAATTAAGTTGGGATAGGCAAATTATTCGATCGTCTTCTCAGATTTCTCCATCAATCGACTTAGTTCAATCGGTTTAGTTCTATTCTTGGAAACCCGTGTTAAAGTTTGCTTAGTTCCTTTCTTGATTCCATCTTGCATCTCTTTACTTAGTTCTAAATGTCAGTAAATCCTAATTGGATGCACTTTTATTTCTCATTTGGCATATGTTTTTTATCTAGGTTACCTAAAATGAATCATCTTGGTATCTTTATTTTGCAGGTACATTCAGGATGTAAAAAAAAGAGTACATTAGATGCAGAAAGAGCAAAACTTGCTCTTGCAATTCTCTCTGAACAAAGCTGAAGCCATGGACAAGATATGCAGAGCAATACAATATGGTTTAAAAAATTTTAGTAATGGAGAGTGTGGCACAACCCAGAATGTTGACAAATCCATTAGTAATTCATAGTAAGGTACTAAAAGAATTACCAACTATAAAGATATATCATAGTAATTCTTGATTTTATTAGCGTACTTCCCTCTATTCACATAAGTCATATAGATCGCCTTCTTAGTCTGACATGCTAATGTGACTGCATATGCAAGCCATTATTGTCCACAATCCTATATTGATGTCCGTCAAAACTTCTTGCATGAGATACTAAATTATGAGGTCACTTTGTTTTGATTTTGAATATTTTGATGTGCATTTTAATGTTGGGTTCTATTTTTGTTTTTGTTTTTCTTTTTTCAAATGATGCATACTTGTTATAATGTTACTGGAGTAGTATGTATCTTTGCTTTCTTTTTTTCATATGTTCTTCATTGATGCGAAGAACTTTATAGTTACATTTTGTTTTTACACATTGTGTGTTATTAAGATTTGTTTGTAATTTATACTGATGCACACGTGTAATTCGGACCCTAGGAGCGCATGCTAGTGAGTGGTAGTTTAGGATAAGGAAGGGACAAGGATAATTTTTATTATTTTTGTGTTTGTAAAGTTTAGGGATTTAGCTGTAATGTAGGAGTTATATTACCACTAGTCTTTATCTTTCCTCTTAAGTATTTGATTTTGTTGAGTTAGTAGGTTCATTGCTAGCCAACCATCCTTTACCTGCAATTTAAAAGGATATCCTTATTTTCTAATGCTCCTTTACCTGCAATTTAAAAGGATATCCTTATTTTCTAATGCTCATTTTAATAATGTATCTCGATTCTAGAATTTCTTTGTTCTGATTTCTATTGCATGCTCCCACAATTTCTACATAAAGTGGTATCAAAGTGGGTTTTGCTCGTGGAGTTATGTTATTTTATGTTCAAAACAAATGCAATTGCAAAAACACTGACCGGGTAGAAAAAGTGTGTTCGTGTGAGGACACAATCGTCGTGTGTTTCGCCGCCGCGATACAAAGAAAACCTAAGCTACAGCTACACTTAACAAGCAAGAACAGCGGTAAGTCGGGTATCGTAAGAAATCCACAGGAAGTGATTGAATTTTAGATGTTAATTGTTTTAATTACTTCAGGAATAAAAGTGTAAAATAAATAAATGAAAAGGTGATGGGTGGTTATGGTGACAAAAGAAAAGAATAAGTTATGCTACACAAAAGGAAAGCGAGGATCGGGATCGCATACACACATTCACGAACTAAACAACTACTAATTAGAATTTCGATTCGAAAACATTTAATCGATCATTTTCAATTAAGCATAAACATCACGCACTAAGGAATTTAAGCCAAAGTTGCGAGATTAAACATTTAATCAAAAATGGTCACACGCGGATTAAATTCGGATAATCGCTATAAACACTAACGTTGCGTGACAAAGAAAGTTAAACGCATAATAATCCGACTTTAGTACGCGAGGTTTCAATTAAATGCAATTTTACACGAAACCCTAACTTTCGAGGTCCAAACCCGTAAATGGCGGAACGAAATCCCGACCCTATTTATCTAAGGGCAATACATGGAAATAAACTAAATTAAACTAATTAAACTAAGAAAGCAAGAATTAAAGCAAGAAAACCTAATTATGAAAGCATGAAAATTACACTAGAAAGTAAGAAATGAAGAAATACAAACTATATTAAAGGAAATGGAAGAGAATAATTCAATCTTACAAAACCACATGGGTTGTCAATCCAAGAGGAAGAGAAAATGAGCTCTCCAAACCAAAACCCTAACTATTCTAACCTAAAAACAATCTAAAAACGTTCTCCCTGTTTATTACATCAAAATTGGCTTATATAGTAAGTTGGAATAAAAATAAAGAAGAAAGAAAAGAAAGGAAAATATCTGCAGAAAACAGAGCATCGATCGATCGACCCCTTTGGTCGATCGATCGACCTAGGAAAAATTTCGGCAAATCAGAATGGTCGATCGATCGATCAAGCAGGGCAGAATGCAGCAGCCTACTGCATTCCTCTTTTCTTCTTCTCCTTCTCCTCTTTTGCTTCCTTGTTTTTCCTCCGTTGAAATCGCCGTAACTTCTTCGTTATGCATCGGAATCGCGCACCGTTCACGGCCACGCGAATCTAGCGAGGAGGGATACAAATTCCGTGAGATGTAGGAACAGGTACCCAAGCTGTGAAAAGACTAAAATGCCCTTACGCGTGCGATTGTGTACGAAACTTCACCGGAATGCGTCCGAACTTCATACTAAGCATCCAAATACCTACAAAAGCTCAATTAACCCCTGAAAAACATGTTAACATAGAAATCCAAGGTTGTCTAGTTAACGAGCATAAATATAGGGATTAAGATACCCGAGGGGGCTAATAACGCGTTGGTTAACAGGTGAAATACGCAATATTTGCGTCGTATCACACCCCTTAACTTACACATTGCTAGTCCCTAGCAATGAAATAGGATGCAACAAGAACTACAAGCAAACCAAAAGCAGGAGAAGCACAAAAGTATGGTATAAAAGCATAAGGCCACTTTCGCGGGCGATTCGATTGCATTTAGCGTATGCAATAAGCCGTTAAACCCCTAGGTCATCCTAGTGGACGAGTGTCGTCTCGTGAGGGTTTTCAGGGATGAAACCCACAAACATCATATGGTTTTCTCAAAATATGCCCAACCCAACATTCAACAAGCCCAACAATAGCGAAAAAGATTTCAAACATGTTATTAGCATTTTGAACGAATTCAAACAAAAGTCCATTGTTATTAACAGGTTGAATGCACCTCGTAGAATTGAAACTTTAAAAGTGGGAGGGGGGAGAGCAAATGCAAAATATGATTTGGTAAAAACTTAAATAAATCGGATAAACATAAAGGCATGCATATATTCAATCCTCACGGGCATTACGCTCAACAAATGAAATCACTCGGAATGGGAGGTAACACACGGGACATGCGGGCATAATGAGTAAATGTAAATGGAAACTAGTCCGCACACATGTCACAAATGAGGAACGCTATATAGGAAATGAAAAACTTGCAATCTCAATGAAAGGATACCGCACACTAAAAAAGGAGAAATGCATTTTCACAGATTATCAAAACTATTTAAACTTTTGAATTACATCAACTTAAGATCACATAGGACTTGTAATAGGGTTGTAATGTAGGATAGGCTAGGGTACGAAATGAAGGAATGTATGTACGGATTCAAAGTGTTCGGGATGAAAACTCGGGATAATGGAAAAATGCGGGCAATATCAAAAATTGGAAAACAAGTTCTAAAATAAGCATTAGATATATCATCGGGGAGAGTAATCAAAGCTTATTGAACACTATACACAACATTTACAACTTTCTCTTTCTCTTCTTTTCTTCTTTTTCCCATTTTTCTCTTTTGTTTTCTATTGCTTTTTGCTTTCTCTTTTTCTTCACTTTTTTCACTACTTTCTTTTCTTTGCTTATCAAACTCTCATATGCCTAATATTGCAACCACACTACAATAACATCATTCAATCCCAAGTATCATTCCATACAAAGGTATGTAAGGTGTATGTATGGGGTAAAACTCCAATGCGGAGTTGGTTATGGGAATGGGGTTATGGAACGAAAGGCTATATTTAGGCTCAAGGGGTTTACGAGGGTAAACATATAAGGGTGAGGTCAAGGCTAATATGGGTGATATAACAAAGAAGGCCTATGATCATTTCATAAAGTTTACACAATTCTCGAGTCAAAACAATATATGAAAATCATGCTCAAGTAACACATTTCAAGCATGAACTCAATTAATGAACGGTCAAATGAAAGATTAGAGAGATTACCAACGAATTCAACGTTTTCAAAGAGGAAAGAATAGTGTATAACACTCACAAACGACGAAAGGTACAAAGCTTACTCGGTGTAAGTATATACAATGCAACAAAAGATTACCGAGTTATAAAAATCTTAAACCAAATCAATATAACAAGGGAAGTGCATATGCTCATGGGATAAAGTTTAATTCATGAAGTTATTCACAATATCAATGATTTGAGGACTAAAGTCTAATAACTTCTAAAATTGAGAACATGCATCATTGAGTTGTTTATTGGATCGGGCAATTATTGAAATTTATCATCGAAAACAAGGCAAAATGCCCAACAAAGGAGAAAAAAGAAAGAAAATATTTTTGAAAATTTTTAAATTTTTCACAAAAAGGCATACTTAGTAACTAACAAGTAAGCAAATCCATGGACAAAACAAAGAAATGGATAGAATATCCTACACCCCCTAACTTAAATGTTGCATTGTCCTCAATGCGCATTAAGAACACAACACAAAGAGAGGAAAAGAACGATATTACCCAAAATTGGAGAGATCTCCATAAGCACGAGTCCAATGAAATCTACAAAACAAGTTAGTACCGAGCATAGCAAAAACAAATAACAAAAAGTTTACTAATTACACTAGACTAAATTAAAAAAAAGGGAAGAAGAAAAAAAAGGAAAGAAAGAAAATTAAAAAGCTAACAATTTACAACCTACTATTTAGACTACACACTAACTATACACTAGAAGTCTAAATAGTTGAGGGTCCACCCAAAAAGGGATTTGACTTTGAAAGATCAACGGTGGACCCTCCAAAGCGAACATGCCTCCCGGAAGATATGAATTCCGTTTGAACAACGGAAGGCATGTGGATGGTGAAAAAAGTGAACCATCTCCAATTTGAAATTTTGGACGGACGATGGGGGATTTGGATAATAAGGGGGAAAGGTACACTTGAGGTCCAAGAAAAATCGACTCATCTCCCAAAGATTTTTCAAATTTAATGGGAGATGGTGCACACATTGGGATAACATCCATCGAAAACAAATTCGGTAAGGAGTCATCATCGGCAAAAAAGTGTAGAAATTTTAAAAGTTTCTACCGACTCATAGGAATCCACCGGTAATTCTAATGGTTCAATGACGGAAAACAAATATGGTGATGAAACAAATTCAATCTCAATCGACTCATCGTCGTAAGGAGATTGAATTTCGGGGGAGATAGATGCACACTCGATGAGAAATTCTTCGAAAAATTTAGTTGAAACACAGGTTTCCACCTCCTCGTTGTTTTGTGCATAAGAATTCATCTCATCGCAAAGTGCTCCAAGTCTCATTCCAGCATCATTTAGGATTTCCAAACCTTGGGAGTAAAGAAGCAAAGTTTCTTCCAAAGTAGGCTTCCTCGGCTCAAGAGCTTCGGACTCCTCATTTGGTAAAATCTCATCTTCTAAATCATCGGAATAAAAATCGTCATTGGTTTCAAAATATGAATCCAACTCAAACTCCCAATAACGATTTTCATTGCGATAAATGTTTTCAAGTCTTTCATTTTCAAGAAAATATTGAAAATGAAAAACTTGAAAACTATCCCCAAAGTATGAATCATTAGAATAACCGTAATAACTATAATAGTAAGACATGATTACCTCGTTGTTTGTAGATGGAGAATCCGAGCAAGAAAGTGAGCAACCGCGAATCAAAGTTTCTTAGCGCTCAAATATGCTATCCTGCAAAATAGGTTAAAACAAAGAATACAAATACAAAAGGAAAAATACTACGAAATAATAAAACAATTACAATCTAAAACACATTCCCCGGCAACGGCGCCATTTTGTGACCAGGCGGAAAAAGTGTGTTCGTGTGAGGACACAATCGTCGTGTGCTTTACCGCCCCGATACAAAGAAAACCTAAGCTACAACTACACTTGACAAGCAAGCACAACGGTAAGTCAGGTATCGTAAGAAATCCACAGGGAGTGATTGAATTTTAGATGTTAATTGTTTTAATTACTTCAAGAATAAAAGTGTAAAATAAATAAATGAAAAGGTGATGGGTGGTTATGGTGACAAAAGAAAAGAATAAGTTACGCTACACAAAAGGAAAGCGAGGATCGGGATCGCATACACACATTCACGGTCTAAACAACTACTAATTAGAATTTCGATTCGAAAACATTTAATCGATCATTTTCAATTAAGCATAAACATCACGCAATAAGGAATTTAAGCCAAAGTTGCGAGATTAAACATTTAATCAAAAATGGTCACACGCGGATTAAATTCGGATTATCGCTATAAACACTAACGTTGTGTGACAAATAAAGTTAAACGCATAACAATCCAACTTTAATACGCGAGGTTTCAATTAAATGCAATTTTACACGAAACCCTAACTTTCGAGGTCCAAACCCGTAAATGGCGGAACGAAATCCCGTCCCTATTTATCTAAGGGCAATACATGGAAATAAACTAAATTAAACTAATTAAACTAAAAAAGCAAAAATTAAAGCAAGAAAACCTAATTATGAAAGCATGAAAATTACACTAGAAAGCAAGAAATGAAGAAATACAAACTATATTAAAGGAAATGGAAGAGAATAATTCAATCTTACAAAACCACATGGGTTGTCAATCCAAGAGGAAGAGAAAATGAGCTCTCCAAACCAAAACCCTAACTATTCTAACCTAAAAACTATCTAAAAACGTTCTCCCTGTTTATTACATCAAAATTGGCTTATATAGTAAGTTGGAATAAAAATAAAGAAGAAAGAAAAGAAAGGAAAATATCTGCAGAAAACAGAGCATCGATCGATCGACCCCTTTGGTCGATCGATCGACCTAGGCAAAATTTCGGCAAATCATAATGGTCGATCGATCGATCAAGAAGGGCAGAATGCAGCAGCCTACTGCATTCCTCTTTTCTTCTTCTCCTTCTCCTCTTTTGCTTCCTTGTTTTTCCTTCGCTGAAATCACCGTAACTTCTTTATTATGCATCGGAATCGCGCACCGTTCGTGGGCACACGAAGATAGCGAGGAGGGATACAACTTTCGTGAGATGTCAGGATAGGTACCCAAGCTGTGAAAAGACTAAAATGCCCTTGCGCGTGCGATTGTGTACGGAACTTCACCGGAATGCATCCGAACTTCATACTAAGCATCCAAATACCTACAAAAGCTCAATTAACCCCTGCAAAACATGTTAACATAGAAATCCGAGGTTGTCTGGTTAACGAGCATAAATATAGGGATTAAGATACCCGAGGGGGCTAATAACGCGTAGGTTAACGGGTGAAATACGCAATATTTGCGTCGTATCAAACACGCAAGATGACAGAATCAGAATAAAGGATGGAAAGGATTGAGAAAATGATGGAGGAAGTTCTACAACATACCATTGCCGTCTGAGAAGCCTTTACCTGGGGTTGAGAAATCAGGTTCTATCTCTTATGCACATGTGCAAACATTTTAAGGTCTGTTTATATTATCTATATACATATATGGGTCATGTTTTACTTTCACTCGTGTAAAAATAAGAGTATCTACACCTGCTAATAACTTTTTTTCAGATTCATATTTCCTTGAATTTCAACCATTATAATAAATAATCATGTCACATTGATTATGCATGCCAAAAATGAAATTGATTTGATGTGTATACGAGGGCCCCGTGGGTATAATTGTATTATGTTAATTAAACATTTTAATTTTCATGTTCTTTTTAGGTTATATCCTTATTTAGTGTTAGGACGATCACTAGAGGGTAGTATTCCGTAGAATTATTCTTATATCATGCCTTCCTTAGTCTTTTTTACTTTTTAGGGTGATCGTGGATAACAAGATAACTTAGCCCACAAATGAGGCCTTTGGAGAATCATTGCATTTAAGAGAAGCCTTTAATTCTAAATTGTGTGTATAATGGTCAATAATAAGTCAATCCAATGCTTGAATTATTTAATTACATACCACAAGGCGTAAACTTCTTATGTTTTACACCACTCAAGGGGATCTCCCTGCACACACGTGTCTATTATTAAGGACACACTGTTTTGTGAAGTCTGTGAAAGGAATTTGATTTTTTACGTCATTGACTTTAGCATATCCATAAATTTCATATTTTCACTTTAGTACCTCCATAATTTCAACACTTTGACTTTAGTACCCCCATAATTTCCACATAGGAAGCTATTAAGGGGGAATTATGGTGGTTGCATGATTCTCAAGGGAAGCCACCAGGTGTGATGGGGTGGTGGCCTTAAAGAGTTGTCATTTTCCTCAATAACCACGATATAGGATCAACTCAGGTTGTCTCATTATTTCTCAATTTTTCCTAGAAATCAAGCTCATGTTCCTCGACTAGTGTCTTTTTTCACCTAAATTTATTTCATTTTTGCAGGCGCATTGGCCTTTTCCCAGAAATCTTATCATGGAGGTAGATAAATTTCTCTTTTGTTTAGATTGTATTCTCATCTTAGATAATTTTATTAGATTGCACATGCCATATTTCTTAATGAAAATTTATGAGAAACAATCTGGTTAATATCAAGGAAAACCACTACATTGCAATTCTTGTTATCCAATATATAGATAACTTTTTGGTCATGTGTCTTTGTAATGGTAACTGTAAAAAATGTGATGTATGAAACCTCTATAACCATGTCACTTTCTTGATAAATTTTCTTTGGCTTCACTATTCTCGTGTGGACTAAAAAAGTATTGAGCTCGCCTAAGTGTCAAAAATTGTAATTTTTGCGCGTGGATAGCCACACCCTTGGTCTTGAAAAAACATTTCAAAATTTTTTTGGATTATCATTTTTCTAGTGTTTATCTCAATTTCATTAATGCTTATATTAAGGGAATGGAATGAATAAACTATGAGTTCATTGTGGATGCAGGATATTAGAGAGAGAGACGGTGGTGGTAGCATTAATAGAGATGACATTGGAGACTATGTCATTGGGCAATGGTGACGTTATTGAGATGGCGGGCTTTTATTTTGGTTTGTGTTTTTTATTTAATGTAACATTATTAAGTTTTGATTGTCTTAGTACATTTTGTAACGATTTAATAATAATTATTATTATTATTGCATTGATGTGTTTATTGATGAATTTGTAGTATATATGCAAAGTTTTGATTCTTGTCGAGAATTTGCTTCCTATTGTCAATGCGAGGGTGGTGACATTTGATGGATAATTTTTTTTTTAATATTTTAATTTATATAAGGGTTCATAACACTTACAAAAAGAACATTTTTTCCTTACATATTACTATTTGTAAGTGTTTTGAACAGTTACAAAAAAATAAAAATAAAATCATTTGTAAGTGTTTATAACCGTTATAAATTAAAAATGCTTGTTGAATTTTGCATGTGTTTTGAACACATGCAAATGAAAATTTTGTAAGCATTTAAAACACTTGCAAAAGTTAATGTGCAAGTGTTCATAAAACTTGCAATTTTTTTGGTAACGGTTTTCGGAAATGGAAATGTGTTTTCAATAAACACTTACAAATGACATTTGTAACGGTTTTGAACACTTGTAATATTTTGCAACGCGCCGATTTGTAAGTGTTTTAAACACAAACAAATGGCATTTGTAAGTATTTAAAACACTTACAAATCAACTGTTTTGGTGTAGTGACCATCTCGAAATCCTAACTCAATTTTTCGATACCTATCCCTGAACATTTCACTCACTTATTCACATCTCTCCCTTACGCATAATCCATCCTCGGTTAGCCTACAACTCTTCGTGATAACTTTGCTTTTTCTGTGTCATTGTTGAAAGCCAAGTTAGTCAAAATCCTCAATTACCTACAAAATATAACAATCTCAAGTGTAGAGGTAAGTAAGGGTATCAATCCACTCCCAAGGGAGTAAAGCAAAGGGAACACAAATGTAATTCACTTTTTATTTTATTTTTGTGCTTTTTCACTTTTCTACTTTTTTTTAGCATTTTCAAATATTAAAACAATTGGCTGAGGTGAGGATTTAAACTAAACTAAACTAAATGTGATATGATAACAACTAACTAGAAAGTTACTAAAATGAAAAATAAAGTCTAACACTAAAATAAGAGATAAAGTGAGGTAAATAATTGTGAGAACAATCAAGGAATGGGATTACACCACAAATTTTAGCCATTCTAACTAATTAATTTAATTAATTGAATTCACCAAAATTAATATCAAAATTAAAAATCAACTCTCGTTGCAAATGTAATTTTAATAGTGACCTTTTAAAAAGTTAAGTTTAACACCCCACAACTCTAAAAATTAGATCCACACTCCTTTTAATTAATCACCCGCTAGGATCGATCAATTAAAATTTATGTCAATATTAGAAAATAAATTTAGAGTTGAAATTCAAGTTATAATACCCCACTTAAGAAACTTCTATCTCTAGTTCGAATCTAAAATGGGTATTATAACTAGAATTTCGATTTTCTCTCGAGGTGTAAATTTAAGGGTGAGGGATCAAAATTAACATTCAAAGGGAATTTTCAAGTAATCAAACTAATTAAACTAAAACAACATCAAATAAGGGTTTCCTCCAACCCCTTGAAAGGGGATTTAGCCTAACATGATGAACAAGTAATCAAAGGCATATATAATAAAATAGTAGAGAAAGAGAACAAATCTTCAACAAGTCTCCTTGAAATTGGCAATTTGAACTCTATCATCTTCCATACAATTCAATTACTCACAATTAAATCTCACCAAATCTCTAAAAAAATAAAAACAAAAACTATTTACAAAATGGTGTTTATCTCTCTACAATTCTTTCTTTAAAAATTCCTATCTAAAAATCTCCCTTTCATATGGGGTCTTCATCTTCATTTATAGTAGGCACATGGAGCATGGGGGTATTTTTGGGAATTGGCTTGAGTGTGTATGAAAATGGTGAGGTGTGAGGGCATGTGGGCTAAATGGGGTAACACGATCAGATTTGGTTTAGAGGGTATAATGGGTATTGGGGTTAAAGTTGGTAGTAGGGGGTAATTTGGGTAAAATGATTTAAGTGGTTTTAAAGCATGTGGGTTTATGTGTATTTGTTTGGCTTTATTTTGCTGAGATGAAATCGTGCTAGGCATTGGAGGTTTGGGAAATGGGTTAAAGCTTGAAATGGGTTTGGCTTTGGCTTGTTGAGTTGGTTGGATCGGGTTTGTACTGGGGTAGTTCGGGTATGGGGAGACGGGATCGGAATGGTGCAGGTGTGGGTTGCACAGGAGATGGATTGGAGTTGAGGGAGTCCGACGGTTGAACGCCGGAGTGAAGGAGGTGCGAGGTCGGAGTCGCGGTCGGAGGTGGCTAGGCTTGGGCGGCTGGATTAGCTCACCGGCGGGGGAGTGGTTTCGGAGAGGAACGTCGATGGGATCGGAGTAGGGGGTCCGGCCTTGAGGTCACCAGCTTTGACAGGGGTCGGAAGAGGCATCGCCGGACGGAGGGGTGAGCTGGTGCGGTTGGATCAGGTCGGTTGGGTCAGTGGGAAGGGTCGCCGAATTTCGAACGGCGTCGACAGGTGAGACAGTAGGTCTGCTGGAGAGGGGCTGGATATATGGATTGTCGGGCCACCGGATTTGGGGCTTGATGATTGTCGTCGGTGCTGGCCGGCGGGTTCTGGGTGGTTTAGGGAGGCTCCGGGTTAGAGGGGGCTGTCGGGTTTGGGATGTAGGTTCCGGCTGGTGGGGTGAAGGTAAGAGGGGTGGTATGATGGTGAGATGAGGAGAGAGTGGAGAGAAGGTTTTGTTGTTTGTGTTAATGGAGGTTGGGTTAGGTGAGAGTGTTGGAAAATTGGACTTAAATGGGTATTATAAAGCTGTCAATCTGGACAGAATTTTGAGCAATTTTGAGCTCAAATTTAGGTGGGACCCACACTAAGAAAAATTGTGGGACCATATACGAACGCGTTCACCTCCGCAAGGAGATTAATGTAGTATATTCATATGTCCAATTTCAATAAGTTATGAATGATAATTATGTCCCCAAAGTGACTTACAAAGCAATGAAAGTTAATGAATTGCGTGTGTTTTAACTCTTGTCCCACATTGGAAGAGTAGTGGAATTTTGATGAGTTAATAACACCCCAAGTATGGACTAAGGCTTGGATGCCTTGGGGTATCCCAACTCTTTGAAGGGGAGATGACCTAAGCTATGCACGGGTTGAATTTCGGTCAAAAGTCCACGCGCGTCCGTCCGGCCGGCTCGGTTCGGTTCGGGCTCGGGCTTGGGCTTGGGCTTATAAAAATCTCCTACATTTTTTGGCTGAATTTATTTAACTTTCTGGGCTTTAATTATTAATTAATAAACTGTTGGCAGTTATTGCCAACAGTCAACAGTTAATTTCGTTTAACTGATTAACTATTTTTGACAGTTAATTTCGGTTGACTGTTCCAACAGTCAACACAAACATTCCCCCTACAGAATTGACTACTGAAAATTTGCCCTCCCATAATTCCGAATTTATGCTGCCACTTTTTCCAGAAAAATAAATCTTTTTTTCTATTGCTACTGCATACATTCCTGCATATCATCTCTTTGGTCTGGTTGAGTATAAACACAGAATTGTGTTCGAAGAAATTAATCATTGTTGTGCTACTTGATTAATTTGGAAATCCGTTCTATCTTGGGAGACAATTATTCATTACCTTTGGCACTTTGTGGAGGGAATAAATTTGTCTTAAGATTGTTATGTCTACTATTTATAAAAACAATAGTACAGAATTATGAACAATTAATATAATGACAGAATTGAAACATAATTATTTGTTCTGCTGTTTTTTAGTGTACAGAATTTTTTTATTACACAAATTTAATTGTTGGGAATAAATCTGTTTTGACAGAATAAAATGAATTAATTTACTGCTTTATTGTAGAAATTAGTAAAACAGTTTTGATATAGAAATTAATTTCTATACTGTTTTTATATTCTGTTTTAGAAAATAAAATTTTATTTGTGTACTCTTGTTAAAATCTGTTTATCTATATATTTTTTAATCTTAAATTATAATTCTGTTTTGTACGGAATTCTTTTTATTATTAAAAATTAGTGTGACACAGATTTTAAAAATTTAATTCTGTTTTGTACGGAATTCTGTTTTATATTATACTTTAATTCTGAATTATTATTTGAATTCTTTTGGAATTCATTTATTGTGAATTATATTTGGAGGACATTGGTGCACAGAATTTTGTATTCTGTTTTGATTAATTCATTATATATGAATTTTATCATTGATAAAAATTCTGTTTTTGTAATAGAAATGGAATCACAAAGTACGAACACTACTCCTACGAAACTGATTGTCACCAACACAAATGTGACTGTACCCGTACCTATGCCACACGGGGAGAAACCGAAAAAGTTCATTGGGGCTGACTTCAAACGTTGGCAAGGATAAATGTACTTCTATCTCACAACCTGCCAACTGGGCAGGTTTGTATATGAAGATTGTCCCTCTATTCAAGAGGGAGATGACGCTGAAAAGGTTGCTGCTGTCGATGCTTGGAAGCACTCGGACTACTTATGCCGAAATTATATTTTGGTCTACTTGGACAAGACTTTGTACTATGTCTATTGCACTATCAAAACTTCCAAGGAATTATGAAATTCTTTGGAAAAGAAGTATAAAACTGAAGATGTTGGGATGAAGAAATTTATCGTTGGGCGTTTTCTGGACTTCAAAATGGTTGATTCTAAATCTGTGATCTCGCAAGTGCAAGAATTCCAAGTGATCCTCCACGACATTCATGCTGAAGGAATGTCAATTAGTGAAACTTTCCAAGTTGCTGCAATTGTTGAAAAGTTGCCACCTTCTTGGACTTTGTTCAAAAACTATCTCAAGCACAAGCGTAAGGAGATGAATGTGGAGGAGTTGGTGGTACGGCTAAGAATCGAAGAAGACAACCGTGAGTCTCAAAAGAAAAGTGGGAAGAATCCGTTGGAAACAAAGGTCCATGTCGTTGAAGGTCCTAAAAAGAACAAACGAAAGTATGATGGGGAAGGCACTTCCAAACATAACAAGAAAAAGTTCAAAGGCAAATGCTACAATTGTGGTAAATCGGGACACCGCTCAAGTGAGTGTCATAAGCCTAAGAAGCAAAATAAAAATAACTCTCAAGCAAATGTGACTGAGGGTGAGAATATCACCAATGATTTGGCGGATATGAATCTTTCTGCCATTGTCTCTGAATGTAACTTGGTTGGAAATACGAAGGAATGGTGGGTGGACACTGGAGCCACACGACAAATTTGTGCAAACAAATGGATGTTCTCCACCTATAAGCCTTTGGAAAATGAGGAGAACCTTTTTATGGGAAATTCTTTCACTTATAAGGTGGTGGGACAAGGAAAGATTGCTTTGAAAATGACTTCTGGAAAGGAACTTACTCTCAACAATGTTCTTCGCATGCCTGATATCCGAAAGAATCTGATTTCTAGATCTCTCCTTACTAAAAATGGTTTCAAGCTTGTGTTTGTGTCTGATCGCTTTGTGTTTGTGTCTGATCGCTTTGTGTTGTCTAAAAATGACATGTATGTAGGAAAGGGCTACCTAAATGAGGGGCTCTTTAAACTGAATGTTCTTACTGTAACCCCTCAAACATCTGTTTCAATGAATGAAATTTATAGTTCTTCTTACTTGATTGAGTCATCTAATATTTGGCATGCTAGATTGGGACATGTTAATTTTGATACATTGCGTAGATTAATTAACTTGGAATTTTTGCAAAAATTTAATATTGATAAAAATCATAAATGTGATATTTGTGTGGAATTTAAATTAGCTAGATTACCTTTCCATTCTATTGAAAGGACAACTGAACCTTTAGATTTAATTCACACCGATATTTGTGATTTGAAATTTGTTCAAACTAGAGGTGGGAAAAAGTATTTTATTACTTTTATTGACGATTGCACAAAATATTGCTATGTATATTTGTTACATAGTAAAGATGAGGCTATTAATGTATTTAAACAATATAAGAATGAAGTTGAGAATCAATTAAGCAAAACAATAAAGGCTATTAGGAGTGATAGAGGAGGTGAATATGAATATCCATTTGAGGAATTTTGTTCTAAAAATGGGATTATTCATCAAACAACCGCTCCTAATTCTCCTCAATCGAATGGTGTTGCTGAACGCAAAAACCGTACTTTGAAAGAAATGATGAACTCAATGTTATTAAGTTCAGGAGCTCCACAAAATTTGTGGGAAGAAGCCTTACTTTCTGCTAATTACATTCTCAATAAAGTACCTCACAAAAAGACTCACAAGACACCTTATGAATTATGGAAAGGTCGAAGACCTTCCTATAAATATTTACGAGTGTGGGGGTGCTTAGCCAAAGTGATGGTTCCTAAACCGAAAAAGGTAAGAATAGGGCCAAAAACCGTGGATTGTGTATTCATCGGTTATGCTACTAATAGCAGTGCATATCGATTTCTAGTTTGTAAATCTGAGATTTCGGACATTCATGTAAATACGGCTATTGAATCGAGGGATACTTCATTTTTTGAAAATGAATTTCCGTATAACATGACCCGAGAATCTGGTCCTTCTAAAAGGACAAATCAAGATACTACAAGTAGTACTCATCAACCTATTGAATCAATAGAGGATGAACCAAGACGTAGTAAAAGAGCAAAAACCTCGACTTCTTTCGATCTATATTTTCTAACATATTTGTTAGAAAATGAACCTCAATCGTATAAAGAAGCTATATCCTTACCCGATGCTTCCAATTGGAAAGAAGCAATTAATAGTGAAATTGAATCCATATTACAAAATCATACATGGGAACTAGTAGATCTTCCACCAGGTTCAAAACCGTTAGGTTATAAATGGATCTTCAAAAAGAAATTGAAGGCTGATGGATCAATTGATAAATATAAAGCTAGACTTGTAGCTAAAGGCTATAGGCAAAAGGAAGGGTTGGATTACTTCGACACATATTCACCGGTAACAAGAATAACGTCCATTTGGATGTTAATAGCAATAGCTGCTATTAATGGACTTGAAATACATCAAATGGATGTAAAAACTGCATTCTTAAACGGTGAACTAGACGAGGAAATTTATATGGAGCAACCTGAAGGGTTCAAAGCTCCCGGACAAGAAGGAAAAGTATGTAAGCTTGTTAAATCACTATATGGATTAAAACAAGCACCTAAGCAATGGCATGAAAAATTTGATAATGCAATGTTATCAAATGGTTTCAAAATTAATGAATGCGATAAATGTGTTTACTTTAAATACATACATAATGGATATGTCATTGTATGCCTCTATGTTGATGATATGCTTATCATGGGTAGTAACTTGGAAATTGTCAAAACTACAAAACAAATGTTGAGTAGTAGATTTGACATGAAAGATATGGGAATCGTCGATGTTATATTAGGAATTAAAATTTCTAGAACATCGGATGGACTTATATTATCTCAATCTCATTACATAGAGAAAGTACTTGAAAAATTCAAGAAGTATGATATTAGTCCTACCAAGACACCTGTAGATGTAAATTTACATTTAGCAAGAAATAATGGTGAAAGCATATCTCAACTAGAATATTCTCGTATTATCGGCAGTTTAATGTATATCATGAACTGTACGCGACCGGACATAGCATACTCAATAAGTAAGCTAAGTCGATTTACGAGTAATCCAGGAAGAGATCACTGGAAAGCTATATTGAGAGTTTTGGGTTATTTAAAATATACTCAAAACTACGGATTGCATTACTCAAAATATCCAGCTGTTCTTGAAGGACATTGCGATGCAAAATGGATATCTGATACAAAAGACTCTAAGTCTACGAGTGGGTATGTGTTTACCCTCGGAGGTGCATCCGTAACTTGGAAATCCTCAAAACAAACATGCATTGCTAGATCGACAATGGAATCTGAATTCATTGCACTAGACAAAGCTGGAGAAGAAGCTGAATGGCTTCGAAATTTCTTAGAGGATGTTCCAAAATGGTCTAAACCTGTGCCCGCAATATGTATACATTGTGATAGCCAATCAGCGATTGGAAGGGCACAAAATCACATGTATAACGGAAAGTCACGACATATTCGTCGTAGACACAATACCGTTAGACAACTTCTCTCAAACGGAATTATCTCAATTGACTATGTATAGTCAAAAGATAATATATCGGATCCACTAACGAAAGGTTTAAACCGAGAGCAAGTTGAAAGATCATCGAGAGGAATGGTTCTAAAGCCTATAAATAAATAAGAATCAATATAGTGGCAACCCAACCTAGCTGACTGGAGATCCCAAGATCTAGGTTCAATGGGAAAACCGAACTACGTTGTATTCAGTAAGCACTGGAGGATATATCATCCTATCCATTCCAAAGATGAGACAGTGCATATCTGCCGCGAAATTAGGATAAGTTATGCTTTTAATGACATCTATATCGTAGTACGTCTAAGTGGGGTATTGCAGAATACTCTTTATAGAAGTCACCTACGTAAGTAAGAAGGGGGCCACTTCTATGAGAATAATGAAAGACATATTCTCTAAAATACTTGCGGAACCAAGTGGTGTTCACGGCCAAAATGAACACAAACGTGAGAACCAACTGTGTTGAAGAATTGTTGTGTGAATACTGTTGTCTAGGTTTACAAAAATGGTTGACGGTTCAAGGACGTGAAGTCTACTGATTAACCAAGTAAATCCGATAGTATATCACTAAGGAAAGTTCAAGGCCACTAGGCTACTTCTCCCGATGCAATAAGTCTTCAGTTTTACTCAACTTGTGTCTGCATCTGCATCAGCATCTGTTTTGTTTTATTTATAGCGATATATCATTCATGTGGGGGATTGTTGGAAAATTGGACTTAAATGGGTATTATAAAGCTGTCAATCTGGACAGAATTTTGAGCAACTTTGAGCTCAAATTTAGGTGGGACCCACACTACGGAAATTGTGGGACCATATACGAACGCCTTCACCTCCGCAAGGAGATTAACGTAGTATATTCATATGTCCAATTTCAATAAGTTATGAATGATAATTATGTCCCCAAAGTGACTCATAAAGCAATGAAAGTTAATGAATTGGGTGTGTTTTAACTCTTGTCCCACATTAGAAGAGTAGTGGAATTTTGATGAGTTAATAACACCCCAAGTATGGACAAAGGCTTGGATGCCTTGGGGGTATCCCAACTCTTTGAAGGGGAGATGACCTAAGCTATGCAAGGGTTGACTTTCGGTCAAAAGTCCACGCGCGTCCGTCCGGCCGGGTCGGTTCGGTTCGGTTTGGGCTTGGGCTCGGGCTTGGGCTTGGGCTTATAAAAATCTCCTACATTTTTGGGCCGAATTTATTTAACTTTCTGGGCTTTAATTATTAATTAATTAATTAATAAACTGTTGGCAGTTATTGCCAACAGTCAACAGTTAATTTCGTTTAACTGATTAACTATTTTTTACAGTTAATTTCGATTGACTGTTCCAACAGTCAACACAAAAGCTATAAATTAAACATTCCCCCTACAGAGTTGACTACTGAAAATTTGCCCTCCCATAATTTCGAATTTATACTGCCACTTTTTCCATAAAAATAAATCCTTTTTTCAATTGCTACTGCATACATTCCTGCATATCATCTCTTTGGTCTGGTTGAGTATAAACACAGAATTGTGTTCGAAGAAATTAATCATTGTTGTACTACTTGATTAATTTGGAAATTCGTTCTATCTTGGGAGACAATTATTCATTACCTTTGGCACTTTGTGGAGGGAATAAATTTGTCTTAAGGACACTGTTCTAAACAGGGCTCGGATTATTTCTTCTATTCTAATATTATTTCTGCAAATTCTAGTAAGTATTTCATTTCTATAATTTTGTTTCAATTCTGTCATTATATTAATTGTTCATAATTCTGTACTATTGTTTTTATAAATAGTAGACATAACAGAGAGGAGAGAGAAGGTGGTTGGAGGTAGAAGATGGAGTAGGGGATTATTGTGTGTGTGAGGGTGTATGGGTTATGGTGTGGGTATAGGATATGTTTGGGTGTTGGAAAGTGAGGTGTTAGTGTGTAGTTTAGTATATGATAGGTGGGTGTGAGTGGGTTTATGTGTGTGTGTGTTTAATTTGGACCTAAATAAAAATAACACTAAAAAACAACTAAAACTAATAAAACTAAAAATCTAAAAAATAAAAATCCTACTTCTAATAATAAAATAAAGACTCAAATTAAAAATAAAACTAAAAAAAAGAAATAAAATTAAAAATAAAATTCTATTAAACTAAAAACTAAAATCCTAAAAAAATAAAATCTAATAAAACTAAAAAATAAATGAAATCCTAAAAATAACTAATTCTAATAAAATAAAATTGGTAACTAATAAAAATAAAAATAAAAATATACTAATAAAATTGCAAATAAATCCTAAAAATTCTAAATAAATCCTAAAAATAAAAATGACTCAAACTAAAAATCTAAAAAATAATAAAAAAGGCAAAAACTAAACACACACGTGCTTCGGGGTAGGTTTAGGCTAGGTTTGGGATAGGTTAGGGTTATGGGATAAGGTAATTAACTCCATTTTAACTGCAAATTGCCTGGACATATTGCTTTTGACACCGCAACTGTAATTAAGCCTGCATATTGAACAATTAAGCGCATAAGACTCATATTGTCGAGAATTAGCAACTAAAATACATCTATTTGGGGTATAAATTGTACAGTTTTGGGTGCTTATCACTTCCTAACCCTCGCACTAAATTCCCATAAACCTAAAATCATCCTCAGACCCAAGATTCAGTGACCAATCCTCAAAACGTCCGAAAAACAACACAAAATCAAAAGTGGCAACCCAGCAGAACCGAACCAATTCATTGTCAGGGCCGAACCGATTCGATAAGCGATCGGTTCGCTCCTCCCAACGAACCGATTTGGTTATGATGGGCTGCCAAGATGAACTTTTGACGAGTTTTTTCCCCAACTTCCATCCATGGTCGTTCAAACCTCCACTAAAATCACATCCATGAACCCTAATCCATACCCAAATTTACTTAATAATCATCCCAAAAACAACATTTAATCGTTCAAACAACGAGTTTACTCAAGATTCAATACAATAACAACCCCTAGTTTTAAGATTGGGTATTTTCTTCTTAATTTATTCAATAACTTATCTTTAATTTTAAATTTATATCGGATTCATTCGAAAAACGTCATCAAGCTCATTTTCCATCATTCATATATTTCTAAACCCGAATTTATCTTAGTTTCCCAATCCAAAAATCATAGTTTTCACATGCTATTCTACACCAAAGTTTGCATGAATAAATGTAACTACAAAAGATTATCAAAGCAAGTAAATACTTTCTTTTAAGATGATATCTGAGTTTCTTCTTTTGACTTACTTCTTTTGATGATGATCTACAACCCGGAGATAAGAGCTTTCTTTCCTGAATCCTTTTTTCTTCCTCTTTTCTCACTTTCCTTTTTTTTCTCTCTCTCTCACAAACCCTAGTCATTTTGGGTGGATAGATAGCAGCCTTTCTCTATATGCTTTCATGAAATACCATCCTTAAACTCTCTAAAGTTGGATTAGGGTTAGCCACCTTAGGTAAAATGACATGTATTCCCTCCTACGGTTCACACCTAGTCTAAAAAGCCCCCAGAACCCAACTGTAACCCCCGAGTAGCTACTCTGGACTATTTTGACCCATTTCGAACCATCTGTGCACTCAAAATTAACATCCGAGTGACCTAACATAAAATTTCATCTCATGCCTGACATGACTCTACCTACATTTCCCAAATGAAATGTAAGGACACAAATTTCCAATTGAGTCCATATATAGTTTTGGCTCAATTCCGAACAAAAACATTTATTCATAGGATAATATTTAAATTTTAATATTCTCAAGCCTATTGTAATACCCCGTATTTTTTGCTATATTTATGTTTGGGATTAATTAATTAAATGAGAATTAATTGGAAAATTAATACGGGTAAAATACTAGCGAGATGTGAGTTGGTATTTGACTATATTGAGCATATATGATGTTATATGAAATTTGAATTATGAAATTTGTCGTGAGATTGATATACGGCAATCTGGTCATTTTATTGGGACGCGTGTGACAGTCGCGTCAGGATATAATTATTTTAATTATAAAAGTGAATTTAAATTCTATTAACCGTATGGTCGTTTTGAGTGCGCCAACGCGTCCGGAAGGATTGAGATAGTCAGAAAACACTAGCCGGGGGTTTAGTTTGGGTCCCGGGGTATTTTTAGGCCATACCGGCAACATAAAGGGTATTTTGGTAATTTTGTATTTTTGGAGAATTAAAAGTGACGAAAATTAGAGAAGTAAATCTGATGTGGGTTTGACCCACTAAACCCACTAACCAATCCTTAATGACCCAATAAGCTACGGGAGTTATCAAATTAGATTTCCAACTTTCCAAAGAAAACCCTAGCCACCATAGCCACCTTTGGAGAAAAAGCTTGGAGAAAGAGAGAGAGAGGGAATTCTGCAGAAAAAGCTTCATCAAATCAACACCAAACTCAGAGACACTAGAGGCAAGTGGTTTAATATCGTTTAATTTCAGAGAATGCTCTTTCCATGTATAGTAATTTAATAAAATTAATTTGTTCTTGGTGAAATATGAAAATCCATGTATTTTAGAACTTAGAACTTGAAATCTTGAGGAGAATTGCGTGTAGAATGGTAGGTAGATGATTATACTGATGATATTAGTGAATGGATAAAATTAAAACGGATTTATATTGGGTTAATTCATGATTTAAAATTTTAGGGTTCATGTTCTTGAAAATTGGGGAAAAATGTAGAAACTTGTGATTTAATGATGTTTAGGATGTATTAATTCCTTAAAAGATGTTAGTATATGACCTTAGCGTGTTTTAGGATGATTGGAGAACTTAAAACATTGTTGGAACGAATTTTAGAGGAGATTTGAGGAGTAAGAATTGATGAAAAACGAGATTAGAAATTCTGGGCTTGAAACTGGTCAGTCGTTAGAAGGCCTCCCCGGGTCGTTCGAACGAGCTCGTTCGAACGAGCTTCTAACGAGTTGACCAGTCGCTTCTAACGAAGGGAGACTTCGTTCGATACATTCGTTCGAACGAGATGTCGTTAGAAGGTACAGTTCGTTCGAACGAATTGAAATCTCGTTCGAACAGCCTCGTTCGAACGAGACTTCTAACGAGCTGGCAGTTTTGGCCTTTTTGGCCTGTTTTGATTTTGGGAGTCCCGTAATCTTGTTCGAGGATATAGATAACCTTCCTTTGATGATGTATTGATAGATTTGGGACGTTTGGGTTATGTCGAGGAGTAAATTATTTACGAGCGATTTAAATTAAAGGGATAAGTGGGTTGAGACGTGAGTGTCTACTATGACGTGAGAATAGATTATGGCGCGTATGATTATAAACCGGAATCGTATAAAGGGTGTAAATTATATATTGGTACTAGATTGGGAAAAGTACTACAATTAAACTACGGTGATTACTAAGATGCGTGTTTACTTAGTATTGGTATATGATCTGTGTGTATGACATACCTACCATACTTGCTATCACGGGAGGTTTGTGTTCGCTTAGGGCCCTCTAATCCTTGTGTTTCTCGGATTTAGACTGGTTACCTCGATGAACATAGGTCAGAGAAAGACTTATTGGGATGTTAATAAGTCCGCTGATCGTGGGAGCGTAGGTATGTGCGTGACCCATGTGATGTGACTGTGTTCGCCTCCATTATTTGTGATGTTGTTATCTGTGGACTATTCCAGAGAGATTCGGAATATGTGATCCTTATGTACGTGATGTACCGGGATGGATAGCAGAGTATGTGTGCACCGCAGCTTAGTCTCGGGGTGCTTATATTGTATATTTATGTTGTGGGAAATATACGCTTAATAAACTGGAAATTTTCATATGGTATTGTGTGTAACTATGGAATAACATAGAAGGCTAATCTATAACGAGTATTATTACTTTTGTATAAGAACCTGAATTTAGGTTAAGCACCTATTTAACTGAGATCGTTATTATGTTAATGGAACCGAGTAACAAGGGTAGAACCTATGGCAGTCTAGCTAGATATGATGTCACTTAGCTAGTGGTTTGTGTCGTTGTAGATGGGTACTTACGTTAGGAGTGCACAGTTAGACGAGAGGTGAGAATATCATGTGAGTGCACGTCCTAACATGTACTTTGCATTTAATGTTTTAAATGTTTTGAAAGCACTTGCAGGTTTTTAAAATATCTCCACATTCGGGCTCTGACCCGTTTGCTTTCAAATCTATTTTCTTGTAAAACCATTTTAGGTGCCCAGCCACAAGGACACCATGCATAGGATACTCATTCAGGTGACGAGCTGTAGCTGTTTGTGGAAGCTACAGGGAATTGCTTTTAGATGCTTCTATCATTCGGATTCCAGATTCAGTATCTATCAGTTGTAGGGCATGTTGCCCATTTCTATTAGAGATATCTTCCCATTTCAGTTTTTCAGACTTTGGCATGTATTGATTTAGTATTCAGTTTAGTTATTTCAGTTTGTGGTATTGTTGTGAGGAGTTTCCTCCAGACTTTATTTACATTATGTGATGGTTATTCTATTTACTTCATTATGGTGAATGGTGTTAATATTCTTCATTACACTTGTTGCATGTTAATCAGACTTAAATTAAAATTTGGCAACTTACTTTTAAATACTAGGTGGTTAGTAATCATTAAAATGTTTTCGACAGTGATGCTATTAACTGGACCAACTTGGCATGTTGAATTAATTTAATAAAGGAGTAGCTACCCGGTATTTAATTAGTCGGGGTGTCACACCTATGAAGTATGTGTTGAAGACGTAGCGGCAAAGAATTTAAAGCTTCATCAAAATGCCGGTTTGTGTGCCTCGTTTCTACGTCATCATCTAAGGTTCCATGCTCCCAAGGTATGAATGTAATTATATTTATATAGGAGCTTGGAACAAAATTTTATTTGGGTGTTAGGTTTAATAAAAAACCATGTTTTACTTTCAGAATAATTTAATTGAAACTTTAAAATAAAGTACATAAAGTTTCTGGGCCAAAAATTGAATTTATCAAAAATTTCTGGAAGTCGTTCGAAGTCTCGTTCGAACGAGTTTTTCGTTCGAACGAGTTTGCCAACGAACCTAAACTGGTCAGTCGTTCGATATGTCGTTCGAACGAGTTTGGTCGTTCTAACGAGATATCTAACGAGTTTCTAACGAGCCCAGTCTGGTCGCTCGTTAGAAGTCTCGTTCGAACGAGAGTCAAGTTCGTTCGAACGAGATGCCAGGCGGGAACAGTTTTGAGCAGTTTTTGGCAGTTTTCACCCCATTTCCCCACTTGTTTCTTAACTGATTTTTTAAGGCTTTATTAAGGACGGGAATCATTTTTGAAGGGGTATCTTTTTCATACCATACAAACTCCTAGAGAGTGTTTTGAGAGAAAATTTGTTTAAGGAAAAAGATCAAGTTTTGAGTGTTATTCTTTAATGAAAAATCCTACACACTCTAGTGTTTACACCCAATAGTTGTTTATCCAAGTTCTATATGCATATCTTTACTTGGAGTTTTGGCACCGGTTTTCTCTACCGAATTGAAAAAGAGACGTTTCGGGTTTGCTTCTACATCCCATCACAAAGAAGAATAAGTTTGTTGCGGTATTACTCACTTGGAGAAAGGCTCCAAGCTTGGGTGACGGTGACCATACAAAGTCCTATCGGTGGATTCCGAGATCGCGGTGGAGCTCCGTGGTTGTCCTCTAGGAAGAGGTTTCTACAAGAAGGAGCAACAAGGCTTGAGAGGGTTCGAGTCGAGGATGTAAGTCTTTTGTCATGTAATTGTAATTCCATATCTAGTGGACTTGTGGCTAGGGCCGTCCGAGGTTTTTTTCCCGTCTTGGGTTTTTCCTCGTACATCGCGGCGTAGTGTGATATTGTTTATTTTATCTTGCACAATAATTTAGAATCCATGCTTTAGGTTTAATTCAAGATAAAATTTGGTTTAATTATCACACTCATTTAATTTGGGACTAAATTAAATGTTGGGTAAATTTGGTTTATTCAAGTCATTTGCTAAAATTGGTTTTGCCTAACTTTGGATAATTGAAAATTATGACTTAGGCAAATTCTAGGACTTGGATTTGATTGGACTTAACTAGTTTAAGTGAAAATTAATCATTTTGTTTGTTTAAGTTAATTCTCACTTTTATTTATGTTAAACTAAAATTTAGAATTTTGAGTATTTTTAGTTGAACCATCATATCATTCAACGCTTCCGCATCATTTATTGAATTAATATACAAAAGGAAATTATCTTTGATTTTAATTGAGAAAATCACCATCCGGGAATTTCTTACGTTTTCATGAAATATCAATAAACATGTCGCCTTAACTCATTTATGACGTAACATAATTTAATACGTTACCATTTACATAACACATAAGTAAATATAAATATACATAAATATTAATCCTTTTTATTCGTTAATTAATATTTAACTAAGTCAATTTATTTTTTGATTGAATTAAAATTATGAGCACGTGTGTAATTTACAATACTTTAAAAATACGGGGTGTTACATACTTCCCCCCAACAATGAAATTTTTTCTCGAAAATTCGGACATACCTGGCACAAAGAGCTCCAGATATTTTCCCCGCATGTCATCCTCATGATCTCAAGTCGACTCATCGTCATTATGACACCCCACTGAACATGAACTAACGGTATTACCTTCGACCGAAGCTTTATCTCGCCATGGTCCAAAATGGCAATAGGCCTCTCCTCGTATGAGATATCTAGATGCAAGTCAATCTCCTCTAACGGTATGTGCTTGTCAAATATGTCACTCCTTCGATACTTCTTTAACGATGATAAATGGAACACATCGTGAATCCTCTACCAATGCTCTGGAAAGGCTTACCTATACGCAACTGGACCAATCCTCTCAATCATCGGATAAGGCCTTGCATATTTGTGACAGCCTACCTATTTTAATCACGGTTGATTAGCCCTTTATAAAAATAATCAGGAATCTCATATGGTCCATTTTTAGCATCACTGTCGAAAAACTTTTTAATTACTAACCACCAATGTTAAAATAAGTCGGCGCCAAATGTTTATCTTTCATTATTATAACAACATGCGGAAATAAATTATTTTAACTAAACCATCCACACAATAATAATCTGAACAATCACACGACAGATATATAATTAAATAAGACCGAATAAGCCATTAGTTCCCAAAATAATTTATCCAACTACAATCTGAAAGAAATAACCAAATCTCAATGCAGTCTGATAAATAAACTAAAAACTAAATAGTCTAAGGGCAACATGCCCAACTAAAATGCTGAGAGAAATTATATCTAAAATGAATGAGCTGAAGAATCTAAAGTAACTCCACAAGTGTTGTAGCTACGCACCCCTTGATAGAAACATCAAGTTTGGCATCCCTGTGGATGGACACCTAAAAGGTTTTGAAAATATTTTGACACGGGTCAGAGCCCAAGAAAATGGTTTGAAAATATTTTGCAAGGGTTTAATTCAAAAATTAGATCAGTTATTTATTACACATGTAAGTTTCACGTACACTCGCTTGAGATCCTCACCTCTCAACTAATATGCACGCCTAACGTACCCTATCTAGTTATGCTACATGTCCTAACTAGATAAAGTATCTCAATTACCTCAATAAGTCTAGCTCACTCATATTACCCATACGACACTCTACCACATTCTCAATAATCATTTTTTATTCACATATTATTATTGAGTCCGTTAGTTAAGCTTCTCTACTTAATACTTTTAGATATACACATCTATCAATTCTACTATCACATATAAGTAGACATATCGTACTTGTATATATTTAACACACATATAATATTTACATCTATAGCATACTCTAAATGTCCCCTCGTGATGCTGGCATACTCTGCTATCAAGTCCATGTACCTCTCGTACTAATCAAGGACTATTGGTTCAGCATGTCTCCTCAAACCCAAAATCAATCAACACACACTGGAGGTGAACATGGTTCTAAGCATTTGGGATACGAACATACCTAACGTACCCAAATGACACGACGGTACCCACTAATACACGACATATAGTGAGCCTCCCTTAGTTCCATGCTTTGGAGCACAACTCTAGACCTCGCTGGAATCGCTAAAGTGGGATTGCCCTCTGCGCGTAAACCTCCAGATAGTAGGCAGCATAGGTATGTTCACACACATAATCAATCACAACCATAGGTATTCACACAACCTATATATGCATATTATACAGTAGGTATACACACAACTCATTATATAAGACCGGATGTAGTATATATCTCTCGCATACTCATCATAAAAATAATTACAATTATAACCTCTTATTATATTCTCGGGTATCGCTCACTACCCCAAGGGTCCTAGTTATCCCTTAATAAATATTAGTAGCTAATATACTCATACACTAATGGTCCAAATCGTAGGTTCATTTATCTCTCCTTGATTTGTCATATTCTTACAAATTTATAATTCTTCACATTTATTTCGAAAAGTTCTAGCCTTTAATCATCCCATTTTGGCTAAGCCTAAACTATTTCATAAGCCTACTGAAATTCATTATGCCCATCACTATGGTTTAGGAATAACCCTAAAATCTCCCCATAAATTATTCATAATTTCAGGGATTAAAAAGAAAAAGTTCACAATTCTGGGCAAATCGATTCGCCCAAGGGGCCAAACCGATTAGCCAACTAAATCGATTTGTCCTTGGATCGAATCGATTCTAAATGTAACAGGTCTCTTCTTCCTCTATGCAGTTATGTTTTCACCATTATCATATTTTTAAATCTTCATGCAAGGTTCTAAAACTCCCAACTAACATTAATAATCGTCATTCATATGTATTGGGATCAATGTTATCATTATTAACAGAATAATTACTCCAAAAATTAGCCCAGGAACAAATCAAAACTCAATATTCATAAAAACCCTAGTTTTTGAGTTCTTCGTCCCAAATCAACCATTTACCCAGATTTCTCCCATAATTATTCTCACATGTAAACTGATTTCGTGTCCTCTACTTATTTGGATCCATTCTACATGCAATCATATCCCAATTCATGAGTTTTATTCACTTAAACCTCAAGAACACAATTAAAATCGTGATATTATAATCCCTACACTACATCGGTATTATAACTAAATCAAAAACATGAAAGATAAACACTTGCCTTTAATTTGCAGAACTGATTTCATTTCTAATGTCATTAAAGTGCTCCTCCCTTTATTTCGATCGCAAATCTGGCAATAATTGCAGTTGAATCAAGACTTTGCACCTCCAAAATCTATTTTCTTTCTCTCTAATGGCCTTTCCTCTCTTCTCCTTTGATTCTTAGGATTTTAGGTTTGTAATGCTACTGCCCCAATTACCTAACCTTAGGTTTATAATCCTAATTTCCAAAATTAGGCTAACGGACCAAGCCCAAGTGATATGAACACTCCCGTGTGGACTCGGTTATGACAAAAAAAGTCCTCAAGACCCAAGTACTACCCCCGGGTACACTATTCTGACTATCTCGAGCCTTTTCAGAATTAACCATGACCTCAAAATTTCCATCTGAATCACCCTAAAATAATTTCTTATTTCGACCTCAAATAGTCTACACTCGACTCTCGGGTGAGATATAATATTGTCACCTCACTATCACTTGTTATGACATAAAATAATCATTTACTATTCAATGGGTAATTATATTGCATAAACATTAATCATTATCTCTCCCGATTAATGTTTTCAATAACCACATAATAATTAGTTCACACATAATATTTAATTCAATTAATTACGGCACACGTGTAATTTTAAAAAATAGCCGAATTAATTAAATTGTAAATACTTAGAAATACGGGGTGTAACATACTTTCCCCTTACAATAGAATTTCGTCCTCGAAATTCGGATACGCCGGGCATTACCATCTCAAATACTTCCACACAACTACATCCGAATCTATCCAAACCCATTATCTTCGGGTTGAAACCCTCCTGATATGAACTCCCATTATTACCTTAGCCCTCGACCCTGATGGCCACTCCCATTATTACCTTGGCCCTGATGGCCCTGTCTAAACCCATTATCTTCGGGTTGAAACCCTCCTGATATGAACCTTTTAGTCGGATCCCCCTATTGGAAATCTCACTCATGTTTCCTACCCTACTGTTGTGGTGTCCCACTGTCATTGCTTCCTCCAATCATGCCCTGTTGGCCCGACTCCTAAACTCTATTTTCTCCCTTCAGGTGGAATCGATGATCCTGATAGTGTAAAAGTACGGCATTAATGACATCAGCATAAGTCCTCAATGACGAATTACCCAGCAGATGTTGTCGGATCCTCCAGGTAAACCCATCCATAAACCTCAGCACCTTGTTCTCATCACTATCCACCTTGTCTGGTATAAAGTTTGTCAGGCTAACGAATTCCTCCTCGTACTCGGACACTATTTGGCCCTCTTGTGCAAGATCTAGAAGCTTCATCTGTAATACCACGTATTTTTACTCATATTTATTTATCATGAAATTGTAGAAATTGGGATTAATTAATTTAAAAGCAGAAAATTTAAATTTCTAATTAATCTGATTTTAATGGTAATGATTACTAGCATGGAGAGAGTTAGTAGTTACCAAAAATAATTATGTGGAATATTACGTAGTGAGTAACGTAATAGATGATTTCGAAAACAATAATATGGCCGGGGACGAGATACACGGCAATTAAGATATGATTATTTCGGAAGCGCATATGAGTCGCGTCACTATTATGTATTTGGGGGTTAAAAAGGTAAATTATTTTTACATAACTCGAATGACTATTTTGAGTGCGCCAGTGTGTCCGGAAAGGTCGAAATAGTCAGAAAACACTACTCGGGTGTTTTAATTGAATTCCGGGGCATTTTAGCCCAAAATGACACCCGGAGGGGTATTTTAGTCTTTCGGGATTTTTGAGTAATTAAATGGACTAAAATAGAATTAAAATAGGAACATTGAGGGTTAGTGGTCAGTCAGTTTCAACCTACATGAGAAAGAGAGATAAGGAGAGGGAAAACCAAGGAGGTAGGAGACCCATTGGAGAACAAAGCCAAGCTGCAGATTTCTCACAAATAGTTACACCGAAGTGTAGATCGTGACGAGAGGATCAACCATATAGCAAATTCAATCAGAGAATCAAAAGTCCATCCCAAGGCAAGTGTTTATCTTTCTCCTCTTTTATCATATATTGTTCCTGTTAATTTAGGTTTGATGATATAAATGTGGTGCAATGAAAACTTAGGTTTAATTAGACTAAATTGTTAAAATAACTTATGAATTGGAGATGGGTATGCATGTAGAGGTTTTAACCCTGATTAAACTAATAAAATCTGGAAATTTTAAGTCTTAATCACGAATTATAATAAGAGTTTTGGACAATTAAAATTTTGGGTTCATATTTAAGAGACGTTAATGAAATTTAAGAGATTGTTGAATTCCGATTGGTTTTATAAGGATTTGACATTTAATTCGTGTTAGAAAGTATCTTAGGGTGATTGGGATTAGTGTAGGAACATTTCATTTGGATTGGGTTGAGTATTCGTACGTTTTTTAGGATTGAAAGTTGAGAAAAATGGAAGTTGGGGAAGAACTGGGTCTGTCCAGAATTTTTATTAGAAGACCTGCTCAGGTCGTTCGAATCAACCTTCTAACGAGATTTCCAATGACCTTTCTAACGAGTTGCTGAGTTTGTTCAAAGTGGGAACTTTGTTCGAACGAACTAGTTCGAACGACCTCGTTCGAATAAGAATCCTGAAACTTCTAACGAGATTCCAGATTGAGATTGTAGGGTCCATTCGAGTTAAAAACCATCCTAGGGTTGTCCAAGCGAGTGTATTAACCTACGTGAGTAACGGGTGGCTTAAATTCCAAAGCGTTAGGTAATTAAGGGTGTAATGGTTCTTGGGGTATCAAATTTGTGTGAAAACCTAGGACATAATGTAATTCGTAGAGAGGCTATATAGATATACAGATATCGTGGAGAGTAATGGAGTTAATATTACATACGGATTATAATATTTGGGTTATGTGATTACCTATTAATGTATATAAGTTGTGTGCATACTTATTACTTGGAATATCATGTGTATAACATACCTAGCTACTATCTATCGAACGGGGGTTAACGCGTTGTGGACGACCATATCTTGTGTGACTGCGAGGGATTTAGAGTCGTACCACTAGAGCATAGAACCTAGGTACGGGCTATCTGTGAGAACGATAGTGTTGACGATGGTATGGGTGCGTAGGTATGTGCGTAGCCCATCGGCTTGGGACTATCTTCGCCTCCAATATGTGTTTATGTTTCATTGGTTCTTGAGAGATTGAACCTGATGTCCTTTATGCGTGAACGTTGCAATGGGACTAGAGAGCCGAGTATACCTAGCACCAGGGGTTTCTTAACCATGGGTGTTGTATAGATATATTTGTATGTATACATAGTGAGATTTTATATATGTATCCTAAGTTCCTATTCTTTGTTTCTTGTTGGCTGCTTTATTAAAGTATATACTTATTGAGTCGCCCATTGGGGATAAAGAATACTATGAGAACGAGTTATAATATACTTAAACCTATTCCTAAATAATAATAGTTTATTGGTTTTGGGTTATTAGATGTTGTATTCGGCAATGTTTATCCTACATATAGTTAGGTAGAGTGACGAGACTAGTATGGATAGTTAGACTCGCTAGGTATGCACATTAGATGAGAGGTGAGCATCTCAAGTGAGTACGCTAAGTTAACATGGATAATATATGTGCTAATTAAATCAATTTTAATCACTTGCTATATTTAAACTGTTTTCTACTCAGGCTCTGACCCGTTTTTCTGCAAATCTCTTTTCTTGTTCTATAATTTTAGGTGCCCATCCATAGGGACACCATACTTAGGAGATTCCATTCGCTTGTCGACCTGTAGGTGCTATGAAAGCTACGGGATATTGCTAGTAGATGATTCCGAGTCTATTTCTCCTTATCTATCAGTCACGTATTTCAGTTGGACATGTTGTCCCTCCTTTCTTATTCAGAGATTTAGATTTGATGGATTTTATTATTAGACTTGGATTGCATGTATTCGGCTTATTGTATAGGATTTTGACCGAAAATGTTTACTCCGGTTCTTTATTTAATTCAGCTAGTTCTTTCCTTATTTTTATTGTGTTGTATGGTGGTGATTGAATTTTTCTTTATTGATGGTTGTTAATAAGATAAAATTTTGACTCCAACCTTTTTAAATATTAGGTGATTAGCTTTAATTAAATTAAATTTGATTTTTCGACTGTGATGCATTATCTGAACAAACTTGATAATCTAAAACTAATTAATTAAGGATTGATCACCCGATAATTAATTAGGAAGGGTATCACAGGTGGTATCAGAGCTGGGTTCTAGTGTCCTTTAGGATCTGTGTGGCTTATTATGCTTCCAGTGTAGCTTTCTTTGACATAGTGCCCTATGTTTACAATTATTGATTTCTTTGGTGAGATTTCGTTCTCCTGCTACAACGTATATATTAGTGACCCTTATTTTGTGTGCCGAACAATAAAGTATGATAGGCGAGGGCCATTGGGCAGATGGCAGGAGGCAGAGCTCAAGTGAGGTTATAGGAAATATTCAAGAATGATGACCGTAGTCAAGGTCACCCCGATTATGGCACAGGAAGCCAGGATGGTAAAGATGGCTAGGGCACAAAATTTGATTTTCAAGTACCGCTATAGTGGGAATTAGTGCCAAATTGGACTCACCCAACGTGATTGGATTGGGAAAGAGTCAGATGAAACATTGAAGAGAACCATCGGTGGGATTATAGAAATAAAGAGATTTTGTATGTTAGACAACGGAGGTTAATATCCAAAGGCTTGGGCATATGGCGAAGTGTGACTAACCGAAAGTGAATATTTGGAGTAAAAATTTTTCTTGACTCGTCGGAGCAAAATTTTAAAGGTGGGAGTCAGCCACCACATTTAGAAGTGGAATGTTATGTCAGTGGAAGGATCTTAGGTACAACTTGACCCCAAGTTCCTTCATCAGATGTTCAGTATAAAATGTGAACGTTGTTCTGAACTCATCACAGGAGGGCCGGACAGAGGTCCATTTGTGAAAATGAATTTAATTTCTTAGCGAATCTTGAATCGGAGGAAGTAGATAAAAATGGAGAAGAGGATTTCGAGTGGGAGATCGACTTGTAAGAAAAGTTAACAACACTAAAAGGGAATTCTGTTGGACGGTTGATTCAGATAGTGACAATGTCGTGCCTTGTACATGAAGATGTTAACGCCACTTTTTGGGAAGCTCAAATAATCAAAGAATTTAGTCAGAGAAACGATGTTAGAGAAGCATCACAAGGGGGAGACCCATCAGGGGACCCATTCAAATGATCTGGATAGATGAATTCTTACCAAGAAATGGTGAATTCAGTAAGGGCTATTGATGTCAGTAGCATGTTCCTTAGGGATAATAAATCTAAGGGAACCACAGGGATAGCCATCAGGATCGAAAATACCAAGTTCGAGAGAAGGACAATCCTAACATGGTCAGTGTGATAGGAGATAAGTGGATTATGTGTTGAGGTATTTTGTGGAGAGTAAAACCACATGCGTTAAATTTTTTTCCAAAGAGAGTAAAAAGACAAGGGTATGGTGCTTGCAAGGACAATGGTTAATGTAGTTTTGATTTCATTCGGACAGACCTGTTATGTCCGGGAAACCATTTGAACAGCTAGGACGATTGGCAAGATAGAAGTATGAGTTTTATCCTCCTAGGATGAGGCGTATTTTGTGTGACACGAGTGAGTCACTACGTTCTGATTATTACGAGATTCGCATGAGAGACGATTTTAGTGCGTATATCGACAACGTTATTATTATGTGTATGTCTTCCCTGGTATAGCGGAGTTACATCTAGGGTTATCTCTAGGGTTATCCGCGGAGGATAAATGGGTGTATTGTTAGTGGTATATACTTTATTGAGATTACCCATTTTAGAGATGTATTATACGAGTATGATATTATCCTGGTTATGGCCTTATAGTAATGGTCAGATCGATAGTGGGCAGCTATTGCAAGACTATCGGGGTTATTGCCCTAATACAGCATGTTTTGTGATGGTGAGACCTCACCTGTGAGAGGGTCGGGCTTGCACTTATAATATTTATTATAGAGACTTCAGGGGGTATAGTGGTCTCGAGATATTCGATACCAGTATGTGTGAGGACTTTATTGATATGATTCGAAGTGTATTGGGTATACCGTTAAACGCTCAGGATTTAGTAATAGGAGAGCGCATTGTTATATCACTCCTTTAGAGAAAAGGGAGTTAATACTTGAAGTTATATGTCTGGGGATAAGATTTCGAGAGATCTGATTGTATGTGTATGAGGTTTATGGAATGTGATTTCCAATAATGTTTAGTGGTAGTGCTTTTGGGAAGGAAAGTTTCTCATTTAAAGGTAATGACGGAAGGAGATATAACTTTTATGTCAAGAGACGGGAATATAGGTATGCGTGTTATGGACTGAAGGCCTAACGAATTTTGATGGCCGACAATGCTAGGTAGTAGTGTATCAGGGGGGTTCCTTGTTTGGATTTCTCTTTGCAAGACATACCATGCATGAAACTTAGCGTAAGGTTGGAAGTAGGAAGATATTTGGCCATTAGTCCATGAGTCCGATACCTCGGTCGTTATAGAAGTATGAAGATATAATTGTAAGTCGAAAGTTAAATTTCGATATAAGGCCAGTGGAGACAGTTGTACGGTGAGAACGCATTGAAAATTTTATCTTATCAGTCGAGTTGTAGGGTGGAGCGATGTTAAGGAGGATTTGAGATCTCGAATTCTTGGGTGATTGAGAATGCCCAAGTGTTATAGCCACGTTTTGAATACAGGGGCAATAAAGAATTGGGAGATATATGTGGAGCGTATGTGATGTTTTCGCCGGTATGCACGGTTTATAGGGTGCCTGGGAGTGGTGGAGTGGAATGAGAAGAACAATAATGCATATATACGGGTGTCGTCAGAGTAGCACGCCCAAACTTGGTTGAAAGGCTATAGAAAGCCATTTTAAAAAGGGGTATCCCTTGAGAAGACTCAAATTCAACTACTTTGGAAATTTGGAACATAGTTCTACCCAGTCGAATGTTGAGAGTGACTTGCACATAAATAGGATGGTGATGTCAATAAGGTATAAATAATCCAGAAGGGCACATCGTGGAAAAAAGTGCACGGGTCTGAACTTTTGCTATACGTCGAGGGAAGAAGAGGAGTGTTAAGTACCATTTAATGTGAGACGTATTAAGGGAAATCGATGTTGAGCGGGACATAGAGAGTAGTCTCCGCACGTACCACTCATAGATAGAAATCGATTGGAACAAGATGATTAATCAAAAAAATTATATCAAGCCGACGGTTCCAGTAATGGAATAGGGAAGTCAAGTTGGCAAATTTCTTTGATAGATTGCCAACCTCAAGATAAGGTCACGAGTACCTTCGAATGTGTGGAACATGTTGACCAAAAGAAACGGTTATTGTTATTACTTTGGAGTGAGTATACTATTAGATAGTGTGCACCGGCCTTTCTTTGAAAATAAGGATCGCGTCGGTACGTGGTCCTGCCGAGTGTTATTGTGAACTAGGATGAGATCCTTGAACCCCACCTTCAATATGGGATTTCAGGAAACGGTGGGGATGACGTTTCGTTTTGAACAGGTCGTATCAGTTATAGCTCAAGGAGTAGGCGGATGGTGATTGACGACTAGTGGAGCGGTATGAAAGTAATTTTGGACTCATTGTGATCATTTCATTTCCACAACGGATATATCTAGTAAGTGAAGTATAGTACGATAATGGGGAGAAGATATTACCTAATGATAGAGTTATGTGAAAGCACTCGTACTCGTTTATTATGGACAATGTGCTTATTGAGGTTTTGTGTGGAAAGACCCTAACGACTCTTCCTCTGGATGCTTAGAGGTGAGAGGATAATCATAATTTTACATTGGTCAAAAGTTAGAGTCTGATGGCTATATTGGAATAACCACAATCTGTCTTAGGTGTCTTTTGATTATCGTAAGAGTCACGTCGTCGGGAATCGAGATTAGAAGAACGGACAAGAGTATTCAATGTTCATATGGTTTCTTTCAGGATGGGAGTTTTGTGTTTAGATAAATATGGGAGTTGATACGAATTGAGGTGCGACATCCCAATGATATTGACATGATGGGGCCAAGGATGTATAGGCTAGTCTTATTCGAATGTTGTTTGATAGGAGCATAAGTTGAGGTACCGTTATTGAGGTGTGACCTTATAACTGATAAAGTGTCGGGAGTGTTAAACAAGCTTACTGTGAAGCAGGGGCTACAGTGATCGAGTTGTACCTTGAAACTGGTTTTGTGTACTCGAGGATACCAATTTTTACGAGGTATGCCTTGCTTTTCCAAATTTCGGGACGAAATTCTGTTATTAGGGAGGGAGTATGTAATACCCCGTATTTTTACGCATATTTATTTTATCATGAAATTATAGAAATTGGGATTAATTAATTTAAAAGAAGAAAATTTAAATTTATAATTAATCCGATTTTGATGGTAATGATAACTAGCGTGGCGAGAGTTAGTAGTTATCAAAAATAATTACGTGGAATGTTACGTAGTGAGTAACGTAATAGATGATTTCGAAAATAATAATATAGCCGGGGACGAGATACACGGCAGTTAAGAAATAATTATTTGGGAAGCGCATATGAGTCGCGTCACTATTATCTATTTAGGGGTTAAAAAGGTAAATTATTTTTATATAACTTGAATGACTATTTTGAGTGCGCCAGTGTGTCCGGAAGGGTCGAAATAGTCAGAAAATACTACTCGGGTGTTTTAATTGAAGTCCGGGGCATTTTAGACAAAAATGACACCCCGGAGGGGTATTTTAGTCTTTTGGGATTTTTGAGTAATTAAATGGACTAAAATAGAATAAAAATAGGAACATTGAGGGTTAGTGGTCAGTCAGTTGCAACCTACATGAGAAAGAGAGAGAAGGAGAGGGAGAACCAAGGAGGAAGGAGACCCATTGGAGAACAAAGCCAAGTTGAAGATTTCTCACAAATAGTTACACCAAAGTGTAGATCGCGACGAGAGGATCAACCAGATACCAAATTCAATCAGAGAATCAGAAATCAATCCCAAAGCAAGTGTTTATCTTGCTCCTCTTTTAGCATATATTGTTCCTGTTAATTTAGGTTTGATGACATAAATTTGGTGCAATGAAAACTTAGGTTTAATTAGACTAAATTGTGAAGAAAACTTTTGAATTGGAGATGGGTATGCATGTAGAGGTATTGACCCTAATTAGACTAATAAAATCTTGGAATTTTATGTTTTAATCACGAATTATAATAATAGTTTTGGACAATTAAAATTATGAGTTCATATTTAAGAGACTTTTTGTAAATTTAAGAGTTTCTTAAATTTCGATTAGTTTTATAAGGATTTGACATTTAATTCGTGTTAGAAACTATCTTTGGGTGATTGGGATTAGTGTAGGAACATTTAATTTGGATTGGGTTGAGTATTCGTATGTTTTTGAGGATTAAAAGTCGAGAAAAATCGAAGTTAGGAAAGAACTGGATTTGTTTGGAATTTTTGTTTGAAGACCTGCCCAGGTCGTTCGAACGACCTCGTTCAAACGAACCTTCTAAAGATATTTCCAACGACCTTTCTAACGAGTTGTTGAGTTCGTTCGAAGTGGGAACTTCGTTCGAACGACCTCGTTCGAACGAGAATCCTGGAACTTCTAACGAGATTCCAGATTGTACTTTTAGGGTCCGTTCGAGTCAAAAACCATCCTAGGGTTGTCGAAGAGAGTGTATTAACCTACGTGAGTAACGGGTGGCTTAAATTCCAAACCGTTAGGGAATTAAGGGTGTAATGGTCCTCGGGGTATCGAATTTGTGTGAAAATCTAGGACATAATTTAAGTCATAGAGATGCTATATATATACGGATATCGTGGAGAGTAATGGTGTTAATATTACTTACAGATTATAGTATTTGGGTTATGTGATTACCTATTCATATATATAAGTTGTGTGCCTGCTTATTACTTGTAATATCATGTGTATAACATACCTAGCTACTGGATATCGAACGGGGGTTAACGCGTTGTGGACGACCATATCTTGTGTGCCTTCGTGGGATTTCAAGTCGTACCACTAGAGCATGGAACCTAGGTACGGGCTATCTGTGAGAACGATAGTGTTGACGGTCGTATGGATGCATAGGTATGTGCATAGCCCATCGGCTTGGGACTATGTTCGCCTCCAATATGTGTTTATGTTTCAATAGTTCTTGAGAGATTGTACATGTTGTCCTTTAAGCGTGAGCGTTGCAATGGGACTAGATAGCCGAGTATGCCTAGCACCAGGGGTTTCTTAACCATGGGTGTTGTATAGATATATTTGTATGTATACATAGTGAGATTTTATATATGTATACTAACTTCCTATTCTTCGTTTCTTGTTGGCTACTTTATTAAAGTATATACTTATTGGGTCACCCATTGCGGATAAAGAATACTATGAGAACGAGTTATAATATCCTTAAACCTATTCCTAAATAATAATAGTATATTCGTTTTAGGTTATTAGATGTTGTATCCGGCAATGTTTATCCTACATATAGTTAGGTAGAGTGATGAGACTACTATGGGTAGTTAGACTCGCTAGGTGTGCACATTAGATGAGAGGTGAGTATCTCAAGTGAGTACGCTAAGTTAACATGGATAATATATGTGCTAGTTAAATCAATTTTAAGTACTTTCTATATTTAAATTATTTTCTACTCGGGCTCTGACCCGTTTTTCTGCAAATCTCTTTTCTTGTTCTATTATTTTAGGTGCCCAGCCACAGGGACACCAGTCTTAGGAGATTCTATTCACTTGATAAGTTGTAGGTGCTGTGGAAGCTACTGGATATTGCTAGTAGACACTTCTGAGTCTATTTCTCCTTATCTATCAATCACATATTTCAGTTGGACATGCCGTCCCTCCTTTCTTATTCAGAGATTTAGAGTTGATGGATTCTATTATTAGACTTGGATTGCATGTATTCGGATTATTGTGTGGGATTTTGACCGGAAATGTTTACTCCAGTTCTTTATTTAATTCAGCTAGTTCTTTCCTTATTTTTATTGTGTTGTATGGTGGTGATAGAATTTTCTTTTATTGATGGTTGTTAATAAGACAAAATTTTGACTCCAACCTTTTTAAATATTAGGTGATTAGCTTTTATTAAATTAAAATTTGAGTTTTCGACAGTGATGCATTATTTGAACCAACTTGATATTCTAAAATTAATTAATTAAGGACTGATCACCCGATAATTAATTAAAATAAAAAATAAAATAAAGGTGTCTCTATGCACCGCAATACAAGCAATGATAAAATAAACCTAATAGAAGCCTTCTAAAATAAAGAAAAATGGTACTAAAATGCAACAAAGTGTGAAAAAATAAATGAACTACAAAATGAAATCCGCTCCAAGTGCTTCACGCTCCCAAGAATGGCAACGGAACCATTTGATGGAGAAAAAACTTTCAGTATATTTTTTCGTGTCATTTGAAAAGCTTCTCTAATCATCAAAACTCTTCACAAACCTATAAAAGTAGAACAAAACTAGAATATAGCGGTAAGTGAGGTATCAATCCACATCTAAGGGTGAAACACAAAATTGGAGAGGACATATATAGATTCATTTGCATTTTATTATTATTTTGCTATTTTTGATATTTATATTTTTTTTTGGATTTTTCAAGTGATTTTTTTAACTAATTAACTACACTAATTTTTATAACTACTAATTAAGAAGTAAAAATTAATTTAAGAAAAGTGAGATAAACAAAATTGTCCTAATAAGTAAACTAACAAAATTGGACTCATGAGGGCATCAAAATACATCCCATGAATGGGAGATTAGCCATCAATAATCATTATCCAAAAAAATATAAGATAAACAAATGAAGCATGAGATGATTAAAATAAAAGTAATAAGAGAGGAATAGATCAAACCCATTTAAGCATTGAATTGAAATGGAAACTTCAATTACATCAACAATCTCTCAATTACAATCCCTCACTTGTGTATTTATTGAATCTAAAATAAAAATTATAAAATAAAAGTAAAAAGGATAGTGGATGAATTCATAATGTATAATTAAATAATATAAGAGATTTGCTAAAAAGGCAAATCCTAACATTATAAAATTGTACATTAGAACTCATCCAAAGAAATAAATTCTAGAGCATTACTTCATATTGAGATAATTGCTAAAAATGCAAAATCTCAACATAAAGGAATGGATTAGAATTTACCTCCCATAAGGGATGAATTCAAGTACATCAATCTATTTTGAAATAATTGCTAAAAATGCAAATTTTCATTATAGAGGGATGGGGTTGAATTTATCCTAGAGATAAATTTCACTACATATCTCTATATTGAGATATTTGCTAAAAATGCAAATACTCAACATAGAGGGATGGAGAGAATTTTATCACACAAAGCTTAAAAACTAATTTGGAGATCCCTCTTCAAATGGTCTTCATCTCTTTAAATAGGAGTGGAATGCCACACATGGGGCTAAGGGGTATTTTTGAGAATTGGCTTGAGTGTGTATGCAAATGGTGAGAGGAGCATGGGGTGAGCACATGTGCATGGCAAAGGTGTGAGGTAATAAAATTTGAATTGTGTGCACATGAGGGTAGTTGGGGTTTTATTTGGAAAAGTGGACAAAAGTTAGTTGGGGGTAAAATAGAAAAATGCACAAATGTGAATGGGTTGTGTGAGGTCATGTAAGAAGTGGGATGATGAGAATAAAAATAAATCAGATTTGGTTAAAAGGGTTTGGGGGTATTTATGGAAAAAGGGTTAAGTGGGTTAAATGGCATGTAGCTTTTGACTTGGTCTTTGATTTTATTTTGGTCTTTGATTTTTTGTTTGGGACTAACAGGATCGCGAGTTGTGGAGCTGGATCGCATAGGGGGAGTTGGTTACTGGCTGGGTTAAGGGTAATCGCAATTGGGGAAGGAGATGGGCAGCGGACTAAAGGTGGTTGCCGGCGCCGGATATGGGAGCTGGGCGAGGGGTGTCTCGAACTGGGTTAGAAGGTGGTTGCCGCCGGGTTCGCATGTGGGATTCCGATCAGGTGTTGTTGGACTTGGGGCGATGCCGGGGCAGGGGCCGCGGTTTCATCGGGTTATGTGGGCTCCCGAGTTGCAGGGAGATCGCCGGCCTGCTTGATTCGAGAACAGGGGCAACGAGGGTGGTCTCGGGTTTGGGGATAGATCGGGTTAGAGAGGTGGTGGCGGAAGGTTGGGTCGGAAGTTGGGAAATGGATGGGATTCCTTTTTTATTTAGGGGTGTTAATGGTAGAGGAGATTAAGGTGGTGGGTGTTAGTTTGGTGTTTTTTAATGGAGGATGGGGAGAGAGAGAGTGAGGTGTGGAGATGATGATGAATACTGGATAGGTTGTGTTTGTGTGTGGTGAGGGTGTATGGCATAAGGCGAGGGTGATATGAGTGTATGGTGTAGGATAAGTGTGTGTGAGTATGTTAGTTTAGGTGTATGGGGGTATAGGTCATATGTGTGTGTTTAATTTGGACACCTAAAAATAACACTAACTAACTAAAAAAAATAATAAAACAAAATCTAACTAACTAAAAAATAAAAATATTAAAACTTAAGAAAATAAAATCCTAAGCTATTAAAAACTAAAATAATAAAACAAAATAAAAATATAAAATCTAATAAACTAAAAATAAACTCTAAAAAACTAATCTTAATAAAATAAGATAAAATAAACTAAAAACTAAAAACTAATAAAAATCAAAATAAAACTACACTAAATAAAAAGAAGTAGAAAAATATGCAAACAAATTCTAAAAATCCTAAATAAATCTAAAATAAATCCTAAAAAAACGACTCAAACTAAAAATCTAAGAAAAATAAAAAGACACAAACTAAACACACACGGGCTTCGGGGAAGGTTTAGGGAAGGTTTAGGCTCGAGTGAGGTTACGGGTAAGGGTAATTAGCTCCGAAAATGGCACAGTTGTCTCGAAATTACGCGTTTGAACACCGCAGCATGCATTCAATCCTGCACAATATATAATAAAGCACATAAGAGCATTTTTATTATAAACGAGTGACTAAAATGCATCTATTCGGGGTATAAAATGAACTCTTTGGGGTTATTATCATATATAAAGTCGGCTAATGAACGCAACATCTCACGTAGTACTAGCCTGCTAAATTCCAAAGTCTAATCTGACTTCCCGATTTGATCTAAGTATTCCCTTACTTGTGATTTAACTCACTGATTATACACTTTAAGGCTAACCATGTTAATCACATAAAGCACTAGCCTAATCATCCCAAAACCCTAACTCTATTTCTTGATTCCCACCTATGAAGATTTCACTCACTTATTCACATCTCTCCCTTACGCAAAATCTATCCCCGGTTAGCCTATAATTCTTCCTAACTCTCACACTGAATTCCCATAAACCTAAACTCATCCCGGACCCAAGATTCAATGGACAATCCTCAAACAGTTCCAAACAATAACACAAAATCAAAAGTGGCAGGCCAGCAGAATCAAACCGGTTCACTGGTAGGGCCGAACCAATTCGGTAAGCGAACCGATTTGGTTATGTTGGTCTGCCAAGATGAACTTTTGACAGGTTTTCACCTTCAACCTCCACTCATGGTAGTTCAAACCTCCACCAAACTCCCATCCATTAACCCTAATTCATACCCAAACCTATTCCCGAAAACAAACTCTAATCATTCTAACAATGAGTTTGCTCAAGATTAACACAATAATATACCTTAGTTTCAAGATTTGATTTCTTCTTCTTAATTTATTCAAGAACTTATCCTTAATTATAAATTTACATCAGATTCATTCTAAAAACATCATTAGATTCATCTCCCATCATTCATATATTTTCGAACCACGAATTTATCTTAGTTTTCCAACCTGAAAATCATAGTTTACACATGCTATTCTACACCAAAGTTTGCATGAATAAATGTAACTACAAAAGATTATCAAAGAAAGTAAATAATTTCTTTAAATATGATGAAATCTGAGTTTCTCCTTCTGAATTACTTCTTTTGATGACGATCTAAAATCCGAAAATGAGAGCTTTCCTTCCCAGATCCCTTCTTTTTCATCTTTTCTCACTTGTTCTTCTCTCTTTTAACTATCTCACAAACCCTAGTTATTTTGGGTGAATAGATAGCAACCTTCCTCTATCCACTTTCATAAAATATCATCCTTAAACACTAAACTCAGATTAGGTACATCACCCTTAGGTAAAATGACATGTATGCCCTCTTACGGTTCACACTTAGTCTAAAAAGGCCCCGAAACCCAATTGTAACACCGAGAACCTATTATGTACTATTTCGACCCATTCTGGACCATCAGTGCACTCAAAATTGCCATTAGAGTCACCTAATATAAAATTTTAACTCATGCCCAACACAACTATACTCATGTGTCCCGAATGAAATACCAATAAACATGTCGCCTTAACTCACTTACGGTGTAACATAATTTAATATGTTATCATTTACTTATTACACAGGTAAATATAAATATACATATTTATTAATCCTTTTTATTTTCTAATTAATATTTATTAAAGCCAATTTATTTTTTGGTTAAATCAAAATTACGAGCACACGTGTGATTTTAAATACTTTCATAATACGGATTATTACACTCAACTTAAACAATACACAATAAAAAAAGCTACTTTTGGCCTCTGTTTATTGATGCCCATGCAAGAAATAAAGAAATAACTACAAGGCTACCATGAATAACATTGGTGGTTGTAATTGTAATCTAATTGTTTGATTATAACTTATAAGGGTGCATAATAATCTAATTGAAAAGTCAGTGCAATTAAAAGGGTTAATTGATTAATAACATATGGGCCATATGAACAAATGCAAAAAGATAAAAAAGAGGCAGAATAAATAAATTTAGTTAAAACTTTGATATGCACTGTGTTGTCCTTAGTTTTGAAATGATCAATCATGGGTATACAATAAATGAAATTAGTCATGCTACAAGTCTTTTGATTATTGAAACCAGGCACAAAGCCAGGATTTCTCGACAATGGGGGCTAATTTAACGAAAAAACTTTTAGGGGTTCAATAGTGAGAGCTTTCGAGCCGATTATTTTGGTTATTTTTTGGTATTTACCACAAAATAACGTAATTTACATAATATAATGGAAAAAGAAACAACTATTGAATAATTAAAGATTTTAAAACAAAAATAAAAAATTCAATTTATGATTTAAACCAACAATCCCTAAAATTAACATCAATCCTAAAGTTAACCCTTGTAACATTAGCCCTAAAATTAACCCCAACTATTGAGTATATCAATATAAATGGAGGGAGAGAAACAAGACATAGCTTTTATAAAAAATATTTCTCCATCAGTTATTTGTTTTGATGCCGAATCTAATTTCCTTAATCTCAAATATAAACAAACGTTTCAACCCCGATTACAGTCTCCTATTAACCATTTGACACTAAACAAAAAAAACAATTAACAATTTAACATTAATCTAACAATAACACAAAGATAATATAACCATTTAATTTAACAATAAACTAAAAAACAAATTATATAACTATTTAACAAATTAACACTAAACTAAAAAAAATAGAGAGAGATAGTGTACCACGGTTGCAATCTATAGAGAGGGAGGATGGCTGGGCAGAGGAAAGTATCTAGGTGGAGGAGAAGTGGAAAGAGGAAGGTTGGATGTTAGAGTTAGAAAGAGAGACGTTTGTTTTGTTCATATATGTATATATTAGACTAACTTAAAATAGTTTCCTTTATTTGAACATATGCCCCAACTTAATTTGAAAATATTTCTACCTATAATTTTGTATAATCATATATATAGATATAGATATATGTGTGTGTGTGTGTGTGTGTGTGTGTGTGTGTGTATTTAAAAATAAATAATAACAAAACTGTGGGGGCTACAGCCCCCACTCAGCCTTACATGCCTCCATCCATGATTGAAAATTGCCATAAATTAACTTCTTTTACTTTAATGTTTTTATGTGTTTCCATAGCCCAACCATAGGACTTCATCCAATTAATGTTTTTAAGGTAGAGAGTGAAGAACCAAGGGAGAATCTTGAGTTGGAGAAGAGTGTGGTGGTTAGAAAATGGAGTATTAGAAGACACACGAAGTCTTCCATGTTTTCCTTGATTTCAGTTTATGTTTCTTTGGCTAGCAATCAAAATAAAGTTTGAGGAACCCAAAATTGTAGTTTTTTCACATCCATTTTCCAAATTTGTTGATGGTGTACCCTGCCAAAATTATGATTGAGATCAGTAGGGGTTATTTTTATTGAGTTATGGAACTTGAAGCTCTTTATTTCCTAGTCATGGGGCATCACAATCTCAAGGATGTTTGTGTCCCACTTAGGGTGCTTCTTTTGTCTCATATGGCTAGTATGTCAGCTCTTAAAGAGGTTAAAAATTGTATTTTTGTAGCATTGGGATGTGCTTTTGTTACTGTTTTCCTTATTGTGTTTGTGAATGTAGTCATAATTCTTTTTCATATGACTTTGCACCAACTTATCTCCTTTTTATGTATGTTTGTCTTCTCTATTTTTTTTTTGGCTTACCATTTATTTTTTTGGTAGCCCTAGTCTTCATCCTTGTTCTTCTTTTTTTCTCATGCAATTTTTAGTGAAGTCTCCAAGTTGAAAACAAAAGAATAACATATACACAGTTATATATTTGTGCGTGCATCATTATAATATGTGTGTGCAATGTGGATTGTGGGACAAATCTTATACATTCATGTTATATTATTACACATGAATTTACATGTGTAGTTTGAGGAAACACGTGTACTTCAAGGAAAATGCGTGTAAATTTGATTTATTCCATGGAGTGATGTTTGTTGATGTTTATACACATGGCCATTTACGTGTAATTTGTTTAATCGCATATATTTATTGTAGTTACAACAAGAACGATAAGCATATCAGAATTCCTACAATGAGTAATACTTTAAGTTCTAAAAAAATCCCCCAAATCATCCCCCAACAGCAATAAGTGTTGTACCTTGTGGTATGAGTCTCGCGGGGGCACAATACTTTATTATTGTTTGAGGGATGATTTGGGGGATTTTTTGGGACTCATAACACTGCTCTTCCTATAATAAATATGAAGTAAAGGTATGCGTGCCTTGTTGAAAGTTCATGAAATATATGTGCACTTATGTGAATGATGTTTTAAGCATTTATTCATTATACTTGTAGTTGAAGAGGGGTAATATGTACCCCTTCTGATATCACGCAAATTACCGACATATGTTGTTTGAATGTACACACGATTTCATAGCATGTCCACTGATATCTCTCATATTACTCTTTAAAACAAATTAAGATATCAAAGTAAATTTTGTGAAATTAAGTGCAATATGCGAGAATTTTCTTTGTGGTAAGTGTTGAACATATATGTTTCCAAAATGAAACTCACGAATACTTTATGCAAATCATTGTTTCATGTCATTGAGACACAGTATCATGTGTACTCATGGTAAATAAATATTGAGCACCCAAAATTTTCATGTACAATAACATGACATGCAATTGATGTTGTGTAATGGAATATTCATTCATAAATTATGTTGTTTATCTATTTCCCTGTTTGCTTGATCGAATATGAAAGCATATAAGAAATATGTATAGTGTTTCGTTCAAGTGTACATGTGTTTTGTGTCGTACAGAATCAAAAATCAGTCACGTCTCGTTGCATATCAATAAATTTTACTTCTTTTTATGCGATAGTCAAGATTTTGATGACATGACTGACGTATGCAAAAATACACGTATTTTTTAGATTGAAAATCTTATTATAGATACTGAATTAGGTTTTTGTTGGTGTTCTTACACATTCGGAGTTGATGAGGTAAATGTACAAGAGAGCGAGGTATGCCAGAAGAATGCTCAATCTTAGTGTGGCGTGTTTAAAGTTGATGGTGACCGTGCATTTAAACTGTCAAGGACCAAAGTGTTTAATTTTTTAAGTTGTGCACGTTAGCGTCCAAAATATGTTGACAAGCAAGTAAAGCGTGCAAGCCCCATAAATTAGCACATACATAATCATCATGTTCTTCTCTTTATTTTATTTTTCTAATTTCCTAAGTGGATGTTTGAATTGTCTAACTACCATTCCCATTTTCTAACCTTAAACAATACACAACAGAAAAACTACTTACCCCTTTTGGCTTATGTTCATTGATGCCCATGCAAGCAATAAAGAAACTACAACAAGGCTAAGATGAATAACTTTGGTGGTTGTAAATGTAATATGATTGTTTAATTATAATTGTAATCTGATTGAAGAGCCAATGCAATAAAGAAGACTAATTGATTAATGATAAATGGGCCATTGTGAACAAACGTGAAAAGATAAAAGAGAGGCAGAATAAATCAATTAAGTCAAAAGTTCGATCTTCCCTATGTTGTTCTTCTTTTTGAAATGATCAGTCAAAAGTATACAAGAAATGAAATTAGTCATGCAACAAGTCTTTTGATTATTGACACTCGCCGTAAATTTGCTTCTTTTACTTTTAAGTTCAGTTATAAACATATAAGAAATGAAGCAATGTACAGGGCTTAGAGGGTCAATATGGCCATGGTGTAAATGTCCAAAAAATTAATGTTCTCCATTTCATTATGTAAATCTAAAATGTCTAATATGAAAATCATCTAATTATTCTAAGATCGGTCTTAATTCATTATGTTGTGTATGCAACCTGCTTTGTGGAAGCGTGTCAACAAATGATATTGACTGTGATCCCAATATATAATATGGCACGCACAACACAAGTATAATGAGTATAACGACACATACACATGAAGACACAATATTTAAATGGTTCACCAATTTGTCTACATCCACTAATAACTCAGATCAATTAACAAATGGGTTATACAAGTGGACTCATATAAATACACTCTAAATGAAAAATATAATGCATATTTTTCTATACATGTGTGTATACCTAAATAAGTTCTCTACACTCGACTTTATTGTTGGTGTTTATCTCCATTTTGGAGAGCTCTTTATATAGTTAAAAGGAGGAGATAAATTTCTTAATTAAGGGAAAAAATGAGAGAATTTGGTCCATGCTTCACCGAAAGAATGATCTAGGCCATTCCCTCTGTTTCTCTTTTTTCAATCACCACCGAAAGTAGTCTTATCTGCTTTCTTTTTCAACAATCTCTACCATGACAACATTTTACAGGTTCATCGTGACAAATGTTTGCCATCAATAAATAGACAATTCCACCTTGGCGATATATGCAAGGCCCCACCCAAACACGTAACCACATTCTATCCAAAATGATTCAAGCAGTCTTCAAATGTGCTCGAAAGCGACATACACTCGAAGGTGTTCAAATATGATGTATATTGATCAAGTTTAAACATTCTCAAACTTGATCATAGTTACAACTTTTGTCAGCATATCCCTGGATTATCCGCGATTTGAATCTTCTTAAGGAGAATAGTCTTCGCATCAAAAATATCTCAAACAAAGTGAAAACCATCATCGATGTGCTTTGTTCGTGAATGATGGGTCTGGTTCTTTGCTAAGTGGATGGCAATCTGACTATCACAAAAGACATCCATGTGATCCTGAACAATTTTTAAGTCTAGAATCAAACCATGAAGCCAAATTCCCCTTTAACAGCCTTCATCACTGCGATGTACTATGTCTCTGTAGTAGACAAAACAGTTGTAGACTGTAGAGTAGACCTCTAACGCATCAGCCCTCCGGCTAGTGTAAAAACATAACCAGTAGTGGAGCGACGTTTATCCATATTACCGACATAATCTGAATCTACATATCCAAACACATGTTAAAGAACAATGAATTCATCTCATACTTTAAACCAACATCTACGATACCATGGATGTACCGTAAGATCCATTTCACAAATTTCCACTGCATTTTTTATGGATCATACATGTACCTGCTCACCATACTAACAACTTGTTAAATGTTGGGCCTCCTATACACCATTTAATACATCAAACTTCCCGTTGCATTAGCATATGGAGCATAAGCCATCTATGATTGTTCCTCATTTGTATGTGGAGATTCCATGGCACTTAACTTAAAGAGCGGGGCCGACGAAGTACTTACAAGTTTGGTTTAGAATCCAAACTAAAACGTTGCAATATCTTCTTCAAATATTATTTTTTTTACAAACAAACAATTCCCCTAGAATGATCTCCATACCAAGTATTTTCCTTGCGTCGCCTAGATTCTTTATCTCAAATTCATGACTTAACTGAATTTTCAGTTTTTCGATCCCCACCTTGATCTTAGAAGCAATCAACATATCATCAACATATAAGAGCTAATAAATAAAGGATCCATCACGGAGTTTATGAAAATACACACAATGATCATAGTGGCTCCTTGTGTACTATTGCCCACACATAAACCGATCAAATTGTTTGTGCCCCCGCCTTGGACTTTGTTTCAACCCATATAGCAAGCCCAATTCTCTTTACCAACAACCTTGTACCCTTCTGGCTAAGTTATATAAATTTCCTCCTCCAAATCTCCATGTAAGAATGTAGTTTTGATGTCAAGTTAGGTCAACTCGAGATCAAACTGCACAAACAATGCTACCAAAATACGAATGAAAGAGTGCTTCACAATCGGGGGAAATACCTCGTTATAGTCGATCCATTCCTTCTGCACGTAGCGTTTTTCCATTAACTTGGTCTTGAATCTTACAATTTCTTTATCTGAGGAGCCTTCCTTCTTGGCGTATACCTACTTTCACCGAATGGCTTTCTTCTCTTTTGAAAGTTGGATTAACTCCCAAGTCTGATTTGTATAAAGAGACAATATCACCTCGTTCATCGCCTTCTTCCCATTTATGCTTTCTGAACTACTTTCGGCTTCTCTATTGCTAGATGGAATGGTATATTCAACCATGGGTAGTGTGTATGCCACCATGTCAGTAGTAAGTCATGTAGGTTTCCTTTTCTGTCTTTCTAGTCTACTAGCTGCAATAGAATCTGGTTTTCGAGGAGACTCATGGGCAGGAGCCTCCGCCTCATTTGTACTTGTCTCATCATCTTTTGAAATTATTACAAGTGTGGCTAGAACAATTTGACCCTCAAGCTCCACCTGTTGCGAAACTTCTTTGGTCTTGTTCTCCCTAGGAGAACTCTTCAACATTGAAGACTCATCGAATGTAACGTCCCTATTACTTGTGATCTTTTTCGTCTTGGGGAACCAAAGGCTATACCCTTTTACTCCAGCACTAAAGCCCAAGAATATGGATATTTTGGATCTAGGATCCAACTTGCTTTCCCCAACATAAAAATATGCATAGGAGCCAAAAATACATAAAGAATCATAATCTATAGCATATTTTCCCAACCAATACCTCTATGGGTATTTTACCCTCATTCGCAGCTGCAGGCAACCTGTAAATGAGATGACATGCATATATAACAGCCTTAGCCCGAAGCACTTTGCTTAATCTATAATTAGACCTTATACAACGCACCTTCTCCAGTAAGGTAGGATTCATGCGTTCGGGCACCCAATTTTGTCATGGCGTGTCTCTGACTGTGAAGTGTCACATAATCCCCTCGTCCTAGCATCCTTGCAATCTGAATCGTATTCATTACCATTATATATCCTTACTCTTCTAATTTTTCTGCCAGTTTGGATCTCTATCATCTTCTTACACTTCAAGAAAATTTTCCAGACTTCATCTTTATGTCGCATGGTGTACACCCAAACTCGTCTGGAGAAGTCATCCATAAAAGACATAAACTTATGCTTACCTCCCAAAGATGTAACTATGGTAGGTCCCCAAAAATCCGTGTGAACATAGTCAAGAGTCCCCTCTGTACCATGTACTGTTATGCCAAACTTGACTTTTGTCTGCTTGCTCAGAACACAGTGTTCACAAAATCCAAGTTTGCAGGTGTTGGAACCTTTCAATAGACCTTGCTTCACTAATCCCTGCAAAGTCTTTTATCCTACATGTCCCAAGTGTACATGCCATAATTTAAAGAATCAGGGGAAACCTCTTCAGAACTTTCTGAGACGGTTGTTGCACCTGTAACTGTATTTCCAAGGAGAAAATATAAGTTACTCTTCCTCGTTCCCTTCCTCACAACTACGGTTCCACGTGAAACCTTCATACCATCGCCTTTCAGCATGATCTCATAACCCTTAGCTGCCAAAGCGCCAAGTGAGATAAGATTCTTCTTTAGGACCGGTACATACCGAATGTCTTTCAGAACTTTCCACTACCTTTGACTTTTCTGGGGTTGTTTGGTGACTATTCCACTATGCAACTTCAACCAATTTTTTCCTATCCCTTTTATTTCATAGACATAATCATTACCCATCAAAACGGCTCCACCTTTTAGCTCCTTAAATCTAGAAAACCACTCCCTGTTAGGACACATATGAGAGGCACAACCTGAATCCAAAATCCATTCCTAGCAACTGGATCCAAATGGTGAAATAGACAAAGCAGATTCAAAATGTTCATTATCACTAGCCGTGATGTTTCTGGTGGGGTTCTTCGTGTCCTTCTTTAACTTTAGGACAATCTTTCTTTCAAATCCCTTCTATTGACAAAAGGCACATTAATCTTTGGCAGGAATTCTCCTACCCGAACTTGATGCCCCACTTCTTGATTTAGATCGAGATCTTCCACGGCTATCTTTCTTTCGCTCATTTGTTCTGCCACGAACTGTCAGTGCTTTAGATGCCATAAATCTCCTTATCCTTTTTATGAACCTCATTATTCATTAAGGTATTTAAGACGTCAACATATTTTATTTTCTCCTTTTCGTACAATAACATAGTAATGAGATGTTCATACGAATCAGGTAGAGAATTTAGCATTAAAAGTGCATTATCCTCATCGTCAATTTCAACATCCAAATTTCACAAATTAACAATAATTTCGTTAAAATTGTCTAAATGCTCAGACACGGAAATACATTCTGCATACTGCAACCGAAAAAGTTTCTTCGTCAAATAGATTTGATTTTCAACACTCTTTGTCATATACTTGTCCTCCAATTGTTTCCATAATTTATGTGCTGAGGCCTCACTCATATAAGGATATTTTTTATCCTTGCTGAGATAAATACGAATCTGACCACAAGCCATACGGTTGATTTTCAATGCTCCTTCATGTCTTCTGGCATACTTCCAATGCTCTTAATGGACCACCATGTACCCACAAGCCATACGGTTGATTTCCAATGCTCCTTCATGTCTTCTAGTCACCCTCCTTCATGTATTCTGGCATATTTTCAATGCTCTTAATGGACTAAGACATCCATAACTTCACGTTGCCACATGTTGAAGTTTCTTTGCTCGTCGAATTTTGTACATCAAATTTTGCGACTGCCATTTAAAATTAACTATCACTTACATTATTTTCACCTAAACTCAACATTAAACATCATCATTTTACCCTTGCAATTTAAAATTTTCAAAGATTATATTTCAACATGTCCGTGGGTACATGGTGGTGCATGGACATGCCAAAGGCACTACATATGTTTTGAGACACGAAGAATCGGTGTATTTCCATTCCAACACATAAATTAGAACGTATTTAACTATACAAATGGACTGGATTATACCTAGTTTAGTATAATAGGGAATTTGGCTCAAGGTCATGTTCCACCCTATATTTGGATTTATAGGACACGAGTTTTCATTTTTATAAATATAATCTCTATGGTACAATAACATTTATTTGTGTAGCGCTTTAGAGATAGGAGTGTACAAAACAAATAAATTCTTATTTGTTTTAATTAAAAAGATATTTATACCCTTACTCATACTCATTTAAAACTCACTTACGCTCTTTCTAAAAATAAACACATAACCCCATCCTCACCCTATCCCACCCGCCGAAATCCTCACCCGAGATCGTCGAAATCCTCGTTGAATTGTTTTTCTCTCCTTCGCTTCTCTCTCTTAATCTATTTCTTATCTTTTTCTAGTCCGCACCAGTGATACGATTATCACGATTATCAGAGCCAGAGAATAAAATTATTTGCAGGATAAAAAATGAAATTTTCGTCGAAAAAAATGGAGATTTTAGTGAAATAGTAAATTTATCTGTTTTTAAAAAATATCGAATATGGATGTTGTTTGATAGATCTCGATAAGTAGATTTCAAATAGATAAATTTTGTGAATTTTGAATGTGTAGATTTGAAGTTATGGACTTTGAAAATTTTGATAGGATTTTTTGTATGAATTGTCAAATGATATATTGGCCATTTTCATGGGCACATGGACTAAATTTATAAAATTGTGTAAACTATCATATTTTGACACACTTTTGGATTGAGTTAGACCTAGGGTTGTAAACGAATATTCAAAAATTCGCATCCGTCCGATATCCGAATCCGTATTTATGGATATTTATCCGAAAATATGGAAACGAAAACGAATATGGATACTCTTTAAAAATATCCGAGAAAACGGATACGGATACGGATAGTACTAGTATCCGATGCGGAGTATCCATATTATCGGATATCCGTTTTACCGGATATCCGTATCCGTCAAATATATGTTTAAAATATTACTAATAATATTAATATTAGTATTACTAATAAAATAATATTAAAAAAATCTTAATCGTTTATTCCCAAAACAAAATAAACACATACTCCACTCAAAACAAAACACCCTAAAGTTATTGTTTTATTGAGTATATTATAAAATGTCATGTAATATTATTTTATTGGGTATATTATCATGAAATTACACTAGAGTTACAATGCACCTTATCACACACAACATACACCGATTAAAGAACATATACTCCACTAAAAAAAAACTAACTTCGTTTAATTTCTCCTTCGTACAAAACAAGAGAAGAAACTCTCATGTAATTGTTCGTTAGTTTCCTTAATTATAAATAAATGTAAGAGAAGCAGAAAAGAATGTAAGAGAGAAATATAATAGAGTGTAAGAGATAAATATAAAAGTACAGAGATGGTTTTAATTGTAATGAGAACTAAATTTAGCAACATATATATTATATACAAAATAAAAATGTATACTTATTAAAATAAAAATATCAGTATGTTTTGAAAACAAAAGGTCCATGAGGTTATCATTCTCAATAAATTTGATTAATCTAAAAGGTGCATATTTATTTCTACTGTCATGGAATGCGACTATTATTTTTTTTTTTTGGATGGATTTAAGCTTATATGGTTGTAAAGTATGGATGACTTTAAGCCATATTATCATTATGGAATGATACTATTTTTATGGAATCCATAATTATTGATGTTAGGATTGGATTGGATTGAATTTCATTGGATTGGATATTTAATTGTTATTTTTTGCGATGGCCAAATAATGTAAACGGATACGGATATTATCCGAATCCTAGGTATCCGGGGGAATACGAATATGGATAGTTGTTTTAACTATCCGAGGGGGTACGAATATAGATGCGGATAGTACATTCAGATAGCGAATACGGATATGAAAAACATGGTTTTCGATCCGTATTCGTCCGTTTACCACCCCTAGTTGGACCTTTCCCCAAAAGCCTCTTAAGCTTAAATGAATGAGATGGAAGAATAGAAAACCAAAGTTAAAGATGCCTTCTTATTTCGAGTCCATCAAATTATTCTTTAGCCAAAGATAGGCAGAAAAGTGAAGAAAATGCTACAGAGACTGAGGTAGGATATTTTGTAAATACTGTTCTACCCTTTTGATCATATGGGTAAAGAAATCAAATATTTTAGCTAGTAGAACATGTATTTATCAATTTCATAATAGAAATTGTATCCCTTTAATTTCTATTCCTCATACAAACAAAAGGTTTTCCATTCCCCTTGCCTAACTAAGGAGAGAAAAATGTTTCCTTCCCTTGTAAATAACTCTCCTACCAAATGAATAATAAAATGTATTAATCCTTTTTATAACTTGTCCCCAGCAATCCAAGTAAATTGTGACTAACCCGATCTTGATCAACCCGGTCATTTGAATTGGTCACTACCTCGTACCACACTCGCTTTCTTTTTCTTTTTCCCTTTTTTGGAAAACTAACTGCAACTAATATCAATCACAGTGGATGATCTAAATACATGGAATAAGCATAAAATGCAATTCAATGGAAAAAACTTTCAGCCAAAATCTATAAGGTCTCAAAAGCAACTTCTATTATATATGATTAATAAAAGATATTGTCACAATGTATACAAATAAAAACACAAAAATGGCAAGGTGCTGGCCTTTGAACCAATCCCTTAGTCTAAAGTACCTTAACCGTGTTTATGATTAACAGCTAACACATATTGAAGGAGAAAAAAAAAAGAATAGAAAAAAGAGAGACGAAATGAGAAGAAAGTTGGCATGCAGATTATGTTTAATGTTTGCTTTTTCAAATTGAAGTTTCTATCTGGTGGTGCTCAAGATTCCGAAGTACAATTCTTGCAAAGATTTTGGCTTCGAGTGGGGCAGTTGACGCGGCTGCTGCTGCTCGAAGAACCCTAGGCGCTCCAGCACTTAGCAGAAGGCTCACATGGTGGAGTGCGTGCCGACCACCCGGAATTGAGAACTACAATTGAAGATTTTACAGCCAGGGAAGGAATATTTTTGTGGATTAGTTTCATCATGTTAGAGAAACAAAAGTTTACAATCTTTTTTCATAATGACTGATATAGCAAGTCAGTTAGTAATCGAGAAAATGACAAGGACCGCCCATGTATTTTATATTTATAAACCCACCTAGTGTTTTAAATAGTGCACTATTGCCCGCTAAATGACATACTACTTCGCAAAACTGATTAAAAAAAAAAACACATTTCGACACATGTAGATTACATGAAGTCACCATTAGCTAAGCTATTGGTCGTGTGGCATGCTCTTTGGCTGCTTAATGTAGTATTTGCACTATTTGAACACTATTTCATGCCGTATGTTTTTTTCCCTTTCTTCTGCCCCACCCGATAAAGCACCAAAGGAAAAACACATCGCGCAAAACAAATAAACCCCTAGACGTCAACATTGCACTAAACAGCTCAACGAAATCATAACCATTGTGAACTATGATACCTTTAACATTAATATTCGTGTTCAAAAACTTTGCTTCTAATACTCTTTCGAAAATCTTCTACACATGCATTAATCGTAATTTCTGAAGCATCTTTTCTACAAGATAAAACTAAAACTTATAAATGGGGGGATAGAGTAATACATTTTTTTGGGCCCCGTTTGGTTGTCCCAAAATTGTAAATTGGATCATTAATAAATTGCCCCATTTACAAATTGACTCATTAATTGTGTTTGGTTTCATTAATGAAATGATTCATTAATTGCCCCATTTTAGCTCATGTGCAAAATCTGAAATTGGATCATTTCACAAAAAATGTTAAATGAATCCATTTGAAATAGGAGTCAGATTAAGTGCATGTCCCCTCCCCCTCTCCCTCTCCCTCTCCCTTTCCCTCCCCCTCTCTCTCTTGATTTGTTTTTATCTTTTTTCATAGAACCTTAACATCAATTTCAAATTACCAAACATTGTGTAAAATTGGATTTAACTCATTTCAAATTCACTCATTTATAATTCACTAATTCACAATTAATCAATTTACATAATCAAACAATTTGCGCAACCAAACTGGGCCTAAGTTGATGATTTAAAAAGTCATCTAACCAATACACAAAGGTTGAGACGATTTTTTGTAAGATTTATAGGCATGTTTACATACGTATATTTAGAGAGAGAGAGAGAGAGAGGATTTCAATGCCATCTACCTGGAGAAGAGCAAATGCAGCACATGCCTTGAGTACAGAAGAAGGATTCCTTAGCATGGTAACAAATCTCCCAATCTCAGCTCCACTAAGGAATTTAAAACATAAAAACAAAATGTTATCAGAATAATAGTATTAGGGCAAGAAAGCAAGCAAATGATAAAACGGAACTAAACTATATATGTATAACAAAAACGTAAGGATCCGTTTCATTGGCGTTGAATTGTTTTCCATGGAAAATACTTTATTTCGTTCACTTTACACCTGTTGGTGCTTGATCTCAAATGCATCATATGAAAACAATAGTCATAAATATGAAAAGTGCTCATAATTTAATCATTTTCAATGGAAAACATTTCTTACCCACCCGCCCAAAGAATTAATTTCCATGGAAAACTTCAAAAGTAAGAACAAATCACTCCTATTTTTTTCCACTAATTTTCCAACATTTATTATAAAGACAACCTATATTTCAATCATTCACAACTTTGGAATCAAGCACACCCAAGTGTTTCTTCTTACTTGCTTTTTTCTTGGAAGCATAAAACTAGGGCTGGACACAGGCCGGGTTTGGGTTCAAGAAGTGTTCATTTTTAATAGGTCCATCCACCATAAGGTCCGAAAAATTAAATATGAAACAGGCCAATGGATAGCCTGAAACGATGGCCATGCCTACATACAGTATTCTTAATTCAAATATATATTTACTCCTAGATGTAAACTATACCATGATAATCAATTCGCCCGATGTTCAAATAGAAAAGAGAGATCATGACGACAAACGTAAAGTAGAAAAATAAGAAAGTCCTGAAAATACCGGCAAGATAGGTCTGTAAAATTGAGTTTAATAATTAATTGAAAGATGTTTCATTTTCATTGGACTGTCATATTTTGTTTTAGCTATGAAAACATAACCAAAATTAATCCCCCAGCTTTCGTGCATTTGCACACACACACACACATATAAATGTGTGTGTATATATATATATATATATATATCATTGGTTGAGTTCTCTAGACTAAGACCATGAAAATTCAACACTTGATATAATTTAGTATATCTGAAGAGACAGAAGTAGCACTCTGAGCAGCCCATTCAAATAATGTTGAATCTTCAAAGGATCCACATCTTCTGTATTGAAAATACCATGTGCAATAACATAACATTCATACATTTTCGTTAGGGTCATTTTATCACCCCTACTTCTGTTCAACTTTTGTATTACATCAACATGATCAACTCTTAAAAGAATTGCTAAATTTCACAGTATCTTACACTTTTTAGGGTCTTCTAGGTGTCCAAGTTTTCTATGTAGTGGGGGGGCCTATTGTATTTTTTGTACCTGTTGAGCCCTTAATGTTTATACTTGTTTCTAATAAGCACTTCTGCTAAAGAAAACTGTTAAAAGTTAACAGATTTTGCTTAACTTACCTCTTTGCCCCTATTTAAACTTGCAAAATGACATATTTAACTTTCTTAAACTTGCCAACCTAATTTTTACTATTTAGTAGTTTAAAATATAGGGGGTTTTGGGAAAAGGTCCCTATAGTGTTCAAAGTGTATAAAAATAGAACACTCCATATAATTTTATAAATTTAGTCCCTGTACTAAAAATACCATGAAAAATGGTGAAAAATAGTGCCGCTGGCGCGGACCAAAAAAATAAAGGTATTGTACCACCGGGACTAAATTTATAAACTTGAAAAGCATTGTCCTAAAAATCTAAAAATAGGAAGGAACATGACCTTTACCTTAATTCTCTACAAAATATATTAAACATTAAAATCCATTTTGAAACTTATATAATTTCTAATGTAAATCTTCAAATGAGGAAGCGTTATTGTTACACTACAACTACACTACACAACAACAACTAAACTAAAGAAATGAAATGGGTTTCTATCTCTCTCTATTCTCAAAATGACTAAAAAAGGCAACTAATAACCAAAAATGACATATTAGTCCCAAACATACTTGGAAACTAATTAGACACTAAAAATAAAGGAAAATTACAATTAAATCCTAAAGGAAAATTATAATTAAATCCTAAGCTAAAAATGCAAAATAAAAGATAATAGTCTCCCGCAGCCACAACCATGCACCACGTGTCGCTTCATATCTCATATACATCATTTCCCCCGTCTTCGAAAAAGCTTGTCCTCGAGCATGAAGGGTGAGTCATCAATGCCATATGAACACGTGTCAGTACAAGTGTTATCTTCCAAAGTAAATCAAAACCCCAAATCAAATCCAACAGGCAAATGGACCGGCTGAACTTCGATTAGTAGACCCATATGGACCTTCAACAAATGAGCTAATATACCCAAATCTCAACAATGCCTCCTTACAGAATCTGAGCAACCAAAAACTGACGACCACTCCGCCTTATCAACACCATAGGCACATGGTTGCAACTTGGCTTGGTGGACCCTTGAATCTGACCGAACGGTAACTCCGACGACCGCACCTTTGGGAGTACGATGGCGAAACAAGAGAAATGAAGACGGCGACATCCCGAAAAGCCGGGCCCAAAATGGAAAATAGTCGGAAAATGTATCCCAAGTGGGTACATTTCTCATGGAAGTCATATGTTGTGTCAAAGATCGACTGGAATAGAGGTCAATAGGTTGGGTGAATTGCCTTGTGGTTGGGCATTAATGAGTGGGAAAAGGGGTAAAAATGGGGTTAAGAGGGGGTGGCGTTGTTTTGGGTTAAAAAGAGGCTTGGGTTTGGTATTAGAGTGAATATTGGGCCCATTTGCTGCCTTAGGGTTTTCAATCTGAGCCACGATTGATTGATATTGTACCACTTGGAAGCTAACCCGCATGGGTTGATGATCGAGAAGCATTGGAAAATGAGACAGGCAGGTCCTGGTGACAAACCGACAAGGGTAGATGGTTGTCGGCTCTTTTTTTGTTGGCGAAATCCTCGGAATTTTCAACAGGGGCTTCGGGCCTGCCTGCTGGTGGTTCTAGGGCAGAACCAATGGTTGAAATGGGATTAGTACGGGACGGTGGCAAGGGAAAAGGGCTAATCTGAGTGAGGGTAGGTCGCAATGAAGAAGAAAGGGTTTGGGGGTAAGTTTAGAGGCTGGAGAAAGTGACCGAGGGCTGTCGATAGTGGGGAGGGGCTGTCAAGGGGTGGTCGACTGCCACTGGGCAGGCCTAGGGTATGTTCAGCAGGGGCTTGAGGGATGTTGGGGGTGTTTCGGAGGTTTTTGGGGGTGTTGGTGGTGTCGAAAATGGTTTCAAGGGGGTGGCAAGTGGTCGGCGGTAGGGTAGGGGATGTTTGGTGGGGTGGGGCTAGGGTGACTTGAATTCCTGATTAGGGTTTGTAGGTTCTTGAATTCTTAAGGGTTAGGGTTTGAATTTCGGTTCGGTGGTTTCTTGATTTAGGGTTTGGGTAAAAAAAAATGAAGATGGAGATTCATGTAAACGGGGTGGTGGTTGTGTGGTGGTAGGAGGTGGAGGTGGAGGATGGTGGTGGAGGAGCTAAAAGAGGTGGTATCCCCTCTTTTAGTGGTGACGGAATTTAGGGTTTCCATTCACCCGATTCTCTTTTCGACATATCAATCTTTCGATTGAAGAGTTACCGGAGTTGGAATCTCCACTCGTGGCCCGCTTCACGCACCCCAACGAACACCAGATACCAATTTGATATAAATCTTCAAATGCGAAAGATTACAAATGAGGGCCAAGGGACCAATTTATAGGAGAGATTAGCTTGCTAATCAAGCTAATACCCAAAATGACTAAAAAAGGCAACTAATAACCAAAAATGACATATTAGTCCCAAACATACTTGAAAACTAATTAGACACTAAAAATAAAGGAAAATTACTATTAAATCATTAACTAAAAATGCAAAATAAACGATAATAATCTCCCATAGGCACAACCACGCGCCACGTGTCCCTTCATATCCCATATACAGCAATTTCCCTTTTTTTAAATCTGTTAAACATTAGATATCATATAAAACAAAAACTTAGCGTATTATAAAATAAATGTTGTTTTTATAAAAAAAAATTGTGCGTATTTTGAACTTTATTTTATTAAAAAAAAGTTATTTATAAAAAAAACTATACGTAAACTTTTTCGTAAATTAAATTATTTCTATAAATAAAAATTGTATTTTTTTTGTTCTTGTTTAAAAAACTGTACATTATTTTTATAAAAACCGTGCGCTATTTATTAAAAAAAATCGACTTTTTTGTATAAATAAAATCTGTCTCTTATTTTTAAATGTTTTTATTATATCAAAAACTGTTTTTATAAATAAGAACTTCAAAAAAAATACGTATTTTATATAATAAAAATTATACATATTTTTAGCTGTTTTTTAGTTTTAAAAACTGTTTCTCATTTATAATAAAAACCTAAAAGTTTTCTATATATAACGTTAAAAATGTTTAAAAGAAAATTGTTTTTTGTTTATATAAAAACAGTTTTTAAATTCTGAAAACTTTTTTTAACTGTTTTTTATAAATAAAAACGTTAAAAATTGTTTTAAAAAACTTTAAGGAAAAAACAAACTGTTTTCTTGTATAAGAGTCAGTGACCCAAAAAAGTGTTTATTATGGTCAAAAAATTCAGTTTGCATGTATAAATAGGGTCAAAGTGGTAAATTAAGAGAACTCCGTTAATTTTAATGGGTTTCTTTAACGGAAGGGCTTATTAGAAACAAGTGATGAACATTAAGGGCTCAATAGGTACAAAAAATACATTAGGGGCTCAATATAAAAATTTAACAAACATTAGGGTTCATTTAGGTAATTTACCCAATTAGCTAATAGTGTCACTGTATCAGCATATCCAACTTCTATTAAAAGTTCGTGGAAATGTAAATAAAAAGGATTAGTGTAAGAGAGAGACCTGCATCTGAGATGACCCGCTTCTTGAATACGAGCTGATTCTGTTACTTGTGTCAATGATGCAGGGGTTGAGGATGCAGCGGCAGCAGAAAATGATTGTGGGTCAGAAAATGTAAGAACAAAAGCTTCAATGTGCTTCAAAGCCATTCTCCTAGCTCCATCTAAGCTTACACTCTTTGAAGTACTTTCTGAAGAAGTTCCCACCAGAGCAAATTCATCCATTCTGTATAAAACAGGCAAAACTCTTCAACACCGGATGCCCTTTCGCAAATCTAAATAGATTGCTCTATATGAAGCCAATTTGTATCCTTGTTTGTTATTTTGCTATATTGACACTGATAACAACCAAATCTTACACAATTGGGTTTGAAGTATGTGACTTCTATTTGTTTCTTTTTTTTCTTCTTTGTTTAGGAACAGAAATGGAATAGACAAGTTAATAAAAAATCCTAAGGTCGTGGTCAAGGGTAATGATGTCTAAATAACTGATCTATGACGGAGGCCCATCATTTCCAAATACTAATATGCCTGCTAAATACGAAAGCGTAATACCTAAATGTAATAAATATGAACTTAACAAGCAACTAGGGCTGCACAGAGATAGGTTTGCAAATCCCTCTAACATACTATTTTACCATATATCATACACCAATGTGGCTAAAATCTGTAAAACTACTACCTCAGCACCCACAGGACAAGGGATTACCAATCCCATTGCAGTTTACACATACCAGTTTTCGAACCGCTTACCTCAAGAAATACCTTCTTCACCAGCAACTAATATCAAACGGATTCCCCAAGAGTTCGTTACTATGTAAGGCTGGAAATTTATGAATGAAAAGATCAAGTTTAACTTTACTAAAATACATTCTACTGAACTTCAAAATTCAATTCAAAGATCAAGCAAAAAAAAAGAGCAGTGATTCTGCATTGGCGGTTGTAGTTGTAGGATGCTTGATTTATAGACCAATACATTGACAGCAGTACAACTTCTAGTACTCCCTCCTTCTCAAATTTAGTTTCATGCATCTCTTTTGGGTTCTCCCATATAAAGAGTTGTGTTTCCGACTTAAATAGTACATATAATAGCATTAAATTATAATCTTACCCTACAGATATTGCACATATATATACTTTGTGTGCGACTCGGTGTTAACCAAGCATTACCTTCAAGCTGAATTTGAGGAAAATAATATATATTTAAGAATTATATACCAAACATAATTTGGAAGGGATGGAGTACAATATAAATATGTTCACACAAAGATCAGTACAAGATAGAGCTATTATCTACACTAAATATAGTGAATGCATTTTAAACAAAACTAGTCATAAGCATTTCCATAGGAACTGAGTGTCAGGAATGGAACACTTATTTTTATTGATAGGAAAAAGGAGCCATCATAAATATACTATTCTTATTACAATACATAAAAATCAGCAGATGATGAGTACCTTCCATCAAACATATATGCCAATGCCAATGCAGCCATGAAACGTGCCATCTTTGATTCGGATGAACAACAGAGATGAACTAGGGCTGGGACACCCCCGTCCTCCACTATACGGAGAGCATTACCAGGGTTGAAAGCAAGATTCCAAAGGGCTCCGGCAGCAGTCTCATGTACGTCCTACGAGAAAATAAACACATAAAAAAAGCTCAATCCAGGTTCAATGAAGATAGAAATAACTTGTTGCATTGAAAATTATTGTACAAAATTTAATAATATAGTGCGTACACTTATTCCAGTCTTATACGATTTTTTTTTACTATAAATTGATAAAAATACATTTTTTTAATATTTCACCCCAAAACAAAATTGAAAATACATATATAATTAGAACCTGCGAAGCATAGTATGGATTCGAGATACAACTACAGCTCTTTTATAAAAAGTAGGGTACCGATGAGTTGAGGATACGTTAAATATTATGTATATAGTAATAACAGAAATATTATCATTGTTTCAATCAAAAAAAGGAATAAAAAGTTTCACTAATTATCAGAAATGGGCATGAGTGTGTTGCAAATTTTACACGTAATTATGATCAATTCTTTATTTTACAGTATAAGCTTCTTAGTTAATTTTTACTTTAATCTATTATTTAGTTTGACTTCTCACACCTATATTTATCATCATCATATCCATAAAGTGTCCATCTAGTGTCCGACTTTTAAGAATTTAATTTTTAATTTGATGGAAATGGACCTTATTTTAGGGTTTTATTAGTCATTTTATTTTCTTTCGTATTTTCTTTTATTTTGTTATTGTGTTTTCTTTTATTTTTGTTATTGTAATTGGAGGCAAGGAGTAGTAATGGCATTTTTGTAATTCGAGCTTTAGCTTGGAGCCTAAGCTACTCCTCCCCTTTAAATACCCACTTGTAACCCTCATTTGAGGTAGACTTGAATTTTGAAATAGAAAAGAGTATTATCTCTCTAAAAGTGTGTGTTTAGATATTTTTAGGAACCAAAAGACTAATAAAACCCTAAAATAGGGCCCATTTCCATCAGGATCATACCTTAAGGTTTAATGAATTTTCGAAATCCTTGAAGAAAAAGGCTTATGTGTGGTACTAGGACTTGTCGGCCGGTAGTGTTGCTACTTGGTCCCAGATGAACGAGTTGTTTTACTCCAAGTTCTTCGTGACAGGGACGAGAATTACAGCAGCCGATATGGCCCAGGTGAAACAAGGCTTCAATGAGGATCTGATGGCGTATATTTCCATGTTCCGTGAACGTTCCCTCTATTGTAGGGAGGCGCTGGCCAAACTTCAACTCACCCAAAGGTACGCCGATAGAATGCTGCCAGAATACAAGATCCATCTGCTCAATCACACACAGGCAAGCTTTGCGCATTTTTCAGAGAAGGTGCGAAGTGTACGGGATGTGGTTAAGCAAATCCCAGCTTACAACAACCAAAGGACGATAGCTCAACAATTAGCTATCCGGGTCGGCAGGCCTATGGTCCAAGGACTGCCGCTTTGGGCGCCGAGAATCCCCCCATTGGCCCTTAAGAGAAACTTGAGAACAACTGGTTGGGTGAAAAGAGGACCCGAAGTGCAACCCTCCAAGGCTTACCGAGGCCAAAGACCACAAGGGCAAGCCCACCAACAAATGGCTCTACTGAAGTCCTGGTGATATACGAAAGGCTGGTGCACAAACGCTTCTTGAATCCCTTATAAATCCCAAAGGGCCCCCCAATCGATGCCGACAGAACTTGTGCCGATTACTATATGCACCACCAATATGTGGAGCACTCCTCCAAGCAGTGTGTAGAGATCTGAAATTGGTAGTTGAACATGTGGAAAAGGGGAGAGTGGAAATTGGAAATGTTCATCACAACCCGCTACCAAACCATCAACAAGAAAGAGCAATGTTTGTAGAAGTAAATGAGGAAGTCACGAAAGCCAAAATTCAAGAAATCATGAACGAAGATCCACAATCAGTGGAAAAGCTGGGAGAAATGATAGGGGGATTGAAGATCGGAAGCACACGGGAAAAAGGAGCAGCATTGCCAGTTGCAGCCAATGACGAAATGGACGTAATTGAAGCACGTAATTGAAGCACGATGGGTGTACATGACTGAAATAAACCAGGGGAGATGATGATTCTAAGACAGAAATTATCACAAAGGTGTCATGCAGTGCTATGCTCAAATGGTTTCATGACTGGGCCATCACACTAGAAACAAAGAAAGAAGTGGCAAAAGCCATACTCAAACTCAACTCCTCGCTTTACGTTAGCGAATCTACAGGTCGGGCAGGATTACTACACTCTTTCCTTCTGTGTGGGACGATGTCGGGGAGAGAAGGGAATGAGTCGAGGCGGCGAACACGACAACTCCATTTTGGCTTTTCCCTCCATGAGATGAGTCCATTGGACCGATGGATAAGAAAGTCGTCATAGCCAAAGGGAAACCAACTCTCAACTTGAATGGAGCCATGGGGAAGCTAATGAGGGGGTTAACATCGGCAATTACATTCTTGGATGAAAATAGGTTGGTGTCGTTTTTTCACAATCGGTCGCTCTTTGTCACAATTTTGGTATATAGCGTTGAGTTCACTAGATGGTGGGGTTTCTATTAATACCATGTCGGTTACCTCATTCGAAGCTTTGGGGATACCACCAAGCCGTTTGGTACCAAACCCCATTGATGCTTATGGATTTTGAAATGATAAAATGCAAACAAGGGGAATTGTCCACATGTCGATCGAATTGGGAAAGATTCGTTCCACCACCAAGTTTCGCGTGATCGACGCATACCCTTTGCTGATTGGGCGAATCTAGATGCACAAACATGGGGCGGTGCCATCCACCTACCATCAATGCGCGAAAGCTATTGTAAACGGTCTAGAGGTCACTATCAAGGAGACTGAACGTCCCTTGCTGATTGGGCGAATCTAGACGCACAAACATGGGGTGGTGCCATCCACCTACCATCATTGCGCGAAAGCTGTTGTAAACGGTCTAGAGGTCACTATCAAGGCTACTGAACGTCCCTTTTCGAAGAAGGAAGCACACTTCTCTAATACAACTTAATTTACGGAATTAGCACCCGATTATGGAGTCATAACACCAAGACTGAGTGGTATCGATATTTACCCGCCAAAAGACATGACAAAGCCAAAAGCCAAAACCAAATCTCACATGAGCTAATGTCATCCACATTGTCAAGGAAGCTACAATCAAAGATGAGTATGATGAATCATAAGAAAGCCTTGTCACTGAAATTGGCAAAAAAAGTAAGCTGGAGACGACCCCAAGCCGTGAGGTTCCGACTATGACTAGGTGCCCGGGCAGCATTCTGGACAGAGGATACTGACTCGATTGATCAATGTTGTGTGGTGGATATACTTATGAGGATCAAGATTACGTGTATTAGCCGGAATAAGCACCCGAATGCATGCAAGACGGGACGAAAGCACAATTAGAAGAGTTGGAAGAGGTAAATATCGCACCGGACGGCCAATACCCTAAAGCAATAGTCATCTCTAAGGAGCTTCAAGGCGGAGTGCATTCCTTGATTTGATAAAAGAGTACTCAGATGCTTTAGCTTGAAACTAAACAGAAATATCGGGACAAAAGCATGAGGTCTCATCACTTGAATGTCTTCCCATATGCAGGTTCAGTCAGACAAGCAACGAGATTTTTTAAATAGGAACTGGAGCTCGAAATCAAATCCGAAGTGGAAAAGTAATTAGCATTGGGTTCATCAAATCTATATCGCATGTATGGCTCTCAAACATTGATCCTGTCAAGAAGCACAATGGAAAAATCAGAGTTTGCATCGACTATCGAAATCTCAACCAAGCTAGCCCAAAAGACGAATTCCCTTTGCCTAGCATCAACAGTCTGCTGGATGCCACTCCTAGCAACGAAATGTACAGTTTCATGGAGGGTTACTCCGGGTGCAACCAGATTAAAATGAGCAAAGAAGATGCTGAAAAAAGGGCCTATTAGAGGCACTGCAAAGAGGTATCAAAGTGATCACAATCAAAGGCAACTCAAATTTAGTAATCAAGCAATTAGATGGTCAATTTTCCCTATGACACATATCACTAGTCCCATATCGAACAGTTGTTCAATACCTGTTGGACCAATTCGTTTCAATTAACAGCTTTCAACAAATATCCCGATGCTTTGGCCAACTTAGCAACTAGAATTGAGATCCCCGATAATCAACCCTCCACAACCCTCACCATCTTCAAACGAACTATCCTTAACTATCCTTAACTCTGTCATAGACATAGGAATCCCGAAAGAATCACCCGACTGGAGGGATCCAATTCTAAGGCATCTGTCAAATACCTAGGCTCCCGGTGGAAACACAGATACCCAGGGAAATCCTTAAAGACTTTCACAATCTTAAAAGGATTATATATCATCGATGCACAAGTGGCATATTGGCATGATTCGTGGGACCGAAGGAGGTAGAGAGAAGACTCAAAGATAAGCACACCCAGCACTGTAGCGTGAATGACATAGCCCTCATTGCAGAGTCCAGCAAGCAGGTTACTTTTGGCCATTGATGAGCAAAGAGGCAACAGATCTCCAAGAGGAATGTGAACAATATCAAGAAACCAAGGCAAAAGGAAGTCCACTTCTTAGGGGACTCGACTCACTAGAGGGACGTTTACTTTCAATACTTCACGAATGGCACAATCCCCAAAGAAAGACAAGCAGCAAGTGCACTCAGACAAAGAGCCAGACGCTACATGCTAATAAATGGGAAACTCTTTCGAAAAGGTCACAACCGACAGCTAATGAAATGCCTCGCTGGGGCCGACACCCAAGAACTGATGAAAAGGGCCATAAGCCGGCACACATTGGCAATTATACAAAGAGTTAGCTCACCTAGACTATTACTGGCCAACGATAAAGGTCGATTGCAACATGTTCGTCAAAAATTGCAAGCCGTGTCAAATCCACAGTAACCTCATCCATGTCATCATTGACCATCAACACTGCCGTGGCCAATATCATTCAAGAAAACATCATCAGCCGTTTTAGTATTCAGAAAGTCATCATTACTGAAAATGGCACACCTTTCAAAAACGATGAAATACGAGCCTTAACCGCAAGATACAACATCGAACACTGCAACACGACGATCTCATCTCCAAAAGCAATGGCCAGGCAGAGGCCACTAACAAGACCCTCATCAATATCCTCGTAAAAATGCCAGAGGATTTCCTGGAGCATGGATCGACAAGATCGAACCGGTACTGTGGACTTATCGAACTTCTAAAAGGAAGCCGACTGAATTCTCACCTTTATCCCTTGTTTATGGAGCCAACGCAATACTTCTAATCGAATTGGTAGTCCCAACCGCTAGAATGGCCTTGCAGCACAAACTCATCCCCGAAACACGAACCTCGAAATGTTAGATGAATGGAGCGACAAAGGACGGAGGAATTTCCAAACCTACTCCAAACAGTAATCAAAAGCCTATGATGTAATGATAAAACCTTCAGAGTGTAAAGTGGGGGATCTAGTCCTGAAAACAGCACAACACATTATGCAAGGACATTCGGCAGGCGCTAAACTGGGAAGGCCCTTACATCGTTCGAGAAACCTCAACCGCAAGATTTTGTAAAATCGCAAAACCAGATTCGGAGGACCTCGTTTCCATCAACTCCAAATGGCTGAAGCAATATTTTGCATAAGAAACAATCGGTTTGCTTAGTTTGATTTCCTCCCATCTATGTTCCATTATGCTATGAGCTGAGTTGGTTGCAAGGCATAGTTACATCGTTTTCGTTATCAATGAAAACCAATTACACTTTGTTCTCTTGTTGATTCCATATAGACATCTTACAAATCCTACTTTATAATTTATGTTGGCACAATCACAATTAAAATATTAAAAAAAATACTGCAATCACAATATGTATTGCTATCTTCGAAAAGGCAAAATCCTCACTATAATCTATGTTTTGGCAAAATCTTCAGTACATTTAGATGCGGCTTACAATCTCTTATTTTGGCTCTGTGGAAAAATTCTTGAAAGGCAAAACCTACAAACTCTATGGGCATAATTTTTATGGAGTTGACGGAAGGCATACCTGTAATACCCCGTATTTTTGTGATATTTATTTATGGGATTAATTGAATTAAATGCGTATTAATTGGAAATTAATCCGGATTAAAATACTAGCAAGATGCGAGTTGGTATTTGATTATAATGTGCATATATGATTATATATGAATACTGAATTATGAAATTTGTCGTGAGATTGAAATACGGCAATTTGGAAATTTTGTTGAGACGCGTGTGACAGTCGCGTCCGAAATATATTTATTTTAATTAAAAAGTGAATTTTATTTCCATTAACCGTATGGTCGTTTTGAGTGCGCCAACGCGTCCGGAAAGGTCGAGATAGTCAGAAAACACTAGCCGGGGGTTTGGTTTGGGTCCAGGGGCATTTTTAGGCCATACCGGCAACGTATAAGGGTAGTTTGGTAATTTTGGAAATTAAAACCCACGAAAATTTGGAATTAATATTTGATTTGGACTTTACCCACTAAACCCACTAATAACCAAATAGGCTACGGGGGTTATTAGAATTAATCCCAAAAAGTTCCTAAGGCAAAACCCTAGCCACCATTCACTTTGGAGAAGAAGGCTTGTAGAGAGAGAGAAAAGAGGAGAATTCTGCAGAGAGAGAGAGAACGATTCGATCTTCAACATCAAAATCAGAGATACACATAAGGCAAGTGGTTTAATTTCGTTTATTACAAAGAATGTTTCTTCCATGCGTAGGAAATTGATAAAACTGTATTGTTTTGGGAGATTGATGAAAACCCATTAAATTGGAATTAGAAACTTGTATTTTGATGAGGAATTGCATGTAGAATTGTATGTAGGTGATTAATCCGATGATATTATATTTTGGATGAAACAAAAACGGATTTAATTAGACTCATTGGGGATTTAAGAATTTCTAGGGTTCGTGTTCTTGAAATTGGGGGAAAATGTATGGATTTGATATTTGGATGATGTTTAGAATGAATTAACACCATCAAACACGTTAGTATGTGACCTAAGTATGTTTAGGGACGCTTAGAACCTTGAACAATTGTTGGATTGATGTTTAGATAAGATTAGAGTGGAAGAAAAAGATGAAAAAAAAGAGTTAAGGAAAATCTGGGCTCGAATCTGGCCACTCGTTAGAAGACCTGCCCTGGTCGTTCGAACGAGCTTCTAACGACTTGACAGTTTGACTTCTAACGAGAGGGATGTTCGTTCGATGACTTTCGTTCGAACGAGATCTCGTTAGAAGGCCCAGTTCGTTCGAACGAACTCTCGTTCGAACAGCCTCGTTCGAACGAGACTTCTAACGAGTTGACAGTTTAGTCTTTTTAGCCTGTTTTGATTTCGCGTGTCGCGTAACCTTATTTAATGGTAGAGATAACCTTCCCTTGATGATAAATTGATATAGTAGGGACATTTGAGATATATAGGGGAGTAAAACCTAGAAGTGTGATTAGAACCAAATGGAAATTTTGGATTAGGACGTGAGTGTCTATTACAACGTGAGAACAATTAATGGCTTGTATAATTGTATCAACCGGGATTATGTAAATTGTGTAACATTATACGTAGGTACGAGAATGAGAAGTGTACCACATATAAATTATGGTGATTACTAAGATGTGTGCTTACTTAGTATATGTATTGATTTTATGTGTATGACATACCTACCATACTTGCTATCACGGGAGGTTTGCGTTCGCTTAGGGCCCTCTAATCCTTATGTTGCCCGGATTTAGACTGGTACCTCGATGAACATAGGTCAGAGAAGGACTTATTGGGATGTTAATAAGTCTGCTGATCGTGGGAGCGCAGGTATGTGCGTGACCCATGTGATGTGACTGTGTTCGCCTCCATTGTTTGTGATTGTTGTTATCTGAGAACGATTCCTGAGAGATTCGGAATGCGTGATCCTTATGTATGTGATGTACCGGGATGGATAGCAGAGTATGTGTGCACCGCAGCTTAGTCTCGGGGTGCTTGTATTGTATATTTATGACGTGAATAATATACACTTAATTAATGGGAACTTTCATGTTGATATTGTGAATATAATTATGGTAATGTTTTGAGAAAACATAACGGGTTAACCGATAGTGAATTGTATTACTAATTGAGAATCTGAGTTTAAGTAGAGCCCTCTATTTAATTGATAACGTTAGAATGTAATATGGGAATCGAGTAGTAAGGGGTAGAACTTATTACGGTTTGGTTAGATACGTATGTTATTTAGATGGGTACGGTACGTTAGGAGTGCACATGTAGTCGAGAGGTGAGAATTTCATGTGAGTGTACGTCCTAACATGTATTTTGCATTTAATGTTTTAATGTTAATAAAACACTTGCTGTTTTTAAAATGATTTCCACTTTCGGGCTCTGACCCATTTGCTTTCAAATCTATTTTTGTAAAAACCATTTTAGGTGCCCAGCCACAAGGACACCATGCTTAGGATCCTCATTCAGGTGACGAGCTGTAGCTATTTGTGGAAGTTACAGGACTTTGCTTGTAGACGCTTCATCTATCTTGACTCTATATTCAGCATTTATCAGTTGTAGGGCATGTCGCCCATTTCTTTTAGAGGCATTCCATTTATTTCAGTTATTCAGACTTCGGGCATGTAATTAATTCAGGATTCAGACTTATATTATTATTTCATTCGTGGGATTGTTGTGAGGAGTTTTTCCTCCGGACTTATTACTATGTGTTGGTTATTTCATTACTTCGTTATGGTGAATGGATTATGTTGTTCTTCCATTATTCTTATATTGCATGTTAATCAGACTTAATTTAAAATTTGGCAACTTACTTTTTGAATACTAGGTGGTTAGTAATCTTTAAAATGTTTTCGACAGCGATGCTATTAACTGAATCAACTTGGCATTTTGTATTGATTTAATAAAGGAGTAGCTACCCGGTATTTAATTAGTCGGGGTGTCACAATACCCTATCATCTTTGTGGCAACATTCTTGAAAGGCAACACCCACAATCTCTATAGGCATAATCTTAATAGAATTGACGAAAGGCAAAACACACAATCTCTCTTGGCATAATCTATATAGAATTGATGAAAGGCATAACCCATAATCTCCGTGGCAAAATTCTCAAAAGGCTAAACCTGCAATCTCTCTTGGCATAATCTCTATGGAATTGATGAAAGACATAACCTATAATCTCTGGGGGCAAAATTCCCGAAAGGCAAAACTTACAATCTCCCAATTGATAAATAGCATAATTTATGATATCTGTCGCAAAATAATCGAAAGACAAAACCGACAAACTCTCTTGGCATAATCTTTATGGCATTGATGAAAGGCCTAACTTATAATCTCCGTGGCAAAAAATATATTTAGAAAGGCAAAAACTTATAATTTATATTGCATAACCTCTTTGTTATCAATGAAAAGGCAATTACAATCAGCATAGTTGTTCTCTTGTTCTCTGACAAGTCAAAACTCCCTTATCGGTACTATTATAGTCCAAAGGCAAATCGTAGTATATCACAATCGGTACTATAAGAATAATTCTTGGAAAACAAGTTGTGAGACTCTAGAATGTTCTCAAATTAGGTATCTATTAAGGTCATTCTAGGGAATGTGATCATTTATGGGAAACTCTAGCTCTATAAACAAAGCTAATGTGTTAGATGGAAGGACAAATTATAATAATTTATGTGAGTGTGAGGGACAATAGAGGGCGATTTTAGTTATGAGATCTTTGTTAGTTCAAGTGTACCAGGATTGTTCGCTACTCTTGATGATATTTGCAAGTAGTTATTGAGAATGTTCTCAACTATGAGTTAATGTCTATGTTCTTTGTGTTCTTGGGTTTATTATTAGGTTCGTCTGAGCATTTGATCTCTATATCTATTTTTTTTGTCTTGCGGTGTCAATGCCTCGGACTCCCAAGACCCTGCGGGAGGTGGCCCCAACTCCAAGTTGTGAGACAAGAGCCCACGCCACTAGGGTACTCCCTTTGGGGTTGATCCTCGTCTAATTTAATGTTTGTCCAAAAAATAATTTAAAAAAATCCATCATTTTACAAAACCACCCTTTCAACCTTTGAGATCAGGGCTTGAACCCCTTTGCATTTTTTTGCAGAGTCTAAGATTTGCTTCAATGTTCAACCTCGTGTATTCTTGAGATAAGAGGTGACCTCATATTCATTGTGGGCTTGCCTCTAGCATCATGAGTCATACTTGAGGCTTTGGGAACAGAGCTGACATGTGGGGTCGAATCATTTGACAGGGGTGGTTAAATCACCTTTTGATATGTGGTTGAGGTTGGGAAGGAATGACTTTGATGCCATAGCTCGAGCAAAAGGAAAAGATCTGATGGGCAAGCCAGGGAATTTGACCCTTGTTGTGAATGAAGGATGGTTGTCGTGGACTGTTCATGGTGACCCAGGCAAGAGAACTTGAGGCAATTGAGAAGTCGAGAGAGAGTCAAACCAAAACCAAAGCTAGGCCAGGTAGCATGTGATCTGCAATAGCTAAGGGTTATGAGGTTTGACTCGGGGTTTAAAAGCCTAGGTAAATAGTCTTAGGTCATTAAACCAAAGCTTTTGAGCCTTGATGCCTCTTGAGATGAGTTTAATGGTATGTGTATGAGGGTAGTGAGACTGGGGTCTATGAATAACTGAAAAGGGTGAGGCGTGACCCACTCCAATAGACGCTGTCTGCAAGGTTCTCAAGAACTTCTGGAGCAGCTTCTGATGAGACCTTCTCCTTCTGGTAAAAATGGAGCTCAAGCTGGAACTCCCTCCCTGCAAGAAGATGAACTTCCACAACAATAATAGTAATTTTCTCAAGAGGAGCTCCTGAGAGTGATGGCTGTCAGTGGAGAGTGAAAGAACAAGGCACTTAGAGAGAGAGCAGGGAGAGAATACTAGAGAGGTTCTGGAGTGATTTTGACAGAGTGACTTTTCTATTGAGTTTTTTTCTATATTTTTTTTTCAATGACCTTGCCCAGGGGTCCTATTTATACTTGGGCACTAAGGCTGGGTTGGCACTTTTGGCGCCAAAACTTAGAGGGTTGGTGAGGGACAAAGTCTGCGGTGTACTATTTGTCCCTACCTGCAAGCAGCTCTGCCTGTCCCCTCTGGCAGATGCCTCCTGGTGCCAATCAAAGTTCAAAAGCAAATATATCTTCTAATGGAGACAAAATATCTTATTTGCTAAATATCTTTTAAAACGGTAACTTTTGGTACAAACTTTGTAAACTTGAGGGGGGGTCTCGAGGACCACCTCCTCTAAAATCTTTGTAAGCTTGAGGGGGGTCTTGAGGACCCCCTTCTAAAATCATTTTTCTTGATGGGGGTTTAGAGGACCCTCTCCTTTAAAATCATTTTATAAACAGCTCTTTTCTTTTGAGCAGCCAGCCTTTTGGCTACTCACTTCACTTATAACTAAGTGTGAAGTGTTTGTAGTCTTGAGTGACTTCTGGGTCTTCCTACTAGTATTCTCTCAATCCTATAGTGCTAAGTGGTTGAGCTTGCTCAACATACCTTGTCCCTCAGTCGCCAAGCCAAAACTCCCAGGAGGTCCCAACTAGCCTACTTGAGCCCTGCTTGCTCACTAGGCAACCTGTACAAGAAAGCAAAGTGTTAATACTGTTGTTCTTTTTTTAAAGAATGACGTTTCATGATGAGGAGTTGCTCGTGGTAGCCACTCCCTCATCCTGGCCACCCTTGGTGGGTTCCTTCTCAATATGAGTTTCTGCCGGAACCCTTGCGGTGGCACTTCTCGGATAACATTTCTGCAGTGACCCTTTGGGGGGAACTTCTCAAACGTTATTTCTGCAGTGACCCCTGCGGTGGCACCCCTCGAATGACATTGCTGTAGTGACCCTTGAAGTGGCAGTGACCCTTGCAGTGGCACTTCTCAATCTTGGACTTCTGCGGTGGCCCTTGCGGGGTACCTCTCGAATGTCATTGCTGCAGTGGCACTTCTCAATCTTGAACTTCTGCGGTGGCCCTTGCGGGGCACCTCTCGAATGTCATTGCTGCAGTGACTTTTGCAGTGGCAGTGACCCTTGCAGTAGCACTTCTCAATCTTGGACTTCTGCGGTGGCCCTTGTTGGGCACCTCTCGAATGTCATTGCTGCGGTGACCCTTGCAGTGACAGTGACCCTTGCAGTGGCACTTCTCAATCATGGACTTCTGAGGTGGCCCTTGCGGGGCACTTCTCGAATGTCATTGCTGCAGTGACCCTTACAGTGGCACTTCTCAATCTTGAACTTCTGCGGTGGCCCTTGCGAGGCACCTCTCGAATGTCATTGCTGCGGTGACCCTTGCGGTGACAGTGACCCTTGCAGTGGCACTTCTCAATCTTGGACTTCTGCGGTGGCCCTTGCGGGGCACCTCTCGAATGTCATTGCTGCGGAGACCCTTACAGTGGCACTTCTCAATCTTGAACTTCTGCGGTGGCCCTTGCGGGGCACCTCTCGAATGTCATTGATGCGGTGACCCTTGCGGTGACAGTGACCCTTGCAGTGGCACTTCTCAATCTTGGACTTCTGCGGTGGCCCTTGCGGGGCACCTCTCGAATGTCATTGCTGCGGTGACAGTGACCCTTGCAGTGGCACTTCTCAATCTTGGACTTCTGCGGTGGCCCTTGCGGGGCACCTCTCGAATGTCATTTCTGCAGTGACCCTTGCAGTGGCACTTCTCAATCTTGGACTTCTACGGTGGTCCATGCGGGGCACCTCTCGAATGTCATTGTTGCAGTGACCTTTGCAGTGGCACTTCTCAATCTTGGGCTTCTGCAGTGGCCCTTATGGCGGCACCTCTCGAATGCTATTTCTGCAGCGACCCTTGCAGTGGCACTTCTCGATCTTGGGCTTCTGCAGTGGAGGGACTCTGGGGTTCCTTATCCAATATGGCACTTCTGCGCTGGAGGGACCCTGGGGGGGCTCCTTCTCAATATGAGTTTCTTCCGGGACCCTGGGGGGTTCCTGCTCACTATGAGTTTCTGCCGGAACCTGGGTGGGTTTCTTTTCAATATTTCCAATAAAAAAATATTTTTATTTATATTTATATTTTTATTTATATTTATTTGACTCGGGGTTTAAAAGCCTTGGTAAATAGTCTTAGGTCATTAAACCTGAGCCTTGATGCCTCTTGAGATGAGTTTAATGGTATGATATATCATATCTTTGTGACATACCCATAAATGTAGAGCACCACGTGGATCTCTCAGAAGATGCCATGTGGCCTCTCCAAAGGCAAATAAAGAGATCGTCCTCACTATTTAATTCTGCTCGTTCAAGTGAAGATGTGCTCGGCTCAAACATACGCATGCCCGGCCCTGTCATTTTATTAATTGTCATGACATTGTTCTCACGGTATTAGTTAAGGGCGTTAGTTGACTAAGTCAATATCACCCTTGCATCAGCTTATACACGTGAGGGAAGATCTGACGTGAATGACCTAAAAATCAAGACAATATGATTTCTTGAGAGCAACAAAAGAGTTCTTATATTTCAAGAATGAAAGAATGAATAATGGGAGTACAATAGGTATTTATATGAGAGGAATTACTAGCTAACCAAGTAATTAGCTAAAATGACTAAAATACCCAACTACAAATAAAAGAATGCCTAATTAGTCTCAAACATGCTTGGAAACTAATTAAGGAATGAAAAGGCCTAAAAAGAACTAAAAATGGAAAATACAAGGAAAATACAATGGATACACTTGCCCACTCATGTCGTGCTGTAACAAACTCATCCTTACTTGTCCATTGTGTATAAAAGGTGTAACTATCTGACCTATAAAGGCACTCCATCTATCACTTAATATTCTCTAATAACTAACTATAAATAGCACTAAATTTCATGGTATAAAAGAGGATTATTGCTAACCACCGTATGCAAGCCCTAGAGAGAGCAAACCAGAGCTTGTATTCATTCTTATCGTCGGACGTTGATAATATTACCATTATTGCACCTGCGGATGTAGGCATCTCTTTGGGTTGAACCACGTAAATACATGTCTTCTCTATTTGTCTCTCACCCCCTTCTCTCTCTTAATTTAGCAATCTCACAGCTATATCCTTTTTTATTATTATTTATTATTGAAAATCCCCCAGCTAAGACATAAAATCTATAAACCAATTTTAGACGATAACAGATTGGCGCCATCTATGGAAAGTTGACAAGCCATTGTTGTTTCCTACATGTTCCTAAAACTTCTTTTCCCTCCTCCATAAACCACAAATTTCTGGAAATGGCGAAGAACCCAGAAAGCAACCGTACGGCAGAAGCACACCCTCCTTCCACTCAGGTGGAGATGGGTGACATACAAAGGATCTTGATGTGTCTGGCGAAAGGCCAAAAGGCTATGCAAGAGAGCGTCAAGCAGCTGACACAGACGCTCCAGGCTGGACATAACGTATCCAAAGCAAGTTCTTCCGCTCCAGATGGCCAAAAAGATTTCAGAAAGGAGAGGTGAAATGCCGCCTCCCGCACCATATAAAGACAGAAGTCACGTCTACCAAACGCAGGCCCTCGAAACCCAGGAGATTAAACCTAGGATCACGTGACAACAGAAGCACATCCCAGCATTTCGAATCGCGTGGAGACCGATCATACCGCCTTGGTGCCACCTCATCCCTCAAATCAACTGAGTACGATAATGAGCAATCCTTTTGGAAGAAAGACCCAGTGCGCCGGAAAGGCCGAGTGGAGGGTCGGCTTTTTATAGGTTGGGCTCGCGGAAAATAAAGGGCCAACGACCAGCTGGCCCCAAAGAGGACGACAACCTCCGAGAAGAATCTGCCTGGTCGATTATCAAAGGAGCACAGTGTTCGGCTAAATCCAAGACAAGCATCAGGAGATCAGTCCAGTCCAGGCCGAGTAGACTCCTCAGGAAGAGAGTTCATCCAAAATTCGACGCCAAACAGTCAAATCAGTCGTCGTTAAAGCCGAGCTGAAAGACCAACCCTGTAAAGAATCCATTCAACGACTAGAAGATCGATTGGGAGAAATGGCCAGATCTAAGAATCCCCTCCATAGGGACTTCGTAAGGGGATCTCCCTTCGTCCCCTCCATTATGAGTTATTCAACGCCCGCTAAGTGCAAGCCTTCAGTAATTACGCCCAGATATGATGGCAAGACAAAACCCATATTGCATGTAGAGCACTATCAAGTCGTTGCTAATATTTACTCATTCCGAGTGAAATGCGTTGCCGAGCATTTTCTAACACTATCACCGAATCAATGCAAATATGGTACAACAACCTGCCGCGTGGGCAAATTTCCAACTTCCAATAGTTGGTCGACCTATTTGTCAACAATTTTTGCTTCAAAGTCAAGCCCGGAAAGAGAGTAGTTCATTTGCTCAACGTTCGACAAAAAGCATACGAGTCTACACGTGAATTCATTACTCGTTTCAACAATGAAAAACTGGAGGTGGTGGACTACAATGAGCAAACTGCCATAACTGCATTGATGAGCGAACTGCATCCAGGAAAATTAATCTAGGCACTGGCGAAAGAACCACCTCGAACCATGACAGAGCTATTAGCCAAAGTAAGAAAAATAATGAACGTCGAGGAGGCTATGGCTGCTAAAGAATCTGGTCACTCCAAGGCCGCTCCCAGCAAAAGCAGCGAAAAGAAAGATCAGAAAGATAAGAAATGTGAGAAGCTTAAACGGTACGACAAGTGCACCCCCTTAACGATCGGCATTAATCACATCCTCGAGAAGATCAAGGGAAGCAAGGAACTCTGTGGCCTGGAAAACTCAAGACACCCACCAATCGGCGTGACGAGCAAATACTGAGTTTCATAAGGACCACGACCACAACACAGATAGTTGTATTGTCCTCAAGAACGAAATTGAGAGTTTAATCAGGAGTAAACTATCCAAGTACATGGAGAAGGATGGCCGAGGAGTTCCAGAAAAGCGTATGGGCAGAAGACGATCAGAATCCCATTACCAGAAAACAGATGAGAAGAAAAGGGGACGAGATAAAGCCTCATATCTCCCAAAGAAGCCAAAGGAACCAGTCCACAAGGTCAAACAATCTCCTTCGGATGCCATTTCATTGTTGGTGGAGATGTTGGTGGAGGAGATGAGTTGGCAAAAAGAAAGGCTTATCTGAACGAGGCAAAGGCTTGTGCTCATATCAGGCAGATCAACTTAACGGACAACGTGGATACTCGCCCAAGAAAGGTAAACAAAGATAAAATGTAGAGTGGAGTTAAATCAATTCACCACCAGTACTCTAAATAAATTACCCGCAGATTTAATCAAATATTGATTTATGATTTATCGAGTTCTACTACAATTCAGGCGCTACACGGGCTGAAATATTATTATGCGCAATTTAATATATTGCGTATACTCCGCATTGGATGAATTATACTAGACAGTACTCTAGTGATGATTTGATTAATTATTTGATATGCCACCATATATATTGTGACAAGTGGCACCGTAAATATTGGACACTTGGTTCCATAGAGAACAAGACATGTGTCAAGCCCACTTGAGGCACTTTTGCTATAAAAAAAAAAGGCTTTCCCTTATTTAGTTGGATGATGGTCTTTAGGGCAAAGTAAGGAGAGGAAATATAGCTCTCCTCCCCCACGCACCTTTGGAGCTCCGTCACAGGTTTGATAGTGACGAGCAGATTTTTATAGTTTCATTTTACCAAATACGGGCGTTTGAGAGGCTCGCCGGATTTGGCACCCCCCACGCACCAAAACCACCAAATACAGGCGTTTAAGAGGCGTATCGTACGAACCCACGAGCTACGCAAACTTTGATTCCGCAAAAACGGATACGTAGGTGCAACCACGTTGCTCAAGTCTAAAACACGCTCGACGCGGTGCCTCCTCAAATCTGCACTCACGTCTTACATTTGGCGACTCCGCTGGGGAGGTATTCGTGATTTCGGTTGCGTAACGCCTCGTGCGCACACACGGAGAACTCGACAAGAGTGGTGAAAACACCCCACTTCAGATAAGCATTCTGATATATTTTTATTATTTAGTCTTCTATTGTTACATGAGATGATATGATGCATATTACTAAATCTTAGTTGAAAAAAAAATAGTACGTACGGCTTGTTTCAAGGTTTAGCCAGAATATGACTTTAAACATCCATTTTCATAAACTGATGGCAGTGAATACGTCTTAGTGGATATAATGCCTATATTTGTTGATAAATAAAATAAAAGATTATGGATAGCCATGGTGGTCTCTCATAGACTCAAGATACATGTAATACGAATATTCCATAGATTGTATCAACTGTACTGGTTGCCGTGTGAATTCGAAAAACAATCTAGAGGAGATGTCTTAATATATGTCCATATTAAACAAATATATTCATACACTTTTATACACTTTTGTCAAACAAAAAGGTCTGAGTTGCTGTTTTCAAGGGACTATTTTTTAACTTTAAGTCGCATTATACTGTGGACTTTATTTTTGAGCCGCACAATATATTGCTAGGGCATGCTTTTACAACCGTACAAATTCACATAATAATAGTTTAAAATAAAATAGAGATATTATTAAAGATCACACTCTGACTTTGATGTACAAAACATTGTGAAATGGGCCACGCATTTTGTTTTCTAGTGGCCATCTTGTCGGCGATATCTCGCCACCTTCCCGACGGGAGCATTTGCCAAAATCCTAAATGGGAACCAATTAAACAACGCAAGAAGATTCAATCCAATATCGAAAGATTTTTGCTCTAAACTTTCCACAGCGATTTATTCTAAAAATAAAAAGGCTTGGGAGAAGAATCGTCGGCAAAAAATTAAATCACTGTTGTTATTGTTACTTTTAGTATGAACAAACACTGAACCATTCAAATGGGTATACGTGAGATTGATGAAACTGTGCGAGTAACCATGATCCAACGCGTTTCGGACCAACAGGTATTGGAAAAATGATCTCAGAAAAACCCTTACATGTATTGGGAAATAGAATCAAACATTACGGTTCAAAATTGACCCAGTTCAACCCGAGTTCATCATTTGAACGAATTCAAAATTCAACCCAGTGCAAAAAAATTCCTCCGATCCAGATCAAAAAAACCTCTGAGTAACTTGATCTCCAAACAGGGATCACCGAGGCATTTGGCCTCCAAACAAACTAACCTCTTCGAACAACCTCCGAACAAGTAACACCGGAGTGGCTTCGACCTCCGAAATAAACACCTCCGAGCCATCTATCTCCGAGAAACTTACCTCCGAATAAACTGACAACTGAGGAGCTTTGATCTGCGAGTTACCTTCCAAAACATACCCGACCTCCGATCCAATTGATCTCCGAGCCGCCATGGCTATTCACCCTCGACGGCTTTGACCAACCATTGAAAACGCACTGGGAGCTGGAACACGAGGTGGTTCCTCCTGAGCCACCTCCATCTTTTCTTAAAAGTAGTAGGAAACACGAGATGTGCGCTAAGCCCATAATAAATGATTTCAGTGTTGAGAAATGAGAACATACGCAGCATTTGTACTCTAATGTCCTAAGATTTGCGGTTTTGGCTTTTATTTAACATTTATAAAAGCCCTCAAATATAAAATACTCGAGGCGCCTATATTCATTCGAGCAGGTTGACAAATAAAATTCGTAAAGATTACTATTTCATTAAATTTGCATGATATGAAATTTAAATTGTGTGTTTTATTTATACATCTTGAAAATATTATTCAAAATATTTGTAGCCTTGCACGATTTCGAGTTGCTCAAGTAGGAAAATATTTATTTTTTAAAAAGTCATACCCCTTGAAATTATGAGTATTTTATGTTATCCCACGAGGGACCATTTAAAGACTTAATACGAACATGTACTCGAACAATCTTGCCAAAATAATATTTTTGCGCAACCATGTAAAAATGACATCCTTCGAACAACCATATCAAAATGATATTTTTCGAGTGACCATGACAAAATAATATTTTAGCAGAAAATTTGCTCAAGTCATAGTACCTCGAGCAAGTGCCTCGGAAGTTCCTCCTCGAGCAGTGTCGGGGGAACCTCCTCGAGCAACCTCTTTGAGCAGCGTCGGAGGGACCTCCTCAAGTAGCCTCATCCAGGGTACCTCCTCGAGCAGCCTCGAAAGTATCTCCTCGAACAGACTCGTCCTAGTGACTCGAGCAGCCTCGTCCTAGTGCCTCGAGCAGCTTGTCATAAATAAAAATATTTTTTGAAACTTAGCATTTTTCTCGATGGTACCTCGAGCAGGTACCTCGAGCGACCTCACCCGCGGTGCATCGAGCGGCCTCTCCCTAGTGGCTCGAGCGGCCTTGTCCTAGTGGCTCGAGCGGCCTCGTCCTAGTGACTCGAGTTGCCTCATTCACGGTTGCTCGGAGCAACCCCCTCAGCAATTGCATCCATGGTCGCCCGGAACAACTTTTTGTGCTATCTTGTATTCGATTTATACTAAACTATGATTTATTCACATGATGATGCTAGCTACATGAAATTTCAAATTGATATTTATTGCTCACCTCGAGGTGACCGAGCATGCTTATTGACTAAATTATCCTATAAATGATTTAATGGACCATTTTCGAGTTTTCTCAGCTTTGATAAAATAGTGGGGGTATGAGATAAATAGCTTACTGCATGATATATCCACACTCTATCAACTGCATATTGTAGCATATCAAATTTGCATCATAAAGTTGCACAGAATAATATGTTTACGATTCCTCGACGCATGATCCCGAGTTTATTTTATTCTATTAACATAAAATAAAATAAAGGGGGAAGATATACCCCGCATGATTATATATGGCATTTTAATATGCCTTACGAGTTACTAATGATTTTTGTGCCAGAATCCGAGATGATTTCTTATCCTTGCAGATGTTGAACACACATGATCAAATCGAGCTTGGGCAATTACAGCAGGTCTTAAAGATGTCAAAGTCAAACGCTCGAGAAATTTTCCTTTTTTAATTGGGGGCAAATATCCCGTGGAATGTATTTCAATGCTTTCAACTCTTAGATGATGTTGTAACCAATTGTTTATTTTTTTCTTTACAAAAACAAAGCAAAGTAAAGAGGGGGAAAAGTACTGTATCATGTACCACTTGTAGTGAAATGTAAATACAGGTGACAAGCATGCTCAGATGCGGTCCCAGAATGGCCATCATTGATGAAGCATCCCCAAAAGAAACATCAGAGTTGCTCAGCATAGCCACCGGATGGCTCATATATAACACTGGCTACATTACATTATTTCCAGCAAAGCGACAGGGGGCAAAGCAAAATTGCCCGCAAAACTTGGAGCATAGATGCAGAGTTCGCACACAAAAACCTTACCAGAATTGGGGTACGTCGCCCACAGAGGTGCATTATATTTCTCACAAACCTTACCCATTTCGAGGTAAGTCGCCCACAGAGGTGCATTATAGTTCATACAAACCTTACCAGTATTGTGGTAAGTCGCCCACAGTGGTGCATTATAGTCCTCACAAACCTTGCCAGTATTGTGGCAAGTCGCCCACAGAGGTGCATTACAGTTCTCGTAAAGTCCTACATTACTAGGCCCGTCTGACCCTCGAATATGGGAGATTTATAGCCTACATTACTAGGCCCGCCTGACCCTCGGATATGGGAGATTTATAGCCTACATCACTAGGCCCGTCTGACCCTCGGTTATGGGAGATTTTATGCCAATAAGACTTGGCCGGCCTCCACCCTCGATTATGGGAGATTTTAAGACCAATATAACTTGGCCCGCCTGACCCTTGGATATGGGAGATTTAAGTCCAATATGACTTGGCCCGCCTCTACCCTCGGTTTTGGGAGATTCAAGTCCAATATCTTGCTCATGGGAGATTCAAGTCCAATATCTTGCTCATGGGAGATTCAAAGTCCTATATTAATAGGCACCAAAGCCCAATATTACTTGGCACGCATGACCCTCTTAAGGGAGATTTAAAAGCACTACATTACTAGGCATAAGCCTGATTTACGGGAGACTAAAATTCTATATTACTAGGAACGCTTAAAGACCCTGATTTTTTGGCACAGTTACAAAATATGTTGGTTTAAAAACCCAAGTTCACTCGAGGCACTAATGGTTGCTCAACCGAGTACGCTCAAACAGGTTTTTGATCTTATGATCGCAAAAGATCCACTATACTTATATAAGCACCAATTGGTTGCTCGAGCCAGTACATCTGGCAAGTTTGTTGTTCGAAATGTCTGAAGCCACAATAAAATTGTGGAGACATGCTCATTCAAGAGGAATGGGGGCAACCACCCAAAATACTCCTCCAAAATGAAAAGTAGAGTAAGCAAAGATAGCCCTCAAAACTACATAAAGATGATACATACATATGCGTGCATGATAAGCAGACCAAACATGGTTATGTGATGATTGCCTAGTCGATCAGTCTAAATGATTTATTTCATACATAGTTGATATGTCTCAGCCGAGGCCTCAACACACCAACTATGTCTACGAAGGGGTAAATGTAAGGTGGGGTTAAATGAATTAACCACCAGCACTCAAAAAAAATTACCCGCATATTTAATCAAATACTGATTTATAATTTATCGAGTTCTCTACTACAATTCAGGCCCTACACGGGCTGAAATATTATTATGCGCAATTTAATATATTGCATATACTCCGCATTGGATGAATTATACTGACAGTACTCTAGTGATGATTTAATTAATTATTTGTTATGCCACCACATATATTGTGACAAGTGGCACCGTAAATATTGGACACTTGGTTCCATAGAGAACATGACACGTGTCAAGCCCACTTGAGGCACTTTTGCTATAAAAAAAAAGGGCTTCCCCTCATTTAGTTGGATAATGGTCTTGGAGGCAAAGTAAAGAGAGGAAATATAGCTCTCCTCTCCCACGCCCCTTTGGACCTCCATCACAGGTTTGATAGTGACGGGCAGATTTTTATAGTTTCATTATACCAAATACGAGGGTTTGAGAGGCTCGTCGGATTTGGCACCCCCCACGCACCAAAACCACCAAATACAGGCGTTTGAGAGGCGGTTCGCCTGATTTGGCATCCCCACACACCAAAATCACCAAAAACCAAGCTCTATCCGGCGTATCGAACGGACCCACGAACTACGCAGACTTTGATTCCGCAAAGACGAATACGCAGGCGCAACCACGTTGCTCAAGTTTAAAACACACTCGACGCGGTGCCTCCTCAAATCTGCACTCACATCTCACAGTCTTATCATTGGATTTTCCAAAGATTGATTTATCCGGAGTTTTATATTGTCATGACGACCTTTGTGACACCCTGCCTAATAAAATATCGGGTGATCAGTCCTATACCAAATTAAAACAGGAATCCCAATTGGTTCATCCTTAGCATCGCTGTCAAAAAAAATTTAAAACTTACTAGCCACCTAGTATCTCAAAAGCTGGTGCCAAATTTTAACTTTTTAATTACACAAAAGAGTACATGCGAAAATAAATATAAACCATTCACACAACTGAATAAAACTCAACTGAATAATTATAAAATGACATGCCGAATAAACCATCGGCCACCAAAGTAAATAGTCCAATACAAACATCCAACACCTGAATAAAATAAATCTGAAAACTGTACTGAGAAGTCTGGGCGACAAGCCCTAAATAAAACTGAGACTGATAAGTGATTCCTACTCTAGGAATAAATGAACGATGCGTCTAATCCAAACTCCTGCTAGCATCCACATTTGTCGCAGCTCCGTGTCCCTGGAATAGAATATCAATCCTGGCGTCCCTGTGGCTGGACACCTAAAGGTTTTCAAAATAGTTTTATAGCAAGGGTTAGAACCCAAAACATTTTGAAAATATTTAGCAAGTGAATTAATTGCAGTAATTTAAAATGCATGAATGTGCTTCATATTTAAGTTAGTGTCGCACTCTCTTGTGGACATTTTCACCCCTCCACTAATGTGCACACCTAACGGTTACCTTAACCCCACCTAGTTGTACTACCCCGTCCAACTAGTCCTGGTATAACCTCCCCTTGCCATACTACTCTAACCCGAGTATAATTATTCATGAATTATAAGTTATCTCACCAATTAACTTAATTAATTCCTTCTTAATTAATAGCATATAACCGTGACACAAGTTATATAAAGTAAATACATCACGCACTATATTATTACCCACATATAATATTTACTACCATATTATACGTATCTTTACTAAAACATCCCCACATATATCATGCGTATATCCATCCTTCCGAGTATACCCTCGCCGGATGATTCCCTTTAAAGTGCTATCTCACTAAGTGTGCTCACATAACCTAGTTACCCAAGTTGGATTCGCTCCCCAACCTGGCCCAAAACATAAACGAAGTGGAAGCCGTCATATTCCTTCCCTGAAAGTGAGATAATCCCCTCACCCATATACCGGATGCTATGACCTGGGGATATACTCACCCTACTCCTCAAGCTAGGGGATTCACCCACATCGCGCAACCTCCCTTGATAGCACTAGAATATATAATTAAATAAATATCTAACCACTGATATTTAATAGCACACACAATATATACACATATATATATACTATCACTACTCCGTATATATATATAAAGTAAACCCCGGCTTCACCGTGGACTCGCAACCCGTAACATTAGCCTGAAATTTTCCGAGTCTCTGGCCTGACTCGGCTAAATAAATTTTCTCACTTATTAAATTATCATTATCCCGAGTCTATGGTCCGACTCTAATTTAATTAATTCACACATCAATTAATATAATATTTTCCCCGAGTCTATGGTCCGACTCTCATTTAATTAATTTACACATTAATTAATTAATACAAATCCGAGTCTGTGGTCCGACTCTCATTTAATTAATTTACACATTAATTAATTCATACCAATCCGAGTCTGTGGTCCGACTTTCAATTAATTAATTTACACATTAATCAATTAATACCAATCCGAGTCTGTGGTCCGACTCTAATCTAATTAATTACACATTAATTAATTAAATACTTTCCCAAGTCTACAGTCCGACTCTAATTTAATTAATTACAAATTAATTAATTTAATACTTGGTGTCGCCCAACCATTCCACCCGGACTCGCTCACTTGGCCCGTAACTAAATATTTTCCGAGTCTATCCTTTTTCCCCATCACTAATTTATTTCACCTCAATTCCTTTAACAATGTAGCGTCACCCAACTACAATACCCGAATATTATTCCTCGAACCAACGTTAATACATTATTTCTCGAAATTCGTTCATCTCATGGCATACTATTTTCACCCTCCTAAACCCAATTATATCACCCTATAATTGTTAAGGAAATATGTGCCCCAAATGAATTTATCACTAAATAAAAGTAAGGGTTTAAATCTTAAGTAATTTCCTCTTTATTTACAAAACTGGCGAAACAGCCAAAATATCTGTAGCATCGATCGATCGATCGATCCAGTACTCGTCTTCTCCAGCCTACTGTCGGCCATGGACGAACCCTAAAGCTTTGATCCTCAATCTACAACCTTACATAATTACAATTAACATATCCTCCATATAAGGAAAGGGTCTAAACATCCTAAAGACCTTAATTCATCATCAAATTCCATCAATTCCAACGTTTTCCCGATTTGGATTTTATCCGGGTTTCAAATCTCCAATATGAATTTCATTTATATTATCAGCAATTAACCATTGATTCTTACTGATTTTAACATACGATTCATTCCTCTACATTCTAGAATCATAAACATAATAAATCTCACCCTTAATCCGAATAATATCAATTTCCAAAAATCGAATTTTAATTTATGGTTACACACCCAAAACGAATTTTCATATGCGCACACTATGATATGAATTGATTATCATCAATTTAGGAATCACAACAGTTAACCACTTGCCTGGAATTGTTCGTAGGGTCTTATCCGTTGGTGTAGTCCCTTAATTTGGCTCCAATAATCCCCAATTGGCTCTTGATTTGCTTTCTCCCAATTTCCCTCTCAAGCCCTAGGTTTAGAATTTGTGTTTACTGTCGTTTAACACTTCCCAATTTAGGTTAAAACTCTTAATCCCGTTTTTAGCCACATGGGACTAATTAAAATAGCCCAAATCACTCCGTGTGGCCTCGGCTATGCCCAAAAATACGCCAAGATCCAATTACTACCCCCGGGTACTCTTTTCTGACTATCTCGATCCATCCGGACTCAACCGCACACTCAGAATTTTCATCCGAAATAGTTTTTGTCATTTCCGAATTTCGACCTCAAAATGCGACGCACATTAATTCGGACAATTAAACTTAAAGTCGCCAATTATAAATAATTCTTCCCACTAAAATAAATTCTCCAAATCATAAATTTAAGTTTCTCCTATTTAAATATTTTTATAACTCCCAAAAATAATTAAATATTAAATCCTTAAAAATTACGAGGTGTTGCATACTTCCCCCCTTACAAAGGAATTTCGTCCTCGAAATTAAGATGAGTGTAATGTTCCAAGCTTCGCATATCACTCTCTAGTCATGTGCCTCTAACCCGCTATATCTATCCCATCCGCTTCTAACCATAAGTTACACAAGTATGCATTTAAATTAACCAGGGCGCCCATACACCCTACACCCGTGCTTAACCGCACAAAATTTGCCTTAACCCGGGTGCCCATACACCCTATCCCAGTGCTTTACCGCACAAAAGTTACCCGACTATGCTAGTCGTAACCCGTAATATAACTTCGAACCCGTAGTCATATCACATATATATATATATATATATATATATATATATATATATATATATATCCAACCCATGTACTAACAACCAAACATCTCCCCACTTTCCAACGTTGCGCTAAGTTTCATGCGTGGGATGTCTCGCAAAGCGAAATCCAAACAAGGAACCCCCTCGATACACTACTACCTAACATTGTCGGTCGTTGAGATCCGTTAGACCCTCAGTCCATAGCACATACTCCAAAATACTTGTCTCTTAACACAAAAGTAAACACGCCTGCCCTTATGCTACCAAAGACAACATAAAATATTGCGCCCTTACTATCACTAGTTCTTGCGCTAAATAAACCCCGAGCTATCTCTTCCTGCTCGAAAATAATTTTAACCACCTTGATTCACTTCAGTAAACACCCCTACTAACCGGGATAAAATGTGAGAACACAAGACCTCACTACGTGCCTATCGCACCACGCAATACAACATATATACACACATATATATAGGCTAGACACCCTCTCAGGCGATACCTAGTACCAAACATACCCTGGTGTCGTGAACACCAAAACTTAACCCCACTATCCACAATAGTTCCATTCCATCGTTATCCAGCCGATATTTAGGAAATATTATCAACCCTACTCCCATAATTCTCGAAAGTAGTAACTCCTCGCATAATTCAAACCTTCACTCAGTATACACCTCCACTCTCCCGTGAAGAACACCAAAGAACTCCGCTACCCCACGGAAAGTTTATCCACATACTATGGCTGCTACAGCCAACGCACCCACTAAATTCGACTCACCCGAGAACTCTTAGTGAAAAATATATCTTATATTGTGACATCCTCCTTGCCCCTAAAAAATATACCCCATTCCCATAGGGTAAAAATAATTACCTCCATGCTCTAGTTGCGGCTGATCCTCGGGTTCCGAAGCATCTTCACCCTGCCCAAATGTACCCATGACTTGCTGTAGTGGTTGTACATCCAGGACCTCGTCCTGTAGTTGACCCCTGCCTCGCTGAGGACAATCTCTCTTCATGTGCCCCGCTTCCCCATAAACGAAGCACCTCCTATTAAATTCACCCTGCCACTGATCCCTTCCTTGCTGGCCTTGTCGAAATTCCTGGCCATCCTGCCGATATCCTACAGCCCTAAATCGTTTGGCATGATTTCCCTGCCTTAAATCCTGCCCCTGATCTCCCCCTGTCTGCTACTGGGATACCCCACTAGTACCGTTCCCTCCTGCTCTATCTGACTGGCTGGTTTCCACTCCCTTCCTGCTTCCTTTCACGTGAAAGCGATATTCCTGGCAGGGCAGTAGTGCTGCGTTAACGACAACTGTATAAGCTACTAATGCGGGATTACCAATTAAGTGTTGTCTGATCCTCCAGACTAACCCATCCATGAACCTTGCTTTCTTCCTTTCTTCATCGCTTACCTCATCCGGTACAAAATTTGCCAAACGAGTGAATTCTTCCTCGTAGTCGGCCACTGAACGGTCCCCTTGAGTCACCTCTCTAAATTTTCTCCTCATTTCGGTCTCAACTGCTGGTGGAAAATACTTGCGGTCGAACCGCACCTAAAACTCGATAATAGACAATGTATCCCTTTCCTCAACTGTGGTGATCGACTCCCACCACTGTAGCGCTGCTCCCACCAACCTAAAAGTGGCTAGCATTTGCTTCTGCACCTCATTGCAATCTACCATGCGTAGGTGAAGTTGATTATCTTTCGTACTTGCTGCCACCCCAACGGCCCTGTGTGAGCCTGAGCATCTGGCGCCACTCAATGTTTAAAAAGGCGAAAGGCGAGGCGAGGCGTGAGCCTCGAGGCGCTTGAGGCGTAAGCCTCACCGAAAAGAAAAAAAGAAAGGGAAAAAAATATAAAAAGTCTAATAATTTCACAAAAAAATAATCCAACACATTAAATGATGCAAAAGGGTCCATAATCATTCAATCCATCAACCAATCAAACTAAAAGTTCATCTCCATTACATCATTACCATATTGTTCATCACAAAAACATATTGTTCATCACAAAAACATAAAAAACAAAGCATCCCCTGAAGCTTACTACTAAAACAATAATGGATCATCCATATCCAAAGGCTTGAAAAGCGGATTTAATCCATCCTCATCGCCGCTATCATCACCATCGCTAATAGGATCGTCCATTGAATCATCATCATATCTAATGGTCATCTCGTCATCATCATCACCCGAGTCAACATCAACAAATTCATCTTCCTCATCTACCAAGATCCCCTTTCCTTTACCTATAAGATAAAATATAATTATTTTAACTCTTTAAAATAATTATTTAATGTAAAAAAGACAATTGTGAATACCAACCCTTTTTTGAAGTGTTAAATTGTGAATTATTTCTCTTTCTTCCTCGCCCCCCTCTAGCACATTCACAGCGAATGGGAATGGGAATCTCTCCTACCCCTGTCACATCATCCATCGCTCATGAGGCATCCGTAACCACCAAGGCATCTATCGAATGGGAATCATCTTGCCCCGCTACCCACTCATCATCTGAAGGTAGATGATCAATAATCAATGGGTCCTCATCCTCTTTAAGTGCCTTCTTTCTCAAAAACTTCGTCTTTAACTTCTTGTTATACATTATATACACCAATGAATTCAACCTCTTTGTTGACAAACGATTTCTCTTTTTCGTATGGAGCTGTATAAATTTTTCAAATAATAATTTTTTACAATCGAATACCTGATTGAATGTGCTCCAGTTGCGTTCACATGCGGACGAAGAACATGTAAGACTCAAAACCCTCACCGCAAAACTAGTCAATTCTGGAGTTCCATCTCCAAATTGAATCCACCAATCCGCTAAAATAAGAGTGAAGTAAAATTTAGTTCAAAAATGTATTTAATGGTATTAATCAAAAGCAAATCGTACTTAAACAAAAGATTTACTTACCGGGGCTACGCAATTTGCAACTTGTTTTTGTTGATGCAAAAGAGAAAAACCCCTTTCTATTCCTAAAATCATCAATCTGTATATCCGCTTTCAATCTATCTTGCTCATTCGGAATAAGCTTTTCCATGCAAGTCAATAAACCCAATTTAATTTCAGGATGGTTAGAGAAGTTCTCTTCATATTGAAAATGTGGATTTAAGAAATATGCCGCTACATGCAAATGGCGATGTAACTGAAACTCCCATTTTGTATCAATTATGCTCCATATCTCCTTATAAGACCCCTCATCTCCTCCCAAATTTTCTGTTATGGCCTCCTTTGCTTTGTCCATGGCACCATAAATGAAACCCATCCCTGGCATCTTCTCTGAATCAGTCATTCTCAAAACCCCCACAAGAGGTTTTGTGCTTCTAATTGTGTACGGCATACTACCCCAAAAATTTCGATCCTGCAAAATGATTTTTTTTATTTGCTTCCCTTCATCCTTCTTTGCCCAGCTTAATCTTAGCCCATTCAGGAGAAGTGAACATACGCTTCAATGGTTCCTTAAGGCTATACATACTCTGAAGGGTCAAATAAGCAGTAGCAAATCTCGTTGCAGCCGGGAGAATAAGATCCTTCTTCGTATGAACTCTCATCAGTTGCAAAACCCACCCATGATTATATATGAAGTTACTCACCTACAATTATATATCACGTTAATATGTGAAACGAATTAAAAAGTAAAAAATAAAAATTAAAGATGAATTAATACCTTCTTTGACTTTATCAAGGCGTTTTTGTGCTGCGGTAATTCCCCAACTTTCTCCAACATTAGGTCAATGCAATGGGCGGCGCATGATGTCCACCACAGACGTTTCCTCTTCTCCATCAACAACTTTCCCGCCGCCTTATAATTCGAGGCATTGTCGGTTACAACTTGAATGACCAACTCCTCCCCCACCTCCTCAACAACACTATTAAGAAGCTTAAACAACATGTGTGCGTCCTTTATAGCATCCGATGCACCAATTGATCGCAAGAAAACCGTTCCATGTGGATTATTAACGAGAAAATTTATCAAATGGCCACCTCGAATATCCTTCCAACCATCCGATAATATGGACACCCCTGTTTGCATCAACGTTTTCTTTACTTCATCAACTACAATTTTGGCATGCCTTTCTTCCTCATCTAATATCCACGTGCTAAGCTCGTATGCAGTAGGAGGTTTCAACCCGCGACCATACTTTCCAATTGCTCGCACCATACCAATAAAGGAAGGACTATTTGCCACATGAAATGGAAGACCATTTTCAAAGAAAAATCTACCAATATCAAGGCATGCTTCATCTCTAGCCTCCTTTTCAGTTTTAGGCTTAGGTTGATCATCACAACCCTCATCATCAAGATCAACTAAAAACCTATCCATGGGTCCCCTAATCCCCCTAGCCGTACTACCCATACTTGAACCATCTTTTGAACTTGTAAAATACGCACCACTCCCAATATGTTCCTCGGATTTTCTTCGGGCCACATCTTTTTCAAAGTTTTTATTTTTCAAGAAATTCGCCATTTCCTGTCTCACATCCGTAGGAACTCTATCACATTCTCGAACATTTTTTTCGTTCCCGCAAGATGATCTTTCATTCGTTTGACACCCCCCTTTAAAACTTAATTGCAAAACTTACATTGGATATAGACATATCCTTTCCCATTGTCAACCTTCGTACCATATTTCCAAGCGGGATCCTTGCTAGACATAATTCAACCACAAAAAAAAAATATAAAACAAAGTTATTACAAAAAACAAGTTAAAAAATATTGTGAAACAGAAAAAAGTGTAAAACTAAACACTAAGCTAAAAATAAAAGTTTTTATAGGAAATAACAGAAAACAGAAGAAAAAACAGAAAAAAATACAGAAAACTAAACTAAGTTTACAGGAAAAAAAAATAAGTTTTTACGATATAAGTTTTTACAGGAAAAAAAATAAGTTTTTACAATGTAAAAAAAAAAGGTAAAAAAACTCAAAACCGAAGTTACTACAAAAAAAAATCTACTAAAACTAATACTAAAACTAAAAAACAAATAACATAAACACTTTCGTATAACTGTTTTTAGTAAAAAACTAGGGTCGGAGTTATAGAATTAAAGGGTTTTGGTCTTACCGAGGGCCAGACTTGAAGAATGGAAGAAGAAGGATGGTCGGATTAGGGTTTCGGAGAAGGAGAAGGGTTTCGGATCAGAGAGAGTAAGTAGGACTTAAATAATATAAGGGTTTGGGTTTATTTCTAACGTACGGTTTTTTTTTTTTAACTATCTTCTTTTTTCATTTTTTTTAAGCCCCGTATAAGAGGCGTACGCCTCACCGCCTTGAGGCGTTGCGCCTCATCCAAAAAGGCGTAAGCCTCTATTTTATGGCCTGAGGCTTAAGCCTCGACGCGTTTTTCCCTCGCCTCGCCTCGCCTCGAGGCGCGCCTCGAGGCGTACGCCTAGGGCGCCTTTTTAAACATTGGCGCCACTAACACTTGTGGTTGATCTCGTGGAAAGTACCTTGCCATAGCGATCATCGTTGCTTCAACGGCCTGCGCCACCAATTCAGTTACCTGCACTGCCGAAATCAACTCGACCAGTTGCTGCGGTAAATCTGGCTCCTGATGAGCCTCTCTAGTCTCATCTCCCCCTGCAGCTCTAGCTGCTCTCTCTCTCCTGTGCGACATTTGAAATGAGAATCGAATCGTACGAGTTCACCCTCAAATAAAATAAATGGCAGAAGAACGTAAATGTGCATACATATAAGAATACAACAATCCTATGATAGGGCTCTATATCAAAGATTGCTAGGCCGAAACGTGAAAAGCCGCACAGATCCTAAGGACACTAGAACGTGATGCTCTGATACCATCGGTGACACCCCGCCTAATAAATTACCGGGTGATCAGTCCTATATCAAATTAAAACAGGAATCCCAATTGGTTCATCCTTGGCATCACTGTCAAAAACTTTTTAAAATTTACTAGCCACCTAGTATTTCAAAAGCTGGTGCCAAATTTTAACTTTTTAATTACACAAAACAGTACATGCGAAAATAAATATAAACCATTCACACAACTGAATAAAACTCAACTGAATAATTATAAAATGACATTCCGAATAAACCATCGGCCACCAAAGTAAATAGTCCAATACAAACATCCAACACCTGAATAAAATAAATCTGAAAACTGTACTGAGAAGTCTGGGCGACAAGCCCTAAATAAAACTGAGACTGATAAGTGATTCCTACTCTAGGAATAAATGAACGATGCGTCTAATCCAAACTCCTGCTAGCATCCACATATGCCGCAGCTCCGTGTCCCTGGAATAGAATATCAATCCTGGCGTCCCTGTGGCTGGACACCTAAAAGGTTTTCAAAATAGTTTTATAGCAAGGGTTAGAACCCAAAACATTTTGAAAATATTTAGCACGTGAATTAATTGCAGTAATTTAAAATGCATGAATGCGCTTCATATTTAAGTTAGTGTTGCACTCCCTTGTGGACATTCTCACCCCTCCACTAATGTGCACACCTAACATTTACCTTAACCCCACCTAGTTGTACTACCCCGTCCAACTAGTCCTGGTATAACCTCCCCTTGCCATACTACTCTAACCCGAGTATAATTATTCATGAATTATAAGTTACCTCACCAATTAACTTAATTAATTCCTTCTTAATTAATAGCATATAACCGTGACACAAGTTATATAAAGTAAATACATCACGCACTATATTGTTACCCACATATAATATTTACTACCATATTATACGTGTCTTTACTAAAACATCCGCATATATATCATGCGTATATCCATCCTTCCGAGTATACCCTCGCCGGATGATTCCCTCTAAAGTGCTATCTCACTAAGTGTGCTCACATAACCTAGTTACCCAAGTTGGATTCGCTCCCCAACCTAGCGCAAAACATAAACGAAGTGGAAGCTGTCATATTCCTTCCCTGAAAGTGAGATAAGCCCCTCACCCATATACCGGACGCTATGAGCTGGGAATATACTCACCCTACTCCTCAAGCTAGGCGATTCACCCACATCGCGCAACCTCCCTTGATAGCACTAAAGTATATAATTAAATAAATATCTAACCACTGATATTTAATAGCGCACACAATATATACACATATATATATACTATCACTACTCCGTATATATATATAAAGTATACCCCGGCTTCACCGTGGACTCGCAACCCGTAACATTAGCCTGAAATTTCCCGAGTCTCTGGCCTGACTCAACTAAATAAATTTTCTCACTTATTAAATTATCATTATCCCGAGTCTATGGTCCGACCCTAATTTAATTAATTCACACATTAATTAATATAATATTTTCCCCGAGTCTATGGTCCGACTCTCATTTAATTAATTTACACATTAATTAATTAATACCGATCCGAGTCTGTGGTCCGACTCTCATTTAATTAATTTACACATTAATTAACTCATACCAATCCGAGTCTGTGGTCCGACTCTCAATTAATTAATTTACACATTAATCAATTAATACGAATCTGAGTCTGTGGTCCGACTCTAATCTAATTAATTACACATTAATTAATTTAATATTTGGTGTCGCCCAACCATTTCACCCGGACTCGTTCACTTAGCCCATAACTAAATATTTTCCGAGTCTATCCTTTTTCCCCATAACTAATTTATTTCACCTCAATTCCTTTAATAATGTAGCGTCACCCAACTACAATACCCGAATATTATTCCTCGGACCAACCTCAATACTTATGAATTATTTCCCGAAATTCGTTCATCTCATGACATACTATTTTCACCCTTCTAAACCCAATTATATAACCCTATAATTGTTAAGGAAATATGTGCCCCAAATGAATTTATCACTAAATAAAAGGGTTTAAAATCTTAAGTAATTTCCTCCTCATTTACAAAACTGGCGAAACTGCCAAAATATCTGTAGCATTGATCGATCGAACCCCCTGGGTCGATCGATGTTCCAGTACTCGTCTTCTCCAACCTACTGTAGGGCCATGGACGAACCCTCTACATATAAGGAAAGGGTCTAAACATCCTAAAGACCTTAATTCATCATCAAATTCCATCAATTCCAACGTTTTCCCGATTTGGGTTTTACCCGGTTTTCAAATCTCCAATACGAATTTCATTCATATTATCAGCAATTAACCGTTGATTCTTACTGGTTTTAACATACGATTCATTCCTCTACATTCTAGAATCATAAACATAATAAATCTCACCCTTAATCCCAATAAAGTATATCAATTTCCAAAAACCCAATTTTAATTTATGGTTACACACCCAAAACGAATTTTCATATACACACACTATGATATGAATTGATTATCATCAATTTAGGAATCACAACAGTTAACCACTTGCCTGGAATTGTTCGTAGGGTCTGATCCGTTGGTGTAGTCCCTTAATTTGGCTCCAATAATCCCCAATTGGCTCTTGATTTGCTTTCCCCCAATTTCTCTCTCAAGCCCTAGGTTTAGAATTTGTGTTTACTGCCGTTTAACACTTCCCAATTTAGGTTAAAAATCTTAATCCCGTTTTTGGCCTCATGGGCCTGATTAAAATAGCCAAATCACTCCGTATGGCCCCGGCTATACCCAAAAATACCCCGAGACCCAATTACTACCCCCGGGCACTCTTTTCTGACTATCTCGATCCATCCAGACTCAACCGCACACTCAGAATTTTCATCCGAAATACTTTGTCATTTTCGAATTTCGACCTCAAAATGGGACACATTAATTCGGACAATTAAACTTAAAGTCGCCAATTATAAATAATTCTTCCCACTCAAATAAATTCTCCAAATCATAAATTTAAGTTTCTCCAATTTAAATATTTTTATAACTCCCAAAAATAATTAAATATTAAATCCTTAAAATTACGGGGTGTTACAACCTTCTAGTCATCACCATGATGGTCCATGAAAGCAAGGTAACCAGAATCCTCGTCGATAATGGTAGCTCGGTAGACGTTATGTTCTATAATTGCTTCCGAAAACTGAAGCTTCGAGACAGCAAGCTAATGCCATACCATCACCCTCTGATCGACTTCTCGAGTGAGAAAGTGCAACCCTTGGGAACAGTCGAGCTAGAGGTTATAGTGGGTGCTTGACCGATATGTCGAACAGAAAATGTGCGTTTCTTCATCATGAACAAAAAAGTTCTTTCGATATACATCATCCTGGGCAGAGTTGGATTAAAGAAATTCAAAGTAATGCCTTCAACGGTTCATCGGTGCTTGAAATTCCCAACCTACTACGGAGTGCGTGTGGTCAAGAGGAACCAGGTAGAGGCCCTGGAGTGATATATTTCGCCCGACCAAGAGGAACAAAAGAAGCTGACTACCAATTACCAAATTGAAATGATAGATCCGCGGAATGAGAAGTTCGTCAAGGGGCAAGTGGTCGAAGAGATCGAATCTGTCGTACTCGATGACGAGCACCCGGAGAAGACTGTCCAGATCGATTCATCCCTAAAGCCAAAGCTCAAGAAAGGCTTGGTTAACTTCCTCATACAGCGAAAGAGTGTTTGTCTGGAGCCATTAAGACATGACTGGGATCAACCTAGACTTTGTCATGAATTGAACGTAGTAAAAGATGTTAAATCGGTCAAACAGAAACGGCGAGTTTTTTATGCCGAAAGAACATGGCGATTAAAGAAGAGGATCAGAAGCTACATAAGACTAATTTCATAGAGGATGTCAAATATCCTGAATGGCTCTCCAACGTAGTGATGGTGCATAAGAACAAGTGGCGGATGTGTGTGGGCTTTACTGACTTGAATAAAGCTTATCCCAAAGACCATTACTCTCTACCTAGAATCGACCAGCTAGTTGATGCCACTCCGGATCATGAGTTGCTCAGTTACATGGACGTTTATTCTGGGTACGATCAGATCATAATGAAGCCAGAAGATCGAGAGAAAACGTCCTCTATCACCAGCAGAGGTACTTATATTGCTACAATGGCATGCCCTTCAATCCCAAAAATTCGGAGCCCCCTACCAGAGGTTGGTGAACAATGTCTTTGAAGATCGGATAGGGAAGAACATGGAGGTATATGTCTATGACATGCTCGCTAAGAGCAAAAAGGCGACCGATCACGTGAAGGACTTGCAGCAAACCTTCGATCAGTTGGAAAAGCATCAGATGAAGCTTAATACGACCAAGTGCATGTTCAGGGAAGAAAGGGATGTTTTTAAGCTTCATCGTTAACCAAAGAGGGATTGAAGCCAATCCTGAGAAGATCCAGGCGTTGATCAAACATGCAGTCCCCCACAACTTAGAAGGAAGTGCAAAGATTGACAGGACACGTGGCTGCGCTTAACAAGCTCGTCTCTCGATAAATGCCTTCCATTTTTTAAAATCTTAAGAAAAACTTTTGAACGGAACAACGAATGTGAAACTACGTTCCTAGAATTAGAACGGTATTTAGGGTTGGCACCCCTCTTATCAAGACCAGTCTTTGGGGAAAAACTTTACCTCGGCAATTAGTTCAACTCTAGTAAGACAGGGAGAATGGGTACAAGGGCGGCCCATATATTACACTAGCAAAGCATATCGAGGAGCGAAGATCCGGTATCCTAAGCTGGAGAAATTAGCCTTGGTGGTAATCGAAGCTTCAAGAAGAATGAAGCCTTACTTTCAAGCACACATTATTGTTATCTACACAGATTTACCTCTACGGCAAGTACTCCATAAACCTGAAAAGTCAGGACGATTGATGGCTTAGGCAGCAGAACTTGGAGAATACAACATCCAGTAGGAACCCAAAACAGCAATCAAAGGCCAAGTTGTAGCAGACTTCATTACTAAAGTCACTTACGAAGAGAAACATTCCGAGCAGACTCCTTCGAGAGAGAGCTCAGCATGCATGGAAAAGCAGACTTCTTCGGAAGAGAGCTCGGACGCAAATGAAACCGAGCAAACTTCTTTGAAAGAGAGCTCACCTGTCAAGATAGACGAGCACACCCCTTCGCAAGAGAGCTCAACCATACCGACGTCAAGTCAAAATAAGGATATTCCAGACGAGAAGAATTTGTTCATGACCCCAGGAGCAGGTAAAGAAATTATTCAAACATGAAGAGTTGACAGTGAGAGAATTCGAGCAAGACATCGTCGTATGGAAACTGTTTGTGTATGGCTCATCGTGCACCACAGGCAGCAGCGCACACCAGACGATTTCAATTTAAAGCCTCCAACAACGAAGCCGAATACGAGGCACTCATAGCAGGCTTTGGGTTGGCCTCATCATTGGGTGTCGAGCAAGTTTTTGTGCACAGTGACTCCAAATTGGTAGTCAATCTTTTCGGTATGTATAAAGTTAGAAAGTAATTCATGGTCAAGTACTTGGCCAAAACAAAGTGGTGGCTAACAAAATTTTCAAGGGTTAAAAATGCCGAGAATCCCCAAAAGAAAAAATGCACGAGCAGATGCACTAGCCCGTTTAGCGTCAGCTACCCACTCGAAATTGCGAAGAACTATCTCGGTGAAAATACTTGCACACCGAAACACAGATGAGGAAGCGGTCAGCATGATGGAAATAAATCACGGTCCTTCGTGGATAAACCCAATGCGAGCTTACATTGAAACCGGCGTTGTGGCGTCTGACCCAAAAGAGGCAAGGAAGCTCCGTTACAAGGTAGCCAGCTATGTGCTGGAAGTAGGAATTTCATACAAAAAAAGGTATATTGTCTTATTGCTGCAATGCATTCATCCGACCGAAGTGAGCAATCTGATAAAGGAAGTGCATGAAGGATGCTATAAAGCACATTCGGCCGGAAGGTCGCTAGAAAAGTGTGTGGCTACACATGGCTTTTATTGGCCCACCATGAAAGCGGACTGCACCGATTAGCTAGAAAATGTGATAAGTGCCGGAAGTATGCCAAAATCCACCGAACTCCGGGAGCCTCTCATGCCAATCACATCTCTTGCGATTTGGGGAATAGATCTGGTCAGCCCATTACCTAAGGCGAAGGAAAAGTTCAAATATTTGGTGATTGTTGTAGATTTACGTTACCAAATGGGTGGAGACTAAACCCCTAATGGAAATGCCATATGAAAGAGTCTTCCAGTTCATTTCAAAGAACATTATCTGCCGTTACGTTATGCCATATGCCTTCATTACAGACTACGGTACCCAATTTGACAATGAGGACTACTGTATCCGTTCTAAGATACAGAAGTTGTATTCTGCTCCAGGACATCCACAATGCAATGGCCAGACCGAGGTCACCAACAAAACTTCGTTGGATGGAATCAAGAAAAGATTAGATTACGCGAAAGGAAATTGGATCAAGGAGCTACAGTGTCCTATGGGCTTATAGGACCACCCCAGGACGTCCATGGGAGAAACTCCTTACATGCTAGCCTTTGGCACAGAAGCAGTAGTTCCAACTAAGATCGGTCTTCCTCGCCATCAAGTTCTCAATTTCAACTCACTGCGAAGTGACCTAATGAGGAGGTTGGACCATGATCTTATAGAAGAAGTAAGAGGAAATGTCGCATTGAGGGCAACTACTTACCAGCAAAGTCTATATGCTATGGCTCATCATTCCCATAAAATTCGGGGAGTGGATAAGCATTAATCAACAACGGAAGGTGTTAATTTTAATATCTATGTCTGTTCAAACTGTTGTAACAAAGAATCAAGTTACATATGTATCAAGTTAATATCTAAGCAGGGGGTGGTACATATATATTATTAATTTTACTTTATGGCAAGATTGCAGAAAGCAAAGGACAACCCGATTCTACAATCGTAGAGTGAAGCCGAGCAGTCTGAAGGCGGGTAACTACGTACTAAAAAAGGTTATCCAGAAAGCAAACAAACTGCAACCCAACTGGCACGGCCCCTATCGCATTTCCAGCCAAGAGCCTACCGAATCAAAACCTTGGAAGGCGAGCAATTCAAGAATCCATGGAATGTATAGCACTTTAGAAAGTATTATTGATAATGTAATGGCAAAGTTTTATTTCGTTATGCAGTATGTACTTATTTTCTATGAATAAAATTTCCAATTCTGCCACCACTATTTTTGTTTTTTATTTTTGCGAGCATGGAGTATGTACATATCAATATTTATCACCAAACACTAAACCCTCATGTACAATCTCACTGCAAGACAGATTGCGAACAAGAGGGATTAACATGAACTTCATGTATGACTTAGTTGAACAAATAAGTCACAAACAAGAAGTTGAACTTCATGTATGACTTTTGTTGAACAAACAAGTCGCGAACAAGAAGTCAAGCTTCATGTACGATATCGTCTTACAACAGATCGTGAACAAGAAGCACTCCCACCAAAGTAAAGGGATCCCATGATTTATGGACGACAAAGATCCAACCATAATCCAACACAAGGATAATTCCCCATAAACTTTGGGGTCAACCAAGGTAATCAACGTTGATACAGAATCTGCATCTATGAGATTAGTGAGTTGGCTAAAACACTGGTAGAAACCAGGTCAGGACAACTTTCGTTCACAAATAGAATTGCTGACAAAGCAGATCAGGTCGGCTGACAACCGGCCATACGACCAGAGTGCCAAAACATCATATGAGAGCTATTCCAACCAACCAAAACAGATAGAGAAGTAAAGCTTTAGTCAATATATACGCAAGGCTCATTTATGTGAGGTTGAACAAAACACATTATGTCATTATCATTAGAAGGCGGAAAAAAAAAGAACTTCATATTTCCATTACATCTGTTCGACAAGACAAAGCAACTAACTATATAGAAAGATTCGTAAAAGGTTTATGCTGCAGAGGTATACTCGTTAGTGACCACATCAGGGGCAGCTGAATCAACACTAGCATCATTGCCGTCTGTTGGAGGATTCAGGCATGACCAGCAGGGGTGCGATTACGTCTTCAGCGACAGGCTCATCAATTACCATGATCTGTTTGGCAGCAAGTGCAGTGGCTTCATCATCGTCACCTTGCCATCGGCTCACCACTTCTGCAATGTCTGGGTAATGAGTCATCACCCTCTTTTTCAACTCCTCATACCCATCCATAAAAAAACCTACGCAATCAATATTATAATCCGTCGAAGACTTATACTTGGCTACACCTACCTCCTCAGCAGTAGCCAGAGCCTCCTTAGCTTTTTCAAGCTCCTGGACCAACTTTGTGTTTGTCTGAGTAGCCATCTCTAACGCTGGATGCAGTCAAGTCCTCCTAGGCCTTGTTCAAAGCTTCCTTCAAACTCTTTAGTTTGGCATCATCAATAGTTGCGTTGTCCTTGAGCTTGTTATTCTCTTCCTCGGCTCTACTAAGGGCAACAGTCTTGGCCATCAATTGGTCGTCTCTCTCCTGGCGCTCCTCGCCAGCCTTATCGAGGTCATCCGCAGTTTGCTGCAACTCGACTTTCAACTTCTAATGCTCCTCAGCCAGCTCTTTATAAGCATAGTTGTTGCTGACAGCTTTCTCCCTCAAAACCGTAGACGCTGCAGCAGCCTGCCAGCAAAAAGAAGATAACTCAATGACTGGACAAACAGATGTAAAAATGGAGAGCAGTTATGATGAAACTTACCACAGACAACCTGTGCTAAATTAACCTCCATAATGAATCGGGATCATACCCCCTCAACAATTCAAAATCTTTGTTGTGGCCGTGATACCCCAGCAGGTCGGTAGCATTGTTAGCATGATGAAAATGGAGTCATGATCAGCTCTCAACTCCTCAGCGCTGGATCCAATTTAATTTCTTCAACATCACCATAGTGAGGAGCAACTCCTCTACCTCGTACCAGCGGACGCAGAGGTCTCGACTCAACCATCCGTATGTCTTTGGGAGCATTATGACTGGCAGGGGGCTCAAGGGGTCGCTTGTCCCCCACAGCAGGAGTACTGGGGTACATGGAGGCCTTACCCTTAAATTTGGCCAAGGCGGCAGCAGCTTCTTCAGCCTTCTTCCGAGCATTCTACTCTGCCTGATTCTTTACCTTTTCGACCTTCTTCTTCTTTGGCTCCGCTTTCTTCTTCTCAGCTTCCACCCTCATCTTCTCAATCTCCAGCCTCTTCTGGCGAACTATCTCCATAGCTTTGCGATCAATAGTTCTTGGAGCCATCCCTAATGTGGATTCTGATGGAGGTTCTGAGGTGGCAGGAGAGAAAGCTGGACAAACAAATAAGTTAGCAATCTAAGGAAAAGGGGTCAAGGACAAGCCAAGAAAAGAAGGCATTATTTATGCCAACTTCAGCGTCGGCCTCTAAATCAACCTCTGTCCCAGGATTAGTCTCAAATAGCACGTACTACTCCAATGGGATAGTTTTTCCTACTAGGAGGATACCACCTGGAGGTGTATAGTATCCCGCAGCAATAAATTTTTCAACAGAAAATAAATCTTCAAACTTAAGGGATTTCTTCACACAATAAGATTCTTGACAGCAACAGAAAGTCGTGGGGCCCTCTTCACTGAAGCAAACAACGAGAGAATATCATAATATTACAGTTAAAGACAAAACAAGGCATGTAAGTATAAAAATTTACCTATTGTGTTCGGCCCATTCCATTCTAAGAGGACCCTACACGATCTATCATTTTCGTGTCCCCTAAACTCCCATTCACCCTTGGCAAACACATATTGGGCCTTCCAGCTGTGGATACTGATTTGGACGACCTTGACCATCCTTAAATTGGATTTCCTATGAGAAAAATAGTAATATCCTACGCCCTTTTAGGCCGTGGACATACCTAAAAATGTCACCAGTGAAATCAAATCCAGTTTGGGTTTTCCAAAACATCATATCCCCCAAAATAATCCTATAAACGTAGGGAGGAAGCTGAGTTAATGTTACACCGAACCCATTGAGGATGGACCTAATAATGGGATACAGGGCCGCCGCCGTCCCACTTGAAGGGCCCAAAGGGGAAGACATATCTCATATGAGTTTGAATTATCATACACCCTCTCCTCGGCAACCTGATTTGAATACTAATGGGTATGCTATATTTTTTTCCTAAATATGATCCAGTTCATCCTCAAGGATATTACTAGCGTACCACCTCGCATCAGTAGTAGACATAGGAATCCGAAGGATCTACAAAATCATCATCACCACCTTCTATCCCTTCCTCAGGCTCATCCACAGGGAAACAGAAGAAAGTGGCCCTGCACTATCAAATCTGATATTGTCAACCCTATCTGATCTAACCTCCTTACCTCCTCAGAGGAGGAATCCAAATGTATCACTAACATTGATTCTCTATTTTCTAAACCAACACCTGTTTGATGAGGAAATGAACAGCCCACTGCCTTAAGGGTATATTTGGGATATCCCGATTCGTCCTTCAGCCGGACAAGACAACTTACAAGGATTGTGGAAACCTCCTAGCAGTGATACCCGGGCAGGTAGGCCCCAACTCAGCTAATATTTCAAACAAACGCTAAATGTGGGGAGAATAGCTCATCAAGTTTATAAGCAAGCCTTTTTGGCGGGCAAACGGGATTTGGGGGCTATATGGGTGAAGAAAAAAGCAAGCAATGTGAGCAAAAGAAAACCTTAAAAATGGCGAATTCCTAGACCAACCAACTCAATGGTCGTCTAAAGATCCAAACTTCCAACCACGTATCCAACAATCCAAAGCTAACAGCTAATTAAACAAATGCTTAACACGAAAAACCGAAGATGGAGGATGAAAACCCTAAAAACTTGAAAGGGCAAGTGGGCACGTACCTTCTAACTGGAAAAAAAAGTTGAAAGCGATGAACAAAGAACTGCACCAAAAAAGCAAAGGACTGAATAAACGATAAACACCAAACGATGGCGGAGCAAACCTTCTCTCGATGCTTGGGATATTTGAAACAGTGATGGTGTTCAAATGATGGAGATGCCAACCCTTTAAATACTTTGGGTTGGCGATAAAGAGTCACCTGTCATTAATGACGTCAACACTGAAAAGCCAAACGGTGGCACAGGTTCGTCGTACCCATGAACGCGTGCATAATGATTACTCAGACGTCATTTTCTATCAACCAACACGTGTCCTTTTCGCGCAACAAAGTGCTAAAGTCAATCTACTCGACGCAGGCCGAGGAGAAATTGGGACGACTTGATCTTGTTCCACCAACCATAATTAATACTTCATCCATTCATTATATCTAGCAACCACTCCGGACCAACACCAATCCAGAGAAGCCGCTACAAATTCCAATCATCCATGAAGTCTTGGAGGCTTTTGTTAAACCATAAATGTAGAACACCACATGGATCTCTCATAAGGTGCCACGTGGCCTCTCCGAAGGCAAATAAAGAATATGTCCTCATTATTTAATTTTGCTCGTCCAGGTGAAGATGTGCAAACATATGCATGCTCGGCATTGCCATTCCATTAACTGTCCTGACACTGTTCTCACGGTGTTAGTTAACGGCGTTAGTTGACCAAGTCAATACCACCCTTGCACCAACTTATACACGAGAAGGAAGATAATCAGTCATATTTATCCTATTTGTGCACGCGAGGAATTTATACACTTGCCCATTCTTGTTATGCTGTAACAAACTCATCCTTACTTGTCCCATTATGTGTAAAAGATGTAACTGCCTAACCTATAAAGGCACTCCACCTGTCCCTTAATATTCTCAATAAGCAACTATAAATAGCACTGAATCCCATGGAATAAAGGAGGATTTTCATTAACCACCGTATGCAAACCCTAGAGAGAGCAAACCAGAGCTTGTATTCATTCTGATCGCCGGACGTTAATTATATCATCATCACTGGCACTGCACATGTGGATGTAGGCACCTCTTTAAGCGAACCACGTAAATACTTGTCTTCTCTATTTGTCTCTCACCCCCTTCTCTCTCTTAATTTAGCAATCTCACAATATATCATTTATTTGGTACTGTTTATTATTGGAAATCCCCCGGCTAAGACATACAATCTATAAACCAATTTTAGACGATAACAACTTGGGTGCGTTTACATTGCATATTATTGTTTTTGAGATCTCTATTTATATATACTGATATGTGTTGCAGAGATCTACTGTTTCATTATTCAATTATTTTGGATATTTGCCGAACTAATTTCTATAGCAGATATGAAGTTTTGAAGCTGATATACTCCATACCGAGACATTTGAGCATTCATACCCATTATTCTTTGACTATTTTAGGATAGTAGAGTGGGCAGAGGTTGAGGATTTTATGTAGTCACTTTTCTATCAAGAACAAAAGTGATTTCATGATGAGAATAGAGTATAATAGTTGGAGAACCAGTAGTCCTCGGAAAATATATACAATACATACAGAAAATATACAAAATCTAAGTACATAATAATATAAAAACAGCAACAATGGGGAAGATGCAGCTCGCACTTGAAGAATCAATACTCAGACCCGTGCGTTTGAATAAGCAATAAGGAGATTCAACACCATAACATGCCCAACCATGTCTTCCCTGATAACAAAAAGAACATGCCACCTTAATTACTCTTCCCACTTATTTAGCAAAGCCTAACTTTTTTCCTAGGACAGCCTCCCTTCAACTTAAAGCAATCATAAACAGGGGAATATCTTCAAAAGGTATTAACTTAGAAGCCCAAAGAGATTATATAATAGCTATATATTTTGTTCTCTCCCAACTCCACTCCTTATCTTCTTTTTCATCAAAAATTCTAGAGCTTTGTTCATTCCAAATGTTCCAAAAAACTGCCTTAGCTTCTTTTACTTAATGTACATAGCTGACGATTTTTTGTTAAGAATATTATGATTGAAAGATGTGAGGCCATGATATACTGTGTGCTGAGTTTTATATTATTTTGTACTTCAAGGGTTTTAAGGATATTTGTGTAACGAGTCTAACGACCAAGGATTAATTACTGATATTTAATGCATATATGAGGAGATATATAGTATGTTTTACAATTAGCCATGAAGTGAATGATTGTGTTAACAATGATGTAAAAGTTTGTTTTATATATTGTGATGATTGATAAAGAAGCTAAGATCTCAGAAAGGCCGCGGTCAGGACCTTATGCTAGCTCATTTCTAAACTTAAATGTGCGAGTCTAAGTAATGGTCGCCCAAGGGCCTAAGGGGGCTGGGTTCAGGGCGTGACATTTCATTTACTCATTAATCTATTATTTGGTGGAAAGGGAACAAACGACAATAAGTCATATTTAACTAAACTTCATTAGTGGTAAACCAGGAGCAACTCTGCAAAAATATAGGAAACAGATTAGACACTTCAACAACTTAATCACTAAATCCAGTTGTGCCAACTTGATTATAACCTATCCCTCCAATATGAGATATGGCAAATGCGGAATCATTTCAATTTAATGCTTCTGAGCTAGAAACATAACAGTAACCCCAGATCAAAACAGTATCACAACCATTTCGTGTTAAATCTGAAGGCACGGTTGGCTATTTTCACCCATTTGGAATAATATGTCCAAAATCACATATTATAGCATGTACAATTAATCACAATTTATATTTATAAAAATAAATCTTTTGAATAGGTAAAAATATGTTTCAGTCTTACTCTTCACCCAGGTAAAAAATATTTCACCCCTAACAAAACAAGGCTTCAGGACTCTAGAGAAATTTCAAGAGCTGACTATTAAATGCGAAGCAGCCAACCACACTATAAGAATTGGCCAGCCAATTATATTGATGCCTTAAAAATATGCATTGCTATTTCAATTAAAACAAGGGTCCTGATAACACTAAGGGCACACATTGAGAACATAAAAATAGTAGGGACACAGTGCCAACATACAATTAATAGGGCATTTGGGACTCAAAACATGTCCTTAAGGGCACATGTTATCATCTTCCTTAAAACAAACCGAGGCCTATAAAAGTTCATTAACGGTAAGTCATAGTGTCAAGGAAACTCAAATACGTACTTCAGTCTCTGATCGTGCAAGCACTATAAGCGGTGCAACACCACCTTCCCGTCCAATAGCAATACTAATACAAATACAACAAAATATAGACCATTAGATTTGTAGTAGAATAAATAAACAGAAAAAAAATAATAACTAGATATTGATATTTATCTAAGAAAATTATGAGGCTACGATCAATAAAACTAAATTTATGAAACATATAACACAGAAGAAAATGAGAAGATGGCTAAAAATTAGAATTAGAGTTAACAATTCGAGGTTCAAGATTAATTTGATTCGATTTAAAAAGATTAAATGTGTCACTGTAGCTGCTGGAAAACCATCTGAAAAGGACATCCAGCTGAACGAGTGGGGCCCGCTCCAACAAAATTCACCACTCTTTCTATTTGAGCTCAAAATTTGAAGAAGTGGCATAAAAAGTATTTCAGCAAACTCATCTAGATGGTTTATCGAAGGTGCACTTTTCCCTTCAAAAAATATTTTACTTCCTCAATCACGTTAATCTCTTCTCAAGCTACTCTGCTATAGGATTCATTGCTTCTTAAAGAGAAACGGAGTTTATGTGTCAAAAAACAAACTTGTGATTTGGTGAAGGGAAAAAAAAAGGTATTAACTTTAGGACAACAGCTCTTTTATATACATAAGCAAACAAACATAACTGATGAGAACGTAGAAGGGCCCGTATTGATTGTTGAATTTAATTTACCCGTTCATGTTTTTAATATTTACTGGCTTCGGAATTAATCAGGATATAAGGAAGTGATAGGGAAGCCTGGCCTTGGGGGATGTTTTGGAGAGATTAGAAGATTTGTTAAGGATTGGGTTATCTTTTGGGTAATTTCATTAACTATGCTTGTAAACTCTTCTAATCACTTTTGAGTTGAATGATATTGAGAAGGTTACAAGTTTTTTGTGTCATTGTGTGTGAGTACTATTTTCATTTGCAATTCACATCAATTGGTATCGCCCTTGATACGTGTTTGTGCCTATTGGTACTTGTGATTGTACATAAAACGTATGTACGAAAGCATGTATTTACAGCCCAAATGTCAAGCTAAAAGCAGCCTACGACAATATGTACACATTATGTTCAAGATATTCATGATGATGGAATATATATATGTCGTCCCAAATACCAGTCTAGACAAAGGATTCGAGAGGATTGAGCAAGACACCTGTCGCCTTTGTTCTCATCGAACAGATAATCATGACTGCTCCTCACAGTGGCCACTATATCCCGTCAGGTAGGGGATGGGACAACAGGGGCGTCAACCTCCACAAGGAGGTTGTGACCAAGGAGAGGAGGATCGCACCCTTCAGTGACGCACCACAGGTGCATCTTGCGCCAAACACAACACCACGCGCACGAAAGAAGGCCAGCGAGTGGCAGAGCGACGTCTTCTATTGGGGTCATACTGCGCTTCATCCAAAATACCCACCTTCAGGCAACAGGAAGACAAACAGGTTACTCCCGCTCTTGTAAAGGCTTTTTCGACAACAAAGTAGCAGTTAAAAGGAGAGGGGTAAGTAACCCATGAACCTGAATATGGATGTTGTGCTCATTGAGAACCTCCCACAACAAAAAGTGAAGAGATAGTCAAGTGACGTTCGTTCCTACAAATCGACCCCCGGTGACCACCGTGACATTGATAGACAAGGCGCGCAATGTGAAGAAATTATCACAAAAACAACATCCAACCCCACTTGGGTAGCTTTGGATGTTGAAATATTTTTAATATTCTAATGTGGGCTTACATATTAAGTAGTAATTGTATTTGGGCTTCTATTCTGATTGGGCTAACTAATTAAGTAGTAATTGTATTTGGGCTTCTATTCTGATTGGGCTAACTAATTAAGTGATCTAATTAGTAGAGTCCGATAAGACATCTAAAATGAGTATGGGCTTTATAATGTGTGGTTATCCAAGAGTCGCCTAATGATTACCCAAGAGTCAACTAATTATAAATGGGACTCTAATTAGATGCCTATATAAAGAAGGGTTCTGGTCCCAAGGCTAATGTACTTACACACTCTCCTCCTCATTTCCCATCACTGAGAGAGAACTCAGAGAGAGAGAGAGAGAGAGAGAGTGATTAATTGGTGAAAGACCTCTAACCCCCAAGCCTTATTCACCACTATGGATTCAGGTACACAGTTCCTACATTTTATATTATGTAATCTTGATAATCCAATATGTTAATTGAGAATATATATTAAGAATTTCATTCCAACATTGGAATGAAGGGATCCTTGCTGCATGGGTACTTTGAACGTTTACACTGCGGTACAAAATATAATGATGACTTCATTTTTTATCCGAGAAGAGGACGAGATTGTTCTCGTTGTAATAAAATGGACAGTGAAACCGATGTCCGGCTAAGAAAACAATAAAACAAACGACGCATCCTGTTCACAATAATTGCAGCAGTGGCGTGTCATCAACCAAATAGACCGAAAAACCTTTTGCTCAAGGTGTCGTAAGGATTGACGATGTTTCTTTGCAGGAAGTCGAAGATGGGTTCATAAGATGGAACCAAATGGAGGAATAATATGAGTTTGATGATTCGTGTATACTTCGATATGGCAATGCAAGGTGATGTACACATGGAATGTCCCAATTTTCAATGGCCAAACAACACCTGATGTTTTTGTTGATTGGTTGGACAAGATAATGGTTCAAAGTAGCAGTATTGGATACGTATATAATTTATCATTTAACATGTATAGCATTCTCTAAGGTCCATTTGGTTGCGCTTATTTGCCATGGCAAATGGCAAATAAGTTGACAAATGGGGTATTTGCCTACAATTTGGTGTGTTTGGTACAAAAGTTTGCCTACAAGTTCTTTGCCAATGTACACCTCTTATGCATAATGCCTAGGCAAATTTTGCTTACCTATTTGAATGGGAAATATTTGCCAACAAATTTGCTAACTTCTTAAACACTTTTTATATTTTAAAAAACAATTTAAAAATTGTTTTAAATAATTAAAAAAAACGTTGGGAATATTTAAAAACTGTTTTGTAAATTTTTAAAATCTGTTTTTAATATTATAAAAAATTGTTAAAAAAATGTCTTACAATTTTTTCTTAAAATCGTAATATAAAAATATTGTAAAAACTGTTTTTAACATTTTTAAAAACTGTTTTGAATATATTATAAAAACTATTTTGAATATATTATAAAAACTATTTTAAAGTTTTAAAAAACAATTTTAAAAACTGTTTTGTAATGTTTTAAAAACTGTTTTTAATATTATAAAAAATTGTTTTGTAATGTTTTACAATTTTTTTTAAAAATTGTAATATAAAAATATTGTAAAACTGTTTTTAACATTTTTGAATATAGTATAAACACTGTTTTTAAATAAACTAATTGGATTGACTTTAATTTCGCCTAATGGTTGTTTGTTAGCCTCATGTGAAAAAAACTAGGGAAGGCAAATTTTACCATGCCCACTCTTTTGCCCATTATCAACCAAACGGACCCTGACTGATTTACACGTGTTGCAATTATCAACCGCAATATATGCAATATACCATAATAGTTCAACTATAAGTAAGCACTCCAAAGAACTTGTCAAATGCAATATTACATCATATTTTTTTATAAAAGCAATTTTATATAATAGTTCAACATTAAGTTATTAATGCAATTCTATGCAACTTATATTGGCAAAAATCCTAAATTAAATTACATTTGAAAGCACCATTTACATTGGGGAATTATAGTATTAGTAACATCAAGTAAAAAGATAATGTGTGAGTGCGTTTCAAATACAGGTACGTAATACATGTATATTTAATAAGTCCTAAACCGTAATCAACCTCTTTAATTTATTTACAATGGCCGAGTTATTAGAGTGTAGCAGGGCTGGTAGTAATTTTTGGTGTTAATTTCTACAAGTTTATGTTCTTAATTTTTTTTTAGTTTCGGATTAATATCAAAGTTAGGAGGTGATGGGTCTGGCTGGCCTTAAGGGATGTCTAGGATAGATTTTAGGTGATTTGTCAGGATGGGATTATCTTCGTGGCAACTCCTTAAATTATCCCATTTTTTAATCGTCTTACTAGCATTTATTGGATTTAGGATCCTATTAATTAAAGGAGGCTCATAAACTCTTCTAATCACTTTTTGAGTTTAGTTGAATAATTCTGAGAGTTTGAACCTTTTTCTTTTTGGTGATTGTGTGTGTGATATCTTCCATTGTGGTTCACATCAATAACATGGGTAATTCCATATAATCAGATAACGAGAGATGAAGACGATAGAGGACCATCAGTATTGTCATCATCGTAACACTAGTAATACAACACTGCACATACCTATTAGCTTCCGACACTGACAATCCCCATAAAGCGCCGGCAGCCCTCTCCTGAAGACCGGGAGACCCATTTGAACATGAATGTGCTAGCGCAACCTATATAATTTCATAAGATTTAAGCCTTCACACATGTTATGACTTGTACCTCATAAGAATACACATATTTTATTATATATTAAGTGTCTATTGATAGAAAGAAATGAGAGAATATAATAAGGGGCAACTGGTCCTCCGAAGATAAAGTTCATTGTCTTTATTACAAAAACGAAAGTATGATGCATCAAATAGAAATAAATTTTAATAAAAAAGGTAAAATTTCGTTAAACTTTTTGGTATTTAAGCCTTCTTTTATTAATAAATAGTTGGGATTTGATTCCTTGTATGATTTCCTTTTGTAGCATCGCCAGTTAATATGGTTCCAGTCAACCAATGCATGACCATAGTTCATTTGCCAGCAGAACAATTACAATGACGGGTTAACCTTCGTATACGTAAGCATCCATGCAAATACATGGGATCCAGAACATATGCGTGCATGCATCTACATTAAAGTAGGAATGTACACACTTTGAATCCATCCATCAATTCATGTATCATGCATCAACATGGAAGCAGCAATGTGAGCCCGGGATAAATCCACACATTCATGTATATATGCAACAATCCACTTCTATATCATGCTTGTATAAATGTATAAATCAACGAAAATTGCACACTCCAACATATACGTGTCTTTATACATTATTATCTTTTTCATCTATCGTCTTTATTGACGAATCACTTTGCCATCAAAAAAAAAATATGATAACCACATGCAATCTGTACAAAAGCATCAACAGTTCACATCTCATGTGTAAAAAGCAAAAAAATACGCAATGCCCTGTACTTCAACCATGGACGGGAAGCTCCTCTACCTTGAGGAGCCTCCTATTCTATTCTTTTCATATGCTCCACATGACATGATGAAACCATTCCCAGAACCCCCACCCCAACATGCACACACACTACACATATTTAGGAGGCAAGTATACTTATTGGTCCCAACTCTTAGCAATACTTAAGGGCCTGTTTGGTTGTCCCAAAAATTGTAAATTAGCCGATTTAAAATTAACTCATTTATGAATTGCCTTATTATTAGTGTTTGGTTACAAGAATGAATAAATTCAAAAATGAACGAATTTATGTTGATTCACAAAAACTTAAATTAGTTCATTTCACCAAAAGCTTGAAATTGCACAATTTATAATTATAACATGAATCTTAAATGCACCACTCCCATAGAGTACTCTCACCATATTACTCTCTCTCTCTCTCTCTCTCTCTCTACACACACACACACACGCGCATATATCAAAAGTAAATAACTCCATTTTTCTTTTCCAAACACACCACAAATTAGATTTAGACCCATTTAAAATTAATACATCGACAATCTATTCATTTCAAATTGATCAATTTAGAAAGTTAAATAATTTACGCAACCAAACGGGCCCTAAGTGATTTCTTTACCAAAATAAAACTTCCCAGTTGTATAAAGAGTGCAATATCTCAAGGTGGTAGACAGTAAATAAAAGAAATGGTCACAAGGAGTATTAGGTAAAACCAACACTGGAACACTCGAAAGTTGGGTACTCATTTTTCCCATCCCGGTTTTAAATGACCAAAAATGGTATATAAAAAATAGTCGCACCATACAGACCAAAATGGAATCATCGGATAACATGAAACACTGCAATATCAAATGCACAAAACACGTGAATAACAATTGCACGCATGCACACAAGGCATACCAGATGTTTTTAAGCTAGTTTTTCTACCAAAAGCAAAAAGCAGGAAAATTACTTAAATATAATGGAACGGAAAGGAAATATAAAAATGTACAGTTTAAATCACTAGTTCAAGCTAAAAAAACATTGTAATATGAGGAATGGCAGATTCCTAGGCAAAGATACCTTGATACTCTCTCCCCCTTGAGTACCACGTTCCAGATCTCGTGTATTCTTCTAAGGTATTTTGGAGAGAATAAGAGAGCAACAAATAAAAACGAAGAAGGTAACATACATCTACAAAGTTCTCTCAATATTCATTACATCCCTAGCAGATTAAAAAAAAACTAATTTAAATAAAAAAAATAACGAGTATATGTATATTTGAGTGTACCATATATATATATATATACACACACACACACACACACACGATGTGTGTGTGTGTGTGAGAGAGAGAAAGAGAGAGAGAGAGAGAGTTTTATATGGTATACAAAACAAATCAAATAATAACTTGAGAGAAACGTGACCCAAAATAGCACCCCAGCTAAGTCTACCGCCAACGTACCGCGTATCAGGCGCAGCAGCATAGAACATATTTTTTTAGTGAAATTTGGAAAGTGAATAGAGAAATAATTTTAAAGCCTAAGGAAATTACCAAACAATATCACGGTTGTCATCACTGTCAAGGGAAAAAAATTATTTTATATAACCAAATATGGTAAAAATAAAAGAAAGAGGCTTGGGCTCCGTAAGTAGAACATACCAATGCTTCGACTCCACTAGCCGCTGCAATTGATTCTCGATTTCTGTCATCAAATGACAAATTCCACAATGCACCAGCAGCTTCTTGTCTATTGAGGAATAGGAAAAATTATATTAATCGAAGAAGACTTATTTAAGAATATAAAATATTCCTGCAGAGAGAAAGATCTTGGAATTTCTAGGTACACCAAAGACTTTTAAAGTACAAGATATGATATCACAATAAAATTAATTCGAACAATTTGCATGCTTTAATCATAAGCTATGGATGTAGAATCTCATAGAAATAAATTACTTCCAACAACATTGGGATAAGAGCACTGTAAAATGGGACTGTAAATTTTAGTAAGTGTAAATTTTATTGAGCATAATTTATAATCATAAAAAAGTACCAAATATTTTTCTATATAGGTATAGCAGGAACCACAGATATAAAAGAATCTATGAGCAATTTCATAATATTAAATAAACAAAAAAATGCTTAAATTGGTAATATTCTTATCATGTAATCCTATCCTCGAGGACAAAGAATAAAGATGTCAAAAGTTTCAGAGCTGTCGCCAATGCATATTTATATTTATAGTTCAAAGAACATTATCATATAAATAAATGTGATAAATCCAAGCTCAGTAAGCTGCATTTAAATCAACTCCTCACAAGATCAATGACACAAAACTAGCTTCAAACAATTACAGTACATCTTTGCATGTGCTTCTCTTAAAGCAGAACAAAATGAAGATGCAACCTCTGCCCAAGTTCTCAACTGAAATGCTTCCTACAGACCTTTTTCCTCCCTAAATTGGTGGGCATGGCATGTGGAAGTACTTGTTAAACATGACGAAATTTGGGAAGAATTTTCTAAGGAGAGCGTTTAAGCAGATGTCATGCAGAGTTAGCATTGGCTAGGTTAGCAAGGTAACACAATGAAAGCAGGAGAAAGATGTTGATCAAGAAAGAAGATATTTTGCAAAATTGGTAGACGATGAAGAAAGGAGGTAATCATGTGCACAGGATAAAGGCTGTCGTCATTGAGTTGAGAACTTGGTAATTTTGTGTTTGAATTCTCCTTGCCTCTTTATGTTCGCCTGGCTGGCTGCTAGGGAGGTTGCCGGTATTAGTAGTATTTTTAGATAAGTATATACCTGACTCGCGAAGGTTGACCCCCTAGGGGATTCATCGGGGCAAAGACCCACATATAAAAGACACAAATGACAACTAAATGATGGGGGTCTGCCACCTGGACACTTCGGTGCTACTTTTAGGTGTAACTATAATTTAAATGTTGGTCGCACCTATGACACCCCGAGTATGACTAATTGTTGGTCTCTCTTTAGCAAGAATAAACATCGAGGACTATTGTTGTACCTTCCATTATTATTTTTTACATTTGATTTAGAGTCTTCCAATGATGTCATGCATGATTCCCCGCTCCCGTGACATCACCAGGCTAGAACATTCCCTTGCACCTATAAAGAGACTATATCTATTGTATTGTGCTCACTATTACTATTTTAAGAATGAATGAGAATCAAAATTTTCCCTAAATTGAATGTTGCTGCTGTGTAAATTCTTTTGACGTTTTGGCACCTAGGATCGTTGATGGACAACGACGTTTGGAATTGGGGATGGTGCCACCCCGGACATTTTCAGCATCTGGTTGAACCCATAGCCTTACCTAAGCCTACCACCACCCAACCTGACTACCAAACCCTAGATCTGTCGTAGACCCTGTTTTCCGATGGCATTCACTGCAAGGTGCTTCGACCCCAGCGAATGACGTCACTAACCCTTCCTGATGAAATCCTTCGAATGAATGGACGCAATAATAAGAACACGATAAAGATCCATCTACACTTCCCCAATCATCACTAAAGCCCATTAGTACCTCGCCGACAAACGGGGAACCTTGTCGGAATCAAGCAAAAATCCCAACCTTCTCACGACCCGATCTCCAACAACCGCGCAACCCGATCTCTCGCCAACCGCCTCCGGCCAAGATATCTCTAATGACGGCGACAGAACCCCCAACCTCCCACTAACTCGATATTAGGGCTTAATAGCCTTCGTTCTCGAAATTTAAAGCCATTAGAGTACGATTGGATGGCCAGCGGGCCATGTCGTCATCGGAAAGCATGCACCAAGGGCCGAGGAACCCTCAGGGGTGTCACCCTTACTTTGCTATACCAGGTAACCTTAGCAACTTCTCTTGTCATTCCATTTCTTTGAAGTCTGAAAATAACTATTGAAAAGATGATTCTCATTTCCAACCACACAAGTCACCAATAACTCCAACTTCCAAAAACTCCATTTCCACCCCCACCCCCCCTAAACTCCCACAACTCCTATGGTAATTACCTCAAAAATTCCTGCTCCACCCCAAACCTTAGCCAACCCTCATGCAACCCCCTAGATCCCCCTTCAAGCCAAATCACCCTAAATATTAGTCACATCAATCACAATTTACCAACCTTAGGGATCATGGCTATCCCTCCCAGACACCACACCATCAAAAGTCAAGGTCATTTGGTGTTGGCAACACTGTGGTGAACCGCCTTAAGTCCAACTCCTAATGTTGTCGGCCCCTCGTCATCACGCCCATTCTTATGATGCGCCACTCTTACCGCACCTACAAGCCCGATCGGTTGCCCAACAGCCTCTTTTAGACCCGTTGTACGTCCAATGGATGGTTGTGCACAGTCATTATTGATGGAGTTTCAATGATAACCTAGTAGCTCAAGAGATGGTTGACAAGCTTAGTTTACCCGTCAAGCCCCTGATTAGCTAGGAGGAGGAGGTTCAATAGCCAATGTATGGCGTCGTTTTAGATCGAAAATGGAAAGCCACTTTCAAGGACGGGTTGTATAAATGGACCGTCATAGCCTTCGAATTATTCCCATCCACCTTTATGAGGGTTATGACAAAGATCCTTTGGTCGTTCCAAGGGAAGTTTGTGGCAGTGTACTTTGATGGTATCTCATATATAATCAATTAAATGAGGGGCGTCTTTCCCTCATGGTACAGGTTCCGAATGGAATCCGGTCCAAGCGTTTTTACCTTCATTTGAAGAAATGCTCCTTTAAATGAACCTAGAGCAACTGTAAAGTTGCCCCATTGTGACCTGGTGGTCACAAGTTCGAGTCGCGGAAACAGCTTCTCTGCGTATGCAGGGGTAAAGCTGCGTACATCAACTCTGCAACGGCGGGAGCTTCGTGCACTAAGTTTGCCCTTTTTTTAAAGTAATGCTCCTTTATAACCTCCTTAGGTTATGTGATTTCAGGCAAGAGAATTTAGGTCGAGACTCGTCCGGGTGCGGTCGACTCCTACTTCAGTGTGCCAAGTTCGCTCACGGCCTTGTTAGGTTTGTATCACCAGGTTCAATATCGTCATGGCTCTTATCACCAACTTGATGAGAATCTCCTCGGCCTCAATGTTCCATTGGACTATTGCTTCCAATAAAGTTTTTCAAAGCATTAAGTCCCTCGTAACCACCACCCCAGTATTAACTCTTCCAAACTTCACCCAGTATTTTGAGTTGTCGAGGGGTGCCTGAAAAACGGGTAGTGGTGTCGTCCCGTGTCAAAAGGGAAAACTAGTTGCCCTTTTCAGCCACAAATTTCGAGATGACGTGTGACTGTTTTACACGGTCGTCGAGGCTTTTAAGTTTTGGTATTCTTATATCCTGCACCGAGAGCTTGACATTAAGTTGGACCATGAGGCCCGTTGATACTTACACAGCCTAGGCATGCTAAGTGGGCAACCTACATACATAAGTATGCATTCCATCAAGGAAAACAAGGTACCGGATGCTCTTAATCGCTACAATCTTGCATTAAATGTCATCCGTAGTCAAATTTTTGGATTTAAGGTGCGTGATTTATATGCTATGGATGGACCTATCCTTTCTACCTACTAGCAGCGCAATGGTGGTTCAGAGGACTTTGTACTACATAACGGTTTTCTTTTCTGTGACACAACTCTTTGCATTTCAGCATTTTCTCCGGGAGAATATCATTGTCGAGATACACATCGACGGTCTTGCGAGACCATAGTTACCGGAATCAATACATCCCACTCCGTACCGCGACCCGAGGTCACATTATCCGAAATATGGTGGGTTCGCGATTCGGATCTCCAAAAGTAGTATTCCCAAATTCAATATCGACTGCTTTAGTAATTATTAATTAAAAGACAACTTTTAACTTTAATAATAGAATAAATTGGAAGAAAAAGGCATCTCAACCAATATATATACACACACGCACGTAATGTTTTATATATCCTATTAATCTATTATAGACTATAGACTATAGAGACTATCCACTAAATACATTGTTAGGGATCTTTCTATATTGGTGGAGTACATAAATCATGACAAGACACATAACTGTAATACTATAAGAGCCCAACAAGAATTCTAAAATGCCCATATTATTAGAAGTAGTTAACCAAGTATACCCCCACAGTATCGCGTACCCGTACCGCGTACCAAAGAGACCCACGATCCAGGCAATATTGTGCGAGACACATGGGAGTCACACATACTGTGGCCTTACTGAGAGATTTTTCTGGCCCACTATGCAGTGGGACATAACCACCTTCAATCGATGATGTAACATGTCTCAGACAGCCAAAAGACGGCTTTTATGCCCCTTCGTTCGCCCTCGAGCGGCCCTCACAAGACATTTATATGGACTTCATCGTCGGCCTCCCTAGAAGTCCCACAAGAACAACTCCATCTTCGTCAAAGTTGACCCGTTCTCAAAGATAGCACGCTTTATTCGGCGTTCTCGTACTACATACGCCTCTCACATCATCAAATCTAATTCTTGGAGGTCGTCCATTTGCACGACACCCTGTGATATCACCTCTAGTTCATGGGCCACTTCTAGCATATAATAACGCCTGTTGCTCTGAAACAGGTCTATGGGGGTTTTTTCACCTTAAAGTGTCAGCAATTTGCTCTGGTGCCTTGATGCAGATACCCTGGCAATGGGACCTTGTAATTACCCAAATTAAGTTTGCCTTCAACAGCACCATTAACCACTCCACGAGTTCTCTTAGGGATTTTTTTGTTTTTACTCTACTTATTGAGCTATATGCACTAGCTCTTTTCTCTAATGTAGTAGTTCTTGCTATAAATGAATATACAAATACATTTCTTCTTCTCTCTTTTCCTCACGGTTTTTGTAAACCCTCCTCAGGTTTATAGGAAGCAAGTAGTTAAACTAAAGATCAAGTCCACGAAGAAAAAAGCATCTATAAAGAAGCTAGCTGGATAACGGATCACATGAAGTAGTAACTGCTATAGAACTAGTTATTAAGAAGACCATAAGAGCTGAGGGAGCTCATCACTTTTATCTTGTACACTTAAACCAAATGACAGCACTAGTCCTGTTAATAGCAAAACCACACACAACATATCAAGGAGGTTTATATAACAACCATTCCATATATAGGATCTGTCAGAATAAATTCACAAATGACTGGACGAGGGATCCAATATAGCAATAAACAATTAGAGATTCAAAATATACCACCTGACACCGTCATGAGGAGAACGAGTAAGTTGCACAAGTGCTTCAAGAGCTCCTGCTTCTTGCCCAACAGCTGCGTTGTTACTGTTGCTATCTCCATGGGCAGCCAAATTAGCCAAGGCACGAGCAGCCTGGACAATAACCAGAAATGGAAAGGGTATCTTATTGATATTAATATATATATATATATATATATATATATATATATATATATGCATGCAAATGGTAAATACATTATAACTGAATCCATGTAATTCATAGAACAGATAAGTATCAAAACATAGCACAAGCAAGGATAAGTATCACTCCAATAACGAATCTTGAAACAATTGAGAATGCAAGCAAAGTACACAGAGATTAACGTGAAAATGATGCATTAAATAATATCTGAACTCAACCAAACTCTTGAATTCTGTAAATGCATGCATGGTGCAATTTAAAAGAAGCAGTTGTATGTGAACCTGAAACCCAAAGAAAGTTTACGCAAATCAGGTTCTTCATTAATAGGAAGGAGTTATAAACAAATTGCCGCCTCTTTGTAGGCTCTGTGGGAAGGAAGGCATACATGATAAATATCGCTGAGCTGAGTGTCAATGCAATATTCTATGGATGGATAGATAGATAAATAGACATATCAGCTTAGATGATTTAGAACCAACTGATTTGAAAATTACCTTAATTGAAAATTATTTAAGAAATTTGACAACAAATATAACAATAGGGTGGAATTAGGAAGTGCATAACCATCTAATTCTCCAAGGTTCGTATACACATTTTACTTATTCTTCAGTTAAAATCATGTTCTGATTCTTTTGTATTTATCTTTTTCCCCTATTTAGTAGTACTCTAGTATAGATTGGACATATTGCCTTGTGGTTTCCTATATATCATCTCTGTTGTTTATTCAAAATAATACATATATATATAACCATTCGTACTAAAGAATGCTGGCATTGAGATACATATATCAAATTTATCCTCCTTTTATATTAGACAAAGGTGCTACCTGCTCTTGCACTCCTTCGTACTTGCAGTTCCGAGCGAGCATAACCAAAGCATGTACACCACCTGCCACTGCAACCTCCATGCTACATTTGTCATCAGCCGCCAAATTCGCCAACGCACCAGCTGCCCTCTCCTGCAAAAAGAAATAAAGAAACAGACACAATTTAATGCATGACACTAAAGGGATTGTGCATAAATGTGCAAAGTTCCCGATGGCTGATCTAGAGGAAGGGTGGGGGGAATTCTGGTTATAATTTTAGCCCTATAATTTATGAATTTCGCAGTTTATTTTGTTTATAGGGTTAATCCCCCAAAAAATAATTGTATAGTCCCCCCCTGTTTAATTCTTGAACCAGCGTTGCAAGCCTGTATGCATGGGTATGAGTGATGTAGAAGGAACGTACCAGAACTCCATCACCGCCAGTAGACCATTTAAAGATTAAATCAACCAACGCTTTTACACCACCAGCTTCGGCAATAGCACTCTGAAATGGAAAGATTAATGTATTATAATTTGATTTGTGGATTATACGATGACAAGTGTAAACTAAGAAAATGCAAATATAGAAAACCTTGTGCTCTTCCCCAACAGAGAGATTCCACAGTCCTCCAGCAGCCTCTTCGGCAACCAGCCTGTTCATAGACCTCGCCAAACTAGTAAGAATATCGATTCCTTCATTTTCAGCAACAGCTTTTGCAACACTTGAATTCACAGACAAGTTTGCTATAGCCTACAAATCCCAACACATTTAAACTCTACCACTTGACATGAAGACTAAGCTTATCCATGTTTCGAATGTCAAACTCATAGATGATCGATATATTAAAGCGATATGAACAGAAATAAAAAAATATTAAAATACGTATTAAAAATTATAAAATTACCTTTGCAGCTTCTGACTGAAGCCCCTCCCTCCAAGATCGTGCAAGGTTTAGAAGGAGCCGTATGCCATCACCCCGCATAACTGCTTCGGCTCTTCCACCATGAATACTGGAATTTTCATCATCAATCACCACAAAAGTTGCAATACCCGTGGCTGCCCTTTCTTGAACATCCTCTTGTGAGCTCTGCATTAAAGTAAGCAACAAAGCTGCACCTTGGCTGAGCCAGAAATTATCCAAACCCTGTGGATTACTCTCTGCTATACGTAGAAGTGAATGAGAGAGAATCCATTCTAACCAACTCATAATCTCATCCAAATTCCTATCCTTGTTGTTTAACTCTCTCCAATCCGAGAACACATTCCTCTCTTTCTTTGTAGTATCGGCAAATAGAGAAGCGGCCCCTTTAAAAACGTCCGAAAAAAGGTCAAGTATCAGCTTGCCTTTATATTTGTTATTGGCGGCAAAGCCGTGGTCCTCCTCAAGGGCCGGGCAGTTTAGGGCACACAAGACCTTCAAGCTTTGAGACAACGAAAACAGTCTTAAAACAGCTGAAGGGACAATATCAGTTCTAGAAACATCTAAGCCTTTTAAGTTAGCCAACTTACCCCAGTTCTCCGAAACCAACCCCCAATTCATATGCGTGGTCCCCGCAACCGAGAGGAAGCAAACCGATACAAGATTTCCTAGTGCCACCTCATCGACATTAAGACAGTCGATAAAACCAATATCGGTCAAGTAAAGGCAATTCCTGGACAAAGCATTAATGGCGTCTCCATCAACATCACGAATGCCCGAAAGCCGAAGTTTCTTCAACTTAGGGCAGCAAACTGCAACCGCTTTTATTGCATCGCTGCTGATCCTTTCGCAGAAATCAGGTCCTAGCTGGAGGCTCTCGAGGGCCTCATGACGAGCCGCAATCACAGAAAGGGTAGCGTCCGTAATTTTCCTGCAGTAGTCACCGCTAATTTCTCGCAAACCTCTAGCTTGAAGATTAATTATTGCATCAGCAGATTCTGCCCCACGAAAACGAAGCTTCTGAAGATTCCCACATCGAGTAACAAGCGAAGACGCTGTGGTGGCATCGCACTTGTGGGCGCGAAGATCCAATGATCTCCACAAACAAGGCGAAACACCCAATATATTCCAAGTCTTACAGGTCGATGACAAGCTCGCCCTGTCACGATAATTTAAGCATGAAAACAGTTGAAGTACCGTATCATCAGGCAATCTTATCCAATCAGCTCCCCCTCTTCTGTCCAAATTCACATTCTCGCCCTCGTTCTCTGGGTAACTCGGTAAATCCACCTTATCTTTCCCCCTCCTTGCCACCTTCCTCCTTACCCTTCGACGCATATCTCAACTGTCACACACTCGCGCAAAAACTATTACCGTCTAACCTCGAAAAATTCCAATTCTAAACAAGTGATCAAGCAGAAAACCAATACCCTATAACCTCAAAAAGCTCAAAAGTAATGAAGGAACTAAAAACATACACAAAAAACAACACCCTTTGCCTTCAATCACACACAAACCACAAACACTTAAACCAGAAATGCAAAACACAAACAGACCCAGGTGCAAAAACACCCTTTTTCCACCTTAAACACACAAATCTTCAATCTCAAAAATCCAAATCCAAAACCCAGTAAAAGAACACACCAGAGAAGACCCTTTAATCCCAAAAACCCTAATTCTCAGAAAAAAGGATCAAGCTATCTATCTATATATAAACACGATAATATAGATACCCAAGCCATGTATAGAGAAAAATCTACAATCATAAATGCGTTACAATGAATAAAGTCAATGTCTTTTTTTGAAACAGAGTGATTAAACCTTGTTGGTGTGTTGATGAACCCTTAAATCTATTGCCTTTAAAGTGGATTGCATTGAAGAAGCTTGAATGGAATACATGTATACATGTATATATATATATATAGAGAGAGAGAGAGAGAGAGAGAGGGAGAGAGAGACAAAAGGGAGAGAATTGAGGAGAATTATGAAAGAGATGGGAAAGAAAAGGCTAACCCTCACCCCTCTCCCTCTCTCACTTGTAACTTCCGTTGGTGATGTGTTGTGCTTGTGTTCCAGGTGTAAGGATTCTAACAATTGAAGACAAGAAACATATTGCAAATCCGGATATGAGGAGGGATTAGAGAAAGAGTAATGGATTTTGGATGGGGCTCTACTAGTTTACAACTCACCACTTCTTTATGGTGTTTATGGATTTGCAATGCAAATCACAATTGAATTTGCATAGTAAGTGTCCTAATAAGTATGTTTCTAAATTAGTAATTTAATTATTACTAAATCCATAATACATATGTGTATTTTCTATATGCAAATTTATATTGTCATTTAAATATGTGATATTAGGATATTATTGGACAATGGTCGACCGTAGTGATTCAGATGTAAGGAAAACTCAGGTTTTGTATAAATGAAGAAGATGGAGGTAGTTCGGATTTTATATGAATGAAGGGGATGGAGATAGTGGAGAAGAAGGACGATTTATCACCAGCAAATTATCAAATATGGAGGTGGGAGGTTTGGTGTAACACCCCGCCTAATTAAATATCGGGTGGCCAGTCCTATACCAAATTAAAACAGAATATACAGTTGGCTCATTCTCAGCATCATTGTCGAAAACATTAACTAATCACCCAATAACCAATTAAGCTGGTGTTAAAAACTTTTCAAATTTTAATTCAACAAAAATCATTTTTTTAGTTTACGAATAACACTACACATATTATCCCATCATAATATTAACTGAACATAAAACTCAAAAGAATTTAAATGTAACTGGAATAAACATTCCCAAATAATAATCCATTACAGTAATCCCAACAATATTAAATGTATTAGAATGACACGAGTACAAGACTACATGACTCGGATAGAAAAGAGATAACTGAATTCCTTTGGGCGACGTGCCCTAAATAAAAGATCACTGTGAATCAAATGAAGATAGGCGTCTAAGCAATACTCCATAGCTACATAGCTCGTCATAATCCTCTAAGGTTGGCGTCCCTGCTGCTGGACACCTGATATAAAAGGTACAATAGAAAAGAGAATATGCAAGGAAACGGGTTAGGGCCCGATGTAAAATAATTTTGAAAACAGCAAGTATTTAACAAGTGCAATAAAGCATTTACTATGTACATGTTAGTATCCAGACTCTCACTTGATATTCTCACCTCTCATCTACAGTGCACGCTTATCGTTTCCTATTAACCTCCTAGTTAATGGTTCCTCCTAACTAGTTTCCATAATATGATTTTATCACATATTATAACCCCATATGTCCCATATCATACGTAGTATAATCATTCATATACATTTCTCATTAATATGAACTAAGCTTTTCAAATCTATAAGAATAAATATTCATTAACTTGGTTCAATTCTTTTTCTCTATTCACCGTCATCTACAATTATTACAAAGTAGATTGATCTAACCACTATAGATACATTCATTTAATTCATTATATATATATATATATATATATATATATATATATATATATATATATATACATATATAATACGGCACCCCGAGACACATTTGTGGAGCATGCATTACTCTGCTATCACGCCCCAGTATCATTGGTCGCCGAATAGGGGACTAAAGGTTCGGTAAGGATTCCTCAAACCACAAATAGCAACATAAAAATTGGAGGCGAACATAGTTCTCCTATCAATGGGTCACGCACATACCTACGTTCCCATAGTCAACGGACTTATCAACTCCCCGATAAGTCTTTCATAGACCTATGTTCTTGAGCGACAAATCAAAAATCCCATGGATTCATCAGGATATGACTGCCCTCACGCGCAAACCTCCCATCGATAGCAAGTAAGATAGGTATGTCATACACATAACTTATCAATCAATCAAATAAGCATTATTATTTACCTATATAAATATTATATCAACCAGGTACTCAGACTACCCTAAGATAGTTCTCATACGTAGCATTATATATCTTTAAATCCTATGTATTAAAATATTATGACTTTTCATCTTAAATTTAATTATCATAATTCTCATCAATTAAATCCCAATCACATTAATTCGGTTTTTATCTAGGGCTTACTGATCTTACCTAAGTCCCATTATATCCAAGGTACATGTAAGGACATGTTTTTAATAAGTCCACCACAATTAATTATGTCGTATACCGCTACAAGTCGTCGAAGAATTGAAGAAGTCTTCATCTACAAAAGACGAATCCGAATTACAAGTGGTCTTCAACATTCAAACCCAACAATATGAACTTTGGTAAGATATTGTTTTAAAGTTTCATTTACATTTCATATTAAGAGTGTTGGGATATTTTTAAAAAGGTTTTAAAAAGCTTTTATATAAAAATGGTTTTAAAGAGGTTTTATAACTGTTTGTGTCCTCGGTTTCGATGCCAAGGTCGTTCGAACGACAATGGGAAGTCGCGCATAGTCGTTCGAACGACACGCGATCTCGTTCGCGCGAGATGTCATTCTCGTTCGAGCGAGATGACTTTTTGGCTGACACGCTGTTGTAATGCTTATCCTTTGACCAACTCAAATTTTGTATAAAAAGGGGTCTTGACAGCCTAGAAAAACGTGGAGAACAGTTTTAACTTTTAAGAGCCTTATTCTTTTGAAACTTTTGCGTATCTGCCCAGATTTAATTCAATACCTTTTGGTAGAAAGTTATTCTCCAACAATTTTAAGGGTTCAAATGTTTTGTTTTTAATTCACAAAATCCCAATTACTTTTATGTGAATTGTTTTGTGGAACCCGAGAACATATTTCGCTTTTGTTCATACTTTTTAGGGGGAGCTCTACAACTGACAGTTGCATGCTATTATGGAGGGAGTCCTTATAAAGTCTGTAACTTGTGAAGGAGTCGTGTTCTTCTTCACTGCTGCCCTCCTGGAAAGGGAAAGTTCCAGTCGAGACATCGAAACCGATACCTGCGGGTATTTCGTATGTCACCATATTTCATTGTAATCCGTGTAAGTCGTTTTCTTACAAAATTATAGTGAAATAAAAGGTTTTGCCCCTTTGGGGGATTTTTCCTTAAGCTTGTGTCACATGCTTTTATTTATTTATGGGTTGACACACGCACTTTTAGATGCATGTTTAGGGGCTGGATTAATTTGGTTTCAAAATAGACTATAATTAAATAGGTGTGTCAAATTAGATATTTGCGTATTTAATCAATTATCACATAGTCGCACTTCTCAAATTGGTATCAGAGCAGGTTACGCTATTTTATCGCGTATTCCTATTTTTCGCAAAATTTGTGTGATATTGATTTTTTTTAAAATCAATTTTGAAAATCGCAATTTTTTCGATGGAGCACTTATCTAATCGGATGTCCTCTTTTGATGACACAAATAAAAGTTTTAATGATATAAATCATTTGAATTTGGCGTTCGCTAAAAGAATTATTTTTTTGGAAAAAGAAAATTCTCGTTTTAAATCCGCGATGGATCTTTTGCAAATGGTTCAAAATCAACTATATTTTTATCGTGAAGATTTTGTTTCCTTGGACCATGACTTTGTTGCTTTAAAATTGTCCAAGAAGGAGAGTGATGATAGGGTCCTGTTTTTAGAGAAAGAATTGGAGGACCTTGTAAATTCGATGGTTTATGTTTGTGCCAAAGATGACAAAAATATTTTAGTCACTGAGTTTGTGGCACGTGAAAAGACTCTTAGGAAAAAGTTTGCTTTAATTGAGGGAGAGAGAGATACTCTTTTTGGAATTATTGAAAACTTGAAAAAGGCGTCCCTTAATTTGGAAGAGTCTAATTCTTTGCTTGAGTAAAAAATGATTTGACAGACTCAAGTAGGTTTGATAGTGATGGTAATGGCTCATCGTGTTCTCATGCTTCTAAAGCTAAAGCCAAAACCATTATTTGTTTTAGAGGGTCAACTAATGTGACACCCCGCCTAATTAAATACCGGGTGATCACTTCTTTATTAAATTAAAATCAAGGTGAACAGTTGGTTCATTCTTAGCATCACTGTCGTAAAAATAACTTTTCCAAATTTAACACCCTATTTAATTAAGCTAAGTGTCAAAACCATTTTTTTAACATTACTTTCCAAATTTTATTTTGAAAATAAAGATTTAATTATCTACAACAATTCAATATTTAAAGAGTCACACCACAATAATCCTGGAACATATAATTCAATTAATTTAAACATTCAACAACTAAACCCCAGCATTTAAAACTTAAAGTAAAACATACATGCTGAATAAATCCCAAAGTAACAGTATTAGAAATAACTGAAATACAAATGTCCCAATAAAACAGATAAATAGTGGAAAGGGCGACACATGCCCAATAAGGAGAATGATAGAAGTGGAATCAAGTAAATGAAATCGTCTAAGCAAAGTGGCCTGCAACTCCCACCTAAGCTGCAACACGTTCCTTCCAAGGGATCCTAAACAAGACGCCCCTGTGGCTGGGCACCTGTAATATATACATATATATACAAGAGAGAAAGAGGAATAGAAACGGGTCAGAGCCCGATAGTGTATATGATTTAAAAATTCGTTTAGCAAGTATTTAAATTGATACAGGCCAATGCAACAACATATTAGTGCGACACTCTCTTGAGAAATTCTCGCCTCTCTTATAATGTGCACTCCTATCGCACTAACCTTCCCAATGGTTTATCTCATCATATATCACACTATCCTTCCCCAAGGATTTAACTTATCTTAGGTGACTCTCAAAATTTAATATTTAACAACATCATGGTTTAAAAAGGATAATTTCATTTAGTACAAAGCGCTCATTTTAACTTTATTGATCCATAAAGTTTTTCAATATCATATTATACTTTTCAAAACAAGTATTTCCAATTTGAGTCATTATACACGTCTTACTTACCATAACACAGTAGGCAGTTTCCCATATTTCAGAAGTTCATATATATATTAAATACTCGTATAAGATATATATTCTAACAGCACCCCACATAAAATTTTATGGTGCGGGCATACTCTGCTATCCAATCCCCGTATCAATCGTACTAAAGGGAATACAAGTTCGGAATCACTCTCGAACTGTATAAATACATACACAAATAATATTGAGGCGAAGCATAGTTTCCAAGTCCAAGAGGTCAGTACATACCCTCACGTCTCTTAGGACCGTGACTACCGATTCGATAGCCTGTACCTAGGATTTCTATCTTCTAGGGTACGAGTCAATATCCCCCATAAGGCACACGAGATAAGATCGTCCCAGCGCGGAAACCTCAGGGATAGCAAGTAGCGCGGGCATGATTTTCACAAGTATATAATATATGCATACGCAATCATATAAATATACCACTTTTATTATATCAATTTAGGTTTATCCAATAACCCACATTCACAACATTTATCCTTATTTTTTCATTATTATTTATCAAGTATAATGGTTCGTTTCTAACTTTAATTCGAAGTTTTTTTTTCCAACTTACTACGTAACCCTCATGGACTCTATTCTTCCAAATGTACAATTCAGTAGATATCCATTTATGTTCCAACATAACTCTCTCTTACGTGTCTCTCCCCTTTAATATATACTTACATTATCCCTTATGCAAAATATCCTAAAAATATAGATTTCGCTTTACATTAAAGGATTTTGAATTTTATTTTCAAATATGAGAATTTCAAACGGTTTCGAAATCGGAATTAAAATGGAGTTTTAATTGAATTTTTATTACCTCTAAGAATCCTCAAAACATAAAACTGTCTAGCAAAAAAAAATATTAAAAACTATTGAACGGTCCGATCGAGCTGAATTTTTTTCTGTAGCTTCCTCTCGTCTCCAGCTAAATCTCTATAAAATCTCATCCAATTCCAACGGTCCGATCGTCCGGAATAATGTTTTTTTAGTGTTTGTATCTGATTAGAAGTCTTTTCTTAATCAAACTCTTAATCCTTTACATGACAAAAGGTTTCCAGAATATCATATAAATCATCACTACATGAAAATTTTCCATCTCAAATTGGGTTTTTCTTTCATAAATCTCATCCTAATAACTCCTAAACTAATATGGATGATGCATCAACGAAATAAGCAAGATAAACACTTGCCTGGGATTTTTCAGAAATCTGGTTTGGTGTTGAATTTGGTGTGGTTGCGTTCCCCGTCTCGCGATCTACGCGATGGCGGTGGCGGCGGTGCAAACGGGTGAGTTTTGAGCCTTTGAATGCCTTGAGAGCTCTCTCCTCTCCTCTCCAATGGCCGTTCTAGTGTTTTGAGTTATCTAACACTAAGAGATAACCTAAACATCTGATATAACCCCTTTAATTTTCGTGGGTTTAATTACCCAAAAATACAAAATGACTAAAATTCCCTCTCGGGGTACTAATTAGGCCTAAAAACGCCCCGAGACCCAAATCAAACTCCCAGGTATACTTTTCTGACTATCTCGACCCTTCCGGACGCATTGGCGCACTCAAAACGACCATACGAACAACTTATAAAATATTTACTTTTATTTATCAATATTTAGTCCGGACACGATACGGGCGCGTCCCGACTCAAATTTCTAAAATTGTTATTTTATTCACTCGTGACATTTAATATGGCCACTATTATATATTACTTTGCTCATTAATAATATTCAACAAATTTTCCATAATTACTAATTCTCATCACGTTAATAATTATAACATAATTAATTTCCGGATTTTTATTAAATAATTAATTCATATTAATATTAATAAATCCCCAAATTAATATAGCATAAAAATACGGGGTATTACATACTTCCCCCCTAATAACGGAATTTCGTCTCGAAATTCTGAAAATAAGGCATACATGTTAAGAACAAATCTAGATATCTCTCACGCATATCGGCCTCGCGCTCCCAAGTGGATTCCTCCACGTTATGATGCTCCCACTGGACCCGTACAAGTGGAACTATCTTCAACCTCAATCTCCTCTCACTATAGTCTAGGATGGCCACCGATCTCTCCTCGTAAGAGTTGTCAAGCTGTAAGTCTATCTCATCTATCGCGATGTGAGTATGAGCCATATCATCCCGAATATACCGTCTCAATGACGAGATGTGGAATACATCGTGAATGCGATGTAAATGCTCTGGTAGTCCCAATATGTATGCTACCGGCCCAATTCTCTCGATAATGGGAAATGGTCCCACGTACCTCGAGGCTAATTTCCCTTTCTTCCCGAACCTCATCACTCCTTTCATAGGAGATACACGCAGTAACACTTGGTCCCTCACATTAAACTCCCGGAAGAACTGTTTCGCATCGGCGTAGCTCTTCTGCCTGTCCTGGGCTACTCGAATGCGACTCCTAATCATCTCAATCCTCGCGGAGGTTTCCTGAATTACCTCTGGTCCTAGCAACTTGTTATCCCCCACCTCGAGCCAACAAGTTAAATAACGTCAAGGTCGGCCATACAAAGCCTCAAATGGAGCCATACCAATCGTAAACTGATAAGAGTTATTGTAAGCAAACTCTATCAGTGGAAGATGTGGTTCCCAACCTCCTCCAAAATCAAGAACACACATGCGTAGCATATCCTCTAACATCTGATTAGTACGCTCTGTCTGTCCATCTGTCTGTGGGTGATAAGCTGAACTCAACTTCAACTCAGTACCCATAGCCTCCTGAAAGCTTTCCCAGAAACGTGACACGAAAATCTTGTCTCTATTTGACACAATATTCAGGGGCACCCCGTGTAATCTGACAATCTCAGCAATGAACAACTGAGCATACTGACCTGTGGTATAATCTGTCCGCACCGGCAGAAAATGAGCCACCTTGGTCAAACGGTCTACAATCATCCAGATAGAGTCGTGGCCCCGCTGTGATGTAGGCAACCCTGTAATAAAATCCATGGAAATACTCTCCCACTTCCACGCAGGTACTTCCAATGGCTGAAGCAATCCTGACGGTTTCTGATGGTCCACCTTCACCAGCTGGCAGGTAGAACTTGGACACGAACTCAGAAATGTCCTTCTTCATCCCACTCTACCAGTATTGCCTCCTCATATCCTGGTACATCTTATCTCCTCCAGGATGTACCACAAATCGGGACCCATGAGATTGGGTCATCATTGCATGACGCAATTCTGCCCCTTCTGGAACCATTAAACTTCAAACCCCCATCAGAACTAACAGAATAGGACTCAGCACCCTCGGTTAAAAGTCGTACAATCTGCTCCTGGCAAAACGGGTCTGTGGTTTGGGCATGTATTACCCTCGTAACAATCTCGGGTGTGACTGTCATAACAGATATGAAGGAACGGGCTACTGCGTCTTGGTGACCCAACTCCTTCCATTTCGCTTTCCAGACGTCCGCTACCTCATTTACCGGTCTTCGGCTCAACGCATCAGCAACTACGTTGGCTTTCCCCGGATGATACTGTATGTCGAACTGATAGTCCTTCACAAACTCTAACCATCTGCGTTGACGCATATTCAGCTCTCACTGAGTGAACAGGTACTGCAGTGGTTTGTGATGTGTGAACCAACGAAACTTCTCCCCTAATAAATAGTGTCTCCATAACCTCAATGCAAAGATGACCGCTACTAACTCCAGGTCGTGGGTGGGGTAATTCTTCTCATGCGGCTTAAACTTGCGGGAGGCAAAAGCTATAGCCTTCTCTTCCTGCTGAAGTACTCCCCCAAGTCCCCGTAAAGAGGCATCGGTGTAAACCAGGTACTCCACACCCGGCTTCGGTAAAGCAAGGACTGGTGCCGAAGTAAGCTTGTCTTTCAACTCGTCGAAAGCCAATTGACAAGTATCATCCCAAACATATGGTACCCCTTTGCGAGTCAGGTTTGTCAATGGACCCGCTATTTTGGAGAATCTCCGAATGAATCTCCTGTAGTATCCGGATAACCCCAAGAAATTACGCACTTCCGTCGGTGTCGTGGGCTGTCCCCACTCCCTCACCGCTGATACTTTACTCGGGTCAACTGCTATCCCCTGCTCAGAAACAACATGTCCCAAGAATTATACTTCTCGCAACCAGAATCCACACTTCTCGTACTTAGCATACAACTGATGTTCTCGTAAAGTCTAAAGAACCTGCCTTAAGTGCTCGGCATGCTCCTCCTCGGAGTGTGAATATATCAAAATGTCATCTATGAAGACGATGACAAACTGATCCAAGAACTCTCTGAATACTCGGTTCATTAAGTCCATGAATATGACTGGAGCATTTGTGAGACCAAATGGCATCACTCTGAACTCGTAAGACCCATATCTCATCAAGAAGACAGTCTTTGAAACATCCTTCTCTCTAATACGTAGTTGATGGTACCCCGACCTCAGATCTATCTTTGAAAAGAAAGTTTCTCCCCTCAGCTGGTCGAACAGATCATTGATTCGAGGCAATGGATACTTATTCCGTATCGTGACCTTGTTCAACTCCCGGTAGTCCACACATAACCTCAGTGAACCATCTCACTTCTTCATAAACAAGACTGGAGCGCCCCAAGGTGAGGTACTCCTGCGAATGAAGCCCTGACCTAACAGCTGCTCTATCTGATCTCGTATCTCGCATCTCCGTCGGAGACGTACGGTATGGAGCGCGTGCTATAGGTCTCGTATCTGGCAAATAAATCTATGACAAAGTCTATCTCTCGATTGGGGGGTAGGCCTGGTATCTCCTGGAATACATCGGAATACTCACGAACGACTGGTATCGAGTCTAAAGGAATCATAACCTCCTTAGAGTCCTCCTCCTCTATATAATACAAATGAGCGGTCGAACCTCCCTCTGGGCGAGGCATCGCCACTACAAACATCTCTTGCCCCGGAATGGCAAAAATAATGCTCCCACCGAAGCAATCAATTATGGCTCTATAAGCTGCGAGCCAATCCATAACGATAATAACATCATGCTCATGCATATTTAAGACTAACATGTCTGCAGGTAATACCAAACTACCAATCTCTACCCCCACTCCCCGGCATATAAAGAAGATAAGCGACCCACTCCCCAGTGGTGAGTCTACACACGTCACTGTGCTCTCTGCTATGGCTAACAACTTTAAGGCCTTCGCAAAATGCGTAGCTATAAAATAATGCGTCGCCCCAGTATCAAACAAAACCCGACCCATAGTACCATGGATAGGAAACATACCCTCAATCGCGGATGGTGCCTGTGGAGCTGTTGCTTGGTGGACGTTATAGACACGTCCGTACTGTAACTGCCCCTGTTGCACTGGAGCTGCTGGAATGGCTGGCACATGGGCTGGAGCTGGGAGGGCAGGTGGAAAAAGTGGTCTCTGTGGCTCATTACGGGCACCCTGCTGCTGTGGGGACCTATTACCCTCTGGGCAATCCCGACGCTTATGACCATGCTTGCCGCATACAAAACACCGGCCTCTGAAGTTACCTCCCCTCTGACCCTGCTGACCACGGCCCTGCTGGCCGTTACCTCCCCGCCACTGGCCCCGTTGGCCCTATTGATTAGGCTGGCCCTACCTATAACCCCCAAATCCCTGCCTGGAATCACCTGAACGGAATCGCTTAGCAGGGTCCCGCTGATGGGAACTCTGCTCGTGTTGACGAGTCTGTCCATAAGATGGTGCCCCACTAGCACTACTACCCCCGGTCCTGCCCTGCTGGCTGGAATCTCCTACTCTCTTGCTTCCCTGCAGATGGAAGCGGTGATCCTGGCAATGTAGTAACGCAGCATTGAGTACATCAGTGAAAGTACTCAGAGATAGATTCCCTATAAGATGCTGACGGATCCTCCAAGCTAACCCGTCCACAAACAACATTATCTTCTTACTATCAGTAGGTGCCTCATCTGGCACTATGGTGAGAAGTCTCGTGAACTCCTCCTCATACTCAGCAATGGTAGAGTTCTCCTGTTTCAAATTCAGTAATTTCTGCCTCATCTCAGTCTGCACGGCGGGTGGAAAGACCTTGCGGTCAAACCGCTCCCAGAACGACTGAATAGGGATCGTGTCCCTCTCCTCCGAGGTGGTAGTGGACTCCCACCACTGCAAAGCGGCCCCCACCAGCTTAAAGGAAGCCAATAATTGTCTTTGAACGTCGGTGCCTCATACATACGAAGATGCCGCTGGATGTCTTTCTTCCATTGGCTAACTATGACGATATCTGAGCTACCAGAGAACTCATGGGGATGCGCCTGCTAAAAAGCATCCCTAACCCTCTCCCATGCAGATGGAAGCTGTGCTGGTACTGGCGCCACTGCCTGAATCTGGGGTGGAGCCTGCTGAACCACCGCTAGCGCGGCATTCACCGCCTGAGCAACAATGGCGGCTACTTCATTAGCATTCATAGTGCCTTGTGCCGGAGCTGCTGGATGCTCGGCCTGGGCACGCCTATCCTTCGGTGCACGTCTCGGAGGCATCTAAAACGTGAAGTAGTTTATTAGTCTACAGTCATTATCAAATCTCAAATAGCTGAAGACGTGATGTAAAAGCAGAAATACAACAATCCTAAAAATAGGGCTCTATCGCAAAAACGTTAAGCTGAAAGCGAAAATAAGTCGTACAGATCCTATGGACACTAGAACCTGATGCTCTGATACCACCTGTGACACCCCGCCTAATTAAATACCGGGCGATCACTCCTTTAATAAATTAAAATCAAGGTGAACAGTTGGTTCATTCTTAGCATCACTGTCGTAAAAATAACTTTTCCAAATTTAACACCCTATTTAATTAAGCTAAGTGTCAAAACCATTTTTTTAACATTACTTTCCAAATTTTATTTTGAAAATAAAGATTTAATTATCTACAACAATTCAATATTTAAAGACTCACACCACAATAATCCTGGAACATATAATCCAATTAATTTAAACATTCAACAACTAAACCCCAACATTTAAAACTTAAAGTAAAACATACATGCTGAATAAATCCCAAAGTAACAGTACTATAAATAACTGAAATACAAATGTCCAATTAAAACAGATAAATAGTGGAAAGGGCGACACATGCGCAATAAGGAGAATTATAGAAGTGGAATCAAGTAAATGAAATCGTCGAAGCAAAGTGGCCTGCAACTCCCACCTAAGCTGCAGCGCGTTCCTTCCAAGGGATCCTAAACAAGACGCCCCTGTGGCTGGGCACCTGTAATATATACATATATATACAAGAGAGAAAGAGGAATAGAAACGGGTCAGAGCCCGATAGTGTATATGATTTAAAAATTCGTTCAACAAGTATTTAAATTGATACAGGCCAATGCAACAACATATTAGTGCGACACTCTCTTGAGAAATTCTCGCCCTTCTTCTAATGTGCACTCCTATCGCACTAACATTCCCAATGGTTTATCTCATCATATATCACACTATCCTTCCCCAAGGATTTAACTTATCTTAGGTGACTCTCAAAATTTAATATTTAACAACATCATGGTTTAAAAAGGATAATTTCATTTAGTACAAAACGCTCATTTTAACTTTATTGATTCATAAAGTTTTTCAATATCATATTATACTTTTCAAAACAAGTATTTCCAATTTGAGTCATTATACACGTCTTACTTACCATAACACAGTAGGCAGTTTCCCATATTTCAGAAGTTCATATATATATTAAATACTCGTATAAGATATATATTCTAACAGCACCCCACATAAAATTTTATGGTGCGGGCATACTCTGCTATCCAATCCCCGTATCAATCGTACTAAAGGGAATACAAGTTCGGAATCACTCTCGAACTGTATAAATACATACACAAATAATATTGAGGCGAAGCATAGTTTCCAAGTCCAAGAGGTCAGTACATACCCTCACGTCTCTTAGGACCGTGACTACCGATTCGATAGCCTGTACCTAGGATTTCTATCTTTTAGGGTACGAGTCAATATCCCCCATAAGGCACACGAGATAAGATCGTCCCAGCGCGGAAACCTCAGGGATAGCAAGTAGCGCGGGCATGATTTTCACAAGTATATAATATATGCATACGCAATCATATAAATATACCACTTTTATTATATCAATTTAGGTTTATCCAATAACCCACATTCACAACATTTATCCTTATTTTTTCATTATTATTTATCAAGTATAATGGTTTGTTTCTAACTTTAATTCGAAGTTTTTTTTTCCAACTTACTACGTAACCCTCATGGACTCTATTCTTCCAAATGTACAATTCAGTAGATATCCATTTATGTTCCAACGTAACTCTCTCTTACGTGTCTCTCCCCTTTAATATATACTTACATTATCCCTTATGCAAAATATCCCAAAAATATAGATTTCGCCTTACATTAAAGGATTTTGAATTTTATTTTCAAAGATGATAATTTCAAACGGTTTCGAAATCGGAATTAAAATGGAGTTTTAATTGAATTTTTATTATCTCTAAGAATCCTCAAAACATAAAACTGTCTAGCAAAAAAAAATATTAAAAAATATTGAACGGTCCGATCGAGCTGAATTTTTTTCTGTAGCTTCCTCTCGTCTTCAGCTAAATCTCTGTAAAATTTCATCCAATTCCAACTGTCCGATCGTCTGGAATATTTTTTTTTTAGTGTTTGTATCTGATTAGAAGTCTTTTCTTAATCAAACTCTTAATCCTTTACATGACAAAGAGTTTCCAGAATATCATATAAATCATCACTACATGAAAATTTCCCATCTCAAATTGGGTTTTTCTTCCATAAATCTCATCCTAATAACTCCTAAACTAATATGGATGATGCATCAACGAAATAAGCAAGATAAACAATTGCCTAAGATTTTTCAGAAATCTAGTTTGGTATGGTTGCGTTCCCCGTCTCGCGATCTACGCGTTGACGGTGGCGGCGGTGCAAACGGGTGAGTTTTGAGCCTTGGAATGCCTTGAGAGCTCTCTCCTCTCCTCACCAATGGCCGTTCTAGTGTTTTGAGTTATCTAACCCTAGGAGATAACCTAAACATCTGATATAACCCCTTTAATTTTCGTGGGTTTAATTACCCAAAAATACAAAATGACTAAAATGCCCTCCCGGGGTACTAATTAGGCCTAAAAAGGCCCGAGACCCAAATCAAACTCCCGGATATACTTTTCTGACTATCTCGACCCTTCCGGACGCGTTGGCGCACTCACAACGACCATACGAACAACTTATAAAATATTTACTTTTATTTATCAATATTTAGTCCCGACGCGACACGGGCGCGTCCCGACTAAAATTTCTAAACTTGTCATTTTATTCACTCGTGATATTTAATATGATCACTATTATATATTACTTTGCTCATTAGTAATATTCAACAAATTTTCCATAATTACTAACTCTCATCACGTTAATAATTATAACATAATTAATTTCCGAATTTTTATTAAATAATTAATTCACATTAATATTAATAAATCCCCAAATTAATATAGCATAAAAGTACGGGGTATTACAACTAATTCCAAGGATGTTAGAAAAGATCACACTTTAGGTGCCGTTCCACCCGTTTACACATGTTCATATCGTGGTAGGAAAGGTCACCTTAGGAGATGTTATTTTGATCTTGGAAGAGGTCCTAGGAATTCGAAGTCTAGTGTTTTGTTGGTTCCTAAAACCCCGTGTCGATGTGTTACATCCACTTGGATTAGGAAATCACTTTTGGATACGCTAGATTTTAGAATAGTTGATTCTCATTTGCTTGCACATGATTCTTTCTTGCCATATCATATAGATGATTGTGTTTGCATGTTTGTTATACGCTAGTCATGCTTTTCGATATATTTTTACTAGCGTTGTGACATCTATTTTTTGTATAAATTTTTGTTTTTTAAATTTTTTTTGAAAAATACAAAAAGGTTTTATTTTGATAAAATTTTGAGAAAATCCAAAAAGATTTTTGTATTTTGTTTGCACCGTTTATGGATGGACACTTAGGATGACCGAGTCACAACATCATTCCATTATTTTTCATGTGACTATTTGATAGTGTTTTGAGACAATAGGTCAATTCATCCACGTGCTTTACAACGTTTGGAATCATTGAGATGTAATTTAGTGTTACTTCCTACATGTTTGACTCATGATTTTCTTTATTACACACATGCACGGATTTGTTTGATTATTATGCTTGTCTTATCACATGTTGGTTGGGTGTTTTCACTTCAATCCTGTCCTTTAAAACGAACCAAGCGCGATAAATTTTGATAAGAAAATTGTGCATATAAGAACCGTTTTGTGAGTTTGCGTGCTTTGTTTAAAAACGGGGAAGGGCTGCGAAAGTTTCATTTTGCCTTTGCAAATACTAAGCCACCGTTAAATTGGACCTAAAAAATGGAGGAATTTTATTATCCGGGGTCCAAAGAGGTTTAAAAGAGCCCGAAAATTTTTAAAGGCAATAAAAAGAAATTCATGCCAATTATGGGTCATTTAGGTTTTTGCACCAATTCTCCAAAGTTTGATAATTTAGATTATCTCTAAAAGAAAATATATATGAGGGAGTTTGGTTGGAGAATTAAAATGGGTTTGCACGTCCTTGAAATTCTTGAAAAAGCGCTAAATAGTTTTGGACGCTATTGGTGGGGAAATCATTTAGGCTTTGATTTGTTGATTTGCATAAGACGATGTCATCTAAATTCAACAATCTTTTCACCTAAGGATACTTTTGATGTTCATTCGTTAGGGGTACACATATGCATCGTGCACATATGCTTGATTGAGTTGATTTACCTATCGAATGTGTTTACACCCATTCATTCCATTTCCATGACTTGGTTGTTTTAGTTTAAATCCATGGTGTGATTTTTTGTATCCTGTTTTTGTATAAAAAAAATTGAAAAATCCAAAAATAGTTTGTCAAATTTTTGGGGACATACCTTTGCATGCGCGTAACTTGATCTTTGTTTGCTATGCATTTTGTCGTGACACTCCATGTTTTGATTTTTTCTTCTTATCTGTCTATTTGGGGACATCATAAAAAGGGGGAGAAAAAATTATCTGTTATGGGGGAGTTTTTGCATTATGGGGGAGAATTGATTATTAATGCTTTATTCTTATATCATTTCAAACTCGATGCGTCACGAAGGTTTTTGCTTTATCTCATGTGTGTAGGTACGAAGAGTGAAGATCATGATGCTGCACACCCTGATGAGAAAAGCTTTGAGAGTTTTGATGTTGAAGAAAAAATTTAAGAACTTGCAAATTTTTACCTTTTTAGTTTTGGGATTAATGGGAGTGTAGATTTGTATAGGCATTTTGATTTTTGATAATTCGAATGTTTTTATGTATGTACCGGCATAGACATAGGGGGAGATTTGTAAGGGCATATTTTTAATAAGTCCATCACAATTAATTATGTCATATACCGCTACAAGTCGTCGAAGAATTGAAGAAGTTTTCATCTACAAAAGACGAATCTGAATTACAAGTGGTCTTCAACATTCCAGCCCAATAATATGAACTTTGGTAAGATATTGTTTTAAAGTTTCATTTACATTTCATATTAAGAGTGATGGGATATTTTTAAAAAGGTTTTAAAAAGCTTTTATATAAAAATGTTTTTAAAGAGGTTTTGTAACTATTTGTGAAAAACTGCTTCAGCAGGTAACGTTCCTCGATTTCGATGCCAAGGTCGTTCAAGCGAGATCTCAATCTCGTTCGAACAATAATGGGAAGTCGCGCGTAATCGTTCGAACGACACGCGATTGTGACACCCTGCCTAATTAAATACCGGGTGATCTGTCATATATCCAATTAAAACAGGTTTCTCACCTGGTTCATTCTTAGCATCATTGTCAAAAACTTTTTAAAACATTACTAACCACCTAGTATTCAAAAAGCCGATGTCAAAATTTTTATTTTTTTATTTAACAATCAACAACAAAACATTATTACATAAATACATCCCATGAAAATAGTAATATAAATCCATCCACAATATAAAAGTCTGGAATGGAATAATACCGAATAAACCATCGGTTTTAAAATCCAATATAAAGTCCAACATGAATAAAAGTCTGAATACAAGGTCTGACTGTCATAAATGAAATAACTGTGGGCAACATACCCGAATAAAGTACTGCCGTACACCCTACACTAGGAGTGAAGTAACTGAATTGTCTAAGTCCAAATCCTGCAAGCATCCACAAGTGTTGGAGCTACGCATCCCTAGAATAGATCATCCTGCTTGGCGTCCCTATGACTGGACACCTAAAAAGTTTTGGAAAAAGGTTTTGCAAGTACGGGTGAGAGCCCAAGTAAAAATCATTTAAAAACATTTAGCAAGTAATTAAATAACAGTTTAAATGAACAGTTATTAGATAAACATGTTAGGTTGTGAACACTCCCTTGAGTTCCTCATCTCTCATCTATAATGCGCGCCTAACGTTTGCTACTCGACCCCACCTAGTCAATTCTAGCCAATCTAACTAGGCAGTCATTATCTAATAAACCCAAATCAATATAGCTCATACGTACTGCCCATACAGTACGCTATCGAATACCCTTAATAATTAACATCTCTCTTATGTTATTATTAAATCCCAGTTATCCTTTCTACATAGGTTATTGTTCAAACTTTACCATTTAAGTTTCTCTACTAAAACTTTATTTTAGATATTCACTAACTATCTTCCTACTATTCACACATTAGCAGCTTCATCATTATATAGATATACCCTATCTAAGCTCCCTACTAATTACTCTTTAGTAGATTAATCGTTCTTTAGATACATACTATCTCGTCTCTCTACTAGCACACATAAGTAGATTATTCGTGTTGTATATATATTTTACACACCATATATAATATAAGTACACACTCTGCTATTATATCCTTGTATCACACATTAAGGGCTATTGGTTCGTAATGTTACCCTAACCCCAATAGTTATTCCATATGTATTGGTTCAGAATGTTACCTCGACTCCAATATTCAAATTACTTTTAGTTTAGATACACACAACTAACTAGTTTGAAATCATAACTCTGCTACCCATAACTCATAGCGTCCACCCGTATTTCCATGCAAATACATTTATTAAATATATATCCATTTCTCTTTAATATGGGCAAGGCTTTTCAAATTTTAGGATTAAGTGTTCACATACTTAAGTCAAATAAGATTTCACTATCTTTCTCGTCCATTAGTTTTACACAGTATATATATATATATATATATAACATGGCACCTCCCAGACCCAGCTGCGGTGCCAACTGTAAAACATATCAAAGGTATATATATTTATCATCCATTATATCTATACTAGTATGGCACCCCTAGGCACAACTGCGGTGCATGCATACTCTGCTATCATGTACGGGTACATCTCTCGCTGTACAAGGGACTATTGGTTCGTCTTCTCTCACGAACCATATATATCAAATCACAAATATTGGAGGCGAACATAGTTCACGTATCCATGGGTCACGCACATACTTGTGCTCCCACAGTCAACAGATTTATCGACTCACAAATAAGCCCTTCACAATCCTATGTTCTTGAGGTACCAAATCTAAAATCCCCCCGAAGGCAACACATGATAAGATTGTCCTCTTTCGAACGCCAACCTCCCGTGATAGCAAGTATGGTAGGTATGTCATACACATAATAAACAATAATATAGGTACACATTCCACCTATATAAATATAACCTCAACGAGGTATTCACACAACCATATAATAATGATAGGTATTCACTCCACCTATATACATATATAATAACAATAGGGCATACACACATCCCATATCACAAGCATCATACATAGTATATTTATATCCCGAATATTCTACGTATTCCATAATTTATAACTTCGTTTACTACCGTACATTCCCGAGTATTTCTCACCACTCGATGGGTATCCTTTATTCCACATATAATATCAGAAGGTAAACTCTTTACCCCTACTGGTCTAAGTCCTCGTTCCTCTCGAATTCTTTTAACTCGAATTATCCTTCAATTTATATTTTTCCTCTCTATTAATCCAAATTAATTTAGCCCTTAAACTTCCCTCGTAGGCCACGCCTAAAACCCAAACTAGGGCCTCTGGTGTTTTAATATAATTACCTTATATTAGAAATTAAATGTAACACCCCGCCCGCCCGGGGAGAGCGAACGGAGCGCTAATGAGATAAAATAAATCCAAATCCACAAGTGACAAGGTATAGAGCATCTAAGTCCCACAATAACAAAAGAGAAACTACTAATCTCAATCTCTTCAAATTAAATACCAAATCTCTCGAATTACATACAACAACTAACTCGAAAATAAAATACAAATCTCCAAAGCTCTATATATCAAAATAATACAAATCTTTCCCAAACAATCCTCGCTAAAATCAATCTCCATAACGCCCCAAAATCCGCTCTAACCTACCACTAAAAGAAAATATGGGGAAGTACACAATACGACAATAAAGATGCTCAACAAATATATGTTAGCGATGAATAAAACGTAACAACACGAGTACGAATATTCAAATCAAAATGCAAATCTCAAAGCATTTATCAATATAATTTCTCAACAACACATTAACCAGGTCACCAGGCCTCACCCCATCCGCATATGCTTTATCAAGACATAGCCCGGGAATAGGTATTTTGGCGGGTTCATAACATTCGTGCCATATTAAAATCTCATGACAACGTGCTCGACAATAATATAATGATACCACATGAATCAAAATAATTTCAACAATTATTTTCTAGATTTCAATGAATTTATCAATTCAAATATGAGTTCAATTAACAAGAATTCAAAGAGAACGACACTCGCGAGATTTAAGGAGCATATTGTGTAAAACCCCATACCTCAAACCATGATGAGAAACCAATGATCACATCCTCAAGATCAACACAAAAGATCTACAAAATCTCCTCCGAGAACCTCCAACAAAATAGCCCCAAGAACACCTCTAATCTAAGGTTGGAACTCACAAATCTCAAGGGCCAAAGTATAATTAAAAAGGATAGGAATATAAAATATATTTGCTGCCAAAAGTAGTTTAAAAAGGGTTGCCCACGACTCCTTTTATAATGCAAAGAAATGAAGAGTTGGAAGCCAAAAGACTCCTTTAAATAAGGCAAAGAAATGAAGTGTTGGAAGCCAAAATAACTCTTGAAAATTACTTGTTGTTCACGAAATCTGGGGAGGTCGATCAATCGATTTGTGGAATTAGTTTAGTTTTATCGATATTAGCGCTCCGTTCGCTCTCCCCAGGCGGGCGGGGTGTTACATTAAATCCCACAAATTAATTCCAAACGATTTCCAAAGGTCCTAACCAAAAAGGAAATTATTGGCCAAAACTGGGTAACCGAATCGATTAGAAAATTTTCTGGCAGATTAAACATCTTGTAGTAAAATATCGATTACTCCCTCTACAGAACTCCGATTGACATAATTAAAATCTCATTTGAAAGATAAGACATAGGTATTTCTAAGAATGTATGGATCTCACTCTAATTCTAAGTACAATTTAAATGGCATACGTTTAAAGTTACGTCAAGAATTCTGGCAGTTACTATGCTGGCAGATCAAACACCCTATAGTAAAACATCGATTTCTCCCTCTACGGAACTCCGATTGACCTGATTCAAAGCTCATTAGAAAGACAAGACAAAGACCTTTACAAACATGTATGGATGTAACTTTAATTCTAAGTAAGATAAAAATGGCATATGTTTAAAGTTACATGAATAATTGTGGTAGATTGACATCTTGTGTTTATCAATTAAACCCTAAGTCATTCAAGATTCATGTTCTTCAATCAAGAACCCATCAAGATTCAATCTTAATCATCAAATATATTCTAATATCAGTTTATCTCCGTATAGAGATAAATTTCCAATGAAAATTTACACAAAAACATCAAAGATTCAACCCAAGAATGAAATTATCCTTTAATTGACATAAAACCAAAATTTTCTCATGTTCATCAACTTTATAAATCAAGAACTCAGATTTATGTATTATTAATCAACCCAAACCCACTAATTTCATATTATCATTATTAAGGAACATCTCTACATGCATTCCCACTTTAGTTTATGAATTAAACCCTCCTAAATTCATATAAAACTTCCAAAAGCATGAAATCACACTCTAATCTACATGGGTAGTATAACATGCTTAATATAAATTGCCATTTAAATACTTACCTCTCAATAGCAGGTCTGAATTTCATTAATATGATGGGGTGATTGTTCTCTCCTCGCTCTGATCTCGATTCCGTTGCGTTCGGGGTGAAAAACTGTGTAGGAAGCTTTGGCTTTCTCTTCCTCTTCCTCTTCAATGGCCTCTCTTCTATTGTGATTGTGTTAACCCTAGACCCTTCTCTCTAATGGCAGATATACACTTAATATTTTCGGAGTTCTCTAAACCTCCAACTCCCGAATGACTGAAATACCCTTAAACGATGCCGGGTTAGTCCAAAATCATCCCGGGACCCAAACTGTACACCCGAGTACACTTTTTCGACTATTTTGACCCTTTTGGAACCAACCATAACCTCAAAATCACCATTCGAGTCAGTTTAAAAAATCATTTTAATTCCACCTTAAAATATCGAACGCGTGAAATTAAACTGATTTACTCTCAATTACCGAATTAAATAATTTCTCTAAATTAAATAAATTCCAAATCACCGAATCAAATTAATTCCAAATCATCGATTTAATTAAATGCTAGATCACCAATTTAATTTAATTAAATATCCTCAGAAATATGGGGTATTATATACTTTCCTCCTTACATTCGAATTTCGTCCTCGAAATTTGAATAAGTCTAGTACTCCTAGGTTTCGACACTACCTTAAACGTAGACTCTAAAGATCACTGCATATATTTCTACCCCTCCCAATTGCGGGTCATATAAACATCTCCACCAACCAGGGCACCCAAGCAACCTATAAATATGCATAACTTCATCGATGCTACCTGGCTCCACTAGCCTCTCATTATCGTATAGTTACTATCCTTTAGATATCAATTTATAAATAAATAATACTCAAGGTACGAAACCCATGTCTTAATGGCTAATCATCGCCCCACTCCCAACATTGTGCTAAGCTTCATGTGTGGGACGTCTCGCAAAGAGAAATTCAAACAAGGAACCCTCCCAATACACTACTGCCTAGCATTGTCGGTCATTGAGATCTGTTAGGCCCTCAGTCCATATTACGTACCCTCAAATAACCGTCTTTTGACATAAAAGTATAATCGTCCACTCGCATGCTACACAAGATAACATATATCCCGACGCCTTTACTATCACTAGTTTCTTAGCGCTAAAAAGTCACGAGCTATATCTCTTCGCTCGACAATAAGCCTTTCTACCCTAAATCACATCAGTAACCGTCCCTGCGCACCGGGATTAATTATGACTAGACAACATACACACAAAAGTCTACTACACAATATATATATATATATATATATATATAGGATCAACCCTCTTTCAGGTGATGCCTCACAAATAAATCATACTCTGGGACAGCGAACACGAGATCTCACTATCACAATCTATGATCGCTCAACCCATTGCTAACCAGTCAACTCTCGTAAGTAGTCTACCCTATTTTCATAACTCTCAAAAGCAGTAAACTAATATATAATATAAATGTCCTCTTAGTGCATTCTCTTAGCCCAATTCCTCTATCGAAAACCTCGCTCCTCAGACGGTTGTTGTGCCCTACTGACACCATTCCTTTATATTTTTCCAGTCTGAGTAGTCTCACTTTCTCACTATGGACAAGTTCAATATAGGTAGTCCAACTCTCTATGTATAGGACACATTATTGTATCTTCTATTTATCTCTGGCCCCACTTGCCACGCCGGGGTGTCCTTCTCTCAGGCTTGGTAGTCTTGTTCCCGATTGCTACCCCTACTATCCCTTTGGCTTGACTGGCCCTATGGAACTCGTTGTTGGCCTCGATGACCGTGATTGAATTCATCATCACTTGGTAGGAGTTCAATTAGTATGAATCATTTCAATGGGTTCCCGACTGGGTATGACCTCTTGTGGTGCTTCACTATCACCGTTTAATCCATTCTTGCTCTTCGACTAAATTCTCCAACCCCCTTGGCTCCCCTCTCATGGAAGCGTTGATAAATTCATGTAATCGACACTAATCATTCTAGCCAGATCTCCTATCCAGGCTTGTATATTCAACTCACAAGTCCATTATCAACTTAAAGAACCTTTATTTTCTTCGTATTCCCCTTTGTCGGTTACGAAGTTCCCTCAACAAGTCAGCTCATTTCTCACAATCGGCCTATAACTCGCTCACTTGTGATAAGTTTCAAAACTCAATTTACATCTATGTTTGAACAACATATGGAATATCTATTAATAAAATTTCACTCAAATTTCTCGTTTAATCCCATATACTCCTTATATATGGTAACTGACTCTCGTCACTTTATGAGGCCCCTAAGAGCTCAAAAATTTCCGCTCGAAATTTTAATCTCGAGTGTCGCTACACTCTGCCCTACACAATTGCCTTTGGATTTTATCATTCCATTGGCCTATTACTCTCCTTTTTTTCCTTATAGATGACTCTCCCAAAGAGTCCCTCTATTTCCACCCACCTCTTATCGACAGCACTGGGTGAGTCTAGAATTTGCACCAACATTATCTATAAAAGGGCTTGGGAAAACTTCTCCTCCCGAGTGATTTTCCTATTGTCACCATCCTGAACAATAATCACGGTGACTTCCATCTCAATCACCATTCCCAGAATACTATAGGTCTTTCTGCTGAGCCTCTCCTCCTATAGTCCTTCTAACGGCCCTCACTAGTCGTTTTATAATGTTCGGTGTATGAAGTCCAACCAAACTCGTATATGAATCACATCAACTATATATAATGGCAGGAGAACATAATCTCATACGTCGAGAAATACAACAATCCTATCATAAGGCTCTATATCAAAGAACGCTATGCTGAAACGTGAAAAGCCGCACAAATCCTAAGGACACTAGAACCTGATGCTCTGATACCATCTGTGACACCCTGCCTAATTAAATACCGGGTGATCAGTCGTATATCCAATTAAAACAGGTTTCTCATCTGGTTCATTCTTAACAACACTGTCGAAAACTTTTTAAAACATTACTAACCACCTAGTATTCAAAAAGCCGATGTCAAAATTTTCATCTTTTTATTTAACAATCAACATGAAAACATTATTACATAAATACATCCCATGCAAATAGTAATATAAATCCATCCACGATATAAAAGACTGGAATGAAATAATACCGAATAAACCATCGGTTTCAAAATCTAATATAAAGTCCAACATGAATAAATACAAGGTCTGACTGTCATAAATGAAATAACTGTGGGAAACATGCCCGAATAAAGTACTGCCCTGCAACCTACACTAGGAGTGAAGTAACTTAATTATCTAAGTCCAAATCCTGCAAGCATCCACAAGTGCTGCAGCTACGCATCCCTAGAATAGATTATCCTGCTTGGCGTCCCTGTGGCTGGACACCTAAAAGGTTTTGAAAAAAGGTTTTACAAGTACGGGTCAGAGCCCAAGTAAAAATCATTTAAAAACATTTAGTAAGTAATTAAATAACAGTTTAAATGAACATTTATTAGACACACATGATAGGTTGCGAACACTCCCTTGAGTTCCTCATCTCTCATCTATAATGTGCACCTAACGTTTGCTACTCAACCCCACTTAGTCAATTCTAGCCAATTTAACTAGGCAACCATTATCTAATAAACCCAAATCAATATAGCTCCTCCGTACTGCCCATACAGTACGCTATCGAATACCCTTAATAATTAACATCTCTCTTATGTTATTATTAAGCCCCAGTTACCCTTTCTACATAGGTTATTGTTCAAACTTTACCGTTTAAGTTTCTCTACTTAAACTTTATTTTAGATATTCACTAACTATCTTCCTACTATTCACACATTAGTAGCTTCATCATTATATAGATATACCCTATCTAAGCTCCCTACTAATTACTCTTTAGTAGATTAATCGTTCTTTAGATATATACTATCTCGTCTCTCTACTAGCACACATAAGTAGATTATTCATGTTGTATATATATATATTATTTTAATTCCACCTCAAAATATCGAACGCGTGAAATTAAACTGATTTACTCTCAATTACCGAATTAAATAATTTCTCTAAATTAAATAAATTCCAAATCACCGAATCAAATAAATTCCAAATCATCGATTTAGTTAATTCCTAGATCACCAATTTAATTTAATTAAATATCCTAAAAAATAAGGGGTATTACAGCGATCTCGTTCGCACAAGATGTGATTCTCATTTGAGCGAGATGACTTTTTGGCTGACACGCTACTGTAATGCTTATCCTTTGACCAACTCAAATTTTGTATAAAAAGGGGTCCTGGCAGCCTAGAAAAACGTGGAGAACAGTTTTAACTTTTAAGAGCCTTATTCTTTTGAAACTTTTGTGTATCTGCCGAGATTTAATTCAATACCTTTTGGCAGAAAGTTATTCTCCAACAATTTTAAGGGTTCAAATGTTTTGTTTTTAATTCACAAAATCCCAATTACTTTTATGTGAATTGTTTTGTGGAACCCAAGAACATATTTTGCTTTTATTCATACTTTTTGGGGAGAGCTCTACAACTGACAGTTGCGTGCTATTATGGAGGGAGTACTTATAAAGTCCGTAACTTATGAAGGAGTCGTGTTCTTCTTCACTGCTGCCCTCCTGGAAAGGAAAAGTTCCAGCAGAGACATCGTAACCGACACCTGGGGGTATTTCGTATGTCACCCTATTTCATTGTAATCCGTGTAAGCCGTTGTCTTACAAAATTATAGTGAAATAAAAGGTTTTTTTTCCTTTGGGGGATTTTTCCTTAAGCTCGTGTCACATGCTTAATTTATTTATGGGTTGACACACGCACTTTTAGATGCATGTTTAGGAGTTGGATTAATTTGGTTTAAAAATAGACTCTAATTAAATAAGTGTGCCAAATTAAATATTTGCATATTTAATCAATTATCACACAGTCGCACTTCTCAATACATTCTCTCTATACCGAAATAATTAAAGTATGAATTCTCATATAATTTTCCCAAAATGCTTTCCTATTTGAATTTACTAATTGGTAGTTTCTCTCACTCTAATAAACCGACAAACTCAGAACTGGACTTTAAGAAAATTCCCAGAAATTCACCCTGTCGTTTGAACCAGAATGACATTTCGTTCGAACTACTTCCAATGTCGTTCGAACCACTTCTCATGTCGTTCGAACGACTTCGCGCGAGATCCCCATCTCGTTTGAACCACTTCGCGCGACTTCGCGCAAGACCTACTGCTTCGTCTTCTTCTCCAAATTTCAGCGTTTTCACCATTTTTGAACCTAAAAACCTCTAAGATTCAACACCCAACATCTCATCATCAATATCCATCAACTCCTAATAGGTTATAAATCATTCCTAACCTCCTAAGATCATCAAGAGTTCGAATTAAAAGCATGTATTTATCCTCTTTTTTTCAGAAAATTATATACATGATATCTTCAAGAACACACCAATGATTCTCAGAATTTCTTCAACAACTTAATGATTATTTATTGGATTATTATCTTCCTACATCAGAGGGCAGCTACAGCGGAAATATTGCGACTTCTCAAATAAAATCCAGTTTTTAATTAAACCCAAATTTTAGTTAAACCCTAAGACATGCATCTAGATGATTTATCAAATAAAATATAGCATGCAGGATAAAAACAAACAATTTCAGGGAAAATCCCCCAAAGGGGAAAAACCTTTTATTTTCACTATAATTTGTAAGAAAACGGCTTACAATCGGATTACAATGAAAATACAGTGACTAAGAAATACCCTCAGGTATCGAATTCTGTAGTCGGCGGCTTGAAATATCCCTTTCTAGGAGGGCTGCAATGAAGAAGAGAAACGGCTTCTCCACAAGTGTGTGACACAGAAATACCCGCAGGTGTCGGTTCTTATGTCGGTGGCTGGAATTTTTCCTTTCTAGGAGGGCAGCAGTGAAGAAGAGAACGGCTTCTCCACAAGGGTTGAACAATAGCTAAGCTTCTGTTCTAGGGTTCTAAAAGATTCACAAAAGTAATTGGGATTTTTGGTGTGAATAAAAAAGATGTTTTGCACATCAAAAAGGTGAAGACTTAGAGTATTTAGGACTCTGAAAATCGTCTTAAAAAGTCTTAGAAAACAACTCCCCGAAGTTGGCTTAAATAAGAAAACTTTGAGCCTAAAAAATCTCAAACAGATCTGGCCGAATTTATCCCAGGCGGACCGGTCCGGCTTGGGGGCGGATCGGTCCGACCTCGGATCGGTTCTTTTAAATTTTGGCTTCTTCGGTTCGCAATCGGTCCGGGGTTTACTGGATCTGCAGCAAGCGGATCGGTCCGGTTGAGGGGTGGACCGGTCCGGCTTCCCAGAAAAATAAAAAACTTTTAAAAGCCTCATTTTGCTTGAAAAAACTTACTTCTTATTTTTATAAAAAATATTTTATTAAAATTTTCCAATACTAAATATGAACTTTAAGGAACGTAAAAACAAAATTTTACCAAGTTCATTCTCGCAGAGGCTATGATGTTGAAGATGCTTTGATATTCGGATCCGTTGATGTAGATGCAATCTTGAGTTTCTTCAACGGTGTAACGGCGTACGACATACAAATTGATAATGGACAAAAATGTCCTTACACTACAACATGAGTTTGATTCCTATATATTCCCATTTTTCAGAAATCAATCCACAACTCTATCTTTATCTTCCAAACATATAAAATCTCATCTTTTCAGTAACTATCCTAACATGGATAATGTACTAACTTCATTGCAATTATCAAATACTTGCCTCTAATGAAGGTCTGATCCTTTGGGGTTGTATAGCACAGGTGGTTCTCCCCTTCTCCGATCACTTCCGGTGGTGGTTGGTGGTGGTGACCTTTGACCCTTGATTCTCCTCCTTTCCAAGCAAGCTTCTCTATTTCCCAAGCACCCTTTCACTTTCTCTAAAAGACGACCTCTCAATTTTGTGTAGAAAAGATGAATGAACCTACGTATAACTAATCTCCAAATATTTATAATAAGACAAAATCCGAAATCACTATTCACCCTCCTGTAAAATGATCGAAATTCCCTTTTTGGTTGTCTTTTCATTTCCAAATGACCCGAGACCCAAAACCAACATCCAAATGGTCTTTTCTGACTATTTCTACCGTTCCGGATGCAACGACGCACTTGAAATGACTATAAGGTTGATGTAAAAATAAATTTCCTTTTTAATTTAATAAATTTGTCCCAACATGTCCCAAACCGCGTCCGACTAAAAATTCAAATTACCGAATTAATATCACACAGCCATATCAATAAAATCACATTCATATATTACCCAAATATCTTTAAGTAATATTCAGAATCATCCATTTTAATATCCACAATTCGGATAAAATCCAAATGAATTAATTTATAATAAAATCCAATTAATCCATTAATTTAAAATATAACACATTTTTAGAAGTCATTAAAATTATAGGGTATTACATTTGGGTGTTTGAGTGAGAAACGAAATATATGGATTTTCTCGACGGACGAACAAGCATGTGTTTTTTGTTATTGGGGGAGAAAACCTCCCCACTGTTGGCGATCAATGACACATTTGTTAATAAGAATAAACTTTAAGATAAACAAACATCAATTGTAGCGATGAGATCGATAATAAGTGACTTTATGATTTGAAAATCGTTCCATCCAAAATGGTTAAACATTGAGAAGAAAGCATAAAAGTGGATGAAGAAGAGTGTATAAATTGGGATGACAAGAGTGGTGTTAAAGAATGAGAATGGTGATAAAGAAAGATGAGAAGATGGAGAAAGCATCGGTGAGATGTGAAGGCTGGGGAAGGAAGAAAAAAATTAAAGAAGGGGAGAAAAAAAGTGGAGAGCTTTGTGAGAGACGGACGGACAATATTTTTCAATCTGTAAAGGAAACTCCTAAAAGTAGTTTGATAATATATATATATATATATATATATATATATATACACTTCACATATTGCGTTAACGTATATCACTTTATTTTTCACATATACATATTGTTCATCTCTTCACCCTCTAGTAACAACCTAGTACAATCATGTGTATATAATTGTGTTTATATACACAAGCATACAAGTTGCAAGTAGAAAATATACCAAAAGCTAAAATAGTAATTAATCCGTAAAAGAAATTGTAAGGAAAATAAAAAAGATAAATAGGGTATGAATTATAAACGAGTATACTGATGAACTCAATAGTGGAGACTAACCCTAACAGGGAAAGAAATTTGGCAATAGTAAAAGCATGCAATAGTGGTCTATACTGAGGGTTAGTTTTAAAGGGTTAGACCTTTCAGCAATTAAGTATGGGAGTGGGGGTGCAGAGAATGATATATCGAGAAATCAACTAGGATAGGAATGAGATAAGGGAGGTGATAAAAGAAAATGAGGCGTAGTGATTGGAAGAATGAGAAATAGTAATGAAGACATGCATAATAATTTTCATGTTAATTTAAGAGAGAGATAACTTTCGCTAGTTTATATTGATAATATATAATAATATGTGACGTAGGAGGTTCATAACTATTATTGAGGACCGCATTTTTTATCATTTCCTTTTTGTAAAATATAATTTATTGGTGGTGCATATAGCATTTTGCATGTTATGTATTATCGTTATCCTTTTATTATTAAGTTAACCTCAAAAATTAAAAGTTTTGCCTAGTTTAAAAACAACTACAAACGTCACGTTTATTAAGCAAATGTTATTTTTACTTTAAGCGTGTTTTTACTTATTGAACCAACTTTTATTTCATTATTTTTTAATATTTAAAACAATATATGACTTAATGTATATTTTTTGTCGATATATACATGGTTGGTGACTTGATCAAAAGTCTGTGATGAAATGAATTAATCAATAATAATTAAATGTTTGATAATGATCAATTAGGTTTAAATATGGTTCAATGTGAATCGGGATAACAAGTGTGTGTTTTGGGTTAAAGTCGACGAGTTTTATTTTAGCAATTCTCCGGTAAGGAATGCCCCTGAACTAAAGAGACTGTAAGAAAAGCTAAAACTTTAGGGGACCAAAGCCTTTCTCGGTAACTTACTAGGAAAATGAGGGTGTACTTAGCGTAACCTCCAAGTAAACGTATATTGCAACTAAAATAATTGTTGAGCTTACAAAAGATCACTAGAGTTTAAGATAAGATCAAGGCGAGTACGTGACATGACACGTAACATTGAAAGGTCAAGGCAGTGTAGTCGTTCGAATATCACATACCTTCTAACGTATAATCAATAAAGATGATGATCATATTTGGCTGAATATAAGTATATTGTTAATTTATTACATTAAAGATAAGATAAGATCAAAGCTGGTAACTGATGGCCATAAAGAAGATTTGGAATTGTAGAACACTTGTATCTATAAATTTGTGATATCCCCAATGATTTGGGGTACGATTTTGTCGCACTCTTGTAACCACGGTCTAGACTCTTTTATCCATTAATAAAGCTATTTCATCCATTCTCCATGGACGTAGACATGCCAACCTTCGAACCACGTAAATACTTATGTATTTTTCATATAGCATATATATACTAGGATCGAATTTTAATATTGTAATTATCATGGGTTTAATATCCCTATAATTTGGTGCCATTTGTGGGAAAATTGATTTAAATCCACACTATTGAAGAATATTAGCCTTTACTCAATATGAGTGTCCACTAGTCATACCGTTCTCATAACAGGAGTTACATTCAATTTAAAATACGAATTGTGCGTAAGGAACGAACTACTTCAAGGTTCCCTCAAAATCCTAGTTAAACAAGGTCAAAGGGACATACGCCATGGAGGTTTGGCCCCACTTGACGATATAGAAATCTCTCTATATAACCTCCTTCCGGGAAGGTAATGCCATGGCTAGTCAACCTTTATGAATAAAAACTGAATGACCTAGATAATGAAATTGATCAGTTGAGGAGGCAACTAACTGAGAAATCTAAGGAGTGTGGATCTATCTCTCATAACCTCGAACTCCATAGGAGGAGGGGGGATCCAGTTCCTGTGCACTACAAGCCTAACCACGATGACATGGCTTATACATCAAATAACCCATAAGTGATATAAACCAATTGTCCTTGTGTAGATTTCATGTCAGTTCATTGTACTATTTTGTCATAATTATGCACTTGTTTGGCCACCCAAATCCAACCACAATAATTATTTGGGCATCAATCGCAAAAATTTGGTAGTGATATCTTTAAGGATTCATTAAAATGAATTGTAGTGATATTTTCAAGTTGTATGAGAGATTATGATTAGTCAAGATTTTTATGCCTAGGTGGGGATTTTTCCTCATAAATATATCTCGTGATTCATTTGTGTGTTATTTACTTTGATTATCACTTGCTAGCAGACACAATACCTAGATATATATTGGATATATGAAGATCCATTGGAATTAAACCTAGTAAATCCATTTAGTAAATTTTTATCACACTTAACACTACACTATATTCTGAGAATGGTCACTGCTAAAGTCCCTAACCAAGATTGTGGGTCATGGCCAAATGTCGTGACTATTTCTGGCATGACCATTTTGGTGGGTCACGGCCAAAATCCCTGACCAAATAAAGGGTCAGGCACGTGGTCGTGGACTATAGCCATGACCCATACACACAGTTCGCCACGACCTAAGGCCATGACCCATCCTTTAATTTATGCGACTGGTCACGGCTTATAGAGAAAAATATTCAATCATAAATGCGTTACAATTAATAAAGTCAATGTCCTTTTTTAAAACAGGGTCATTAAACCTTGTGGGTGAGTTGATGAATCCTTAAATCTATTGCCTTTAAATGGGATTGCATTGAAGAAGCTTGAATATATATATATATATATATATATATATATATATATATATAGAGAGAGAGAGAGAGAGAGAGAGAGAGAGAGAGGGGGGGGGGGGGGGGGGGGAGAGACAAAAGAAAGAGAATTGAGGAGAATTATGAAAGAGATGGGAAAGAAATGGCTAACCCTCACCCCTCTCCCTCCCTCATTTGTAACTTTCGTTGGTGATGTGTTATGCTTGTGTTCCAAGTGTAAGGATTCTAATAATTGAAGACAAGAAACAAATTGCACATCCGGATATGAGGAGGGATTAGAGAAAGAGTAATGGATTTTGGATGGAGCTACTAGTTTACAACTCACCACTTCTTTATGGTGTTTATGGATTTGCAATCAAAACACAATTGAATTTGCATAGTAAATGTCCTAATAAGTATGTTTCTAAATTAATAATTTTATTATTACTAAATCCATAATGCATTTGTGTATTTTCTATATGCAAATTTATATTGTCATTTAAATATGCGGTATTAGGATATTATTGGACAATGGTCGACCGTAGTGATTCAGATGTAAGGAAAACTCGAGTTTTATATGAATGAAGGAGATGGAGGTAGTTCAGATTTTATATGAATGAAGGGGATGGAGGCAGTAGATAATATGGACGATTTATCGCAAGCAAATGATCAGAGATGGAGGTGGGAGGTTTGGGTGTTTGAGTGAGAGGTGAAATATATGGATTTTCTCGACGAACGAACAAGCATGTGTTTTTTTGTTATTGGGGGGGGGGGGGGGGAGAAAACCTCCCTATGTTTGGAAATCAAGGGCACGTTTGTTAATAAGAATAAACTTTAAGAGAAATAAACATCAATTGTTTCCTAATTTAGCGATGAGATCGATAAGAAGTGACTTTATGATTTGAAAATCGTTTCATCCGAAATGGCTAAACATTGAGAAGAAAGCATAAATGTTGATGAAGAAGAGTGTATAAAATGGGATAAGAAGAGTGATATTAAAGAGTGAGAATAGTGATAAAGACAGATGGGGAAGATGGAGAAAGCGTCAGTGAGATGTGAAGGCCGGGGAAGGAAGAAAAGAATTAAAGAACGGGGAGAAAAAAAGTGGAGAGATTTGAGAGATAAAGGCAGACATTATTTTTCCATCTATAAAGGAACCCCCCCAAAGTAGTTTGATAGTATATATATATATATATATATATATATATATATATATATATATATATATATATATAAAAACTATTATACCGATGAAGTCAGTGGCAGATACTAACCCGAACGGGGAAAGAAATTTGGCGGTAATAAAAGCATGCAATAGTGGTCTATATTGAGGATTAGTTTTAAAGGGTTAGACCGTTCAACAATTCATCATAGGAGTGGGGGTGAAGATAATGATATATTGAGAAACCAACTAGGGTGGGAATGAGACAAGGGAGGTGATAAAAGAAAATGAGGTATAGTGATTAGAAGAATGAGAAATGGTAATGAAGACATACATAATCATTTTCATGTTAATTTAAGAGAGAGACAACTTCCTCTAGTTTATATCAATAATATATAATAATATGTGACGTAGGAGGTTCATCACTATTATTGAGAACCACATTTTTTGTCCTTTACTTTTTATAAAATATGATTTATTGGTGGTGCATATAGCATTTTGCATGTTGTGTATTATCGTTAGCTTTTTATTATCAAGCTAACCTCAAAAATTAAAAGTTTTGCCTAGTTTAAAAACAACTACAAACGTCACGTTTATTAAGCAAATGTCTTTTTTACTTTACGTGTGTGGTTACTTATTGAATTAACTTTTATTTCATTATTTTTTAATATTTAAAATAATATGTTACTTAAGGTACATTTTTTGTCGATATATACATGGTTGGTGACTTGATCAAAAGTTTGTGATAAAATAAATTAATCAATAATAATTAAATGTTTGATAATGATAAGTTAGGTTTAAATATGGTTCAAAGTGAATTGGGATCACAAGGGTGTGTTTTAGGTTAAACTCGACGAGTTTTATGTTAGCAACTATCCGGTAAGGAATACCCCTGAACTAAAGAGACTGTAAGAAAAGCTAAAACTTTAGGTGACAATAGCCTTTCTCGATAACTTATGAGAAAAATTAGGGGGTACTTAGCGTAAACTCAAAGTAAAAGGATATTGCAACTAAAATAATAGTCGAACTTACAGAAGATCATTAGAGTTCAAAGATAAGATTGAGGTGAGTATGTGACACGACACGTAGCATTGAGAGGTCAAGGCAGTGTAGTCGTCTGAATATCACATGCTTGCTAACGTAGAATCAAGAAAGGTGATGATCATATTTTGCTGAATATCAGTATATTGTCGATTTATGACATTAAAGATAAGACAAGATCAAAGCTGATAACTGATGGTCATAAAGAAGATCTGGAATTGTAGAACTCTTGTATCTATAAATTTGTGATAACCCTAATGATTTGGGGTACGATTTTTTGCACTCTTGTAACCACGACCTAAACTCTTTTATCCATTAATAAAGCTCTTTCGTCCCTTCTACGTGGATGCAGACAGGCCAACCTTCGAACCACGTAAATACTTGTGTGTTTTTCATACAACACTTATATACTAGGGCCAAATTTTAATATTGTAATTATTGTGGGTTTAATATCCCTACAATTTGGTGCCTTTTGTGGGAAAATTGATTTGAATCCACACTATTGAAGAACACTGGCCTTTACTCAATATGAGTGTCCATTATCATACCGTACTCATAACGGGATTTATATTCAATTTGAAATACGAATTGTGAGCAAGGAACGAACTCCTTAAAGGTTACCCAAAAATCCCAGTGAAACAAGGTCAAGGGGATGTACGCCATGAAGGTTTGGCCCTAGTTGATGATATTGAACTCTTTCTATAAAACCTCATTCCAGGATGGTAATGCAACGGCTACTCAATCCTTATGAATGACAACCAAATAAATGAGACTATGAAATTGATCGGTTGAGGAGGCAACTAACTGAGAAATCTAATGAGTGTGGATTTATCTCCCATAACCTCGAACTCCATAGGAGGAGGGGGGATCCAGTTCCCATGCACTACAAGCCTAATCACGATGACATGGCTTCTACATTAAATAACCCATATGTGATATAATCTAATCGTCCTCGTGTAGATTTCACGTCGGTTCATTGTACTATTAGTCATAATTACGCACTTATTTGGCCACCCAAATCCAACCATAATAACGATTTGGACAAAACTAGGCATCGATCGCAAAAAGTTGGTAGTGATATCTTTAAGGATTCATTAAAATGAATTATAGTGATATTTTTAATTGAATGAGATATTAGGATTAATCAAGATTTTTACCCTTAGGTGGGGATTTTTCCTCATAAATATATCTCGTGATTCATTTGTGTGTTATTTACTTGATTATCACTTGCTATCGACACAACACCTAGATATATATTGGATACATGAAGATCCATTAGAATTGAACCTAGGAAATCCTTTTAGTAAAAAAATTTCACACTTAATACTACTTTATATTGTGTGAATGCTCATGACCAAAGTCCCTGATCAAGATTGTGGGGCATGGCCAAAGGTCGTGACCATTTCTGGCGTGACCATTTTGGTGGGTCACACCCCAAATCCCAAACCAAATGAAGGGTCACAGACCATGGGGGTCACGGCACATGGTCGTGGACTATAACTGTGATCCAGACACACAATTGGTCACGGCCTAAGGCCATGACCCATCCTTCAACTTATGCAACTGGTCACGACCTAAGGCTGTGACCCAACCTTTAATTTATGTCACTGGTCACGGACTTAGATCGTGACCTATCCTTCAATTTATGCAACTAGTCACGCCACTGGTCATGGACTAAGATCGTGATCCAAACATTTTAAAATGACGAAACTCACGTTCCAAGTTACGGCTCGTATCCTGACCCTGTTTATACGTGACAAAAAAAATAGAGATGGTCATGGACTTTACTCGTGACCATTTTTAACTATATTAAAAAAATTCAGCAAAACTGGACCGTGCTCTCAAATCGAGGGTTTCGTGACCACGGGGTCGGTTCCTACGAGTTACATTGGTCCCGTGCGAGGTGTTGGTATCGCTCATTGGGCCGTTTGGGGGCATTACGGGGTTTCGCCCTTAACGGCATATTTTCAAGCCTAAGTGTGGATATTTATCATAATTGGGTCGTGCTTTCAAATTGAGGGTCCCGTGGCTACGGGATCGGGTTCAACGAGTTACATTGGTCCCGTGCAAGGTGTTGGCACCTCTCAGGGGGCGTTTGGGGGCGTTATGGGATTTCTCCCTCTAGCGACACATTTCCAAGCCTAAGTTAAAATTGGGTCGTGCTCTCAAATCGAGGGCTCCCGTGAAGAGGGGGTCAGTTCTTATGAGTTACATTGGTCCCGTGCGAGGGGTTGGCACCGCTCATGGGGCCATTTGGGAGGCATTACGGTGTGTCGCCCTCTAATGTCACGTTTTCAAACCCAAGTGTGGATATTCTCAAAATCAGGTCGTTCTCTTAAATGAGGGTTCCTGTGACCACGGTATTGGTTCTTACGAGTTACATTGGTCCCGTGCGAGGTGTTGGTGCCTCTCACTGGCCCATTTGGGGGGTGTTACGGGGTTTCGCCCTCTAACGACACATTTTCAAGTCTAAGCGTGGATATTCTCAAAATTGGGTGGTGATCTCAGACTGGGGGTCCCATGACCACAGGGGTGGTTCCTACAAGTTATATTGGTATCGTGCGAGGTATTGGCGCCACTCACGGGGCCATTTGGGGGGCGTTACGGGGTTTCGCCCTCTAACGACACATTTTAAGCCTAAGTGTGGGTATTCTTAAAATTGGGTCGTGCTCTCAAATCGGGGGTCCCGTGACCATGCGTTCAGTTCCAACGAGTTACATTGGTCCCGTGAAAGGTCTAGGAACCGCTCACAGGGCCCTTTGAGGGGCTTTACTGGTTTCAACTTCTAACGGCACGTTTTCAAACCCAAGTGTGGATATTCTCAAATTTGGGTCGTTCTCTCAAGACGGGGGTCCCGTGACCACGTGGTCAGTTCCAACGAGTTACATTGGTTACGTGCGAGGTATTGGCGCCACTCATGGGGATGTTTGGGGGAGGTTAATGGGTTTGGCCCGCTAACGGAACGTTTTCAAGCCTAAGTGTGAAATTCTTAGAGTTGGGCCATGCTCTCAAACCGGGGGTCCCATGACCACGAGTTTGGTTCATATAAGTTATATTGGTCCCGTGCGAGGGGCTGGCACCGTTCACGGGCCCGTTTGGGGGGCGTTACGAGGTTTAACCCTCTAACAACACGTTTTTAAGCCCAAGTGTTGATATTCTCAAAATTGGATTGTGCTCTCAAACTGGGGGGCCCGTGACCATGCGGTCGGTTCCAACGAGTTACATTGGTCCCGTGAGAGTTGTTGGTGCCACTGACGCGACCGTTTGGGAGGCGTTATGGGGTTTCACCCTCTAGTGACATATTTTTAAGCCTAAGTGTGGATGCTCTCAAAATTGGGTTGTGCTCTCAAATCAGGGGTCCCGTGACCACGTGTTCAGCACATTTTCCAGCCTAAGTGTGGATATTATCTAAATTGGGTCGTGCTCTTAAAACGAGGGTCCCGTGACCACACGGTCAATTCTAATGAGTTACATGCGTCCCGTACGAGGTATTGGCCCACTGACGGGACCGTTTGGGGGGAGTTACGGGGTTTCGCCCTCTAAGGGCACATTTCAAGCCTAAGTGTGGATATTCTCAAAATTGGGTCGTGCTATCAAATAGAGGGTCTTGTGATCACGCGATTGGTTCTAACGAGTTACATTAGTCCCATACGAGGTGTTGGCACAGCTCACTAGGCCGTTTGGGGGCACCACGAGGTTTCTCCCTCTAACGACACATTTGCAAGCTTAAGTGTGGATATTCTCATAAATGGGTTTTGCTCTCAAATTGGGGATCTTGTGACCATGCGATCGGTTCCAACGAATTACATTGATCCTGTGCGAGGTGTTGGCACTGCTGGCGGGGCCGTTTGGGGGACGTTACGTGATTTCGCCCTGTAACCGCACGTTTTCAAGCCTTAGTGTGATATTCTTAAAATTTGGCTGTGCTCTCAAATCGGGGATCCTGTGACCACGGGGTCGGTTCCAATGAGTTACATTGGTCCCATGCGAGCTGTTGGTGCCCCTCATGGGGCTGTTTGGGGGGCGCTACGGGATTTCACCCGCTAATGGCATGTTTTCAAGCCTAAGTGTGGATATTATCAAAATTGGGTCGTGCTCTCAAATTGGGGGTTCCGTGACCACGCGGTTGGTTTCCAACGAGTTACATTGGTCTCGTGAGAGTTATTGGCGCTGCTCACGAGGCCGTTTGGAGGGCGTTACGGGGTTCGCCATTTAACTGCACATTTTCAAGCCTAAATGTGGATATTCTCAAAATTGGGCCGTGCTATCAAACTAGGGGTCCCGTGACCACGCAGTTAGTTTGAACGAGTTACATTGGTCCCATGCGAGGTGTTGGCACCACTCATGGGGACGTTTGGTAGGCGTTATGACATTTCGTCCTCTAATGGCACGTTTTCAAGCCTACGTGTGGCTATTCTAAAAATATGGTTGTGCTCTTAAATCGGGGGTCCCGTGACCACGCGATCCGTTCTAATGAGTTATATTGGTCTCGTGCAAGGTACTGGTGTCACTCACGGGGCCATTTGGGGGGCATTACGGGATTTCGCCCTCTAACGGCACGTTTTCAAGCCTAAGTACGGATATTCTTAAAATTGGGTCGTGCTATCAAATTGGGGGGCCCGTGACTATGCAGTCAGTTCTAACAAGTTACATTGGTCCCATGAGAGGTGTTGGCGCCACTCACGGGGCCGTTTGGGGGCACCAAGGGGTTTCGCCCTCTAACGGTACGTTTTCAAGCCTAAGTGTGGATATTCTCCGAACTGAGCCATGCTCTCAAATCGGGGGGCCTATGACCACGCGGTCGGTTCCAACAAGTTACATCGGTCTCGTGCGAGGTGTTGACTCTGCTCACGGGGCGGTTTGGGGAGGTGTTACGAGATTTCGCCCTCTAATCGCACGTTTTCAAGCCTAAGTGTGATGTTTTCAAAATTAGATCGTGCTCTCAAGCCAAGGGTCATGTGACCACGGGGTCAGTTCCAAGGAGTTACATTGGTCCCGTGCGAGGTGTTGTTGCCGCTCCTGGGGTCGTTACGAGATTTCACCCTTAAACGTCATATTTTCAAGCCTAAGTGCAGATATTCTCAAAATTGGGTGGTGCTATCAAATTAGGGGTTCCATGACCACGCTGTTGGTTCCAACGAGTTACATTGGTCTTGTGAAATGTGTTGGCGCAGCTCACGAGGCCGTTTGGGGGGGCGTTACGGGGTTTCGCACTCTAACGACACGTTTTCAAGCCTAAGTGTGGTTATTCTTAAAATTGGCTTGTGCTCTCAAATCGAGCATTCTGTGGCCACGCATTAAATTCCAACGAGTTACATTGGTCCCGTGCGAGGTGTTGGTGCCACTCACGGGGCCGTTTGAGGGGCATTATGGGGTTACGCCCTCTAACAACACATTTTCAAGCCTAAGTGCGAATATTTTTAAAATTGGGTCATGCTCTTAAACTGGGGGTCCCGTTACCACGCAGTCGGTTCGAATGAGTTACACTGGTCTCGTGTGAGGTGTTGGCGTTGCTCATGGGGCCATTTGGGGGGCATTACGGGGTTTTGCCCTCTAATGGCATGTTTTCAAGCCTAAGTGTGGATATTCTCAAAGTTGGGTCGTGCCATCAAACCGGGGGTCATGTGGCCACGCGGTCAGTTCCAACGAGTTATATTGGTCACATGCGAGGTGTTGACGCCGCTCACAGGGCCGTTTGGGGGCGCTATGGGTTTTCGACCTCTAACGGCATATTTTCAAGCCATAGTGTGGATATTCTCAGAATTGGATCGTGCTCTCAAACTGGGGGTCCTGTGACCACGCGGTCGGTTCCAACAAGTTATATTGGTCTCGTGCGAGGTGTTGGCACTGCTCACGGGGCCGTTTGATGGGCATTATGGGATTTTCCCCTGTAACCGCATGCTTTTAAGCCTAAGTGTGATATTCTCAAAATTAGGTCGTGCTCTGAAAACGGGGATCCTGTGACCACGGGGTTGGTTCCAACGAGTTACATTGATCCCGTGCAAGGTTTTGACGCCTCTCACGGGGCCGTTTGAGGGGCATTACGAGATTTCACCCTCTAACAACATGTATTTCAAGCTTAAGTGTGGATATTTTTAAAATTGGATCGTGCTCTAAAATTGGGGGTTTCGTGACCACGCGATCGATTCCAACGAGTTACATTGATCCCGCCCGAAGAGTTAGCACCGCTCACGAGGTCGTTTGGGGGGGCGTTGCGGGGTTTCCCCCCCTAACAGCACGTTTTCGAGCTGAAGTGTAAATATTCTCAAAATTGGATCCTTCTCTCAAACCGAGGGGCCCCATGACCATGCGGTCGATTCCTACGAGCTAAATTGGACCCATTCACGGTGATCGCGCCCCCTTAAGTGGCCGTTTGAGGAGTGCTTTGTGTTTTCGCCCTCTAACGGCATGTTTTCAAGCATTAGTGTAGATATCTTCAAATTATCGTCATATTCTCAAATTGGGGGTCCCATGACCACGCAGTCGGTTCCTGCGAGTTATATTGTTCCCGTGTGAGGTGTTCACGCCTCTCATGGGACCGGTTGGAGGGTGTTTTGGTTTTCTCCCTATAACGACATGCTTTAAACCTAAGTCTATATAGTTTCAAATTATCGTCATATTCTTAAATTTGGGGGTTCTGCGCTGCGAGTTACATTGGTTCCGTGCGAGGTGCTTGCGCCTCTCACGGGACCGTTTGGTGGGTTTAGGGTTGTGTTTTTTTTTTCGAACTTCCTATTTTCGATCCAATTTTTTTCGAATTTGGAAAGAAATTTTAGTTTGCCAATTTTTGATTTTTCGATTTCCAATTTTTCCTAAAAAAACGGATCGCAAATCGAAAATAATTTTGAATTTTCAATTTTTTTAATTTTGTAATTTTTTCGATCCGATTTTTTCAAAACTATGCCGATCTAATATTTCTAATTTTTTTTGGAATTTGTTTCCGATTTTTGATTTTTTGTAAAGTTTTCCATATTCCATATTGGTTGGGAGAGGGAGAAGGCTCCAAAATGTGCTCTATAAAAAGGAGAGTATCCTTTTAACTTCTACACAAATGAAAAATTAGTCAAATTCTCATGTATTTACGCGTTTGGTTAAGTTATTTTCTTTGTTTATTTAAAATGAGAATTTCGAGCAATCAAAAATTTATTTTTTTTGGAATTTTCAAAATTTCTAGATTTATAATATATTTTTTGAATTTTCGTTTTTTTTGAATTCGGATTTTTTTAAAAATTTTCTGAAAAAATCGGATCAGAAATCGAAGTAATTACTTTATTTCCCAAAAAATCAATTTTTTTTTTCTGAATAGGCATTTTCCAATCCGATCCGACCGAAACACAGGCCTAGGTGGGTGCTTTGGGTTTTCACCCTCTAAAGGCATGCTTGGCAAGAAAATTTGTCTTTCTGGCCTTGCCAAATGCGGCGTGTTGTACAGCTCATTGAAATTGTTCTTGAAAGAAATCCCGGATAATATGATGCATTTTCTCGTTTGGAGTTTGATAGAGTATTCCAAATACGACTCCTCTCATTATAGGGAGTGTGGCCTTCATCAAGAACCACCAATATAGAACACTCCATTGGAATTTTCCCCCATTCTTGATGTTTCTCATTTACAACACTCATTTTTCCTTTCTTTGAGTGTTCATTCGCCGTGATTCTCTCCTGAGGGATGCCAATCTCTTAATCTTCCTATGAGGCCACCTTATAATGTTGAGTTCCCTGCACCTCTTTTGTAATGTTGAGTTCCCCGTGAGGCCACCTTATAACATTACAAAAGAGGTGCAGGAAACTCAATATTGCAAGGTGGACTCATTGTAAGATTAAGTGCTTGACAACCCTCAAATGAGAGAATCACGACAAAGGAACACTTAAAGAAAGGGAAAAGGAGTGTTGTAAATGAGAAACATCAAGAATGGGGGAAAATACTATTTGAGTGTCCTATATTGGTGGTTCTTGATGAAGTCCACACTCCCCATATTGAGAGGAGTCATATTTGGAATACTCTATCGATCTTCAAATGGGAAATTGATTCATATTATTCGGGACTCATTTCCAAAACAATTTTAATCATCTCTACAACACGCTGCATTTGGCAAGGCTAGAAAAAGGCATATTTTCTTGCCCTTGCCTTTAGAGGGCGAAAACTCAAAGCACCCACGAAACGATCCCATGAGAGGTGCAAACACCTCACACGGGACCAATGTAACTCACAGGAACCAATCGCTTAGTCAGGGGACCCTTGATTTGAGAATATGACGATAATTTGAAAATATATAGACTTTAGACTTAAAACATGCTGTTAGAGGGTGAAAAATCAAAATACCCCCAAGCGGTCGCCCCGTGAGAGGTGCGAATACCTCACACGGGACCAATGTAACTTGCAGGAATCAGTCGCATGGTCATGGGACCTCCGATTCAAGAATATGACGTAAATTTAAAAACATATACACTTAGGCTTAAAAACATGCCGTTAGAGGGAAAAAACACAAAGTGCCTCCCAAATAACCCTGTGAGAGGTACGAACACCTCGCATGGGACCAACGTAACTCGCAAGAACTGAACATATGATTATGGGACCCCCGGTTTGAGAATATCATGATAATTTAGAAACGTCTATACTTATGCTTGAAAACATACCGTTAGAGGGAGAAAACACAAAGCACCTCCCAAACGGCCCCATGAGAGGTGATGGTGCAAGGTGTTGGTGCCTCTTATAGGGCCGTTTGGGGGGTGTTTCGGGGTTTCGCCCCCTAACGGCATGTTTTCAAGCCTAAGTCTAGATATTTTGAAATTAACGTTGTGTTCTCAAATAGGGAGTCCCGTGATTATCCAACAACCAAAAACCAATATCAAGCCAATAACTAATAATTTTCCCATACTCCTTTTAACATATTATCCAACAACAAGCCAACAACTAATAATTATCCAACAACCAAACCAAAGAAAACCAATAATTATCCCGTACTCCTTCTAACATACTATCCAACAACAAGCTAGCAACCAACAATTATCCAACAGCCAAACCAAACAAAACCAATAATTATCCCGTACTCCTTCAATTATCTAAAAGATTTAAAAGATCATGCATATCAATTATATAACTGTGGGTACCCAGAATTAATACCATGGGCCTGGACGAGTAGCCCAGTTCTGGCGGCCCAAAGTCTAGGCCCCCCACCTCTCATTTTGATTCGGTGTCTTCCCACGTTCCCCTGAAAGGGAAGTTATAGGAAGGATGGAAGACGTGGGGGAGCCCATCACCCCCACTCACCTAAATGTACAGGTATATATTAAACCCTAGGTCCGGGGCAAAAGGACAGGTTGTATTCTTTGTAACCACTCTCTGGAGTATATAGAAATAATATCGACTGCACCACCGTGGACGTAGGCACATCTTTGCTGAACCACGTACATCTTTTGTTGTGTGATTGTCATTTTTCATTCCTTGTTTTTCCTTGGTAATTGCCTCTCTTGTATTTATTTGTGTTGCATAATAATTGTTACCACAATTGGCGCCGTCTATGGGAAGCGTTCATCTTTCCCTAAGAAGAGCCCATACCAAGAAAGGAGTTTAAAATGTCTGGTCACAGCAGCAATGCCCCTCAGGCAGGGGATATTCAAGAACCACCTGCTCCTCGCAGGATTAGGTCTGAAGTTCAACGTTCAGATCAGAGGGCTCGTCTGGAAAAACCAGCCTCAGAAGAAAGCTAGAGACCAGCGAGGTCCACACAAATATCCATACTGATTGATGCGTACGAGGCAAGGCTCCACGAACAAAGGGAGTCTTCTCGCAAGTACGAAGCTGAGAATACTCGCCTGAAAAGAAGACTGGAAAGACTGGAGAGGGAGCTTCGTCCTAATATCAGGAGACGTCTATACCGCACTCCTATCCCTCAGGCGAGCAAGTCTCGCAATCGAGGAAGGAGCCCTATGCGAGGATCTCGAAAGGTCGAGGGAGACGAATCAGACGACGACCTCCGCGAGCAGCTGGGAAGAGCTCGACATTACTAGAGCCCTGCTCGCAGCAACGAAAACATACGAGATCTGGTCCGCAGGGAAATGGACCAACATCCTGCCCACCACGGTACTAGATCAACCAGAGAACTCGCAAGGTGAGCTCTCAAAACCCAGATGAAGTCACCCTTCACGAGGGAAATCGAAGAGGAAGAAGCCTCCAAGAAATTTGCCATTCTAAGATTCAAGATTTATGACGGTAAGACTGATACCATCGATCACGTCAGGCAATACCGACAGGCCATGACCCTCTGGAATCACCGGGATGCACTGATGTGTCGTATTTTCCCCTCGAGCTTGCACGATGTGGAGCAGAAATAGTTCAAAAGACTCCCCCACCGGTCCATCAGAAGTTTTAAATCCCTGGCCAAACTCTTTAAGTCCCGCATCATTACTAGTAGCTCCCATCCCAAAAGGATGGATGCTTTGTTGACAATGAAGAGGACGCCTCAGGAGACCCTCCGAGACTATGTAAAAAGGTATTGGGAGTTGTTTAATGAGGTCGAGGACTGCTCGGAACAAGTGGCGGTGGCCTCTTTCAAAATTGGGCTACCCAGTTCTTCCCTTCTCTACCAGTCCCTGACGAAGAAGGAAGCCATAACCATCGACAACCTAATGGCTCGCATCGAGAAGTATGCTAAGGTCGAAGACGTCACCCGCCTCATTACAGGAGAAAATGATCGAGCTAAACTCACTACCAAGGGAAGTGACAAAGTTGAGAACTAGAAAAAAAACGGAGGAAAAAATGATGCGTCGAAAGCGTTCCAGGCGGTCAACACCATCTTCAAAGAACCAATTTATAAAATTCTCGCAAAGATCAAAGACGAGCCATTCATCAAATGGCCCAGAAAAATGGGAGGAGATCCCTCAAAGAGGAACAATGCACTGAGATGCGCTTTTGACAAAGAGGGAGGACACAAGACTGAGCATTGCAAAGCTCTAAAGTCTCATCTTGAGGAACTGGCCCAGTCCGGACATTTGAACCAGTTTGTAGAGAAAAAGGCGGAGAAGGTAGGTGCCAATAGAGAAGCAAGACCTGACAACATGCTCGAAGATGATGTCGAACATGAGTTCGCGGTAATTCATGGGGCATCTGATGCCAAGCAGATCCAAGGAAATTCAGCTCGAATGGAGATGAAGAAGCTTACATCAGTAATGCAGGCTTTTCAGATCGATCCAGCAAAGTCACAGTCAGGAAAGCGTCGACGAGCGAAGGACGTCAACTATAACAAGCATATTATTTTCACGGATGAAGATCTGGTGGGAAGAAGGACCCCACACCATGATGCCCTGATCATTACACTCAGGATAGCCAACTTTGACGTCGACAAGCTGTTCGTCGATCAAGGAATCTCATCCGAAGTAATGTACCTCGACCTATTCAGGAAATTGAAGTTAAGCATCGCCGACCTAAAGGAAGCCACTGTTCCTTTGGTTGGCTTCGCTGGAAAAATGAATATGCCTCTGGGAAAGATTGTACTACCAGTGCGTGCTGGAAACGTCTCCAAGATAATCGAGTTTTTGGTAGTTGACATCGACTCACCATACCAGGCCATCCTCGGCAGGGGATGGCTTCATGCGATGAAGGTAGTTTCCTCAACCTACCATCAGAAACTCAAGTACGTAACCGAACGTAGAGTAATGGAAATCCATGGTGATCAGGCAACGGCGAGAAGGTGCATCATAGCAGCCATCCGTCCAAAACCAGAAAAGAAGTTCGAGCAGCCCATCGAGAAAGTTAAAGAAGGTCTGACACCTTCTAAATAGCAATTAAAGTATGGGAGACCTGGAGTAGAGGAGACCAGGCTCCTCCCCTCTGAGCGGGTCGTCGAGAACCTGGTAGAAGTAATGGCTGGAGATGGTGACAGTAACAGAGTCTTATTCATCAGAGCATCTCTCACCGACCAAGAACAGAAGGAGTTGACAACCTTGCTGAGGCGCAACGTAGATGTTTTTGCATGGGAACCATACGAAATGCCTGGAATCGATCCTAGTATGGTCTGTCATTAGCTGCACGTCGACCCCACATTCAAGTCAATCACGCAGAAGGCACGGCGAACTGCACCCGATAAGGCTAAAACGGTTGAAAAAGAAGTGGAAAAACTGCTGGATGCAGGATCCATACGGGAGGTACAATTCCCCAAATGGTTATCTAACCCAGTAGTAGTTCTGAAGAGCAATGGGAAGTGGAGAGTTTGCATCGACTTCACTGACCTCAACAAAGCATGCCCTAAAGATAGTTTCCCCCTCCCGAAGATAGACCAACTAGTAGACGCCACCGTAGCTCACGAGCGAATGAGTTTCCTGGACGCATATTCAGGGTATCACCAAATCACCTTATATGCCCCAGACCAGGATAAAACAGCGTTCATTACTACAGTTGGGTTATACTGTTACACAGTTATGCCCTTTGGACTCAAGAATGCGGGGGCAACATACCAGCGGCTGGTTACCAAGATGTTCAAGGATCAGATGGGAGACACCATGGAGGTCTATATCGATGACATGCTCATTAAAAGCAAGAAGAGGGAGAATCACCTCTCAGACCTGTTAAAAACCTTCGAAATTCTTAGGAAATACCGAATGAAGCTCAATGCAAGTAAATGTTCTTTCGGTGTCCAGTCAGGAAAATTTCTTGGGTACTTGGTTAGTAAGAGAGGTATAGAGGCTAATCCAGACCAGATCGATGCAATCAACAGGGTGCGACCCCCTCGCACAATCCGGGACGTACAAAAGCTCACTGGTATGCTCGCTGCCTTAAATCGCTTCATCTCCAAATCCTTCGAGAAGTGAAAGCCTTTTTTCCAGCTTCTAAAAGGGAACAAAATGATAGAGTGGAGCCCAGATTGCTCGCGAGCATTGGTCGAGCTCAAGTCCTACTTAAGATCTCTACGACTGCTTGTCATACCACAACAAACGGATTCTTTGTACCAGTACCTCTCCGTATCCAGTCACACCATCAGCTCTGCGCTAATATGCGAGGTTACAGGAATCCAGCACCCCGTTTATTATGCGAGCAAGACCTTACTAGACGCCGAGCAAAGATACCTGCCATTGGAGAAGCTCGCCTTTGCACTGGTAATAGCCTCGAGGAAGCTGAAGCATTATTTCGAAGCTCATACTATCATCGTTCTTACATCGCATCCCCTTAAGGCAGTCCTAAGGAAAGCAGATTTGTCAGGCAGACTTTCCAAGTGGTCAGTCGAGATCGGTCGGTTTGACATCCAATTTCAACCAAGGACACCTATCAAGGGTCAGATCCATGGTGATTTTATAGCCGAATTCACGGACGAAGGACCCTCCGACCAACCCCATCCAACAAGGCAAATGGAGAACCCAGCAAAAAAGGAAACCTGGAAACTGTTTGTTGATGGAGCCTCCAATTCAAAGGGGGTAGGGGTAGGCATTGTCCTCATAACTCTAGAGAGCACAATCCTTGAACAAGGAATCAGGCTTGGATTTGCAGCTTCCAACAACGAAGCAAAATATGAAGCCCTAATAGCCGGCGTCCAAAAGGCGCATAATTTGGGAGTAAAACATTTACAGGTGTTCGGTAACTCCCAATTGGTCTCCAATCAGATAAGCGGAGATTACAATGCAAAGAATGAAAGAATGACAGCCTACCTCACCTTAATGAAAAAGCTGATGTCAAACTTTGAAGAGATCAACATCGAGGAGTTTTCCAGAGGGTAAAACAGTCATGCTGATGCCTTAGCAGCCCTTAGTTCGGCAGTTGACTCCGACCTTAAAAGGATCATCCCCATCGATTTCCTCACTTGTCCGAGCATCGACAGCAATCCACTGAGCATGGAGCAGGTACTCCAGGTGGGGTCAGCACCCAGCTGGATGGACCCCTTAAGAGAATTCTTAAAGAATGGCACGCTCCCGGATGACAAGAAGACTGCCCACCAGATAAGAGTCAAAGCTGCTCGCTTTCACTTATCCCCAGAAGGCAACTGTGACACCCCGCCTAATTAAATATTGGGCGATCACTCCTTTATTAAATTAAAATCAAGGTAAACAGCTGGTTCATTCTTAGCATCACTGTCGTAAAAATACTTTTCCAATTTAAACACCCTAAATAATTAAGCTAAGTGTCAAAACCATTTAAAACCTTATTCTCATTTTATTAAATCCGGTTATAAAATCTTAAACCATTAACATCTAAAGAGTCACACATTAAGAATAAAAATAGAATTGAACATACACGAATTTAATCATCAATAATAAATCCCAACATTTACAACACTAAAGGAAAACATCCTGACCGTAATAAATCCCGAAATAAAGTACTGAAAGTAAAAATTTCAATCTCTGACAATACCAACTAAATAATAGAAAGAGGGTGACACATGCCCCTGCTGGATAAAACTGAACTAGGAGTAGAATCAAATGGATAAAGTCGTCTAAACGACAGGCCTGCAACTCCCACCTAAGCTGCAGCACGTTCCTTCCAAAGGATCCTAAGTAAGACGCCCCTTTGGATGGGCACCTGTAATATATACATATATATACAAGAGAGAAAGAGGAATAGAAACGGGTCAGAGCCCGATAGTGTATATGATTTAAAAATTCGTTTATCAAGTATTTAAATTGATACAGGCCAATGCAACAACATATTAGTGCGACACTCTCTTGAGAAATTCTCACATCTCTTCTAATGTGCACTCCTATCGCACTAACCTTCCCAATGGTTTATCTCATCATATATCACACTATCTTTCCCCAAGGATTTAACTTATCTTAGGTTATTCGTAGGATTTACAACTGAACAACACAAGTATTTAAAACGTAAGATTTCAATTTGTAACCAAGGTTCTCCTTTTAACTTTATTAATCAATAAAGTTTTCCAGTGTCATATTATACTTTCTCAAAACAATTATTTATAATTTGAGTCATCAACCATGTCCTACATATCAAATCACAGTAGGCAGTTTCAGATTTCTGAATTTCATATATATATATATTAACTACTCGTATAATATATATATATATCATAACAGCACCCCACATAAAAACTATGGTGCGGGCATACTCTGCTATCCAATCCCCGTATCAATCGTACAAAAGGGAATAAAAGTTCGAAATCACCTTAGAACTGTATAAATACATACACAAACAATATTGATGCGTAGCATAGTTTCCAAGTCCAAGAGGTCAGTACATACCCTCACGTCTCTTAGGACCGTGACTATCGATTCGATAGCCTGTACCTAGGATTTTTATCTTCCAGGGTACGAGTCAATATCCTCCATAAGGCACACGAGATAAGATCGTCCCAGCGCGGAAACCTCCGGGATAGCAAGTAGCGCGGGCATGATTTTCACAAGTATATAATATATGCATACACAATCATATAAATATACCACTTTTATTATATCAATTTAAGTTTATCCCATAACCCACATTCACAACATTTATCTTTATTTTTCCATTATTATATATCAAGTATAATGGTTCGTTTCTAACTTTAATTCGAAGGTTTTTTTTCCAACTTACTACGTGATTGGACATAAATATTGTATATTTATTCCCCTAATTTCAGTGCATTTGTGAAGCCGAGTGATGTAACCTATATGGATTTGATGCACATTTATGCTACTAATCTTCGTTGGCAAGTATTTCGTGTTTCGTGCTTCTCTTATTGGTTTTACAGGTTAATTATGCAAGCAGCGCAAAAGAGAAAGCGAGACAACGAAAGAAAAGCTAAGAATGCAAGTTCAAGGGCATTTTGGTAATTCTGTAGCCAGATCCCGAAGTAGGAGTCAACTGAAAGTTGAAGAGCTCGAAACAACAAGAACACTGGAAGAAACAACACCCAAATCCGAGCTACGGTTGATAAGTTATGACCCGTTGAAGTTGAAGAAAAATCCAAGGAAGAAAGGAAAGAAAACAAGAAAAAATTCTAAGTGTTTAATGGAAGAAAAAGCACCCCGGACCAGCAAACATTCGCGAACCAAGGGGCGAACCAGTTTGGGTGGCGAACCGGTTCGGGGTACATGCGAACCGGTTCGAGGGGCCTGATGCGCGAATTTGCCTCCTTTATTCAGATTGGCTCTAAGGTTTCCTTCTTATACAACATCAAAATTTTGTGGTTTAATCATCTACATCACAAAAGGTTTCCAGAATATCATTTAAGTCATCACTACATGCAATTTCCTATCTCAAATTGGGTTTTTCTTCCATACAATTCATCCTAATAATTTCTAAACCAATATGAAAGATGCATCAACGAAATAAGCAAGATAAACACTTGCCTGGAATTTTCAGAAATCTGGTTTGGTGTTGAATTTGGTGTGGTTATGTTCCCCGTCTCGCGATCTACGCGTTGGCGGTGCAAACGGGTGAGTTTTGAATCTTGGAATGCCTTGAGGGCTCTCTCCTCTCTTCTCCAATGGCCGTTCTAGTGTTTTGAGTTATCTAACCCCAGGAGATAACCTAAACATCTGATATAACCCCTTTAATTTTCGTGGGTTTAATTACCCAAAAATACAAAATGACTAAAATGCCCTCCCGGGGTACTAATTAGGCCTAAAAACGCCCCGAGACCCAAATCAAACTCCCAGGTATACTTTTTTGACTATCTCGACCCTTACGGACGCGTTGGCGCACTCAAAACGACCATACGAACAAGCTATAAAATATTCACTTTTATTAATCCACATTTAGTCCCGACACGACACAGGCGCTTCCCGACTTAAACTTCCACAATTGTCATTTTATTCACACGTGACAATATTATAAAAATAAATCTCATATATTACTATACTCATCCAGTAATATTAAACAAATAACAAATTTCCAATAATTACTAACTCTCGTCACGCTAGTAAATATTTAAAACAACAGTCCGGATTAAAATTAAGTTACTTTATCTCAATTAAATTTAATAAATCCTTAAATTTAAAAGCCATGAAAATACGGGGTATTACAGCAACTTGTATGAGAAATCCTTCTCCGGTCCCTACCTCCGATGCGTCCACCCAGGGGATGTCGAGCAAGTGCTATGCGAGCTTCACGAAGGAATATGTGGAAGCCACACCGGAGGAAGATCTCTAGCCTTTCGAGCGATGAAGGAAGGCTATTGGTGGCCATATATGAAAAGGACTCCGTAGTATATGTCCGAAAATGCCTGAAAGCCACCAACCCACCAGCGACCTAAAGTCCCTCTCCAGCCCATGGCTCTTCTCCCAATGGGGAATGGACATCGTGGGACCACTGCCTACCACTGTCAGTAATCGCAAATATCTGTTGGTTGCGACTGATTACTTCACCAAATGGATCGAGGCAGAACCCTTGAAAAACATCCGAGATGCTGATATGATAAGGTTCATATGGAGGAATATAATCACTCGGTTTGGAATCCCCAGAACCATCATCACTGACAATGGAACACAGTTCGAAAGTGGCTCCTTTTAGAACTTCTGTAATGAACACGGGATCAGACACCACTTCAGTTCGGTGGCCTACCCTCAGAGCAATGGCCAAGCTGAGGCTTCCAACAAAACCGTTATCGATGGATTGAAGAGGCGATTGGAGCGAGCCAAAGGCGCATGGGTAAATGAACTACCTCACGTCCTATGGGCATATCGGACCACTCCTCGGAGAGCAACAGGAGAAACCCCATTTTTGCTGACATATGGCATGGAGGCAGTCATCCCACTCGAAGCAGGTTTACTGACAATGAGGTCCAACCTTGTCGACCAAGGCCATAATGATGTAACATTACTCGCTGAGCTCGACCTAGCCAACGAGCGCCGGGAGCTAGCCCTAGTGAAACTAGCGAGCTACCAGCAACAGCTCGCGAGGCATAACAACAAAAGGGTTAACCCGAGGGCATTTCGAATTGGGGACTATGTTCTAAGAAAAGTCCTGGGCAGCGCAGTGAAACCATCAGACGGCAAGCTAGGTCCCAACTGGGAAGGATCCTTTAAAGTAACCAGAGACGACCTGCAGGGCGCCTATCACTTGGAAACGATGGAGGGCAGAGAAATACCACGAGCATGGAACGCAACTAATCTCAATAGATTCTATTTTTAGATCTTTCTATTGTATTCTTTTATTATAAAAGTTCATTTCCCTTGTTATTAATGAAAATTATTAAATTGGTTTCACTCTGATTAGTAACAGCTGCATTTATCGCACATCTTTTCCAAATAACAGGCACATTGATCACTATGCTATAGCAGGGGAATACCCCTCCTCAGGTCATCGTCATGAAACACGAGGAACCTCTTAGCATTGCCCTTGGCAATACATGAAGCCCTACAGGGGATCCTTAGGCAATATGATCAAATTCTATACTGGTCATCAAACTTACTTCGGTTGAGTAAAATCCTGATCGGATGAAAACATCCAACACCAGGTGTGTTCTCGCCAATTGCCCTACTTAGGCCTAAGGGAGTGTGACGACACAACATAAAGGGTAAAGTGGAGCACAATGGTATCTTGGTATTGTACTGGACTGGGGGGACACTTGCATGACAAAAAAAAAAGATTATAAAGTAGCAAGAAGATGAAAAGTATGATGCACACGTTTAGTCGGCAAAATTTCCCAAAACACAAGCTTTTCATTAATTCATCATACTTACAACAATAGTAATACATGTTTAGTCGGAGAGCCCGCCCAAAGCATTTACATTATCAAAAATACAAAAATAAATAAATAATAATAATAATAACAAATGGCAAAATCTCAATGGGGGGAAGCCTCCGAGCGAGGTAATCAGCCACTCGAGCTCTTCGTCCATCATCAGGAGCAGGAGCTAGACCTTCCACAACTTCATTCGCATCGACTCCAATAATTGCCGAGGAATAGCATCGATGGGGATCCATCGATCATCCCTTCGGAAGGGGTTAGGCATCAGAATAGAGGGAGACATCTCATGGCGATACCATAGCATCGAGTTCCTCAGGACTTGAAGCTCCTTCAAGGCACTTAGCCACCCCCTGATAAAAGAAAGCTCCTCAAACTCAGACAGCATTGTTGGAGCATCCGACCAACCTTGATCATAACCGTCAGCCCACGCTTGCCGAGGACCTTTCTTGAACAAGTGCCACAACCGAGTAACGTCCCTTTGAAGCCCATCAGCAATTACATATGCTCGCTGAACATCACCGCGGAGTTCTTCCATTTACCTATCTCGAAGTTCTTCTGCTTCCCTGCTTTTGCTCCTGGTGCCCCTACCAGCTCGTGAAACGGGTGGGAGAGTGGGACCTCGCGACACAGGAGGAGTAACATTATGACCAACTCTAGTTCGCGATAATGAGGAGCCTGCTAATACTGCTGGAGCTGTGCTCGGCGCGTGCTCCTTAAGTCGTGAGACCTCTCTCCTCAAAACCTCATTCTCTTGCTGAAGCATCTCACTAACCTGGTTGATCTCGGAAGCATCAAGAAGCTTTGCTCTCAGCATATTCACTTCTTCTTACACCGAATCCCCAACCTCTTCCATCTCCTGGAGCCTGTCCTTCAGCTTGGCCACAAGTTCAGATTACTCCTTATACTTCTGATTCCTAGACCGAAGGGATTTGCAAAGTCTAATAAAGGCTTGACGAACCTCAGGACTCGCATTAGGACCAAGGGTCCTGCCTAGTTGAGAAGTAGCACGAATGTAATCATCAACATCAATTAACTACAAACAATGAGAAGACAAGGGAAAGAAGAAGACATATCAGTGCGTAAAAAAATAGAAGCCTTTTTCATTAATAGAGGATGAAATTACATCGAATTGAAAAAAGAAGGTTTACATACTGGAAAAAGCAAAAATACAAAGCAATCCTATCAGATAACTAATTAGCGACCTCAGGTGGCCCAGAGGTTGATGGCCCTTTCCCCTTATCGGCATCAACAGGAGCACTGCCCTCGTCAGGGGTGATCTCTGTCGCCTCAATAAGAGAAACGTCAGCAGGGGTTGGTGGAGGAACAGGATCAGAGCCTTCAACGGCTGGGGCAGGGTCCTCATCTACAACTGGCCTCGGCCCTGGGTCGTGCTCGTCAAAAAGGGGAGATGCAACATCCACTCCAGCTGCTATGAGGGCCTTGTTCCAGCCCTTCTTGAAGTTCAGACGACTAATATAGCCTATTTGAACTTCAGCATCCTCGTATGCTGCAGCCCAACCAGAATTGTAAGAGTCCTCCTTGACAGTAACAGCCTCAGACTCCTTCCTCCTCAGCTCTTCAGAGAGCACCCTGCTCTCCTCAACAATTGTAAGTTTTCTCGAGCAAACCAAGTAATAGGCTTGCCTCAGCTCCTTCAGATCCTGGACTGCAGCGTCCTTCTCCTTATTGGCAGTGGCAAGGGCCAAGTCGGATGAAATCCGAGCAGCGTCAACGGCTTTAAAGTTGGCCTCGTGCTTTTTACCCTTCAGCTTCAGGGCAGAGTTATCTTGCTCCAGCTCACTATTTCTCTTCACCAGCTCATCACGTGAACAATACAGCACGACGAAGTCAGTAAAAAGAAGGCATTAAAAGAGGGAAGTGAAAGAATTCAGAAAAACGTAGGAGAGAAAGGAAAAAACCTTACCAAAGCAAGCCTCTGACTAGCCTGAAGGGCCAATTGCTCCGACCCTACTACCCTTTGGCGATCAGCCGGGAGGAAAACTATCTCGAGCAGAGCCGGGGGTAGCTGGGGGGAAATTGCCACAGAGGCCTGCCCGACCTTCATCCTCGCCTCTGCCCTCATTTTCTCCTCCTCTTTCTCACTCTCTTTCTTCTTCTTCTCCTCTGCCCTCCTCTTCTCCTCCATCTTCTTCTTCTCTTCTTCTTTTTTTCTCTCTCTTTCCCTCACCTGCTCCTCTTCTTTCCTCTTTCTCTCCTTCTCTTGGGCAGAGGACCGGGAACCGATAGCCACAGCTCCAGAATTAGATTTCTGCTTCTTTGACCTTTGTGCAAGAAATATGTGTTCCTCGTCATCATCATCCCTGATCAAGTTCTTCTTTGGAGGAACCATCTCCTCACTCGAACTACTAGACGTGCTCGACGAATTTCTAGCCTCAGAGGCCTCCCCGCGATCAGAGGAACTGCTACTATCAGAGCTGCTCTCCTCCTCGTCTAACCGAATGAGATCTGCAGCAGTCTTTTCGGAAAGATCAAACTCTGGGATACTATACACAGGTCTTGCTATGAAGCTTGAGCCAACGTTCATGTACTCGAGCAGGAAAGCAGCAAACCTAGGATGTTCGCCGTCACCTAAAGGCTCCTTGATATTCCAAGCCTTTATCAATTCCGAAAGACGAACCTCGCTAAGAGCAGGTTCCAAGTTCTTTGACCTCGCTGCAAAAGAAGAACAGAGAAGAATTAGAAGGATCATAAATCAATAAAAATTGAAGCAACAAGAGCAATGTCTACCTATGTATTCTTCCCCATAAAAGGGAACAGTGAACCTCTCAGATCTCAACCCCTCAAATTGGGGAAAAAATTGCCAGTTTCTGGCAAGAAAACCTTCTTGCCAATAGTCCTTATGGGAATCAGGTAGGTTTACTACCAATACCATGTCAGGACTCATAGCTTTAAGATAGAGGACCCCAGAGCTAGTTCGAGAGAAGGAATAGCAAAAATAGGCCTCGACGAGTCCTAGCCTAGTGCCATACAACTAATTGATTCTATGTACGCCATTAACTATTTTCCACACATTGGGCGAACATTGTGCAGGAACAATATTGAAATAGCCAAAAAATGCAAAAATAAATCATTAGGAGGAAAAGTGAGTCCCTCATGGGAAAGCAACAAGACGTGGATCGAGTGGGCATCATCTATATCTCTAACGTTTCTAGGAGGGGAGGCATAACACTCAATATCTACCCACTCAGGGATGTTGTAAAACTTCCTAAATTCAGAGATTGACCTATTTCCAATCTTCACCATTGGAAAACCCTAGAAAAAGCTACAAACTCAAAGAGAAAGCATAGAGAAAAAGTACAGGAAACTTACAAAATGTAAGACCAATTCGAATGATGAAGAAGCCCGAGCCCAAATGACAAGAAAAGCAACGAGAATAGAGATTGAGAGGAGACGGTATGAAGTGCTAGAAGTCACAAGGAATGAGAAAGTGCTGGAAAAATTGGAACGACCATAGAAAAGTGCCTAACCCAAGAAACCTTCAAATTTTGCTAATCATAGTGCACAAGATACGAAGCAGGTGCCGCCAAAATCAGCTTCACAGTTTTCGAAGAATTGCAAAAAAGCCATTATGGCTAATCATTTAAATTTATTGAGCCCATGAACATGGCCCAACAAACTTAGGGGCAATTGTGTGTACCCAGAATTAATACCATGGGCCTAAACGAGTAGCCCAGTTCTGGCGGCCCAAAGTCTAGGCCCCCCACCTTTCATTTTGATTCGGTCTCTTCCCACGTTCCCCTGAAAGGGAAGTTATAGGAAGGATGGAAGACGTGGGGGAACCCATCACCCCCACTCACCTAAATGTACAAGTATATATTGAACCCTAGGTCCGGGGCAAAAGGACAGGTTGTATTCTCTGTAACCACTCTTCGGAGTATATAGAAATAATATCAACTGGACCACCATGGACGTATGCACATCTTTGCTGAACCACGTACATCTTTTGTTGTGTGATTGTCATTTTTCATTCCTTGTTCTTCCTTGGTAATTGTCTCTCTTGTATTTATTTGTGTTGCATAATAATTGTTACCACAATAACTACTTCAGTTAAAGTAAAGAGTACCCAATTCTTGCTATCCAAGAAGGCCATTAAATAGAGTCTTCTGAATATGTGATTAGACCAAAATGATCTTGGAGCCCCCAACGTATTCTTTTAGATGTACATTTGTTGATTAGTTTTTTTAATATAATATTCATAAAATCAAGCTAATTTAACTTCATTTTATGAACACTCCATTAATGAAACTCATCAACAAATGTATATGTACATGAACACGTGGAAATTGAGTTGGGACAATTTGATCCAACCACGAACTCAAACGACTCTATTCTCAAACCGAGCGTCTCGTGAAAGTAACTAAACATTCGACTGAGCATAACATATTATCGAAAGTGAACTTACATAAATCATATTAAACATTCATAAAAGTAACTAAACATTCATACATCAAAGTAAAACGCTAATACAATGTCAATATCATAGTAGGATACAAATAATATTGACAAGGATAATATGATATTTTGATACTCAATCTTCCTCTAAGTCAACTAAAAGTTCCTTCAAATTAGGGTTGTCATCAGGATATGACTAAAACTCTTTTGGAGCCTTTAATGCATCCATTCAGTAGTTGTACCCTTTGGTGCATGCACAACAATAGACTAATTGCCATCGTTTATGCACTTCGAGCAGAATACCTTCTTTACGTTCTGAAAGGCACACATAAAAGGTTCGTCGACTATGCGATCTATACTCTTCAGCTTTGATAAATCGACCATAATAAGTTTGGAGCCAATATCAACTTTTTAAGCATTTATTGTATCCTCCACCTTTACCTAATCACAATAAAATACGATTTATGTGGAATCTAAGTAATCAAGTTATAGGATTTGTTGGATTATCCCATAATAGGTTAGCACCGTATTCTTTATATTTTTATCACTTTTGCTAGTGATTCAAGTGGTCAAGGCAGAAATTGACATTCCACTATTTTGCATCAAAAGCTTTTCCTCATACAGATATGAAATGAAATCAAAATCGTTGGTGCGAAATTTCTTAAACTCTTTCGCACGAAAACTAGGGCCTTTTGCTAGACGTGCAAGCCTGGAAAAGATATCACCTCTTTTTGGAAGCTGCATTTATTAGTGAATTTGTATCAGGGCATGTTTTTATCACACACGAATAAATAACCGCACACATAAGATGAGAAATTTAGTTCTTTTAATACCCATGCTCTAAAATCAATTGTCGTGCAATTTCTCCTTTGATCACGGGCAATTTCATTCTCGTACTTCCTACCCGTAAATTACAGAGTTTAGATCATAAAACATAAAAAAACATATAATCAAAGAAAAAGAATTCAATAGATACTCACCCTCTCTCTAGTCTTCGCCTCCATTTTGCAATTCGAAGACATAACGAGCTGATTGCTTGTATTGTAGATTTGTGAGTTTCACCTCTTTAGGTTTTTAAATAGCAATTCGTCCTCAAACTCATCAGGTTACTCGATCACTCATTATCCACGAGGATTGAACCTCCTCACCTTTTGTTCTTCCATATGTTCCCCAGTGTATAACGATGATTCCACCGTTACATATTCTTCAGCAATTGACCCTCTAATATATCGTGTATTCTTTACGTAATCTTTGAAGGTTTTCATCAAGTGCTCAAAAGGATACATCCAAAGATACCTAACGGGGCCACATAACAAAGATTCGTCGCATAAATGCATAGGTAGGTGGATGCTGATATCGAAGAACGATGGAGGAAAATATTTCTCTAATACAAAAACTGCCTCGGCTAAAGTTGATTTCGCAGCTTTAATGTGTCTTATGTCTTTCCAATTTTGCACTGAGTAGGGTAAATCACAAATTGATTTGCATAATTGCCCGATGGAGATCTTTGTGTTCACAAAAGTAATGCCGAAATAACAGAGGGATTAATTAAATGATTACGTGCCAGTCATAAGACTTAAACTATTTGAAGTCATTTGCTTGGTAGCTTAATACTCTATATAAATTCCCAGAATAACCGTTTGGAGTCTTCAAGTTGTACAACATGTCTAATAGGATCTTCTTCCCACTACTAGTCAAAGTGAAAGCAGCCCAGGGGTAGAAATTCTTCCTGTTGTAGGATTATTTTTTTACCACAGTTTCTTCTTTATTTTCACATCTTATAAATCTGGGCAGGATCGCTCTCTATTTTTGGAATGAGATCCACCACCCAGATATGTTCCTATCATATGTTTTACAAAATTCTTCTTTGTGTGCATCACATCAACTACATGCCTTACACGATGATCTTTCCAATACGACAAATAAAAAAATATTAATCGCCTAGAACACGGCTTCGCTTTACTAGGGTCATTGGGGTACCCCCTAGATTTGCGCTTAAGGTTTACAAACTGGGGGTGTTTGCCTACGTACCTATTCCGTCCCATCATAGTCATCGCCTTCTTCTCGATTTACTGACCAGAAAGCCGAGCAGGTTGCATTTTGCGCTCGTGACCGACAGGCAAAAAGTTTGACTTGTCGTTCCTAAAAGAGTGACTGGTCGGATGAAATCTATGATAACCCGTGTAACTCATCTTACCACTATGTTTTAGCCAATAAGCTTCAGTCCCCCCCACCCCCACCCACCCACATGTATAGGACATCCATAATATCATAAACATTACAACCGGACAAGGTTCCATAAGCTGGAAAGTCGTGGATCGCCCACATCACCATTACTTTAAATGTGAACTCTTTACCCTTATGAGAGTTGAATGTCGTCAGGCCTATATCCCACAACTCTTTAATTTCTTTGATTAATGGTGCTAAGAATATATCAATATCGTCACTGGGAGCCCTCGACCCGGGAATCAATAAAGATAACAATGTGAACTCCTTTCTCATGCATAGTGTCGGATGGGAGACTTAAAGGAGCCAAGAGAACTGGCCAATAACTCTGATTAGTACTTAAATTATCGAAAGGGTTAAACCCATCGATTGAGATTGTAAGACGAACGTTGAGCGGTTCCTTTGCAAATTCATGGTGTTGTGCATTTGAAATTTTCTAGATGGCTGAATCAACTGAATGTTGCATCAGATTCCTACACACCTCGCATCGAGCGTGCCATGCCATTGCCTCCGCTATCCACGATATAGTAAAAAAACATTTTAACCGTGGTCCAAGTGGAAAATACTTTAAAACCTTTTATGGGACTTGCGAGCACTTGCGATTTTTTACAGCTTTGTCCTTTTCATTCTCATAAACCACATATTTAGGCTCACCGCATACAGGACATTCATCCTTATCTTCGTGCTCGTTGAGTTACAATCAATTATACTTGCATGCATGAATAGATTTGTATTTCAAACCCAAACCATTCAAGCTCTTCTTCATGGTATGACAATTATCTGGTAACGGGTTCTCTTTTGGGAGAATATCTTTAACTCACTTCAGAATTCCGGTTACACTGTTTCCAGACAAATCAAATCGACTCTTCAAATTATGCAAACAAATAATTACATATAATACTGAGCGATCTTCATCGCAATCTGTGTACAACAGTTTAGCTGCATCGGCTTTCAACCGTATGTATTCCCGATCTCCTGGAAGTTCGACATTAATTTTTCATTTAGTTAGTCATAATGCGCATTATTCATATCCCTAGGTTAGGGGGTTTTGACGGTTGTGGAGTCCGTAAACATCATAAATTAAGTCGGTCAATGGATGATGTGTTGGTGAATCATGTACCACTTCCACTCATTGGGGTTCCGTTACGCGGTCAGGTACCGAAGATTCTTCCAAAACATAAGGTATATTTTTTTCACCATGGTATGTCCATATTGTATAGTTTTGACAGATTCCCCATTGTATTAAATACAACTCAACGTATTCTAATGACTTATATTTTTCGTTCATACAACGGGTGCACGAACACGAAATCAATTCACTTTCAAGATTTTTGAAAGCGCATTTAACAAATTCTTAAACGCCAATTACATGATTATTTGAAATTCGGTTAGTCTCTCCCATCCACTCTTTGTATAGTGTGAAATCCATGTAATAATCTTCAAATTTCAGTCCCGTGGATATAGGGTAAAAAATATTATTACAACTTAAACGGAAACAATATTGTTACAACTGAAGGAATAAAAAAGTATTATTAAAACTAAAATAAAAATAATATTCTTAAACTGAAACAAAGCTAGTATTCTTACAACTGAAACAAAAAAAATATGATTACAATTGAAACAAAAGAAAATATTATTACAACTGAAAGAAAACAAAATATTATTACAACTGAAATATAACAAAATATTAATCTATCTTTTCCAACAGATAAATTGGCCAAGGAAGAAAAGAGTTTGCATAATTCCTCAATTCCATCCCACCCCCGCCTTCAGTGAACGCAGATACATCTCCGTAGCCATTGCATATTAAATCCACCATTATTTGAGACTCACCCATCTCCGAAGGTCGATTGTGTCCAAGAGTTTTGAAAACCTTAGAGATGAGTGTGCACACCCCAACAACCCTCTTATTTCACAGGTATTTGAAATAGTACTTTTCGCCACAGTCACCGTGAGTTGTTGACGATGATGCAAGTCCCGTGATAGGCGGAGGCACAGGGAATGTGAATGTTGGATGAGGCGGCATTTGGGAGGGGAATATTGGATTAGGAGGCATTTGGGAGGGGAATTTTTGATGAGGCGGCATTTAGGAAGAAAAACTTGAAGAGGGAGGATAGGGAAAACCTTGAGGAGGAGGGTGAAGGTAAGGGTAAGCTTGAGGAGGCGACATTGAGATCCCATAATTTTGGAAAAGGGACACAAATTGCCCAATTTAATTCATCAACATTCCCAGGATATTTTTTATATTCTGGACATCCCCATCGGTCTTGAACTGTTGTTCCTCATTGGATGAGAAACGAGTACTGATCAAAGAAAACTCATCCATGAGATGTGCGGTTTGTTAAAATTTTATTTTTGGCATATGTGAGATAACACTTCTCGTCCTCCCCCTTTTTGCCATTTCCAAAGGTTCGGGTCAGAGCATCATTTTCAAGGTCAAAGTTTTCATTAGTTCTAGAACCTGACTAACTGATGATGGCCTCTATTGATTTTAGTGTCTAAGCTGAGTGCAGCGGGAATTTATTATCTTTGCCCCATCGAGCATGAAAGAATAAGTTTGACCGATTTGATTTTTTACCCGCATCTGAACCATCCTTTGTCCCATTCTTCAAATCCTCATAGGATTTGGATCCGAGTATGTGGATATCGATTTTTCGTGCCCTATTTTTTTTCACCCTTTGGACTAACTTTTTCTCCCTCGCCTCATTATCCAAAACTTATCCCAGTGCTCCATCAAAATTTCAACATCAGGAAGCATTATCTCTTTCACAGATAAAATATCGGAGCTCGTTGTCTCCTTCGAGAAATGTTACTTCCAAAGGTTTATCCTGTATGTCCTCAATGATTCAGCAACTCGAGATAGAACCTTATTATCAGAACGATCGGAAAATGAGAAATGCTTGCAGAGTTGATCGTATATGTCATCTTTAATGACTTGATCAACCAGGTTCTAGTTGTCTGGTCCACCAACCCCCACGCTGGTTTTTCTCAAATCCAAAAATTGGGCTTTAAAGTTCAGCACATCATTCCTATCACCCATGAGGTTATTCCCGAGAAGGGAGAACCTAATGGGATTCTTTTGGGTTGAGCGAGAGACGTCGACAACATTTGATGGGGGCGGTGGGCAACGGGAGTGCTAGATGAGGGCGCCGAAGCAATTAGACTTGGTGAGGAGGGAAGTATTGGAGGAGTTGTGTATTGCTCACCAATCAGTGTTGAGAATTCGGGTTATGGGGTGAACCTTGTTGTAGTGTGCCCTCGAAATTTTTTTCCCTTAGGTTGTTTCCTCCCGACATTATCTACAAAAATGAAAAACCATAAGTGACTAAAAAAATTATAATAAGAAATTATAATTAATTAATCAAGCTTACGACTATATATATATATAACTTTTCAAAGTAAGACTTTAGAATATGTTCAATGTGCCTGATCTCCATCCATTCGGTATTAGTTTTTTAGAACCTATGAATTTTTGCACGTGGCCACTAGGGGGAAGGGTATCTATGATTGATGTGTAGGTATACATGACATGAACCCCGAATCCCATTCTTTTCAACTTGTTGGCAAGATTCAATGTAGCGTCCATATGGAGCGAGACATCACAGTCCATGTCAATGCTCTTTGTACGTAATTGTATCCATAATGGGTGGATTTTTTTTCTGCCTTCTCCAACATCGAAACCAAGGTCTGGGCTATGTCGGGATTATTCGTGTGAAATATATTTTGTCCAATGTTATCCTAATTTTCTGGTAGAGAAAGTAAAATACGATCGATCATGTAATCTTGCTGGAAATTAGCTCCACGATTTACGAGGTAGTTAAATTGTTCGATCTTTTTATTTTCATACATATAAATAGGAGTACCCTCTATAAGATGCTCATTAATAAAAGAGTTACGTTTGTGTTCCAATTACAACCTCTCCAACTGTTGTTGCTAGTGATTATCACCGTGCCTTATTTTTCTTAAGAAAAATATACGAGGCCATGAATATATGTCCTACGGTTATGGTATAAGGGTATATTAGTTTGATTAAGGTTTTGATAATAAAGAAAGAATTTTGAGTATATTAGTTTGATTAGGGTGTGGAACCTAAAATACTCAATTAGTTTCAAACTCTAAATAAATACCAAGCCCTAAATAACAATTCTCTTAAATAAGTAACCCCATTCAGTCAATACTAATAATCCCTAAGTAACCACATTTATTTTAATCTTTAAATAACCACATTCAGTAAATACTAATAATACTCAATTAATTTCAAACTCTAAATAAAATTCAAGCCCTAAATCACAATACCCTTAAATTTTGCAATTTATTTTAATCCTTAAGTAACCACATTCAATCAATATTAATAATGACAATACCCTTAAATAATGCATTTAATTTCAAACTATAAATAACAATTCACAATCAATGTGCCAATTAATACCCAATAAATAATTTAATAAATTTTAATCCCTAAATATAACATCTCTTTTTTTGAAAAAAAAGTATACACACATACACACACATATACATACATATACACACACATACACACACATACACAGATGTACACACATATACATAGATATACACACACATTCACATAAATATGCACACACATACATACACATATACACATGTACACAGACGTACACACACAAAAACACACATACACAGAAATACACAAATATACGTTAGGGTTTAACACATACATTCACACATATATACACAAATATACATCAGGTTTTAACACAGAAAGAACAAAATTAGGATTTACCTTTGAGATTTAGAGAGGGATTGAGTGATCAAGAGATTGCCGAAATTAGGGTTTGAGAATCTCCAAAAGAGAGAGAGAGATTGACGCGAAAAGAAATGAAATGAAGGATGGAGGTTTTTATTATATGGAGAGTGGTCACGGTCTAGAGTCGTGACCCATTGCCATGATCATTAATTTTTTTCCACATCAGCGCATAGGCAATACGTGGTCATAGCTAAGGGCCTTGACTCACATGCGCGAACAAATTGATATGGTCACAACCTAAAGCCGTGACCCTATGGGTGTGAATTTTGGCTTTGGTCATGGACCTTATCCGTGACCAAACTTGGTGGGAATTTTGGCGTAAATTTGGCACCATGAGGGCCACAACCTGGTCACGGCCTATGTCTGTAACCCATGTTGGTTAGGGATTTGGTCCGTGACCATGCCCAAGAGCATCCATGACCACACTGGGTTATATATATATGGTCTCGCCAAAAGTTGATGTGGTCACAACTTTGGGCCGTGACCCTTCGCATAATTTGGTGCAGTGCTACTTAGATTTTGTATTTAAATTATTTAATTGTAGATCTATTAGCCTTAATATCATCTCACATGGCTATTTACTTAAATAGGATTACTAAAATTTAAGATAATTTTTTAAGATTGAGAAAATTCCATTGAGAAACCTATTTACCCCCTTTAAATTTATTTGAGTTAACACACTTGCACAACCCTCATACTTCTTTTATACAACTTCTCACAAGTATTCACAATATCTAATAATATTATAAATCTCATAACCTATTTTTAACAAAAATTGAATTATACCTTATTATGTTCATGGGAAAAAAATTTAAAAATCATCCTTTCATAATTAATTAGTTTACCCCTACTCGGATGATGTAAAATTAAAGAGTAAATAACTTCATCCAAATTTCAATTCAATATGATAGTCAATAATAATTCCAACTTGTAATTTAATCCAAGGTCTCATAATTCATAAATTTCTAAATAGGGTAACATAAGCATTGATAAGAACATATATGAAGCCCTTGTCAATTTCATAATTCGACTAACGTGGTGAAATTACCAATTCCTACTTTAAGTCTTCTAATCATAAGAATTTCCATTTAAGTAAATTACAATGGATAAATTAATGGTTATTTAATTATTATATTCCATCTAATAACAAGAATTAGGTATTTTAATCGATGCTCAACATATGAATATAAGAGTATAAGGCTAGCATGTTATCTATATTAATTTCCTAAACGTATGATTCTAGCATGAGGATTATTATTAATTCAATTATATATATATATATATATATAGCCAAGCAAGGAAATAAGAAAAGACAGCTTATGGTCGTGTGCTGACAAAAAGAGTCTCGTAAGAGTTTCCAATGTCGAGTTATCAAAAGTAGGATTTTTAATCATAGCTGGGCAACCAAGATAGATGTCCTACTCCTCGATCAGACTCAGTATCCTTGGTTGGAAAGGGGATTGGATAAGGCTAACATTAGTGGGTTGGGTTTGGTCACCAAAAGAATGTTGGATCAAATCCCAAAGATAGTAAGCCTTTTATTTCTTATCAAGGAAAATATATATTTTTAAAATTCTATATAAATTTCTATTTGAAACCGAGATAGTTACCTTTCAAAAAATTCTAACGATAGGGGGAAATGCCTGTGCTTTATTATTCTGAATGTGGGAGAAAAGATAAAACGAAAATTCATTATTAATCAAAATTTCAGATTGAAGTTATATATATATATATATATATATACAGGTTATGTGAAATATAATCCAATTTCAATATATAATAGATCTAAATAGAGAATGGATGCAAACCTAATTATTTTTAATTAGTTTGAAGTTTACACTATTAGCTTATGTGGATTTATTAATATATGTATGAATGGAGAGGAGTAAAACACTATATTGCCTTAGATTTGTCAAATTTGAAATTATGTATATTGCTTTTCAATTATGTCTTGAATATCTTTTGAATCTTCTTAGTTCCTTACTTATATCATCATTTTCTTAGTTGAGTTATTGGTTTTAGGTTAAATGTTTAGCGAAGAGGTAAAGAGTATTTTAGGGTTTTCTTAGGTTTAAATTGATGTGCGTTTTGAAATCTGATGGTGAAATGAGTCAAATTCATATACAATAAGTAATTTAAAGCCCCCTACCAAAATGCCCACGGGTTGCCTATGAGAAACCCACAACTTGACATACTCGCAATCATGTGGTGGTTTGTCCATGGTCGTGGTGGTCAACCCGTAGTTGCGGTAAAAAAGCCCAGTGTAGCGGCGCCATTGTTTTACATATTTTCAATCTATTTTATTTATTTACACATGTTATTAAAATAATAAAACCCTAGTCTTCTCCCCTAGAAAAGTACTAATAACTATTTTACCCGTAGGTTTCTCCCTTGACCCTTCTCTATACCCTAGACCAATAAGGTAAGGCCACTACGTGAAATTAGGTCTTTATTAATTCAAAGCCCAAATTAAACTATTTAAATACCAATTCGGACTACACAACTTCAAAATAAACGCAATTAGTTACAAACACACTTTTAATACTTAAGCAGTGAGTAGAGGCCAAGTATTTGATATATACGATATTGAGTACGTGACCCGTTAGTATAATATATATATATATATATATGATATTGAGACTGCAACCTGGTAGACTGGTAGTATATATACGGTATTGAGGCTAATATGATGTATAGATGGCATATAGACATTCTATTGGTTTGCGAGTTATACGGGATACCTTACATAACTTATGTGAATTTTATATTTAAGATGAGACAAAATTAACCTACGATAATGGTTAAGAACTGAATATGATACTTAAGATGAAAATGAGTTCATAATATTAATTGTTGATTATTTGTGAAGTCAGTGAGGACAAGATAACTATAGTTATGTTGGGGGTAATCGTCTAATTAAGAAAAGATAAAATGATAATATTTTATTATATAGACTATGAATGATGCCTCACATAATGTGTGTGAAGTTTATACGTGAGATGTGATACTGTTTACATATGTGATTAATAAGTCAACTGAGAAAGGTAAGTAATCCATTGGAATCGATTAATGCATTAAGTTACAAAGGTTTACTAAGAGAAAACAATAAACATGAGAATTTTACCTGAGAATGTTCTAATACTCCTATAACAAGGGTTAGAGCTATATAAATTAAAATTGTAAAATTGTGCAATTAATTTAAAAATGTAAACATCTATATTTGTAGTATAATTGGCTTAATTCTATGTTAAAAAAAATCAAGTCTTGCACAAATCTAGGCAAGATGTTTAATTTCACATGCATAGAAAGTCTTATTCATGATAATCTCGAAAAATCTAAAGTTGAAGATCATCCACCACTTCTATACATCAAATTTTTATGTTGCGGCTCGAGCGAACTTTTTCCTTTTGTGATGACTTGTTTGCTTATCTTTTGATATGCACACACTCATGTATTTTTACCTCGTTATTTTTTTCAATATGGAACAAGTTATTTTTGTATTTTTTATTAGTGCAGTGTCTTATGACAGAGGGAAAGGTTTGTGTTTTAAGGAATTAAAAAAAAATATTTAAACCTTTATCCGTTTGCACAGTAGGAATTCATAACCTTGCGCATGGATTATAACAATCTACATTTCTCAATAAATTAAAATTTAAATTTGAGTCACTTGTTACTCGGAATAATATTTTTTTTACTAAAATCAAGTCGTACAAAAAAAAAAATAATAATGACCTTTTTTATGTCAAATCTCATTAATCCGTTAGGTACCAAATAAATTTTTATTTAAAAATTCATTACACACTTAAATATCATTTAATTTTTTTTATTATTATACACCAATTTAATTTGAAACTACATCTTGAATCTAATATTCAACCGAAATAAATTTTTACGTGTTGAAACCATTTAGATTAAAATCGAATAGATATAAAGTTTAAAACATAGTTTTGATTTAAACTTTCGGGGACTAATGTTAAAATAACCAAAAGCTAAAAAATGTATCTAGATATTTCCAATGGTTTTTCTTTCTCTCCACGTTTGGAGAAACTTATCTCACCTAGTTCCTCGAACAAATCCACCTGCTATCTCCTTTAAAATCCAAACCCACTCCTATAAATAGTAGACCTTGAACATCAGATTGAGTACCCAATTTTCTCCCTAAAAACCCATGTTGTTCTAACCATGTCTTTATTGAGATATACCAAGTGAATAATTGGTTTTATTTTTTTAGTATATGGCTGATTGTGTGATAAGTACTCAAAAGTATATATTTTATACCCCAAATAGTCGCTTTTTAAATCATAGTTCCCAATAAATTTGGACTTATACTCGCATTTGTTCATCTTGTAAGTATATTTGCACTTGTCGATTTAAAAACTTTTTTTCAAATCAAATGTGGCACTGATGCGATTAAAATAGGCGAAACCCAAACCCTTAGTGTGTGTGTGCATGTAGTATTATTTTTATTGTTTTATATATCCATATATTTTTTGAGTCATTTTTATTATTTTATTTTATTTCATTTCATTTTATTTACTTTTTTATTATTTTATGTAGATATAACGTGTGTGAGTATGTTTGTGTCATTTTACATTTTTATTTTAAGCTCGTATATGTAAATGTAAGGGTATTGTTAATTTAGTCATGTACATAATTTTGGTCATGCAGTATTATTTTCGCTTTATAATTTTTAGTGGCATTTTTATCTTATTTAATTTTTAATGTTCTTATATTTTACAGATATGCATTGTAAATATGAGTTTTTGGTTTTTATTGAGTCTTTTATATAGGTGAGTGTTAATATTTTTATTTTGTTGTAAATAAATATTTTTCTTGTTTTGTATTTTTAATATACGTGCACACACACACACACACACACAACTTAAATACCCACTTTATAATCTCCTAAAAACACCCAGCACATAAGCCAACCCACACAATCCCATTGCAGTCCATCATCTCATCCGAACTTGCTACAAGCCGATCCAAAACCCAGGTCAACATTACCGGACTAGCCATTACACTGAACCTGCTCAAATCCTAATCGTCGGCCTACACACCGTTGGCTTACCCAACTTCGACGCCCATCTACCCATACCAGTGGTAACCCAAACAGGTTAAACTTAAACGATCCATAGCTACAACCCTAGACCACTGTAATACCCCGTATTTTTATGATATTTATTTATGGGATTAATTGAATTAAATGTGTATTAATCGGAAATTAATCCGGATAAAAATACTAGCAAGATGCGAGTTGGTATTTGATTTTAATGAGTATATATGGCTATATATGAATATTGAATTATGAAATTTGTCGTGAGATTGAAATACGGCAACTTCGAAATTTCGTTGGGACGCATGTGACAGTCGCGTCAGGAATATAATTATTTTAATTAAAAAGTGAATTTTATTTCTATTAATTGTATGGTCGTTTTGAGTGCGCCAACGCGTCCGGAAGGGTCGAAATAGTCAGAAAACACTAGCCGGGGGTTTAGTTTGGGTCCCGGGGCATTTTTAGGCCATACCGGCAACGAAAAAGGGTAGTTTGGTAATTTTGGAATTTTGGGAATAAAACCCACGAAAATTAGAAATTAATATATGATTTAACCTTTACCCACTAAACCCACTAACTACACCAAATGACTTAATGGGCTACGGGGTTATTGGAATTAGTTTCAAGAGCTTCCTAGGGCAACCTTAACCACCATTGTCACCTTGGAGAAAAAGAACTTGTAGAGAGAGAGAGAGAGGAGAATTCTGCAGAGAGAGAGAACAATTCATCAATTCAACATCAAAATTAGAGAAAGACATAAGGCAAGTGGTTTAATTTTGATAATTGCAAAGAATGCTTCTTCCATGCGTAGGAAATTTATGAAATTGTATTGTTCTTGGAGAATGATAAAAACCCATTGAATTGGATTTAGAGATTTATAATTTTATGAGAAGATTGCATGTAGATCAATGTTAGGGTGATTATTCAAATGAAAATACATCTTTTATATCATAAAAACGGATTTAGTTATGTCTATGGATGAATTTAATTTTCTAGGGTTCATGTTCATGGGATTTGGGGAAAACTGAGGGGATTTGAGGATTTGATGATGTTTAGGAAGATTTGGCCCTATATAAATGTTTAATTATGACCTACGAATGTTTAGTGTGTGTTAGAAACCTTAAAATGCTGTTGGGATGAATTGTATATGGGATTAGGTGAAGAAACTTGGAAAAACGAAAAAAGGAAATTCTGGGCTCGAAACTGGCCTCTCGTTAGAAGACCTGGCCAGGTCGTTCGAACGAGCTCGTTCGAACGAGACTTAAAACGAGCTGACAGTTTAGGCTTTTTGGCGTGTTTTGATTTCGCGTGTCCCGTAACCTTGTTTAATTGTAGAGATAACATTCCCTTAATGATAAATTGATATAGTTGGGATATATTGAGGAGTAAAACATAAAAGTGTGATTTGAATTGAATGGAAATTGTGGAATAGGACGTGAGTGACTATTACGATGCGAGAATTATTGTCGGCTTAAATAATTGAATTAACCGGGAACATGTGAATTGTGTAACATTATAAGTCGGTACGAGAATGAGAAGTGTACCACAAATAAATTATGGTGATTACTAAGATGTGTGCATACTTAGTATATGTATATGATTTTATGTGTATGACATACCTACCATACTTGCTATCACGGGAGGTTTGCGTTCGCTTAGGGCCATCTAATCTTTGTGTGCCTACGGGGGGATTTAGATTGGTACCTCTAGAACATAGGTCAGAGAAGGACTTATTGGGTTGTTAATAGGTCTGCTGATCGTGGGAGCATAGGCATGTGCGTGACCCATGTGATGTGACTGTGTTCGCCTCCATTGTTTGTGATTGTTGTTATCTGAGAACGATTCCTGAGAGATTCAGAATGCGTGATCCTTATGTACGTGATGTACCGGGATGGATAGCAGAGTATGTGTGCACCGCAACTTAGTCTCGAGGTGCTTGTATTGTATATTTATGACGTGAATAATATACACTTAAATTAATGAGAACTTTCATGTTGGTATTATGAGTATAAATACGGAAATACTTTGAGTCACTATAAAGGGATAACCTGTAATGAATTGTATTGCTAATAATTGAGAATCTGAGTTTAAGTAAAGCCCCCTATTTAATTGATGACATTAGAATGTATATTGAGAAACGAGTAGAAAAGATAGAACTCATGTCAGTTTAGTTAGATATAAATATAACTTAGATGGGTGCTATTCGTTAGGAGTGCACAATTAGTGAGAGGTGAGTATTTCATGCGAGTGCACGTCCTAACATGTATTTTGCATTCATTGTTTTAATGTCATTAAAGCACTTGCTATTTTTTTAAAATACTCTCCACTTTCGGGCTCTGACCCGTTTGCTTTCAAATCTATTTTTGTAAAAACCATTTTAGGTGCCCAGCCACAAGGACACCATGCTTAGGATCCTCATTCAGGTGACGAGCTGTAGCTGTTTGTGGAAGTTACAGGACTTTGCTAGTAGACGCTTCATCTATTTTGACTCTATATTCAACTTCCATCAGTTGTAGGGCATGTTGCCCATTTCTATTAGAAACATTTCCTATTTCATATTTTCAGACTTTTGGCATGTAATTAATTCAGGATACATTGTTTTACTTATTTCAGTTGTGGGATTGTTGTGAGGAGTTTTCCTCCGGACTTATTATTATTTTGTTGGTTATTCTATTGCTTCGTTATGGTGAATGGTTGTTATTCCTTCATTATCATTTTACTATATGTTAATCAGACTTAATTTAAAATTTGGCATCTTACTTTTAAATACTAGGTGGTTAGTGATTATAAACATGTTTTCGACAGTGATGCTATTAACTGAGCCAACTTGGAATTTTGAATTAATTTAATAAAGGAATAGCTACCCGGTATTTAATTAGTTGGGGTGTCACAGGTGGTATCAGAGCATCAGGTTCTAGTGTCCTTTAGGATCTGTACGGCTTATTATGTTTCCGCTGAGCTTTCTTTGATATAGAGCCCTATATTTTAGGACTGTTGTATTCTTTTGTATGCTACGTTCTTCAGCTATTTTGAGTTTATAACTGCGAACTTATTGACTTTATTCTTGTTTCAGATGCCTCCACGACGTGCACAACGGGTTCCCAGGGATGCAACGCCAGAACCACAGCCCGCACCAGCTCAGGGCACGATGAATGCCGCCGAGGTTGCAGCCATTGTAGCCCAAGCGGTAAATTCCGCACTTGCCGTGGTTCAGCAGGCACCACCTCAGGCGCCAGTAGCCGCGCCAATTCAGGCACATGCATTCCCGTCTGCTTGGGAACGTGTTCGAGATGCTTTTCAGAAAGCACACCCCCCAGAGTTCGCAGGTAGCTCCGATGTTGTGGTATTTAGTCAGTGGAGGAAAGACATTCAGTGGCACTTGAGGATGTATGAGTGCACCGATGTCCAGAAGCAGATACTAGCTACCTTTAAGCTAGTAGGATCTTCATTGCAGTGTTGGGAGTCTATTACCACCGTGGAGGAGAGAGATACACTCACGATACAGGAGTTTTGGGTGCGGTTCAACCGCAAGTATTTTCCATCAGCTGTTCACACGGAAATGAGGAGGAAGTTGATGAGCCTTAGACAGGAGGGTAAGACTGTGGCCGAGTATGAGGCTGAATTTACAAATCTGTTGAATATTGTTCCGGACGAGATACCGACAGAGGAGAAGAAGATCCAGAAGTCTACAAACGGGTTGACTTGGAGGATCCGTCAGCATTTATTGGGGAACCTCTCATTGGCCACTTATTCTGACGTGGTTAACGCTGCACTGTTACACTGCCAGGATCATCGCTTTCACATGGCTAAGAGCAAGAGGTCAGGAGAGTCCAGCCAACAGGGCAGAACTGGGGGAAATGGTGCCAGTGGGGCACATTCTGTTCAGGAGCAGAGGCAGGGTAATCAGGGTTCCGAGCAGGGGGATCATAAGAGGTTCAGATCGGGGAATTTCAGACACGGACAGGGAGGTTTCCGGCAGGGCCATCAGGGTCCGAACGGCCATCAGAACCAGCAGGGTCAGAATGGTCAACAACAGTTTCAGCAGGGCCAGGGGAGGAATGGGAACGGCCACCAGGGTCGGGGGCAACAGGGACAGAAAGGGGGGAACTTCCCGGGGAAGTGTTACGTTTGTGACAAGACTCGCCATAAATGCCAGGACTGTCCGAATAGGGGCAGGGCCCAGCAGCAGCAGCATCAGGGTGCTCGACACGAGCCACAGAGGCATATGTTTCCCGCCGCCCTCCCAGCACCACAGATGGCAGCATTACCACCCATTCCAGCAGTCCCAGTTCAGCAGGGACAACTTCAGTATGGGAGAGTATATCAGCTTCAGCAGGCCGCAGCCCCACAGGATCCACCAGCCATTGAGGGTATGTTCTCTATTCAGGGGACTCTGGGGCGCATTTTATTTGACATGGGGGCTACACACTATTTTATTGCTATGAGATTTTCACGCACCATTGGGTTGTTAGACACCGCAGAGAGCACCGCTACTTGTGTAGACTCACGGTTGAGTAGGAGTTCCATGATTTCGCTTATGTTTAGAGGTGTGGGTATAGAGATCGGGAGGTTTACTTTACCCGCTGATATGTTAGTGTTAGAGATGACCGAGTATGATGCCATTATTGGTATGGATTGGCTAGTTGCGTACCGAGCCATGATTGACTGTTTTAGTAGGAGTATTATCTTTGCCATTCTCGGGCAGGAGATGTTTTTAGTGGCGATGCCTCGTCCCGAGGGAGGATCGTCCACTCATTTGTACTATATAGAGGAGGAGACCTCTAAGGAAGTGGTGATACCACTTGATTCGATTTCGGTAGTTCGAGAGTTTTCCGATGTATTTGAGGATATGCCTGGATTACCTCCGAGTAGAGAGATAGATTTTGTGATTGATTTGACGCCGGGCACTCGGCCTATTACCCGCGCACCTTACCGTATGGCTCCAGCTGAGATGAGAGAATTACGGGATCAGATTGAGCAGTTGTTGGGTCAGGGTTTTATCCGGAGGAGTACTTCTCTGTGGGGGGCCCCTGTGTTATTCGTAAAGAAGAGAGATGGATCGTTGAGGTTGTGTGTGGATTACCGAGAGTTGAATAAGGTCACGGTACGGAAGAAGTATCCGTTGCCCCGAATCGATAACTTATTCGACTAGTTGAGAGGAGCTTCTTTCTTCTCAAAGATTGATTTGCGATCTGGTTACCATCAATTGCGTATCAGGGAAGAGGACGTCTCGAAGACTGCTTTCTAAACGAGATATGGTTCCTACGAGTTTCGGGTTATGCCTTTTGGTTTGACCAATGCTCCAGCCGTGTTTATGGACTTGATGAATAGGGTGTTCAGAGAGTTTCTAGATCAGTTGATCATTGTCTTCATTGATGACATTCTGGTTTACTCCCAGACAGAGGAGGAGCACGCCGAGCATTTGAGGCAGGTTTTGCAGACGCTACGTCAGACGTCAGAATGAGCTGTATGCAAAGTATAAGAAGTGCGGGTTTTGGCTGAAAGAGGTTCAGTTTTTGGGGCATATTATTTCCGACCAGGGGATATCTGTTGATCCGGGGAAGGTATCCGCGGTGAGGGAGTGGGGACAGCCCACGACACCGATTGAGATCTGTAGTTTCTTGGGCCTAACAGGATACTACAGGAGGTTTATTCGAGGATTTTCGAAGATAGAAGGTCCTTTGACACATCTGACTCGTAAAGGTGTGCCGTTCATTTGGAGTGATGCTTGTCAGTTGGCATTCGATGAGTTGAAGGACAAGTTGACCTCAGCACCTGTGTTAGCATTGCCGAGATCAGGAGTTGAGTATCTAGTTTATACCGATGCGTCCTTACAAGGACTTGGAGGTGTATTGCAGCAGAAAAGTCAGGCCATAGCTTATGCTTCCCGTAAGCTTAAGCCTCACGAGAAGAATTACCCCACTCATGACTTGGAGTTAGAAGCAGTCGTATTTGCCCTTCGGATTTGGAGACATTATCTTTTGGGAGAGAAGTTTCGATTGTTCATGGACCATAAGTCCCTACAGTACCTGTTCACACAGAAGGAGCTGAATATGCGGCAACGGAGGTGGCTTGAGTTTGTGAAAGACTATCAGTTTGATATCCAATATCACCCGGGGAAGGCTAACGTGGTAGCAGACGCGTTGAGCCGTAGGCCAGTAGATGAGGTGGCAGAGGTGTGGAAGGCAAAGTGGAAAGAGTTGGGACACCAGGATGCAGTGGCCCGATCATTCATGTCGGTGATGACTGTTACACCGAAGATTGTCACGAGAGTGGTAAAGGCACAAGCAGATGACTCGTTCTGTCAGGAGCAGATAGTTCGATTATTAGCAGAGGGAGCCGAGTCCTATACCGTTAGCTCAGACGGGGGATTACTCTTCAACGGCAGACTGGTAATTCCGAAAGGGGAGGAATTGCGACACGAGGTGATGGCAGAGTCGCACGGCTCACGGTTCGCGGTACATCCCGGTGGGGACAAAATGTACCAAGATATGAGACGTCAGTATTGGTGGAGTGGGATGAAGAGAGATATTGCCGTGTTTGTTTCTAAATGCGCCACTTGTCAGCTGGTAAAGGTGGATCATTAGAGACCGGCAGGACTTCTACATCCATTAGAGGTCCCGATGTGGATGTGGGAGAGCATCTCCATGGACTTTATCACGAGGTTGCCTACGTCACAGAGAGGTCACGACTCCATTTGGGTAATTGTGGACAGGTTGACAAAAGTCGCTCATTTTCTACCCGTAAGAACCGACTACACTACGGGACAGTATGCCCAGCTTTTTATTGCAGAAATAGTGAGACTTCACGGTGTGCCCCTAAATATCGTGTCTGACCAAGACAAGCTATTTGTTTCACGGTTTTGGGAGAGTTTTTAGGAGGCCATGGGCATGGAATTGCGGTTGAGTACGGCGTATCACCCGCAGACCGATGGGCAGACCGAACGTACAAACCAGATGTTGGAGGACATGTTGCGTCTGTGCATCATTGATTTTAGGGGTGGATGGGAGCAATACCTTCCACTGGTGGAGTTTTCTTACAAAAACTCCTACAAGTTCACCATTGGCATGGCTCCATTTTAGGCGTTGTACGGTAGACCTTGCCGTTCCCCAGCATGTTGGTTGGAGGTGGGGGACAACAAACTGCTTGGGCCGGAAGTGATTCAGGATACTTCGACGAGGATAGAATTGATTCGGAGTCGCATTCGGGTAGCTCAGGATCTGCAGAAGAGCTATGCTGATGCGAAAAGGTTCTTCAGGGAGTTCCAAGTGGGAGACCAGGTTTTACTCAGAATATCTCCTATGAAGGGGATTATGAGATTTGGGAAGAAGGGGAAGTTGGCACCGAGATACGTGGGGCCATTCCCTATCATCGAGCGGATTGGGTCTGTTGCATATATACTTGGGTTACCGGAGCAATTGCATCGGATTCATGATGTGTTTCATATTTCCTCGCTAAGAAAATATCTTAGAGACGATTTGGCTCATTCTCACATTGCTTTGGAGGACATCGATCTCCATCCTGATTGCTATTTTGGACCGAAGTGAGCGGAAACTGCGGTCAAAGATAGTTCTGTTAGTGCGTGTTCAGTGGCGACATCATAATGTCGAGGAGTCCACATGGGAGCGTGAGGATGAGATGCGCGAACGTTATCCAGAGTTGTTCTTACCAGGTACTTTCTAGTTTCGAATTTTGGGATGAAATTCTGTTATTAGGGGGGGGGGGGGAGTATGTAATACCCCGTATTTTTATGATATTTATTTATGGGATTAATTGAATTAAATGTGTATTAATCGAAAATTAATCCGGATAAAAATACTAGCGAGATGCAAGTTGGCATTTGATTTTAATGAGTATATATGGCTATATATGAATATTGAATTATGAAATTTGTCGTGAGATTGAAATAAGACAACATGGAAATTTCGTTGGGACGCATGTGACAGTCGCGTCAGGAATATAATTATTTTAATTAAAAAGTGAATTTTATTTCTATTAACCATATGGTCATTTTGAGTGCGCCAACGCGTCCGGAAGGGTCGAAATAGTCAGAAAACACTAGCCGGGGGTTTAGTTTGGGTCCCGGGGCATTTTTAGGCCATACTGGCAACGAAAAAGGGTAGTTTGGTAATTTTGGAATTTTGGGAATTAAAACCCACGAAAATTGGAAATTAATATCTGATTTAACCTTTACCCACTAAACCCACTAACTACACTAAATGACTTAATGGGCTACGGGGTTATTGGAATTAGTTTCAAGAGCTTCCTAGGGCAACCTTAACCACCATTGTCACCTTGGAGAAAAAGAACTTGTAGAGAGAGAGAGAGAGAGGAGAATTCTGCAGAGAGACAAAACAATTCATCAATTCAACATCAAAATCAGAGAAAGACATAAGGCAAGTGGTTTAATTTTGATAATTGCAAAGAATGCTTCTTCCATGCGTAGGAAATTTATGAAATTGTATTGTTCTTGGAGAATGATAAAAACCCATTGAATTGGATTTAGAGATTTATAATTTTATGAGAAGATTGCATGTAGATAAATGTTAGGGTGATTATTCAGATGAAAATACATCTTTTATATCATAAAAACGGATTTTGTTATGTCTATGGATGAATTTAATTTTCTAGGGTTCATGTTCATGGGATTTGGGGAAAACTAAGGGGCTTTGAGGATTTGATGATGTTTAGGAAGATTTGGCCTTATATAAGTGTTTAATTATGACCTACGAATGTTTAGTGTGTATTAGAAACCTTAAAATGTTGTTGGGACGAATTGTATATGGGATTAGAGGTGACGAAAGTTGGAAAAATGAAAAAAGGAAATTCTGGGCTCGAAACTGGCCTCTCGTTAGAAGACCTCGTTCGAACGAGCTCGTTTTAATGAGCTTCTAACGAGTTGATAGTTTGCCTTCTAATGAGAGGGATGTTCGTTCGATGCCTTTCGTTCGAACGAGATCTCGTTAGATGCCCAGTTCGTTCGAACGAACTCTCGTTCGAACAGCCTCGTTCGAACGAGACTTCTAACGAGCTGACAGTTTAGGCTTTTTGGCCTGTTTTGATTTCGCGTGTCCCGTAACCTTGTTTAATTGTAGAGATGACATTCCCTTAATGATAAATTGATATAGTTGGGATATTTGGGATATATTGAGGAGTAAAACATAGAAGTGTGATTTGAATTGAATGGAAATTGTGGAATAGGACGTGAGTGACTATTACGATGCGAGAATTATTGTCGACTTAAATAATTGAATTAATCAGGAACATGTGAATTGTGTTACATTATAAGTCAGTACGAGAATGAGAAGTGTACCACAAATAAATTATGGTGATCACTAAGATGTGTGCATACTTAGTATATGTATATGATTTTATGTGTATGACATACCTACCATACTTGCTATCACGTGAGGTTTGCGTTCGCTTAGGGCCATCTAATCTTTGTGTGCTTACGGGGGGATTTAGATTGGTACCTCGAGAACATAGGTCAGAGAAGGACTTATTGGGATGTTAATAAGTCTGCAGATCGTGGGAGCGTAGGTATGTGCGTGACCCATGTGATGTGACTGTGTTCGCCTCCATTGTTTGTGATTGTTGTTATCTGAGAACGATTCCTGAGAGATTCGGAATGCGTGATCCTTATGTACGTGATGTACCGGGATGGATAGCAGAGTATGTGTGCACCGCAGCTTAGTCTCGGGGTGCTTGTATTGTATATTTATGACGTGAATAATATACACTTAAATTAATGAGAACTTTCATGTTGGTATTGTGAGTATAAATACGAAAATGCTTTGAGTAACTATAAAGGGATAACCTGTAATGAATTGTATTGCTAGTAATTGAGAATCTGAGTTTAAGTAAAACCCCCTATTTAATTGATGACGTTAGAATGAATATTGAGAATTGAGTAGAAAGGATAGAACTCATGTCAGTTTAGTTAGATATAAATATCACTTAGATGGGTGCTATTCGTTAGGAGTGCACAATTAGTGAGAGGTGAGTATTTCATGCGAGTGCACGTCCTAACATGTATTTTGCATTCATTGTTTTAATGTCATTAGAGCACTTGATATTTTTTTGAAAATACTCTCCACTTTCGGGCTCTGACCCGTTTGCTTTCAAATCTATTTTTGTAAAAACCATTTTAGGTGCCCAGCCACAAGGACACCATGCTTAGGATCCTCATTCAGGTGACGAGCTGTAGCTGTTTGTGGAAGTTACAGGACTTTGCTAGTAGACGCTTCATCTATATTGACTCTATATTCAGTTTCCATCAGTTGTAGGGCATGTCTCCCATTTCTATTAGAAACATTTCCTATTTCAGATTTTCAGACTTTTGACATGTAATTAATTTAGCATACATTGTTTTACTTATTTCAGTTGTGGGATTGTTGTGATGAGTTTTCCTCCGGAGTTATTATTATTTTGTTGGTTATTCTATTGCTTCGTTATGGTGAATGGTTGTTATTCCTTCATTATCCTATTACTGTATGTTAATCAGACTTAATTTAAAATTTGGCATCTTACTTTTAAATACTAGGTGGTTAGTGATTATAAACATGTTTTCGACAGTGATGCTATTAACTTAGCCAACTTGGCATTTTGATTTAATTTAATAAATGAGTATCTACCCGGTATTTAATTAGTTGGGGGTGTCACAACCACCTCCAACTAGACCCTTGCTCCACACTTAGCTAACCCGAAAACCACTCAAACCAAACTGCCCAACCAAATACTCATTTTCCTTCAACCCTCTCACAAGCCCATCTCAGATCGGCCCAGTTCCTACCCACAAACCATACACCCACCTTTAGTCCAAACTCAAACACAAAACCCACATATTTTTAGTACTTTCCTACTTTTCCCAAAATAACCCTCAAAATACGTCATTCTCATCACCTCATTAAACCCATGTGCACATTTGTTGTCTTCCAAAAAATCCCCTAACCAAATTACCAATAAGCCTAAGATCCACATGCCTCTTATAAATGACGAATATCTCTTTATTTCAGGGGGAGTAAAGTGGTTCAAGCAAGATGATAGTGGGAAAGTGGTAGAGACAATTGATCGAAAAATTCAGTTAGAAATTTTATTAGTTTAGTGAGAGAAAAGAGTGACAGAAATTGTTGCCTCAAAAGAGATTTTGTGTTATATATTGATTGGTTTAAAATTACCCTCTCTTATGCGCATATGAATTCAATTGTTTATTTTATGTCTTATAATTCCATTATAAAGGGCTAATCTCCCATTTAGATGAAATGAAGCTACCGTGAATCAAATTTATCTAGTTTGCTAATTTTGTTTTTATTTAATTTCATTTGATTAGTAACTTTAATTCTTACACTTGTTTTTGCACTGAGAAATGGGAAAAAATCATTGAGAAAATATTGAAAGCTTGTGTTATAATTTTATCATTTTGATTCAAACTAGAGATAGGCTCATCAAAATTATAATATAACTTTCTGATGATTCATTTGATTAATTTTAATAAATTTGGAGTAGAGTTGTAGGAATTGTAATTACTTTTCTAAAATAATATTTACCTAATTCGTTAGTATAATGAAACTAACTTTTGAATTAAATGAATACTTTGGAAATCAATCAAATTAAAATAGTTCAAACTAGATTGAATTGTATAAAACGAGGATGTATTCACATCCCTTGATCCTTATTACCAGCATATTTCATTTTGTTATCTTTCACTCATTTTCATCACACACTCCTTAGTTACTTATTTATATTTTTATTTTAGTTTTGTTGATCTCTTTCATTTACTTTAGTTATTTCACTATCACATTAAATTGTTTTAATATAAAAAATCATAAAAAAGTAGAAAATAAAGAAAAAGCAAAAAAATCAAGAAAAATAGCTAGAAACTTGGATTATATCACTTTTCGTGTGTTTCACTCAAAAGAGTTGGATTAACATCCTTACTTACCTCTATACTAGTTCTTGTGATATTTTTGTAGGTAATTGAAGGAAATTGTTGATTAGCTTGTGTGATGACTCGGATATGATTATGATAAACCATGTTTAAATCATGCTTACTGTATGGGATGGGGATAATGTGTTATTAGAATATATAATGTTAAGTTATTGTGTTTAGCCTAATCCTACCTTTATAACTTATGAAATATTGAATTAGTCACAAACACAAATTTGTGAAGTCTTCGGTAAGAATGTTCAAGTTCGGGACTAGTTTTGGCCACAATAATATGATAATTGACTTGGAGATAAAACTATATAGTTGTAGATATATGAGTTAAGTTTGTAACAAAACAAACGGTGTGTAAAACAAAGACCCGAGGAAGGAGTTATGCTGAAATTACGAATAGGGGGTTGAGTTGTCATTTAGCTTTAAAGGATATTTTGTCTTATACGGCGACACATGTCATATTTTCATTGGACCAAGGGGAGGTGACTTATGCCGACTTTAAAAACTTGAAATGACCTCCTCCTTCAGCCAAAATCAGGCATGAGAGAATTTGGATTGAGGAGAGAGAATCGGGAAGCTCGTGAAGTAGAAAATGAGGAGAAAAATTGAGAAAAATCCGTAGGAAATTATGAAAAAGTTCCTAAGGTAATTCTATGCATAAATCTTATTATTATTTTGGTATTATTGATTGAAATGATAGATATCATTGATTGTTTATTGAAATTTCATGACTTGGTGTATATGTACGGATAGATGCAAGTTTAAGCAAAGTTGAACGTGTAAATCATGTATATTGTTTCGATTGGAAACCTTGTGTATTCAAACTCCTATAACTTTTTGTATATTTATTGGAATTGAATAAATACAGTTGGATAAGAAAATAGACTCATATATGTATAACATATCCGAATATTATTTGAAAATACCAAGAAGTGAATCTTTGGTGATAGTTTGAAGTTCATGTATCAAATCTGCCAGTATGCGCACCAGGTGTTCAATGTTTTGCTTGACATAGCAAATGAACGTTAAAAATTATTAAACTTTAATTTTGTATTTTTCAATATGTTTATGGATGTTGGGTAAAAGATCAAAGGAAGTTATTATGGAGAAAAATTATGACAATTCTTCGAAGTTGACTGAACCATAAAAGAGTTTATAGGGCATATTTGATTTGTAATAAAGAAATGGTCACATCTTGCTCTAGGAAACTTGAAATGATGTGTTGTCTTTTATATTGGGAACCTAATATGATAATAATTGGATTACTAAGAAGAAATTAAAGTATGTTTGGGCTATGGATTGGATATGTTAAATATTTTAACATGAAATTGGATGAGACTTCATTATGATAAATGATTAGAATGGGATGATATGATGCTTATGAATTCGGTTAAGGTTAAGTTATTCTTTGGATTGTAAATATCCTTATGATTATACTAATATTTTAAGACTTTATATGTGAAAATGAAGAAGAATCGATTGAACAAGTGCCAGACAAAGGCAAGGGAAAAACATATGAAGTGGCCAAGGTGAGTGTACTCACTGTAAAAAGATGTATTATACAGGGCTATGGATACGATTTGAATATTACTCATGGGTAAGATGTATTACACATGGTTATGGATATGATTTGAATATCACTCACGGGTAAGATGTATTACGCATGGTTATGGATACGATATGAATATCACTCACTAGTAAGATGTATTATACATGGTTACAGATATGATCAGAATAATATTGATCATGAATTTGTTCATTTTGGTTTACCGAAATGGGAGGTTACTCCCCGACACAGAATTGGGGAGATTTGCCTATTAAAGACAAGGGGTTACTCCTCGACCAGGAATGGGGGATAATTTTCTATTGTAGAGAGGATATGTGAATCATTATTCGAATAAGTTGGTTATTCTTTATGAATGAGCCAGATAAGTATATAATTGCTTATTCGTTATGAATGAGCTGGATAAGTATATAATTGGTAATTCTTTATGAATGAACCAGATAAGTAATACATAATTATGAATGGGTTGGATAAGTATACATAAATTATCACATGGATATGATTTATTGCATTTAATTATATACAATAGTTTAGTAGTGATGCATTCACTAGACTATTTTGCTCACGTTTACAGTGGTTATATGTTTCAGGTAACGTGAAGTCACTGCCAAATCTAAGAGGTCGGGTTGGGTTATCAAAGGATGCATAAAACCATAATTTTGCTCAAATGAAAAAGGAATAATTTAATCCTACTTATCCTTTAAGCAAGTTTGAATAAGCATAATTACTTTAAAATTTTGAAAGGTTCTAGTTTTATTGCTTCATGTTAATAATTGAAAAAGGAAACTCGTGTTTATGGTTTGATTAAGGTAATCATGATTTGACTCGCTTTGACTTTCAAACTTAATTATAAGTAACTGGGTTGGGATGTGTCAACTTTGGTATCAGAGCCTAGGTTTTAGAGGTTCTGGGGTGAGGAACGCCTAGATTTGGCAGCGGAAGTAGAAATTATTTTGAGTCATAAGTAAATTGGCTTTTGTTGACTAACATTTGTTAGTTATACATGCATATTGTTGTACGAGATGTGAAATGCAAGGATCTTTCAGGAAAGGAAATGAGATGTTAAGGTTTATTCGGGGATGACATCGAATACACGTATTTTTATATGAATCATTGCATTGTTTTATTTGTGGTATGGACAAACATGTCATTGAAGGAAATTTTTTAAAGACAAAATGTGGTTTACGAAAATTGTGAAGTATTGGAAGTAATCCCTTCTTATATTGGAATATATAAACTTGAGTAGTGTCACTTATTAAACCATGGTTTGGTGTGTTCCCATTTATGTGGGAGTGTGTGGTACGGGAACCCATATTCCGTTAAAGGATGAGATGGTAAATTATTAGAGTGTGAATCGAATGAATGCTCACATGGTAAAGGTGAAGTGAGAAGATTAATAGTTGTATATGCTTAAATTTAATATGTGAAATGGTCTGAAATTCAATTACTAGTCAATATATCATAATTGATCTGAATATGGGTTCATACTGAATTATGATAAGTAGATGAAAAGAGTAATAAGAGTTGAGATGTATTTTTTTAATAGTATGCGTATATGTAGTGAATATTACTCCTGGGATGATTTGAAATGCTTATATGAATAGCAGAGTTGAGACGAAGTGTTAAAGTGTTGGAAGTTTATAAATATTGAAGACCCCTTTTAAGAGTATGTGTTGTGTATGAGTATAGAAAAGATGTTAATCGGGTTTGAATATCGACAACTGGTTTGGGTGGATATTGAGTTATGTTTGTCATTGTACGTACGTGTTATCACTAAGAGTATGACATATAATGAATATGATTGACATTATACGGAGTCACCAAGAAGTATGTCTAAGGATAATGTGCTATGTGAGATACCGTAAGGGGATATGTTAATGTATTTGTATAGGTTATTTGAAAGAAATATGACATATAATAGCTAGAGAAGTATTACGGGGTTGGTAAGTATGATTAAAGTTTTAAGTGGTGATGGTACGCTTAACTTCCATGTTACCAAATGTGTAGGATGAGTGTATTAATGGTATTACATAAGAATATAATGTTAATAAACATTGTGATAAGATTATGATTGTAAAGTTATTATGTTCGATAAATGACTTATTACGCTAATTGTATGTTTAGTTAAAGAACAATCAAATGATACTGAAAAAAGGAATATAGTGAGAAGTTAGATTGAGTTCATAGTGCATGACTGCATAATATACATGAAGGTGAATATGTAATCTTCGTTAAGAATAAACATTGAGTGAATGATTGTTCAGTTTTGATATATGAATAGTAATGAGGATATATTTAAATTAAGAAATTGTAAGGATGATATTTAACATACTCTTAAACTTCGAAAACAATACGGAAAGTAGTTAAGGTCAAACACATGTATTTGGTGTTGAATGGAATATGAGAAAATGGCATATAATAAGCTAGTCTTGTAATATGATATTTATGAATTAAAATATTGAATGGAAGTTGGAGAAAGGAAATATAAGAAGTTAGTATTGTAATAGAATATTTATTATTTGAAATATTACACGATAATAAGGATGGACAATAGGAATGAAGGTATGAAGTAATATATGAGTTGGGAATTGACTTCCATTTATAAGAAATCATTAGATGATTATTCTTACGTGTAAGTGATAAATAAAATAAAGATGATATGAGAGAAGATTTGTCGGGCATGAGGAAATAGTATTCCCAATTGGTTGGTAAGTGAAATTCCTCCTAAATTTCGGGGATGATATTTTCTAAAGGGGGAAGGTTGTGACGACCCGGATATGATTATGATAAACCATGTTTAAATCATGCTTACCGTATGGGATGGGGATAATGTGTTATTAGAATATATAATGTTAAGTTATTGTGTTTAGCCTAATCCTACCTTTATAACTTATGAAATATTGAATTAGTCACAAACATAAATTTGAGAAGTCTTCGGTAAGAATGTTCAAGTTTGGGACTAGTTTTGGACACAATAATATGATAACTGACTTGGAGAGAAAACTAGATAGTTGTAGATATATGAGTTAAGTTTGTAACAAAACAAACGGTGTGTAAAACAAAGGCCCGGGGAAGGAGTTATGCTGAAATTATGAATAGGGGGTTGAGTTATCATTTAGCTTTAAAGGATATTTTGTCTTATACGGCGACACATGTCATATTTTCATTGGACCGTGACTTATGCCGACTTTAAAAACTTGAAATGACCTCCTACTTCAGCCAAAATTAGGCATGAGAGTGTTTGGATTGAGGAGAGAGAATCGGGAAGCTCGGGAAGTAGAAAGTGAGGAGAAAAATTGAGAAAAATTCGTAGGAAATTATGAAAAACTCTCTAAGGTAATTCTATGCATAAATCTTGTTATTATTTTGGTATTATTGATTGAAATGATAGATATCATAGATTGTTTATTGAAATTTCATGACTTGGTGTATATGTACGGATAGATGCAAGTTTAAGCAAAGTTGAACGTGTAAATCATGTATATTAATTCGCTATCAAACATTGTGTATTACAAGTCCTATAACTTTTTGTATATTTATTGGAATTGAATAATTATAGTTTGATATGAAAATAGACTCATATATGTATAACATACCCGAATATTATGTTAAAAAATTAAGAAATGAATCTTTGGTGATAGTTTGAAGTTCATGTATCAAATCTGCCAGTATGCGCACCACGTGTTCGATGTTTTGCTTAACATAACAAATGAACCTTAAAAATTATTAAACTTTGATTTTGTATTTTTCAATATGTTTATGGATGTTGGGTCAAATATCAAAGGAAGTTATGATGTAGAAAAATTATGAAAATTCTTCTAAGTTGACTGAACGATAAAAGAGTCTATAGGGCAGATTTGGTTTTTAATAAAGAAATGGACACATCTTGCTCTAGGAAACTTGAAATGATGTGTTGTCTTTTATATTGGGAACCTAATATGATAAGAATTGGATTACCAAGAAGAAATTAAATTATGTTTGGGCTATGGATTGGACATGTTCAATATTTTAACATGAAATTGGACGAGACTTCATTATGATAAATGATTAGAATGGAATGATATGATGCTGATGAATTCGGTTAAGGTTAAGTTATTCTTTGGATTGTTAATATCCTTATGATGATACTAATATTTTAATACTTTATATGTGAAAGGGAAGAAGAACCGGTTGAACAAGTGCCAGACAAAGGCAAGGGAAAAACATGTGAAGTGGCCAAGGTGAGTGTACTCACTGTAAAAAGATGTATTATACATGGAAATGGAGACGGTTTGAATATCACGCATAGGTAATATGTATTACACGTGGTTATGGATATGATTTGAATATCACTCACGGGTAAGATGTATTACGCATGATTATGTATACGATATGAATATCACTCACTGGTAAGTTGTATTATACATGGTTACAGATATGATCAGAATAATATTGATTATGAATTCATTCATTTCGGTTTACCGAAATGGGAGGTTACTCCCCGAACCGAAATGGGGGAGATTTGCCTATTAATGACAAGGGGTTACTCCTCGACCAGGAATGGGGGAGAATTGTCTATTGCAGACAGGATATGTGAATCATGAATCAGATAAGTTGGTCATTATTTATGAATGAGCCAAATAAGTATATAATTGGTCATTCCTTATGAATGAGCCGGATAAGTATATAATCGATAATTCTTTATGAATGAACCAGATAAGTAATACATAATTATGAATGGGTTGGATAAGTATACATAAATTATCACATGGATATGATTTATTGCATTTAATTATATGCAATAGTTTAGTAGTGATGCATTCACTAGGATATTTTGCTCACGGTTACTATGGTTATGTGTTTCAGGTTATGTGAACTCACTGCCAAATCTAGGAGGTAGGTGTAACAACCCTCGATTTTAGGAGGCTAATTTTATATTATTTTTATCGCATGAGGTAACTATATAAAATGTTGGGACTGGAGTAAATATTAACCTTAGATGTTAGAAGTTAATATTTACGGGAATGTTGCATAATTACCGTATGTGTAGGTAAATATCTTCATGTTGTATGTTTTATAGTGTCATGTATTTTAAATGACATTATGATTTAAATAGATTTGGAACTCGAAGTAAATTATAAAATTTCCGGATGCCAGTTTAGAGGGTGTAGTTAGTCTCGGAAGGTCCGAGACAGTCAAAATAAGTGCCATATTGTATTTTTGGGTTTCAGGCACTTTTACCTGGTTTTAACTTAAACGCGTATCTGGGAGACATTTTAATGTGGTATTAACCACTTAAGTGGGGAGTTTTAACTTAAGACACGATTTTAGTCTTCTAAACCCCCTTATTTCCCCATTTCATACCAAACACAAAAGGGAGAGAGAGAGAAGAAGAGAAAAGAGGAAAAGAAGAGAGATATTTGGAGATTGAAGAATTGGGATTGCTCCTACCTCAAAGAAATCTGAATTTGAAAATCTAAGGCAAGTTTTCTACTTGCTAATATGTGATTTAAGTTGAATAAATTGTGTGTTAGTTATGTATTTGACATTTATGATTTAAATGTAGAATTTGTGGGATTTAAACCCTAATCTTGATTTATGTTGAAGAAATTGTGGGTTTTAATGGTTAATAATCACGTAGATTAGTTTGGGGTAGATTTTTGTTGTTTGGATGTGTATGAAAATGAAGATATTTGAAGTTTGGAGAATTTAGGGTTCATAACCCATCAAAGCTATTCTTGGCAAATTTGCAGGACCGAATCTATTCGGCCCTATGGCGAATCGATTCGGTAAGGGGTAGCTTCCAGGTATGCATAACCCGTATCGATTCGGGTTAAGGCCGAATCGATTCGGTTAATTGCAGAAAGTTGGTTTTGTGGTCCGAACCGATTCGCTTTTTGGGCGTATCGATTCGTTTTCCTGCTGTTTTTGAGTTATTTTTATAACTCAATTTTTTTTTACCCTTTTTCTTTAGGGATAGGACCTAGGAACCTTCTTGAATGAAGTAAACTTAGAGTCCTAGAGTGTGAGATGAGTTAGTTGTCTACCCTACATTAGGAATGGGATATGTGGGGACTTTTTTGGGTTATGCCTATTGACGATAGGGCATTCTTTTCTTCTAGTTAATTACTATAAAACTAGAAGATGTAGTGTTATGTTGGGAGATTTTAGAAGCTCAATTGAGCTATGTTAACCTTGGTGGTTCATAATAACATCATAAAGGTGTGTTTGGAGAATAAATTGAAAGTTCATTCATTCCTTTGAAGGATGATAATCTTGGGGTTTTAAAATAACACCCTAAAATGCTTGGTGATAATGAAGAGTTTATTTACTCCTTTGAGGTTGTAGTGTCGATATAAGTTATCGTATGGCTCCGGATAATAAGTTATATAATTTACAAAATGTAAACGATACTGGTTTCGGATAAAATGAAACATACATATGGAAATGGTAATGATTATGGTAAAAGATAATTTACTTAATCATGAATTTGGTAAATGATAATTTACTTGATTTTGAAAATGGTAAATTAAATGGTTGAACACACCTCTCTAAATGACATCATAAGGGAAGTCCGTGCGCGAGGTGAAGCCCCCTGGCTAATGAATGCGGGGTGGATATAGTCCTAGGCCATGTGAGCGTTGGTTGATATATTTTTCTGCGATGGGTAGGAGATTCGGGGTGTGGTCTTGACTACCCCGCAGGCACATGGCCGCTTCCCGACGTTTTGCGTTATAAGTGCCCCGGTTGTCTTATGATAGGCCCTGGAAGATGATGGTCATTTAGGGGAGCACACAGTGGGGAAACCCGGACGGGCGGTCTTAGAATAGTTATATGTATATAAATATAACTATTCATCATCAAGTGGGACTTGATGGATTATGCCATCAAGAGCATACTAAAGTGCCACAAAGAGCACATATAAATGCCACAAAGAGAATTTGAAAATGATTATTTTCCTGATAAGGAAAGGATTTTTACAAAAGGTAAAATTGAGATAAAATTTGCCATAAAGAGAAAAAGATTGTGATTATATATATATATATACGTCCTGTTAAGGAAAAGATATATGAGATCATTGGTACATACGATGAAGATTTTAGTTTAATGTTACTTCTTTTATTGTTCCTGCTTAGCTAATGTTTTAAATTGTGTAGGTAGCTTCTTATTTCTCTTTCTTCATTATTTATCATTCATAACTGTCATACTCTTTATTCATCTGGTAATCATATAGAACCGGGCCCTGGCCCGTTTACATTTCTTGTTGCATATGCATCTTGTCTGCGCTCAGGTACTCCGCCGCAAGGATGCCCGATTTGAATTCCTATTCCGATGTCCTCGGCGAGCCGTGATGCATTGCGGGTATTACGGGATACATTTGGTATAAACGTTTTCATTTTTGTATTCTAGCTAAGATCGGGTCTCTTTTATTCGGGCGAGAGGCCCAAGCTTTTGTAATTGATTAATGTAATGTATTATATAAATTTATTGAAATTGTTTAACAATGTTGTATGTATCAGCGGACCGATAACATATTTGGTCCTCTTATTTGTCACTTATTGTTATAGTAATACATATATATCCTTGAGGTTTCCCCTATCTTTTCAGGATTTGGGTTGTTTGTTTTCTTTTATTTACTTTAATACAAAATTTTTGGCAACCCGTTTTCTGAAATTTTGGATGGTTATCCTGGATACTCTATATTTTATTGTGATGCTGAGAACGATTCCATCTATGATTCCTGTTATATTGGAGTATTGGGCTGGCCACCCCTTATTTTGGTGAGCGGGTTGTCACAGTAGGGTTGGGTTATCAAAGGATGCATGAAACCATAATTTTGGTCAAATGAAAAAGGGGTAATTTAATCCCACCTATGCTTCAAGCAAGTTTGAATAAGCATAATTACTTTAAAAGTTTGAAAGGTTCTAGTTTTATTGCTTCATGTTAATAATTGAAAACTGATACTCGTATTTATGGTTTGATTAAGGTAATTATGATTTGACTCACGTTGACTTTCAAACTTAATTATAAGTAACTGGGTTTGGGTGTGTCAGCTTGGCTTGAAAACGACATATAAAAAAAGGTATAAGTTATCGAATGGCGTTGTTGCCACTTTTTGTAGATTAACACATTTGAGAAGATTTTAGATAGTAATTCATTTGTTATTTCTTTTTAGTTTTTAGTAGTATTTTTACTTTTATTAGAAGTGTTGTATTAAAGTTTCATCATTTTACTTTTATTGCGGTGCATGGAGACACCATTTAGTTTTTCATTTATATTTGTAATAATTTATAAAAGAAGAAAAGTGTGATAGAAAAACTAGACAAGGTAAAGAGAGGAAATCCAAAGGTGAGGAAGAGAAGCCTCTCTACTTTAGGTCGGTAGGACTCCTGGGGCTGATTGGAGATCTCCCCCCGGTCGACTCAAATCGATCTTCACCCCACGCCTGTAAAAATCATGAATGGTAAACACTCGTGAATCTCCCACAAGCGAGTCAATATTGTGTGTGCCTACGTGCTCTTACGTGATTTTTATTCTCGCATTTATTTTTGAATGGGGTGATAAATTAATCAATTAAGACATACATTCGATCATTCACGAGAAGGAATTTCATCATTTGACTCACTCACTCATCCATTATGTGCTACCCTAGCTATCATTAAATTTAAAATCAAATAACTAGATAGCCATATAGGATACGGTGTTCATAGGCCCCTTTTTGATTAATTTGACTTGTAGGATAACACGTAGAGTCCTCTCCACTCGAGAAATCCTTGAACGCTTTGCTTTGAGGCACATAAGTGTCCAGGGAAACTGGGTTTTAAGTGTGGTCGGCCAGTAAAATGGGTTTGAACTATCTCTAGTATTGTACCGACCGACTATTTTATCGTAGTAGATTTGTGGATAATCTTTGTGACAAGCCTCTAGTTATATTGTAATTAAAGTAGGAACACAAATTTTTACAAAGGCGATCACAATGATAAATTCTGTGATTTTTGTCGCTCACAGATTTAATTAAAATTTAATTACCCTTTCACTAATTTTGAAGATTTAAATTGGCCACGTGCTAGTTAGGATTTATCCTTTACTCGTGTGTGTCTAATTCTATCTTTAGGTGTCCGTTTTAGAGAGTTCATCTAATTTAGGAGTCCAAATATTTTTCTCCCATATTTTCTTCAAAAAATCAAAAAACATTTTCTTCCTTACTTTTTCTAAAAATCCAAAAAATTCATAAAAAATATTTTTCTTTTTAGTTGCTCCATAAAAATCCAAAAATATTATTTTCTCCTCATTTAAAAAAAACTTCAAAATATTTTCTTTTCTTTATTTTTAAAAAACTCAAAAAATATTTTATTTTCCTTCTCAAAAATAAAAATTCACTAGTTGCATGCGTACGTGGCAACAAGTTAATCATTGATTAGTTCGTTCCCGTAGCCTTTCTCCCGTTTCATCATCATTAGGAGATCCACGTGTTCCTCTTGATTTTTCACTGCAACACATTATTTCTAGCTGTTCTAGTGTAGAAATCTCTACTTCATCCATCCATCTGCCTGTAATGGCCGATGAACATGCTCTAAGGGACTATTTTGCACCTATAACGGCTAACCCACTATCATGCATCATTCTTCCACCCACCTCAGCGGTCCAATTTAAAATTTACCCGACAACCATTTCAATGTTACCCAATTTCCATAGCCTTGAACACGAGTCCCCATACACTCACTTGCAGTAATTTCTTGCGATTTGTGCCACTTTCAAAAAACAAAACTTAGATGAAGGAAATGCTCATCGTCGGTTGTTTCCATTTTCTCTCCACGATAAATGCATCCATGTGGATACATTCATTTCCACCATAATCTATCCATACATGGGAACAACTTGTGAAGAAGTTTATCTCCAAGTTTAATTTGATGAGCAAAACCAACAAGATGCGCCAAGCCATCCAAGATTTTTTCAAAAGCCAACCGAGTAATTTCGTGAAGCGTGGGGCTGTTTTCAAGGTTACATCATTAATTACCCACATTATGGTCTCGAGAAAAGTCACTTAGTCCATATTTTTTACAATGGTCTCATTCCTACTTCTCGAACCATGATTGAATCCATGCATAAAGGGAAGTTTATGCACTTATATCTCACTGTCACCTACAATTTTCCTCGAATTAGGCGATAAATCCCAAGATCAGGAGGTAACTAATGAGTTTTCGAGATCCGAGCCACCACGTCTATGGGGGAACTTATAAGGTAAAAAATTATACCTATTCAAAAACTTTGCTTCATGGATTAAACACTTTGACTAAGACTTTTGATGCTCTCAATTGTTCTATGCAACAAAATATTTCCATTTCTAAACCATAATGAATGTCAAGGAGTTTAGTCATTCTTCTTGTAATTTATTCTTACGCCAATATCATTTATCTCATTTATGCCCCCTCATTTAATATGATCCCGAACCCATCATGGCCCAAGTGTGTGCTTTTGACGCCGATATAAAACCCTATACCCCGTCGTTTACTTATAATCCCAATAATTGGAACCATCCCTATTTTTTTATAAGTACGACAACAACCATGCTCTATCACACCCACAACAAACTGTCAGTGGTTCACCCGAGTTTCAAAAAAACCCATTAAGGCAACATCGCCCTCCAATCCAAAACCACCATGCTCAATACCATCAATAGCACCATCCATTACCCTTTTCCCCCCACAGAGGACAAACTAATACCAATCATCAAATTATCCCAGTTCCACCTCCCTCTTATGAGTATTCCCTACCGTTTAATTCTCACAGTGAGTTAGTCCCCCAACCCCCTTATATCCCTCCATCCCAATCGTCAACCTCCTATTTTAAGAATCTTCTCACTCAATTTATCACGAATTAACAAAAAACCACGCAGGCACAGACTCAAGCCATCCAAAGGAGACTGGCAAATAGTTATCTTATGAGGTTGGATCCGCTTCAACTCTACCCATATACCAAGCCGACATGAAAAACTGTGAGTACTCTAAGATCCATAGAATAAGTTGAAAATGGTGTTGATTCTTCCCGTGATGTGCAAACCCCACTCATACAAAATTGCCCATTAGGGTCTCTCCCTAAGGTTCCACCACCAAACAAATCAACAGAAAAGACTGAGTCAAAACCAAATGAGCCCACGACTATCTATGTGCCTAAAGCATCCTTCCCTCATAGGTTGAATTTGACAAAGAAAGCCTAACAATTTAATGAGATCAGGCAAGTATTTCAGAATGTTCACATTAACATTCCATTCCTCACCCGATTCAACAAGTCCCCTTATATGCCAAATTCTTGAAAGACTTGTGCATTGTTAAGAGACGGATGAATGTGCCTTGTGATGCTTTCATCACTGAACAAACCACATCCCTTTTTCATGAGAACGGTGTTGTGAAGTACAAATACCCCAATCGTCCTATTATCTCTTGCATGTTCGGAGATAAGTTCACCACTCAGGGTTTACTTGATCTTGGGCCCAGTGTTAAATTATTACCTTACTCTTCAACTTGTTGACTGTCCCGTAAAAGTGCCAAAAGGAACAGTTGAAGATGTTTTGGTAAAAGTTTTTGACATTTACTACTTTGTGGATTTCATCATCTTAGACACTTCTTCACCCGACCCAAGCAATATTCCTATCATATTGGGTCGCCCATTTTTTTCCATTGTAAATGCCATCATCAATTATCATGATGAGTCCATGAATATTTTTTTTGGCAACATGACCATTGAAGTCAACGTCTTCCACATTATGCAATAAAATTCCGACGTCGATTCTATTAATGAGGTGTGTGTGTGAGCGACTCCTTGGTCCAAGAGATGTTGGATCAGACATACCCCAAAGATCCTATCTTTTAATGTTTTGCTCACTTTGGGTCCGACTTTGATATTAATTCCTCCATCTCTAAACTAATTGCCTTATTATAAGATAAACCAGTGATGGACACTTTCACATACTCAATTTGAGCCTTTGTACGTCGACACTCTTCATTCTGTGCATGACCCAATTAACCTATGCCCTGATATTTCCCCGAACTGCATGTCTGTATCTGAGTTCGATGCCTCTCCTGAGCTGCCACCTAGTTTGGAGCTTAATACATTACCTTCTGAGTTGAAATATACTTTATTAAGCCCAAGCCGACATCACACAGTCATAATTGCTTCTGACTTGACCCCGGATCAAGAAGAGCAGTTGGTTCACACTCTCACTAAGCATAACACTGATATAGGTTGGACCATTTCAGATATTTTTGGTGTGAACCCAATATTTGTAGCCATCGTATTTATTCTAGGGAGAACGCCAAGAATTCTCGTGAGCCACAACGTCAACTCAATCTTACGAGAAATCGTGAGAGTTAAATTTTTAAAATTCCTTAATGTCGGTATTATTTACCCCCTATCGGATAGACAATATGTTAGTCTCATCCACGTGGTGTCGAAAAAGTCCGACGTCGTCATCGTAAAAAAGTCGTGATAATGAGCTTGGTCCCACCAGTATACAAATTGGTTGGCGTGTCTGTATTGATTATAGAAAGCTCAAAGCTATCACTCGAAATGAACACTTCCCTCTCCCATACATTGACCACATGCTTGAATTCTTAGCAAGCCATACTAACTACTACTTCCTTGACGGATATTCAGGGTACAACCAAATACCTATTTCCCCTAAATACCAAGAGAAAACTACCTTTACCAGTCCATTTGGCGCAATTGTATACTCTCTTATGCCTTTGGCCTTTGCAATGCACATACAACTTTTCAAAGGTGTATGACTATTATTTTTAGTGACATGATAGAGCGTTTTCTCAAAGTCTACATGGATGCTTTTTCTATTTTTGGTTCATCTTTTAAATAATGCTTGTCTCATCTCACTGTGGTCCTCTAGTGCTGTCAAGAAAGTAAATTGGTCCTCAATTGGGAGAAATGCCATTTCATGGTAAAAAGGGTAGTGTTTTAGGTCACATTGTCTCTAGCTCCGGTATTGAAGTAGATAAAGCAAAAGTCGACTTGATTACCATGATTACCACTCCTAAGTTTGTCAAGGACAATCTCTCCTTCTTTGGACATTTGGGCTTCTACGGTGCTTCATTAAGGATTTTTTAAAAATCTCTAGACCTTTAACAACCCTTTTATCCAAAGATGTCCCTTTTGTATTTGACGATGCATGTGTCACATCTTTTGAGCGCCTTAAAGCCTAGCTCACTTTCGCTCTTATCATTCAACCTCCCAATTGGTTTCTTCCATTTGAGTTCATGTGTGATGCTTATGATTTTTCACTCGGTGTTGTGGTTGAACAAAGGGTTGATAAGTGCCCACGCATCATCTATTATGCTATCAAAACCCTTCAATATGCTCAACTTAATTACATAAACACCGAAAAGGAGTTATTTGTGGTAGTGTTTAGTCTTGATAAGTTTCGCTCATACTTTATAGGTTCCCCTGTCATCGTTTGCATTGACCATACTGCCTTGAGACACTTTCTTCACAAGAAGGATTCCAAAACGATGATTTATAATGTGGCATCTCTCACTATAAGAGTTTAACCTTCAAATACACTAGAAGAAAGGTTGTGAAAATGTAATTGCTGACCATATCTCTCGAATTACTGTTACATTTGACTCTGATCATGTCCCTATTTCTGAGTCATTTACTGATGAACAACTTTTCTCTATCTCCACGTCACTTTAGGATGCTGATATTATCAATTTCCTCATACCAACTAACTTCCAAATCATTGGTCGAAATATGACCGATCCAAATTCATGACGAATGTGAAATTTTAATCTTGGGATGACCTGTTCCTTTTCAAGTATTGAACTGATCAAGTCATTCGTCATTGTGTTTCCAAGTGTGAATAATTAAGTATGTTGTCCTTCTGCCATGATGGTGCCTATGGTGGTCACTTTAGCTCAAAGAAAACTGCTACAAAACTTTATAAATTAGTTTATATTAACACACCCTTTTTTGAGATGCCCACTAATATTACTAGGTTCGTTCTAAATGCCAACACTCTGGGTATATATCTCGATGTCATATGATGCCTCTCACACCCATCCTAATTATTGATATATTTTATGTGTGGGATGTTGATTTCATAGGCCCATTTCCCTCCTCTCATGGTTTTTAATATTTTCTAGTTGTAGTTGACTATGTTTTCAAATGGATTGAAGTAATCGCTTGCCGAACCAATGACTATCGAGTTGTGGTCAGGTTTCTTGAGGAGTATGTATTCACACATTATGGAACCCCCAATGCTATCGTTAGTGATGGGGGTAATTTTTTTTATAACCGAGTCTTTGAACACCTTGTCAAAATGTTACCCACAAGGTTAGTCTTTCTTACCACCCTTAGACTAGTGGTTAAGTTAAGGTCTCCAACCACGAAATCAAGCAAATTCTTGAAAAAAATGTCAATTCCAATAGCAAAGGCTGGTCCTTACGCTTGAATGATGCATCGTGTGTATACCGTAATGCGTATAAAACTCCGATTGGCATGTCTCCTTATCATTTGGTCTTTGGCAATCCATGTCATCTCTATGTTGAACTTGATCATCATACATATTGGACTGTCAAGGCCCTTAATTTTGATATTGACGAGGCAAGAGTCCATAAGAAGCTACAACTTAATGAATTAGGGAAGATACGAAATGATGCCTATGATCTGTCTAAAAATTATAAGACAAGATTAAGTGGATCCATGATCAAAGCACTGCGAGAAAATAATTCTACCCTGGTTAAAAAGTATTGTTATACAATTCCCGTCTTCATCTTTTCTTCTAAAAGCTGACCTTCATTATTGAGTAATTTACTCCTTATGGTGCCATCACCATTTAAAATCCCTAGGATGGTAACCTTTTTCAAGTCAATAATCATTGTTTGAAGCCTTTCTTGGAGCTACCCTCCAGCCACATTGAAGAAATTAGCGTTGTTGACCCAATTTATGAAGAGTGAATCTTCAGTCTTGTTTAGGGGTGATTATCATCACACAATTTTTTTACCACCCCGTGATTTCATAGTTCTTATCTTTAGGATTAGAATGGTTCGGTCTGGCTAAAAACATTAAACTTAATGCTATCGGGAGGCAGCCGGTTGTTTCTGAGTATTAGTCTTATCCTGTTTTTGGGTGGTGTGCTTTACCATGTTTATAGACTTGTATAAATTTTTATCTCATCACTTATTCAATTTTTCAACTTGGATACGTATGGTCCACATCATTTGCGGTTGATTATGGTAATTTATTTCCTACCTTATGCTCTCAATTTTAAAAATAATTTTATTTAACATCGAGGATGATATTCCTTTTTGTTAGGGGGTGGGAAATTTTATAAAAATCGTACCTCTTTTGACAAAAATTCATAAACAATACTTTATTTTTAAAATGTAGTTTCTTTTATCTCACTCATTGACATGAATTTTTTATCATCCATCTTTTAAGTATAGGAATCAAGCTAGAGGATATTTTTTCTAAATTGCTTATATAATACGTACCAAGGCATTTTGTATCATGAATTTCTAGACTCAATAAAATTTATACACTTATCACATCATTACGGTTTAAAGTTTAAGAGTACTACAATTCTCAAGAAATCCTTAAGATCACCAATAGAGACTTTAGCTTGTGAGATTTGCACCTTTCACCCTTTCAGATAGTTTTACGCAATTTTCGGGTCACAAGTTAATTCAACTTCCTTTAGGTCTACGCTTAATTATTGTATGATCTCATGACTAAATTTTTGTCTTGATCATTAAGAACGACATCACTTTAGAATTATAAGAAACATGCATCTTGAAGTTTGTCCCGATCACCAGACTTTCACCCATACACTAATCAAATTCCATTTTATCATTCATTTATCCACATCCATACACCTTTTATTTTTCATATCATCACCATATACCATCCCTATTTTCATACCACCCATTTTCACATCAGCTCCATTTTTCACCCACCATTTAAAAAAAAGGGATGAGTGTTGAAAGTATAAAAGTGAAAAACCTTCATATAGAGTATTTGAATTTTTAGCAAATACCTCTATCGGAGTTCATTTAAAAAAAGAAAAGAAGAAAAGAAATTCAAAAAAAGAAGTTGAAAAAAAATTCAAATGGAAAAAAAGAAAAATAGAAAGTTTGCAATCAAGATCTTGTGAAATAAAGAAATTTTCTCCTCAAGTGTAATACACTCTTCTCAAACATCCATCATATCACCATCCGACCTTATCTCATTATATCCTTCTCATTTCATTTGCCCCTCACCCATAAGCATCCATGTTTTACCATAGGTGTTCGGGTAAATGAAGGTCAACGTGGTGAATAACTTGATGTTCTCACTATAGTGATTAACATTCTTTCACAAGTTTATTTTCCTTTTTCAAATGTTCGTTCTTTCTTATATGCATGTGAGGCGTTTAACCTTGCTTACATTTACTCACATCCTCACACAAAGAGCGATTTAATTTACCCAAATCTCGTGAGTTCGTTTGAGAGAGCTATATCCATGAGATTTTAAATTTGAAGCATTGATTTTAAAAACGTGATCTAAGAATTAATTTACACCACACACGTTGAGTTTTAGGAAGGATATGCCTTGAGTATTCACTTAGCTAAACTTTTTATACACTTCTAATGTGTATTCCTCAAAATATTTATCTCGTGATGGATTGTGCGATTATTTTACATCTAATAAAAGATCGACTATCGTGTGCCAATAAAGAATTTTGTGGGTATATTTTCTGCAAACCCTCCCGAGACAAAACTCGTCCTATAGGGCAACTTATAGGTTTAAAGGCTTGTTACACATGCTAAGTGCAATCGCAAGTACCCGCGAAGGTGTTACACTTTTGTTTGTTTATCCTCTTTAGTTCTCTCTATTTTCTTGAGGACTAGCAAAGTTATGTTTGGTGTTGGTGTGATAAGCACCCAAAAGTGTATATTTACCCCCAAAATAGTCGCTTTTTAAATTCTAGTTCCCAATAAAATTGAACTAATACTTGAATTTATTCATCTTGTAGGTATATTTGTACTTGCGGGTTTAAAAGCTTTATTTTAAGTCAAATGTGGCGGTGATACGGTTAAAAGAGGATAAACCCAAACCCCAGTGTGTGTGCGTGTAGTATTATTTTAATTATTCTCTCTCTCTCTCTCTCTCTATATATATATATATATATATATATTTTTTTTTCGAGTCATTTTTATTATTTTATTTTATTTATTATTTTTTTATTTGATGTATATATTATGTACGTGAGTATGTTTGTGTTATTTTACATTTTTGTTTTAAGCTCGTATCTATAAATATTGGGGTGTCGTTAATTGAGTCATATACATAATTTTGGTCATATAATGTTATTTTCACTTTATAATTTTTAGTGGTATTTTTATCTTATTTTATTTTCAGTGTTCTTATAGCTTTATAGGTATGCGTTGTGAGTGAGTTTTTGTTTTTTATTGAGTCTTTCATATAAGCGTCTGTTAATATTTTTATTTTGTTGTAAATAATTTTTTTTGTTTTGTATTTTTAATATACATAATTAATTACACCCACACACAAACATATAACCTAAATACCCACTTTACTATTTCTTAAAAACACCCAACGCACAAATAAAACCACACAATCCCATAGTAGTTTACTATCTCATCCGGACCTGCTACAACCCGATCCAAAGCCTAGGTCAACATCACCGGACTAGCCATTACACCGGACCTGCTCAAATCCTAATTGTCGGCTTACCCACCATTGTCTTACCCAACTCCGGCACCCATCTACCCATACCCATGGCAACCCAAACTGGGTTAAACCTAAACGATACAAAGCTACTGCCCGAGACCACCTCCATCTAGACTCGAGCTCCAGACCCAACTAAATTAAAAAACCTTATGACCAAACTGGCCAACCATATACCCATTTTCCTTCAACCAGCTCTAAAACCCATCTCAGACTGACCCATTGCCTACCCACGAACCAAACCCCTCAAAATACCTTTGCTGTCTTAAAATAAAACCCACATATTTTTAATACTTTCCTACTTTTCCCAAAATACCCCTCAAAATACCTTATTCTCATTGCCTCATTAAACCCCTATGCACATTTGCTGTCTTAAAATAATATACCCTAACCAATTTACTAATAAGACCAAGACCCACATGCCACTTATAAATGAAGTCCCTCTCTTCATTTTAGGGGGAGTAGAGTGGTGCAAGCAAGAAAGCAGTGAAGTGTGAAAAGCGTAGAGATAATTGAGAGAAAAATTTAGTTAGAAATTTTATTAGTTTAGTGAGAGAAAGGAATGACAAAAATTGTAGCATCAAAATAGATTTTGTGTTATATATTGATTGGTTGAAAATTCTCCTCACTCATCCTCATTTGCATTTAATTATTTATTTTATGTCTTGAAATCCCATTATGGAGGGCTAATCTACCATTCAATGGATAAAATGAATCCCGCATGGATCCAATGTATCTTGTTTGCTAATTTTATTTTTGTTTTATTTCATTGGATTAGTAATTTTAATTCCTAAACTTGTTTTTCATTGAGAAATAAGAAACCATCCTTGGCGAATAATTGCAAGCTTTTGTTATAATTTTATCATTTTGATTCAAACTAGAGATAAGCTTATCAAAATGATCAAAATTATAATATAATCTTCATCAACTAATATTTTATTTTGTTTAATTAAAATTAGTTTGGTGAATTTTTCCTAGAAATTTCATTTGATTAATTTTCATACATTTAGAGTAGAGTTGTAGGAATTGCAATTACTTTTCTAAAGTAATATTTATTTAATTCATTAGTATAATGTGAATTAAATTTTGAATTAGATGAATATTTTGGAAATCAATCAAATTAAAATAGTTCAAACTAGATTGAATTGTATAAAATGGGGGTGGATTTACATCCCTAAATCCTTCTTACTAGCATCTCTCATTAAGTTATCTTTCACTCATTTTTATCACACACTTCTTAGTTACTTATTTAGATTTTTCTTTTAGTTTAGTTAATCTCTTCATTTAGTTTACTTATTTAACCATCAAATCAAATTGTTATTGATATAAAAAAATCATAAAAAATTAGAAAATTAAAAAAAGCGAAAAAATCAAGAAAAATAGCAAGAAAGTTGGATTACATCACTTTTCGTGTGTTTAACTCAAAAGAGTTAGATTAACATCCTTATTTACCTCTATACTAGTTCTTGTAATATTTTTGTAGGTAATTGAAGAAAATTATTGATTAGCCTGGCTTGACAACGACATATATAAAAGAAATAAAACTAGTCATTTGGTAATGGTGGGTTGTAAGGTAGTTGCTAGTTTCTCATATATATAGATATTCAGATGAAAGTTTAAGAAATATGACTTCTTCTCGGATGAGTTTCATTTCAATTCTTTCTCCATTGTTTATAGGTCCGTATGTATTGCTATATAACTGTAAGATGGTAGTGTGACTGGGGTCTGGTAAAATACTGAATCAGGTGAGGCGTGACCCACTTCAACGAACTCTACCTTCATGATTCTCAATAACTACCGGAGTAGCTTCTGGTAAATTCTTTTCCTTTTGGTAAAAATGGAATTCAAGCTATAACTTAACTCCCTGTAAGAAGATGAACTTCATAACAATAATGGTAACTTTTTCCAAGAGAAACTCTTAAGAGTGATGGCTGTCAATGGGAAGTGAAAGAACAAAGCACTGAGCACTAGAGAGAGAGAGAGAGCAGGGAGAGAATACTAGGAAGTTTTGGTGTGATTTTGATAGAGTAACAATATAACTTGAGTTATGATCTTTGCTTGACCTTGCCGAGTGATCCTATTTATACTTTGGCACTAGGGTTGAGTTGGAACTTTTGGGCGCCAAATTTGAGAGGGTTAGTGTGGGACAAGGTCTGAAATATACCATTTGTCCCTACATGTGTGCAGCCGCCTGCCCCCTCTGACAGGTGCCTCCTGGTGCAAACCAAAGTCAAAAAACAAATTTGTCTGCGCTTGAAAACAAAATGTCTAATTTAGTAAATATTGTATAAAATGGTAACTTGTGGTACAAATTTGGTGAACTTGAGAGGGAAGGACTTAAGGACCACCTCCTCTAAAATCATTTATGTTAAGAAGGGAATTTTGAGGACCCTTTTCTCTAAAATCATTTTTTATAAAAAAAATTCATTTCTGGTGAGAAACCTCTTTGTGGCTTATTCTAATTATTACTGGGTGTGCTGTGTAAGGACTTGAGTGACTCCTAGGTTCTTTCTACAGTATTCTCTCAATCCTAAAGTGCTAAGTGGTCGAGTTTTCTCAACAAACCTTGTTCCTCAAATGCCAAGCCAAAACTCCCAAGAGGTCCCAACCAGCCTATTTGGGCCCTGCTTGCTCAATTAGGCTACCTATACAAGTAAATAAATGTTAGTAATTTTTATCTTTAAAAGAAATGACTTTTCATGATTAGGGGTTGCTCATGGTAGCCACTCCCTCATCCTGGCCTATTTTTTGAAAGTTTTGGGGGAGGACCTTGAGGTTACTCACCCAAGATTTTTTCTAGGCTGAAGCGGAGGACCTTGAGGGTTCCTCGCCCAAGATTTTCTTGAAGCTATGGGGGAGGAACTTGAGGGTTCCTCGCCCCAATATTTTCTTAAAGCTGAGGGGCGGGGCTGGGCGGGGGGGGGGGGGGGGGGTGGGGGTGGGGGGGGACCTTGAGGGTCCTTCGCCCCAAAATTTCTGGAGGTTGAGGGGGGATGTCTTTGAGGGTCCTTCGACCCAAAGTTTTTCGAAAGTTGGGGGGGGGGGGGGGGGAGGGCCTTGAGGGTCCCTCGCCCCAAAATTTTCTAGTGGTTAAGGGGGGAGGGCCTTGAGGGTCCTTCGCCCCAAAATGTATATTGGGTAGGCTTGAAACACCCTTCTATAATAGCCTCTCATGCAAAGTCTTTTGTGTTAGGGAGACCAAACGGGTTTGTACGCCATAAATTCAATTTTTAATTTTTGGGACCTTAGGGCTTCCTCATCATTACCCCTAGGGTCATTAAATGTATTGTCCCTTTGTTCTAGGTTTTGGCTTCTTGAGAAGCCACGCGTCGGTATGGGAACTATTATCTCATTATTTGGGAATTTTTTTTATAACTATTTGGCATTCCTGCACATTTTCCCATTTTCATATGAAAGATAATATTTTGAATAAATGCTTTTACTTTTACCATCTTCTCAAAACATTCACATGGGTGCCTCATTTTTAGGTTCCTCGTGACCACCATTATCTTAGGATGGTTCCTCTTTGTTGGGATCCTCGAAATCACAAGGGATTGACAGGGTTTCCTCATTTTTGGGTTCCTTGCGACCATCGTTATCTCAGGAGGGTTCTTCATTATTGGGTTCCTCGCAACCACAAGGGAAAAATAGGGATTCCTTGTTTTTAGGTTCCTTAGACCACCGTCAGCTGAAGACGGTTCCTCTTTGTTGGTCTCCTTGCAATACAAGGAACTGATAAGGGTTCCTCATTTTTGGATTCCTCCCGATCACCGTTAGCTGAGGAGGGTTCCTCGTTGTTGGGTTCCTTGTGACCACAGAATATTGGCGGGGGTTCCTTGCATGGGAATTTTACAGCTGTGAGTGCCTCGCCCGAGGTATTGAACAAGGGGGGTTCCTCGAGTGGGCCTTCTGCAACTGTGGGTTATTCACTTGAACCAATGGCTATTAGCAGTTCTTCCACCACTTCATCTTCTTCTAAGGTTTGGGAAGATTATATGCCCACTCGTCAGGGGAGGGATTTTGGCGTCTATTGTCGTGCACCCTTTTTTGGACCAAGTGATGATTTCACGGCTTCCCTTGCTCAATTTGAGGAGAAGTTTATCTCTAATATTCTCGAGCGTCCCCACATGGGGTTAGATGAGTCTACTGATTCCCCTATTATTCTTCCCGACTCTATTCTTAGAGTTAGAATTGATCGTGGTGACTTTCCTTACTCTAATATTGAAATCAAAGCTGTGGGGGGTGCCCCAGAGGAGTGTGCTGCATAGGTTAACTATATTCTAAGTGTTCCTTCTTATAAGGCTACCCTTAATGGAGTTAGCCTCCTTACCGCCAATGATAGTTTGAGGTCTTGCACTATGGCCAAACATAACTCCACCCTTAACCTTTTATTTTCTTGGTGGAGCAGGGAATCTCATACTTTTGTGACTAGTTGTGGTGAGGTTACCATTATTATGAAGGATGTCTGCGAGCTGTATGCTCTACCTTTCTTCGGGGAGCATGTTTTTACTGATGACCAAGAGGATCCCCTTGAGTAGGTGATGGTGGAAGAGTTGTAGGCATCACTCACCGATTGTTCAAAATATGTGGCGATAAGTGTGATTGGTCTTACCATACACTCTTTCACCAAATGGCAGAGATATTGGTTCAAAGATTTCGATGAGCCATCGAAATGGGTGACTTCTAATGGAGCTCTCAAAAGTCAGGATGGTCCCAAGATTCACTCCTCCTCGCATTTAGCCACTATCCCGGTTACTTTTTTGAGTCAGTTCTTGTTCCCAGGTAAACCCGAAGACTCTCCCGTGAGCTCCTTTTTAAATTAGATGTGACATTATCGCGAGGGAGGTCAGTACCCCTCGTTGCTTTAGTTCTTGATTCTCTTTATTCCTGGCTGGATCGTGCCTATATAGATGTCGAGAGGTCTTACAGTCGTTATGACACTCCTAATTTTTCCAATGGTCTTCTCCTAATGGCTTTCTTATTTGAACATTTTCCTCATTTGGCCCTGAGGCACAGGCCTGCCATTGCAATGCTGCTCGGCTTTTTGAGGTGGAATAGGAAAGCCCCCAAAAAGCCCTAGGGATTTTTATTGATGATATTGAGGAGTTTTATTTTTGCCCTTATAGCAAACACTCCAGTGGTATTTTTTAGTTGGAATTCTTTCCCGAGTGACAGTGGCACTTTTTACTGCCTTTCTAATGTTGACTCCGTTTCTTCTTACCCACATATCAACATGGTGATGGTGTTATTACCAGGCCTCCTCCCTTCTTTAACAGAGCTGGTTCAAAGTGCTGAATTCTATCGCTCAGAGAGAGTGAGAATATAGTTTGGCTATGACTAGGGTATTCACACCCCTTCTTACCCTTCGTGCAACGACTCTTCAGAGTTATTCTCAAAGGCATGTGTAAACTTCACCTTTCAAGGAATGCTTCATGGAGTACATCACTTAGGGGGACTGTATATGCCTCCTCGTAATTACCTACCTTTATTCACTCCATCTTGGTTCTTTCTCTGGCAGCAACACGTTCTTCTAATCCATAACTACTTGACCGGGCCTCTCAGACAGACCCAGAAAGAAGTTTGGTACCTTAGAACTACTCCGAGGACACCTCTTAAGCAGGCTAATCCCATCTTAGTGAAGCCACTTCTCGATGAATCTACCTAACCTCAGCAAATCGATATGAATCCCGCCCAATCTAAAGGCCAATCCAAAATTAAAGGAAAAGAAAAAGGTCCTACGACAATTAAGAGAAAGCACCCTGATACGAATGTGTCTAACTTCATCCCTACTACTATCGCCTCTTCCCCCTTCACCTATGAGGGCCAGAGCCACTAAGAGGAAGAAGGGGATTGATGTTGATACTGTTGCTCCCTCCACACTAGACCAGGGGTCTGGTACTAGTGATCTCAGAGTAGAGGAGACATATAAAACTGTGTGAGAGAGGGGTTATGAGGCTTTGGGCTTTTATTCCATGGAGACACAAGACACGTCTATTCTTGTTGCAGGAGGTACTGTACCTAAACACTCTTTTCTTTGTGCAACTGGTTCTTATATAGTTTCATATTCTAGTTCCCCATCCTTCTTATAGGAAGAAGAACTAGTTGAATATGGAAGCACACCTTCCTATGATGATCACAGTTCTTTTTCGGATGATGTGGGTGACTTGAATTTTCGTAGTGAAAGAATAACTAACACTTATGCTTTGCTATCAATTTTGAGGGGCTCTTCCAATAATAGCAAGACACCACATTCTCCTTTAGGAGTTAACTTTTCTACCAGATTCCTTCCCTATAGTCAGACTGTGTGTCTCGCTGGTGTGAGTCTTTCTTTACTTGGGACCTTTATGTATATGATTTTCTTCTTCTTTCATCACAGGCTCGTTTACTAATTATTTTTCTTGTGATGTTTCCACAGGTTACCTCCGCAGAGGCGAGTTGTCCTTAACCTCCCCCACTGCTTCGTGATCCTTTCTAGCGGGAGAGGAATTTTATGCTCATTTATTCTCGAGGCCTTTTAAGATAGGTTTGTTACTCCCTCTAGGAGTCTTTGAAACTTTGATAATTCAAAAATTACATTTCTTTAATTAAATTTTATATATTATTATTTCCTTACAACTTTCATTTGTGCATCTTACCAGCACTTCTGTAACCTCACGTTCTGGTCAGGTATCTCTCTGACTTTCTTTTCATGGACAATCTTACTGTTCTCTTTTTTTACTTAGTGTTCTCTATATGTTTTTGATTAGAGAGGATTTCACCTTCTAGCCTTGTCACTTCATCTTATCTTGCTTCAGCAATAGGCACTTCTACAGTTGATCCCCTCATTACCTTATTTTTAGAGGTCTGCTGATTCTCTTGTTCCCTCTTTTTTTATGTGACTATGTTTTTGGTGCATATACCCTTTGTCACTTTTCATTTCCCAAGACCCTGTATCTCTTGGCCTCTCTTCTCCAGAAAGGGCTCATTTTCTTCTTGAAACTACTATTCTGGGTTTTTCCCCCTTAGGAAGGATTTCTATTCCCGAGGTCCATATATCCATGGATGGTAGGCCTTCAATCCAGCCCATCTCTTATGGGCTAGTATTTATTATGTCCTCAAATGATGATCCTATATCATAGGTTTCTTCTTCTGCTTAGTTACCGATATATTCTTCTCCCCTAGTTATGATAATAACAACTTTTAATGCCTTTATGATAAGCAGGTCATTAGCACAGTCCCTGCTACGCCAGTGGTCGTCTTTCGCTCTTCCTCCTTGGATGCGCCCCGGGTATTCTATTGACCTTTTGCCTGTTATTTATCTGTCCAGCCTATACTAACAGGCCTATTTCTTCTTTCCTTTCAGTTGTTCTCGGTACTATTTCATTAGTGGCTCTTGCTCTAGTAGCCCTTGCTGCAGATGAGCCACCTCACCATGTTACCTTCAGCGAGGGTCCTATCATAGTGCCCCTCCCGATAACCATTTTTGTCATGGGTCTTTGAGCTTTCTTCTATATACCTGTCTTCGTGAGGTAAGTGACTTGCTGACTCCTGCCCCTTTCTCTTCATTTACAGGCTAATTATGTAGAGGCTTCCTTATCCACTGCATTTTCGATAAGTGTTGTGGAAGCAACCCCTTTCGAGAGTACTTGCAGCTCCCCCCTCAACTGCTGTGGAGGGAATTACTCAGGTGCTGTATATGAGAGTAGTTATTTTTGTACCACTCTTATAACTATTATAACCCCTTCTTCTTTTTTCAAATTTTGTTACCAGGCTAATATAATTGAGGTTCCTCCATCTATGGAACCTGTTACTAGTTCTGCCCTCACTGCTGCGAGGCTCTTAGCTAGCACTTTAGATGAAGCTGCTGTACTAATGTTTACTAGAACTTACATGTTCTTCTGTTTCCAGGTTAGCGCTGCGATCATTTCGGTGACTGTGGAACACATTAGGGGGATAGCTGTAGGAGAGGTATTAGTCTGTCATACCTTTCACTATTTTCCACTTCCCATTTTTTTTCTTCTTGCTTTTAAAGTGCAAGTATGCTTACCTCTTCCCCTGTTTCATTGTTTTCAGGCTAGCGAGGAAGCTATTTTTATAACTGTGGATCATGTCAGAGAGATTATTGTGAGAGAGGTATTATACTGGCATACCTTCTCTCTTTTTCCTGTCTTTCCTTTTTCTTCTTGCTTATACTGTGCAAGTGCTCTCACTTTCACCCTTGTTTCATTATTTCCAGATGAGTGAGGCGACTCCTTCGGTAATTGTGGAGCCTGTTGGGGAGATAACTGTGAGAGAGGTATTATACTGGCATACCTTCTCTCTTTTACTGTTTCCCTTATTTTCTTGCTTATACTGTGCAAGTGTTCTCACCTTCAACCTTATTTCATTGTTTCCAGGTGAGTGAGGCGACTGCTCCGGTAATTATGGAGCTTGTTGGGGAGATGGCTACGAGAGAGGTATTATACTTCCATACCTTCTCTCTTTTACTGTTTCCCCGTTTTATTCGTGATTATACCATGCAAGTGCTCTCGCCTTCACCCTTGTTCCATTGTTTCTAGGTGAGTGAGGCGGTTACTCCGGCATATGTAGAGCAGACAGAGAGTGCTGTGTTGCACACTCCTCAGGTATTTGATTGTCATACTCAAGTTACTATTGTCCAATTGCTAACTTTTGAGTTGTATTAATATTCCTCATTACCATTTCTTATGCTTAGCCTTAGGGGTCCTTCAACCCAAAATGTATATTGGGTAGGCTTGAAACACCCTTATATATATATATATATATATATATATATATATATATATATATATATATATATATATATATATATATGAGAATTCTCACCTACATCATGCTCTATACATCATTTATACACCACATCTAGTTGTACGCCCTTAAAAACTTTTTTTTTCAATTTTTTTATTTTTCTGTTGATATTTACCTTCCAATAAACCCATATACAAATTAGGTAAAAATACATTTTGTAGCTATTTTCAAAAAAATAAAAAAAAAGCGCTCAAAACACCTTATTTAAAAGGGCCCGCGCCAACAATTTTTTGTGGATTTTTTAACAATAGCTACAAAATTTATATTGACCTAACTTTTTGAATATGAGTTGATTAGAAGGTTAATTTCAAGACAAATAAAACATTTAGAAAAAATATTTCTTAGGGCCTAGAACTAGGTGTGATGTATACATCATGATGTAGATGAGACTTCCTCTCTCTCTCTCTCTCTCTCTCTCTATATATATATATATATATATATATATTACATATTTGATATGTGGTGTTCAATTAAATTGAGAAATGTATAGGTTGGATAATAATAATTTGGACGCGTTTTGAGATGTTGTGGGGACTCGCTTAGGTGTTTAGACCTTTAAAAATGGACCTGAGGTGTAGGTATATTGTTTAAAGAGTTGTTGAATAATTTCGATTATGGGTTCGGGCTCATTTGGAGGCTCAAAAATAGAGATTTAGGCTCAAATTGGGATGGGAACTTGTTATAAGTTAATTGTGAGGTTATGAGACTCGTTTCACTTATCTAAAGTTAAACCTAGCATCCACATCTATAGAGAGAAGATACCAAGGGCCAAAGAGAGGAGAAACTAAGGATTCAAGGAATGACACTTAATCTTACATATCAGGCAAGAAATTTTGCTTAAATTAACGTTCAATGTATTTATTAATTCATCGTAGTAATTCCTCATGTAATTTCAAGGTTATAATGTAAAATTGATGATTGGCTGATAGGATTCAACCTTATGCATGTAAATGGATTAAATATGAATTTTGTGTTTAAAGATTTAATAAATGAAGGTTAAACCCAAAAATTTAAAATGAAAGAAATCTTGAATTGGACAGTAAACTTCATGCCTTAAGATCTTGAATTAAATGGTAATTATGATCCATGTGTAGAGCCAAAATCTGATTAGGATTTAAGAGGATTATGAGACAAGAACTGGAATTTTATGGTCTATGGTCTTAGGTGCAAAATCTTAGGTTTGGGGATGGAATTGTATGTTGATTTGTGTAATTAACTATCCTAAATGATGTAATGAGTCATGGGGGACCTAATGATATAGTAATTTAAAGGAACGAATTATTAGAACGGGAAATTGGGTTGAAAGCAGGATTTTTATATGTAAAGAATCATGGCAGTTCTGGGTTCTATCTAGATGCAAATCGATTCGTCCCTCTGAGGCGAATCAACTCGGCTAGGGTGAATCAATTCGACCTCAAGAGGCGAATCGATTCGACTCCTAGGTTAGGTCAGTTTGGGACCAGGGATGTATCCAGGGTATTTTTAGGATCCCATGCAAGTTGGTTGGAGGTCATCCAAGTAAACGGATAATTTATTAAAAATCAAATTGCGACACTACTGGTAAATAGGAACCTGTTAGTTAACTAGATAGTTAATTATTAAATCGAAATTCATTAATAGATAAATTAAAGGTGATAATAAGAGGGTAATTATAGAGTTAATTATCTATATATATTATGTGATAAAAAATATGTATTTATTTATTTGTATGGGAGTACCTATATTTGTGGACGATCTTATCAGTTAGGGTTACGCGTGTTTCAGAATCATAGCACACTTGACACAGGTGGGCTCAGCGTTATGTAGATGATTATATTAGGTACTATGTAGTAGCGCCACTCACGAGAGGTAGGTATAGATTCTGGAATCCATTGTCACCGAACCGTGCAAGAGTATACGGCGTAGGAATTACCCCACTTGTGTGTGTTTTGTGATATCCGTTTGAATAAGGAACTCCTTTGGACTTACCGAGAGATCATGAATGGGACACTAATGATAGATGCCGTTGAGTATCGTATATATGTAAGGACATGTATATATAATCATATAAATTAAATAAGATTAAAATACTTAGTATAATGATGTAGATAATTAATCACGAATCCAATACTACGTACTATGCATAATAGATGGTTATGTCACTTTTATGTATAATATGACTGGGGCATTCTGGGAAATGGTAACACGGGTGTTGAAAATTACATTTCAATATATAGATTGTGCTAGATGCATTGTATATTAAATGATGGTATAGTTATTTGTTATTACATTTGGAACATGAAAGGATATGCCGATAGTATTGCATTTAGATGAGGGGTGAGATACTTAACGCATGTGAGTGCCGATGGGGAATTACATACTTTGAATTAATTGTATTATTGCATTTTGATTTTTGTAAGTTAGTTCTTGCAACTCTAGGGCGCTGAACCAAATTATAAATGTTTCCCCCCCAGGTATGTAGATAGGGATACCCAGACTGGAGAGATATCAAACTTGCGATCTGACTTTGCTTAATAGATATCTTCTCGTTGATTTTAGTTGGTCCCCCTGACTGCTACTCTCACTTATCTTACCCTATTGGTTAGATGTCTCGGTGCTTTGCCTCTTCTCCCCTTTGTTCTTCTGAAAGGCCATGTGATCCTAGAAATGTTTTAAATATTTCACCATCTAATTATAAGTGGTGAAAGCCGAATTTCCAAGTAACGAATTCCTGATGTTCCAGGCTATCCCCGACACAAACTTCTCCATATTTTTCTCTTCCGTGTTTACTTTATCCCTAGAAAATATGATAATGTGGTAAACTCCTCTTCGTTCTCAGCAACTGTGTGACTTTCCTGATTAAGGTCTAGGAACTTCCTTTTCATCTCAGACTTCATTACATGTGGAAAGTACCTCCCCTCAAACTTTCCCCAAACTCATCAATCGTCAAACCGCATCTCTCCTTATGTACTGGTGTGTACTCTACCATCCACAACTGCCGGTGTATATCCTTTTTCCACCGACTAGCCACTAGAATGTCGGGATTGCCTACAAACTCCAGTGGGTGGCCCTTAATGAAGTCCTCCCTAGCTCCGTCCCATGCCGAACTAGGTGTCTGCACTAGTATCACCACCTGTTACAGGATGGCGGCGGTGGTTGTAGTGACTAGAAATATTGTAGCATAGTGGTCATTGCTGTGGAAATTGCCTGAGTCATAATAGTAGCAATCTCTGCTGGACCAACCACCGGTGGGGATAGTTGTGGTTGTGGATGCGGCTGTGGCTCTTGATGAGCCCCTTCATATGCAGTTGGTGTGGCAACACATCGTGATCTACATCTCCTAGCATTTTCCATCTGAAATCAAACAGGGTTCGTATTAGTTCGGATCGCAAGAATACAATGATTCTTAGTTATAGGCTCTACATATCGAAAAATGCAACGCATAACGGTAATGAATGCAACATAGATCCTAAGGAGGATATACCCCGTATATTCTGATACCAACTGTAACAACCCCTATTCTTCATGTAAAGGTTGTCGAGACATGATATGCCGAAGATGGACTTGTCTATCAATTTATATCATTCTTAGCATAAAAAAATAAGAAAACATTTGTATTTTGAAACCACATGTGCAATAAAACTAATTTAAATTAATAACTAAGAAATAATAAGTCCAACATTCACAGCCATATAAGATAAAATCTCAACACAAATAAGACTGTCTCAACCGACTGAATAAAACAAACTTTGGGTTGCCCATATAGTATCCCAAAATAAAAGACTAAAATAGAATAGCAACCTAAACTAGAATCAACGAGATGATATCTAAAAAGAAAAGTGAGACCGCAAGTCCGATATCTCGTTAGTCGTGCTATCCATGTCTATGCACGCCCGGGATGACAAAATATTTATAATTTGGATCAACACCCTAGAGTTGTAAGAATTAACTTACAAAAATGAAATTGCAATAATACAGTTAATTCAAAGTACGTAATCCCCCATCGGCACTCACATGTGTTAAGTATCTCTCCCCTCATCTAAAGGCAAAACTACACGTATATCCTTCCAAGTTCCAAATGTAATGACAAACAACTATACCATTATTTAATGTACGATGCATCTAGCACAATCTATATACTAAAAGGAAACTGTTTACACCCGTGTTACCATTTCCCAGAATTCCCCAGTCATACTACCCACAAAAGTGACATAACCATGAATTATGCATACTACGTAGTATTTAAGCATGTGATTGATTTTCTACATCATTAAACTAAGTACTTTAATCTCATTTAATTTATATGATTATATATACATGTCCTTAGATATGTAAGACACTTAGCGGTATCTATCATTAGTGTCCTATTCGTGCTCTATCGGTAAGTTTGAAGGAGTCCCTTATCCAAACGGACATCACAAATATACACAAGTGGGGTGGTCCCTACTCAGTACACCATTGCACGGTCCATACCCAACGGTGACAATGGATCCAAGCAATTACACCTACCTCCTATAAATGGTGCTACGAAATAGTACCTAAAATAATGACCTATACAACATCGAGCCTACCTGTGCCGATATGTGCTTCGATACCAAAATGCGTGTAATCCCAACCGCTAGGACCATCCACAAACATAAGTACGTCTACATAAATAAATACATATTTTTTTATCATATAATATGTGAGGTAATTAACTCTATAATTACCCTCCAATTATCCCCTTTAATCTGTCTGCTAATATATCCCAATTTAATAATTAAACTTATAGTTAATTGATAGGTTCCTATTTACTGATAGTGTCACAATATATTGTTTTTAATTAATTATTCATTTACTTGGATGACCTCCCGCCAACTCTCATGAGCACCTAAAATCTCCCGAATACATCTCTATTCCCGTCCTGACCTGATCCAGGAGCTGAATCGATTCGCCTCTTGGAGGTAAATTGATTTGCCCTGGATGAAACAATTCGCCTAAGAGGGTTGAATCGATTTGCATCTGGGAAAAACCCAGAACTGCCATGATTCTTTACATATAAAAACCCTATATTAAACCCAATTTCCAATTCTAATTATTCATTCCTTTATATTACTATATGATTAGGTCCCTCGTGAGTTATTACATTATTTAGGCTAGATAATTACACAAATTAACATGCAATTCCACCTCGAAACCCAGAATTTTACATATGATATCATAGACCATTAAATCCAAGTTCTAGTCTCATAATCGTGTTAAATCCTAAAAAGATTTTGGTTCTACACATGGATCATTATTGCCATTAAATTCAAGATCCCAAGGCATGAATTCTACTATCCAATTCAGTATTTCTTTCATTCTAAATTTTGGGGTTTAACCTTCATTCATTAAATCTTTAAACACAAAATTTAGATTTAATCCCTCTATATGCATGTGGTTGAATCCTACCACCCTATTATCAATTTCACATTATAACTCAGAAATTTCATGAGGAATTACTACGATGAATTAAGAAATATATTAAAAGTCAATTTAAGCAAGATAATTCTTACTTGATATGAAAGAGTGAGTGTCCTCCCTTGAATCCCTAGTTTTTCTCTCTTTTTGGCCCTTAGTATCTTCTTTATAGAGATATGGCTGCTAGGTTTAACTTTAGATAAGTAAAATGAGTCTCCTAACCTCACAATTAACTCATATCAAGTTCAAATCCCGAGTTTAGCCTAAACCTCTTGGCCCCCCAAAGAACAAAGTCACCACTCCCTAGGGTACAAAATGGCTATGGGCCTCTCCTTGTACGTCATGTCAGGATGAAGTTCTATTTCATCTATATCTATATACTGGTAAGTAACCTCATCCCTCAAAAACCTCTACAATGTAGATATATGAAATACATCTTGCATCCTCTGCAAGTGGTCCAATATGCCACTATCTCAATCCTCTTAATAATAGGGAATAGTCCCACATAACGAGGATTCAACTTCCCTTTATTCCCATATCTCATCACTCCCTTTATGGGAGACACCTTAATCAGCACCTGATCCCCGACATTGAAGTCTAAGTGCCTCCGACCCCCATCCACATAACTGTTTTGCTTATCCTAGGCAATCTGAATCCTAGCCCGAATCATCTCCACATTCTCTGAGGTGTCTTAAATAAATTTTGGTCTACTAAGTTTGTTCTCCCCCACCTCCAATCAACATGAGGTTAAACGAAAAAGGTATCCCATATAATGCTTCAAATATTGCCATCCCAATAGTAAACTGATAATTAATATTCTACGCAAAGTCTACCAAGGGCATGTATTGCTCCCAACTACCTTTAAAGCTAGGATGCACATCTGTATCATATCCTTCACTATTAAGTTTACCGTCTCCATCTGCCCATCATCCTATAGGTGGTATAAGGTACTCAACGTCAACCCTGCCCCTAAGGTATACTAGAAGCTCCTCCAAAATTGGGACACAAATGTATTGTCCCTATCCGACACAATATTGAGCGATGCCCTATGGAATTTCATTATCTTTGTAAGGAAAAGCCTAGCATACTGCTCTGGCGTGTAGTTCATCCAGACCGATAAAAATGAGCCACCTTCGTCAGTCTGTCAACAATCATCCAAATAGAGTCGTGCCCCCACTGTGACGTGAGTAACCATGTGATAAAATCCATGGAACTGCTTTCCTATTTCCATATCGGGGTCTCAAGAGGCTGTAGAACACCTGCTGGATATTAGTGGTCCATCTTCACCAACTGGCACGTGTAACACCCTGCGTACCCGAGAAGAGACACGCGGCGTGCTAGTGAGATAAAAACTAAACTAAAACCATCCATAATAAGTATAGAGCACTTGTATTCCATAATTTAAATATAATAAATCCATAATTCTCACATTTCCACAATAATGATTGCAATAATGTTTCTCTTAAAATACAAAATTCTCCAACAAAAATTACACCAGTAATTTGTACATTAAAAATAAATCGTCCAATCCAAGCTCTAAAATAATTCTTCAAAATAGTCCATAGCATCCCAATCCATGCTAGCCTGTCACTAAAAGAAAATACGGGGATGTACACAATATGACAGGAATAGATGCTCAAAAATAATTAGCACGATGAATAAATCGCAACAATATGAATGCGCATATACAACTCAAATTCGTTACTCAAGCATTATATCAATATTAATTTCTCAACAACACATTAATGGGTCACCAGGCCTCACCTCACCTCCCCTAGGCATCTCAAAGCCATATAACGGTTTTTGGACTATCGGCAGGTGCCCATTCTCCGTGCCATATTAAAATCTCATGACATTATGCCCAAATCAACAATATAATATATCTCAATGAATCAAATAATAGATTCCAACAATTTTTCATATTTCAAATGAATATCATAACTCAACATGAGTGCAATCGACCCAGAAAATAAACGGAATACTCTAGAGAGAATTTAAATTATTAAAACCAATATATTTAATTATTAAAAATAATTAAATTAAATATTTTTTTTTCTCTGATTTCTAAAATAAATTTAAAAATTCCCATTAAAAAAATCCGAGTTGTTACAACACGTAGCACACTTGGACATAAAAACTGTCATGTCCTTCTTCATACCGGCCCACCATTTTAGTGCCTCATATATTGGAACATCTTATCCCCACTAGGGTGTATCGTAAAGCGTCCTGAGCCTCACTCATAATGACTCACCTCAGCTCCTTATCCTCTAGAATAACCAACCTGTCCTGAAATCTCAATCCGTCATCTGAGTCAATCGAGTAGTGTTCTGCCCCCTCGGCTAATAACTTCTTAACCCTCTATTGGAAAAGCTGGTCTCTTGCCTGTGCCTTCAGGACCCGAATATTAATCTCGGGTGTGATGGTGATAACTGCTAGGAAACCACATGTCAACTCATCGTCGCCACGAAGCGATTTTCACTTTGCCTTCCACACCGTCGCTAACTCCAATATCGGCTTGCAACTCAAAGCATCTGCCACTATATTCACCTTATATATATATGTGTGTGTGTGTGTGTGTGTCTGTGTGCAGTGTTACATATACATATACAATGTGTGTGTATGTGTAGTGCGTCTATATATATATGTGTGTGTGTGTGTGTGAGTGTAATTATATGTATATGTGTGTGTAACGGGAGAGATAAACCAACCAAAAATCGAAAGAGAGAGATAACTTGAAGAGGGAGAGAAAAAGGTAGCCAGAGTTAAGTTTTCGGTAGGTGTTTGGCCGAAGAAGATGAGTTCTCTATTTTATAAATCAAACCCATATATATATATATATATATATATATTAATTTTTTTAATACTTTAAAAATTTATATCTTTTAATTTTAAACGGTTCTTCCAAAAAATATGCGGAAAGAGTACCGTTGGGTTCTTAGTGTCGAATAGATCATTTGGCATACAAACTCTCTATATATGACACTATTTTTAACGAAGTCAATTTTAGGCCTTTGTGTTATGTAGATCCCCAAATATTTAAAAACATTTCTTAAAAATAACATCCTTATTTTGTAAAGTAAAATCCCGAGTTTCATTACCATTATGCATTCATACCTATGTGATCTCGTAATGCAATTAAACCTTGAAGATGAGAAATTGCACCAATTACAATTCAGAACGATTTATTCCTTGTAGCTTTGCCGTAACGTCTTCAGTTAATCTTCGACATGCCATAGTCTCGTAGTGATCGGACAATAAACATCTACCTATTACTCAACGTGTTTTGTTCCGAGAATAAGTCAAAACTACATTAAGACTCAATTGGAAATTTGATCCTTACAAATCTCCCCCTTTGACTATTCCGGGACAAAACCAGTAGTGAAATGCCTAAGCTGGTCCGTCAAGCCGTATGACGCCTAAATCCCATCCCATAAACCCCAAAAATAAAATTATATCATCAGTACAGGATAAGACTTATAAACAATGGACCGGCAAGCATGAAACTGTCTCTGAATGTCTGAATGTGATGCAGACTTGAAATCTCGAATCTCTTTAAGCATACCTACACACATGAAATAGAAAAATACTTAGTGAAGTATGGAGTATCAAATGATATAATTTAATATGAAAACTCACAAAACTCCCCTTACATCACAGACATCTCTCCCCCTTTTTGTCTCAAATAGACAATTCAGTGAAGTGATAAACACATCTAGCATAAAATAATACCAAGTTGATTAAATAAATATGAATAATAGCTAGATAAACAATAATCAACCAACTAAATATGATCAATCAAGTCAAATTCGTAGCTAGCAAACAGTGAATCACACAAAGAATATATCAATCCAAACAGGTGTGATTAAACGAATCGATGCAGTAAAAGATTAAATCTCTAAAAGAAGACTACATAAACAAAAACCCAGTACCAAAATTTTTTTATAACCAGAACAACAGGGTACTGAAACATAAATCAACCAGAAAAGGTCAAACTGGTCAAAGAGGTTGTCGTTCGAACGAGCCAGAGATGTCCCTTGAACGAGATGCGACATTGCTCGAATAAAATATCATGTCATTTGAACGACATAAACAAACTCTCACAGTAACCCCAGAAACTTAAACAGTGTTGCCCAGTGAAGAAATTTTCTGAAAATTCTAACTGGATGGGACTTAAAACTACGAAACAGTAGCAAAACTAAAAGAACTCAAAACAAACAATTATGAGTATCATGCTAACATAGTATCGATGTACCTAAAAATGAACATGGAGTGTATGTTTGTGAACAAAAAATAAATGAATCACAATTCCAACACATTGAAACGATCAGGAAGCTCTAATCAATATGAATCAATCATCAAACTTTATTATAGCCATATGTGACAGTTAAAGTATGAGCTTAATGAACTGAACAAACATCATGCACACGAATCCGAAATTTTGACGATTCTACAAATAATCGTGTCATGACACGATTTTTCAACGTTAGGATTCTTTGTGCAAACCCATTTAAATTTTTTAATCCATCCAAACTCCCTCAAATATATATCATATTTTATTTTGAATGAACTAAACTAATTTGGCCCATTTTTGGTATATGATTCTTTTTATTGCCTTACGATTTTTTGGGGGGCTCTTTTAAACGGTGGATTTCATGACGAGCCAATTTTACAGTCTCGCAGCCCTTTCTCATGAACACTCATTATTTTTTTTCAATTTAATCCTCACGGTAAATGATTATTAGATGTACATTCCATCCTTAAGTCTACTTACGCATAGATGACAAGATTGAGATAAGAACATCTCACCAAACTCAAATATGAAAGAGTAGTCAAGCATCCATATAAACTCGTGCATGTGTGGAATCGTGGCATATACACAAAGTCGAATCAAGACGCATATCAACTTCGAAACAACCACATAAAACAATGGTTAAGATCATTCTAAGCATCGATAAGAATGACCAAATGTCCTAGCCACATAGATAATGGAAGGAAAGGGGTCCAAGCACACCAATATGCCACATCAAACATGTTAAACCATGATATATATAAAAAAACGAAAATCTTTTGGCTTTTTGAAAATATTTTGACTTAAATAAAAGTAAAACCTTTTTTTGTTTTTTCAAAACCAAAAATCTTTTTGTATTTTTCAAAAGTTTAATAAAAAATACAATCTTTTTGAATTTTTCAAAAAAGGTGCAGTAAATGAAAAATGTAATACAAAATGATAAACGTGGTAACACACTCAACCTTTAGATTTAACATGGGAAGAATCAAGTGCAACCAAATGAGAACCATCAAGTTTTAAACCTAAAGCCTCTAACTTCGATTTCCTAACCCAAGTAGGTGTAATATAACGCATGAGGGTTTTGGGAACCGACACGACTTGATTTCTAAACTTCCTAGGAGCATTCCTAAGGCCATAACAAAAACGCCTAAGCTGACCTTTCTTACCACAATGGGAACACGCGTAAAAATGGTAGGAATGACTACCAAAATATCGACCTCTCCTCACTTTCCTAGTGGGCTCTCTCACACGAATGGCATTGGCTTTGGGGTTGGGGACTCTCTCGTTGTAGCCTATACCAAACCTATATTTATTTACTTGGACAGTGCCTAACATCCTATCCAATTTCTCCCACCTAGACTCCAAGTCAAACTTAACTCTAGACGAGTCTCCCAAACTCTCCTCCAACTCCTTAATCCTAGACTCGAGTAGACATCTAGATTCTTCAAACTCTAGTAACTCCTTTTTCAAAGCCTTCATCAAACCTTTAAGGCTATCTCTCTCTTTCTCGACGTACTGTAGCTTATCCCTAAGATTCTTCTCCCGTGCCCTAAGATCCTCAATTAATGCATCATTATCTTCTACGGCACGCTCTTTCAACTTAGTTTGCAATTTTGAGTTTTTTATTTTTCATCTTTACCGTCTCCTCAAACAACTCTCGAAATGCAACTTGCAATGATCATATTTTAAAAAAGTTCCAAAAGATTTTGTTTAAAAGTAAATACCCAAAAATATTTCCAATGATCATATTCTAAATGCATCTATACCTATGAGATCTTCGGTAAATGTGAAGACAAATTTGACATGAAACACGACATGATCTGTATATATCTTTGAAGCTTGGCTGCTACGTATCATCAAATATGTGATAGGCTTACGAGATCAACAATACAAAGCCTAACCTATGACTCAAATGTTTTGTCCGGAATTAAGCCAATTATAAACAAATTGGCTCGGTTGTAAATTTGTTCTTATAATTCTCTCCCTTTGGTTATTTCGGGACAAAACCAAAATAAAAATATTATTGTCCACTAAGCTTTCTAAAATACTCAATCTCCAACCCCAAAGGGAAAAAGAGTACAAATGCCTCTTAAAAAAAGCCGTCGCATGTTGTAAACATGCACACTTAAATACACATTTAAATGCAAAGAGAATGTATTAAGTATAAAATCTGCATAAGAATAAAATTCTAACTATGTCTAAAATCTTGGCCTAGGTAATATGTCTCAGTCGAAGATAAAGAAATCCTAATCATGCAAGGAAAGATGCCATTTCTCCCCCTTTTTGTTCATAAATAGACAAAGTAAGAAAGCATAATCTATTTTTCAACCATAAACCAAATCTCCCCCTAAATGTGTGAACATATAATACCAAGAGAAATAGGGAGGAAGGAATGAAATCAGCAATGGTGTAAAGTGCAACAAAATCACAATTACGAAATGTCAAGCATAAATAATCCCAATAATGATCCACTAATATTAATATCGATGCAAATATACACCAATATGAATAAATAATGAAGAATTATACCAATTTTGAAATTACCTATATAAGATATGAAATTTCAATTCACACAATGAAAGATATCAATATGATTATACAACATGCAAAATAAAATTCAAAGATAAAGTATATTGAAAACATGGACTAAATGCAAACCGCAAAGGCTAAAAAATGATATCGTATATATAAATATGTAAAATATACCAATGACAACCCGACAAATATATATATATGTATAAACAACCATAAATTTCAACGCAAATACGTAAGCTTTACACATTATCATAGTATTTATGTGTCCTAACTGTGACACCTCGCCTAATTAAATACCGGTCGATCACTCCTTTATTAAATTAAAATCAAGATGAACAGTTGGTTCATTCTTAGCATCACTGTTGTAAAAATAAACTTTTCCAAATTAACACCCTATTTAATTAAGCTAAGTGTCAAAACCATTTTTAACCTTTCTAACCAAATTGTATTTTTAAAGAAAAACTTATTTAATTAATTATTAACCACATTTTCAATAAGTAAGAATCATACAACAATTATCCCGGAACATAATCCAATTAGTTGAAACATTCAACATTCAAAATCCCAACATTTAAAACCTAAAGTAAAACATTCACGCTGAAATAAATCCCAAAGTAACCGTACTAGAAATAACTGAAATACAAATGTCCCAATAAAACAGATAAATAGTGGAAAGGGCGACACGTGCCCAATAAATGAGAATGATAGATGTGGAATCAAGTAAACGAAGTCGTCTATGCAAGTGGCCTGCAACTCCCACCTAAGCTGCAACACGTTCCTTTTAAGGGATCCTAGGCAAGACGCCCCTGTGGCTGGGCACCTGTAATATATACATAGATATACAAGAGAGAGAGGAAAAGAGAAAAAACGGGTCAGAGCCCGATAGTGTGTATGATTTAGAAATTGTTTAGCAAGTATTTAAATTGATACAGGCCAATGCAGCAACATATTAGTGCGACACTCTCTTGAGAAATTCTCACCTCTCTTCTAATGTGCACACCTATCGCACTAACCTTCCCAGTGGTCCAACTCATCATATATCACGCTATCCTTTCCCAATAGTTTAACTTATCTTAGATTATTCGCAGGATTCAAAATTTAACGATTCCATTATTTGAAAAAAATATTTCAATTAGTAATCAAAGTTCTCATTTTAACTTTATAAATCAATAAAGTTTTCCAGTGTCATATTATACTTTCTCAAAACAAGTATTTAAAATTTGAGTCATCAACCATGTCCTACATATCAAATCACAGTAGGCAGTTCCAGATTTCAGAATTTCATATATATATATATATATATATATATATATATATATATATATATATATATATATATTATCAGGACCCCAAATAAAACTATGGTGCGGGCATACTCTACTATCCAATCCCCGTATCGATCACACTAAGGGAAATACAAGATCGGAATCACTCTCGAACTGTATCAACATATAAACACAAACAAGATTGAGGCGAAGCATAGATTCCAAGTCTCTAAGAGGTCAGTACATACCCTCACGTCTCTTAGCACCGTCTGAACTATCGATTCGATCGCCTGTACCAAGGATATCTATCTCCTAGTGTACGAATCAATATCCCCCATAAGGCAACACAGGATAAGATCGTCCCAGCGCGGTAACCTCAGGGTTAGCAAGTAGCGCGGGCATAGTTTTCACATGTATATAATATATGCATACAAAATCATATAAATATACCACTTTTATCATATTAATATAGGTTCCTCTCATCACCCATCATTACAACATTTATCCTTAATTTTCACATTATTAGTATTACGTCTAAGAGTTAGTTTCTAACTTTAACTCGAAGGGTTTTCTCATCTGAATACGTAACATGCATGGAATCTATCCTCCCAAGTATAAAATTTAGTAAGGGTCCTTTCTATGTTCCAACGTAACTCTGTTACGCAACTCTCCCGTTAATTCATAAATTCATCAACCCTTAAGTAATTATCCCACAAGTACAATTCTCATCTCATATTAAGAATCCCAAAATTATTCATATGTCCTACTGGTCCTCCATATCTCCCAAAACATTTTATTAAGGATGCCCAAGAATTATTTCACATTAAATTGACTTTCAACTAATTAATAAGGGGAAACATGAGTCTGCCAGGAGGGGTTGATCGATCGAGGTATGGGGCTCGATCGATCGAACCTTCGATCGATCGAAGCTCTGGGCTCGATCGATCGATCAAGTAGGTATTGCGATTTCTGCAGAATTACAGTTACGGGTTCTAATACATTCTTCATCCAAATCCATATTTTACAATCCCAAATGTCTCAAAATTTGTACTACTAACATCCTAACATGATATTATACATTTCCTACGTAAAACATGTAGATTTCTACTATTAAACATGGATTAACAAGCCCCAAATTCATATAAAACTTCAAGAACCCTAAAATTTCATTAACATGGTTCTAATCCATCTTTTCCAGAATTTTCTTCTTATAAACATCATAATTTCGTGGGTAAATTCCTCTACATGGCAAGGTTTTCCAGAATTATCATTTAAACCATAACTACATACGATTCCTATCTCATACCTTAGGTTTTCTTCCATAAAACTCATCCTAATCATTCCTACACTAATATGAAAGATGCATCAACGAAATAAGCAAGATAAACACTTTCCTAGGATTTTTTTGTGTTCTGATTTTCAGATGATTTTGGTGTTGTTGGGTAGCCCGTTGCGCGATCTACACGTTGGTGGTGGTGGTGGTGCAAATGGATGACTTTTGGGCCTTGGATTGCCTTGGAAGCTTTCTTCTTCCCTCTCCTATGGACGTCACTTGCCTTTGTTTTTTATAACCCTAGAAGATAACCTTAGGCATCTGATATAACCCTAAGAATTTCGTGGGTTTAATTACCCATAATTGTGAAATGTCCAAAACGCCCTCCCGGGGTACTAATTAGGCCTAAAAACGCCCCGAGACCCAAACCAAACCCCCGGGTACATATTTCTGACTATCTCGACCCTTTCGGAGGTGTTGGCGCACTCAAAACGACCATACGAATGACTTATAAAATATTCACTTTTATTTATCAATATTTATTCCCGACGCGACACAGGCGCGTCCCGACTTAAATTTCCATAATTGTCATTCTATTCACTCGTGACATTTAATAGAACCGATATTATATATTACTTTGCTCATTAGTAATATTCAAAAAGTTTCCCATAATTACTAACTCTCATCACGTTAATAATTATAACATAATTAATTTCCGGATTTTTTTTATTAAATAATTAACTCACATTAAATTTAATAAATCCCCAAATTAATATAGCATAAAAATACGGGGTATTACATACTTCCCCCCTAATAACGGAATTTCGTCCCGAAATTCGGAAAACAAGGCATACTTGGTAAGAACAAATCTGGATATCTCTCGCGCATATCGGCCTCGCGCTCCCAAGGAGATTCCTCCATATTAAGATGCTCTCACTGGACTCGCACAAGTGGAACTATCTTCGACCTCAATCTCCTCTCACTATAGTCTAGGATAGCCACCGGTCTCTCCTCGTAAGAGCTGTCAGGCTGTAAGTCTATCTCATCTATCGCAATGTGAGTATGGGTATCATCCCAAAGATACCGTCTCAATGACGAGATGTGGAATACATCGTGAATGCGATGTAAATGCTCTGGTAGTCCCAATCTGTATGCTACCGGCCCAATCCTCTCGATGATGGGAAATGGTCCCACGTACCTCGGGGACAATTTCCCCTTCTTCCTGAACCTCATCACTCCTTTCATAGGAGATACACGCAGTAACACTTGGTCCCCCACATTAAACTCCCGGAAGAACCGTTTCGCGTCGACGTAGCTCTCTGCCTGTCCTGGGCTACTCGAATCCGACTCCTGATCATCTCAATCCTCGCGGAGGTTTCCTGAATCACCTGCGATCCTAACAACTTGTTATCCCCCACCTTGAGCCAACAAGTTGGATAACGACAAGGCCTGCCATATAAAGCCTCAAATGGAGCCATACCAATCGTAAACTGATAAGAGTTATTATAAGCAAACTCTACCAGTGGAAGATGTGGCTACCAACCTCCTCCAAAATCAAGAACACACATGCGTAGCGTATCCTCTAACATCTGATTAGTACGCTCTGTCTGTCCATCTGTCTGTGGGTGATAAGCTGAACTCAACCTCAACTTAGTACCCATAGCCTCCTGAAAGCTTTCCCAGAAACGTGACTCGAAAATCTTGTCTCTATCTGACACAATATTCAGGGGCACCCCATGTAATCTGACAACCTCAGCAATGAACAACTGAGCATACCGACCCGTGGTATAGTCTGTCCGCACCGACAGAAAATGAGCCACCTTGGTCAAACGGTCTACAATCACCCAGATAGAATCGTGGCCCCGCTGTGATGTAGGCAACCCTGTAATAAAATCCATGGAAATACTCTCCCACTTCCACGCGGGTACTTCCAATGGCTGAAGCAATCCTGACGGTTTCTGATGGTCCACCTTCACCAGCTGGCAGGTAGAACACTTGGACACGAACTTAGCAATGTCCTTCTTCATCCCACTCCACCAGTATTGCCTCCTCATATCCTGATACATCTTATATCCTCCAGGATGTACTGCAAATCGGGACCCTTGAGACTGGGTCATCACTGCATGACGTAATTCTGCTAATTCTGGAACCACCAATCTCCCATTAAACCTCAAACCCCCATCAGAACTAACAGAGTAGGACTCAGCACCCTCAGCTAAGAGTCGTACAATTTGCTCCTGGAAAAATGGGTATGTGGTTTGGGCCTGTATTACCCTCATAACAATCTCGGGTGTGACTGTTATAACAGATACGAAGGAACGGGCTACTGCGTTCTGGTGGCCTAACCCCTTCCACTTTGCTTTCCAGACGTCCGCTACCTCGTTTACCGGTCTACGACTCAAAGCATCAACAAATACGTTAGCTTTCCCCGGATGATACTGTATTTTAAACTGATAGTCCTTCACAAACTCTAACCATCTGCGCTGTCGCATATTCAGCTCTCGCTGAGTGAGTAGGTACTGCAGTGACTTGTGGTTTGTGAACAAACGGAACTTCTCCCCCAATAAGTAGTGCATCCATACCCTCAATGCAAAAACGACCGCTGCTAACTCCAGGTCGTGGGTTCGGTAATTCTTCTCATGCAGCTTAAGCTTGCAAGAGGCAAAAGCTATTGCCTTCTCCTCCTGCTGAAGTACTCCCCCAAGTCCCCGTAAAGAGGCATCGGTGTAAACCAAGTACTCCACACCCGACTTCGATAAAGCAAGAACTGGTGCCGAAGTAAGCTTGTCTTTCACCTAGTCGAAAGCCAACTGACAAGCGTCATCCCAAACATATGGTACCCCCTTGCGAGTCAGATTCGTCAATGGACCCGCTATTTTGGAGAATCCCCGAATGAATCTCCTGTAGTATCCGGCTAACCCCAAGAAATTATGCACTTCCGTCGGTGTCGTGGGCTGTCCCCATTCCCTCACCGCTGACACTTTACTCGGGTCAACTGCAATCCCCTGCTCAGAAACAATATGGCCCAAGAACTGTACTTCTCGCAACCAGAATCCACACTTCTCGTACTTTGCATACAACTGATGCTCTCGTAGAGTCTGAAGAACCTGCCTCAAATGCTCAGCGTGCTCCTCCTCGAAGTGTGAATATATCAAAATGTCATCTATAAAGACGATGACAAACTGATCCAAGAACTCTCTGAATACTCGGTTCATTAAGTCCATGAATACGGCTGGAGCATTTGTGAGACCAAATGGCATCACTCTGAACTCGTAAGACCCATATCTCGTCAAGAAGGCAGTCTTTGAAACATCCTACTCTCTAATACGTAGCTGGTGGTACCCCGACCTCAGATCTATCTTCGGAAAGAAAGTTTCTCCCCTCAGTTGGTCAAACCGATCATTGATTCGAGGCAACGGATACTTATTCCGTATCGTGACCTTGTTCAACTCCCGGTAGTCCACACATAACATCAGTGAACCATCTCTCTTCTTCACAAACAGAATTGGAGCGCCCCAAGGTGAGGTACTCCTGTGAATGAAGCCCTGACCTAACAGCTGCTCTATCTGATCTCGTAACTCTCGCATCTCCACCGGAGCCATACGGTATGGTGCGCGTGCTATAGGTCTAGTATTTGGCAATAAATCTATAACAAAGTCTATCTCTCGACTGTGGGGTAGGCCTGAAATTTCCTGATACACATCGGAATACTCTCGAACAACTGGAATCGAGTCTAACGGAATCACAACCTCCTTAGAGGTATCCTCCTCTATATAATACAAATGAGCGGTCGAACTTCCCTCTGGGCGAGGCATCGCCACTACAAACATCTCTTACCCCAGAATGGCAAAAATAATGCTCCCACCGAAGCAATCAATCATGGCTCTATAAGCTGCGAGCCAATCCATACCGATAATAATATCATGCTCATGCATATCTAAGACTAACATGTCTGCAGGTAATACCAAGCTACCAATCTCTACCCCCACTGAAAAAGGTACCCAAGGGTCACACTAGAAAGAACCGAGTGGTACTTGCTAATGCGTATTAGGTAAATTAAAAAATCTCCAACTCTTTTAATCTTTGATGCAAAATCTATTATAAATTTTAAGTGAGAAAACACTCACGCACACTAGTAAGTAAAAGGTGATGATGCTAGATGTAAAGAATAATTCCTTTTAAGAATGAGATGAGGAAAAGTAGAGTGTGACACAATATATGTTATCGAGGAACCCACCTAAGTGGTAAACCCCGTGTCCCTAGTCCCAGGACAGCCCGCGCACTCAAGTCCACTATTACCGATTACAGGTTACAGATTACAGTCCTCCAAGCCCACAATGAATTAAACTAAGCAAATACAAACCAGTACACCCAGCCTAGTCTAAAATAACCCAACTTGACTGAAAATCAGTCAACCCAATAACACCCCGGTAATAGAGACTATCACTCACTCACAACACACACACAACGACACTCTCAAACCCGAGACCCCGTGAAGTTGTGCAACACACAAATATAATAATAGATATTGTTTTAATCAAAACAACAAAAATAATCTTGTTTAAAAATAGACCAAACAACCAAGGTTTAAATCTATTTTAATTGACAAGACAAATTACCAATCAAGGACTAATTGAAAGGTAAGACAATATTGAATTAATCAATACTAAAAAGAATGCTTAAATATTAAGTCCCAAGACACAAGTAAGGTCTTCCTTAATATTTAATATTCAAGTAAAGATTAATTCTAAAAACAAATTAGTTGGCGCAAATGACCACAAATAAAATCCCAACAATTGTGTCGCGCAACTAAGATAAAAATTAACCTAACACCAAATATAATATGAATCAATTTAAATAGGTGTTATGTTAAAAATATTAAGTCCAAGTAAAATGAGCAAAAGATAAATAAGTGTATCACTTAGCTCATATAAATTGAGACTTAATTAAAATAAATAAAATAAGGTTACAAATATTAAATTCCAATTTTAGTATAAACCAATACTATGACAAGGGTTGGATCAAATACCCATACACACATAAACACTACCTTAAGTTATAAAAGAATACAACAAAAAGTATTCAACTTAGGCAATAAAAAGTGTACGAGTCAAATGGTCCAATCCAAGTCAAATGAGTACGAGATAAAAAGTGTAGCACTCGACTCACTAAAATAGGATGGGTTTAACTAAAATAAAATTTAAACAAATAAAGATGTGATATAAAGACTACACACTAATTAAGCCCAACTAAATAAAGTGAACACACAAAAGTTCAACTTAGAGGGTGTAATTAGTTAGAGTCAAAAATCAAATTATCTTTATCTTAAATAAATTAAATTTAAATCAGATTTAAATAAAATATTATTTTAATAAAAAGTGTGTGACACAAACAAGTTGTCAAGACTAATAAACAAGTGTACACACAAACTGAAATGGGTGTAAATAACTCTCCAAACCAAACACCCAAATAAGCCTACTAAATTCAGTCCCAACAAATTTTAGTTCAAATAACTTTATCCAAATAAAGTTTGCCCAAAATAAAGTCACAGTCCAAATAAATAAAGTGTACACACACTAACTGAGTTGGGTATAAACTAAGCTCCAACAACAAATACCCAACACCCAAATAAATTTTAATTCAGATTAAAATATTATTTTTATAAACAATGTGTGACACAAAATAATCTAAGTCCAATAAAAAATGTGTACACACAATAAATGAGTTGGGTGTAAAATAAAATCCAACAACAAACACACAACACCCAACTAAATTCAGACTTTGTTCCAAAGATAGTTCAACCAAAAATTTGTCTAAATAAATTTTAGTCTACAAAAATTTTAATAAAAAATGTGTGGCACAAAAATAATCTAAATAAATAAGTGCACACACTAAATGAGTTGGGTGTAAAATAAGCTCCAATAAAAAAAACACCCAACAAAAAGACTTAGTCCAAAACAGTTCCAAATTAATTTTAGCCTAAATAAAATTTTAGTCCAAATAAATTTTAGACAGAAAAATATCTCAATACAAGCAAGTTAATAAAATGGAACACGATTATTTGGAACTAAAATGACAACAAAAAAAAATGTCCAAACCAAACAGATCTAAATCCCCAACGGCACAAAAAAAACTTAGTTCAAAAAAATTATTTTGTTTTATTTTGAATAAATGTTTTTGAACTCATCCAAACCAAACTCAAGGACTAAACAAGGTTTATATACACAAATGACAAGTGCTATATAACTGATCAACTAATTTTAAACCCAAAAATATCAAACAACAAACCAAACTTGACCAAACACACAACTTACCACACACACACACACTGTCAACACACACACTGCACACACGCACACAGCTATTACACACACACGCTGTTACACAGTACACACGCAGCACACACAGTACACACGCACACACAGTTGATCAATCTGAAAAAAAAAATATATATATATATGTATATGTGTGTGTGTGTATATGTGTCTCTATATATATATGTATATGTATATATTAGATATATATATATAGAGAGAGAGTAAAAACAGTTACCAAAAAATTGGTCGCCGGAAAACAGTCACCGGAGCCAGAAATAAACGCCGGAGAAAAAGGAAACCGCCGGATCTGAACTGGATTCCAAAACCGGACCAGAACTTGGCCGGAAAAGCTGGACCGATCTCCGATCTGGACTCAGATCCAAAAAAAAATTCTCAAGCAAACCTTATGAGATGAGAGGGAGAGAGCACAAAAAAAAAAGATAGAGTGAGAGGGTTTTTGGCCAAAACAAAAGAGAGAGGGGCGGCTGAAAAAAATGAGAGGGAGAGTGTTTCTTCCAAACAAAAAAAACGGCTGAAAAATTGTGTGTGTTTGAGAGAGAGAGATTGTGTCTACTTATACCACAAACATAAAACCCTAAAGGGTTCTCTCCAAAAGCCCAAAGCATTTAAAAGCCCAAAACATTTAAAAGCCCAAAAAAAATAAAAACACACACAAAAAAAATAAAATCCGAAAATAAGAATAAAAAATAAAATAAAAAAATTGAAACACAAAAAATAATGATACTCATAAAAATACAGATCATACTAAAAAGTTATGAAACAAAAAAAAACACAAAATAAATATTTTGAAATAAAAAATATTTTATATATCAAGTCAAATAAAATAAAAAACTTGAAATATAAAATAAACTTTAAATTCAGAAAAATATCAAAACTCACACAAGAAAAAAAATAAATAAATTATATGACACCCAAAATAATTTGTACATTACACAAAGAAAATATTTTTCTCAAAAAAAATAATTTATATAATAAATCAATATAGGAAAATATGATTTAAGATATAAAAAATAGATTTGAATAAAAATAAAAAATGCAAGAGCATATAAATAAATAAAAATTGTTTGTCTCAAGATTGAGCCAACACAAGAAGAATGAGATTTTCAATTTGGCCAATTTTGAGACAAACAAAAATCGAGACTCAAAAACAAAGAACGACACAACTTACATTACTCAACTATACTCACGAGTCCTAAAAAATAGAAGAGTACATAACTCTACTAACCACAAGAGTCCTAATCAAACATAGAAGAGAACAAAGCTCAACTAACAGCACAAATTCCTGAAAGACTCAAAAATACAACACCAAAAGAGTCTCCAATTCTCCCCCTGTTTGTCTCAAAGGGACAAAGGGTAGGGAAGAATCCTACAAAATAAAAGTTAGTACAACATGAATATGCAATTTAAAATGTACTAATCAAATAAACTAAAACAAACTAAAGCAAAATTAGTTTGAAATTTCGATACTCCTTATTTGAGTACCTAAATCATCTTTCTTAACCCACTTTGATTTGACATTAGGAATAACGGTCTTAAATGGGGCAAAATTAACATTAGTATGAGAACAATTCTTAACAACATTAGACTTTAAATGGATCTTGGACAAATTTTTAACACCATTTTGTTGTCTACTTAAACGCTTATAGCAAAACTGTCCCAAATGACCATTTTGAAGACAAAAACTGCATTTAAATACATGCCTAGTATTATCATGAAAGCTCACATTTTTATCATATGCAGATTTTCTAGTTAAATTCAAACGCTCAAAACAGAATTGTTCTAAATGTCCATATTTGGAACAAAAGTTACATTTATAAACAGGTTTAACAGCATGTTTACACTTAGCATTCAGAGGAAATTTAGAATTTCTGCATATAGATGGCAACTTTTCAGAATCAAAATTAAACTTTTTATGACAAAACTGCTCTAAATGACCCATTTTAAAACAGAAATTACACCTAAAAACAGAATTTTCAGCATGTTTATTTCTATCAAAATGACTATTTTTGCCCAAAACAGCTTGTTTCTGCATTAATTTCTGAACACAAAATTTTTCAATATGGCCACTTTTAGAACAAAAACTGCATTTCAGCATAGGTTAGGCAGTTTTAACATTTCTCTGATTTTCAATTTTTCTAAAAATGACTATATTAACATTATTCTGCCCAAGTCTTTTATAGCAGAATTTTTCAGCATGTCCATTTTTAGAGCAAAAATTACATTTAAGAGAAGGCTTTGCAGTTTTGAAATTCCCAACATTTTGAGTTTGCCTAAATTTGCCTAAATCAGTTTTGTTTTGTCCTAATTTCTTAAAACAAAATTTTTCTAAATGACCATTCTTATGGAAAAAACTACACTGAAAATTAGGTTTGACAAAATGATTATTTCCAACTTTTTGATTTTGCCTAACTTTGCCTAAATCAAAACTATTCTGCCCTAGTTTCTTGAAGCAAAACTTTTCTAAATGCCCAATTCTATGGCAAAAATCACATTTAAGAACAGATTTACCACTTGAAGAACAACCCTCATTTTCAAAATGTTTATAAGACAACTTAATTTCGTTTGAATGGGGAAATTGTTCCTTAGAGTTTATAAAATTGGTAACATCAAATTCTTTTCCTTCAAAACCAAGCCCTTTAGTAGGAACAAAATCAGAATAAGAGTTCGTTGGATCATAACAAGTATTTTCATTAATAGTTTTGACGGCATCACCGGCATTCCAATAACTCTTTAACTTTTTCGAAGTGACATCTAGTTCCTTTTTACATTTATTAAATTTAATTAAAACGGCCTTTATTTCAACTTGAGATTCATCAAATTTACACAAAACTTCCTTGTTTTTAGTTTCAAGAGAATGATTAAGTTCGGTTAACATGACAATCCTTTTCTCTAAAAACGAAACATCATTTTCAAGTTCATCAATACGAAAAACAGATTCTTCGGTTATTAACTTGATTTGATCGCCTAAAATTATATTTTTAGCCATTAAACTAGAATTAATTTGATCTAAGTCATTGCAATCCTCAATCGTGTTCTCAAAAGATTTATTACTCACACAATCCTCTAAATTTGTACTCACGCACCCTTCCAAAATGACATTATTGTCTTCATTTTCAGATTCAACAACATCACCAAAAATATCATCAACATTAGACATAGAAGCTGTGAATGTAGGGTGACATGGAGTAGGTGAGGTACGAGATAAAATCACACTGTCTAAAACAAAATTATCTACACATAAATCAGAGTCATCCGAACTAGTAGATACGCAATCATTAATGCCTTTGGATAAAGTAAGTGGCGCAACAACAGATTTAGTGCCACAAATAGTAGTAGGAGATAATAAGTGATCAAAATTATCTTTATCACTATCAGTATCATAATCAGTAATACCATCCCAAATATTTGTAGAAATAGGGGCAACAAATTTAGTATCACAAATAGGTGTAGAAGGCAATATATGGTTAAAATTATCCTCATCACTATCACTATCAGACATATCATCCCACATTTTAAACCAAGATGTAGAAGATTTTGGAATGTTATATTGAGAGTAAAGCTTTTCATCATTAGAACATTCATAAAGGGATTTTTTCAAAGAAAAAATAGCATCACCAATTTGTTTTCCCATAATAAAAAATAGATTTTAAATGATATAAAATATAGATTTTTAAAAGGAGTTCAGGATCTTTGCGGAATAAAAACTTTTATAAAGTGAATCCTGAAGCTCTGATACCACTTGAAAAAGGTACCCAAGGGTCACACTAGAAAGAACCGAGTGGTACTTGCTAATGCGTATTAGGTAAATTAAAAAATCTCCAACTCTTTTAATCTTTGATGCAAAATCTATTATAAATTTTAAGTGAGAAAACACTCACGCACACTAGTAAGTAAAAGGTGATGATGCTAGATGTAAAGAATAATTCCCTTTAAGAATGAGATGAGGAAAAGTAGAGTGTGACACAATATATGTTATCGAGGAACCCACCTAAGTGGTAAACCCCGTGTCCCTAGTCCCAGGACAGCCCGCGCACTCAAATCCACTATTACCGATTACAGGTTACAGATTACAGTCCTCCAAGCCCACAATGAATTAAACTAAGCAAATACAAACCAGTACACCCAGCCTAGTCTAAAACAACCCAACTTGACTGAAAATCAGTCAACCCAATAACACCCCGGTAATAGAGACTATCACTCACTCACAACACACACACAACGACACTCTCAAACCCGAGACCCCGTGAAGTTGTGCAACACACAAATATAATAATAGATATTGTTTTAATCAAAACAACAAAAATAATCTTGTTTAAAAATAGACCAAACAACCAAGGTTTAAATCTATTTTAATTGACAAGACAAATTACCAATCAAGGACTAATTGAAAGGTAAGACAATATTGAATTAATCAATACTAAAAGGAATGCTTAAATATTAAGTCCCAAGACACGAGTAAGGGCTTCCTTAATATTTAATATTCAAGTAAAGATTAATTCTAAAAACAAATTAGTTGGCGCAAATGACCACAAATAAAATCCCAACAATTGTGTCGCGCAACTAAGATAAAAATTAACCTAACACCAAATATAATATGAATCAATTTAAATAGGTGTTATGTTAAAAATATTAAGTCCAAGTAAAATGAGCAAAAGATAAATAAGTGTAGCACTTAGCTCATATAAATTGAGACTTAATTAAAATAAATAAAATAAGGTTACAAATATTAAATTCCAATTTTAGGATAAACCAATACTATGACAAGGGTTGGATCAAATACCCATACACACATAAACACTACCTTAAGTTATAAAAGAATACAACAAAAAGTATTCAACTTAGGCAATAAAAAGTGTACGAGTCAAATGGTCCAATCCAAGTCAAATGAGTACGAGATAAAAAGTGTAGCACTCGACTCACTAAAATAGGATGGGTTTAACTAAAATAAAATTTAAACAAATAAAGATGTGATATAAAGACTACACACTAATTAAGCCCAACTAAATAAAGTGAACACACAAAAGTTCAACTTAGAGGGTGTAATTAGTTAGAGTCAAAAATCAAATTATCTTTATCTTAAATAAATTAAATTTAAATCAGATTTAAATAAAATATTATTTTAATAAAAAGTGTGTGACACAAACAAGTTGTCAAGACTAATAAACAAGTGTACACACAAACTGAAATGGGTGTAAATAACTCTCCAAACCAAACACCCAAATAAGCCTACTAAATTCAGTCCCAACAAATTTTAGTTCAAATAACTTTATCCAAATAAAGTTTGCCCAAAATAAAGTCACAGTCCAAATAAATAAAGTGTACACACACTAACTGAGTTGGGTATAAACTAAGCTCCAACAACAAATACCCAACACCCAAATAAATTTTAATTCAGATTAAAATATTATTTTTATAAACAATGTGTGACACAAAATAATCTAAGTCCAATAAAAAATGTGTACACACAATAAATGAGTTGGGTGTAAAATAAAATCCAACAACAAACACACAACACCCAACTAAATTCAGACTTTGTTCCAAAGATAGTTCAACCAAAAATTTGTCTAAATAAATTTTAGTGTACAAAAATTTTAATAAAAAATGTGTGGCACAAAAATAATCTAAATAAATAAGTGCACACACTAAATGAGTTGGGTGTAAAATAAGCTCCAATAAAAAAAACACCCAACAAAAAGACTTAGTCCAAAACAGTTCCAAATTAATTTTAGCCTAAATAAAATTTTAGTCCAAATAAATTTTAGACAGAAAAATATCTCAATACAAGCAAGTTAATAAAATAGAACACGATTATTTGGAACTAAAATGACAACAAAAAAAAATGTCCAAACCAAACAGATCTAAATCCCCAACGGCACAAAAAAAACTTAGTTCAAAAAAATTATTTTGTTTTATTTTGAATAAATGTTTTTGAACTCATCCAAACCAAACTCAAGGACTAAACAAGGTTTATATACACAAATGACAAGTGCTATATAACTGATCAACTAATTTTAAACCCAAAAATATCAAACAACAAACCAAACCTGACCAAACACACAACTTACCACACACACACACACTGTCAACACACACACTGCACACACGCACACAGCTATTACACACACACGCTGTTACACAGTACACACGCAGCACACACAGTACACACGCACACACAGTTGATCAATCTGAAAAAATATATATATATATATATATGTATATGTGTGTGTGTGTATATGTGTCTCTATATATATATGTATATGTATATATTAGATATATATATATATAGAGAGAGTAAAAACAGTTACCAAAAAATTGGTCGCCGGAAAACAGTCACCGGAGCCAGAAATAAACGCCGGAGAAAAAGGAAACCGCCGGATCTGAACTGGATTCCAAAACCGGACCAGAACTTGGCCGGAAAAGCTGGACCGATCTCCGATCTGGACTCAGATCCAAAAAAAAATTCTCAAGCAAACCTTATGAGATGAGAGGGAGAGAGCACAAAAAAAAAAAGAGAGAGTGAGAGGGTTTTTGGCCAAAACAAAAGAGAGAGGGGCGGCTGAAAAAAATGAGAGGGAGAGTGTTTCTTCCAAACAAAAAAAACGGCTGAAAAATTGTGTGTGTTTGAGAGAGAGAGATTGTGTCTACTTATACCACAAACATAAAACCCTAAAGGGTTCTCTCCAAAAGCCCAAAGCATTTAAAAGCCCAAAACATTTAAAAGCCCAAAAAAAATAAAAACACACACAAAAAAAAATAAAATCCGAAAATAAGAATAAAAAATAAAATAAAAAAATTGAAACACAAAAAATAATGATACTCATAAAAATACAGATCATACTACAAAGTTATGAAACAAAAAAAAAACACAAAATAAATATTTTGAAATAAAAAATATTTTATATATCAAGTCAAATAAAATAAAAAACTTGAAATATAAAATAAACTTTAAATTCAGAAAAATATCAAAACTCACACAAGAAAAAAAATAAATAAATTATATGACACCCAAAATAATTTGTACATTACACAAAGAAAATATTTTTCTCAAAAAAAATAATTTATATAATAAATCAATATAGGAAAATATGATTTAAGATATAAAAAATAGATTTGAATAAAAATAAAAAATGCAAGAGCATATAAATAAATAAAAATTGTTTGTCTCAAGATTGAGCCAACACAAGAAGAATGAGATTTTCACCCACTCCCCCGGCATATTAAGAAAAGTGAACCCTTCCACAGTGGTGAGTCTACATACGTTACAGTGCTCTTTACTGTGGTTAATAACCCTAAGTTCTTCGCATAATATGTAGATATAAAACAATGCGTTGCCCCAGTAACAAACATAATTCGACCCAAAGTTCCATGGATAGAAAATATACCCTCAATCGCGGGTGGTTCCTGCGGAGCCGTTGCCTGAGGGAAGTTATAGATACGTCCGCACTGTAGCTGTCTCTGCTGAACTGAGGCTGTTGGAAAAGGTGGTGGAGCTGGTTTCTGTGGTTTATTACTAGCACATTCCTGTCGTGGGGCCCTATTCTTCTCTGGGCAATCCTGACGCCTATGGCCACTTCTGCCACATTGGAAGCACCTCCCTCGAAACTTCTTCACTTCATTACTTTGTTGACTAGTCTCGCTTTTTCCCTGGTCTTGCTGGCCTTGATGGGAAACTTGTGAAAAAGTTTGTCAGGGTGAGGACAATCCCTCCACATGTGACCCGGTTGTACACATTTATAGCAGAGTCATGAAAGTTCTCTCTGGTTGGGTTGAAGTTCCTTTCTAGACTGATTCGGGAAAGTTCGACGTTCATGACCGTCCATACCGCATTTAAAACACCTCTTCGTGACTTCACTCGGCCCCCGACTTTGTTGACCCTGACGCTTTTGGGTCTCTCTACATAATTTGTCACCTTTGTGGTTTTTACGGCCTTGAAGAGATTGTTGTTGCGATTTTTTCATCTTCACACACTTGTTAATTCCAGTCATAACAGACTGACTGTACTCTCTAGATCTTTTGCACCCCTTAAGTTGCGTGCTGCGTTCTTGATACTGTAAGACTGCAGTGGTAACTGCCCGTGCCACAATACCTGCTAACTCGGCGGTTGATATTCTCTCTGGAGATACCTGAGGTGTAAGTCGATCTTGCTCGTTAACTCCCCTAACCGCCTTAGTTAGTTCTTTTTGACGATCCATCTGAAAATTTAAATAAATTTGGATGAGTTCATCATTCAAATAAACAAATCGCAGAAGCACGAATTCCCAATGTATAGAGATGAACACAACATTCCTAGTATTAGGGCTCTATATCAAAGAAAGCAACGCTGAAAGCATAATAAGCATCACAGATCCTAAAGGACACTAGAACCTGATGCTCTGATACCACCTTTGACACCCCCGCCTAATTAAATACCGGGCGATCACTCCTTTATTAAATTAAAATCAAGGTGAACAGTTGGTTCATTCTTAGCATCACTGTCGTAAAAATAAACTTTTCCAAATTAACACCCTAATTAATTAAGCTAAGTGTCAAAACCATTTTTAACCTTTCTAACCAAATTGTATTTTTAAAGAAAAACTTATTTAATTAATTATTAACCACATTTTCAATAAGTAAGAATCATACAACAATTATCCCGGAACATAATCCAATTAGTTGAAACATTCAACATTCAAAATCCCAACATTTAAAACCTAAAGTAAAACATTCACGCTGAAATAAATCCCAAAGTAACCGTACTAGAAATAAGTGAAATACAAATGTCCCAATAAAACAGATAAATAGTGGAAAGGGCGACACGTGCCCAATAAATGAGAATGATAGATGTGGAATCAAGTAAACGAAGTCGTCTATGCAAGTGGCCTGCAACTCCCACCTAAGCTGCAACACGTTCCTTTTAAGGGATCCTAGGCAAGACGCCCCTGTGGCTGGGCACCTGTAATATATACATATATATACAAGAGAGAGAGGAAAAGAGAAAAAACGGGTCAGAGCCCGATAGTGTGTATGATTTAGAAATTGTTTAGCAAGTATTTAAATTGATACAGGCCAATGCAATAACATATTAGTGCGACACTCTCTTGAGAAATTCTCACCTCTCTTCTAATGTGCACACCTATCGCACTAACCTTCCCAGTGGTCCAACTCATCATATATCACGCTATCCTTTCCCAATAGTTTAACTTATCTTAGATTATTCGCAGGATTCAAAATTTAACGATTCCATTATTTGAAAAGAATATTTCAATTAGTAATCAAAGTTCTCATTTTAACTTTATAAATAAATAAAGTTTTCCAGTGTCATATTATACTTTCTCAAAACAAGTATTTAAAATTTGAGTCATCAACCATGTCCTACATATCAAATCACAGTAGGTAGTTCCAGATTTCAGAATTTCATATATATATATATATATATATATATATATTATATCAGCACCCCAAATAAAACTATGGTGCGGGCATACTCTACTATCCAATCCCCGTATCGATCACACTAAGGGAAATACAAGATCGGAATCACTCTCGAACTGTATCAACATATAAACACAAACAAGATTGAGGCGAAGCATATATTCCAAGTCTCTAAGAGGTCAGTACATACCCACACATCTCTTAGGACCGTCTGAACTATCGATTCGATAGCCTGTACCATGGATATCGATCTCCTAGGGTACGAATCAATATCCCCCATAAGGCAACACAGGATAAGATCGTCCCAGCGTGATAACCTCAGGGATAGCAAGTAGCGCGGGCATGGTTTTCACATGTATATAATATATGCATACACAATCATATAAATATACCACTTTTATCATATTAATATAGGTTCCTCTCATCACCCATCATTACAACATTTATCCTTAATTTTCACATTATTAGTATTACATATAAGAGTTCGTTTCTAACTTTAACTCGAAGGGTTTTCTCATCTGAATACATAACATGCATGGACTCTATCCTCCCAAGTATAAAATTCAGTAAGGGTCCTTTCTATGTTCCAACGTAACTCTCTTACGCAACTCTCCCGTTAATTTATAAATTCATCAACCCTTAAGTAATTATCCCACAAGTACAATTCTCGTCTCATATTAAGAATCCCAAAATTATTCATATGTCCTACTGGTCCTCCATATCTCCCAAAACATTTTATTAAGGATGCCCAAGAATTATTTCACATTAAATTGACTTTCAACTAATTAATAAGGGGAAACATGAGTCTGCCAGGAGGGGTCGATCGATCGAGGTCTGGGGCTCGATCGATCGAACCTTCGATCGATCGAAGCTCTGGGCTCGATCGATCGATCAAGCAGGTATTGCGATTTCTGCAGAATTGCAATTACGGGTTCTAATACATTTCTTCATCCAAATCCATATTTTATAATCCCAAACGTCTCAAAATTTGTACTACTAACATCCTAACATGATATTATACATTTCCTACATAAAGCATGTAGATTTCTACTATTAAACATGGATTAACAAGCCCCAAATTCATATAAAACTTCAAGAACCCTAAAATTTCATTAACATGGTTCTAATCCATCTTTTCCAGAATTTTCTTCTTATAAACATCATAATTTCGTGGGTAGATTCCTCTACATGGCAAGGTTTTCCAGAATTATCATTTAAACCATAACTACATACGATTCCTATCTCAAACCTGAGGTTTTCTTCCATAAAACTCATCCTAATCATTCCTACACTAATGTGAAAGATGCATCAACGAAATAAGCAAGATAAACACTTGCGTGGGATTTTTTGTGTTCTGATTTGTAGATGATTTTGGTGTAGTTGGGTTGCCCGTTGCGCGATCTACGCGTTGGTGGTGGTGGTGGTGCAAACGGATGACTTTTGGGCCTTGGATTGCCTTGGAAGATCTCTTCTTCCCTCTCCTATGGCCGTCACTTGCCTTTGGTTGTTCTAACCCTAGAAGATAACCTTAGGCATCTGATATAACCCTAAGAATTTCGTGGGTTTAATTACCCATAATTGTGAAATGTCCAAAACGCCCTCCCGGGGTACTAATTAGGCCTAAAAACTCCCCGAGACCCAAACCAAATCCCCGGGTACATATTTCTGACTATCTCGACCCTTCCGAACGCGTTGGCGCACTCAAAACGACCATACGAACGACTTACAAAATATTCACTTTTATTTATCAATATTTATTCCCGACGCGACACAGGCGCGTCCCGACTTAAATTTTCATAATTGTCATTCTATTCACTCGTGACATTTAATAGAACCGATATTATATATTACTTTGCTCATTAGTAATATTCAACAAGTTTCCCATAATTACTAACTCTCGTCACGTTAATAATTATAACATAATTAATTTCCGAATTTTTTTTATTAAATAATTAACTCACATTAAATTCAATAAATCCCCAAATTAATATAACATAAAAATACGGGGTATTACATTAACACGTGGGATGGAATGAATGGGTGTGGACTAGATACAAATGAATTATGACCCAAACATATTCAAGGAGTTTTATTTGACCACAAAACTTTATCAAACTAAGATTTAGCCTCAAGTGACATGATAAATTGAATATAATGAAAAAACAAGCACAATGCATACGAGCCTAGACTATTGATGATTATACAAATTAACAATGTTATGGAATGATAAGCAAAACTAGGATTTATTATGAAAATCGGTTAATCTTCAACTATACCCTCAAAAGATAAACTTATAACATATTTTGTTCCTCTCAATTATTTTTAAGCTATCATTTTTGAAAATCAAACAAACTAAAAATGTTGGCCCTGACAATTTTTCTATTTTTATTATCTTTAATCTTTTTCATTGGACTCCTTCCAATGGCGGCTTTCTCGTAAATGAGTTTTACTCTTCCGTAGACCTTTCGCGGGCACCCTAATATATACAATAAAATCAAACAATCTCTTGGGAAATGGTTCTTACATGCACAAATCTCCCATAGTCACAAATATATAGATGATAAGATTGATGAGAGAACATCTCACATTGATCAAATATAACATGTGAAGCTAACATTTAAAGGAGCTCGTGCATGTGTGTGCGGAGGCATATACAAAGTTGAATCCATAAAGAAAATTAAAGTAGAAAAAACCCCATGCAAGCATGATTAAGAACAATATAAGTATTGACTATCATAACCAAATGTCTTAATCACATGAAAAATATGGATAAAGTGATTTCAAACACACTGATATGCCCCCCAAAGTGTGTAAAACTTAAATACACATTAATCGAAAGTAACATTTAAAAGAGCTCGTGCATGTGTGTGCGGAGGCATATACAAAGTTGAATCCATAAAGAAAATCAAAGTAGAAAAAACCCCATGCAAGCATGATTAAGAACAATATAAGTATTGACTATCATAACCAAATGTCCTAATCACATGAAAAATATGGATAAAGTGGATTCAAACACACTGATATGCCCCATAAAGTGTATACAACTTATATACACATTAATCGAAAGTCTTTTTGATAAAAATCATATGAAAAAAATACCAATTTGAAACAAAATTTACTCAAAAGACAAACAAAAACTTTTTATATTTTTAAATATGACTTAATAAATAAAAAATAAAAATAGAAAATATTCTAATAACATACAACTAGCAAACATATATAACACGAAGCATAAAATCTAGTGTATGTAAACATGCGAACGCAATCAACCATTAGATATAGCATATGAACTATCATGTGCAAGCAAATCGGAATAAACAAGTCTGATATGTAAAGCCTCCAAATTCAATTCTCTAACCCATGTGTGTGTAACATGATTTTAGACTTAAACTTCTTAGGACCATTTTTAAGATCATAGCAAAAATGCCTTAGGTGACATTTTCTATCGCAATGTGTGCAAGTAAAGACACGCCGAGGGGTTTTATATAAGGGTTGACCTTTACAGACTTTCCTAGAAACAGTTGGCTATTTCAAATGGATGATCATGGCTTGGGTAGAGGAAGCGTTTTTATCATCAAAGCCATTTCCACACTTGTCATCTTTGATTCAGAATGTGCCTAACATCTTATCTAACTTTTTTGACCTAGACTCCAAATCAAATTTGACTTTACTTGAATTAGTCACTATTTCTTTAAGCTCAATAATACTTTAGTCGAGTAAATGCCTAGAATCCTCAAACTCAAGAAGCTCTATCTTCATAACCTCCATTAAACTACAAAGGTTATCTCTCTCACTCTCAATGCACTCTAGCTTGTCTCAAAATTCCTCTCACGTGCCCTAGGAACATTAATTAAAATACTATCATTATTCACTATGGCATATTCTTTCAACTTAGCTTCTAACTTCAAAGTAGCTTCTTTCACTCTTAATATTTCAACATATAACTCAGGGAAGGCAACTTGGAGTTCACTCTCCTCATCCTCTTCTTCATCCTTATTATCTTTTCCATTATCTCTACCATCACTCACTTGGTATTTAACCTTAATGGCCTCAAAAGTGTCACGTTTAGAAATATCTTAATAGGAAGATTTCTCATCAAGGCTCACATGACTAGCCACGAATACGGTGTAGTTTCACTTAATGGGGGATTAGGTCCCTATTTTGGATCACTATCACTAAGGGTGACATTGTACAACTTCAGTTTCTTACCGTCATTCCTTAGTTTAGTGGGTCACTCAGTTACCCTATGCCCATAAGCCTCACAACTGAAACATATTTCTTACTCATCCCTCTTAAAGTTATCATTATGATTCTTAGGTTAGTGATCGAACTTGTTATACATGTTTTTTTAAAACTTTTTTGCATTTTTCTTTTGCTTATAAAACTTGAGAAATTTCTTTTTTATCATGGCCATATCCTTGGACATGATATCAGACTCATAATTCAAAATAGGTGTTTTCTCCTTTCGAACTTTCAAAGCAATTCCCTTATATTTCTTATTCTCATTCTAGGAGGAAAAAATGTCATGCTTATAAGTTTATAAGTCACCTATAATCTCTTCAAGTATTGTAAAATCTAAAATACACAAGGAATTAGAAATAAACACTTTTGAATTACATCTTTCATGCAATAACCTTATGATTGTCTTGATTACTCAATTTTTGAGTATCTTATCTCCCAAGTTAAAAGATGAGTTAACTGTGTCGAATAGTTCAGTGCAAAACTCATCAAATGTGTTACTCTCCAACATCTTAATGGTCTCAAATTGAGTGGCAAAGTTTTTGAGTTTGGAAGCACTAACAACACTAGTTCCTTCATATGTGACTTGGAGTGTGTTCCAAGCCCACTTTGAGGTCTCATAAGTTATATTATGGAAAAACTCCTCTGGGGTGACATAACAAAACATAGCATTTTAACCACGCTAGTTATAATTTTCTAACCTATGCTCACCATCACTCCATGATTATAAGGATTGGGTATCCTATTGTCTCTAACTAAGGTTGTACGTAGAGTCTAACCATTAAGTACTGCTTGATATACCCGCTCATTTATAACTTAAGTGCTAATTTCATACTCATTTTTTCAATACGCGTAGTGTGACCCATTAAACATCGGGGTTCTAATACCATCAAAACCATAAAAAATTATGCCTAAAAACACATGATCTAAACATGACAACTTAGTTTTCTACTTCCTCGGGTTGGCGATATGCAAGAAGACCCAGTTCCACCCAGGGTTAGGTCTGATATTCTCCAACGTACAAAACCCAGGTTTTTCCAGGGAAAGCAACCTTCTGAGGAACGTTAAGGACCACCCAGATCTACGCAGATCTGTAGGTTGGTCGACGCTTATGAAGTTAGGCTTTGAGAACAAGAGGAGGCTACCACTTCCAGGTGGAAGAGAATTCACACCTCCAAAGGAGATTTAAAATAATGGAAAGAGATATCCATAGGGACACCATGAAACACTGTGATAGGATTCCTAGTCCTTAGGTGAGTAATACTCGCAGCCGAGGGGGGAACTCCAGGCGCGATGAGGATATAACTGCACGTGGCAGATCATAGCGTGGTCAATCAAAGAGTGGTCAGCCAAAAAGATGCCACAGGAGCAACGATCGACACAATGAAGACATTAGGATTCTAGTCCATAGAGATATGGACTAGCTAAAAAAGAAGCCAGTACCATTGACAACCTCATCGCCCGTATTAAGAAATATGCTAAGGTAGAAGATGTGGTTCACTCTAATACAGGGGATAATGATCAAGCAAAGGTAACTAAAGGAGAAGATAAAAGTGATGCTCTAAAGAAGGGGAACAAGAATGGGGTCAATAATGGCTCCAATAATGGGAATAAGGCTGATTCTTCGAAGGCATTGTACGTTGTTAACATAGTCTTCATAGAACCCATTTATAAGATCTTGAGAAAGATCATGAACCAACCATTCATCAAGTGGCCCAAAAACATGGGTGGCGACCCAACGAAAAGAAATAATATGCTGAGATGCGCATTTCACAAGGAGCGCGACCACATTATTGAAAATTTTAAGGCTCTAAAGTTACACTTGGAGGAGCTCACCCAATTTTGGAACCTCAATGAGTGCATAGAAAAGAAAACATAAAAGGTCGCATCCAATGGCGACTAGAAGTCGGACAACGTCCCTGACGATGATATAGGACATGAGTTCATGTTAATCTATGGGGCATCAAATTTTAAATAAATCCAACGAAATGTTGTTTGGATGGAGCTCAAGAAGGTTGATACCATTATAAAGGCATTTCAGATCAACCCTATCAAAATCGAGGCTGGTAAACATCGACGATCAGAGGACTTCGACTACACATAACATATTATTTTCACCGATGAAGATTTAGTTGGGGTTAGAACCCACATCGTGATGCATTTGTGATTACCCTCAAAATTGCTATTTGGGACGTTGATATGCTGCTTGTGAACTGAGGGAGTTCGTCATAAATTAAGTACCTGGAGTTGTTCCACAAGTTGACGCTAAATATCACCGACCTTAAGAAAGCCACAGTTCCATTGGTCGACTTTGTAGGGAGGATCACGATGTCGTTTGTAAAGATAGTCCTACTAATCAAGGTAGGAAATATTTCAAAGCTAATTGAGTTTTTAGTGGTGGACATTGAGTCCCCATATCACGCCATCTTAGGCATAGGCTGGCTACATTCCATGAAGGCCATACCATCCACCTACCACCCAAAGTTGAAGTGTGTTACTGACTGGGGCATGGTCGAAATCCGTGGCAATTAGTCCACGAATAGGAAATTCTTCATCGCGACTATTTGGCCCAAGAAGGAAAAGAAGAATGAGGTAAATGATGCTCAGGAGAAAGTCCAAGAGGAGGATATTCCCTCTAAATTGTAATTACGATACAATCAACCAGGAGTGGAGGAGACTATGGTACACCCCGTCGATAGGGTCGTTAAAAGCCTAAAATAATTTGGGGCCTATGATAAATTTCCAGAGAGGAAATTTTTGATCGGAACCACACTCGTCGATCAAGAGAAGAAAGAATTGATTGCCTTTCTCAGAAGTAATCTAGATATTTTTACTTGGGAACCATATGATTTGATAGGGATTAACCCCAACGTAGCCTTCCATCACTTTCAAGTCGATCCGGCATTCAAATCAATCACTCAAAAGGCTCACCGAATAACCCTAAGAAGGCTAAAGCAGTGGAGAACGAAGTAGGGAAGCTACTGGATGCAGGATCTATAAGTGAAGTTCAGTTCACCAAATGGTTATCCAACCAAGTGGTGGTATGCAAGAGCAATAACAGTTGGAGGGTCTATATTAATTTTGTGGATCTCAATACAGCATGTCCCAAAGACAACTTCATGCTTCCTAAAATAGACCAATTGGCTGATGCTACGACGATGAACAAAAGAATGAGTTTCCTAGACGCCTACTCTGTCTACCATTAAATTCCTTTGTTCAGACCCAGTCAAAATAAAACGTCCTTTATAACACCCATTAGGTTATTTTTCTATAAGGTTATGCCATTCTATTTAAAGAACGTATGGGCGACTTATCAGAGACTGGTCAACAAGATATTTAAGAGACAGATGGGAGACACTAATGGAGGTTTACATCAATCATATGCTAGTCAAAATCAAGAATAAGTGCGACCCCCTCACGAATTTAGCCATAAATTTTGAGATCCTTCAGAAGTACCGGATGAAGCTTAATGCAAGTAAGTGTTCATTCAATGTCCAATAAGGAAAGTTCTTGGGATATTTAGTTAGTAAAATATGATCAAGAGCAATTCAGATTAGATTGATGATATCACAATAGTCCAGCCTTCTCATACATTGCGAGATGTTCAAAAGCTCACTGGTATGCTCGTAGTGCTCAATCGCTTTATCTCTAAGTCTTCAAAACTCTATCAATCATTCTTTCAGCTTTTAAAGAAGGATAAAGGCCTCATATAGAATGATTATTGTTCAAAAGATTTGGAAGATATCAAGTCCTATCTGAGCAAAGCACCCTTGACCACCCCTGTTGGTAATTCCAAATGATGGAGACCCACTATATCTTTACCTTACAGCATCAGACCATGCTATAAGCTCCGCTCTGGTGTGTGAGAATGAGGGAGTTAGCACCCAGTATATTATACTAACAAAACACTTCTAGACGCAGAGCAATAACACCTGCCTCCAGAGAAACTCGCCTATTCACGGTGGTCGCCTCCCAAAAGCTAAAGTATTACTTTGAAGCTCACTCAATAATCGTAATTACTTCTTACCCCTTCAAAGCTGTTATTTGAAAAGTCAAACTCTCCGGATGACTTTCCAAGTGGTCGGTAGAAATTAGGAGATTTGATAACCACCTTCAACCAAGAAAAATGATTAAGGGACAAGTCCTAGCTGACTTCATTCCTCAATTCATAAGAGACCAACCAGTCGACCAACTGGGAAGGGATAAGTTAATAAATAAAGAAGCACAATCCAAGGATTGGACCCTGTATGTTGATAGGGCCTCCAATTCCACGGGGTAGGAGTAGGCATCGTCCTTATCACTTTAGAAGATGCTGTCATCGAGCAAGAAAATAGATTGGGATTTAAGGTCTACAACAACGAAGCTGAATATGAAGCACTGATCGCTGGTTTGCGTAAGGCCCAACCCCTAAGGGAAAAACTTGTTCACGTATTCGATGACTCAAAACTAAACTCCAAGCAAGTAAGTGTAAACTTTAATGCTAAAAATGATAGAATGGCAGCCTACCACGCTGTGATAAGAGGACTTGTGACCAAATTTGAGAAAGTGGACATTCAATAGTTCCCCCAAGGGAAGAATAATCATATCGATGCTTTATCAGTTGAGCTCGATAATTTACTCTGACTTAAGGAGAACCATTTAGATAGAGTTCCTCGCGCAACCAAGTATTGAATAGACAGTTATAGCCGAGCAAGTCCTCATCACAGATAAGGCTCCTAATTGGATGTATCCTATCATCGTTTGTCTACGGAGTGACATACTATCTGACAACAGGAGGTTGACCCATCAGGTAAGGGTTAAGGCTGTTCATTTTTACCTCTCCCCAGAAGGGAAGCTTTATAAGAATTCATTCTCTGGCCCTTATCTTCGGTGTGTTCACCCACATGGCATCGAGCAAGTACTTTACAAACTTTATGAGGGAATTTATGAAAGTCACATAGGAGGGAGATTATTGGCCTTTCGAGGAATTAAAGAGGGTTTTCGGTGACCTCATATGCAGAAAGACGCAGGAACTTACGTTCTCAAGTGAGAAAAGTATCGAAAGCACTCTCTTATGATCCACTAGCAATCGAAATCACTAACAAGACCGTGGCCATTTGCATAATGGGGACTAGACATAGTGGGACCACTACGTACGATATATGGAAATCGAAAGTATCATCACATGTTACTTCACCAAATGGGTAGAGGAAGAATCAATGGCAAACATTCGCGACTCAGATTTGAGCAGGTTCATTTAGAAAAACATCGTAACATGATTTAGAGTACTAAAGATTATCATCACCGATAACGGCACGTAATTTGAAATTAATTTATTTTAAGTTTTTTGTGATAAGCATGGTATCAAGAACCACTTCAGTTCATTGGAATATCCCCAAAGTAATGGACATGCAGAGGCTTTTAATAAAACCATGATCGGTGGACTGAAAAAGTAGTTGGAATGAGCCAAGGGTGCCTGGATGCACAAACTCCCTCATGTTCTGTGGGCTTACCGTACCACCCCTAGACAATCAACTGGGTAAACACCATTCGCACTCTCTTATGAAATGGAAGCTATCATCCCACTGAAAGCAGGTCTCTCCACTACGAGAACCACCTTAGTCAACTAAGGCTTTAATAATAATGCCTTACACACTGAGCTTGACTTAGTATACGAGCGGAGAGAGTTGGCCATGATTAAGTTAGCTTCTTACCAACAATAATTAGCCAGACAATACAACAAGAAAGTCAATCTGAGGAGGTTTCTGGTAGGAGATTATGTCCTAAGAAAAGTCCTCGACAGTTCCGTAAAACCATCAGATGGTAAACTGGGACCAAACTGGGAAGGAACCTTTAGAGTAATTAGGAATGACCTTCAAGTAGCATATCACTTAGAAACACTTAGGGACAGGGTGATACTAAGAGCCTAAAACGCAATCAATCTCAAGAAGCTCTACTGTTAGTCTTCTTTATCTTTATTGGCACATTTAGTATAATAAATTTTTTATTTCAAACTTATGTTGCTCGTCAGATAGTACTCAATAAATAAATACCAGTTAGCCCTCGCACTTTGATATTATGCATTGGCTGCTTATTTTTTCTTGATCGCATCTCGTTAATACCTACCTTTTCCAAATGATAACTCCTTCGTGCATAGCTGAACTCCTAGGATTACAATAAGTTCTGTTTCAATCATGGAATCTCACGTGCCAAGCCGGGTTTGCAGTAGTTATAAAAAGTTAGTAAAAGTGTTTCAATTACTATAACCCTCAGATCTTTGTTACAAAAATAAGAGACGTCATGAGTTTCCTCGATAACAATAAAAGTCCTACAGGGGATCCTTAGGTAAAAAAGGCAATTCAGGTTGATCGCCAACAATGTTGGTGGCAAAAAAACTTATTTGGGCGGATGGCCCAGTGACTAAGTGCATTCTCTCTATCATCTTACTCAGGCCTAAGGAAGTGTGACGACACAACCTAAAAGGTAAAGTAGATGGAATGATATTGCCAGGGCATATTGGATTAGGAAAATGTTCGCACATGCAGAAAGAAAAGGGCTAACACTTGTCTTCAAGATAATTTAATTGGCCGAAGAGACCCAAAGTCATAAAAAATAAGTACCAGTCCACTTAGTTATTAAAAGGCTTATAGTGGTCATTTAATATTGATTGGACAACTAAGATCTCAAGTATCCATCAAAGCAATAATTATTAACACATGTTTAGTCAACATAGGCTCAAAACATCAAAAGTTAATAAATAACACTTTTTCATTAACCATAATAAGAAGTTACATTTACATCAAAACGAAAATATATAAAAGACTTAAGATGGACTAGGATGGTGATAAAGATAGTTTATAATACGTGCTTTTCGATCATCATCTGGGTGTGGGACAAACTCCTCTTTAGTATCTTCCAAGTAATGCTCCAAAAGCTGGACAAGGATAACATTTATTAGGATCTACTTATCATTTCTCAAGAAGGGATTATGATGATGGGCTAGACAATTGACCTGGTACTTGTACCACATGTTAGTCTTCTTAGGCATTTTCACCTCCCTAAAGCCACTGAGCTATCCCCGAGTAAAAGCAAGGTCTTCTGCATCCTTCAACCTTATCGGGGTGTTAGCCTAACCTTGGTGATAATCATCTACCCATGCCTATAGATGTCCCATTTGGAATAGGTGACTCAACCTTATTACATCTTTTTGGAGTCCAACAACAATTACATAAGATCATTGGACATCTTATTTTGGCTCAACAACCTCTCTTTATAGAGCTTGGTTTCAACTCGAACGATCCAACAAATGAAGAGGACCCTAATAGAATGTTCCCATTTAGTCGAGCAACTTCCCTCTTTAGGGCATCATTTTCTCTTTAGATCAGCTTGCCCATTTGATTGACCTCAGTGGCATCCAGAAGTTTGGCCTTCAAGGCATCCACTTCTCCCAGAATTGAGGCTCCAATCTCCTCCATTTCTTCAAGTTCATCTTTTAACATGGAGAACAACTAGGCCTGGTTATTATATTGCTCAGTCTTATCTTTTAAGATTTATCGATCTTCACAAAAGCCTCACGAGACTGGACACTGATGTTCGACCCCAGAATCTATCTCAATCGAGAGTCAAGTGGAATGTATTCATCTAAATCAATGGGTTGCAATCAACAAAATAAGTAATGGATTTGGCATACATCAGTCATAAAGAACATAAAAAGGACAACACAAGCAAAAAATAAAGCTTTCTTTTGCCATTAAATAAACATCAGGTAAAGGACGGTACAAGTCTTGGAGAATTACAATGCATCACAAACAAAAAAGTAAGAGAAAATAAAAATCCTATAACCTTCAGGGTTTTCACCTACTTAAAAGATGTAGGCCCTTTTCCTTTCTCAACATCTCTAGCAGCCTAGTCGTGAGTAACCATGATTGTGCCAGGATCCCTTGTAGCTTGGTCAATAAATAGGTTCCTTGAAAATTGATCAACAGGCTCACTCTCAACTTGAATAGCAGGCTGGTCGATTAGAGGCGCCTCAACAACTATAGGATTATATCCTGGCATGTGTTGGGTGAAAAAATAAGATTCTGTAGGAACCCTGATAACTATTAAGACTTGGTCCTAGCCCTTCTTAAAGCCCACCTATCTGACGTAATCTATTTGACGCTCGACATCATCATACTCTACCTCACAACCTTCATTGTACCCACTTTCCCTAACGACCTTAACCTCTCCCTCCAATTTCTCGACCTTGGCAACCAACTGCTTATTTTATTTAGGAACCATCAACTTACGGGCAATCACCAGTTTATCAGCAGTCTGGAGATCAACCAACTCTTTCGCTGACTTCTCCTAAAGGGAAACTAAATATTTCTCCTTCTCAAAAGCGGCTTAGCATCATCTAGATAGGCAGTGTGCACAACCCTTTTTAGAAACTAAGAGGAAAGTAGGGGAGTGGACACAGTTGACCCCTCAATAACTAGGAGGGGAGAAAGCACAAATGGGGCCTTTAAGGTTTGTGGCCTCTTCCTCTCCTTTTTTTATTTTTCTGTTCTCCTCCTCCTCCTCCTCCTCTCTCTCTCTCTCTCTCTCTCTCTCTCTACCTTATTTTCTCTTCTTCCTCCTTTTTCTTCCTCTTCACCCCGCTCTCCTTCCCCTCGATTCCCAGTTTGAAACCACCAGCCATAGGGGAGTCTCCTTTCATCCTATTCAAGGAATTTATCTGATCAGAGATCAAACCATCACCATCATCCTGAATAATCAAACACCTCCTCTTTGGTGGGTCCATGTCTTATTCTTCACTGGTTCCTCTTGACTTCCTTCCTCACTATCTTCCTCATATCCCTCGTCTTCACCTTCTTTTCCTTCCTTTTCCTTAATTTTTTCTTCCCATAATTCATTTAACTAGATGGGTTCGAGCAGACCACCAACCTCCTTCTATGAAAGCTCCAAGTTGGGGATTCTATATACTGGCCGAGCAATAAAGGTGGTAGTGGTGTTCTTGAATTCCTGCAAATAGGCTGTCGAGCGAGGATGTTCGCCATCAGAGACCCTATTCCTAACTTATCAATCCTTCAAGAGGTCAACAACCCTTAGCTCACGAGGAGCAGGTTCTCGATTCTTATCCTTAGATACAAAATAAGTAAAATAGATAAACTAAAAAAAGTTAAACAGATAAACAATTAAGCAAAGAGCTAAGAAAGAGATAGTGTCAGCAACCTATGTATTCTTCCCCAAAGGTAGGGATTCGAGGTCCCCTGTACCTTATACCCCCAGGTTAGGGAGGATATTGCCAATTTCTAGAAATGAAGCTTTAGCTCCAATAGTCCTTATGTGAATCAGGCAAGTTCACCACTAGGATTCTATCAACACTCCTCATTTTTATGTACAAGATACCTTAACTTGTGTGCAAAAATACGTAACAGTAGCAGATTTCATCGATCCCTAAGTTGGTTCCATATAATATATGTATCCTATGTACCCTATTTATAATTTTCCAAATATTTGAAGTACTCCGGGCAGGGATAATATTGAAATACTTGAAGAATTATAAAAAAAAAGGGATTGGAGAAATGTCAAACCCCTTGCGAAATCAATAGGGTATTATTCCAGTGCCCATATTCTAAAGAGCGGACATCTCTGGGAATGGGAGCACATTTAATGTTTACCCAATCAGGGATACCATAACACTTTCTAAACTCAGAGATTGACTTATTATCACGTCTTTCCATTAGCACACCAGAAGAAGGAAAACCCTTGCTATAGTTACAAACTAATTCGAAGAAGAAAATAACTAAGAAAGTGAGACCGATAACTTATAAATGTTTGCGAATATTTGAAAGAACGTTGAATAAGAAGAGCTCTGAATTTGGAGCAAAGAACAAGAGGGGAAGTTTTGGGGCAAAGTGTGCATGCAAAGACAACTAGAAACAGTGAACTGATGGTTAAGTTGCAAGTTTTAAATATCCCAAATGACAAGTCACGCCTCCCCAGGAAGATCTCAACGATTCATTTTGTCCTCATGACTAGTGCACCCTCAATGGTTCTCTTTAATTACAAAATGCCATGTCAATTTTTAAACTGTTCCAAGCCTTGACCCTTGGACCTTGGACTCATTTAAAATCTATTGGCCCAAATTATGAGCCCAAAGATTTTAGGGGTAGTCGTAAGGATGTAATTAACATCCCAATCAGTTGGTTGACCAGATCTGTGCATAATATGGACTTCTCAGTCCAAACATTTAGATTAATATTTGGACGTGCGTTTAACATATTCTTAAATGCATGGAGATAAGGATGAAATTAGTTATAAATAATCTTGGGGAGATATTCAGGGATACTTACGTGCTATCTATTAAGTCGATTGAGTTGCTTATGGAATTCAATTACTTATTTCATACTTCTATAAATTGTAAATCCTGAACCGAAAAAAAGGGATGTAACCAAAAATATTGAGAGACACTGTAATATAATAGTATTCTCGCCGTTGACATAGGCAAGTTAGCAAACCACGTATATCTGTTGTTGTGTGTGTGAGCTTACCTTCCGCTCTTTGTGATTATTTTTGTGGATTTCTTAATTGTGATATTTCTTGTACTCACAACGTCGTAAGTGGAAAAAAAGATGGATTGATAGTATCTTATTCGGGACGCGCATGTGGGATTGTGTTGGGAATAAAATGGTAAATTAATGACGGGTGACTCAGATGATGATTTTGAGTGAACTGTTGATCTGTAATAGGTCAAAATAGTCAAAATTAAGTATCCAGGGGTAGTGATTGGATTTCGAGAATTTTTTAGACTAGTTGGAACTAATATAGGGGAATTTTGATCATTTTAATGGAAGATGAATATTCAATTTCGGGATTTCAATTCTATAATGAAGCGTTAAGGTAAGAGCATTAGTCATTTTACAATTTCAAAGGTTTTAGTTGAGTTACACCAAGGGTTAGAGAGAAAGCGAAGATAAATTATAAGAAAAACTCAAGAGTCCAAGAGGAAAGTGAGAGGAAGTAGAAGTAAACTTAAGAACTCTAGTGGATTGAAGAAATTCAAAAGAAATATGGGATTTTTAAACATCATTTTCATCGAGTTCTAACTCTACAAATTGAAAGGCAAGTAATTATCTTGCTAAATAATTATGTGTAGGAAATGATTTCTGGGTGGGATTCATAGACAATTGGGTTTTTGGGGAAAAGATTTCATAATAAAATTGTATGATTTGTTTACATTGAAATCTGGAAATTTGAATCCCATGTAGATAGATGAATTATTTAGTAGATTGGAAAAATTATGAATTGTTATGAGATTGGGAGAATTTATAATACTTGGAAATTTAGTATAAATCCCATGTAGTGATCATATGTAGATGAATTTTATTAAAATGGATTTATTTTATGTTGAGGATTCATGAGAATTGATAATTATGGGGAAATTTTATTTGGGGTTTTATTAATTGATATTAAGCTTTGCTGAAATTCGCAATGGACAGAATTGGGCTGTTCTACAGGGGCGAACCGATTCGACCTCAAGCTGAACCGGTTCGACTGACTTGTTACAGCCAATGTCGATTATTTGATGAACTATGTTCATGATTTAATTTTGAGGATTAATTGATGGTGTCCGGGGATAATTTAGGACTTTTATAAATTTGAATGATTTATTATTATAGCCTTGAGTTAGTTGGGGATTTATCCGGGGGGAAATTATAGTAGTTAAGATGAATAATGTTCGGGGAATTAAATAATGAATTGAGGAGAAAATTCGGTACACAAAGAATATGGGATGGTTGGAATTTAATACCCGTCCAAAATATTATTTTACATGATAAATTGATTAAAAAATTGAATATTTAATACTTAAGAGTCGAGTTTAGACCCGTAATTTTTGGCTAGTGCTATGAGTATATATATAATAGGTATAGAGACAATATATATGTATCATTATATCTGTGTGCATGATGTAATTTGTGAACATACTACTCTAGTGCTATCAGGGAGGTTCTGCGTCGTGGGTGATCTCTCATAGTGAATCTCAGTAGGTGTAGTATGGGCCTCAGGATCTTAGGGCCATGCATGCTACCCTATGTGACGTTGGATCTAGAATGAGGTGATTTATGGTTTGGTCATGACTCAGTGGCTCAGGACTATGACCGACTCCAATATATTTACGATTTGCGAGTTCGGTGGTGAGATTTCGGCCCGGTAACACATGATGATGTGTGCATGCCTTGGAGTATGATAACATTTTAGACATCCGCATTCAGTGAGTTATTACTCTAAGATATGGCGGTTATACGCGACATACTTGTGCCTTTTGTTATAAAAAATGTGTATATATATGTGCAGAAAAATATATACGGGTATATGCCAAAAATATGTAAACGTTGAATTAATAACTATAGAAAGTTATTGTAGTGAATTGATAAATAATAATTGAGATTTATACTTGTTGAATGTTATTTACAAAGAATTGATTGATTATAATTGAGAATTACAATCTTTAGACGGATGTGATAACTAATATTATAAAATACGCGTGACAGTGGGTAGTGTATGCACTTAAGGGTATATTAAGACTAGTTAGGCTGGGTAGCATAACTAGGGGTAAAAATGCATACGTTAGGTGCACACTATTATTGAGCGGTGAGGACTATCTCATGTGAGTGCGACTCCAATTTGAATATGAAATAATGTATTCATAATTATTATGAATTTTAATTACACCCAAAATATTTTTAAAAGGTTTTGGGCTCTGACTCGTGCCAAATATTTTCAAAAACTTTTAGGTGTCCAACCATAGGGACGTCAAGCATAGTTATCACTTCCAAGTCATTGGAGCAGTAGCAAATGTAGAGTGTGCAAGGATTGCTTATCCATTTTCTATCTTTAAGTTTCTAGACAGGATTCAGTCAGTTATTATCCGGGCATGTCGCCAAATGTCAATTTTTATATCAGTTTATTTAAAAATCAGTTGTACTGGATTATTGTAATAGATTATAAATCGACGGTTTATTCGATTAATGTATTTTATTATATTCCAATATACAGATTTGATTATGTGATTATGAATTTTATTATTAATTTGGAATGGTTTATGGTGAATGGTTTTGTGTACAGTAATTTACTTAAAGTTTAAAATTAACTCGCGACTTTAATTAATTGGTTTTCGACAGTGATACTAAAAATGAGCCACTTGAGATTCTGATTTTATTTTAGTGGGGGGATAGCCACCCGTTATTTTAATAAGCGGGTTGTCACAGATGGTATTAGAGCATCAAGTTTAGTGTCCTTAGGATCTGTGCTGCCTCATTGCATTTTTAGCATTGCTTTTCTTTGATATCGAGTCTACTTTGTGATTTACGTTATCCTGCTATTACGTATAGTTAAAGTGAATCATATGAGTTTGATTAGGCTTTGTATACCAAAAAATTAAGGATGACCAGCGAGGGCCACATGAAGAGAGGCTCGGCAGGAGTTATAGAATATTTCGGGAACGATGACTGTAGTAGAGGAGGTCATTACTATCACTATGGAAGTTATTATTGTGATGACCACTAGGGCACAACAGTTTCTCCAAGCACCACCACAGCAGATGGTGGCACCAATTCAGACTCACCCAGTGCAGTTGGTGTGGGAGAGAATTGAATTCGCTTTTCAAAAGTGCCATCTCCAAGAGTTTGGGGAAAGTGCGAACGTCTATTAGATAGCCAATAGAAGGGGAACATGCAATGGCGTTTGAGTATAGTGGAGTATAGTGACACTCAGAAATAAATTTTGGCAATTTTTTTAACTTGTAGGAGTAGCGTTCCCATGGTGGGAGTCAGTTACCACATATGATGAAAGATATACTATAATATCGAGAAATTTGGGGTGCCATTTGATAGCAAGTTCTTTTATCTGTTGTTCAAACAGAGATACGAAGAAAGTTTTAGGACTTGTCACATGATGGCTAGATATGGGCCGAGTATGAGGAATAATGTGCTTGTTTAGATAATTTCGTACCCGACGAGGTGGTTACGAAGGTGAATAGGCTCCTTAAGCTTGAGGGTGGACTCACGAGTAGAATTTTCCAGTACTTCGGCTTGGATGACTTATGTCAATGTCATAAGTGTTGTACTGTTATCATGTCAATATCATTGATTCCATGTGAAGGGATCCAAGAGATCGGAGAGTCTAGTCAGCAGGGCAAGACTGGGTATAATCAGTGATAGTGGGGCACCACAAGGGGGATAACCAAGAGAGGGACCCATTTAAAAGATTAAGATCAAGAGAATGTCGATCAAGTGAAGGTGGATTCAAATAGGGTTATAAGGTCCAGCAATATGTTCCACAGGGCCAACAGAACTAAGGGAACAACTGGGGTAGCCATCAGGACTGAGGCTATTAAAGCTAAAGAGTAAGGGAACTCCGACATGGCCAGTGGGGCCAGAGACTAGGGGATCACACATGAAGGTGTTTTATATGTGGAGAGGAGGACCACATGCGTTGATATTGTCTACGGAGAGATAAAGAATATGAGCAGGGTGCCCAGTAGGGGCAATAGTTACAACAGTCTTTTTTTTAGATTAGATGTGAGTATTACGTCCAAGAATCATTTGAACTGTCAGTTCCATTAGCAATGGAAAGTACGATTTTTATCCTTAGGAAATGGGAAAAGTTTTACGTGGCATGAGTGTGTCACTGTATTTTATTAGCACTATATTTGCGCGTGAGATGGGTTAGTGGATGTATCATTAGCATCAATACTGTGCGTATATACTTATCATTAGGAAGCAGGTCTCTCTTTAGTTCCACCTGTTGGGGAGCAAGTGTGGACACTGGGAGGATATGATTTTGTAGATCTACTCGTTATAGAGAGATGTGATATCTGAGTAGGATGGTATCCTAAATATGGATTGGTTAATAATGGTGTGAGCGATAGTAATCTATTACAGTATGGTTTTCGTGTTCGCTGTTCCAGGGCAGGATGTGTTATTTTTACGAGGTCTCACTTGCAAGAGGGACAAACCCACATATATATTATATTGTAAAGGAGACTTCGAAGAGTACAGTTATATCATTATATTTGATCCTTATGTGTAGGAACTTTACTGATGTGATTCGGGGATATTGGGTTTACCGTCGATCGGAGAGATTTAACTCGTTATTGACTTAGCGTTGGGGACTTAGTGATAGTGTGATCATCGGATTGTGGGACTCCTTTAGAGATGTAGGAGTTGAGTATTAGACTTGTACATCTAAGGGTAGGATATTAAATGTTTCGGTTATGTATTTTTGGTCAAAATACTTCGATTATTGATAATGTCAGGTAATAGGGAATTAAGGAAATTCCTTAGTTAGATTTTAATTACGTGACGTTCCATACACAAACCTCAATAAATGTTGGGGGACGTTGTTGGATGCTACAGTATTAGTTTTGAGCAATAATAATTGTACGTGTGGGTAAAATACTTTGAGCCGAGAGCTATTACACGATATAAGGCTGGTGGAGTCGGGTAGTATTGTTTAGGAAGCACTGGGAAAATTATTGCATCACTACTTGATGGATGGGGCAATCTCGAAAAGAAATAAGTCACAATTAGTAGGGTAACTAAGTATAACCTAATAATTTAGCCATGCTGATCATGCGGGGCTGGGTTTAAGATAAATATGTTGCATCTATGATGTTTGTGCAAATATGCATAGGATATAGGGTGTATGGACGCCCAAGTTGGTTTGATTTTAAAAGTGCTGAATCGTATGCCCGTGGGATAATAGGAACAGTATTGGATGAGCAAGATGGACTAAACTTTAGTTGGGGAAGGAGATAGTCAGCATATATATATATATATACACACACACAGAAAGGAGAGCTATTACCCTCGAGATGGGTTGAAAAATTGTGGAGACACAGGTGAGAGATCTCCTTCTAACTAAGGGAGGGTCCAACAGTTTTGGTGAGTAGAGTGGAGTCATACTCAGTCAATTATGAGGATGGATTGTGCATAAATAGGATGTTGATGTTAATAGGCAAAGAGGACCCATAAGGTACACAGTTTGAAGCAGACGCATATGCCACGATTTTTTGAGTACCTCATGAAAGGGAGTAAGATATACCACGTAGTATGGTATATTGAGCATGTGAATCGATGTGGAGTAAGACATAGTGAAATTTCCTTAAGGTGCACCACTCATAGATATGAAGAGGTTAGTTTGAGGCGATCCACCAGACTTGTTGGTGATTTTAGTGGCGAAATGGATAGGCAGGCTGATGGAGTTCATCGTTAGGATACTAATATTGTGAAACGGTTAATATTTATTTTACATTTATGGAATTGGTTAATCGAGATGGAGAAATTATTATTCATTTGGGTTATTTACATTATCGGGCGACGTGCCCAACATTTCATTGAAGAAAGAAAATAAACCAGCACAAGGTGTTGACCAACATTGTTATAATAAGGATGAGATACTTAAGTCCCATATCTGATTGGGCTTATTAGGAGGCGATGGGGATGCTGTGCGAGGAGTAGACGGGTGAGGTGACTCAGATGTTGAAGAATGCGAGAAATGCATATTTTAGACTTTAAGGTAATTGAGATGAGAAATTACCATTGGTAGAGTTACGTGTCATAACTTGTACCAGTTATCATTAGAAAAATGCCTTTTGAGACTTGAGGTAGGATGCCTTGTTATCCGCCTTGTGGTTTGTTAATGGTGAGTAGATAATAAGTTTCGCGGGCTGAACGTGACTTAGAGTCATCCGACATGGATTGAGTTAATTGAAGTCGTGTTCATATAGTTCAAGAACATTGTAAGAGTTATGCAGTCACAAATCAAAGAGTTAGAGACCGAAGTGAGTGGTCAAGAAATTATTGCAAGCATTCTCCATTAAAGGAATTAAGTGATTTGATAGGAAGGGAAGTTGGCACAAAGGGAAGTAAGGTCTTTCCCCAACACTGAGATGATAGAGACAATGGAGTAGAGGCTCGTATAATTGGAGCATTGTTAGTGGATTCTCGATAGTTTTGCGTATTATTGTATAGATGAGACCTTACGAATGATGGAGTATAATAGTATGAAATAATTTAAATAGCCTTGTCACTAATCTTAGGACATAGAAAGCAGGCCTTCAGTCAGTATAGTACCACTAGCGGGGGTATAACTAAGGCACCATAAGGTTATCATGATTTCACCTTGGGGTACGTTTAGATGCCTTGTGGGTAAAGATCCAAAATTTTTAAGTACCAAACATATGCGAATTTTAGGGACGAAATTCCTTAGTATGTAACACCCCGTGTTTTAGGAATACTTAAATTACACGTGTCATAGTAATTTAATTAAATTGAAAAATAAAGTGAAGTGAATAAATATCAATTAGGGAGAAATGGATTAATGTTTGATTTATATTTACATGTTATTAAAAATACTTGTGTGATAAGTAAATGAATTTACAGTATTTTATATTACGTCGTAAGTGGGAATAACTGACGGGTTATAGTATCTTATTCGGGACGTGCGTAATGAGTCGTACTGGTGATAAGATGGTACATTGATGACGGGTGACTCGAATGATGATTTTGAGTACGTGGTTGATCCGAAATATGTCAAAATAGTCAAAATTAAGTACCCAAGGATAGTGATTGTGTTCCGAGAACTTTTTAGACTAGTCGTGATAAGTATAGGGGCATTTTGGTTGTTTTAATGGATGATGAATAGTCAATTTTGGGATTTCAATTATATAATGAAGAGTTAAGGTAAAGTATTGGTCCTTTTACGATTATATAAGTTTTAGTTGAGTTACACCAAAGATAAAGTGAAGGAAAATTAGAAGAAAAACTCAGATGATTGAAGAAATTGAAAGGGACTCTAGGATTTTTAATCCTCATTTTCACTGAATTCAGACTCTACGAATTCAAAGGCAAGTAATTATCTTGCTGAATAATTATATGTAGTATTCAATTCGTATCATGATTGGGAAAGAATTTTTGGGCGGGATTAATAGACAATTGGGTTTTTGGAGAAATGATTTCATAATAATGTTGTGTGATATGTTTATATTGAAATTCAAAAATTTTAATCCCATGTGGATAGGAGAATTATTGATTGAGTAGATTGAGAATATTATGAATTGTTGTGATATTAGGTGAATATCATAATATGTGAAAATTTAGTATAAATCCCATGTAGTGATCATGTGTAGATGAATTTTATTAAAATGGATTTATTTTATGTTTAGGATTCAAGAGAATTAATAATTATGGAAAACTATGATTTGGGGATTGATTAATTGAGATTAAACTTTTCTGAAATTCGCAATAGGCAGAACTGGGCTGTTCTGCAGGGGCGGACCGATTCGCCCTCAAGCCGAACCGGTTCGGCTACCTTGTTACAGTTAGTGTCGGTTATTTGATGAAATATGTTCATGATTTAATTTCGGGGATTAATTTATGGTGTTCGAGGATAATACAGGACTTATGAAAATTTAAATGAATTAATATTATTATGGTCTTGGGTTAGTTGGGATTTTACCCGGGTTGAAAATTAGTGTATTCGAGAGGCATAATGCTCGAGAAATTAAATAATGAATCGTGGAGAAAATTCAGTAGAAAAAGGATACGGATTGGTTAGGATTTAATACGTATCCATAATATTATTTCATTTGATAAATGGATTAAATAAGTTAATATTTAATAATTTAGAGTCGAGTTTAGACCCAAAATTTTTGGCTAGTGCTACGAGTGACATGCACGGTTTGCCAGATTTATTGGAGATACATATACGAGTATATATACAATATATATGTATCATCATATCTATATGCAATTTTGTGCTATAAGGGAGGTTGCAAATCTCAGTAGGTGTAGGTCCATGCATGCCAACCTTATGTGAGATTAGAGCCGTAGTGAGGTGATTTATAGTATGGTCATGATTCACTAGCTCAGGACTATGACCACCTTCAGTACGTTTACGATTTGCGAGCTCGGTGGTGAGATTTCGACCCAGTAGCCCAGGATGATGTGTGTATGCCCTGGAGCATGATCGCATTTAGAGACCCGCATCCCTATTACTCTTTGGGAAGGTAGTTATACGCAACATATATGTGCATGTTGTGTTATAGAATATATATATATATATATATATATATATATATATATGCAGAAAAATATATACGGTTATATGCCACAAATGTGTGAACATTGAATTAATAACTAGCGAAAGTTATTTGGAATGAATCGATGAGTTATAATTGTTGAAAGTTTTTTGCAATGAATTGATTAATTATACTAATTTCATAAAATACGTGCAACACAGGGTAGCATATGGTCTTAAGGGTATATTGAGACTAGTTTGGCTTGGTAGCATAACTAGGGGTTAAGATGCATACATTAATTGGTCACTGTATTTGAGTGGTGCAGACTATCTCATATTAGTGGGCCACTAATTTATATATGGAATAACGTATTCATAATTATTGTGCATTTTAGTTACTTGCAAAATATTTTTAAAAGGTTTTGAGCTCTGACCTGTGCCAAATATTTTCAAAAAATTTTAGGTGTCCATCCACAGGAACGCCAAGCATGATTATCACTTCAAGGTCACCGGAGCTGCAATAGTTGTTGTGTGTTAGAGGGATTGTTTAGCCATATTCTATCTTTCAGATTCTCGATAGGATTCAGTCAGTTATTATCCGGTCATGTCGCCCAATGTCAGTTTTTATTTTAGTTTATTTTAATCAGTTGTATTGGATTATTATAGTGAATTGTAAACCGGTGGTGTATTCGATTAATGTATTTTTATTTACGTGATTATGGATTTAATTACTTATCTGGAATGGTTTGTGATGAATGGTTTTGTTTACGGTAATTTATTTAAAGTTTAAAACTGACACATGGCTTAATTAAATAATTAGTAGTTAGTAATTAGTTGGTTTTCGATAGTGAGGCTAAGAATGAGCCATTTGAGATTACTGTTTTATTTTAGTAGAAGTCTGTCCACCCATTATTTTAATAAGCAAGGTGTCACAAACCTAAAACATGCATCTAAGTGATAAACAAATAAAATAAATAAACCATCCACAACACGACGATGTATGAGGAAAACCACAAAGAGAAAAATCTTGGACGACCCATCTAAATAGATCAATATGACAAGGTATTATAAATACTATACTAGTAGACTTACTCAATGACTCCTCTTCCTCGTAAGTCTTGACATTATTCTATCTTCAACTTCTCCTCCGTAGTGCAACGTAGGAGTCCACTCACACAAGCTGCCACAACATGCAAATCTACACGTGCCTAAGTGTCCATTGATGGGGCTTAGTAATCGTCTACTGAATAAAAACACGAAATACCTCTTCTTCACTGCAACATAGTAAACCAGTACGGAGTCCACCACACTAAACTTCTTCTTTCAAGATGAAGAGAAAATAAACTTTGGTGTCAAATACAAAGATATCAAAGCATAAGATCTATGAAACTTGGATCTTTAAACTATTTAGGTGAAATGAGGGCTTTGAAACTTTGGTAAATAGGCAGGAGTTTGATTTTTGCCTAAAGTTCTCAAAAAATCAGAGTCTAACACGCCTTAAATAGTGAAAATAAAAATTTCAAGGCGACGCGTTTGTTCGAACAAAAACACATAGTTGGTTCAAACAATAAGTCATTCTCATTCAAACGAACTTCCAACGAGCTTCTAATGGGTACCCTTCTGTTTGACAGAGAGTGACCATTTGATGCACGTTTTAATGAAGTATTAAAGTTTGTTCTAACGAATTTGCACCTTAGTTCTAAGGGGATTTGTTTCTTGTTCTAACGAGATCTAGACTTTGTTCTAACAAAGTATCAACTTCATTATAATGAGATTCAAACCAAAATATATATTTTTTAAAATATATTTTAAAAATAGTTCCAAATGATTTTGTTTAAAAATGAATAACCAATAATATTTTCAAGGATCATATCTAAATGCATCCATACCCACGAGATCCTCGGTAAATGTGAAAACAAATTTGGCATGAAATGCGCCACGATGTGTATCCATATTTGAAGCTTGGACGCTACGTCATCATCAGACATGTCATAGGCTTACAAGATCGACAGTACAATGTCTAACCTATGACTCAATTATTTTGTCCGAAATTAAGCCAATTATAAACAAATTGACTTGATTGAAAATTTATCCTTACACAGTTGTTGTACTTTATTTTTTGGTATTACGATACTCTGTCCTTTTTTAAAATACTTGGAACATGGTAGAATACCCATTGAACAGTTGAACTACTGAGGAAATGCCCCCCCCGCAATGCCCATAAGGATGGGCGATCTATAAGGACTCTTGATGAGGCTGGCTAGGGGACAAGAAGCTATGTATGAAATCGTGAAGCAACCGATGCAGAGATTTATGAATATCCAAAATAGTCCTAAGTAAACCCTGGTGGGAGATAAGACATTCCACCCCTATCTCCCTACAAGGACTGGAGGTAGGCTTGCTACGATGGAGCTGTTGAAAATCTTAGATAATTAGACTTGGACTTACGAAGCGAAGGTAGGAGATATAAATATTTGATTCAGGTCGGGAAGATAAATCCTATCATCCAGAGGCAACCTCCACAATTAGATCAGATGGATACGACCATCTATTTCTTAGAATGTACAGGTGTTTTAAAAAGACTGAGCAGAAACTTCGGCTTTGATAATTTAGTTTAAGATCAGTAAAGGCACACCAACATAGGAAAGGCAAATATGAGATAGAAAGATCTAGGACAAGAAGAGTGGAACGTCCAATGACATAAAGAATAAATGCACGAGGGTCGCCAAAGGACGAGCAGACTTCCAAGGATAAAATCTCAACTGAAAATCAAGGCCAATAAAATAGGACCGTTATAAAAAAGGACAAGAAAAATGAACAACCCTGAAATGGATCCATCCAATGCCTGTAAGAATATTTGGGTGAAATCATAAAAATAAAAATCCTTTGTGGAGGGGTTTTATTTAAGGGCCACTGTTCAATACCGCACTAGTGGGCAACGAGCCCCTGCAAGGTTCAAGCCATCGGTTATAATTACCAAATATGATGGGGAATCTGATATGATACTGCATATGGTACTAAGATTCCTCGGATATCTATTCAGTATCTAGTGAGATGTGATGTAGAGTCTTTTCTAGCACCATGATTGGATAGACTCATATATGGTATAATAGCCCGTCGAGTGGGAAAATATCAACTTTCCAATAATTGGTCGATCCTTTCATCAATAATTATATTTTGGCACAAGGCTAGGGGAAAAAATGGCCCTATTACTACATTTCACCTGAAAGCAGGTGAAGTTATAAGGGAATTCATCACGTAATTCAATATGGAGAAGCATAAGGTGATAGATTATGACAAAAAAATATTCCATCACCACCATCATGAGTAGTTTGCTGCCTAGAAAGCTATATTGGACATTAGCCAAAGAACCTATGAGCATGATAGATGAACTCCTTGACAAGGCGAGCTAAATTATGAATACCGACAAGGCACTGGCAGTAGAGGAATACATTCATGCCAAATTCGAGACTAGTAAGAACTCTAGTAAGAAGGAGAAGTCTTAAGAAAGGAAAATTGAAAAACTGAAGAGATTTTTTTTGGATCAAAGAAATATATTTATTGATGATAAAGGGGGAAAAAAGCCTTCCTCCAGTGGCTAACAATCAAATATGAGAAATCTCAAAATCTTTAATATAAGATTGAAAAAATCTAGAAATGGGATCTTTAAAAGGAAAAGCTATGAAAATCATAAAAATGTCTTGATGGATGGCCCGGATGTTAATATTAGCATTCATAACTGAATTGTCAAAAGTAGCGTGACATATTGAGCACCGAATTCGCCAAAAAATATAGGTGGGGAGAATCTTGCAAAGAATGGATCGATTGTTCTTGCCTCGACACATAAACCACCAGCTCATTAGTTTTTGTCTAAGAGAAAAATTCTGATTTCTGACACCCACCAAATTATCGAAGTGATTCCAAACCTCCCGCACAATCTCACTAGCCAGAAATAAATGATGATCATTTTCTTCTTGGGACAAGGAATAACATCTACATTTATAAGCCAATGGGATAAATATATTCTTGTTATTAGAATCAAGAGGAATATCTTTATGCAAAATACGCCACATAAAAATAGAAATTTTTGGGAGAATTATAACATATCATATCATGGAAAATGAGAATTAAGAGCAATGCTTTTCCCTAATAACATCCCACGCTTTAGAAATGGAGAAGCCATACGTGATTAAACTTCGATTAGACGACGCCTCACTATCCTACGAAATATCTCCCACCATTTTCATCTGCTTCCATGTTACACTGGCAAAAGACGGTAGCCCTATGAAGTTGAGTGAAGCAAATTTTTTGTATTTGCAGTGCATGAATCTAGCCCATAAAGAATTATTCTAAAAAAATCGAACCCAAATTTTACAAGCAAAAGCATCTCATATGTCATTAAGACCCCTTAAACCAAGGCCTCCTTCGAATTTCGGATGCAAAATAACCTCCCAGGCCATCCAATGGTGTTTGTGAATATCAACCATTGACCCCCAGAAAAAGTTTGAACAAATCGAATTAATGTCCCTGAAAAAAATTTTGGTCGGCTGTAATGCAGCGATCATATGCAACCCCATAGACGGGAGAAATGCTTTAATGAGTGTCAACCTTCCTACTTATGATATGGCTGCATGATTCTAAAGTTTAATTCTATCCACTGCTCTATTCAAAATAGAGTTAAAAAGGCGGTTTCTTTTCCTACATGTATATAGCGAAACTCCCAAATAATGAATTGGGAGATTGGCTAACTTGAAACCCATTTTTTAAGGATTGAAGACCGTCTTTTTTTGGAGAAAACAACTGAGAAAATGATTCCACTTTTAGAATAATTTACCAGCTGCTCGGAGTTTCTTTCATAGGCTGAGATGAACTGAGAGAATGATGGAACGAATTTTGCATTACCATTTAAGAAAAATATAAAATCATTTGCAAAGGACAGTGATGACACTAGAAGGAAACCTATGGGAATAGAATAATGGTCAATTCTTCCTTGCATCATAAGATTATAGATACCATGGTTCAAAACTTCAGCAGAAAGAACAAAAAGGGTAGGTGACAGAGGGTCCCCTTGATGCACCCCTCTGCCAGATTTAAAGTATCCGCAGGTTTTATCATTAAAAATAATTGAGTACCAAAAATTTGAGAGGACTCTCCAGATCATGTCGATCCAATTTTCAGGAAAACCAAAATCCCGGAGCACTTTAGTTATGAATATCCATGAAATCCTGTCATATGCTTTTTCCATATCTAGTTTGATGAAAATATTAGAGCCTCTAGCTTTTTTATTGAGTTGAGTCATCATCTCTTGCGCAAGAAGGATATATTCGAAATTGATCTTCCTCTAATAAAGCCTGCTTGGGAATTTGAAATTAACTTAGGAAGCACAACACTAACACGATTAGATAAAATTTTGGATATGATTTTATTCGAAAGATTGCATAAACTTATATGCCTCAAGTTTGAACAATTTTTAGGATTTTCAACCTTAGGAATAAGTACAATATTAGTAGAGGACAACCTATTTTGGATATCATTACCAAAAAAAAAGATTGTATCGCTCTAATAATGTCTTTGGCAATGATATTCCAATAAGTTTGGTAGAAGAAACCATTAAATCTATCCAGACCTGTAGCACTATCCCGATCCATAGAGAAAATAACTTTTTTGATTTCAACTTCTTTCAGGACTTTGGATAAGAAGAGATTGTCCTCCACATTAATTAATTTAGGAATAATATGAAAAACTGAGTAGTCATCAACACAAGACGATTGAGTTCCAAGTAAGTTTTGAAAGTGCAAAACAATTTCGTTCTCCACCTTTAAAGGAGTAGAAAAATTATCTCCAGCTGAATTTTGGATATGGTGAATAAAAATCTTATTTTGTTTCTTTTTGATCACCGAATGGAAAAATTTATAATTAAGGTCACCTTCTTTAACCCATTTAAGCCTAGCCTTTTGTTTCCAGAAAATTTCTTCGATTTTGAGCTCTCTTTTAAACTTTGCTTGGGCTAAGTGCAAGGCTTCCCTATTAGGGGAAGAAGGATCATCATCAAACATCGTTCCCTTGAGAATCACATCATCTTTAGCTTTCTGCACTCTTGAAAAAAATGTTAGTATAAACATTTGTATTCCAAACTTTAAGAGAATGTTTCACATTTTTTAATTTTTGAGCAAAACTAGCCATAGGAGACCCCATGACTTCAATATCCCAAGCCTTTTCTACCGTGGCCAAAAAAGAATGATGGGAGATCCACATATTCTAAAAATGAAATGGTTTTGGAACTAAATTATTTTTAGAGATTAATTTAATATTCTAAAGAGATACATGAATATACCCCACTCACCGTACCTGTACACCACATTTATAATGAGATTTAGGGAAATAACGAACTTAAATGGCCGGGTAAAATGAAGATTATGCCTAACCAAAGAGATTAGGATAAGTACCACGAGTTCCACAAAGATCATGGCCACAAAACTAATAATATCCTTTCTATAAATAATGATATCGAAAATATCTTAGGCGGCACAAAATGACGAGGTTTATTGATATAGGTGGTCGAGATGACGAGCAAAAATCGAGACGTTGAGCAGAATCCCATTGACAAAAGGTGGATGAGTAAAAAAAGGCAGAGATGGAAATTCGAATAACAATACAGATCTACCCAAAAACCCCAAGTAACCTATGCATGAAGTCAAGATGATCTCATTTGAGTGTAATATCATAGTAGGAGGTGACATTGTCAGCAGAGATTAACCGACAGAAAGGAAGGCCTACCTCAATGAGGCAAAGGCATCTGCTCATGTCACATAAATCAACCTGGTTGATGCTTTGGAAACTCACCCTATGAAGCTAAACAAAGATCTTCTCATTATTAGCTTCTATAAAGCAACTTATTTGGGGTGATTTACCCATATGATGATCCTTTGGTCATCACAATGAAGGTGAATGAGAGCCGGGTAGCAGGGATCCTAGTCTACAACAACAGTTAAACTAATTTCATATTTTAAAATTGCTTTAAGAACTTAATGTTGGGAGATACAAAATTAAAGGTACATAAGCCTCTTATCAATTTTTCTGGGGAGAAGTTGTCCCCCTTAGGAAGAATCGTGATCGAAGTTGTGGTCAGCACAGTGCTAAGTTTCCAAATAGAGATGATACGATTCTTTATGCTTTATGAGAATGAGCTTATAACATCAGTGTTGGAAGAGTTAGATTTAAAAAATTCATGACCGTACTTTTCACTATTCATCAATGCCTAAAATTCCCAAAGAGTAATGGAGTTATTGTGGTAAAGGGAAATCATATGGAATCCCGAGAATGATATTATACCTTGGCTGAGCAAGATGAATAAAATAAATTAATCGGTACTTATCAGATCAACATGGATCCTCGAGATAAATATATGTTGGTCACGAGAGAGGTCGTTGAGCAAATCCAACATGTGATTATAGGTGACTAACATTCTGAGAGAACAACACACTTCAGCTCATCGTTAGATCCATCCTTCAAGAAAGAATTGACATATTTCCTAAGACAGTGAAAAAGCTTATTCTCATGGAGTCATGAAGATATGCCATGAATAGACCCACCATTCATATGGCATGAACTCATCATTGTGAAATATGCTAAGACCATCAGATAAAAGAGTTAATTCTTCAGCCCTAAGAAGATGTTGTCCATTCAGGAGAAAGTTGACAAATTAATGAAGGTAAACTTCACTGAGGCTGTCAGATATTTGAGTAGGTATCGATTATAGTAAGGGTAAATAGGAAAATGACAAGTGGAGTATGTGCATTGAATTTAGCAACCCCAATAAAACTTATCCCAAATAATGTTATTCACTATCTATGATCGACCAACTAGTTTACGCTATTGTCGAACATGATTTAATCAGTTTTATGAACGCTTATTTAGTGTATAACCAAATCAAGATGAATCCAAAAGATGGGAGAAAACTTCATTCATCACCGATCGAGGAACATAATGCTATAATGTAATGCCGTTTGTATTGAAGAATGTAGGGTCTACTTACAAGAGACTAGTGAATATAATCATTGAGGAACAAATCAAGAAAATTGAGGTATACATAGACAAAATGCTGGAGAAGAGTAAAAGATCAACTGATCACATCAGCGACCTCAAAAGAATATTTGATTAGCTAGAGAAGTATCAAATGAAACTGTATTCAGCAAAATGTGTCTTTGGGGACAAAGAAGGAAAGTTCCTCGATTTCATAGTCAACCCTAGGGGTATAGAGGCTAACCTAGATAAGATCTAAGCTTTAATAAATATGCAACTTCCTGCAAGCAAGAAAGAGATCCATTGATTAAACGATGAGTAGTCTCACTGATTAGTTTATTTTAAGATCTAATGAAAAATGTCTCATATTCTCCAATATATTTAGAACCTCGTTTGAATGGACTGAGGAATGAGATAAAGTTTTTCTGGTTTTAAAAATGTACTTAAGGTCAATACCTCTATTATCGAGGCCAATCCTAGGTATACCTCTATGATCGAGGCTAATCCTAGGTGAAAAACTTTATTCTTACTTGTAAGTATCAGAATTTATAGTTAACTGCACTAGTAAGGTATATCGAGTAGTCAAAATTTGGTATCCTAAGCGAAGAAGTTAGCGCTGACTTTAATTGAATATTATCGAAGAATGAAACCTTACTTTTAAGCTCATGCAATTGTGGTATACACAAACCTTCCTCTATGACAAGCACTTCATAAGCCCGCAAAATCGGTCAAACTAATTACTTGGGCAGTAGAGCTTGGAGAGTACGATATAACGTACAAACCTTAAACAAAAATAAAGGGTCAAGATATAGCAAATTGCATAGAAGAATTCACGTATGAAGAGAAAAATGGTCGAGTAGACTTATTTGAAAGAGAGATCAACCACAAGAATAGTTGAGTAGAATTTTCTGGGAGAGAGCTCAACAACTAGCACAACCGATCATACTTCTCTAGAAGAAATCTCAGCAACAAGAATAGCCAAGAAGACTTCTTCAAAAGAGATCTCAATAATAAAAACAGTCTAGAAGGCTTCTTAGAAAGAGTTCTCAATAGCAAAGTCAGCTAATCAGGGAAGAGGCATACTAAAAATACGGTGCAACTAAGTGTGAGAGACCATGAGGTAGAGCAGTTAAAAAAATTATTCATAAGCAGGGTTCTAATAAAAAATATTTTGATGAAGAACCACCTATATAACAACTATTTGTATATTTCTCATCACGTGCTAATGGCAGTGTGGAAGGTTTGATCATCAACATACCTAACGATATAAATGTTGAATATACTCCCAGACTTAACTTTGAGGCCTCTAACAATGAGGTATAATATGAAGAACTCACAGAAGGATTGAGATTGTCATTATCATTAGGTGCCAAATAATTGACAACAATGACTCAACTTCTCATGAATAAAATTCATGGAATTTACGAGGCCAGGGAATAATCAATGGTGAAATACTTGGCAAATGTAATAACATTGCTATCAAGTTTTTTGGCGATGCAAATAAGTGGAATACCAAGGTGTAAAAATACTCGAGCAGATGCACTCACTTATTTAGCATTAGCACCGAGAGCCGAACTAAAGAGAATAGTCCCGATAAAAATCCTATCACAACGAAGCATAGAAAAATAATGCATCAACATCTTGGAATTAAATGCTGGACTATCATAGATGGATCCCATCAGAAAATACTTGGAGACCGTTACCATTCCACCAGATCCAAAGAAATCAAGGAGGCTATGTTACAAAGAATCAAGGTATCTACATCAATGAGGGCTTATATTTAGGAGGGGATTCATTGTGTCACTAATCAGATGTGTCCGCCCTATTGGGGTCGGTCACCAATAAAAAAATAGACGAAGGATCATATGGGGCCCATTTAGTAGAACAGTCACTAGTGACATGTGTCGCCACTCAAGGGTATTACTATACCACTATGAAAGAGGAATGCACATGCTCTGCAAGGAAGTGTGACAAGTGACAAAAGTATGTCGTGATTCACAAAAGTCTAGGAGATTTATTAACACCGATCACATCCTCTTGGACCTTTTTCATGCGGGGGATTGATTTGGTCGCCCCCTTCCGATAATAAGGGAAATGTTCAAATATCTAGTCATAGCAGTGAATGACTTCACTAAATTGGTAGAAGTAGAGCCCCTGGTCGAGATGTCATACGACAAAGTTTTTCACTTTATATGGAAGAACATTTTTTCGATTACAAAATGCCATACACCTTCATCCAGATCACGGTACTCAGTTTGACAATAAAGAATTTGAAGACTGTGACACCCCACCTAATAAAATACCAGGTGATTAGTGATTTATTAAATTAAAACAGAATATCTAGTTGGTTGATTCTTAGCATCATTGTCAAAAACTTTTTAATATTCACTAATCACCTAGTATTTGAAAAGTTGGTGTCAAAGTTTATATTTATAATTAACAAGCAACTAAATAAATTTGTAATACCACTTTCAACATTCAAAAATTGAACACATAATGGATATAGTGACAAAATAATATAAAGGTGTATAGAATGCACAATACAATATGAAATAATAATACAATTATCCATAATAAAAACTAGCCCAATAGTCTAAGAAATAAAATAAAATAAAAGTCCTCTATCTCTGAATGAAGTCTGAATAAAAGGGCAACATGCCTGACTGAAACAAGTAGCTCACAAGTAAGGAATGGAGAATATGGATGCGTCTAATATCAAGGTCCTACAACTTTCACAGTAGTTGCAGCAAGCCAATTGCTAAGATCTGCTAAGCCTGGTGTGCCCATGGCTTGTCACCTAAAATGTTTTCAAAAAATATAGATTTGGAGAAAACGGGTCAGAGCACGAGTAAAAAAGTTTAAAAAGGTTTAGCAAGTATTTAAAATGCAAAATCAACGGATATTATATACATGTTAGGTTTTACATGCCCTCACTTGAGGTCCTCACCTCTCAACTAATATGAACACCTAACGTATGTTATCTAACCCGTCCTAGTTATGCTACCCCTCCTAATTAGTCCAAACCAAATCAATTTCTTCACAATCTATCTCGTTATGCCCACCCGTTTCACCCATACTATACATTACCAAAATCTTTATATCAATTAGCCAATTATGAAGTTCTCAATATATGTTTAATTCTCATATACTAGGGTTATTTTAGATGCCACTATCTTTATCATCTACTAAGCACACACAGTAGAATACATCACAAGTATATATATATATATATATATATTTGTTACCCTATTAGATATATATACTACGACACCCCTAGGCTGAGCTGAAGTGCATACATACTCTGCTATCAAGTCCCAGTACATCACGTACTTAATAAAGGACCATTGGTTCAGTCTCTCTCTCGAACCATAATTTCAAATCACACATATTGGAGGCAAACATAGTTCTAAGACTCTGGATTACACACATACCTACGCACCCAAATGACCGTGCACACCATCATTCACACAGATAGTGTTCCAACCTACGTCCTATGTTCAAAGGTATAAGTCAATATCCCCGTAAATGGGCTCATCAGAATAAGACTATCCACGCCGCATAACCTCTTGTGATAGCAAGCAACATAGGTATATCAATACACATAATATCACAATCAACATACTATATGCATACACTCATCCTATGCATACATATAGTAAATTTTAAGTTTATCCAATAAATTAATAATCCACATTTTATTCCTATTTTCCATTATTCCTAACATCTCTTGTTAATCAAAAGGATAGAAATAATTTAATTAATTATTTCTGTAGCTACCTTCAACCCATACTAAGTGGTCCAAAATCCAGAATCATTATAACAAGCCCAAATTATATTTTAATTCCCAATAATCATTTTTCTCGATAAAGTTACATCTGCCCAGAAATATAAAATTACGATTTGAGGCTTTTCTGATCCGATTTTAAAAAAAATGTAAAAGTACAAAGTTGTTTAGAACAAGATTTTATAGTAGAAATCGCGAGCACACTACCAATTCCGCTTAAAACAGTCCTAACATCATCATACAATGTTCGTCCTTTTTCTAAAATGATTTTACATGCGCTTGACTTTGGAATTCATATGAGTTCACTTCATTTCTAGTTAGGCAATTGAATCTCCAATTTAATCACATGGTTTTCTCATATTTCAAAATCATCAATAAACTATATAATCCTAATCATGAGTTCTAAAATCCCAAATGATGTTATCTTAAATCAAAACATTCATTACATAATCCCATTCTCCCAACCAAACCTACCAAATATCATTCCTACATATATACATGATTTCTAACGTTTCATAATCAACAAATAATCAAGAAACATCATATAATTGGAATTAAATCAAGGATCATTTCCACAAAAACCTAGTTTATCATTTATCCCCAAGAACTTCTATAAAACCCAAATCTTCTTCGTGCTTAATCTTCTAAAATTCAACAAAATTCGTCATATTACATAAGGTATTAAATTCCAATATTAATTCAATCCAAAATATGATTCAATCTCCCAATTGAGTCATCAAAACACATAAAATTGAGATATTAAATATCCTATTCTAACATGGATTTCCTTTATGAATTAAGCAAGATAAATACTTGCTTTTGTGTGGAAGTCTGAACTCCACGAAATTGCTGATATGGTTATGTTCTTCCCCTTCTGATCTACACAACGGTGGTGTTTGGTGGTGGTGCAATGTGGCTTCAGGTGTTGCTCATCCTCTAAGACCCCTCACCTTCTTGAGAAAATCTTCACTTTATGGTAAAAGCTCTTACACTTTCTCTCCTTTGGTTTCCTCTCACTTTGATTTTTCAATTCCCCATTTAATTAACCAAAGAGTTGGTTTTAAAGTAGATAATTCCATATCTCTTATAGGTTGGAAATCCAAAGGTAAAAAATTGACGTTTCACTTGCCGAGTCAACCGAGAAATGACCCGAGACCCTATACCTATGCCTAAATATAGTTTTCTGACTACTTTGACCCTTTCGGACACTTTGGCGCACTCGAAATGATCATTTGAATTTTCTAAAATGCACTTATATTTTATTTTCCAAAATTAAGTCCCAACACGACTGACATGCGCGTCCCGACTAAATTTATCGTAACTATTGTATTTCTCAGTCATGACAATCATAATACTTTTTTTTTTCAATTTATTACTCTGTCACTAAGTAATGTTTAATAAATAGAAATATTATCCCTTGTCTCGCTAATTAATATTTATTTTAATCAGGATTACTTTTCCAATTTAATTTAATTAATACCAAGTAATTCCCAATATAAAAATTAATAAAATTACGGGGTGTTACAAAGACTACTGTATATGTTCTAAGATCCATAAAATACACTCAACACTTGATCACATGCAGTGCAATGGATAGACAAAGGTGAAAAACATAACTTCTCTCAAGGAATTTAAAAAAGGCTAGATGACGCCAAGGAAAGTTGGATTGATAAGCTAACTAGCGTTCTTTAGTCATACAAGAAAATGCTAAGAAGGACAACAGGTAAAATCCCGTTCCTCTTAACATTCGTCGCCAAAGAAGTGGTGCCCACTAAGATTGGATTGCTCAGCCATCGAGTACTTAATATTAATTAACCATGGAGTGATTTTATGAGAAGTTTCGATCTGAATGTTGTGGAAGAAGTTAGGGAGAATGCAACATTACGAGTGGAAACCTACCAGCATAGGAATGCTCTTTTTTACAATAAAGGGTAAATCCTAGCACTTTAAAGGAAGGAGACTACGTTCTTAAGAAGTTCATTTAGAAAGGGAGCAAGTTAGAATCTAATTTTTGTAGCACATAAAGAGTATATGTAGTCGTACGACTTAGAACGTATAGGATTGAGACTTTAGAAAGTGATAAGTTTAAAAACCAACGGAACATCTGAGGAAATATTACCAGTAACAATGACCATATATGGCGACTATGAAAAAATCGTGAGATATAAGAAGATTTTAATTCTTTTGTATTTCAACTTAGTGATAAATGAGAATCAAAACTTCATCCTCTACATATGTTGTGATTATAAAGTTTTAAACATTTTTCAATGTCTTCTTCATCGATATAAAAAATATGCAAGAAGCCTAGGCCAAAGACATATCAAAACTGAGCACATCAAGACAATGTAATACCCCGTAATTTTATTGATTTTTGTTTAAGGGATTAATTAAATTAAATGAGAATTAATTAGAAATTAATCCGGGTATAAATACTAACGAGATGTGAGTTGGTATTTGATTATGATGTAAAAAATTATTATTTCCGAGTATATATGGTGATACATGAGTATTGATAATATTTAAATTGTCACGAGGCATAAATACGACAATTTGAAAATTTAGTTGGGACGCGCGTGTCAGTCGCGTCAAGTATGAAATTATTTGAATTAAAAAGTGAATTATATTTTTATCAATCGAATGGTCATTTTGAGTGCGCCAACATGTCCGGAAGGGTCGAAATAGTCAGAAAACACTAACCGGGGGTTTAGTTTGGGTCCCGGGGCATTTTTGGGCCATATCGGCAATCTAGAAGGGTATTTTGGTAATTTTAAAAATAGGGGAATTAAAATACACGAATTTTAGAGGTTAATTTTATATTAGAAATAAAACCACTAAGTCCAATATCAACATTTAACAAGTAGTGGGCTACGGGAGTTATAGGGAGAGTCTTAAGAGGTTCCAAAAGAAACTCCTAGCCACCATCACCATCTTTGGGAGAAATCTGAAGAGAGAAAGAGGAGAATCAACTTTCACCCTTCAACATCAAATCAGAACATCTAAGGAAAGTGGTTTAATTACATAATTTCAAGCGATTGTTTCCTCCATGCTTAGGATTGAATATATGTCTTGTATTGAAAGTTTGATGAAAAACCCATGAAATTGGAGATAGAACTCATAATCTTATATAGGGATTGCATGTAGAATGGTAATGAATGAATTCCATATCCAAAATGTATCTTTTGATGATTTAAAAATGGATTTATAAGGGGAAATTCTAGACATTAAAATTCTGGCTTCATGTTTATAGGGTTTGGGATAATGTTTGGGAATTATGATGATTACATGTTAATTTAGGAAGATTTGACCCCAAATATATCTTAGAGGGTGACTTAGGAGGACTAAGAGTAGTTTAAAAACATTAAAACTTAATTGGGATGATCTTAGTGGGGATTTAGAGGAGAGAAATCTGAAGAAAAACGAATTGGGGGAATTTCTGGGCGCAGTCTGCCATTTCGTTAGAAGACCTGCCCAGGTCGTTCGAACGACCTCGTTCGAACGAGCTTCTAACGAGATGACAGTATCCCTTCTAATGAGTTGGTAGTTCATTCGAAGCCTTTCGTTCAAATGACGCTCGTTCAAACGACCTCATTCGAACGAGACTTCTAACGAGTTGACAGAATGGTCTTTTTGGCCTGATTTTATTTCAAATGTCCCGTAGACTTAAGTAATTGAGAATTAACCTTCCCTTATTGACTAATGGGTATAATTTTGAGAATTGGGGTACGTTGAGGAGTAGAACTTAGAACCTTATAGTAATCCGGATGACATTTGTGGAATAGGAAACGAATACCTAATTATGACGTGAGAAGGGTTGACAACGTTAATATACAAATCGGGGACTTATAAACGTATAACATTAAATGATGGTATAAGAATGAGAAGCATACCTATATTAATAATTCGAGATATCTAAGATGTGAGAATGCTTAGTATATGTGGTTTTATGTATAAAACATACCTACCATACTTGCTATCACGGGAGGTCTGCGTTCGATTAGGGCCATCTAATCTTTGTGTGCCTACGAGGGGATTTAGATTGGTACCTTTAGGACATAGGTCAGAGAAGGACTTATTGAGAAGTTAATAAGTCTGCTGATCATGGGATCATAGGTATGTGTGTGACCCATGTGATGTGAACTATGTTCGCCTTCATTTTGAGTGATTGTTGTTATTTGAGAACGATTCCTGAGAGATTCGGAATGCGTGGTCCTTATGTACGTGATGTACCAGGATTGGATAACAGAGTATGTGTGCACCGCAGCTTAGTCTTGGGGTGCTAGTATTGTATATTTATGATGAGAATAATATACTGTTAATTGAAATGAACTATGATGTATAAATGTGAGTATCTATAATATCAACGTTTTGTAAAAGATAAAATGGAAGATCTCTAGTGATTAGTAGTACTAAAATGGGAAACTGTGTAGAAGAGTAAAACACTCTGTTTAAAATAAGATGTCGGGAATTAAATCGTGAATCGTATATTAACGTTAGATTTTATATTGGACCAGTTAGATACGGGCATAACTAGATTCGATTACGAATACGTTAGGAGTGCACAGATAGTCGAGAGGTGAGTATTTCATGTGAGAGCACGTCCTAACATGTATTTTGCATTCATTGTTTTATGTCACTAAAACACTTGCTATATTTTAAACTGTTTTCACCATCGGGCTCTGACCCGTTTGCTTCCAAATCTATTTTTTTGTAAAACCTTTTACTTGCCCATCCATAAGGACACCATGCATAGGAGTTCCATTCAGGTGACGTACTGTAGCTGCTATGGAAGTTACAGGACCCTGACAGTAGACACCTCCACTTTCGATCTTGACTCTATGTTATCAGATTTTTCTCATCTGTTGGGCATGTCGCCCCATTTCTCTTAGACACTTTATTTATCAAGTTATATTAGATTTTGGGTTGTAATTAATTTAGTGATGCAGACTTAGTATTTGTTTATTCCTGTATTTGGATTGTTGGGAGGAGTATCCCTCCAGACTCATTACTATTTCATTGTTATTCTATTGTCATTATGTTGTGGTGGTTATGTTAGCAGTTCATAATCTTCTTATTGCATGTTAATCAGATTTAATTAAAAATTGACAACTCACTTTTTAAATATTAGGTGGCTAGTAATTGTTAAAACATTTTTCGACAGTGATGCTATGAACTGAACCAACTTGGCATTTTGTATTAATTTAATAAAGGAGTAGCTACCCAGTATTTAATTAGTCGGGGTGTCACAGGTGGTATCAGAGCATCAGGTTTTAGTGTCCTTAGGATCTGTACGGCTTGTTATGTTTCCGCTGAGCTTTCTTTGATGTAGAGCCCTATATGTTAGGACTATTGTATTCTTTTATGTATGTTTCTCTCTTCAGCTATTTTGAGATAATAACTGCAAAATCATAAAACTTTACTCTCATTTCAGATGCCTCCATGACGTGTACAACAAGTTCCTAGGGATGCTCAGCCTGAACCACAGCCTGCACCAGTTCAGGGCACCATGAATCCTGCAGAGGTCGCAGCCATTATAGCCCAAGCGGTAAATGTCACCCTCGCAGTTGTGCAGCAGGCACCACCTCAGGCGCCGGTAGCCGTGCCAGTTCAGGCTCATGAATTCCTGTCTGCTTGGGAACGCGTTCGTGATGCTTTTCAGAAAGCACACCCTCCGGAGTTTGTAGGTATCTCCGACGTTGTTGTGTCTAGTCAGAGGAGAAAGGACATTCATAATCACTTAAGGATGTACGAGTGCACGGATATTCAGAAGCATATACTAGCTACTTTTAAGCTTGTAGGATCAGCATTACAGTGATGGGAGTCCATTACCACATCGGAGGAGAGAGATGCCCTTTCTATTCAGGAGTTCTGGGTGCGGTTCGACCGCATATATTTTCCATCAGCTGTTCATACCGAAATAAGGAGGAAGTTAATGAACCTCAATCAGGAGGGAAAGACTATGGTCGAGTATGAGGCCGAATTCACTAATCTCTTGAACATTTTTCCCGATGAGATTCTCACTGAGGAGAAGAAGATTTAGAAGTTTATGGACTAATTGACTTGGAGGATCCGAAAACACTTGTTGGGAAATCTCTCATTGGCCACTTATTCTGATGTGGTTAACGCAACACTGCTTCACTGCCAAGATCACCGCTTTCACATGTCTGAGAGTAAGAGATCAGGAGAGTCCAACCATCAGGGTAGGACAGGGGGAAATGGTGCCAGTGGGGCACAATCTGTTCAGGGTCAGCACATGCAGGGTGATCAGGGTTCCCAACAGGGGAATCCTAAGAGATTCAGATCTGAGGGTTTTCGGAATGGTCAGGGAGGTTTCAGATATGGCCATCAGGGTCAGAACGACCATCAGGGCCAGAATGGTTAGTAGCAGCAGTTCCAACAGGGACAACATAGTCAAGGTAGGAATGGTAACGGCCATTAGGGCCGAGGGCAGCTGGGACAGCTAGGGGGAACCTTCCCGGGGAAGTGTTTCATTTGTGGCAAGATTGGTCACAAATGCCAAGATTGTCCTGATAGGGGTAGGGCCCCACAGCAGCAGCAACAGCAGCAGGGTGCTCGACACGAGCCACAAAGGCCTATATTTCCCGCCGCCCTCCCAGCACCACCACAGATGGCAGCATTACCACCCATCCCAGTGGTCCCAGTTCAGCAGGGACAACTTCAGTATGGGAGAGTGTATCAGGTCTAGTAGGCCGTAGTCCCACAGGATCCACCTGCCATTGAGGGTATATTCTCTATTCAGGGGACTATGGGGCGTATTTTATTTGATACGGGGGCCACACATTGTTTCATTGCCACGAGATTTGCATGCCCTTTGGGGTTGTTAGACACTGCAAAGAGAACGGTTACGTGTGTAGATTCACCGTTGAGTAGGGGTTCCGTGATTTCCCTTATTTGTAGAGGTGTGGGTATAGAAATAGGGAGATTTACTTTACCCGCTGATATGCTAGTATTAGAGATGACTGAGTGCGATGCGATTGTTGGTATGGATTGTCTAGTTGCGTACCGAGCCATGATTGACTGTTTAAGTAGGAGTATTATTTTTTCCATTCCCGGGAAGGAGATGTTTCTAGTGGTGATGCCTCGCCCTGAGCGAGGATCGTCCACTCATTTGTACTATATAGAGGAGGAGACCTCTAAGGAATTGGTGATACCACTTGATTCGATTCCAGTCGTTAGAGAGTTAGCTGATGTATTCCAGGATATACCTGTATTACCTCCTAGTAGAGAGATAGATTTTGTTATTGATTTGACATCGGACACTCAGCCCATTGCCCGCGCACTGTACCGTATGGCTCCATCGGAGATGAGAGAGCTAAGGTGTGACACCCCGCCTAATTAAATACCGGGCGATCACTCCTTTATTAAATTAAATCAAGGTAAACAGTTGGTTCATTCTCAACATCACTGTTGATAAAAATAAATTTTCCTATTTAACACCCTAAATAATTAAGCTAAGTGTCAAAACCATTTTCATACATACTTTCCAAATTTTAATTAAAGAAAAAGATTTATTTATTTAAAAACAACATTTCTACAATTAAGAATCACACCACAGTAAACCAAATAATATAATACATTCGACAATCGAATGTCAACATATGAAAACTAAAGTCAAAAATCCAAACTGAATAAATCCCATAGAACAATACTGAAAACAACTGAAATATAAATGTCCCAACAACAATGAAATAATGGAAAGGGCGACACATGCCCAATAAATGAGAATACTAGAAGTGGAGTCAATAAAAGAAGCCGTCTACGCAAGTGACCTGCAACTCCCACCTAAGTTGCAGCACGTTCCTCTCAAGGGATCCTAAGCAAGACGCCCCTGTGGCTGGGCACCTGAAATATATACATATATATATATATATATATATACAAGAGAGAGAGAGAAAAAGAAACGGGTCAGATCCCGAAAGTGTGTTTGATTTTAAAATACGTTTAGCAAGTATTTAAATTGATACAGGCCAATGCAACAACATATTAGTGCGTCACTCTCATGAGAAATACTCACCTCTCTTCTAATGTGCACACCTATCGCACTAACCTTACCAACAGTTTCTTAACAATTTTATAATACTAACCTTTTCCAATAATTTAGCGTATCTTAACTTACTCATAAGATTTCAAAACCGAACAATATTTTGTTTAAAAAGGTTACTTTCAGATTAGTAGCACAACTCTCGTTTTAGCTTTTATTAATTTATAAAGTTTCTCAGTAACATATTATACTTTCACGAAACAAGTATTCACTATCTGAGTCATCAACCAAGTCCTACTTATCAAATCACAGTAGGCAGTTTCAAATTTCAAAATCTCATATATATATATTAACTACTCGTATAATATATATAAAATAACAGCACCCCTCATAAAACTATGGTGCGTGCATACTCTACTATCCAGAACCCCATATCACTCATATTAAGGGGAATACAATCAGAATCACTCTCGAATTGTATTAACATAAATACATAAACAATATTGAGGCGAAGCATAGATTCCAAGTCTCTAAGAGGATGGCACATGCCTGCGTCTCTTAGGACCGTCTGAACTATCACATCGATAGCCTGTACCAAGGATATCTATCTTTTAGGGTACAAGTCAATATCCCCCATAAAGGTCCCATCGAGATAAGACTTGTCCCAGCGCAGTAACCTCAGGGATAGCAAGTAGCGTGGGCATGATTTTCACAAGTATATAATATATGTACACACAATCATATAAATATACCACTTTATCATATTAATATACGTTCTTCTCGTCACCCATAATTATACCATTTATTCTACATTTCACATTATTAGTATTACGTATAAGGTTTCATCTCTAACCTTAACTCGAAGGGTTTTCTCACTTAATACGTGACATTCGTTGACTCTATCCTTCCAAGTAGGAAAATTCAGTAGGTATACCTCTATTCACTATCGTAGCTATTCACCGCATTCTCTCACTTGAAATACGTAGTTTCACAGTTCATTATATAATTATCCCCAAAACAAGATTATCATCTTATAATAAAGTTCTCAACTCTTATTCAAATGTCCTACTGGTCTTTCTTATCTCCCAAAACATTTCATTAAGCATACCCAAGAATTATTTCACGATAAATTCAATTCGACTAAGTAAACAAGGGAAATAAGAGTCTGCCAGGAGGGGTCGATCGATCGAGGTCTGGGGCTCGATCGATCGAACCTTCGATCGATCGAAGCTCTAGGCTCGATCGATCGATCAAGCAGGTCTGCGAAAATTCTGCAGAAATGCAGTTACGGGTTCTACCAAATTTCTTCATCCAAAACCATGTTTTTCCATTCTAAACGTCCCAAAAATCCTACTACTATCATTATAACGTTATACCAGATGTTTTCAACGTAAAGCATGTGTATATCTAACATTAAACATGGATAATTAACCCAAAATTCCATCTAATCATCAAGAACCCTAGAGTTTTTCTTAATCAAGGTTCTAATCTGTTTTTACCAAAATTTCCTTCTAATATATCATCAAAATTTTGTGGGTTATATTCCTCTACATGGCAAGGATTCCAGAATTTCATATAAATCATTTCTACATGCATTTTCCTAACACAAATTGGGTGTTCTTCCATATTTATCATCTCTAATCAATCCTAAACCAATATGAAGATTGCATTAACGAAAATACGCAAGTTAAACACTTGCCTGGGATTTTTGGTATTCTGATTCACGGCTGATTTTGGTATGGCTGCGTTCCTCGTCTCGCGATCTACGCAGTGGTGGTGGCGGCGGTACAAACCGGTGACTTTTTGGCCTTGAATTGCCTTGGAGCTCTCTCCTCTCTTCTCCAATGGCCGTCACTTGATTTCTGGATATTCTAACCCTAAAATCTAACCTAAATGGCTGATATAGGTTGCTGAATTTCGTGGGTTTAATTACCCAATTATGTAAAATGACTAAAATGCCCTCCCGGGGTACTAATTAGGCCTAAAAATGCCCCGAGACCCAAACTACACCCCCGGGTAAACTTTTCTGACTATCTCGACCCTACCGGACGCGTTGGCGCACTCAAAACGACCATACGGGCAACTTATAAAATATTCACTTTTTATTTAACAAAATAAGTCCCGATGTGACACAAGCACGTTCCGACTTAAATTTTCGAAATCGTCATTTAATTCACTCATGACATTCAATATAACCAATATAATATATTACTTTGCTCATTAGTAATATTCAACCAATTTTTTTTTCATAATTACTAACTCTCGTCACGTTAATAATTATAACATAATTAATTTCCGAATTTTTATTAAATAAATCATTCACGTTAAATTTAATAAATCCCCAATTAATATAGTATAAAAATACGGGGTATTACATACTTAATAACGGAATTTCGTCCCGAAATTCGGAAAATAAGGCATACCTGGTAAAAACAACTCTGGATATCTCTCGCGCATATCTGCTTCGCGCTCCCAAGTGGATTCCTCCACATTATGATGCTCCCACTGGACTCGCACAAGTGGAACTATTTTTGACCTCAATCTCCTCTCACTATAGTCTAGAATAGCCACTGGTCTCTCCTCGTAAGAGCTATCAGACTGTAAGTCGATCTCAACTGTCGCAATGTGAGTATAGGCCATATCATCCCGAAGATATCATCTCAACGACGAGATGTGGAATACATCGTGGATGCGATGTAAATGTTCTGGCAATCCCAACCTGTATGCAACCGGCCCAATTCTCTCGATGATGGGAAATGGTCCCACGTACCTCGGAGCCAATTTTCCCTTCTTCCCGAACCTCATCATCCCCTTCATAGGAGATACACGCAATAACACTTGGTCTCCCACATTAAACTCCCGGAAGAACCGTTTCGCATCGGCGTAGCTCTTCTGCCTGTCCTGGGCTACCCGAATACGACTCCTGATCATCTCAATCCTCGCGAAGGTCTCCTGAATCACTTATGGTCCTAGAAACTTGTTGTCCCCCACCTCGAGCCAACAAGTTGGAGAACGACAAGGCCTGCCATACAAAGCCTCAAATGGAGCCATACCAATCGTAAACTGATAAGAGTTATTATAAGTGAACTCTACCAGTGGAAGGTGTGGCTCCTAACCTCCTCCAAAATCGAGAACACACATGCGTAGCATATCCTCTAACATCTGATTAGTACGCTCTGTCTGTCCGTCTGTGGGTGGTAAGCTGAACTCAACCTCAATTCAGTACCCATAGCCTCCTGAAAGCTTTCCCAAAAATGTGACCGAAAATCTTATCCCTATCTGACACAATATTCAGGGGCACCCTGTGTAATCTGACAATCTCCGCGATGAACAACTGAGCATACTGACCTGTGGTATAATCTGTCCGCACCGGCAAAAAATGAGCCACCTTGGTCAAACGGTATACAATCACCCAGATAGAATCGTGGCCCCGCTGTGATGTAGGCAACCCTGTAATAAAATCCATGGAAATACTCTCCCACTTCCACGCGGGTACTTCCAATGGCTGAAGCAATCCTGACGATTTTTGATGGTCCACCTTTACCAGCTGACAGGTAGAACACTTGGATACGTACTCGGTGATGTCCTTCTTCATCCCACTCCACTAGTATTGTCGCCTCATATCCTGGTACATCTTATCGCCTCCCGGATGTACTGCAAATCGGGACCCATGAGAATGAGTCATCACTGCATGACGTAATTCTGCTCCTTCTGGAACCACTAATCTCCCATTAAACCGCAAACCTCCATTAGAACTAACATAATAGGACTCAACACCCTCGACTAGAAGTCGCACAATCTGCTCCTGGAAAAATGGGTCTGTAGTCTGTGCCTGTATCACCCTCGTAACAATCTCGGGTGTGACTGACATCACGGATATGAAAGATCGTGCCACTGCGTCCTGGTGACCCAATTCCTTCCACTTTGCTTTCCAGACGTCCGCTACATCGTTTACTGGTCTACGGCTCAACGCATCAGCAACTACGTTGGCCTTCCCCGGATGATACTGTATATCGAACTGGTAGTCCTTCACAAACTCTAGCCATCTGCGCTGACGCATATTCAGTTCTCGCTGAGTGAACAGGTACTGCAGTGACTTATGGTCTATGAACAAATGTAATTTCTCCCCCAATAAATAGTGCCTCCATATCCTAAATGCAAAGACGACCGCTGCCAACTCCAGGTCGTGGGTGGGGTAATTCTTCTCATGCGGCTTAAGCTTGCGGGAAGCAAAAGCTATAGCCTTCTCCTCTTGCTGGAGTACACTTCCAAGTCCCCGTAAAGATGCATCAGTGTAAACTAGGTACTCCACACCCGGCTTCGGTAACGCAAGGACTGGCGCTGAAGTAAGCTTGTCTTTCAGCTCATCGAAAGCCAATTGACAATCGTCATCCCAAACATATGGTACCCCTTTGCGAGTCAGATTCGTCAATGGACCCGCTATTTTGGAGAATCCCCGAATGAATCTCCTGTAGTAACCTGCTAACCCTTAGAAACTACGCACTTCCGTCGGTGTCGTGGGCTGTCCCCACTCCCTCACCGTTGACACTTTGCTCGGGTCAACTGCAATCCCCTGCTCAGAAACAACATGGCCCAAGAACTGTACCTCTCGCAACCAGAATCCACACTTCTCATACTTAGCATACAACTGATGCTCTCGTAGAGTCTGAAGAACCTGCCTCAAGTGCTCGGCATGCTCCTCCTCAGAGTGTGAATATATCAAGATGTCATCTATGAAGACGATGACAAACTGATCCAAGAACTCTCTGAATAATCGGTACATCAAGTCCATGAAAACGGCTGGCGCATTTGTGAGTCCGAACGGCATCACCCTGAACTCATAGGACCCATATCTCGATAAGAAGGCAGTCTTTGAAACATCCTGCTCTCTAATACGTAACTGATGGTACCCCGACCTCAGATCTATCTTCGGAAAGAAAGTTTCTCCCCTCAACTGGTCGAACAGATCATCGATTCGAGGCAACGGATACTTATTCCGTATCGTTACCTTGTTCAGCTCTCGGTAGTCCACACACAATCTCAGTGAACCATCTCTCTTCTTCACAAACAAGACTGGAGCGCCCCAAGGTGAGGTACTCCTACGAATGAAGCCCTGACCTAACAGCTGCTCTATCTGATCTCGTAGCTCTCGCATCTCTGCCGGAGCCATACGGTACGGTGCGCGTGCTATAGGTCTCGTATCTGGCAATAAATCTATAACAAAGTCTATCTCACGACTGGGCGGTAGGCCTGGTATCTCCTGAAACACATCGGAATACTCCCTGATAATAGGGATCAAATCTAAGGGAATCACAACCTCCTTAGAGGTATCCTCCTCTATGTAATACAAATGAGCGGTCGAACCTCCATCTGGGCGAGGCATCGCCACTACAAACATCTCTTGCCCCGGAATGGCAAAAATAATTCTCCCACCGAAGCAATCAATCATGGCTCTATAAGCTACGAGCCAATCCATACTAATAATCACATCATGCTCGTGCATGTCTAAGGCTAACATGTCCGCAGGTAATACCAAACTACCTATCTCTACCCCCACTCCCCGGCATATAAAGAAAATAAGCGACCCACTCCCCAGTGGTGAGTCTACATATGTCACAGTGCTCTCTGCTGTGGCTAATAACCCTAAGGCTTTCACAAAATAGGTAGCTATCAAATAGTGCGTTGCCCCAGTATCAAACAAAACTCGACTCATAGTAACATGGATAGAAAAACATACCCTCAATCGCGGGTGGTGCCTGCGGAGCTGCTGCCTGTGGGAAGTTATAGACACGTCCGCCCTGTAGCTTTCTCTTCTGAACTGAGGCTGTTGGAAAGGATGGTGGAGCTGGCTTCTGGGGTTCATTGTTAGCACATTCCTGTCGTGGGGCCCTATTCTTCTCTGGCAACCCTGAAGCCTATGGCCATTCCTGCCACATTGGAAGCACCTCCCTCGAAACTGCTTCCCTTCCTTACGGTATTGACTACTCTCGCTTTTTCCCTGGTCTTGCTGGACTTGAGGGGACATATGCGGAAAAACTATGTCAGGGCGAGGACAATCCATCCACTTGTGACCCGGTTGTACACATTTATAGCAGAGTTTTGAAATTCTTCACTGGTCAGATTGTAGTTTATCCCCAGTCTGATTCGGAAAAGATTTACGTTTATGATTCTCCATTCCACAATCGAAACACCTCTTGGTGATTTCATTCTGAACCTGACTTCGTTGTCCCTGACACTTTTGTCCCCGTACATAAATCTCGTTACTTCTGGAACTGACTCGATCTTGATTGTTTTGTTGTCGCAGATTCGGTGCCTTCGCACAATTCTCAACGTCAGTCACATGCATTTGGTTAACCTCTCTAGGTATTTTTTCTCCTTTAAGTTGTAGGATGCGTTCTTGGTATTGTAGAACTGCAGTGGTAACTGCTTGTGCCACGATACCTGCTAACTCGGTGGTTAATATTCTACCTGGGGATACTTGAGGTGTGAGTCGATCTTGCTCGATGACTCCCTTAACCGTCTTAGTTAGTTCTTCTTGACGATCCATCTGAAAATTTTAGTAAATTTGGATGAGTTCATCATTCAAATAAACAAATAGCAGAAGTACGAATTTCCAAAGTATAGAGATGAACACAACATTCCTAGTATTAGGGCTCTATATCAAAGAAAGCAACGCTGAAAGCATAATAATTCGCACAGATCCTAAAGGACACTAGAACTTGATGCTCTGATACCACCTGTGACACCCCGCCTAATTAAATAGCGGGCGATCACTCCTTTATTAAATTAAATCAAGGTAAACAGTTGGTTCATTCTCAGCATCACTGTCGATAAAAATTAATTTTCCTATTTAACACCCTAAATAATTAAGCTAAGTGTCAAAACCATTTTCATACATACTTTCCAAATTTTAATTAAAGAAAAAGATTTATTTATTTAAAAACAACATTTCTACAATTAAGAATCACACCACAGTAAACCAAATAATATAATACATTCGACAATCGAATGTCAACATATGAAAACTAAAGTCACAAATCCAAACTGAATAAATCCCATAGAACAATACTGGAAACAACTGAAATATAAATGTCCCAACAACAATGAAATAATGGAAAGGGCGACACATGCCCAATAAATGAGAATACTAGAAGTGGAGTCAATAAAAGAAGCCGTCTACGCAAGTGACCTGCAACTCCCACCTAAGCTGCAACACGATCCTCTCAAGGGATCCTAAGCAAGACGCCCCTGTGGCTGGGCACCTGAAATATATACATATATATACAAGAGAGAGAGAGAAAAAGAAACGGGTCAGAGCCCAAAAGTGTGTTTGATTTTAAAATACGTTTAGCAAGTATTTAAATTGATACAGGCCAATGCAACAACATATTAGTGCGTCACTCTCATGAGAAATACTCACCTCTCTTCTAATGTGCACACCTATCGCACTAACCTTACCAACAGTTTCTTAACAATTTTATCATACTAACCTTTTCCAATAATTTAGCGTATCTTAACTTACTCATAAGATTTCAAAACCGAACAATATTTTGTTTAAAAAGGTTACTTCCAGATTAGTATCACAACTCTCGTTTTAGCTTTTATTAATTTATAAAGTTTCTCAGTAACATATTATACTTTCACGAAACAAGTATTCACTATCTGAGTCATCAACCAAGTCCTACTTATCAAATCACAGTAGGCAGTTTCGAATTTCAAAATCTCATATATATATTAACTACTCGTATAATATATATAAAATAACAGCACCCCTCATAAAACTATGGTGCGTGCATACTCTACTATCCAGAACCCCATATCACTCATATTAAGGGGAATACAATCGGAATCACTCTCGAATTGTATTAACATAAATACACAAACAATATTGAGGCGAAGCATAGATTCCAAGTCTCTAAGAGGATGGCACATGCCTGCGTCTCTTAGGACCGTCTGAACTATCACATCGATAGCATGTACCAAGGATATCTATCTTCTAGGGTACAAGTCAATATCCTCCATAAAGGTCCCATCGAGATAAGACTTGTCCCAGCGCGGTAACCTCAGGGATAGCAAGTAGCGTGGGCATGCTTTTCACAAGTATATAATATATGTACACACAATCATATAAATATACCACTTTATCATATTAATATAGGTTCTTCTCATCACCCATAATTATACCAAACATCATTTGAGGTAATGACTTTTCCTTTATTATTGGTTTTAGCCCCTGCTTCAGCCTTAGACTGCCTTTAAGCTTTGTACCTATTATTTTTTTAGCCTAAGATATGACCCTTTTCTCATTATTAGCATTTTTTTCAATCGAGCATCGACTTCGGCCTTCTGTTTGGCAACAACCTCAAGTTTTTACTTACTAAGAAGAGTAATGGCGGCCCTATCAAGATTTTTAGGAGCCATGCCAAACGATGAATCTATTCGAAAAGTCGATGAGGAAGGGATAAATGTTGCACATAGACACAACAACTAACAGTGAATTTAATAATCGATGAAAGATAAACAAGTAACAAAATTTACCTTCATTAATTTCATGCTCAACAGTTTCATGCTCAGTAGTTTCTTAGTTAACAACTAACTCTTCCTGCACTTGCACACCCTCAGTAAAGGTATATATCAAAGGATAATAAACTTTCCTAATGAGAAAAGCTTTTGGAATATAGTAGGTATGGAAGTACACTTCTCTAACACCGACTGATTTAAAGCAGGAGGCAACTTGGGAGATTTCTTATTTGCAAAAGTCCGGACAAGAGATAAAGTAATAAGTACGGGACAAAAAATAAAAGATAATTATAAAATAATGGGAAAGTTAAAACACCAATATTCTTTGGCCTACAATAGTCACGAGGAACGTTGTGCAACCTCTTCATATCAGTAGTACTAAACTCCCAGTCACCATATATGTAAATGAGCTTGTTTTTCCACTGATGGTTGCTCATATGGGTGACTTTCACCATCTTCAGGTTCAGACTTTTGGGGATCAAAGCAGTAATATTTATTGGCCTTATCATTATCTTTTATGCCATAGACAAATCTAAAAGTGTGCCTGGTGAGGTCAAACCCAGTGTGGGACTATTGTATGATCATGAACCCTAGAATATAACGATAAGAGTTACGAGGTAGTTTTGTTGGAGCAACCCCATAACCACTCAAGATGAACCCGATAATAGGATGGAGGATAAGATGAAGTCTAACCTGGAGGGACCGGATAAAAAGTCATATCTCATCATCATTAGGTCGATTATAAATTCGCTCACACGGTTGGGCAATCTCAGGGAAATACTGATAGGGAAATCATTCCTATCCCTCAGCTACTTTAACTCATATTGGATTATATTATAATCGTGATATTGAGAGTCTATATTAGCCATTTCCCATGATTCAGAGCTACCCTAAGTACTCTCTTCAGAGGGGTCAACTACTAGGGATGTTGAGACCCTCGGCTCTTCAGTCACCACCTTCTCAAGCAAGGCATTTAGGTCGATAATGGAAAATTTTGAAACCGTGTTTACCAATTTCTTACCACCCAAAGGCTAATTTACAACAATAATGTCCAGAGGATCTACTGGCTCAAAAGAGATGCGATCCTCAGCCGGGGACAGTATAACAAAACCAACCGAAGAAGCAACCTGATGATTGTACCTAGGATGACTAGGTTCATCCTCAAGACGAATAACTTAGAGTGGGTTTGGGAATATCCTAGTAATAATACCAGGATAATACTGTTCCAATTAAATCACCTTCTCCAACCACCTTTGCACCCAAGGTTCGTAGCTCATTAAAGAGTAAAAAACTAATTTGGAAACTGATTCTTTGTAGGATAAAATGGATACTTAGAAAAACCCTAAAAAAACCATAGGCCAACCAGCTCAATGGAAACCTAAGATGTTCAAAGATCTAGCAAAAGTTCAGACCAATTGATAAATGCCAACAATGGTAATGATAAAAAATTAGATGAAAGTATAAAAACTCAGATGAAATCATAAGTAGATACAGAGGTGAAAATGCATAACTGAAACTCTCAAAAGCTTTGAGAATGGAGGGAAGTCGAAGAAACTCAACCATAATAATAATCCACGGGTAAGATTATAGTCATCAATGGTGTGAAAACAAGTTTTTTGGGATGGGGAAGACAGAGGTTGGGGAAATTATGTCTTTCTCCCCCTAAAATAATCGCTCAAAGAAAAGCCGTTTAGAAAAGTTTGGTAGGGGTAAAAAATCTAGGTTTTATACTTTTTATGGAAGTAATAATTACACCTATTTATTACAGTACAAGACACGGGGAATGGGAAAGTGAACTGACTCGGAACATTTTGATGCACTCTGCCTCAAGCATGCGTGCCATTAATATGTCAGACGCCAAAATCCTGATGCATGGCAAGTTCAATCCTAAGTAAATTTTTTACAAATCTTTCTGCCTCATGATAAGAAGAATTCGAGATGACCAAAACTTTCGAAGCCGATAACTTTCCCACTACTTAACACTTCACTTGCTCAATATGCTCAGCACACACCTAGAAGATACAACACTTCAAAGAATCAACTTCATGCCTCATTCAGGAGAAAAGTCTTGGGTGGTTTTTATTGTACCCTAAATATTGTACGACCCTTAAACTGATCAATATAAGACATTTGGATCCATTATTGCTAGAAAAAGGTCGACCTAAGTAGATAATGAGATCCACTCAGGTATGAGATAGATCAACCTTATGTCTTTTGCTTGTCCTTACTGTCCCAGACAACACACATGCAATGAAGTCCCCAATATCGATTGGTCAGATATTGAAATGTCGTTATCAAAACACTCACATGAATGTTCTTTCACCCATGCTTGCCTATACTAACTTTATAATTATTCCCCCACTACCTTGTAAAGTGATTATTTGTTTATTTTATAAAGATAAATACCCCGACATATCTTAGTGAATCAATTGTATTATTCCACGAATAAATACTCCCACACCCATATTTAAGGAGGCGGGGAATAACCTATTTAGGACACCTCGATTGAGACTATAAACTCTCTTTTTAAGAAACTAATACTATCTACACTTGAACTTGTGGATGTATGCACCTCCTTGGGCTGAACCACATAATTCTATTTTCATCTCTTTTTCTCTCATCTTTGGAAAAGTATTTAGTCGATTTCCATCATTTTATCTACCAGCATTTGAGCTTAATTATATACTTTAGTTAAGATCAAATCAGTATGCCAGTTTTAAGCGATAACAACTACAAAACCTCATCTTAAAAAGTACTATCACCAATAAAAAGTAGATATAGATGCAAATATTCGTCTGTGCCAAATAAAAGACAATTAAAAAAACCTAATGTATCTAATTCACATAATGGAAAATAAATATGGTTTGTGAATACAAAAGATAGAAAAAAGTTTACTCATTATTTTTCATAATAACAACGTCAATTGATAACATTTTTGTTACTAACCATTTTTCCAAGTATAATTGAGATTTCAGGATCAAGCAACATTGGTGATTCAAGTTGAATAGAATCTTTATACATGTCTTTGAAAGATCAATTACAATAAAGAGTCGTGTCATACATTAACATTAAAGATTCAAGATTAAGAGCGTATCAACAAAATATCAATTAAATAAACCGAGAAAGACATTAAGAAAATTGTACATGTTCATAACAAAACAATCGTGTACAAAGCGAGCAAAGATACTCAACAAGAAGCTCACTTACCCAACAACCACCAACTTCATATAAAAGAAATAATATATTTCAAAGACCATCAACCAAATAATTAAGCTTCATGAACTAATCCATTTAAACAGAATCTCGTAGTGAATGACACAACTCAACTAATTAACTTAGCCAGTGCATATCATTCAACAAGGATCCTCCTAAGCTTCAATGAACTCCTATCAAAGAAAGTAAATCCACTTAAGATCATTTATACACAAATAAATCAAAACAAGGTATAATAGATCCATGCAAGAAGCATAAAACAAGTTTCTAAAGCTCCAGAATTACATCCGAAAATGTAAAGTGACTATGGAATGAATGTAAAGATGTAACTCACCAAGAGTGAACAAACAATAACTTAACAATCTAACCAAACTAACCGTAAACCAACCCCTCGTCCTAGGAAAAAAATATATCAAATTACACACCTTAAGTCGAGTTAAATTAAGCTTAAGTCGACTTAAATTGTGCAACTTGATCCACCCACTTTGAGTTGACTCAAACTGACTAAGTTAACATAGTTCTTCATTTTCAAAAATTCAAAAATCCATAGCCCCGTAATGTACCCTAAATATCCTCTAACGAATAGTTTCTTGTTAAGACTATACATAGGCCTTTAAATACTCATTACAAACCCCCAAGATCATCCCAACATTGTTTCATTAATCCCTTGTGATATCTAGTAAGAGAACACATCCATTTCCAAAGGTATGGGTTTTAAACTCGAAAACTCCATTAAAGTAAAGATTCAAATCTAAAACCTGTTTGAGCTAAAGTTTAAAAATCCAAATTATATTTAGTTAAGTTCCAAACTCAATACCCACCTGATCTAAAGAATCACACCAAAATTTGATTTGTGTTAAGAAATAAAACCTGAATCAAAACCTTATGACTAGATAGAGAAATCAAAACCCATTCCAAAAGAGAAACTTCTTAAATCAAACCATTGTGATTTTCAGCGAGAGAAATAAATACCTATTTTAGTTGAGATAAGATTTAATCTAAATACCCACTCTAACCATAATATTTGTGATTGCTAGAAAGGATACATTTTTAGAGAGATAAAGTTCCACCTATTTCAAAATATTGCTTTTGAGCAACAAAAAGATCCAAACTAAAATATCCATTTCTAACCCAAAGAAGATGGAGAATTTGAATATTTATTCACAAGACGACCCCTCTAAAATGACAAAAATCAAGGTTCCTATATCAATAATCTTACAAACAAGATCACATTGTTGAATCGAAAGATATAGATAATTGTATTGTGCATTAATATTTTCATTTACTCATTAAGAAGGAAAATATATGTAAAAGCGTTCAAGATCTAGCAACACTCAAATAAAAAATTATATTCGATCTGTGGTGATACACAAATCCTCGATCTATGGAGACCCAAGAAAGCCATAAAGTCCATTGTATCTTTTACGGAGGTAGTGATGTAGTTGCAGGGAATCAAGGCATGATAATACATTGGGATCCTACGTGCATCACTTGATATTGGAAGGGTATAGTTCCCTTGTTGGTTACGGTTTGCAAGGTGTGATAATTTCTTGTAAGATTTTGGTTCCTCCTAAGAGAAACAGAAGGTAATGGAGCTTCCAGAGTACCATGTTGATGTGGTTGTAGGTAATGGAGAACCACATAACAAATCCTCGGTCCATTTCTCATCCCGTACTCTCTTTATGCCCACATTTTACTTTAATATAATTAATATGTGTATTGCTTGAATGTGTATGTGAATGTGTGTGAATGAAAGATGAAATGATTTTATCAACTAACTAAGAAAAACTTTAAACAAAGTTGGAAATAATATAAAATGATTTGTCAAAATAAATAAATAAATTATAATTTGTAAAAGTTCAAACAAATGTCATTATCCCAATTAATGCCCCCTGGGATAATTTATGGACCAACAATTGGTATCAGAGCCTCGTTCATAGATACTTGTTTTGAAAATTTATTTTGAGTTTCAAGATCAAATCCAAAAGAGGAGATTTTTTAAGAATGATATTTGTATAAAATTATGAAAATGATAGAGTTTGTTTGAAAATGATTAATGAAGTTGATAAAAAAAAGGTGTGATAGAGAAAGAATAATGTTTTTGAGTGGAGGAAAGGACTGTTTAGAGAAAATGTTTTGAAATGTTAACGTGAGAAATAAGAATTATAAGAGGGTCTTATCTATGAACACATCTTTCAAAAAAATAAAAATGTGTTTGAGAAACAAAGTAACCTTGGTACGAAGAAAAGATCTTTATAAGTGAACATTAGTTTTAGAGAATGACTCTGGTGGATATTTCTTTATAAAATTCTTGTTGTAAAAGGTCCGTACACAATTAACTTCATATTAAAATATGATTTCCTTGTTCTAGTACGACTATTATCAATATTGATCAATATTTAACACATGTTAATTATACACTTGAGAATATTTGTGATCACATTATTACTCTTAAATCTACAAACACTTTTTGAACACACGTTGTTGCACCATATCATAATCCCTACTTGACAATCAAAATTGATTTTGAGTGTTCACACTTATTCTCTTACATATAGTGAAATACTACACATTAGTTTTTATCATATTCATATAATTTTTCGAAAAACTTGTCACATTTTCACCACACACTTAGAAGACACATTAACTTGAAGATATTAGTACATCTAATTAATGCCTCATGGCTTTGGCAAAATAAATTCCCAATTGTTCAAAATAATAAACATGAAATTTATGTAACTTGATTTTATAATTATACCTCACAATTGAATATTTGGGTAAGATACAAAACACGATGACATCTTGGAACTACACAAGGTTTTAAAAAAAGTAAATGAATTTATTGAAAAAAAAAATCAACCTTAGATACCCATAAAAAATTGAATATTCCTTAGCCTTTGACTCATTGTGAAATTACGCTAAAAAGGAACGATAAATTTTAGAAAAGAACTCTTGGAAGGTTTATCAAAAGATGTTTGATACTCATTGAACTATACTTTGACTTATGATATCTGAAAATGATTAATCAACCTTTGGAATATCAATAATTAAATAAGTGAGACAAAACTTAAGAAAAAGATGTTTTTCACACCTAATCTTATATGCTCCCTTGACTTGTCCTTGATGTTTTCATGAATGATTAAGATTTTAAACACCATGATATCTGATACATGCCAATAACAAGAGTTTTCACACTTAATTCAAAGAATATGTATCTTAATTTGTCACATAATGCATCCTATAAACATTACCACACATGCTTAAAATATGAATATCTATTTTTGGGGTCCACACCTCTTGTTTGAACTCATAGGTTTAATTGAAATATCATTAACACATGCTACACGGAAAGTTCATATTGTTTATTACTGAATTAAAACCAACTATTTCATTATTTATTTATGACTCACGGGGTTAAGTGATAACACTCTATAACGTCGATGTCTCAAAATTGTTGAAAATCATTTAGTGATATATATTTGATATGATCTTCACAAACTCGACCTCACATGAACTTAATTCTATATCAATACGATTTTGCTCACACTTATATTCTCACATGATCAATTAAGAATATTCTTCCACATGATTACATGCACACCCTAGTTAATTATAACTTAATTAAGGAAAGTCTCGTCGAGAAATAAAAATAACATGCCTGAGAGAATGCTTATTCGAATATATTACTCATGAAAAGTAAAAATTTGTTAAACATTAGATCCACACTCAAGTCATCTTTCAAACTTGCTCACATAATTTCATATTTGACCGCATTCCCATCATTGTGAAAATTAAATGTCAATTCCATCCATAAGATCATGGTGGCAATCCCACCTTAATGAATAGCAGATCAAATCCCATCACCATGATATTTTTATAATAATACTACCTATGTGATACATAAGGCAACCCATTTTTATATAAAGCATACTTAAATGAAATATACTTTCTCATTTAGCCTAAAATGTTACGGTGATCCCATCAATATTGCATAAAATTATATGACATTCTTGCTTGGATGAAAAAAATGATGGTAATACTATCAACCTTAGACATCGAGAACAAATCAAAGCATTTTACTCCTTTATATGAAGAACTTCTTCTGTTTTCAAGATGCCTAGATAAGAAACTCAAAGCTTTTCGTGCGAAAAAGAAGATAGAAAATAAAAAACTAGATCTTGTTGATAATCAACTAAGTCATAAAGATCAATTGATAATGCAAGACCCTCTTTACATAAGACTCACAAGATCTAGCACCAAAGGTAACACTCACTCTCACCTCTCAATTTAAATGATAAACCTGACTGTGTGGAATATTAGAGGAGTAGAATTTTTTTTTATCCTGAAGAATCAAATTGTTGAGTAAATTACATAAGCTTCCTTTTATAGCTTTCGTGGAACCTATGGTTGACTCTGCAAAGATTTATCAGTATGAGTTTAAATGGGGTTTTGAAGGATGAAACTCAAATGTCAGTGGAAAAATTTGGTTGTTTTGGAGATTTAATTTAGCTGTCGAGACTATTGTTGATCACACTCAGCATTTGTCTATTAAATTAGATCACCCCTCCTTTAAGAATAGTATTTACATGATTGTTGTTCATGCTATATGTATCAGAGAAGAGAGAAAAGAGCTATGGGATCATTTAGTTTCCTTTTCAGGGACTATTCTTGAATATCCTCATATAGTAATTGGTGATTTCAATATTATTACCTCTCAATAAAAAAAAGTGGGAGGAAATGAAGTTGATCACAACTCAGTGGAAGAATTTATTCAGGTAATTGAGGATTGTGGCTTAAGTGATCTAAGCTACTCTGGTACTAGGTAAACTTTGTGAAATAAGAGAAAAGAAGAAAATCTCATTATGGCTAGATTATATAGATGCTTATTCAATAATATGTGGGCTACTGAGTACCCTAACTCAAGTATAGAACACCTACATAGAGCTTCTTCTGATCATGATCCTATCCTACTATATGTGAAGACAAAAATGGATGACTGTCCTAGGCTATTTAAATTCCAAGCTATGTGGTGCACTCATACTTTATTTATGGATCTTGTTAAAAAGTCTTGGGTTTCCCCTGCTGCTAGTTATGGAATAAGACTGTTCTCTCTCAAGCTGCAGAGACCCAATGGTGATTTGAAGATATGGAAGAGGGAAACCTTTAAAGACATCTTTCAAAAGGTCAGAGATTTAGAGGATAATATTGCTTAATTGGAACTGATATATGAACAAGTTAGTTCAGATTCAAATAGAGAGGTCCTTAATCAAGCTCAAGCTAGGTTATTTGAAGCAAACAAAACTGAAGAAATATATTGGAGGCAGAAATCCTCCATTAAGTGGCTCAAAGTGGGGGCTGCAAAAACTAGGTTATTCCGTGCTAGCGTTAAAGTTAAACAAAAAAAGTTGGGGATTTTCTCAATCAAAGATGGTTCTGGGAATCTGTTAGAGGAGGACCAAGCAGTTAAATCTCATATAGTTAAGTATTATGAGGATATATTTTCTTCAAATGTGTCTTTAAACATGGAGGATATCTCTAATATCATCCCATATATTATTACTCCTGAGATGAACTTTGTTCTGGAGGATTTTCCTTCTGAAATGGAGGTATTTCAAGCTATTTCTGAGCTCAGTGATGACTCAACCCCATGTCCAGATGGATGTGGTGGATCTTTTTATAAATTGTGTTGGGAAATTATAAAGGATGATATTATATTTGCTATTAGCAGCTTTTTTGCAGGTTCTGTTATTCCTCAAAGTTGGTCCATCACTTCTATTTTTCTTATCCCTAAAATTATGCATCCAAAAACTTGTGGGGATCTCAGACCAATTAGTCTCTGCAATTTCTCAATGAAGATAATCACAAAGATTCTTGCATCCAGACTCCCAAAACATCTTCTAATGCTCATATCTCTTATCAAAGTGGATTCATCTAGGGAAGATCCATCCAAGATAACACTCTTCTTGCAAAAGAAATGGTGGAAAATTTGTGTAAGAAGATGTATGGTGGCAATGTTGTTTGTAATCTAGATATGGAGAAAGCATATGATAGGGTCAACTGGGTTTTTTAATGTCAGGTCTCAGGATCTTTGGTTTTGGGGAAAGATGGAATGACTTTATTTAGAGAGCTATTTCTGGTAATTGGTTCTCCCTTTGTATTAATGGCTAAAGCCGTGGCTATTTCAAATCTACACAAGGTATTAGACAAGGGGATCCAATCTCGCAAAGTCCTTTTATCTTGCCAGCTGAATCTCTGAATAGAGGTCTAAACATGCTTATGGAATCTATGAGGATCAAGCCTTATTATATGCCTAGTGTTTGTCTAATGGTTTCTCACTTAGCATATGCTGATGATATCATCATATTCTCGAGAGGGGATAAGAGGATTCTCAAGAGCCTCATGGATTTCCTTATTAAATATTCTTCTATATTTGGTCAGAAAATCAACTTTGTAAAAAGCTCCTTCACTGTTGATATAAACTGTCCTCCTAGCTTTAAAAGCAAAGTGGCAGCCTGCATAGGTTTGCAATACAGATCTTTACCTATTAAAAATTTAGGTTGTCCTTTATTTCGAGGAAGAAATAAGGTTGTCTATTATGACAGTCTTCTCAACTCCTTGAGATCCAAACTGGCAGGGTGGCAATCTAAATATTTATCTTCTGGAGGTAAGTATATTTTGATTAAACATGTACTCTCATCTATTCCCTTGTATCTTCTAGCATCTCTTTCTCCCCCAAAGACCATTATTCAAAATATTCATAGGCTTTTCAATAAATTCTTTAGGGGAGGTAATGCTAAAACAGGTTGGAGATATCAATGGAAAAATTGGGAGTTTCTTTGCAGAGAGAAATCACAAGGTGGCCTGGGATTTAGAGACTTTAATTATATTTCAAAAGTTTCAATGATGAAATTATATTGGAAGCTAACTTCAGAATCTACTTTATGGTCATCCTACATGACTAATAGATTGAAAAATATAAATGCCTCTTCCAAAGGGGGTTCTCTTACCTCGAAAAGCCTCAAATCAGTAGCAGATTTGTGTTCATCTCATATGGAGCTTATTGATGATGTTTGGATTTGGAAGCCTATACCTACAGGCCAATTCACTTTCACTTCTGCATATGACATTGTCAAACTTCATCTCCCTTCATCTAGAATAAGTTCATTTATTTGGGATCCTCATATTCCCAAAAAATGTTCTATTTTTATTTGGAAACTGATCAATGTCTGCTTATCTATCGATGACAATGTTAAATCCTTGGGTATTAGACTATGTTCCAGATGCAAAGCATGTAAAGCCAATGATGAATCTCTCTCTCATGTGTTTCTCTAATGCTCCAAAGTCCTGCCTATTTGGAAGTTTTTTTGCTGATCTTATGGGCATCCAGTTAGATAAAGTATCTATCTCTTCAATGCTCCTAAGTTGGTGCATGAAGTCAAGCCCTACTAATTACTCTCAGTTTCTTGTTAAATGTATCCCAATGGTGGTATGTTGGAAGATTTGGAATGGCAGAAACAGTGCATTTTTTAGTAATTGTAATGTGAGCCCAAATGATTTAATTTCTACTTCCATTTCTCTCATATCAAATATTTGCAAGAATTTCTCTTTTAAAAGCCAGTTCTCATTCTTTGATAAGGGCATTGAAGATATTTTCAATCTATCCACGCACAGAAGAATTCACATTACGAACTCAGTGAAATGGCATTTTCCCCCTTCTAATAGTTACAAATTGAATGTGGATGAGGCTTCTAAAGGTAATCCAGGTATGTCCGGCTCTGGTGTTATTTTAAGAAATGACAAGGGTGATATGATTTGGGTATTTTCTCAAAATGGTAGTTAAGCTTCCAGTTCTTCTGTTGAGCTCAGTGGTCTCTACATGGGCTTCAAAATTTGTATTGATCATCCTATTTCCAATGTTCATAAAGAAGCAGACTCAAAGTTTATGGTGGACCTTATTAATAAATATTGGAAACCTCCTTGGCACTTGAAGAGCTTAGTTACGGAGATCAGATCATATTTATCTACTTTAAACTATTCTTTATCTCACTGCTATAAAGAGTTTAATATGGTTGCAGATGCATTGGACAATTATGGCTCTCTTACTCAGTCTTTGAAGATTTTTCACAATTCTCGTGATCTTCCTTCTATTGTTCGAGGTGCTTATAGGCTTGATAAGATGGGATGTAGTTACATTAGATCTTCCTCTCAATTCCTTCAGTAGGCTTTATTATTGTAATGGGGATATTTATAAAACCCCAAATTTAATCCTTCTTTGCTTTTCTAGTTCTCCTTTGTCTGTAAGCCATTTGGAGAGGCTCTTTCTCCTTTTATAATTTTAGTCTGGGGGTCTCATCCATCTTTAAAAAAAAAAAATATCATGACTAACATTGTGAATACAAAACAATATGCATGATATTATGGACAATTACATACATTTATGCTATTAATAAAAAGTTTTAAAGTGTATGTGTGGTCATAGGGATATTAAAGATAAATAAGTAAAGTTGTAAATAAAAAGAGTATAATGAGGTTCATATAAAACAAAGGAGGCAAATTTTCAAGATGTTATCATGATTAAGGCAAACCTTTAGAAAACAAAGAATAAAAGGGAAAGCGTATGAAGTCTGAGTATCAACTGTGCATCTTTGTGCGTACACATATTTTAATTGATAAACACACTTTGACGACTTCCACACACCTCAGGATATGGATCTAACTTTCCATTTAAGTGGATAAACAAACTTTGAAAATTTATGCACAAACTCTTTTTGAATAAGGGAGAAAATAACATTTTTTTTACGAAATATTATCACATGGAAAGAAATAGACAAGTTCACCTTCATGAGTAATATTTGAAGAAACTATTCCTTTCATTATCTTATATTAAGGGAATAATAATGCACTTTATCACCAGGGAAGAAAATCGATAATTCTTATCACTCACAACCACACAAGTGAATTAATTTGTCAGACACTTTGGAACATAAGAGTGCACCTTGATCTTATGAAGTTGACATTCTATTGAAACATCCATCATATAAGGAGTGGGGACAACCCATATTAAAAAAATTATCTTCATTGAAATATAAGATGTCAAAAGTACTTTTCAAAACTGTGTTAGAGGAACAAAACCTCCAATCCTTTTTTAATAATGTAATTAGGGAGAAGTATGATAAGAGAAAAATGACAAAAAAATAATTAAGCCTCTAAGTATGGGGGAGATATATGATAAATGGGGAATACCAAGATAAGACATCAAATCTTTATAATATATATGAATTTAATTTTCATCATAAAAAAGGGGATATCGTGAATCCAAAAGATAGTCAAAAGAATTACTTATTCTTTTTATTATAACAATTTTAATTGATAATATTTGTTTTACTAATTGTCTCTTCTAAGTATGATTTAGATTTCAGGATCAAGCAACATTGGTAATTGTAGTTGAATATAATCTATATACATGTGTTTGAAAGATCAATTACAATGAAGAACCAAGTTAGACATGAACATTGATGATTCAAGATTAAGAGAGTCTCAACATATGTCAACAAGACATCAATTAAAGGGATCGAGAAAGACATCAAGAACATTGTATGTGTTCATAAGAAAGTAATTCAATGTAAAGCAATTAAATATGCTCAACAAGAAACTCACTTTCCCAAGATTTATTCACTTCATATTAAAGAAATAATATACTTCAAAGATCATAACACAACTAAGTAAAGTTCATGAACCAATCTAGTAAAACATAAACTCACAGTGCTTGACACAAATTAATCGGTGAACTCAGCTAGTGCATTATTCAATAAGCATTTCCCAGGATTCAATTAACTGCTGCCAAATCAAGTAAATTCTCTCACATTCGTGTATAACCAAAGAAAATAAAAGAATGCTCAATAGTTGTGAGAAAGAATCCTAAAACATGTGTTAAAATCTCCAGAAGCACATCACGAATGTTGAGTGGTTAGGGAATGAATATGAAGATGTAGCATACCACAAATGGTGAAATTATGGCCCAACAACCCAATAAAACTAATCATAAACTAACTCCTCATCATAGGAAAACTAAATATATAAAAGTACACACTTTAAGTCCACTTGAAAAATGCAACTTGATCTGCCCACTTTAAGTCCACTCAAGCTCACCAAGTTGACATATTTCTTTTCAGAATTCAAAAACCCAAATACCCTCTAATCGATAGTCTCTTGTTAATATTATAAATAGACCTTGAGAAGTTTATTACAAACCACAAATCCTATCCCAAGATTGTATCATCCATCCCTTGTGATATCTAGTAAAATAAATCAGCACCCATTTCCAAAGGTGTGAGTTTTAAACACAAAACACATTTGAAACCGAGCTTAAAACTCCAAACTATATTTAGTTAAGTTTCAAACCCAATATCTACTTGAGATAAATAATCACACCCAATTACCATTTGTGCCAAGAATAAAAGCCCAAACCAAAACCTCGAGATTTCTATATAGAGAAATTAAAACCCATTTCAAAAGAGAAAGTTCCAAACTCAAACCATTATAATTTCTATTGAGAGAAATAAATACCCATTTCACCTAAGGCAAGTTCTAATCCAAATGCCCACTATAACGAAAAAAATTGTGATTTCTATAAATGAGCAATTCTAAAGAGAGAAAGTTTCTCTAATTTCCCGAGATTTCTTTTGAGCAACAAAACACTCCAAACCAAAGTACCCATTTCCAACCCAAAATAGAGAGAGAGAGTGGATGTTAATTCACATAAAGTAAAAATCTCAAACCACAAAAACCAAGGTTCCAATTTCAACAATATTCCAAACAAGCTCATATTGGTGAATCTAAAGATATAGAAGATCGTATTGTACATCAATGTTTTTCATATACCCATAATGGAGAAAAATCTACAGATAAGTGCTCAATCTAGAAGAATACTAAAATAAAAACATTATAGCCGGTATATGGCGATTTGTAAAGCTTGGGTTTATGGCTACCCAAGAAAGCCACGAGGTCCATTGTATATTTCATGGACGATAGTGCTTTTGTAATAACCGAGATTTTCAAAAATGACCCTAATCACTTACAGTCACTATTTTTACCCTTATAAAGTATTCAAATTCAAAAGCCTTCTAAGAAAAATGAAACTAAACTTGATGCCCTACAACTTTACTACTTGACCTAGACCCCCTGAAGTTTTAATAATTATAAAATAGCCCCTGGAAAATTCAAATCAACATAACTTGACTTATACTTCACTCACAAACTTCAACTTTATATCAAATTAATCCTTTAGACTTCAGCTAATACAAAATTATAATTTTAGCCCTGAAATTTTTTTGAAATTACAAAAGTACCCCTCTACTTTATAAAAAGTATATTTTTAAGGCTATAAGTGCATATATATGACCAACCAAGGACTAAACACCAAAGTACCCCCGTCCAAATAAGCTCACACATCAGCACAAACAATCAAGAATCACATGTGCACACTATGCACACATGTGAGTAATAAAACCTAAGCTTGAAAACCTTACAATTTAAGTTCAAACCCACCTCCTCCCCCCAGTGAACTCCTCTGCTCATATACTAATATACTATAAATACCCCACAAAATCCTCAGTTTAAACTCACTCAAGCAGAAGTTTCAAAACTCAAAATTTTCATTCCAAATAGGTACTCTATGATTTTATGTACTATATTCGGTTATTTTAGTTTCAATTATTTTCTTTGTTGTTATAATGCTAGAATAGCTCAAAATACTAGGAAATTTTTTGTAGAAAATAAGTTCTAGGGAATTTTTTTTGAAGTTTCCACCATTAAAGCTTGAGCTTCAATGATGAACTTCCAAATAATAATCAAAACTCAGGTTTAAAGCTTTGAATGTCTTCATTTGAACCTCAGGAACTCGAGTGTAATGATCAAATGTCATGAATGTTTCTAATAAGCTCGAATCGATTGAAAGTGTATTTTAAACAAACAAAAAACTAAAAATCTTAAATTCTCCCTGTATAATCCATCTCAACCATTGAAATAAAAATCAAATTACTCCTACACATAGCAGAAAATAAACTATGTTCATAAGAATCCCTGTCATATCCTTAAAATCCACGAATGTTAGGTCAAAGTTTCAGTAAATCACATAGTTATAGAACTTGAGAGATACTACATCTCAATCCATAAAACCTATATATTTGGATTCCTTATGAAAAATTAGGTTGGATTTGTTAAGAAATCATCTCAAATGGTTGAGAAATGAAGAAGTTTTTCAAGGTAAAAAATCCAAAACTCTAAAGTCAACTGTCGAGGGGAAGAAGATGAGCTTTTTTACCAGAACCTTGAGCTAGTGCGTGAGGGCACGTGACCAATCTGAATTTTTTGAAATTTTTTTCCAATATTTTTATTTTATTTTTCTGGTAAAAATAATATTAGGTAAGGCTATGTTTGGATTAACCTAGCCTAAGTTATGAAAGAAATGAGGTTGTAACTTAGAAATATTTTTTCTAAATTATAATTTGACCCCTCCTGACTTTTCAACTTATGAATTCGAACCCCAAACTTTGTCTATGAACACTTCAAAATATTTTAAGACAAAAAATCTCTTGCACCAAAGTTCAAATACGACCTTAGGTCTAGTGTTTTAAATTCCCAAAGTAATTATAATTAAACCTCCGAAACTTTGAAAGGTACAATTTTTTATATAAACTGACTGACCCAATCTTAAATACTTATATACTCAAACATTGTATACAAAGAATTAAGTACTAGTTCCTCCCTATATCCTCTTGTGATATATAAAAACGCACGATATACCAAGCAAGCATGTTTTCTTATCTTTGTAATAGTAAACTTTGCATATTTGACATACTGCTAGTGATATCACTATGTGATAGCTCTTATTTACTCTTAGTATGTGCATATTATAATACTGCCATACTACATATTTTATTAAATATCGTCGGCATTTGAATTTGATTATGGATCAATTTAACCCTTCTGATGTAATAACGATATCATGTTCCTTATTGATTCAGTTTACCCCTGCACTTTTGTTCAAATATTTGTATTGTAAGTGTTAGTATTAACTTGAAAGTAGACTGGTGTGTTATCCCATGAAACTTTCTACTTAGCCTAATGGTCTCAGATGATTGAGAGCCTGGATTTATTACTAAATATGCATAAGTGTAACTTTAATTAAGTGCCTAGCAGGTTAATTTTCCCCAAAGGTTTTGCGCTTATTATTATTATTTTTGTTTTACTGATGGCTTAATTATTTCTATACCCTTTAGTGAACTGGTAAGTATGGGATTATTAGTTCAAAAATCCTTGATTTTCTTTACATGATCCTTAATGAACTGGTAAGTATGGGATTATTAGTTTAGATAACCTTAGTTTTTTCATAAACTGACAAGTATAGGATTATCAACTTTATTTCTTTAGCATTGCTAAACACTGACTCTATGCACACTCCAACTCTCATATATACTTGTACTTATTATAGAATTAGTAAAATATGCTTAACATATTTCTGTTAATTTCTCTTTCCTCCAGATGAACCCGAAGAAAGAGTCTAATATCTCTTCCCTTTTATAGACAAATACGGGCCAACTGTTTGCATATGTGACTATGTGGGCAGAGAATAAGCCAGATAGGAGCAAGAAGTGGCGCTTTTCGATTTTCTACATTATAGTCTATACTAAAAAAAATGTAACTCACCCCTACGGTGGTACTACCTATGTAAACTACTTTAATGATGAATAAAGTTATGTTATTTTGTCTTTACTTTAATTCATTACTTTTTGTATACTTCTTGTTCATTCATACAAAAAAGCAGGGCGTGACAGATTTAGTTGCGAGGAGTCGAGGCGTGATATGACCTTGGGCTACTGTGTACCTCTTAGTTAAGGTAAAGTCCCTTGATGGTTACAGTTTGCAAGGTCCGATAATTCTTCGCGAGGTTTTTATTTTCCTTAAGAGAATCGAAAGATAATGGAGCTTCCCAAGTAGTGGATGCAATCAATGTCGAACCATGTAAAAAATCCTTTCTCCATTTCTCCACCCTTACTCTCTTTACATTTACTCTTTACTTTAATATGAATAATATTTATATTGATTGAATGTAAATACAGATGTGTGTGGATGTATGATAATAACAAAATGGGAAATGATTTTATCAACTTACTAAGAAACTCTTTAAACAAAGTTAAAAATCTATTGTATACAATAAAAATTGCAGACCTAAATCGTGTGAGGATGGTACGTGGCAGTCATAAATGCATCTTCATAAGACTGACACATGGCAGTCAGAAATTCATCTTCATAAAAAGCTATAAACCATCTTTCCCTATCTGACTCGCAGACTTCTTTACCCTTCCATTTCCCAATAATATTTGCTCTCTCTATATCTGGCTCACCTACTTCTTTACCATTCTGTTTCCCAACAATATTTTATAACCAAATTAGTTTATTAAATACCTCAAATTCCATTTATCTTCTCCCTAAAATGCCTATATCTATGTCCCCCAAAAATAAAACCTCATATCCATTCGTGTTTATCTATAAAATATTTGCCATCATGTGTAGAATAAAGGATAGCAGTTGAGGTGTCTTCCAACAAATTAATTACACTTGCAAGGTTGATATGGGGTTATTGTAATTAAATCCTTTGATCTTATATGTTGTGCTACATTTTTGTGTCGTTTTGGCAGTGTTATCGAGCTCTTTATCTTCAAGGTTTCCAAATTTGGTGAGTTTGCATCTAATATATTCTAGAGGAGTTGACCAAAGGTATGTTTGTATTGAACTTTTCTAAGTACAATATCTTTGATTTTGTTGTCAATGGTGCATAGTTCAAGTTGAGTTTGTGTTTGATTGAATTTTTGGGTTTATTTGGTGTAACTGAATTGCATTGGGATACCCTTGTATGTTTAATAGTTATGGTAAAAGTTTCAAACCTTTGATTTTTATTTTTCATGTTTTATCTTCTATGTGTGTGTAGAATTAGTTTTGTGTTTGTGAAACAAGCAGTCAACAAGTAGTTGGGCTCATGTAGTGGTTCTTTAAGTTTGAGAGGTGTAAGTATAGATCTCAAATCTATCACAAGTCATGGGAATTTTAAGCAAGTGATCTAGCTTTTTTTGAATCCATCTCACCTGAATCAAGGTTAGACCGCAGTTGTCGATCTCCATTAATTTAGTATTTGGAATTGTAAGTGAATGAGTTGATTTAACAATTACCACACATTGTGTATAAAGAATTTGGGTTTTAATATAAGAAATTCATTCTTTTTTTCCAATTTGAAACTATGGTACATCACTCAAAGTCAAGAGTGCAAATAAGGTGAGTAATAAATTGCAGTGAATTGATATGTTACGAATTGCACCAAATGTCATTAATCTTTGATGCTACATGGTTTGTCTTTGATTTGTAGGGCACTATTGGCTTTATACTGTAGTGTATTTATAACCTATAAGGTTAGTAATTAGTAACTCATGTATGGAAGGTTATGGATTGAGTTCAATGAGGTTGCAAACCTCCACGTATCAATAGTTTTTATTTTTTGAATTTGTAGATCTCTTAGTTTTAATTTCCATTATATGTTAGCACGACAAAGTTCTCACGTGAGATATTTCTATTTTGGGGTTTTGGTGTGGGGATTGAGTTGCGCTTTTCTCTATTGGTGATCAGTTTGCCATTATAAAATGAATAATGATAGACTCCCCAAATGGGGAGTTATCGAATCAATACCCATTAATCTCATCCCTTAATCTCATTACATGCTAAAATAATCTTGACCCTTAATTTATTTATAAAAAAAAATGTATTATATCTCTAGAGTTATGACTTATTTTAAACTAAAACTAAAAGATATTCTTTTAATTTTTAAAAAAATTATTTTAGATTGATAAATAACTAGAGTTATGATTTATTATAAAGTTAAGTTAATATTTAATAAAGAAATATTTTTTTTAATTTTAATAAAAAACCCTCTTTAATTCGATGTCTTAGATTCGTGATTGATTTGTGATGCTGGCGCGAACCTACATTCCCGGACCAACATCATTTGTTGAATGTGTCACTTCCTAAAAAAAGATTTACTTCTTTTTTACAGGTTCTCAAAAAGTTATATAAATGAGTTTTTGAGTTTTGTTGGAGTTGAAGACGGTTCTCTCTCCTATAATTATCATGTTTTCTGTAATCCGTAAGGCCCTTAAATCGAGTCTAATTTCTAAGCTTTACTGATGAGAACATTCCAATAATAATTTATTAGTTTTCTAATAATCACGTGTCCTGTTTTGCATGCTAACATATTGTTTTCACTAAAAAAATTATGTTAATCATATGGCTTTTAATCTATAGTATATAATAAAAATTGTAGACCCAAATCGTGTGAGGCTGACATGTGACAGTAATAAATGATTGCTATTAGAGGTATTATTAAACTCACATTAGCCGTGTGTATTCTTGGAATTAGAAAGTAAAGAGATGCATGAACTAACTTTTCATATCCCACTTCTATTTATTGGGATCTCTTCAGCCCTCATTTTGGACAAAAAAAGTATGAAGTTTGAAGATAAAAATGAGGTTTGATAAATTGAAAAATGGATCGGTAAAGAGCAGTACAACTCAATTGAAAAATGCGAACTCATGAGTTACCTCCATCCACCACCGTTCGTCTTCAACCTTTTGTTCTCCCCCAATCCTATTTTACTATTTTTTAGTTTAGTTGCACTCTAGGGGCTTACAAAACCTCTGTTTGATGGGGTTTTTTTCATTTTGATGACAAAACCTCTGTGTTGATGGGTTGTTTTCATTTTACAGTTTTTTTAGTTTAGTTGTATGTTGTTAGTTCTACTTGAATTATATATGATTCATGGTTTGAATCCAAATTTTGGCATTTGAATTTTTTTTTGAAACCAAATTTTTAGATTTGGTTTTGTAAATTATTTTCTTTCATGTTATGAAATTTAAAATATATTTTTTGTCACTTTCAGATTGTTAAGTATTTTCACTTTTTTTTGGTTTTTAATATCTATGTATTATTTTCCAGATGTTCTAAATAATTTTTTGTATTTTTTTAATATTTAAAAATATTTTATTCATTTCTAGATGTTAATAGTATTTTCCATATTTTTAGCTTTTTTATATGTTTAAAATTATCTTTCCGTAAAATACTAGATTTTTTAATATTTTTTTAGTTTTCAGATTTGATCAAAGATTGGTGATTTTGGAATGAAATTTGGATTTAATTCTTGCATAGTAAATGACTACAACTCGATTTTTCTATTTACATTCATTTATGTATCGTTGGAAGAAAAATGAACCTTTGATTTTTACAATTTTAATGTCCTCCCTTTCTTTTCGTAATTTAATTTTTTCTTTTCATGACGAATTTAATATCAATTTAGCAGACTCTGTCTATATATACTCGGTCGCGCAACGCGTGGACTTCATGTTAGTAATATAAAATGATTATTAGAAAGAAATTTTAATTTGCAAAAAATCAAAAACATGTCATCATCCTTTAAGGATAATTTTCGGAATAATATGGACAACTAAGGAGATAAACATACATCACATCTCCTACAAGATAGACATGTTAGGAGATAATGATTGGTTCATACTGGTTGGATGGAAAGATATTCGTGAGGTCCATCCCTAGCACCTGGAATGCTTCTCCCAAACGATGCCTCATATCGGGTTAATAAACTCGTAACTCATCATATTACAATGGATACACAAATCAATACATATTCCTCAGCAAATCATGTCGAATCAAAATCATGCCAGCAGATATGTCTATTACGTATCAAAATGACGGGGGTAATTATTAGAGTACGCAAGTACGGAGTCAAAAGAGGCAGAGGAAACACAAGTGGCATGAGATCTGTTCGACTTTAAGTAAGACTCTTCAGCTCATTTCCATGAATGCAAAGAGTCTGGGAGGAGTATTTCAGATTCAGTTGAGATCGAACGTCCTCATCAAAGGATCATCGAGTAAACAGCCAAAAATTCTTCTTCGCCTGCCAAATGATCATTGACCATTTGAATCCCAAAGATTTAGTTTACTAACCATTATTTCAAATGTGATTTATGTTAACTATGGAGGCAGACCACTATCTTAGTGACTAGGAAACATGGGAGTATGTGGGGCAATCAGGTATGTGGGGTGCCAAAGTCAAAGTAACATTTTGAGACTGTATACATAAAGTTGTCTTAGTCTTAAAAAATATGTGTGAACATTTGTGTATTAATTCTCCTTGGTAACTTTCATAATCAATAAAAACTACACCCCTCTCCTTCACACCGTGAATGTAGGGCAATATGATCGAACCATGTCCATCTTGTGTTCATTCTATTATTAATCTACAATTCTCATTTTATATTATTGTGTTTCTTGTTTGGACTATATTTCTTGCACCAACACTTACCAACTAAACTCACTAACAATTAAAGATCAAATTATAAATTGTCAAAACCAAATGATCAAATTATTTTAAATTCAAATTTTCATTAATTAGCCTAATTTTATTTATTTATTAAAGTATTTAATTCCATTAAAATATAGGGTCTTTATCTGTTTCTGAATCATCTTGTTCTTCTCTGTCATCTACGGAACAGTCTCGTGTCCGAATAAACTACTCTTGCCACCTGTATATGAGTGATCTATAGGGTTGCCCATGAAATGCCTCGTATGGTGCCTTATCGATCGACTTTTAATGGTTTTTGTTGCGGGAAAAGTCCACCAAGGGTAAATGTACCTCACAAATACCCTTGAAATATAACATGCAGGCTGGTAGCATATCCTCTAAAGTCTGGTTCGCCTTCTATATCTTTCCATCTATTTAAGGATGATAAGACGTACTCATATGTAACCGCGTCCCCGTAACCTTCAGAAAGTTACTCCAAAACTGAGATAATAAAATATGATCTCAATATAAAATGATAGATAAAGGTAATCCATGCAACCACATGATCTCCACAATATATAACCATGCATACTTCTCTGTTGAGAAATTTGTTCGAACCGACAAAAAATACGCCACCATCATTAAACGGTGCACTATAACCCAAATGGAATCATGATATCTGGGCATCAATTGTAATCCTGTGATGATGTACATTAAAATTATATCCCATTTCCCCTCGAGAATGGGTAAGAGCTGAAGTGTACCCAATGATCGTTGATGATCCCCATTTACCATCTGAAAAGTGTTGCATTAGGACATAAACATAGAAATGTCCCTTTTTATACCTTCCCACCAATAGTGCCTCTGCATAAAGTGGCAGATCCAGGAATTTAGGTGAAGTGGGGCGAAAGTTTCGAGTGGTATCGTGGGTTAAGGGGCGAGAGCCCCCATGGCGAGTTTTTTTGGGGTTATTTCGAGTTTTAAATAAAGTATAGCTTTATAATGCCTAAATAACTATTCTCAATCATTATTAAAAATACCTAATTAATTTCAAGAAATAAACAACGCTCAATAAATATTCACAATACCCAAATTTTAGTAGTGATAACAATTGAATTTTGCTTAATATGAAGTATAAAAATGAGTTAACTCACCTAGAACCATTAACGCTCAGTTCAAGCACACTTGATGAAACATAAACAACTTGATAAAAACCCCATCTCCAAAACTTACCCTAAACTTTGGAGATGATCGATTGGACTAACCCTAATTTTTTTTTCAAATATCAATTGGGGCGGCCGCCCTACTTGGACCTAGTGTGGATCCGCCCATGTCTGTATAACCTAGTACATTTTATCCCCTCTACATATCATGGTAAATATTATCCCTATCGGTGTGCACCGACAATTGCAATCCATAGGCATCCTGCATGACTTCCCCACGCAACTCCTCATTTGAAGGTACCACTAACCATCCTTTGTACTGTAAACAACCATCAACTCCAATAGTGTAAAGAGGTACACAGATAGCCAAAATCTTAGCCACCTTATTCTTACACTATGTCACACATATATGTTCGTACTATCCTCATAATGATATTGTGCGCCACTATAACATACCCATGAAAGCATAGATCTACTCATTAATCACCTGACCTGAACTCGCATTTGTCAATTGAAGAGTAGACAAATTATTTCTTGATCGTCGACTCAAATCATTTGCCACTACATTGGCCTTTCTCGAGTGATACTATTTTATAATCCAAAATAAAATCAAACCATTATCTTTGACTTATGTTTAAGTTATTCTGTGTAAATAGATATTGCCATCTCTTGTAGTCACTAGAGTGCATGAACTTCTCACCCCACATATAGTGTCTCCAAACAGGTAGTTCAAACACTAAGGAATATAACCCCCAAATGTGCATTCAATAGTTGAACTCATGAGTATTTAACTTTCAAGATGGATAAGAAATAGATCGATCCTCCTCGTACTTAAAATAGTCCACATAGAAAAGCATAAATGTAAACCAAGTAATTAACCCCACCCCTTGGTAAAGCTAAAACTGGGACAAAGGTTAACTTTTCCTTGAGATTGTCGAAAGCATATTAACACCTCTCAGTCTATACAAAATGAATCCCCTTTCGAGACAACTCGATTAAGGATCTTTCTATCTTCGAGAAACCTTGAATAAACCCTATATAGTAACCAACCAACCCCCTAAAGATACAAACCTCTATAGGTATCGTGTACTTTACCCAACCTAGATCTACAAAAAATTCCTTATTCGAAACTACACGGCCTAGGAAATTTGCCTCATGCTTCCAAAAATCATACTTATTAAACTTAATATAAAATTTATGCACTCGCAACATATAAAGTTATAACCTAAAATGCTCATCATGCCCTTCTTATGCCCATGAATAAATCGAGAGGTAATTAATGAAGACTGATAAATTGATCAAAGTACGGTCAGAACACCCAGCTCATCAAATCAATAAACATAACTAGGTCACTGGTTAGCCCAAATGACATGACCTTAAACTCATACAAACCATAATTAGTCAAGAAAATAGTCTTCGATATGTCATCCTCCCTTACCCATCAGCAGATGGTGGCCCAAATGCAAATCAATCTTTAAGGAGAATGAAGTACCCTATAAATGATAAAATAAGTCATCAATTTACAAACAAGGGAACTTGTTCTTTACCGTCACCTTATTCAACTCGTAGTAGTCAATGTACAACCATAGTGGACAATCCCACTTGCTCACAGAGAGGATTATAGCTCCCCATGGTGATGTCTTACATCGAATGAATCCCTACTCTATCAAATGCTTATTCTTATCCCATAATTATATCATCTCCAAATGATCCATATGATATGGTGCCTTGGAAATTAGCTTAGTGTCGGTATCCAAGTCAATAAAAAATCAATTCTCGAGCTTACAATAATTGTGACACTTCCCTAAACACATAAAAAAAAATCCTTGACAATTAGTATCGAATATAAAGGGACGATTATCTTGTCTTAAGACTGGACATCTATAAAATATAAATGAGTCACTGCATCAGCTCTGGCTTAGGCATAACCACTAAATACATATCTTAACCTGCTATCGTGAATATAATTTCTCGAAACTTACAATTTATGTGAGCCTCATATCAAACCAATAAATCAATATCCATCATAAGAATGGGTATCTAAAACCAAAAAAATGTGCCATAAAATGTAGCCTACCAATGTTTATCCCAACATCCTCACATGTCTCTTAAATATGAGTCGACACACCCAAATGAGTAGCAACAAAAAAAGCCCCATCACAAGATCTAGGAAACAAACCAGATATTTTCGGAAAACTATGCGATAAAAAGGAGTGTGTGGAAATTGTGTAAAATAAAACTCTAGATAAGGTGACATAAACATAAAACGTACCATAAACTGCCTAGCCCTGTTCACGCCTCTCCTGTTGTGGCTATACAATTTGGTATACTCTACAACACTGAAGCTAGGATAGGGGCTGTACGGTAAAAGGCACTAGTATTGTAGCTGATGGATGTGGTCTAGTAACCAATACCATAATGCAAACCCTACTCCACCTTTCAATAGCTTGGTCAGAACATTAACAATGAGCGTGATGCACAAATAAGATCATTCTCCATTCCGACACAAAATAAATGAGTATATCCTCTCTTGGCACACACCCATAACCATCTCCATTTACTCCCTTCATTTAACCTGTATTATCATTATATAAATATTATTTTACGTTACATTATTTAATTAAGTAATCAAATCATAATGTCACTTTATTCTATTTACCACACCCATCACACCATATCAAACTAGCCCTTATTTCACGAGTTACGCTGATTCATTATCTTCTAAGGTATCTCTCAATGTACATTTGAGAATATAATTAACATGGTATTTCTCATTTATTAATACTTATAATTAAAATAATAAGTTTGTAAGGACATATTTTCATAGGTTCGTTATCAATTTATTATGTCATATACCGCTACACCATCGAAGAGCATTCAAGAGAAATCTACATCAAAGACGGATCCGAATTACTCAAGTTCTTCATCATTCAAGGCTCCGCGAAGTTTACTTTGGTAAGGTTATGTTTTAAATACCTTAACTTTTAACTTAGAGCTTTGGGGAGATTTTTACAAAATATTTTCTAAGTGTTGGAGCGGAATTTTTCGTCAAAAAATTGAGAATGAGTATTTTTTCTAAGTTTTATAGCGGACCTCGATTATGACGCCCAGGTCGTTCGCACGAGATCAGCATCTCGTTCGAATGAGATTGGAAGTCGCGCGATGTCGTTTGAACGACATGCGTACTTCGTTCGAGCGACATATGCTTCTCGTTCGAACGAGCTCGAATTTAGAGGCGGCGCATTTTTATATAAATACTCATTAAATGGTAACGTTTTCATTAAGAAGTCACAGCATTTTGATGAACAAAAAAATAGCAAAAGCAGAATCCTTTTTGGCTTCTTACTTTAGGGTTTTAATCCCTTTTTGATTTACAATTCACAAAACTCCCATCTTGCTTTAGTGAATTTTTTTGTTGTTCAAGAACACATCTTTGCCTTTGTTCATCTTTTGTGGAGTGCGTCTCTACACCGTATGGCTGCGTGTCATTAAGGATCTTGCTGCGTGAAGATTCTTTGCTGAAGATAGGACTGAGAGTCCTTGGATGGTGCTGCGGGTATTCTCTTGCTGAGTTCAAGACTGCGAGTCTTTGTGGGTTGGCTGTGCGTTGATCCATTGCAGATTTCTCTATGTAATTGTAATTTGTGATTTATATATTCATAGTGAAATAAAGGTTTTACCCGAAAGGGTTTTTTTCCTGAAATCTGTGTCTCAGCATATTTGTTGTGTCGCATGCGTTATTTGTTTATGGTTTGTTACACGCACCATAGATGCATGTTTAGGGGCTGAATTAATAGACTCTAATTAAATAAGTGTGCCAAATTAGAAAGTTGCGAATTTAATCAATTATCACACAGTCGCACGCTTTTCAAATTGGTATCAGAGTGGGTTATGCTAATTTATCGCGTGATCCTGTTTTTTAAAGGATTTATTTTTTGATACAATTTGACTTCTCACGTCGTCAAATTGGTATCAGAGAAGGTTACGCTAATTTATTGCGTATTCCTATTTTCCGCAAAATCGTGTGATATTGATTTTTCTTAAATCAATTTTGTGAAAAATCGCATTTTTTTCTATGGAGCACTTCTATAATAAGATGCCTATTTTTGACGGGTCTAGTTATGCCTAGTGGAAAGCTCACATGAAATTTAGTTTAAAAGCCATTGACGAGCATGTATGGTACCTTTGTGAAAATGGGTGGACTCCTCCCACGGTCACCATTGGTAATATCACCTCTTTAAAACCCGTGTCAGCATGGACTGAAGATGATCATAAAATGTCTAAATATAATTCACGGGGTTTGAGTGCTATTTCTGGAGCTATCACTCCAGATGAGTTTCGCCGAATTATGACGTGCACCACGTCTAAAGAGTCTTGGGATGTTTTGAAATTGACACATGAGGGTACGAACACGGTTAAAGAATCTAAGTTACAAAATTTGGCCACCCAATTTGAGACTATCACCATGTCTGAGTCTGAATGCTTTGATGATTTTTATGCACGTTTATCGGACATTATTAACACCAATTTTAATTTGGGTGAGGTGATTGATAACACGCGTGTCGTTAAAAAGTTTTTGAGATCTCTCCCAAAAAGCTTTATTCCTAAAGTCACTGTTTTGAACTCTTTGGGAAATTTGAAATCACTTAAGTTGGAAGAACTTGTAGGAGATCTTCAAACCTATGAGATTGACATGTTTCCCAAAACCATTAAGGCCAAGGAAAATGGCATTGCTTTAAAGACTCATTGTAAGAAAAATAAAAAAAAAGTTTGTGAGTCCGATTCTGAGGAAGACTTTGATTTTAATGATATGGCCTTGTTTGCGAAAAATTTAAAAAAATTTCTCAACATGAACAAAAATAATTCTTCCAATAAAAAGAAATTTTTTGAGAAAAATAAAAAGAAAGGAAAGGCCAAATAAAGCGGTGAGAGATAAAAAGAGAATAACTCAGATGAGGAGTGTGAGGAAGATCTTGAGAACGTGACTTGTTTTGAATGTGGGGGTAAGGGACATAAGTCGTTTGCGTGTCCAACTTGGCATAGAAAGAAAGGGAAGAAAGTAGCCATGCCTGCCACACTTAGTGATAGTGAGGGTGATGAGGGAGATGAGGCCGATAAAGGTTTAGCACATGGGATGGTTGTCGCTTTTGCTAGTCATGTGAGCACACCCACTTTGTCTCACGAGAGTGCACACGAGAGCGATGATAGTGATTTGTGTACTTCTAGTGATGATGAGAGCGAGGAAGAAAGTGGAGATGAAAGTGAGCTCCAAAAAGCTTTTTGAGATTTGTACACCGAGACCTTGAAAACAAAGAAGTATAATCATGATTTAGGTCGTCGGGTTTTAGATTTGGAGAGAGAGAAGGAGGTTTTGAGAAAGGAGAAGTGTGATTTGACCGACACGTTGTCTAGTCTGACGACACGTGTATCCCAACTCAAGAGTGATCTCGAACGTGCTAGGGAGGTCAAAGTCATTTTTGAGAATGCTCCCAAGAAGGTTGAAATGGTGGTTCTTAAGGGTAAAGGTAAGAAGTTAGGAATAAGTCATGACGGTGCTTCTATTTCCCAATTAGCCCCCCAGCCGGTTCCCACTTTAGTGATAGATTCACATGAGTCTCACCCTCACCCACCTAGGCGTCCCATTCCTATTAGGAAAGTGCATCCTAGAGTTTTTGAGAGAGGTGTTCCGAGGCCTATTTATGTTTGCTCACATTGCAAAAGGAGAGGACACCTTAGGGAATTTTGCTTTAAGTTGGGGTATGTGTCACGTTTTGCTTCTACACGTGTTTCTGATACACATGCTCCCACACATGATTCTTTACATGCTCCCGGAGACTACATGAGGGAGTTTGCACATTTAGGTGAGCAAGTTAAGTTTTTAGTCAAAACTTCACAAGAATTGATGGAGGTTTTTCATAAGTTGTCACCACCTTTGAAAAACCCATCCGCACCTAATGATTGAGGTTTGACTTGTTTACAAGCATAGGATGATTTTCATGATGACATTGTTTGCCTATTGCTAGTATGTATCATTTTTGTATAGATTTTTATTTTTGAAAATTTTTGAAAAATACAAAAAGATTTTATTTTGATAAATTTTTTAGAAAAATCCAAAAAGATTTTTGTATTTTGTTTGCACCGTGTAACACCCCGCCTAATTAAATACCATGTGGCCATTCCTATACCAAATTAAAATAGAATATACAGTTGGCTCATTCTTAGCATCACTGTCGAAAACATTTACAACTCACCCAATAACCAATTAAGCTGGTGTTAAAAACTTTCCAAATTTTAATTCAACAAAATCCATTTTTTAGTTTACGAATAACACTACACATTTATTCTACAACATAATAACCAAACAGATAACACAAAAGAATTTAAATGAAATTGGAATAAACATTCCCAAATAATAATCCAATACAGTAATCCCAACAATATTAAATGTATGAAAATGACACGAGTACAAGAGTATTTGACTCAGATAGAAAAGAGATAACTGAATTCCTTTGGGCGACATGCCCTAACTAAGAGAATACTGTGAATCAAATGAAGATAGGTGTCTAAGAAATACTCCATAGCTCGTCAAAATCCGCTAAGGTTGGCGTCCCTATTGCTGGACACCTGATACAAAAGGTACAATAGAAAAGAAAATATGCAAGGAAACGGGTCAGAGCCCGATGTGAAAATGATTTTTAAAATAGCAAGTATTTAACAAGTGCAATAAAGAAATTATTATTTACATGTTAGTATCCAACTCTCACTTGCTATTCTCACCTCTCATCTAGAGTGCACACTTAACGTTTCCTATTAACCTCCTAGTTAATGGCTCGTCCTCACAAGTTTCCATAATATGATTCTATCCCAAATCATAACCCCGTATGTCCCATATCATACTTAGTATAATCATTCATATTCGTTTTTCATTAAAATGAGTTAATCTTTTCAAATCTAACAGAATAATATTCATTAACTTGATTCAGTTATTTTTCTTTATTCACCGCCATCTACAATTATCACATAGTATATTAATCAAACCACTCTATATACATTCATTTAATTCATTATATACATATACATATACATATATAATACGGCACCCCGAGACACAGCTGCGGTGCATGAATTACTTTGCTATCATGTCCCAATATCGCTGGTCGCCGAATAGGGGACTAAAGGTTCGGTAAGGATTCCTCGAACCACAAACATCAACACAATCATTGGAGGTAAACATAGTTCTCATACCCACGGGTAACGCACATACCTAAGTACTACGAATTAAAATCCCGAGCCTCACTCAATACTCAAGGTTCAAATAGTTTTTTCCTCAACATATATTCAGTAAGCAATCAATAATATCCTACTGGTCCATATCGTCATCTTTCCCGAAGTACTACGAATTAAACTATCCCTTTAATTAGGGTTAAAACCAATAGTTTCAAATCTCTTATAAACACATCTTCTTTCACTTAGGATTAAACCCTCTTGTAAACTTAAGGATACCCAGGTGTTATATTCAATCACCCCTATTGGACCTATCCTTAATCCTCATGCATACAAATTAGAATCCAACACATCAATCTAGCGATCGAAATCTCACCCATTTAATTATCATAATTGTAATCAATTAAATCCCAATCACATTAATTCGATTCTTATCTAGGGCTCACTGATCTTCTCTAAGTTCCATTATATCCAATTAATAATCACCAAAGATTTAGAAAAGGTTTGGGATAAGAACTAGCATTAAAATAAACAACTTCACAAATTCTGGGGAGGTCGATCGATCGAAGGCAGGGGGTCTATCGATCGATCGCCCAGATAACAGCCCAGTTTTCTGCATTTCTTCTAGTACGGGTTTCATCACTTTTAATCATTCAAACCTTCATATTAACTTCCCAAATTCCTTTTAAACATTACTACATGATATAGCAACATATGTGAATGATTTCTAATGCTCTAAACATCCTAGAATCATCAAGAGTTTGAATTAAAAGCATATATCTATCCTCTTTTTCCAGAAAATTATATACATGATATCTTCAAGAACACACCATAGATTCTCAGAATATCTTCAACAGATTTATGATTATTTCGTGGATTACAATCTACCTAAAACATGAGTTTGAATCCTATAAACTTCCATTTTTTAGAAATCCATTAACAACTCTTCATTATCTTCCAAACATGAAAAATATCTTCTTTGTATAACTATTCTAACATGGACAATATACGAACTTAGATTGCAATCATCAAATACTTGCCTCTAATGAAGATCTGATCCTTTGGAGTTGAATAACACATGTGGTTCTCCCTTTTTTCGGCCAACTTCCGGTGGTGGTTGATGGTGGTGACCTTTGACCTTTGGTTCTCCTCCTTTCCAAGCAAGCTTCTCTCTTCCCAAGCAACCTTTCACTCTCTCTAGGAAGATGACTTCTCAATTTTGTGTAGAAGAGATGAAATGAACCTACGTACACTAATCTCCAAATACTTATAATAAGACAAAATTCGAAATCACTATTCATCTCCCTTATAAAAATAACCAAAATACCCTTTTGGGTTGTCTTTTCGTTTTCAAATGACCCTAGACCCAAAACCAACATCCAAATAGACTTTTCTAACTATTTCAACCCTTTCGGATGCAACGACGCAGTAGAAACGACTATAAGGTTGATGTAAAAATAAGTTTTCTTTTTAATTTAACAAATTAGTCCCGACACGTCCCATACCGCGTCCGACTAAAAATTCAATAACTGAATTAATAACTCACCGCAATATCAATAACATCATAATCATATATTACCTAAATATCTTTAAGTAATATACATAATCATTCATTTTAATATCCACAATTCGGAGAAAATCGAAAGAATTAATTAATAATAAAATCCAATTAATCCATAAATTTAAAATATAACCTATTTTAAAAGTCATTAAAATCACGGGGTATTACATACTTCCCCCCTTATAAAAGAATTTCGTCCCAAAATTCGGAAGATAAATCATACTGGTAAGGTCAACTCTGAGTATAAATCTCACATCGCAAGTAATCTATGTCGTACCGCCCATGCAATAAATTAACGAAAATCCCCATTGATGTTATACGCAAAGCCTCACCATATAGTTCCAACTGAATCAAATTTAAACTATACCCAGCCTTCCCTATACCATCCTCATGACAAAGATTGGGAAAAATGATCCTCACAATTAAATTCTGAAGTCACAGCTACTTACTATTTCATAATTATGAAAACTACTACAATCTAACCATCGAGGGCCCATATACTCCCTATCGTACAACTTTCATTATAAAATGGATATGATTACCCACATAATACTAAAATTTATCACAAAGGTTATAAACTCATATCCTAAAGACCTAACTTACTTCGACTCCCAACATTTGTTAGTTTCATGCGTGGGGTGTCTCGCAAGCGAAATCCAAACAAGGAACCCCTCCAATACACTACTACTTAACTTTATCGGTCGTGGAGGTTCGTCAACTTCAAATATGCAATGGGATAACCTCATCCCCTCTTTCAACCAAAATGCGGTCTGAACTCCCATCTCTATCCAGGAGCCATACCACTAAGCTCTTGTACTACACTCAGTCCTTGCGCAATCAATAATGAGCTTAAACTCAGTCCTTGATGCTCAAAATGTAAGCCTAAGGCTACCCAGGTGTTATATTCAATCACCCCTATTGGACCTATCCTTAGTCCTCATGCATACAAATTAGAATCCAACACATCAATCTAGCGACCAAAATCTCTCTCGTTTAATTATCATAATTCTAATAAATTAAATCCCAATCACATTAATTCGATTCTTATCTAGAGCTCACTGATCTTCTCTAAGTTCCATTATATCCAATTAATAATCACCAAATATTTAGAAAAGCTTTGGGATAAGAAGTTTCATTAAAAGAAACAACTTTACAAATTCTGGGGAGGTCGATCGATCGAAGGCAGGGGGTCGATCGATCGATCGCCCAGATAACAACCCAGTTTTTTGCATTTCTTCTACTAAGGGTTTCATCACTTTTAATCATTCGAACCTTCATATTAACTTCCCAAATTCCTTATAAACCTTACTACATGATATCGCAAAATATGTGAATGATTTTTAATGCTCTAAACATCCTAGAACCATCAAGAGTTTGAATTAAAAGCATATATCTATCCTCTTTTTCCAGAAAATTATATACATGATATCTTCAAGAACACACCATAGATTCTCAGAATTTCTTCAACACATTTATGATTATTTCCTGGATTACTATCTACCTACAACATGAGTTTTATTCCTATAAACTTCCATTTTTCAGAAATCCATTAACAACTCTTCTTTATCTTCCAAACATGAAAAATCTCTTCTTTGTATAACTATTCTATCATGGACAATATACGAACCTAGATTGCAATCATCAAATACTTGCCTCTAATGAAGATCTGATCCTTTGGAGTTGAATAACACAGGTGGTTCTCCCTTTTTTCGGCCAACTTCCGTTGGTGGTTGATGGTGGTGACCTTTGACCTTTGGTTCTCCTCCTTTCCAAGCAAGCTTCTCTCTTCCCAAGCAACCTTTCACTCTCTCTAGGAAGATGACTGCTCAATTTTATGTAGAAGAGATGAAATGGACATACGTACATTAATCTCCAAATACTTATAATAAGATAAAATCCAAAGTCACTATTCATCTCCCTTATAAAAATAACCAAAATACCCTTTTGGGTTGTCTTTTCATTTTCAAATGACCCGAGACCCAAAACCAACATCTAAATAGACTTTTCTGACTATTTCAACCCTTTCGGATGCAATGACGCAGTCGAAACGACTATAAGGTTGATGTAAAAATAAGTTTCCTTTTTAATTTAACAAATTAGTCCCGACACGTCCCATACCGCGTCCGACAAAAAATTCAAATAATTGAATTAATAACTCACCGCAATATCAATAACATCATAATCATATATTACCTAAGTATCTTTAAGTAATATTCAGAATCATTCATTTTAATATCCACAATTCGGATAAAATCCAAAGAATTAATTAATAATAAAATCCAATTAATCCATAAATTTAAAATATAACCTATTTTAAAAGTCATTAAAATCACGGGGTATTACATACTTCCCCCCTTATAACAGAATTTCCTCCCAAAATTCGGAAGATAAATCATACTGGTAAGGTCAACTCTGAGTATAAATCTCACATCGCAAGTAGTCTATGTCGTACCGCCCATGCAATACATTAACGAAAATCCCCATTGATGTTATACGCAAAGCCTCACCATATTGTTCCAATTGAATCAAATTTAAACTATACCCAATCTTCCCTATGCCATCCTCATGACAAAGTTTGGGAAACACGATCCTCACAATTAAATCCTGAAGTCACAACTACTTACTATTTCATAATTTTGAAAACTACTACAATCTAACCATCGAGGGCCCCCATACACCCTATCGTACAACTTTCATGATAAAATGGATATGATTACCCACATAATACTTAAATTTATCGCAAAGGTTATAAACTCATATCCTAAAGACCTAACTTACTTCAACTCCCAACATTTGTTAGTTTCATGTGTGGGGTGTCTCGCAACCGAAATCCAAACAAGGAACCCGTCCAATACACTACTACTTAACTTTGTCGGTCGTGGAGGTCCGTCAACTTTAAATACGCAATAGGGATAACCTCATCCCCTCTTTCAACCAAATGTGGTCTGAACTCCCATCTCTATCTAGGAGCCATAACACTAAGCTCTTGTACTACACTAAGTCCTTGCGCAATCAATAATGAGCTTAAACTCAGTCCTTGATGCTCAAACTGTAACCCTAAGGCTACCCAGGTGTTTTATTCAATCACCCCTATTGGACCTATCCTTAGTCCTCATGCATACAAAGTAGAATCCAACACATCAATCTAGCGACCGAAATCTCTCCCGTTTAATTATCATAATTCTAATCAATTAAATCCCAATCACATTAATTCGATTCTTATCTAGGGCTCAATGATCTTCTCTAAGTTCCATTATATCCAATTAATAATCACCAAAGATTTAGAAAAGGTTTGGGATAAGAACTAGCATTAAAAGAAACAAATTCACAAATTCTGGGGAGGTCGATCGATCGAAGGCAGGGGGTCGATCGATCGATCGCCCAGATAACAACCCAGTTTTCTGCATTTCTTCTACTACGGGTTTCATCACTTTTAATCATTCAAACCTTTATATTAACTTCCCAAATTCCTTATAAACCTTACTACATGATATAGCAACATATGTGAATGATTTTTAATGCTCTAAACATCCTAGAATCATCAAGAGTTTGAATTAAATGCGTATATCTATCCTTTTTTTCCAGAAAATTATATACATGATATCTTCAAGAACACACCATATATTCTCAGAATTTCTTCAGCACATTTATGATTATTTCCTGGATTACTATCTACCTACAACATGAGTTTGATTCCTATAAACTTTCATTTTTCATAAATCCATTAACAACTCTTCTTTATCTTACAAACATGAAAAATCTCTTCTTTGTATAACTATTCTAACATGGATAATATACGAACTTAGATTGCAATCATCAAATACTTGCCTCTAATGAAGATCAGATCCTTTGGAGTTGAATAACACAGGTGGTTCTCCCTTTTTTCAGCCAACTTCCGTTGGTGGTTGATGGTGGTGACCTTTGACCTTTGGTTCTCCTCCTTTCCAAGCAAGTTTCTCTCTTCCCAAGCAACCTTTCACTCTCTCTAGGAAGATGACTTCTCAATTTTGTGTAGAAGAGATGAAATGAACCTACGTACACTAATCTCCAAATACTTATATTAGGATAAAATCCAAAATCACTATTCATCTCCCTTATAAAAATAACCAAAATACCCTTTGGGGTTATCTTTTCATTTTCAAATGACCCGAGACCCAAAACCAACTTCCAAATAGACTTTTCTGACTATTTCAACCCTTTCGGATGCAATAATGCAGTCAAAACGACTATAAGGTTGATGTAAAAATAAGTTTTCTTTTTAATTTAACAAATTAGTCCCGACACGTCCCATACCGCGTCCGACTAAAAATTCAAATAACTGAATTAATAACTCACCGCAATATCAATAACATCATAATCATATATTACCTAAGTATCTTTAAGTAATATACAGAATCATTCATTTTAATATCCACAATTCGAATAAAATCCAAAGAATTAATTAATAATAAAATCCAATTAATCCATAAATTTAAAATATAACCTATTTTAAAAGTCATTAAAATCACGGGGTATTACATACTTCCCCCCTTATAACAGAATTTCCTCCCAAAATTCGGAAGATAAATCATACTGGTAAGGTCAACTCTGAGTATAAATCTCACATCGCAAGTAATCTATGTCATACCGCCCATGCAATACATTAACCAAAATCCCCATTGATGTTATACGCAAAGCCTCACCATATAGTTCCAACTGAATCAAATTTAAACTATACCCAATCTTCCCTATACCATCCTCGTGACAAAGTTTGGGAAAAATGATCCTCACAATTAAATTCTGAAGTCACAGCTACTTACTATTTCATAATTATGAAAACTACTACAATCTAACCATCGAGGGCCCCCATACACCCTATCGTACAACTTTCATGATAAAATGGATATGATTACCCACATAATACTCAAATTTATCGCAAAGGTTGTAAACTCATATCCTAAAGACCTAACTTACTTCGACTCCCAACATTTGTTAGTTTCATGCCTGGGGTGTCTCGCAAGCGAAATCCAAACAAGGAATCCCTCCAATACACTACTACTTAACTTTGTCGGTCGTGTAGGTTCGTCAACTTCAAATATGCAATCGGGATAACCTCATCCCCTCTTTCAACCAAATGCGGGCTGAACTCCCATCTCTATCCAGGAGCCATACCACTAAGCTCTTATACTACACTAAGTCCTTGCGCAATCAATAACGAGCTTAAACTCAGTCCTTGATGCTCAAAATGTAACCCTAAGGCTACCCAGGTGTTATATTAAATCACCCCTATTGGACCTATCCTTAGTCCTCATGCATACAAATTAGAATCCAACACATAAATCTAGCGACCGAAATCTCTCCCGTTTAATTATCATAATTCTAATCAATTAAATCCCAATCACATTAATTCGATTCGTATCTAGGGCTCACTGATCTTCTCTAAGTTCCATTATATCCAATTAATAATCACTAAATATTTATAAAAGGTTTGGGATAAGAACTAGCATTAAAAGAAACAACTTCACAAATTCTGGGGTGGTCGATCGATCGAAGGCTGGGGGTCGATCGATCGATCGCCCAGATAACAACCCAGTTTTTTGCATTTCTTCTACTACGGGTTTCATCACTTTTAATCATTCAAAACTTCATATTAACTTCCCAAATTCCTTATAAACCTTTCTACATGATATAGCAGCATATGTGAATGATTTTTAATGCTCTAAACATCCTAGAATCATCAAGAGTTTGAATTAAAAGCATATATCTATCCTCTTTTTCCAGAAAATTATATAAATGATATCTTCAAGAACACACCATAGATTCTCAGAATTTCTTCAACACATTTATGATTATTTCCTGGATTACTATCTACCTACAACATGAGTTTGATTCCTATAAACTTTCTTTTTTCAGAAATCCATTAACAACCCTTCTTTATCTTACAAACATGAAAAATCTCTTCTTTGTATAACTATTCTAACATGGACAATATACGAACTTAGATTGCAATCATCAAATACTTGCCTCTAATGAAGACCTGATCCTTTGGAGTTGAATAACACAGGTGGTTCTCCCTTTTTTCGGCCAACTTTCGTTGGTGGTTGATGGTGGTGACCTTTGACCTTTGGTTCTCCTCCTTTCCAAGCAAGCTTCTCTCTTCCCGAGCAACCTTTCACTCTCTCTAGGCCGATGACTTCTCAATTTTGTGTAGAAGAGATGAAATGGACATACGTACATTAATCTCCATATACTTATTATAAGATAAAATCCAAAATCACTATTCATCTCCCTTATAAAAATAACCAAAATACCCTTTCGGGTTGTCTTTTCATTTTCAAATGACCCGAGATCGAAAACCAACATCCAAATAGACTTTTCAGACTATTTCAACCCTTTCGAATGCAATGACGCAGTCGAAACGACTATAAGGTTGATGTAAAAATAAGTTTCCTTTTTAATTTAACAAATTAGTCCCGACACGTCCCATACCGCGTCCGAGAAAAAAATCAAATAACTGAATTAATAACTCACCGCAATATCAATAACATCATAATCATATATTACCTAAGTATCTTTAAGTAATATACAAAATCATTCATTTTAATATCCACAATTCGGATAAAATCCAAAGAATTAATTAATAATAAAATCAATTTAATCCATAAATTTAAAATATAACCTATTTTAAAAGTCATTAAACTCACGGGGTATTACATAATTCCCCCCTTATAACAGAATTTTGTCCCGAAATTCGGAAGATAAATCATACTGGTAAGGTCAACTCTGAGTATAAATCTCACATCGCAAGTAATCTATGTCGTACCGCCCATGCAATACATAAAGGAAAATCCCCATTGATGTTATACGCAAAGCCTCACCATATAGTTCCAACTGAATCAAATTTAAACTATACCCAATCTTCCCTATACCATCCTCATGACAAAGTTTGGGAAAAATGATCCTCACAATTAAATCCAGAAGTCACCGCTACTTACTATTTCATAATTATGAAAACTACTACAATCTAACCATCGAGGACCCCCATACACCCTATCGTACAACTTTCATGATAAAATGGATATTATTACCCACATAATACTCAAATTTATCGTAAAGGTTATAAAATCATATCCTAAAGACCTAACTTACTTCGACTCCCAACATTTGTTAGTTTCATGCGTGGGGTGTCTCGCAAGCGAAATCCAAACAAGGAACACTTCCAATACACTACTACTTAACTTTGTCGGTCGTGGAGGTCCGTCAACTTTAAATACGTAATCGGGATAACCTCATACCCTCTTTCAAACAAATGCGGCCTGAACTCCCATCTCTATCCAGGAGCCATACCACTAAGCTCTTGTACCACACTCAGTCCTTACGCAATCAATAATGAGCTTAAACTCAGTCCTTGATGCTAAAAATGTAACCTTAAGGCTACCCTGGTGTTATATTCAATCACCCCTATTGGACCTATCCTTAGTCCTCATGCATACAAATTAGAATCCAACACATCAATCAAGGGACCGAAATCTCTCCCATTTAATTATCATAATTCTAATCAATTAAATCCCAATCACATTAATTCGATTCTTATCTAGGGCTCACTGATCTTCTCTAAGTTCCATTATATCCAATTAATAATCACCAAATATTTAGAAAAGGTTTGGGATAAGAAGTAGCATTAAAAGAAACAACTTCATAAATTCTGGGGAGGTCGATCGATCGAAGGTAGGGGGTCGATTGATCGATCGCCTAGATAACAACCAAGTTTTCTGCATTTCTTCTACTACAGGTTTCATCACTTTTAATCATTCAAACCTTCATATTAACTTCCCAAATTCCTTATAAACCTTACTACATGATATAGCAACATATGTGAATGATTTTTAATGCTCTAAACATCCTAGAATCATCAAGAGTTTGAATTAAAAGCATAAATCTATCCTCTTTTTCTAGAAAATTATATACATGATATCTTCAAGAACACGCCATAGATTCTCAGAATTTCTTCAACACATTTATGATTATTTCCTGGATTACTATCTACCTACAACATGAGTTTGATTCCTATAAACTTCCATTTTTCAGAAATCCATTAACAACTCTTCTTTATCTTCCAAACATGAAAAATCTCTTCTTTGTATAACTATTCTAACATGGACAATATACGAACTTAGACTGCAATCATCAAATACTTGCCTCTAATGAAGATCTGATCCTTTGGAGTTGAATAACACAAGTGGTTCTCCCTTTTTTCGGCCAACTTTCGTTGGTGGTTGATGGTGGTGACCTTTGACCTTTGGTTCTCCTCCTTTCCAAGCAAGCTTCTCTCTTCCCAAGAAACATTTCACTCTCTCTAGGAAGATGACTTGTCAATTTTGTGTAGAAGAGATGAAATGAACCTACGTACACTAATCTCCAAATACTTATAATAAGATAAAATCCAAAATCACTATTCATCTCCCTTATAAAATTAACCAAAATACCCTTTCGGGTTGTCTTTTCATTTTCAAATGACCCGAGACCCAAAACCAACATCCAAATAGACTTTTCTGACTATTTCAACCCTTTCGGATGCAACGATGCAGTCAAAACGACTATAAGGTTGATGTAAAGATAAGTTTCCTTTTTAATTTAACAAATTAGTCCCGACACGTCCCATACCTCGTCCGACTAAAAATTCAAATAACTGAATTAATAACTCACCGCAATATCAATAACATCTTAATTATATATTACCTACATATCTTTAAGTAATATACAAAATCATTCATTTTAATATCCACAATTCGGATAAAATCCAAAGAATTAATTAATAATAAAATCCAATAAATCCATAAATTTAAAAATATAACCTATTTTAAAAGTCATTAAAATCCTGGGGTATTACATACTTCCCCCTTATAACAGAATTTTGTCCCAAAATTCGGAAGATAAATCATACTGGTAAGGTCAACTCTGAGTATAAATCTCACATCGCAAGTAATCTATGTTGTACCGCCCATGCAATACATTAACGAAAATCCCCATTGATGTTATACGCAAAGCCTCACCATATAGTTCCAACTGAATCAAATTTAAACTATACCCAATCTTCCCAATACCATCCTCATTACAATGTTTGGGAATGATCCTCATAATTAAATCCTGAAGTCACAGCTACTTACTATTTCATAATTATGAATACTACTACAATCTAACCATCGAGGGCCCCCATACACCCTATCGTACAACTTTCATGATAAAATGGATATGATTGCCCACATAATACTCAAATTTATCGCAAAGGTTATAAACTCATATCTTAAAGACTTAACTTACTTCGACTCCCAACATTTGTTAGTTTCATGCGTGGGGTGTCTCGCAAGCGAAATCCAAACGAGGAACCCCTCCAATACACTACTACTTAATTTAATCGGTCGTGGAGGTCCGTCAACTTCAAATATGCAATCGGGATAACCTCATCCCCTCTTTCAACCAAATGTGGTCTGAACTCCCATCTCTATCCAGGAGCCATACCACTAAGCTCTTGTACTACACTCAGTCCTTGCGCAATCAATAATGAGCTTAAACTCAGTCCTTGATGCTCAAAATGTAACCCTAAGGCTACCCAGGTGTTATATTCAATCACCCCTATTGGACCTATCCTTAGTACTCATGCATACAAATTAGAATCCAACACATCAATCGAGCGACCAAAATCTCTGCCGTTTAATTATCATAATTCTAATCAATTAAATCTCAATCACATTAATTCGATTCTTTTCTAGGGCTCACTGATCTTCTCTAAGTTCCATTATATCCAATTGATAATCACCAGATATTTAGAAAAGGTTTGGGATAAGAAATAGCATTAAAATAAACAACTTCACAAATTTTGGGGAGGTCGATCGATCGAAGGCAGGGGGTCGATCGATCGATCGCCCAGATAACAACCCAGTTTTCTGCATTTCTTCTACTACGGGTTTCATCACTTTTAATCATTCAAACCTTCATATTAACTTCCCAAATTCCTTATAAACCTTACTACATGATATAGCAACATATGTGAATGATTTTTAATGCTCTAAACCTCCTAGAATCATCAAGAGTTTGAATTAAAAGCATATATCTTTCCTTTTTTTCCAGAAAATTATATACATGATATCTTCAAGAACACACCATAGATTCTCATAATTTCTTCAACACATTTATGATTATTTCCTGGATTACTATCTACCTACAACATGAGTTTGATTCCTATAAACTTCCATTTTTCAGAAATCCATTAACAACTCTTCTTTATCTTCCAAAAATGAAAAATCTCTTCTTTGTATAGCTATTCTAACATGGACAATATAAGAACTTAGATTGCAATCATCAAATACTTGCCTCTAATGAAGATCTGATCCTTTGGAGTTGAATAACGCAGGTGGTTCTCCCTCTTTTTGGCCAACTTCCGTTGGTGGTTAATGGTGGTGACCTTTGACCTTTGGTTCTCCTCCTTTCCAAGCAAGCTTCTCTCTTCCCAAGAAACCTTTCACTCTCTCTAGGAAGATGACTTGTCAATTTTGTGTAGAAGAGATGAAATGAACCTACGTACACTAATCACCAAATACTTATAATAAGATAAAATCCAAAATCACTATTCATCTCCCTTATAAAAATAACCAAAATACCCTTTTGGGTTGTCTTTTCATTTTCAAATGACCCGAGACCCAAAACCAACATCCAAATAGACTTTTCTGACTATTTCAACCCTTTTGGATGCAACGACGCAGTCGAAACGACTATAAGGTTGATGTAAAAATAAGTTTCCTTTTTAATTTAACAAATTAGTCCCGACACGTCCCATACCGCGTCCGACTAAAAATTCAAATAACTGAATTAATAACTCACCGCATTATCAATAACATCATAATCATATATTACCTAAATATCTTTAAGTAATATACAGAATCATTCATTTTAATATCCACAATTCGGATAAAATCCAAAGAATTAATTAATAATAAAATCCAATTAATCCATAAATTTAAAATATAACCTATTTTAAAAGTCATTAAAATCACGGGGTATTACACACCGTTTATGGATGAAGACTTAGGATGACCGAGTCACAAGATCATTCCATTTTACATGTGACTATTTGATAGTGTTTTGAGACAACAGGTCAATTCATCCTTGTGATTTATAATGTTTGGAGTCATTAAGATGTAATTAAGTGTTACTTCCTACATGTTTGACTCATGTTTCCTTTATTGCACACATGCACGGATTTGTTTGATTATTATTCTTGTCTTATCACATGTTGGTTGGGTATTTTCACTTCAATCTGTCCTTAAAACGAACCAAGCGCGGTACATTTTGATAAGGAAATTATGCATATAAAAACCGTTTTGTGAGTTTGTGTGATTGGACCTAAAAAATGGAGGAATTTTATTATTCGGGGTCCAAAGAGGTTTAAAAGAGCCCGAAAAAATTTAATGGCAATAAAATGAAATTCGTGCCAAATTATGGGCCATTTAGGTTTTTGCACCAATTCTCCAAAGTTTGAGAATTTAGTTTATTCACCTCTAAAAGAAAATATATGTGAGGGAGTTTGGTTAGAGATTTTATAACGGGTTTGCACATCCTTAAAAATCTTGAAAATGCGCTAAATAGTTTTGGACGTTATTGGTGTGGAAATCATTTGACTTTGATTTGTTGATTTGTATAAGACGATGTCATTTAAATTCAATAAATTTTTACACCTAAGGATACTTTTGATGTTCATTCGTTTGGAGTACACATATGCATCGTGCACATATGATTGATTGAGTTGATTTACCTATCGAATGTGTTCACACCCATTCATTTCGTTTCCATGACTTGGTTGTTTGAGTTTAAATCCATGGTGTGATTTTTTGTATCATATTTTTCAAAGTGGTATCTTATTTTGTATGAAAAATTGAAAAAATTCAAAAATAGTTTGTGAGATTTTTTGAGATATCCCTTTGCATGCGCGTAGCTTGATCTTTGCTTGCTATGCATTTTATCGTGACACTCTATGTTTTGATTTTTTCTTCTTATCTGTCTATTTTGGCACATCATAAAAGGGGGGGGGGGGGGGGGGAAGAATTATCATGTTATGGGGGCGTTTTTGCATTATGGGGGAGATTTGATTATTAATGCTTTATTCTTATATCATTTCAAACTCGATGCGTCATGAAGGTTTTTGCTTTTTCTCATGTGTGTAGGTATAAAATTGAAGATTGATATGTTGCACACCCTGATGAGAAAAGCTTTGAGATTTGATGAAGATGATTGAAGAACAGTTTTGAAGTCTTGTAAATTTATTCATGGGAGGGTAGATTTGTATAGGCAATTTGGTATTTGATAATTTGGATTTTTTATGTATGTACCGGCATAGACATAGGGGAAGATTTATAAGGACATATTTTCATAGGTCCGTTATCAATTTATTATGTCATATACCGCTACACCGTCGAAGAGAATTCAAGAGAAATCTACATCAAAGACGGATCCGAATTACTCAAGTTCTTCATCATTCAAGGCTCCGCGAAGTTTACTTTGTTAAGGTTATGTTTTAAATATCTTATCTTTTCACTTAGAACTTTTGGGAGATTTTCACAAAATATTTTCTAAGTGTTGGAGCGGAATTTTTCGTCAAAAAATTGAGAATGAGTATTTTTTCTAAGTTTTATAGCGGACCTCGATTTTGACGCCCAGGTCATTCGCGCGACATCAGCATCTCGTTCGAACGAGATTGGAAGTCGCGCGATGTCGTTTGAACGACATGCGTACTTCGTTCGAGCGACATATGCTTCTTGTTCGAATGAGCTCGAATTTCGACGCAGTGCGTTTTTGTATAAATACTCATTAAATGGTAACGTTTTCATTAAGAAGTCACAACGTTTTGACGAACAAAAAAACTGCAAAATCAAAATCCTTTTTGGCTTCTTCCTTTAGGGTTTTAATCCCTTTTTTGATTTACAATTCACAAAACTCCCATCTTGCTTTAGTGAATTATTTTGGTGTTCAAGAACACATCTTTGCCTTTGTTCATCTTTTATGGAGTGTGTCTATACACCGTATGGCTGCGTGTCATTAAGGATCTTGCTGCTTGAAGATTCTTTGCTGAAGATAGGACTGAGAGTCCTTGGAGGGTGCTGCGGGTATTCTCTTGCTGAGTTCAAGACTGCGAGTCTTTGTGGGTTGGCTGCGCGTTGATCCATTGCAAATTTCTCTATGTAATTGTAAGTTGTGATTTATATATTCGTAGTGAAATAAAGGTTTTACCCGAAAGGTTTTTTTTCCTGAAATCTGTGTCTCAGCATATTTGTTGTGTCGCATGCGTTATTTGCTTATGGTTTGTCACACGCACCATAGATGCATGTTTAAGGGCTGAATTAATAGACGCTAATTAAATAAGTGTGCCAAATTAGAAAGTTGCGAATTTAATCAATTATCACACAGTCGCACGCTTTTCAAAGTTATTTGAAATATTCCTAAAGTCCTCGCTCCTATAATTCTAAACTCCATGTTTGGGACATTTTATAAAATAAATATATTCGATACACTTCTATTTAAATAAGGTATTCTTTGGGGCATTAAATATAGTTTTGGAATTATAAAGGTGAATTTTGATAAGGTTTTATAAATAACTAAGGATGAGGGATATTTTTTACCATTTCGACGTCAAACGGAGGACATCATCGAAGGACATCATGATCATGAACTGGACGGGAGAACATTCGGTATACAAATAAGGGTGCAGTGGATTTGTGATCGAATGGATTACTAAATGCACAATGACAACATGCAGATTATGATGATTTTGTAATGATGAACACCCTATTTTAGTCATCCGGATGCCCAGATTCATCAAACGAATGATCGTTGAACAATTTGAATCCCTAAGACTTTATTAACAGGTCATTAGCTTAAATGGCTAACACATTTCCTATTAATGCGATCAAGCATATTAAGGAATGAGCAACATGGGAATACGTGTAGACGCTAGAGATGAATACGTGTCTTCCATAAATTTAAATCCCCTCAGCGTGTATGTTATGAATTAAGAAAGACTTTGTAAAGGCTGAGTATATAAAGCCTCTTGTAGTGTGGGATACAGTTAAGTTAACAAGATCTATATTCCTCTATAATTTTTGTTAATTCCCCAAAAGTAATAAAAGAGCATCCCCACCTCTTCACCCCTGCATGTAGGCCAAACCCGACTGAATCACGTAAATTTGACGTTTCATTATCCTCTTATTTACTTCACTGATTTTTCATTATAAATTACAAATTTATTGTGTTGTGTGTATGGATAGATTTCACCTTAACACAATTAGCGCCATCTGTGGGAACAATATTTTCCAAAGCCATGAACAAGAATCAAGTGACGCAGACCATCAATGGACTCAGAGAGAAACTTATAGAGATCTTTAGTTGTTTACCACCCACTCCGCCATCAGTATCAAACTAGAAGGTGCACATACTTTGAGATAATTTGATATCTCTTTCGAGGTTTGAGGAAAAATCTAAAAGTAAGGTGAGAGATGGGTACATCTCTGTTGTGATAACATATCGAAAGATATGTTTTTGAGGCTCATGCTCATGATAAGGACTCGGTATTGTGCCTATGTGCCCAAGAATACTTAGGATTAAAGCCTACGTAGTTCAATTATGTATACTATATATATATATATATATATATATATATATATATATATATGTGTGTGTGTGTGTGTGTGTGTGTGTGTGTGTGTGTGTGTGTGTGTGTGTGTGTGTGTGCGCGCGCGTGTGTGTTTTTACATTTGTATAAGGGTGCAAAAGAGGTCATAACTTTGAGATAGTTTTATACCTCATTCATAGTACGTATGAGAGGTGAGAGATGGATGCATCTCCATGGGGACAATACACCAACATATATTTTGTCGTGGCTTGTGCTCACGAGAAGGAAACGGTATTGCACCCACGTACTCATATAACCATGAGATCAAAGCCTATGTAGTTTGATTATTTACATGTTCTAATGTGATACGTGTGCAAGTATAGGAACTGATTTGGGAGGGAGAGAAATGATTTGTATCATAGAGGGTAGCTTTGATGGAGGTTCAGAATGGGGGTCGACCCGAAGTTTCTGAGAAATACATCCATCATCTATTGGGCGATCATTGACTCGAAGGCGTTGTTAAACCTTCAAAACAATTTGGTGGTGTAATGCTAAGGATGTCATGTTCTAAACATCCTTGGCTATTGAGGGGTAGGAAGGGTGTTTGGACTAAGTATGGATGCATCCTTTAGAAATAACATGGAAAGTTACATTTTATGAGGCTTATAATTCACGAGTTTAGTTTGTTATAGTACTTAGGAGACTTAGAATCAAATCCAATGTAGTTCCAATGTACGAGACATATTTATGGGGGTAGGCGACGGGATACGAGGTATACAATATATAACATTACAGTATTTATGGAGCCTAGTCCTTAATATAGCATTGCCACTGTGTTAGATTGATCTATTTATATGTTAAAAAAACGTTAATCAAAAGCCGATGTTTGACAAGTATTAAATACCAAAATACATATTTGGGGTTCCATCGTGGTGACGAGCTTTATTCATTTGGGGAAGCGGTGGGAGTAAAAGAATTCTAGACTTTAGCTCATGTAAAGTTTCAGATTGACTCAGCTCACTGACACATTCCTTAATAACGGTTTGGAAAAGTATTTTCCTGAGAAAGATTTCGAAAAGTATGTTTTCATGTTTGTATATAGTCATTATGGCATTTGATTAACATATATGTAACATATGATCAGGCCAAGTAAACTAATAGAGGTTTTGAGTTAAAAAATAGATTTGAAAATCTAAATGCTGTAAAGTGTATACACATTCCTCTAAATGAGGTCCGGGATAAAAGAGATAAATATACATGGACAGTTTATCACAATATATATGTGGGGTGTTTGACCCAATATTTAGGCAAAGTTCCCTTACCCTTGTATAATGAATATAATGTTTCCCAAGGGAATGTACCCACTTGAGATTCCCAAGGTGGGTAGAGATCCATTTAGTTTGGAAAAGCTTCGTATAGAAGTGTCGAATTTAGCGAAATGAGTGGAGAGGTTCGACTCTGTTTTTCTTTCGAAGATGATTTTTTCGTTGTAAGAACCTCTTTCAGAATTAAAGAGACTTTTCTTAAGTATGAACTTCATTTAAGACTTTTTTAAGAAACAATCTTGAGTATCTTGAGCGCACGAGATCAAAAAGCTTGAAAATTAAATCAAGATTGGGTTTTGTGGTGATTTTGAAGGTTGGTGGGGACCTCTATCTATAAGGTTTGATTCGGGGACTTTGACCGAACGGTTAATGGTCTTGGATGGTAAGTCTGAGGAGGGGTGTCACATGGACGGCTGGCAAGATATTTGGTTGGATTTGGTCATCATTACCATAGGGGGGATGACCGAACGATAGAAGGTGCCTTTAACCGAACGATTAAAGATCCTAGTAAGAGTTTTTTTTTGAAATTTTATGCCTTTAAAATGGGTCCTTGCAGGTTTTATTTATGGGGGTTTGGTCCTTTTGGCTTCCTTTTGGCGTAGCTTACCTTTTGTATTTTAGTGGGCCTGCACATGAATCAGGCAGAGGAGGCATAGGGGATGATGAAGCACCAGCGATGAAAGACATACTAGTGGAAGTGCAGCCTTGGCCATAGGTATTCGTTTCGAAGCCCATAGGGTACCAATGTGTGGCCCCCATGATGATGTTTGTGTAGGGGTAGTGTGGGAGGTGGGATGCTACGGCGCCTGAGGTGTGGGTGGCTTATAATCCTCCCCCACTACCGAAAAAGGAGGACATATAGGTACTTTATTAAGAGTGTGAGAGCCATCGATTTCTGGGGGAGAGTCCTTAGGATGATCCACGTGTAAATTCTTTGACTTTTATATTTTATCGCATATTATTTATGTTTTGTTTAGTTTTTATTTTTATCATTTTTCCCTATGCTTGACCTGGTGATGATATTTTTCACATGTTTGGGGTTTTAAAATGTCGTAACTGGATATTTTTTATTCTTCCCAAACTAATAACAAGGAACAATAATAATATTAATAAGAAATAAGTATGATGTAGGATAACATGGGGTGGGTATTATAGGGCGGGTAAACGAGGGGTAACTAGGGAGTGGAAGGGGTAGAAGGGGAGGGGTGTTTGAATTTTAGTATAATAAAATGAATTTAAATATATAATGATAAAATCAACTTGATAATAATAAAGACAAGAAAAGGGAAATGGAAAAATAATAGTGAAAAGTGTATGACGAATATAAAAATTATTCATCAGTATGGCATGAGGATACAACCTATACTAAACAAATAAATCGAAAAGAGGAGACCATAATGACGAATCGGACTCATGTGTCATATGCATATATCTCTATGATAATATATAGGGGTTTCCTGGTCACCTCACGATGGGTCATTCTTCCTGATTAGTGGGATCCAAATGTAGAGAGATTAAGTGTGAATATATTGTGACCCAAACACTGAGAAAGAGAAATCTCTTGGGGGTTTCTAGTCACCTCATGACTGTTTATCCATCCTGGTTAGCAACAATCGAGGGTAAGGAGATTAAATGTGAATAGATTGTGACCCAAACACTGGGAAGGAGAAAGTTCGGGTAGATTTCCTTGTCACCTCATAATTGGTTATCCATATTAATTAGCGACAACTGAGGGTTAGGGGATTAAGTGTGAACATGTTGTCACCCAAACATCGGGGGGGGGGGGGGGTAAAGCTCTTGGGAGGAGGGGTTATGATTAACTCATAACTAGTTATTCTTCATGGTTTGCGGGAACCAAGGGCAGGGAGATTAAATGTGAGTATATTGTGGCCCAAAAACTGGGAGGGAGAAAGCACTAGGGGGTTTCTTGATTACCCCACGACTGGTCATTCTTTCTGATTAATGAGAACCGAGGGTAGGGAGATTAAACGTGAGTGTATTGTGACCCAAACACCGAGATAGAGAAAACTCCCAGGGTTCCCTGATCACCTCTTGACGAGTTATCCTTTCTGGTTAGTAGGAATAAAGGGTATTAAGATTAAATGTGAGTATATTTATGATCGAAACACAACGAAGGATAAAGATCCATGGGTTTCTTGATCATCTCATAACTTGTTATCCTTTTTAGTTAGCGGGAACCGAGGTTATAAACATTAAATGTGAGTATATCATGACCCAAACACAAGGATGAAAAAAGATCTAGGGGTTTTCCTGATCACCTCACAACTGGTTATCCTTCCTAGTTAATGGGAATAGAGGGTAGGGGGTTAAATGTGAGCATGGGTTGGCCTAAACACCGGGAGGGAGAAAGCTCTTGGGGTGTCTTGATCATCTCACGACTAGTCATCTTTCTTGATTAGCGGGAACCGAGAGTAGGGATATTAAGTATGGGTAGATTATAACCCAAATACTAGGAAGGATAAATCTCTAGGAGTTTTCCTAATCACCTTAAGATTGGTTATCCTTATTGATTAGTGAGGGTCGAGGGTAGGGAGATTATGTGTGAGTATATTGTGATCCAAACCCCAAGAGGGAGAAAGATCAGAGGGTGTTTCCAGATCACCACATGACTGGTTATCCTTACTTTTTAGAGAGAACAAGGGATATAGATATTAAGTGTGAGTATATTATGAACTAAACTCCTAATAATATAAAGAGTACCTTTTTCATTTTAGTGACTTATTTTGTGTCTTATGTTTTCTTCTTTCCAGCCTGGAGGGAGCACTTGAGTTCAGGGTTCTGTGGCACCTTTGTCCAGGGTTTCAGTGAGGCCTATCATCGTTCATGCTTTTATATATGCCATTGGATTTAACGTGTTGATGGATTACATCACTAATATGTCTTTTAGAAGGAACTATCTCATTATAGTGTCCCTAGGGGAGCGTTGGTGGGATACTACCAATATATTTCATTTTGCGGTGAGGGAGATAACCACGGATTCCTTGGATTTCTATGTCTTCACGGAACTCCCTTTTACTAGAGTGCCCCTAGTGGTAAATAGGACCCTGATAATTTCCACTAAGGGTCTGAGGGAGGCTTTGGATATACTGGTACATGTTAGTCCGGGGAGTATCTTAACGTCAGTTCTTTAACTACTTACTTAAAGGAGGAAACGCAGGAACCGGGACTCGATGTGCTGGAAATGAGACTAAATGCTCGAAGATTGTTATTATTTGATATTATATTTCTCTTCGTGTCAGGTGGATTGAGTGGGATCCATTTATGGTTGTTTCCATTTTTGATAGACTTCTCCCAAATTTCGGGATATGCGTGGGGATGGATGGGGATGGCAAAGATGTACCAGTACATATCCCTTTATTTAAGATATCATATAACTTTTTTTTATAGATTTTGTGTACTCGTGGTAGGTATGTGTTTATTTTAATTTTATTCCTTTTTGTTTATTCTAGTTATAGGTCATTTTTTTATGTTTCTTATGTCGTATTTTTCTTCTGAGTAGATGTGGTATTTTTCTTATGTGGACACATATTTTAAGCATCCCTAGGTCAAAGTGATGATGAATTATTTCCCCCCTCTTTAGACGGTATGCACTAGGGAATCTGAGGGCGTGGTAATCCATGCTATTAGGGGCAACCAGGGCACTCCTCAATGGGATGATCATTGAGATTGTAAGTATTTTGGATCCTTTGATTCTCATTACTTGCCTTTTCTTTACTCTTAATATTTAAATGCTTTTACTAACTCATTTTGTTTCTTGATGCTTTTTTCCTTTTGGAACCTTAGGGTGTCATAGTTCAGGAGCTATCTGTACGAAGGTCCTTATTAGTGGAGACATATGGAGACCTCTTTTTTAGGAGATAGGGTTAGTCTCTACTATATGTGGGATTTCCTGGTCAGAGTGTCATTCTACCTCCCTATTATATGAGACATATAGAGGGGTTGTCCGAGGTAGATCAATAAATATTTGTGAAGGATGTGCCTACCTTTGGCCTTCTTATGGAGGATTTGGACTACCAGGGCTTTCTAAAGAGATGCATTATGATGATCACTCTTCTCGTGCTTAAGGAGGTTTTGTTGGTCCGAGATGGGGTGGTTCTACCAAAAGACGTCTCTAAGGTAACGAAAAAAGTACCAATAGCTCTAATGGGTGAGCCGAGAGTGGTAGGTGGGGATCAACCAACTCCCGAGGTCATGTAGGAGGGAACATATATGGGGCATGAGGGTGGTGTTGGGGTTTAGGGGTGGTTCCTAAGGAGGAGGTTGGGGTTAGAGGGTAATTCCTGAGGGAGGTATTAGAGCCCATGGGTGGTTCTTGGGTGGGATGTTGGGGTTTTGTACATACTTATGGGGGATCTTTACCACTAACATCATTGGATTTTCTCAGGTCAATGGGTGTGGATTTTTTATTGGGATCGGATGTAGTTGGCATGTCGGAGCATGCTCAGGGAGTTTAAAGACCCTTTATTTCATGCAATTCATGAGTTTTGAGGGGTTGCCTCCGGTGTCGGGGAAGGATGGTGTATCCCAGGGGAAGGATGAGACAAAGGAAGTTATCGTAACCTGTATTGTAACCTTAGATTATAGGGTGAAGGAGATAGAGTGGGAGGTGTTGTAACTGCATCAGGTGGAGTTATCACTTGTAGGGGTACCAACTAGGAGGGTGATCATCCCCATCCTACTGTTTGATATAGATTTCATGGAGTTGGGTTCCCCAACTAGGTTTCCCCTTCGCATGTCGACCCTTCACCTACTTTAATTGGCTTTAGGATTCAGAACGTATATAGGAAGAGAGGGTGCGAGTCTCTTTCCTTTTTTCCTTATGCTTTACATTCTTTTAAGGTCTTGGTTTCCTTTCCTACTTTATTTATACCAATGGCTTCGTTGCTTTGGTATTTTCAGGATGTGGTGGTTTCAATGTCCATTTTACAGATGAATATGAATTTTTAGTCATTGATATACCATGAACTGGATCATTCTATGACACATCCCAACCTTTCCTTACGTACTAGTGGTAGTTCTAGTAATATGATAATATTACATCACATTTAATAAATGTTTATTACAATCAAACTGTATTTAAACATAGTGACTAAGCACTTTATTCATTACATTAATACACCCGTTGCGCAAAACTTAACAAAACAAAAAGAAATAAGTTATATTATATATTATTTATAAGCACCCAAAAGTGTTTACATAACCCAAATGGACGATTTTTAATTACTAATCTCGACAAAATGGGTCTTATCATATGTCTATTTTATAGGTCAAATGCCCCATTGCTAAGTTCAAATGCTCAAATAAAGGCAAAATGCGGCTAAAAAGTGCTAAACCTAACTCCCGTAGCCTTACCATGTCCTCGAACCTAAGCTTAAACCGAGTCCAGACCTATCCCGAGCCTTGTGTGTGTCTAGTTTGTATTTTTATTATTTTTTAGATTTTTATTTTGAGTCATTTTTAATTTTTAGGATTTATTTTAGATTTTATTTAGAATTTTGTATATATTTTTTTAGGATTTATTTGTGTCGGCTGATTTTAATAGTTCTTTAGGTATAAGTTCTATTTTTCATTTTTTTATTTTTATTTTATTTTATCTTATTTTTATTAGGATAAGTTTTTAGGAATTTATTTTTCTTGATTTATTAGATTTTTCATTTTCTTTAGTTTTATTTTATTTAGTTAGGACTTTAGTTTTTAGTTTTAATAGATTTTTATTTTTAATTTTTATTTCTTTTTATTTGAGTCTTTTATTAATTGATTAGGAATTTAATTTTTAGTTTTCATAGATTTTATTTTAGTTTTATTCTAGGTTAGTCTTATTTATTTATATTAGTCTTATTAAATTAGAATATTAATATTTAGTTTTTTAGTTTTATTTTTTGTAATTTTTACTTTGTTTTACTTTTAGGTACAAACTAACACATACACACACACACAAAAACCCACTCACACACACATTCCCACCTACACCTCCATACCATATACACCCCTACACTAAATCATCTTTCCAACCAGTTTTACTATTCACCTTATTCTTCCATTCATTTCTCTCTCTCCTACCTCCAAATTCAACCATCCACACCACTATAATTCCTAAACCCATCTCACCACTTAACCTGACAAAACCTATAACAATTAAACCTGGAACCAACTTCAATCGAGCCTCCGTCCATCATAACCCCTTACCCAAGTTATGATCTACATCGAAACTTAGCCCCCTCTCTTCAACCCGGTTCGAAACCCGTTGACCCACTTCGGGCGATCCAAACATGCTGCTAAACCCAACAGCTTTGACCCATTCCCTATAGCCATTAACCACTAACACCTCCGATTATTACCCCTTTCCCCTATTTGAGTTGCCTAAACCCGTCGAATAGCCCTTAAACCTGGATGCCTGGAGCAATAACCCGACCCCCTTGACAGCCATGTCAACCCTCGGACCTCCTTTACTCGAAATCAAACCCAAGCCAAATACCCATTTCCCATTCTCCGAAGACTTGTCCGATTTTTGCCATCTGTTAAAACAAACTAAAGTTAAAAACTCACATGTGATTTTAAAACCTCTATACCCATTTTTCCAAACTACCCTCATGAGCAAATCAGATTTTTTTCCTCACCTATTACATATGCACTCTTATCTCTTCCTAAATTTCCCCCACTCAGACATTTCATTCTCATTCACATTTAGACTCCCAAATTGCCCCTATCTCCATGTCCACACTATTTAAGAAGAGAAGACCCATTTTGAAGAAGCTAGAAAAGAGATAATTCTAGAGACTTGAGAGATGAACACTTTTTTTAGTTTAGTTTTTTTTAGTGTAGTTTTTATTTTCTTTCTCTAGAGATTGGTGTGAAATAAAATTATTGAGAGATTTAATTGAGTGATGTATTGAATTAGAAAATTATTTGGAACCTCAAATTGGATGGATGATACTCAAATTCAATGAAGAATTAGAGTTCAATTTTACAAATCAAGGAGACTTGTTTGAAGATTTGTTCTCTCATCTCTTATACTTTATTTTTTTGCCTTCAATTACTTGATTAGTATGTTTTATCTTAATGTTAGGCTAAATTTCCTTTCAAGGGGTGGGATGAACCCTTATTTCTGTTATTCTAATTAATTAGTTTGTTTATTTGAAATTCTTTTTTGAATGTTAATTTTGATCCTTCACCCTTCAATTTACGCCTTCAGAGAGGGTAAATAATTTTCGAGAGAAAATTGATATTCAATATATAATACCCATTTTAGAATCGAACCAGAGATAGTGGTTTCTCAACTGAGGTATTATTTCTTCAATTTCAACTCTTTAAATTTTATTTTCTAAGATTTATATGAATTTTAATGAATCGATCGTAGCGGATGATTTATTAAAAGGAATATAGATCTAATTTCTAGAGTTGTTAGGGGTTTGAACTTAATTTTCTAAAAGGTTAATGTTAAAATTGCATTTGTGATGAGAGTTAACTTGAAATTTAACATTAATTTGGGAGATTTCAAATTAACTAATTAATTAGTTATATTAACTAGAATATGTGGTGTAGTCCCAAACCGTGATTATTCCCACATTTATTTCCTCACTTTATCTTATTTTTTTTACATTTTATTTAGTTATATTTCAGTTATTTTTCATCACACTTTTTAGTTAGTCTTTAGAACTTTGATTCAATTTAGTCTTATTTCACCCCCATCTTAAAAATTGTTTTAATATTAAAAAAGCTAAAAAAATAGAAAAGTAAAAAGTCTAAAAAGAAATTAAATAAAAATGGATTACATCTTTCCTCTTTTATGTGTTTCATCCTTATATTAGGATTGACACCCGTACTTACCTCTACACTCTAGTTTATTATATTTTTGTAGGTATTTGAAGGTTTTAATTAACTTGTCTTGACGACAACGACAATCATATACCGTAAAAAAGCAAAGTTATCAATTATCCTGGTGATTTTGCCTGCCTTGATAATGATTTTCCATATGTATGTAACTGATAGGGAGACACATGATGATGTAAAAAAATTCTCGGGGTTAGGGGGAATTTTGCATTCCTTACACCGGGGGTCCATCTCGAAAGAAAAAAATAAGCAAAAAGTGTTGCCAAGTAGATAATTCTAAATCTATAAAAATCGAGTAACTGATAGTAAAAGAAATCGAGATAAAAAGTAATAATAATCCTTCTAAAGCAATATAAACAAGCAGTATGATGGTATAACTACAATTAAAAGTATCAAGTTAAGAACGAAAAGGTTGTAGATGGTTCCTAAAATAAGATAACCTACAATTATCTATTAAAGAGGTCTAAGATTAATAGCAATATAAATAGAAAATCAATCCAAAACCTTTGTGTGACACCCCGTCCAATTAAATACCGGGTGGTCAGTTCTTTATAAATTTAAAACAGAGTATCCAGTTGGTTCATTCTTAGCATTATTGTCGAAAAACAAATTTCTTATTAACCACCCAATAATTAATCTAGTGTCAAAACATTTTCCCCATTAGTAAAAGTTATTTAATTTAAATCATTAAACACATCCAACATTTTACACGAACAAATGAATAATGAATAAAACACTATCTGACTGAAAGTAAAGAAACTGGAAGAATCGTCCTAGTTACATAAAAATACAAACCATAAAACGTAATAATACTAAATCCGATTGAATACTGAATATGTAAATGAAATGTGTACAATGTCTCTATGACATACAATAATGAGAATGGGCAATACCTTCCCTGACTAGAAATTCTAAATAGTGGAACTGAGATGATAGAAGTGGAAGCATCTAAATATGAGGACCTACAACTCCCACAATAGCTGCAGCACGTCAAATGGTCCGAAAGTCTAAACTTAGTGTCCATGTGGCTGGACACCTAAAATAAAATACAACAAGAGAAAATAGATTTTTGCAAAAGACGGGTCAGAGCCGGAGTGTAAAATTTTTTAAAACAATTTTACAAGTATTTAAAAATTGCAGTAAAGAAAATACTACGTGCATGTTAGCTTTTCGAGCACTCACTTGAGATTATCACCTCTCAACTAATGTGCACGCCTAATGCACCTCTAAACCCATTATAATTATTTCATCATAATGGAACTGAGCAATAACCCGTGTTTCCCAACTATAATTATTATTAAACATTTATGCATTTACTACCCCAAGTAAAGTTTCACATTAAGATTATGTGTTTACAATAATAGATTCAATTTCAGTAACAATATCATCTACATATTCACACGATAGATTATATCAAAAGTATTTATTTTTCCATTACACTATTATGAATAAATACTAATACAACACCCCTAGACTCATTTGCGGTGCACACATACTCTGCTATAAAGTCTCGATACATCTCATACTGAATAAGAACAATGGGTTCATAATCTCCCACGAACCATAAATTATAAATCACACATATTGAAGGCGAACATAGTTCCAAGCCTATGGGCTACGCACATATCTACGCACCCATATGACCGCCATCACTATCATTCTCACAGATAGCCCGTACCTAGGTTCCATGCTCTGAGGTACAAGTCAAATATCCCCCCGAAGGCTCCTCAAGATAGGACTATCCCCTTTTTAAAACCTCCCGCGATAGTAAGTATGGTGAGAATGTCATACACATAATAAATATCAGTATAGGCATTCACGCAACCCATCAAGTTCATTAGGTATACACACAACCCAAACATTTAATTTATATGTAATATTACTCTCGTTACTACTTGCATTATACTTACTAACTTACAAATACTCTCTCTCGTAATCCTCAATGATAATTCACCGCTCTAAATAACCTAAAGTTTTCCCAAATAAATTTTAATATTTTTGCACCACCTTGAAATTCAGTTTACAGTATTCAATCTCACTTGAATTAACCATGTCGCACAAATTGGAAATCAAAAGAAATTCCCAGAAAATTAGACATGTCGTTCGAACCAGGACTGATCTCATTTGAACGAGACAACGGGTTATTTGAATGACCTGTTCTCGTGACTGGTCATCTCGTTAGAACGATATCCAATCTCGTTCGAACGAGATGATACAGTCTCAACCCCATACTCAACCTGCTTCATTTTTCAACTATTAACACCCTAAAAACATCTACCATTTACTCCCCAACTCCCAGCAATCAATTGCAAACACAATTCAACATATAAGGACGATTTCTAACAACTTAGAATCATTAAATCCTTGATAAATAACCCTAAATTTCGAATCCCCAAATTCATATAAATTGGAACCCTAGTTCACCAGTACTTAATTTAAGCATTCTAATCCCAGATTTACTCATCAATTTCACCATAAATTCTTGGATAATCATCTAACTACATGAAAAAATCAATTTCATATTAGTTCAGTCCTAATTTATGCATTCAATCGTCGCTGTTCATCAAAGTCCCATAAAATTCAAGGGTGTTTATCAACTACACTAACATGAATATGATTATTGCTAAAAAAAAGCAAGGATTAAACACTTGCCTCATGAAATAAGTTCTTATCCATTTATGTCGTTGGTATGGTTACGATCCTCATTCTCCGATCTACACAATGATCGTCTCGGTGGTGGAAAAGGTGCACTCGTGGTGGCTCTTCCCTAGAACTTCTCTTCCTCTTCTCCTCTTTTTGGTCTCTCTTTGTGTCTCACTTTCTCATGGATGATAACCTATTCTAACCCACATAGGAGACCTTTTATTTCTCTAATTTTATTCCTTTATTTTACTTCAAAAATATGAATTACCAAAACGCCCTCCCGATATGTCGGTTCGGCCTAAAACTGCCTCGAAACCCAAACTAAACCCCCGGATAAACTTTTCTGACTATATCGACCCTTCCAGACACAATGGGGCACTCTAAACGATCGTATGTGCTACTTATAAATATTTTACTTTTTATTCCGTTAATTTAGTCCCGACATGACTGACACGCGCGTCCCAACTTAATTACCGTAATTGTCGTATTTCTCACTCGTGATAATTTTCATAAATTCTCAATCATATTTACAATCATATATTACTTTATTTGATCCATAATATTCAATATAATTCTCATCAATAAATAACAACCCGTATCTCCCTAGTTAATATTTATTTTAATACGGATTAATTATCAATTAAATCCCATTTTTAATTTAATTAATCCAACATTAAAAATCGTTAAAAATACGGGGTGTTACACTTTGGAGATAATCAATCCAAAAGCTTTGGATATAATATAATAGTTCTCAGCCCAAATTTTGAATAATGGCATCTATATGGTAAGCAAAACAAGGCACACCACACCCTGAGTCCTATAGTCCAAATAACACTGTCGCGGGTAGAATTGTTGTTTATTCCTTGGTTATAATGTATGCTATATAAAAGCAGGTTCAATGAAATTAGATTAAATTGAAATCATTGGTTCAAAATTAACATAGTGTTTTTAAAATAGAATCAATTTTGACGTATTCTGAACAACATAAATGGGTTTATATATGACAATGAGATATCTGGGAAACAATTAGCGTAATTAAGAGAATTACGCAATATAATACTCAAAATATAATCTACTACTTGGATATGGGCTTTGGTTTTTAGTTCAAGTTATCGCGTTAATGCTGTGGTTCGGGATGGTATGAAATTTAGAAAAGAAATAAGTAAGGCTTTCTATGTTGAAAATACTAATGTCATACAAAGTTATATCGCGTATTGAAAATAACCTTTTGGGTTTAATTTGAAATTTTTTATTTTGTTTAATTATTTAAATTTATAAAGATATTTTAAATGGGGTGTAATTGACCTTTTTATCCCTAATGTTATCAAAAACTTATACGTGAAGTTTGGGGTTAAAATTCATAAGTTGAAAAAATTGAAACATTTATGTACAAAAGAAATTTAAGGATTTTAAGTCATATTTATTAGGTTTCTTCGAATTTGATTTCAGGTTGACCAAAAAGTGTGATGTAATATACTTTTTTGACTAGAAAATTAAAATAAATTATCGAAAAAAAATTCAGGATTTTTTTATTTGGCATGTGAAATCAAATATTTCACTTGCTGTTGTTGGCTTCTCTCGAGCGCAGGCTAACCATTGCATATTAAACCTCTTGCAATTTTGACTTAGTGTTTTTAAACTTTGACTCCCAATCAAATCCTGTAGATAACGCCATTTTAGTTTATTCTAAATCCATTCTTCTTAATTTTTCACGAGGAATCCAAAAATATTACTTTTAGAGATTGAGGTTAAATGTCGCCTTATCTCCAATTTCTGTAAAAAGATTAAAATTATGATTTGATATTTGTGGTTTATTGGGTATATTTGAGTCATGACATAGATACATAGGTTGGTCTCTGGGAGATTTTAAAGTAGTACGATTTTGGTTTGGGGTGTTAATTCAGTGTAGAAAGAGAATTTCGATTCTGTAAATGTGTATGCCGTAAATGGAAATATTCAATTTCGGGTATTTAAATATATTACACTCGAATTGATCATTTCGACTAAGTTCCTATGGATAAAAGATCAAACTTTCCCACTTTAAAACTGGTTCAAGGTGAGGAATGCATAATTCGCCATTGATGCTTAAGATTTGATGGTTATTTCTGATTTTTAATCCTGTTTAGTGCCAAACTTACATAAATTCTTACTTGTAAAAGCTAAAATTGATCATAGAGTGCATAAATAGTATAGAATTAAAAAAAACTAAGTTTGATACATAAAATATAAAGATACCCAAGGTCTAAAAAAAATTTAGCTTGATTTTGGATAACAAACATGTACTTTGTATAGAGGTTATGGGGGCTTTTATGGGGTAGATGATGGGTAGTTGATTAACTACTTTGAAAGTGGATTTCAGAAAAGATTTGGAAGAGGTTAAGTTTGTGAAAAATTAGGTAACATGTGATTCCATATGGATCCTCATGTGTTAAGGCCTAGGTGGATACCTAAGTGTCCTACAAGTCAGTAAGGGGGTTTGTGTAATATTTTTGGTTTAAGTATCAGGTAATATGTAAATTAAGTTGAAGAATATAGGCCTTTTATATATTTTAAAAAGTTTGAGGGGTTGAAATGGTAACTTATAAAGTTAACTCAAGGTATTTAGAGTAATTTTTCATATTTATAAAATTGTGTATATAAATAAATTTGGGGTTTGGGGGTTGGTTTATAGGTTTAAACAAGATTTTGAATGTTCTAGGGTTACTTATAGAATTATTATAACTTAAGGATATTCTTTGTAATTTATAATTTCTTTGGTGTATGGTTAATTAATAAATAACTTTTAATCCCTCACCTATTGCTATAGGACATTTTTGCTTGGTTAGTAGCGGGGAATCCTATGTATATTAGTAAGCGAACGGGGTTGTAATCTAGTGGTATTTTCAGGTCATTACAATATTCCTACTAAAAAACAAATTTCGTACTCAAGATTACTTTCAAATAGTTCAGGGTAACATTGTTTCATTGCAGTTTCCCAAGTGGCTTCTTCAGCTCCATGATTCCACCAAACAAGCTTGACTAACCGAATGTTTTTATTGCAAACTGAAAGTCTAATATCTTGATGGGTTTTTCTTCAAAGTCATGACTAGATTGTATGGATATTCCTTCTGAGGTCATGATATGGTTGGAATATGGTATGTATTTTTGTAATTGTGTTATGTGAAATACGTCGTGTATCTTTGAAAATTCAGCGGGTAGTTTTAAACGATAAGCTATTGGCCCTATCCGTTCTGTGACTTCAAAGGGTTCTACATATTGTGTTGCTAATTTTCCCTTTCTTATGAATCGTATGATTCCCTTTCTTCGTGATAGTTTTAAAAATACTTGATCCTTGCCCTAAGATTATAAAGATTTCCTTCGATGATCTCCATAACTCTTTTGTCTATTTTGTGCTTCCTGCAATCTTTCTTTAATCAGGCTTATCTTTTCAGTGGTTTCTTCCATTATTTCAGCTTCAAAGATACTATTTTCTTTAGATTCATTCCAACATAATGAAGAGCAATATGATCTTACCTAAAATTCTTTGTAAGGAGAGGTCTGGATGCTGGCGTGGTGATAAGTCACTTTTATTGAATTTCTAACCCCGTTAATTTGTACATTATAGCATTCTCGTACATGTTACTCCCAATTCTTATGCTCATTTATTGACTAACCCCCATTTTGGTCATATATATATATATATATATTATGTGTGCCTTATTTGAGCTTTTATAGGTCTCGGGAATGCAAGTTGTGAAGTTTGGATAAGTTTTGAAAAAGTTTCATTGATAGTTGCATCTTCGGGTGCATTTTAGTAAATTTTTCATTCGGGTTTTGGTCCCTCTCTATTCATAGAAGTTGTATCCCTCCTTCTCATATTTGTGTGGACTTCGACGATGCATGAATATGATCTAGAACGAATAATTTACAGACGATTTGATAAAAGTTGGGGAAAATAAAGCTAAATGAAAGCAACCCCATTTTGAAAGAAGGTTCGAATCAATTCGGCCCTTGCCGAATCAATTCGGTTGTTACCAATACATCATCTTCCCTCATGCGAATCGATTTGGACTACTCTGAATTGATTCGATTTTGTAATTTTTTTGATTTTGTTTCCTTATTATTTTATGAGTTTACTTGATGTTTGTGGGTACGAGACGACACTTGTCTTCTAGGGTTAGTCACATAGGGGTTTAACGATTTACTGCATATGCTAAATGCAATCGTTTGCCCGCGAAAGTGGCATTTTCTTTCTTTGTATCTCTTGTTATGATTTTGTTGATGGCCCTTATTTCTTCATACTTCATTGCTCGGGACTGACTAGCAATGTATAAGTTAGGGGGTGTGATAGGTCACTTTTATTGTATTTCTAACCCCGTTAATTTGTACATTCTATCATTCTCGTACATGTTATTCCCCGTTATTATGCTCATTTATTGACTAATCCCCATTTTGGTCATATATATATATATATATATATATATATATATATATATATATATATATATATTGTGTGTGCCTTATTTGAGCTTTTATAGGTCTCAGGAATATAAGTTATGAAATTTGGATAAGTTCCGAAAAAGTTTCGTTGATAGTTTCATCTTCAGGGGTATTTTAGTAAATTCAGCATTCTTCACGTGGCCTCCAAGGTTGTATGAATTCGATCTAGAAATAAGAAGTTATGGACGATTCGGTAAAACTTGCAGAAAATAAAGCCAAATGAAAGCAACCCCATTTTGAAAGAAGGTCCGAATTGATTCGCTTGTTACCATTACATCACCTTTCCTCATGCGAATCGATTTGGACTCCTCCGAATCGATTCAGTTTCACAGATTTTTTGATTTTGTTTCCTTATTACTAGTTTTCCATTTTGGATAGATTTTTTTTTGTTTTTATCCTTATTTTTTCCTTCATTTGAGGAGATAGTTAGTTTTGGATAGTTTACTTGGGATATTTGTTGGATAGATAGAAAGACTCTCTTCTCTCTCCTAGGTTAAGAGTATTGTTGTTGCTCTTCCTACTTGTAAAGACTTGAATTATCACAAGTTAGTTGTTAATTAATGCAAGCTTTGTTCATTATATCCACATCTACTTGTATTCCTTAGCTTTAAATTTCTTTTATTACCCTATCTTGTATTATTTTTTGTTTACACTTGATGTTTAGATTAAATATGTGGTTCATTTGCATGTGTAGCCTAGTTCCTAGTATGAGTAGCTAAATTTAAGGTTGAGGATCATAATCCCACCTAGGATGCTTGAACTTCATATTTAGGGTTTGGTTTATAATTGTTCTAATTGAACTTCATGTGTTGGTATTGGAGTATCCTAGTCTCTTAACTTCCCTTGTCATGCAAGAGGTAGCATTTGAAGCTTTACTACAACCCCAACCCATTTTAGCAATAGCTAATTAACCCTAATCCTCCACCGATGAGTTTAGTCTCTACATGGTTGATGTTTGGATCTAATTAGTTATGCTCGATTATAATTAATTTGAATAAAGACCTATCATCTTTATTAGCGAATCCAAGGTGGGAGAATGATCCTCAATCCCTTTTTATCTCTTGAACTCAAGCTTAACTTAGTTCGTGTTGGTATATCTTTGTAGTTGCCTTGTTATTTGTTAATTCTACGCATGATAGTTTAACGTTTAATCACTATCACATTTTCAAACAATTAAATCATCTTTTACACTTTTCTTTTATGATGTTTAGAGAATATCCTTTATCCTAATCTTATTCTCCTAGGACTGTTCAATCCCTGAGGTATACAATCCCGATCTTGTCTGATTACTGCTTATTGCGAATGATTTGCACTTGAATCATATATACTCTTTAAAACACACCACCTGGTAACAATTATTGTAAGAAAATTCGATTAATGCTAGGTGATCACTCCAGTTTCGGTAAAATCCAGAGCATATGCACTTAACATATCCTTGAGAGTTTGAATTAGACTTTTGGAGTGTCCATTAGTTTGGGGATGAAAAGTGTTACTTAGATTCAACTTAGTGCCTGTGGCATGTTGTATTACTTGCCAAAAACATCTGACAAATAGAGAGATACGGTCGGATATAATGAATAAGGGTGCTCCATGAAGTCTAATGATTTCTCGACTATATAGGTCGCTAAGCCTTCGAAAATAATTAGCGATTCAAAATCATAGAAAATTGATTTAATTGAACGGTCTACGATTACCCAGATTGAGTTATAACCTTGTGATGTAGTGAGTAGTCCACTGACGAGTTCCATTATAATGTGATTCCATTTCCATGCTAGAACGGGGAGAGGTTGTATCAATCCTCCAGGGCACTGATGTTCGATTTTTACTTGTTAACATGTTAGAAATCTTGCAACAAATGCCTTGATATCTTGATTCATAATTACCCACTAACATAATTGTTTAAGATCTTGATACATCTTTGTATTCCCTGGATGTATGATAAACTTAGAGTGATGTGAATGTTATAACACTTCCGTTTGTAGTGGCGAGATTGAAAGCTATGCATATCTGATCTTTATAGCGTAATTCACTTTTTTAGTTATAAGTACAATCTTGTTTTCTTTTTCACTTTTTATGTTTTGCTGTTGGATTTTAAGGATATTATTGGTAGATTATTGCTCTCTTATTCTTTTTCTGAAGAGTTGGGTATGCTAAAATACTTCGGATTATATTGGTAATTCCTGCATTTTCTCTTTGCAGATTGTATTCCTTAAGGTAGTCATAACTTTGTATGAAAACATCCCTCCTAATCTTTCACTTTTTTTACCCAGTGCCTCTGCTACGATATTGCCCTTACTAAGGTGATATTGTAATCAAAATTCGTAATCGTCCAAGAATTTGATCCATCGCCATTACTGAGGATTTAAGTCTTTTTGGGTAAATATATATCTAAGATTTTGTGATCTAAAAATAATTGAAACTCTGACCTGTAAAAATAACATCGCCAGATTTTCAATGCGAAGACTATCATAGCCAGTTTTAAATCATGGATTGGATAGTTCTATTCACGAGTCTTTAGTTGACGAGACCCATATTCTATTACCTTTCCTAGTTGCATGAGTACACATCCTAATCCTTGCAAAGAAGCCTCCATGTATACTTTATAATTAACACCGCTAGAAAGAATAATAAGCACAGGGGTAGTAGTTAACCTTTCCTTTAAGGTCTGAAATGCTTGTGTGCATTCGTTGGTCCATTCGAATCATACATTCTTACGAGTTAACTTCATCAAGGGTAACGCAATTATTGAGATTCGTTCCATAAAATGCTTGTTATAACCTACTAATCCTAGGAAACTTTAAACTTTCGTAACGGTAGTAGGTTGTGGCCACTCCATTACTACTGCAGTTTTTCTAGATCAACCTTTATTCCTAATTCGATAATTACATGTCCTAGAAACTTCACTTCTTTTATTAAAAAATCAAATTTACTTTACTTTGCACGAAGGTGATGTTGTCGTAAAGTTTCCAGTAAGATTTGTAAATGTTGTTCTTGATCTTGCTTGGTTTTCGAATATACTAAAATGTCATCTATAAATATAATCACAATTGATTTAAAAATGGTTGAAATACTCGATGCATTAAGTCCATAAAATTTTTTGGTGCATTTGTTAATCCAAAGGATATAACTAAAAATTCAAAATGTCATAACAAGTTCTAAATGCAATCTTTGGTATATTTTCTTCTCCTACTCGTAATTGATGATATTTGGCCCTCAAATCAATTTTTGAAAATAACTTTGTTCCTCGCAACTAGTCAAATAATACCCTATTATAGGTAATGGGTATTTATTTTTTATGGTAACTCAGTTCAATTTGTGGTAATCAATGCACAAACGAAGTGTTCCATCTTTCTTCTTGACGAATAAGACTAGTGTTCCCTACATGGATGTTCTTATCCGGATAAATCCTTTTGCTAATAATTCGTCGAACTGGAGTTTAGGTTCCCATAATTGTAACAGTGCTATTCTATACAGATGTATAGATATAAGAAAAGTATTTGGTAGGAGGTTGTTTACAAATTCTATTTATTATGGTGGGGGAATACCGGGAATTCCTTTGGGCAAACGTCTTCATATCTATCGAAAATTTAAAGAGAGTACGATAAGATATGACACATATTTTCAGATTGTTGTCCCTGAAAATAAAAAAAAATTGGTCCGAGTGTTTCTAAAAACCACTCTCCTTGTATGAAAATCAATACAAGAGATATTTGCTAATAAAGTGTCCATTCTAATGATAAAATTGAATCCCTTGATATCGAGTGCTACCAAATTAACGAGAATAATTTATGTCCTGAGTTCTACCCTACAGTTAGTACAAATTTGACTAGATAGAACTATATCACCGGTTGGCATGCCTATTAATAAGGAATTATCTAAAGGATAGGGAAGTCATTTTGATAACTTCACGAAGTTAGTACTAATAAATGAGTGTGAATATTTATAATCAATTAATACATGTGCTGTTAGATTTTGAAAAGAGACATTACGTTCAATGACATCATGATTATTTGATTTTCTTAATATAACAAAAGTTTGACCTTGCGTCTTATTAGGAGGTGTTGGTTTTCGGCCTTACATAACTCCGAGTGATCATGAATATGTATCCTTTTCTCTTAGAACAAGAATCTTCCCAAGGATCTCTGAAATTCAGGAGTCTTACCTAGGTTTACTGAAGATTACTGGTTTGGGTTAGGGTTGGGCTTACAGAATCTTAGGCTTTGGGGCCAATTATGTTCGGGTTCACTATATTCGTGACAACGGATCATGGTTCAACTATTTTTGTGTTATATTTGGCTCTACATATGACCATATTTGGGTTTGAAAAAGTGGCGGTCCTTGACTTGATTATTGTGACACCACGCGTATTCTAAGACCGGGGATCAATCCTTTATTAAAATAAAATAGGAATCCAGTATGACTTCATTCTTAGCATCACTACCGCAACAAGTAATATAAATATAAACTAATGAAACCATATACCAAATGAAATAATATGATAACAGATAAGCATAAATATAAGTAACGAAAACCGAATAAACCATCAGTCACAACAAATAACCATATAACATAAATAAAAATTGAGAAGTGATAAATATCTCTAACATAAATAAAATCCTATCATACTACAGAAACCAAGCCCAAAAGAAAAACTGGAACTAAAATTGAATCCTAACTAGACAGAAATGAACTGAGGAGGCTACATTCAATCTCGCAACATCTCAGCTACTGCTTGCAATAGAATGAAAGAACTAAAGTTGCAGTCCCTGCTGCTACACACCTGGGATTTTGAAAATAAAAATATATTTTCTAGCGGGTCAAAGCTCGAAAAACGATTGAAAATATTTTTTAAGTATTTAAATGTTCTTAATAAAAACATGTAGTGTATTACCATCATCATTAATTTCCCAGTCGCACTTAAATAAGATTATTCCTCACTTCTCATGTATAGTGCGCACCAACGCATTTGTTTTATTATCTTAATAATGCTACCTAGTATAACTAGGAAAATAACAATTATTATAGGCCATCCCTCTAATAGTAATAATTAGCTAAATAAATACTACCATCACTAGGTATACTTTCATAAATACTAACATAGCTACACACGTGCTATAAATAGATATCCACTCAGTATAATAACATAGCTACACTCGTTTGATAAATAGATATACACACAATATCTCATATACACATACATATATATCACTCATTATATAAGTATGAAACATATCCCCATAGCCTAGACCTCTCGAATGCACCCCTCATATGCTATCGGGCTCTAAGTATACCACGTACCACAACTAGACCACCGGGTCGGGATATCACCACCGAACCCAAACGTAAACATAAACAATGGAGGCGATTATAAACATATGTTCGGGGGTTGCAACCATACCACGTTGCACCCAACCAATTTCTAAACTAACACCTATCCTTACACAAGGATAGTGGCCATGCAACAATACTATGACCTAGGGAATCAGTTCAATACATGCTGGTCAACATCAAGGTAGATTGCCCACTACTCGCAACCTCCTAACGATAGCACTATCGAGTAGGTATGTTCAAACAAATACACATCAATCACACGTATACATAGGTAACCCATAATACATATACATATAAAGTACATACTAAGTATGAAAATTCCACAACGTACTAGTCTACCAAATTTAATAATACGAATCGACTTCCCGATTGTACAATTAAGTGTTCACTCACTTGTATATTGATTTATATCACTCGAATCCATATAAACATTATCCTAACACATTTACCAACCCCTAATATATTCGCCAGCAGTCCTAATATACCCCGAAAGCCCATATGCCCATTTGACAACCACTAATGGTCCAAAGCAATGCACAATAAAATTTTGGAGAGGCCAGTAAATTTTGAACCGGTTTGCTAGACTGAATGGATTCGTTCTCCAAACAAACGTTTGGTTTGATGGGCTTCCCATTATCTTCTACCTCAAGGTTTCACCTCTTAAAACCTTCAATAGAGGTCTCAAGCCTACCAAAAACACAAAGATTCCTAAACATTAATCAATTCATTGAACTCAGAATTTATCAAACCTTGAAAAATATTGATTTTATACCCTATCAATATTCTAATGTTCATAATAATAAACTTAGAGTTTAATCATGAAATTTTCATATATTCATTATCAATCAGTATCAATTGCGATTAGAGGTTAAACATAACCCAATTCCATTTAATTAATTCTCAAAGTTTTCATCTTTAAATTCCCAGATTTGTTCTTATTTAATTATTAACATAATTAAGCGCATAAACTGCAATCTAAAGCAAGAAAACACTTGCCTTTGGGATTTGAATTCGAAGTCCCGACTAGATTATTTGAATTCAGAAATGTTCTTCCTCTCTTCTCTAAGTTCTCTCCTCTCTTCTCTTCCCTATTTCTCTTATCTTAATCTCTCCCTTAATCAAAATTACGCAAAAAGTAGAATGAAGTTATCATCCACCTCCTTAAACCTTAAATTCCTCTTAGTCACATCGTAATTCAATTTTCAAGTGTAGCCTTAAGGGTAAAAAGACACTCATAACCCCATACGAAACCTACTCTGCCTAAAAAGCTCCCCGAACCTAATTATAACGCCTACGTACTTATTCTGGATTATTTCAACTCACTCCGGATCACTGGTGCACTAAAAACGATCATAAGAGTCACCTAACTAAAAATATACCATCATATTATTAATCGTTCATGACACGCGAATACAGTATGCGCCGCCCATATCTATTTAAATTCATCGATGTAAATCTCTATCGACATACTATAATAATCCGTCGCCTTTCACTCATAAAAAGATGTATAATAATTCACGTGTATATTTACTTATTACATGCAAGTAAATAATAATAATGAAAAATATAAATCCTAAACTCGCTAATCAATATTTAGCAAAATTATTTTAATTTACCCGATAAAATCAATAATTATATACACCCGTGAAAATTAAATACTCATAAAAGTGTGAGGTGCTAAAATTATTTACTTGGCGACTATTGGAATTATTTCTAAGAATTGGTGCTGGACTTCAAAAATTACTACCTAGGGTTGGGTGGAATTTAATAAGGGTGGATTTGTAAAGCAATAAGAGAGGTCTTAACGCCAGTCTTTAATCCTCTTTTGAAATGCTTGCATTTCTTGAAGTCCGTGTTCATGTACTCCTGCACATATCGGGATAGTTTTGTAAAATGTACCTCATGTTGAGCTATCGTCATCTGTTGTTGCTATAATCCCATAAATTCTACTGTCAATTGATCTTGTGTTGACTCGAAGAAATACTTTTTGAAAAATATTTCTTTAAATTTCTCTTTAGTCACCCCTTCTACATTTTGAGGATGTCCTACCGACTACCACTACTGGTCATCTTGTCTTTCAAAAAGATATGTTTTTAACCCTACCCTAAGTTCGGGAACTATATCTAATGTATCTAATACGTTTAAAGTCGGCCGAAACCATTGTTTTACCTCATGAGCCCCTGGTTTCCCATGAAATGCTAGGGGTCATTGTCAAAGAAATTCCTTCAAGGAATTCATTTTACAAGCTTTTATTATTTTGTGGGTTATTTATCTATAATCCGTCGGTCTATCCCTCACGTGCTTATGGTTTCAACCCACCAGGGATATCACATGGTCCATTTTTATCTGTGAGCCTCCAATGCTTAAACCTGATGAAGATCTGGAAGTGACTAGATAGGGTATTTTTGATCCATAGTTGTCAAGGGATACCGAAGGGGTCATATGTAGTTCTTTTACTGGAGCTAAACCCCAAGCTAGGTGAATAGCTTGTTGCAAAAACTCCCGATCTTTTGAAAACCTACGAGCTTGTTTATCTTCATGCTCCTCACCCATCAGTTGACATGAAAGTAGATTATGTTTTATGCTGGGGGTTACTAACCCCCACTCCATTTCTACCTCACGGATAGTTTTACAAAGCTTTGTATAACCTTCGTCCCTTGCGATATGGCTAAACTACGCTTGGGTGATGCCTTCACTAATGAGATAGATATTGTCCCATACATTCATGGCTGCAAGACATATTTTCAGTGACGTAATATTATAAAGAAGTTACAAACTTAAAATAACTATATATTTTAAAGTTTCACATAGGAGTAATAAACCCGACGCTCGCTCTGATACCAACTTTCACATCCCAACCTTTCTATACGTACCATTGGTTATTCCAGTGATATGATAATAGTACATCACATATAATAAATGTTTATTATAATTTAACTGTATTTAAACACAGTGACTAAGAACTTTATTCATTACATTTATAAGTCTGTCACAGGCAACTTAACAAAATAAAAATAAATAATACATAGGTACTACATTAGATGGTAGTGATAGTATATATTATCCCGATGATTTTTCCTGCCTTGCTAATGATTTTCCATATGTATGTAACCGATAAGGGCACACGTGATGATGAAAAAAAAATCTCAAAGTCGGGGGGGATATTGCCTTCCTTATACTCGAGGTCCATCTGGAAGGGAAAAGAATAAGCAAAAAGTTTTGCCAAGTAGATAATTCTAATTCTATAACCAATTTCAAAAATAATTTTTGAATATTTGCAGAATTAAGTGAGTAACTGACAGTAACTGAAATTGATATTAAAAGCAATAATAATCCATCTGAAGCGGTATAAATAAGTAGTATAATGATATAACTATAATTAGAAATATCAAGTTTAGAATGGTTAAGGTTGTGGATTATTTCTAAAACAAGATAGCCCATAAATATCTGTTAAAGAGGCTTAGAGTTAATAACAATACAAATAACAAATCAATCAAAAACCTTTGGAGATAATCAATCTAAAACCTTTGGAGATAAAATAACAGTGCTGAGCCCAAACTCCGAAGAGCGACATCTATATGGTAAGCAAAACTAGACACTCAATGCCCTGTGTTCTACATCCAAATAACACTATCGTGGATAAAGTGTTAGTTTATTCCCTTGTTATAATGTATGCTATATAAAATGGGTTCAATTAAATCAGATTAAACTGAAATCATCGGTTCAAAATCAACATAGGGTGTTTAAAATCGAATCAAGTTTTACGTATTTCGAACAACTCAAATAAGTTTATAAATGAGAATGAGATATATGGGTCTATCACATAGTGATATGAATAATTGGTATAATCAAGAGAATTACTTGAGATAATACTAAAATAAAATCACCTACTTAGATATAGGCTTTGGTTTTTAGGTCGAGTTGTAGTGTTAAGAATGTGGTACAGGATGGTTTGAAATTTGTAAAAGAAATAAGTAAGGCATTCTATGTTGAAATTACTAATGTAATATGAAGTTGTATCATACTTAAAATAACCTTTAAGTTTTAATTTGTAATTATTATTTTTTAATTAGTTTATCCCTAATTTAATAAAAAACCTGTATGTGAAGTTTGGGGTTAAAATTCATAGTTGAAAACGTTTAGGGGTTTATGGGCAAAAGAAGTTTAGGGTTTTTAAATCATATCTCTAAGGTTTCTCCGAATTTAGTTTATGGTTGACCAAACAGTGTAATGTAGTATACCATTCCGATTAGAAAATTAAAATAAATTTTTAGCAATTTTTTTTAGAATTTGTTAATTTGGCATGCGCTCTCACGGGCGAACTCAAATATTTCACGCGTTGTTGTTGAGTTCACTTGCGCGCTCAATTTTGACTTAGGGTTTTAAAACTTTGACACCTAATTAAATCATGTACATAATGCCATTTTACTTGATTCCAAAGCCATTCATTTTAATTTTTTACGAGGAGTCCAAAAATATAACTTTTAGAGATTGAGGTTAACTGTAGCCTCATATCCAGTTTTTGTAAGAAGTTTGAAATTTTCGATTTGATATTTTTGGTTTTTTGGGTAAATTTGAGTCATGCCATATTCATAGGTTTTTGGGTGATTTTAAAATAGTATGGTTTTGGTTTGGGGTGTTACTTCAAGGTGTAGAAAGAGAATTTGGATTCTGGAAATTTATATGCCGTAAACGAAAATTTTCAATTTTGGGTATCTAAACTATACTACACTCGAATTGATCAGTGAACCTAGGTACCTGTCAACCAAGGATCAAATTTTCCCACCTTTAAACTGGTTCAAGGTCCGGAATGCAGAATCCACCATTGAAGCTCAAACTTTAATGGTTATTTCTGATTTTGTTTATCCACTTCAGTGCCAAATTTACGTAAATTATTGCATGTAAAAGCTAAAATTGATCATAGAGTAGTGCAGAAACAATATAGAATAAAAAAAATTAAGTTTGATACATAAAATATAATGATACCAAAACTCACAAAATTTTGAACTTGATTTCGAATGACAAATAAGTATGTTTTTACAGAGGTTATGGGGGATTTTTATATGGTAAAGGATGGGTATTTGATTAATTGTTTTCAAAGTGGATTTCAGAAATGATTTGGTAGAGTTTTAGTTTGTGGAAAATAGGGTAACATGCTATTCCACATGGATCCTCATGTGTTAAGTCCTAGGTGGCTACCTACGTGTCCTACAAGTTAGTAAGTGTTAAATAATAAATAAACTTTTACTTTTAATCATTCGCATATTAGTATAGGACATTTCTGCTTTCTTAGTAGTGGAACGAACAACCAATCGAGTTGCTTATTGCACTCACTCTTGCACTTGTTCTAGTAGTCACGCGCCTTCACATCATGCGGAGGTTTCAGAGTTGAGTACATGGACTGTGAATCTTCTAGTGGCCGATCCTATGCCACCTAGCTCATCCTAGTCCTAGGGATCCTAAGGATCCAAATGCGATGGGTGATGGTGGTGATGTTATTGAGAGGGCCAAAAAATCCCATCATGTGTAGACTTTGATTTTCTTGTCTAGGTGGAGGGCGTGTCTCCACCGATTCATATATTTGATACTCTCTTTTACATTATTTCATTTTATACACAAATAGTGTGCTTCATTTATTGATGCTAGGGATTTTTGATATTTTTCTGATATTCATGATATTACTCGAATTTGACACGCGCCTACTCATTTATACTTCCAATGAGGAAAAATTATCAGTGATGTTTTTATGTAGTAGGTGCGATGATATTCTTATTTATATAGTGATGCCAGGTATGCGTATGATTGGAGTGAGCCTAAACTTTTTTTATTTATTAAAATGGTGGTAATAAACATGTACACATGGGAAAAATATAATAGACCACAAGGGATATATATATATATATATATATATACAAAAGTGAGTCCACACTCTTTTATTAAAATGGGGGTGGCACGTTTAAAAATAAAAGACACATATACACATGAAAAAAGTGCCCTGTCTTTTTAAGACTTTTATTTTCGAGAGAGACGACTATTGTCTGTGCGTTGGAGAATCCCTTTTCTATACTGATGTTAGAGGGGTGAAGGAATTAAGTTCCTTTTTTTCCTGGTAATTGGGCAAGAGACTTTAGACGTAGCTTTAGAATCAGCATGCCATTCCATGCCCTAGATACAATACCATTTTGCGGGGAGCCCTTAGTGAATCTATTTATTAATGATCTTAGTCCCGGAATGTGGGCTGATTTGTGGGGATGATGTTTGTTGTTTATTTTTTCGAGGAGAGGGTCATAGGGGTATAATGTTTCCCCGTTACGATTTTTTGATTGTTGCTTTCGTAGCATTATCCTTTATGTATTGTTTCTTAAATAAGGATGATCCTATGGAGTCTTAAAACACCTTAGAGTATTATTTTATTACTTGATGCTTAGTTTATTTATACTACACTGACTTTTTTGGAGTGAGGGTATAATGATCATAAGTAGCGTTTTCCCATAAAATGTTTTTTTTATGTTTATTTGGATCGGGCCTGAAGTGATATATCGGGTTGTGTAAGAATAAATTTTTGAATCAAGTCAATTTCCATTAATACGAAACTTATTGAGTCATAGATTGTTAGGATTTGAGTTGTTTATCCTTCAAGCCTGTGATGTGTGAATGAAGACTGTAATGATCATGTTAAAGCGACATCGAGTAAACATCAAGTTTTGAGCTGAGTTTCGTCTTCATCATCTAAGGGATTTCATTGAGGTATGATTACATATTTATGTTTGATCCATAGATTTGTTTGGGCGTGTTTTCAAAATATTTTTTGTGGTCATTTTCATAAAATGAGTTTTTAAAAGATAAAATATTTTTTATTTTCTAGTAGTTCGAATGAGATTGTTAAGTTCATTCGAGCGAGTTAGTGATGTCGTTAGAAGCACCTCCAAACAAAGTTCAATTGGGTTTTCATATGTTTTTTAGCAGAATCTCATTCGAAGTATGTTTGAAGGAGATATGCTAGTTCATTCGAACAATATGTTTTTATGTTTGAACGAGATTGTGCTTCGTTCAAACGAACTAATAGCTTTCATTCAAACGAGATTCTTCCGCCTTGCAATTCGTGTTTTATATAAATAGGTTTGACATGAATATTCACTCGAGATTTTTGGCAAACATTGTTTTCCTATAAAAATCCAAAATCCTCCAAATCCTTATTTACACTTGAGTTTGAGATCCAAAAATCGTACATCTATATGTTTGTTTGAGATTTCTTATGTGTTGCACCATAGTTGTTTTCTCTTCATACAAAGAGTGTTTCGAGCATTGGACACCATGTTTTTATTGTGCTGTGGTTGGACTGGTCACAAGAAAATAAGTTTGTGGGATAACGAGATGTGGGAAAACACTTGCATTGTGTGGCATTTGGAAGGCACCTAATAGTGGTTGCGAACAAAGTGAATAGGGATGATGAAATGCGTCAAGTCTTGAAGGCGTCGAGTCTATAAGTAAGTCTAATTTATCTTTGTAATGATACCTATATCGTAGTGGAATTGTGTAGATGGATCGTCCGAGCTTTTTCTCATTGTAAGTTTTCCTCGTACATCACTGTGTTATAATTTACCGTTTTTACTTTTGCTTACTCTCAGTTAGATGCCTTCTTAGGTCAAGACTAAAATTGGTAAATTATTGAAAAGTCGTAACAGTGTGATAATTGATTAAATTTGCAAATATCTAATATGGCTCACTTATTTAATAAGAGTCTATTAATTCAACCCTTAAACATGCATCTATGGTGCGTGTGTCAAACCATAAACAAATAACGCATGCGACACAACAAATATGCTGAGACACAGATTTCAGGAAAAAAACCCTTTCGGGTAAAACCTTTATTTCACTATGAATCTATAAATCACAACTTACAATTACATAGAGAAATCTACAATGGATCAACGCGCAGCCAACCCACAAAGACTCGCAGTCTTGAACTCAGCAAGAGAATACCCGCAGCACCCTCCAAGGACTCGTAGTCCTATCTTCAGCAAAGAATCTTCACGCAGCAAGATCCTTAATGACACGCAGCCATACGGTGTAGAGAAGCACTCCACAAAAGATGAACAAAGGCAAAGATGTGTTCTTAAACACCAACACAATTCACTAAAGTAAGATGGGAGTTTTGTGAATTGTAAATCAAAAAGGGAATTAAACCCCTAAAAGAAGAAGCCTAAAGATTACTGCTTTGGCAGTGTTTCTGTTCTGTAAAACGTATGGACTTCTTAATGAAAACGTTACCATTTAATGAGTATTTATACAAAAATGCATCGGCTCGAAATTCGAGCTCGCTCGAACGAGAAGCATATGTCGCTCGAACGAAGTACACATGTCGTTCAAACGACATCGCACGACTTCCAATCTCGTTCGAACGAGATGCTGATCTCGCGCGAATGACCTGGGCGTCAAAATCGAGGTCCGCTTCAAAACTTAGAAAAAAATACTCATTCTCAATATTTGACGAAAAAGTTCGCTCCAACACTTAGAAAATATTTTGTAAAAATCTCCCAAAAGCTCTAAGTGAAAAGTTAAGGTATTTGAAACATAATGTTACCAAAGTAAACTTTGTGGAGTAATTCAGATCCGTCTTTGATGTAGATGTCTCTTGAATGCTCTTCGACGGTGTAGCGGTATATGACATAACAAATTGATAACGGACCTATGAAAATATGTCCTTACAAATCTCCCCCTATGTCTATGCCGGTACATACATAAAAAATCCGAATTATCAAAAAACCGAATTGTCTCTATACAAATCTACCCTCCCATGAATAAATTTACAAGAACTCAAAACTATTCTTCAATCATCTTCGTCAAATCTCAAAGCTTTTCTCATCAGTGTGTGCCACATCATGATATTGAATCTTTGTACCTACACACATGAGATAAAGCAAAAACCTTCGTGACGCATCGAGTTTGAAATGATATAAGAATATAGCATTAATAATCAAATCTCCCCCATAATGCAAAAACTCCCCCATAACATGATAATTCTTTCTCCCCCTTTTTATGATGTCCCCAAATAGACATATAAGAAGTAACAATCAAAACATGGAGTGTCACGATAAAAATTCATAGCAAACAAGAATCAAGCTACGCGCATTCAAAGGAGTATCTCACAAATTTCACAAACTATTTTTGAATTTTTTAATTTTTCATACAAAAATAAGATACCACTTTGAAAAATATGATACAAAAATCACACCATGGATTTAAACTCAAACAATTAAGTCATGGAAACGAAATGAATGGGTGTGAACACATTCGATAGGAAAATCAACTCAATCAATCATATATGCACGATGAATACGTGTACCCCTAACGAATGAACATCAAAAGAATCCTTAGGTGTAAAAATTTATTGAATTTAAATGACATCATCTTATGCAAATCAACAAATCAAAGTCTAAATGATTTCCACACCAATAACGTCCAAAACTATTTAGCACTTTTTCCAGATTTTCAAGGACGTGCAAACCCGTTTTAATTCTCTAACCAAACTCCCTCATATATATTTTCTTTTAGAGGTGAATAAACTAAATTCTCAAACTTTGGAGAATTGGTGCAAAAACCTAAATGGCCCATAATTGGCATGAATTTCTTTTTATTACCTTTAAATTTTTTCGGGATCTTTTAAACCTCTTTGGACCCCGAATAAGAAATTCCTCCATTTTTAGGTCCAATTTAACGGTGGCTTAGTATTCGCAAAGGCAAAGTGAACTTTTCGCAGCCCTTCCTCGTTTTTTTAACAAATCACACAAACTGACAAAACGGTTCTTATATACAATTTCCTTATCAAAATTTATCGCGTTTGGTTCATTTTAAGGACAGGATTGACGTGAAAACACCCAACCAACATGTGATAAGACAAGCACAGTAATCAAAAAAATCCGTGCATGTGTGAAATAAAGGAAACATGAGTCAAACATGCAGGAAGTAACACTTAATTACATCTTAATGAATCTAAACATTATAAAGCACAAGGATGAATTGACCTATTGTCTCAAAACACTATCAAATAGTCACAGGAAAATAATGGAATGATGTTGTGACTCGGTCATCCTAAGTCTTCATCCATAAACGGTGTAAACAAAATACAAAAATCTTTTTGGATTTTTCTAAAAATTTTATCAAAATAAAATCTTTTTGTATTTTTCGAAATATTTCAAAGATAAAAATTATATATACTAGCAATAGGCAAACAATGTGATGATGAAAATCATCTTATGCTAGTAAACAAGTCAAACCTCAATCATTAGGTGCGGAGGGATTTTCTGAAGGTGGTGACAACTTATGAAAAACCTCCATCAATTCTTGTGAAGTTTTGACTAAAAACTTAACTTTCTCACCTAAATGTGCAAACTCTCTCATATAGTCTCCGGGAGCATGTAACGAATCATGTGTGGGTGCATGTGCATCAGAAACACGTGTAGAAGCAAAACGTGACACATACCCCAACTTAAAGTAAAATTCCCTAAGGTGTCCTCTCCTTTTGCAATGTGAGCAAACATAAATAGGCCTCGGAACACCTCTCTCAAAAACTCTAGGACGCACTTTCCTAATAGGAATGGGACGCCTAGGTGGGTGAGGGGGAGACTCATGTGAATCTATCTCAAAAGTGGGAACCGGCTCGGGTTCTAATTGGGAAATAGAAGCACCGTCATGACTTATTCCTAACTTCTCACCTTTACCCTTAAGAACCACCTTTTTAACCTTCTTGGGTGCATTCTCAAAAATGACTTTGACCTCCCTGGCACGTTCGAGATCACTCTCGAGTTGGGATACACGTGTCGTCAAACTAGACAACATGTCGATCAAATCACACTTCTACTTTCTCAAAACCTCCTTCTCTCTCTCCAAATCTAAAACCCGACGACCTAAATCTCTATTATACTTCTTTGTTTTCAAGGTCTCGGTGTACAAATCTCTAAAAGCTTTTTGGAGCTCACTTTCATATTCACTTTCTTCCTCGCTCTCATCCTCACTAGAAGAACACAGATCACTATCATCGCTCTCGTGTGCACTCTCGTGAGACAAAGTGGGTGTGCTCACACGACTAGAAAAAGTGACAACCATCCCATGTGCTAAACCTTTATCGGACTCATCTCCCTCATCACCCTCACTATCACTAAGTGTGGCAGGCATGACTACTTTATTCCCTTTCTTTCTAAGCCATGTTGGACATTCAAACGACTTATGTCCTTTACCCCCACATTCAAAACAAGTCACGTTCTCAAGATCTTACTCACACTCCTCATCTGAGTCATTCTCTTTTTCTCTCTCACCGCTTTCTTTGGCCTTTCCTTTCTTTCTATTTTTCTCAAAAAATTTCTTTTTGTTGGAAGAATTATTTTTGTTCATGTTGAGAAATTTTTTAAAATTTTTCGCAAATAAGGCCATATCATTAAAATCAAAGTCTCCCTCAAAATCGAACTCACAAACTTTTTCTTTCTTTTTCTTACAATGAGTATTTAAAGCAATGCCATTATCCTTAGCCTTAATGGTTTTGGGAAACATGTCAATCTCATAGGTTTGAAGATCTCCTACAAGTTCTTCCAACTTAAGTGATTTCAAATTTCTCAAAGAGTTCAAAAAAGTGACTTTAGGAATAAAGCGTTTTGGGAGAGATCTCAAAATCTTTTTAACGACACGCGTGTTATCAATCACCTTACCTAAATTAAAACTGGTGTTAATAATGTCCGACAAACGTGCATAAAAATAATCAAAGCATTCAGATTCAGACATGGTGATAGTCTCAAATTGAGTGGCCAAATTTTGTAACTTATATTCTTTAACCGCGTTCGTACCCTCATGCGTCAATTTTAAAACATCCCATGCCTCTTTAGACGTGGTGCACGTCATAATTCGGCGAAACTCATCAGGAGTGATAGCTCCAGAAATAGCACTCAAACCACGTGAATTATATTTAGACATTTTATCATCATCTTCAGTCCAGGCTACACGGGTTTTAAAGAGGTGATATTATCAACGGTGACCGTGGTAGGAGTCCACCCATTTTCGCAAAGGTACCAAACACGCTCGTCAATGGCTTTTAAACTAGATTTCATGCGAGCTTTCCAATAGGCATAATTAGACCCGTAAAAAATAGGAATCTTATTATAGAAGTGCTCTATAGAAAAAATGCGATTTTTCACAAAACTAATATTTAAAAAAAAATCAATAGCACATGATTTTGCGGAAAATAGGAATACGCGATAAATTAGTGTAACCCGCTCTGATACCAATTTTAAAAGTCGTAACAATGTGATAATTGATTAAATTTGCAAATATCTAATATGGCTCACTTATTTAATTAGAGTCTATTAATCCATCCCTTAAACATGCATCTATGGTGCGTGTGTCAAGCCATAACCAAATAACGCATGCGACACAACAAATATGCTGAGACACAGATTTCAGGAAAAAAACCCTTTCGGGTAAAACCTTTATTTCACTATGAATCTATAAATTGAAACTTACAATTACATAAAGAAATATGCAATGGATCAACGCGCAGCCAACCCACAAAGACTCGCAGTCTTGAGCTCAGCAAGAGAATACCCGCAGCACCCTCCAAGGACTCGTAGTCCTATCTTCAGTAAAGAATCTTCACGCATCAAGATCCTTAATGACACGTAGCCATACGGTGTAGAGACGCACTCCACAAAAGATGAACAAAGGCAAATATGTGTTCTTGAACACCAACACAATTCACTAAAGCAAGATGGGAGTTTTGTGAATTGTAAATCAAAAAGGGAATTAAACCCCTAAAAGAAGAAGCCTAAAGATTACTGCTTTGGCAGTGTTTTTGTTCTGGAAAACGTATGGACTTCTTAATGAAAACGTTACCATTTAATGAGTATTTATACAAAAATGCACCGCCTCGAAATTCGAGCTCATTCGAACGAGAAGCATATGTCGCTCGAATGAAGTACGCATGTCGTTCAAACGACATCGCGTGACTTCCAATCTCGTTCGAACGAGATGCTGATCTCGCGCGAACAACCTGGGTGTCAAAATCGAGGTCCACTCCAAAACTTATAAAAAAAATACTCATTCTCAATATTTGACGAAAAAGTCCGCTCCAACACTTAGAAAATATTTTGTAAAAATCTCCCAAAAGCTCTAAGTGAAAAGTTAAGGTATTTAAAACATAACCTTACTAAAGTAAACTTTGCGGAGTCTTGAATGATGAAGAACTTGAGTAATTCGGATCTGTCTTTGATGTAGATGTCTCTTGAATGTTCTTCGACGGTGTAGCGGTATATGACATAACAAATTGATAACGGACCTATGAAAATATGTCACTACAATTATTCAACATAACACATGGTTTAATTGGTGTATATATAAAAATTGAAAAAAATTAAAATTTGGTGGTGTTTCCATATAACTCTAGGACACACGTGTTTTTTAAATTGGTATTAAATCAGGAACACTAAGATCTCTATTTCGTGTTGTTCTCTCTCTCTCTCTCTCTCTCTTTTATTTGTTTATCTTGATGGGTCATTAAAGAGATAAGTTGACTGATGTGTTTAGCGATCACAAATTTTTTGATATTCAAGAGGAGTTTAATGAGCTCCAAAATCATGTGGATAATTTAACTCGTTTGAATTTGAAGTTTGTAACACGAGTTAAAATTTCTTGAATAGTATTTTTTTTGCTTAAAATATGAAATTAAATTTTTATCAACTTTTGAAACTCCAAGGGTTATCATTCATGAGAAGATTAAGGACATTAAATGTGATTTAAAAAATTTATAAGTGTCCAAAAAATAGAGTGATGGTAGAGTTTGTGTTTTAGAGAGTGAATTAGCGAGCTCTAAGAACTTTGAGACTAGGGTGAAAGAATGTGGCGATGAGGATAATGATAAGTTGATGAATTATTTAAAGTCACATAAGAAGACTCTTAGGGATAAGTTTTCTTATGTTGAGGGGAAGCGAGATGAATTTCTAGGTATTAGTAAAAATTCGAGAAGGAGTCCTTAATGTTTGAAGAGTCTAAATCTTTGCTTGAGTATAGATTTTTAAAATTAGAATATTTATTAAGAAACTCGAGTAGTGATGGTAATGGCTTCGATGATTCAAATGCTTTCCCTGTTAAAGCCAAGACCATTGTTTGTTTTAGACTGTTAACAACTGCCAAGGATGTTAAACAAGGTCAGCCCATAGGTAACATTCCTCATGTCTACACATGTTAGAATTGTGGTAGGAAAGGTCACCTTAGGGAGTTTTGTTATGATCGTAAAAAGGTCCTAAGAAGTATAGATCCTATATCAGCATGGTTCCCTAAACTCGAGGCATTAAGTATTCATCCTTTTGGATTTGAGAGAGTTGGCGCTTGCGTTCAAATAAGAAATAATATAATAAACACCAATTTTAACCCAAATTAACCCTAAGCATGCAACTAGGTGTGATTGAAACAATATGAAATCATGCACAAGATATTCAACACACAAAGTTTAAGGAAAAATCCCCCACAGGGGCAAAACCATTTGTATATCACTATAATTTGTAAAATACGGTTTACAATCGGATTACAATGAAATACAGATTGACTAAGAATTACCCTCGGGTATCGGATTCTGTAGTCGCGGCTGGAAGAAAAATCCCTTTCCAGAAGGGCTTGCGGCTGGAACTATCCCTGTCCAGTAGGTCTGCAATGAAGAGGAAGAAACGGTCCACTTCACAAAGGGTTGAACAACATCAATGGTGTTCTTTGGGTTACCAAATTTGATTCACAAAGATACGGAAGATGTGTGAATCTAAAAACCTAGAATCATAGGACTCAATAGGTGAAGACTTTAGGGTTGATATGCTCTGAAAATCGTGTATAAGTCTTAAGAAAACCAACTGCTGATCGTGGTTTAAATAAGGGATCGAAACCCTAAAAAATCTGCTGCACGATCTGGCAGTAATTATCCTCGCCGGATCGGTCCGGTCGATTAGGCGGATCGGTCCGGGTAAGTCGGATCGGTTCTTTTTCTGAAACTGGATCGGTCTGGTTGGCATCGGATCGGTCCGGGACTTTTGCCTTCATCGGTTCGCTATGGATCCGGTGGCTACTGGAGTCTGACAAAACGGATCGGTCCGGTAGATGGTCGGATCGGTCCGGTAAACCGGATCGGTTCTTTTTCTGGACCGGATCGGTCCGGTCAAGTCTGATTCCCAAATTCTTTCTTCTTTTGATCTTCGGATTTTGTTGATGACGATGTGATCTTTTCAACCAACAATCTTGTAACGGCGTATGACATAACATATACATAAAGATGGACAAATTGTCCTTACAAATCTCCCCCTATGTCTATGCCGGAACAAACATAAAAAAAAATCCGAATTATCAAATATGAAATTTCCTATACAAATCTACCCTTCCATGAACCCAAAACTGAAAGAGTACAAGTGAATAAGACTGCATCGTTTGTTCTTCAATTCTTCAGGAATCTTCACGCTTATCTCATCAGGGTGTGTATCATGGAATTATCAAGGATGTACCTACACACATGAGATAAAGCAAATACCAAGTGACGTATCAAGTTTGAAATGAGATAATAAACATATGCATATATACCAGATTTATGATGAACCTCAAATTTCAAATACCAGATTTATGATGAACCTCAAATTTCAAAACTCCCCCAAAATCCGATAATTCATTCTCCCCCTTTTTATGATGTCCCCAAATAGACAAATGAGAGAAATAAATCAAGCAATCAAGTACCGGGATGTCACAAGGCATAAAATCACACCATGAATGAACATAAAATAACCAAGTCGGTGATAGCGTAAAAGAATGGGTGTGATCAAAATTCAATAGGAAAATCAAAGCATACAAACATGACATATGTGCACGATGAATATTGGATATTCCTAACGAATGAACTCAAATGCTTCCTTTGGTGTAAAAGATTGGAAATATATGACATTGACTATCAAATCTACAAATCAAAGCTCAAAGTGATTTCTACACCAATAACGTCCAAAATGATTTTCATGCTTTTTCAGGACTTTCAAGGAAGTGCAAACCCGTTTTTCAATCTCCAACCAAACTCCCTCAGATTTATATTTTGAATAGAGGTATACTAAATTCTCAAACTTTGGAGAATTGGTGGTGAAAACCTAAATGGTCCATATTTGGCATGTATTGCTTTTGATTGCCTTAACAATTTTTTCGGGCTCTTTTAACCTCTTAGGACCTCGGATATTAAAATTCCTCCATTTTTTAGGTCCTTTTTAACGGTGGCTTTTGCGCAAAGGATAAGAATCAACTTTCGCAGCCCCTCCCCGTTATGAAAATATGCGCACAGTCTCACCAAACGGTTTTTACATGCAAACCAATCTTGTCAAGTTTTATCGCATTTTATACATTGTATAGACAGGATTGAGATGGAAACACTCAAGCCAACATGAGATTGACAAGTGCAACAATCAAATATAGCCGTGCATGTGTGCAAAAAAGGATATAGGAGTCAAGCATGTAGGAAATATCACTAATTACATCTCAAGGACTCCAATCAATGTTAAGCACATGGATGAAATGATGTAGCCTCTCAAATCTCTATCAAACAGTCACATGGATATATGGAATGAAGTTGTGACTTGGCTATCCAAAGTGTTCATCCATAAACGGTGCAACAAAAAAAAATCTTTTTGTATTTTTCAAAATTTTTCAAAAATAAAAAATTATACAAAAAGTACATGTCACAACGCTATCAAACATATATCAAAAAGCATAACTAGCGTATGACACACATGCGAACACAATCATCTATATGATATGGCAAGAGAAGAATCATGTGCAAGCAAACGAGAATCAACTTGTCTAAAATCTAGTGTATCCAAAAGTGATTTCCTAACCCAAATAGATGTGAAACACCGTGTGGGGGATTTAGGAACCAAGGTAACACTAGACTTCGACATCCTAGGACTTCTTCCAAGATCAAAACAAAATCTCCTAAGGTGACCTTTCCTACCACAATGTGAACATGAGTAAACGTAAGGAATGTTACCTAAAGTGTGATCTTTTCTAATGTCCTTGGGATTGATTGACCCTCTAAAACAAATAATAGTTTTGGCTTTAGAACTAGAAGCATGAGAACAAGATGAGCCATTACCATCACAATCAAACCTACTTGAATCGTTTAAATCATTTTTCATCTTCAAAATATTTGATTCAAGCAACAAATTAGACTCTTCCCAAGACATGGATTGCTTTTTCAAATTTTCAACAATTTCTAAAAGGGTATCCCTCTCCCCCTCAATTAAAGCAAACTTTTCCCTAAGAGTCTCTTCACGTGCCATAAACTCATTGACTAAAATATTTTTATCATCTTTGGCACAAACACAAACCATCGAATTTTTAAGGTCCTCTAATTCGTTTTCTAAAACTTGGACCCTATCATCACACTCCTTCTTGGACAATTTTAAAGAAACAAAGTCATGGTCCAAGGAAACAAATTTTTCACGATAAAAATCTCTTTGATTTTGAACCGTTTGCAAAAGATCCATTGCGGATTTAAAACGAGAATTTTCTTTTTCCAAAACTTTAACTCTTTTGCAAAGTTTCAAATTCAAAGTTTTTAAATTCTCAGCATGGTCGTGAACTTTTTCAAAAATAGGCACTTTATTATATAACTTCTCCATTTGAACACGCACTTTTTCAAAAATCAATTTTTTCAGAAAATTGATATCTTATAAAAATTTTGCGGAAAATAGGATCACGCGATAAATTAGCGTAACCCGCTCTGATACCAATTTGAGAGAGTTGGCGCTTGCGTTCAAATAAGAAATAATATAATAAACACCAATTTTAACCCAAATTAACCCTAAGCATGCAACTAGGTGTGATTGAAACAATATGAAATCATGCACAAGATATTCAACACACAAAGTTTAAGGAAAAATCCCCCACAGGGGCAAAACCATTTGTATATCACTATAATTTGTAAAATACGGTTTACAATCGGATTACAATGAAATACAGATTGACTAAGAATTACCCTCGGGTATCGGATTCTGTAGTCGCGGCTGGAAGAAAAATCCCTTTCCAGAAGGGCTTGCGGCTGGAACTATCCCTGTCCAGTAGGGCTGCAATGAAGAGGAAGAAACGGTCCACTTCACAAAGGGTTGAACAACACCAATGGTGTTCTTTGGGTTACCAAATTTGATTCACAAAGATACGGAAGATGTGTGAATCTAAAAACCTAGAATCATAGGACTCAATAGGTGAAGACTTTAGGGTTGATATGCTCTGAAAATCGTGTATAAGTCTTAAGAAAACCAACTGCTGATCGTGGTTTAAATAAGGGATCGAAACCCTAAAAAATCTGCTGCACGATCTGGCAGTAATTATCCTCGCCGGATCGGTCCGGTCGATTAGGCGGATCGGTCCGGGTAAGTCGGATCGGTTCTTTTTCTGAAACCGGATCGGTCTGGTTGGCATCGGATCGGTCCGGGACTTTTGCCTTCATCGGTTCGCTATGGATCCGGTGGCTACTGGAGTCTGACAAAACGGATCGGTCCGGTAGATGGTCGGATCGGTCCGGTAAACCGGATCGGTTCTTTTTCTGGACCGGATCGGTCCGGTCAGGTCTGATTCCCAAATTCTTTCTTCTTTTGATCTTCGGATTTTGTTGATGACGATGTGATCTTTTCAACCAACAATCTTGTAACGGCGTATGACATAACATATACATAAAGATGGACAAATTGTCCTTACAGGTTCAAAAATCAGTTTTAGAGGCATTGAATGTTAGACTGGTTGATTATCATAAAATATCACATGATTCTTTGCATGCTCTATTTTATGAGGGATTATGGTTACATATTTTTTCGACATTAGCTTTTTTACTTCATGTTATATATGATTTCTAATTGTATGATGTTTATCTGTTGTACTTTAATTTTCCATTTTCTTTGTGTCTTATTGTGAAAAGTACAAAAAGATTTTGTTTGTCTTTTGAGTCGTTTTGAAAATTGATTTAAAAACTCAGATTTTTTTGTTTTGTAAATGTGTAGTTTAGTTTTACACATTTTGTGTTTCATATCGATAGGTTTGAATCCTATTCCTTCCATGTATCCATGTAACTAGGACATTTGATAATGATTTTCAATGATTGATTTGCTCTTATCCATGCTTACATATAGTAGTTCAAAATTAGTTTTCTTTGATGAATTTACTTTGTATATGCCTACGCACACACTTTGCATGAGCTCTTTTGGATTTTAGTGCCTATGTTTCATGATCTAAGTGCGGTTTTATCCTATCAATCTTGTCATATATATAATATCTTTGACTACAAGGGATTTGTGCATGTAAGAACTATTGCATGGGTTTCATTTTTTTTGAGAAAAATATATGTATACAATGGAAAAAGGATACGGAAGGACCCATTGCGTGAAAGGCCACCATTGTTAAGAGTATAAAAGAAAATATAGGTGAAAGAAAGTGTGTGGAGTGGGGCTAAGTTCATCATACATGAAAGGATTGCCTTCGCAATGGAAAAATGGTTGATACTCATGGGGTGCGTAGTGAGGGAACTAATCACGAACGGGTGCACAAGGTTGCGATGACGACTGTTGGAATGTGTGAGGATTCGTAACATCGGGTTGGGATTCGAATTGCGTGAAAGGGTGATCAGGCCTCTATGAGAAACTAAGGTACTCACACAACTCGGGATGAGATACACCAGGATAGTAGGCCGAGGTGGGTTCCGAAACAGTGTCATAAGGATACACAGGCTCCATGGTGGGTGCGTAGGGATTTGAAGAGTATGGACACTCATGGGACATGTCATCGACATAAGAACAATGGGTGCATGACAAAATATGCGACACGTCGACTCTTGACACCGAGGGTGATGGAAAATGAGGTGCGTGCATGGACGGGTCAAGAGTATCTACGGTACTCATGACAGAGGTGAAACCACTTAGGATATCATAAAGAGACGGCTCGAGATCACTCTCACACGTATCGCATGCCAATGGAAAATGACCAAAGTAGTCCCATAAGGTACATTCTTCAGCCATGATGAGAAAAATATTTTTTTGGAATTTTTAACTTTTTTCAAAAGGAAAGAAAATATTTTTGGATTTTTTCTAAAAATGAAAGAAAGAAAATATTTTTGGATTTTTTTTAATTATAAAAATAAAGAAAGAAAATATTTTTGGATTTTTTTGGAAGAAAAGGTGGGGAAAATATAGACTCTTGATATTAGACGAACTAACTAAAATCGATTACCAAAAAATGAATTGAAAACACGCAAGTCAAGGATAATACCTAACTAACACATAGCCAATTTTTATCTTTAAATTTAATGAAAGGGTAGTCAAATTTCAATTAAGTCCGCGGGGGATAAAAATTCACGTAATTTTCTGAGTGATCGCCTTTGCAAAATTATTCTCCTAGTCGGCTACCTAGTTGATTGATTTTAAATTTACTGATGGCTAGGGTAGCACACAAATGGTAATCGAGTGAGTCGGGTTATGAAATCCCTTCTCGTAAGTGACCGGGTGTAGGTATTAGTCAATTAATTCATCACACCATTTGAAAATAAATGCGAGAATAAAATCACACAAGAGCACACAAGGCACACAAAAGAATTGGCTCGCTAACAGGAGAAGCGTGAGGGTTTAGAAATGTACCTCCCACAGTTTTTAGGCCGTGGGGTGCCGATTAATTTGAGTCGATCGGGGGGAGATTACGCCAATCTTAGTCATACCCGGGAGTCCTACCGACCCAAGGTAGAGAGTCTTCTAAATCCTCGCCTTTGGACGCCCTCTCTCTACCTTGTCCGGTTTTCCTATCACGCTTTTCTTCACAATTAATTATTACAAATTAAAATAAAAAATAAATGGTGTCTCTATGCACCGCAATACAAGCAAGGTAATAAAGTCCTACTACAAGCCTTCTAGAATAAAGAAAAATGGTACTAAAAAAATGCGAAAAATAAATGAACTACAAAATGAAATCCGCTCCAAAGCCAAAGCTTATTTTTTTTTTGAATTTATGCATCAATATTTAGTATATTTAAAAGAAAAAGATAGAAAATTATATATATATATATATATATATATATATATATATATTTAGGGTATTAAGTTGAATATAAATGGGTTTTCACAATGAGTCCAAGTTGAGCTTCAATGTGTGATGCTATTGATCCGAGAATCATCAAGATTTATAGACTAGTATGCTTTGTGTATTTTTGTCCTCTACGAGTTCTTCATTTGCCCAAAGTTGATAAGTTTTTGCGGCGGAATAGAACTCCTTGGATATTTTTTGATTGATTAATTTATATTTCTTTTATTTCTAGTTCACGCCCCTTCACTCTGTACCACTTTTGTTAAGACACATCAATACTGTGCTGCTATGAAAAAATTATATGTTTTGTGTCTTGTTTTGTAGTGTGTATTCCTATATATATATATATATATATATATATATATATATATATATATATATATATATATATATATATATATATATATATATATATATATATATATATATATATATATATATATATATATGGTATGTTTGGTTCTAAGTCTTTACATTTGCATTTAATCCATATTTGTCATATGATTAATCTTCTATTCATATTGTCAGGGTGCATGATCACTTTAGTATCTTTTGTTGATTTCTATCATTGGTAGATAATTTATGCATCAAATTTGGTATCTTGTGTTCATTGTTTGAATTATTTATGCTTGTGTTGCCACGTTGTTTGTTATCGTACGTTTCCCTTCACACCATCGCATGATATTAGTTGCTTTCCTTTAAGCTTCATGTGTTACGTTTAGGGGGAGTTTTTATTATTGTGCACCTTATTCTTTGTCTATTCTTGTACAAAATGGGGAAAATGGGATCAAACTCTTTAATTCGGGAGGGGATTTTTACTTTTCGAGAAAGCATTATATCTTAAGTGGAGATTGTTAGACAATTTTTTTTCATATGGTAATTTATATTATTATATTCAAGTTGCATTTGAGTGGTGTGTTTAAGTGTGCAAGTTTATTGACGATAGTGGAAAAGTTTCACAAGAATCAATTCTACTCAAATTTGTGTCATTTGAGCGTGTTTACTTTTTCCTTTTAGGGTTAGGATTGAGTCTTATTGATATTAATGGACTAATAGATTTTTATTTTTGAGTTGTTTATACTTCAAGCTTGTGATGTGTGAATGAAGACTGTAGCACCCAAGCTAAAGAAACATTGATTAAACATTGAGTTTCGAGCTGAGTTTCATCATCATCCTCCAAGTGATATCATTGAGGTAGGAATACATGTTTATGTTTGATCCCTGGATTTGTTTCGGTGTGTTTTCAAAATATTATTTGAGGCCATATTCATAAAATGGCTTTTTAAACATTTTTTATTTTATTTTATAGTCATTTTAATCAGATTGTTAACTTCGTTCGAACGAGTTAGTGATGTCGTTAGAATGACCTCTAAATGAAGTTTAAATAAGTTTTCATTTGTTTATCAGTAGAGTCTCGTTCGAAGTTTATTAAAAAGAGACAAGTTAGTTCGTTCGAACGATATAGTTTTGTGTTCAAATGAGATTGCGACTTCATTCGAATGAACCTATAGTTTTTGTTTGAGCGAGACTCTAGTAGTGTCTCAAAATTTGCGTTTTCAATAAATACGCCTTCTTGGAATGTTTTAACTTGTATATTTTGTCGAAAATTACTTTCTTATCAAAATAAAAAAATCCTTCAAGACCTTGTTTACACCCAAGTTTGAGATCTAAGAATTCTACATATATATGTCTATTTGAGTTCTCTTATTTGTTGAACCATATTTATTTGCTCTTTATAGAAATACTATTTTGAGCGGTGGATAACTCGTTTGTGTTGAACGAAGGCTGGACTGATTGCGAGACAAGTAACATCAGTAGGATATCAAGACCTGAGAAAGTGCCTGCATTGTGTGTGTATTGGAAGGCATCCAATAGTGGTTGGAGAAAAGGTGACAAAGGACGAATAAGAGCATCAAGGCTTGATGGCATTGACTATGTGTGTAAATATAATTTATCCTTGTAACGCGACATATATCGTAGTGGACTTGCATGGATGAGACGTTTGAGATTTTCCCATTGTGGGTTTTCCTCGTACATCGTTGTGTTGCGATTTACTATTTTTACTTTTTCTTAAACTCACCAATATGCATTCTTAGGTCAAGACTCAAATTGGTAAATTGTTTAACACAACACTTGGTTTAATTGGCGCATATATAAAAATTGAAAAAAAAAATTAAATTTTGGGGGTATTTCAATATAACCCTAGGGCACTAGTGTTTTTCAGGTTGATAGGTATCTTTAATTCAAAGACAATGGGGTGTTTGTATATGAATGTCCATGATAATTATATAGTGGAGAATCAAGTCCAAATAATTCTCTCAAATTCAAACGGTGGGGCCTCAAAATATTTAAGCTAACTTCATACGAAATGCGGGTTGCACAAGTGGACTTTTTTTATATATAGGATTGGGAATGTATATAGGTTTACAAAGACTTCCTTGCCCATTATGACCGATTGTTTTTGTGTTTAAACCAGTCTTTTCCTTTTCACAACTATCAATGTAATGCCCTGACCTGAATTTGGGTCATCGTTAAGTCAACTCGCACCAAGTCCATGAGTTAAAGGGGGAGTTAGAATGTCTAATTTTATTATCTAAGAAAAAATCTTTGGTTGCACCATGTATTAAAGATTAATTTACTATTTTTAAGTTGGAAAAAGGGTGGCCACTATAAGTAATTAGGTAAATTTACAAGATTTATTTATAAAGATCCAATTTAATCCACATCATTAACTAACTAGAAAATAAATCATATCCATCCATGTATTATTAGAAATCATGGCCAGGTGCCTGAAAAAAAGTGTTTCCAGTCCCGAATTACCAATATTTCAAAATATGATTTAAATAAAATTACGTAGCACTAGAGACGTTAATTGCCTTCTGGGGCCTTACCCACATCCTTTCTAACATTCCTACTGGAGATACCTGGGGTGCAAGTGCGTTTTTTACATAAAAATCAGGGGTGAGTGAACGCCCAGCATGATGGGTAATACTAAGCTATACATTTTCTACAAAATACTATACATATAATGTGTATTTCAATCAATTCCGAAAATGTTTAACAGTTAGTTAATATTATTGAAACTACAATGCAATGCACCCAAGCGTTGAACTCATACTCACACTTGACCATTTCGTACCACCCTTTACCGGGTCTAGAGACTAATTATTATATTTTATTCATCAGTCTCTATTTATCACATTTCATTAGCTTGTCTTACTTTTGCAGTATCAAGTACAACCATTGTCTTTTCTTTTTTCCTTTATCTTTTCTCCCAATCTTCCAACAACCATATACTTTAATGGGCTCCACATCGCTGGCTACGCTACCATATACTCTGTCCAGTGATTTTGGGTATTTCATCCCAGGGCTCCGGGCCCTCCTTAATTATCTCGGTGTCATCCAAGTCCAATTTAATGTGTGCTAAATTTTGAACTAATGTCCACATTATTCCACCATTTTACCGTTTTTTGCATTCCATGGTACCATTGTTAACTTTATCAACGTGGCATTTATCCCTTTTATTCATTTTTCATTAAAAATTGATTAATAAGGTCTAAAGAGGAAATCCAACCATTAGGACCCTCACTTTTGCCAAAATACCTTTTTGCCATTTTTATCATGAATTTGTGAAAAAGATATTTAACTTCATTTTGGCACTAATATTCAACCTTTTTCTTCCGAAACATTCTTTATATGAATTTTAGTGAAAATCATGTTATCATTTTATGTTTTGTCACATAAAATACATTTAAACCTTCAAAACAATTATTAACCAAATGTCCATAACATCGCCCTATTATCATATATGACCTCAAATATCATTTTTATTCATTCTAATAATATTTAATACATATTAGGGTTGTCATTCTTCATTACTCATTTCTTCATAAAATCCATTATAACATGATTTAACAAGTTTAAAACATCTTTATCTATCTTACTACATGATTCTACACATGTGAAGGAGGATTTCAAGCCTAGAAATTCCTCAAAATGCACTTAGACAAGATAATAATCACGAGTTCGTATATTTCACATGATTTCTTTTGTCTTCAAAGTTAAAATTCCATATATTTATATAAGACCCTTCTATGGTTTTGTCATGTTAAAAATCCATTTTTTCAAGACTGTAATATTTTCATTAAATAACTTCATTTTAGGCATTAAATATTATCTATCATTCACCCTACATATTTTTTATAGATAGAAAACCTTGAAACCTTGTAAGAGGAAAACCTTACCTTGTGGTTTGAAGAGTAGACAACTAAGAGGATAAAGATGGAAGTTCCTAGCTCTAAAGACTCCTAAAAGCTCTTCAAAATAACTCCAAAGTTCTTCCTACAAGCTTAGCTCTACCCACTTCCCTCCTTGATAAGAGCTTTGATGATGAAGAGAAAGACTGAAAATGGTGTATAATAGTGTTTGGAGTGGTGGCAAGGTGTGTTTATGGAGGAAAAAGCTTGGAAAAATGAGGGGTCTTGAAACTTAGAGAGAGAAAGAGAGAGAGGAAATATACTGAAGAAAAATTATGGGGGAAACCCACCCTCACTCTCTCATCTTATAACCCCAAAATAACACCCTAACCCATTTAAAAACTCTACCCACACACATTAAACACGTGTAGATCTTTTAGGCTCACTAGACACCAGTAAGTCATCAATCTTATGGCGTAAAATGTGACAACATAGAAGGGTAGCCCGAATTGACCAGATTCAGGTCCGATCGTTTGAATGACCTTAAAGTCTCATTTGAATTACACTAATACTCATTCTAATGACATTTATAATGAGGGGATCTAATGATATCTCAGTACGTTCCAGATAAAGTAAAAACTCAAGTCGTAAGAAATCTCGTTCGAACGGGAATCACCCTCGTTCGAACGACCTCTGATTTTCTTGAAACAAACTTTAAATTATGAAAAATTCGATTTGGCAAGCACGAAGGTTGTGATGATGATAAAATCTCAAAATTCATTCATAAATATAAGTTTTACAAGGAAGGAGATAAATTTGAGGGCACGAGTATTACATTCTCCCCACCTTAGGTGATTTCATTTGTGAAATAAGAACAACCAATTAAGTAAAGAGATCCGGGTGCTTCTCTCGCTTCACTAACTCACTTTCCCAGGTGTCATATTTAATGCTCTGAAATTCCTAAAGAACCTTTACTAAGGGGATGACCTTATTACATGGGACCCGGTCTTTACGGTCTAGAATAGATATCGATCACATGGGAAATGTGACATCTTCCTCTAACTCGATGAGATTCCAATCTATGACATATCAGGAGTCATGGAGATACTTTTTCAATATAGATACATGGAATACGTTATTCACTTGGGATAACTGTGGAGGCAGTGCCAAGAGGTATGCCACATCCTTAATTCGCTTTAGGATTTCCAAGGGACGATGTACTGTGGGATAACTTCCCATTTCCTCAAATCGTTGACTATCAGTCCTTGTTTTAACCTTCAACATCACATGGTCACCTACACAAAACTCCAAGGGCACCCAACGATTATCGATGTAATTATTTTATCGGCTTTGTGCCGTCATGATCCTTAGCCAAATTATCCAAACCATCTTCGTCATCGCTTGAATCAATTCTGAATCGATGAGATGTTTCTCACCTACCTCAGCCCATTAAATCGGTGAGCGACATGGTCTCCCATAAAGAGCCTCATAGGGATCCATCTCGATGCTCACCTGATAACTGTTGTTGTGGGAAAATTCTACCAGATGAAGAATTTCTCCCTAACTACCCTAAAAGTCGATCATACAAGCTCTAAGCATATCCTCCAAAATATGGACGGTTCGCTCCGACTGTCCATCGATCTTAGGATGATACGTTATACGCATATTCATCTCAGTACCCAACTCCTGTTGAACTTCCAAAATTGAGATACAAGCTGGGGATTCCTATCTAAGATGATCGAGAGTTGGACTTAGTGAAGTCTGACTATCTCTTGGGCATATAACCTTGCTAACTTAGCCACATTATCCATGACCTTGATCGGCAAGAAGTGTACAAACTTCATGAGTCGATCCACTATAACACATACTACATCATGACCATGCTCAAACCATGGAAAAGTTATAACGAAATCCATTATGACATGCTCCAACTTCTACTTTGCCATAGGTAGTGGTTGTAATAGCCCTACTAGATTCTTATGCTCATCCTTTACCTATTAACAAGTATAGCACTTGGCTATATATGTCGCCATATCTATCTTCATGCCAGACCACCATAAGTTTCTGCATATGTCCTTATACAACTTGGTGGCACTGAGATGTGTGCTAAAGCGCGAGTGATGGGCCTATGTTATTACCTTATCCTGAAGCTCATCGATAATAGGGACAATTAACTGACCCATGTATCGTACCCCGCCATCTTTATCCATGGTGTGTAGAACACTTTCATATTCTGAATGTGATCTTGATACTGAGAAAACCTGGGATCACATAACTGGGCATCAAGAACTTTTTGTTAAATAAGGGGCTTACCCACCACACCCCAAAGGTATGCCTTATAGTAACCCCACTGGATGTGCAAATCAAACTTTTGCAACTCACCAAACATTTTCACATGATGACAACTCATCTTTGCAAGGGTTAGACTAGACTTTCGACTAAGAGCATCAGCCACCACATTGGCCTTATTGGGATGATACTCTAATGAGAAGTCATAGTCCCCTATCAATTCCATCCATAGCCAATGACCCAGACTAAAGTCACACTATGTGAAAATGTACTGAAGGCTCTTATGATCAGAAAACACGTCAAATCGTTCTCTACGAATAATACCTTCAGATTTTGAGTGCAATCACCACAATGGCTAGCTCTAGATTATAGGTGGGGTAGTTCCTCTCATGCACTTTCAGCTGACTGGATGCATAAGTGCTACCTACCTATTCTTCATTAAAACTTCACCAAGACCTGACCCCTAGGTGTTACACTACACACACTACAAGAATATTGATTTTTTCTAGCATAAATTAAATGCCGAGAAAAGTACTAAAAATGCCGGTAACACTTTTTGCGGCACTTTTAACAGCATTTGCACAAGTGCGGTAATAGCCAATGTGTTAAAAGAATAACGGCATTTTTAAAAATTCCGCAAAAAGTTAGCGGCACTTTTGGCATCATTTCCAAAAGTGCGGTAGCCAATGTGGTAAAAGAACAACGACATTTTAAAAAATGCTGCAAAAAATTAGCAGCATTTTAAGGCATTTATATTATTGTTGGTAATAACCTTTTAGCGGCATTAAAAAAAATGTTGATAATAACCTTTTGCAACACCTAATAAATGTTTAACGCACTTTTGGCGGCACTAAAAAAATGCCGAGAATGATAATAGCAGCATTAAACAAAATTTTGATATTATTTTGCAATATATGAGTGGGAACAAGTGTTAAAAAAATTATTTATTACAAGCATCGTATTTATGTGCAAATATACTACCATAACATTAAATTAAGAGGGTGGTAATCAAATTAAAATGTCATTAAATTAAAACCAATAGCATTCATCGTAAATAAACATAATTGAGGTTGGAACAATTATCCATCCAGAAAATAAAATGTATTACATGTCCAATAAGAAAAAGCAGGGAAACATGAAGCGAAACAAAATTTTGTATAATGTACGATCCTTGTCCATAAAAGTCAAACATCCTCTTCGACCTACAAATAAAAAAATTCAATCGTGAATAATTGATACTTACTCTTTAGTATTTTAATTAAAAAATATATGATTAAAAATTAGTACATTAGCAATATGCCACGCTACGGTTGAATGATATGCATTTCGAATTGTGGACTTGTTTCCATAAGGTCTAGGCAATGGTTCATTTGTTACAAATGTTTTCTCAATATATACTTTCCAAAAGTCTTCACTAAGTGGTGTACCCCCTACTTTTGTTGAAAGGTCATTGCTCACATTGAATCCACGTGCCACAACCACTTTTGAAAGTCCGAAAGTAATAAGGTCTACAATTTTAAGAAGTGCATTATTTGAGATCCTTTGTCATGGTTGATGGTTCTTCTTCTTCTTCTTTGATGGTTCTTTTGACAAACAAGATGAATATGCCATCAACCATATATTTCTGGAAAAAAAATTGACAGAGTTTTATTTGTTTTTAAGACATCCCAAAAATTTTAAGACTACATACAACCAAATAAACTAACAACCTAATGTCAAGTATACATAAACTCACCAAGAAAACGCAGATATATTGTGCCCTTTAAAATCCTTTAAATTAGTAACATACCTGAATTGAAGTAACATTCATTTGTTCACTAACACGAGCAGCTATCTCGGGGTCACCCAAGTGTTGAGAATTTGCAATCTACAAAAAATGAATTATTTTAGTCATGAAAGCGTAAAGTCTTAAATAATGATTTTAAAAAGTAGTTATCTACTTACCCGTTGAGAGGAGCTAAATGGTGATTTGATTGTGGTACCACTACAGGTTAAAATTGATTGGGTTCTTCTAATTGTTGCTTGGGTTGTAAAATAGACTTATATGATGGTATATTTTTCTCGTTGGAGGATTGAGGAACCTGTTGATATCATAATTTAATATTAGAACATACATTTATATATATACACGATAATTAAGCACAAAAGATAAAAGTGTGTACTTATTAACCTATTTGGATACAACAGAAGGGCAAGTCGTCATGTGTGTGCGTATCAGTGTTCTCCAATATAATTACAATGTATAGAAAAACAAGTCATCTACTACACATGATTTTAGCTTAAACTATGTTTTATCATTTTCAAAGTTATGATTTTAGCTATTATTAACTTTGTTGTGATTGACAAGACAATCCTTACATAGTGACAGTCCATGCATGACTATTATGGCCCCGGGGGAACTGTTAAACGTGGACTTCCTCGAATTTCATCATTAGCTCATGCACCACCGCGAGGTAGGCTACCATCATATCATCCTTGGCATTAAAGTCCCCACTGACTTTGTCAGATAGCTCCCGTATTAAAATTTTGCCGAAGGATTGCATAATAGCAGTTGTTTCTGCTATAGACTTGTCCTCAAGAAAATGGGATAAAAGGTACCCGATTAAAGTGGACATGCGTTGGCATACATCTGGGGATTTTTCCACCAAATATTTAAGGTATGAGGGTTGTTCCCTCGGACATGAATGAGGTGGTGGCATTGGAAATTGACATTGAGTATTCTTGTGGTGCCATGGTAGAAATTGAAACAAGACTTGACAAAAAGAAGCTCGGTTCATGGGATTTTCTCTTACATGTTGCCAGAGTGTAGGGAATCCGACAAAGCCACCACGATGGCAGATGTCTATATCTTTGGAGTGATAGTGCTCGAGGTGGTTAGTGGAGAGATGGAAGTTGATTTCTGGAAGCCTAGGGTACTATTGGTGAAGAGGGTACATGAGTTTGAGGGGAGAAAAGGAAATACGAAGAATTGGCGGATTGGAGATTGGATGGAGAGTATAATCACAAGGAATTAGTAAGGCTAGTGAAATTAGGAATGACATATAGATAGATAGATAGATAGATAGATAGATAGATAGATAGATAGATAGATAGATAGATAGATAGATAGATAGATAGATAGATAGATAATGTACACTGGATATTCCCTATAATTCTTTCTTTCTTTCTTTCTTTGGGGTGGGGGGATTAGTATATCCTTTTCCTTTGATTTTTGTGAACTTTTTTGTGTTAGTGGAGTAAATATCAAGCGACAATTATGGCAATGGATATATATTTATGGTGATCATTGAAGTTATGGTTATGGAAGAGGTCAAATATATTTTACTTATATTTATATTTTCCAGTTATGTCCATACGGTTTGTAGAACAAGAATAGATTTGAGAGAAAAAATAAATTACTCACAACATGAGTAAATGTTCATAATTCATTTGGATTGTCATTATACTATAAAGATCATATAACATCATCATTTAGAAAAAAAACTGGTTGATACACACACAACTATACACATGAACTGACCTCACTTCAGAATGTTCAATTTTCTGTATTCATATTATTGTCATATACTTCATTTCTTGTCACTGAGATTTCATCATCTGAGTCAACCCCGATCTAGTTGACCAAAGCAAAGAGGAACTCTCCGAAGCTAACCTTCCCATTTTTGTCCCCGTCCATTTCTTCTGCATTTATTCACAAGAAGCACCAAGAAAAGATTAAAAAGAATCAGATTTAAGGGCAGGTTCCTAATGTACTAGACTCGCACAGACACTCACAAGAAAATTGCAGTTGCATTAACACACCATGACCACCACTAGCACTATACACACACCAATTGACACAATTACACACACATACACACTAGTCAATTCTCTCACATATTTACATATACTCTTATGCACACACAAATGCATATCAATAGAACATATTTATCCACTAATCTATTTCTTAAACAAACACCATAAACAAAATAGTGAAGAACACACACGATTGAACAATTAACTTTCCCCCATGAAAATTTCTAGATTTTATCCTGTTGATTTGAGCTACCTTTTCATGGTTTGGATGGAATATCTTCAAACATAAATGTAAAAATACCCTTCTCTTCTATTAGTACTAGGCTAACCATTGTCCTTACAGGAACGAACTCGACGAAAAAGGGTAAGCATGCAACATGATCAATTTATTTTTGTTTGATGGATGACTCTGTTAATTAATTAAGGTTCAATTTGGTGATTAGATTAGGTCACTATGGTTGGGTTGGATGACTATGTTACATGTCACAAGTTAAATGTGTGTTCTTTTAGATTTAAGGGAAATATTTGAATGGAGAATTATACTCAACGCATATACACAACGTTGTTTACCAATTATTTGGGGTCGGTTACATGAATTATATTTTTCCATTCTTCTCTGTTAATGCAACATCCTCGATTAAACCATAAGTAATCATGTCATTTTTTACAATATTCCACCAAGTTAATTAGGCCCTACATATACCCCTAACTTTATCTTCAATACAAACTAAATCTCTCTTCCTTTCTAGGGTATTTATTTTTTGTTTCAATTCAAGAAATTTGAGCAAGCGATAGGATTGGATCTTTTTCATTCTCTATGCGACTATGACTTTGGGAAAGTTTGATTCGGTCGAAAAATCAGTTATAATCCCACTTGTGCCTGATTTGTTGTCCCCCTTATTCTCATATTCTTCTTTTGCCTTGAGTATATGATAATCATAGAATACACTGTTACCAAATCACACATATGTTGGCCACATAACATAATGCCTATTTTTTTATCAGTGTCTTTCTCCAATTTAAGCATGAACTATTTTTGGAGAAGGTTTTGTAGGAGCTCCCCACACCACTATGGAAGAAGTTTATTTAAATCAGTATTTAACCATATAATTATAAAGATTTTACATAATAAAGCATTTAGAAACATAATGAATGAAAATATCACATACCTCTATTTCATCAAGGTTGACTCCATTTTCCTTGAAAATGATAAGAAGCTCTCAAGTCTGTCATCGGTTGGGTGGTAATGTCCATTGTACGATGAGAGAGACTGGAAATTAAATAATATGAAATATAAGGTAATCAAAGACGAGAGTGGAGAAATGAATATAGACCAAATTAGGTGTGGCCTTATCATTGAACATGGTGGATGTGTGTGTGTACATATTGTTAAGCATTTAAAGTGACTCCTCATTTTCTGATGGTTTGTGATTAAATCCCTTACTGTAAATATTGAGCTCAAGAGATTGATATGCAGCTGTCGTGGAAAACACGCTTGTACATACAATTATAGTGAAAGAGTTTTTGTACAAAAATTAAGCAATTATCTTTAGGAACGACTGTTCTCAAATTAAGATAACAAATATTTTTTCCGTAAAAAGCTTTGGCTATAACTGAACAATTTTTTTAAGTATTTTTGAAAGATCTCACCCAATCATTCTAACACAAATGTATGCTTCCCTCAAAAAGATATCTTAGAATCTTCATATTTGATACACACATTGAGATTAAATTATTTGAATAGTTATTTTGGTAATAAATGTATACTAGATAACGAGACACATTTACACGCACAAATTTGGCCATAATAAAGGGTTTATTTGAGGAATTTAAAGGATTATCGTTGATTTAGTACTTTCCTCAAACTCATTTATTTTCCATAATACCCGATCTATAATTAATAATTTTTTTATTAAGCTGTTATCAACGATAGATGATCTTTCTAAAACTGACGTTTCTTTTGAATACCTATTAAATCTGAGGCTACATGCCTTGGAGTCCTGGAGCATCGTGTCCCATGTCATCCAGTCTCCGTAGGATAGGTGGTCCTGTGCGTGTTTAGTGCCACAAGCAAGGGAGATTAACAATGAGTAACATTTTGTAATTTTGTGATAGACTTGAAGATCTTATATGATAGTTCATTAGTAATTTCAATTCAAAATATGAGTGTCTATATATTCATCTTAATATTTATTAGCCAAGATGTTGCCTCGAATAATTAGTGTAGTTACAATTCAAAATATGTAAAACATTTTTATGGTTGTTTTTATTTTGTTTAAATGACCTAAAAATTGTATTGAATATCTAATATTAATCAATTGTGTCGCGGTCGTGAAACACGCGATATCTTCTGGCCACATTGAACTAGCGCCCCAAAGAGATGAATAATCCAAACAAGTTTACCAAGTTTCCATGGAGATACCTAGTAGACATATATATGAAATTCTATTCTCCATGTTGCAATAACAAACACATGTTGAGATTTGGTTTCACCTTTATTGCTTAAAAAAAATTCAAAGTTGGGAATTACACAATATATTCAATTGTTGTAATATATCATAAACAAACTGATATAATATATCATAAGCAAACTAATTCAAATAATGTTTGTGCTTGTAGATTTAAAAATAATTTCATATTCTAAATAGAAAAACACATTCAACATAATAACATTTCCACACAAACATAAAACAAACATCAGGAGATCAAAAATAAATAAACATTCACATTGATGTATCAATATCAATCCAAAACTTGAACATTCAATACATTTATAACAATATATATCTACACATACATACAAATAGATCCTTATTTATTTACCATAAACCACACCTTTCAACAAAACCAACTTTAAGATTCAAATCGTCACATAATAAAAGAGCTAGCATAATGACAACAATAATACACATCAAAACCTTAAGAACAGATCCATTCATAAATATGAATTAAAAAAATAGAGAATGATATGCAAAAAACTTCAAAAATTCATACAAATGAGAGAGAGATATATAGAGAGAAAGAGAGAGGGACTGCTTACCTCTATTTGCCCTAATTTCGATGGGCGACGACATGAGAGGGTTTAGTTACCTGCATATGCCCTTATTTCGGTGGGCGACGGGATGACCAAAACAATTAAGATAACTATGTGAAGATTGAAGTTTGAGTGAACAATGTGACCAAATTGAGGGCCTTCGTTAGAGTTTCACAGTCGATTAAGAGAGAATTTCTAGCAAAATTTGGGGCAAATGAGTTTCCAACTTTTAGGGGGAAATAAAAATAAAGGCAGTATAAGTAGCGCCTCTTTGTTTTTGGAGCAATATAATACTGTGTCGTTTAACTTCAGTAATTATTAGTCAAATGATGAAAAATTTCCTGCATTTTTGTTAAACCCCGTATATTGTCAGCAAAATGGTAAAAGTCCCACAAATTACTTGCATTTGGTAAAAAATGTCGGGATTTTTTTTTTGCCAGCACTTTTAAAAATGCAGGGGATAAAATGCTGTGAAAAAATCATTTTCTTTTAGTGACAGTATAACCTCCGTCACACTTTGGGAGGATAAGAATGAGAGCAAAAGTCAACCTAATCTTCATCTCTTGAAAGGACAACTCACATTCCTCTGACCATGTAAAGTGTACAGGCTTCCACATTAACATCATGAGGGGAAAAACGACCCTAGAAAAATCTTGTATAAACCTATAGTGGTTACCAGCCAAACCCAAAAATCTATGCACCTTTGCAACTATCCTCATCCTGTCCTACCCCAGGATGGCCCCCACTTTGGAAGGATCGATAGAATTGCCCTCGCCACAAAATACATGGCCAAGGAACTTGTCCTCCTCTATTCAAAACTCACACTTACTGAATTTAGCATACAATTGATTGTCTTTGAGCACGTTTAATGTCATGCGGAGTTGTTCCTCATGGTCTTTGTCTGAGGTCGAATCGACCAGTATGTAATCCATAAAGACCACCACAAATTGGTCTGGGTAGGGACAATAAATGTAGTTCATCACATCCATAAATAATGTTGGGTAATTGGTTAAACCGAAAGGCATCACTAGGTAGTGCCCATATCGAGTTCGGAATACTGTCTTAGGGATATCCTCCACCCTAATGCACAACTAGTGGCACCCAAACCGAAGGTCAATCTTTGGAAACTTGCCTACCTCTCATAATTGATCGAACAAGTCATCAATAAGAGGCATATGGTATTTTTTTGTTCATCATTACCCTATAAAGCTGCTTGTAGTTAATACAAATCTAGAGGGAACTATCCTTTTTCATTGTAGAGAGGATGGGAGCTCTCCACGGGGATACACTAGGGAAAATGATGCCTTTTTTGGTTAGCTCCTCCAACTAAACCCTTACCTATTGCAATTCTTCAAGGTCCATTCTGTGAGGTGGAATAGAGATGGGAAAGATGTCTTAATGCACTTTTATGGAAATATTTACCTCCCGGTGGGGAGGCAACCCGGGAATATCATTCGAAACACATCGGGAAACTCCCTCACTATTGGGAAGTCAAACACCTTACCATCTAGCTCATATTGAGCTTCCATACTATTAAGCTAGCCAAAGTTCCATTTCTGCCCATGTACGGTAAAAAACTTACAAGGATAATCGAAGTCCTAATCGCTACTAAAGCGATGGCGAGATCCATCTGGAAGTGATATTAAGACATTGTATCGATGGCATCCATTAACAGCTTTGAAACATGACAGCCAATCCATACTAAGGATCACCTCGAATCTATCCATGTCCATAAGGATCAAATCATACTCCAGAACAAACTCTCCAGCCATAACTATACACCTAAGGAAAACCCTATCGAGAAATATACCAATAAAAGGAGGAGAAATAGTAACTTTCCTTCGCATGATTAGGGTATCTTCATCTTAGGGGAAGACATCTTACCTAGGTTGATATTGTTTAGACATTGTTAGATGTTTATTCATTTATGGCTTTATACTTGTTTTATTCTCTTTGTATTCTAAGGTGTGTTTAAGTGTGCTGGATTACAAGTTTACATCAAAGCAACAAAGTTTTCAATCAAAGTAAAAATACTCATGTTTATGTGTCTGTCGAGCCTCTGTATTTTTTCCTTTGGGGGATTAGGGAATGAGTCTTTTTAGAGAGATTGACGGACCACAGGATTTTTATTTTGCTTTTGTCTCGGAATAGCTAAAGGGGGAGATTTGTAAGGACAAAATTATAACACCCCGTATTTTTGACGATTTAAATAATTATGTGATTAATTATTATTATGGGAATAAATATGCGATTAATTATTGTTGTTGGATTAATAAAATTAAAATGTGAGACATTAATTTGTTATTAATCCGGATTAAAATAATTATTAACTAGCGTGCCAAGGGTTAATACTTATTGTTGTGAACTGTTAAATATTACTGGGTGATATGTAATATGGAATTATGATATTTGATAAATTGTCGGAAGTGAGAAATACGATAGTTTGGCAATTTAAGTCTGACACGCGTGTGAGTCGTGTCGGGACTAATTGAATGGAATAAAAAGAAAAATTATTTATATTAACTCGTATAGTCATTTCGAGTACGCCATTGAGTCCATGAGGGTGGAGATAGTAAAAATAGTAAACCCGGGTGTTTAGTTTGGGTCCCGAGGCGATTTTAGGCCTAACCGGCACCCCGTAGGGGTAGTTTTGTAATTTGGATTTTTAGGCTAAACTAATGGACGAAAATTGGGATTAATTATATCAGCTAAGGAAAGTCCATTAGGGTTCAGAACTGACAGGACGTTAGAACGTCCATGGAGAGTGTGAGGGAGAACCAAATTCCAAGAGAGAAGACTCATTTGGAATCACCTTGCACAACCGTGACCACCAACGCGTAGATCGTGAAGAGAGGAACGCGTATATACAAACATCACCAATGGATCAGACCGTCATATTCGAGGCAAGTGTTTATTACTTGCTTTCTTTTATCAATAATCATGCTCATGTCAGTCTAGGTGGAATTAATCATGATTTATATGTTAATTGGGTGAAAATTGGAGATTTAAATTATGATTAAGGATTGGTTTAATTAGTGGTTGGAATTCATTCATGTATGTAGAGGATTAATCACGGAATTTGATTATATATTGATGAATGAATCTGGGTTGATTAGGTTCTTTAATTGGAATTTTGGAAACTAGGGTTCATGTGAATTATTTTGGGGGTTTTATGTAATTATTATGATTAATGACGAATTAAGGATCCTAGGATGATAGAAATGATCTGTAACCTGTTAGGGGTTGATGGGTAATGATGATGAGTTGTTGGGAATTGAATCTTAGAGGTTTGTAGTTTTAAAAACGGTGAAAAACGTTGAAGTTTGGTGAAGAAGACGAACAGTGTAATCTCGCGCGAAGTGGTTCAAACGAGATGGGGATCTAGCGCGAAGTGGTTCGAACGACATTGGAAGTCATTCGAACGACATGTCTTCTGGTTCGAACGACATGTCATTCTGGTTCAAACCACATGTCATTATGGTTCAAACCACAGGGTGAATTTCAGGGAATTTGCTTAAAGCCCAGTTTGGAGTTCATTTGTTTATTGGAGTGAGAGAAACTACCAAATAGTAAATTCAAATAAGAAGGAATTTTGGGGAAAAGTATGTGGGAATTAATACTTTAATTATTTTGGTATAGAACGAGAGAGATAGTAATCTAATTATTTATACTATACGTAGTAATGAGGTTAAAATACGTATGGGGAGTATATATGTAGGTTGGAGAAAATACCTATAAATTATGATAGGATGTGTGTATTCCTATTATGTGAGATTATTATTAAGAGCACTAAGGGTGATAACCCGGGGATGCAATATTCTATTGTTAGGCGCACTAATGGGTGATAACCCGGTGGTGCTGAATTATTATTAATTGGTGCATTAATGGGCGCTAACCCGGGCATGCATGATTTTCTATATATGTGAACTAATGGGTCTTAGCCGGGGGTGCAGGATTGGTATATATATATATATATAGGGATGATGTGACTATATAAATATATATGGACTTGTGAATATTGCTACTGTGTGAAATTAGTAGATTTGGTAATAATAATAATTATTACATTGTACCAAGCGGTCTTAACCTAAGGGTGCAGGATTAGTGTATATATATAGGGATGAGGAGACTATATATATGTATGAGTGTACTTGGGTAACTTTCTACTTTGTGAGACTAGTAGATAAAATGAAAATGAGAAGTAAAATAATCTTAGTGAATAAAAGATTTAACCATTCAAACGGTGAATAATGAAATTTAGTATGTGATATAAGCTATCTAAACAGTGTATTGTATGGGCGATACGGGAATACTACTAGTGAGCATAGTTAGTATTAGTATGGTTTCTGACTAGTTAGACTGGGAGGTATAACTAGGGGGAGATTATATGTACGTTAGGGGTGCAGAATAGACGAGAGGTGAGAAACTCATGTGAGAGTTTGATAACTAACATGCGTATAAGACTTATTTTAAGAACTAGTTTTAAATATTTGCTAAATAATTTTTACACATCGGGCTCTGACCCGTTTCTTGTATCTCTTCTCTCTTTTGCTATATATATGTATTATATCAGGTGCTCAGCCACAGGAGTATCAGATTTAGAGATTTGAATTGCTTGACGTACTGCAGCTGTTGTGGGAGCTGTAGGTTCTTGCAGTAGATGCATCTATCCTTTCCATTCAGTTTTATCTAGAGTTCTTGTTTAGGGAATATGTCGCCCACTTCTAGTTCTTCCATCAGAGATATTGTATTCTGTTTATTGTATGGTTTGGAGTTTTGAACTGAGAGTTTTACTCAGTCTTATTTATTGCAGTACTTTATTCAGGTTCAGTATTTATTTACATTCATATGTGTGGTGAATGGTTTATATTTTAAGATGGAAAGAAATGGATTTACTTTGTTTTATTAAAATTGGAAATGTTTTGACACCTAGCTTAATTTTATATTAGGAGATTAATATGTTAAAAAGTTTTTCGAAAGTGATGCTGAGAATGAACCAACTGAATATCCTGTTTTAAATTGGTAGAGGACTGATCACCCTATATTTAATTGGGCGGGGTGTCACAGGTGGTATCAGAGCATCAGGTTCTTGTGTCCTTAGGATATGTGCGTCTTATTACGTTTTAGCATATCGTTCTTTGATGTAGAGCCTTATGATAGGATTGTTGTGTTCCCTTACGTATGCGACTTATGTTCTCCTTCTACGAATTATAATGGATGTGACTCATTATACGAAATTCAGTGTGATTCGAACACCAAATATTTTAGCACGACCAGCGAGGACCGTAAGAAGAACTGCGGGAGAAGAGGCTCAATAGAAGACATAGAGTAATCAGGGGAAGAGTGATTGGGACAAAAATCACCACGAGAATTACCTAAGTAAGAGGTAGTAAAATTTGTCACTCGAGAACTTGAAGGCCCTATATAGAGCACACCTAGGGTTTGCTTTTGGTGCTTTATCTATATAGGACTTCATCTAGTTGGACTTGAATTTTGACAAGATATTTTTGTAATTTAGGATTGCGTGTCCCCATATCGACTCCAAGCTCTCCTTGTCCATCTACATCAAATGAGCACTCGATTCAATCTACCGTCTCAAAAAAAGGTAATTCTCAGTTTTTATGGTTCATAGGAATTTCTGTCACATAGGACACAACACCACGTTGCATGTGCATTTCATTTATCATATCTTATGATAATATTTTGTTTCGTCATAATAAAATTATTTTTGAGTTCAAAAATTTTAATTTGAAATTTTTTATAAGAAAAATATTTCTTGGAAAATAAGTTGACACTAAATATTTTTTTTGAAGTTAAAAATAAAATTTTGTTATGTTTTTATATGCGTATGCATGAGTGTCGTATATATATATATAGATAATATGTATGCTTGCGTGTTATTTTTACGTGGCACTGTGTCGCTGATTGTTTTCATATGTAAGTATATATGTTAGTATATTTATATATATGTTAAATGAGTGTGTATGGCATGATTATTATATATGTTATATGATATGTATGGTATATTATGTTATCATGAGCTTTTAAAAGCTTTTGGTTAGCCCATGTCGATTTGACCCAAGGCTGACACTTATTTGTGTCATAGATAGTAGCTGATTGTATCCCATGTCATAACAGTTGGATTTGCTACAGCCTTATCTGTTGGCGTGTGTATGCGTGTGTTTTTATATATACTTAATATATGTTAGTATGTTTGTATGTATGCTGTTATTAATGAATGCTTATAGATTTTCGTGCATGGCCTCATATGTCTTCACTTTATTTGACCGTGTCAGGCCTTAGGAGGCTATAGCCAAACCTTTTGGCTATGCGTGTTCCCCATGCCCTATTTGTGGCCATAACCGTTTTCGTCTCTCATACATACTGTTGGCCATAAATGTTTGTGTAGCCTTATATCAACTGAGTTTCTTTTTTTTGAAACGACGACGTCGGACTATTTTTAGCCCACGGTTTTTATGTATACCATAACTGGTATTTTCTAAAACTACACTGTCTAACGCTTTAAGTTACAACGGTAATATTTGATGCGTCCTTGGTATGCAATGTTTCACAGTTGGCCTTCAAGATAACTTTTAAAACGACTGTGTTTTATAAAACTATCTGATTCTTGAATCTGTTAGTCTGTTATATCTTGCACTACACGTGTCACATTGTTAACACTTTACTTTGTGTTTCTTTGTGAGCCCTCAGATTATATTTTATCTACGGTTGTGTGTAATTCTTTAGTGATCCATGTGATTCCTTTTTACACCAATCTGCACACACTTGTGCACTCTATAAATAGTACCCATTGTGTATCATTTTTAGAGAGCTGAGAAAATAATTTTTGTAGTAAAACTCTATCAAAAAATTTTAGAGAGAGAGAGAGATTAAACCAGATTATTTTTTTGTCATCTTCAAGTATTGATTTCTGTCAAAACTAAAATGAAGATTGGACTTCTCTCATTCTGAATCTGCACTTACGAATTTTCAAGAGTACATTATCTTTGTAAGTGAGTTCTCTGCATTCTGTGTGTATTATTTAGATCAGTCTTTAGATCTAAAATTTGTACACAACACACACTATTCACGAAATTAATTTTTGTGTGTGTATATATTCTGTGTGTGACTAGTTTGTGAAATCTTGTATGTTTTTAAAACGTTTTGTTTTAAAACAGATTTTTCAGAAAATATTTTGGTAATATTCAGATTTGCACTGTTTGAGGTTTAGAAAGTTAAACCTAAGATTTTTGAGATCTGATTTGTGGAAGACTTAAAATCTGAACTGAATATTATTTTCTTGTGTGTTTAAGACTGTTTTGATTTAATCTGAAATAGTTGTTAAAATAGTCTTGATAAGATTTTAGATTAAAATCTGATTTAATCTAATAGTTATTTTCTGAAGGACAAGATTGTGAATATTTGACTGTCTATTTTTATTGAATATATTTTCAGTCATATTCTGTGAACATGATTACTTGATTGTTTAAGTGATATTCAAAAATTGTTTCATATCATATCACTTACATATAATCACTCACGTTGTATTCACATAGACACATGTTTGTGTAATATCTGAACAAGTCTAGTGTTCAAAGATTTAAAGAAAGCTTTTCAAAAGTGTATTCAAAGTCAAGATGACTTGATTTGAATAACATAAGACTTGCAAAGATATAGGTGATATAGTCTGTTGCATCACACACTGTCACTTCACTAGAAAATAAATAATAGGCACTGAGCCAACCTGCACTTAAAGAAGTTAGAGGGGAGGCTGAGAAGTGAAGAACACAAAAACAAGAAAGAACAGTTTAAAGAGAGAACAGAATAAGCAAACAGGCTAGAGACTTGGTCGAGTGGGGTAATATCTAGATCTTTCTTCTTTATTTGTTAAGTTTGTTGTTTGTAAATCGTTCCTGTTGATTTATTGTTTTAGTGGAAGTAGATTAGGTAACTCCTAGAGGAGTTCGTCGTTTTTCCCGGGGAAGGGTTTTTGCGACGTAAAATAAATACTGTGTGCTGTATATTTTTGTTTATCACCTCACAAGAAAAAGTAGGTTTAACAAAATAGAAACTCGCCTAAAATTGAATTAGTTTTGGACTAATAATTAACTTTGAAAATCAAAATCATTTTCATAAAAGTTAATCAAATTAAGTAAAAGTTTAATTTGGTCCCCTTTGCATCATTCATGTAAACTCGTAGGTTTAAGGTGTTTACTCAACAATAAGTTTACTTCCGCATATAAAGTCTTTGCGCATCGCCCTAGTTGCCTAGGTTTCCTACAGAACTGTGGGTTCCTAGGACACAGTCATAGATGACGGTGGAGTGATTTCAAGACCACCTAACATAGTCGATAAAGGGGAAATCATAGGGACTCTTTCAAAAACCCATCGATGAAGATGCAGAAAAGAAAATGATAAAGTGTAACAGACCAGCGGAGGTAGAAAATTCGAAGGCAATTATTTAGAGTGGAGCGTGATGGCACTCAGAAGTTAATTTGTAATTAAAAACTACAGCTCTTAGGAGCATCATGTAGTGATTAGAGGCAATCACCACATATGAAGATGTGTGTTTGAAATTTAGAGAGAAATTTCGGTACGATTTGACCGTGAGGTATTCCATTCGATGTGATAACAAAATGTGAGTGAAATTTTGATGTTTAAAATGATGGGTGAGATAGAAACCGATCATGAGAGAGAGATTGAACTGCATAATGAACTTCGTACCTGGCAGAGGGGTATAAATTATCCAAAGGGTTTATAGTTAATAAAGGACCCGTGAGTAGAATACCAGTATGGATGATAAATCCATCTAGGATGACTAATGTTGATATCATCAAAGTTATACGGTTGCTAGTGATTGCAGTCCTTCCAAGAGAAGGGAGTAAAGGGGGTTAACGAACCTGCTGAAGAGAAAAAAACTGAATTTAACAGTGTTAGTGAAACCCCACATGAGAGTATACCCAATAGGGAACTCAGTTAGATGATGATAAGTGATTAAATTCAAGAGGATGATGAACTCAATCAGGCTGTAGAGGCCAACCATAGTTCCGGATAGCTAGCGTAGCCAAAGGGACAGTGGAAGAACAATTATGAGTTGGAACTGTCGGTCCGAGATAAGGACATTCCCAAAATGGTCAGTGGGATCAGTGACGGGAAATAGTTCATGAAGTTTTTCTTATGTAAAGGAAATAGAACTACAAGTGTTGAATGTGTCCACAATTGAGAAGTGAGACCGAAGAGATTACAAATGGTAAACCGTGCCAGTTAGGCATAACGACTGGAGGAGCGAGACTTCCAGCGAAAGAATTTGGGGTCAAGGGAATATGGACCAGGAAATTTATAACCCGAGAGTGATGGGTTCAGGCTGGACCAATAGAGTCCTCGTTAATAGTAGCATGCAGTATGTCAGAGTCTACGGGACCCGGGATGTACACGAGAGTTTAATAAAGCTATAATTGAGGCCTGGAGAGTTTGGGCCAACGTTTTAATAATGGGCGCGAAATCCACAAGATGGAATAAATTGTCCATGGTGAGAGGGGACAACCATAGGATGAAATCTTAGGATGTATGACGATTGCAGATGTTCATGGGTCATGATGGCAGCCACGTGCTGAGACCCTATGATTTGGCGAGACTGGTGAGGTTTTGCTTCTTCCTTGTGAGTAAATGATAGATTCTAGTGACATGAGTGTGCCACAACTTTTATGTAAATTTGAAACCCTAAACTTTCTGTGTAAGTCGAGTTTAGTGGGAACGTTAGTTTTAACAGTTTTGTGACAAACATATTTCTCGTTGTTAGCGGGGCATTTTGATTATTTCCCGTGAGTGAACCGGGTGGGCCCTAAGAATATGTTTTGCTGTTATAAATTACTACTGCATTGAGTCAGCTTTAGTAGATTTTATTATGGTAATGTGTAATGACTAATTACCGTATGGTTAAACGATAGTATAAATATATTGATATGACTGTCGTGCCGGATACTCCGGGAGGAGTGATCTTAGTTTTGTGCGGCGCCACCTGAAATAGGGTTAGGCCCAGATATGTATATATATAAAACTTTTATGGTATTATATACCTCAGCGAGTATAGTGTCTAATTATATGCGATTCCCGAGCATAGGTATTTAATTATCTGTTAAGACTTAGAATACATTGTGTTCTTATCGAGCGGAGAAATATAGCTCGTTATATATCTATAGCGCCAAGTACTTGGGATAGTGTGGGTGCCATGCTTCATGTTACATTTTTAGGGACATGAGAGTGGACGAGTAAAATTTTATATCACAATACGTAGATTGTGGGAAAGTACATAGTATGTACCGAAGGCTTTACGGACCTCGACAACCGGCTAGGTTAGATAGTAGTGTATCGGGGGGGTTCCTCGTTTGGATTTCGCTTTGCGAGACCTCCCACGCATAAAACTAGCAAACATCGGGAGTTGGAGAGAAGTTTGGCCGATAGTACATAAGTTTTTATGTTGGTTATTGTACCAATAGGAGGATATAATTGAGAGTTAATGATTCGTTTATGACTTAAGGACAATAGAGTCGCCTAGTCTAAGTATCATTCTGAATAGAGCAATGATACCATTGAAGGATTGATTAAGTTATGGTTAGTGGGGCGGTTGAGTGCACCCCTACCACATCATCATACCGAGTGTGCAATAATTGAGGTAAGAAAATTTTATGTCTTTTGTATAATGATGCGTGAGGTATAGGGTGTATGGGCACCCTAAGGGATTGAATCAGGTAGTGGATTGTGATTAGCATGTGAATTCGATAACATGTAGTCGGGTAAGCCGGAGCTTATTCACGACATTTTGTCAGAGACTTACGTTTCAAGATAAATTGAAATTTATTCGAGAAAGACAAGATGTGTCAGAATACAAACAACAGTGGTGATGGGTTTAATGTAGAGTAACCTTCAAAGTTAGTCTGCAGTGGGTCAGCTAACTGTTAGAAAAAGGGAGGACAATTCGAAATCGGTAGGGGCTTCTTCCACTAGAGAATGGAAGAGTATTCCCAAGGATATGCTCATGTAGCTGAGATGGTGAGATTATAAGTACTAAAATGCGATTGAGCACGACCTAATACCCACAGAGGGATGGTCAGGACAAGCGGTCTAATCGGATACGGGAGAGAAAATTTTATGTGAACCCTGAGATCTTAGGAGAGGACGAGAGTAGTAACTTCCACTAGTGGAGTTTGTGTCCAAATAACTCCTATAAATTCACGTTCGGGCAGAGTGCCAGTAGAATTATGGCATGGTAAACTTGGTTGTTGTCCTACTTGGGAGTTAAAGGTGGGGGACAAGTTATGATTTCAAATCTCGGAGAAGGATCGATATTATCGTAGATATTGTGTGTGAAACATATATTGCACAACCAATTTACTTGTATGAACGACACGAGACAAAGTCGTATGTATATGAAAAGAGGATAAATCTACTAAGGTGCAAATAGTAGAAGGCTAGATAGTGAATATCTAAAATAAAGTTGAAGTCGTGAAACTTAAGCAGAAAGGCTTGGGAAAGAACCTATATGACAGGGTAACCTGGAGTTTAAAGCAAATACATGTGAAGTGTTTATTATTAAGGTTATTCGATAGCGGACTATATGGGTGGTACGGAGTAGCTTACTTTTGAGCGTCAGGATGTAATGCGCAATATTTTTACAGCATTGTCTGTACCTGGTATACTTTTTCCGAATTTCGGGACGAAATTCCATTGAAATGGGGGAAGTATGTAACACCCCGTATTTTTGACGATTTAAATAATTATGTGATTAATTATTATTATGGGAATAAATATGCGATTAATTATTGTTGTTGGATTAATTAAATTAAAATGTGAGAAATTAATTTGTTATTGATCCGGATTAAAATAATTATTAACTAGCGTACCAAGGGTTAATACTTATTGTTGTGAACTGTTAAATATTACTGGGTGATATGTAATATGGAATTATGATATTTGATAAATTGTCGGAAGTGAGAAATACGACAGTTTGGTAATTTAAGTCTGACACGCGTGTGAGTCGTGTCGGGACTAATTGAATGGAATAAAAAGAGAAATTATTTATATTAACTCATATGGTCATTTCGAGGTCTCCATTGAGTCTGGGAAGGTCGAGATAACCAAAATAGTATACCCGGGTGCTTAGTTTGGGTCCCGGGGCGATTTTAGGCCTAACCGACACCCCGTAGGGGTAGTTTTGTAATTTGGATTTTTGTGCTAAACTAATGGACGAAAATTGGGATTAATTATATCATCTAAGTAAAGTCCATTAGGGTTAAGAAGTGACATGAAGTTATAACGGCCATGGAGGGTGTGAGGGAGAACCAAATTCCATGAGAGAATACTCATTTGGCATCACCTTGCACAACCGTGACCACCAACGCGTAGATCGCGAAGAGAGGAACGCGTATATACGAACATCACCAACAGATCAGACCATCATATTCGAGGCAAGTGTTTATTACTTGCTTTCTTTTACCAATAATCATGCTCATGTTAGTCTAGGTGGAATTAATCATGATTTATATGTTAATTGGGTGAAAATTGGAGATTTAAATTATGATTAAGGATTGGTTTAATTTGTGGTTGGAATTCATTCATGTATGTAGAGGATTAATCATGAAATTTAATTATATATTGATTAATTAATCTGGGTTGATTAGGTTCTTTAATTGGAATTTTGGAAACTAGGCTTCATGTGAATTAATTTGGGGTTTTTATGTAATTATGATGATTAATGACGAATTAAGGATCCTAGGATGATAGAAATGATCTGTAACCTGTTAGGGGTTGATGGGTATTGATGATGAGTTGTTGGGAATTGAATCTTAGAGGTTTGTAGGTTTAAAAATGGTGAAAAACGCTGAAGTTTGGTGAAGAAGACGAACAGTGTAATCTCGCGCGAAGTGGTTCAAACGAGATGGGGATCTCGCGCGAAGTGGTTCGAACGACATTGGAAGTCGTTCGAACGACATGTCTTCTGGTTCGAATGACATGTCTTCTTGTTCGAACGACATGTCTTCTGGTTCGAACTACATGTCATTCTGGTTCAAACCACATGTCATTCTGGTTCAAACCACAGGGTGAATTTCTGGGAATTTGCTTAAAGCCCAGTTTGGAGTTTATTTATTTATTGGAGTGAGGGAAACTACCAAATAGTAAATTCAAATAAGAAGGAATTTTAGGGAAAAGTATGTGGGAATTAATACTTTAATTATTTTGGTATAGAAAGAATGTGCCTTGGAGATTACGAGAGAGATAGTAATCTAATTATTTATACTATACATAGTAATGAGGTTAAAATACGTATGGTGAGTATATATGTAGGTTGGAGAAAATACCTATAAATTATTATAGGATGTGTGTATGCCTATTATGTGAGATTATTATTAAGAGCACTAAGGGTGATAACCTGGGAATGCAATATTTTATTGTTAGGCGCACTAATGGGTGATAATCCAGGGGTGCTGAATTATTATTGATAGGTGCATTAATGGGTGCTAACCCGGGGATGCATGATTTTCTGTATATGTGAACTAATGGGTCTTAGCCGGGGGTGCAGGATTAGTGTATATATATATATATATGTATAGGGATGATGTGACTATATAAATATATATGGACTTGTGAATATTGCTACTGTGTGAAATTAGTAGATTTGGTAATAATAATAATAATAATTATTACATTGTACCAAGCGGTCTTAACCTAAGGGTGCAGGATTAGTGTATATATATAGGGATGAGGAGACTATATATATGTATGAGTGTACTTGGGTAACTTTCTACTTTGTGAGACTAGTAGATAAAATGAAAATGAGAAGTAAAATAATCTTAGTGAATAAAAGATTTAACCAGTCAAACGGTGAATAATGAAATTTAGTATGTGATATAAACTATCTGAATAGCGTATTGTATGGGCGATACGAGAATACTACTAGTGAGCATAGTTAGTATTAGTATGGTTTCTGACTAGTTAGACTGGGAGGTATAACTAGGGGGAGATTAGATGTACGTTAGATGTGCACAATAGACGAGAGGTGATAAACTCATGTGAGAGTTTGATAACTAACATGCGTATAAGACTTGTTTTAAGAACCAGTTTTAAATATTTGCTAAATAATTTTTACACATCGGGCTCTGACCCGTTTCTTGTATCTCTTCTCTCTTTTGCTATATATATGTATTATATCAGGTGCTCAGCCACAGGAGTATCAGATTTAGAGATTTGAATTGCTTTACGTGATGCAGCTGTTGTGGGAGCTGTAGGTCCTTGCAGGAGACGCATCTATCTTTTCCATTCAGTTTTATCTAGACTTCTTGTCTAGGGCATATATCGCCCACTTATAGTTCTTCCATCATAGATATTATATTTTGTTTATTGTATGGTTTGGAGTTTTGAACTGAGAGTTTTACTCAGTCTTATTTATTGCAGTACCTGATTCATGTTCAGTATTTATTTACATTCCTATGTGTGGTGAATGGTTTATATTTGAAGATGGAAAGAAATGGATTTACTTGGTTTTATTAAAATTGGAAATATTTTGACACTTAGCTTAATTTTGTATTAGGAGATTAATATGTTTAAAAGTTTTTCGAAAGTGATGTTGAGAATGAACCAACTGAATATCCTGTTTTAAATTGGTAGAGGACTAATCACCCTATATTTAATTTATTCAATCCTATTTTTAAAACTGATTGGAACTTAATTTATTCAAAAAAATATTTTATGAGTTTACTGTAGGCGGCTTTAAAATTTCGTTGCAGTTATTCAAATTACATTCCCATGTTGTTCAAACAACATCCTTAGGTAATCGATCCATGCTTTCAAACGAGCTTCAAACGAAGCATGTAGTTTTTTTACTGAGGTCGTTATAAGCGAGATGTAATCTCATTCGAACAACAACATAAAATCATTGCGCCACCATAACTTTTCTATAAAAGGTTTTTCAGACTCTATTTTTATTTTGAGAGATAAACTTTTGATAAAAACAAAAAGCAGACCTGTTTCAAAAGTTCCAACTCCAAAAGTTTAATCATTTTTTTTTACAAGATCCAAGATTCACAACTCAAATACTTTGAGATATTGTTTGGGAACGTTGTCTGTTTCTTCCATTATAAGAAGAACATGTTTTTGTTCAATAGACTCCATTCGTACTAATGATGATGAAGAAGCGGTGGACTCCGTGTTCCTATTCGTAGATGGTTATCAAGATGTATCGGTGGATATCGAGGCACACATGGATTCGTGTGTTGTGGAACTGGCATAGGTGAACTCTTACGTTGCACTATGAAGGAGTGGTTGAAGATAGAAGAACATAAATACTCATGGGGGATTGAGTTGTTGTGTGATACGACGCAAATATTGCGTATTTCACCCGTTAACCTACGCGTTATTAGCCCCCTCGGGTATCTTAATCCCTATATTTATGCTCGTTAACCAGAAAACCTCGGATTTCTATGTTAACATGTTTTGCAGGGGTTAATTGAGATTTTGTAGGTATTTGGATGCTTAGTGTGAAGTTCGGATGCATTCCGGCGAAGTTCCGTACACAACCGCACGTTCGAGGGCATTTTAGTCTTTTCACAGCTTGGGTACCTAGCCCGACATCTCACGGAAGTTGTATCCCTCCTCGCTAGCTTCGCGTGGCCATGAACGGTGCACGATTCCGATGCATAACGAAGAAGTTACGACGTTTCTTGCAGAGGAAAGACAATGAAGCAAAAGAGGAGAAGGAGAAGAGGAAGAAAAGAAGCAGGGGCTGCTGCTGCAATCTTCCCTGCTTGATCGATCGATCGACCCCTTTAGTCGATTGATCGACCTTTCAGGATTGTCGATATTTTCCCTTGATCGATCGATCGACCAAAGGGGTCAATCGATCGATCCCCTGTTTTTCTGCAGATATTTTCTTTTCTTTTCTTTCTTCTTTATTTTTATTCCAACTTACTATATAAGCCAAAATTTTTTGTAACAATATATATCTGTAGGAGAACGATTTTAGCTTAGTTTAGTTAGGGTTTTGTGGGATTTTCTTGGTTCTTCTTCAATCCCTCTTGGTTTGACATCTAATTGGTTTGTAAGATTGACTATTCATCTTCCCTCTCAATTAATATAGTTGTATTTCATTCTTTCCTTGCTTTCTAATTAGTTTACATGCTTTGTTAATTAGGTTTACAAGCTTTATTTCTTTCTTTTCTAGTTTAATTAGTTTAATTTAGTTTAATCATGCTTAGTCCCTAGATAAATAGGGTCGGGATTGCATTTCCGCCATTTTCGGGATCGGACCTCGAAATTTAGGGTTTCGTGTAAAATTGCATTTAATTGAAACCTCGCGTATTAAAGTCGGATTATTATGCGTTTAACTTTCTTTGTCACGCAACGTTAGTGTTTATAGCGATTATCCGAATTTAATCCGCGTGTGACCATTTTTCAGTTAAATGTTTTATCTCGCAACTTTGGGTTAAATTCCTTCTTGCGTGATGTTTATGCTTAATTGAAAATGCTCGATTAAATTGCTTTCGAGCCTTAATTCTAATTAGTAGTTGTTTCGATCCGTTTGGTGGAATACGATCCCGATCCTCGCTTTACTTTAATTTAGCGTAACTTATTCTTTTCTTTTGTCACGACAACCACAAATCACCTTTTCTTATTTCTTTTACACCACTTTTATTCCTGAAGTAATTAAAACAATTAACATCTAAAATTCAATCACTCCCTGTGGATTTACGATACCCGACTTACCGCTGTGCTTGCTTGTCAAGTGTAGTTGTAGCTTAGGTTTTCTTTTGTATCGCGGCGGCGAAACACACGACGATTGTGCACTTTACACGCGCACACTTTTTTCGCCCGGTCACAAAATGGCGCCGTTGCCGGGGAGTGTGTTTTAGATAGTAATTGTTTTATTGTTTCGTAGTATTTTTTCTTTTGTATTTGTATTCTTTGTTTTAACCTTTTTTGCAGGATTTGCATACTTTGAGCGCTAAGAAACTTTTATTCGCGGTTGCTCACTTTCTTGCTCGGATTCTCCATCTACAAACAATGAGGTAATCATGTCTTTCTATTATAGTTATTACGGTCATTCTAATGATTCTTACTTTGGGGATAGTTTTCAAGTTTTCCATTTTCAAGATTTTCTTGAAAATGAAAGACTTGAAAACATTTATCGAAATGAAAATCGTTATTGGGAGCTTGAGTTGGATTCATTATTCGAATCCAATGACGATTTTCATTTCATTACTTTCGAAGACGAGTTTCAACCAAATGAGGAGTTCGAGGCTCTTGAGTCGAGGAAGCCTACTTTGGAAGAGACTTTGCTTCTTTACTCCCAAGGTTTGGAAAGCCTAAATGATGCTGGAATGAGACTTGGTGCACTTTGCGATGAGATGAATTCTTATGCACAAAACAACGAGGAGGTGGAAACTTGTGTTTCACCTAAATTTTTCAAAGAATTCTCATCGAATGTGAATCTTTCTCCCCCGAAATTCAATCTCCTTCCGACGATGAGTCGATTGAGATTGAATTTGTTTCATCACCATATTCTTTTTCCGTCATTGAACCATTAGAATTACCGATTGATTCCTGTGAGTCGGTAGAAACTTTTAAAACTTCTACATGTTTTGCCGATGAGGACTCTTTACCGGACTTGTTTTCGATGGATGTTATCCTCTTGTGTGCACCATCTCCCATTCCGTTTGAAAAATCTTTGGGAGATGAGTTAACTTTTCTTGGACCTCAGGTGTACCTTTCCCCCTTATTATCCAAATCCCCCATCGTCCCCCAAAAATCTCAAATTGGCGATGGTTCACTTTTTTCACCACCCACATGCTTTCCGTTGTTCAAACGGAATTCATATCTTCCGGGAGGCATGTTCACTTTGGAGGGTCCACCATTGATCTTTCAAAGTCAAATCCCTTTTTGGGTGGACCCTCAACTATTTAGACTTCTAGTGTATAGTTAGTGTGAAGCCTAAATAGTAGGTTGTAAATAGTTAGCTTTTTAATTTTCTTTCTTTCCTATTTTCTTTCCTTTTAATTTAGTCTAGTGTAATTAGTTAACTTTTTGTTATTTGTTTTTGCTATGATCGGTACTAACTTGTTTTGTAGATTCCTTTGGACTCGCGCTTATGGAGATCGCTCCAATTTTGGGTAATATCGTTCTTTTCCTCTCTTTGTGTTGTGTTCTTAATGCGCATTGAGGACAATGCAACATTTAAGTTAGGGGGTGTAGGATATTCTATCCATTTCATGTGTAGTCCATGGATTTGCTCACATTTAGTTACTAAGTATGCCTTTTTGTGAAAAATTTGAAAAATTTTCAAAAATATTTTCTTTCTTTTTTCTCCTTTGTTGGACATTTTGCCTTGTTTCCAGTGATAAATTTCAATAATTGCTCGATCCGATTGACAACTCAATGATGCATGTTCTCGATTTTAGAAATTATTAGACTTTAGTCCTTAAATCCTTGATATTATGAATAACTTCATGAATTAAACTTTATCCCATGAGCATATGCACTTTCCTTGTTCTATTGATTTGGTTTAAGATTTTTATAACTCGGGAATGTTTTGTTGCATTGTATATACTTACACCGAGTAAGCTTTGTACCTTTCGTCGTTTGTGAGTGTATACACTATTCTTTTCTCATTGAAAACGTTGAATTCGTTGGTAATCTCACTATTCTTTCATTTGACCGTTCATTAATTGAGTTCATACTTGAAATCTGTTACTTGATCATGATTTTCATATATTGTTTTGAATCGAGAATTGCGTATACTTTGTGAAATGATCATAGGCCATCTTTGTTATATCACCCATATTGACCTTGACCTCACCCTTATATGCTTTCCCTAGTCAAACCCTTTGTGCCTAAATACTAGCCTTTCGTTTCATTACCCAAAATCCCATAACCAACTCCAAATTGGAGTTTTAAGCCATACATACACTTTCCATACCTTTTTTTGGAATGTTACTTGGGATTGAATGTTGTTGTTGTGATGTCGGTTGCAATTTAGGCATATGAGGGTTTGAAAAGTAAAAGAAAAGAGATGTAAAAGTGAAGAAAAAGAGAAAGCAAAAAGCAAAAGAAAACAAAAAAATGAGAAAAAGAAGAAAAGAAAAAAAAGGAGAAAGTTGTATGTTGTGTATAGCGTTCAATAAGCTTTGATTACTCTCCCCGGTGATATATCTAATGCCTTTTTGGAACTTATTTTCCGATTTTGATATTTCCCGCGTTATCCCATTATCCCGAGTTTTCATTCCGAACACTTTGAATTCGTAAATATATTCCTTCGTTTTGTACCTTAGCCATACCTACATTACAACTCTATTACAAGTCCTATGTGATCTTAGGTTGCATTTAATTTAAAAGTCATAATAGTTTTGATAATCTGTGAAAATGCATTTCGCCTCTTTTAGTGTGCGGTATCCTTTCATTGAGATTACAGTTTTTCATTTTATATATAGCGTTCTTCATTTGTGACATGTGTGCGGCCTAGTTTCCATTTACATTTACTCTTTATGCTCGCATGTTCCGTGTGTTACCTCCCGTTCCGAGTGAATTCATTTGATGAGCGTAATGCCCGTGAGGATTGAATATATGCTTGCTTTTTGTTTATCCGAATTATTTAAGTTTTTGCCAAATCACACTTTTCATGTGCTCACTCCCCTCCCACATTTTAAGGTTTCAATTCATTGAGGTGCATTCGATAATGTTAATGATTTGGACTTTTGTGTGAATTCTTTCACTTTGCTAATAATGCATATGAAATCCTTTTCGCCATTATTGGGCTTGTCGCATGTTTGATTGGGCATATTTTGAGGAAACGATATGATGTTTGTGGGTACCATCTCTGAAAACCCTCACGAGACGACACTCGTCCACTAGGGTGACCTAAGGGTTTAAGGGCTTATTGCATACGCTAAATACAATCGAATCGCCCGCGAAAGTGGCCTTATCTTTTTATTGATTTTATACCATACTTTTGTTCCTTCTCATGCTTTTGGTTTGCTTGTAGTTCTTGTTGTTTCCTATTTCATTGCTAGGGACTAGCAATGTGTAAGTTAGGGGGTGTGATACGACGCAAATATTGCGTATTTCACCCGTTAACCTACGCGTTATTAGCCCCCTCGGGTATCTTAATCCCTATATTTATGCTCGTTAACCCGACAACCTCGGATTTCTATGTTAACATGTTTTGCAGGGGTTAATTGAGCTTTTGTAGGTATTTGGATGCTTAGTGTGAAGTTCGGATGCATTCCGTCGAAGTTTCGTACACAACCGCATGTTCGAGGGCATTTTAGTCTTTTCACAGCTTGGGTACCTGGCCCTACATCTCACGGAAGTTGTATCCCTCCTCGCTAGCTTCGCGTGGCCATGAACGGTGCGCGATTCCGATGCATAACGAAGAAGTTACGACATTTCTTACGGAGGAAAGACAAGGAAGCAAAAGAGGAGAAGGAGAAGAGGAAGAAAAGAAGCAGGGGCTGCTGCTGCAATCTGCCCTGCTTGATTGATCGATCGACCCCTTTGGTCGATCGATCGACCTTTCAGGATTGTCGATATTTTCCCTTGATCGATCGATCGACCAAAGGGGTCGATCGATCGATCCCCTGTTTTTCTGCAGATATTTTCTTTTCTTTTCTTTCTTCTTTATTTTTATTCCAACTTACTATATAAGCCAAATTTTTTTGTAACAATATATATCTGTAGGAGAACGATTTTAGCTTAGTTTAGTTAGGGTTTTGTGGGATTTGCTTAGTTCTTCTTCAATCCCTCTTGGTTTGACATCTAATTGGTTTGTAAGATTGACTATTCATCTTCCCTCTCCATTAATATAGTTGTATTTCATTCTTTCCTTGCTTTCTAATTAGTTTACATGCTTTATTAATTAGGTTTACAAGCTTTATTTCTTGCTTTTCTAGTTTAATTAGTTTAATTTAGTTTAATCATGCTTAGTCCCTAGATAAATAGGGTCGGGATTGCATTTCCGCCATTTTCGGGTTCGGACCTCGAAATTTAGGGTTTCGTGTAAAATTGCATTTAATTGAAACCTCGCGTATTAAAGTCGGATTATTATGCGTTTAACTTTCTTTGTCACGCAACGTTAGTGTTTATAGCGATTATCTGAATTTAATCCGCGTGTGACCATTTTTCAGTTAAATGTTTTATCTCGCAACTTTGGGTTAAATTCCTTCTTGCGTGATGTTTATGCTTAATTGAAAATGCTCGATTAAATTGCTTTCGAGCCTTAATTCTAATTAGTAGTTGTTTCGATCCGTTCGGTGGAATGCGATCCCGATCCTCGCTTTACTTTAATTTAGCGTAACTTATTCTTTTCTTTTGTCACGACAACCACAAATCACCTTTTCTTATTTCTTTTACACCACTTTTATTCCTGAAGTAATTAAAACAATTAACATCTAAAATTCAATCACTCCCTGTGGATTTACGATACCCGACTTACCGTTGTGCTTGCTTGTCAAGTGTAGTTGTAGCTTAGGTTTTCTTTGTATCGCGACGGCGAAACACACGACGATTGTGCACTTTACATGCGCACACTTTTTCCGCCCGGTCATTGTGTACGTATACTTTCTATCCTTTGTAAAACCATATTATAGTGATTGCCTGGTTGGCCGTCCGAGTTTTTTTCCCTTTATGATTTGCTCGTACATCGACGTGTTCTTATGGTTTGATTTATTTTATTTATCTACTATATCCTAGATCCATGTTTAGGGTTAAAAAATAAAATTTGGTAAATTTGTTTTCACAAGAAAGGTTTAGTCAGTTCTAAGTTTAATTGGGTAGATTTGGTTCAATGTTTAAAATTGGAAAAACATAAAAATATTGAAATTCTGTTTCTTTAAACTGCCCATAGCATTCTGAAATCGGTATCAGAGCTTTTAGATCCTTTTTAACTTTTCACTTATAAATATTGGAGGATGACATTACTCTAACTCTAGTCGCAAACTAAATGCCAAAGAACTCGAAATGTAATAGTGCAATGTGCCATAATCAAATAATGCCTTATCCCATGTACTGTTCAAATGAACTATACCTTCTATTATCGATGGATCCTCATAAAGTGTAGCAAACTAAGATAAGGCATAAGATCGCTCGAGATTGAACCTGCTAACCTGAATTTTAGGCACTTTACCTGGCCTATGGCTTCCCTTACCCTAGCTTGGACGTGAACTGTCCACACTATGCCTTACGGGATGCTAATATCCCAAGGAGAACAACTGTTGTTGAGTATGGCTTGTGTAACTGGAACTCCGACCTGACAAAAAATTGACAGTCTGTTGACTGTACGAAGCCCACTGTGGGTAATATCTTTCAAAATGATCGGGGTACTCGAAAGCAAAATAAGTCCTCTCTGTGGGGTCTATACAAGTCTGATCACCGATGCACTGGCTGATGAAGGACCAACCCCCATGGCAGCCTTTTGGTTCACAAAGAAGCCTCGAGCCCCGTATCGAAACTTCTTATGACCACGGATTTGGGACCTGTTGGGCTCCCTTTTCTTCTCTCTAATGGACTTACCATCCTTAGCATCAATCTTTAATCGAATAGCCTTGTTCACAGTAGACCTAAAGTTGGGCAGATCCATACCTACTAGAATTCATCGAATAGCTAGGTTGTAGCCCTTAACAAATAGCCTCATCTTCTCAGTCTTATCTTTTTAAACAATGTTGACATACTCACACAAGCTTTCAAACTTCACCAGGTACTCATTCACATAAGTCTTCCCCTGAATTAACTGGGTGAACTTATCCTTCTTGGCTTCTTTGAATACCTGGGGAAAGTATCGATCAAGGAAGGAACTTTTGAAGGTATCTCAGTCTATAGAATCTGTAGTATTGGAAGAATAGGTTCTCCACCAGCATTGGGCTTGCTCTGTGAGTTGGAACGTAGAAATCTTGACTTAGTACCAAGATGGCACGTCAGGAATCTCCATTATCCTCGTGACTTCCTCGAACCACTCCTCTGTACCATCAGGATCAGTTGCCTTATTAAAGGTGGGTGGGTGAAGCCTCCTGAACTCCTTAAGGATGGAGGCAAAGGTGATACTCTCGACTTTCCCACGGCGGCTGGCCCTCTATTGTTAAGTTGACGCATAACTTGCTCCATGCACCTAAGCTCACTAGTGCGTGACCCACTAGCTATATCACATCGTGGAGGCATCTACACATGAAAAGATAGTTCAATACACAATGATATGAATAGAAAGTGGTAGAGGAAGCGGAAGTGATTTACTAAACAATGCTAAAGTATCAACTAAGTAGGAACGTATAAGGAAAGCATACTAAGAAAGCGTGAACACACCGTCACACCTGAGGATCCTATTGCTCTGATACAATTTGTAATGCCTCGACCAGATTTTGGGTCACCATTGGGTCAATCAGCACCACCTCAAGGAGTTAAGGGGGGATGGAGAAAGTCCAATTTTAATATTTATGAAAAACTCTTTGATTGCACCATTTATTAAAGATTAATTTGCGTTTTTAAGTTGAAAAAAGGGTGTCCACTTTAAGTAATTAGGCCAATTTATAAGATTTATTTATAGAGATCCAATTTAATCCACATCACTAACTAACTCGGAAATAAATCATATCCATCCGTGTATTATTACAAATCACGGCCAAAGGCCAGAATAAAAGTGTTTCAAGTCCCGAATTACCAATATTTCAAAAGATGATTTAAATAAAATAATAGTGCACTAGCGACGTTAATTTCCCTCTAGGGCCTTACTCTCGTCCTTTCTAGCATCCCTACTAGAGGTACTTGGGGTGGGGTTGGGGTTTTTACATAAATAAGAGGGGTGAGAGAATGCCCAGCAGGGTGGTTAATACTAAGCTATACATTTTCTATAAGATACTATACATATAATAGTTATTTTAGTCAATTCCAAAAATGTTTAACAATTAGCTAATATTACTACAAATACAATGCAATCCACCCGAGCGATGAGCTCATACTCACACATTACCATTTCGTACCAACCTTTACTGGGTCTATAGACTATTTTTCATATTTGATTCATTAGTCTGCAGTTATCGTAATTCATTAGGTTGTATTACTCTTGCATTATCAAGTACAACCATTATCTTTTCATTTTTCCTTTATCTTTTCTCGAAATCTTCCAATAACCGCTTATTTTAATGGGCTCCACACCGCCGGCTATGCTACCATATACTCTGTCTAGTGATTTTGGATCTTTCACCCCAGGTCTCCGGGCGCACCTTAATTATCCCAGATTCATCTGAGTCCAATGTAACGTGTGTTAACATTTTAACTAATATCCATATTATTCCATCATTTTACCGTTTTTCTCATTCTACGGTTTAAACCATTTGGTAACTTTATCAGCGTGCCATTTATCCCCTTTATCCATTTTTCACCAAAAACCAACTGATAAGGTCTAAAGAGGAAGTCCAACCACTAGGACCCTCATTTTTTCCAAAATTACCTTTTTGCCCTTTTGTCATAATTTTGTGAAAAACGTATTTAACTTCATTTTGGCACTAGGATTCAACCATTTTCAATGATTTTATGGGAAATATCATGTTATCATTTTATGTTTAGCCACATAAAATACATTTAAACCTTCAAGACCATTTTTAACCAAATGTCCATAACTTCACCCTATTATCACACGTGACCCCAAATATCATTTTATTCATTCTAACAATATTTAAAACATATTAGGGTTATTTTTCTTTATTTAATAATTTCTTCATAAAAACCATTATAACATGATTTAACAAGTCTGAAACATCATTATCTATCTTACTACATGATTCTACACATGTGAAGGAGGTATTCAAGCCTAAAAATTCCTCAAAATGCACTTAGACAAGATAATAATAATGGGTTTGTATATTTCACATGCTTTCTTCCGTTTTCAAGGTAAAAATTCAATATCTTTATAAAATATACTTTTAGGGTTTTGTCTTATTAAAAATCAATTTTCGTATATTTCACATGCTTTCTTCCGTTTTCAAGGTAAAAATTCAATATCTTTATAAAATATACTTTTAGGGTTTTGTCTTATTAAAAATCCATTTTCACAAGACAATAATATTTATATCAAATAACTTCATTTCAGGCATTAAATATAATCTAGTATTCATCCTACATGTTTTTCATAGATAGAAAACCATGAAACTTTGGAAAAGGAAAACCCTACCTTAAGTTTTGAAGAGGAGACAACTAATAGGACGAATATGGAAGTTCCTATAAGACTCCCAAAAGCTCTTCAAAATATCTCCAAAATCCTTCTTACAAGCTTAGCTCTACCCACTTCCCTCTTTGATAATAGCTTTGATGATGAAGAAAAAGCTTGTGGTGTATAATGGTGTTTGGAGGTGGTGGAAAGGTGTGTCTATGGAGGAAAGAGCTTGGGAAAGATGATAGGTTCTTAAAACTTAGCAATATAGGAAATATGCTAAAGAAAAATAGTAAGGGAAACCCACCCTCATTCTCTCTTCTTATAACCCCAAAATAACACACAAAAACCATTTAAAAACTCTACCTACACACATTAAACACATTTTGATCATCTGGGATCACGTCATCAATCTTATGGTCCAAAATGTGACAGCACACAAAGGTATCTCAATTTTACCAGATTCAAGTCTGGTCATTCGAACGGCCTTAAAGTTTCATTCGAATGACACTAAAACTCTTTCGAACGATATTTCTAATGAGGGGATCTAATAAGATCTCGGTGTGTGCAAGACAAATAAAAAACTAAAGTCATCAGAAATCTTGTTCGAATGAGAATGACCCTCGTTTGAACAACCTCTGATTTATTTGAAACAAACTTTTACTTATAAAAACTTCAATTTGATACGAAGGCTACGATGATGATTAAATCCCAATATTCATTCATAAATATAACTTTTACAAGGAAGGAGATAAAATCGAGTGCACGGGTACAACCGAGCTTAAGGAAATAATTTATTCAATTGCTCAAGAATTAAGGGTTGGGAAACGTGACTTCATTGAGATCAGCTATGGTAGCTGCACCACATAATTTATTTTAGTGACAAGGTAGGGTCCTCCCTATTTGGGTGAAAATTTTCCTTTGGGAGTCTGTGTAGGTTTGAGTTCTCTTTTAGGACTAGATTGACCTCTTGTATACTTCATTTTTTACCCTCTTATTGAATGCTCAGGTGATATATTGATGGTAGCCCTGATTGTGATATGCGACCTTTAGTCTCCTTTTGCTGAGGAGAGATAGTTTGTCATAATGGGGTTTGACACAGTCGATTTCAATCATTTGGATTTCGAGCATAACCCGTAAGGACGGTATCTCAAGTTCTATGGGAAAGATTATGTCCATGCCATAAACCAAAGAGTAAGGGTGGCCCCTATTAAGTTTATCTCTATAGTGTGATAACCTAGATGTCATATGGGAGTTTGTATGACCAGTCGTTGTAAGTCTTAGTCATCTTACTAATGATGCTTTTGACGTTCTTATTAGTGTCTTTGACTGATCCATTGGTTTGCAGCTTGTATAAAGATAACTTATGTCGATGAATCTCATATTCATGTAATATGTTTGTGACCTCTTTTTCGAAGTGAGACTCATTGTCTTATACCAACTCGTGGGGTAATCTAAATCGACATATGATGTAGACATATAAATTTGGCCACTTTCTTAGCATTTAGCACTGCATAAGATTCAACCTCGACCCATTTGGTAAAATAGTCGATGATGACTAGGATGAATTCATGTCCAGTGGAGGCCTTAAGAGTTACCTTACTTATGATGTCTACACCCCATGTAGAGAAAGTCTAGGGTAAGTAATTCAATATATTTATTGGAAATGTGGATGCTGCCGTGGTGCATAAAATTGACACTTAAGGCACCTCTTGACGTAATATGAGTAGTACTTTTATATGGTGGTCCAGTAGTACGACTGTCGGAGGACTTTTTTGAAGAGGCCGTGTCCACTCATGAGCATTCCACATTCACCATTATGGATTTTTTCCATAATCTTGAGGGTCTCGTCTTTGGTGAGGCATCGTAGGTGTACACCGCCAAACCTTATTTTGTAGGGTTAGCCCCCACAAATAATGAATTAGGTTGCCAATTGTCTTAGGGTGAATCAGTCACTTAGGGAAGCATTGGGTGGGTAGTGGTGTTTATAGATCAAGTTCCATTTTCATACTATCACACCGTGGGTCCTACTGACGTTTCCTCGTTGGCATCAAACTTGAAGCAAAAATAGGGGTGCTCTAATTACTCATGGCGAATATAATTTTAGTGGTTCCTTCTAGAATGTTTATCATGGAGGCTAAGGTGGCAAGGGCATATGTGAAATTATTTGTATCCCTAGGTAGGAAGTTAAATTTGAGATGCTTAGGTTGCGAAGCTACCTCTTCTAAGTAGGTATGATATGGTTGGAGTTTGTTGTCCCAGATTTTCCATTTTCCAAATAATTTATTGATGACTAAGATGGAATCTCCATAGGATTTCAGGTCAATGATTACCATTTCCAAGGAGATTTTAAGACTTGTGATGTAAGCCCATTACTCGACAATATTATTGGTACATCAGTAGGTAAGTTTGATAGCTATGGGAGTTACCGTGAGACGAGAGAGATGATGAGAATTTTATTGTTGAATCCCCTTTTATTGGAAGCCCCATCAAAGAAAAGTTACTAGGTTTATATATCATTTAGGGTGAAAAGATACTCGTTGAGGAATTTGGCCTCATTTTCATTTTCGTCATCTGTTTGAGTTGTACTGTGAGTAAGTCCAAGATGGATCGTCCTTTAGTGGATTTCTAAGTAACATATGTGATCTTGAACTTGGATAACATCAATAGCCATTTGGCTATTCAGTTAGAGGGACAGAGTTTCTCAAAGAGGTATTTTAGGGTATATATCTTGGAGATGAGTCTTATTTGCGGGACATCATGTAATGGCGGAGCTTATAAGTGATCCATACTAGGGATACACAAGCCCTTTTCAAAGAGGTGTATTTGAGTTCATAGGAGACTAGAATTTTGATAACATAATATATTACACATTTCTTTCGGTAATTCTCTATATATTGGGATAATATGGCTCCGACAGTCGTGTCAGTTATGGTCATGTAGAGCAGGAAAAGTTATCCCGATTAGGGAGATACTAAAATCGGTGTGTGAGTGCGGTATTATTGTATCTTCTCAATTTTTTCTTGGCACTGAGCGTTCTATTATTTGGGTGAATATTTCTTGAGTATTTGGAATATGGGTTCACAGATGGTGCAGATTGGTTGATGAATCGAATTATGAACAGTATTTAGCCTAGGAACCCTATGACCTGAGTTATTTATCTACTCCTCCCTTTACTTTCAAGGACCATTCAGGTATCAACTTGCGAAATCTTTGCTTTATGGGTTTTGTGTAATACCCCGTATTTTTGTGATATTTTTGTATGGGATTAATTGAATTAAATGCGTATTAATTGGAAATTAATCCGGATTAAAATACTAGCAAGATGCGAGTTGGTATTTGATTATAATGAGCATATATGATTATATATGAATACTAAATTATGAAATTGTTCGTGAGATTGAAATACGGCAATTTGGAAATCTTGTTGAGACGCGTGTGACAGTCGTGTCATGGAAAATAATTATGATAATTAAAAAGTGAATTTTATTTCTATTAACCATATGGTCGTTTTGAGTGCGCCAACACGTACGTAAGGGTCGAAATAGTCAGAAAACACTAGCCGGGGGTTTGGTTTGGGTCCCGGGGCATTTTTAGGCCACACCGGCAACGTATAAGGGTAGTTTGGTAATTTTGGATTTTTGGGAATTAAAACCTACGAAAATTGGGAATTAAAAAGCTGACTTGGTAATTGCCCACTAAACCCACTAACCACATCTTAGGACTTAATGGGCTACGGGGGTTATTAGAATTGTTCCAAAATTTCCTAAGACAAACCCTAGCCACCATTAGCACCTTGGAGAAGAAAGCTTGGAGAGAGAGAGAGAAGGAATTCTGCAGAGAGAGAGAGAGAGAACACTCCATCAATTCATCATCAAAATCAGAGATACACATAAGGCAAGTGGTTTAATTACATATTTTGCAAAGAATGCTTCTTCCATGCGTAGGAAATTGACAGAATTTCATTGTTCTTGGAGAATGATAAAAACCCATTGAATTGGATGTAGAGATTTATAATTTTATGAGGAGATTGCATGTAGAACAATGTTAGGATGATTAGTCAGTGAAAAATACATCTTTTATACCATAAAAACGTATTTATTTATGTCTATGGATGAATTAAATTTCTAGGGTTCATGTTCTTGAGATTGGGGAAGAAGATGTGGAGATTTAATATTTGGATGAGATTTAGGATGAATTAATCCCACAAAATACGTTAATATATGACCTAAGTATATTTAGGAATGATTAGAACATGTGTACAATTGTTGGTTTGATGTTTAGAGGAGATTAGAGGTGTAGAAAAGTTGGAAAAACGAGTTAAGGAAAATCTGGGCTCGAATCTGGCCACTCGTTAGAAGACCTACCCAGGTCGTTCGAACGAGCTCGTTCGAACGAGCTTCTAACGAGTTGACAGTTTGAATTCTAACGAGAGGGATGTTCCTTCGATGACTTTCGTTCGAACGAGATCTCGTTAGAAGGCCCACTTCGTTCGAACGAACTCTCGTTCGAACAGCCTCGTTCGAACGAGACTTCTAACGAGTTGACAGTTTAGGCTTTTTAGCCTGTTTTGATTTCGCGTGTCCCGTAACCTTATTTAATGGTAGAGATAACCTTCCCTTGATGATAAATTGATATAGTAGGGACATTTGGGATATATAGAGCAGTAAAACCTAGAAGTGTTATTCGAACCAAATGGAAATTATGGATTAGGACGTGAGTGTCTATTACAATGTGAGAACAATTAAAGGCTTGTATAATTGTATCATCCGGGAATATGTAAATTGTGTAACATTATACGTAGGTACGAGAATGAGAGGTGTATCACATATAAATTATGGTGATTACTAAGATGTGTGCTTACTTAGTATATGTATTGATTTTATGTGTATGACATACCTACCATACTTGCTATCACGGGAGGTTTTCGTTCGCTTAGGGCCCTCTAATCCTTGTGTTGCCCGGATTTAGACTGGTACCTCAATGAACATAGGTCAGAGAAGGACTTATTGGGACGTTAATAAGTCTGCTGATCGTGGGAGCGCAGGTATGTGCGTGACACATGTGATGTGACTGTGTTCGCCTCCATTGTTTGTGATGTTGTTATCTGAGCACGATTCTTGAGAGATTCGGAATGCGTGATCCTTATGTACGTGATGTATCGGGATGGATAGCAGAGTATGTGTGCACCGCAGCTTAGACTCGGGGTTCTTGTATTGTACATTTATGACGTGAATAATATACACTTAATTAATAGGAACTTTCATGTTTCTATTGTGAATATAATTATGGTAATGTTTTGAGAAAACATAACGGGTTAACCGATAGTGAATTGTATTACTAATTGAGAATCTGAGTTTAAGTAGAGCCCTCTATTTAATTAATATCGCTAGAAAGTAATATGGGAATCGAGTAGTAAGGGGTAGAACTTATTACGGTTTGGTTAGATATGTATGTTATTTAGATGGGTACGGTACGTTAGGAGTGCACATGTAGTCGAGAGGTGAGAATTTCATGTGAGTGCACGTCCTAACATGTATTTTGCATTTAATGTTTTAATGTTATTAAAACACTTGCTATTTTTAAAATGATTTACACTTTCGGGCTCTGACCCATTTGCTTTCAAATCTATTTTTGTAAAAACCATTTTAGGTGCCCAGCCACAAGGACACCATGCTTAGGATCCTCATTCAGGTGACGAGCTGTAGCTGTTTGTGGAAGTTACAGGACTTTACTTGTAGACGCTTCATCTATCTTGACTCCATATTCAGTATTTATCAGTTGTAGGGCATGTCGCCCATTCCTTTTAGAGGCATTTCATTTATTTCAGGATTCAGACTTATGTTATTATTTCATTCGTGGTATTGTTGTGAGGAGTTTTTCCTCCGGACTTATTACTATTTGTTGGTTATTTCATTACTTAGTTATGGTGAATGGATTATGTTGTTCTTCCATTATATTTGTATTGCATGTTAATCAGCCTTAATTAAAATTTGGCAACTTACTTTTTAAATACTAGGTGGTTAGTAATCATTTAAATGTTTTCGACAGTGATGCTATTAACTGAACCAACTTGGCATTTTGTATTGATTTAATAAAGGAGTAGCTACCCGGTATTTAATTAGTCGGGGTGTCACAGGTGGTATCAGAGCATCAGGTTCTAGTGTCCTTTAGGATCTGTACGGCTTATTATGTTTTCCGCTGAGCTTTCTTTGATGTAGAGCCCTATATTTTAGGACTGTTGTATTCTCTTGTATATGCTACGTTCTTCAGCTATTTTGAGTTTATAACTGCGAACTTATAGACTTTATTCTTATTTCAGAATGCCTCCACGACGTGCACAACGGGTTCCCAGGGATGCTACGCCAGAACCACAGCCCGCACCAGTTCAGGGCACGATGAATTCCGTCGAGGTAGCAGCCATTGTGGCCCAGGCGGTAAATGCCGCATTAGCCGTAGTTTAGCAGGCACCACCTCAGGCGCCGATAGCCGCGCCAGTTCAGGTACATGCATTCCCGTCTGCTTGGGAATGTGTTCGAGATGCTTTTCAAAAAGCACACCCACCGGAGTTCGCAGGTAGCTCCGATGTTGTGGTTTCGAGTCAGTGGAGGAAGGATATTCAATGGAACTTGAGGATGTACGAGTGCACTGAGGTTCAGAAGCAGATACTAGCAACCTTTAAGCTAGTGGGGTCTGCACTGCAGTGGTGGGAGTCTATTACCACCGTGGAGGAGAGATACACTCTCACTATTCAGGAGTTCTGGGTACGGTTCGACCGCAAGTACTTTTTGTCAGCTGTTCATACGGAAATGAGGAGGAAGTTGATGAGCCTTCGACAGGAGGGTAAGACTGTGGCCGAGTATGAGGCCGAATTCACTAATCTGTTAAACATTGTACCGGATGAGATACCGATGGAAGAGAAGAAAATACAGAAATTTACTGATGGGTTGACTTGGAGGATTCGTCAGCATTTGTTGGGGAACCTATCGTTGGCCACTTACTCTGATGTGGTTAACGCTGCATTGCTCCATTTCCAGGATCACCGCTTTCACATGGCTGAGGGCAAGCGATCGGGAGAGTCCAGCCATCAGGGCAGGACTAGAGGACATGGTGCCAGTGGGGCAAAATCTATTCAGGGGCAGAGACAGGGAGACCAGGGTTCGCAGTAGGGGGATCATAAGAGGTTCAGATCGGGGAACTTCAGGCACGGACAGTGAGGTTTCCGACAGGGACATCAGGGTCCGAACGACCATCAAAACCCGCAGGGTCAGAATGGTCAACAACAGTTTCAGCCGGGCCAGCAGGGCCAGTGGAGGAACGGTAACTGCCACCAGGGTCGGGGACAGCAGGGACAGAGAGGGGGGAACTTCCCGGGGAAGTGTTTCGTTTGTGGCAAGACTGGCCATAAACGCCAGGACTATCCTGATAGGGGCAGGGCCCCGCAGCAGCAGCAGGGTGCTCGACAGGAGCCGCAGAGACCCGTGTTTCCCGCCGCCCTCCCGGCGCCACCACAGATGGCAGCATTGCCACCCATTCCAGCGGTCCCAGTTCAGTAGGGGCAGCTGCAGTATGGGAGAGTATACCAGCTTCAGCAGGCAGCAGCTCCACAGGCCCCACCCGCTATTGAGGGTATGTTTCCTATCTATGGTACTATGGATCGGGTTTTGTTTGATACGGGGGCAACGCACTATTTTATAGCTACACATTTTGCGAAAGCCTTAGGGTTGTTAGCCAAAGCAGAGAGCACAGTGACGTGTGTAGACTCACCACTGGGGAGTGGGTCGCTTATTTTCTTTATATGACGGGTAGTGGAGGTAGAGATTGGTAGTCTGGTATTACCTGCAGACATGTTGGTATTAGATATGCATGTGCACGATGTGATTATCGGTATGGATTGGCTCGCTGATTATAGATCCATAATTGATTGCTTCAGTGGGAGCATTATTTTTGCCATTCCGGGGCAAGATATGTTTGTAGTGGCGATGCCTCGCCCAGAGGGAGGTTCGACCGCTCATTTGTACTACATAGAGGAGGATACCTCTAAGGAGGTTGTGATTCCTTTAGATTCGATCCCAGTTGTCAGGGAGTACTCAGATGTGTTTCAGGAGATACCAGGCCTACCCCCCAGTCGAGAGATAAACTTTGTCATAGACTTACTACCGGATACGAGACCTATAGCACGCGCACCGTACCGTATGGCTCCGGCAGAGATGCGAGAGCTACGAGATCAGATTGAGCAGTTGTTGGGTCAGGGGTTTATACGGAGGAGTACTTCGCCGTGGGGTGCCCCTGTATTATTCGTGAAGAAGAGAGATGGTTCACTGAGATTGTGTGTGGATTACCGAGAGTTGAATAAGGTCACGATACGGAATAAATATCTGTTGCCTCGAATCGATAACCTATTCGACCAGTTGAGAGGAGCTTCTTTCTTCTCGAAGATTGATTTGCGATCGGGATACCATCAGTTGCGTATCAGGGAAGAGGTTGTCTCGAAGACTGCGTTCTTATCGAGATATGGATCTTACGAGTTTCGGGTTATGCCTTTTGGTTTGACCAATGCTCCAGCCGTGTTTATGGACTTAATGAATAGGGTGTTCAGAGATTTCCTAGATCAGTTTGTCATTGTCTTCATTGATGATATTCTGGTTTACTCCCAGACAGAGGAGGAGCACGCCGAGCATTTGAGGCAAGTTTTGCAGACGCTACGTCAAAACGAGCTGTATGAAAAGTATGAGAAGTGCGGGTTTTGGCTGAAGGAGGTCCAGTTTTGGGACACATTATTTTCGACCGGGGAATATCTGTTGATCCGGGGAAGGTATCCGCGGTGAGGGTGTGGGGACATCCCACGACATCGATGGATATCCGTAGTTTCTTGGGACTAGCAGGATATTACAGGAGGTTCATTCGGGGATTTTCGAAGATAGCAGGACCTTTGACACATCTGACTCGAAAAGTTGTGTCGTTCATTTGGAGTGATGCTTGTCAGTTGGCATTCGATGAGTTGAAGGACAAGTTAACCTCAGCACCTGTGTTAGCACTGCCGAGACCGGGAGTTGAGTATCTAGTTTACACCGATGCGTCCTTGCAAGGACTTGGAGGTGTATTACAGCAGGAGAGTCAGGCCATATCTTATGCTTCCCGTAAGCTTAAGCCTCACGAGAAGAATTAACCCACTCATGACTTGGAGTTGGCGGCAGTTGTATTTGCCCTTTGTATTTGGAGACATTACCTTTTGGGGGAGAAGTTTCGATTGTTCACGGACCACAAGTCCCTACAGTACCTATTCACGCAGAAGGAGTTGAATATGCGACAACGTAGGTGGCTCGAGTTTGTAAAAGATTATCAGTTTGATATCCAATACCACCCGGGGAAGGCTAACGTGGTAGCAGATGCGTTGAGCCACAGACCTGTTGATGAGGTGGCAGGGATGTGGAAGGCAAAGTGGAAAGAATTGGGACACCAGGATGCAGTGGCCCAATCATTCATGTCGGTAATGACTGTTACGCCGTAGATTGTCACGAGAGTGGTAAAGGCACAAGCAGATGACTCGTACTGTCAGGAGCTGATAGTTCGATTACTCGCAGAGGGAGCCGAATCCTATACCGTTAGCTCAGATGGGGGATTACGCTTCAATGGGAGATTAGTAGTTCCGGAAGGGGAGGAATTGCGACACGAGGTGATGGCAGAGTCGCACGGCTCACGATTCGCGGTACATCCCGGTGGGGACAAAATGTACCAAGACATGAGACGAAAATATTGGTGGAGCGTGATGAAGAGAGATATTGCCGTGTTTGTTTCTAAATGCGCCACTTGTCAACTTGTAAAAGTGGATCATCAGAGATCGACAGGACTTCTACAGCCATTGGAGGTCCCGATGTGGATGTGGGAGAGCATCTCCATGGACTTTATCACGGGGTTGCCTACGGCACAGAGAGGTCACGACTCCATTTGGGTAATTATGGACAGGTTGATCAAAGTCACTCATTTTCTACCCGTAAGGACAGACTACACTACGGGACAGTATGCCCAGCTCTTTATTGCAGAAATAGTGAGACTTCTCGGTGTGCCCCTTAATATCGTGTCTGACCGAGACAAGATATTTGTTTCGCGGTTTTGGGAGAGTTTTTAGGAGGCCATGGGCACGGAATTTCGGTTGAGTACGGCGTATCACTCGCAGATCGATGGGCAGACCGAGCGTACAAACCAGATGTTGGAGGACATGCTATGTATGTGCATCATTGATTTCGGGGGTGGATGGGAGCAGTATCTTCCACTGGTGGAGTTTGCTTACAATAACTCCTACCAGTTCACCATTGGCATGGCTCCATTTGAGGCGTTGTACGGTAGACCTTGTCGTTCCCAAGCATATTGGTTGGAGGTGGGGGACAACAAACTACTTGGGCCGGAAGTAATTCAAGATACTTCAACGAGGATAGAATTGATTCGGAGTCGCATTCGGGTAGCTCAGGATCGGCAGAAGAGCTATGCTAATGCGAAGAGGTTCTTCAGAGAGTTCCAAGTGGGGGACAAGGTTTTGCTCAGAGTATCTCCTATGAAAGGGATTATGCGTTTCGGGAAGAAAGGGAAGTTGGCACCGAGATATGTGGGACCATTTCCTATTATTGAGCGGATTGGACCGGTTGCGTATAGGCTTGGGTTACCGGAAAATTTGCATCCGATTCACGATGTATTTCATATTTCCTCGCTAAGGAAATATCTTAGAGATGATTTGTCTCATTCTCACATTGCCTTGGAGGACATCGATCTCCATCCTGATAGCTCCTACGAGTAGGGGCCGATTGCTATTTTGGACCAAAGTGAGCGGAAGCTGCGGTCAAAGATAGTTCTGTTAGTGCGTGTTCAGTGGCGACATCATAATGTCGAGGAGTCCACATGGGAGCGCGAGGATGAGATGCGCGAACGTTATCCAGAGTTGTTCTTCCCAGGTACTTTCTAGTTCCGAATTTCGGGACGAAATTCAGTTATTAGGGGGAAGTATGTAATACCCCGTATTTTTGTGATATTTATTTATGGGATTAATTGAATTAAATGCGTATTAATTGGAAATTAATCCGGATTAAAATACTAGCAAGATGCGAGTTGGTATTTTATTATAATGTGCATATATGATTATATATGAATTCTAAATTATGAAATTGGTCATGAGATTGAAATACGGCAATTCGGAAATCTTGTTGAGACGCGTGTGACAGTCGTGTCATGGAAAATAATTATGATAATTAAAAAGTGAATTTTATTTCTATTAACCGTATGGTCGTTTTGAGTGCGCCAAAGCGTCCAGAAGGGTCGAAATAGTCAGAAAACACTAGCCGGGGGTTTGGTTTGGGTCCCGGGGCATTTTTAGGCCACACTGGCAACGTATAAGGGTAGTTTGGTAATTTTGAATTTTTGGGAATTAAAACCTACGAAAATTGGGAATTAAAAATCTGACTTGGTAATTGCCCACTAAACCCACTAACCACATCTTAGGACTTAATGGGCTACGGGGGTTATTAGAATTGTTCCAAAATTTCCTAAGGCAAACCCTAGCCACCATTAGCACCTTGGAGAAGAAAGCTTGGAGAGAGAGAGAGAGAACACTCCATCAATTCGTCATCAAAATCAGAGATACACATAAGGCAAGTGGTTTAATTACATATTTTGCAAAGAATGCTTCTTCCATGCGTAGGAAATTGACAGAATTTCATTGTTCTTGGAGAATGATAAAAACCCATTGAATTGGATGTAGAGATTTATAATTTTATGAGGAGATTGCATGTAGAACAATGTTAGGATGATTAGTCAGTGAAAAATACATCTTTTATACCATAAAAACGGATTTATTTATGTCTATGGATGAATTAAATTTCTAGGGTTCATGTTCTTGAGATTGGGGAAGAAGATGTGGAGATTTAATATTTGGATGAGATTTAGGATGAATTAATCCCACAAAATACGTTAATATATGACCTAAGTATATTTAGGAATGATTAGAACCTGTGTACAATTGTTGGTTTGATGTTTAGAGGAGATTAGAGGTGTAGAAAAGTTGGAAAAACGAGTTAAGGAAAATCTGGGCTCGAATCTGGCCACTCGTTAGAAGACCTGCCCAGGTCGTTCGAACGAGCTTCTAACGAGTTGACAGTTTGAATTCTAACGAGAGGGATGTTCGTTCGATGACTTTCGTTCGAACGAGATCTCGTTAGAAGGCCCACTTCGTTCTAACGAACTCTCGTTCGAACAGTCTCGTTTGAACGAGACTTCTAACGAGGTGACAGTTTAGGCTTTTTAGCCTGTTTTGATTTCGCGTGTCCCGTAACCTTATTTAATGGTAGAGATAACCTTCCATTGATGATAAATTGATATAGTAGGGACATTTGGGATATGTAGAGGAGTAAAACCTAGAAATGTGATTCGAACCAAATGGAAATTATGGATTAGGACGTGAGTGTCTATTACAACGTGAGAACAATTAAAGGCTTGTATAATTGTATCATCCGGGAATATGTAAATTGTGTAACATTATACGTAGGTACGAGAATGAGAGGTGTACCACATATAAATTATGGTGATTACTAAGATGTGTGCTTACTTAGTATATGTATTGATTTTATGTGTATGGCATACCTACCATACTTGCTATCACGGGAGGTTTGCGTTCGCTTAGGGCCCTCTAATCCTTGTGTTGCCCGGATTTAGACTGGTACCTCGATGAACATAGGTCAGAGAAGGACTTATTGGGATGTTAATAAGTCTGCTGATCGTGGGAGCGCAGGTATGTGTGTGACCCATGTGATGTGACTGTGTTCGCCTCCATTGTTTGTGATGTTGTTATCTGATCACGGTTCCTGAGAGATTTGGAATGCGTGATCCTTATATACGTGATGTATCGGGATGGATAGCAGAGTATGTGTGCACCGCAGCTTAGCCTCGGGGTTCTTGTATTGTATATTTATGACGTGAATAATATACACTTAATTAATAGGAACTTTCATGTTGCTATTGTGAATATAATTATGGTAATGTTTTGAGAAAACATAACGGGTTAACCGATAGTGAATTGTATTACTAATTGAGAATATGAGTTTAAGTAGAGCCCTCTATTTAATTGATATCGCTAGAAAGTAATATGGGAATCGAGTAGTAAGGGGTAGAACTTATTACGGTTTGGTTAGATATGTATGTTATTTAGATGGGTCCGGTACGTTAGGAGTGCACATGTAGTCGAGAGGTGAGAATTTCATGTGAGTGCACGTCCTAACATGTATTTTGCATTTAATGTTTTAATGTTATTAAAACACTTGCTATTTTTAAAATGATTTCCACTTTCGGGATCTGACCCATTTGCTTTCAAATCTATTTTTGTAAAAACCATTTTAGGTGCCCAGCCACAAGGACACCATGCTTAGGATCCTCATTCAGGTGACGAGCTGTAGTTGTTTGTGGAAGTTACAGGACTTTGATTGTAGACGCTTCATCTATCTTGACTCCATATTCAGTATTTATCAGTTGTAGGGCATGTCGCCCATTCCTTTTAGAGGCATTTCATTTATTTCAGTTATTCAGACTTCGGGCATGTAATTAATTCAGGATTCAGACTTATGTTATTATTTCATTCGTGGGATTGTTGTGAGGAGTTTTTCCTCCGGACTTATTACTATTTGTTGGTTATTTCATTACTTCGTTATGGTGAATGGATTATGTTGTTCTTCCATTATATTTGTATTGCATGTTAATCAGACTTAATTAAAATTTGGCAACTTACTTTTTAAATACTAGGTGGTTAGTAATCATTTAAATGTTTTCGACAGTGATGCTATTAACTGAACCGACTTGGCATTTTGTATTGATTTAATAAAGGAGTAGCTACCCGGTATTTAATTAGTCGGGGTTTCACATTTTGCATCAGGGAGAGGGGGTATCTCATGCAACATGATAGTGGGGTCTATTACGGCGAGGAGACCTATGAGATCCTTTTATTTGTTCTCATTTATAGAGGACCCCATTCGTAACTGTTTAGGATTTTGGAGGGTGTTTGAGTTTATGGTTATTGTGTAATCCTCATTGTGAGACATGTGTCTATTTTGACTTTGGTTAATTTTTTGCAAGTGTTATAAGTATTTTAAGTCCCCAGAGTTATCATCATTTGGTTTGAGTTCTAATGCATCACTGGATTCATAGTCATCAAATGAAATACACACATGTAAATATTATAAATCAATATTTATTATGCCAACAAAGGGAGGAATTAATAATAATGGAAAATTTTACTTTATAGAGGTATACATTAGGAGAGGGGATAAGGGGGAATCTTTTATTAATAGGACAAACTCAAGTTTCCTCCAGATGATAGTGTCGAGATGCATTTGACATAAGTCCAGTTGTTGAGTACTACGACTCCCACGATACTGGTGATAAGATGTGCTGAATTTTAGCGGGGGATCTTTAAAGTGGTTTTAGAGGGATCTAGGAGCTTGGCACAGATGGTAGGTTGGGGCCAAAGGTATTCCTTAAGTTGGACTATTTCCTCCTCAGATTTTGTAGTGGGATCTTTTATTGGGACTACCACAGGGTCAGTTTTGGTACCAATCCGAGCTTCCATATTCGTGGGATTACCAACCCTCGATTATCGGAACCAAAAGGGGACACACAAAAAAAAATCAAAGGAATAAATAACCGTTTCGAGAAAAACTCATCTATACTCATCATACTATGGCTTACAAAAAGTGAAACCTATGCCACATTCTTGAAGTTTTACAACTTCTCCCAGACCTTCTCATGGGTATCGTCCTAGCCACGCACCCTGGCTTGAATCACCAACTGTAATGAATCGAATCATAACCATTCATTCCAATAATACAAGAGCAAAGTATGAACCTGTTGTTCTCTCAAAAAGTCAAACGCCCGACTTCTCTCATTAGGAATAAGGATCTTCCCCTCACATCCTTAACACACATGAACCACTTCAGCTGGAAAATACCTAATGCCTCTCTCAAACTTGGCCTTGTCCACATTTCTAGTGATATCGTGACCAACTAAACACATCTAGGCCATTATCATACCTTGATCGCATCCCAAAGTCTCCTTAAGAAGAACCCCGTTAAGCAAATTATTCTCCTTATAACTTATCTTTAACTGCACGAGGTTGTCATTGTGATTATTTCTGAGTTCAACCCAACTAAACTTACGTGACAGTCACACCGTTCGCCATTAGCATACCAAGGGTAGTGAGTACCGTACATGGCTACATCATCTAATTCGTATCTATTTGGATATATGTGTTAAGAACTATCCCCAATCTTTCTAGGGCTATCCTAACTTATACTGTCAGCACAAGCCAATATTCTAATCATGCTTCGATATCCCTCTTTTGGGGTGCCACCTAAGTCTCTAGTGACATCATCAATCTAAGTCCCGAATAAATTTCCTAAGGTTACCTTGCATCTAATCATTAGTTGTGTCACTAAATGGCCCTAACACTTAGATGATAATCTTATTTCCCTTCCAAATGACTGTGACCCTAGGTCACATACTAAATCACAAACTAATACCACTGAGGATTCTGGAAGGATACAAGATGTCGCCTATAGCCTCTAAAACCCTTGGTCTATATCGTCGACATCACTCAAGATCCTAACTCCTAAAACCTTGAAAAAGAAGACTATCTAGAGTTCACAACTAATCCCCCCTAACTATCATTATTGCATATATAATATACTTACCGTAATTTTCTTGTAACACTCATCATTATACCTTACGATGTACAATTTTCAATCAACAACTGCCAAGACACTTACCCACAATAATAATAATTCAACGACTCACACTGAGTACACATCCCTAATTGTTGATCAACACGGTTCCGAACATTTACCAAATTACCAATTATCTCATGACGTGATACTATCCTAAGGATCTAATTTTCCTAATTACATCACCATTATTTTCCCTCCAGAAGTAATGCACCTCAGAAATCAATGCATTCTTATCAGAACCAATACTACCTAGGCATGACACTCTAGCCACCTAATCTTCTCAGTTGGATTTACAAAATTCATGTTTTTAATTCAACGGACACCATTAAGCTCTATCAACACCTCAAGAGACCTCTCATATGATAAAGGGTTGACACACATGCACCCCACACTAAAAATCGTGTTGTCTCCACTATTTACTCGCACATACACCTACATATTACTAACATATCTTTATCAGAAGTGCAAAAGCGACTAATAACAACTAACTGGGTCATACGCCATTTGGCAATAAATCATTCGTTAAGAACACTTCCTTCACTTTACTATCGATAATATGAACTGAAATAGACCCCAATCTAGCGTGACAGGTCCAAACCAACACCAATGTCGAAGATCCAATACTGACCTCACCATATCCCTTCCTAAAGTAACCTTGAACCTAGAGCTCTAATACCATTTGTAATGCCCTGACCCAGATTTATGGATTACCGATGGCCAACCCGATATGATCCAAGCGTTAGGTGGGAAGTGCAGTGAAACAACTAATGTAATGTTGCTAATCCAGTTTTATTTATTTAATGTTTCACTTGTTAGGCATGTGATTTCAATTTAAATCATACTACGTGGGGAACCCATGGGAATAATTCCGTGGATCCAATCACACAAAGATAATAACGTAAAACAAAAGAGAGTACTTACCTGCATAACGTTCTCAAAGAACAACACCATACCCAACTTGTTATAACAAAGACGATGGAGTGAATCAAATGATCGATGTGAAATATACAATAATGTTGTACATAATCGAATGTAAAAAAAAGACTTTAACACGTTAAGCCTACGTTCACATGTGACTGCCTTATTTATATATACATTAATGTATGAAATAGTTTTTATTCCAAAAACGTTGTTTATCTCGATTAATTTACCTTAATCTTATAAAAGAAGTTCCTTTTACTTAACTTGACATTTTTTCCTTAATTTAATACACCCGGTTAAATACTTAAAACAAACATACTTTGTTTAAGGAGAGTCATTTATTTTCCCGAAATTACCCCTACATTTACACTAATTCATTCTAGCATTTCCTTTGAAAACCACATTTTCAACACTCGCGAACACCGTGTTAGAAAAATACTTATTTTCCTTTGAAGACCTTTCATAAACAGGCCCTTATGTTAGTTATGGGTTAAACCTCTTTAGGTTTTTTAACTTCCCATTTAATCAATACACTTCACTATTCCTACCTTATGGACAGTATTCAATTTTTGTATTATATGTCCAATTTACCTTTTATCGGAACATTTATCAATTCAATCAAGTAGGTTGTATTTTTATATGTTCACCACACAACCCATTTCTGGACATGTTCCATTTTTATTATCTTTTTATCGAAATCTTCCAATATCCATATACTTTAACGGAATCCACACCGTCGTCTATGCTACTATATGCTCTAGTCAATGATTTTGGGTCTTTCACCCTAGCGCTCCGGGTGCTCCTTAATTATCCCGATGTCATCCGAGTTATTAATAAAGTGTTTTAACATTTTTCAAATGTCCATATTATTTCACTTTTTCCTTTTTTTCGGTCAAATCCAAAACCCGAGGTTTCACCCAAATTCGTGTTACTCTTTTGAAAATGATCATTTTTTGTCCTTTTTACTCGAACATGGATTTCATCCCAAATCATGTTCATTTAGGACATTTTTATGTAACACTCTTTCTAATATTTTTATTTCGTAAAAATGTTCCACCTTATATAAATTTACCATTTTACCTATTTGTTTCCAAACTTGTCATTTTCTCCTCATTTCATAAGTGTTAATCTCCCCAAAATATTATTAAGTTATACACACCAACTTTTCAATGTTTTAACCCATTAACACTTATCCAACACCTTTTCTAACTATTTTCCAACTTAGAAATTTCTTCACTTTCTTTATCAAAGAAACCCAATTATATTTGAAGACTGTTAAATAAGAAAATGCCATTTTTTCCTTTATTAATACATATAGTCTTACAATCTTACATTTATCACACTTTCAACATCTTTATCACACACTTTAAAGACTAGAATTTCTAATTATTTATTTCATATTTAAACCCAATAAAACCTTCATTACACTTGTTTATATGTTCATCATCAAATTACTACAAGTTTATATGCATGAGAGGATGCCTTTTAACCTCAAAAATTCTATTAAATGGGTCAAATGTACATTTCATTCTAGAATTTCATAATACTTGCAAAATATACTTTTCAAGACATGAAGGACATTTTCATTTTTTCAAAACTCAAACATATGTCCAACTTTTATAAAATCTTTATTTTTGCTAGAAACTTTAAAACATCATTGCATCAAAATATTTTAGCAAGATAAATATCATTTTCAACATTTTATTCCATAAATTATTTAGATCCAAACTTGTAGAAATACACCATTTCGAAGAAATCACAACCTTTAATTTCAAGACAACTTTGAAATATTCTTTCATAATTTACTTTCAAACACATTAATATTATACAACATTTTTATTCCAGGAAAATGTTAAATATTAAACTTACTAGAAACTCATCATTTTATTAATATGCATCCTACTCTTATAATCTAACAACAAGACTACTAATATGAATATAGAGTCTTAATACTAAAAGTAGAGTTTCCCCACCTCAAATTGAGCTTTAACATTGGTTGGATGAAATGTCTAAGAAGATGGCAACCTTCCACCTCCTAAGGTGGCCTTAAAGAGGTTTCCTTGCTCTACAAAGATTGCCTCCATGAAATTTCCATTAAAACCCCCTTCAAAACTCTATAAAACTCCTCCACCTTCATCTCTAAAAACCCCCAAACAACATCTTTAAAAATCGTAGATTTGTTCATCCATAGAGGAAATGGGTATATATGGTTCAAATATGATGGAATATTAATAAAATATGGTTGCACAAGGTGGATATATGGTGATTCATGGTGGTTAGTGATGGTGGGAGAGAGAGAGAAAGAATGTTAAAAATAATGGGGAAGACACAAGGGTAACCCGAATTAAAAAAAATGTTCCACTCGTTCAAACGAGAATGGCTTATTGTTCGAACTAGCCTTCGAACGACCTTCTAACAAGTCAGTTCAAGTACGACATTGGGTCTCGTTCAATCCTCATTCGATCCCCACATTGAACAACCTGGGCTTCTCGTTCGAACCACTCATTTTCATTTGAATGAAATACTGATCTCGTTCAAATGATCTTCAACTCATTTGAATGACTATCTTCCTGAATTTCTTTAAATTTTACATAAAACCTCCAAAATTTTCCATAAAGGCCTAAAGGTAATCAAATATAGAAATCACAGTTCATATGCTAGTGATCCGAATGCAAGATTCTCATTTATTCACAATTTATACAAGAAAATAATAAGATAATGGGGGCCGGTATTACAACAGAGCTGGTGTGTGAGAGAAAGATTTATTATTGCTCATCATGTTTTTAATTTTGCCATATTCCATTACACCTTTTACTTTCTCAAGAGTTTCAATTAAAGACAAGTTAGTGACCAAATGTAACAATTGAATATCAAAGAGTTGAGAATGTCGTTACAATTATCAAGAAGGTATAGGGTTTTTTATTTTGTGTAATCAATTTATTCACGGGTGTTTTAAAATCTGAAAACATAAGATATTTTTTCAAAAGTTTTTAAATAAATAAATAATTTTAGGGGTTAAAACGAGTTTAGGAGGGTCATTCGGACGAGGTCGTTCGATCTCTGTCTTTCGAACGAGACTCAAAGGAACCATTTTCCTCCTTTCATTGTAATTTTATTTAATCTTTCATTTCTTTTCTATTCGAACAATAACGGGTACTTCGTTCGAACGAAATGTACTTCATTCGAATGAGTTAGAAAAAAATATTTTTACTTGATTTCATATGTGATCTTTCAAGATTATATTTTCAATATTTTTCTCCCTATATATAAAGATACTACCTGTAATTTTAATAAAGCCTTTTAGACATCACTTTGTGATCAAACTCTTTTTTTCCAAATCTAAACCCATTGGATGATTTGAGATCACTTTATCAAACCTACAAGAGCACATCTACTATTCATAACTATTGATGCAAAAAACTAAACTAGGCCTAATTAATTGATCACAGATAAAATAAGTAAAATAAATAAGACACAAGAAATTTTAAAGTGGTTCGGCTCAAAGGAATAGCCTACGTCCACTGTTCTGTATTGATTGCCTTGAGTTATTTTTCTGGTCCCTTTCAATGAGGGTGATATAATGTATTTATATCCCAAGAGGGGTATTGATAGTTATCATGTGAAATGATGGAATGGCTTCATTTATTATGCATTCACATCAATATATAATGAGAATGAAATATATGAATGTTGTCGCTTCATTGGCAATACAGGCTGAAAGACTGCTAGCACTTAGTTTCCTGTACAGATTGGATTTCCGACTCTTGGTCGGGCTTCCCAGTTAGTTGGGTAATTATGTTGGTCGGTCTTCCTTGTTGGTCGGGCTTTTCTATCATGCTGACTTGGACTTATGCTACATTGGATGACACGTGCTGGCTTGTAATTGGTCGACGTAGGGTGGTAAATTTTAGTATCAACAGAATCCCCCAATGTTTAATACTTTGAGTTGATGCAAAAGTGTGGAATATTATTCCTCACCAGTAGTTCGGGATATTTGGTTTAGATGCAGACCTTTCGGACTTGTGAAATTTATCCACTTGATTGACGATTTTTGGGCGCAAATGCTAATTTTGTAAATATTTCAAATTTTAGCGAACTTTTATGGGGTATCTTCGTCTTTTCCTTTGTTATTTGCCGTAAACCTAAATGTTGTTCGATTTAATCATTACTTTTCCCATTTTTTGACGCATCTTATAAAAAGGGCGGCAAAAACTTCGATCATCTTTTACCTCTTACTTCTGATTCTACTGCTGTGTTTTTTGAACTTTTGTGCGATCATTTTCTTTTCTGTCTTCAGTTCTTACTGAATTCTTAATCTTTTGTAAGAATTTTTCTTCTCTTCTTCTTTATTTTCTTCATTATGGTTTATTCTATCATGTCACTTGATAAGTTCAGAATCAATTTTAATATTCCATCTTGCGTTGTACTGGAACATCCCACTTTTCCTTCTGATTTTTTCTCTCATACTGAGGGTCATTTTTTCCTTCCATATTTATTACTGAATGTGGTTTCACGTTTCCTCCCAATCCCATATGTTTGGAGTTTTATCAATATTTTGACATTGTACCTGCAAGAGTGTCTTCCAACACATGGAGAGTTATAAATGGAGTTTATAGGATAAATCAAATTTATGGAAACCATATAGGGATTCTAGAAATAATATTTTGTTATAAATGGGTAACTAGCGATATCTCCCTGATTCTAATAGGGATTATTTTGATCATGGGGTCGTTGTAAAAAATTAGCAACATGCCCCTTTAGTTGGAGGTGCAAATATCAAGGACGTAGATGTCCACTCTTTGGCAACGGAATAGGTTGTTTTATGTTTTAATATTTTTGCCCTATTTATATTTAATATAATGTCATACTGTCTATTTCTTTATAAATTGATTTGCAGTTGAGCAAAAAAGAAAGTGCCCTAAAGATAATGAAGTAAATTTGAGAGAGTTGAAGTTTATCTGGGGACTTTACAAGGTAGTTGCTGAAGAGAACGTTAGGTTTGTCTTCTATCTACTCCAGTACATAAACATTATTTCTTCTTTTATTATCAGACCTGCTGCCTTTCCTGCTCTGGTAATTGATCTTGACCAAGAGGTTGTTGTTGGTTCTGATACTCCTCTATCTGTAATTATGAAAAGGAGGAAGTTTTCTAACCTTTGCAGCGGTAGTGCTTGTGGCTCTCAATCATCTTTTGAAGGAGCCAATAAGAAAACATGGGATGTTATGAATCCCCCAGCCCCCAAGGATCCAGTCCCTAAAGATCCAACCCCCAAAGGCCTGGCTCCTAAGGATGTAGCTCCCAAAGAGTTTGAAGTTCATCTGAGGAGACTTAGGAGAAGGGTTGTAGAGAAGCAAGTCGACCAGGTGACCGATCAACTGTCCTTGGTTGATTTACCCACTTTTGATGTTATTCCTTCAATAGCTATTACTCCTAGTTTGGCTAGTAGGTTGATCAAGTATGGTACTCTTCCAAACCACAGGGGGTGGATGACATGCTCCCTAGAATGAGAGTTTTTGAATTGAGTGCTCAGAACTTTGGATTAGTACGTAATTTCCATTTTCTTAGTTTGGTTGTCTTTTGTATTCCTCATATGCTCACTTTGATCTTCATCTTTTGTAGTTCTTGGTACACTTCTATAATATACTGAAGAAGGATGATGCAATTGAGGATTATTATTCTTCAAATGAGGTGAAGAAAGCCTTGTCTTGTTTGAAGAAGTCTTTTCTTGTATCTCAGTAGACCTTGGAGACTGAGAAGAGAACTTGGGCAGAGAAACTGTAGACAGTTGAAACTTCTCGTCAAACATCTGATACAAATGCCCTTGAAGGGAGCGCTGGTCAAAGGAAGCTAGGTGCCAAAAAGAGGAAGTTGAGCACAAGAAAGAGGAAGCTAAGCACAGGGCAAAGGCTACAGAAAAGCTTGTATCCTTTGCCAGAACTAAGAGAAAGTCTACTATGAAGGCCTCCTTCAATGTTGGTTGGGACAAGGACTACAACAAAGACATTTTTGCTGCTTTTTCTTAGATTGAGTATGTGAAGCAAAAATGTTTCAGATATGGTTGGGTTGCTGCCCTTCAAGAGTTAAACACAACTAAAGACTCTGAAATTTTTCAGAGGTATATTCATGGTCCTCCTCCAGTCATAGCGGATGAGGTTAAAGATGAAGCTTCTTCTGAAGAGTCTTTATTTGTGGTTGAGTCTATTGCCAAACAACTTGAAATCCCCGAGTCTTCTCTTCCTCTGATTGAGCAAACCGAGCAACTCCAGCTTGAAGTCCCTTCTTCTAAACAGAACAGGAAGGTTAAAAATGATAGGGAGAAGGTGTAAAGTTATTCGGCATTTTCCTTTTTGCTTTTGTTATTTCTTTTTCTTTATTTTGATTGTACTTGAACTCTTTGTTATTAATAAAAGAACCTTTTGTTGTTCATTTTTTGTATCCTGTTGATTATACATGTTCTCCATCCTTATTTATTGATTGCTGGTTATTTCTTCTTGCTAGTTTATTATGATAATGGAACAACTATCTTCCCATAATACCTAGATACTTAGGAAATGCAATATTTTTTTCAAAGCTGGTCATACCGACTTATCCAAAGAAGAAATCACTCAGTTGCTCAGTGATGATGCCTCAAAGCAGGTTAAGTAAGCTTACCAATATTTGAAGTACTTACTTGATTGGGTGGTGGAAAATAATATTGCCTATTATGAAATGATAGAAGAACTTCAAGAACAGTATAAAGAATCCACTACATTGTTGCACCAGAGCTATGAGTAGAAATATCAAATCTTAAGTGTAAGTCGTGGTTTTAATAATTTTGTCTCTATTTCTAATAAAAAGGAAGATTTACTTAAGCTTGAAGTTGAAGAAACTAGGACTGTTGCTAAACTCCTGGAAGAGGAGAATAATAATTTGAGGGATGAAGTAAATCTTTTAAAGTCTGCCTCTGAAGCTTTTGTTACTATTAGAGATAAAGGTTATTCCTTTTTAGAAGGTGAGAATACAATATTAAGAGATGAATTGGAGGCTTTTAAAAACATTAAATATACATCTTCCTCTCGAGCTAAAAATATGCCTGCCCGATGAACCATAAAGGAAATTAGGACCCAATAGGCCCTTGCCAATTAATCTACATAGTTAAAAGCAAAAGACCGAACTAGTGTTGAGATGTCCCAAAAGTTGCAGACCTTATCTGAATAACGATCCACTCAATCTTCCCAATTGGAGGTTAAGGATGGGTTCCTGAAGAAGCTGGAATCACAAGTTGATAAATTGATCTTTCAATTCCATAAACAACTAAGAGAAGTTTGGATGGATAGGTATAATGAAGCTTTAGGACATTTTGACGATGGACTTCAACATGCCCATAACGAATCCTACAAATGGGGTTAGATAAATGCTTTAACTTTGATGAAGGTGGATGGGAACAACTCTCTATGGGATTGGTATGATTCGGGATTGCTGAAGCTTAAAAATTCTCCATTCAAGTAAGATGTTAATTGGATTCTTGTTCACTATATTCCCTAATGCTTGATCTCCAAGTACGTTGGAGATTATGAGCTACATGATGAACTAGAGATTGTCCATCCTCCTCATTTATTTGATTGCCCTAGTAGCAGCAACACCAGGAAACTTCAGGATTTTAACTTTATCTACTCTCCTTTTACCTTGGATAATCCTCTTGCTGGCATGGATCCTGTTTCTAAGGCTGAAGGGAAACGTCCTGCAGAACAAACTTTTGTATTTTGTTTTTCCACGTTTAAGCAACAATATGTAATAATTTGTTTTGATTTAATGCAAAGTTTATTTTATGAATGGATCAACTTTTAGTTAATCTCTAAATGTTTTCTTTAATCTGTGACTATAAATGGATCAACCTTTAGTTAATCTTTTGTTTTTCATCGGTTCTATTGATATCCTTAGGCTTATCCTAGGTATTATATCAATTACCAATGCATCACTATGGTTCTACTAATGTACCTAAAGTTTTTAGGTAATTTCATTAGTTACCTTGGTTCCCATGTGCGAGTGGAACGTTTGTCCATCTTTTAGCCCAGTTTAGATGAAAATTATGCACTCGGGTATTCATTAACCAAGCATTTGGGACTTATAATATTGCCTTGCGTGGTTTCTTATATGTTTGGCAACTAACTTTGTTGTTGGACTTTATTGAGGCCTACCAACTTTTTTGGTGGCCTTGTTGATGTCGACCAACTTTATTGGTATCTTTCATTGATACCGACCAACTTTATTAGTGGCTTTGTTGATTCTGACCAACTTTGTTGGTAGCCTTCATTAATACCAACCAACTTTATTGGAGGCTTTTGTTGATGAATAGTGTAGTGCATAACACTAGTACTCTAAAATAATAACAATTTTAGGGAAATTGCATTCTCATTAATATTGAAATGAACTTAATATAACATGATTACATCATTGATAGTATTTCCTCAAGTGTTCTGCATTCAACGGGTTCTTGAATTCTTCCCCCTCCAAAGTCTCAATTCTATATATGTCTGGTCGGATGACTGCAGTAATGCGATAAGGCCCATGATAATTGGCTTTCAGCTTATTGCTTTTCTGAATCACTTTCTTCAAAACATAATCACCCTCTTTTAAGTTTCTCGGTAAGACCCCCTTATTGTAGAAACGTCCAGTCCTTTATTGATAGGTTGCATTCCTTAAAGTTCCATCTTTACGGACTTCTTCCAGCATGTCTAAATCCAGCCTTCTCATCAAATCACTGATTGGGGTATTAAAGTATGCGTAGGTAAACCTAGATTGAGAGGAATTATGGCTTCAGTACTAAACGCCAATAGGTAAGGAGTTTCTCTAGTAGCTATTCTGGAAGTTGTTTAATAAGCCCATAAGACATAATGCAGTTCATTGATCCAATTTTCTTTTTCATTTTCCAACCTTTTCTTCATCACATTTAGCAAAGTTCTGTTAGTCACCTTTATTTGGCCATTACTTTGAGGATGGCTAGGGGCAGAGTGGATTTTTCAAATGTTGGACTGGGCACAATAAACAACAAATTCATCGTTGTCAAACTGTGTTCCATGATCAGTGATAAAGGCATGGGGTAAGCCATACTTGCATATGATACTCTTCCAAATGAATCGATAAACCTTTTTGTAGGACATATCGATCAACGGTTCAACTTCCACCCATTTATTAAAGTAATTGACAACTACGAGCAGGTATTTGAACCTTCCTCGGGTGGTCGGCAGAGGCCTGAACAAGTCAATTCCCCACATAGCAAATGGCCAGGGTGAAGTGATTGGTGTTAGGAGAGCTTGTGGAGCCCTATATATACTAAAAAGCTCTGGCACTTATCACACTTATTAGAAAAATCTGTAGAATATGCTCGCATAGTCAGCCAGTAGTACCCCTATATATGGATTCTCTGCAACAATGTTCTTCCTGCTACATGGGCTCCACATGATCCTTTATGGATTTATTCAATCAAATCCTTCACTTCAGCTAGATGCACACACCGTTATAGACCAGCGAATAATCCTCTCCTATATAACACACCACCATCTAGCACATATCTTGCAGCTTTGTATTTCAACTTCTTAGCTTTAAGTTGGTCGGATGGAATAATCCCTTCTTCAATAAATGCTCTTATGGGATCCATCTAAGATGGCCCCATATCTACTGTAATAAAGTTGACCATTATATCTTCATCTATACTCCTATTAGCAAGTAGCCCGATAGGAATAGTTCTTCATAGCTCACTTATGGTTGCTGAAGCCAACCGAGTGAGTGCATCTGCTCGGATATTTTCTAATCTTGGAATTCTGATTATTTGGACAACTAGCAGAGTGGAAATTATCTCTAATGCTTTGGCTAAATATCTGGTCAGCATTTCTCCTTTAGTTGCATATAAGTTCAACACCTAGTTTACAACTAACTGTGAATCACTGTATACCACAACTTGCTCGGCATTCAGTGATTTAGCTAGATTTAAACCAATAATCATAGCTTCATACTCTGCCTCATTATTGAAGTCTTTCGTACTCTATGTCTTGCTCGTCTGGATTATTGAGAATGATTCTAACTCCACATACAGTTGCACAAGATGACCCATCAACATTCAAACTCCATATGGGAATATTTTTGTCAATCGCTTGGTTTGTCAGAATCCCTTGATGGAAGATTTTATCCTTTACCTCCTCATACTTCCTCTTCATCTCCTATACTCCACTAGAGGTTTATGGTTGATTGATGATAACTTTCTCTGCAGTTTCCCTTGCTTGGAGTCGGTCGGGCATCTCTTTAGCAGGTTTACTGACGCTTGCTTGTTACTCGGTTAAAGTCCCTTGTTGCTCGGGGACCTCTAGATAAGTGAATTCTACAATAAAATCAACCATAGTTTGGCCTTTTAAATAAGTCCTTGGTTCGTATACGAGGTCATATTCCCTCAACTCCACAGCCTAATACATCAATCTTCTAGATTTCTTCGGCTTACGCAAAGCCTGCCTTAGTGGCATGTCAGTGTATACCACTATGGTGTGGACTTAGAAATATGTCTTTATTCATCTACTAGACTCAATTAAGTCCAGTGATAATTTCTCCAGTCTGGGATATCTCACTTCTGCTCCTCGAAAAGCTTTGCTGGTGTAATAAAATGGCTTTTGAACTCCATTTTCTTCCCTGATTAAGGCAGAGCTAACTGCTGACTTAGATACAGTTATATATAAATACAGCTTTTCTCCTAACACTAGTCGAGAGAGTAGTAGTGGTGCTCCCAGGTACTTTTTCAACTCCAGGAAGCCTTTTTCACATACATTATTCCATTCAATGGTTTTTCTGAGCACTTTGAAGAATGGCAAACACTTGTCCATTGCTCGAGACACAAACTTGTTGAGTGCTGCTACGTGCCCAGGTCGAAGATTGAACATCTTTTTTATAGGTCGAAGATTGCATTTCTATCAAGGCTTTAATATTATCTGGATTAGATTCAATGCCCTCTTTGATTTACTATATACCCGAGGAACATTCCTTCCTGAACTCCGAATACGCATTTGGTGGGGTTTAACTTCATTTGGCGCTTTTCTAATTGATCAAACGTCTGGCTGAGGTCGGCAATATAATCAGCAGCTTTTTTGCTCTTAGTGAGCATATTATCAACATACACCTCCATGTTTTTTCTATTTGCTCCTCAAATACTTTATTCACCAGTCTTTAATAAGTAACACCTGCATTTGTGGACCAAATGGCATAACATTATAGTAATAAGTTCCTCGGGGAGTTATAAAAGAAGTGTTTTATCTATCTTCGGGCTTCATTTTGATCTGGTTATATCCAGAATATGCATCCATAAAACTCTGCAGCTCATGCCCTGAAGTAACATCTACCAATTGATCAATTCGCGACAAAGGAAAGTGATCCTTTGGACACGCTTAATTCAAGTCACTAAAATCCACACATATCCTCCATTTGTTATTCGTCTTCTTGACCATAACTACATTGGCCAACCAGTACGGGTACTTCACATCTTTAATAAAAGAAGCTTTTTGAAGCTTCTCTACTTCTTCCTGTATAGCCTGGTTTTTCTCCGAGCAAAAAACTCTTCTTCACTGCTTCACATGTTTATCCTCCTTATTCACATTAAGCTCATGTCATAGGAAATTTGGGTCTATGCCTGGCATATCTTCATGACTCCATGCGAACACTTATTTCCTTTGTCTCAAGAAAGCCACTAACTCCTATTGAAGAACTAGTTTCAATGACGCTCCTATTTGAGTTGTTCTTTCTGGTTTATCATCGTTCAGAACAATGCTTTCTGTTGCCTCCATCCCTTAGCCTTTTATAAGCTCAGATTCATCTCATGGATCTAAGGTTTCAACCTCAGACTCGCTGTTCGGCTCAGATATACCCACTTGATAAGTGGTTATTTTCCTCTTTGTCTCCAATATATCTTCTTACTCGATAGAGGAATAGTAGCACTCCCGAGCTAGTTTTTAATCTCATTTCACTACTCCAACTCCGAAGTTGGTAAAAAACTTCATGCATTGATGAACAGTAAAGGGTACAGAAACCAACTCTTCTCATGACCATATTATAGGCGGAATGAACATTTTTATCCATTATAAAGAATTTCACTTTCTCTGTCCTGCTCGCCGGTCAGGTCCCGATCATCACGTTTAGTTTGATTTTCCCTAGTGAAAATACTTTCTCACTAGAAAACCCAATGCGTGGCCTATGTTAAGGCTCTAGTTGGTTGAGTTTTAATCCCAAACTATCAAAATAGGGAGAAAACCTAATGTCTGTTGAACTTCCGTTATCCACTAATGTTTTTGCCACCAATACTTCTTTCATCTTGACTCTGATCACTAAAGGATCATCATATGGATACAACATTCCAGATAGATGATTTTTCGAAAAGCTAATTATGATCTTATCCTTGTTAACCTTTCTTGGTCGATCTTCCTCGGTGAGGTTGATTCGCTGAATATAGGAACAATCTTGGGCCTCATTGAGGTAAGCTTTCCTTTCTGCTGTATGATCTCCTCCTCCTACATCTCCACCTATAGTCATGTGGCAATCAAAATATCCAAATATGAGTGTGAATAACTCACGTTCCAGTTGTCTAGGCTTCTTGGGATGATCATCTTCTGGATATTCATCGTGGTTCCTCTTCTTTTCTTCCCTAGTCTTAAATGGTGCTTTGGATCTCTGCCGACCTCTATCTCCAGTTCTTCCACCGGTCTGCCGATAAATAAATATATCAAACTTTCTTCTTCGGATGAGCACCTCCATCTCATTCTGGAGGGCAATACACCGGTTGGTCGTATGACCATGATCTTTGTGAAACTCACAATACTTGGACTTATTCCTCTTATCAGCAGGTGACCTTAACTTTTCAGGCCAACTCAAATCATTGTTGTGCTTGATTTCCTCCAACACATGATGCATTTCCACCGTTAAGTGAGTGTAATTAGTGAATTTCCTAAGTCGATCTAGGCTTTCTTTTACTTTCGAACTCCTATGCTCATTGTGATTCTTGTGCTCCTTCCTATTTGACTTACCTTTTGTTTTTACCTCCGCCTTTGCGTCTAAATTCTTTTTAGCAACCATAGCTTCTTCGGCGTTTATAATCTTCACTGCTTTGGCCATCAATTATGTCATCGTCTTCAGGGAATCTTTATCCATAGTATAATACAGTTTGTTAGGGAGCAAACCACTCATGAGGACAGTAATTACAGTCTTCTCCTCGTAATCAATGACTTATAATTTCTCGTTGTTGAAACGAGTGATGTAATCCCTGGTAGTTTCTCCTTCCTTTTGTCTCACACTAAGAAAGTGAGCTACTCACTTCACTGGTTTTGCTCCAAAGCAAAAATTACCAAAGAATAGCTCGGCGAGTTATTGGAAGCAAGAAATTTATCCCCAAGGAAGACTATTGTACCATATTTGAGCACATCTAATGATTGTTGAAAGGGATAACTTTTCTCACTCAATACTCTGATACCACTTGTTGGAACACGAGGCCCCCAATTTTTTAAATATTATTACAAAAAGATAATTTCCTTTTAAAGATGCGGAAGCGAGATGGTTCAATTAAACAAATTAACTAAATTTTAATTTCTTTGCAAATTAAAATTAAACAAAACTTAAAGTGAAGTTAAATTAATTAACAAATGATTTTTTTTTACTTTAACATATTAACTAAAGTCCTAGAAATTTGCCTAAGTCATATTTTCAATATTCCCAAATTGGACCAAATCAATTTTATCAAATTAAGTGATGACTTGAATTAAATTAACATAAACATTACCCAAATAAATTTTGCACCAAATTATTAAGTAGTGACTTAAACCAAACTTTATCTTTTTACCCAAGCATGCATCTAATGTGAGATTTGCAAAAAGATAAAATAAGTAAACATCCACTACGCCGCAATATACGAGAAAAAACCCACAACGGGAAAAAAACTCGGACGACCCTAGCCTCAAATCCACTAACCACGGTTTTACAAATACAAGACAGTAAGACTTACAACACTCGACTTGACTCCGTCTAAGCCCCGACACTTCTTATTGTATACACCTCTTCCTAGCGAATAACCACGAAGCTCCACCGCGGTCTCAGAATCCACCGATCGGACTTTTTCGGTCACTGCCACTCGAACAAGGAGCCTTTCTCCAAGTGGGTATGTCACAACAAACAAGCTTCTTCTTTGGGGGATGTAGAATCAAACCCAAACTATTTTATTATTAGGTAGAAAAGTGAACCAATGGTGCCAAAACACACCAAGCAAGATATATATATTGAAACTTGGAATAAATAAATTATGGGTGTGTAAACCTTGATTTTGTTCTAAGGATTAAAACATTTTAACAAAAATTCAAGAGGACTTTTTCTTTGGAAGAATTAACTTTCAAAACACTCTAAGTGAAGAAAAGCTTATGAAAAAGTCTTTTCAAAAATGTTGCTCACGCACTAGTTAAATGTATCAAAAAGTTAGTGGGGGAGAAGTAGTGGGAAAAGTGGAAAAACTGCTCAAAACTATCAAATAAACTTTTCCCGCCAAATCTCATTCGAACGAGATTTTCGTTCGAACGAAGTCTCGTTCAAACGATACTTCTAATGAAGTTCCAGTGGCAGGTCGTTGGCAAACCTCATTCGAACGACAATATCGAACGAACTTCTAGAAAGTTGAAAATTCTATTTTTAGCCCAGAAACTTTACTTAAAAGTTTTAATGAAACTTTCTGAAAATAAAAAACAGTTTAAAACAAAGTACACCCATATAAATATTGTTCCAAGCTCATATATATATATACATATATATTAAAATGCATTCATACCTTAGGAGCAATGGAACCATGTTGATGACGTAGAAGCGAGGCACAACACATACGGCATTTGATGAAGCTATAATATCTTGGTCGCTACGTATTCAACAAACTCATCATAGGCTTAAATGAATACAATATAAAAATCTCCTATGACTTAAAATTTTTTGTCCGGAATTGAGCCAAAACTACATTAAGACTCAATCATAGAATTGTGTCCTTACAATTGTTCCTGAAAATGCCCTAGATATCATCTCATCGGGAACATCATAGATATCAACAGCTGCTTGGTATTGTTCATTGACCACTGGAGCTTTAAACTTGGTCGGCGTAGGAAAATCTACGATGGTTTGCACAAAGGGGGATCGCTTAATAAAACTTGTTTGAGGGGATTCTTGGCCATTTCTCCCAATCTGTCTTCCAAATGTTGAATGGAACCTGTCCAGACATCGCTGCTAGCACTATGGGTGTAAGATTTTTTATGCCGACCAACAGATCGTGCTGAAATTTCTTCTTGCGAACCTTCCCTCTGACTGGATCTATCAGTTCGTTGGGTGCTTAATCTAGATTGAGTTGAACCTTACGTTAAATTGCTTGGTGGTCGAGTATTTCTTGATGCAACCCGTAGGGCATTTCCCTGTGGTCCCAAACAATCGAAAGCAGAGGCCCTACTTAGCCTTTCTAAGGAACTCAATTTTCCTGGGACGAGGGACTATCCATCAATGGAATTAGTGACCCTAATCGAAGAAGTTTCTCCAGGGAGGTATGAAGGATCCCTAGAAGTTCTAGAACGGCTATGCCTAATATTCCTTGTTGGAGACGGTGGCATATTCCTTTGATTATCTTGTGCTAGAACTCCAGCTTGTAGAGTTTGAGCCAACTGTCGTATAGTATTTTGCATAACTTCTTAACCCTTGGTCAAGCTAGCCAAAATTCATGTTAAATCATTGTTATTTGGAGGGATAGAGGGAGTAGGAAGAATTCCCTCATTTCTGGTACTTGATTCTGGAATTTCAGCTATAGATGATGAATGAGTGAAAATATTTAGCAATACGTTCCCACAGACGATGCCAATCTACTGATGCAAAAAATAGACTGGGCCTAATTAATTGATCACAAATAAATTAATTAAATCAAACAAGACACAAGAAATTTTAAAGTGGTTCGGCTCAAAGGAATATCCTATGTCCATTGTTCTATATTGATTGGCTTAAGTTATTTTTTTGATCCCTTGCAATGAGGGTGATACAATGTATTTATAGCCCAAGAGGGGTCTTGATAGTTATCCAGTGAAAGGATGGAATGCCTTTATTTGTTAGGTATTCACATCAATACATAATGAGAATTAAATATATAAATGTTGTCGCTTCATTGGCAATACAAGTTGTAAGAGTGCTGACGCTTGGTTGGCTGTACATATTGGATTTCCAGCTGTTGGTTAGGCTTCCCAGTTGGTCGGGTAACCATGTTGGTCGGGCTTTTCTATCATGCCGACTTGGACTTGTGTTACAGTGGATGACACATGCTGGCTTGTAATTGGTCCACTTAGGGTGGTAAATTTTGGTATCAATAATAACCTTGTGGAGTTAATTATTCACTGCTGAAGATAAGGATATAATTTACTAAGATTGGTCGGTGAACACCAAGACAAGTGGAGCTTACTGTGTAGCATTACGGGATCTGTATCATTTTTTATGGATAACAAAGATTCACACAAGTACATCATGTATTTCAGTATAAGTTTTGTAAGTTTGTCGATGTTATTTTTGTAATACTTAGTTGAAATAGTGCTGAAATATAGGTTTTGCCTGAAATGGATTTTTTCTCATCTCATATCTACTTGGTTTATAATTTTTTTTTGTTTTCATTTAGTTTTAATATCTTGCATCTTTAGGTTCACCTAATTTATCAAGATAAAATTTGGACTAATTAGAATTTTACCTGTGTGTGTGTGACCTAATCTATGACTTCTACATATAGCCAGACCACACTATTGTCTTTTTCAAATTTGTATCAAAGCTTATTTCTACAAGTTGTTTAGATGAATTCTGGTGATTATAAGGATAACTCATATAATAGTCCACCTTAAAGTATGCCTATTGGAAATCTGGATTGATATCATCTATGAAATCGATTGATGAACGTGCCTGGATTGCTGTTGAAAGGGGGTAGAACCCTCCCACTGACTAATGAAAATGTAATTTGTCTCAATCCAGTCACTATTTGGACTGAAAATTATTTTATAAGGAGTAGGTTTAACTCTCGGGGCTTAAATTTTATTTTTAGTGCTATCACCCCCAACGAATTTTGTCGTTCATGATATGTACTACATCTCAGCAAGCTTAGGATATCCTCCAACTCACTCATAAGGCTACCAACAATGTCAAAGCTTCTAAGCTTCAGAACCTCACCATATAATTCGAGACTATAAGCTTGTAAGAACTGACACTTTTAATGAATTCTATGCATGTTTGTCTGATATTGTGAATTATAGTTTTAATTTAGGTAAGAAAATTCCAAAAGCGAGAGTGGTTAAGAAAATTCTAAGGTCTCTCCCATTACGTTTTAATTGGAAAGGAACTATATTTTTACTATTATTACATCATCTCAGCTTATGTGGATTATCAATACTTATATTTATTATTGTAGTTGCACGTGAATGTAATGGCCAAGGTTGTGCTTTCTCTTGATAAGCTTCATCTTGCTTGTGTAACCATTGTTGAGGTAATTGCCATTAAAATAAAATGTTAATCTCTATATTTTCTTAGGAAAAGATTTTATTAGTGAGATTTTTTAGCTTGTGGTATTTTTGTGACACCTCCTTTATTAAATTAATACAGAATATCAAGTTGGTTCAGTCTTAGCATCACTGTAGAAAATATTTAATTAATTACTAGCCACCTAATATTTAAAAAAAAGATGTCAAATTTTATTAATTTAGTTAACAAAAACCAAGAATTAAATCATTAACCATCAATCGCATAAACAATCTCATACAAATAACCAACGAAATGAAATTAACTGAGTCTGGAGTAAACACTCCAATAATAACAATGCCAGAGTAAATAAAGTCTCAATACAAGAGTCTGAATAAATAAACCAATAACCGAAATAATGATAGTCTGTAACTACAACCTCTAAATAAGAATGGGCGACATGCCCTAACTGATATAAATGACTCTGAAGGAACCAAAGATAAATATCAAGGCGTCTAATACCAAGATCCTGTAGCTTCCATAGTAGCTACAGCACGTCATCAGAATGGAACTCCTATGCTTGGCGTTCCTGTGGCTGAGCACCTAAAAATGTTTTTACAAAACAAAATATATTTGGAGGAAAAAGGGTCAGAGCCCGAGGTGAAAACAGTTTAAAACTTTAGCAAGTGTTTAAATTACAATTAAACAACACATATTATAAACATGTTAGTTGCGTACTCTCATATGAGTTTCTCACCTCTTAACTAACGTGCACGCCTAACGTATGCCCTTAACCCATCCTAGTTATGTCGCTAACTAACTAGTCTGTACCACTTCCTCTTTTGCATTCTACCATAGGATGTCTACTCTTAATATCCAGATAAGATATGTTCATAACCCATATTCACATTCATTAAATTACATATCTCAAGTGTTAATTAAATTCTCATTCTTAACCCTTTCAAATATCTTAGTTATTCATATTTACTAAGAAATAATGAACCAGTCATAAGTACATAAGTATAACACTCTCAGTACATAAATACATATATGGCACCCCTAGGCTAATCTGCGGTGCTCGCATACTCTTCTATCGAATTCCGATACATCACGTACATAAGGACTACGAGTTTCGAATCTCTCATGAACCGTTTCAATAAGCAAAATCATACATATTGGAGGCGAACATAGTTCACATACCCATGGGTCACGCACATACCTACGCTCCCATGGTCAGCTGACTTATCAACTCACAAATAAGTCATTCACAGTCCTATGTCCTTAAGGTACCAGTCTAAATCCCCCCGAAGGCACACAAGGATTAGAGGATCCTTTTCTATACAAAAATAACCTCCCGTGATAGCAAGTATGGTAGGTATGTCATACACATAATAAATCCATACACTAGGCATTCACACAACCTAAGTAATCATATTACAATATGAGTATTCACACATTCCATCTAGTAAGTCTCGTACATAATAAGTTTAACCTGACATCAAACGAAGTACAAATTTAACTAGATAATTCTCTCGTCGTATCAATTTGATTACCTAAACCTATCCCAAAAGGTTACTAGGTCTCCTATTAATTTCTAATGTTATCTCAACAATTGTAAAATCACTCTACTACTGTTCATACCCTAAATTATCTTTCATTCCACTTTCAGTCCCAAATTGAAAGATTCAAATTGTCCTCACTCGGTAACTGCTTGAAATTATAATGCTCGATCCCATAAGTTATAACATTCCCCGGGCAATAACTAAGTCCTTACTGACCTTAACTAAGTCCCACAATATCAAATTAATCACCCTAAGAATTATCCTCGGCCTTGAAATTTCCATTTACCCTCAAAGTAAAATAATTGCCAAAAATCATAAAGGGGTCGATCGATCGAAGAAAAGGGCTCGATCGATCGATCGTCGATCGATCGACATTCTTGAGTCGATCGATCGATCAAGCAGGTATCAACCCATATTTCTTAAATAGTTACGGGTTTCGTCCTTTTTACACCTCTAATTCTTCCTTAAAACATCCCAAACTCCCAAGAAAGTTCACTAATCATCCTATTAACCTAACAACATCATCTCTAACGTATTAGAATCATTAAACCCTTAAGGATTATGAGTTTCTTCGACTAAAACACCCAATTTTAATATAAGAACCCTAGTTCTTCTATTTCTTCAAGAACACTTTAAAATTCAATACAATTTCATAATTCTCTACCCATAAATCATAATTTTTTGGTTGTTATTATCATCAACATTAAACTACATGCAAGACCTACCCAGATTATGATTTAAATTCTTCAAATCCATTCAATTTTCATTTTTCAAGGTTAATCTCCAATTCTATCCTAACATGGATGATATATGCGCTAAATTATTGCAAGTTAAATCACTTGCCTAGTAATGAATATTCTGATCCGATGAAGTAGATGGTATAGAATTGCTCCTCTCATTCCGATCTATCCGATGGTGGTGACGGTGGTGCAAAAAGTCTAAAGATGGTGGTTCTCCTATGGTAACTCCCTCCACTTCAGATCTAATGTCCGTCTGTGAAACTTAATGATGGAAAATACTAAGTCTCTAACCTAATGGTTGATAATAACTATCTAAAATTCACGGGTCACTATTCACCCAAAAATAAAAATGACTAAAATACCCTCTCGAGTTGCCGGTTAGGCCTAAAAATGCCCCGGGACCCAAACTAAATCCCCGGCTAGTATTTTCTTACTATCTCGACCCTTTCGAACATGTTGGCGCACTCAAAATGCTCATACGGATTACATAAAATAAAATACTTTTAAATCCATTAAATTGGGTCTTGACACGACTGACACGCGCGTCCCAACTTAATTACCGAAACTGCCGTATTTTTAACTCACGATAATTTTAATGAATTTCATAATCACATATTACCATAATCACTCAGTAATATTAAACAACATAATAATAATAATAATAATAATAATAATAATAATAATAATAATAATAATAATAATAATAATAATAATAATAATCATCAAATACTAACTCTTGTCTCGCTAGCATGTAAATTCGGATTAATTTCCAATTAATTATCCCAAATTAATTTTAATAAATCACATAATTAAAAGCCATAAAAATACGGGGTATTACATACTTCCTCCTAATAACGGAATTTCATCCCGAAATTCGGAAAATAGGCATATCAAAAAAATTGTAATCCTCCAGTACCCAAAGTAAAATACAAAGAAAGGCTCAATCACTATAGCCCTCGCTTCATAACAAGCTTGTTGAACACTCTTGACACTTTATTAGTTATAGGGTTATACCTCAATAAATTCACCTCACGTTGCGCTCTTACTAACCAACATTCGAATAAAAATAGCATATACATCATTGGCCGCATTAGCTCAATATTATTATGAGTCCGCACCTCACTACGTATTAACTCCCGCATTTATCTAGACACAAAACTCCCATCCTGGGAGAAACCATAGAACATCTGACTGCTCTTATCCATTCTTTGTATCTCTGTTCCTGGCATTATGACTTTTACACAAGGGGAAAACTACTCACGACAGTTGGTGGTTATCCAATTTTAGTCATCGGACTCTAACTCCTGACTGATCCAAAACTCTGATAATCCGCTCACCTCTAAACATCCAGATATGGAATGATAAGGTTTATCCACATAAAACCTCAGTAAGCACCTTGTCCACTATGAATAGATACGGGTGCTTTCACCCAACTGTACCATTAGGTAATATCTTCTCCCCATTATCATAATATACCTTACTTACTAGCTATACCCGTTTTGAAAAGGAAATGATCGCAATGAATCCAAAATTTGCTCTCATACAGTTCCACCAGTCATCAGTCACCTTGAACCTATTCTTTGTGCTATAGCTGATTCAACTTTCTCAAAACAAAATTATTACCAATACTTTCTTATACCCCATATTGAAGGTGGGTTTCAGGTATCTCATCCCAGTTCTGAATAATACTGCGTAGGACTACGTACCGGCGTGTTCACTATCTAATAGTGTAAATCACCCAAGAATATAACAATTCCTCTCCTTCTGGACAACCTGTCCCACATATTCGAAGGAACTCGTTACTTATCTATAAGTTGGCAATCTCCTTAAGGAAATTTTCCAACTTGACTCTTCCATCACTGGAATCGTCGGTTTGATACAAAATTATCTGGTTGATCATCTTAACCCAACCGATCTACTACTTACTATACCCCTTTCAATACCGACTTTCACGTATACTTTTTCCCGTTAAGTGATAGTCACTAACCCTCTTCTCCTCTCGGCCTATACCAAAAATTAATACTCGTGCACCGTTCACCACGTTGTGCACATCTGGACTCTCATACCTTATCAACATCCTCACTCTATTTATGCGTAATCCACTATCAACATTCGATTGGGTGGAACTTTGCTCCAAATTGTCCATAATAGTTAACTATTTGCCTTCTCAAAAGACACTCCCTTTTTAAATGGCTTCCCATTGCCTTTCAACCAATTTTGGACGTGTTATTCTGATTGTAAAAGAATAAATAGATTGTTGTTCTTCTCACGGCGCTTAATCCACTCTACCACTTCCATTTTGTCATATTAGTCTCACAAGTAATAATTTCACCCATCTATGCCTCTTCTTTCGGCGATTAACACATAAGCAAACCAGGGTGTCTATACCCCTTATAACCCATGCATACGGGTTTAAACATCATGTATGCTCCATACATACTCCAAACTCTTTATTGCCCCTGCATTTGTAACGTGGTTATACCACTTGGGCGTTATCAATCACCCCCGAATTTGAAATCCTAAATCCTCCTTAACCTCAGTGCATCCTTCAACCCGACAAAATAAAAACCCAAATTTTTTTTTCAATACTTCCTCACCACACCACTGGCTATACTGGCTTTATATCGTACAGTTATAACTACATACTTCCATTACGATCAAGGTATCCAAATCATGAATGAATGGCCACACATCTCCTTACTACCAACCTTACTTTAAGTTTCATGCAGGGAGTGTCTCGCAAAGAAAAATCCAAATAAGGAACCCCACAATACACTACTTCCTTGCATTGTCGGTCATCAGAATCTGTTAGGCCCTCAGTCCATAACATGTACCCTTATATCCCCATCTCTTGACAAGAAAGTTACAGCTCCTTTCCCAAAATTCTTAAATAAGGAACTTCTTTCGAAAGACACTGTCTCTTAACATTAATGGTAATCACATTCCATAAACATCATGAAAATATAATCGGGGTTCTCAAAATCCCGTCCCCATACATACAACCATGAGTATTAACTCCCACGTCTTTAAAGGGTGATATAACAATGCACTCTTCCTATTACTACATCCTGAGCATTAATTATAATAATCTGCTAAATCTTTTCGCTGAACAGTAAACTAAATATACTCCAAATCATATTAATTAAATCCCTACACATACTGGGATCAATTATCTGATACCTTTATACCTTTCGAAATTTTGATGATATATATAGATACATATATATAAATATATAAACGCGAGCTTGACCCTCTCGTAAATGGGGTTTCACTAGAACAAAATATCCTACACCAAGGTAGTAATCCTGATAGACTTGCAATAACCACACACTATTGGTCTAACCATTATTATAAAACCTCAATTAGGAAAATATCATACTCGTATAACACATCCCTAAAACGAGAAGTTTCAATAAAGTATATATCGCTATCAATATATGCATTCATCCTCCATGGATAACACTAAAGGTAACTCCATCATACCAAGGAGAAATATTCACATAAGTAATAACATTGCTGAGATACTCACTAAGCTCGACTCTCCAGTGAAAAATAGCAACAATAATAAATGTCATAACTCATTACTGACACACACAACTCGCATCATCATCTAAGGATATAACTCACATTTATACCTCGCCAATCGCCCTGGCTGCTCAAATGGTTCCTGGACTTAACACACCTGCCCGTACTGAACTGAATATTTCAATAACTATTTCCCTTACAAGGAAAAATACCCTTATCCCTATACTTGCTTCGGTAAACATTTATAACGCACGGGTCTCGCTCCCCATAAAATACCACTACATATACTCCACTTATCTTCGATCACATTGACCATATTAGGGTTATCTTACCCTCGGTCGTTGGTAGTCTCGAATCTGATGACTATCTTTGTTTTTCCCTTAGCTTTGATGGCCCTAATTAACTCGCTACTGATTTCAACATCTTTTACTGAAATCACCATCGCTTGGTAATAATTCAGCTATCCGAATCATTTTAATGGGTTCCCTGATGGGTCTCCCCCTTGTGGTGCTTCTTCAACACCCTTTTTCCCCCCAGTCTTACTCTATCTAACTTCTTTGATTCTTGTAGCTCCACTCACAAGGAAGCGCTTACCTCGATATTAACAAAATGCATCATAATTACCATCTGCATTGATCGTCCAAGAAAAATTCCCCAGAAGTGCTAATAATTCTTCTTGTACGCAAATTTTCCCTTTTAATGTCCTATTCTCCATTTCACCTACTTCATCCGATGTAAGGTTCACTAACTAATTGAATTTCTTCTCATAAAGTGACCTCTATCCAACCCTCTTGTGTGAGCTCAGAACAATGTTCGTATCTCACTCTGAACATCTAATGAAGGAACTTATGGTCAAACTATACGTATGAGCCTTCTTTTGACAAAACATTCCACTTCTAAGTGTGGTGGTTGCCTCTCACCATTGAAACTCCACTTTTATGAGTTAAGGAAAAATTTATCCCAAATTTTCATTCCCGATTAGCCATACCCCGTCCTATGTCCAATCCTTTGGACATTTTACGTTTGTTGGCTAGCACACGCCATCTCCTCATTTCTAGCATTTCCACTACTGGTTCTTTTCGATGTTTAGTCTGAATCTCTCCCAATCCAACCTTGTTGGGTGATTCTAATTTGACCCCACTTTCTACTATAGTTGTACCTGAAAGTCACAAGTTGTTCCTTAGCCGTATTTACCATCTTAAACTTCCGTGCCATAATATGGGTGACTTCAACTACTGTCATCCTTTTTTAATAAATCAAGTAACCTCAACTGATCTTTGCCTCCTGCTGTCTGCCCAACTGTCTTCGCCTAACGTACTGCATTGTTCGACACACGAACACACTCGAATGAAAATAAGATTCACTATCATATACATCATAGCAGGAGAACGAAATCTCACCAAAGAAATCCAAAATCCTAAACATAGGTCTCTATATCAAAGAAAGCTATGCTGGAAGCATAATAAGCCGCACAGATCCTAAAGGACACTAGAACCTGATGCTCTGATACCACCCGTGACACCCCGACTAATTAAATACCGGGTAGCTACTCCTTTATTAAATTAATATAGAATATCAAGTTGGTTCAGAATTAGCATCACTGTCGAAAATATTTAATTAATTACTAGCCACCTAAAATTAAAAAAAAAGATGTCAAATTTTATTAATTTAGTTAACAAAAACCAAGAACTAAATCATTAACCATCAATCGCACAAACAATCTCATATGAATAACCAACGAAATGAAATTAACTGAGTCTGGAGTAAACACTACAATAATAACAATGCCAGAGTAAATAAAGTCTCAATACAAGAGTCTGAATAAATAAACCAATAACCGAAATAATGATAGTCTGTAACTACAACCTCTAAATAAGAATGGGCAATATGCCCTAGCTGATACAAATGACTCTGAAGGAACCAAAGATAAATATGAAGGCATATAATAACAAGATCCTGTAGCTTCCACAACAGCTACAGCACGTCATCAGAATGGAACTCCTATGCTTTGCGTCCCTGTGGCTGAGCACCTAAAAATATTTTTATAAAACAAAATAGATTTGGAGGAAAACGGGTAAGAGCCCGAGGTGAAAACATTTTAAAACTTTAGCAATTGTTTAAATTACAATTAAACAACACATATTATAAACATGTTAGTTGCGTACTCTCACATGAGTTTCTCACCTCTTAACTAACGTGCACGTCTAACGTATGCCCTTAACCCATCCTAGTTATGTCGCTAACTAACTAGTCTGTACCACTTCCTCTTTTGCATTCTACCATAGGACGTCTACTCTTAATATCCAGATAAGATATATTCATAACCCATATTCGCATTCATTAAATTACATATCTCAAGTGTTAATTAAATTCTCATTCTTGACCCTTTCAAATATCTTTGTTATTAACATTTACTAAGAAACAATGAACCAATCACAATTACATAAGTATAACACTCTCAGTACATTAATACATATATGTCACCCCTAGGCTAAGCTGTGGTGATCGCATACTCAGCTATCGAATCCCGGTACATCACGTACATAAGGACTACGAGTTCTGAATCTCTCAAGAACCGTTTCAATAAGCAAAATCACACATATTGGTGGTGAACATAGTTCACATACCCATGGGTCATGCACATACCTACGCTCCCATGGTCAGCTGACTTATCAACTCATAAAAATGTCATTCACAGTCCTATGTCCATAAGGTACCAGTCTAAATCCCCCTGAAGGCACATAAGGATTAGAGGGTCCTTTTCCATAAAAAAAATAACCTCCCGTGATAGCAAGTATGGTAGGTATGTCATACACATAAGAAATCCATACACTAGGCATTCACACAACCTAAGTAATCATATTACAATATGAGTATTCACACATTCCATCTAGTAAGTCTCGTACATAATAAGTTTAACCCGGCATCAAACGAAGTACACATTTAACTAGATAATTCTCTCGTTGTATCAATTTGATTACCTAAACCTATCCCAAAAGGTTACTAGGTCTCCTACTAATTTCTAATGTTATCTCAACAATTATAAAATCACTCCACTACTGTTCATACCCCTAAATTATCTTTCATTCCACTTTCAGTCCCAAATCGAAAGATTCAAACCGTCCTCACTCGGTAATCGATCGAAATTATAATGCTCGATCCCATAAGTTATAACATTCTCCGGACAATAACTAAGTCCTTACTGACCTTAACTAAGTTCAACAATATCAAATTAATCACCCTAAGAATTATCCTCGGCCATGAAATTTCCATTTACCCTCAAAGGAAAATAATTGCCAAAAATCATAAAGGGGTCGATCGATCGAAGAAAATTGCTCGATCGATCAATCGTCGATCGATCGACATTCTTGAGTCGATCGATCGATCAAGGAGGTATCAACCCAGATTTCTTAAATAGTTACATGTTTCATCCTTTTTACACCTCTAATTCTTCCTTGAAACGTCCCAAACTCCCAAGAAAGTTCACTAATCATCCTATTAACCTAACAACATCATCTCTAACCTATTAGAATCATTAAACCCTTAAGGATTATGAGTTTCTTGGACTAAAACACCCAATTTTCATATAAGAACCCTAGTTATTCTATTTCTTCAAGAACACTTTAAAATTCTATACAATTTCATATTTCTCTACCCATAAATCATAATTTCGTGGTTGTTATTATCATCAACATTAAACTACATGCAAGACCTACCTAGATTATGATTTAAATTCTTCAAATCCATTCAATTTTCATTTTTCAAGGTTAATCTCCAATTCTATCCTAACATGGATGATATATGCGCTAAACTATTGCAAGTTAAATCACTTGGCTGGTAATGAAGATTCTGATCCGATGAAGTAGATGGTATAGAATTGCTCCTCTCATTCCGATCTATCCGATGGTGGTGACGGTGGTGCAAAAAGTCCAAAGATGGTGATTCTCCTTTGGTCACTCCCTCCACTTCATCTCTAATGGCCGTCTGTGAAACTTGGTGATGGAAAACCCTAAGTCTCTAACCTAATGGTTGATAATAACTATCTAAAATTCGTGGGTCACTATTCACCCAAAAATAAGAATGACTAAAATACCCTCCTGGGTTACCGGTTAGGCCTAAAAATGCTTCGGAACCCAAACTAAACCCCCAGCTAGTGTTTTCTGACTATCTCGACCCTTTCGGACACGTTGGAGAACTCAAAATACTCATATGGATTACATAAAAATAAAATACTTTTAAATCCATTAAATTGGGTCTTGATACGACTGACACGCGCGTCCCAACTTAATTACCAAAATTGCCGTATTTTTAACTCACGACAATTTTAATGAATTCCATAATCACATGTTACCATAATCACTCAGTAATACTCAACAACATAATAATAATCAAATATTAACTCTCGTCTCACTAGCATTTAAATCCGGATTAATTTCTATTTAATTATCCCAAATTAATTTTAATAAATCTCATAATTCAAGGCAATTTAAATTATTAAATCACATAATTAAAAGCCATAAAAATACGGGGTATTACAATTTCATCTTTACAGGAGTGAAGAGAGATGTAGTCGGCTCTATCCAACGAGGTTAGTCTAGTTTTAGTCTTAATTATGAAATCACTGGGACCTCAAGCTTCCTCTAGTGATGCACCACTTTAAGATTCAAAGGAATTCTTCCTCCTTCCTCTACTTTTGATTCAACTACTGAGGAGGTAGTTTTTAAAACTCTATATGTTTATCCGTATAACTTAACTCAATCATTTCTAAGGTTTCTCAAATAAATTTACACTTTGTAAGGTAACTTAGCAAAAAAAAATCTAAGTTTTTCTTCAAAATTACACTTTGTAAGTCAACTTAGTAGCTTGCTACTAAGGTTTTCTCATGTTTACACTTTATAAGTCAACTTAGTAGCTTACTCCTAAGGGTTTTCTTGAAATTACACTTTATAAGTCAACTTAGTAGCTTACTACTATGATTTTTTCTCAAAATTTATACTTTGTAAGTCAACTTGGTAGATTATTACTAAGGGTTTTCTCAAAATTTACAATTTGTAAGTCAATACTAAGATTTTTCCTTGTATTTAGACTTTGTAAGTCAACTTAGTAGCTTACTACTAAGGTTTTTCTTAAAATTACACTTTGTAAGTCAACTTATTAACTTACTACTAAGGCTTTTTTTCAAAATATGTACTTTGTAATTCAACTTAGTAGCTTACTACTAAGGTTTTTTCCCAATAAATACACCTGCTTGGTGACTTGTAATAAATCTTGCTAATGTTTGGGCTAACTCTGATGTTTTATATGTTTTTACAGCCTCTCGTAGGAAGAAGTCTAATTGTGGCACCTCAACTAGTTGATCCTACTATTGGCGTGGATCTAATTGCTCCAGATCACTCTCATTAATCCTCCCACAATGATCAAGGTTTAACAGCCAACATGAAAGCATATGAGAGTGGATCTGGCTTTGAATATCTATTCCTAACATGGCTATCTCGGTATTTCTTGCAGGTGCTTAATAATAAGACTATCATTCAAAGTTTATTTCATTTTGTACTAAATCGACTTCTTATTTCTAACCTTGAGACATTTACTATTAAATTCGTGAGACCTCAAAACTTAATGATATCCTATCTTTTACAAGGAATTGTTGTCATTGGAGTTAAGATTGAGAATATTCGCAATCTTCTTTATAGAGATCTATGTTGAATCACTACATCGGGAATCTGAAAACTTCGAGAAAATATGGTTTTAATTTTATGTAGTTTATAAAAAAAAGTTTAGGAATATTAAGGATCCTCAGTTATAAGCCTCTCATTCTATCTATCTCAAAGTTGTGGAGAATTTAAAGGATGAAGAAGGAAAATTAAGAGAGATCATCCCTCGGCCAGATAAGTGTGATCAAGCGGTAGCTATAGTAGAGGAATCTTTGAATGATGCCAAAATAGATATTGAAATCATTCTTAAACGGAAGGTAGAGGTTGAAGTAAACATTTTTGCTATGCCTGAGAATCAATGAAAGGTTTCTCAAGATATAGCTGCTTAAGTTGGAGAGAGTTTCTTCACTGCTTCCAGCTTAGGATATTTGTTAGAATAATATCCTTATTATGTATCTTTGGCAATTGTTGATGTAAAAAACTAGGCTTGATATAATTAATTAATCACAAATAAATATGAATAAAGAAATTAGACAGAGGATTTTTAAAGTGGTTCAGCCTTAACGAAAATGACTTACGTCCACTGTCTTGTATTGCTGGGTGTTTTTCCTTAACCTTGATTATGATTGCAAGTGATCGATTGCCCCGTTATGGAGGGGGTTACAATGTATTTATAGCCCTTGGACTGTTCATATGTATAGACAATACGCCGTTATTTAATAGACATGTACATCTGTATATAATAAGAATGTTCATTGAATCTATAATTGTCTCTTGATCTTCTTGACTAGATGCTCTGTATGTTGAGTAGCTCATCAAGTTGAGTAGCTCGGTACGCTGAGTTATTTGGTGAATATATATATTTTTGCCACGTAAGATAACACGTGTCTTCAAATAATTGGTCCACGTCAACTGACTCATTTTTGTATCAACAGAAGCCCCCAATGTTTCACAGTTGAGGTTGAATATGAAAGTGTGGAACATTATGCCCAGAAATTGCTTGGGCACATTTACCCAGTCTTGTTAGATTACAGATTTTCAACACTTGTGACATTAAATGACTTTAAGCACGAAATGGCAAACTCGTAAATATTTTGAATCTTTGACAGACGCTTGGGTATTTGCGTCTTTTTCATCATTTAGCCTCCGGAAACGCAATCTTCTTTTCTGGTAATCATTTCTTTTCTCGCTTCCTGATGCAGCGCACTTAAAAGCGATAGAATCAAATCGTCTTCTACCTTTTGCCTTTTAGACTTCCAAACTCTTTGTCTTCTCACTTTATCTTCTTATGATCATTCTTTTTGTCACCCGCCTTAGCAGATTTCTCAGTTTTCTGTAAGAACTTCTTCCTTCTTGTTTCTTTGCTTTAGCCACTATGGTTTATCTTGTCGAATCATTGGATAATTTCCGGGATGATTTTGCAATTCCCTCTTAGGTTATTCTAGAGGAACCTCCTTGCCCTTCTGATTTATTTTCTTTAACTGAGGTACACTGGTTTGCCTCCATTTTTGTAGCGGAATGTGGTTTTTCTTTTCCTCATAATCCCCTATGTTTGGAGTTTTGCCAATATTTTTTATATTGTTCCTGCAAGAGTACCTCCAAATAAATGGAGGGTAGTTAATGGCATACATAGGTTGAACCAATACATGGAACTGGCTTGGGAATTACTGGAATCATGTATTGTTATAAATGGGTTACCAGCGACACTAATTTTTTTTTAAAAAAACTAGGTTTTCAAATGGAGCTTTAGTGGTCAATCTTTCCGATGATAATAGGGACTATTTTGATCATGGGGTTGTGATGAAAAATTGGCAACACCTGATAAGCACCCAAAACTGTACAATTTATACCCCAAATAGACGTACTTTAGTTGCTAATTCTCGACAATATGGGTCCTATGTGCTTAAATGTTTATTTTGTAAGTCAATTGTGCATTGCAAAGTTCAAATGCTTAAATAAAATTTTTTTTTGCATAATATGGAGCTAAATACCCAATTCTCTGACCCTAACCTACCCTATCCTAGCCTTAGCCTTTCCTGACCCGTGTGTGTGTTGATTTTGTACTTTTTTTTATTATTTTTTAGATTTTTAGTTTGAGTCATTTTTATTTTTAGGATTGATTTTAAATTTATTTAATATTTTCTAGGTTTTGTTTTCTATTTTATTTTATTAGTATAATTTTATTTGATTTTGATTTTGATTTTGATTTTGATTTTTATTAGCTTTTAGTTTAGTCTTATTTTATTAGGATTAGTTTTAGTAGTTTATTTTTAGTTTATTAGATTTATATTTTTTAGGACTTTAGTTTTTTCATTATTTATTTCTTTTCTTTTATTATTTTAATTTTTAATAGCTTAGGATTTTATTTTTTTTTGTTTTGATATTTTTATTATTTTTAGTTTGTTTTATTTTTAGTTAGATTTTATTTTTTAATTGAGTCATTAGATTTTATTTGGTTTTTATTTTATTTCATTAATTTTATTTTATTAGTGTTATTTTTTAGGTGTCCTAATAAAAAACACCCACAACCCCCTTATCCTACACTCCCATACACCCATTTACACCTAAACTAACATCCTCACCCATACCATACACCCTCACCCTCACACACCTACTCTACACCCTCACCCACACTAACACCCCACTTCATCTTCAACCTCCAACTCACCCCTTTCTCTTTCCTCTCACCAAAAACCTCCATTAAACTAAACCCCTCTCTCTCCTCCATAACTCTCAATACCACCACCATCACTCTCTCTCTCTCTCATCTTCCAACAACTAACCCAACAGCGAATCCCCCATCGCTAGACCCCGCCGGCGTCGTCAACCGGTCACCTTACCAGCCGAACCTCCGGCGACGCCTCACCTTACCAGCTCACCCCTCCGGCCGCCCCTCAAACCTCTGACGTAGCTAACGTCGACGTGCCCCGCTTCGGCCCCGCTCTCTCTCAATCCCAGCCAAGCCGTCGGAACCCTCAGCCGTGGCAACCCTTGCTGGCGGCGGCGTCCTCACCGCCCCCTAAACCCTCAAACCCTCACCTCCAGCACACCATAACCCATGTTCAACGAAAACTGTCCTAACCCCTTCTTCAAACCCAAATACCCATTTTCCATTTTTAAGCCACAAGACAAAATCGATTTACCTCCTGCCAAAGACCAAGCATGTTAATCAAAGACAAAACCAAATTAATTCCCCCATGTGCCAATTTAAACCCCTTTTCCCAATATACCCTTAAATACCCCCAACTACCTAACTTTAAGTCATTTTCAAAAATACCCATAAATCATATCAGATTTGTATTCCTCAATTCCCTCACCCATTTATCCTCACACCTCACCATTCCCATAACACACCCAAACTACATGCACACTTAAATCAATTACCCAAATTAACCCCCATGCTCCATGCCTTGTATAAAAAGAAGATGAAGATCTCAAAATTAGACAGAGCTTTTAGATAGGAAAATTCTAGAGAGAGAATTGTAGAGAAAAATACCATTTGTAAATAGTTTTTGGTTTATTCTTTTTTTTTGTTAGATATTTGTGAGGTTAAATATTGATTGAGATTTAATTGAGTGTTTATTTTAATTTCATATTACTTGGATTCTCAATTGGAGGGTTGTATGCGTCTCATTCAAGAATTGAAGTTTATTGAATTCAAGAGATTGGTTTGATTATTCTTCTCTCTACTCTTTTATATTAAATGCCTATTGAATATTTGTTTATTATGTTTGATACCATGTTAGGCTAAATCCCCTTCCAAGGGTTGGGGTAAAACCCTTATTTGATGTTATTTTCTTTTAATTAGTTTAATTACTTAAAAAGTCCCTTTGAATGTTAATTTTAATCCCCCGCCCTTAAAGTTACGCCTCGAGAGAGGGTAAATGATTTTCGAGAGAAAATCGAAATTCTAGTTATAATACCCATTTTAGATTCAAACTAGAGATAGGGGTTTCTTAAGTGGGGTATTATAACTTGAATTTCAACTCTAAATTTATTTTCTAAGATTTACATGAATTTTAATCGATCGATCCTAGCGGGTGATTAATTAAAAGGAGTGTAGATCTATTTTTCTAGAGTTGTGGGGTGTTAAACTTAACATTATAAAAGATTACTATTATAATTACACTTGCAACGAGAGTTGGTTTGTAATTTTGATATTAATTTGGGAGAATTCAAATTAAATTAATTAATTAGAATAACTAGAATTTGTGGTGTAATACCATTCCTTGATTGTTCTCACAATTATTTACTTCACTTTATCTCTTATTTTAGTGTTAGACTTTGTTTTCATTTTAGTTACTTTCTAGTTAGTTATTTTCATTTTAGTTTAGTTTAGTTTAAATCATCACCTCACCTTATTGTTTTCATATTGAAAAAGCTAAAAAAATTAGAAAAAGTGAAAAAGCACAAAAAGAAAATAAAAGGTAAATTACAATTGAATTTGTCTCTAGCTTACTCCCTTGAATGTGGATTAATACCCTTACTTACCTCTACACTTTAGATTGTTATATTTTGTAGGTATTTGAGGTTTTGATTAGAAGGACTTTTCAAGCAACGACAAAAGAAAAAAAATACAAGCAAAAGTTCTTTCTATCAACACCCCCCCATTAAAAGGAAAAGATGTGTACCAAGGTCCCAGATGTCCACTTTATGGAAATGGGATAGGTTGTTTTTAGTTTTTCAATTTAGCTCTATTTTTGTTCGATAAAATGCATCACTGACATGTACGTTTTTATTTTGCAGTTGATAGCAAAAGGAAACCTCCAAAAGAGAGTGATATAAATATAAAATACTTAACATTTTTCTGGGGTTTGTATAAATCCATTATTAGGAAGCACGTGAGCTCTGCTTTTTATTTATTAAGATATAAGAACACCACTTCATCTTTTATTGCCCGACCTCTCGTTCCTCCTGTGGTAATTGATATTGATCAAATACCGGCATCTCCAACAACCGTAGGAGAATCTTCTTCTGATTGGGTACCTCTATCGCTGATCTGATGACGAAGAAGAGGAAGGTACCTGAGTTCTTTGCCAAGCCTGCTCCTGGTATTGAAGGGGTGAAGAAGAGAAGGGCGACGTTCCAGCTGATGGAACTAAGTAAAAGAATGTTGTTCCTCCTGCCAAAGATATCAGCAAGAAGCCCCTTGTTGACCCTAAAGAGGTAGCACCTTTGATTGAAGTTGTTGTCCCAAAAGAGGCAACACTTTTAATTGAAGAAGAGACAACACCTGTGATTGAAGGTTCTCCTTTGAGGAGGTTAAGGAGGGGTCTTGCTGAAAGACCTGTGGATGCTGTTTCCCAACCTACTAGAGTTGGGATTTCTTCTTTGAGGGCTAGTTCTCCAGCTATCCTTACCCCTAGATTGGCCAAGAAATTGATCAAGTCAGGGACTCTCACTGATTGTCGAGCTACTGAAACTTCAACTCCTCGGGATAAGGTTATCGATGTGGCTGACCAATACCTTGACTCAGTAAGTGGTCATTGTACTTTTCTTTCTAATTCTCCATTTCCATGTTCATACTCTGATTCGTGCCATTCTTATTTTTACAGTTTTTAGTGTACTTCGACAATATCGTGGAGAAGGATTAAGCCATCAAAGATTTAACCTCATCTAGTGGAGTAGAGGAAGCCATTGCTAGGTTGTCAAAATCTCTGGAGGATTCCCAGTAGAAGTACGAAGAGGATAAAGCTTCTTGGGAGAAAAAAATCCAATCAACTGATTCAACTCGTTAACAAGATGAAATGCCTCTAAGGATTTGAAAGAAAAATTGAAGGTTGCTCTTTCCAGCAAGGTGGAAGTTGACGGCAAGTTTGAAGAGGTTGAACGGCACAAGAAAGAGCTTGAAGAGAAGGTGAAGTCTGTTGAAGAGATTCTCAGAGAGAAAACCTCCTCGGAGAGAACGAAGAGGAAAGCTGATGTGAAGACGTCCTTTAGCTCTGGTTAGGATAAAGGATGGAATAAAGCTCTGGCTGCTGTTTCTTCCCAGATGGATTATGCAAGTTTGAAATACTTTAGAGATGGATGGGTTACAGCTTTTAAAGAGTTAAATGTTGCTGATGATTCTGAACTGTTTAAAAAATTCACTCATGGCCCTCCTCCTACTATTAAAGAAGAAGAAGAAAAAGATGAAGTTGCATATGATGAATCTTCTATGGTGATAGTAGGACAAAAACCTGCTGCTACCCTTCCTCAGTCCTCCGAGAAAGTTCAGCGGGCGATAAATTCTACTGAGCAGCGCTAACTGCCCTCAGAGCAACCAACTCCTTCATCCAAATTGGCTGAAGATGTTGTAGGAAATAAGGAGAAGGTGTAGAGTTGTTCGGCTCTTTAATTATGTTATTTTTCTATTTTTCCCTTTCATTGTAACTTTGGTTGTATTTTTTCCTCCTGTGATCAATAAAATGGAGTTTGTTATTTATTCTGAGTTTTCTTCTTTACTTTCTCGGTCTGTATCATTGTTGATCCATTTTTACTTGTCCTTGTTAGTTTGTTGCCAGGATGGAACTCCTGTCATCTCATGATACATTATTGATGAAGAAATATAATGACTACTTCAAGGCTGGTCATACAGATTTGACTGAAGCTAAAATAGTTAATATCCTTGGACCTGATGCCTCTGAGCGAGCAATTGAGGCTTACCAATATTTAAAATGTCCGTTTGATTGGGCGATGGCCAATAATGCTGCTTATTATGAAATCATTGAAGACCTTCAATGAGTGGTTGAGGAGCTTCAACTTTAACATAAGGAAACCACTGCACTTCTGCCTGAGGGTTATGAGAAGAAATACCAATAGTTGAGTGTTGACTAGGGCTGTGACAAGTTCATTTCAGCCCATAAAAAGAGAGAAAGCATGCTTAAACTTGAAGTTGAGGAGCACAGAAGCATTGCCAAACTATTAGAAGAAGAAAATATTACCTTGTGAGAAGAACTGAGACAACTGAAGTCTGATTCTTCTTCGAAAGCTCTGGTTCCAATCAGTGATGAGGGATTTTCATTTTTAGAAACCGAAAATGCTGCATTGAGAGAAGAACTAGAGGCTTTTAAATAAGTTCGACCTACATCCTCCTCACGGGGTAGAGCTAGAGTTGGTCGGAGCAGCATTAAAGAGACTAGGACTCAACAAGCCTTAGCAAATCAGGTTGTTCAGCTGAAAGCCAAAAATCAAGATCTAGTTGAGATGTCCCAGAAAATTCAAAGTCTTACCAAGTAACTTTCCAATCAGAGTTTTGCATTGGAAAGTAAAGAGAACTTGGTTAAGAAACTCCATCAACAAGTTGAGAGGTTGACTTATCAATTTCACAAGCAACCTAGAGAGTTATAGATGGGGGATACAATGAAGATTTGTGCCATCTTGACGCTCAGTTGAAACAACCAAATAATGAAGGATACAAACAGGGATGGCTGAACGCCCTGGCCGTGATGAAAATTGAAAAAGGAAATTCCTTATGGGATTGGTATGAGCCTGGATTACTTGATCTGCCCGTGCCTTCCTTTAAGCTAGATGTCAGCTGGATTCCAGCCCATGCCATTCCTCAGTGTTTGATCTCCAAATACCTTGGTGATTATCAGATTTATAAGGACTTTGAGATAGCTCGACCTCAACAACTGCTTGATCGATCGAGTTTAAGCAACACCTGAATGTTAAGAGATTTGAATTTTATCAACTCTCCTTATGCTCTAGATTATCCTCCAGCTGGAATGGAGCTTGTCCCCAAGTCGGAAGAAAAAAAGTTAATAGAATAGGAAATTTTTATATTATTAGTAATCATTAAATGACACATCATCTTTTGTAATTTTTCTTTCCTTGGAAATGAATTAATTGTATGATATTTTTCTTATCAATATATCTTTAAAGGGACAATTTGTCATGTTTTGTTTTATTTGCCTAGACAATGGAACTTTGCCCCATTCGTTGCCTAGTTGTAGTGAATTTTCACCCATAAGTGCCTAAGAAATGGAATTATTTTCATCCCATGGTCCTGCTTAGTTGTAGCAATCTTATCTAGATTACCTTGGTGCCTAGGCAGTGGATGCCTCTGGAGGTCACCCATCTTCTTGCTTAGTTTTGGATGCCCCTTGAGGTCACCCGTAATCAAATAGGGCTTGCCTTGTATGATTGTTATGCCAACAATGTTGGTTAAATTTATTGATGCCGACCAACCTTAGTTAGTGGTTGTTGATATCCGACCAACCATAGTTGGTGGTTGCTGATATGCCGACCAACAGTAGTTGGTCGTTATTGATGCCTTCTTGTAAAATTCAAGTGTAGTGTGTAGCACGAGTACTCACGAACAAAAATTTAACTAAAAATAATATGGGGAAAATAACATTTTTATTCATATTGAAATAACGGAATACATGTGATTCTACATTACTGATCATATTTACCAAGATGCTTTGCATTCCACGCATTTTTGAATTCTTCTCCCTCTAAAGTTTCGATTCTGTAGGTTCCAGGTCGAACAATTATTGTTACACGATAAGGACCAAGACAGTTTGGCCTCTAGCTTATTATGCTTATGAATAACTTTCTTGAGTACATAATCTCCCTCCTTGAGATCACATTTCTTGACCAGTTTATTATAAAACATAGCAGTCCGTTGTTGGTAAGCGGCATTTCGAATTGCTGCATCTTCTCGAACTTCCTCGAGCATGTCTAAATCTAAGTGTCTCATCAAATCGCTTACTGGAGTATTGAAATTAAGTACCCTGTGAGTATGTAGACCCAGTTCCAGTAGGTATGACTGCTTCACTTTCAAAGGCTAACATGTAAGGAGATTCCCCAGTTGCTGTTCAGGGAGCTGTGTGGTAAGCCCATAACACAGAATGCAGCTCGTTAATCCAATTTAATTTCGCATCATCCAACCGTTTCTTTAACTCGTTCAATAGAGTTCTATTGGTTACCTCCGTTCGCCCATTGCTCTAGGGATTCCCTGGTGCAGAATGAATCTTTTGATCATTGGATTGTTGACAGTATACGACAAACTCCTCATTACCAAATTGGGTACCATGATTAGTGAAGAAAGGATGTGGAAAACCATATCTATAGATAATATTCTTCCAGATGAACTGATAAACCCTTTCATATGCCATGTCAATGAGATGTTCAACTTCCACCCATTTTATGAAATAATCAACAGCGACTACCAAGTATTTGAATCGTCCCTTGGTAGTTGGCAGAGGCCCTACCAATTCTATTCCCCACATAGCAAATGGCTAAGGTGAGGTAATGGGAGTTAATAATGCCTAGGGAGCTCTTCATATGGAGGAGAACCGTTGAAACTTATCGCATCTCTTGGCATAATCTGTGCAGTCCGCTCGCATTGTTGGCTAATAGTATCCCTGCATCATTATCCTTTGTAAAAGAGTTCGACCTGCTACATGAGCTCCATAAGAGCCTTAGAGAATTTCTTCTATCGGATCTTTAACTTCTGATGGATGAACACATCTCTGTAGACCCGCTATCATACCTCTTCTGTATAGAACTCCATTGTTTAAGATATACCTAGCAGCTTTAAACTTGAGCCTCTTGGTCGCAAGTTGGTCGGATGGTAAAATGCCTTTTTCAATATACGCTCGGATGGGATCCATCCAAGAAGGTCCCATATCCAAAGTGATAAACTTCACCATCAAATCATCATCAATGCTTAGGTCTACCAATATCTTAATAGGAATCGTGATAGCGCGCGCGAGGTGTGCGCATGTAGGTGCACAGTCGTTGTTTTCTGTCTCACCGTGACTATATAAACAAACTTAAATTACTACTACACTTGCAAGGCAAGCACAACGGTAAGTCGGGTATCGAAAATCCGTAGGGACGAGTTGCTAGAATTTATATGATTTAGTGCTCCGAAATAAAAGTGCAAAAGGTGATTACAAACTAAAAAGAAAAAAAGATGCATGAAAGGGAAATGATTAATCTAGACGAGGGAAAATGAAACTAGATTAACAAAGCGAGTAAAACTATAGGTTGCGTCGAATATCCCTCACCCGAGTTCATTTGTATAAAATGGATACATGGGTCGACGAGTTATTTAGAATGCGTTTCGTTTCGACAGTTAATTGAATCAAGGGTTGTCACCCCTCTAAATCCGCATAAAAAGCCTAATAAGATTTTGGCGTCAATAAATATCCATGAAATTGCGCACGCAAGGTCGTAATCACGGGACATACATGAATGCCCCGTCAAATCTCCTAGGCACAATAACTAGGACAACACACCCGAAATAAACCCATAAACGCCATTACCAAAGCAAAGCAACGCGTCAACTCGAGTGAGTTCAATTCAAACACAACCTAATTTAAATTACCTAGAAAGCATATTAGAAACGCGATAAAGAAATGCGGTAAATCTATACTAGAAAGCGATTAAAGAAAGCATGTGAACCTAAATTAGAAATCATGTAAATTACAATACAAAGCAAGAAATAATGAAATACAACTATATTAATGGAAATGGAAGATGGTAGCACAAATTACAAGCCCAAATGGGTGTCAATCCAAGAAGAAATGAAGAAATGGGCTACCAAACCTCCAAAACCTATCCTACCTAAAACGAATTATATATGTTATTTACATCAAAAAAGTCTTATATACCAAGTGGGAAAAGAAATAGAAAAGAAAAGAGAAAAGAAAAGGCAAAATATATCCTGAAAATAGGGGATCGATCGACTGACCCCTTTGATCGATCGATCGATTATGAACGAAATTTCCACTGTCGAGAAGGATCAATCGATCGATCGATCAAGCAGGTATCAGCCAAGCAGCCTACTGCATTCCACTTTTCTTCCTCTTCTCCTCCTCTTTTGGTTTCCTTATTTTTCCTTCCGCTAAAACTCCCGTAACTTCTTCATACGGACTCAGAATCGCGCACCATTCGCGACCACGCGAAGCTTGCGAGGAGGGATACAACTTCCATGAGATGTTGGGCCAGTGAACAAGCTCTGAAAAGACTAAAATGCCCTTGAATGTGCGAACGCATACGAAAATCGAGCGGAATGCATCCGAACTTCACACTTAGCATCCAAATACCTATAAAAGCTCAATTAACCCCTGCAAAACAGGTTATTGTAGAAATCCAAGGTTGTATGGTTAAAGAGCATAAATATAAGGAATAAGATACCCGAGGGGGTTAAAATGCGTCCATTCGAAGGATGAAATACGCAATATTTGCATATCATCACACCCCCTAACTTACACATTGCTAGTCCCCAGCAATGAAATAGGATGCAACAAGAACTACAAGCAAACCAAAAGAAGTAGATAGTCCAAAAGTATGGTATAAAAGAAAAAGGCCACTTTCGTGGGCGATTCGATTGCATTTAGCGTATGGAATAAGCTGTTAAACCCCTAGATCACCCTAGTGGACGAGTGTCATCTCATGAGGGATTTCAGGGATGGTACCCGCAAACATCAATTGCTTTCCTCAAAATAAGCCCAAACCAAAATGCGACAAGCCTAACAATATCGAAAAGGATTTCATACGCATTACTAGCACATTGAATGAATTCAAACAAAAGTTCAAATCATTAACATTATAGAACGCACCTCATAGAATTGAAACCTTAAAATGTGGGAGGGGAGAGAGCACATGCAAAGTTTGATTTGGCAAAAAATTTATATAAACTGGATACTAAAGGCAAGCATACATTCAATCCTCACGGGCATTACGCTTATCAAGTGAATTCACTCAAAACAGGGAGGTAACACACGGAACATGCGGGCATAAAGAGTAAATGTAATTGGAAACTAGGTTGCACACATGTCACAAATGAAGAACGCTATATATAAAATGAAAAAATGTAATCTCAATGAAAGGATACGACACATTAAGAGAGGCGAAATGCATTTTCACTAATTATCAAAACTATTATGACTTTTAAATTACATCAACCTAAGATCACATAGGACTTTAATAGGGTTGTAATGTAGGTTAGGCTAGGGTACGAAACTAAGTATATGTATGTACGGATTCAAAGCGTTCGGAATGAAAACTCGAGATAATAGGAAAATACGGGCAATATCAAAATTGGAAAACAAGTTGCAAAAAGGAATTAGATATATCATCGGGGAGAGTAATCAAAGCTTATTGAACTATATACAACATTACAAACTTCTCTTTCTTTTCTTTTCTTCTTTTTCTCACTTTTTCTTTTGTTTTTTTTTTTTTTGCTTTTTGCTTTCTCTTTTTCTTTACTTTTTTCATATCTCTCTTTTTCTTTACTTTTCTTTAATTGCAACTGACATCACAACAACATCATTCAATCCCAAGAAACAAAACAAACAAAGGTGTGGAAGGTGTATGTATGGGCTAAAACTCCAATGTTGAGTTGGTTATGGGAATGGGGTTATGAAACAAAAGGCAATATTTAAGCTCAAAGGGATTAACGAGGGTCAACATATAAGGGTGAGGTCAAGGATAATATGGGTGAAATAAAAAAGAGAGCCTATGATCATTTCACAAAGTTTATGCAATTCTCGAATCAAAACAATAAATGAAAATCATGATCAAGTATCACATTTCAAGTATGAACTCAATTAATAAATGGTCAAATGAAAGAATAGTGAGATTACCAACGAATTCAACGTTTTCAATGAGAAAAGAATAGTGTATACACTCATAAATGACGAAAGGTACAAATCTTACTCGGTGTAAGTATATACAATGCAACAAAAGATTACCGAATTATAAAAATCTTAAACCAAATCAATATAGCAAGAAAAGTGCATGTGCTCATGGGATTAAAGTTTAATTCATGAAGTTATTCATAATATCAATAATCGAGAACTAAAGTCTAATAACTTCTAAAATCGAGAACATGCATCGTTGAATTGTCTAATGGATCGGGCAATTATTGAAAATTATCATCGGAAACAAAGGCAAAAGTGCCCAAAAAAGGAGGAAAAAAAGAAAATATTTTTGATTTTTTTTTATTTTTCTAAGAAATGCATACTAAGTAACTAACGTGTGAGCAAAAACATGGACTAAATAAAGAAAATGATAGAATATCCCACACCCCCTAACTTAAAACCTGGCATTGTCCTCAATGTACATTAAGAACCAAGTCAAAGAGAGGAAAAGAGCGATATTACCCAAAGTTTGAGGGATCCCCATAAGAACAATTCCAAAGAATCTACAAAACAAGTTAGTACCGAGCATAGCAAAAACAAGTAACAAAAAGTTAACTAGTTACACTAAACTAAATGAAAAAGGAAAGAAAAAATAAAAAGAAAGAAAGTTAACTTTATTAAACCTACTATTTAGGCTTCACACTAACTATACACTAGAAGTCTAAATAGCTAAGGGTCCACCGTGAAAACGATTTGACTTTGGAGGATAATCGGTGTACCCTCACATACAAGCATGCCTTCCGAAAAATATGAATTCCGTTTGCACAACGGAAGGCATGTGTAAGGCAGAAGAAATGAACCATCGCCACTTAAAATTTTTAGAGGGACGATGGGGGGTTTGGATTGAACGGGTGACAAAAACAATTGGCGAACGAGAAAAGACGAATATCCTCCTAATGATTTTGAAATAGGAATGGGAGGCGGCGCACACGAAGGCAAAGGTGCGATCATGGAAGGTGACTCGAGTTAGTACTCCTCATCGGCGAAAAGGTTTAAAACATTAAAGTTTGAAACCGAATCATCGGGTACTTGTGACAGTGTGATAATAGAGAATGAAAATGAGGATGAAAGAAATTCGTACTCATGAGATGAATCAACATTGCATGAAGTTTGAGTTTCGAAGGAAATAATATCATTTTCAATGAAATGTTCTTCTTTGGGGGCCAAAGAAGAAATCATTTCATTGCAAATAAATATTACATCATTCTCATCCTCACTTTCAATATCTATTATGCGAAGGGCAAAGTCTAGAATGGTTTGTTCCAAAGTAGGCACAAGTACCTCATTTGGTTCAAAACATTCCTCGACTTCGAAAGTCTCGAAAGCAAAATCGTCGTCGGACTCAAATAATAAATCCAACTCATGTTCCCACGAACGATACTCTTCCCGATAACGATTTTCAATTTTCTCATTTTCGTACATACGCAAACCCTCACCAAAAGTCATAGGTCGAGGTGCGGATGCATGAAAATGAGAACTTTGAAAATTACCATCGGACATAAACGAAAACTCATTATTATAGGAATTTTGAAAACTATTTGAATTCGTTCCAAAATTCCTATTATAAGGAGGTAAAGGCCCAAAATGATTATCATCATCATCAAAATTCCAATAACCTAAGTTTTGACTTTCGTTATACTCGCCCAAAGTCATATTTGAATTTGTTATACCTTGGGATTCTAAGTATTCACCGAAAGTCATAGGTTTGCGAGAATTTTGAGAATTATAACAATGATTACTGAAAGAATTGGAATAAGACATGCTTACCCCCAAAAATGGCTCGAGTGGTGAATTCCACAATATAGGTGCGCGTTGGGAATAATTCGAGCATTTCTAAGTGCTCAAATGTGAAAGTCCTGCAAAATATTAGCAAATAATAAAAAATAGAAAGAAAATACTATGAAATACTAAATCAAATAAAGTCTAAAGCAAACTCATCCCCGGCAACGGTGACATTTTGATAGCGCGCGAGATGTGTGTGTGTGTGTGTGTGTGTGTGTGTAGGTGCACAGTCGTTGTTTTCTGTCTCGTCGCGACTATACAAATAAACCTAAATTACTACTACACTTGCGACGCAAGCACAACGGTAAGTCGGGTATCTAAAATCCACAGGGACGAGTAGCTAGAATTTATATGATTTAGTGCTCCGAAATAAAAGTGCAAAAGGTGATTACAAACTAAAAAGGAAAAAGATGAATGAAAGGGAAATGATTAATCTAGGCGAGGAAAAATGAAACTAGATTAACAAAGTGAGTAACACTATAGGTTGCGTCGAATGTCCCTCACCCGAGTTAATTTGTATAAAATGGATACATGGGTCAACGAGTTATTTAAAATGCGTCTCGTTTTGACAGTTAATTGAATCAAGGGATATCATGCCCCTAAATCCGCATAAAAAGCCTAATAAGATGTTGGCGTCAACAAATATCCATGAAATTGCGCACGCAAGGTCGTAAGCACGGGATATACATGATATGCCCCATCAAATCTCCTAGGCCCAATAACTAGGACAACGCATCCGAAATAAACCCGTAAACGCCATCACCAAAGCAAAGTAACGCGTTAACTCGAGTGAGTTCAATTCAAACATAACCTAATTTAAATTACGTAGAAAGCATATTAAAAACGCGATAAATAAATGCGGTAAATCTATAATAGAAAGCGATTAAAGAAAGCATGTGCACCTAAATTAAAAATCATGTAAATTACACTACAAAGCAAGAAATAATGAAATATAACTATATTAATGGAAATGGAAGATGGTAGCACAAATTACATGCCCAAATGGGTGTCAATCCAAGAAGAAATGAAGAAATGATCTCCCAACCCTCCAAAACCCTAACCTATCCTACCAAAACGAATTATATCTGTTATTTGCATAAAAAAAGTCTTATATACCAAGTGAGAAAAGAAATAGAAAAGAAAAGGCAAAATATCTCCTGAAAACAGGGGATCAATCGATCGACCCCTTTGGTCGATCGATCGATGATGAACAAAATTTCCACTGTCAAGAAGGATCGATCGATTGATCCTTTTAATCGATCGATCGATCAAGCAGGTATCAGCCAAGCAGCCTACTGCATTCCCGTTTTCTTCCTCTTCTCCTCCTCTTTTGGTTTCCTTATTTTTCCTTCCGTTGAAACTCCAGTAACTTCTTCATACGGACCCGAAATCGCTCACCGTTTATGGACACACGAAGCTTGCAAGGAGGACTACAACATCCATGTAGAAGTTAGACCAGGTGCCCAAGCTGTGAAAAGACTAAAATTCCCTTGAACGTGCGATCGCGTACAGAAATTGAGCAGAATGCGTCTGAACTTCACACTTAGCGTCCAAATACCTATAAAAGCTCAATTAACCCCTGCAAAACATGTTATTGTAGAAATCCGAGGTTGTCTAGTTAACGAGCATAAATATAGGGAATAAGATACCCGAGGGGGCTAATATGCATCCGTTCGGAGGATGAAATATGCAATATTTGCGTATCATTAAATAGTTCTTCGTAGCTCGGTACGGGTAGCTGAGGCTAATTGGGCTAGTGCATCAGCCCTCGCATTCTCGAGTCTTGGTATTCTGATCACTTGGACCGCTACAAAATTAGTTACAATGTCCATAGCTTTGGTGTGATACCTCGTCATGAATTCTCCCTTTGCCACGTACATCTCGAGAATCTGATTTACCACTAGCTATGAACCACTTAACACTGTAACTTTCTTTGCACTCAGTGTTTTGGCTAGATCGAGGCCCATAATCATAGCCTCATACTCAGCTTCATTGTTGGAAGCTTTAAACTGAAAATGCAGAGCATATTTTATATCCAATCCATTTGAACTATTAAGAATTATTTCGACTCCGTTGCCCGTGGCACACGAAGAACCATCAACATACAAATTCCATACAGGGATACAGTTATCAAACCCTTGGTCTGAAAAAGTCCCGTGATGGAATATATTTAGTGCTTCCTTTGATCATCCCTTAACTCCAGGCTATTATTAGAGGATTCTTATTGCTCGGTCATCGTTCCCTCCTGCAAGTCTGCTAATGGGAGTTGATCGGGGAAGGTTTGTGATGATCCTTTAACATTCATGGGTTGTTCTTCGGTAGACCCCTATTATTCAGAGGTATCTGGGTAAGTAAATTCAGCAATGATGTCTGCCACTACCTGTCCTTTGAGAGAAGACCTTGGCTCATAGACAATGTCATATTCACCCAACTCCACCTCCCAATACATCAATCTTCTAGATTTTTTGACTTGTGTAAAGCCTGTCTGAGTGGCATGTCGGTGTATACCACTATGGTATGGGCTTGAAAGTATGGCTTCATTTGCCTACTCGCCTCGATCAATGCTAATGCCAGCTTTTCCAATTTTGGATATCTAATCTCGGCTCCTCAAAATGCCTTGCTTGTATAATACACCGACTTTTTCACTCCGTCCTATACTCTTATCAACGTTGAACTGACTGCACTTTTTGAGAAAGCCAGGTATAAGTATAATTTTTCTCCCACTACCGGCCTGGAGAGCAATGGAGGTGTCCCCAAATATCTCTTCAACTCCTAGAATGCCTTCTCACACTCATCATTCCACTCGAAAGTTCTTTTGAGTGTCTTAAAGAACGGAAGACATCTGTCGGTTGCTCGGGAGATGAATCTATTGAGAGCTACAACACGCCCCATGAGGCTTTGCACTTCCTTCTTAGTAGTTGGAGTCCTTTAATGTGATTAACAACAACTTTCAAGACTAAAATTCCCTCCACAAACTTTCTTAGTCTCAATAGATCCTCATAAGCTTTGGATAGTCTCTTCATACAGACTTGAAAGTGCTTCCTCCGATTATCAATGTGCTTATCTATTGCTTTAAGCTGAACATGCCTACTTTGAGGAAGCGTGTTACTTTGTAAAGCATATCTAGCAGATAGTACTTCTAATTCCATTAGAAGGATTGCTTAATCTCCATAAACCAATGAGAAAGGTGTATAACATGTTATCTTCCTCTTAGTTATTTAATAGGCCTATAGAAATATATGAAACTTATTTCCCATGCAATAGGAAAATCTTCCATCATTTTTGCTAAAATATTGACTAAAAGCTTGTATATATCTTCTGCTTGACCATTACCTTTAGGATAAGCCATTGTTATGGTGTGGTGGATGACTGAATATTTATCAGTTAGCATTGGCACTTCTTAATTGATAAATGGAGTTCCATTATCTAACTTAATAACCTTGGTAATGCTAAAATGACAAATTATATAGTTATTAATGAATTATGACACCACACCTGTTATTACTCTTTTTAAAGGTACTTCTTCTGCCAACTTTGTAAAGCACTTGATTGTTACGAGAATCCATAAGCTTCCCATATGTAGAGATTTAATATCCATCACGAGATCAAACACCCAAGTATGGACGTCGTATGGTGTTGCCAATGAGTGTAGGTCAACCAATGGAGATTAAATGATATTTTCAAGAAACTAGCATGCTTTGCGTTTTTTAACAAACTCAGCTGAATCTTTCTCCATAAGCTCAAACGGACTGAAGACAAACTTCCTCGAAAATGCAAAGCGTGCCCAGATAATTTATAAGAAATTGCATTCAGCTGTTGTTTCATCTTCTTTTATTGAAGGATAAAATACCCTTCTCTCTAAATTTTTCAATATGAAAAAATTTCAGTGGGCTTATAATGATTCTTATGAGTTTCCTTTAACCATCTTTGAACTTCCTCATGGCCAAGGAATTTCTCCAACCATCCACCACAATTTTTTATATAAAAATTTCCTTAAAGATGGATGGATTATACTAGCTCGATAAGTTCATTGAACTATATTTTGTTTCTAGTTGTTTTTTATTGTCCCTTTCTGGTCTGAGGCATCATCTGTGGGAAAGAGTTGCAGCACATAAGATGGAGTTATCCTGTGATGGATCACCACAGTTATTGAATGGCCATGTATAGCTATCTTTTGTGAAATTGTGGTGTAGGCATAAGCATGATGGTTCATCGTTCTTAGATGTATCTCCACTTTAAATTTAGAAAATTGGTTAATCAACCTCTATATGATTATTTGATAAGGACCTAGGCTGAGGTGCTTCGACATGCATTCATTATTCACTCGCTTGACCACCAAATTGGAGTTTCCTTTGATGCACGGTGAACAAATTCATCTTCGAAGGGCCTTATGAAATCTTAGAATTAAATCTTCATAATCTTCCTCGTTATTTGAACAAAAAAAGTCTAATTTAAAGGACAGAGAAATCTCCTCCTTTCTTTTAAATAAAATTACTCCAGCTCCTTTATTTTAAGCCAATCGATATACCCAGGTATGATCTCATCTATTTATAAGGCCACCCGACCCTAGACAGCCGACCCTCTCAGAAGGGGTTAGCAAGATGTCTCTAATACTTGTCCAGATATAGGTTCATCCGCATATACATATGTACAACCTCGGCCACTTCATAGGTCGATACATCAGCTGAAAGTTCCATGCATCAAGAGCATCACCCATCCTCTCGTACAGCCGATAATAGGAGATGGTCGGCCATACAACCTCATCCAGAGGCACTCAGCAAATGACAAGCTTACTAACTTTCTACATCGGAGCATCCATTATGTTGGCAACATTGTACCCAACCAAGCTGATGTTCTTCCTTATGACGACTACTATACGAGCAATATAAGGTTCACACATGGAGGGTCTCACGTGGGGAAAACCGTTGTAATAAGATCATCCCCTCATGTGAGGGAATATTACCTCATCAATGTATCCATACACTAGGTACAAGTGTCCCCTCCTGATTGGGAGCCTCCTCATATGCATGTTGATTGCATGCTTGAGGGGTACACTACACCCCTAAGCCCTATATATGAACTTCATCTTCTCAATGAGAGGGGATCCTTCATTCAGAACCCTAACAGAACTCTGTCCAATTTTACAGATAGATAGATAGATAGATAGATAGATAGATAGAGAGAGAGAGAGAGAGAGAGAGAGAGAGAGAGAGAGAGAGAGATTTGAGTGTTGTATCCATATCTATTAGTTCCCTTGTTTGGTGGATTTCTCACACATTCACACAGTGGATGTAGGCCTAATTGGCTGAACCACTTTAAATCATTGAGTTCAACTTCTTATCCACATACCCTTCTCTCATATATACATATATCCATCTAAATTATTGTGCTGTGATTGATTTTAAGATATTTATAGTTTCATCTTGATCTGGTGGTGCTGATTACAGCATCATCAATCTGGCATCATCTGTGGGAACGAGGATATCCATATCTTCCCTATTTTTAGCTTATACTCATCAGATTCTCTGGTGGTGAACCATTCCTCCCTCTTAGTGGAATTATTTCACTATTAAAGGAGCTCTTGTAGAGCATTTAAGCTCCCCTTCTCCAGCCCATAGCTCAAACATCTCACACCAATAGCAATGGATCCACCTCCTCCACTTGATAATCAACTGGCACCACCATATGGAGGTGGTGTAAGTTCCAATTAAGCACCACCCTAGTCAGAGATGGATGAAATGGCGATTGTTCTTCGTTCCCTCATAGATAGCCAATAGTAAATGCAAAACCAGTTTACTATGCTTAACCAGAATTTTGCGGCCAGGACTGGCAGCGCAGGAGCAGAGTTTGTAACTCCATCCACCAGGTAAGGTGAAGAACATCAGCAAGCCAAGGGATAACCCCAGGCTCCAGAAAAAACCTTCCACCATGTCAGATACGAAGAGACATTGTTGACCCTAGGCATTTACGCCTGGGGAGGAAAGTTTAAGAACTCCGTGATGACTTGGTTGGGGATGACCTTGACGATGAAGAGGGAGAGTTCGAATATTGGGAAACTAATGAAATATCCAGAGGAACTATGCATCCTATTAGGATAAGTAGGGACCAAGGACAGAGGCCCAATCAAGAGAGCAGGCCCAGTCGAGACTGTGGACCAAGGCAATCAGCCTTTGACAGGCTCGAACCTTAGAGATATTTTAGGAACCATTTGTCCAGGTCAAGGAGTGTCGTCGATTTAAGAAGAAATTAAAGGAGAGACAACTACAGACCTCCCCGAGACCGCGAGGACCAAAGAGAGGTCATCAGCTAACCCAAGTGTCTAGAGAGAATACCCTCAGCTCACCCAACTAGCAGAGAACGATCAGCTCTGCCAGATGATAGAGAATGGGTCGGGGAAAATATTATCCCTACAAAAGCCAACGTTAAAGCAAACAAGCCTTGAAATGAATCCATATAGAGGTTGGAGAACAAAATAGGGGATATCATAAAAATCCGAGACCCCTTGAAGAGGGGATATGCTGAAGGATCCTCGTTTATGGCGAAGATACTAAACTATCCAACCCCAGCCAAGTTCAAACCATAGGTAGTTACACCTAAGTATGATGGGAGCATGAATCTGGTGCATCATGTGAAGATGTATCAATCGGCCTTCGACATCTATTCAATATCAGATGAGATGAGATATCGGGCATTCTCAAGCACGTTGACAGGGGCAGCCCATGTATGGTTCACCTCCCTTCTTAATAACTCTATAGGAAGTTTTAAGCAATTGACCGATAGTTTTGTCCACAACTTCTACTTTGGAGTAAAAACTAATAAATAGATGACCCATCTGTTATACAGCAAGCAGGGTAAGGACGAGACTCTTAGGGAATATATAGCTCGATTTAACAAGGAGAAGATGGAAGTCGAAGACTACGAAAAAAGTATCACAATGACATCCCTTATGGGAGGTCTTCATAAAGGAAAACTACTATGAAAGATGATCGAGGACTCTCCAAAGTTCATGGCTGAACTCTCGGATACGGGCGGGAGAGTCATGAACGCAAAAGAGGCAATGATCGCAAAAGAAGATGAAGAAAAAAGAGCCCAGGTGATGGAAAGGGTCAGAAGTTCAAGGGGAAAGATAGCAAGAAAAGGTCGATAGACGATAAGTTTATAGACTATACACCTCTAATAGTTAGTTGTGAGCACATTCTAAATGAGATAAAAAATAATCGGTCTCTTAGGTGGCTGAAAACGTTAAAGATCGACCCTCATAAGAGGAATAGAAATCTTTGGTGTGAGTTTCACCAGGATTATGGGCACATTACAGATATATGCTTCGCACTAAAAGATGAGATCAAAAAAAGGTTAAAATCTGGAAAATTGAGAAAGTATGTTGATAAGAACGATTCAGGGAGAGACCGAGACGATAGAGGCCGAGATGACCCTATAAAGAGGAGAAATGGTAAATGTAGAGAGGATGCTCTAGCCAAGCGAGGCGACTCCTCAGATGACGATAATAATGATCCGGATCTCCCACCTAAAGACGATAATGTTCCAGTGAAGAGGCTCAACATGATTTCATTTGGGGTAGGCAAAATTTGTGGTGGCCTAACAGGAGGAGGTTCTGAGTTTGCCAATTAAAAAGCTCATATGGCCGAGGCAGAGGCGATAACTAAGGCCAAGGTTGTGAACTAAACCTCCATTGATGCTAAGCCCGAAAAAAGGAAGATAGTGGATTTTGAAACCCTCATAGTTGACTTTTAAGACTAGATTTTAAGGGTATCCTAGCTCTGCATGACGGCCTTCTTGTTATAACGACTGAAGTACATGGATGTGAATTACCAAGAATCTTAGTTAATGGAGAAGCTCTATAGATGTTATATTCTGGCCGTTCTTTAAAGGCTTAGGACTTAGCAAGGCCAAGTTTGTTTGTATTATCATCCTCTGATAAGATTCAGTGGAGAGAAGGTACACCCTCTGGGGATGTATGAAATGAATGTCAAAATGGGAGATGAATGGCCGAAGAGGCTCACCAAGAAGATCAATTTTTTTATGATGGACAAAAACATCTTCTCGGCCTATAACTTTATATTGGGGCGGGTGTCCCTCAAAGAGTTTGAGGTCGTGCCTTCGATGGTCCACTAAATGATAAAATTATCGACTCCCTATGGGGTAGGGGAAGTCCAAGGTGACCAAATTTCGACGCGGGAGTGATACTTTAACTCAGCTAAGGAGAAAGAAGCACATAAGAAAGAAACAACCACATACAACATTGATACCCTTCATCCTAGGTACAAGAAGAAGCTCAAGAAAGGGGAAGTCGCGAAAGAGGTAGAATCCATCGTCCTCAATAAGGACAAGCTGGAAAAAATCATCCAGGTCGACAAATCCCGAAGGCCAGAGATTAAAGATGAGCTGATCAAACTGTTGAAAAGAAGGAAGATCATATTTTCTTAGAGTCACGTTGATATGCCAGGCATTGACCCAGAGATAATGTGTCATAAACTCAATGTGGAAGAAGGTTCTAAGGCGATAAAGAAGAGAAGAATAATTCACTCTTCATGAGAAGTAAGAAGTTATAAGAGACGAGGTTAAAAGGTTGGAAGAAGCAGAGTTCATCAGGGAGCTCATCTACTCTGAATGGTTATCAAATGCAGTCATAGTGCCCAAGGCCAATGGGAAGTGGAGAATTTGTGTGGACTTCACTAATTTCAACAAGTCTTGCCCCAAGGATTGTTTCCCTCTCCCTCATATTGATCGGATGATAGACATTATGACAGGGCATGAATTTATGAGCTTTATGGACGCATACTTCGGCTACAATCAAATTTTTATGGACTCGACCGACGCAGAGAAAACAACCTTCATCACCAATAAAGGGATGCACTGTTATAAGGGATTCCCTTCAGCTTGAAGAACATTGGGGCTACCTATCAGCGATTGGTGAACAAGATGTTTGAAGACCAGATTGGAAAGTATATTGAAGTTTATGTAAATGATATGTTGACCAAGAGTCAGAAGGCCAACATTCGTGAGGACGACCTTGAAAAAACTTTCGACACTATGGACAAGTACAAGATGAAGCTCAACCTACTAAAATGCATCTTTGGCATTGAAACTAGAAAATTCTTGGGTTTTATCATCAATTAGAGGGGTATAAAGGCCAACCCAGAGAAGATAAAAGATTTGTTAGAGATGAACCCCAAAGACCATCAAGGACGTTCAGAGGCTCACAGGATGAGTGGCTGCTCTAAACAGGTTTGTCTCTAAAGCCATTGATAAGTGCCTTCCATTTTTTAAGATTATTAGAAAAACTTTTGAGTGGGACAAGGAATGCGAGAAATCCTTTTTACAGCTAAAGTCGTATCTCGACTCACCACTCTTATTATCTCGTCCTGTCCAAGGAGAGAAGCTTTACCTTTACTTGGTCGTGTCCGAGTCAGCTATCAGCATGACGATAGTACGAGATGATAAGGGTATACAAATACTAATGTATTTCAAAAGCAAGGCCCTCCAAGGGGCTGAACGGAGGTATTCTAGGATGGAAAAGCTGGCTTATACTCTCATCCACACTTTAAGAAAGATGAATCCTTATTTTTAAGATTATACAATGTTTGTCTTGACAGACTCTCCCCTTAGGCAAGTCATCCATAAACTTGAGAAATTAGGTAAATTGATGACTTGGGCCATTGAGCTAGGAGAGTATGACATAGTCTATCAACCGAGCGCAGGCCTTAGCAAACTTTGTGGCAGAGTTCACCTAGGACAATGTCGATAGTGAAAAAGTGTACGACCTTAAAAGGTCGATCGAAACCAGTACCGAGCCAACAAAGGCCGAGATAAGAGTGGGGAGACATCCAACGACCGAGACTGATAAGTTTTTGCTCAGAACCGGAGTTATTAAAGAGGGGCCATTTTCAGATGGGGCAATATGGAACTTGTTCATTGATGGTTCATCCTGTGAAAATAGGAGTGGAGCCGGTCTGATTATGCCAGACCCAGATGGAACAGACATAGAGTATGCATTGAGGTTCAGTTTTAAGGCTTCTAATAACGAGTCAGAGTATGAGGCCCTCATAGCTGGAATCTCCCTCACCATAGCTCTCAACGTCTGCCAGCTTTTAGTGCATAGGGACTCTAAGCTCGTAGTTAATCAGGTCCTGGGGATTTATGAATCCAAAGATGACAGAATGGAAAGATACATAAAACAAATGAAGAAGATGATGAAGGACTTTGGTGAGGTCAAAGTCAAAAGGGCACCTCAGCTGGATAATAGCCGAACCGACGCTCTAGCAAGGCTAGCCTCGGCAATACGGATAGAAATTAAGAGAATGGTGCTAATAGAAATCCTTTCTCGATCGACGATAGAGGAGGAGGATGCGAAGCTAAAATTTTTCTTCAATTTAAACCTGGGACCATCAGTTTATCAAAGAGCATAGCTCTAAGACCGAAATAAGGAAGTTGAGATACAAGGTCACTAAGTTATCTATCCTAGGGGACGTGTTATACAAGAAGGGGTTTATGTTACCTCTACTCGGATGTGTCTACCTTATCGAGGTAGACTATATTTTAAAGGATGTTCATGAAGGATTGATAGACAGGGTTTTTCCGCGGCGTGAGCATCACCTATGCATCGGTCATTTTGAATTCGTCTCACCCGAACTATACAAAAACCTAAACTACGACTACACTCAACGAGTGAGTATACCGATAAGTCGGGTAATGAAAATCCACAAAGACGAGTTGCTAGAATTTATAGGATTTAATATTCCTAAATAAAAGCATAAAAGATGATTATACACAAAAAGGAAAAAGATGCATAAAAGGGAAATATTAATCTAGGCAAGTGAAAATAAAGCTAGACTAATAAAACGAGTAAAAACTATAGGTAGCGTCAAATATCCCTCACCCGAGTTAATTAGTATAAAATGGTTACATGGGTCAACGAGTTATTACAAATGCATCTCGTTTCGACAGTTAATTAAATCAAGAGTTGTCACACCCCTAAATTTGCATAAATGCCTAATCTGATTTTGACGTCAATAAATACCCCAGAAATTACGCACGCAATGTCGTAAGCACGGAACATACATGATATGACCCGTCAAATCCCCTAGGCGTAATAATTAGGACAACGCACTCAAAATAGACCCGTAAACACCATCACCAAATCCAACCAACATGTCAACCCGGAATGAGTTTAATCCGACACAACCTAGACTAACTTAGCTAGAAATCATATTAAAAACACGATAAATAAACGTAATAAAACTACACTAGAAAGCAAGTAAACAAAGAAAGTAAACCTAATTAAGAAAGCATGTAAATTAACTACAAATCAAGAATAAATGAAATACAAGCTATATTAATGGAGCGGGGAAGATGAAAGTACAACTTACAAACCCAAATGGGTGTCAAACCAAGTAAGGAGGAAAAAATGAGCCCTCAAACCCCCAAACCCTAACCTAAACTATCTAAAATGAAAAATATGTGTTATTTACAACAAAATAGGTTGTATAGTAAGTTGGAATAAAATTAGAAAAGAAAAGGAAAAATAAAAGAAAGGGCAAAATATCAGCTGGAAACAAGGGATCGATCAAACAAATATCAGCCCATTGTCTCAGCTTGATGGCAAAAACTGAAGGATCTATCGATCGATCAAAGCAGGTCTGCAGCAATTTCCTCCTATTTTGGTATGTTTGGTTTTCCCTTACGCTAGATCACCATAACTTCTTCTTTAGGGATCGAATTCACGCCACGTTCATGGCCTCGAGAAGCTTGCGAGGAGGGATAGAACTTCCGTGAAGATTTTGGGTCACGTGCCCAAACTGTGAATTGACCAAATTTCCCTTGAACGTGCAGTTGCATACGAAAATTAGTCGGAATGCGTCCGAACTTCATACTTTGAATCCAAATACCTATAAAAGCTCAATTAACCCCTGCAAAGCATGTTAACCCCTGCAAAGCATGTTAACATAGAAATCCGAGGTTGTCTGGTTAACGAGCATAAATATAGGGAAGATACGTAAGGGGACTAAATGCGTAGGTTCGAGGGATGAAATACGCAATATTTGCGTATAATCACACCCCCTAACTTACACATTATTAGTCCCTAACAAAGAAATAGGATGAAACAAGAAATACAAGTAAACCAAAAGCAGGAGATAGTACAAAAGTATGGTATAAAAGCATAAGGCCACTTTCGCGGGCAATTCGATTGCATTTAGCGTATACAATAAGTCGTTAAACCTCTAGGTTACTTTAGTGGACGAGTGTCGTCTCGTGAGGGTTTTCAGGGATGATACCCACAGACATCACATGGTTTCCTCAAAATAAGCCCAACCCAACATGCGACAAGTCCAACAATAGAGAATAGGATTTCATACACATTATTAGCACATTGAACGAATTCAAACAAAAGTCCGAAATCACTAACATTATAGAATGCACCTCATAGAATTGAAACCTTAAAATGTGGGGGGGGAGCGAGCACATGTAAAGTATGATTTGGCAAAAACTTATATAAACCGGATACTAAATCAAGCAAGCATAAATTCTATCCTCACAGGCATTACACTCATCAAGTGAATTCACTCGAAACAGGGAGGTAACACACGGAACATGCAGGCATAAAGAGTAAATATAAATGGAAACTAGGCCTCGCACATGTCACAAATGAAGAACGCTATATATAAAATGAAAAACCGTAATCTCAATAAAAGATACCGCTCACTAAAAGAGGCGAAATGTATTTTCACAGATTATTAAAACTATTTAAACCTTTGGATTACATCAACTTAAGATCACATAGGACTTTAAAAGGGTTGTAATGTAATCTAGGCTAGGGTACGAAATGAAATAGATGTATATACAGATTCAAAGGTGTTTGGGGGTGAAACTCGGGATAATGGGAAAATGCGGGCAATATCAAAAATGGAAAAAAAGTTCCAAACAAGCATTAGATATATCATCGGGGAGAGTAATCAAAGATTATTGAACTATAAACAACATTTACAAACTTGTCTTTTTTTTTCTTCTTTTTCTCAGTTTTTATTTTTTTTCCTTTTGCTTTTTACTTTCTCTTTTTCTATTTTTTGACATCTCTTTTCTTTAATTTTCTCACTCTCATATACCTAAATTATAACCGCAATACAACAACATCATTCAATCCCAAGTAACATTCCAAACAAAAGTATGGAAGGTGTGTGTATGGTGTATAAATCTAATTTGGAGTTGTTTATAGGATTTTGGGTAATGAAATGAAAGGCTAATATTTAGGCTCAAAGGGGTTGACTAGGGAGCATATAAAAGGTGACGTCAAGGCTAATATGGGTGATATAACAAAGAGGGCCTATGATCATTTCATAAAGTTTATGCAATTCTTGAGTCAAAATAAGGTATGAAAATTATGCTCAAGTAACACATTTCATATATGAACTCAATTAATGAACGATCAAATTAAATAATAGAGATTACCAATGACTGTAACGTTTTCAAAGAGTAAAGAATAGTGTATAACACTCACAAACGACGAAAGGTACAAAGCTTACTCGGTGTAAGTATATACAATGCAATAAAAGATTACCGAGTTATAAAAATCTTAAACCAAATCAAAAGAACAATAAAATTGCATGTGCTCATGGGATTAAAATTTAATTCATGAAGTTATTCATAATATCAATGATTGAGGACTAAATTCTAATAACTTCTAAAATCGTGAACATGTATCATTGGGTTGTATATTGGATCGGGCAATTATTGAAATTTATCATCGGAACGAAAGGCAAAATGCCAAATAAAGGAGATAAAAGAAAGAAAATCTTTTTGAAATTTTAATTTTTCTAAGAAAAGCATACTAAGTAACTAACATGTGAGAAAAAACATGGACTAAATAAAGAAATGGATAGAATATCCCACACCCCCCTAACTTAAAACCTGACATTGTCCTCAATGTGAATTAAGAACCAAGTTAAAGAGAGGAAAAGATCAATATTACCCAAAATTGGAGCGATCCCCATAAGAACAAGTCCAAAAAATCTACAAAACAAGTTCGTACCGAGCATAGCAAAAACAAATGACAAAAAGTTAACTAATTACACTAGACTAAATTAAAAAGGAAAGAAAAGATAAAAATAAAGAAAGAATAAAAGCTAACTATATACAACCTACTATTTAGGCTTCACACTAACTATGCACTAGAAGTCTAAAGAGTTGAGGGTCCACCATGAAAATGATTTGACTTTGGAGGATAACCGGTGTACCCTCACTCTAAAGCATGCCTTCCAAAAAATATGAATTCCGTTTGAATAACGAAAGGCATGTGTAAGGCGGAAGAAATGAACCATCATCAATTAAAAGTTTTGGAGGGACGATGGGGGATTTGGATTGAACGAGTGACAAAAACATGTGGGGACTGAGAAAAGAAGAATATCCTCCCAAAGATTTAGCAAGTGTAATGGGAGGTGGAGCACAAGGAGGCAAAGATTCCTTCATGGAAAGCAACTCGAGAAAGTACTCCTCGTCGGTGAAAGGGTTGAACGTTTTAAAATTCGGTATCGATTCATTGGGTACTTGTGATGGTGTGATAACAGAAAATGAAAATGGGGAGGAAATAAATTCAAACTCAAGAGATGAGTTATCATCACTCAAAGTTGGAATTTCAAAAGAGATAGGATAATTTTTAATGAAACTTTCTTCTTTGGGATCCAAATAAGAAATCATCTCATTGCAAATGGATACTACTCTGTTTCATCCTCACTTTTGTTTTCTATTAAAAGATGGTCCAAGTGACGAATGGTTTGTTCTAATTTAGGCACAAAGTCCTCAATTGGTTCAAAACATTCCTCGACTTCAAAAGTCTCGGAAGAGAAATCATCTCCGAATTCGAATAATAAATCCAAATCTTGCTCCCAACAATGATTTTCTTCCCGATAACGTTCTTCATACCTCCCATTCTCAAGCATGAGCAAACCCTCGCCTAAAGTCATAGGCCAAGGTGCGAATTCTTGAAAATGAGGAGTTTAAAAATAATTATCAGCACTAAAGTTAAACTCATTATTATAGGAATTTTGAAAACTATTGCAATTCATTTCAAAATTCCTATTATAAGGAATTAGAGGCACAAAATCATTATCATCCTCCTTAAATACACGCACTCCAAAGCTTGACTTTTGTTAATACTCACCCAAAGTCATTTTAGATGTTACAATTTTTTGGGACTTTAAGTATTGTCCAAAAGTCAAAGGAGTGTGGGGATTTTGAGAATTATCATAATGATTACCGAAAGAATTGGAATAAGACATGCTTACCCCAAAAATGGCTCGAAGTGGAGAATTCCACAAAGTAGAGGTGCGCGCGAGAAACTCGAGCGTTTCTAGGTGCTCAAATGTAGAAGTTTTACAAAAATGTTAGCCAAAAAACACAAATAGAAAGAAAATACTACTAAATACTAAATCAAATAAATTCTAAAACAAACTCATCCCCGGCAACGGCGCCATTTGATAGACAGGGTGGCGAGACATCCAATGACCGAGACTGACAAGTTTTTGCTCAGAACCAGAGTTATTAAAGAGGGACCATTTTCAGAAGGGGCAAAATGGAACTTGTTCATTGATGGTTCATCCTGTGAAAATAGGAGTGGAGCTGGTCTGATTGTGTCGGACCCAGATGAAATAGACATAGAGTATGTGTTGATGTTCAGTTTTAAAGCTTCCAATAATGAGTCAGAGTATGAGGCCCTCATAGCTGGAATCTCCCTCACCATAGATCTCAATGTCTGCCAGCTTTTAGTGCATAGGGACTCTAAGCTCGATGTTAATCAGGTCCTGGGGATTTATGAATCCAAAGACGACAGAATGGCAAGATACCAAGAAAAAGTGAAGAAGATGATGAAGGACTTTGGTGAGGTCAAAGTCAAAAGGGTGCCTCAGCTGGATAATAGCCGAACCGACGCTCTAGCAAGGCTAGCCTCGGCAATATGGACAAAAAATAAGAGAATGGTGCTAATAGAAATCCTTTCTCAACCGACGATAGAGGAGGAGGATGCGAAGATAAAATTTTGCTTCAATTTAAACCCGGAACCATCTTAGATGGACACCCTTATTCAGTATATCAAAGAGGGTAGCTTTTCGGAGTTTAAGACCGAAAAAAGGAAGTTAAGATACAAGGTCGCTAAGTTCTCTATCCTAGGGGACGTGTTATACAAGAAGGGGTTTATGTTACCTCTACTCAGATGTGTTTACCTTAACGTAGTGGACTATATTTTAAATGATGTTCACGAAGGATTGATAGACAGGGTTTTACCGCGGCACGAGCGTCACCTACGCGTCGGTCATTTTGAATTTGTCTCACCTGAACTATACAAAAACCTAAATTACGACTACACTCAACGAGTGAGTATACCGGTAAGTCGGGTATCGAAAATCCACAGAGACGAGTTGCTAGAATTTAAAGGATTTAATATTCCTAAATAAAAGTGTAAAAGATGATTATACATAAGAAGGGAAAAGATGCATAAAAGGGAAATATTGATCTAGGCAAGTGAAAATGAAGCTAGACTAATAAAACGAGTAAAAACTATAGGTTGCGTCGAATATCCCTCACCCGAGTTAATTAGTATAAAATGGTTACATGGGTCGACGAGTTATTACAAATGCGTCTCGTTTCGATAGTTAATTAAATCAAGAGTTGTCACACCCCTAAATTTGCATAAATGCCTAATCCAATTTTGGCATCAACAAATACCCCAAAAATTATGCACGCAAGGTAGTAAGCACGGAACGTACATGATATGCCCCATCAAATACCCTAGGCGTCTTAACTTGGACAACGCACTCAAAATAGACCCATAAACTCCATCTCCAAAGCCAAGCAACATGCCAACCCAGAATGAGTTTAATCCGACACAACCTAGACTAACTTAGCTAGAAATCATATTAAAACACGGTAAATAAATGCAACAAAACTACACTAGAAAGCAAGAAACAAAGCAAGTAAACCTAATAAAGAAAGCATGTAAATTAACTACAAAGCAAGAATAAATGAAATACAAGCTATATTAATGGAGCGGGGAAGATGAAAGTACAACTTACAAACCCAAATGGGTGTCAAACCAAGTGAGGAGGAAAAAATGAGCTCTCAAACCCCTAAACCCGTAACCTAAACTATCTAAAATGAAAAATATGTGTTATTTTAAACAAAATGGGTTATATAGTAAGTTGGAATAAAATTAGAAAAGAAAAAGGAAAAGAAAAGAAAGGACAAAATATCAGCTGGAAATAGGGGATCGATCGATCGATCCCTTTGATCGATCAAAGAAATATCAGCCCACTGTCTCAGCTCGATGGAAAAAACTGAAGGATCGATCGATCAAAGCAGGTTTGCAGCAATTTCCTCCTGTTTTGGTATGTTTGGTTTTCCCTTCCGCTAGAAACGCCTTAACTTCTTCGTTAGGGATTGGATTCGCGCACCGTTTATGGCCATACGAAGCTTGAGAGGATGGATACAACTTCCGTGAAGATGTTGGGCCAGGTTCCCAAACTTTGAATTGACCGAATTGCCCTTGAACGTGCGGTTGCGTACAGAAATTAATTGGAATGCGTCCGAACTTCATACTTTGCATCCAAATACCTATAAAAGCTCAATTAACCCCTGCAAAGCATGTTAACATAGAAATATGAGGTTGTCTGGTTAACGAGCATAAATATAGGGAATAAAATACCCGAGGAAGCTAAAATGCATTGGTTCGAGGGATGAAATACGCAATATTTGCGTATAATTAAGGATCTTGCGCAAGACATATTGAGGGTAGGTCGTTGGCAAAGAGGATTGTCACTCAAGGATATTGGTGGCCAACCCTGGCTAAGGACTCGGGTGAATACATAAAGAAGTGCTAAAAATGATAGCGGTTCGCTACTATCCCTCACCAGCTCCATTAACCTCTGACGTCTATAACCTCTCCATGGACATTTGCAGTATGTGGGATTGATTTGGTTGGACTTATGCCAAGGGCCATAGGCAACTACAGATATTTGATTATGGCAATGGACTACTTTTTAAAGTGGGTAGAGGTCGAGGCTATGATCAAGATCACGAAAAAGAAGACCCTTCAGTTCATATGGAAGAACATCATTTGCAGATATGGATTGCCTAACACACTCATCTCAGACAATGGTACCCAAATTAAAATTATTTCCTTAGAAAAGTATTGTACAAAGGTTGGCATAAAATAGTTCTTCTCGTCGCCTGGCCGACCCCAGACCAATGGTCAGACTGAGGTCACCATTAGAACTATTCTTGATGGAATCAAGAAAATGTTGGAAGAGGCTAAAGGTAAATGGACCGAAGAGGTACATGTTGTACTATGGGCTTACCTGATAACGGTGAAAATGCCGACAGGGGAGACCCCCTTCATGTTGGCTTATGGATTAGAAATTATGGTGCCAACAAAGATTGGTCTCCCCACCCACAGAGTTCAGACGTATGACCCTGAGGGAAATATGGCAGAGAGAAGACTTGACCTAGATCTGATTGAAGAAAGATGTTGAGGTCAGAGTGGTAGCCTACCAACAGAGGATGGCAAAGTTTTACAATAAGAGGATAAAACCAAGGCCGATAGCAGTGGGAGACCTCGTTTTGAAGAAGACTTGGCAAAATCCAAACAAGCTTCATGTCAACTGGCATGATCCTTATAGGGTTACTAAGGAAGTAGTCCCAGGAACCTACCGGCTGGAGAAACTAGAGGGGGAAGCATTCTCCAATCCTTGGAACGCCGACCACTTAAAAAGGTACTACTAATAGACAATTGTATATGATCTTTTCATTATGAATCATTATAAAAAAGGGCTTATCGTGAATGAGAGAAATGAAAATGGTTTGTTACCTAATCTCTTATATACTTTTTTAATGATTTGTTTTAAGTACCCTTAAAAGCTATAAAACATCATTCGTGGTGAGATAGCAATAACCCAACCTTGGTGAGAGGATAACCTGGAAAGGGGGCCGACCCCATCCATGGACTATTAAAAAACACTAAAAAGGGCCAGCTTAATTATTAAAACATCATTAGTTTGGTGATCTCAGACCTTAAACATCATTAATTTGGTGAATATTTGGTAAAAAAATAAAACTTCTCTCGACCAAGATGACAATGTATGAACAAGACGATACTTAACCATGCACTCTCAAAACTACGAGATGGGGTATGGCATAACACCATAATTTTGTGAGTCTGAATTAAAATTCACTTGGGTGTGGTTCATTACTTAAACATCATAATTTGGTGGCAATGGGAGATAAAACATCATTAGTTTAGTGATCTCAGACCTTAAGCATCATTAATTTGGTGAATATTTGGTGAAAAATAAAAACTTCTCTCATCGAGACAACAGTGCATGGGTGAGATGATGCTCCACCATGCACTTTCAAAACGATGAGAGTGGGTATGGCATAACACCATAATTTGGTGAGTCCGAATTAAAAATCACTTGGGTGTGGTTCATTACTTAAACATCACTAATTTGGTGAAAATGAGAGATAAAACATCATTAGTTTGGTAATATCAGACCTTAAACATCATTAATTTGGTGAATATTTGGTGAAAAATAAGAACTTCTCTCTGTCGAGATAATCGTGCATGGACGAGAAGATGCTCAACCATGCACTCTCAAAATGACGAGAGGGGGGTAAAACACCATAATTTGATGAGTCCAAATTGAAAATCACTTGGGCGTGGTTCATTACTTAAATATCATTAATTTGGTGAAAGTGGGAGATAAAACATCACTATTTTGGTGATCTCAGACCTTAAACATCATTAATTTGGTGAATATTTGGTGAAAAATAAAAACCTCTCTCGGTCGAGACAACGGTGCATGGACGAGACGATGCTTAACCATGCACTCTCAAAATGACGATAGGGGGTATGGCATAACACCATAATTTGGTGAGTCCGAATTGTGAAACTTGGTGTTGACATTACTACCATAGCACAACATAAAATAGAAGAAACAAGTAATATTCAAGCAAGCAGGCATTCGTATTTCAAAAATTGATCAAAAGAAAAGAAGATAAAAGTGTTCATGTGTTACGTCGGATAAAGGACAATAGGTCACAGATGACCGCCCTGACAAAAAAAAAACTTAATCCTACATTTACTGATTAAGTGTAGTGTCGGCATCTCCAAGGGCCGACCCGTCAGTAGCTGAAGCCTTGATCGCATCAATAACCTCGGTCCTCTTAGCATCGGCATCCAACTCAGTCGTGTCTTTCGGAGCCTTATGAGTGTCAAGGTCGACCTAGGCACCTCGACCAGGCATCTCAACATTGGCGAGAGTAGTCTCAAGGAGAGGGTCACTGAAGTCCAGACCCACGAAGTCCCGAGAGGTTAGGCATTTTGTGCATTTAAAATTTAATTAATTCGGAAATTCTAAATTACTTGTGTGTCATAATTTTAATTGAATTAATTATGGTAATATTTATTTAAATATTAATCGGGGAGTGAATGGTTAATATTTAGGGAAATTTAATTACTAAGTGGATAGTAATAATTTATTTACGTCATTTCGAGTATTAATGACGGGGTATGTACTTATGTCAGCCGAGAGTCAGTATAGACTAATTTGGGTGTGAGATAAGGATTACTCTAAATTAATTTCAATGACAATTCTGAGTGTACGGTTGAGTTCGAATTGGTCGGGATAGTCGGAAAAGTGTGCCCGGGGGTAGTAAACGGGTCACAGAACGTTTTTAGACATAGCCGGGCCCACGCGGGGGTATTTGGGTCACTTGGGCTTGGCCCATTAGGCCTAAAACGAGATTTAGCCTAATTACCTAATTAAAAGAAAAGGTAAATGGTTGATTGAAGTTTAGGAACTTAGTGGGAGAGGAAAACCTAAGTGGTAGTTAAAGGCAAATTGGGGGACAAAGGAAAGAGCTAAAAAGAGGGAATCTCCTCTTCAACCTTGGAATTCACAACTTTAAATCAGACCCTACGAAATCATAAGGCACGTGGTTAACTTGCTATAGCATTTAATTTGGATTTTGATTCATATTTATGTGATGTGAAAAATCAAAATTCGTTTTGGGATTTAAAGGGTACAAACATGGGGTTTTTGTAAATCAATATTTTGATTTCTAAATTGTGAAGAAATTGATGTATAATCTGAGATTGTATATAAATCTGGTAAGATGTGTAAACGTAGATGAATTAGAAATGAATTTGAGATAAGGAATTGATGTTGAGATGGGTTAACAAATAAAATGGCGTTTTCCCCAATTTATGAAAATAGTAGAGAACATAAATTAAATGGTGTTTGTGGACTTTATGGGGGTCCCTTATGAGGTTCTTGGTGTATTTTATTGAAGAAAGGACTTAGTTTAGACTATAGAAGAAGTTAGTGTTTTGAGTTTTTCATCCATGGTTGAAACAGACAACCTGGGGAAGACGATGACCTGTACGATCGATCGATCGAGGGTTGGGGATCAATCGATCGATGGTCGGTAAATTCTGGGAGTTCGTCCAGTTTATATATATAAGGGGAATTTAAATTAAGCTTCCTTCCTATACCTTATGTAATGATAAATAAACATAGGGATACAATCTAATCAATTATGAAGGAAAATTGTTTGGGATTTGAAGGAAATTTATATGTGTCATACTACGGTTAAATTTTGGAAAGAATATTTCGAAATAATTAAATACGGATCGAGTGGGCGAGTCCGGGTATATGGGTTGAGTTATACCAAGGCGTTAAATTTATTTAGAGTGAAAGACAAATAATTTGGAGTCGAGAATTTAGACTCAGGTATTGTTTTATTTCGGGCCACGAGAGTAAGTCTGAATATATTGGTTGGAGCGACACCAAAAGTAATTTTATTAATTAATGTGCGAATTAATTAACAATTAGAGTTGGGCCATAAACTCATAATAATTTGAATAGGCTTGTGTTAAGGACTTAGTGCACAGTATAGCCGGGACAGTTTATATTATTTATATATATATATATGGGGTGCGATAGTATATATATATATATGGTGTGTGCATTAATATCAGTGGCTAGATATTATTATTATTATATCGACTCTAGTGCTATAGGAAGGAGGTTATGCGTAGTGGATGAATCCCCTAGCTTGAGGAGTAGGTAGAGTATATTCTCAGGTCATAGCGTCCATAATATGGGTGAGGGGCATCTCACTTTCAGGGAAGGAATATGATCGCCTCCAACATGTATGTATTAACTAAGTTAGTGAGCGATTCTGACTTGGGGTAACTAGGTTATGAGAACATGCCTAGTGGGATAGCACTTTCGAGAATTTACACCCGGTGAGTTTTTACTCGGGAGGATGTTTATTATTAATTATCATTTTGCCATGTTTATAAATGTTGTAATATGACTATACGTATATAATGAGGTAAATAATTATATACGGGTAAATTAATACAGGCCGTGAGTTGTATTATATATATAATGGGTGTGAAAGTTATATGAATCTAAAAAGAGAAATGATTATTTAAGTTAGTGTTAATAATAACTTACAAACCATAATTATGGAATACTCGGTTAGAGCAGGGTGATTGCAAGGGGCTATACTAGTTATCTAGTGATGGGGTAAATAACTAGGTAAACTAATTAAGGCGTTTGTAGTGCACATTTTAGAAGGGGTGAGGATGTTCTCAAGGGAGTGCGCCACTAACTAAAATATGAAGAGCATGCATATCTATTTATTATTGCAAGTTAATCATTTGCTAAATGTTTTCCAAATGTTTTGGGTACTAACCCTTTCTATAAAAACTTTTTAAAAAAAACCTTTTAGGTGTCCAGCCACAGGGACGCCAAGCTTGACTCATTCCAGGGATTCGTTGCTGCAACATATGTGGATGTTATGGGAGTTTGATAGGTGCCTCGTTCTTTTCCTTTCTAGTGTAGGGATTTCCCATCAGTTACTCGAGGATGTCTCGCACAGCTTATTTAGTACTTATGTCAGACTTGTTGAGATTTATAACTTGTCTTTAATTTTGTTTGATTTGAGCCGATGGTTTATTCAGTCAGTTATTTAGATGTGAATGTTTGTTTTCATTTAATTGTGATTGTTTAAATTAAATTGTTTCCGCATGTGTAATTTATTAGATTAATGAAAGATAAAACTGGGCACCAGTCTAATTTTCTCACTTATGTGCTTAGTAATAAAAAAAAGGCGACAGTGAGCTAAGAATGAACCAACTGGGAAACCTGTTCTAATTTAATTTAGGAATGATCACCCGGGGTTAATTAGGCGGGATGTCACAGATGGTATCAGAGCATCAGGTTCTAGTGTCCTTAGAATTTGTACGGCTTACTACGATTCAGCGTAGCGTTCGGTTGATATAGAGCCCTATTATTTGGACTGTTGATTTATTTTCTGCTTTTGTGTTATTGTATTCCTGCTATTGGATTTTTGTATAAATTGTGTACTCATACGATTCGATCTATTTTCAGATGCCACCAAAGAGGCATAGAACGGAGAGGGATGGGGCTAGGTATAAGTTAAGGGAGGCTCGTCAGGAGCCACAGGTACAGCCAACACCACCCCCACCCGAGTTAATCTCTACTACTCAGGTGGTCGTGATAGTGGCCCAGGCAGTTGAGACAGCAATGAGGGCTATGGCATCTCATTTTCCTCAGCCCCAGGCACCACCTCTAGTGGCACCAGCAGCTCTGGCTCCAGTGGGGCCACCGTCTTGGCAGCGAGTTAGGGAGACCTTTCAAAAGGGTCACCCACCTGAATTTTGGGGTAGCACCGATGTAGTAGAGGCTTGTGACTGGAAGAAGAATATTCAGCGCCATCTGCGCATGTTGGAGTGTACCGATGTGCAGAAACAGATGCTTACTACCTTTCGTCTGTCGGGGGTAGCCTTACAGTGGTGGGAGTCAGTTACCACCATTGAGGAGTGGGATTTGATGACGATATTCAAATTGTGGGTGCGATTCGATCGAAAATACTTCCCACCGGTGGTAGAGGCTGAGATGAGGAAGAAGTTCAGTGAGTTAGTACAAGGTGACCGGTCAGTGGCAGACTATGTGGAAGAGTTCACCCTTTGTGCAAACTTTGTGCCAAATAAGGTGAGCGATGAGGAGCGAAAGAAGTCGAGGTTCATGAATGGCTTAGCCTGGAGGATCAGGTAGCATTTGATTGGGAATCTGGCGTTAGTTATGTATACAGATGTCGTTAATGTTGCCCTTGTACATTGCCAGGATCATCGCTTCCATGCTAAGGGAAGCAAGAGAGTAGGGGAGCCGAGCCAACAGGGCAAGGAAGTTACTGGTGGGGACACGAGTGGTAATCAACAGTAAACTAGCAGTCAGCAGGGGAATCGGGCTAAGAAATTTAGGCCTGGTGGGTTCCGACCGAGAGGACAGGGGTTCAAGCAGGGGCAATCGGGCCCAAATCAGTAGCAGCAAGTTCTTTAGGGTCGTCAAGGCCAAGGTAACAATGGGGGAGGCTAACAGGGCCAGCCACGTTAGGGCTAATAGGGCCAACGACAGGGGGACGGTTAGAAACACTATTTTATCTGTGGCCAGCCAGGACACTTCAAGAGGGAATGCCCGCAGAGGGGCAGAGGTCATCAGCAGGATGTCCAACAGGGGCAACAAGGGCAGATGCCTCCAGCAGCACCAGCTCCACCCACCCCACAGCAGCAGGGGCAAATGCACTACGGACATGTGTATAATGTCCGTGATGTTCCCAATCCTCCAGCACATCAGGAGCCGCTAGCAGTTGAGGGTATGTTTCTCATTCAGGGTCATGAGGGTAGTATACTTTTTGACACGGGAGCATCGCATTCATTCATTAAATCTAATTTTACTAAATGGGCCGGGTTACTAGAGACCGAAGGTAGTCTTCGTATGTGTGTAGAATCGCTAATAGGCAGCGGGGCTTTGATTCACTCGATTTGTTGGGGGGTGGACATTTTAATTGGGAGGCTTAGTTTAGCAACATACCTCTTAGTGTTAGATATAGAGGGGTATGATGTCATCCTAGGTATGGACTGGTTGGCAGGGTATCGGGCGACTGTGGATTATTACGAGAGGATAATTGTGTTCTCCATTCCGGGATAGGAGATGTTCCTAATAGCAGTGCCTCTACCTGAGGGAGGGTCGTGCACACACTTATATTACATCGAGGAGGAGATCTCACAAGAGGTGGTAGTTCCGTAGGATTCGATTCCGGTAGTGAAGGACTTCGAGGATGTGTTTCAGGAAATACCAGGGTTGCCACCCAGTAGGGAAATCGAGTTTGTAATCGATTTAGCACCGGGGATGAGGTCGATTGCTCGAGCACCTTATCGTATGGATCCTTTAGAGATGCGTGAGTTGAGAGAGGAGATTCAGCAGATCCTGGGTTAGGGTTTCATTCGGCGGAGTACATCATCGTGGGGTGCACCCGTATTGTTTGTGAAGAAGAGGGACGGTTCACTTCAGTTATGCGTGGACTATAGGGAGCTGAACAAGGTGACGATACGGAATAAGTATCCGTTACCTAGGATTACTGATTTATTTGACCAATTGAGAGGGTAGTACTACTTCTCCAAGGTCGACTTGAGGTCAGGGTATCATTAACTGCGTATTCGAGAGGAGGATGTTCCCAAGACCGCTTTCCTATCGCGATATGGATCTTACGAGTTCAGGGTGATTCCATTCAGGCTCACCAATGCACCAGCAGTGTTCGTGGACCTCATGAATAGGGTTTTCGGGGAGTATCTCAATCAATTTGTCATCGTGTTCATTGATGACATCCTAATCTACTCTCGCACCGAGGAGGAGCACGCAGAGCACCTGCGTATGGTTCTACAGACGCTACGGGATCACCAGCTCTATATCAAATTTGGGAAGTATGGATTTTGGCTTCGGGAAGTATAGTTCCTTGGCCACTTGGTGTCAGACCGGGGTATTATAGTGGATCTAAGTAAGGTGTCGGCAGTGAGGGAGTGGGGACAACCCATGACACCGACTGAGGTACGTAGCTTTCTGGGACTAACCGATTATTACAGGTGAATCATTAAAGGATTCTCAAAGATTGCGGGCCCATTGACAAATCTGACTCGGAAAGGGGTGCCTTTCACCTGGAGTGATAATTGTCAATTAGCTTTCAATGAGCTAAAGGACAAGTTGACGTCTGCACACGTACTTGCTTTAACGAAGGGAGGACTAGAGTATCGGGTTTACATTGACGCATCCTTACAGGGAGTTGGGGGTGTGATTTTGCAGGAGGAAAGGGCTATAGCTTATGCGTCCAAAAAGCTAAAGCCCCATGAGAGGAATTACCCCACTCACGATCTAGAGCTAGCAGCGGTCATTTTTGCCTTGCAGATATGGAGACACTATCTACTGGGGGAACAGTTCACCTTATTCACGGATCACAAGTCACTTCAGTATCTCTTCACACAGAAGGATCTGAATATGAGGCAGAGGCGTTGGCTAGATTCCTGAAAGATTAACAGTTTGATATTTAGTATCATCTTAGTAAGGATCATGTGGTAGCAGACGCATTGAGCCGGAGACCGACTGGGGAAATATCAAAAGTTTGGAAAGCGAAATGGAGAGAACTTCGATATGAGGATGATGTAGCCAGGGCATGTATGTCAGCATTATCCATCACACCTGAGATCATTATGTGGGTTGTGAGGGATCAGGCAGAGGATCAGATCTGTCAAGATAGGGTGCACCAGTTGTTGGTTACTCGATCAGCTCGAAAGGAGGCCTACGCCTTAATGAAAGGTTAATTGTGCCCGAGGATAAGGAGTTGAGGCATGCTGTAATGATAGAGCCCCATGGTTCGAGATTTGCGGTACACCCCGATGGGGATGTAATGTACCAGGATATAAGGAGGCAGTATTGGTGGGCAGGAATAAAACGAGACATTGCAGAGTTTTTCTCGAAATGTGCCACGTGTCAACTCATGAAAGTTGACCATCAAAGACCACCAGGGATGCTACATCCACTAGAGATTCCCGTGTGGAAGTGGGGGAGCATCTCCATGGACTTTATTACAGGGCTAACTGCATCATAGAGAGGTCACGATTCCATATGTGTCATTTTGGATCGATTGACCAAGGTGTCCCACTTCCTGCTGGTTCGCACAGACTTTGAGACGATGCGTTATGCGCAGCTATTCATAGCGGAGATGGTTAAGCAGCAAGGGGTGACGATAAATATTGTGTCTGATAGAGATAAAAATTTTGTGGCCCACTTTTGGCAAAGCTTTCAGGAGTCCATGGGCACGGAGTTACATTTGAGTATAGTCTATCACCCACAGACCGACGGGCAGACTAAGAGAGTCAATCAGATGCTGGAACACATGCTCAGGATGTGCATTCTAGACTTTGGGGGAGGGTGGGAGAGATATCTTCCTTTGGTAGAGTTTGTGTATAACAACTCTTACCAATTCACGATCGGCATGGCACCGTTTGAGGCACTGTACGGGAGACCTTGTCATTCACCCACTTGTTGGTTAGAGGTGGGGGACAACAAGCTATTGGGGTCGAAGATTGTCCAAGAGACGTCTGCCAAGATAGAGCTGATCCGAGGGCGGATTCGAATAGCTCAGGATAGGTAGAAGAGTTATGCTGATGCTTCACGGAGACATGTGGAGTTAGAGGTTGGGGATCAGGTATTAGTCTGGGTGTCCCCTCTGAAAGGGGTGATGAGGTTCGGCAAGAAGGGTAAATTAGCACCGAGGTACGTGGGACCTTTCCCTATTATTGAGAGGGTGGGACCAGTAGCATATATACTGGGATTGACAGAGCATTTTCAGCGGATACACGACGTTTTCCATGTGGCATCGCAGAAGAAATATCGAAGGAGCGAGAGAGCCTTCTGGCATATTCCACTCCAGGAAATTGATTTATAGCCAGACATCTTATGTGAGGAGAGACCAGTGGCTATTCTGGACCGTAGTGAGCGAAATTACGATCCAAGGTTGTTCCACTAGTTAGAGTACAGTGCGATCATCACAATGTGGACGAGTCTACCTGGGAACGGGAGGAGAATATGCGGGAACAATATCCAGAGATGTACGACCTAATTTAGGGGACGAAATCCCTTTGTAAGGGGGGAGTATGTAACACCCCGTATTTTGTGCATTTAATATTTAATTAATTCGGGAATTCTAAATTACTTGTGTATCGTATTTTTAATTGAATTAATTATGGTAATATTTATTTAAATATTAATCGAGGAGTGATGGTTAATATTTAGGGAAATTTAATTACTAAGTGGATAGTAATAATTTATTTACGTCATTTCAAGTATTAATGACAGGGTATGTACTTATCTCAGTCGAGAGTCGGTATAAACTAATTTGGGTGTGAGATAAGGATTTCTATAAATTAATTCGGATGCCAATTCTGAGTGTACAGTTGAGTCCAGATGGGCCGAGATAGTCAGAAAAGTGTACCCAGGGATAGTAAACGGGTCACGAGACGTTTTTAGACATAGTCGGGCGCACACGGGGGTATTTGGGTCACTTGGGCTTGGCCCATTAGGCAAAAAATGAGATTTAGCCTAATTACCTAATTAAAAGAAAATGGAAACGGTTGATTGAAGTTTAGGAAACACTTAGTGGAGAGGAAAATCTAAGAGGCAGTTAAAGGCAAATTGGGGGACAAAGGAAAGAGCCAAAAAGAGGGAATCTCATCTTCAACCTTGGAATTCACAACTTCAAATCAGACCCTATGAAATCATAAGGCAAGTGGTTAACTTTCTGTAGCATTTGATTTGCATTTAGATTCATATTTATGTGATGTGAGAAATTAAAATTCGTTTTGGAATTTAAAGGGTATAAACATGGGGTTTTTGTAAATCAATATTCTGATTTCTAAATTGTGTAGAAATTGATGTATAATATGAGATTGTAGATATATTTGGTAAGATGTGTAAACCCAGACGAATTATAAACAAATTTGAGAAAAGGAATTGATGTTGAGACGGGTTAACGAATAAAATGGATTTTTTCCCAATTTATGAAAATAGTAGAGAACGGAAATTAAATGGTGTTTGTGGACTTTATGGGGGTCCCTTATGCGGTTCTTGGTGTATTTTGTTGAAGAAAGGGCTTGGTTTAGACTATAGAAGAAGTTAGGGTTTTGAGTTTTTCGTCCATGGATGAAACAGACAACCTGGGAAAGACGATGACCTGTACGATCGATCGTTCGAGGGTTGGGGATCAATCGATCGATGGTAGGGAAATTCTGGCAGTTCGGCCAGTTTATATATATAAGGGGAATTTAAATTAAACTTCCTTCCTATACCTTATGTAATGAGAAATAAACATAGGGATACAATCTAATCAATTATGAAGGAAAATTAATTGGGATTTGAAGGAAATTTATATGTGTCATACTACGGTTAAATTTTGGAAAGAATATTTCGAAATAATTAAATAAGGATCGAGTGGGCGAGTCCGGGTATATGGGTTGAGTGATACAAAGGCGTTAAATTTATTTAGAGTGAAAGATAAATAATTTGGAGTCGGGAATTTAGACTCGAGTATTGTTTTATTTCGGGCCACGAGAGTAAGTTCGAATATATTGGTTGGAGCAACACCAAAAGTAATTTAATTAATTAATGTGCGAATTAATTAACAATTAGAGTTGGGCCATAAACTCATAATAATTTGAATAGGCTTGTGTTAAGGACTTAGTGCACAGTATAGCCGGGACAGTTTATATTATTTATATATATATACGGGGTGCGATAGTATATATATATGGTGTGTGCATTAATATCAGTGTCTAGATATTATTATTATTATTATATCGACTCTAGTGCTATAGGAGGGAGGTTGCGCGTAGTGGATGAATCCCCTAGCTTGAGGAGTTGGGCGAGTATATTCCCAGGTCATAGAATCCATAATATGCGTGAGGGGCATCTCACTTTCAGGGAAGGAATATGACCGCCTCCAACATGTATGTGTTAACCAAGTTAGTGAGCGATTCTGACTTGGGGTAACTAGGTTATGAGAACATACCTAGTGGGATAGAAATTTAGAGAATTTACATCCGGTGAGTTTTTACTCGGGAGGATGTTTATTATTAATTATTATTTCAGCATGTTTGTAAATGTTGTAATATGACTGTATGTATATAATGAGGTAAATAGTTATATGCGGGTAAATTAATACAGGCCGTAAATTGTGATATACCCATATATACACACGGCCAGGCCGAGGACACCCTGTACCTGGATGGGGTCAGGGTGACCTCATCATCAGGCTCCAGACAACCCCTCAGGGGCCGACCCTTCATCAGGCCCGGACGACCCTTCAAGGGGCCTACCCTTCATTAGGCCCGAACGACCCCCCAAGGGGCCGACCCTTCATCAGGATTCAGACGAAAGTTCGAGGGGCCGACCCTTCATCAGGCCCGGACGACCCTCCAAGGGGCCGACCCTTCATCAGGCCCGGATGACCCTTCAAGGGGCCAACCCTTCATCAGGCTCCAGACGACCCTTCGAGGGGCCGACCCTTCATCAGACTCCAGACGACCCTTCAAGGGGCCGACCCTTTATCAGGCCCGGACGACCCTCTAAGGGGCCGACCCTTCATCAGGCCCCAGACGACCCTTCGAGGGGCCGACCCTTCATCAGGCTCCAGACGACCCTCCGAGGGGCCGACAGTACGAGGCCTAAATTGGGCCTAACTCACTATCAGAAGGAACTTTACCCTCGGCCTCGTGTTACAGGCCGAGGGTGATGTCATCACAGCGCGTGGTTTGGGAGACGCGTGAAACAGTGCGCGTGAGGCTCATAGGACACGTGGAAGATCGTTACAACCGAATCACCCCCTCACGTGAGGGAATATTATGTCATCATTTGGCATCTACAGGTGTCAGTAGGAGATTGGCTAAATCATCATTCACATGCACCATGCATACTTGGGGGGTATACTACACCCCCTAAGACCTATATATACTTGTCACCTACAACCCTACAAGGGACCAATCAACAGATCGATAACTGTAACCCTAACAAAAACCTCTGCTTATACACGCAATAGAGAGAGAAAGTGAGATTATGTGCATTCTATCCAAGGCCATTAGTGCCCGTACTTAGTGGATCACACACTCACAGTGGATGTAGGCCAAATTGGCTGAACCACTATACATCATTGTCTTATTCCTCTTATACTCACCTCCTTCTATATACTTATACACTTACATCTCTATGGCTGCCATGGTTACTATTGTGTGAGCTCATCATCATCAGTTTGGTGCCGTCTGTGGGAACGAGAAGACGTCTCTTCCTTGAATACAGCTTGACCTCACTGGGCACTCTAGTGGTGATCCAATCCTCCCCCTATGTGGAGACGTTTCACCATTAAAAGAGACCCATTAAGGTTCTCAAGCTTACAAACCTTCTTCAGTGTAGCTCTTCATAGCTCAAACACATGGCACCAGAGATGCCACCACCACCACTTCTCCCATCGGATGATGGAGGAGGACCCAGTTCCAGTCAGCCACCACCTCAGTCTGAGATGGATGATATGGCAGCAGCCTTAAAGTCTCTGGCAACGAGCCAGCGGATCATGCAGGAGAAGTTCATAGCTCTGAGCCAGAACATACTAAGACCACCAGGGGTCTCGCCTGAGATGATTACTCCGGCAGCAGCTCCAGGACAGCATGAGGCCAGGGGACCACCCCAGGCACCACGCAAAGACCTGCCACCCTCTCAGCGGCGTAGGGATGTTGCTGACCCCCGGCGTCTACGCCTGGGGAGGCAAGGAAACTCTTTCCCTGAAGATAGGTATGATGATCTGGAGGGGGAGGAAGCCCCCATAGAATGCTGGGAGCCGTATGAGGTCTCCAACAATACCGTACGACCTCTCCATGAGAGCAAAGGGAAGTGTGGAAGGCAAAATCCTGACGATCGCTCGAGAGGCTCTGCTTTCGATCGCCTAAGCAGGGGATCGGCCTTTGAGAGGTTGGGCCCAGTGAATGACCTGAGGGAAAAATTATCTAGATTAAGGAGTGCTGCAAGGTCCAGAAGGGAGGCGGCTGATGGCCGACCGCAAGGACAGGACGACGGTCAGGGGGAGGTAAACAACCGACACAGGCCAGCCGCGGCAGAACCCTCAGTCCATCTCAAAGAAGCGGAGGGGGATAACATTGGCCAAGACGACCCTACGAGGCCTAGGAATGACTCGATCCAGCGACTGGAGGATAAGATCGGTGATATACTGAAAAGCCGCGGCCCTCTTCAGAGGGGATACACCATAGGCTCACCCTTTTATGGCGATATACTGATTATTTAAGTTAGTGTTAATAATAACTTAGAAACCATAATTATGGAATACTCGGTTAGAGCAGGGTGATTGCAAGGGGCTATAATAGTTATCTAGTCATGGTATAAATAACTAGGTAAACTAATTAAGGCGTTCATAGTGCACATTAGAGAAAGGGTGAGGATGTTCTCAAGGGAGTGCGACACTAACTAAAATATGAAGAGCATGCATATGTATTTATTATTGCAAGTTAGTCATTTGCTAAATGTTTTCCAAATGTTTTGGGTACTAACCCTTGCTATAAAAACTTAAAAAAAACCTTTTAGGTGTCCAGCCATAGGGACACTAGGCTTGACTCATTCCAGGGATCCGTTGCTGCAGCATATGTGGATGTTGCGGGATTTTGATAGGAACCTCGTTCTTTTCCTTTCTAGTGTAGGGATTTCCTATCAGTTACTCAAGCATGTCGCTCACAGTTTATTCAGTACTTATGTCAGACTTGTTGATATTTATTACTTGTCTTTACTTTTGTTGGATTTGAGTCGATGGTTTATTCGGTCAGTTATTTAGATGTGAATAGTTGTTTTCAGTTAATTGTGATTGTTTAAATTAAATTGTTTCCGCATGTATAATTCATTAGATTAATGAAAGATAAAACTTGGCACCAGTCTAATTTTCTCACTTAGGTGGTTAGTAATAAAAAAAAGGCGACAGTGATGCTAAGAATGAACCAACTGAGAAACCTATTCTAATTTAATTTAAAACTGATCACCCGGGGTTAATTAGGTGGGGTGTCGCAGTAGACATCCACAGCAGCCTGAACTGCAGTGTCAATCTCAGACTTTTTGTCGTCAAAGAGCTTTTTCAAAGCTTTGGCATGCTCTACCTTGAGGTTGGCTACCTCATCCTGAGATTGCTTGAGGGCTCTCTTGGAATCCTCAAGCTCCTTCTTCAGATTTCATTTAGTCTTCTCGGCTTCTCTCCCCTTTTGGATCAAGGGTATCTTCTTATTAATCAAATCCCCCACTCGATAGAGGGAAATAAGACCTTGCAACCAAAGAAGAGTTAATCAGTATTTGAAGAAAAGTATGAGAGAACACTTGGCAATTTTTAATTGAATTTTAGTAAATATACCTGAATGGACCTGTGGATGGAAAACTCAGTGAGAAGGGAGATGTCTATTGTTGACGTAAAAATTCTTCATTTATGAGGAACAATCAGAAAAGGACACATGGCATCCTACGTGGCAATATTCGGCACCCGAGGAGAGTTGATTGACACCCGAGAAGAGTTGATAGGTACCCAAGGAGAGTTAGTCAGCACTCGAGGAGAGTTGGTCGGCACCCGAAGAGAGACGGTCGGGACCCGAGGAGAGTTGGTCGGCATACCAACCCGGGAGATCAAAGGATAACTATGCATTTAATGTGCATTAATGAAGATGACAACGCATTTAATGAGCCTTAATGTACATTTATATTATATTAATAGATGACAACACATAGCATACCAAGCAATTCAAGGAAGACCAACCATCATAGAAGGCCAACAATTAGATTCATTATATGTAGACATAATGTCTGAATGTATATAGACATTGTATCTCTTTATCTCCCATCACTATAAATACATGTATTCCCTTAGCCAAAGGGGGGAGTAGATAATTGAGAGACACCATTCACAAGATACGCAACCTTTCTCTCTCTACACCATATTATGCTATTGTAAACCCCTGGGAATAAAATAACAGTTGACGTAGGCTTTATTCCTAGCCGAACCACTTTAAAAAACCTTTCTCTCTTATGTGTTTGATGTGATCACCATTTCATCTTCAATCATCATCTTCATACCTTCATTTTTATCTTTTGTTGATGCCGATAAGATAACATGGATGCTATTTCTAGTCATCAACAGATTGGCGCCGTCTGTGGGAATTCGACAAAAGAATTCTTTTTATCACAAGAGATGAAGATCATATTCAAAAGCTAAGTTTTTATTTTATTTGTATATAAACAATTACATATTGAGTACATATTTTTTATTACATCATGATCCGTATATGTTCATGTTCACGAATTTCTTGAATCTGAAATAATTGGATATCATAACCATAAGTTATGTATGGAGCTTGAAAATAGGGCAAACTCGTATACCTACCGGATTAGATCTGATATTTTTATTCCCATATCTGATATTTTAATTGGGAATAAACGTCTAAAATAAATATCTCTCTTAAGAAGAAACGACAACCGTAACTTTTCCTTTAAGGAACTCTATGATTTTTATTTTGAATCTCATGTATTTCTCATGATCTGTACAAACCTAACTATTTCTCATAACGGTACATCTGAAACGTGGAATACATGAATTCTCGTTTAGTTACAATTACTTGTTTAGTTTTCTATGTGCAACTGGAAAATTAGAGATACATATCCTCTCTCTCTTCAAGAGATTTTATCTTGATACGCAAGCCGGATTTTTTTAAAAAAATGGCGATTGGTTTTCAGCAACATATACACAGGTATATTTGAGAAGAAAATAATCTTCACAAGAAAGATCTTCCAAATCCATACCCCGTCTTCAGATCGAAGCAATTTTTGGTCAGCTGACAGGTGTCAAACTTTATAAACATTATTTCAACCCCGGTTCATCATCAAAAACATATTTTCATATTATGATGACGATGAAGTTGGCTCGTCATCAACCAAGCAAAAGATTATTCATATCAAAAAGATGTAGACTGAGATTTATTTGAAGAATCATGCACTGGAAAGTCGGTTTCAAAATCAAGGCTTCATTGATTTATGGAATCTTTTTATATCTGATGTTATTGATGGATTGGGAGATTATCCAAGGATTTGTCGGCCAATTTATCCATCAGTCCGATTGATGCTCAGAACCTCACAAAATAATTGGGAAATATTTCTCACGAATTGTAAAATACCTGACCGATCTGATTTATACGGCCAAAATAAATTTATGGTACTATCGTTATTCAGAGGAACTCTCCCCGACCAACTATTTGCTGGTCGGCATCAATATTCAGCCTCGTGGTAGACAACCACTATTACAGATAGGTCCATAAGAAAGGTAACCATGGATTCCATTGTTGTTCGGCGTTCCACTAAATTAAGATCCAAACACATTTGTACAGGGTTTTTTGTTGAATGGAGAAATTATACTGCAGTACCTCGACCATCTGTTGTTGGTCGGTGTTATGTATAGTTTGTCAGGGTAACTATTAAGAGGTTGGAGGCATATATTGCACTGTTTGAGGTGTTCCCGACCTCATATCGCTAGTCGAAAATTCTCATATACCTAGTCGGCAACCGTTTAAGTAGGTCGGCACCATCCAATCCTGGTCGGCCTCACCTATTAGCTGGTCGGGATAATTCATTTTTTATTGGAATTGGTGGTCGGCACAGGTCGGCACCATCCAGCGCTGGTCGGATATACCAGGTTATGTGGGTTGTTGTTGGTCGGCGACTTTTTATTGATTGGCACCATTCAGTACAAGTCGACAGCTCATATATTTTGGTCGGCGACAACTGCGAAGTAAGAACACGCTGGTCTGTAGCAAGTCAAAAACTTCAATTTGTTGATCAGCGGAGATAGGTTTGGCTGATTGGCAGCACATAAAATTATTACTGCTCGAATTATTGGTCAGCGATAGCTAAACGATTCCTGGCTCTAAGTTGGAGAGTTTTGGTTCTATCATTTTGACTTTGTCAAAATTAACACTATGTTGTTATAATACAAAACGACCACTTTATTTTTTTTAATTTCGAGTTTTCTAATGAATTAAAATTTTAAAATTAACTTATAAATATTTATGAAATTTTACCTCAATGAGGCACTATTGATTTATTGCTCTGATATGTTCTCAAGCACGAATAATTCTCTATATCCATTATATATTCATCTCAGCATAGAGCTCGCCAAAATATTTATTATCATATATTCAGCTTCAAAGAGATCTGCAACAGTTATTATATTCCACGACTTACTATTTGTTAGTCGACACAATCATTATTGGTCGGTCATAGACCCAGACCGTCTATTGTTGGTCGGAGCTCCTATGAAAACAAGAAAAACTCATCGACGGTGGTCAGCAATCACTGGACTATAGTACCAAATGCAGAGGAGTATCACTTAGACCATTAGCATTGATCGGCCGAAATAGAAATAAAATCGTGGAGGATCCTTGTTTCAGATGTGTTGGTCGACAACCAGGAAGAAAAAGTGGACTCAATTTCTTTGATGCTCCTGGGTGTCAAATCTTTATGACTTAATTAAAATCATCATTCAGTGTCAAAAGCTTTTTAAAAAAAAAACTCCCTATATTTCACATGTCTATGCTAAAATAATTTTAGAAAACCAACTTATAAATATTTTGGAAGCCAACTTATATTAAGTATTTCTTGGAATTCAGTTAATTTTGCAAAAAATTTAGATTAAATAATTATGCCTTACATATGGCACGTACTTGATAAAAGTTTGCTCATATGATACACATTTGGCACAAAACATATTTTTCATATTTTGAAATATTTATTGCATACACATTATATATTGTTTGGCTGAATAATTATTCTCATCACAACAGCAAAGATCGACCAATACTTGGTCGGCGTTACATATAACTGGTCTGGGCAACTATCATTGCTCAGCAAAGTCAATTGTTGGTCGGCGAAATCAAATGGATGGTCGGAGGCATATATTGCACAGTTGGAGGTGTTTCCCGACCTCCTATTGTTGGTCGGTGAAGTTCTGGTCGACAATATCTAACACAGGTCGACGAATCTATTGATACTCGTTGGTCGGCGATAGTTTGCTCACAACAAATGGAAGAATGAAGGAGTGGAAATTGTGTTCCCCCAGATTCCTCATTTTGACTTTGTCCAAATCATCAGCATGGTGATTAAAAGAAAAATTCACCCCTACCATTTGTTAATTCGTACCTTTCTAACATAATAAAAATTTTATATACTTCAAAACTAATTATTAAATACTTTGGAAAATCAACTTATATAAAAAAAAATTACTATAGTTGAAATAATTTTATAAAAAAATTTCACGCCTTACTTATGGCATCTATTCGATAAAAATCTGCTCATATGACACACATTTGGGACAAGGCATATTATTTCATATTTCGAAATTGATATTTAGTTACCCAGATTATTAATTTTGACAAAGTCAAAATCATCACCATAGCTCCCTACTATTTCTTAATTCACACTTCTCTAATAAAATAAATTTTGTAAAGCTAAATAAAATATAACCCAAAGCTTTACCTTAGAATAAATTTTCTGAACCAATTTATATTAGGTCTTTTACTTAAAATTAAAATGCCTAGCATTTTTATCAAAATTTGCTCACGAAATACACGTGTGGCACCAAAATATTATTTCATATTTTGAAATTTTTATTATTTTATGCTGATACACATAACATATTGTTTGGCTGAATAATTATTCTCATGATAATAATTATTTTCTCTAGTCTCGACAGGTGCTCGGGCAGCTTATTAAAATTTCATAGGACGAGATTCAATCCCGACGAAAGCTCAGCCACAATCTTAAACCTCTGGAAACTATTATCGCTCGACATGAGGCCATTTTTCCTCGACAGATCAGCCAGACATATATTATTTCATATTTGAAATTGATATTTTTATTGCCCGAGCAAATACATATCATATATTCATTATATTGACTAGATTATTCTCATGATAACTAATTAATTCATCCTACACATATGGTAGGGCAAGTTATTAATTTTTACAGGTACAAGATTCAGTGCCAACGAATGCTCGAAAATATTCTTATGTTCTGAAAAATATTATCATTACTCGGCATTATGAAGTTTTATCTCAGCGAGGCATTATATATTTTATTATTGCTCGGAGATATCGGCTCAAGCACAAATTATTCTATATATCCCTTGTGATTCATATTATATATTCATCTCAACATGGAACTCGGCGAGATACTCATTATCATATTCAGCTCCGAGGAAGAACTATAACATTTATTATATTTCACCCCCAACAGATGGTTGGTTGGGGTAATTCTTATCTATATTCAGGCCCAGAAAAGTACTCGGCCATTTTCTTATATTCTGGAAAATATCATTCTTATTCGGCATTATGCAATGTTGCCTCGACAGATCAGCAAGACAGTTTATTATTATTCTAAATCATTCTTTATGTCTATGCAAGTTTTATATTATCTTATTCCCAACAATCTGTTGAGGAGGTCTCCAGCATTTATTATATCTTATTCCTAACAATCTCTTGGTCAGCTCCGAGGAGATCTCCAGCATTTATATTATCTTATTCCCAACAATCTGTTGGTCAGCTCCGAGGAGGTCTCCAGCATTTATTATATCTTATTCCCAATAATCTGTTGGTCAGCTCCGAGAAAGTCTCTAGCATTTATTATCAATTACCACCAACTCCGGTTGGTCGGGAACCAAATCCAACTCCGGTTGGTCAATAAAATCCAACTCCGGTTGGTTAATAAAATCCAACTACGGTTGGTAGATAAAATCCAACTCCGGTTGGTCAATAAAATCCAACTCCGGTTGTAGATAAAATCCAACTCCGGTTGGTAGATAAAATCCAACTCAGGTTGGTAGATAAAATCCAACTCAGGTTGGTAAATAAAATCCAACTCCGGTTGGTAGATAAAATCCAACTTCGGTTGGTCGATAAATCTCATTCAAAGTTCATATTCCACACTTGGGGGCATATATTATAGATATAGTTGTTCATTCGGTGGCACATTCTCATAACATCATGAAGTCGAGCATCAAATTCAACTCCACAAACTCATATGGTCGGGGCCCCGACCAATCATTATTCAGGATTTGTTTTTCTTGCTCAGGAATAAGTTTTGATATTGAAGTTCGGAGTTATATTGAAGTTCAGGAGGTATATTGAAGTTCATGAGGCATATTGAAGTTTAGGAGGCATATTGAAGTTCAAGAGGCATAGTCAGGAGTTATTATGCACATTCAGGAGTCAGATTCAGCATCTACAGCACTGAGATCTTTACTACTACTGTCCCGACCAATATTGAAGAAGAAGTTATATGAAAATGCTTCAAAGTCCACCACTAGCTTGGTACTAATCAGATTGAAGACTTGGGTTCAAAAGCTAGTATGTTACTCGACAAAGTATTCAGAGGAGCATAAATCAGAAAAATCAAGCACGTGAAGTTAGCATTCAGTTGCTCGGCACAGGAAGCAGTTGGTCGGCTGGCAAACCAATCAACATACTTAAAGATTATGATAAGCTACAAGCTGTATAATATGGCATTGTTGCATCCAAATTCCCAGGGGTGATACATAGCACACGTTCACTTGACGAACGAAGTTCCTCAAAAGAGATATTAGCAGCCATCGATCAGCCTGCATCATATGTCATCCAGGAGATAGTGCACTTTATGCTGAACAAATCAAGAAGGTAGATCAAGAATTTCACGAACACCGAGCAACGCTGCAGAATAAATACTCCATCCTTTCAGTAAACCATCAAGCATGGAGCATTGGGGGTTCTGTTGATGCAAAAATTCTCCATCTACAAGGACCAATCAGAAAAGGACACAATGCATCCTACGTGGCAATATTCGACACCCGAGGAGAGTTGATCGACACCCGAGGAGAGTTGACCGACAACCGAGGAGAGTTGATCGGTACCCGAGGAGAGTTAGTCAGTACCCGAGGAGAGTTGGTCGGCACTCAAGGAGAGTTAGCCGGCATACCAACCAGGAAGATGAAAGGATAACTATGCATTTAATGTGCATTAATGAAGATGACAACGCATTTAATGAGCCTTAATGTACATTTATATTGTATTAATAGATGACAACACATAGCATACCAAGTAATTCAAGAAAGACCAACCATCATAGAAGGCCAACAATTAGATTCATTGTATGTAGACATAATGTCTGAATGTATATAGACATTGTATCTCTTTATCTCCCATCACTATAAATACATGTATTCCCTTAGCCAAAGGGGGGGAGAGAATTGAGGGACACCATTCACAAGATACGCAACCTTTCTCTCTCTACACCATATTGTGCTATTGTAAACCCCCTGGGAATAAAATAACAGTGGACGTAGGCTTTATTCGTAGCCGAACCACTTTAAAAAACCTTTGTCTCTTATGTGTTTAATGTGATCACCATTTCATCTTCAATCATCATCTTCATACCTTTATTTTTATCTGTTCGGCATCAAGATCTATGTCTTGGAAAAAATACTTTTCAGACTCGGATAACAAAGTGCCGACATTATCACATGCTTTCCTAGGATTGCCGATGATGCTCTCATCGTTTAATTTTAGTTAGGACAGACGAGCTGCAAGTGCCTCATCCGTGGAAATTGGAATGGCTTGATCAGACCGATTCTGCTTTGGATGACAAGAAGAAATTTTTCTTCCTCTCGACTCTTCCTCTTTTTTATGGCTTTAGTAGCCAGGACCGCCCACATCGGTCTTAGTGGTAGTAGCAGTAGAGGTGTTGACTCCCTTTCCATTCTTGCTAATAAGCTTGCTTAAATTTTTTGCCACTATCCCATAAAGATAATCTGACACGTTGTCTGGGGGATATGCAAAAAGAAGAAGAGGTTAGCATTGAAAATTTAAAAAAGTATGACACATCAGTTCATCAAAAGAAGCCACTCACGTAGATCGATAAAAGGGTCAACCCCTAAACCTATCTAAGGCAGGTAGTAAGGGGTCATTAACTGCTCAAATTTCACGAGACGACCTTAGTCCCCCAGATCCCTAAGCTTCTTGACTTTTTCAGTAGCATCAGCGCTCAAGCTCGGATCAATCTTGGCCGATATAGAAACTTTTGCCCACCTCTGAGGAACCCTAGGCTCAGAGGTACCACAAGCTACAGTGGGACCGAATTCCCAAGCTCCCGAAACAAAGAAATATCGGGATTTCCATTCATGATTGGAAGTCTGGGTAACCAGCAAGACCTTTTTGGAAGATTTCCTAACTACGAGATAATAGTATCCATACTGAGTTTTGGGGGACGACAGGGTATAACAAGCCACAAAAATGCCAATTAGAAGGTCAGTTTGATGAACTATCTTCCAGAGAGAGACAACGCCGATGATAACTCTAGAGGCACTGGGAGAAAGTTGGGATGGGGAAACTCCTAGATGGGATAGAATTGCGCATACGATAGGGTGGATAGGTAGTTAAAAGCTAACTTTAAATATCTGCTCATAGATACATAACTCACCCTCTCAGTCGTGATAGGCTATCTTATTCGCAGATGGTTTCCTCATAGAAATAGATGGCCCAATGCATATAAATGTCTCCAAGTTAACAAATTGACCTCGTCAACCGAGCTCTCATATGACTTGGCTATGGATAAATCTATAACGCTCCCTTCACTATTATTGTCAGACTCTCCAACCTGGGGTTGGTTAGGATCATCACTTGGAAAGTGTTGCATAAACTCATCCCTCATTACGGCCGATAGAGGAATGGCATCAAGTGGGGGATAGATGGCCACATTAGGCTCATCAATATCAATGGATTTGTCAGACTAATTTGATGACTCGGCCCTCTAAGAGGACGAGGCATGAGAGGAAACCTCATCGGCCTCGTACCCTTCATCATGGTATGAGGATTGGTCCATAGACTCGTTAGTAAAGTCAGTGCTATCAAATGGTTCAAATATGGACGTACCCTCATCTTCAGAAGAAACTGACTCAGGAATGGGCTCACTTGGTTCAGCAGGGGTAGGGAGGACGACAGTTAATAGGGGTGGAGGTATAGGCCGGAGGGGAAAAGCCTCGGCCTTCCTTCTCTCGGCTTCCTCAAGCTCAATCCTCCTAATCTCCTGAAAATACCTATCCCTAAGGTTTGGAAACTCTTCAGTAAGTTCGTATAAATGTTTTAACATGAACATGAGGAGGTTACACTTAACTAAATTGTGAAGGATGGTAAACAAATAGAAAGGCTGACTTTTGTTGACCAAAAGATCAAAGGCAAGAATCTCAACCGTTCTTGATGAAGAACAACCAAGAAACTCACAGGAGAAGGTGATCGGAGATCACCTGTCAAATTCAAAAGTGGTGGTTTGGCGCCTGAATCCACCAATAACCACCCTTACAACTGTAAACTAGTCGACGGAGGTAAGAAAAATAACATCCCAAACCCTAAAAGATACCTAGTGCCTCACCGAAAAACTAAGCAGTCGCCGAAAAAATCAAATGTAAGATATCCAAACTGAATATGGAAAGAGAAGTTAATGAAAGAAGGATACCTAGAAGAAGATGAGCCTTGGGAAGAATAAGGGACCTGAGCGAAGTCTAAAAGGCAAGATAATGAGGAATATGTGAGGTTTGGATATGGAGGTTTAGAGAAGATACAGGCGGGAATGTGTTTGGAAAATGGAAAGAAGAAGACAACGGCTTGATTTGGTGGTTTAAATACCACCTAATGATTAGTCGCGATTCCCCAATACACATCATCAACTCTGGCACAAGGCCCAAAGTGCTCAGCCGTCAGCTCGTGCTTGGGGGAGATGCTACCCAATCAGAACTAAGACACATATCAGTTGCCTAAACCCTTTAAATAACCCTCCTAACTCATATCCCCCAGTCACCTCTTCACATAGATGCTTGAGGGCTAGGGGTGATTGATATACCCAAGTATGACCTCATCTATTTACGAGGCCACCTGACCCCAGACAGCCGACCCTCTTAAAAGGGGTTAGCAAGATGTTGCCAAGACATGTCTAGATATAAGGTCGGCTGCATATGCATATGTACAACCTCGACCACTTCATAGGCCGGTACATCAACTGAAAGTTCTAAGCGTCAAGAGAATCAATCGTCCTCTTGTATAGCCTATACTGGGAGATGGCCGTCCAGACAACCTCGGCCAAAGGCACTCAGCAAAGGACACGTTTACTAATTTTCTACATCGAACAATCCATTATGTTGGCAATATCGTACCCAACCAAGCCGATGTTCTTCCCTATGATGACTAATATATGAGCAATATAAGGTTCCGACATGGAGGTTCTAACATGGGGAAAACTGTTGTAACAAGATCATCCCCTTACGTGAGGGAATATTACCTCATCATTGTATCCATGCACAAGGGATAGGTGCCCCCTCCTGATTGGGAGCCTCCTCATGTGCATGTTGATTGCATGCTTGAGGGGCACACTACACCCCCCAAGCCCTATATATGCACTTCATCTTCTCCATGAGAGGGGATCCTTCATTCAGAACCCTAACAGAACTCTATCCAATTAATACATAAGGGAAAGAGAGAGAAAGAGCTTTGAGTGTTGTATCCATGGCCATTAGTGCCCTTATTTAGTGGATTTCTCACACACTCACACAATAAATGTAGGTCTAACTAGCTAAACCACTATAAATAATTGAGTGCATCTTTTTATCCCCATCCTCTTCTCTCATATATACATATATCCATGTCCATTGGTGTGCGATGATTGAGTTTAAGATATTTATAGTTTCATCTTGATCTGGTGGTGTTGATTACAACATCATCACCGATGAACCATCAAACTCCATGAACCCTTCCTCCAAGTTTTCCTCATAAATGTTGGCTTGTAAATCATCACCAGGTATATTTTTATGAGGTGGCTCAAACAATACAAAAGGAAATATATACAATAAATTTTCATAGACTTGGCTCTTTATTACGTGGAGAACCACATTTGTTATACTCAGAAAAAATGAGGAACCACCTTGTTGTTCTCCCATTCAAGATTGCTCGTGCCAGCAAAAACTTAATTACTTAATTTGATCACATCTTATCACTGTGTGGATGGTGATATATAGCATATAATCCCTATGTTTTTATGCACAAAGACTATAGTGAAACAATATCTTTATATACTTGTTATCTTGCCTCGAGATCATGGATGATTTTACTCAAGTAATAGATATATATCTCTCTCGTCCATCTACATCATGTGTCAACAGTGCACCGGTGGACCTTGCAGTGGAGGTTAAATAAAGGGGCAAAATTACTCCTTCCTTAGGTGGAATCATCAGTTAAGGAGAGGTGAGAAATCCCTTAAGCATGTCAAAATCTTCATCGTATGGTTCCACCCATTTGAATTTTTATGGTATTTCGCAAGAGTTCCATCAGTGGGTGAGTTATCTCGGATAGACTCGGAACAAATCTCCTCAAGTAAGAAATCTTTTCAAGGAAACTTTTCAGCTCTTTTTGGATCTTCGCACAAGGAATATCAAGAATGTATTTTTATTTTCTTTGGTCCATTTCCACTCCTTGCTGATTAGTCACAAATCCCAAGATTTTTTCATTCATTACACTAAAGGCACACTTGAGTGGGTTCATCTTTAGCTTTTTCTTCCCACATCTATTAAAAACCCTTCTTAGGTTAGATAAATTAGAATCCTCCTTTTTTAATTTAATGACTAGATCATACACCTAAAATTCCACATTGTCCTGGAAAATTTCATGAAAAATATCCATCATTGTCCTCTAATAAGTTGCCCCCCGCATTTTTTAGAGCAGACAAAATTACATTGCATATGAAATTGCCCAAAGGAGTTCTGAAAGTTGTCTTCTCCGCATCATCTGGATTAATTTTGATCTGATTGTAACCAACATAACCATCCATGAAGTTATACATCTAATGACCAATAGTTGAATTAATCAAGCTGTCAATCAAAGGTAGAGGGGACTCATCTTTGGGTCAAGCTCTATTAAGATCTCTAAAATCAATACGAATGTGAATTTGTATTTTGTATCTCTTCTCCACTACAACAATACTAGAAAGATAAATTAGATGTTGAATTGATTTGATAAGTTTAACTTCCAATAACCACTCCATCTCAGCCTTGATTTTTATATTCAACTCATTCTTGTACATTTTGGTTGACCGCTTGATCGATACTGCTGAAGGAAAAATGTCTAACATGTGGACGCTCACTTCTTAATCTATCCTTAGCATCTCAGTATATATTTTCACGCAAAAATGTCTTTACACTCCAGAATGATCTTGATTATCTTCAGCTTCTTTACATTCTCCAGGTCTTTCAAAATGAAGATGGGACTTGATTTATCGCTACCCTCAACTAAACCAATATTCTTTAGCTCTTGGACTTGAGGTTTAGAATGGTCTTGCATACATTCAGTCTCATCTTTAATCTCATCCACCCACTCTTGGATGTTTGAATTATCAATGATAAGATATTGTCCAGAATTGTCAATAAAAAAGTTTTCATATTTCGGGTCAGTTTCTTAAGGATCTTCAGTGGGCCTCTCACACCTTCAAAGGAAATATATCATCCTTCCATTGTGGAGCATCACTTTTTTGAATTTTTATGCAAAAGCTAATGTTTCCTTTCTTTTTTTGAAGTAAAAAAATTGCTCCATCGTTGGTACATTATCTCTATTTAACGCACTATGTCGTTTAACCTCTTATTTTGTCTGGTTTATCCTTGGATTCATCTTATCTATAAGTTATTGAGAAAATATAATGGGATTTACGAATATACTTTGTTTCTTGCTTAACTTGTAAATCTTCTTTAAACTCTTCCTCTTGATCTCCCACAAGTCCTAATCTATCCTTGGCAGAAGGCACTCGCACCCCTTTGATACACCTCACGAAGATATGTGCTTCCTTTTTTAACTCAGTATAAAAAGAAGCATCCACCAAATATAGTTTTTCCTTTGCAAAAGTCTTTTTAGTGTCTCAGATCATAATCTCCATTCCTTTAAAATTGGTTTTTGTAGCTGACTCAAATCATGGTTGTGAATCTAAACCCTCTCAATTAACAAGCGGGATGATTTAGTTGACTTAACCACGTGGAATTTAATATGTGATGTGAGAGTGACCATTTTTATTCCAACATTCACAATATCAATGGATTTGGAATTTATATTATCATATCCTGAGATTGAAAAATGTATTTCAACCAACATAGTCTCTGAGATATTATAAGCATAAAATGGCCTAACAGGCATAATGTTCACCGATGCACCTCAATCCAGTAAATCCCTAGAGAAACTCGTCCCATTGATTCCTGTTATCACTTATAAAGTCCTATTATAAGGGAACCTGATTAATCTATCTGAGTTTAAGAAAGAGATGCTAGACATAAACTTTCTTTGTTATAGGTCATTTCCACCTTAACGATGGAACAATATTTTTCTTTGTTATATCCAAAATGGAATGAATTATTTCCAACTTTCTTTCTGGTGACATCCCAACTTAATTGAAAAGCCAAGAAAAATTTGGTGAGTTTGAAATAGCTTGGTAGTCTGATACTGGATCCACCTCATATTCTTCTACCTGATAAGCTTGTTCGCTGTCTCTTCTACTTGATTCATCATAGGCAAGAATCACATTAGCCTTCCCTTGTAAACAACTATTATATATATCTTGGAAACCATCTTCTTCTCTCATTCGACCTTCTTCTTCCTCATAAAAAATGATAACCATGTGTGCCCTATGGGCTAGAAATGGATTGTTAGTAACATTATGTTGAGGAATCTACAAAGTCCCTGTTGACATATGATTATTGATGATTTTCTTCAAGGTAAAACATGACCAATGCGCCAATGGATCTGGCAGTAATTTGGGTCAGCTTAAATGTCTTCCTCGGTAGCATATGGTGGATAATTTCTAAAAGGAAAAACTAATCCATCACCCCACATGGTATTGTAGTAACTCATTGCCTCTTAAACACTACAAAGCAACAGGGATGGATACACGCAATCGAACTTCCTTTTATTATTTTAATTATTCCAAATTTTGTTTGCTTCTTAGTTTTCCTCAACATAATTAACTCGTGAAAACTGGTCACCTAAATACTAGTTGGTTGTTTCCACTTGACGTTATTCATGACAGGGAAAGGTCGAATGACCGATGCAATATTTTGATTTGCTCTCATGAATTATTTGAATATGCCTTATCTAGTCTCATTTATCACATGACAAATAATCTTTGGTAGAAATCCATCTGCTAAAATTTGAACTAGTTTTCTCTCTGTTGTAGCTTCATATGTGCCTAGATATCCCTCTCTAAACCTCTTGATGTGAGGCATCATCTCTTCACCTGAACTCTAATTTTCTCATGCAATCCGAGCCAGAGTGAATTCGTCTGCTAAAAAGAAATTTTGAAAAAATAACATGCATATCTTCCCATGTAGCCACACTTAATGGTGATAAATAAGAATACCATGCGTAAGCTTTGTCAATGAGGGGTTTTTAAAACTCCGTTAAATGTAGATTTTTGTTGTTTAAATGAGCACCAAGATGCTCAATACAGATTGCCCCATATTTTATTAAACTTATAAAAAATAGGGGGAATATACCCCTCAATATAAGGTTCAACATTGTTCTCCTTTGGGTAGGGAATAATAAAATCATCATAAATGGATGATGCCTTACTATATTTGTATGAAGATAATGCCCACATCTTCATTATTTACCTTTGGACCCCTTCAATTGTCAAATGAGGCAAAATAGTTAATTTCAGTATCTTAGCTTGTGGTGGAGTGACCACAGGTAAAGGAGAAATAATAATTATAGCTTCAACTGTTGGCGTTATAATAGGATCAAGACTTATCATAAGAGTATTGGGAGCTGTTATGGGAATTCTTGTTAAAGGAGTGACATGTTGTGCCTTCGGTGCAACAAAGAAACTTGGATCCGTAGTGGACTTAAACATCATCATTCCTTGTTAACATTAGAGGAATTCCATGAATTTGACCATGAGATTGGTCATTTGGTTGGGTCTAAAAATAGAGCTCGTGGAAGCTTACCCCCACATGAACATTCCCCATGGTAGCAATATCTTAAAGAACCTTAGTAGAAGAAGTAATAACAAACTGCTCTTCCTCGTTTGAGTGTTATTGAATCGAAAAGTACAACTTATATTTTCATCCACTATCTTTAAGAGAATACCAGAGTCGCAAAAATGTAAAAGAGCACTTATCTGTAGTAGGGAGAAGAAGTAGTGATTTGTCTTGTCGCCTGGGTACTATGGTAAAACTAAGGCATTGTCCGTATTATTAGTGATGGAAAAATATACTTTACTAGAATGATGATAAGTTAATTCAACAGTGAAGGAAAAATAGGCTCAAAGGATAAAATTAACCATAAAAATATAACAAATAATATGGTTCACCCAGCTTGGGCTACGTCCACAGGAGCTCGAGTTTTATTTATCTTAGAGAATTAAAATCATTTTTTACGAACACTCATCACTACTAAAACCTCTCCCCTCAAGTGTATATAGTGTTTAAAATCTCTCTCTTAGAATCTCTTAAAGTCTTTTGAAGTCTCTTTTCCCAAAAATTGTCTTATGTCTTGTGTGTCTTCAGTGGAGCAATGTAGCATATATAGCCTCAACTATAAACTCGTGGAACCTTGAGTTCATTTTCCCATTTTGGAATATTTTTCTTGAAACCACCATGTGTTAAAACTTTAATAGGGGGACAACCCATTAAGCATGGGTTAAAGTTGTCTTAAAACATGAAAGAAAATATTATTTTAACTAAAAATGCTCAATCTTTAGCACGTGGATTAATAGCACTGCCCAATATATAATATAAATTTTTCATGGATGGGATCATGTGTAAAAGAAATATCCATCTATGTCAAATAATGATTTCAATATCTGAACCATTTTACAGTCCATTAATACGTTAGTCGAGCAAAGCTCATGGTTGCTCGCAAAATGTTCAATTGGGTGAGTTATTTTACAACATGCCTTACAGTGTAGAGTTATTTTTCAACCTGATCAATTAGGCAAAGAAGTTTGGTCTCTGTATTATTAAAAGTAATTTCTTCAGGAAACTTCCCATCCAGGTCGATCTATGGTGCATAGAGCTTCCTCGGTTCTGCTAGGCTTGGTCTTTCGAGTGTTTTGATTAAAGTTTTCCATATAACATTAAATGAACCCCATTTTACATGGTGAGGTAATTTATGTCTGAGTAGGGAGTTTTACAAAGGAAATGAAAGAATCTAGATTTACGAGCTAACATATTTTATGACTCATATTAGGGAAGTTCACCCCAATATGCATGTTAGAGGACATGTACCCTAAACACGCGCATTTAAAGAATATCTAATGGGATTTCTAATTTATTAGTAAGTAGTTATATTCTATGGTTATCACACATAATCAATGATCTGAGGTATCATGGTAAGCTTATGTGTATAATGGAAGTCATTTTATATTGATAAAAGCTTTGTACATATCAATGTAGAGTGTATTTTAGGTCAGGGATATCCATGTGCATATAAATATTAATGTATGTACGAATAATGAATCCATTAATATTATGAAGGAGACAATATATTATAGTTTTTTATAATCATTCATTCTCGAGAAGTATGTGGCCATGGAATAATAATAATTGAAAAGTTAGTTTTCGATGTGTATCGTTATAAAATTAATCAATTGAATTCAACTGTATATGATCAAGATATGGGATTAGTAATAACACTACATTTTGTTTATAAATTTTATGGGATATAAGATAAGATGGAATGATGGGTGTGTATGGCAATTAATAGTGAAAAGGTTCATAATGATCATCTCACTAAGAAAAAGTCGGAATACAAGGGCTCTTAGACATTTTTTTTTTTTTTTTTTTTTTTTTTTTTTTTTTTTTTTTTTTTTTTTTTTTTTTTTTTTTTTTTTTTTTTTTTTAATAAAACTAAGATTTATTAATCATAGGAGAAAGAGCCTCTCCAAGTGGCATAAACAATAACAATGAGAGAGAACTTGAAAAAAGAAATTTGGTGCTTTATGCTAGCCCCATTACAAGGATGGTGTGACAGAAACATTTCTAATGTAAAAGCAACCCATTTTGTCCAGCTTGAGAGCTCCTCGAGCTGAAGTTGGAAGATCTCCTACATTGTGAAATACTGAAAGAGAAATAATCTGAGCTCCATAATTAGCTAGAGAGTCAGCGACCATATTTGATTCCCTATAGCAATGAGATAGAGTAAAGCTATGATTCTGAAGAGCGAATTTAATTTCTTTAATGTACTGAATCATCTTCCAGGGAGGCTTCCAGTTCTTGTTAATCAAATTCACAACATATGAAGAATCTGATTCAATATCTACTTCAGTGAAGTTGAGGAGAGTGCACAACTTGACCCCATGCCAAAGACTTTTGATTTCCGCTGTTGAATTTGAAGCAATGCCTTCTGGACTAGCATAAGCAAAGATAAGATCCCCTTTGTCATCCCGAAGAACCCCTCCTGCACCACTTATTCCTGGATTACCTTTTGAAGCCCCATCAATATTTAGCTTAAATCTTGAAGTTGTTGGAAATCTCCATTTGATAGCAGAGGGCACTTTGGACTTTGTATTGCAGTTGATTTTAAAGATGACTTGAATCCCCTCATCAAAGAAAGAAATTTTGTTCTTGAAAACCTTATCTTTACAAATGTTTGATAATAGAGAAATAACTTGCTGAATGATGGTTGTCGCAGTTACTGCAGAATTTTCAAAGTAGGCTTGGTTTCGAGCTTTCCAAATTTCCCAACACACTAAAATGGGAATACACTTACCAATAAACTTGGCATAGTCTTTTGGACCAGACTTTATCCACCAATTCTGAATTAAGGATGAAACGTTTGTGGTATTCATATCCACACCCATAACATTTGAAAAAAATTCCCAAACAGGTAAAATGGTAGGGCAATTCAGGAACAAATGGTCAATTGATTCGATATGGTTAAGGCATGCTTTGCACCGAGAGCATAATCTAATTCCAATCGACTTAACATTCTCATCAAGAGGCAAACAGTTGTTTAATATTTTCCATAGGTTAATGGAGCACTTTTTCGGAATATTTTTATCCCAAATAAGGCTATTAACAGAGGAGAAAGGAAAATAAGACCTGCAGAAGCTGTATGCAGATGAGAGAGTAAACAAACCAGATTCATCAGTAGTCCAGATCCACTTATCCTCTATGAGCTCCATGTTGTTGAGGCATGACTCCTTCACTAACATCAAATTTCTCCAAGTATGAGAGGTACCAAATAAATTAGCTTTTTGGTTTCTGTATCTATTGGAGATGAACTCTGACCAAAGAGAGTGGTCTGTATGAATTTTCCAGAAGAGCTTCATGAAAGATGCTGATGAGAAACTGTGAAAGTTGATAAGACCAAGACCTCCTTCTTTAATATCTCTACAAAGAAACTCCCAGTTTTTCCATTGGAATTTCCATCCTTGATCCTCATTCCCTCCCCAAAAGAATTTGTTAAAAATTCTATGAAGCTTTTGGATTACAGATTTGGGAGGGGAAAGAGTAGCAAGAAGATGAGTTGGAATAGAAGAAAGAACATGCTTTAAGAGAATCATCTTGCCACCAGAAGATAGAAGTTTTGATTGCCAACCTGCAATTTTAGCCCTTATGGAATTGAGAAGGCTGTCATAATATATGATTCTATTTCTACCTTTGAAAATAGGACAGCCCAAGTATTTAAAAGGTAACGGTTTGAATTTAAGGCCAGTTGAAGCCGCTACTTTAGATCTGAAATGAGGCCTGCATTTAACATCAACAGTGAAACAGCTTTTTTCTGCATTTACCTTTTGCCCTGACAATCTGCAATAATCTCCGAGAACTTCTTGAATTTTGTGCAGGCTTCGTTTGTCCCCTCTAGAAAAGATTATGAGATCATCAGCAAAAGCTAGGTGAGAAATGAGAGGGCAGCCACTTGGATGGTAAAAAGGCTTTATAAAACTTGTAACCATCAACTTATTTAGGCTTCTACTCAGAAAATCTGCTGCAAGAATGAATAGACTTGGAGATAAAGGATCCCCTTGTTTAAGACCCCTTGAAGATTTGAAGTAACCACACCTTTGACCATTAATGATCATGGAAAACCAATTGTTGGAAACAATTCTCCAAATAAAGTCTATCCACCTTTCCCCAAAGCCAAAAGCTCTTAAAACTTGCAATAAAAACCCCCACTGTATCCTATCATAGGCCTTCTCCATGTCTAGCTTCAAGATAACATTGCCTCCATGAACGTGTTTGCCCAAATTATGCACCATTTCTCTCGCAAGAAGAACATTTTCTTGGATGGATCTTCCTTGAATGAAACCACTTTGATTCTGTGAAATCAGCATAGGAAGATATGAGGCCAGTCTTGTATTCAAAATTTTTGAAATAATTTTGAAGGAAAAATTACATAGACTGATTGGCCTTAGATCCCCACACTTTTTTGGAGCTTTAACTTTCGGAATTAAGATCACTGCAGTGCTAGTCCAACTTTGGGGAAGAATTTTACCTGCAAAAAAAGAATTAATTGCAATAACTAGATCAGACTTAATGATATTCCAGCAGCTTTTATAGAATTTTCCCCCAAAACCATCTGGGCCTGGGGCCGATTCTTCGCTCAGAGAGTTAACTGCATCTAGAACCTCCTCTTCAGTTGTGAAAGCCTCAAGAACTTCATTATTTTCAGTGGTTATAATGGCTGGGATGACATTTGATAGATCTGGCATAGTCAGCGACTGATCAGATTGTAAATGTTCTTGAAAGAATTGCACAATATAGTCCTTGATCTCTTTCTCATCTTCAACCCGAATACCTTCTTTGTTTATAATTGAATTTATCCTCAACTTGTGTTTTTTATTCTTGACACAGTGATGAAAGTATTTTGTATTGGAATCCCCCAACTTAAGCCATTTGATAGATGATTTTTGCCTCCAAAACTCTTCTTCATACCTGTACGCTTGCATTAACTCAGCTTTTCCTTTATTCATGGCAACTCTATTAGCTTCATTACTATCCAGCTCGAAATTAAGCTCCAACTGGAGATTTTCATCTTCCAAATCTCTAACATTTTGAAAAACATCCTTAAAGTTGTCCTTATTCCAAGATCTCAAAGCCTTCTTTAACTTCTGAAGTTTCTTTGCAAATTTCTTCAATCCCTCTTCTGTTAACTCTTCATTCCAAGACTGTGTAACAATATCTTGGAACTGGGGGTGATTGCACCACATATTCTGAAAGATAAAAGGTTTAGGAAGAGCCTCTAAATTGGACTTAAGAGAAAGCAATAGAGGAGCATGATCTGAACTCACTCTATTCAAGTGTTTAAGACTTGAAATAGGGAAGTCAGATATGAAAGTTTGGTTAACCAGGCATCTGTCTAATCTTGCCATAATAAGGTCTGCATTTTTCCTCTGATTACTCCATGTAAATTTTGTTCCTGAGTACCCCAAATCAATTAAACCACTATCATCTATAGCTTGATTGAAATCCTCAACAGCTGCTGAATCCACCTCATTTCCACCTAATTTCTCATTTTGAGAAGTTACCACATTAAAATCACCAATTACCAGGTATGGAACACCATGGTACATTGAGGATATATGAGCTAATTCCTCCCAGAGAACTTTCCTTTCATTTGTGCTGCACTTCGCATAAACTATAGTGATAATTATGGCAGACTTAACAGCAGGATGGCTTAATTGCATGGTCAGATGTTGAGGATGATCACAAATACATTGGGTTGACACATTGAACCTCCAAAATAACCATATCTTTCCACTAACATTACTAAAACTACCCTCATAACCCCATTTAACCCTGAACTTATCAATTTTTAGAGAGTCTACTTTAGGTTCAAGAAGTGCAAGAATAGGAAGTTTATGCAATTTACTAAGCAGATTTATTCTCCTCGACGAAGACCGTTTGGCTGCTCCTCTGATATTCCATACTATGCAACTTATCATTGAGACTTTGGGGATTGGGAGTTGTTGTTACCTTGCACTAGAGATCTAGTAAATCTCCTGAACATAGGATCTTGCATGCGTTTTGGCTTAAGTTTGTTGCAGTCTGCTTCCATTGACACTGACACTGACTTCTTAGCTGCTGCTTCCTTTTTCTTCTTATATGAGCATAGCTTATTATCCAGCTGCTTAGAGAAAAGTTTAAGTTCCTCAATGAAAGGTATGTGATAGTAATCATCAGCATCACCTTCATTATCCGTCGGGTATAGATGCAGAGCTGCTGGCTTAATACCAAACTCTGGTATGACTGTCCCTCTGGGAGAAAGGGATATCTGATCAACAATATGCACTCCTTCAAAGGTTGGATCAACAATTTTTTCAATTTGATGTTGGATGCTTTTATGCTTCTCTTGCCACTTCTTCTTCTTAGACAATTTTTTTGGTGTTTCCTTTTGGCCCACTGCTGTTATTTGCCCCTCTTCCAGCACATCTGCTATTTGCCTACTGTCTTCGTGATTAACTTCATCTAACGTTGTAGTCACTGTAAGCCTTTCTGGCAATTCTTCTTGATAATTGTTATCCTTCCGTTTTAATAACTTCTTGATGTTTTCTTGACCCCTAACCATGCGTTGTTGATCATTGTTGTCCCTTAAAAACATGCAGCTCTCCTCATCGTGACCTTTCTTGGAGCAATTGGTACAATACTTTGGCCTATTTTCAATCAACACTTCCTGCCAGAAACCCTTCACACCACATCCAATCCACACTCTCTTTGGCAGCCTTTTTGTCAAATCTACTTCCACGCATACACGAGCAGTACTAGGTCTATTAAGTTCCAGAGTAGATGCATCAAGATATAGAGGTTTTCCAATCAATTGGGCTATTGAAAAGAGAGAAGATTTTGAGAAGAAATGTATAGGAAGTTGAGGAAAAGAAATCCAAATTGGGGAAAGACTGCTCTCCATGTCTGATCGAAATTCCGGGGTCCATTTGAAGATTCTCATAGGAAATCTTCCTATATACCAAGTATCACGCAGCCACATCCTTGTGAAATCCTCATCCGAATTCAATCGAATAAGGATGTGTTTATGATCCAGGAGACCAATGTTGAAGGCTGTTTTAAGGGAAAACGTTTGAAAAACCTGCCTAATAACTTCCATAGAGGGTCTCCCATGTGAGAACTTACCCACTAGAGCATGCTTAAATGGTTTTGCAAGAATGTCAATGTCTTCATTTGAAAAGATGACTGCGGGTTCACCTTTAAAGGTTGATGGTGGTTTAAGATTGAGTTCTTGTGCAGATGCTGAGTTATGAGCAACAACAGTTGCAAAAGAACGATTCCACACAGGTTTTGGATCAGGAGGTTTGGGTTCCACGTGAGATGAGGTGTCTTGGTTTGCCATGCAAACCCTAATTAGGGTAAAAGGCGGCTGAGAGAGAGAGAGAGAGAGTGGTTTGCATACATGTGTTGTTTTTTTGTTAGCTCTTAGACATAGATAGTCATAATACGGTACTTATTAGACGTATACTTCTCTTATGATTATGAGTTAAACAAATTATATTATAATTAATATTGGTTGGAATAATGGATTCAATTTGGGATTAAGCAACATATACCACAATATGAGGGGATGGTGTGGTCCTTTACCTTAACAAATATTAAATACACTTGATCTAATATATTATATGCAATAAATCATTTAAATTCATTCCCTTGCGACCTTCCCTGAGTCTCTTTAATATAGTCATCCCCCTGAAATGGTGGTAAATGATATATACAGTATGACTAACCGTACTCAGAGGTCTATTTGTTATACAAAAAAGGTGGAATGTTGGAAAATAGTGATTGTTGGTATCAATATTGAATTGAATTTAATGCATTAGGGCAGGTATGAAGGGTGAGTGGGGGTAGGTAACAATGAGAGTACTTTTCGCCTACTTGTCAAATTGACTTTATGTTTTTTTCATAGATCCTTGTGATATTTATTTACCTTAAGGTCTTAAAGATGAAGTAATAAAGGAATTTTGAACGTGGCTAGAACACTCATTTTGTTGATACCTATGGATCTTGGGTGAGGTTGATCCTTTGGTAGTGAATCTTTGTTGAGCCTTAATGAGAAATCCTCAATGAACGTGATGATCAAGAGGCTCTTGAAGTAGGATATGGGTTAAGTTTAGACCCTTTGAGATTGATTTAGTCCATTTCTTAGGGGTTAACATATATGAGTTTACATCACGACCTTAACAGTATTAATTAATCCTTGACCGAGGTATTATGGCCTTAGGGTCCACCTTGGATGCTCCCATGAACTACTAGCAGAAGATATTGTAAGGTAGAGGACTGAGGGCCTCAATACCTCAACTGCAAACTCTATTGAGGGGCCTTTTATTTGAGCTTGAGATAATTAATTACTCTTGGTATCATCGCCCTAAATTACATTAGAGTTTGATTTCAAAATTTTGAAAAGTATAATCATTTTTTAAGAAAACAAATAACCTGTATAAGTTTACATGTACATCATACATGCAATTTATATTATAGTACTAATTTGTATAGAGTTTGTAATAGTAAAACGTGTTTTTTATATTTAGCCCCTTAAGTTGCAGCTTACATTACATAGTTCACATACACACAGAGGTGTGGTCATTTATGCATTCATATGGTTACAGTTTACAATTAATCTAAATATCTCAAACACGGAAAAAATGTTATTGATTCCCATCCAAAACAAGACAACCCAATAATAACCACGCATGTTTCTCTATCTAAAAATAGGGGTAAAAAATTATAACAAAAATAATTTCCACATAACAATGATATCTTTATATCTATATTTATCTAATTAAAAGGTCATAACTAGTTCACAATGCTCCCCTTTAACTGCAAGGTCTGGGAGAGGCAAATGTTGGTTGGCCTTACCCCTATACATGGAGAAGTTGCTCCCATATATTGAAATCGATACCAACCATAGCTCGGGCGAGGGCACTTTCCATCTCATCCAAGTATGACCTATCTATATTTATCGATTTCTCTCTAGAAAAAAATTCTAAGCTACTTTAAGCATGAATCTTTTCTAAGGGGAATTTTTCTTTAAAAAGTATGAGGAATGAACTTTAAAATCAACCTCTAATATGTGGAAGAAGAAATCATACTTGAATTTTTTTTAAGAACTTCAATAGTTTGACGATTCAACTCCCAACCCCTATCACACATAGTGAAATCGCACAGCTTAGTGATTGCAACAATAAGGCAAAGATCTTTCTGGGAGGTGAAGATTCCACACCTAACATCTTGTATGCATAGTGAAATTGGCATAGTATGTCGGCTACAAAAACAAGGCAAGGAGATTTTTGTTTTGTGATGTGACACCTCATAAAATTCATAAATAGATTGATCACGTCTAATATAAAAATCGAGGGAACAAAAAACATTTGGTAAAATTCTCAGTATAATGAAATAAATAAAACTGAAAAAGTAGACAAAATATAAAGCAACGAGATACCAAATAAATAAAAACCATATCTGATACCATCCAACTGCCAATACAATACATCCAACATTAAAATAGAAATCTCAACTATCAAATTTCCATCCCAAGATATAAGTATAAGAATGCTAGTGATTTAATGGATTGATTTGTATATTAGTTTGCCAACACACAAATCCAATTTTTACCAAATTTTATTTTTGAGTAAATTAGGTGTGCATACGAGATTTAGTCCAAATGTAAAGCAATAATTCAAGCATGCAAGTAAAACGTGGAGATGAAAAAAAATCTCGAAAAAGGTTAAAACCTATATTCAGCACTACAGGTTGATATGATAGACAATCAATTTACAAGTAACTTAGACAGACTAAGTATGATGCGCAGAGTCTTATAATCTCTCTATAGAATATGACCCGATCGAGAGCCGTCCACAAGTAGCGATCTACCCTCGGTATCCACCGATCAACCTTCTTCTTCTTCTTCAATAATGAACCCTCAATTCATAAGTCAGCCATAGAGATTCAACTCCACAAGGTCTATGTAAGGTATTTGAAATTAAGGTTTCATAAAGTTCACAAATCACATAGGGGATAAAGGATTTGTGAATCAAAAATTATTTTTGTGAAAACAAATATGAAAACGTTTGGACTATATATGTAGAAATCGTTTTAGCCAAAGTCCATTGAAAAAACTGCTCAAATCATGTGTAAGAGGGTAGTCCCCTTTGTAGCCTGGGAGTATGGTAATACTAGTTGAGGTGTAACCCCTATAGGTATGGCGATAGATGATAACTCAAAAACTCTTTAATGAACACAAATAAACACACAATATTATATTTGATCAAGACTCAGATTGGACTCATAATACACTCGTGTATAACCCAAACAATGATGAAGGAAACTCAAAAACAAACTTAGTCAGAGGGTGAAAGGAGTAAACACCCTGGATACACCTCGGAAGGCAGCCAAATACACCAACCAACCCTCAAAAATCTCTAGTCAGCTACTAAAAGCTTCGTAATAAATGATAATGGCGGGTGGATAAAATCTCTGGATTGCAATAACTCATCTCTGACTCTGAAAGAAAAAATAACCCCCTCCCTCAGAAGTGGTTGGGGACCATAAATAGCCCCCCCCCCCCCCCCCCCCCACCACCACCACACATACACACCCCACTCCCGAGGTGCCTCAGACTTTTTACAGCTGTCAAAGACATCCCTCATACTTTATGTCAGTAACATTAAATACATGATGGACTAGTCAACTCCACATCATAAACATTAAATGAAAGACATGCCTTTCGCCTAACCACTATGCGTTAAGGGGATTTCATCACAGAGGTGGCTCACCAAATGTCTCACAGCCCCAATACCACGGTGGTTTACTCAAGTTTGAATTTGACATTTCCTAGTTGGCTAGTGACATCAGCTAAAGTAGATGTGACATTAAGTAGAGGGTTCTTTTATTCAAAACTCAACGCACGATGGAACTCAAGGCTGCTCCACCCAAGATTCCATGATCAAAGGTCTTCCGGTGTTTTACTAGGTGTATCTAAGATAGTCAGGATAAGCCCTAACGCTGCCTCACTTCTCAATCCTCCAAACCAAGCCTCTCTAAATTTCCTACAGTGAGGTCTCCCGATAGAGCATGAAAGCTCCCCAAATACACAAACATAAGTATAATAACCATCCCACCGAGGTCTCCCGATAGTACCGTTTGACCTCACACTGAATATCGTTATAATCGTTACATCATTACAATCATTATAGCTTGTAGTCAATATGAAAAGGATACAACATGACTAAGTAAAACAACCAAGGTAAAGTATGAGCCCTCTCGGTGAGTTACTTCGCTGGAAGATCCCCCTAGGCTACCACACTAAGTCGGCACGCTTGAGATGCCTCGTTACCTTATTCCCTTGAGTTTGTTGTATTAGCTGGGAGGATTATCTCTAAGCTCGAGATTATCTTCAATCCCCCCTACAACATGTCTTTATAAGGTTTTCATGAATTTCAAGGCAGCGCAGTCATTCGAATGAAACTGGATTTCATTCGAAAGGAAACTATAGTTGCGTTCGAACAAGATTCAAATTCATTATAACTATATGGATAATTTTATTTGAATATCCATCTCACGTGCTTCTAACAAAATTTGCCTGAAGTTCATTCTAACAAGATTAGAATCTCGTTCGAACGAGACCACATCTCATTTGAAGGAGGTTCAAAAAATAAATTTTTATTTTTAAAATATTATTTTACAAAATCCTCAATTTTTTTTCTAAAAATCAACATCCCAACATATGATTTATAAAATTCTATGACCACCCATATTTTATACCTTCATATCTTGTAGGGGTGTCTTTGATCTTGGAGATGTCGGAGTTCGATTTAATAGGCCGATTTATAACGGGATATGCCAAAATTAAATAAAGCCAAAGCTATAAGAAATTATGAATATTTTCAATTACATATCTCCCCCTTTGGTTATTTCAAGATAAAACAAAATCAAAACCCAAATTATAATAAAACACCTCTAAGACAATGATTCTTAATGCCCTCCTAAACCCTAGAAATGGAATGACATAAATGAAAATCTAACCCTAGAAACGGAACTGCGTAAATGAAACTTAGTCTTCAAAAGGATCTTGATCTTCCCTTGGTCAACTTACAACTTGGTCTTCATCTTTGTCTAGTCCATGAGATCATTGTCACAACAAGATAACTACACAGATGAAACAAATAGATACCATGATGCATAGGAGCTTTAAATAAAAAATAAAAATCCTCCTCAATTTGTTCTCCCCTTTTTTGTCCGAAATAGACAAAGGAGTAGAAACTATACATCAAATATAAAGAATCACATTAAGAAGCGAGACATCATCACAATAATAATCAATAACGCACAAGTAATGATAATCTTAAAGGCAACTTTTCTCCACAAATTATTTTTGAAAATTTTCATTTTTTCATATATAGAGTATTAAATGTACAAATATAACACACCGTGGAATAACACTAAAATATCCGAATTGTGAATGCGAAATGAAATTGTGTGAACATTTTCCACAGAAAAATCAACCTGAACATTAATAACAAGTGTGCACTAGGTCATGAGACACTTCTAAAGAAAGAACTCAAAGTCTACCTTAGGTGCAAAGATTGTGAACTCATATGAAATTGACTAGACTTAATCATCATGTCATGAACTTAAATGATTCTCACACCAATAATGCCAAACTATTTAATATTTTTAAGAAAGTTTGTTGTGGAAACCCATTGATCTTCGACTTTAACTTCCTCGAAATTTCGCATATATTATGAATTCACTTTAAAATATTTTGAAAAAATCATAATGCTCATATGTACTGAAGCTTTAATGAATCTACAACAAATTGGTCTAGCACTTCTATTTTTATGTGCGTCTAATATTTTTAGGCTCTTTTATGCAAATGGTTACTTTTAACGCAAAGAACATTTTGATCTTTTGTATCCCCTTTTCATTGCTTAATATATAACAATATTTTCAGGAATATAAATGAAATCCGGGCAATGGTTCTTACAAGAAAACCTTATCTCTTTTTACATTTGGTTCGTTATTAAGCATAATTGAAATGAGAACATCGTATTCAACATATAACAAGAAAGTACAATGCTCAAATAAGTTTGTGCACGTGTACAATAAAGGTGATAAGGAGTCTAACATGTAGATAGTAGTCATCAATGATCAATGTAATGAATCCACACATTATTAAGCATACAAACAAAATAAAGTAATGCCTCAAAGAACTTCGAAAAAGTCACGTGAATGAATGGAATAACAGGGTGATCTGAAATCTTAAATGATCATCCATATATAGTGAAAATAGAAAATCAAAAACTCTTTTTTTTCAAAAAAATTTTCAAAATGAAACACTTTTCAACTTTTTCTTAAAAATCAAAAATCTTTTTGTATTTTTCAAAAACATTCCTGAAAAGAAAAACTCTTTTTGGAACTTTTCAAAATATATAAAAATAAAATAAATAAATGCAATGATAATATGTATCTAGCAATAGGGATGTAAGATATGAACATGATAAGCACCCTATTCTATAAACAAGTCTTAACCTCAATTATTAGGCCCATAAGAGTTCTCAAAAAGAGATGACATCCTAAGAAATTTCTCCGTCAAATTTTGTGAAGTCTTCACTAAATACTTTACTTGCTTTCGAAAACTCTAAAACTCTCTATGGTGATGTGAGAGAGTATGTGGAGTAATGCGTATGGGAGTGCATATGGGAATATGTGGAGTAACTCGAGTGGGAGCATACCGGGGAACACGCATATGAGAAATTCTCCCTAGCTTAAAACAAAACTCTTTAAGGTGACATCTTTAGTTGCAATGGGAATAAACATGAACGATCTTGGGTCCACCTTGCTCAAAATGACTGGGACGAGCTCTCCTAGGTGGGTTAGGTTGCCTTGGCAAGTTAGGTTGAGGTTCATAAGTATCCATCATAAAATCGGGAAACGACTCGAATGCGGCATTGGAAGTGGATGAACTGTCATAACCAATTCCTTACCTCTCAATGTTACCTAATGCTGGATCGAGGAGAATCTTTCCAACTTACTTATATGTGTCCTCTAAAGTGACTTTGACCTCCCAAACACGTTCGATATCAATATTGAGTTGTGATAAAAGGGCTTCAATTTTCTCATAGTCTCTAATGAACACTGACGATCTTTCATAAGACTAGCCATGGTTTTGGTCAAATCGATCGTGTACTTACCCGAAATAATCAACTACTCACACAACGAAAGTTTCACCTTCTCGAGCTGACTCGCCGATGCCTCACACTCTCTCAAGACTTTCACCTCCTTCTCCAAATATAACACCCTAAGTGACAAATCTTTAGTATTTTTTTTTTGTTTTTAAAGTCTCTATGTAAAGATCACTAAACGCTTTCTGGAGTCCGCCTTGTCCCTCACTCAAATTCTCTTCCTCACTCTCACTTTATCCAAAGTGGTTCAAAACATCATCAAGGCTTTCACATTTAGATATGTACTAATCGATACGGTACAAACTAGAAGTGCTTATGTGGATTGCCATGAACGCACATAAATTATGTTCATGTGGTGATTCACCCCCATAATCCACTGACTGGGTGTCACTATCTCTAAGAGCGGCCTTATGTGCAACTTTCTTATCGTGTCTCTTAATCCTAATGGGACACTCATGTGCCTTGTATCCTTTTCCCTCAAATTTATACCATCTTATCTCTGAATATTTCACATAACCACTATTTCCCTCATTCCCATTTTTATTTTTATTTTTCTCAAAAACATTTTCTTTGGAATAATTTTCTTGATTAAATTTGAGAATTTTTTCTCAAAAAAGGCTAAACCATCCAACTCAAAATCAAACTCAGACTCAGAATCACAAACTTTTTCCACCTTCTTTTTCTTATTTTGTCCTTTCAAAGAATCCCTATTTCCTTAGGTTTAATAGTTTTAGGAAATATATATGCCTCATATATTTGGAGCTCTCCTACGAGTTCGTCTAACCTAAGAGTATCAAATATACCTAACGAATTTAGTACAGTAACCTAAGGAATAAAGCGGGTCAGAAGAGATCTCAAAACTTTCTTAACTACACGCATCTCAGGGATTTTCTCACCTAAATTGAAACTCAAGTCTACTATATCAGACAAACATGCGTAAAACTCGTCAAAAGATTCAAACTCAAGCATAGTGATCGTTTCAAATTATTTGGTGAGATTTTGCAGCTTAGAAGCTTTTATAGCATTGGTTCCCTCGTGAGTGAGCTGGAGGGTATCCAAAGCTTATTTATACATGGTGCATATCATAATGTGGCGAAACTAGATAGGGGTGACGGCTCCAAAAATGGCACTCAGATCGTGCAAGTTAAAATTTCTCCATTTAAAATCATCCTTTGTCTATGTAGAAATAGGTTTCAGACTTTTGACATTGACAATAATCACAGTGGGTAGTGTCCACCACCTTCTTTCACATACAAGTCAAACACGTTCATCTATAGATTTTAAAGTGGACCTCATTCTTTCTTTTTAGTAGGCAAAGTTTGAACCATAAAAAATAGGCATCCTATAATATAGATTATCCATTAAATCCAAAATTTTAAAGATTAACATTTTTTAGAGAAAAAATTGATATAAGAATAAAAACTATAGATTGAGAATAATATCAGTTACCTCGGGTTAATTAGTATAAATGGTTACATGGAAAGAAACGAGTTAAAATATTAAATCTCATTTCATCAATTAATTAAACTTAGAGTAGTCATCCCCTAAATTCTCATAAAAGTCGACTATAATTTTTTCGTCAACAAATATCCATGAGATTTATATATAAGGTCATAAATATGGCACATACAAGATATACATTGTTAAATCTCCAAGACATAAAATCAAGAACAACTTAATCCAACAAAACTAGTCTAATCCATCACCAAAGGAAAGCAACCAACTAATCCAAGGTAATGTCATACCCCGTACTTTTATGGGCATTTAAAATTACTTAAGTGGGTGTAGTTTAATACTCGGAGAAATGAATTGAGAAATAAAGTGAATGGATAAAATAATTATTGGCGAGTTTTGGATTTATTTTATACCGTGTCTCGGTTGGGAAAAGCGACAAGTAATAATTTTTACTCGAAAAATACGTGCGGAGTTATATTGGATTTAAAAAGGTGAACTTTTGATAAGTGACTCGGATGGGGATTTCGAGTACACGGTTGGTCTCGAATGGGCTGAAATAGTCGAAGTAAAGTACCCAGGGGTAGTGTTTGGGTTCTGGAGCTTTTTGAATCAGTGGGGACTCGCATTTGTGTATACGAGTCAATTTTGGAATTAATAAGTGGATAACCCTTATTTCTCTCTTATAAGCCACGAGAGAAAGAAGGAAAGGAAAGAAACAAGAGAAAAGAAGAAAGAAAAAAAGAAAAGGGATAAGAAGAGGAGATTCTAGCCAAGCTCCGGTGGATCCCGGAACGAGGTCGTCAGATTTATCCAACGAGGCAAGTGTTTAACTTGCTTTAACTATTTACGTGTGTTTATTATTCATATTATAGTTGGTGAAAACTATATGAATTTTTAATTGGGATTCTTGAACCAAAAATGGGGTTTTGGGAAACGATTTCATATAAATTGAGGTGATAACAACTCCTTATTAAATATGAGTTTAAATCCATGTTAATGGTGAAATTTTTGGTGAGAAATTGCAAGAGTTGAATAAGATTGGGGGTTTAACTAAGTTAGGGTTTTAATCTTAGTTAAATTGAGTAATCCCGTGAATAATTTGATGTGTTGGGTTAAAATAAGTGTTGGATGTCTATAGTTATTGTTGGTGATGTTAAAAACCATAAATTTTGGAGTTGGAGAAGATGAGGAACTCCCGAACTGATCAGGTCATCGAATCGGATCATTTTTAGAGCCATCGGGTCGATTTGTTTATTTTAGAATCGGATCAGTTCATTTTATGGCCATCGGTTCGGTTCGTTTATGACAGTTAAATTTAAGGAATTTTTTTGGACATAAAAGGGTTGGATAAGAATTCCTTTTGGAGATAAATATTTAGGGACCCTAAATAGAGTGTGAGGACCTCTAAAAGAGTAAATTAGTGATATATAAATCTCGAGTTAGTGGGGATAAGATCCGAGATATAAATTTTAGGAGTGTTTGGGACGAACGACACTCGGAAAAATCGTTTTGGCGGGTATATATACATTTATGCGTGTGGAATGTATGTGCTGATAGTTTATGAGTGAAATCCGAATGTGCGATTAGGATGAAACTAGAATACTAGCTAGATGTGATAAGCTAATATTCGAAAGAACTTAATGTGTACATTGTATCATAACTGAGAGAATACATATGGAATTAAAATAAGTGTGTATAATTATGAATTTATATGAATTGGTATATTCAAAATTATAGGCTAATGCCACGAGAGTGTGACACCTCGCCTAATAAAATACCGGGCGATCACTCCTATATCAAATTAAAATAGGAGTCTCATATGGTTCATTCTCGGCATCACTATCGAAAACCAATTTAATTAATAATAACCTATTAGGCTGGCGTCAAAATTTTAATTAACTAATGTTTTTAACCAAACCATTCAAATAAAACAATCACAACAATTTATATGCAACAGCTGAAATGAAATAAAATAACCGAACACTCGGTATAAAATAATACAACCAAATCGAATGCTGCACTAAAAGGCGGTGAAAGAATAAATGAGTACAATTGGGCCATTAACCCGAATGTTTCTATAATACCTCCTATCTAGATCTCAAGAGCTTAAAATTCATATTTTAAAACATGATATTTCTCATATTTAAACTAGGATCGCACTCTCATGAGATACACCTCACCCCTCTTCTAATAGTGCACAACTATCACATATATTTTAAACAACCTAGTTATGCTACCCTGCCTAACTAATGTATTTCACCCATCTTCCAATATCCTCATGAATTTGAGTACTAAGGACTAAACTTCTCCCCATTCCCAACATTATGTTACGTTCGTGCGTGGGGTGTCTCGCGAAGTGAAATCCAAACAAGACCCCCCCCCCCGATACACTACTACGTGACAATGTTGATCATCGGGATCCATTAGGCCCTCAGTACATGCCACATCTTATACCATCCCGTATATATATATATAGTTCCCACTAGAACCTATGATTCATATACATATAAATTCGGATATAAATCTAACGGAAGGAGAATATCACTTTATTCATTCTTTTCACTTTATACCAGTTTATGTTACATGATATCTCAGCTCATATATAAATAATATACTATACGCAACAAGTATAATTATACCTATTACAATCATAAGTATAATAATCAATCCACCGAGCTATAATATAAGTAGCTTAGTCAGTCTCATCTACTTAGCAACAGTGGAACATAACAAGTATACATGTATTTTACTCTCAGTACATATATCCATATCTGGTGCCCTAGACTAAGCTGAGGTGCACGCATACTCTGCTATCAAATCCCAGTACATCACGTACATAAGAATCACGCGGTCCGAATCACTCAGGAACCGTATCAGTACAAATCACACATATTGGAGGCGAGCATAGTTCACGTACCTATGGGTCACGCACATACCTACGCTCCCATAGCCAGCAGACTTATCGACTCACAAATAAGTCCTTCACATACCTATGTTCTTGAGGTACCAAATCTAAATATCCCCGAAGGCACACAAGATAAGATTGTCCTCTTCCTACAACCTCCCGTGATAGCAAGTAAGGTAGGTATGTCATATACATAATAAACAATCATATAGGTACACATTTCACTTATATAAATATAACAACAGTGAGGTATTCACACAACCATATAATAAAGATAGGTATTCGTCTCACCTATACAAATAATAAAAACGAGTATTCCTCTCACCTATACGTAATCCCCATAGGTATCCATTTAACCCATATATATGATAACATCAGGTCATACGCACAACCCATATAATAAATACCATACGTAGTATATTTATATCTCGAATATCCTACACATTTATCGATTATGACCAATCCTCAATATATTATTTTCGAGCTTTTCTCACCGCACAATGATAATACCAATAGCACCGATATATTTATTCATCTCATATTATATATATACTTTAACGACATCGTATATATAATCTATATCACTTCTCAATATGTTATGGCTATAATTTCCAAACTCTTATAGCGATAGCCAATAACCTCGAATGTTCTCATTCGTAATATTATGAGTATTCATACACTTGAAATACTAAATCTACAAGTATTCTCTTACTTAAAATATAACTCGCACCTTACTCACTTTTAAGGATTATAATATAAACCTGAATATACCAATTCGTAATAATAAAATAAGTATACCAACCAGTTAATTTAATTTCCATAGGTATCGCATCACCTATAATAATAATAATTGTCAATAAAGACATATCGGATAGTAGCTTGAACCTCTTTAGCCCATATATTAAATTCCATCCTACTTTCATTCTAGAATTTACTCAAATATACTTGGTCCATAGTTATTCTCTACGGATAACTATATAAACACACTTGCCGAAGACTTTTCTCGAATATTATCCGTCCTAAAGAATCATTTAAAAATATAGTCCGGATTTATTTCTACGAACCCAAGGTTTTTATTTTTTCTTAAGTAATTTAGAAGTCCAAAAAATTTATTTAGGAACCCCTAATATTTATCTCCAAACAATTCTAGCCTTTATTTTTCCAATTTTCGATTTGATTTCCGAGCTAACGATTTCAACCTCGGAACTGTTTCCCTAGAAAAATCATAACTAATTCAAAACAAATCAGAAAAATACGCGGTCAGTGCCCACGCAACCGTATCAAAAATATCTAGAACTTTCATGTTTTGACCAAGAGCTGAATCAATTCTCTTCCTGGCCGAATCGACCCCGCAAGCTGCTTTGTTACTATTTACTATCTTCTCCAAATTACAAATCTCCATTAATGCACTTCCAAGCCTTTTATCTTCTCTCCCATCATCATCCAACCTCAACCAACAATATATTCCCACATAAAAAGGGTTCTAATCTTCCTAAAACCCATATCCAACAATTCATTTCAATTAATTTCTACGTTTCCCAAATTTGATATTATCCGGAGTTTATTCCTTAATCTTCTGAAAACCCCGTTTTGATTCATGAAAACTCATCCCAAAAATCTTTATAGTTTTACACACCAACTTTAATATGATAAATAAACACAATAAATTAATAAAGCAAGTAAACACTTGCCTCGTGAATAAAATCCGACGACCCCGAGCCGAATCCCACGGAGCTTGGCCGGAAATCCCCCTTTTTTCCTTCCTGTCTTCTCTTCTTCCTTATTCTCTTCCTTATCTCTTATCTTTCTCTCTCTTAGGGCATATTTAGGGAAGAAATGAGGGCTCTCCTCTTATTAAACCCGAAATTGGGTGTATACCCAATTATAAATGACTTGTGTACTCAATTGCGAGTCCCTACTAGTCCAAAAATCCCCGGGACCTAAACACTACCCCCGGATACTCTATTTTGACTATCTAGACCATTCCGAACCCAACCGCGCACTCGAAATCTCCATCTGAGTCACTTAATTAAAATTCACTAATTAAACCCAACACGTTCAATACGCGTGTTTTCCCATTTAAAATATTTTCCTTTGTCGCTTTACCAAACTGCGACATGTAAATAAAAATAATTCACTCATATACTTAGTCCCGTAAGAAAATATAATCCTTGTAAATATTGATCCGTCACTCAAAAACTAATATTTACTATTTACTTTATAATTCTAAATTTATTTAATTACACTCGTAAAAATTACTATTCATAGTAATTCCCCAAATTACCAAATTACGCCCACCTTTGTAATTTAAATATCTTTAAAAAGTACGGGGTATTACATACCTCCCTCCTTACAAAGGAATTTCGTCCCCGAAATTAGGACAATGCCAGTACTAAAACTTAAGATTTTTAAAATCACAAAGTAGAAAGTTCCCCAAGTATGCTCATATATATATAGTCTCATAATCCCTATATATTTACACTAATCCTACACCCTTATGTTAAGACCACTTAGCGCAAAGCATTTATTATTAATACCATATCTACTAGTCTCACACAGTAGAACTATTCACAAATCCATGTATATATACACACATATAGTCACATCATCCCTATACATATACATACAAATCCTTCACCCCCGGGCTAAGACCCATTAGCGCACCTAACCATAATAATCCTGCACCCTCGAGTTAACACCCATTAGCGCACTTAATCAATAATGTTCTTGCACCCCCGGGTTATCACCCATTAGTGTACCTAACAATAACATCCTTGTACCTCCGGGTTATCACCCATTAGTACACTTAACAATAATATTCTTGTACCCCCAGGTTATCACCCATTAGTACACTTAACATTAATATTCTAGTACCCTCGGGTTATCACCCTTAGTACACTTAACAATAATATTCTTGTACCCGGGTTGGCACCCATTAGTACACTTAACAATAATATTCTTGTACCCCCGGGTTAGCACCCATTAGTACACTTAACAATAATATTCTTGTACCCCTGGGTTATCACCCATTAGTACACTTAACAATAGAGTTCCTGCACCCCCGAGTTATCACTCATTAGTGAGCTTAATAATAAGATTCTTACACCCCCCAGGTTATCACCCATTAGTGCTCTTAATAATAATATCCTTGCACCCCCGGGTCATCACCCATTAGTGCACGTAATAAAATTTTACACCCCCGGGTTATCACCCTTTAGTGTATAAAATAACATAACCTTGCACCCCCGGGTTATCACTCATTAGTGCACTTAACAAAAATATCAAATAATAGGCATACACACATCCTATTAAAATTTATAGGTATTCTCCCAACCTATTTGCATACTTACCATACGTATTTTATTCTCATTGTTACGTATTGTATAAATATTCAGATTACTATCTCTCTCATAATCTCCAAGGTACATTCTCTATACCGAATAATTAAAGTATTAATTCTCATATATTCTTCCGAAATTCGGTACTACATACACCCCTTCTTTCCTTGGAGTATGTTAACATTACAGTCATGCGCAAGCCACTCTTCAACACTCGTTCGAGTAAGACTCCGCTCTACTTTCTCACACGACATTCAATCCGTCATACAATTTTAACCTTGTTTATAGCTGCCCCTCAGGCATATATTCTACACATTCATTTTCACGTCCTTCTATCTCGGACATCTTTGGAACTAACTGACCAGGGTGCCCATACACACCCTATCATTCGTGCATATCTACACAACCATAATATAATCCATTCATATCACATGTGCCCATAAAAACATGGATATTCTCAATCACCCCACTAACTATGATATAATTTTCCTCGACATCATCTCACCCTTTAACCTGTGGTGAGAGGAAAAATTTCAGTGCTTTTTCAGGCACTACTAGCTTCACATGCCTTATTTGCATAGTATCTCTTAATTCGATGTGTTCTCTCCACACGTAAAACGAGTAACAACTACTGTGTTATCCCTTACCCTAGCATCCAACACATCTCTCAACTTTCGCGTCTCTAAAGGAGTGATATAATAATGCGCTCTTTCTATCACTAAGTACTGAGCGCTTAACAAAAATAACGAGCTCAATCTCTCCACTTGGTTGTAACCCGGTATACCCTGAATCATAACAATCTAGTCCCTACATAGCGTAATTAACTGTAACGAGACTTCTATGCTCTCCAAAGTCCCCAACAAAATGTATCATAAGTGTGAGCTCAACCCTCTTTCAGGTGAGCCAATTATCACATCTTGCCCTGGAATAACGAACACGGTAGCCTTGCACTAACGACCCACTACCGCTCTAACCATTACTAACCAATCTATATCCAGGAGAATATCATACTCGTATAACACATCACTAAAACGAGTAGTTCTAATATATTACCCACTAAGTCCATAGCCTCTCCCCTACTAATGAATTCAATGATAACCCCGCTACACAACGGTATAATATATACACATAATAATGTATCGATATATCCACTAAACTCGTCTCACATGTGAATCCAGCGTTAATCAAAATATCATGACTCGCTCGGTCACACAAAATATACCTCATTCGCCCAAGTATACAACTCATATTTCTACCTTGCCAATCTCCCTGGCTGCTCAAACGGTTCTCGGACATAACGCTTGTCTGAACCGAACCCCAAAATTATCTTAATCATTACCCTGCAAGGCACCATACTCATGTCCCTTTACTCGCTTTGGGAAAAATCAATGCGTGTGGTCTCACTCTCCACATAAATATTTCTCAATAAAATCGCTTATATTTGTGGCCCCGCTCGACCCCCGTTGTTACTTTAGCCCCGCTGGCCCCAGGGAACACACTACTAGCCTTACCAGCCCTGACTGAATTCACCGTCACTCTGCTAGAATTCAATTATTTGCCTCATTTAAATGGGTCCCCCACATGGGTTTCTCCCCGTGGTGTTTCACTAGCACCTTTACTTCCAGTCTTACACCCTGACTAATTTCTCAAATTCTTTTAGCTCCCTTCACGTAGAAGCATCAACTACTCAAACACAATAGGGGTGCCCTCTTCTACGATTATCGTCCCCAAAATTTATTTTATAACAATAACTGACCCCCGCCTCATGCTGCCCTCACAATGGCCTTCCTTAGTTGCCCTTCGTCGATCAGCACACGAATCTTGAATGAGCGCGCAAAAGATTTACTATAATCTTTCATAATAGCAGGACAACGAAATCTCGCAAGAGGAATCGACAATCCTAATCATAAGGCTCTATGTAAAATCAAAAGCAACACTGAAAGCATAGTACGTTCGCACAGATTCCTACAGGAAACTAGAACCTGATGCTCTGATACCACCTGTGACACCCCGCCTAATAAAATATCGGGCGATCACTCCTATATCAAAATAAAATAGGAGTCTCATATGGTTCATTCTCAACATCATTGTCGAAAACCAATTTAATTACTAATAACCTATTAGGCTGGCATCAAAATTTTAATTAACTAATCTTTTTAACCAAACCATTCAAATAAAACAATCACAACAGTTTATATGCAACAGCTAAAATAAAATAAAATAATCGAACACTCGGTATAAAATAATACAACCAAATCGAATGTCGCACTAAAAGGTGGTAAAAGAATAAATGAGTACAGTTGGGCCATTATCCCGAGTGTTTCTACAATACCTCCTATCTATATCTCAATGAGATAAGCGTCTACAATAAACCTGCTTGCATCCACAGCTCCTGTAGTAAATATCTGGCTCGAAGGAATCATCATCCTGGTGTCCCTGTGTCTGGACACCAATATATATATAGATATAGATATAGAAAGCGGGGAAAATAGAGAAACGGGTCAGAGCCCGAGTTTTAAAAATGTTTTAGCAAGTGCTTAAAATCCATATTTTAAAATATGATATTTTTCATATTTAAACTAGGATCGCACTCTCATGAGATACACCTCCCCCCCCCCCTCTTCTAAAAGTGCACAACTATCACATACCTTTTAAATATCCTAGTTAAGCAACCCTGCCTAACTAATGTATTTCACCCATTTCCAATATCCTCATAAATCCGAGTACTAACGACTAAACTTCTCCCCATTCGCAACATTACGTTACATTCGTGCATGGGGTGTCTCGCGGAGCGAAATCTAAATAAGGAACCCCCCCCCCCCCTCCCCGATACACTACTACGTGACAATGTTGATCGTCGGGATACATTAAGCCCTCAGTACATGCCACATCTTATACCATCCCGTATATATATATATATATATATAGTTCTCACTAGAACCTATAATTCATTTTCATATAAATCCGGATAGAAATCTAACGGGAGGAGAATATCACTTCATTCATTCTTTTCACTTTATACCAGTTTAGTTATATGATATCTCAGCTCATATATAAACAATATACTATACGCAACAAGTAAAATTATACCTATTGCAATCAAAAGTATAAAAATCAATCCACCAACCTATAATATAAGTAGCTTATTCATTCTCATCTACTAAGCAACAGTGCAACATCACAAGTATATATGTATTTTATTCTCAGTACATATATCCATATCTGGCACCCCTAGGCTAAGCTCTGGTACACGTATACTCTGCTATCAAATCCCAGTACATCACGTACATAAGGATCTCGCGTTCCTAATCACTCAGGAACTGTATCAGTACAAATCACACATATTGGAGGCGAACATAGTTCACGTACCTATGGGTCACACACATACATACGCTCCCATTGCCAGGAGACTTATCGACTCACAAATAAGTCCTTCACAGTCCTATGTTCTTGAGGTACCAAATCTAAATCCCCTCGAAGGCACACAAGATACGATTGTCCTCTTCCTACAACCTCCCGTGATAGCAAGTAAGGTAGGTATGTCATATACATAATAAACAATCATATAGGTACACATTTCACTTATATAAATATAACAACAGTGAGGTATTCACACAACCATATAATAAAGATAGGTATTCGTCTCACCTATACAAATAATAAAAACGAGTATTCCTCTCACCTATACGTAATCCCCATAGGTATCCATTTAACCCATATATATGATAACATCAGGTCATACGCACAACCCATATATTAAATCCCATACGTAGTATATTTATATCTCGAATATCCTACGTATTTATCGATTATGACCAATCCTCAATATATTATTTCCGAGATTTTCTCACCGCACGATGATAATACCAATAGCACCGATATATTTATTCGTCTCATATTATATATATACTTTAACCACATCGTATATATAATCTATATCACTTCTCAATATGTTATGGCTATAATTTTCAAACTCTTATAGCGATAGCCAATAACCTCGAATGTTCCCATTCGTAATATTATGAGTATTCATACACTTAAAATACTAAATCTACAAGTATTCTCTTACTTAAAATATAACTCGCACCTTACTCACTTTTAAGGATTATAATATAAACCCGAATATACCAATTCGTAATAATTAAATAAGTATACTAACTACTTAATTTAATTTTCATAGGTACCGCATCACCTATAATAATAATTGTCAATAAAGACATACCGGATAGTAGCTTGAACCTCTTTAGCCCATATATTAAATTCCATTCTACTTGCATTCTAGAATTTACTCAAATTTACTTGGCCCGTAGTTATTCTCTACGCATAACTATATAAACACACTTGCCGAAGACTTTTCTCGAATGTTATCCATCCTAAACAATCATTTAAAAATATAGTCCGGGTTTATTTCTACGAACCCAAGGTTTTTATTTTTCCTTAAGTAATTTAGAAGTCCTAAAACTTTATTTAGGAACCCCTAATATTTATCTCCAAACAATTCTAGCCTTTATTTTTTCAATTTTCGGTTTGATTTCCGAGCTAACGATTTCAACCTCAAAACTGTTTCCTTAGAAAAATCATAACTAATTCAACACAAATCAGAAAAATACGCGGTCGGCGCCCACGCGACCGTATCAAAAATATCTAGAACTTTCATGTTTTGACCAAGAGCTGAATCAATTCGCTTCCTGGCCAAATCGACCCCGCAAGCTGCTGCATTACTATTCACTATCTTCTCCAAATTACAAATCTCCATTAATGCACTTCCAAGCTTTTTATCTTCTCTCCCATCATCATCCAACCTCAACCAACAATATATACACACATAAAAAGGGTTCTAATCATCCTATAACCCATATCCAATAATTAATTTTAATTAATTTCTAAGTTTCTCAAATTTGATATTATCCGAAGTTTATTCGTTAATCTTCCGAAAAATCCGTTTTGATTCACGAAAACTCATCCCAAAAATCTTTTTAGTTTTACACACGTACTATAATATGAGAAATAAACACACTAAATTAATAAAGCAAGTAAACACTTTTCGTCGATAAAATCCGGTGACCCCGAGTCGAATCCCGCGGAGCTTGGCCGAAAATCCCCCTTTTTTCCTTCCTCTCTTCTCTTCTTCCTTCTTCTCTTACTTCTCTCTTCTCTTTATCTCTCTTAGGGCATATTTAGGGAAGAAATGGGGGCTCTCCTCTTATTAAACCAAAAATTGGGTGTATACCCAATTGTAAAATGACTTGTGTACTCAATTGCGAGTCCCTACTAGTCCGAAAATCCCAGGGACCTAAACACTACCCCCGGATACTCTAATTTGACTATCTCGCCATTCCAAACCCAACCGCGCACTCAAAATCTCCATCCGAGTCACTTAACTAAAATTCACTAATTAAACCCAACACGTTCAATACGCGTATTTTCCCATTTAAAATATTTTCCTTTGTAGCTTTACCAAACTGCGACACGTAAATAAAAATAATTCATTCATATACTTAGTCCCGTAAGAAAATATAATCCTTGTAAATATTAATCCGTCACTCGAAAACTAATATTTACTATTCACTTTACAATTCTAAATTTATTTAATTACACTCATAAAAATTACTATTCACAGTAATTCCTCAAATTACCAAATTATGCCCACCTTTGTAATTTAAATATCTTTAAAAAGTACGGGGTATTACAGAGAGATAGGCATGAATATATATATATATATATATATATATATATATATATATATATATATATATATATATATATATATACGGGTATAGAGACAGAATATATATGATATTATTGTAAATATATATGTGTGTGTATGATATATTTGTGTGGAACATACCCCTCTAGTGCTATCATGGGAAGTTGCGTGATGTGGTTGAATCTCCTAGCTAGTGAATGTAGGGAGAGTATAGTCCCCAAGTCATAGGGTCCAGTTATTTCAACAGTGTGGATTTTTATCATGGGTGAGATGTCTTGGGTATGATTCTCTCACTTTCAGGTGAGGAACTATGACCGCTTCCCATACGTTTGAATTATGTTTTATCAGGTCGGTGTGAGATACCCAAGATGATGTGTGTATTCCCTAGAAGATGATAGCATTCTAGAGACTGCATCCATTGAGTTATAGCTCTAAGGGATGGTTATTATAATTATATATATGTGATATATAAGTATGGATATACATGATGTGTATATATATATATATATATATATATAAATAAAGAATAAAGTGAGAAATAAATTGTGGCATCTGGGAGAATTAAATTCGAAATAAAATGTGAGATACGCATATGAAGATGAGAATGTTATATACGAAACTAATAACACTAAAATGTAAATAGTGTGTTATAACTAGTGAAAGTTATTCATAATGAACGGGTAAATTATAGGTGAGAAATTATAATGCATAAGCTCGGGGAAAAGTTTAGAATATTAAATATGTGGGGCATGAGATAGCGTATGAATGTTTAGAAGTTTGGTGAGGTGCTAATTAAGCGGGGTAGCGTAACTAGGGTGTTTAAAATACATGCGTTAGGTGTGCACTGTTAGATGAAAGGTGATGGTATCTCATGTGAGTGCGACACCAATTTAAATATGGAGAATATCATATTTTAAATATTAAAGTATTTTAAATACTTTCTAAATATTTTCAAAACGTTTTGGGCTCTGACCGGCTCGCAAATATTTTTTTTAAAACCTTTTAGGTGTCCAAACACATGGATGCATAGATGATATTATTCCTTCAACTCAGACAATGCTGCATCAGCTATGGATGCTAGCAGGGATTTGTTTAGACAATTCTATCCTTGTGATCTAGATAGGAGGTATGGTGAGTTATATTCGGGCATGTTGCCTAACTGTTGTCATTTATTTTACTTTATTTTAATTATCGCATTTTCGTTTGTGCCTATTCGATATGGTTATATATATGTTTTACCGAGAGTTATCGGTTATTGTTTGTTTGATTTAATTAATGTTTATATTAATTGTGTGGATGGCTTATTGTGTGTTTAAGTTAACAAGATTAGAAAGTTTAAAATTTGACATCGGGCCTAATAGGTTATTAGTAATTAATTTGGTTTCGACAGTGATGCTGAGAATGATCCATCATGAGAATCTTGTATTATTTTGATAAAGGATTGCTCAATCGAGATTAAAATAGGTGGGGTGTCACATGTGAGTTCAATCATCTCAACCTAATTAACTTAGCTTCAAAGCATATTAATTGGCATAAATGTAATTAACACAATAAAGAAATCACGAAAGTAATTGACAAAGCTTGAAAACTAATTAACAAAGCAAGAAAACAAAGAAACAAAGCTTATATGTGGAAAAGATGATGAACAGTAATACTTACATACAAAAGATGGAAGTTAGCCCTAAGAGGGAGAAAAGGAAGAGCTCCCAAATCAAACCCTAACTAAACTATATTTATAGATTATTTACAAATAAAAATTCATTTACTATGTATAGTAAGTGAAATAAAAGAAAAGGGAAAAAAAATTAAACCAGTCGAATTGCAAAATATCCGAGACAATCGGTCAATCAAATGATTAATTAATCGATGATCCTAAAAAATGCATACTAGGCTCAAGCTAAAGAAAAATTTGTTTGGTAGATCGATCGATGATTTATTTTCTGGGTCAATTTTTCTTTATCAAAAGGAGAAAAGTTGCATTACTGAATTGACTCTAAATTCATCATCAAGATTTAGAATGACATGTTATTTGTGGCTACGCGAAGCTAACTCAACGAACTAAGCTCTCATTGGGATTTTTCACCTAGGGCATGAAGTATGAAATGACAATATTACCCATGAAATTGCATCCTATGATGAAATTTCTTAAAATACAACTAATTGATCCGTTGAGCATTCCAATACCTGCAAAAGTTCGAATAAACCTTGAGCTAGAATGTATAAGAATAAATGAGAATATCAAGGTTAACTAATAAATAAGAATAAAAGTAAAAATTAACAAACACAATTGCGCTAGAATGCATAAGAATAAAGGGTGTCAATGTACAATATTTGTGACTTATTGCACACCCAAACTTAGACATTGCTTTTCCCTAGTGATGAAATAAAATAACAACAGTCCAATAGAGAGTGATATATAAAGTAGATAATCATAAAAGATAGTTTTTCCACTTTCACTGGCGAACGATTGCATTTAGCATATGCAATAAGTCATTAAACCCCTAGGTTACCCTAGTGGACGAGTTTTGTCTCGTGAGTGTTTTCAGGGATGAAATCCAAAAACATTAGGTTTCCTAAAAAAGATGCCCAAACAACAATACAATTCATGCTCGGCAATAATGAAAAGGATTTCAAACTTTTATTAGAATAGTGAATGAATTTACTCAAAAGTTCGTAGTTATTAATATTATATTAACTTCAATCACAATTGAAATCTTAAGAATGGAAGGAAAAGAGAGCACATGAAAATAGTTTGATTTGGAGTTTTTTTATAAACTGAATAAGTGTTAAAGCGTTCATGGTATCAACTATCACCGGTGTTTACACTCAACAAAGAAAATCACTATGAATAGGGTGCAACACACACGGGATAAAGGGACATAAAGAGTAACTGTAAATGGAAACTAGGTAGCGCACATGTCATCAATGAAAAACACTATATATAAAATTAAAAATATGTAATGTGAATGAATGATATCGTCCATTAAGGGAGACAAAACACATTTTCACAGTTTATCACAACTATTATGAAAATCGAACCACATTCACCTTAGGACGAAATAGGACTTTAAAGGGTTATAATGTTGGCTATGTGAGGTGTATGAAATGAAGGGGGTATGTATGGGATGAGTCTTTGGCGAGAAACACTTGGGATAATGAAAAACTGTGAGTAATTAAAAATTTGGAATAGAAGTTCATAAAAAGAAATGGACATAGCGCAAGAGAGTGACAAATATTATTTAATACTATGTACATCAAGGAATACTTTCTCTTTCTCTTTCTTTTCTTTTTTTTTTCTCATCTTTTCTTTTGTTCTTATTGTTTTTCTTTCGTTTTTCACTTTTTCTTCTCCTTTCTTTTTCACTCTCGCATAATCAATTGCAACCGCATAACAAGAGCATCATTAAATCCCAATCACAATTCTAAACAAAGTTATAAAAGGTGTATATATGGTTTAAAAACTCCAATGTGGAGTTGGATATGGAATTGACTAGGGGAAAGATATAAAGTAAGGTTATGGTCAATATAGGTGTATAACAAAGATAGCATATGATCCTTTCTTAAAGTTTACTCAATTCTCGAGTAAAAAATACTTTGAAAATCATGCTCAAATAACGTATTTCAAAATGAACTCAATTAATGAGCAATCAATGGAATAATAGTAAGATTACCAATGAATTTAACATTTTCAAGAAGGAAATAGTAATGTATAGACACGCACAAATGAATAAAAACATAAAGAAATGCAACAAAATACTACTGAGTTATAAAGGCCTTAAATCAAATCATTTAAATAATAAAAGTGCATGTGCTCATAGGTTTAAAGTTTAATTCATGAAGTTTTTCATAATACCAATGATTTGAGGAGTAAAGTCTTATAACTTGTAAAATAGAGAACATATATCATTGAATTATATATTGGATCGGGCATTTATTTGAATTTTATCATCGAAAATAAAGGCAAAATACTTAACAAAGGAGAAAAAAGAAAGATGGGATTTCAACAAAAAAGCATATTTGGTAAGAAAATGTAATGAAATCAATGAAACTAAGTAATATATGGGAAGCATATCCCACCCCGACTTACACCTTCTATATTCCTTAATGTGAATCAAGAACCAAGTTAAAGAGAGGAAAATAGTGGTATTACCCAAAATGGAGCAATCTCCAGATAGAAAAAGTCTATTGATTATACAAAACATGTTAGAATTAATCATAATAAAAGAAGAAGAACAAAACTTTAATTAATTACACTAGAGAATAAGTAAAAAGAAAAAGAAAACAAACTACTATGTACAACCTATAATTTTAACTTCTAACTAACTATACACTGGAAATTGTAATTTTTAGGGTCTGCCTAAAAAACGATTTGACTCTAAGGGATAACTGGTGTACCCTAATTTGAGTTCATGCCTTATGGAAAATAAGAATTTTGTTTGAACAACGGAAGGCATGGTTTGGGCACAGAAAATAAACCATCATAAATTAAAGATTTTTGAGGGATCAATGGGGGGGTTTGGATTGAACGGGTGACAAATACAATTAAAACCCAACAAAAATTGAATTTCCTCCTAATGAATTTTCAAATGTAATGGGAGGTGGAGATGATGGAGGCAAGATTGTCTTCAGGGAAATCAACTCAAGTAAGTAATCCTCATCGATGAAAGGGTTTAAATTTTTTACCCGACTCATGGGATACTTGTAACAGTTCAATAATGAAGAATGAAAATGGAGAAGAAATAAATTCAACCTCAAGGGATGACTCATAAATTCTCAAGGATTAATTTTTGAAAGAAATATGATCATTATCAATGAAATTTTGCTTCTTTGTTTACTAAAGAAGAAATCATTTCATTGAAAATGGATACTATATCTATTTCTTCCTCATTTTCATTCTCTATTACGCCTTGGGCCAAAAGAAGAATGATTTGATCCAAATTAGGCATCGATTACTCATTTAGTTTAAAACATTCCTTAACTTCAAAAATCCCAGAAGAAAAACCAATGCTGGATTCGAATAATTCATCCAACTTTTATTCTCAACAATGATTTTCTTTTCGATAACATTTTTCATGCCTTTTATTCTAAAGAATGCAAATACCCTCATGCAAAGTCATAGGCGAAGGCGTGGATTCTTTAAAATGAAAAGTTTGATAACTACCCTCAGAACCACTATCAAAATTATCATTATAATAATTTTGAAAGTTTTTTAATAACTTTCAACATTCTAATTATGTTGACTTTGTGGCCCTCTATCGAAAAAATTATTCTCAAAATTCCTATAACTTTTGTAATACTCGCCCAAAGTTCTTTTGAAATTTTCATTCTTCTCGTTATGCAAGTATTCACCCAAAAGCATTACATTTAAGGAGGTTTTTAGAATTATCGTTACAATTATTGAAAACATTAAAATAAGAGATGCTTACCCTAATAATCTCAAGATTCTAGATTTCACGAAGTGATGTGCGATCGATAGATTCAAGAATTTCTTGGTGCTCAAATGTAGAAGTCATAAAAAATAAATTAAAACAACAGATTTAAACACAAAAAAAATCAAAATAATAAATCAATCACAATCTAAATAAAAACAATCCATGGCAAGGGCGCCATTTGATTGAGCGTGATACCAATCATCCGTGTTACTTATGCTTGTCATTATTTTTGGCTCCCACCGCAATACAAAAACCTAACCTTTAACTACAATCTTATGTAAGTATAACAGTTAGTACAAGTATCAAATCTACATGGAATGAGTACTAAATGTTAATTGATTTAGTATTTTTGAATAAAATTGTACATAATAATTGTTTTAATTTTAAATTACAAATTAAGCATGAATTTAAAGTAGATTAACAAATAAGAATAAAAACTATAGATTGAGAATAATATCCCTCACCTCGGGTTAATTAATATAAATGGTTACATGGGAACAAAAGCATTGTAATATTAAATCTCATTTCGTCAATTAATTAACCTAGAGTTGTCACCCCCTAAATTCTTATAGAAGCCAACTATGATTTTGGCATCAACAAAAATTCCAAAGATTACACACGTAAGGTTATCAATATGGCACATACATTATATACCCCATTAAATCTCCTGGGTGTAAAATCAATAATAGTTTAATTCATTAAAATTAGTCTAATCCATCACCAAATCAAAGCAATCAACTAATCCAAGGTGCTCTCAACCTAATTAACTCAGCTGAAAGGCATATTATATGGCATACAGGTAAAAGAAAGCAATTAAAAAAATAAAGAAACTAATTTCAAAATCATGGAAAATAATTAACAATGCGAGAAAATAAATAAACAAAGCTTATATATGGAAAAGATGATGGATAGTAATGCTTACATATAAAAGATGGAAGGAAACCACAAGAGAAAGAAAAGGAAGAGATACCAAAACAAACCCTAACTAAACTATATTTATGGATTATATACAAATTAAAATCCACTTACTATTTGTAGTAAGTGGAATAAAAGAAAAAGGAAAAGAAATTAAACTATATTGCCAAATATCTGAGATCGATTGATCAATACATCGATCGATCGACAATCCTGAAAAATGCATACAGGTCTTGAGTTAAGGTAAATTTTATCTAATCGATCGATTGATCGATGATTTTGATATATCAATTGATGCTCTATTTTTTGAGACAATTTTGCTTCATCAAAAAGAAAAAAGTTACATTACGAAATCGACAATAACTTCATTATTCAGACTCAAAATGGCGTGTCATTTACGCCCACGTGAAGCTAACTCGACGAACTATGCTTCCATGTGAATCCGCTAATTGGTACATGAAATATACAATGACAATATTTCCCCTTAAGTTGCATCCTACGATGATCTTTCCCGAAATGTATCCAATTACTTCGTTAAGAGTTTTAATACTTACAAAAGGTCAAATAAACCTTGCACGGCAAGTCGAATGCCAAGGATAATCAATATATGAGCATAAAAATAGGAATTGACAAACATTATTACACTAGAATGCATAAGAATATAGGGCTCTAATATACAATATTCATGACTTATAAATTGTTCTATTATTTTAATCATCTCAAATTATCTTTCAAAATATATTAATCTCTAATGTAATAGGTTATAATGTTATCAAGTCATAAATCAATATATACATCTCTAGTATATTATTACCACAACATTATCGATTTAAAAATATATGATTATACATCGCTAGTATAAATTATAAACCGGTAACACCATCTCAATTACTAAAACACCGAATCACATAATCTATAATATCTATGAGGGTACATAAGTCACATCATATCTCATGGTTTACATTCATTCTCGTAAATAAAAGTTTGAAGGCCTATTTATATTGCCTTTGGGGATCACTCATTCGTACTAGGTATAGTTATAGGTTGCCTCAAAACTATTACACCAATGCCTCAATAGGGGATAATTACTACGCATTCCCGTCATATCGCACGACCTCCATACCATGGCTATACGATACATTTCCTCTGTACTGTCCTCACTCGCGGACACGAGTATGTTAGATGTAAGATTGGGGTAAGAGGACTAAGCTAAAGCCAATTTCATCACTGAGGTACCAGTACGGTCAATGTTGTACGTACCCTATAAAAATACCTCCTAGTAAGTCACCCACAAGCAGACACACTACCCTGGTTAGGGCTGGCAATTTTTGACACGATAACCCATTTATGGTAATAACCTGAAATGACCCGAATATGACACGATTAGCTTGTATAGATTTAAAATTACCCAAAAATTATACTCAAATATAAATAAACGCGACTCGAAAATGACACGACTAACCCGAATTGTCACCCCTAACCCTTGTATGATTGCACATAAAATAAATAAACAAGTATGACCCTACGCAATCGGTCCAAATTAACAAGTACAAATCCTACTCAACCGGGCTATCATACCTATACTAATATGTAATACAATAACCTGGTGAGTGTGACTTAACCATAATTAATCCCACAAAATGCACTAATTGTTGCATTAATATCATACAAATATCAGAGCGTAAAATTTAAACTATTAACAAAACTAACCTAAGAAGTCTACCAGCATATTAACCTCAAGATATGTACTTATGTATCATTAGTAAATGTATATAAAAAAGTATAATTAAAATCCAAAAATGAGACTCTAAAGTTTTCATCATCTTTACTTTTCCTTCCTTACATGACACTGGCCATGGACATAAATAACCAGAAATATAAAACATAAACTATATTAGGCAATTGCCTAGTGAATGTACTCACCCACATACAGTTCATTATCAGTTATGCATGATTTAAAAATATTTAAATATTAATACAAAATATCATTCCATTTCTCAGCCTTAAAGACCTTTCATAAAGCCCATTATGGAGTTTTATATTCCACATTCTCTAACTTAAGTCCCAAAATCACATAGTTCAGTTGGCCCACGATGAGGACCTATATCACATAGATCCACGACCTTAAAGCCTGAATCCCCTAGCTTAACCCCCGGTGAGGTCTCCCGTTAGAAAATTTACCAGCAATCGCATTCACGTACTAATATGCAATTCAAACACATGTGTACACTCACCTCGGTATTTTTGAATAATACTCCTTGTCTTATCAGTCTCCTTCCTCCTTGTCCTTATCTTTCCCCTTTCCTGTCAGTCAACTTAATGTTGATATTAGAGAATAAAAATGAATTTGAATTCTAAAACTTATAATTCATTCTATATATACATTTAAATCCATTCATAAAGTTCAAACATACTTACATAGACTTATATCATATAATGCATATACTTATATCGTATTCCATATTAATTTAATAGTATAACCACATTAACAGCTCTAAACTAAACATAGAAATTAAAATTTGATACTATGATCTAGTTCTAAGTTTTACTCTAACTATATCCTCATCCTTACCATTCTTCTTTCATACTAATTATAATATCAATTTATAAGTCAAAACATACTAAAAATGTTAATTATTCACTAAAAGTTCATACGAAGATTGGGTGACATAATAATTTGAGAGAGTCGTTTTCTTTTAGGAGAAATGGAACATATACCGAAAATTGAAAGTAAGCTAAAACCATACTAAAGTAAACTTATCAAAATTTATAGCCATAGTTCATGATTTAAAAATACTACTTTGATGAAGGGGTGATAAATATCGTTTCATAAGATATCCATTATTCCCCCAAATTGCAATACTAAGTTTTAGGACATTTCAAAAATAAAATTTTATAAATCAATAAAGAATTGAGTGTGATACCTTATGACACTGAAACGATATGAGAGTCTACTTTCTAAATCAATTGATGGTGCATGATTTATAATTCCTAAGAGTCCGAAGTGCTTATTTTCGTAGAGGGTCGCAAAGTTGTCCTATTTTAGACAACACCTTTGTTCTGAATTCAAGCATGCACCTATACCAAAATTCAATGAATTAAGGTCTTATCTTTGAATAAAACATATATTAGTGAGATATTTTATAACCTAACCTAAATTTCCACAATCGTATATACGATATAGAATATTACAATTTAAAAGATATTGGCATTTTAGTATAGTAAGGTTGGACTATCCCGAAAACAGTCCATGTGTTTTTGGCCAAATTAGCAGCTAAATATGAACCCGCTGATATATAATTAAGTATGGTGTCATATGCGTCTCAATGTCTATGAATAAGGTTTCTAAAACATCAAACAATTTGAAATTTCACAGCATTTTACGGCCATTTCGTAAAGTGGTGCAAAGTTGCATCTCCACTTCGAAAATCAGATTTTCTTCGCCAATGCATTTAATTAACCACTCAAACATGTATGTAATTGTACCAAAATTTTCATATCACAATTATAAATCATTAGTAATAATTCTAATTTCAAACAATACAATTTGATGCATTCAAAAGGCATGTTGGTGACTACACCCAGTAATACACCAAGAAGACACACAATTAAGCTCAAATAAGAATTCTTTATTCTAAGCCATTTCTTGTTAATTAACCATAATTATTTCACATAAACAAAGTTTCTGGTATAAAAACAAAATTACAATTGCATCTAGGTTAAAAATATTGAAGAATTCTACTCAAAACGCATTGCTATACACACCATCACACACAAAGCATATAGACATACACATAGGTTAAATTTTCATATAACGAATTCATGGTTTTACTTCAAATTCACATATAGATATGAGATGATGAATATGATAAGTATATAAACTAACCAAATATATTTTCACAATTTTTACAAGTTTCAAGCAATTCTTCACTTTCTCTCTCCTATGGATTTTCTTCTTAAGCTCCCAAGATTGTAAATTTTTTTGGCTAAGTATGAGAATAAAATGAGATTTCTCTTCCAGAGAATATTTACCAACAAATGTCCATTGCTCACATGTACTATATATATTCCTTTAAGGATACAGTCTAAAATAATACTATTATTTTAGGAAAATTACATATAAGCAATTTAAGTTATATAACAAATCACATAAGCATGTGAATTAGTCGAAAATCATTCCAAGTACTGTAGTTATTTAACTTAACACAAATTCAATTACTTAAAACACGTTACCTCGGGACGAGATGTTATACTCTCTCCCCCATATATAAATTCATCGCCTAAATTATAAATACTTATCGAATAAAATACCCAAACAAACATAATAATCAAATTTAAATCGTTGTTGTTGTATCACAAAGATGGAATGTATTGTGGACCAATGGTACTGTGACATTTTTCATCAGAAGATGCTCAGCTCATTGAACGTGGTCGGTTCTTCATTTCCTTGGTCAGCTTAGTATTACTCTTGGTCGGCTAGGTAAACGACCACAATAAATTGATGTTATTAGATTGAATCACCAAGCACACGTGTGGGTCATACACGAGAATTTGTACAGATCTGATTACACACACGTGGTTTAGTCCCTCTAGTTAATTGTAATTAAATCTTCATTAAATACCCTTAGAATGTAAAAGGGTGCAAGTGCCTGACCTATAAAAGAACTCCACCCATTTACCTACTCTCTCTCCCCCTATAAGTAGCACACATTTTTGCCTGAAGGATGACAGAAGATCAATATGTGGACAAAGATAACTTTGACAGCTTGTACCAATTTTTACTAATGATTGAATAACAAACTTCTGTATAACAACTGTGGACATAGGAACCATATTGGCCTAACCACGTTAATCCCCTGTCTCAATCTTAATTTCTCACCTCCCTATTTAATCTAGCCCGTTGATCTCTTTATTTGTTATATGTTATCCTTGGTGTATATCAAGCTAAGACTCATAAATCCACATACCAATTTTAGACGATAATAGACTAGTGTCATCTGTGAAAATTCATTAAATCAAAGGATCCTTTGCACAGAGATTTTTTAAAACGGTCTCCATTCACCCCGTCAATTTTGGGTTATCCCAAACCTACAAAGTTCAAATCGTAGGTGGTGACCGAAAGTATGATGGCCAGACTGACCTAGTGTTACACATAAAACAGTACCAGACTCTCGTAGATATTTATTTTATTCCAAATGAGATGCGTTACCGAGCATTCTCCAATGGAAACACGGGATCCGTGTAAATCTTATACAATAGATTATCGCGAGGATAGATTTCAAGCTTTCAATAGCTGGACGATATCTTCCTTAGTAATTTCTTCTTTGGAATAATACCCGAAAAGAGGGTGGTTCATTTGTTTAATGTTCAACATAAGGTCAACGAGATAACTCAATAGTTCATCACCCGCTTCAATAGTGAGAATCTAAATATAATCGATTATGATAAAAAGACAACCATCACAACCCTAATGAGTGGTATGCTGTTAACAAAGTTATATTAGGTGTTGGTTAAGGAGACACCCGGGATGATGACTGTGTTATTAGTCAAGGCTGGAAAAATTATGAATGACAAAAAAGATATGGCTGCCAAATAGGTTAATATCTCTAAAGCTAACACCAGCAAAAGATCGAAGAAGAATGAGCATAAAGATAAAAAAAAAAGTTGACAAACCAAAGAGATACGACGAGTATACTCCTCTGATGGTTGGTCCCCATCATATCCTAGAGGAAATTTGTGGAAGCAAAGATAAAAAAATGGCTCAATAAATTAAAATCCCTAACGAACAGAAGAGACAGGGTCAAATATTATGAGTTCCATAAGGATCATGACCATAGCATTGACAATTATTTGGCCTTAAAGAATGTGATTATTGATACAAAAATTAGTCAGCTGATATGGACCAATTATACAAAGACATGTGTCAACCTACGTGGCAAATACATACTTTCACCGAGCTACTCACGAGTCCCGAACTACTCAAAAGTCCCGAATAATTTAAGAGTTTCGAGCTACTCAGGCGTACCGAGCTACTCAAACGTACCGAGCAACTTAGGCGGTCCAAGCTACTTAGCATGCAGAGCATCTAACCAAGAAAACCAAAAGGAAACTACTCATTCAATGAACGTCAGATTTAATGCGCATTACTATTGTACACATGTATATGTCTACTAGAAGACAGCACATTACCTTTTCATATGTACAGCCTCAAGGCTATAAATACATTATAACCCAGTCATAAAAGGGAACTTTTGGATCTCTTGAAAAATCCATTATCGATATTCAAGGCAGACAATCGGCAATACAACAACAGTGGACGTAGGCCATTTTAATAGCCGAACCACTTTAAAAATTCATTGTATTATTTATTTATTCATTGTTATCTGTGATTAATTAATTATATTGCATCTAGTTTTTTACGTCAACAGATTGACGCTATCTATAGGAACGACTATACTTAGCATTTTTCACCAAAAACTCATCATCTATGACTAAAAAACCAGAATCCAGTAATCGGAATAATATTGGGGTCCCTCCAAACCCTCCTACTCCACCAAATATGCAAGATCTGGTTGGCATAATGGCCAACTTAGCCCAAGGGCAAACGTCCATGCAAGAAACCATGCATCAACTTATACAAACTGTTCGAGATGGAGTGATTGCCCAATCAAGACAACGAAGCATTCAGAGAAATACCCATCTTCCATCTTTAAGAACTAGACGAACTTTATTCCCAGAGCTTTCTCAATATAGGTGTACTGTCTCGTATCTTACTGAGAGATCTAATGATCCTTCGTATCAACCTGGCCGGACTTCTTCAGTATGAGTCACGGATTCTCAACAGAATGTCACTCCGACTCCAGAACGAGCTAGTGCTCTGGAAAGGTTGAGTATAGTCTCTCCTTTTGATCAATTGGTCCCTAGGAGGAATAGAAACCCTCCTAGGATTGCGTCGAGGAACTCTCAATGACCATTCGATCTAAGGGAAGGTTCTGCCCAATCACGCCCGATCGCCCGTAATGAAAGGTCCCAAGAGGAAAGCTCAGCACGATCAATTGCGTGGACAAATAGGTCCGAGGCGGGAAATATTGCATGGAAAGGTTCTATTCAAAGGTTGGAATACATGTTAGGGGAAATGGATAAGGCCAAGAATCCTCTACAGAGAACTTTTATCCAAGACACACCCTTTGTACAGATAATTGTGGATTTTCCCACACCATCAAAATTCAAAGCACCTATAGTAACACCTAAATATGATGGAAAAATTAATCATGTCCACCATATAGAGCAATACCAAGCTACTGCTCATATCTATGCTGTTCCAGATGAGATGAGATGCAGGGAATTTTCAGGAACTCTCACCAGGTCAGCCCAGATATGGTACAACAACCTTCCTCGAGGGAAGATTACGACTTTCCATCAACTGGCAGAGATTTTCATAGGGAATTTCTGCTTTGGAGCGAAGCCAGTTAAAAGAGTAGCACACTTACTGAGCGTTAGACAAAAAACAGAAGAAAGCACCAGGGATTATATTACTCGTTTCAATAACGAGAAACTTGAGGTGATCGATTATGAGGAGAGGATAGCAATTACTGCTTTGATGAGTGGATCGTTACCGAAAAAGTTATATTATACTTTGGCTAAGGATCCACCCATGACCATGGCAGAATTGATGGCGAAGGCAGCCAAGATCATGAACGCCGAGGAAGACATGGCTGCGAAGAAGAATACAAACACTAAGGAGACCAAGGTTGAAAGTAGTAAAACTGAGAAGAATGATCAGAAGAATAATGGTGGTAGTAAGCAGTCAAAAGGCAAACAAACGCTGGAGCAGATGAGGAAGTATGGCAATTATACTCCCTTGAAGGTAGATATAAATCACATTCTGGTGGAGATAAAAAAACAACGAGGAGCTAACCTAGCCAGAGAAAATGAAGGCAGATCCTGACAAAAGGGACAAGTCCAAATATTATGAATTCCACAAAGACCATGACCACACTACAAAACGTTGCATAGCTCTTCAGAATGAAATCGAAGCACTCATCATGTGAGGAAAATTAACTAAGTACGTTGATTGCCAAAATGGTGGAAAGACCAGCGATAGAGGAAGGAAAAGATTTAAATCTCCTTACCGAGTAAAAGATAACAAGAAGAGAGATCCAGAAGATGATCCTGATCTCCCCAAAAGGCCAAGGCAGCCCGAGCGCGAGGTATTTTCAATCTATTTTGGCTCATTTAAATGTAATGTCATTACAAGTGGAGATGCAGGAGGTGGAGATCTTACTGCGGAGAGAAAAGCTTACCTCAATGAGGCTCAAGCTTGCTCTTACAGATAACGCATAAATTTAGCTGAAGACGATCGCCCGAGGAAGGTGAATAGGGATAAACTGATCATCGACTTTTCTAAAAATGACTTAGCAGGTGTACTATATCCTCATGATGACCCCTTGGTGATCAAGATGAGAATGAAGGATGTGGTGATTTCATGGGTATTGGTGGATAATGGTAGCTCGACAGATATCATGTTCTACCCATGCTTCGATAGCTTGAAGCTGAAGTTAGCCCAATTGGAGCCATATCATAGACCCCTTCTCGATTTCACTGGTGAAAAGGTTTTTCCACTTGGGACGATCAAGTTGGACATGTTTATTAGTACGTGTCCTGCATATCAAATAGAAAGAGTACGCTTTTTTGTAATGGATAAAAATGCCCAATCAGCCTACAGCATTATCATGGGGAGAGTAGGTCTGAAGAAATTTGAGGCAGTGCCATCTACGGTACATCAATATTTAAACTTCCCAACCAATTTTAGAGTGGGAGTTGTGAAAGGCGACTAGAAAGTGGCTCGGGAATGCTACTATTCATCTGCCGAACAGGAAGAACTGGAAGAAGCTAGGAAGAAAACTACTACGTATCAAGTGGATGAAACAGAAGATGCAGAGATTAAAACCTTGGACCCTAGAGATGAATCTCAGCTCGTGAAGGGTCAGGCTATGGAAGCTACGGAGGTTATCATTCTAGACGACGAACGCCCAGAATGAACAACTCAAATTGGTGCGTCATTGGACTTATCAATAAAGCAGGAACTGGTGGCATTTTTAAGGCGCAGAAATCTGACTTTTACATGGAGTCATAAAGACATGCCGGGGATAGACCCGACTTTCCTATGCCACAACCTTAATGTTAATAAGGAGGTCAAGCCAGTGAAGCAGCGAAGAAGAGTATTCAACCCAGAGATGAACCAAGCCATACAGGAAGAAGTAGAGAAACTACAAAAAGCCTCTTTTATTGAGGACGTCAAATATCCTGGTTGGCTAGCAAATATTGTGATAGTAAAGAAGAAAAAAATAAGTGGAGGATGTGTGTGGACTTCACTGACCTTAATAAATCCTACCCAAAGGATCATTTTCCTTTACCCCAAATTGACCAGCTGGTGGATGCTACATCGGGGCATAAATTTTTGAGCTTCATGGATGATTATTCTGGTTACAACCAGATTAAGATGAAACCAGAAGACAGCGAAAGTACTTCTTTTATTACCCCAAGGGGAACTTATTGCTATAATCTTATGCCTTTCGGACTTAAAAATACAGGTGAAACATGCTAGCGACTGATGAATAAAGTGTTCGCAGATCAAATCGATCATAACATGGAGGTTTAGGTTGACGATATGCTGACAAAGAGCAAGAAAGCTGCTGATCATTTAGTTGACCTGGGCCAGACTTTTGATCGGCTAGATAAATATCAAATGCAGTTAAATTCAACCAAATGCATATTTGGAGTACGAGAAGGCATGTTTCTCGAGTATATTGTTAATTAATGAGGCATCGAGGCAAACCCTGAAAAGATCAACGCCCTACTGGAGCTACGATCTCCAGCTACGAAGAAGGAGGTGCAAAGTCTCACAGGGCGAGTTGCAGCACTCAATAGATTTTTGTCACGAGCAACAGACAGGTGCCTCCCATTCTTCAAAACATTTCGAATAACTTTTGAGTAGAATGATGAATGCGAGGAGGCTTTTCAAGAATTGAAGAAATATCTGAGGACCCCTCCACTGTTATCTATACCAGTGATGGGAGAAAGACTATACTTGTATCTGGTAGATTTAGAGAACGCAGTTAGCTCGGTGCTGATAAGAGTGGAGGACGGAGTGCAAAAATTGGTCTATTACACCAGCAAGGCCTTTCGAGGAGCATAAATCAGATATCCAAGGTTGGAGAAGTTGGCACTAGCACTGATCGAAGCAAGCAGAAGGATGAGGCCATACTTCCAAGCCCATATTATAGTAGTGTATACTGACATGCCATTAAAACAGGCTTTGTACAAACCAGAAAAATTAGGAAGATTGATGTATTGGGCGGTAGAACTTTGTGAATATGACATAATTTATGAGCCTAGGTCGTCACTTAAGGGGCAGGCAGTAACGGACTTTATTGCGGAGTTTACTTACTCTGACACATCCGAAAAGTAGGAGTTTGATGCAGACCAACCCGTGGATGTTACAGGGTCATCTAGGATAACCCCCGATAAACTTCCATTAATAGATCGGCAGGAGGAGATAGATAACGATCAACGGGAACTGTCGGGTAATTTCCCAAAGATAGAAGAAGATAAAAGGATGGATCAAATACTCCACTGAGGAACTCTGTCTGACCAAGAGTTTGATAATAATATACCTGTGTGGAATTTCTACGTGGATGGCTCTTCGTGTGCCACGGGTAGTGGAGCATGAATAATCTTAAACAGTCCTGATGGAGTTGATATTGAGTATGCTCTACGTTTTCAATTTAAGGCTTCCAATAATGAAGTTGAATATGAAGCTACGATCGTGGGTCTTAGTTTGGCCAAAATCATAAATACAGAGCAGGTTATTGTATTCAGTGATTCACAATTAATCATAAATTAATTTCTTGGGTTGTACGCAGCGAAGGGAGAATTAATGTTCAAGTATCATGCAAAAGCTATGGAGGTTGTATCAATTTTTGCCGAAGTCCAGTTGATCAGAATACCGAGATTGGAAAATACAAGAGCTGACGCCCTAACTCGTCTGGCCTCAGCAATACGCACCGAGCTATGAAGAATTATCCCAATAGAGATTCTGGCAGATTGAAGCATAGACGAAGTTTTGATGGTGAACTTCATTGCCCTCGATTGGGTCCATCCTGGATGGACCCTATTAGGGCCTATACCTAAGAGGGGATTGTGCCAACTGACAAACTCGCAGCCAAAAAACTAAAGTTTAAAGTTGCTCGCTACGTATTGACCAATAGTATTTTGTATAGAAGAGGCATTATAGCAGGACTACAGAGATGTGTGCATCCCTCTGAAGTTAAAGATTTAATTGAAGAGGTTCATGAAGGCTGTTGTGGAGCTCATATAGCAGGTCGGACGCTTTTGCAGAGGATAGTAACACAGGGATATTACTGGCCAATAATGAGAGCTGATTGCACAGCTTACACCAAGAAGTGCGATAAATGCCAGCATTTCTCTTCCATCCAAAGAACTCCCTAAGCATTATTAACACCCATTACGTCCCCTTGGCCATTTGACATGTGGGGTATAGATTTGGTCGGTTCGCTTTCGATGACCAAAGGGAGATTCAAATATCTAATAGTTGTTGTGGACTACTTTACCAAATGGGTGGAAGCTGAACCTCTCATTGACATATCGTATGACAGGGTCTATCAGTTTATTTGGAAGAACATTATTTGCAGATATGGTCTCCCATATGCATTCATTACTGACCATGGAACCCAATTTGATAATGAGGAGTTTGCTGCATATTATCACCAATCCAATGTACAAAAGATCCATTTTGCACCCGGCCATCCCCAGAGCAATGGGCAAACTGAAGTGACGAACAGAACCCTACTGAATGGTTTGAAAAAATGGCTGGATGATGCAAAGCAAAACTGGATTAATGAGCTACACTCTGTGTTATGGGCTTATCGCACTACACCACGAACAGTAACTGGGGAGTCTCCGTACATGTTATCCATCGGAAGTGAAGCTGTCATACCTGCTGAGTTGGGTCTTCCCACACATAGGGTGCTTAATTTCAATTCCCCTATAAGCGACTTGATAAAACGTTTAGACCTGGATATGCTCAAAGAAGTTAGGGAAGAAGCAGCGATCACGAATGCAGCCTACCAACAACGAACAGCCTTGTTCTAAAACAAAAGGGTGAAGAAGTGAGACTTGGAAGAGGGGGATTATGTGCTGAAAAAGGTGATCCAGAAGCACAATAAACTAGAGGCCAACTGGCATCGACCTTATAGGGTGACTGAAGTTGTTCATCCTGGGACATACAGAATTGAAACTTTATAGGGAGAAGAATTTAAGAATGCGTGGAATGCAGAGCATCTGTGCAAGTATTATCAGTAATGAAAATTCATGTGTAACCCATTTCTTTCAATATGAATAAAAGTGATATTTTGCCCATTTCTCTCTTTTATTGAAATTTTTTGGGAGTATTCGTGCTACCGACTACACAAACCAGATCAGCAACCACCAACTCCGATTGGTCGGCAATTCAGCAACCACCAACTCTGGTTGGTCGGCAAGTCAGCAACCACCAACTCCGGTTGGTCGGCAATTCAATAACCACCAACTCTAGTTGGTTGGTAAATAAAAATAATACAAAGTCAAAGCCTGTTTATTCACGGGTGATCTCAAGGGACATCCCAAACTACATAAGAAGATGGGTGACCTCCTGGGGCATCCACTGTCTAGGCAATAAGGTAATCCTGGCACGATTACTACAACTAAGCAGGAATATGGGATGCAAACCATTCCATTGCTTAAGCACAAAGAGTGACAAGTCACTATAATCAGACAACAAATGGGACAAGTTCCATTATCTAAAACAAAAAAGGACATTTTGTCCTCCTACAGATATATATATATATATATATATATATATATATATATATATATTCACCAGCGAATGACAGATACATTTTACAAAGTATTTTCATGAAAATGAAATTGCACAGAGAATAAATCTTCCTTTATTAAAACCGAGCAGGTTACATACGAAATGAAATTTGATTCATTATATACAAATATCCTATTCCATGGGTTTATTTCTTTCTGCTTTGGATACAGGTTCCATCCCAGCTGAAGGATCATCTAATGCATAGGGAGAATTTATAAAATTCATATCTCGCAGCATTCTGACATTAATTATGGATGGTCGATCAAGTAGATGCTCAGGACGAGATATCTCAAAATTCGAATGAAGACTATAATCACCAAGATACTTAGAGATCAGGCATCGAGGAATAGCACAAGCAGGAATCCAACTAAGATCAAGTTTAAAAGGAGGTACGGGTAAATCAAGCACTCTAGGCTTATAATAATCCCATAAGAAGTGTCCTTGTTCTAGTTTCAGCACACACATAGCATTCAACCATCCCTGCTTGTATCCCTTATTATTTGACTATTACAACTGAGCATCAAGATGATATAGAGCTTCGTTGTATCTTGCCATCCAAAACTCTCTAGGATGTTTTTGAAATTGGTAAGTCAATCTTTCAAGCTGCTCGTGGAGCTTATTCACCAAAATCTCTTTACTTTCGAGCACAGAACTTTGATTGGAGAGTTGGTCGGTAAAACTCTGAATTTTCTTAGACATTTTTGCCAAAGATTGATTCTTCGCCGTCAATTGAACGGCTTGATTTTCTAAGGCCAATTGAGTCCTCGTCTTCTCAATATTAACCCGACCAACCCTTGCTCGCCCACGGAAAGAAGCCTTGCTCTGTCGCGAACAGGTGTAGAATGTCCATCTCTTTTCAAAGTCTCTAACTCTTCCTTTAAAATAGCATTTTCGATTTCTAAAAAGGAAAAACCTTCATCATTGATTGGGATCAAGGCTCTCGAAGAAGAGGAGGCAGCAGATTTGAGAAGTTTCACTTCCTCTTTCAACGCTATATTCTCTTGCTCTAGCAGCTTAGCAATGTTTCTATGCTCTTCAATCTCAAGCTTTAACACACTTTCCTTTTTCTCATGGGCCGAAATTTACTTGTTATAACCCCTGTCAGCACTGAATTGTTAGTACTTTTTCTCATAACCTTTATGTAAAAGTGTAGTGGTCTCTTTGTGTTGAAGTTAAAGTTCCTCGATCATGCCTTGAAGGTCTTCAATCATTTCGTAATAGGCCACATTATTGGCTACAACACGATCAAGTAGATGCTTCAAGTATTGCTAAGCATCAATTGCTCGTTCAGAGGCATCAGATCTGAGACTGTTTACTATTTGGGCATCAGTAAAATTTGCATGACCAGCTTTAAAATAATCATTGCATTTCTTCATCAACTCTGTATCATTGGCTGATAAAAGTTCCATCCTGGCTATAAACTAGTAAGGAGAAAATAAAATGCATCAACAATGATACCAGACAGTTCATAGAAAGACGCGAGATAAATTGCAAAGTTTCATTCTTATTCATCATACAAAAGGAAAATACATTCCAAGTTACAACTGAGAAAAAAACAAAATAACATAAGAAACGAATAACTTTACACCTTCTCCTTATTCACTACAATATCTTCAGTTGGTTTGGAAGGAAGAGCAGGTTGCTCGGAAGGAAGAGCAGGTTACTCGGAAGGCAGTGCAGGTTGCTCGAAAGAAGTGCTTGCTTGATGAACTTGCTCGGGAGGTTAGGAAATAATAATAACAGAAAGTTGCTCTGCTACCATCACAGAAGTCTCATCAGATGGGTCTTCATCTTCTTCTTCGCCGATGACAGGAGGAGGGCCATGAGTATGTCTCTGAAATAATTCAGAATCATCTGTAGTTTTTAATTCTTTCAAGGCTGCATCCATCTCTAAAGTATTTTCGACTGGCATATTCCATCTGACAAGTAATGTCAGTTAAAGCCTTGTTCCATCCTTTATCCCAGCCAAAGCTAAAAGAATTCTTTACAGCAGTTTTCTTCTTTATTTTCTCCAATGAAGCGTGTTCCTCGGCAAGTTTATCTTTTTCTTCCAGCACTTTCTTACGTCGTTCAACCTCTTTAAGCTTGGCCTCAACCTCCTCGACAGATGTCAGCTTATCCTTAAGCTCTTTCTTACGCCATTCAGCCTCTTCAATCTTGCTATCAACGACCTTCAATTTATTCCCCAACTTTTTAGAATCACTTATAGCTTGATCTCGAGTGGTCTTCACAGATTGAAGTTCATTCTCCCAAGTAGTTTTTTCTTCCTCGTACTTCTGACGGGATTCATTCAAAGAGCGAGATAAACCAGTAAAAGCCTCTTCCACTCCACCCGAGGAAGTGGAAGCCCTGATAGCCTCATCTTTCTTCAAGATGACATTAAAGCAAGCCATAAACTGAAAAAGGAAAGAATTCAACTCAGAATATGAATGCAATATGTAGAGACTAAGAAATAAGAAGGATGAAGATACTTACTGACGTAATATATTGGGCGGCTAAATCAGTGAGCTTCTCCCGAGAAAGGGAGTCCTCAGCAACTCGATGTTCAGGAAGGACCCAAGATTTAATCAAGTCCTTGGCCGAACTCGGAGCGATGAGATCTGGAGATTTAGCTCTCAAATGACCCTCAATATCAGAAGGTTAAGCAACAGTTTCTGTAGGTCTTTCAGCAAGACATCTTCTTAGTCTCTTTAGATGAGCACTTTCAATCAAAGGTGCCGCCTCTTCTTGTGTAATAGAAACACCTTCAATCAAAGGTGCTGCCTCTTTTGGAACAACTGGGGGCTTATTATCCACCTTCTTCATAGTTGTATATGTTACCTTAGATGGAGCAATATTCATTTTCTTCGTCCCCTCAACTGGGACATCCACTTTACTTTTCTTTGCCCCATCAACACTAGGGGCATCTTTGATAAATAACTCAGGCATCCTCATTTTCTTCGTTATTAAATCAATAATGGAAGTATCCAAATCAGACGAGGAGTCTCCCACACTTGCTCGAGACATTGGCGATTGATCAAGATCAATTACCGTAGGAGATGCAATAGGACGCGTAATGAAAGACGAGGAGGTGTTTTTGTACCTCAACAAATAAGAAGTAGCTCTAATATTTTCTCCAACAACTGATTGATGCAAGCTCCAGATAAGTTTTAAATCTTTTATGTTAACATCAACCTCTTTTAGGGGCTTCCTTTTACTATCAACTGTAACAAACAAAATTAATGTCAGTGATGCATTTTGTCAAACATGAAGAAAGCTAAATTCAAAAACTAAAAACAACCTATCCCATTGCCATAAAGCGGACATCTGGGGCCTTGGTACACATCATTTCCATTTAATGGGGGGGTGTTGCTAATTTTTTATCACAACCCCATGATTAAAGTAGTCCATATTGGTGTCGGGAAGATTGACAACTAAAGCTCTATTCGAAAACCTAGTTTTCAAATAAAAAGTAGTGTCACTGGTAACCCATCTATAACAAAACATAATTTCAGGAATTCCTAAATGAGTTCCATGAATTTGATTCAACCTATATACGCCATTAACTACCCTCCATGTATTTGGAGCTACCCTTGAAGGTACAATATCAAAATATTGGCAAAACTTCAAATACAAGGGATTTGACGGGAAAGAAAAGCCACGCTCCGCTACAAAAAGGGAGGGAAACCAATGTCCCTCCGCCACAGAAAACAAATCATAAGGATAAGAAAGCTCCTCAAAAATAACCCAGGAAGGAATTAAAAAATCAGTCCGGAATTTATCTAAAGATTCAACAAGGTAAACCATGATGACTAAAATAAAGAAAGATGAAGAAAGAATATCTTACAGAGAACGGAGAAATCTGCTAATGACGGACGACGAAAGAATGACAATAAGAGAAAGTAAAGAGTTCAGAAAATTTGGATGTGAAAAGTAGAAAACAATGGGATTTCTATCGCTCTTAAATACCTTGCATCGAGAAAAGAGAAAAGAAATGATTACCGGGAAAGACGTTTGCATTTTCAATAATTAAATCATGAGAAAGACACAAATGTCGAAGCGAATGATTAAATCATAAGAAAGGCGCAAATGTCGAAGCGGCTGCTAAAAATTCAAAATATTTACAAGTTTGCCATTACACGCTCAAACGAAAAAAATATACAATAAAAATGTCCCAAGTGTTGGAGATTTGTAATCCAGGCATCTCTTAGGAAAAATGTTCCACACTTTCTTATTTAACTTCAACTGTGAAACATTGGGGGCTTCTGTTGATACAAAAATTAGTCAGCTGATATGGACCAATTAGACAAAGATATGTGTCAACCTACGTAGCAAATACATACTTTTATCGAGCTACTCAAGAGTCCCGAACTACTCAAGAGTTCCGAGCTACTCAAGCGTACCGAGATACTCAAACGTACCGAGCAACTCAGGCGGTCCGAGCTAATTAGAATGCAGAGCATCTAACCAAGAAAACCAAAAGGAAACTATGCATTCAATGAACGTTGATGTATATGTCTACTAGAAGACAACACATTACCTTTTCATATGTATAGCCTCAAGGCTATAAATACATTGTAACCCAGTCATAAAAGGGAATTTTTGGATCTCTTGAAAAATCCATTATCGAGATTCAAGGCAGACAATCGGCAATACAACAACAGTGGACGTAGGCCATTTTGATAACCAAACCACTTTAAATATTCATTGTCTTATTTATTTATTCATTCATTGTTATCTATGATTAATTAATTAGATTGCATCTAGTTTTTTACATCAAGAGCGATAAAAAAATCTAATCAGTAGGGGAAAATTGTTAAAATTAATGGATAAAGGTGGGTGGACATATCAAAGGGATGAGCAGAAGCCTAAAAAAAGTTAGAGTCTCCTTGCAGAATACCTGACCAGAAGAAAAGACGCAGAGATGATGATTTCAAGGATGACCTAAATCTACCTAAGAGGCCTAAGGAGCCTATACATGAGGTAAAAATGATATGTTTTAGATGTAACTTCTTTAGAAAAGAGGATGCTGGAGGAGGCGACGAACCCGCAGAGAGGAAATCTTATCTTAATGAGGTAAAGTCTTGCACTCACATCAGACAGATCAATGTAACACCCCGTATTTCTGAGTATTTGAATTTAATTAATTCGACAATTAATTAGTTTTATTTTAAATTATGCGAGAGAAGTAATTTAATTGAATTGAATGATAATGTGATAATTTAATATTAATCGAGAAAGAGATAATGATTAATACTATGAATTTAATTTACTAAGTGAATAGCAAGTAACTTATTGAAATTATTACGCGTAATAGTGAGTGTTATTGGCATAATTGGAATTGTCCCAATCGGGAGTCACGTGTATACTAATTTGGGGGCCGAGATGGAATAATCATGTAGAGTGACTCGAATGATAATTTTGAAGTCACGGATGACTCTGGAAGGGTCAAAATAGTCAAAATTTTTACATGGGGGTGTCGATTGGGTCCCCGAGAATTTTTAGGCTAAACCGGCACCGTATAGGGGTGTTTTAGTCATTTGGAAACTGAGAGTTAGGAAACCTATGAATTTCTAACTCCTTTACCAATTGTAAGATAAGAAGGGCAAGGGTTAGAAACTTAAAATTGTAATACCCCGTATTTTTGTGGCTTTTAAATTTACGGATGTATTAAATTTAATTGAGATAAATTAATTTAATATTAATTCGAAAAATTGTTTATTATTTACTAGCGTGACGAGAGTTAGTAATTATTGCAAATTTGTCGAATATTACTACATGAGTAAAGTAATGTATAAGATTGATTTTATAAAAATTGTCACGAATGAATAAAATGACAATTATGGAAATTTATGTCGGGACGCGCCTGCGTCGTGTCAGGACTAAATTATGATTATAAAAAAAATGAATAAAATATAAGTCACTCATATGGTCGTTTTGAGTACTCCAATGTGTCCGGAAGGGTCGAGATAATCAAAAAAATATACCCGGGGGTTTAGTTTAGGTCTCAGGGCGTTTTTAGGCCTAATTAGCATCCCGGGAGGGCGTTTTGGACATTTCATATTTTTGCGTAATTAAACCCACGAATTTACCAAGGATATATCAGATGTTAGGGGTTGTCATCTAGGGTTAACATAAGCAAAATCAAAGAACGACCATTGGAGAAGAAGTGGAGAAGCTTTCTAAGGAGTTATAGGCCAAAAACTCCGTCGTTTGCACCGCCGTCACCGCCAAATTGTAGATCGCGCGACGAGGAACATAACCACACCACTTTCTTCCACAAATCAGAAACAAAATTTCCAGGCAAGTAACTATTTTGCTGATTTCTAGTTAATGTTCCTTCCATGTTAGTCTAGGAATAAGGATCATATATTTTATTTGAAGAATTATATGTTTTAGAAGAAAAATCACATGTGTTGTAGGGAGAATCTATGTAGTCTGAATTTTGATCATATGTAGAGGTTTTATCATGAAATTGGAAATAATATTGATGAAAGAATTGAGCTTGGTTGGGTTCTTTAATTGAAAATTTGGAAACTAGGGTTCTTATGAATTAATTTGGGGATTTCATGTAATCTTAATGATTTTTGATGAATTAATGATTTTAGGAGGTTATGAATGATGTATAACCATGTTATTATTGATTAGGATTGAAGATGAGACGTCGGGGATTAAACTGTAGAGGTTTTTAAGCTTAAAAATGGTGAAAAATGAGGCTGCCAAAGGTGGAAGACGAAACAGTCCAGTTCGCGCGTAGTCGCGTGGAGTCGTTCGAGCGAGATGAGATGTCGTGCAAAGTCGTTCCAGCGAGATTTCTAATTTTTATGGAATTTTCTATTTTGCCCCTATTTTAGTGAACGGTTAATTTGAGTGAGGAAAACTAGTATCCGAGGAACCCAGTATAGTACAAAATTATTAGGAGTTGTATAGGTGTAATGATTTAAATATTTGGGACGATGAGTTTACCCTGAAGATCACGGGAGTGAGATAATCGTAATTAGTATTTATACCATAAGGTAAGTGAGAGTATACCTACTGAAATATATACGTATATTTATATGTGTGACTAATATATATACATATATTTATATGGGAACTTTCTACTGTTCGTATAAGTAGATAAGAAATGAATAAATGCTTCAACTTTATTTTAAGTGTTTGGGAACTTTGTAACGGTAATGAGTCATTTTAAAAAACGTAAGAAATCTTGAAGAGAATGATTTCAAAAAGTAAATATCATAACCTCGCTTTTTACATGATAAAACCTTATGGAGAATAAGATAGGGAAACTGATGAGATTTACTAGTACGGTAGTCATGCACACTAGATGAGAGGTGAGAATTTCTCAAGAGAGTGTCGCATACTAACATGGTTGTTGCATTAGCCGCTAAGCATTTTAAATACTTGCTAAACTAATTTTAAACTGTTTTACACTCGGGCTCTGACCCGTTTCTTGTTATCTCTTCTCTCTTGTGTATATATGTATATATTACAGGTGCCCAGCCACGGGGGAGTCATGCTTAGGTTCTTTGGACGGGGCGTGCTGCAGCTTATGTGGGAGTTGCAGGCCATTTGCTTAGACGATCTCATTATTTATTCCACTCATAGTTCTGTTTTAATTAGTTGGGCATGTGTCGCCCTTTTTTCTTATTCATTTGGATTTGTCAGAGACTATGTTAATTTATCTTTAGTATTTTACTCTTTGGGATTTCATTACTGTTAGGATGGTTTTCTTTTATTGTTCTAAAGTTAGTCTTAGTTAATTGAATGATTAAATTCATGGGTGTTTATTTCCATTCTAATAATGGTGTGATTCTTAAACTATATATTGTTAAAAGTTATATAATTGGATTTAATGAAATGAAAATAATGTTTTAAATGGTTTTGACACTTAGCTTAATTATTTAGGGTGTTTAAATTGGAAAATTTATTAATTGCGACAGTGATGCTAAGAATGAACCATCCATTCACCTTGATTTTAATTTAACAAAGGACTGATCACCCGGTATTTAATTAGGTGGGGTGTTACAGGTGGTATCAGAGCATCAAGTTCTAGTTTCCTTTAGCATCTGTACGGCTTAGTTTGTTTCCAGCTTAGCGTCTTTGATTTAGAGCCCTAATTTTAGAAATGTTGGATTCATCTTTATGCGTTGGGAATTCGTGCTTCTGCAATTTGTTTATGTGAATGATGAACTCATCCAGATTATTTAAATTTTCAGATGGATCATCAAGAAGAACTAGCTAATGTCATTAGGGGAGTTAACGAGCATGGTCGACTCACACCTCAGGTGTCTCCAGAGAGAGTATCAAACTCCGAGTTAGCAGGTATTGTGGCACAGGCAGTTACCACTGCAGTCTTACAGTATCAAGAACGCAGCACATATCTTATAGGGAAAAAAGATCTAGAGAGTATAGTCAGTCTGTCATGACTACAAATAACAAGTGTGTGAAGACACAAAAATCACAATAACAAGCTCCTCAAGACCGTAAAAGCCACGAAGGTAACAAATTGTGCAGGGAAACCCAAAAGCGCCAGGGCCAACGAAGTCGGGGTCCGAGTGAAGTCACAAAGAGGTGTTTCAAATGTGGAATGGACGATCATGAACGTCAAACTTGTCCGGATCAGTCTGGAGAGGAACTCCAACCCAACCAGCGAGAACTTTCAGGACTCTGCTATAAGTATGTACAAACGGGTCACAAGTGGAGGGACTGTCCTCAACCAGATGTCGTTTTTCATCAAGATACTCAACAAGGCCAAGGAGAAAGTGGAACTGTACAATCGAACCAAAACCAACAGAGCCGTAAAATATAACAGTTTAGAGGTAGATGCTTTAATTGCAGCAGAATGGGTCACCGGAGGAAGGATTTCCCAAATAAGAGTAAGATACCCCAGGAGCAGGTGCAAAAACAACACGAATGTGTGTACGACATCCAGCATACTAAAGCCAGCAGCCATCATCGGCCATTGATGGTACGTTCTTTCCTTCTAGTACTATGAGACACATTTTATTTAATACTTGGGCATCATACTGTTTCATAGATACTCGCTTTGCACAGACCTTAGGATTTTTAGACACAACTAAAGTACGGTGTCATGCATAGACTCATCATTGGGAAAGGGTCATTAATTTTTTGTATACGCTGAGGTGTAGGTATATAGTTTGGTAGTTTGGTCTTATCTACAGTCATACTAGTTTTGGTCATACGTGAGCATGACGTCAATATTGGCATGGATTGGCTCGCTACGCACAGAGCCATGATAAATTGATTCGGTATGAGTATTACCTTTGTCATTGCGGGGCAGGAGATGTTTGGGTGGTGATGCCTAGCCCAGGAGGGGGATCCTCCACCTATTTTTATTATATAAAGGAGGATACCTCTAAGGAAATTATGATTCTCCTAGATTCGATTCCAGTCGTTCATGAATTTCATAATGTATTTCAGGTGATAAGTGGATTAAGTATCGAGGTATTTTGTGGAGAGTGAAATCACATGTGCTAAAATATTTTTCCCGAAGCGAGTATAGGGGACAAGAGTATGGTGTCCAGTAAGGGACAACGATTAAAGTAGTTTTGTTTTGGTTTAGACAGGTGAGCCATGTCCGGAGACCATATGTGCAGTCAACACGATTAGCGAGGTAAAAGTATGAGTTTTATCCTCGATGGATGAGGCGTGTTTTATGTGACCCGAGCTAGTCACTACTTCCCTGTTCATTGCTAGATTAGCATGTGAGATGAGTTTAATGTGTATAACTATAAACATTATTATTAGGTGAATATTTTTCCTAGTGTTGCGGGATTTTCCTTAGTGCCATCCACGAAGGATGAATGGTTATATTAATAGTGTTATATACTTTATTGAGATTACTCATTTTAGTGATGTGATATACGAGTATGATATTGTCATGGTTACAACTTTATAGTAATGGTTAGTACGATAATAGGCAGTTATTGCAAGGCTATCGAAATGTTTGCATTAGTGTAGCAAGTTTTGTTCTGGCGAGGCCTCACCTGCGAGAGGGTCGGACTCACACTTATATTATCTATTTTAGAGACATCGGAGGGAATAGTGGGCTCGAGATATTCGATCCCGATGCGTGTAAGGACTTTGTTGTTATGATTCAGTATGTATTAGGTTTACTGTTGAGCAAAAAGATTTAACTCATTAGGATGTTTAGTGCTCAAGACTTGGTGATAGGAAGAGCGCATGGATATATCTATCCTTTAGAGATGTGAGAGTTAAGAGTTGGACCCATATGTTTGGGGACAGGATTTTGAGATCCCCGAGCGTATTAATTCGAGGTTTATGGAGTGTGATTACCACCAATATTGAATGATTATACATTTGGCAAAATGTTCATTGTTAAGTATAATTACGGGAAGAGATGTAACTTTCTGTCAAGAGACGGAATAAAGGGGTACATGCTATGGACGGAGGGCCTAACGAATTTCGATAATCGACAACGCTAGGTAGTAGTGTATCGTGGGGGTTCCTTGTTTGGATTTCACTTTACGAGACATACCACGCATGAAACTTAGCGTAAGGTTGGAAATAGGGAGATATTCGGTCATTAGTCCATGAGTTTGGTACCTCGGTCGTAATAGGAGTAGGTAATTATATCTATAAGTTGGAAGTTGAGTTATGATTTAAGGTCAGCGGAGCCGGTTATGTGAAAAGAAAGCATTGAAAGTTTTGTCTCATCATCCCAAGTTGAGGGGTGGAACGATGATAAGAAAGATTTAAAATTTCAATTTCTAAGGTGATTGAGAGTACCCAAGTGTTGTAATCACGTTGTGAGCACGAAAATAAAGAATTAGGTGTTATGTATGAAGTGTATGTAATGCCTACGCTAGTATGCACGGTTTATAGAGTGTGTAGGCATCCTGGTTAGATGATGCTAGAATCGTCCTAGTTATAGGGATGTGGGAATAGACGTGTGGAATATATGTTTGTGGGACTAGCATAACGAGGTGGAAGTGGTAGAGTGGATTAAGCGTCGCATGAGGGACAATAATCCATATATACGTGTGCGATTAGAATAACACACCCGAATTGGGTTGGAAGACTGTGGGAAACCATTTGAAAGGAGTATTCCTTGAGAAGGGTAAAATTTAATTATTATGGAGGACACTCAGAGTGGAGTTGTAATTAGTCAAATGTGAGAACGACTTGCGCATACAAAGAGTGATGATGTTAGTATGGTATAAAAGGTCCAGAAGTGCACATTGTGGATAAAAGTACACGAGTCAGAACTTTCGGTAATACGCCAAGGAAAGAAGGGGAGTATTAAGTATCACTTAATGTGAGACATTCCAAGTAAAATTCGATGTTTAGCGGGACATAGTGAGGAGTCTCTGCACGCACCACTCATAGATAGATATTGGTTGGAATAAGAGGATCAACTAGAGAAATTGTGGGGCTATCGACAATTCCAATAATGGAGGAGGCCGATGAAGTCAGTAAAGTTTATTAGATGGGTTGCCATCCTTAAGATGAAATCAAGGGTCCATTCGAACACGTAGGTCAAGTTGCCCAGGAGGGAAGTGATTGATATTACTCTTAGGTGATTTACAATATTAACTAGTGTGCCCCAGTCTTCCTTTGAAAGGAAGGATCGCACCGGTACGTGGTCCTATACGGTAATATTTTCTGGATCGGGATGAGATTTTTATCCCACCTTAAATATGGGACTTCAGGAAGCAGTGGGGGTAACGTTTATTTTTTAGTAGGATGTATCACCCATAGCCGGGGAATAGGCGCACGGTGATTAATGATTAGTGGAGCCGCGTGAAATTGTTTTTTGGATTCATTGTGATCGTTTCACTTCCGCCACGGATGTAACTAGCAAGAGGAGTAGAGTACGGTAATTGGGAAATGATATTACCTAAGGGTAGGGTTCCGTGGGAGCACGCGTACCTGTTTATTGTGAACAGGATGCTTATTGAGGTTTTAATGTGGGAAAACCCTTAAATTTCTCACTCTGAATGTTAAGAGATGGGCGGATAATCAGAATTTTGGTTGGTTGAGTTAGAGTCGGATGACTATGGTAGGATTCCACCACTATTTTAGGCGAACAACAGCGGTCAGATGTTTGTATGGTTTCTCTCAGAATGGGAGTTTGGCGTTTAGAAATCCAAGTAGTTGTCATGTAGTGAGATGCGGCCTCCCAATGATATTGAAATAATGGAAATTAATAATATGTAGGCATGTCTTATGCGAATGATGTCGGATAGGAGCACAATGTGAAATGTCTTTAATGAGAATGTTAAACAAGATTGCTGAGAGGCAGGGGCTATAGTAATTGAACGAATTACTATGTAGATAGTTTGCGTGCTGATAAGGTATCCAGATTTGTTTTACCAGGTAGGCCTTATTTTCTGAATTTCGGGACGAAATTCCATTATTAGGGGGGAAGTATGTAATACCCCATATTTTTGTGGCTTTTAAATTTAGGGATGTATTAAATTCAATTGAGATAAATTAATTTAATATTAATTCGAAAAATTGTTATTATTTACTAGCGTGACGAGAGTTAGTAATTATTGCAAATTTGTCGAATATTACTACATGAGTAAAGTAATGTATAAGATTGATTTTATAAAAATTATCACGAGTGAATAAAATGATAATTATGGAAATTTAAGTCGGGACGCGCCTGCGTCGTGTCAGGATTAAATTATGATTATAAAAAAATGAATAAAATATAAGTCACTCGTAGGTCGTTTTGAGTGCGCCAATGTGTTCGGAAGGGTTGAGATAGTCAAAATAATGTACCCGGGTGTTTAGTTTGGGTCTCAGGACGTTTTTAGGCCTAATTAGCATCCCGGGAGGGCGTTTTGGACATTTCATATTTTTGGGTAATTAAACCCACGAATTTACCAAGGATATATCACATGTTTGGGGTTGTCATCTAGGGTTAACATAAGAAAAACCAAAGAACGGCAATTGGAGAAGAAGTGGAGAAGCTTTCCAAGGAGTTCTAGGCCAAAAACTCCGTCGTTTTCACCGCCATCACCGCCAAATTATAGATCGCGCGATGAGGAACACAACCACACCACTTTCTTCCACAAATCAAAAAATAAAATTTCCAGGCAAGTATCTATCTTGCTGATTTCTAGTTAATGTTCCTTCCATGTTAGTTTAGGAATGAGGATCATATATTTTATTTGAAGAATTATATGTTTTAGAAGAAAAATCGCATGTGTTGTAGGGAGAATCTATGTAGTCTGAATTTTGATCATATGTAGAGGTTTTATCACGAAATTAGAAATAATATTGATAAACGAATTGAGGTTGGTTGGGTTCTTTAATTGAAAATTTGGAAACTAGGGTTCTTATGAATTAATTTGGGGATTTCATGTTATCTTAATGATTTTTGACGAATTAATGATTCTAGGAGGTTATGAATAATGTATAACCATGTTATTATTGATTGGGATTGAAGATGAGACGTTGGGGATTAAACTTTAGAGGTTTTTAAGCTTAAAAATGGTGAAAAACGAGGTTGTCAAAGGTTGAAGACGAAACAGTCCAGTTCGCGCATAGTCGCGCGGAGTCGTTCGAGCGAGATGCAATGTCGTGCGAAGTCGTTCGAGCGACACGTGGAAGTCGTTCGAGCGAGATCCATTCTGGTTCGAGCGAGATTTCTAATTTTTAGGGAATTTCCTATTTTGCCCCTATTTTAGTGAACGGTTAATTTGAGTGAGGAAAACCAGTATCCGAGGAACCCAGTATAGTACAAAATTATTGGGAGTTGTTTAGGTGTAATGATTTAAATATTTAGGACGATGAGTTTACCCTGAAGATCACGGGACAGAGATAATCGTAATTAGGATTTATACCATAAGGTAAGTGAGAGTATACCTACTGAAATTTTACTTAGTGAGATAGAATACTTCGAGAGATGAGAAGTAAGTATGAACTAAATTATAAACAAGAATAAAAGAGACGAATCCGTTATGCGAGATAATTGAGTAATATGTACTAAGAATGGATAATTATAATTTTGGGTCGTGAGCACACCAAATTTGGAAATGTGAATATTTATATATATATGACTGTGTGATTGTGCATATATTATACATCTTTGTAAAAATTGTACCCGAGCTACTTGCTATCACGGGGGTTTCCATGCCGGGACAGTCTTATCTCGATTGGACCTTTATGGGAGATAACGACTTGTACCCTAAAAGATAGTATCCTTGATCACTGGCTCTCTGAGTTATAGTCAGATGGTCCTAAGAGACGTGTGGGTATGTGCTGACCTCTTAGGACTGAGAACTATGCTTTGCCTCCATTTGTTTGTGTTTTGTGTTAATACAGTTCGAGAGTGATTCCGAACTAGTATTTCCCTGAGTTTGTATGATACGGGGACTTGATAGCAGAGTATGCCAGCACCTTAGATCTTATGTGGGGTGCCGTTAGTAAATATATTATTATTATATGTGTGACTAATATATATACGTATATTTATATGGGAACTTTCTATTGTTCGTATAAGTAGATAAGAAATGAATAAATGCTTCAACTTTATTTTAAGTGTTCGGGAACTTTATAACGGTAATGAGTCGTTTTAAATAACGTAAGAAATATTGAAGAGAATGATTTCCTAAAGTAAATATCATAACCTCGCTTTTCACATGATAAAACCTTATGGAGAATAAGATAGGAAAACTGATGAGATTTATCAGTACGGTAGTCATGCACACTAGATGAGAGGTGAGAATTTCTCAAGAGAGTGTCGCATACTAACATCGTTGTTGCATTAGCCGGTAAGCATTTTAAATACTTGTTAAACTAATTTTAAACTGTTTTACACTTGGGCTCTGACCCTGTTTCTTGTTATCTCTTCTCTCTTGTGTATATATGTATATATTACAGGTGCCCAGCCACAGGGGCGTCATGCTTAGGTTCTTTGGACGGGGCGTGTTGCAGCTTATGTCGGAGTTGCAGGCCATTTGCTTAGACGATCTCATTATTGATTCCACTCATAGTTCCTTTTTAATTAGTTGGGCATGTGTCGCCCTTTTTCCTTATTCAGTTGGATTTGTCAGAGACTATGTTCATTTATCTTTAGTATTTTACTCTTTGGGATTTCATTACTATCAGGATGGTTTTCTTCATGGTTCTAAAGTTAGTCTTAGTTATTTGAATGATTAAATTCATGGGTGTTTATTTCCATTCTAATAATGGTGTGATTCTTAAACTGTATATTGTTAAAAGTTTTATAATTGGATTTAATGAAATGAAAATAATGTTTTAAATGGCTTTGACACTTAGCTTAATTATTTAGGGTGTTTAAATTGGAAAATTTATTAATTGCGACAGTGATGCTAAGAATGAACCAACCATTCACCTTGATTTTAATTTAATAAAGTACTGATCACCCGGTATTTAGGCGGGGTGTTACAAAAATACAACGGGATTCCATTTGAGAACAAAATGAGAGAGTCCTCAGAGCTTTTGAGGAGATTCTTAGAGCCTTTCATCTCAATCTTGCACCACAAACAACCTAGGAGTGAGGATTGAAAAAGAAGACAATCAAATCCAACACCAAGACATGAAATCAAACCCTACTGAACAAAGGCAAGTGTTTATATACGATTTATTTGAAGTTATAATACCCATGTGACTTGGGTTTCTTCATATTTTGATTAAAGTGATAATCCTTGGAAGAAAAGAATAATTTAACACATGTTTCGATAGGAATTTCATGTAGAACGATTTAATATTATAGGATAATAAATTATAGATTTGATATTAGTCTTATCAAAAGAATTAAGACGCTAGTTAAACAGGATTAAACGATAATGTAATTAATTCGCGAGAATAAGAATGTAATTACGATAAAGTGTGAGTGAGCATATGGCATGAACTAGTAGGGTAAGGAAGACTTAGCTACACAAATAGAATGAGGGGTAACTAGGGCCCTTAGAGTAGATATTCATACTCTATTAAATGCAATAGTGAGAAAAATCGTAATTGAAAGTATGGTGAGTATTCGAGTGATATATACTACATATAAATGATGATAATTAGGTTGTGTGAATACCTACTGAATAAATATAGGTTGTGTGTGTATATATTGTATGATTGATGACTTATGTTAACATACATACGCTACCTGTTATCATGGAGGTTCTCATACTGTGGCCGATCCCACCTTGTCGATTCCATGGAGGTCTGGATTTATGCCCCAGACCGTAGGACTTAGAGTGACCCACTATGTGTGGTGTATTAATGTGCCTGGCGTGTCATTTGGGTACGTTAGGTATGTGCATAGCCCAAAGGCTTAGAATTATGTTCACCTCCATTACTCGTTATTTGATTTTTGGGTTCGAGGAGACATACCAAACCACTAGTCCCTATTTAGTACGAGAGGTGCTTGGACTAATAGCAGAGGATGCCTGTATTTCACGGTGGTCCTTATGAGAGACACCGTAATGATATATATATATATATATATATATAAATGTGAATATTCTACTTACGTGTGACAGTAGACTGTTAGATAGTATATATCTAAAGAATGAATTAAGTAGTGAAACCTAATTAATTGATTAGGCGAGAATATAAGTGAAATGGTAATTTCAGCTCTTATCACGTATGAGAAACGTTAGCTATAGGTTAAAGTACTGTATGGGCGGTACGGGATCAGAGGCGTGTTCACAATGAGAAATACTTAAGTCTAGTTAGCTTGGGTAGAATATATAAGTGGGATAAGTAGAAACGTTAGGCGTGCACAATAGTTTAGAGGTGAGGAAACTCAAGCGAGTGTGCGTGAACCTAACATATGTAATAAATAACTAATTTTAAATTATGATAAATACTTGCTAAATATTTCCAAAATGTTTTGGGTTCCAACCCTTGCTATAAAATATTTTCAAAACCTTTTAGGTGTACAGCCACAGGGATGCAAAATTTGATGATTCTTTATAGGGATGTATAGCTGTAGTGTTTTGATTAGACCCTTCAGCAGTATTTCAACACTTTAGTTGGGCGTGTTAACCCATTTGAGACTTTATTTATTCAGTATTTCAGTTTTAGACTTGTATTTAGATTTTTATCAGTTGGATTTATTATTTGGTATGGGCTTTGCCTGATGGTTTATTCGGCAAGACTTTATTTATTTATTTACTTGAGATGATTTGGACTCTCATATTATATGAATGTTGTAATTTTATTTCTCGCATAATATTATTTGGTTGTTTATTGCAAGATAAAATTTGGCGCCAGCTTAATTAACTAATAAGTGATTAGTATTTAATTTAGTTTTCGATAGTGATGCTAAGAATGACCCATTTTGTAAATCCTGTTTTAATTTAATAAATGCCTGATCACCTGGTATTTAATTAGGCAGGGTGTCACGATCACCCTGACCGATAATGTGGATAACTTTTCTAGGAAGGTAAACAAATATTTCCTTATGATTAGATTCTCTAAATATGACTTGTACGGTGTGTTATATCCACATGACAATCCAGTGGTCATCTCTATAATGGTACATGAAGGCAATGTGGAAAGAATTATGGTCGACAATGGTAGTTTCTCTAATGTTTTGTTCTATAACTGCTTCAAAAGTCTGGGATTGAAAGATAAGAAGCTTGAAGTCAATCACTGACCACTTATTGGCTTCTTAGGATAAAAGGTATATCCTTTAGGCACAATTGAGTTAGAAATTCGGATTGACATGCGGCTCACCTTCTGAATAGAGAAGATCCATTTAGATAAGAACGTCCACTCAATATACAACTTTATCTTTGGTCGGGTAGGGCTGAAGAAATTTGAAGTAGTTCCCACCACCATACACTAGTTTATGAAGTTTCCCATTCATTATGGAGTAGGTATGGTGAAAGAACGTCAAGTGGAAATCAGAGAATGTTATTATACCTCATCCGATCAGAAGGAATAGAAGAAACTAACCACAACCTACTAAATTGAAATGATGGGTCCTCGGGATGAGGAGAAACTGGTCAAAGGGCATGTCTTAGAATATATATAATTAAAAAAGATTTGGTTGATTTTCTTAGGCAACAGAGGAGCTTATTTGCTTTGATTCATAAGGACATGTTGGGAAGTGACCTAGAGTTCATCAATTATGAGCTAAACATAGTTAAGGATATCAAGTCAATCAAACAAAGATGGCATGTCTTCAATTAGGAGAAGAACATGGCCGTACAAGAAAAAGTAGAGAAGTTATAGAAAGCAAACTTTATTGAAGATGTTGAGTATGTAGAGTTACTTTCCAATCTAGTGATGATAAAAAAGAATAATAAGTTGCGGATATGTGTTGATTTCACTGACCTCAACAAATCATGCCCCAAGGACCACTACCCTTTGCCCAGGATTCATCAGTTGGTCGACATAACTTCAAAACATGAACTTCTCAGTTTTATGGGCTCTTACTCAAGATACAATCGGATTAAAATGAAACCAGAAGATCGGGAGAAGAGTTGATTTATTACAAGCTGAGGTACCTACTTCCATAACACTATGCCCTTTGGAATTAAAATGCTAGAGCAATGTTCCAGAGCCTAGTAAATAAGGTATTCGAATAATAGATCGGCAGAAATATGGAGGTGTACATTGATGACATGCTCACCAAACGCATAATAACCGCCGACCATATCAGAGATCAGAGGCAAACGTTCGACCAGTCAGAAAAACAAAAAGTGAAGCTCAATTTAACAAAGTTTATCTTCGAAAAGTGATAAGGGATTCTTCTAGTATTCATAGTCAATAGTAGAAGCATTTAGGCCAATCAAAATTGAGTCACTAATCAACATGCAATCTCCGACGAATAAAAAGGAAGTGTAAAGGTTAATATGGCGTGTGGCTGCATTAAACAGGTTTGTTTCGTGAGCTACCGATAAGTGCCTACCCTTCTTTAAAGTGTTGCGAAAGACATTTGAATGGAATGATGAATGTGAGGCTATATTCTTTTAGTTGAAGAATTATCGAGGATCTTCATCTCTTCTTTCAAGGCCTGTCATGGGGGAGAAGTCTACATGTGCTTAGTTGTATCCGAATCATCGATCAGCTCGGCATTGGTCCACCTAGAAAATGAAGTACAAAAACTAGTTCACTATACCACCAAAGCATACAGGGGAGTGGATATCTAATATCCAAGGCTGGAAAAATTGGTACTGGTCCTAATTGAAGCTTCTCATATGATGAAGCCATACTCTTAGGCCAATAGTATCGTTGTTTATACATACATGCCTATTTACCAAGCTACTCATAAGCTTGGGAAATCGAGCAAAGGGATTCATGATAATGTTATTCAAACATTGTATTCTAGTTAATGGAAATTTTATAAAAAAGATACATATCTGGCAGATGTTTATTGATGGATCATCCCACACTGACGGCAGAAGAACAAGATTGATAATCATAACGCCGAATTACATTGATGTGGAATAAACTCTTATATTCCAATTTGAAATATAAAATAACGAAGCCGAATACAAAGCACTTATAGTGGGTTTTTATCGAGCATCATCCCTGGGTGCCGAGCAAATACAGGAATATAATGATTCTCATTTGATAGTTAATTAATTATTGGGAGTTTACAAAATAAGGGAGGGGTCCATGGAAAAATATCTAGGAAAAGCCAAAAGCTTATTAGCAAAATTCTTAATTTTTTGGGTAGTGATAATCCCAAGGACTGAGAACACCCGAGTAGATGCACTTGCTCCACTGGAATTGGCGACCAGGATCGAGCTACGGAGAACAGTGAGCCCGAGTAGATGCACTTGCTCCACTGGCATTGACGACCAGGACCGAGCTACGGAGAACAGTGACAGTAGAGATCCTCACACACAGGAGCATCGATGAAGAGAATCCTAACTTCATATAGGTAGAGCTGGGATGGTCCTGGATGGACCCTATATGAACATACTTAGAGCATGACACAGTACCAACAAACCCAAAAGAGGTAAGAAGGCTTTGATATAGGGTAGAAAGTGTAACAACCCGGATTTTTAAATGGGTATTTTTAAAAACGCGACTTTTGTCACCATGTGTCGCGCAAAACGCGAACTTGCGTCATTTTTGTAGGACGTTTTATTGGGATTAAAAATAATTTGACCATATTTATTGAATGCTAAAAATAGGCCTAAGAGTGCCATGGGGTCAAAAATCGAAAAATGAATAATAAATAAAATATTATTATTTTATTCAAAAAAAATGAAAGTGCTCAAAAAATTCTGAAAATCATCATACCGACTCAAAATTTAATTTTGAGCAACTTTCCCTTCTTCGACATTTTCAAAAAATATTATTTAGATCTGATTTAGGCCATTTTTCGGTTCGTCCAGAAATCATGTTTGAGAAGTTTTATTTTTTTTAATTTAAACTTCAATTATTGTTGCCTTATTTAAAGGGATGGTGGGCAACCCTTTTTCACTATTTTGAAGCAACTTTCGGCACATTTTTTGGCAGCCAACATATTTTATTAAACTCTCCTATTATATATTCACATAGCCCCTTTATATTTATGTATTTAACCTTAGTTTTAGGCGTATTCTTGGGGTTGTTTTGAGGTGGAGCTTGGCAGATGATTTTGATGGAGTAATCTGAGTTTTTGGGCAGATTTATGTTGGATACTTTTGACGGTTTGAGGTATGGGATTTTACACAATATGCTCCTTAATCTCGCGAGTGTTATTCCCTTTGATTTCATGTGATTACAGAACTCTTATTTAAATTGCAAAATTCTTTTGAAATCTGGAAATTATTGTTGGAATCTGATTTTGATTCATGAGGTATTATTATTTGTTGGGTATGTTGTTATGAGATTTTAATATGACACTGATGTTGGGCACCCGCCAAGATTCCTGTTCCGGCAACTTGATAAAGTATGGCGTGGTATGGTGAGGCCTGGTGACTCCGGTTAATGTGTTGTTGTGAAATTATATTGATAAAATGCTTATGAGATTCGCATTTGATTTGAATATTCGTACACGTGTTGTTACGTTTTATTCACCGCTAAAAATATTGGATGAGCATCTTTCCTGTCGTATTGTGTACTTTTCCATATTTTTTTTTAATTTGCAGGTTAGCGTGGATCTGAGCGCTATGGACCAAATGGGATGATTTAAGCGTGGTTATTTTTGGGAAGAATATTGGAGAATACTAGATGAGAAAATTTGTATTTACTTTGATGTATAGAGCATTGGCGATTTATATTCTTTCGAGATAGATAGTTATATAATTTCGAGAGACGTTTGGTTGTATTTAATTTGAAGAAATTGAGATTAGCGGTTTCTCTGTTTATTGTGGGTTTTTTTAGATGCTCTATACCTTGTTAATTGTCGATTTGGTTAGTTTTATCGATAGTGGCGCTCCGCTCTCTCCGAGAGGGCAAGATGTTACAGATAGTATCAGAGCTTAGGTATACGGAAACCCTCGAGGCTTGAGTTTTGGGTTCATTGCGTGATTAGCAATTTTTGGAGATAGAGTATTTTTGGTTATATTCGTGTTAGGTTCCGAGATTTGATGTGAGGAATATATTTTTGGGAGACGAGATTATTTTTTGAGACTCCTGGCCTGATTTTTTAGAGTTATGCGTTCGGCGAATTTCGATGGCAAAATTCCATTGTTAGTGGGGAAGTATGTAACAACCCGGATTTTTAAATACGCCGCGCAGGATGCGAACTTGCGTGATTTTTGTAGGACGTTTTATTGGGATTAAAAATAATTTAACCATATTTATTGGATGCTAAAAATAGGCCTAAGAGTGCCATGTGGTCAAAAATCGAAAAATGAATAAATGAATAAATAAATAAAATATTATTATTTTATTCAAAAAATTGAAAGTGCTCAGAAAATTTTAAAAATCACCATACCGACTCAAAATTTAATTTTGAGCAATTTTTTCTTCTTTGACATTTCCAAAAAAATATCATTTATACCCAATTTAGTCCATTTTTTGGTTCGTCCAGAAATTTTGTTTAAGAAGTTTTGTTTTTTTATTTAAACTTCAATTATTGTTGCCTTATTTAAAGGGATGGTGGCAACCCTTTTTGACTATTTTGAAGCAACTTTAGGCACATATTTTGGCAGCCAACATATTTTATTAAACTCTCCTATTATATATTCACATAGTCCCTTTATATTTATGTATTCAACCTTAGTTTTAGGTGTGTTCTTGGGGTTGTTTTGAGGTGGAGCTTGGCAGATGATTTTGATGGAGTAATCTGAGTTTTTGGACATATTTATGTTGGATTCTTTTGGCGGTTTGAGGTATGGGGTTTTACACGATATGCTCCTTAATCTCGTGAGTGTTATTCCCTTTGATTTCATGTGATTATTGAACTCATATTTGAATTGCTAAATTCTTTTGGAAATCTGTAAATTATTGTTGGAATCTGATTTTGATTCATATGGCATTATTATTTGTTGAGCATGTTGTCATGAGATTTTAATATGGCACTAATGTTGGGCACCCGCCAAGATTCCTGTTCCGGCTACTTAATAAAGTATGGCGTCGTATGGTGAGGCCTGGTGACTCTGGCTAATGTGTTGTTGAGAAATTATATTAATAAAATTCTTATAAGATTCGCAATTGATTTGAATATTCATACTCGTGTTGTTACGTTTATCACCGCTAAAAATATTTGATGAGCATCTTTCCTGTCGTATTGTGTACTTACCCATATTTTTTTTTAGTTGGCAGGTTAGCGTGGATCTGAGCGCTATGGACCAAATGCGATGATTTAAGCGTGGTTATTTTTGGGAAGAATATTGGAGAATACAAGATGAGAACATTTGTATTTATTTTGATGTATATGGCATTGGAGATTTATATTCTTTCGAGATAGATAGTTATATAATTTCGAGAGACGTTTGGTTGTATTTAATTTGAAGAAATTGAGATTAGTGGTTTCTCTGTTTATTGTGGGTTTTTTAACATGCTCTATACCTTGTTAATTGTGGATTTGGTTAGTTTTATCGATAGTGGCGCTCCTCTCTCCCCGGGAGGGCGTGATGTTACAGATGGTATCAGAGCTTAGGTATACGAAAACCCTCGGGGCTTGAGTTTTGGGTTCATCGCGTGATTAACAATTTTTGGAGATAGAGTATTTTTGGTGATATTCGTGTTAGGTTTCGAGATTTGATGTGAGGAATTTATTTTTGGGAGACGAGATTATTTTTTGAGATTGCTCGCCTGATTTTTTAGAATTAGGCGTTCGGCGAATTTCGAGGGCGAAATTCCATTGTTAATGGGGAAGTATGTAACAACCCGAATTTTTAAATGGGTATTTTTAAATATCCGACTTTTGCCAGCATGTGTCGCGCAGGATGGGAACTTGTGTGATTTTTGTAAGACATTTTATTGGGAATAAAATTAATTTAACCATATATATTGGATGCTAAAAATAGTCCTAAGAGTTCCATGGGGTCAAAAATCGAAAAATCAATAAATAAATAAAATATTATTATTTTATTTAAAAAAGTGAAAGTGCTCAGAAAATTCTGAAAATGAGCATACCAACTCAAAATTTAATTTTGAGCAACTTTTCCTTCTTTGAGATTTCCAAAAAATATCATTTATACCCGATTTAGTCCATTTTTCAGTTAAGCCAGAAATCTTGTTTGAGAAGTTTTGTTTTTTTTATTTAAACTTCAATTATTGTTGCCTTATTTAAAGGAATGGTGGGCAACCCTTTTTGACTACTTTGAAGCAACTTTTGACACATGTTTTGGCAACCAACATATTTTATTAAACTCTCCTATTATATATTCACATAGCCCATTTATATTTATGTATTCAACGTTAGTTTTAGGTGTGTTCTTGGGGTTGTTTTGAGGTGGAGCTTGGGAGATGATTTTGATGGAGTAATCTGAGTTTTTGGACAGATTTATGTTGGATTCTTTTGACGGTTTGAGGTATGGGGTTTTACACAATATGCTCCTTAATCTCGCGAATGTTATTCCTTTTGATTTTATGTGATTATTGAACTCATATTTGAATTGCTAAATTCTTTTGGAAATCTGGAAATTATTGTTGGAATCTGATTTTGATTCATGTGGTATTATTATTTGTTGGGCATGTTTTCATGAGATTTTAATATGGCACTGATGTTGGGCACCCGCCAAGATTCCTGTTCCAACTACTTGATAAAGTATGGCGTGGTATGGTGAGGTCTGGTGACTCCGGTTAATGTGTTGTTGAGAAATTATATTGATAAAATTCTTATGAGATTCGTATTTGATTTGAATATTCGTACTCGTGTTATTACGTTTTATCACCGTTAAAAATATTTAATGAGCATCCTTCCTGTCATATTGTGTACTTTCCCATATTTTCTTTTTGTTGGAAGATTAGCGTGGATCTGAGCGCTATGGACCAAATGGGATGATTTAAGCGTGGTTATTTTTGGGAAGAATATTGGAGAATACTAGATGAGAAAATTTATATTTATTTTGATGTATAGAGCATTGACGATTTATAATCTTTCGAGATAGATAGTTATACAATTTTGAGAGACTTTTGATTGTATTTAATTTCAAGAAATTGAGATTAGTGGTTTCTCTGTTTATTGTGGGTTTTTTAGATTCTCCATACCTTATTACTTGTGAATTTTGATAGTTTTATCGATAGTGGCGCTCCGCTCCGCTCTCCCCTAGCGGGCGGGGTGTTACAGAAAGGTACATCCTAGATAGGGGAATTCAGTATCGAAGAGGTTTTATCATATAATTTCTCACGCGTGTCCATCCGAATGAAGTCAATGACCTAATAAGAAAGTGGGGGGGGGGGGGGCTCTTCTACATCATATTCATCAAGCAAATTATTAGTAAAGCGAGTATCCACATAAGATTAGTATTGGCCCACCATGAAGCTTGATTACACATATTACATAAAGAGGTGTATTAAGTTCTAAAGGTATGCCAACATTCACAAGAGTTCGAGTGCTTTTCTTATGTCGATCACGTCTCCCTAGCCATTTGCGATATGGGGAATAGATTTGGTCGTACCTTTACCCAAGACCAAAGGCAGGTTCAAATACTTGGTCACCACAGTAGACTAGTTCACCAAGGGGGTAAAAGATGAACCCCTGATGAAAATGTCGTTTGAAAAAGTATTCCTCTTCATCTGGAAGAACATCATTTGTTGTTATGAAATGTCGTATGCTTTCATCACCGATCAGTGCACTCAATTTCACAAACAGGATTTTGAAGACTATTGTGTCGATCTAAAATCCAAAAACTGCATTTTGCACTCCGCCATCCTCAATACAATGGGCAAATAGAGGTAAAGAACAAAACTTTGCCCGACAAAATAAAAAAATGGGTGGATGATGCCAAAGGAAAATGGATTAACTAACTCCAAAGTATTCTATGGGCTTACAGGACAATGTCGAGGATGACAACAAGCGAAACCCCTTATATATTGGCCTTTGGAACAGAAGCAATAGTCCCAACAAAAATTGGTCTGCCCAGTCACCATGTTCTAAATTTTGACTCGCTAAAAAGTGACCTAATGAAAAGACTGGATCTTGATCTAGTAAAGGAAGTCAGAGAAGAAGTAGTATTATGGTTGGTAGCGTACTAACAATGAACTCCTCATTTTTATAACAAAAGAGTAAAATTGAACACCCTAAAGGAGGGGACTACGTGCTGAAAAAGGTCATCCAGAAAGGGAAAAAAATGGAGCTAAATTTTGGTATCCGTACAGAGTAAGTGCAGTTGTCCAACCAGAGTCCCATAGAATTAAAACACTGGAAAGGAAAAATTCAAGAATCTTGGAACGCGGAACATCTAAGAAAGTACTACGAGTAATGAATAACATGTAACACCCTCTTATCTCCTGTAATTCATTTCTTAGTGATGAATAAAAATTTATTATGTTAACATTATTGTTTCTTTTAAGTTTTTTTTGTATAAGGAGTACTCCAACATTTCCCCTATAAACATAATAAACAACATAATTTCATGTATGATCTCTCCTTTAGGTCAATCCAAGAACAATAAGTTCAATAAATTACTTCATTTATGATCTCGCCTGAGGGCATACCAAGAATAAGAAGTTCACCAAGTTACTTCATGTATAATCTTGCCTTTAGGGAAGATCAAGAACAAGAAGTTGACCAAATTTAGGAAATTCATTACAATCATATGACCGACAAGATTCGGCCACAACTTGCAAAACCCAAGGATAATTCTTAATAAATTTGGTAATCTCGGGTGACTAACATCAGATTAAGTTAGGACGACAAGATCTGTCCATACAACCAGCAGAAATGGTGTTAGTAAAGCCTAAGACTAGATAACCCGAGTTCGTCCAACTTTAGTAACTAGTAAGGCAGATCATTTGAGTAACTTTCGACCACATGATCATAAGACTAAACTACTATTATAACCATTTTTTAGCATACAAAGCTCATCAAGATGACATGACTTAAAGTTATAACAAGTTGATTACATCTACTTGTGCAAAAGATAAACAAGTAAGGGGAAAGAAATGATGGAAAGCAGAAATATAAAATTCTATTATAACTTGAAGGTTATTACTGGAATCTTAAATTACTACAAGACATCATGATAATATACTACAACAGAATCACCATTCATGAGAATATGTTTCCTTGCATGTTGAACCCTCAAAACCAGTCGGAAGAATATCTAGAGCATGAGGAGTAATAATAGTTTGAAGGTCTCTAATCCTAGGTTGAATGTGAAAATTGACCCTATCTACTGGATGCAGAGGTAGGCTTAGATCTTTATCCCCATCAAGGTCATTGTCCCCAAGGTATTTTCTCATCAGACTCAATAGGATAGAATCTAGAGTAATTCATGAAACATAAATCTTAAAAGGAGGATTTGAGTTCTCTAAATAACTTGGATCATTTCAATACCACAACTCGTCCTCCTTGGTAACCCTAGACATAGCAAGGTTATTAAGCTAACTATGCTTGTAACTGACCTTCTTAGCATGGTCAAGTTCTACCTCCATGTGTATGAGGGCCTTATCATATCCATTCATCCAGACTGTATGAGGCTACTTATGAAATTGATATGTAAGGAAATCTACCTCCTCACTCAGCCTCTTGATAGTGGAAAACTTATTTTTTATGGTCGTAACCTGGTTAAGCAGAGTCTTTTTAGTCCTCTATTCCTCTCATAACAGTGAAATTCTTCCCTACTGATGAAAAGGTTAGCCCTTTACTTTCTTTATTCGCTCCAACTCCTCCCTTGGGCAAGCATTCTCTTCTTCTAAAAAGGAGGCACCCTCATTCTGGTTGGCAATTCTGGACTTCTTAAGACCTTCCAGCTCAACTCGTAAAGCATTTTTTTCCTGCTAAAGCATTGTGGCGACTTCTCTGGCACCAATCAGTTCAAAAATGATAACAAACTCTTTCTTGGAATAAAATGATGACAAAGAAAGAAACTTCTTGTCAAGTCCACTACTTTTTATAGGTCACCTAGCTTTTTCCCGTGGTTGGCTTGAAGACTTTCTAGTGACTCTTTAAAGTTATATTGCATAGTAATAACCATGTCATAATAAGCAGCATTATTTGTAACTGCCTGGTGAAAAAGGAGACACGGATTCAAGTATGATTGCTTGGCCAGGGAGGACGCATCAAGCCCCCGTAATTCATCAAGATCGTCCTCATAAACCTAACTACGATCAATATAGATTAACCAATTACGCCTTTCTTAAAATCACTCTAAACAGCGACCAAAGCTGCTAGTCTGACATTACATTGCAAAATGATTGGTCAAACATAAGTATTTATCGAGCAATAAAATGTGAAATAAAAGTTTTACTCCACTGTCAAAGAAGAGTTACATCGGGTTAATTCCCAAACATTAAAAAAAATTAAGAAAATAACAAGATAAAATCAAACAATCCTAAGCTGACTATCGGGATTACGTCCCCACCGTCTCTTTATCAGCAATAACTTGACCATTACCCAACTTCTTCATCATCCTGAGGAGAAGTACCAGAAAAGTGTAATTAAAAAAGGTCAAACTCCTTGGTGGTGCCAACCTCAACAAGGAATTCATCTCAACTATCTTTGAAGAACACTTTCTTCAAGTAGTCAATCAGTATAGAAGTATTGGTAAAGGAATAGTCCAAGCCCTTAGTAAAAGCATCTTCCTTGGCCTTAGTAGTAGAGGCCAAAGCTTGTTCGGACTTGATTTTCACTTGCTTGGATAAAACCCCAACATCTTCACCTTCCTTCCTCAACTTCTAGTCAGAAGTAATATCCTTTTTTGCTAAAACCTTCTTCCTCTCCAATTCATGGACCCTCTTCTCTAACTGCTCTTTATCCTTCATTTAGGCCTCATTAACAAAACGAGCAGCCTCCAAAGACTTTCATATCTCATTAAAGGCGACCTTAGCATCTGAAGATGAATCTTTCATCTGATCATTCGTCACCAAAAGTTGCTCATGGTCTATCAGGACTTGCAATATAAATAAGCAGAATGGGACATTAGCAAAAGAATGGAATAAATATGAAGATTTAATAATAAATAATAAACTTACAAGGGATAATATATAATTATCTCGCTTCGGTAACCTGGTGTGAGGGATAGAAGATACAATCGTTCGATCGATAAAAAGGGCCCCAGCACAGATCAGGTCGCGAGTAAGTCCAGAGCAGGTGGCTACAGATTGAGAGGTACCCTTGCCTTTGTCAATAGTTTTCTTCCCCACTATCTTATCTAGGGGAAGATAATCCTTCTTTATCTCTTCTGGATAGAAATTCAATGTCGCTAAGAGATGTATTTAAAATTTGAAGATCACTAAAAACTCCAGCATCAGATTTCTTGCTCGTCGAGTGAGCAAGAGGAGGCGGTCTGGAACCATCATGGATAGTGATCAAATTTGTAATCTTTCACTTCTAATTTACATTTAAAGGGATATTAGTTGGTACTAACGTGATGTCAAGAGGCTCGAAGGATGAGGAAGAGCTTTTGTAGAAAAATTATCCCATTCTCTATAAAAGGATTTAGAAGTAGAGATCATCGGTCGTCTAAACGGATGGGCGCAAGTGGTATTTCCTCGGTAGGTATAGCCATAAAATAGATTATAATACTCTTATATCCAAGATGAAAAGAGGCCGATCTAGGATGGTCCTCATTACTAAGCCTTTATTTGATTGACTACAGAGTTTTCAAATCAGTAAAATTAACCTCGGAGTCATGAGGGAGCTTCTTCTTACTCTCCGTTACAAAATAGAAAGCAGTAATACAAAATCAACAATAGAAAGAAAGCAGAAATTAGAGAGACACATTTTAAGTTTGTGTCCTAACCTATTATCCTGCCTTCCTAAAGGCATTTGGTCCTATCATATATATTGCACCCTTAAGAAGAGGAGTAAATTGTTAATTATTAACAATCAAATCATGATCCCAATAATATTTATTAGAATCAAGTAGATTCACAAGAAAGGCTCTGTTTTATTGTCTTGTCTTCATTTAATAAATGTTTTCATTAGTAATGCCCCAGTGGTAACAATACATTAACTCCATAATCCCAATATAGGTCCCGTGCAGTTCGTTATATGGTGGACCCCATTAATGCTCCTTCAAGTATTTTGGGAAACTTAGGTAGGGACTATGTCCAAATATTAGCAGAATTCCAGAAATAGATAGTTAGGGGGAGTGACCCCACACTCAGCTATAAAAATAGAAGATAACCAATGACCTTGAGACATGTCACAAAGATCACAGGACTCATTTGCTATTTCACTAGTGACCCACTATGGATCCCATAAGTATCGCTAAAAACTTCTAATGAACTAGTGTAACAGTATAAACCATGCTTCCAGAAGAATAATAAAGTAGTTCAAAGGAAATTGAAAAGGGATAAAAATATCATTAAAATGAAAGATGGAAAGGTCTCACAAATAGCTGAAGTAGTTGGAGACGAAGGAAGGTTTTTGAATGAAAAGTAAAATGAGAAAAATGGGTGGTGTAATACCCCATATTTTTGTGTATTCTCATTTAATTAATTTGAGGAATTAATTAGGAAAAAAACGTTTTAATTAAATTACGCGAGTGAAGTAATTTAATACGATTAGATGATAATTGTGACTATTAAATATTAATCGTGAGATAGATACGGATTAATATTGCATTATGATATTTACTAAGTGTATAGAGTAAATAATTGATAATTTCGGTTATACGGCATAGCGAGTGATATGTGCGTATTTTATTTTATCTCACCGGGAGTCGCGTGTAGACTATTTTGAGGTGAAAAATGAGAAAATATTTTAAGTGACTCGGATGATAATTTAGAGGTCACGAATGATTTCAGATGGGTCAAAATAGTCGGAATAGGGTACCCGGGAGTATAGTTTGGGTCCCGGATCAATTTGGGACCAAATCGGCACCTATTAAGGGCATTTCGATCATTTTAAAAAAAGAGGTGAAGGAACCTACGAAATGTAGAGACATATATCTCATATTTAGAGATTGGGTTTAGGTCTCATAACACAAAAAGGTTAGAGAGGCCATTAGAGAGAAAAGAGAGAACCTATTTTCAAAGCTTAAAGAGGGATTTTGAAGATGGTGAATAAATATTGTATCCCAAGGCAATTGGAAATGAAGATTGAAGAAGGAAATAATCAATCACCAATAAGGAACCAAGAAATTAGATCATCAATCTAAGGCAATTGTTTATTGCAAATTAAATTGATGTTATAATACCCATGTGTAGGGTTTTTAGGAATAAATTAATTTTATTGAAAAATCTTTGATGAAAAGTATGAATTGATTACATGTTTGGGTAGAATTGCATGTAGTTTGTATTTACTTCTGTAGAGGATGAAAAATCAGAAGAATTATGATTATTAATATGGATCTAAATTTGGGTTCTAGATTGAATGATAGAGAAGAACACAAAACTAAAATTGTGAAAGAGTTTTGAGAATTGATTCATTCTTGATTGATTTCAGTGAAGTTGTAAGGTGTTTGAAACATTAGAAATCATCCTAACTCATGTATAAATAGCTAGGAATAAATGGATGTGAATTGGGTGAAGAATTAAGTGCTTTGGGTGGATAATTTAGTGTAAACTCTGCTGCGAAATAGAGAGCAAAAAATGCAGAAAAATGAATCGGTCCGGTCCTAGGAGAAGGCGGATCGGTTCGGTTTCCAGAATTTTTGAATTATTCCTCTTTTTCCCTAATTAGAGGTGGTGAACAAACATTAGGGCCTTGTGAAAATAATATTGGGTGACTTATTATTTTATAGTAGGCCTACGATGGGAGTACGAATTTATCTTAGAGAGAGAATTAAGACGGGAATGGGTTTGGTTATTGTAATTCGTAATTAATCTAAGAGACGGATAAAGAATTACTATAATCAAATGAATTAATGTATAGACCATTAGGGTAAGTTAGTCTTACTAGTGAAATCGGAAAAGGGGTAACTGGGACCCTTAGAGTTGTGTGATCACTCCTATATATACAATAGTGAGATAAATAGTAAAGGAAATAGTACGGCGAGTATGCGAGAGAGATATACTACGTATTAACACATATTATCGAGTGGGGTGAATACCTATTGATTCAAAGCACTACTTAGGTTGTGTGAATACCTAAAGTATACTTTATACATGTTGGTGATCTATGTATGATTCCGAGCTAAGAGATATAAATTACTATTGGTGATCGAGGTAGGATTCCGAGCCAATAACCCCTAAAATGTGATACAAGGAGGTGATTATATAGTATGTTTTTACAGTATATATTGTGTGAAAAATATATATACATAAAGTGTTCTTAATTTTGGTATTGGGGTCGATGATTATCCGGACCGATACATAAAAGTTGATTTATGGTCGATGAGTATCCGTACAAATCGAAGATGAAAGATATTAGGGTCGAGGAGTATCCGAACCAATATACGTATGCATAACATTTATCGTGGGGTCAAGGGATATCCGGACCAATGTAAATGATAGGATGATTAGGGTCGATGATTATCCGGACCAAAATCCTTATCCTTATAGTATATATTGTGTGTGAAATATATACTTCATGATAATCTACTTATGTGCGAAAGTAGACTTGTAGCTGATATATATATACACATCTAATTGATAAATGAAGTAGTGAGAAACTTAATTTTAAGATTTAAAATAGATTGGGGAATATCTATAATAAATTAAGTAGTGAAACTTAATTTTGGAAGTTGAATGGTAACTTTGAAATGATTTATGAACTGAGTAGTGAAACTTCCTTGGGGAAGTTGAATGAACATTAGATGTGAAATTCTATATGAATTAAGTAGTGAGACTTAACTGTGATGGTTAAACATAACATATGTGAATGTTATAAGAAAATTGAATAACATGCGAGAAATGTTAATAATTACGCGTGTTGTATGGGCGGTACGGGAGAGTAGACTTGATAAGATCGGTTATATACTTTAGTCGAGATAGCTTCGGTATGATAGCTAGGTGGGCTAAGTATAAGAACGTTAGGTGTGAACATTAGATGAGAGGTGAGAAAACTCAAGAGAGTGCGCATGAGCTTAACTTGTGTAATCAATAATCGATTTTAATTGCGATAAATTACTTGCTAAATGTTGTCAAATGTTTTTAGTACTAATTATTGCTATAAAAATATTTTTAAAACCTTTTAGGTGTTCAGACACAGGGAGGCCATGCTTGATGGTTTCATTCCAGGGATTAGGAGTTGTAGCACTGTGTATGCTGACAGGACCTTAAGTAACCGATTCTTTCATTCAATCTAGCATAGGATCTCACTCTTGTATATCATGTTTGGACATGTGGTCCGATGTCCGTATTATGGTTTCAGTTCTGTATCAATTTTACCTTGCAGTTTTAGACTTGGTTTTGATTGTTTTTTCCGGTGGTTTATTCGGCATGACTTTGTTTCATTTATATTCATGTTGGTTTTGATTCTAGTATATTGTGAATATTGTTTAGTTTTCGAACTAGTTATTTATCCTGTTTAATTGAAAGATAAAATTTGGTACCATGTCTTTTGAATACTAGGTGGTTAGTAAATTTCAAAAAGTTTTCGACAGTGATGCTAAGAATTCTCCAGATAAGATTCCTGTGTAATTTGATATAGGACTGATCACCCAGTATTTTATTAGGCGGGGTGTCACAGGTGGGAACTGACATTTTATAAGATTGAATGGCATCTTCACGATTTTCAAAGCCTGCTGATGGTTAAATGTACCTGATGTATTCGTTATGACAGTGAATGACTGCCAAATATGGCTTATTACCAGCGTACCCCTGGCACACTTCATCTCCCAAAATTTACCCGTGTTTATAAAATTTCCACCAAACAAATAAAACTAAGAATTCTGAGGTCGTCAGTCGACCAAGAATCTTTGCCTACCTATTCACAAGTGAAGGCTAGTTACTTACTCAACCTGCCCACTCATAACTATTTAACACTTCAGTCCTTTATTGCACACCTTGAGCCACTCCAGAAATCTAATACTCCAGAGAAGCTACTATTTATTTCAATCATGTTTTAAGTCTTGGGGGCTTGTGTTGTATCATAAATATGAAATGTGGTGTGGACCAATGGGATTATGACACCTGGCATCAAAAGATGCTCAACTCACTTAACATGGTCGGCACATCACTTCCCTGGTTAGCTCAGCATTACTCCTACTCAGTTGGCTAGCCGAACATAATGAATTGATGTTACTAGTTTGAATCATCAAGCACACATATGGGTAGCGTGGAAATATATACAATTCCCATTACACACACATGGGCTAGTCGCTCCAGCTTATTATAATTAAATCTTCGTTAAGTACCCTTAGAATGTAAAAGATTGCTAGTGCCTAACTTATAAAGTCACTCCACCCATCCACTTACTCTCTCTCTCTCTCTCTCTCTCTCTCTTATAAATAGCATACACTTCCACCTGAAGGATAACGGAATATTAATACACGGACATAGATAATTTTGAAAGCTTCTACCCATTTATGTTTATGATTGAATAATAAACTCATGCACAACACCTTTGGACATAGGCACTATATTGGCCGAACCACGTTAATCCCCCGTCTCAATACCAATTTCTCACATGTCTCTTTAACCTAGTTTGTTGATCTCTTTATCTGTTATAGGTTATCATTGGTATTTATCAATCTAAGGCTCATAAATCCACATACCAATTTTAGACGATGACAATTATTAATAACTAATTCCAGAATTTGATAATAATAATAATAATAATAATAATAATAATAATAATAATAATAATAATAATAATAATAATAATAATAATAATAATAATAATATAAATATAAATATAAATATAATACTAAAATTAGGGACGAGATGTCGTATTCTTCCCTCTTAGAGAATTTCGTCTGTGAAATTACGACCATCACTTAGCACCATCTTACCTATTTACTTTTTACATCTTTATAGTAAGAACGTTAACAACCAGTTCATATTCAAATATTTCACAACACAATAGCAATTTTCACTATATCAACAAAATATCCTTAATTTAACAATTCTTATAACAGGTTTCACAAAATCAATTTAAAACGACAACGGGTGGTAAATTAGCCTTCTATAACATACATTTCAATACTACGAATTCCTTATTCTAATCTCTTTCATAAAATATTTAATTCTCAGTTAATTCAATTTCATTCTCGATCATATACGAACATACAACTTCAAACCCATGTCCTTATGACATAATTTCATCTTACTCATAATATATAGCATATCAAATTATTTTGCTTATTTATAGTCTTTGCTACTAACATTTCTAAAAGAATGCATTATTTTAATTACCATATATAATTTTTCACACGAAAGTGTATTTAGACAATTATACAATCATCTTTCTGCTTTTAAATTATATTATTCACGTAACAAAAATTATAATATAATCACCTCTACATTAAATCAGCTCCGTATAGTAACACCATATATTATTACTACTACATAATTTTACCACCTTATAGTTCATTTCAACATGCTTACTAATAATAAATTTAATACCAATTTTCTTAACTCCCTAATTCAACATACACGTGTACATTTATTTCATTGTAATTAAATGATTTAACAATTTACATTCCCATACAAATCAAATACTTCTCTGTTTTTGTTAACTACTCATCATGCATTCTAATAACAATGAATTTGCATTTCATTCATAATACCCACATGTAAGGTTTTAAACAAACTCATTTTATTACTTTATTATTTACTCTTTAAACAAACACATTTTATTACTTTATTAGTTACTCACTTCATCGGTGTCACATATATTCATCAAATTTGTTTAATTCTCTTTTACCCTTATATACAATTAAATCTAACTTTTGTTTTAAGGTTTAATCAATACTTCACTTTTTTAATTCAGAACGTATTCTCGTTTACCCGAATTCTTAATCTTTTATACTCATACTTATATTCTTAAACATCACATTATTTCTCCTTAATTAACCACATGCATATTTTTGACACAATTTGACTATTTCCTTTAAAAATTATAATATTCACATAGAACTTCATCTTTGTACTAAAGTTTTAATACTGCATTTCAATACATACCACATATTCTACCAATCATAGGCATGCAAATTTATAACTCTTACATGTTTAAACATTATCCACCATTCATCAACCTTAAGCATGTCATAATATATTATATCAAGGATATTGATTAAAATAACTTGTCACGAACTTATATGTGTTATAAGCAGCTCATAATATACACAACATTAATAATATTCATTAGTAAACTAGCATATTCAATATGCTGTAATTACGACTAGGTAGTTCCACAATACTTAACTTACTCAAGTCGTAGGAGAGAAGGTGTGTGTGTGTATATATATATATATATATATATTGTTAGCTAGGAAATTCCAATGATAAACAATAACAAATAAGGAAATTATAACTACACATCTGCTAAATTATGAGGGATAGGGTGAGATGAGAGACAAAGAAGGAAAATATGGATTTACATGGTTCGACCCAATATGGTGCTTATGTCCACAGGTGCAGTTATATATTACTGGGCAATAGCCATGAAAGTTAGATAACACCATATTAACAGTAGTGGGATCGGTAACGAAATAGCAGGGCCGGTCATAATTTTACCTGAGCCGACCTTAATCCCCCCGACCGAGCAGATTATATATCAAGCCAACCTATCTTTCCCCCCTTGATAAGGTCACATGCCACCTCTTGAGAGGCCCACGTGGTACCCTATATTTATGGTAAATAAAATCCCTCAAGACCTAATTCATGACTGGAACTTGTAGCGACTTCTCTGGAGTAATGAATTTTTAGAGTGGCTGTTAGGTGAATAAATGGATGAAATGTTAATCAACATGATAGGGTAAGCTTGAGCAGATCCGGTCATCTTGATTTCTCCTCAGCCCGTGCTGTCCACATTTTAATTGATTAGAATCGACGTCAAGAATAATCATTATGCACACTTGGGATGATGCGTGCGCCTATTCAGTCTACTTGCAGCATTTGTTGCCTTTTTAGAGATGACACCATTATAAATAGTGACATTTTACCGCTATAACCAAAGTATTAAAAGGTCCAAGCCCCCCTCGTTTGAAGTCTAAACCATTTTAAACTTTTTGAGTGCTTTTTAGAGAGAGAAATAAGTTATTCTTCTGAGCTCCTTCATCTTCAGCGAGCTTTCTCCATTTTCTGATGCAGTTCTTGCTTTCTCTTATCTACTTTCAAATCCTTTCCCATTTGAACGTATGTGACCATTCTCCTTCTTAAGTTTTTAGGGTTTTCACCCATTTTCTTAAAATATTTCGTAATTAGCACTGTTCATTCTTCTGTTATTCTTGGATTGATTGGTGTTTAGAGTTTGATAATTTGAGGTTCAATCATTTGGGTGGCCATTAACTTGGTTGGCCTAGGATTTCACCATTTTTAGAGTTTGGTTTAGAACTAACATCCATTATCTATGTCTGAGTAGCCCCCAAGCTTTATCAGCCCCGCCAAAAAAACTCTGTCTTCTATCTTGATGAGCTATCCTCCCCACATTCAACGATTATTTAAGATTTTAGTTGAATTAGAACCAACTTGTCCCGGTATTATTACTGCCATTAGGTTTCCATAACCTTTACAACTTATCTGCCCGGAATAAAAACTAGGACACCCAAATTATACTCCTAGGGCAGCTTATTCTAGTTGTTATGCCCCATTACCGGCTAAATTACCATTTGACGGTCTTGACCTTGAGGCTCAAGAAGTAGCTAATCCGGTTTTACAGCAAGTTGGTGTTGATAATTTAGGGAATATCGTGTCAATATCTATCATGAGTTTGGACTCTTCTTTTAAGGAGGTTATATCTGATAAGGCTAAATATGTGAGGCTTATTCTTTTCCTTCGCCCATAGAAGAACCAGTTAGTGAGGAGAGTGATTCAGGTAACTCTTCGAATTACTATGACCCCTCCATTATTGATGCAAGGTGATATGCCTATGATAATTTAGTGGATAAGTTAGATAACCTTAGCGAGAAATATAGTATCCCCATCAACATTCAAACCAGTTTGCCCACTAGTGAGGATAGGGAAAATGATAACTCTAATTCAAACTAGATTTGCCTTCTTTTTGGGGCCCTTTAAGTTGGACTTTGCGTAACCATGCATCTTATTATTAGATCCATTCTTAGTGGGTATGGTGTTACACTTAGTTAACACTCCCCTAATGCATATAGGACTATCCTGGGGGGCCATGATGTTTTAGAAGGCTCAGACTGGTTTTGATCTCACTGGGGACATATTCAAATATGTTCAGGGACTGAAGGACAATGCAAAGGCCCCAAAATATTACTACTTTTCCCCCAAGAGGTGACATTTAAGAATGGCTTAGGTCGTCCAGACCAGTAACCATAATTGGAAAGGAAAATTCATGTTTACGAGAGGTGAATGGGAATTCAGGGGCCCTGAAAAGGATAGGTCGTGTAATATTCCACGCGAGTGGAATGTTCTAAAAAAATAGGTAATTTTTTTACATTTTCACTCATATCGCTTCTCTTTTAACTTCTTTGTTCTAATATCTCTGCCATTTGTTTAACTGCAAAAGGCCTCCAGACTTTCGACTGCTATACAGAACCTAGTTGAGGCTTACTGCGTACAAAATCCCCTCACATTTGAAGAACTATTTTTTGTTGCCAAGTTTATAGTTGTAGAGTACCATAATCCTCCTGCGGGGTTCCTCCGATAGAGGTAGTTGTTCCTTTGGAGTAATGAGTACTTTTTAAGACAAATTTGAGGACAAAGGTCGATTTAGAGGTTGAGGCCAAAGCTAAGATAGGTAGCCATGTCCTCATTTTTTTTCTCGTACTTACCATATTTTTAATATATTACTAATCTATTCATTCGAACAATTCCTTACCATGATTCTTCATAACCACCCTCTGAATTCACACTTAGAATGGCCCCTAGATAGCTTGATCGGAGCCATATAGATCAGGCTCGTCGTAAAAAAATAGAGGTCAAGAAGAAGAGGAATGTTAATGCTGAGGTCAGGGCAAAAAAGATGGTAGATGCACAAAAAATAATAGAAACTCAAGAAAGGAAGCACGCGGAGGTCAATGCCCGTAAAATGACTAAGGATGCGGCTAATGCGAGGGCTAAAACAAAGGGTAAATTCCCCTTCTCCCTGTTTCAGCTGTAGTTAGAGATAAAAAGCAACTTGAATATCCCAGACCTAAAAAACCTAAAGTTCCAATCATTGGCACTCCTATAGATAGGGTACAGATTGAGGGGATACCCTCTCGTCATTTTTTCCAAGAACGGGGATCGGCTTCCCATTATGGGAAAATTAAAGACTTTAAGTTTGATTTTGCTAATTTGGCGACTTTGAATGATCTTAAGAAGGATACTGGTTTAATTTTGCAATACATGAGCAATTCCACTAATCTCTATGGCTATCATGTTCATAGCAAGGACTTCAAGTTCCTAAGGGATAACGATCTTGACGCTCTGTGGAGGTTGGCTCAACATCGCCTGGCTATGGTGAGTTTATTAAGCATGGTTTTATTTTGTGATTTTCATATTTATTATTTCTTTTGACTTTGTGTTTCATTAATAGAGTTATGTGGCAATGACCAATTTGAAGGAGAAAGTTTTTGCAAACCACGTGGCTTATGAGGAATAGAGGACCGCCATTAAGACTCTGACCAAAGAGAACATTAAACTTAAGGATAGCCTTTGAGAGACGGCTAATAATTTGAAAAAGACTTACACTGAGCTATAATGGAAGGATGAAGAGATCATTGCCAAGATAATCTCCCTCAGCCAAGCTGAAGCAGAGGTCACTAAGTTGAAGGATCAGGATACCATCGATTTCTTCAAGTTGGACAGATTATAAGAGGCCTTGAAGAAGGCCAATGATGATCTGAGTGCGCCTAAATAGAAACTTATGCTAACCAAGGAATCTTTAGTGAAGGTAGAGGATACATCAATGGATAAATATAAGTCTTCATCAAATTACAATATCGACAGCCTAGATTTCTTTTTGGACGGTTATAAAGAGTTAGAGAAGAGTGTGATGAAACATTACCCTGGTATAGCTACCGAGGTGAAAAGTGGGAAGATAATAATGCTAAATCTACAGCTCTTGCAGCCAAGCAGATGGAAGATAATTACGCTTTTAAGACTAAAAATGCTAAAGAAACGGATCAAGTCACCACTAGTGAGGTTGTTCTTCTTCCCGATGAAGATGATTATATGGTCGTTTTATTTTGCCTTATTAGCTATTTAACTTTAAATGAACATGATTTATCCTGACCTAGGTTCTACCAATGTTTATGCCAACTTACTAGCCTTATGAATGGACCTCATCATTTTGACTACGTTAAACACTGATTTCCTAAGTCGACCAAAGTTTTTGGGGATTTATTCTGACATTAGGTTACAGTTGGATCTAGTTGTCCATAAATCATGGATCCCCTCTACGTAAGATTTCTTATTTGTGATTTATCCTAAGATGAGATCGTACATGAAGTTAAACTTTTTATTCGTGATTTATTTATAGCTGAAGCGATACATGAAATTTTATAATATCATGTTGCTACCTATTATTCACATTCTATCTTGAGACTAGTTGTATGTGAGGTTGGTGAGTGCCTAAATGATGTTATTACTGGTGATATGTACATATCACATGCCCGCAAAATAAATAAATAAAAAGAAGTGATAATATTATAGGAGAGAAATGAAAATTTTATTCAATGTGGATATAAATTACATACTACATAATAAAGTTTTCATTACATTACTGATAATACATTCTGAGGTGCTTGGCATTCTATGGATTTTTTAATTGCTCCCCTTCAAAGGTTTCAATTCGGTAGGTTCTCAGCCTGACAACACTTGAGATAAGATACGGACCATACTAGTTGGGTTCCAATTTATTTCCTTTTTGGATGACCTTTTTCAATACGTAACAACTTTATTTTAAACTTCTCTGCTTCTCCATTCGGTTGTAACGAGCAATTCTTTGTTAGTAAGTTGCTACTTTTAGTTCTGCATTTTCTCTTACTTCTTCCACGTGTTCAATATCTAATCTCCTCATTAGATCACTTAGTGGTGAGTTACAGTTAACGACTTGGTGACTAGGTAGGCCGATTTCAGTTGTCTTTGTACCAAAGGCCATTATATAAAGGGTTTCACTTGTTTTTGATTAAGGAGTTGTCTTATAAGACTAGAGGACACTTTATAGTTTCTTGATCCAGTTTTCCTTCGCATCATCCAGTATCTTTTTTATACCATCCATTAAAGTTTTATTAGTTACCTCAGTCTGTCTATTGGACTGCGGATGGCCTGGTGTAGAGTGTGGCTTTTGTATCTTTGAGCGCGTGTAATAATATTTGAATTCCTTATTATTGAACTGAGTGCTATGGTTCATGATGAAATCATACGGCATCTTATATCGATAGATAATGTTCTTACAGATGAATTAGAAGATCCTTTTCATATGTCATCTTAACTAAGGGTTCAATTGCCACCCATTTTGTGAAATAATCCACTGCAACCACCAAATATTTAATCTTTCCTCTAATTTTGGTAAGGGGCCGACCATATCTATTGCCCAAATTTAAAAAGCCAAGGAGAAGTGATCGGCATAAGTGAGGCTCCGTGGTTTGGTGGATGTTCACATATTTTTGGTACTTATCATACTTGTTGGCATAATTAGCGCAATCCGCCTTCATAGTGGGATAGTAATAGCCCCGTGTAGCCACCCAATTTACTAGCGATCTTCCTACTTGTTGACATTCAAAAACGGACACAACAAATAATAAATAAATAGATAAAAAGAAGAATAATGACAATACAGAATGAGGATGAGAGATAGAGCAAACACTATGATTTTTATGTGGTTCGGTCCATCAAGGAAACCTACGTCCAAGATGTTATTGATTTATTATTACGGTTATTGATAAAGTTACCATTAGGGTTGTTGATATAACTTGCTGCTTTGAAAAGACACCAGTGGAAGTCCCCTTCTCTCATGGGTTAAGGCCCAATTTATAGGAAATTACAAATATTTTCAGGAGTACGGGTGGATTGCCCTTATAAGTCAGGTAGTTACACCTGAAAATACATGTTTATCATCATAACAAAGTAAAGTGCTAGGGATCATGGACTGGTTTTAAGGATAAGTGGGTGGTTAATTGAGTTATTAATAAACACGTTATTGTAAACCTACGTGATCAATGATGGACGTCTAGTGTGTAAGCGCCCACAGGAACATCTTATGCGTCCAGACTTATTTAAATAGATACGACAGTTGTCAGGCATATCGTCCGAGCAGATTAATACTGAGACGATCTTATTTTGGAGTAGAGCCGAGCACATTTATTAATTCCTTTGCCACTTGGACCTTATTCACCTTTGGGACTATATGGGTATAGTAGAATACCCCCAAAACCACTTATACGAACTCTACAACTTAATGAAGGGTGAGTGGATAAAGCGTTACATGTTTTTTGTATTAACACGTTTATGGTTGGCTCACTTTGGTCAGCCTTGGCCTAGCAGATTCCCTTTAGGGTTTCTTTTGAAAAAATTTAAAGACACGTGTCAGATAGTCAAAGCTTCTTCTTTGTAATGATGGCGACTGGACATGCGTACTAATACTCTGTACCACGGTTTCATCTCTGGAGATTTGTTGGCATTCGATCTGCTACATCTTTTCAACCTCTATTTTAAAAAAGTATAAATACACGCCTCTTATCACATTTTTATCACTTTGATTCTTTGTACAGAGCTGGAGAGAGAGAGATTGAAGCGTTGATTCAAGCGTCCTTGAGAGATCAATCCTTTTACTTCCAGAAGTATTTCATTGGTTCTTTCTCTGTCTTTCATAGCTTAACTTGCTATTAATTCATTTTACCAGGTATGCCCTCCATATTTTAGTTAGGGTTTCTTCGCACTTAAATTTCTTGGTTGGTTCTTTGTTGTTATTTGGAGATTGTGGCGTTTATACGGCCATTGAGGTGGTTGGCCTAGGTTTAGCAGAAAAAAATAGGAGTTCTTATGAGTTTTCCCCCACACGTCCAAAGAATTTAGAACTTTATTTGCGAACTTGAGTCAGAGCGTCCTGGTATCACTGAGAGGAGGTTTTCTCGCAATTTGCAAGTGATTAGACCAGAGGAAGAGCTCGGTCACCCCCTTTATACACCTAAGACTGCCTCTAATTGTGGTTCTTCTGTTGATCCTGGGGTTCCTTATATTTGTTCCCCTGTTTTAGAAACTTATAATACTGTCCCTGTTATACCCCCTTCCGTTGAGGTTGATTGTGGGAACACCATCTCTATGGATACCATCAATATCGATTCTATTTTTTAGGAGGCCACTACTAATAGGGCTAAAGATATTAGATTGAAAAGTGTGGGTCCCCACCCTTCTACTTTTCCTGCTGATGGGTCCCATTCTGAGGTTACGAACGAAGAGGAAGATGACCCTACTGAGTCTTCTAATACTTATAATCCGCCGATACAGATGCTCGTTGGTATCAATTCCCTATAACTGAGGAGGAGCTTGAGGTGATGAGAAAGATATTTTCCATTCCCATAGCCATCCAAATTATAATGCCAAGTGTATCGGAGAGGTGTTACTCTGTTAAGGATGTTAAGGATATTTACCTCCCCTTGGGGGCTCTCCAAGTAGGGTTGAGGCTACCTCTTCATCCCACCATCCATTCCATTATGAGGGTTACGGTGTGACTCTGACCCAGCTACCTCCCAATTCTTATAGGACCATATCGCTGGTTATGATGTTTTGGAAACATAGAATGGGATTCGATTTGATGAGGGACATTTTCAGATATGTTCACAGTTTCAAAGACTATGCCAAATTCCCCGGGTATTACTACTTTTCTGCTCAAAATCCCTAATATAGGATGGTCACTATTGTCCAGTCTAGAACCATAGCTGGAAGGGCCAATATGTGTTCATAAAAGGAAATTGATAATTTAGGTTCCATAAGCGGGATAGGCCGTGTAGGTTTCCCATGGAATGGAATAGACCTAACGATATAGGTAAAACCTTCTCTGTCATTTGATATCTCTTTTCTTTTATCTAGTCATCTTTACTGCTCTGATATTACTATTATGTTTGTGCTCTTTTCAGTGAAATGAGACCCCAGGTTACCCAAGTCTTTGGTTGACCTAGTGGTGTCATACTGTGAAAAGAAGCCTATTAAATTTGAGGATAGGTTTACTGTAGAAAAATTCATTGCTATCGAGTACCAGACTCCTTCTGGTGGTAGGGCCCCCTTAGAGTGTGAGGTGACTTTAGAAGGTTAGGTGGCGTAGGAGACCCATCTTAACATAGGCGATCAACTTGTGGGTGAGGAAGAAAATTTTAAAGCAGGTAAATTATACAGGCACCTCACTTGCTATCATTTTACGCTTTAAATCCATATCCCGATGTCTATGTTTATCGTCCTGTCAGGAGTAGAGGAGCACCCATCTAAGGAAACACTGAGAATATCCCCTCATCATATTAATCGTAAGGCCTTAGCAGAGGCTAGGCAAAAAGAGATGGTGCTAGCCAAAAGTAGATTGTGGTCTAATTGTTTATTTCTTATAAGACAATTAATCAAGCCACCCACCAGCAAGAAGCTGCAGCAACAACCAAATCCAAGGGTAAAGCCCCCATGCATCCATTTGTTGGATATAAGAGATCCTGGGAGGAAGAGGAAGATAGACAGCCCTTACGCAAGTTGTTGAAGGGACTTAGTCATACTTTCGAGCCTGGTCGTGATTCTGGTCCAGGCTATACTTCTCGTTATGGCAAGGTTCCTGGATTTGAGTTTGATCCTGAACGTAAGGCAACCTACGAAGACCAGAAGGCTGACTCGGACTCCATCTTTTACCACGCCAAAAATATCATCGATCTGTTTGGTTATTTGGGTCATGTAAAGTACTTTGAGTTCTTGAGGTGTGCTAACCCAGATTCCCTAGACTTTAGTGTAACATCGGATGTCAGTCGTATGAATATCTTTTAACTTTTTATTGCCACTTAGCGTTGACGTTGTGTCCTAACTGTGTTCTTTTATTTATTTTTCAGACATCTATGGCCTGTACTATTTTGCGAGAGAAGTACTTAGTGAACCATGTGGCCTACAATGAGCTTGTTGAGGAAAACAAAACATTAAAGGTTGGGTACGACACGATCTCTGCCGAACTGAAGGAGAGAGATGGGTAGTTAATGCTGAGGGCTAAATAATTTAGCAAGGTGGAAATTGAGAACGCCCCTCTTAAGGAAAAGTCTGAAATTGAGAACGCCCCTCTCAAGGAAAAGTCTGACACTAGCGATGCCAAGATTCAGAGTTTAGATGACGCTCTTGCTGCTGAGCAAGAGAAGTTTGAAAAAGAAAAGTCTACCTTTGTTACGGAGTTGCAAGCTGCCCGGAAGTCCCTTGCTTCTGCTGGAACAACTGTCATTGAGGCCTATAAGTCCTCGAAATAATTCAACACTAAGTGCCTTGGTTATTTTCTAGAGGGGTACGAGGAGTTGAAGAAGAGGGTGGAAACTTGTTACCTTGATATCACCTAGACAGTGAACGAGTGGCAAGGAGATGAGGAGGAGGCTACGACCTTGGCTGGAGAAGAGGCTGGTGATCATCCAGCTGACCCCCATTTTTTATGAACCTCTGTGGATCTTTTTAGTGTCATCTTGTATCTACTAAGTAATGATTTTGTATTTTTGGGCTCATCATATATGAAACTGTTCTGGTTGTTTTATTATCTTTTTATTTAAATTTGGCTTGCCAATTTGCTTGTTTATATCTTGTTGTTGAATGATTGTTGAAAACGATAGAACTATTATTCCTCAAAATAATATTCGATGCCTTGTGAGAACATACAAGGGTTTGATAAACTTGTGAGAACAATTTTATACAAGTCTAACTATTTGTGACCTTTGAGGTCATACAGTCCTTTCAAGGATCGGATATTTTTGTTCTGATGTTGTCATCATTTTTTTTGCACCACAACTTAGATATGTTCACTGTATATCATGACAAAAAAATTCAATGAAATGAGAGATGACAATCATCATTTTATTAATCGCAGCAGTGCGAGCTACATAAATGAAATGACTAAACTACTGATAATATTTCCTAAGATGTTATGAATTCTAAGGGTTCTTAAATTGTTCTCCCTCGAGGGTCTCAATGCAGTAATTCCTAGGCCTCACAATGTTGGTTACGTAATAAGGCCCATGTCAATTGGGATCGAGCTTGTTACTTTTATGTATCACTTTCTTGAGGATATAGTCCCCCTCCTTTAAGCTACTCGGCTTCACCCGACAGTTGTAGTACATCCGACTCTTTGATGGCAGGCGGCCATCCATAATGCTGTATTTTTTCTGATTTCTTCCAACAGGTCCAAATCTAGTCTTCTTTCCAGGTCACATCTTAGAGAATCAAAATTAAGGACTTTGTGTCAAGGGAGACCTATCTCAGTATGGATGACCGCTTTTGTGCCAAAGGCGAGCATGTATTATGTTTCTCTAGTAGCTGTTCATGGGGTGGTCCTGTATGCCCAGAGCACACTATAGAGTTCATTGATCCAATTCCCCTTTGAGTCATCAAGCCTCTTCTTGATTATGTCCAAGATTGTCCTATTGGTGACCTTAATAAGGTCATTGCATTGTGGATGCCCCGGTGCAGAGTGTAGTTTTCAAATATTGGACCTAATGTAGTAGTCTTCAAAGTCCTGGTTGTGGCATAGTCGGCGATGAATGTGAAGGGAATACCGTAGCGGCATATAATCATCTTCCAAATAAACAGGAATAATATTTCGTAAGGCATTTCCACCAAGGGTATGGCCTCCACCCACTTTGTGAAGTAGTCCACTACCACTAAGAGGTACTTATATTATCCTTTATTCCTTGACAACGAGCAAACTAGATTTATTCGTCATATAGTGAATGGTCATGGAGATACAATTGGAGTTAATGGGGCTTCGGGAGAACGATGGATCTTTGCAAACCTCTGGAACTTATCATATTTCTTCGCGTAATCTGTATAATCATCCTTCATAGTCGGCCAATAATACCTTTGAGTGGTTATACGTTTGACCAGCGATCTCCCGACGGAATAGGCTTCGTAACATCCTTCACACACATCCTTAATAATTTCATTGACTTCCATCGGGTGAACACACGTTATTAGTGGGACGGTATACCCTCACCTATATAGTACTCCCCTTCCATGACATACTGAGTTGCCTTATTGTGAAGCTTTTTGGCTTCATTCGAATCTGTAGGGAGCTTTTTATCTTCAATGTGTACTCATTTGGGGTCCATCAATAATGGTCCCAGATTCACCTCCATCATTTTGTGAGGATCTTCTTCAATGCTCCTATATGCTAGAACTTCGATTGGTATTGTCCTTCGTGAAGATGTCCTTATCGTCGAGGCCAGTTTGGCCAGGGCATCTGCTCAGGCGTTCCCCAATTTAGGGATTCTTACTATTTTTTCCTCCATGAATCTTTCCAACCTTTACTGTACAATGGCCAGGTATTTTTCCATGGACTCCTCCCTAGCCTCTTAAACCCCTAATATATGTTTGAGAACTAGCTGGGAGTCGATATGTGATAAAATGTGGTCAACTCCCATGAATGAAACTAAACTTAGTCTGGTACTTAAAGCTTCATATTGTAATTCATTATTGGAGGCTTTGAATTGAAAACGTAACACATATTCTATATTTATCTCGTCAAGCATCACGATAATAATGCCCGTACCATTTCTTGCTGAACAAGATAACCCATCAACTTACAACTTCCATATAGCTTTGTCTTGGTCGAAATATGCTTCTTTAATTTTGATGAACCTGAAAAGTTTACGATGGGACTCATCACAGTGTCCCTTTGCTTCTTTGAGGGAGCTCTCTCCTTTGGGAGACTTCTCGGTGCTGCCAGGATCTATGGTTTCCTCTGGGTGTGACTATTCATTACTGGGAATCGAGCTCTCTCCTTAGGGAGTCTTCTAGGAAGGTTTCTCCTCATAGGTGAACTTGATAATGAATTCTGCCAGCATCTGCCCTTTTATAGTGGTCATTGGTACATACTGTATAACATACACGCCCAGTTCAACTGCATAAGACATGAGCCGACCAGATTTATCTAATTTATTTAAGACTTATCGGAGAAGCAGGTCCGTATAGATCACGATAGTGTGGGCCTGGAAGTACGATTTTATCCTTCACGAAGTTTTTTTTAAATCCAATACCAATTTTCCATTCATGGGCATCAAACCTTAGCCCCCCACTTTGCTAGTATAATAAAATAGTTTTTGGACCCCTTCCTTTTGCTTCACCAGCACCGAACTAACCGTTGATTCGGACACTACGAGATATAGGCTGAGTTTTTAACCAACGACTAGTCGTGATAAGAGAAGTGGGGAACCCATATAACGCTTCAGTTCTATGAACGTGTTTTTGCATTTTTCATTCCATTCGAACAACTTTCGAAAAACCATAAAGAAAGGCAAGCACTTATCGATGGCTCTAAAGTCGAACCTGTTCAGTAAATCCACTTTCCCCATTAGCCTTTGCACATCTTTCTTCATCATGGGAGATTTAATGTTAAGTAGAACTTGGATTTTGTCTGGGTTAACTTCAATACGCAGTTGATTGACGACAAAGCTAGGGAACATGCCTTCCTTTACCCCAAAAATGCACTTGGCGAGATTGAACTTCATCTGGTACTTCTTTAATTTATTGAAGGTCTACTTGAGGTCTTTAATGTAGTCGGTGGCTTCCTTGCTCTTAGTAATCATGTCATCCACGTAAACCTCCATGTTAACCCTAATTTGCTCTTCGATAACTTTATTTACCAGTCGTTGGTAGGTAGCCCCAGCATTTTTAAGATCGAATGGAATAACATTATAATAATAAGTACCTCTATGAGTTACAAAGAGGTATTTTCTCTGTCAGGTGGCTTCATCTCGATCTATTGTAATCGGAGCAGGCATTCGTAAAATTGAGGAGTTCATGGCCCGCAGTGGCATCGACTAGCTAGTCAATCCGTTCCAATGGGAAGTAATTTTTTGGGCAGGCTTTGTTCAAGTTGGTAAAATCGACGCACATCCTCCATCTGCCGTTCTTCTTGTGCACCATGAACACGTTAGCCAACCACTCTGGGTATTTTACTTCGTCGATAAAATTGGCTTTCTGTAGTTTGAGGACCTCTTCTTGGATGACGAGGTTCTTTTTGGAGTCAAAACTTATTTTTTGTTTGACTTGCTTGGACCCTTCCATCACGCTCAACTCGTGGCACATGAAGTCAGGATCTATACCAGGCATGTCTTCGTGGCTCCATGCGAACACATTCTTGCGTTGTTGTAGGAAGTATATGAGTTCTTATTTCAAAGGCAAATCTAAAGATGATCCAATTTGAATCGTTCATCCTGGATGATCGGCATCAAGTGGGACTATCTCAATCTCTTCGACAGGATGCTCGTTGACTAGTTTTTCTTTATCTTGGGATTAATAGTTTCGATATAATAGGTAACTGTCAACTTCTTATGTTCTTCCAGGTCGGCTGAAATTAAATAGCACTCACGTGTGACCTTCTGATTTATTTTGAAGACACCTACTCCAAAGTGGGTTAAGAATTTCAACCACTGATTTACAGTAGATGGGATGGCTTCGAACGATTTCTAATCGATCCTCCAAAAAAATCACATTCTAGGCTGAAAGTACATTTTTATCGAGGATAAAGAATCGTATTTTCTTCGTTCGACTGATAAAAAAAGTTATGACCACGACTTTCAGCTTCATCATCCCCAACGGGTACACCTTTTCACCTGAAAATTCAATCAGAGAAGGTGTTAGTTCTCTATCCTGAAGCTTCAACTTATTATAATAACTATAGAACATTACATCTACAGAGCTGACATTATTTACCAGGACCCTGGCCACCCGACCATCTTGGATAACCATTGTGACGACCAGAGGATCGTCTTGGGGGTATAATATCCCAGACAGTTCATTTTTTGAAAATTCGATGACTAGTTTGTCCTTGTTTACCTTGCGGGGTCATTTGTATGAACCAATTGTCAAGTAGACTTGCGTATGCTCACACAATTGGGTCCCATTCAGATAGGCCTTCCTTTCTGCATGGTTTTCTCCCCCATTAGCTCCTCTTCCAACGATGAAAGGACAATTAAAGGATATCATTCCTACTTCGCGCACAGGATCTTTAGGTTTTTTAGGGAAATCTGGATCGTCGTCCGAATCGTCGCCCCTCACCCTTTTCTTATCGATCGTACTCCAATAGGGTGACTCTGATCACCTCCTGGCTTTGATTTTTTCAGGATTTAATAGATCAACTCCATCCACGTACTTGTACAGATTACCCCTCCTGATTAAGATTTGGATCTCACTCTTCAGAGTTATACAATTGTCTATGTTGTGGTCGTGGTCCTTGTGAAATTCGCAATACTTGCTTTTATCCAACCTGTTTGCTAGTATTTTTAATTTTCCTGGCCATCGGAGGTCATTGCTTTTTCAAATTTCCTCTAGGATGTGGTGGACGTTAATCATGAGAGGCGTGTACTCGTCGTACTTCCTTGGCTTGTTGGTTTTTTTTATCCTTTTATTCTTATTTGTCATTGTTCTTACCGACCGACAGCTAAGGATTGTTAAATTCTTTGTCCACCATTACCTCTTCAGTGTTCATAATTTTTTCTTCTTTAGCCAGCAGTTTAGTCATGGTCTTGGGTGGTTCCTTGGCTAGCACCCAGAATAAATTTTTTGGTCACAATCTACTCATCAGAGATGTTATAGCGCTTGACTCATTGTAATCCACCACTTCTATCTTTTTGGTGTTGAATCGGGTAATATAATCGTGAGTGGTCTCCTCTGCCTTCTAGCGAACGACGAAAAGATGGGAAACTTGTTTTCCTGGCTTCGCACTAAAGTAGAAATTGTTAGCAAATACGTCAGCCAACTGCTGAATTTTTTTTATCTGACCTCTAGGTAGACTATTGTAAAAGACCTGGGTGGAGCCAGTTATGGTACTGGATAATGCTCGGCACCTTATTTCACTTGGGATGGAGTAAATGTTCACAGCGGATTGGTATTTCTCAACACGTAAAATGGGATTTGTCTTCCCATCGTACTTTAGCGTGATGATCAGTGATTTGAATTTAGTTGGCATAGGACACGCCATAACAAAAAGGACGAATGAGGATCCTTTTATAAAATCTCTCTACATGGGTTCTTTGACTTGTTTATTTCTCCCAGACAGTCCTCTAGGAACTGGATGGATCCTTTCCATGGTTGGTTATTGCCTTAATTTGGTCTTTCTAATTGTCCTCGACTTTTGGTCGAGCTCTCTTCTATGGAAGTCTGCTCGGCTTCATCCGATGCTCTAGCAAATTGATAAGATCCTCTGGTGACAGACCTACCTAACTCATTCCTTCAGGTATAGTTGCGTGAGGCCACCACCGATTGCTAACAGTTACAATGTGGGACCAATCAATCAAAAGTTGAACCCATATTTTGCCTTTCGAGTACACTAAGGCGCTCCTTTGAGTATGACTGGTTATTAAAATGGCTGGGTGACTAGATGGAGAAGGTGAACCCAGGTTGATTGGTCTGGTCTCGCTGCGACCTTGTTCGTCGGGAGGAACTGATGTTTCCATGTGATCCCAAGTATAGCCTCTTGGGATTCTCCATTGCTTATTTATGGTACTCCTGATACCACTCCTTATGAAGCACCTGGGGAAGTCACCCCTCGTCGCTCCTTGATACCTGGGGTTCAGGGCTCGAAACACCCGATTTGGGCCGTACTGGTATTGCCTAGAAGGTGTGTGTTGCCTCTTTCCCTTTACCAGGTTCAACAGTATGGTATGTAGATCGCCTGCCCCAGTGGGGGTGGACAGTGTCTGAACCACTGTCATGTGGCTGCTCTTGGGTTTATCCACCATTCTGGATTGTCCCTGCTAGGTTTTTGAGAGAGTGGATTTAGGTAGGAATCATGATGGCTTGTTACATGTTCCTGCAGACGGCGCCGATTTATTAACGTTCAAAAATGGAGATAACAAATAATAAATAAATCAATAAAAATAGAAATGATGACAATAGAGAATGGGGATGAGAGACAGAGAAAATATTATGATTTTTTTATGGTTACACCCTTCAAGGAAACCTACATCCATGGTGTTACTGATTTATTATTGCACTTATTGACAAAGTTACAATTAGGGTTGCTGATATAACTCGTTGCTTTAAGAAGACACCAGCGGAGGTCCCTTTTTATTATGGGTTAAGGCCCTATTTATAGGTAATTCTGATATTTTTAGGAGGACATGTGGATTGCCCTTATAAGTCGGGCAGTTAAACCTGAAGATACATATTTATCATAATAACAAAGTAAAGCACATGGAAGCATGGACTGATTTTATGGATAAGTGCGTGGGTAATCGAGTTATCAACAAACAGGTTATCATAAACCCACGTGATCAATGAGGAATGTCTAGTGTGTAAGCACCCACAGGAATATATGATGCGTCCAACCTTATTTAAATGGATGCGACAGCTGTCAAGTAGATCGATTGATGAGATTAATACTAAGACAACCTCAATTTCGAGTAGAACCGAGCACATTTATTAATTCATTTGCCAATTGGAGCTTATTCACCTTTGGGGCTATATGGGTGTAACACTACTGAATGTGCTCTGTAATATCGTTCATGTACTTATTTGATCATATCATTTACTTCGATTGGATGAACATGTCGCATCAACGAGATGATGTATCCTTTCCTAAACAAAATTACTCCTTCTAAGACATAGCTTGTTGCCTTAAAACGGAGTCTTATCACTTGTTTGGGGTCTGTCGACATAGCACCTATTTATACATAAGCTCGTATTAGATCTGTCCAAGGCAGTTCGAGGTCTATCGCCATGATGTCGATCGTCTCTTCATCAGCGCTGCGATGCATAAGAATATCCACAGGGACAGTTCTTTGTCGTTTGGTTCTTATGACTGATGCTAATCGGGTAACTGCATTTTATCAAACATTTTTTATTATGGGAATTTTGATCTTCCTCGCTCTTGGAAATTTGGACAACCATCATTTCATCTTGGCCAGTTACTTGATCATATATTCCTCCCTTACCTCATATATCCCCACCAACTGATTGGCCACCAATTGTGAATCACCGTGTGCCAAAATCTGCTCTGAGCCCAGTGATGATGCTATCCCAAATTTTACTATGAGCGCCTCGTATTTTGCCTCGTTATTAGAGGCTTTAAATTGGAAGTGAAGGGCGTAATCCACATCGATCTCATCCGTTACCGTGATTATCAGACTTGTTCCCCTTCTAGTGGTGCACGATAATTCGTTCACAATAATTTCCATACAGGAAGCTCAGCTCTTATTCAAACTCCCCCATGATCAACTCTCCATGTTTGAATATTTTCTTCATTTGCTCTAGGTCGCGAGAAAGTTCTTCTTATTTGGTAGATGATTTTGGAATGTCCTTACTCTATTCAGATAATTAAGTAGTCAAGATCTTTCCCATAGGAGTCTACTCATCTAGTTGGGTTAGTGAGCTCTCTTCAGGAAAAGTCTGGTCAGTTTCATTTGGGGTTGAGCTATCTTCCTTGGAAGTTTGGTAGCCATGATTACTATGTTCATTTTCTAAGAAATCTGCTCGGTGGGTTTTTCCTCATAACTGAATTCGATAATGAAATCTGCCACAACTTAGCCTTTGATTGTCGTCCTGGGTTCATACTGAATGTTATATTATCCAAGCTCCACTGTCCAAGCCATCATTCTTCCTTATTTCTCATGCTTATCAAGGACTTATCGTAGAGGAAGGTCCGTGTAGACGACGATTGCGTGGACTTGAAAATAAGGCCTCATTCTCCCGGATGCTTCGATCACTGCAAGAACTAATTTTTCCATCCTGAGATACTAAATATTTTCCCCAAGGTAAGTTTTACTGGTATAGTATATAGGTCTTTGTACTCCTTTTTCTTAACATATCAGAGCCGAATTGGTCGCAGATTCTGATACGTCTAAATAGAGATAGAGTTTCTCCCCTAAAATTGGCCTTGACAGTAGGGGTGAAAATAACCAATACCACTTTAACTCTAGGAATGAGGTTTTATATTCATCGTTCCACCAGAAATTTTTTCTTAACACCTTAAAAAATGGAAGACATTTATCAATGGCTCTAAAAATAAGCATGTTGAGTGCTTCCGCGTAACCTGTTAGTCTCTGTATTTCTTTTTTGGTCATTGGGGACTGCATATTGATCAATGCTTAGATTTTATCGGGATTGGCCTCTATTCCTCTTTGGTCGACGAACTTCTTGCTCTTTATGAGAATGTCATCGACATTCACCTCCATGTTCTATTTAATTTACTTTTTGAACACTTTGTTCACTAGTCTCTAATATGTTACCCTAGTGTTTTGAGGTCCAAAAGGCATGATGTTATAGCAGTAAGTGCCTTTACTAGTGATGAATGATGTTTTATCCCGATCCTCTGACTTTATTTTTTCAGGTTGTACCCTAAGTAAGCATCCATGAAGTTGAATAGATCGTGTTCCGAGGTGGTATCGACTAACTAGACAATCCTATATAATAGGTAATTATCTTTAAGACATGATTTGTTTAAGTTTGTGAAGCCCACATACATTCTCCATTTGTTATTATTCTTTCGGACCATTACCATATTGGAAAGGCACTCTTGGTATTTAACATCCTTTATGAAATTGGCTTTTTATAACTTCTGGACTTCCTCTTACACTACCACGTTCTTTTCCCAATAAAAAAACTCACCTCTTTTGTTTGATTAGTTTGGCCCCTTTGATATACTCAACTCGTGACATATAAAATCTGGATCGATCCCAGGCCTGTCTTCATGGATCCAGGCGAACACATTTCTTCGTTATTTGAGAAAATTGACCAAACCTTTATTGAGGTCGGACTCTAGTGATAAGACGATCTGAACGGTCTTTTTTGGATGTTCGTCATTAAGAATAATGGACTCTATTTCTTTTTCAACTTGTCCCTTGACCAACTTTTCCTCATCTTGTGGATTTATGGTTTCGATCTAATAGGTCGTCGTTAATTTTTACTGCTCTTCTTGGTTTTCCAAGGTCAAGTAACATTCTCTGGCCTCTACTTGGTTCCCCTTGACTACACTAACTCCATAATAGTTCTGAAACTTTAGGCAATGGTGAACTGTAGAAGAACAGACTCGAACTTCTTCAAACCTACTCTACCAAGTAAAATGTTATACACTGAGTGAATATTTTTATCCAGGATAAAGAAACAAACATTTTTTGTTCGACATATTGGCTTGGCGCCTACTATAACCTCTAACTCGATCGTGCCTAAGGGTTACACATTCTCTACCGATAAAATGATTAGTGGTAGGGTTTTAACTTACTATCCCTAAGTCTCAGGATTTTGAAGCAATTGTTAAACATCACATCCACTAAGCTGCTCTTGTTGATAAGGATCCTCACTACCTTGCTTTTGTGGACCATCATAGGGATGGCCAAAGGGTATTCATGCGGGTACAAGACGTTGGATAAATCAATTTTGAAATATCCAATAATAGGGCAATCTTTATTTAACTTCCTTGAACGGGTATCCATGTTGCCTGTTATATTAATATTCCTAATGCGAGCGCAAGCTTTGGCTTTATTGAGGTAGGCCTTTCTTTCAGCAAGTTCGTCTCCTTCTCCAACGTCCCCGCCGAATAAAGTGTCATCTGACAGAGATCATCTGGACCTCATAAACATGCTCTTTAAATTTCTTTGGCAAATTTAGATCGACTTTCGAATCATCATCTCGTCCCCTTTTCTTCTCATATGTCTTTCTAAATGGAGATTTTGATCGTCTTTTTATTTTATGCTCGTCGTATGGACCAGTTTTACTAAATTTATCCACATACCTAGACAGTTTCCCTCTTTTGATTAAGCTCTCAATTTTATTCTTGAAAGTTATGCAGTTGTCAATGTGGTGATCGTGATCCTTGTGGAACTCGCAATACTTATTTTTTCCTCGATGATTTTCTTGGGCTTTCAGCTTCTCGAGCCACTTCAAGTATCTATTTCCTATAATCTCCTTAAGGATGTGATGAAAGCCGATAGTTAAAGGGGTGTACTCGTCATACCTTTCTGACTTCACGATTTTATTATCCTTTTAATCCTTCTTTTCATTGTTCTTACTAGAGGCAACCTTTGTATGACCTGACTCCTTGGCCTCCTTGACATTTATGATTTTTCCTACCTTAGCTAATAGTTCTATCATTGTCTTCGGTGGCTCTTTAGCCAATTCTCAAAATAGCTTTCCCGACTGTAACCCACTAATCAGAGCAGTTATGGCAGTTTATTCATTATAATCTACCACCTTAAGCTTCTTGTTGTTAAAGCGAGTAACAAACTCACATGTGGTCTCGTCGGCCTTCTATTGAACATTGAGCAATTGGGTATCTCTCTTACCTGGCTTAGCTCCAAAATAGAAATATATGATGAAGAGATTTGCCAGCTATTGGAAATTAGAGATTTGCCCACATGGTAGGCTATTATGCTAAATTTGGATTGATCATGTGATCGTACTAGAGAATACACGATAACGCATTTTATTCGGAACCGAATAGATATCAGCAGCTGCTTGATACTGATCTACATGGAGTATTGGATCGATTTTACCATTGTATCTTAGTGTAAATACCAGCGATTTAAATTTTGCGGGTGTTGGATAGCCCATAATTGCTTGGGTGAAAGGGGATCCCATTCATAAAGTCTCTGTGCAGTGGGTTCTTATATCTAACGATTTCACCCAAACGATCCTCCGAATTCTGGATGGATCCCTTCCAGGGATGGTCTTCTTGCTTGACCTTGACTACGACTATCTTGACTAATTGGCCTCGACTTTTAGATGAGTTATCTTCTTAAGAAGTATTCTCGTCTTGGGTCGATCTCCTTATGCTTGTTCTAGACTTAGACGAGCGTTGTGTTCTCCTGGTGATAGATCAGGTTGATTCATTCTGATGCTCGTAGTGATCTCGAGGACCTACAGGTTTTAGGCCCCTTATTTTATGTGGGCCTAGAAGATCAAATGCTAACCCCCTAATCAACCTTTCAAGCACAGTAAGCCTTTCCTCGAAAAAGGATTGTTCATCATCATACTCGATTGATACGAGGGATAAAGTGGCCCGGGCTGATATAACATGTCCTTTCATCCAGAATGCCTAAATGCATTCCATCTTATGACCGCGGGTTAAATCTTTATGGGTTTTCTAGAGTGTTTTCTCTATAAGCGTGCCTCCTATATTTGTATGGGGGCTAGAGGTAACATTTCTCCTCTCCTTTGTGAGGTTTCTCTTTTGATAGGGTTGAAGGGATCCTCTCCAGACTGACTATGCCCAGCTTAAAGTGTCTGCATCAGCTACTTTATCCTTTCTTGTATTACCTCCTGTCCCTTTCCCAGACTCATCAAAATTCCCTCTTTATCACTCATCCCAAGAGGTATGGAGGGTGGACATGCTTTTATTGCGCAACTACTTTCTGGGTTATCCGCCATTCCTAGAATTTTCAAGCGAATCATTAAAAGGGGTAGGGATATTTCAGGACTAGAGGTAGGAGGAGACAACATTGGCTTGCCAATTTCTCATAGACAATGCTAATTTATTATCGTCTAAAATTAATTTATAAAATAATGGTCATAGCTGGGATATTCCAATGATAAACAATAACAAATATGGAAACTATAACTACAGACTTGCTAAAGTGGGAAGGACAAAGTGGGATGAGAGGTAAAGAAGAAAACTAGGAGTTTACGTGGTTCGACCCAATATGGTGCCTACGTCCACAGGTGCAAAGTTGATTCTATGTATATCACTGGGCAATAGCCATGAAAGTTCAGAATACATGCTCTGTAATTTTTTCCCTAGGGTTTGCCTATAGTCGTCTAGTTGAATAGTTTTGGATTCCTTATTATGTGGGATTGAGTACTATTTATAAGTAGTTACTAGAGGAATAATACTATGGGAGAGGTAGAGTGCCTTTAAGATCAGGCAGATACACCTTTTACATTCGGGGGGGAAATAATGATGAGTTTGTTACAGAACAACAAAGGTGGGATATTGTGTAACTTCACCACGTAAATAAGTAGGAGAGATGTGACTGTTGATATTCCACCACTTGTTCAAGCAGGCGCGAGGTTGGTATGGACAGGGTTAATTAACACTATTAACTAAAGCCGAATTAACAGAAGTGGGACAGTTAATGTAATGGTAGGGCTAAGCACAATTTTACCTAAGTCGACCTCAAACCCCTAGTCGAGCAGATTGTATATCAAGTTGACCTCTATTTAGGCCCTTAATGAGAACACGTGCCACCTCCTAAGAGGCCTACATGATGCCCTATATTTATGGTATAACATACATACATACATACATACATACATACATACATACATACATACATATATGCATACATTTATATGTATATATCAACACAATTTATGCTATGTTATCTCTTCATATAACATGTCACACTAGTACACGTCAGATCATAGTATATGATGATATTTATATCTACCTTGATCCAATGCACCATTGAACTAATGCAACACCTTATTTTTTTTATCATAAGTTGTACTATTTAAACTCATTGCTAGAAATATACAATTACTAATCTTCTCCAATACTAAAGAAGCATATTATAATTTGTACATTTAAATAAAAAAATCTTACCCCGTACCATCACTACAACTCAAAATCAAATTGCAATATTCGACATATATAATGTAACAATATCCTTTCACTTATATTAGAAATAACAATTTATTAAATAAGATACCACTTATTCCTTCCATTCCCATCAACATCAAAATTATATATTCACATTCATATCATCTCCTATTTCACATTCATAACATTTTAAACACATTTTTGAACATGCGATTTTAGATACTTTTTACCTAAATTTTTTTTTCATCAACTCTTTAATAAAGATAAACCTTATCATTTACCATTCACATGCTTGAGCAATCACAACATTTTTAATTCACAATTCTCAATTTTAACAACAATTTAGAACTATTATTAATAGTTATTAATGCCATCCTCTACTTATTACCTAAAATGTATCTCAAATTAAGATAGATATATTTAATTACATATTCAATATTATATAACATTACTCGTCTTGACACTCACATCATTCATTCATGTTGAGTCTTATTCTCATAAATTGGTCCACACTTATATTCTTCATAAGAATTATCATCTAACATTTCCACATTACTCAAAATAATACTTAAGATAACATCATTTTCAATTTCTACACATTAGTTTGTCTTAAGGTTCTTACATATCTCATGCTCACAATCATACAAAGATTTAGTTCATTGTTCCATCAAATTTCATCGTAAATACTATGCAATTTAATTATTTTGGATTTACTTAACAATAATACTCGTTTACATGCTCAACTTATATAATCCATTATACAATAATAATATCTTATTTCATATTATAATTCCATTATCTCAACATAATTCACATGTTGTTGTTATATTATCTTGAATAATATTATTCCACGTTCTTCCCAATATAAACCACCTTTCATACATTATACCCACTTCAATTCAAATCAATCCTCCTTTATAATCTAAACTCATATATTTCTATACAAATCACACATTGATGTCATAATACATTTCTATTTATGTATAAGTAATACATCTACTGATAACCCATTAGTTATAACTCACACCATTAACAATTATCTAATAATTCATCTTTAGTTTTAGACACACCTTACTAACATATTCGTCTTTACTTCTATTACCAATCACGTGTTCAATAGTCATGCATGCATGCATCTCTTTACATTTATACCTTATCATGTATTCCTATTAGGAATCTCTTTTGATCTCACTTTTTACTTTCTTCTCTAAGTCTCTTCTCTAATCATGTACACAATCTATCACGCTGCATATAATACTTTATATTTCATATTTCAAGTAATATTAGCCACTTAACTTTATGAAGATCTCATTATAAAATCAAGATCATGCAAAATCCCACAATGTACAAGATAATGTACTAACATCATATAAATATCATAGTGCAAAATTTAAACTATTTACAAAACTAACCCAAGAAGTCTACTAGAATATTTACATCAAAGTAAGTACTTATGTATCATTATTAAATATATACAACAAAATATAATTGAAATACAAAAACTAGACTCTAAATTCTCTCATCATCTTTACTTATCCCCCCCCCCCCCCCCCCGACATGACATTGGAAATGAACATTAGTAACCTGAAATGTTAAACATAAACTACATTAGGAGATTGCCTAATGAATTTACTTACCCACACACATTTCACTATCGATTATATATGATTTTAAAAAATGTAAATATGAATACACAATATCATTCTCTTTCTCGGCCTTAAATCCCTTTCATAAAACCCACTGTGGGGTCTTATATTCCACATTCTCTGACTTAAAACCAAAAATCACATAGTTAGCCCACGATGGGGATTTATATCGCATAGAACCATGGCTCTAATGCCTGAAACCCCTAACTTAATCTCTGGTGAGGTCCTCATTAGAACATTTACCATCATCGCATTCATGTACTAATATGGAATTCAAAATCATATGAACACTCACCTTAGTATATTTAAATAATACTTACTGTCTAATTGGTCACCTTCCTCCTTGTCCTTATCTTTCCCTTTCATGCCAATCAATTTAATGGCAATATTAGAGAATAGATAATGAATTTGAATTCCAAAACTTATTATTCATTTAATAAGAATACATTTCAATCCATTTATTAAGTTCAAAAATACTTATATAGACTCATATAGTAAAGTTCATATAGCTTACAACGTATTCCATCACAATTTAATAGTATAACCACATTCATAGCTTTAAACTAAACAAAGAAATTAAGATTTGATACTGTTGATGCAAAAAACTGGATCGAATCCATTTTTATGATCACAGATAAATAGATGAAAGCAATCCAATCAAGCACATGAGAGACAAAGATTTTTAAAGTGGTTCGGCTATAAGGAAAAGCCTACGTCCACTGTTATTTTATTCCCAGGGGTTTACAATAGTACAATGTGGTGTAGAGAGAGAAAAATGTATGGATCTTGTGTATGGTGTCTCTCGGTTCTTGGATCTCTTGGATCTCTCTCATAGTTGTCTTAGTTCTGTTTTTAGTTGTTTTTGAATGAGGATGATACAAGGTATTTATAGCCCTTAGGCTGTACATGAAAGGGTCAATACATTAAATGATATACATATGAAAGGGTAACTCATTTAATGTTCTTCAAGCGTGTGCGTCAAGATGATAAGCAGTCAATGAACAGTTTTGAACTGTTGGTTATCTGGTAGTCAATGCTGTGGTCGAGATGCAGCTCGGACCGCCTTAGTTGTTCGTTGATCAAGAGTTCCTCGGAGTGCTTAGAGTATCTCGGGATGATGGAGTTCCTCGGATGGAATTCCTCGGGGTGTCCTCCTCGTTGCTCGGAGAGAACATGACTTGGTCGGGGGAAATAAACTTCCTCGTTGTTATTGTGCCACGTAGATTGACACGTGTCTTCTTATTATTGGTCCACGTCAGTAGATCAAATTTGGTATCAACAGAAGCCCCCAATGCTTCATGCTTGATGGGTTACTTGAAAGGATGGAGTATTTATTCTGCAATGTTTCTCGGTGCTCGTGAAATTCTTGATCTACCTTCTTGATTTATTCAACATAAAGTTCATTATCTCCTGGACGAAGTATGATGCAGGCTGATCGATAGTTGCTAATATTTCTTTTGAGTAACTCCGTGTGCTATGTATCACCCCTGGGAACTTGGATGCAGCCATGCCATAGTATGAAACTTGTAGCTTGTCATAATCTTCAAGTATGTTGATCGGTTTTGCTAGATGACCAACTCCCTCTTGTGCCGAGCAACTGAATGCTAACTTTACTTGCTTGATTTTTCTGATTTATGATCCTCTGAATACTTTGTCGAGTAACATACTAGCTTTTGAACCCAACTCTTCAATCTGATTAGTACCAAGCAGGTGGCAGACTTCGAAACATTTTCATACAACTTCTTCAATGTTGGTTGAGACAGTAGTAGTAAAGATCTGAATGCTGTAGATGCTGATTTTGACTTCTACCTCTGTTCGGGAACGAGCAAGAGGTTCTCGGGGACTAACAAGTGATTCTCAGGGACGAGCAAGTGCTTCTCGGGAATGAGCTAATGTTTCTCGGATAGATCATCTGTGATGAATATCAGAATGTTGAAAGGTCTTAACTTCATAAACTCCTCTTATATTTTAGATGATCCTCCTGCTGGTGAGGAACCTGTTTCAAAAGTAGAAGGAAAAGAAACCAATAGAATAGGAATCTCAATGTAATAGTTAGTATACATTTTCATTCTCAATGTATTTTGTTTTTTGAATTTAACGAAAGACTTTCATTTTTATTCGCAATCTTAATTGCTATTGTCTTGTAAAATACTTTACATGTGTGCATATGTATAACAATATTGTGTTGTTCATCGACCAACTTAGTAATAAAAAGTTACAAGTATGAGTAACGTTGCTCGATCACTTAATAATAAAGTAATGAGTATAAAAATGTTTAGAATTTTTCCAACCAATCAAGGTTGTTAAATTATGTTTATCGACCAACTACAGTTGATGGGTTTTTATCCCCGACCAGCCATACTTGGTTCAATTTGAAATATTTTGTTCTTCGAGGAACTTTTTGTAATAATCTTACCTCCCGACCAACATAAGTTGTAATGTGAGAGTATATTTTTATCTTACCAACCGTAATTGATCATGCTGGTGTACACTTTTTGGCTCCTTAAAGCTTTTGGCTCCTTAGAGCATTTTTTGGCTCCTTAGAGCATGTCCTCCTAACCAAAGGAGGTTGGCTACTTATAGCACTTTTGCTCCTTAGAGCTGTCCTCCTAACCAAAGGAGGTTGGCTACTTATAGCACTTTTGCTCCGTAGAGCTGTCCTCCTAACCAAAGGAGGTTGGCTACTTATAGCACTTTCGCTCCGTAGAGCTGTTTTTGGCTACTTATAGCACTTTTGCTCCTTAGAGCGTTTTTGGATACTTATAGCACTTTTGCTCCTTAGAGCGTTTTTGGCTACTTATAGCACTTTTGCTCCTTGGAGCGTTTTTGGCTACTTATAGCACTTTTTCTCCTTAGAGCGTCTCCTAACCAAAGGAGTATGGCTTTGTTGATCTTGTAACATCCACAGGTTGAGCAACTTTTGTTCCTCGTGAGTATTAAGATCAGTAAACTCTGCTACAGCTTGTATTAATGAATGCCCATGCCAATTTTTCCTGCTTTGGGTATCTGCTCTCTGCACCTCTTCCTTCGTCGTTGGAGATCGCAACTCTAAAAGAGCTTTGATCGTTTCTGGATTCGCTTCAACATCTCGCTGGTTGATAATGTACCCGAGGAACATTCCTTCTCGTGTTCCAAATGTGCATTTCGTCGGGTTAAGCATATCGTCGATATAGACTTCCATATTACAACTGATTTGCTCGACAAAAACCTTATTTATCAGCCGCTGTTATGTCGTTCCCTGTCTTCAGGTTTCATTTTGATCTGGTGGTAGCCAGAGGAGTAAGTACCCATGAGCAGCTCGTGTCCCGAGGTAGCATCCACTGCTTTGTTGAGATCGGTGAAATCAACACACATTCTCCATTTATTATTTTTCTTCTGCCCGACGAGGAGATCTAGATCTCTCTCTGGCTCGGTCTTCATTTCCTCTTGTATAGCTTGATTCTTCTCGGGGCTGGATACTCTTCTTCTCGTATGTCATGTCAATAAGTGGCTCAGCTTCTATCCACTTAGTAAAATAATCTACTGCGATGACGAGGTATTTGCATCTTCCTTGAGTCGTCGGCAATGGTCCAACCAAATCAATCCCCACATGGAAAATGGCCAAGGATAAATAATGGGTGTCAACAATGTTTATGAAGTTTTTCGGATGGAGGAAAAGCGTTGGTACTTGTCACATAAGCTATACAATCAACTCTCATCGTCGGCCAGTAGTATCTCTGCATCATCACCTTTTGCAAAAGTGTCCGATCTGCTACATGCTTCACAGGACCCTTCATGTATTTCTTTAATCAATTCTTTCACCTCGGAGGGATGTACACATCTTTGCAAACCTGCCATAATTCCTCGTCGAGCAGCTTTAAACTTCCATTTCTTGGCAGCGAGCTTATCCTCCGGTAATTGTTCCTCCTTAATATATGCTCTGATAGGATCCATCCAAGATGTTCCTAAATCAAGGGTAATAATATTCATCGTCAGGTCTTCATCTATGCTCCGACTTTCTAATGCTTCAATTGGTATCGTTCTTCGCAGCTCGGTACGAGTAGCTGATGCTAATCGGGCCAAGGCGTATGCTCTCACATTCTCCGTTCTTGATATTCTTACCAGTTAAACAGCAACAAACTCTGATACTAACTCCATCACCTTTGCTTGATACTTGATCATCAATTCTCCTTTGGCTGCATATATTCCCAACATTTGGTTTACGATCAATTGAGAATCACTGAAGACAATAACCTGATGTGCCTCCATAGTATTTGACAAATTAAGACCTGCAATCATGGCCTCATACTCAACCTCATTATTAGAAGCTTTGAATTAGAAATGTAGGGCGTATTCCCTGTCGACCTCATCTGGGCTGTTCAAAACGATCCCTGCCCCACAGCCTGTAGTGAAAAATGATCCATCTACATATAGCCTCCATATAGGCAACCTGTCTTCTAATTTTTGGTCTGACAGAGTTCCTCGGTGGAATACTTTTCGCTTTCTTTCATCGTGTCCTGATACTTCTGAATACACCTCTTGAATTTCGATATACCTCCTGAACTTCAATATTCCTCCTGAACTTCAATATTCCTCCTGAACTTCAATATTCCTCCTGAACTTCAATATTCCTCTTGAACTTCAATATACCTCCTGAACTTCAATATTCCTCCTGAACTTCAATATATCTCCTGAATGATGATTAGTCGGGGTTGAATTTGATGCTCGACTGTATGATGATATAAGAATGTGCCACCAAATGAACAAATATATCTGTAATAGAAGCCCCCAACTGTGGAATGTGAACTTTGAATGAGATTTATCGACCAATACCAACCGGAGTTGGATTTTATCTACCAACCGGAGTTGGATTTTTTTTACCAACCGAAGTTGGATTTTATCTACCAACCGGAGTTGGATTTTGTCTACCAACCGGAGTTGGATTTTATCTACCAATCGGAGTTGGTGGTAATTGATAATAAATGATGAAGACTTCCTCGGAGCTGACCAACAGATTGTTGGGAATAAGATAATATAAATGCTGGAGACCTCCTCGGCGCTGACCAACAGATTTGTTGGGAATAAGATAATATAAATGCTAGAGACCTCCTCAGCGCTGACCAACAGATTTGTTGGGAATAAGATAATATAAATGCAGGATACCTCCTCGGCGATGACCAACAGATTGTTGGGAATAAGATATAATAAATGCTGGAGACATCCTTGGAGCTGAATAAGATATAATAAATGCTGGAGACATCCTTGGAGCTGAATAAGATATAATAAATGCTGGAGACATCCTTGGAGCTGAATAAGATATAATAAATATTTGTCGAGCTCCATGCTGAAATGAGAATAGAATATGCATCCAAATAGATATAAAGAATAATTAAAAATAATAAAGTGCCTCGCCGATCAGTCGAGGTAGAATCATATAATGCCGAACAAGAATAAGATCTTTCTATAACATAAGAATATGGCCGAGAACGTTGTCAGGCCTGAACATAAATAAGAATTATCCGAACGAATGTTGTAATTCTTCTTAAAGATGAATAAGTATCTTGTCGAGGCATAATTGCAGAATGCCGAATAAGAATAATATTTTCCAGAACATAAGAATATGGCCGAGAACTTTGCTGGGCCTGCATATAAATAAGAATTACCCCGACCAACTATCCGTTTGGGGTGAAATATAATAAATGTTATAGTTTTCCTCAAAGCTGAATATGATAATAAGTATCTCGTCGAGCTCCATGTTGAGATGAATATAGAATATGAATCCCAATGGATATATAGAATCATTTGTGCTGGAGCAGATATCTGGGCCTGAATATAAATAAGAATTACCCCGACCAACTATCCGTTGGGGGTGAAATATAATAACTGTTGTAGCTTTTCCTCGGAGCCGAATATATATAGAGAGAAGAAATTTTTCAAGCTCCATGCTGAGATAAATATAAAATATGAATCCGAATGGATATAGAATAATTTGTGCTTCAGCATTCGTCGGCATTGAATCTTGTGCCTGTAAAAATTAATAATTTTCTCTACCATATGTGTAGGCTGAATTGATTAGTCATGAGAATAATTTACTCATCCAATCAATATATGATATGTATCAGCATAAAAATTTCAAAATATGAAATAATATGTTTTATGCCAAATGTGTGTGAGATGGACAAATTATTATCAAATATGCATCATAAGTAAGACGTAAAGTTTTTTGTAAATTTATTTAATCTCCAACAACCAATCAGGTATTAGTTGCTGTTTAAAAAATATTTTTGGGGTGATCATAAGTTAAAAAGACTTAAGCCCCCTGCTTGTCCCCAAGCCGAACTCGTGTTTAAAGAAATATCAGGGGTGCTTAGCATTTTTTTAATACCCCAAGATTCTACTGCTGCCGACAAACGACATGGATGTTGCCGACCAACATTTAAGGATATCTCAAGTTATAGAATATATGGTTGGATGACCAGAATATATCGAATCTTTAGATCAAAAAATAACATTCAATGTAAAATTTAAGCCTTAAGAATGTTAATTAAATGAATAAATATATAACCCACTAGATCGTGTGATTTCGTCAAAGAAACCTTGTGATGTGATGAACGAGGGACCAACATATCAAATTTGCTCCCAGTCTTGATATGGTCATGATTATTTTACTGATCCTCTTTTACAAGAGGTGGGTAATGATTTTTCAGGTGAGAGAAAATTATTTTTTATAATGATCCCTTCCTATTCCCAATTTGGAGAGATAAAAATATGGTGAATGATCGAAATTATTACCAAATTTATATAAAAAATCAATCAATTTGATTTTATTGACATAGATGGAAAATGAACCAAATTAAGTATATAATTCATAAAAGTGAATACAAAGAGACTTAAACTTGTGAATGCAAAGAGACTCAAACTTGAAGAGAGAAAAAATAGATCTGGGTCATGATTTCCATGAGAAGACTTTTCATTGTCTTTAACCTTTTCCCATTCTTTTATTAAAAATATGATGGGAATTTGAATAGACATCAAATATCTTACAAATTTTATTTCAAAATCAACAATGAAAATGATCAAATCTTATCATCGTCTATATATTGGCATATGTAATCATTTAAAATATTTATTCCATGATATAAAATTAAAACTTGAGAATCAAGCAAAGAATTATGATTTATGAAATCTACTATTTTTCAGATTTCTAAATAAGAATTAATCTAACAGTTATGATTTAAAAATCATGATATGCAACATTTGCAGATAAAAATTGGACAATTAATTTATGTATATAAACATAAAAATCATGATTGAATCAACAGATGTATGTATAATTGATTATACGTAGAGAAAATAAAAACTTAGCTTTTGGTGGAGAACAACGCTTGTAACACGTTCCCACAGACGGCGCCAATCTGTTGATGCAAAAAACTGGATCGAATCCATTTTTATGATCACAGATAAATAGATGAAAGCAATCCAATCAAGCACATGAGAGACAAAGATTTTTAAAGTGGTTCGGCTATAAGGAAAAGCCTACGTCCACTGTTATTTTATTCCCAGGGGTTTACAATAGTACAATGTGGTGTAGAGAGAGAAAAATGTATGGATCTTGTGTATGGTGTCTCTCGGTTCTTGGATCTCTTGGATCTCTCTCATAGTTGTCTTAGTTCTGTTTTTAGTTGTTTTTGAATGAGGATGATACAAGGTATTTATAGCCCTTAGGCTGTACATGAAAGGGTCGATACATTAAATGATATACATATGAAAGGGTAACTCATTTAATGTTCTTCAAGCGTGTGCGTCAAGATGATAAGCAGTCAATGAACAGTTTTGAACTGTTGGTTATCTGGTAGTCAATGCTGTGGTCGAGATGCAGCTCGGACCGCCTTAGTTGCTCGTTGATCAAGAGTTCCTCGGAGTGCTTAGAGTATCTCGGGATGATGGAGTTCCTCGGATGGAATTCCTCGGGGTGTCCTCCTCGTTGCTCGGAGAGAACATGACTTGGTCGGGGGAAATAAACTTCCTCGTTGTTATTGTGCCACGTAGATTGACACGTGTCTTCTTATTATTGGTCCACGTCAGTAGATCAAATTTGGTATCAACAGATACTATGATCCAGTTCAATCCAACTATATCCTCATTTTTATGATTCTTCTTTCATAACAATTCTAATATCAGTTCATAAGTCAAAACAAACTAAAAATGCTAACAATTCACTAAACATTCATAAGAAGATTTGGTAACATAATCGTACTCTGTTAGGAGAAAAAAGAATATATACAAGAAACTTGAAAGTAAAACAAAAATCATATTAAAGTAGTAGACTTATTAAGATTTTTAACCATAGTTCACGAGTTTAAAATACTACTTTGATTATGGAGTTATAACCACCGTTTCATTAGATTTCAAATGTGTCCCCAAATTGCAGTTCCTAGCTTCAAGTCATTTTAAAATTAGAATATGTATAAATCTATAAAAAAAATTGAATATGATACCTTATACCAATGAAAAGGTATGGGAGTTCACTTTATAAATCAATTGGCGGTGCATGGTTTCTAATTTCCTAGAGTCTAGAGTGCTCATTTTCGTAGAGGGCCGCAAAAATGCCCTGTTTTGAAAAACATATTTGTTCTCAATTCAAACATGCACCCATACCAAAATAAAATGAATTAAGGGCTTATCTTTTAGTAGTGTGTCTAGTTTATAATCCAAATTGAATTGCCTCAGTCATATTTACGATTTAGGAGATATTGACATTTTAATACATTAAGGTCAGAGGGTCCTGTAAACAATCCCTGTTTTATGTCAACTTTGTAGATAAATCTGTGCCAACCGGTATATAATTAGGTATGGTGCCATAAATTTATGGAAATATTTATAAATTAGTTTTCTAAAACATTAAATGGTTCGAAATTCTGAATTTTCTTTAGCGTTTTATGGGCATTTTTGTGAAGTGGTGCAAAGTTGTCTGTCCACTTCAGAAATCAGATGTTCTTCGCCAAATCATTTAATTCATTAGTAAAACATTTATGGAAATGTACCAAACTTTTCAAACCATAATTATAAATCTTTAGAAACAATTACAGTTGTAAATGATACAATTTAATTTATCCAATAGGTGTGTTGGTGATTACACCTAGTAATACAACACAATCTCAATTAGATACGTAAACGATGTGAACCTGTCTTAGGACAAATATATGAATTCTCTCAATTCCTCTTTATCCTTTAGTGCCACTTCTCTCCTTACCCTCCCAGAGTTTCTCGCATGTTCAATTGTGTTTTAAGTTAGCCTAATTAGTCTAAGAACCAAGATTCCCACAAAATTACCCTTAATCGTAATATGGGCCTTAACCCAATAAGCCCGAATAACACTCCAAATGACCCAAAAGTCTACCCAATTCATGTAGTAAAACAATGGATACAATTTCCACGATTATAAGTGTGACAACCCCATTTTTCACGTAAAGGTTTATCAGACACAATAAGTTGGAGATGGGGCTTGTCTAACAATTTAATATCATTCTCAACATCAAACCATAATATGCATTTATAATTTTGATTTAAACAAACAATTTAAATCACAACTGGTAAAGAAAAAAATCTAAACTCCCAACTAGTATAAAACATTCACTCAAATATAAAAATATCCCAAAAGACTAAATAAATAACTGGGACTTATGCTCATACAATGTCTGAAATAATAAACTGACTGGAATGAACATAGCAACCTATGCCAAAGTCAAATGAATTGAAGTAATGCGACCGCAAGTCTGATCTCCTGTCAGGCCTGTTGTCCCTGTCTATGTGAGCCTGGGAGGAAAACATTTTATAAATTGGGTCAGCGCCATAGAGTTGGAAAAATTAACTTACTATAACAATGTACAATAATGCAGTTATTTCACATTATACACTGCCCATTGGCACTAGCATGGAGTAAGTATCTCACCCCTCATCTAAGTACAATACTATACGCATATCAACCCAAGTCCCAATTATGAAGTCAAATAATTATACCAATAAGATAATATTCAAATCATATAACACAATTCATACACAGAAGCTAACCATCCATACATGTCCTTCTAGTTCCAAGAGTAACCATGACAATACTACCCACAAAAAATAACATATCATCTATTATGTATTTTACGTAGTATAGGGTTCATTATCAACTGTCTACATCATTAGACTACAGGGATTTAGTCTCAATTGATTTATATAAACATATATGTCCTTATATATATACGATACATAAAGGCATCTACCTTTAGTTCCCCGTTCCTGCTCTATCGGCAAGTATAGAGGAGTTTCTCATTCAAACAAACATAAAAAAACACATACAAGTGGGGCGGTCCCTACACAGTACACCATCGCACGGTCCATACCCTTGAATATGGCAATGGATCCCAGCCTCAACACCTACCTCCTCGTAATTGACACTGCCATGTAGTACCTAAAATAGTGACCTATATAAGACCAAGCCCACCTGTGCCGACGCGTGTGCCAGTCCCGAGATGTACGCAACCCTTACCGATAGGCCGTCCGTGAACATGGGTATGTTCACACAAATAAATTAATACATATTTTTATCGCATCATATGTATAGGTAATTAACTCTATAATTACCCCCCAATAAGTCACATTAATATACAATTAATATTCTTACTTTAAAATTAACCATTTGGTTATTCGTTTTTTTCCCTAACTAATAAAATAGTGACACAAATCTATTTTTAATAAATTACCCACTAACTTGGTTGACCACTCACATACTCGCATAAGTTCGTAAAAATCACCCAAACCAGTCTGCGGTCCTACAATGACCCAAGCCCAGAGGCCGAGTCGGTTCACCTCTAGACCGAATCGATTCGCCTTGGAGGCTAAATCGATTCGTAAATGGGCAGTAGCCCAGAACTATTACATTTCTTCTATACGAGATTCCTATTCCTAAATTCAATCTTCATCCCAAATCATTACCCCTTATTTATCAATGAATATAGTTTCCTCGTGAATCAACAACACTTTTTAGCTGACTATCTAATCAAATTAACAAAAGATCATACCCCCCAAATCCCAGAAATTACATCTCACAATAGATTTCATCTAAACCCAATTATCCTACTTACTCATCTAATCAATCTTAGATTTACGGATCAATACATCAATTGAAATCATCAAAATAGAAATCCTATAACATGGGCTCTAAGGTTCAATTCCCAATTAACACGATACCAATTCCGAGTTTGTCTCCAAACCAATTAATCCTTAAAACCATTATTTTCAAATTTAATTTAAGAATCATAGAATTTATTCCAATTAATCAAAATCATCCATTTATTCAATTAACCCCAAATTGTTATGAGAATTTGCATAGATGAATTAAAAAACATATTGTAATTCAGTTAGCAAGAGAATTCTTTCCTTAAACTGCGAATTGGAGTCTCCCTCTCTTTAATCCTTATTTCCCTTCCTTCTCTAGCCCTGGTAACCACTATATGGGTGTGGGGCTACTAGGATTCTATTGTGGTAGATGAAAATGACTTCCCAAGTTGCTAATTACCAATCACTAAACCCGAGTTACTTATAAACTCCCAAATTTGGGTCCCCAACACAAGCCTGAAACCATATACGAATTGGCCCAATAACTCCCTTAATGGTATATCTAAGCCCCGAGCCTCATCTTAGATGTCTAAAATACCTAAACGAGTCCCAAGATCATCCCAGAACGCGCCCAAACTATAGCTACCCAAATTACACACTTCTATTATGTTTAAAAACCACATAACAATAAGTTAATTAACATACAATTTATTTTCTAAGAGTGAACACATTATGAATAATTGAATCACATAAACATGCAATCACAAACAAGCAACTTATTCTCAAATTAAATTCTATCAATTTAATTTAAATTCTACCAGTTTTATTTATTCACAAATTTATTTCATTAAATTTTTCCACCAATAATTTATTACCAAAACACGGGGGGTTGCATTCTCCCCTCAAATAATAGAAATCTGTCCGCGGAATTCGCTGAAGCATGACATCAAAACTTAACCCGTTCAAATATCATAGGTTTATACTCAATTAGTTTCTATTTGTATCCCACTTGATAAAATAAAAAGGTTCATCTATGCCTATCATAGTGTGATCGGGATGGCCATACACCACATATCACATATACACACACACACACACACACACAAACATCATATATGGATGGCACATATACATCCAAAATGACCCGTACATATCATGGATATCTATAAGGAAAAAATATACTTGAATATCTTGTTGATCGTGACTCAATTCTTCATTAGATTGTCACTAAGTGCTCTCATCACTGAACTCCTTGTCCCCGTTGGCCTTAACTCATATAATATAACGTCACTCGATGTGTTATATCTCCATACTTGTATAATGTATCAACAAAACATCTTAGAACCCAACGTTCCTAAACATTTGACGCTTTCTAAATTTCATGTGTGGGACGTCTCGCAAGCGAAATCCAAATAAGGAACCCTCCCGACACATTACTACATAGCTTAGTCGATTGTCGAGATCCGTTGGTCCAAGTCCAAATATGAAACAATACGTTAACCACATATATTTCAACTTGTGCCAATTTTAACAAAAGAATCGTCACTTTTAAGAGTTATACTAAATCCCATTAAATTAATTAATCTAATAATGCCAAGAACATCATGTTCCTTTTTACACATACGATAAGACACCCTCTATCCATTCTTAAATCTAGTAGAGTGCTTAATCACTTCTAAAGATCTACCCATCCCATTAACATCTATTATTGCCCATTTTTTATGACACGTCACTATAATAATACTATTCGTGCCAATACACATCTTGATGTAACCGATGTCATTGGTAGCCATAAAGCTCTCTAAGTAACCCAAAACTTTTTCAATACAAATGCTTCTCATTGTAAATATCATTATTTACTAAAATAAATCCATCTACGAATAACCATCGCATTATCCATCCTTCAAATCATGCCATCATTAACATCTGGTCTATGTCCATTCCCCGAGATAGAAATTCTTTGTATCCCTAATTCAAGAAATACGACGATAACCAATACTAAAATCTTCACATTATTGTTCCTACTTTTAATAAAGCAACACTTCCCAATTCATAAGAAATCTGTAACTATAATCCCAATACCTGTATAAGTCTCACTATATAGGGTTTATAAATCTCCATCGAACCATCATTGGTCCTATGCTACTATCTCTAAAATTTATAATTAGACACATGCTTCTCCATAAACCTTGTCCATCATTAGTACATCAATAAAACACACATTTATGATGAACAAGTCATAACATCCTCAAACAAATTTTCCAATTGAGTCATCGCCCTTCATACCCTAAAATCACATGGTGGCCCTACTCCTAGAACCAAACTCTTGTATATTATTCTCGTTTAAATCATAAACCATTTAACAACACAATGTATCTTGCCCAATTTAAGTGCAACACCAATTTAACATACTTTAATTGAAATATGTCTCTACACATATCTTTCCTCAAAACCCTCCTAATTGCTAAGACAATACACCGTTCTCTCTTTAGTGCACCAAATTTCATAAGGTCGTCGTATTAACCCAAGTTTACATCGCAATTTATTTTACTATAATTATACCCTTAACATGATAATTCATATAATAGTTGTCACAACTATGATGAACACCATTGTCTAACCAGTCGTTCTACACTTGACCTTTAATTCTTAACGGTCCCATAAATATCAAAATAAGCCCTGTAAGTGGCTTGTCTATCCATCCCTAGGATAGTCATACACTGATGTATCTAATGCGAATAGGTCCGCCATAATCTTATTATCCCCGTTTTAATCCCTATACCTATACACATAAAACATATAGGTGCCCCTCTATTTACGGGTGAATCAACGTAAAGCACTATGTCAAATACTAAGCCTACCATCCTCGATGCACTAACAAAGTAGTATTAATAATTTGAGTACTATGCACTAGTGTCAAACTAAATATGCCCTACAAATCCAATAATAAAGAATATGCCCTCCACTGCCTATGCTGGTGCTGGTCCCTTTTCAGGGGTGACATGATACACACACAACAACTGTTAACCCTGAGGTGGGGTGGGTAGCTCTAGTAGTGTTGGCAGCAGTTGAGATGATAATGATTGACACTGTCCCTGGGGTGCCTGGTACCCTCGTTGTGCCCCCAGCTCCTGTTCTGCCTGATTTCACTGAGGGCACTTTCTCGTTAGGTGTTCTTTCTCTCCATAAACGTAAAAATTTCCTTAAAACTGGCGTTTATCCTGCTGTTGGCCCTGCTGCCATCGGCCCTAATGGTCTCTCTACTGCTGGCCTTGGCTCGACTGGCCCTGCTCATTTCGATAATTAGAACCCCTATACCTAGATCACTCATTTGTGATCCCTTAAATTATTGGGTCCCTTGGTTGTCGTTCCCATTTATCTTACCCTCTGGCTCAATGTATTTGTACTGGATCTCTTCTCCCTTACTCTTCTAAAATGACCTGTGATCCTGACAATCCAGCATAATGTCATTCACCATCTGAGTTTAGGTGGTAAAAATTAGATTTCCCAATAACAATTTCCTAATGTGCCAATCCTTTCCTGTCACAAACTTCTCCATCTTCTTTTCTTCAGTATTTACGTCATCCTTAGTAAAATAAGATAATGCGGTGAACTCATCCTCATATTCAAATACCGTGCGACCTTCCTGCTTAAGGTCCATAAACTTCCTCCTCGTCTCTGATTCCATAACTGGTGGAAAGTACTTTCCGTAAAACTTAACCCAAAACTCATCTATAGTCAATCGGTCCCACTCTTCTAGTGTCATGATAGACTCCCACCACTGTAAGGCTATCCCTACCAGTCGAAACGAGACTAACATATGCTTATGCACCGGCATGCACTCAACCATCCTCAAATGGCGTTGAATATCCTTTTTTCACTAACTTGACACCAATAGATCTCGACTCCCAGAAAACTCTAGTGAGTGGCCCTTAGTAAAGGCCTCTTTAGCTATCTCTCATATCGATCCTTGTGCCTGAATGGGTAACACCACTTACTACGGGGGTAGTGGCGCTGGCTACTATCACAATGGCTGAAAATACTGTAGCATAGAGGCCATCGTCGTAGAGACTTCCTACATCACTATCGTGGCAGTATCTTCTGGAGTAACTTCAGGTGGGGTTGTGGGTGGTTGTGGTTGTGGCTGTGGCTGAGCCCTCTCCTCTACAGCCTGTGTGGTGACGCATTGTGGTATACCTCGCCTACTGTTTGCCATCTGAAAGAAAATAAGATTCGTCTTAGTAACATATCATAAAGAATACAATGATTCTTAAATATAGGGATCTACACATCAAAAGAACATAACGTAGAACGTAATGAACGCAACACAGATCCTAAGGATGCTATAAACCTGGATGCTCTCATACTAACTGTAACAATCCTCATTTTGCACGTAAAGACACAATATGCAGAAGATGGGGTTGTCTAACAATCTATATCTTTCTCAACATCAAAACGTAATATGACATTTATAATTTCAATTCAAACAAACAAGTTAAATCATAACTGGCAATGAAATAAATCTAAACTCCTAACTAGTATAAAACATCCACTCAAATGTAACAAATATCCCAAAAGATTGAATAAATAAATCAAATTTAGGCCCATATAATTTCTGAAATAACAAACTGATTGGAAGGGAAATAACAACCTATGCTAGAGTCAAACAAATTGAAATAATGGATGTACAAATACGACCACAAGTTTGATATCCTGTCAGCCCTATTGTCCCTGTCTATGTAAACCTAGGGGGAAAACATTTATAATTTTGGTCAGTGCCCTAGAATTGAAAGAATTAACTTACTACAATGATGTACAATAATGCAGTGTAACACCCCATATTTTTTAATGATTTTAAAATGGGATTAATTAAAATTAATTGTGAAATAATTGAAAATTAATGCGGATTTAAATATTACTCGTGAGTAAAGTAATATGTGATTTATGTTGAATATTACTTGGTGATCAAAAGTAATATATATGATTATGACTTTACATATGATTATGATTTTATAAAACTGTCGCGAGTGATGAATACGACAATTATGAAAATTAAGCCGGGACGAGCGTGAGAGTCGTGTCGGGACTATATTTAAGTAAAATAAAAAATAAATTATTTTTATATCATCCGAATGGTCATTTTTACTGTGCCAATGTGTTCGGAAGCGCTTATATAGTTAGAATTGAGTACCCGGGGGTTATGTTCAGGTCTTGGGAGTTTTTGAGATTAATCAAGACTTATTTAAGTGGCTTTTGGCCATCTTAATGGTAGGTGAAAAGCCAAAAATGGTATTTCACCTTTAAAATCAAAGTTTGGGCTTAGGGAAGAGTTACTTTCACAAACCCAAAGGTTAAGAAAATTATGCAGAGAGTTAGAGAGAATGTGGAGAGACATGAGAAACAATTTCAAGAGCCTAAGGGGAGGAATTGACAAATTTGTGGAAGAACAAACCTGGAGTGAAGGAAATTCGTGGAGGCTATAATTTTTCTTCAACGGTTCAGACCTATGAATTAGAGTCAAGTGATTAACTATTGCAAATTCTAGCATGTATATTGCCCATGTTAAGTTGTTTAGAAAATTCTGAAAAGGGATATACATTAAGGTGATTTTAATGGAATCCTTGATATAAGTATGTAGAACAAACCTCCTTTTAATTATATATTTTAATCCATGAATTTGGAATCATTTGATGAAGAAAATCTGAGTTTCATATGTTATCTTTGGAGAAATGATAAAAAATGGATTTTCAGGAAATTATTATAAATAACATGTTTAATCCAAACCTATTGATGTTTTAGGTTGTTTAATGATTGGAAATCATTCATATGTATTGATATATCATGTGGAATGAATTATAAGGAGTTTTGGATCTTAATATAGAGGATTTGAGAATAAAAGTTGGTTAAACTCATAGGTAAGCATATGCAGAATCTGGGTAAATATCTTATCAATCAATCGATCGACTCAAGAATGTCAATCGATCGGCTGATCGATCGATCGACCAGGAACAGTCGATCGATCGACTCCCCCTAGAAATGTGATTTATTTCTTTTTGAATATTTATTTAAATCCCAACTTTGAGAAATATTTGGTGATGATGAATTGAACAAATTGGGACTTAAAGCAGGCATTAGGGTATACTTAAGACCCGAATAATATTATCTCGTATGGGATGGAATGGAGGAAATTAACGAGTGTGAATTAAACTCGTTACAGTGGAGAAATATATAAATAGGGGTTTAAATCGAATAAAGGATGATTTAAGGGTAGTACCAGCGATAAGGGAGTTATTATTACCGGAATAACATTAGGCATATATGGGATTCACCCTAGGTATGGAATAAAGGGTTAAAACTGAATTAGGGATTATTGTGAAATAAACCTAATAGAAGATAATATTAATTCATAGAAATTCGGGTGTTGTGATGACATGGACTTGTAGGACGTGAGTGATTACCTACTGAATATTTATTTAAGAAATGAATAATTACCCTTCGAGTGATGAGAGAAACTCGGGAATATAATTTGATAAGTAAAGTCATAATCTGTAAATACATAGGATATGTGAAATAAATATACTACGTATGAAAATATTTATATGGGTTGTGCGTGTGCCCTATTGTTATTATATATAAGTGGGGTGACAACCTATATTATTTATATTGTGTGTATAACGTACCTACTCTGCTTGCTATCGGTGTGGAGGTTGCGCGTTGTGGACAGTCATATCCCTGTGTCTTTGGGGGGATTTTTATTCGAACCTTGAGCATGGGACCTTGGACACGTGCTATCAGTTGAGAATGATAGTTTCGATGGTTGAATGAGAGCGTAGGTATGTACATGACCCATTTAGCTGGGGAGTATGCTCGCCTCCAATATTTGTGATATGAGATTTAAGTGTAATACCCCATATTTTTTTGGCCTTTAATTATAGGATTAATTAAATTAAATTGGGATAAATTAATTTAATATTAATCTGGATTTTAAAAAAAGATCCACTAGCATGGCGAGCGTTAGTAATTATTGATAAGAATTATGTTTAATATTACTTAATGAGTAAAGTAATATATGAGATTGAATTTATTAAAACTATCGCGGGTGAATAAAACGACAGTTATAGAAATGAAGTCGGGATGCCCGTGTTAGCTGTGTCGGGACTAATTTAAGGAAATAAAAAGTAAATTAATTATAAGTCACCCAAATGATCATTTTGAGTGCGCCAATGTGTCCGAGAGGATCGATATAGTCAAAAAAGTGTACCCGGGAGTTTAATTTGGGTCTCGAAACAATTTTAGGCCTAACCGGCAACCCGAGAGGGTATTTTAGGAATTTCTAATTTTGGGCCTTAATTAATGAAGAAAAATAAAGGGTTATATCTAAGGGAAGTTAGAGTCTTCTAGGGTTAAAAACATTAGAGTTACAGAAAGATTAAGGAAGAGAGAAGATAGGAGGTTTCAAAAGGGGAGAACCATCAATCCAACATTGTTCCCATAAATTCCACCACCAACGCGTAGATCGGAGAACGAGGAACGTAAATATACCCATGATCTTCTACAACTCAGACCTTCAATTTCTAGTCAAGTATCCTTCTTTTTGTTCTTGAGTTGATATTTCATCCATCTTAGAGTAGGAAATATAATTATAAGTTTTTATGGAGATTTAATGTAATTGGAAGACTAGAAAACATATGTTTGTATGGAAATCATATTAGGTTGATATCCTTATCACATGTAGAACATTTATCACAAATTTTAATGATGATTAGAGAATAAAATCTGGAAATATCATGTGGAGTCTTGAATTAATATGGTAAACTAGGGTTAGAGCCCAAATCATGAATTTAAACCCATTTAATAATGATTCTTGGAGAAGTAATAAAATTTTACATTAGAAATCATCCATACCTGTTTATATAATGTTTGTGATGTTTGGTTAGAAGTTTGGGACATTTTAATGGAGGTTTTTATGATTAAAATGGAAGAAACCCGCAGGCTTATAATTGCATAAACGGGACCAATATCTGATCGATCGATCGATCGACCCCTCCTGGAATTTAAAACTTATTTCCTTTTTAACGATTCACCCAATGCCACTTCATGGGAACTCTTATACACACTTTATTTACAATAATGGGACTTGGGAAGGACCAGTAGGGTGGTAGGCATGGTTCGGGTAGTACGATTCTTATATGAGATTTAACTGTGGATGCACGAGGGTATAAAATGGAGTGAAGATCGTGTGTAGGTTAAATTAGATTTTGTAAGAATTAAGGATGACTTAGACCAGTAGGGTAGAGAGAGTACACCTACTGATAATATAATTATCAAAATGATACACTTCGAGGGTCGATAAGTACTTGGGAACTTGCGATGAAAAGGGAATATAAAAGAATGAATTAATTATACACGGGACTCGGGAGCTACGTGCCAGGTATGGTTAGAATATGTTATGGGTCGTGGGTGTACCTATTTATATAATATAAATGTAAATATGAGTGTATGTATATATATTATATGAGTATGTGTATTTAATTATACCCGCGCTACTTGTTATCACAGAAGTTTTTGCGCAAGGACAATCTTATTCTGATGTGACCTTTATGGGAAATATTGACTCGTACCCTAGAACATAGGATCCTTGGTACAGGCTATCTGAGAATGATAGTCAGACAGTCCTAAGAGACGTGAGGGTATGTGCTGATCTCTTAGAGACTGAAAACTATGCTTCACCTCCAATATGTGTATTTTGTGTTAATACAGTTTGAGAGTGGATCCGAACTAGTATTTTCCTCATTTGTAAGAGAGGTACAGGGACTTGATAGCAGAGTATGCCAACACCATAAATTTTATGTGAGGTGCCCTATTAGTATATATATTATGAGTGATAAATATATGTACATGTGATTCATCTACTGTGCTTATATGTAGATAAAATTGAATAATTAATATTAAATAAATTAAGTGGTTGAGAACTAAAGGCAGTATTGAGATGTACATAGCTGTCTCGATAAATTCATAAGAAAAGGTTATCATATATAAATTATAGTTATGCGATCACGTGAACCAGCATTGATGAGGGGAGATTGGGATAGACCAGTTAACTGGGTTAGCTTTATCTAGATTAATTCAGTAGTACGTTAGGCATGCACATTAGTTGAGAGGTGAGAATTCTCAAGTAAGAGTCGAGGCACTAACATGTATGCAATATCAACTGGTAAACATTTTATATACTCGCTAAACTATTCTTAAAGATATTTTACTCTCAGGCTCTGACCTGTTTCTTGTCATCTCCTCTTTCTCTTGTGTGTGTGTGTGTATATATATATATATGCATTACAGGTGCCCAGCCACAGGGGCGTCGGACTTAGATCTTTAAACTGTTGACGTGCTGTAGCTAGTGTGGGACTTGCAGGTCCTTGCATTTAGATAACTTCATCCTTGTCATCTCAACTCTTCACTTAGTCATTTTAGATAGGGCATGCGTCACCCATTTCTAGTTTTTATTTAGTTCAGAGTGACTTTGTACTCTTTTTTTTATTTCAGTATTTAGTTTTAGTTGAGATTGTTTTAATTATTACATTGTCCTTCAATTTGGGATATTTTATTTGGAATGATTAATCTAGCCTGTTTATTCCACTTGGATGGTTTGGTATTCAATATTATTATCCGTGTTCATGAAAATGGTTTCGTAAATTTACTCATAATAATGGACTTAATCTATAAAATTAAATGTTTTGACACTTAGCTTAATTATTTATTAGGTGATAAATAAAGAAAGTTGCAGTGATGCTAAGAATGAACCAACCGGACGCTTTGATTTAATTTAATACAGGACTGATCACCCGGTATTTAATTAGGCGGGGTGTCACATTATGGTTCGTGAGAGATGTCGAACCAACAGTCCCTTGTATAGTGCGAGATGTACCCAGACATGATAGCAGAGTATGCATGCACCGCAACTGAGACTGGTAGGGTGCAGTATTGTATATATTATAGAGTGCGTATATATATATATAAACATACACACACACACGGATATATATAAACATTATGCTGCATTGTATATATTATAGAGTGCGTATATTCTGACTATCTCGACCCTTCCGGACGCGTTGGCGCACTCAAAACGACTATACGAACAACTTATAAAATATTCACTTTTTATTTAACAAAATTAGTCCCGACGTGACACGGGCACGTCCCAACTTAAATTTCCGAAATAGTCATTTAATTCACTTATGACATTCAATATAACCAATATAATATATTACTATGCTCATTAGTAATATTCAACAAGTTTCCCATAATTACTAACTCTCGTCACGTTAATAATTATAACATATTTAAATTTTCGGATTTTTATTAAATAAACCATCACATTAGATTTAATAAATCCCCAAATTAATATAGCATAAAAATACGGGGTATTACATACTTCCCCCCTAATAACGGAATTTCGTCTCGAAATTCGGAGAATAAGGCATACCTGGTAAAAACAACTCAGGGTATCTTTCGCGCATATCTGCCTCACGCTCCCAAGTGGATTCCTCCACATTATGATGCTCCCACTGGACTCGCACAAGTGGAACTATTTTCGACCTCAATCTCCTCTCACTATGGTCTAGAATAGCCACTGGTCTCTCCTCGTAAGAGCTATCGGACTGTAAGTCTATCTCATCTATCGCAATGTGAGTATGGGTCATATCATCCCGAAGATATCGTCTCAACGACGAGATGTGGAATACATCGTGGATGCGATGTAAATGTTCTGGCAATCCCAACCTGTATGCTACCGGCCCAATTCTCTCGATGATTGAAAATGGTCCCACGTACCTCGGGGCCAACTTTCCCTTCTTCCCGAACCTCATCACACCCTTCATAGGAGATACACGCAATAACACTTGATCTCCCACATTAAACTCTCGGAAGAACCGTTTCGCATCGGCATAGCTCTTCTGCCTATCCTGGGCCACCCGAATACGACTCCTGATAACCTCATTCCTCGCGGAGGTCTCCTGAATCACTTCTGGTCCTAGCAACTTGTTGTCCCCCACCTCGAGCCAACAAGTTGGAGAACGACAAGGCCTGCCATACAAAGCCTCAAATGGAGCCATACCAATCGTAAACTGATAAGAGTTATTATAAGCAAACTCTACCAGTGGAAGATGTGGCTCCCAACCTCCTCCAAAATCGAGAACACACATGCGTAGTATATCCTCTAACATCTGATTAGTACGCTATGTCTGTCCGTCTGTCTGTGGGTGATAAGCTGAACTCAACCTTAACTCAGTACCCATAGCCTCCTGAAAGCTTTCCCAGAAACGTGACACAAAAATCTTGTCTCTATCTGACACAATATTCAGGGGCAACCCATGTAATCTGACAATCTCAGCGATGAACAACTGAGCATACTGACCCGTGGTATAATCTGTCCTCACTGGCAGAAAATGGGCCACCTTGGTCAAACGGTCTACAATCACCCAGATAGAATCGTGGCCCCGCTGTGACGTAGGCAATCCTGTAATGAAATCCATGGAAATACTCTCCCACTTCCACGCGGGTACTTCCAATGGCTGAAGCAATCCTGACGGTTTCTGGTGGTCTACCTTCACTAGCTGGCAGACAGAACACTTGGACACAAACTCGACGATGTCCTTCTTCATCCCACTCCACTAGTATTGACGCCTCATGTCCTGGTACATTTTATCACCTCCCGGATGTACTGCAAATCGGGACCCGTGAGAGTGAGTCATCACTTCATGACGTAACTCCGCTCCTTCTGGAACCACTAATCTCCCATTAAATCGCAAACCTCCATCAGAACTAACAGAATAGGACTCAGCACCCTCGACTAGAAGTCGCACAATCTGCTCCTGGCAAAACGGGTCTGTGGTCTGTGCCTGTATCACCCTCGTGACAGTTTCGGGTGTGACTGACATCACGGATATGAAAGAACGGGCTACTGCGTCCTGGTGACCCAACTCCTTCCACTTTGCTTTCCAGATGTCCGCTACATCGTCTACCGGTCTACGGCTCAACGCATCAGCAACTACGTTGGCCTTCCCCGGATGATACTGTATTTCGAACTGATAGTCCTTCACAAACTCTAACCACCTGCGCTGACACATACTCAGCTCTCGCTGAGTGAACAGGTACTGCAGTGACTTATGGTCTGTGAATAAACGGAATTTCTCGCCCAATAAGTAGTGCCTCTAAATTCTTAATGCAAAGACGACCGCTGCTAACTTCAGGTCGTGGGTGGGGTAATTCTTCTCATGCGGCTTAAGTTTGCGGGAAGCAAAAGCTATAGCCTTCTCCTCCTGCTGGAGTACACCTCCAAGTCCCCGTAAAGACGTATCGGTATAAACCAGGTACTCCACACCCAGTTTCGGTAAGGCAAGGACTGGTGCTGAAGTAAGTTTGTCCTTCAGCTCGTCGAAAGCCAATTGACATGCATCATCCCAAACATATGGTACTCCCTTGCGAGTCAGATTCGTCAATGGACCCGCTATTTTGGAGAATCCCCGAATGAATCTCCTGTAGTATCCGGCTAATCCCAAGAAACTACGCACTTCCGTCGGTGTCGGGGGCTGTCCCCACTCCCTCACCGCTGACACTTTGCTCGGGTCAACTGCAATCCCCTGTTCAGAAACAACATGGCCCAAGAACTGTACCTCTCGCAACCAGAATCCACACTTCTCGTACTTAGCATACAACTGATGCTCTCATAGAGTCTGAAGAACCTGCCTCAAGTGCTCGGCATGCTCCTCCTCGGAGTGTGAATATATCAAGATATCATATATGAAGACGATGACGAACTAATCCAAGAACTCTCTGAACACTCGGTTCATCAAGTCCATGAAAACGGCTGGGGCATTTGTGAGTCCGAACGGCATCACCCTGAACTCATCGGACCCATATCTCGACAAGAAGGCAGTCTTTGAAACATCCTGCTCTCTAGTACGTAACTGATGGTATCTCAACTGGTCGAACAGATCATCGATTCGAGGCAACGGATACTTATTCCGTATCGTGACCTTGTTCAATTCACGGTAGTCCACATACAATCTCAGTGAACCATCTCTCTTCTTCACAAACAAGACTGGAGCGCCCCAAGGTGAGGTACTCCTACGAATGAAGCCCTGACCTAACAGTTGCTCTATCTGATCCCGTAGCTCTCGCATCTCTGCCGGAGCCATACGGTACGGTGCGCGTGTTATAGGTCTCGTATCTGGCAGTAAATCTATAACAAAGTCTATCTCACGACTGGGCGATAGGCCTGGTATCTCCTGAAACACATCGGAATACTCCCTGACAACAGGGATCGAATCTAAGGGAATCACAACCTTCTTAGAGGTATCCTCCTCTATGTAATACAAATGAGCGGATGAACCTCCCTCTGGGCAAGGCATCGCCACAACAACCATCTTTTGCCCCGGAATGGCAAAAATAATGCTCCCACCGAAGCATTCAATCATGGCTCTATAAGCTGCGAGCCAATTCATACCAATAATCATATCATGCTCGTGCATGTCTAAGACTAACATGTCTGCAGGTAATACCAAGCTACCAATCTCTACCCCTACTCCCCGGCATATAAATAAAAATAAGTGACTCACTCCCCAGTGGTGAGTCGACACACGCCACGGTGCTTTCTGATGTGGCTAACAACCCTAAGGACTTCGTAAAATATGTAGCTATAAAACAATGCGTAAAATTTGTTATTTCCCAGTAACAAATAGAATTCGACCCAAAGTTCCATGGATAGAAAACATACCCCAAATCGCGGGTGGTGCATGTGGGGCTGTTGCCTGGTGGACATTATAGATATGCATGTACTGTAACTGCCCCTGCTGCAGTGTAGCTACTGGAAAGGTTGGTAGGTCTGGTACCTGAGTTGGTGCTGGGAGAGCGAGTGGAAAAAATGGCCCCTGTGGCTTCGTACGGGCACATTGTGGCTGTGAGGCCCTAACACCCTTTGGGCAATCTTGGCGTTTATGGCCATGCGTGCCACACACAAAACATTTGCTTTTGAAGTTACTCCCCCTCTGACCCTGCTGCTGTTGTTGTCGGCCTTGCTGACTTGGGGCCTTATTCCTCTTTCAAAACTGCTTCATCTTACCACGTTGTTGACTAGAATTTACCCGGTCTTGGGTAGTTTGCTGTCGCAATTTCGGAGTCTTCGCACATTTGTCAGCTTTGGTCACATGCATTTGGCTAACCTCTCTAGGTCTTTTGCCTTCTCTAAGTTGCATGCTGCGTTCTTGGTATTGTAAAACTGTAGTGGTGACTGCTTGTGCTACGATGCCTGCTAACTCGGCGGTTGATATTCTCTCTGGAAACACCTGAGGTGCGAGTCGATTTTGCTCGTCGACTCCCTCAACCGTTTTAGCTAATTCTTCTCGACGGTCCATCTGAAAATTTAAATGAATTTGGATGAGTTCATCATTCAAATAAACAAATCGCAGAAGCACGAATTCCCAATGTATAAAGATGAACACTACATTCCTAGTATTAGGGCTCTATATCAAAGAAAGTAGCGCTGAAAGCATAATAAGTCGCACAGATCCTAAAGGACACTAGAACCTGATGCTCTGATACCACCTGTGACACCCCGCCTAATTAAATACCGGGCGATCACTCCTTTATTAAATTAAATCAAGGTAAACAGTTGGTTCATTCTCAGCATCACTGTCGATAAAAATTTTCCAATTTAACACCCTAAATAATTAAGCTAAGTGTCAAAAACATTTTTCAAACAAACTTTCCAAATTTTAATTAAAGAAAAAGATTTATTTATTTAAAACAACATTTCTACAATTAAGAATCACACCACGATAAACCAAATAGTATAATACATTCGCCAATCGAATGTCAACATATGAAACGAGAATCACAAACCCATAATGAATAAATCCCAAATAACAATACTGGAAATGACTGAAATATAAATGTCCCAACAACAAATGAATTGATGAAAGGGGCGACACGTGCCCAATAAATGAGAGTAGTAGGAGTGGAGTCAATAACAGAAGCCGTCTACTCAAGTGACCTGCAACTCCCACCTAAGCTGCAGGTCGTTCTTCTCAAGGGATCCTAAGCAAGACGCCCCTGTGGCTGGGCACCTGAAAATATACATATATATACAAGAGAGAGAGAGAGAAAAAAGAAACGGGTCAGAGCCCGAAAGTGTGTTTGATTTTAAAATACGTTTAGCAAGTATTTAAATTGATACAGGCCAATGCAATAACATATTAGTGCGTCGCTCTCTTGAGAAATACTCACCTCTCTTCTAATGTGCACACCTATCGCACTAACCTTCCCATTGGTTTGTTCTTATCAATATAACGCACTAGTCTTTCTAAAAGATTTAACTTAACTTAGATTAATCGCAAGATTTATAATTCACGACTCCATTTTAAAAGAATGTTCCAAATAGTAATCGAAGTCCTCCATTTTAACTTTATAAAATCAATAAAGTTTTCCAGTGAAATATTATATTTTCTCAAAACAGGTATTCATAACTTAGTCCAGAATTATTCTTCACTTACTACGTTACAACAATAGTTTAAATCCCTCAATCCAGATATATATATAAGGTACTCGTATAATTTATATATATATATATATATATTCTAACAGCACCAACATATAAACTATGGTGTAGGCATACTCTGCTTTATCAAAACAAGTATTTACAATTTTTAGTCATCAACCAAGTCCTACATAACAAATCATGGTAGGTAGTTCCAATTTCAGAATTTCATATATATTAACTACTCGTATAATATATATTATAACAGCACCCCCAACTAGATTATGGTGCGGGCATACTCTACTATCCAAAGCCCCATATCACTCATATTAAGGGGAATACATTCGGAATCACTCTCGAAATGTATTAACATACATACACAAACAATATTGAGGCGAAGAATAGATTCCAAGTCTCTAAGAGGATGGCACATACCTGCGTCTCTTAGGACCGTCTGAACTATCACGTCGATAGCCTGTACCAAGGACATCTATCTTCTAGGGTACAAGTCAATATCCCCCATAAAGGTCCCATCGAGATAAGACTTGTCCCAGCGCGGAAACCTCAGGGATAGCAAGTAGCGTGGGTATGATTTTCACATGCATATATTATATGTACACACAATCATATAAATATACCACTTTATCATATTAATATAGGTTCTTCTCATCACCCGTAATTATACCATTTATCCTTAATTTCACATTTATAGAAATACGTATAAGGTTTCGTTCCTAACCTTAACTCGAAGGGTTTTCTCACTTATTACCTAACACTCGTGGCTATATCCTCACAAATCTAAATTTCAGTAGGTGTCTTTATTAGGTTCCAACGAAACTCTCTTACGCACCTCACCCTTTAAATTCATAAATCCATTAACCTAAAGTAAATATCCCATAAATACCATTTTCGTTAAAGATTTAAAGGCTCCAACATTTATTCATATCCCCTACTGGTCCTCAATGTCTCCCAAATCAATTTATCAAGAGTTCCCAAGAGTTATATCATGACAATTTGAATTTAACGCATTTAAAGAGGGAATTAGGAGTCTGCCAGGAGGGGTCGATCGATCGAAGCTTGGGGCTCGATCGATCGAACCTTCGATCGATCGAAGCTCTAGGCTCGATCGATCGATCAAGCAGGTCTGGGCAAAATTCTACAGAATGCAGTTACGGGTTTCATCCAACTTCTTCATCTAAAACGATGTGTTTCCATTCTAATCGCCCCAAAAATCCTACTATCATCATTATAACATTATACCAGGTGATTATAACGTAAAGCATGAGTGTAACTATCATTAAACATGGATAATTAACTCAAAATCCCATCTAATCATCAAGAACCCTAGAGTTTTCCTAAAACAAGGTTCTAATCTGTTTTTACCAGAAATTCCTTCTAATTTAACATCAAAATTTCGTGGGTTATATTCCTCTACATGGCAAGGGTTCCAGAATTTCCATATTGTCAAAACTACATGCACTATCCTAACACAATTTGAGTTTTCTTCCAAAATTTCCATCTCTAAACAATCCTAGACTAATATAAAGATTGCATTAATGAAAATACGCAAGTCAAATACTTGCCTGGGATTTTGGTATGCAGATTCCCGGATAATTTTGGTATGGCTGCGTTCCTTGTCTCGTGATCTACGCGGTGGTGGTGGTGGCGGTGAAATCCGGTGGCTTTTTGGCCTTGGTTTGCCTTGGAGCTCTCTCCTCTCTTCTCCAATGGCCGTCACTTGATTTCTGAAAGTTCTAACCCTAAAAGGCTAACCTAATGGCTGATAAAGATGGCTGAAATTCGTGGGTTTAATTACCCAATTAAGTAAAATGACTAAAATGCCCTCCCGGGGTACCAATTAGGCCTAAAAACGCCCCGAGACCCAAACTAAACCCCCGGGTACACTTTTCTGACTATCTCGACCCTTCCGGACGCGTTGGCGCACTCAAAACGACTATACGAACAACTTATAAAATATTCACTTTTTATTTAACAAAATTAGTCCCGACGTGACACGGGCACGTCCCAATTTAAATTTCCGAAATAGTCATTTATTTCACTTATGACATTCAATATAACCAATATAATATATTACTATGCTCATTAGTAATATTCAACAAGTTTCCCATAATTACTAACTCTCGTCACGTTAATAATTATAACATATTTAAATTTCCGAATTTTTATTAAATAAACCGTCACATTAGATTTAATAAATCCCCAAATTAATATAGCATAAAAATACGGGGTATTACAGCAGTATTGTATATATTATAAAGTGAATATATATATATATATATATATATATATATATATATATATATATATATATATATTTGTGTGTGTGTGTGTGTGTGTGTGTGTGTGTGATATTATCTACTATGTGATGTTTAGTAGATATGAGGTAATCTACTATGTGAAATTTGTAGATTAACATATATATACTATGAGGTAATCTATTGTGTGAAATTGTAGATAAAAATGAATAATGAGATTTGATTTAATTAAGTAAGTGAATACTTAATCTTAAAGCTGTGGAAGCCTAGTTCATATTAAAGAGAGATGAACATGCTTAATTATCATACGTATTATGTGGGAAATACGGGAAATGATATGGGATAGAGTCCTAATTGAGAACCTTAATTAGGGAGATAATAAGGTACGTTAGGCGTGCACACTAGATGAGTGGTGAGAATTTTCAAGCGAGAGCCCGAGAATCTAACATGTACATAATACTTGCTTAGTTGTACTTGTTAAGCACTTGCTACTTTAAAAATCTTTTACAATCGGGCTCTGACTGGTTTCCTTGCATATTCTCTTCTTTATTGTATCTTGTACATTAGGTATCCATTAGCTGGGATGCTGGCATAGAATATGGATATCTCGACGGGTTATAGCTGCTACTGGAGAGGTAGATTTATTTAGACGCTTCCATTCTGTTGATCGCCTAAGATTCTAGTTATTTCATTCCTATTCCAGATATTGTAATTATTTATGTCCCTTGTACAATGCGAGATGTACCCGGACATGATAGCAGAGTATGCATGCACCGCAGCTGAGTCTGGTAGGGTGTAGTATTGTATATATTATAAAGTGAATATATGTATATATATATATATATATATATATATATATATATATATATATATATATATATATATATGTGTGTGTGTGTGTGTATGTGTGTGTGTGTGTATGTGTGTGTGTGTGTGTGTGTGTGTGTGTGTGTGTGTGTGTGTGATATTATCTACTATGTGATGTTTAGTAGATATGAGGTCATCTACTATGTGAAATTTGTAGATTAACATATATATATACTATGAGGTAATCTATTGTGTGAAATTGTAGATAAAAATGAATAATGAGATTTGATTTAATTAAGTATGTGAATACTTAATCTTAAAGCTGTGGAAGCCTAGTTCATATTAAAGAGAAATCAACATGCTTAATTATCATACGTATTATGTGGGAAATACGAGAAATGATATGGGATAGATTCCTAATTGAGAACCTTAATTAGGGAGATAATAAGGTACGTTAGGCGTGCACACTAGATGAGAGGTGAGAATTTTCAAGCGAGAGCCCGAGAATCTAACATGTACATAATACCTGCTTAGTTGTACTTGTTAAGCACTTGCTACTTTAAAAATCTTTTACAATCGGGCTCTGACTGGTTTCCTTGCATATTCTCTTCTTTATTGTATCTTGTACATTAGGTATCCATTAGCTGGGATGCTGGCATAGAATATGGATATCTCGACGGGTTATAGCTGCTACTGGAGAGGTAGATTTATTTAGACGCTTCCATTCTGTTGATCGCCTAAGATTCTAGTTATTTCATTCCTATTCTAGATATTGTAATTATTTATGTCCCTTGTACAATGCGAGATGTACCCGGACATGATAGCAGAGTATGCATGCACCGCAGCTGAGTCTGGTAGGGTGTAGTATTGTATATATTATAAAGTGAATATATATATATATATATATATATATATATATATATATATATGTGTGTGTGTGTGTGTGTGTGTGTGTGTGTGTGTGTGTGTATATATATATATATATATGTATGTGTGTGTGTGTGTGTGTGTGTGTGTGTGTGATATTATCTACTGTGTGATGTTTAGTAGATATGAGGTAATCTACTATGTGAAATTTGTAGATTAACATATATATACTATGAGGTAATCTATTGTGTGAAATCGTAGATAAAAATGAATAATGAAATTTGATTTAATTAAGTAAGTGAATACTTAATCTTAAAGCTGTGGAGGCCTAGTTCATATTAAAGAGAAATGGACATGTTTAATTATCATACGTATTATGTGGGAAATACAGGAAATGATATGGGATAGAATCCTAATTGAGAACCTTAATTAGGGAGATAATAAGGTAGGTTAGGCGTGAACACTAGATGAGAGGTGAGAATTTTTAAACAAGAGCCCGAGAATCTAACATGTACATAATACCTGCTTAATTGTACTTGTTAAGCACTTGCTACTTTAAAAATCTTTTACAATCGGGCTCAGACTCGTTTTCTTGCATATTCTCTTCTCTATTGTATCTTGTACATCAGGTATCCAGTATCTGGGATGCCGGAATAAAATATGGATATCTCGGCGGGTTATAGCTGCTACTAGAGATGCAAATTTGTTTAGATGCTTCCATTCTGTTGATTCACACATCTGTAGTGTCTACTTTCATTTAGGGCATGTCACCCAGGATTCTAGTTATCTCATTCCTATTCCAGATATTGTAATTTCTTATGTCAGTACTGTTGATATCAGAAATAATTGATGGTAATGAAACATTTTAACTAGAGAGTTATTCCAGTCACATTTATTCTTGTTATATGTAGTTTAGCTCTGTTGTGATGTTTCTTACTATTGTTCCGTATTGAGGATTGGTGTTAATTAAATTAAAACTGGAAAAGTTTTTTACACTAACTCAATTAATTATTAGGTGAATTAATGAAGAAATCGTTCGTCGACAATGGTGCTAAGAATGAACCAACTGAATATTCTGATTTAATTTAATAAAGGACTGATCACCCTGTATTTAATTAGGTGGGGTGTCACATACAGTTAGTTCACATTATACACCCCTCATTGGCACTCGCATGCAATAAGTATCTCACCTCTCATCTAAGTATAATACTATACGTATATCAACCCAAGTCCTAATTATAACGTCTGATAACTACACCAATAATATAATATTCAAAGAGTCTAACACCATCCATACACTGAAGCTAACCATCTAACAACGTGCTTTTCTAATTCCAAGAGTAACCCCTATAATACTACCCACACTAAATAACATATCATACATTATGTATTTTATGTAGTGTTGGGTTCATTATCAATTGTCTACATCATAAGACTACAAGGATTCAATCTCAATTGATTTATATGATTATATGTGTCCTTACATATATATAAAACACAAAGGCACCTACCTTTAGTGTCTCGTTCATGCTCTATCAATAAGTCCGAAGGAGTTCCTCATCCAAATGGACATCACAAAATATACACAAGCGGAGTGGTCCCTAAAGAGTATACCATCGCACGTCCATGCCCCCAACGATAACAATGGATCCCAGCATCTACACCTACCTCCTCGTAAGTGGCGCTGCTATGTAGGACCTAAAATAGTTCCCTACACAATGCCTAACCCACCTGTGCTGACACGTGCACCGGTCCCGAGATGTACGCAACCCCTACCGATAGGGCGTCCACGCACACGGATATGTTCACACAAATAAATAAATACATATTTTTATCACATCATATGTATAGGTTAACTCTATAATTACCCCCCAAGAAGTCCCAATTAATATTCTTACTTTAAAATTAACCATTTAGTTAATTGCCAATTTCCCCAACTAATGAAATAGTAACACAAATCTATTTTTAATAAATTACCCACTAATTTGGATGACCTCCCACATACTCATTTAAGTTCGTAAAAATCACCCGAACCATTCTCCGGGCCTACCCTGATCCAGGCCTAGAGGCCGAATTGATTAGCCTCCAAGGCTGAATCGATTTGCCCTCAGACCGAATCAATTCTCCTTGGAGGCTGAATCAATTCGCAAATGGGAAGTGGCCCAAAGCTGTTACAATGGATTCTTATTCCTAAATTTAGCCTTCATCCCAAAGTGTTACCCCTTTATTTATCAATAAATATAGATTCCTCATGAATCAAGTACACTTTTTAGATGACTATCTAATCATATTAACATTAGATTGTACCCCCAATTTAGAAGTTACATCTCACAATGGAGTTCATCTAAAACCAATTTGATCCTACTTACCCATCTAATCAATCTCAGACTTACGGGATCAATACATTAATTGAAATCATCAAAATAAAAATCATATAACATGGGCTCTGAGGTTTAGTTTCAATTAACATGATACTAATTCCAAGTTTGTCTCCAAATCAATTAATCCTTAAAATCATTATTTTCAAATTTGTTCTGAGAATCATATAAGCTATTCCAATTAATCAAAATCATCAATTTATTCAATCAACCCGGAATTGTTATGAGGAGATGCATAGATGAATTAAGAAACATATTATAATTGAGTTAGTAAGAGAATTCTTACTTTAAACTGTGGATTGAAGTCTCCCTCTCTTGAATCCTTGTCCTCCCTTCCTTCTCTAGCCTTGGTAGCCTCTCCTATGGGTGTGGGGCTGCTAGGGTTATATTGTGATGAATATGAATGACTTCTCAAGTTTCTAATAACTCTCTTATAATCACTACTCCTGAGTTATTCAGAAACCTCCAACTTTGGTCCCCAAAACAAGCCCGAAACCATACTTAGATTCGCCCAATAACTCTCTTAATAGTATACATATACCCGAGTATAATCTTAGATGTCTAAAACACCTAAACGAGTACCCCAATCATCTTGAAAGGCGCCCAAGCTATAATTACCCAAATTACGCACTTCTATTATGTTTAACCGCCACATAACAATAAGTTAATTAACATACAATTTATTTTCTAAGAGTGAAGACATTATACATAATTGAATCAAATAAACATGCAATCACAAACAAGCAACTTATTCTTAAATTAAATTCTACCAATTTAATTTAAATTTTACCAGTTTAATTTATTCACGAATTTATTTAATTAAATTCTACAAACAATAATTTATTACGAATACACGGGGTGTTACAATAAGTCAAAACGGACTTTGTACACATCTCAATAGTCCACATGAAATATAACTAATTCTAATAAATTAAGTAACTTAATAAATTAAAATATTAATCGATACAAGTTAATTAAGTTAAAACTTAATTATTATTTTTTATCGCGTGACTTGGCATTATAATTAATTACTTCACGATCGGTGGACCCCGATGCAGAGGGAATAATCTAAATAAGAAAATTTTCGATACTTAGTCCCTGATTATTCCATAGTCACCCATAATACTAGTCATTTGAAATATTTAATAAATGAATTATCATGTATTATGCCAATATGCAAATGGTGTCAATTCACGTAATACGTATGCATTCACATAACAACATATGACAAATTTAATAAGTGACATGCCACATGCTAATGTAAATAACAATTCAATACACTTGTATTATCAATTTAATAATTAAATAATTCCTACAAAAATACGGGGTATTACAGGTGAAGAGGATTATTGTGGCAATCAATGGTTTCATCCATCAAATAAACAAAAACGGTGAAGAGGACATGCATGATTTTGGAGAGTTGGGAGTGGAATTGGCCGGAATTAAGATAAACTCGAGTTGTTATTTAGAATAAATTGGCATGGTCTGGGAGAGTTGGAAGTGAATTTAATCCATTTTTGCGCATTACTTGTTTCATTAAAGTTATCATTAAAAAAAGATGAGATGTAATCGTCATACAAAATACTAACTACAATTTAAAATTAAAAAAGTCATAATATTCTGACTATTATTACATTTTTTTTATTAAAATTCATAAAACTAATTATTAAGGGTCTTCATTAAAATATCACAACCATGCTTGTAATATTATAGTTGTAATTAAAGTGTCATAAAAATAGTTAAATTATAACACTTCCCTAGAAAACCGTCATAAAATCGATGTATCAATCATATATACGATCTTTTAATTAAAATTAACATAATGATGTTTTTTGGGAGCATCATAATAAGTTATATTTCTAGTTGTTGTCCCACATGGGACGCAACCCCATTGAAAATATAAAAAAACAAAGTAATTATTGATGCAAAAAACTGGACCGAATCCCGTTTTTATGATCACAGATAAATAGATAAAAACAATCCAATCAAGCACATGAGAGACAGAGATTTTTAAAGTGGTTCGGCTATGAATAAAGCCTACGTCCAGTGTTATTTTATTCCCAGGGGTTTACAATAGCACCATAGGGTGTAGAGAGAGAAAGAACGTGTATCTTGTGTATGGTGTTTCTAGGTTTCCCCCTTTTGGCTAAGGGAATACATGTGTTTATAGTGATGGGAGATAAAGAGATTCATTGTATGTAGACATTTATGTCTACATTCAATGAATCTAATTGTTGAATTGCTTGGTATGCTATGTGTTGTCATCTATTAATACAATATAAATGTACATTAAGGCTCATTAAATGTGATGTCATCTTCATTAATGCACATTAAATGCATAGTTATCCTTTGATCTTCCTGGTTGGTATGCCGACCAACTCTCCTCGGGTGCCGACTAACTCTCCTCGGGTGCCGACTAACTCTCCTCGGGTACTGACCAACTCTCCTCGGGTGCAAAATATTGCCACATAGGATGACATGTGTCCTTTTATGATTGGTCCTCGTAGATGAAGAATTTTTGCGTCAACAGAAGCCCCCAATGCTCCATGATCGATGGTTTACTGAAAGGATGGAGTATTTATTCTGCAGTGTTGCTCGGTGCTCGTGAAATTATTGTTCTACCTTCTTGATTTGTTCAACATAAAGTGCACTATCTCCTAGTTGTCATATGATGAAAGTTGATCGATGGTTGTTAATATCTCTTTTGAGGAACTCCGTTCGTCAAGTGAACGTGTGCTATGTATCGCCCCTGGGAATTTGGATGCATTCATGTCATAGAATGTATCTTTTATCTTATCATAATCTTCAAGTATGTTGATTGGTTTGCTAGCCGACCAACTGCCTCCTGTGCCGAGCAACTAAGTGCTAACTTCACGTGCTTGATTCTTCTGATTTATGGCCCTCTAAATACCTTGTCGAGTAACATTCTATCTTTTGAACCCAATTCTTCAATGTACCAAGCTAGTGGTGGACTTCGAAACATTTTCATACAACTTCTTTTTCATTATTGGTCGGGATAGTAGTAGTAAAGATCTCAGTGCTGTAGATGCTAAATTTGACTTCTAAACTTCAATAGCATGTGTATAATAACTCCTGAATATGCCTCCTGAACTTCTGAATGCACCTCCTGACCTTCTAAATACCTCCTGAACTTCAATAGCCTCCTGAACTTCAATATAAAAACTAATTCTCGAGCAAGAAAAACAACTTCTGAATGATAATTAGTCGGGGCCCCGACTATGTAAGTTTATGGAGTTGAATTTGATTCTCGACTGCATGATGTTATGAGAATGTGCCACCGAATGAACAACTAAATTTGTAATAGAAGCCCCCAAGTGTGGAATATGAATTTTGAATGCTTTTTCGGCCTTGAAGTATGTTATTTGACAAATTTTCTTATTTTGCATAGACAATAAGATTTGCTCTACCTGCTGTCTGCTGTTCGACCAACCGGAGTTGATGGAGATTGATTCCTGACCAACCGTAGTTGGAGGATTTTTATTCCCGACCAACCGTAGTTGGTGGATTTTTTATTCCCGACCAACCGTAGTTGGTGGATTTTTTATTCCCGACCAACCTTAGTTGGTGGATTTTCTTCCCAACCAACCGTAGTTGGTATTTCTGGGAAATTTTTTATTCCCGACCAACCGGAGTTGGTGGATTTTCTTCCCAACCAATCGAAGTTGGTATTTCTGGGGAAAAAAAAATTCCCGACCAACCGGAGTTGGTGGATTTTCTTCCCAACCAACCGTAGTTAGTATTTCTGGGAAATTTTTTTATTCCCGACCAACCGGAGTTGGTGGATTTTCTTCCCAACCAATCGTAGTTGGTATTTCTGGGAAATTTTTTATTCCTGACCAACCGGAGTTGGTGGATTTTCTTCCCAACCAACCGTAGTTGGTATTTCTGGGAAATTTTTTTATTCCCGACCAACTGGAGTTGGTGGATTTTCTTCCCAACCAACCGTAGTTGGTATTTCTGGGAAATTTTTTATTCCCGACCAACCGCAGTTGGTGGATTTTTTATAATAAATGATGGAGACTTCCTCAGAGCTGACCAACGAATTGTTGGGAATAAGATATAATAATTACTGGAGAAATCCTTGAAGCTGAATATATATATAGAGAGAAGAAATTTTCCGAGCTCCTTGCTGAATATAAATAAGAATTACCCCGACCAACTATTCGTTGGGGGTGAAATATAATAAATGTTATAGTTCTTCCTCGGAGGTGAATATATATATAGAGAAGAAATTTTTCGAGATCCATGCTGAATATAAATAAGAATTACCCCGACCAACTATTCGTTGGGGGTGAAATATAATAAATGTTATAGTTCTTCCTCGGAGCTGAATATGAATATCTTGTCGAGTTTCGTGTTGAGATGAATATACACTATGAATCCCAAGGGATATATAGAATAATTTGTGCTTGAGCTGATATCTCCGAGTAATAATAAAATATATAATGCCTCGCTGAGGTGAAATGATAATAGTTTCCAGATTGTTTCCGAGCATTCGTCGGCGTTGAGTCTTATACCTGCAAAAATTAATATCTTGCTCTACCATATGTGTAGGCTGAATTGATTAGTCATGAGAATAATTTAATCATTCAATAGATATATGATAGGTATATGCTTGAGAAATAAAGATAATAATTTCAAAAAATGAAATAATATATGTTGGCTCATATGTCGAGGCAAAATTGCCTGATGACGAGCAATACTAGTTTCCAGAGGTTTACGAGAGCTTTCATCGGGATTGAATCTCGTCCCCATGAAATTTTAATAAGCTGCCCGAGCACCTGTCGAGATTAGAGAAAATAATTATTATCATGAGAATAATTATTCAGCCAAACAATATATGATGTGTATTTATTCGGACATAGGGCAATAAAAATTTCAAAATATGAAATAATATGGCTTGTGTCATACCGACTATGATATCATGTGAGCAGATTTTTATAAAAAATGCCCATCATTTTAATTTTAAGGAAGAGACCAAATGTACATTGATTTTTTAGAAATTATTTATCACTTTAGGGATTATTTGAAATTCAATAAATGCTCAAATATAATTTTTTGGTCTCGAAATATTTTTCACATAAAGTTTCTGTGGATTAGAAAATAACCAAGTATGCATGCAAATTTTCAAGCAGGAATTTCATGTTTTGAATTAATAAAGGATACGGATAAGAATAAGGGGATAGTCTTGTCCTTTGGCAGTGAAGTAGTGATTTTGTCAAAATAAAAAAGAGAGAACCAAAGGAATCGTCAATTTTTAATTTTGGTATTAGCTTTCTACTGCCTCCGACCCAGGTTGAGATGTTGCTGACCAACAATAGGTTTTCTCGACCAACGCCGACCAATAATAGGTACATCCGAGTAGAAATATATGTAGCCGATCAACGAATGGGAGCTCGGGAACTCCTCAAACTGCATAATATCCATCGCCGATCATAATGTAATGCCTCCGACCAACATTTGATTTTTTCGGCTAGCTATATATTGTGGACCAACACAATTGGTGCTGGTGATGTTTATTGTTGTAGTATTGGTTGCGGACCTGCTAGCAATCATTCGGCCATACTTGCAATTATGAGGTGCCCCGACCTTTTACAGCCGACCTATGCCAGAAGTTTTTCAACCGTTCTTTGTTGATGACTGGAATTGGTAAACTGAAATTCGGTGGAGGATTGTTGCCGACTTGATGCCGACCGAGTGTATGAAAACTGTCGAGTAGAAATAGATGCTACCGACCAACAAATAGTAAGTCGTGGAATATAATAACTGTTGCAGATCTCTTTGAAGCTGAATATATGATAATAAATATTTTGGCGAGCTCCATGCTGAGATGAATATGGACTGGATATAGAGAATGATTCGTGCTTGAGCACATATCAGAGCAATAAATCAATAGTGCCTCATTGAGGTAAAATTTCATAATGCCGAGCAGTGATAGTATTTTCCAGAAGTTTAAGATTGTTTCCGAGCATTCGTCGGCACTGAATCTTGTACCTGTGGAATTTAATAAGTTGCTCGAGCAACTGTGGAGGCTAAATCAAAAGTTTATCATGAGAATAATTTATTCAGCCAATAAAAATTTTAGAGCATGAAACATTAATTTTTATGCCGAGCATGTGTTAGAAAATTAATTTTTTATCAAATATGCAAGACATGAGGTTTGATTTGAACTTTTTGCAAAATAATTTTAATTTTAAGCAAATGCCTAAAATGAGTTGGCTTGAAAATATTTTTCTCAATAGAAAATGTGAAGTATTGGGATTTGATGAAAGAAACCAAAACGTTAAACAACCAATATTGAAATTAACAAAGTTAATATATTTGAGTCCAAGTACGAGGTGAGACTCAGGTTTCCCCTGTACTGCAAACCCAAATGGGTTTTATCGACGAACTGGTCATATTTGACTATTGTACTGTGGCCGATTAAAAGAAAATATCGCCACCAAGAATTAGGTGTTGCCGACCAGAAATGAATGTACCGACTGGTAAATGGGTGGCCGAAAACTCGCCAAGAAGTCGTCGTAATCATGTCGCCAATTAGCAATTGTTTCCTCTGAATAGTTATGGGGAAGCCCCTAGGCCCCGACCTATGCAAATAGGTGCCTTCGACCAGCATCAGATGTTAATTTGATGGTGCCGACCAAAGGTCGTATAAAACATGTTGCCGACAGTTAATAGGTGATGCCGACCACAAATTAATGTTACTGACCAGTAACATATGGTTAGAAAATCCCCATCTTATGCAATACCTGTGAAAGATATCAATAATGGGTACTGCCGACTAAATAATAAGTATTGTCGAGCAAAAATGTGGGTCCATGGGCGATCTCCTTCTGGATATGTTGTTGTGATATGGTGGTCGCTGACTCATCGACCATAAAGGGTATCTCCGGATGGTATTGATGTGTGAGATTGGGCATTTAAAGGTTACCAACCGATAAAAGGTGCACCTGATCAGTAACGGGTGCCGTCGACAAGAAACATGTGGTTGGGAAACCTCATAACATTTGCCCATTAGGATACCAACCAATCCGACTCTCATATTTTGTGAGTAAGAGAACCAGAGATATTATAGTCTTTCATCCGATCAATAAAATCCCCCAACTCGTACAAAAGGTTTTTCGCCGACAACGGTTGGGTGTGCGACCTCATTTAGATCCAATGGCGAACTAGTGTTGAAAACACGAACGATCCCTTAATTTTGAAACCGACTTTCCAGTGCATGATTCTTTAGATAAATCTTAGTCTACTTCATATTTTTCTTTCTGGATATGAATAATCTTTTTCTTGGTTGATGACGAACCAACTTCATCATCTTCATAATATGAAAATATATTTTTGATGATGATCCGGAGCCAAAATGATTCTTATGAATTTTGACACCTGTCAACTGACTGGAAATTGCTTCGATCTAAAGGCAGGGTCTGGATTTGTAAGATCCTTCTTGTGAAGATTATTTTCTTCTCCAATATACCTCTGTATGTGTTGCTGAATACCAATCGCCATTTTTTTTTAATGTGGCTTGTGTATCAAAATAAAATTTCTTAAAGAGAGAGAGAGAGGATCTGTATCTCCAATTCTCCCGTTGCATATAGAAAACTAAGGAAGTAATTGTAACTATCAGGAGAATTAAGATATTCAAGGAATCATTCCAGACTTATAAGAAATACATCGTTGTATATACACTAGATCATGATTGAATTAAACAAGGGCTTCCAATCAAGATCTTATGGTGGCAATATGCATATCGATATACAAACGAGTATGCATAAAAATTTCTTAAAACTTGTTATTATGAAATTCACGGTTATGCGAATTTTGTTACGTCTACTGTTTAATAAATACAAAAGTACATAATTATTAATAATAATATAATTACAGAAATAAAATGAAATTACAGAAATGAAATACTTACTTGTATTTGCAGAAATAATATTAGAATAGAAAAAGTAATCTGAGCCCTGTTTAGAACAGTCTCCTTAAGACAAATTTATTCCCTCCACAAGGTGCCGAAGATAATGAATAATTGTCTCCCAAGATAGAACGAATTTCCAAATTAATCAAGCAACACAACAATGATTAATTTCTTCGAACACAATTCCGTGTTTATACTCAACCAGACCAAAGAATGATATGCAGGAATGTATGCAGTAGCAGTAGAAAAGTTTGTATTTTTCTTGGAAAAGATGCAGCATAAATTCTGAATTATTGGAGGGCGATTTTTTCAGTAGTCAATTCTGTAGGGGAAATGTTTAATTTATAGCTTTTGTGTTAACTGTTGGAACAGTCAACCGAAATTAACTGTCAAAAATAGTTAATCAGTTAAACGAAATTAACTGTTGACTGTTGGCAATAACTGCCAACAGTTTATTAATTAATTAATTAATTTCATAATTAATTAATAATTAAATCCCAGAAAGTTAAATAAATTCGGCCCAAAAATGTAGGAGATTTTTATAAGCCCGAGCCCGAACCGAGCCGACCGGCCGGACACGCGCGCGTGTGAACTTTTGACCGAAAGTCAACCCGTGCATAGCTTAGGTCATCTCCCCTTCAAAGAGTTGGGATACCCCAAGGCATCCAAGCCTTAGTCCATACTTGGGGTGTTATTAACTCATCAAATTTCCACTACTCTTCCAATGTGGGACAAGAGTTAAAACACACCCAATTCATTAACTTTCATTGCTTTGTGAGTCACTTTGGGGACATATTCATCATTCATAACTTATTAAAATTGGACGTATGAATATACTACGTTAATCTCCTTGCGGAGGTGAACGCGTTCGTATATGGTCCCACGATTTTCGTAGTGTGGGTCCCACCTAAATTTGAGCTCAAAGTTGCTCAAAACTCTGTCCAGAAAATTCCGGACAGCTTTCTAAAACCCAATTCAAGTCCAATTTTCCAACAATCCCCCACATGAATGATATATCGCTATAAATAAAACCAAACAGATGCTAATGCAGATGCAGACACAAGTTGAGTAAAACTGAAGACTTATTGCATCGGGAGAAGTAGCCTAGTGGCCTTGAACTTTCCTTAGTGATATACTATCGGATTTACTTGGTTAATCAGTAGACTTTACGTCCTTGAACCGTCAACCGTTTTTGTAAACCTAAACAATAGTATTCACACAATAATTCTTCAACACAGTTGGTTCTCACGTTTGTGTTCATTTTGGCCGTGAACACCACTTGGTTTCGCAAGTATTTTAAAGAATATGCCTTTCATTATTCTCATAGAAGTGGCCCCCTTCTTACTCACGTAGGTGACTTTCATAAAGAGTATTCTGCAATACCCCACTTAGACGTACTAAGATATAGATGTCATTAAAAGCATAACTTATCCTAATTTCGCGGCAGATATGCACTGTCTCATCTTTGGAATGGATAGGATTAAATATCCTCCAGTGCTTACTGAATACAACGTAGTTCGATTTTCCATTGAACCTAGATCTTGGGACCTCCAGTCACCTAGGTTGGGTTTCCACTATATTGATTCTTATTTATTTATAGGCTTTAGACCCATTCCTCTCAATGATCTTTCAACTTGCTCTCGTTTAAACCTTTCGTTAGTGGATCCGATATATTATCTTTTGACTTTACATAGTCAATTGAGATAATTCCATTTGAGAGAAGTTGTCTACCGGTATTGTGTCGACGACGAATATGTCGTGACTTTCCGTTATACATGTGATTTTGTGCCCTTCCAATCGCTGATTGGCTATCACAATGTATACATATTGCGGACACAGGTTTAGACCAATTTGGAACATCCTCTAAGAAATTTCGAAGCCATTCAGCTTCTTCTCCAGCTTTGTCTAGTGCAATGAATTCAGATTCCATTGTCGATCTAGCAATGCACGTTTGTTTTGAGGATTTCCAAGATACGGCTGCACCTCTGAGGGTAAACACATACCCACTCGTAGACTTAGATTCTTTTGTATCAGATATCCAATTTGCATCGCAATGTCCTTCAAGAACAGCTAGATATTTTGAGTAGTTCAGTCCATAGTTTTGAGTATATTTTAAATAATCCAAAACTCTCAATATAGCTTTCTAGTGATCTCTTCCTGGATTACTCGTAAATCGACTTAGCTTACTTATTGAGTATGCTATGTCCGGTCTTATACAGTTCATGATATACATTAAGCTGCCGATAATACGAGAATATTCTAGTTGAGATATGCTTTCACCATTATTTCTTGCAAGATGTAAATTTACATCTACAGGTGTCTTGGTAGGACTAATATCATACTTCTTGAATTTTTCAAGTACTTTCTCTATGTAATGAGATTCAGACAATATAAGTCCATCCGATGTTCTAGAAATTTTAATTCCTAATATAACATCGGCGATTCCCATATCTTTCATGTCAAATCTACTACTCAAAATTTGTTTTGTAGTTTTGACAATTTCCAAGTTACTACCCATGATAAGCATATCATCAACATAGAGGCATACAATGACATATCCATTATGAATGTATTTAAAGTAAACACATTTATCGCATTCATTAATTTTGAAACCATTTGATAACATTGCATTATCAATTTTTTCATAACATTGCTTAGGTGCTTGTTTTAATCCATATAGTGATTTAACAAGCTTACATACTTTTCCTTCTTATCCGGGAGCTTTGAACCCTTCAGGTTGCTCCATATAAATTTCCTCGTCTAGTTCATCGTTTAAGAATGCAGTTTTTACATCCATTTGATGTATTTCAAGTCCATTAATCACTACACCAAAATGGGCAAATTGTCACCTTTCAGCCGGCCAGCCTTGTCAAGGTCATTGACCGTGATAAAAAAACACGCGTTTTATGTCACGGTCATTGACCTTGACACGACCGTGACAACGAATTGTCACGGTCATTGACCGTGACAAGTCCGTGACAAGTCCGTGGCAAGTAAATTTGTCACGGACTTGTCACGGTCAATGACCGTGACAATTAGTGTCACGGTCAAAGACCTTGACACGACCGTGACAATGTTCGCAGCTAAAACCCTATCCCCCTTCTTTTTTCCCTCCCGCGCCATTCCCTCCATCTCTCTCTCTCTCTCGACGCTGCTCTCTCTCTCTCTCTCTCTCTCTCTCTACTTTCAGGTCCATTTTCTCTCTCTCTCTCTCTCTCTCTCTCTCTTCCATTTATATATATATTTGTGTGTATATTTATGTGTGTATGTGTATATATATATGTGTGTATGTGTGTGCGTGGAGAGGGGCAGGGGGTGGGGGGTGGGGCGGGGTGGGGCAGGGTGGGGGAGGGGGTGGTAGGGGGTGGGGCAGGGTGGGGCGGGGTGGGGCAGGGTGGGGGAGGGTGGGGTGGTGTGTGTGTGTGTGTGTGTGTGTGGTGGTGTGTGGTGGGGGAGGGGGTGGGGTGGGGTGGGGTGGGGTGTGTGTGTGTGTGTGGTGGTGTGTGGTGGGGGAGGGGGTGGATGAGGGGTGGGGCAGGGCGTGGGGTGGGGTGGGGTGTGTGTGTGTGTGGTGGTGGTGTGTGGTGGGGGAGGGGGTGGGGTGGGGTGGGGTGTGTGTGTGTGTGTGTGTGTGTGTGGTGGTGTGTGGTGGGGGAGGGGGTGGTGGAGGGGGGCAGGGGGTGGGGTGGGGTGTGTGTGTGTGTGTGGTGGTGTGTGGTGGGGGAGGGGGTGGTGGAGGGGTGGGGTGGGGTGGGAAATCATATGAAATGAATTCAAATTATAATTGCTCAAAATAAATATGAAATCATTTTAAGATATCAATTTTAAAATATCAAATTATAATTGCTCAAAATAAATAAATATGAAATCATAAGATAATTGCTCAAAATAAATATTAAATAATAATTACTAAGATATCAATTCAAATAAAGTCTTAATAACCTAACCAAAAGAAATAAAATAAAATATCAAATAAATTATCATCCACCTCATAGACATTCCCTACCAATCATTTTAAGATAATTTTTTCCTTATAAAGATAAATACCTTTGATTGCAAAGCATGCACTTGTATTATTATTATTATACAACATGTATTATTTCGACGTGTAATTCTAAAATCTCACCTAGTTTTGTATACTATTTTTAAAATCATACTATCAATTCACGAGACACTAAACAAGAAAGAGGGCATATTAATTTGGAAATGCTTGTTTTTCTTTCTAGAGATCCGTGTCGTCAAAACTTGGTAGTGTTCGAGTGTGTTTTTATCACTAAATTATTATTTCACTAACAAATACTCCTTATATCCTAGATTAAGAGTCCATATTTAATTTTTGTACTTACTAATAATACACTTAATCAATGGCTAGGATTAACCCTTATTCACTATCATGAAATTTGGTTAATTGATTATTTAAAAAAAAAAAGCAAAAGTAGACTAACATATATACACAACACTAAAAGTAGACATCAATTTTATAAATAATTGATATTTTCATTCTCAAGCATAGAAATTCAATCTCAAGCAATTTAATTTCAATCTCTACAAATTTATGCATGTATTCAAGGGATTTATGAAGGATTAATATTAAAATTCAATTCCTATACATAATCTAAAAATTATAACTCAGATTCAACTAGAAATAAACCAAACCAAAGTTAGTTAAATAAACCAAAGGATTAATATTAAAATTCAACTCTATTAGTTAAATTATAAATGTAATAGAATTCAATTAGGTAAAACCCATGATAATGAAATTTATGCTACAATTATAATTACAAAATTGAAACGAAATGGTATTGACGGAACTTACACATACGTTATAATATAGACGGAACATTTTTTTATCTGTACTAATAACAATTTTTTTATCTGTACTAATAACATTTTTTTTACAGCAAAAATGTCTCCTTCAGATGTTAGGGCGAAGATGATGATGCTGTTTATGATGATGTCGTCGTCTGGGTTCGGTGGTAGCGGAGGCGACGAGGGCTCCTCCGCCCCTAGGCTCCCCATATATGGAAAATTTGGGATTACCGTCGAAAACAAGTCGGAGCTTTTAGCGAGATCCCTCGAGCTGCTAAAGACGGTCATCGGCCCGGGGTTTATGAGTTGGAAGGAGGTGCCGTATGAGCTCAAGTTAGCTGTTTGGGCGGCACTACAGGTAATATTTATATGAATATTTCAATTTCAATTTCAATTTATATTTATATTTATATTTATATTTATATTTATTCGCAACTAACATTGTATTTGTTGGACAGGAACAATTCAACTTGGATCCAAAGCTACGCGATTCCGTCTTGGAGCAGTTGAGGGAGCAACACAAGACGTGGAAAAAAAATATGCGGACACGGTACTTTGGAAAAACACGAGAGACCATTTTACAATGGCGCGGATCCGTCCCGCCCAAGGAGCCGATCTCATTGGCACAATGGCAAAAGTTCATTGACAATGAGATCGAGGATCGACAATTGGCATCTCGCCAATCGGGGAGGGAAAATAGGGCTAAAAAGACGGACGTGCACTACTCCGGCCGGACCTCTTACGCTGAGGTGGAGCATAGGATGAAGGTAATATTTAATTTATCTATAACTACAGAAATATATTATTGGATATTATTTTACTTTACGGGGCCGATACTAATTTTACTTTACTTTATTTTATTTCAGGGGGTAGGGAGTGGGCCAGGGGGTAAGCCACATAGGCTCGATACTTATGTGGCTCTTCGAACGAAGAAGGGGAAGGACAAGGAGGTGTCCCCGAGCGTTGCGACCACGATTGTAAGTAATCCGACAGTTTAATTATTGTTAATTACGTTATAATTTTTTAGTTTACTTATTTTACTAATCATGTGCTTTTTGTCGTTTCAGGCAAAGCTTAAGGAAGTGCATGAGTCGCAGTCTGATGCCGACAAGGCATCTTTGTCCACAGACGCACTCAGCCAAGTGCTTGGCTCTGATCGCAAGGGGAGGACAAGGGGAGTGAGCTCGCGGGTGGCCAAATCTAGGATCATCGGATTGGAGACGAGCGACACCGGGTTGGCTCAAACAGTGGATTCACACGACGCGAAGCTGTCTCGTTTGGAGGCGACGGTCCAAGATATGTACGCATTCATGAAGCGTACGTTGGGTGGAGACCGTAAAGAGAAAGGTAAAGGGAAAGGGAAGGAGAAGGCGGTGGAGGACGAGGTGCGGGAGGACGAGGCGCAGGATGACGAGGATGTGGACCTCGCTGCTTCATCACCGACACGTTCGTACTTCGACGATCCACTTCCCTATTTGACGCCCTCCAACAGACCATTATCGACAATTGGTTGGCCGAGCGTGTTCATATTGGACATATTTGATGGCCAGCGGATAGGGCGGGGGTTGAGGGACCCGGATATCGTCGAGGGTGGAATAGTCCATGGACGTGTGCTTCAACAGATGGAGTCCAGGGTGCTCGTCACGCATGTCATAACCGGGAAGGAGAACTCCCTATTGTGGTTGCGCGAACAATGCGGCACGACGTATATTAGTGGGTGCGTCAATTCGTATGTCGTGTGGCCTACTCACCTCCTCAGTTTTATCCAAGACATGTAGTAACATTATTTTCTAGTTTGTCCATTTTAATTATATTTGGATTATATCGTCATGTATATTATTTTTACTTTGAAGATTTGGATTATACTGTCATGAATATATATTTGCATTATCTTTAGTTTGTGTTGGATATATGATGTTTGGAACAGGTACAACGTTGCTATAACAGGTACAAATATACTGTTGGGCAGTGGCAGTGGCCATACTGCCCAGCAGATTTTTTTTAAATTCTGCCCAGAATTATCACGGTCATTGACCGTGACAATTTTTTTAAAAAAGGGTCACGGTTTTATCACGGTTTATAACCGTGACAAACGTGTCACGGTCATTGACCTTGACACGACCATGACACAAAACGCGAGTTTTGTGTCAAGGTCAATGACCGTGACACGACCGTGACAAAAAAAGTTATCTCGCCTCGAAATGTCACGGTCATTGACCTTGACAAGGTGAATTTGTCAAGGTCAATGACCTTGACAAATGGGCAGATTTGGTGTAGTGAATAGCAGCTATTGCTATTAACATCCGAATGGACGTTATTCTTGTTACCGGTGAATATGTGTCGAAGTAATCCAACCCTTCCTTTTTCCTATAGCCTTTAGCTACAAGTCTAGCTTTATATTTATCAATTCATCTATCGACCTTCAATTTCTTTTTGAAGATCCATTTATAACCTAACGGTTTTGAACCTGGTGGAAGATCCACTAGTTCCCATGTATGATTTTGTAATATGGATTCAATTTCACTATTAATTGCTTCTTTCCAATTGGAAGCATCGGGTAAGGATATAGGTTCTTTATACGATTGAGGTTCATTTTCTAACAAATATGTTAGAAAATCCGGACCGAAAGAAGTCGAAGTTTTTGCTCTTTTACTACGTCTTGGTTCATCTTCTATTGATTCAATAGGTTGATGAGTACCACTTGTAGTAGCTTGATTTGTCCTTTTAGAAGGACCAGATTCTCGGGTCATGTTATACGGGAATTCATTTTCAAAAAATGAAGCATCCCTCGATTCAATAACCGTATTTACATGAATGTCCGAAATCTCAGATTTACAAACTAGAAATCGATATGCACTGCTATTAGTAGCATAACCGATGAATAGACAATCCACGGTTTTTGGCCCTATTCTTACCTTTTTAGGTTTAGGAACCATCACTTTGGCTAAGCACCCCCACACTCGTAAATATTTATAGGAAGGTATTCAACCTTTCCATAATTCATAAGGAGTCTTGTGAGTCTTTTTGTGAGGTACTTTATTGAGAATGTAATTAGCAGAAAGTAAGGCTTCCCCCCACAAATTTTGTGGAGCTCCTGAACTTAATAACATTGAGTTCATCATTTCTTTCAAAGTACGGTTTTTGCGTTCAGCAACACCATTCGATTGAGGAGAATAAGGAGCGGTTGTTTGATGAATAATCCCATTTTCAGAAAAAAAAATTCCTCAAATGGATATTCATATTCACCTCCTCTATCACTTCTAATAGCCTTTATCGTTTTGCTTAATTGATTCTCAACTTCATTCTTATATTGTTTAAATGCATTAATAGCCTCGTCTTTACTATGTAACAAATATACATAGCAATATTTTGTGCAATCGTCAATAAAAGTAATAAAATACTTTTTCCCACCTCTAGTTTGAACAAATTTAAATCACAAATATCGGTGTGAATTAAATCTAAAGGTTCAGTTATCCTTTCAATAGAATGGAAAGGTAATCTAGCTAATTTTGATTCCACACAAATTTCACATTATGATTTTTATCAATATTAAATTTTGGCAAAAATTCCAAGTTAATTAATCTACGCAATGTATCAAAATTAACATGTCCCAATCTAGCATGCCAAATATTTGATGACTCAATCAAGTAAGAAGAACTAGCAATTTCATTCATTGAAACAGATGTTTTTGGGTTATAGTAAGAATATTGAGTTTAAAGAGCCCCTCAAGTAGCCCTTTCCTATATACATGTCATTTTTAGACAACACAAAGCGATCAGACACAAACACAAGCTTGAAACCATTTTTAGTAAGGAGATATCCAGAAATCAGATTCTTTCGGATATCAGGTACGTGAAGAACATTGTTGAGAGTAAGTTCCTTTCCAGAAGTCATTTTCAGAGTTATCTTTCCTTGTCCCACCACCTTCGAAGTGGAAGAATTTCCCATAAAGAGATTTTCTTCATTTTTCAAAGGCTTATAGGTGGTGAACATCCATTTATTTGCACAAATGTGTCGTGTGGCTCCAGTATCCACCCACCATTCCTTGGTATTTCCAACCAAGTTACATTCAGAGACCACGGCAGAAAGATTCATATCCGCCAAATCATTGGCGATATTCTCACCCTCAGTTACATTTGCTTGAGAGTTATTTTTATTTTGCTTCTTAGGCTTACGACACTCGCTTGAGCGGTGTCTAGGTTTATCACAATTGTAACATTTGCCTTTGAACTTTTTCTTGTTTTGTTTTGAAGTGCCTTCCCCATCATACTTTCGTTTGTTCTTCTTGGGACTTTCAACAACATGGACCTTCGTTTCCATTGGATTCTTCTCACTTTTCTTTTGAGACTCACGGTTGTCTTCTTCGATTCTTAGCCTGACCACCAACTCCTCCACATTCATCTCCTTTCGCTTGTGCTTGAGATAGTTTTTGAGCAAAGTCCAAGATGGTGATAACTTTTCAACAATTGCAGCAACTTGGAAAGTTTCACTAATTAACATTCCTTCAGCATGAATGTCGTGGAGGATCACTTGGAATTCTTGCACTTGCGAGATCACAGATTTAGAATCAACCATTTTGAAGTCCAGAAAACGCCCAACGATAAATTTCTTCATCCCAGCATCTTCAGTTTTATACTTCTTTTCCAAAGAATTCCGTAATTCCTTGGATGTTTTGATCGTGCAGTAGACATGGTACAATGTCCTGTCCAAGTAAGCCAGAATGTAATTCCGGCATAGGTAGTCCGAATGCTTCCAAGCATCGACAGCAACAACCTTTTCAACGTCATCTCCCTCTTGAATAGAGGGGTAATCTTCATATACAAACCTGCCCAGTTGGCAGGTAGTGAGATAGAATTACATTTGTCCTTGCCAACGTTTGAAGTCAGCCCCAATGAACTTTTTCGATTTCTCCCCGTGTGGCATAGATACGGGTGCAATCACATTTGTGTTGGTGACAATCATTTTCGTAGGAGTAGTGTTCGTACTTTGCGATTCCATTTCTGTTACAAAAACAGAATTTTTATCAATGATAAAATTCATATATAATGAATTAACCAAAACAGAATACAAAATTCTGTGCACCAATTTCCTCCAAATATAATTCACAATAAATGAATTCCAAATAAAATTCAGAATTAAACTATAATATAAACAGAATTCCATACAAAACAGAATTAAATATAAAATCTGTGTCACACTAATTTTTAATAATAAAAAGAATTCTGTACAAAACAGAATTATAATTTAAAGATTAAATTTTTTTACATAAACAGATTTTAACAAGAATACACAAATAAAATTTTATTTTCTAAAATAGAATATAAAAACAGTATAGAAATTAATTTCTATATCAAAACTGTTTTACTAATTTCTACAATAAAGCAGTAAATTAATTCATTTTATTCTGTCAAAACATATTTATTTTCAACAAATAAATTTATGTAATAAAAAAAATTCTGTACACTAAAAAACAGTAGAACTTTATAAATTTGTCCTAAGATTGTTACGTCTACTATTTAATAAATACAAAAGTACAGAATTATTAATAATAATATAATTAGAGAAATAAAACGAAATTACAGAAATGAAATACTTACTTGTATTTGCAGAAATAATATTAGAATAGAAAAAGTAATCCGAGACCTGTTTAGAACAATCTCCTTAAGACAAATTAATTCCCTCCACAAGGTGCCAAAGATAATGAATAATTGTCTCCCAAGATAGAACGGATTTCCAAATTAATCAAGCAGCACAACAATGATTAATTTCTTCGAACACAATTCTGTGTTTATAGCAGTAGAAAAGTTTGTATTTTTCTGGAAAAAGATGCAGCATAAATTCGGAATTATTGGAGGGCAATTTTTTCAGTAGTCAATTCTGTAGGGGAAATGTTTAATTTATAGCTTTTGTGTTGACTGTTGGAACAGTCAACCGAAATTAACTGACAAAAACAGTTAATCAGTTAAACGAAATTAACTGTTGACTGTTGGTAATAACTGCCAACAGTTTATTAATTAATTTTGTAATTAATTAATAATTAAAGCCTAGAAAGTTAAATAAATTCAGCCCAAAAATGTAGGAGATTATCCCAAGCCCAAGCCCAAGCCCAAGCCCAAGCCGAACCGAACCGAGCCGGCCGGACGGACGCGCGCGCGTGTGGACTTTTGACCGAAAGTCAACCCGTGCATAACTTAGGTCATCTCCCCTTCAAAGAGTTGGGATACCCCAAGGCATCGAAGCCTTAGTCCATACTTGGGGTGTTATTAACTCATCAAATGTCCACTACTCTTCCAATGTGGGACAAGAGTTAAAACACACCCAATTCATTAACTTTCATTGCTTTGTGAGTCACTTTGGGGACATATTTATCATTCATAACTTATTAAAATTGGACGTATGAATATACTACGTTAATCTCCTTGCGGAGGTGAACGCGTTCGTATATGGTCCCACGATTTTCGTAGTGTGGGTCCCACCTAAATTTGAGCTCAAAGTTGCTCAAAACTCTGTCCAGAAAATTCTGGACACCTTTCTAAAATCCAATTCAAGTCCAATTTTCCAACAAATTTATGGACAAAAATTGATCCAACAGTTTATGCATATAAGATCATGACTGAATCAAAATTTGTATGTTCAACAAAGTTTATGAATATAAACATATTAGAATCATGTTTGAATAAAAAGATGTGTGCATAACATATAATTGATTATACGTAGAGAAAATAAAAACTTAGCTTTTCATGGAGAACAATGCTTGTAACACGTTCCCACAGACGACGCCAATATGTTGATGCAAAAAACTGGACTGAATCCCGTTTTTATGATCACAGATAAATAGATAAAAACAATCCAATCAAGCACATGAGAGACAAAGATTTTTAAAGTGGTTCGGCTATGAATAAAACCTACGTCCACTGTTATTTTATTCCCATGGGTTTACAATAGCACCATAAGGTGTACAGAGAGAAAGGATGTGTATCTTGTGTATGGTGTTTCTTGGTTCTCTCCCCTTTTGGCTAAGGAAATACATGTATTTATAGTGATGGGAGATAAAGAGATTCATTGTATGTAAACATTTATGTCTACATTCAATGAAGCTAATTGTTGAATTGCTTGGTATGCTATGTGTTGTCATCTATTAATACAGTATAAATGTACATTAAGGCTCATTAAATGCGTTGTCATCTTCATTAATGCACATTAAATGCATAGTTATCCTTTGATCTTCCTGGTTGGTATGCCGACCAACTCTCCTCGGGTGCCGATTAACTCTCATCGGGTACTGACCAACTCTCCTCGGGTGTCGAATATTGCCACGTAGGATGACATGTATCCTTTCATGATTGGTCCTCGTAGATGGAGAATTTTTGCGTCAACAGTATGTTATCTCAAAGACTCCTTACCAAGTTACCCCGACCCTCATCCTTGGTCGAAACTTTTTCCCCCCACTAACAAAAAAATTCAAGTTTGCAATTGCTTACGATACACTTACTATACAAGACGCACCTACTTCACATGCCCACAACACATCTTGATACCAATTTATAATTTTTAAAATAATAAGGGATGCCATTGCAACCGTGCGTCTGACCTATGATTTTATTATTTATAACAAGTAGAACAATTTGCTTTGTATTTATAATCTTTAGTGAATACTTAATAATATTCAATTTGCTTTACTATACAATGCATAATTTGACAAAATATATTCTATCCAAAGTTTTTCAATTTAGCATTTAAAAAAAAAATACTAAAATGTAAAATAAATAAGAATGAGTTCCGAGATCATTGGAATCATGATTCGTTATGAACCGTTACTTCACGTTTCATAAGAAGGCATGTAGACATAGTACATGTCTACATAAAACATCCCACTCCACAGTTCCACATTTTTATTTAAACAAACAACACACACCCGTACACCCGCCACCATTCTTGAATTTCTTATTCTCGTCCTGTATTATAAATCGGACAAACCTTCCCCTTCTCTGTCCGCAATACCAGAGAGAGAGAGAGAGAGAGAGAGAGAGAGAGTAAAAAGAAATGAGAAATGTAAACACTAACACTCACTCCAATTCTCCATCTTCATGTTTATCTCATTTTTGGTCATCAGCTTTACGAGCCAAAACCCTAGCTACACTATCGGAAACATCCGTTCCTACAGATTCCGGCGAAGGTTTGATTCGTCGTTTAGGTTTATTTGACCTAATTCTCCTCGGAATTGGCGCTTCCATTGGCGCCGGAATATTCGTTGTCACCGGTACCGTTGCTAAAGATGCCGGTCCCGGTCAGTTTTTTATTTTCGAGATCGAATGTTGTTTTTCTATATGTAAATTGTTAGTAATTCAGTTTGGATTTTGATCTATATGTGCTTTGAATTAAGTGCCACTTATTGAAGTGTAGTTGCTATGTTTTATAACAACAATGCGTATTAGCCTATAGTCCTTGGTTATTTCAATCAATGGCCTAAATATTATATTCATCAATCTCTAAGTAGGTTATTCCCATCACTGGTTAGGCTAGCTACTATTATAAACAATACAAGCATCACATAACTAGATACATATTATAAGCAAACACGAAGGACCTCTGGTGCCTCAATCCATAGGAGGTTCTACTCCTAATGGATTGTAACAAAAACATATAAATGGGGAAATCACTATGAACTTGTTTGGTTGCCCAAATTGTTTAATTATGTAAATTGGTTTATTGTGAATTAGTGAATTGTAAATGAGTGGATTTGAAATGAGTTTAAATCCAATTTTATGCAATGTTTGGTGTTCTATGAGAAAAAAAGATAAAAGCAAATTTAGAGAGAGAGAGGGAGAGGGTTAAAGGGGAAGAGAAGGAAAGAGAGAGAGGAGCATGCACTTTATGTGCCTCCTATTTTAAATTGATGCATTTAACGTTTTTTGTGAAATGATCCAATTTCAGATTTTACACAGGAGCTAAAATGGATAATTAATGAGTCATTATAATGAAACCAAACACAATTAATGAGTCAATTTGTAAATGGAACAATTTATTAATGAGTCAATTTAAAGTTTTGGAACAACCAAACGGGGCCTATGTCAATACACGATCATGTAACCTCATAGAAGGATTACATGAAGAATCAATCCTCCTATGTCTCCCTCTTGCGAGATGGTTGGCCCACAACATGTCTATGCAACCCGTGGAGTTGTAGTATTCGGTCCAACAAATAATCCCATCAAATCTCCACTAACAGATTCCTCATGAGTGCACTCACCCCCTAGTATTCCCACACATAACACAGCACATAGCATATAATATCCAATATGTGTATACGAATACGGTATATAATCCAAATTTGGAGTTTGAACTCACTAATTTGTCTAAGGAAAAAAATAAAATGTGCATTAAAATAGTAAGAATGAGAGTTCATATGTTTTTTAGGTTCATGTGTCTTTAGGCAACATGTTATGACGACACTGTATGTAGCATTAACAATGATTACACGTGCTTTGTTTATGTAATCAGCTATTGAATCTCCAAGGAAGTTGAGTTCAGGTGCAAAGAAATGTGATGTTATTCTCCCTTGTAAATAGGTAATCTCACAAAGAAAAGTTGAAAAAAATCACACAAGGAGAGCCAGAATAATAAGTAAGCACAAAAGTGGATTCTCTAATGCAATTAGGAGATTCTATATTAAAGAGTTTGTAAGACATTGCAATTGGAAACTGAAAGAAAGTATATGACTTCGTGTGTGTTTGATTGGTGTTACATGATGTTTCATGGAAAATGCTTCTTTTTACTATTTTTTACCTTTATGGTGCTTGATTATAATATATTCTATGACAACTATAGCCTTTCGATGTGACACCTACTCCATCTTGTCCTCATTTTCAGTGTAAAACATTTCTTACCCAACTCAAAAGAATTTGATTCAATGTGAAATATGGAAATTAAGAAAATATCTCACCAAGATCCTCATCTCTTTTTCCACTTTTCCAACTCTCATAAAAAGATACTGTGTTCAATCTTTAGTTCAATTTTGTAATCAAATGCACCCTTATGGAGTAGGAATACCTAAAAGAAACGAAAATCAATGTTTCAACTAGTCAAACGAAAATGGGAAATCAAATCATGTAAAATATACAAGCTGCTCCCAACACTTGTTCAAACAGATTTAACTTCTGTTTGAATGACAGCTCCAAATATCTGAACATATATTAGAACATTCACCAAACTGATGCTACTCAAAAAAGTCAGAAAATCACGCAGTCCTGATACCATTTTTGTTTAAACGAGCCAATGTTTCGTTCGGACAGTTGCTTCATATTTGTTCCAATTGCTTCTTTATTTAGAATTCTTCCACTCAATGCCCAAAATTCAGTGTGGCAGCTGGGCTGAGCGCACTTCACTCTGCTCTACGCACACGTAGAAATATTCTGGTGGGGATGGCCCTACTGAGCAGACCATCCTTGTGTTGCTTGGACATAAGCATGAGGTTAGGACCAAATTCATCATAAGTATAGTCCTATAAAAGACTCTGAAGCAAGAACTGGGTATGGATGTCATCTCCAACTCGACACGGACATGCTATAAAAAAGTTAGGATATGATACAGTGGAGACATGATAGGAAATAAATATATTTTCTTTCATAAATTTTTATATTTCCATCTACTTTGCACTTTGTAAACTTAAATTAGTTGTCAAACTAATTTTTCTACCATGGTCAAATATGTCATAAAAAAACATTCAAACCATAAGAAAAGTCATATATCCATATAAAACACACATCACCACCACTAAATCCAATACTAGCAGCCAAAATACGAAAACTCCAAGAAATACAGATTGAGAGAATTATCATATTAGAAAGAAACAGTAGTCTATTTGTTGGCTTAAAATGTTCATGTTATGTAAGCAGCTGATGATGCTTAAGCTTACAATTTAGTATCTTTAATAATCAGACAATCCTTACACAGAGAGGATGAGAGAGAGAGAGAGAGAGAATTACTCCCGAATTTCAGAAATTTCATTAATTTTTGGCTGAAGTGTCTGAGTCGTGCCCGTGTAGTGTCCGCCTTCTTTGAAATATGCCAAACAAGCCCCAGACGTCATATGCCCTGCCGGTACTTCTACTCACATAATTAATTAAGCCAGAAAATAACAACTTGAAAGATCCTCCTAGAAAACAACTAGAATGGTAAAATGACACTCAAAAAGGTGGCTTGATAGGTAGATATTCTAATTTGGCTTGTCAATCCTCCTTGTGTAGCTCACAAGGCCATGCAGCTTAAGCATGGCGTAACAAACTGCATTATCCTTGTGTTACGACCTAATGTATTATAGCCTGTCATTAAAATCATTATAGATTAGAACAAGGATACATTAAGAAATTGGTATAAAGAATCACACAAAAAAGAATTTGATTGGAAAATTTACTGGCTATAGATGGGCTCCAATGGAACTACTACTGGGACATGTCAACACTTTACAATGAGAGAAACGATGGTGATGATGCAACCCACTCTAATAATTTTGTAACTTGATTAGACCCCACTGGCCATCTAACCACCTCAGCTCTCTTTCTACAGAATCTGTGGAGTACTACACCAAGTGGCCAACCACTAACAACTCATTGCTCGAGTGTTCGACTACAGTCCGGCCTTAAGGGAATTTTTCATTAAGTTCATTACTTGCTTGGCTAAATGCCTTACTAAACCTGCTGACCTAACACCCTTTTAGATAGACCATCCAGCTACCATAGCAATTAAGTGACTAACACCTTTGTGTACACAACTTAGTGAAAGGAAAGCATTCTGATCTAGTGGCATACCCTTCTAGACTCCTGCTGTGGTAAACTTACCTGCTTGGCCTGGCACATTGATCTTACCTGCTCGCACTGGGGTACTATATTAAGAACCCTTCTTTTATATTTCTTATTTGCATTATTTCCCCCAAGTTAAGAAAAACTCGACAATGAATTCGACCTTGAGAATTGATTTTTTTATTCCAGCAGAGTAGATTTTTAGAATACTTCACTTTCTTCAATGTAGGATCAAGTTGGCGCTGAAAATCTTGATTTTATAATGTCCAAACATTCTGCAGTTTGTTGAAGTAACATATACATTTGAATACCAGACATAGCAGGGATACTATCCTTTGCCAACACATTAGTGGCATCATAGATACCACAATGTTTGTAATTAACTAAACCCATAGTATCACATTCCTTGTCTCGCATTCATGACATGTAATGCTTCACATGTTAGACATGTTATAGTTAAGACCCTCCTTAATTGCTCCATTTGTTCAGCTGTTCCTTATTCTCCCTTTGCATCACCCTCTACATAAACAGAGTGGACATATCTTCAACTAGAGTGAGGACCAAAATCAATTGATGAAAAGACTTCCTTCAATATGAAACATGCCGATAACCACTCATAAGAGATATTTCCTTGTATGCTATCATCAAAGTCACTCATGGTAGGCAAACTCACCTTCTACACATTTTTTTGGGAAATTTCCACTTTTTTGCACGTGGGAAGTAATGTATATTTTACGATGTCATTCACTAAACAAAAGTATGCCCTCTCATCAAGGGCGCTTAATGACTATACCTTTACGGTTTCCCTAAAATCTATATTCTACGGGTACCTTAATACATCACAATATACCTCATCAGTTTTTCTTGCCTAACATAAAAAGAAACTGGACAAAGTCTAGTAACCATTATCTCATTATCATTTTGAAACCAAACCAACTTGTATGGATTTAAGCCCCTCTCTACCTTAAGAGAAGACACTTTATAAAACCAAACCAACTTGTATGTGTTCAGGTTCCCCTCCACCTTAAGAGCCAGTCAACCAGCTTCTCGGCTACTTCTTGGGCCAATAAGTTCTTGCAACTGCCACCATCAATAATCTTGTTTGCAAACCTAACTTCCAATGTTGCAGAATAGAAGTGGTTGGTACATAACCACTTTTCCTCACTTTTGCGAGAGGTCAATAACGTTCTCCTAGCCACAAGCACCATTCCTTCAAGCTCTGTGCCACGACTCTTCATTATTTATGAAATGTAGCTTGCCAGTGTTTTCAGGACAGGAACTTGCATCATGCTATGATAACTTGTCTCTCCACATGCGGACCACCAAAATACAAATTCTCCTGTCGTTCACTTTGGGTTAGAAGCAACCTCAGTAGGGTCATTCTGGTTCACAAACACAGGTTGATTTGTCATTAGAAAACAATAGAGTAAATTACTTATTTGGCCCTTAAACTATGACGATTGTTCGAAAATGACCCTCAACTATCAAAAGTGTCAAATAAACCCTAAAACTAACCAAACCGAAATAACACAGCTTAATTCTCTCTCTCTCTCTCTCTCTCTCTCTCTCTCTCTCTCTCTCTCTCTCAAATTTTAAATTATATTTAACAAGGACCTGTTTGGATATGGGAGCTTTGTTAGTGTTTTAGATGTGTAAAATTGGGCTAAACCCAAACATATCTTATACCAAATAATTTCTTTGTAACAACCCATGACTTTCGGAACAGTAATTATTTTATTTTGGGAGAAATAAATAATATTTTATTGGAGAATAATCAGATTGGCAATTGAGGTCAAAATTTAGAGTTGTTAGAAAGTTCCTCGAATGGAAATTCTGAGGGTACCATTGTGTCCGGAAGGGTCGAGAAAGTGGAAATGACTGCACTTGGGGTCTATTTGGGTTCCGAAATAAAATTAGGACCGTTTGACTCGAATTAAAGTTACCGGGTCATTTAAAGTGTGTATTATCATTTAAAGATGTGTATCTTGGGTTTTAGTCTTAAAAAGCCTACGGGAGATTTATTCTCCGAAGAGAGAAAGAGAAATAGAAAGAAAGAGAGAAGAGAGAAAGAAGAAGAAAAGGAAGGAGAAAAGAGAGAGAAAGTGGGGGATTTCCGGCCAATACGCGATCTCAAGGCGGATTCAGACCCTACGAACCCGAGGCAAGTGATTAAACTTGCTAAATAATTGTTGTGTACCATTTATTGCATGATTTGTGGATTGATTTTTGGGTTTTAGGTTTAGTTTATCAAAACCTAACTTTTGGGTATAATCTCAGATTTAATAGGTAGATCTTAGATTTGATGATAGAAATTAGTTTAAATGTATTCTAGAATGAATATTAATGATATATTTGTGTTTGGGTTGAAGAGAAATGGAGAGAAAACCATTTAAATGAATTTTGGGTATTTTGGCTTACAAAAAAGTAGCTATTTTCGAGCCTCCAGGTAGGCCGAATCGATTCGGCCCCCTAGCCGAATCGATTCGGAAATATGCAGGTGCCCAGGTCTGAGTGACCGAATCGATTCGGCCTGAGACAGAATCCCAGGTTTGATGACCCGAATCGATTCGCCTTCCTGGCCGAATCGATTCGCTAGGCCGAATCGATTCGGATTTGGCCCGAATCGATTCGGAAACAGGGCTTTTTCATGGGATGTTTTCTAAAAAAGAATTTTATCCCGTTTTGTTCGAGGTTATCGATTGGGGATCTCTATAGGAGATATTTGGAGTATGTTTTGGAGACTTTTAGAGAGTTTCCCTTATAAGAAATTTTGGAGTAATAATTACTAAATTGAGGAATACCGACTAGAGATTTTGGTATTTTTCTAAGTGGGGAAGCCCACTTTTATTGGAGATTCTATGTGGAGAGGATAATTAAATTCTTATGAAAGAATGAGAATAATTTAGAGATACTGGATTCTTAGGATCCAATCCCAAATGGGATAACTTTAAAGGTTCTTAAAATGAATTGAACCCTATTATGAATGGATGTTTATAAATGCTATTTGATGTGCATATGGATATAAAAATATCCTTATTGATGATTGATTTGGGAGATATCTCACACAATGAGAAATGTTAATTGAGGTGCAATAGGATATAGAATATCCTTAACTTAATAGAATTGAAAGACAATTCATACTAGAAGCGACATGAGAGCTTCAAGCGAGAATTAGTATAGCATATACTAAGTGGGGTAAATGTGTGAGTATTGACGGATAGTGTATCAAAAGAGAGGGATATACTAAACAATGATGTTAATCAAATTGCGCCTAAGAGCATATAATGAAAATGAATATGATGTTGCAGGTATACCTTATATAAAATGGTATATCTTAATTATGTGGGATGTATGTATACCTTATATGATGGTGTATATACATGTTAAGCATACCCCCTCCTTGCTATCATTGGGAAGTTTCGTGCGTAGAGGGTGAGCATTCTGACTAGAAAAGCAGGATGTGGATATTCCCCAGGTCATAGTCGTCCTTTGTGGTCAGCAAATGACATTTATGATATATATATTTATTTATTTCGGGGGTGAGAGGTCGGGGGTATGTGACGCTCTCACTTGCCGGTTAGGAACTATGACCGCTTCCCGGACGTCGTGTGCGTGAGTAGATCACGAGGTGGGTGTCGTTGAACCCCACCAGGTGGCCCCAGTTTGCTACGTATATGGGCTGCTGGAAGATGATAGCATTGTGAGCCTGCGTCCTTCGAGTTATAGCTCGGTTGGATGGTTATTATTGCTTGTGTTTGTATTTGAGTGTCAAGGGCATAATGGACCTCAACGACCTACATTGCTAGGATTAGTGTATCGGGGGGGTTCCTTGTTTGGATTTCGCTTCGGCGAGACGTCCCACGCACGAACCGCAGTGTAATGCTGTAACTTGGGGATAAGTTTAGTCCTTAATGCTCATATTATATTATATATATATCACCTATCCCGACAATTGACAGTGCCAGGAGTAGTGTAACCGGGGGGTTCCTTGTTTGGATTTCGCTTCGGCGAGACGTCCCACGCATGAAACGCCGTGTACTGTTGAGAATTGGGAATATTAATTAATTAAAATTGGATAATAATCATTTGGGTTACATGCATCTTGCATTGAGGGCATAATGAGCCCCGAGGACCAATACGGTCAGGAGTAGTGTAACGGGGGGGTTCCTTGTTTGGATTTCGCTTCGGCGAGACGTCCCACGCACGAAACGCAGCGCCGTGTTGAGAATCGGGAGGAGTTTAGTTCTTAACTCTTGATGCTAATAACTCATCTATAATAATTATATATATGGTTTCATGCCTTATATGGGCATCACTAGAATAAATTCTAGTAAATGAGATTGTTGATGTGTTGTGATGATGTGGACATGATTGGATCATGTAACTTTATATGTTCAACAAATGAACATTATAAAGATAACTATAACGATTATATTAAAGTTAATATTTATAACTTTTAATGATGGAAACAAATGTAGAATTGGGAGATAGGTTAGATGGTTTCACTTAAATACTTTATTTGGGTTTAAGTTAGAATCCTCTTACCTAATTAGAATCGGGCATCCTTTTGGAGACACGTGCATACGCTTAGTGCGCGCTTTAGATGAGAGGTGAGTCGAATTTTTATGGAGTGTTCGATTTCAGCTAAATCATGTAATAATGCATTTATAATTATTATGCATTTTAATACACTTGCTATAAACTGTTTTTCAAAACTCGGGCTCTGACCCGTTTATATTTTCCTCCTCCATGTATATATTGTATTACTTCAGGTGTTCCTCCGCAAGGACGCCTTTGATATTCCTCCATTCAGGATTTGTGGAGCTGTGGCAGTAGCGGACTGTTGCGGCACTTTGCTTTAGTCGATTCCTATCTATTGTACATCTAGATTAGGATTCAGTTGTATTGAGTTAGTATTCAAGTGTTGTAGATTAACACTTTCATATTTTATTTATCAGATTATTGTATTGTCTGTTGCCCGACAGCATATTCGGGTATTTCATTGTTGAGATTTTTGTTGTACAATGTATTGTACTCTTTTATTATTGGAGCATGCACATTTCACATCATAGTTAGATGTATATTGTTGGTTGTGTGCATTATTGGTTTTGTTGTTGTTAAAAATAAAAGTTTTAAATTTTTGGCAATTCGCACTTTATGATTTCGGGTAGCTAGCCTTATATTATAGTGTTTAGTTGTGGATGTTGAGACTGTACCATCTGAGATACCTGATTTATGTAGTATAGGGCTGGCCACCCGTTATTATTTGGAGCGGGTTGTCGCATTCTTGAACCCGGTTGCCTCATGGGTTTAAACCCATTTGATTTTTTCATTGTTGGTGGGACGATGTAAATTAAAGAGGATGAAGGAAAGTGGAATCCCTCCCCTCCATTACTCACCGCTGTTGACCACAATCATCTTTGTTCCTCTCCTGATTTGAAATGGCTTTGAGATGGGTTTGTTGGGTTTTGTACTGTGGTGGTTTGATGGTGGTTTGAGGTGTCGGTGGTGATTGGGTTGATTTTAATGGATGGTGGTTGCTTGGGTGGGTGACGGGTTGCCAGATTTAGGTGGTCTGGTTTGAGGGTCCCATTAGAATTATGTGGGATTGTGGCACACACCCACCCACACACACACACAGAGAAAGAGTTGGAAATATGAAATGGAATAGCTTGTTAGGCTTATGTGGTCACAGTAAGCAAGGAATTCATTCCAGGTTTTAAATTGGTACCTGCCTCATACCTAGCTTCCACAAGTCTAAAACCCCAAAAGGAGCACATGTGCACACGCACACACATGGAGAGATCAATTGCGAGCCTAGGAAAACATCTAAATAAGGACTTCATTAGTCACACTTTTTTACCATTGCTAATTAGTTTTTATACGAGAACTGTGGGAAACTGTTTTACAACGGGCCAAAACCGTTATGAATTCCTTTACACATCGAGGTCCCTTTTTTTGTCCGTTAGGAGTGCTCGATTAGAGCCGATATATCTTTCCTTTTTGTTTTTCATGATTTCCTTAAACTCTGGGATTGTTATTCATGAACCATTCATTAGATCTGCTATTTATATAGAATATAGAAATGAATATTAAAATATTATTATATTTTATTATTCAATTATTTATTAATATAATTAAATTAACAGAATATTGTAAATTATATTTGAGAGAGAGAGAGAGAGAGAGTTGAGGGATTAAATATTATAAATTATATTTGGAAAAATGGACATTGCAAGAGCTTAAATTCTACCGCTGTAGCGAGTTGAGGTTCTTCCTGTAGCAAAAATCTCACTCGGAGACATTTACTTGCAGAAAATTTTCTCAACTTAAAATTAATATATTTTTATAAATTTTCTCAATATTGGTCGCCTCTCTCTGAGCATAGTTGGTGATACATACATATATAGTTTATATATCGAGAGAGAGATATACAGAGAGACATTTAGATCTGAGCAAAGTCTACTGTGAACAACGCCGATCTGAGAGAAGATCGATGAGAGATAGAGGGCGACTCCGGCGATCCCCTTTTGCGCCGCCGATGGTGATGCAGTGGTGCATTTTGATAAAGAAAGCATCCAGTATGGTTGAGAGAGATGATGCTAGGTATATAACACAGTTTAGGCTAGTTTTGTCATACATTTATAATTAAAATGAGTCAAAAGACCTCTTAAAAAATTATTGGACAAAGGACTACTCTTCTCAGTTAAAACATAACTATAGCTCCACCATTGTTATTGGAACTTGATCTAATTAGTTTACACATCTTGATTCAGTGTGTTTTGTGTCGTTGACATGTCTTCTGTCTTCATTGCAGGAGTCACAATTAGCTTCGTACTCGCAGGGGCATCATGTGTACTTAACGCACTTTGTTATGCTGAGCTAGCGTCTCGTTTTCCTGCGGTCGTTGGAGGAGCATATTTGTATACATACACAGCTTTCAATGAGCTGACCGCTTTTCTTGTGTTTACACAAATGATGCTTGACTATCACATTGGTGCTGCTAGCATAGCACGAAGTTTAGCAAGCTATGTAGTTACAATATTAGAGCTCATTCCCTTCCTTAACAATAACATTCCAAGTTGGGTTGGACATGGTGGTGAACAGTTTTTAGGAGCTCTATCTATCAACATATTAGCCCCAATTCTACTAGTCCTTCTGACTATCATCCTATGCCGTGGAATTGGAGAGTCATCTGTATTAAATTCACTCATGACTACAACAAAGGTGATGTTTTAATCCTACATTTTCCCATTGGTATGTGAGTGCAGAAGGAAGGGACAGAAAAATTCATCCCACTAATTGTCCCACAATGAAGCAAATTAGGCGCTTGTTATATTGATAATCTCATTAAGTTGCTTAAAAGTATACATGGTAAGTACTTACTGAGCAAAGTGCGTTGGTTAACAATCACTCAAAAGAGATAAAATTCATTGAAAAGTTTATGTCAGAACTGATGACATATTACTCAAAAGTTGTAGTGGAAGATTGTATCGTTACTGTAGTTGAAGATTGTATCGTTACTGTAGTTGAACTTTAATTTGAAATTTCCTTAAGTTCTTAATGTTCTTAATCACTTGATCTTTTTAATAACTTGTAATTTAGTAATTACATTTTTCGCACTCACTTTTCGGCTTATGAAAGTCCTTTGATAGTAGTATGCATTCATGATTGTTTTCTCTTATGATATTCTAGTTAAAAAATCTAGAAATGAATTAATGATATACAACCTTCTTTGTTATTAAATTATTCGTTATGCCTCTATCATTTTTTTTTAAATGATGCATCTTTTATCTCTAGTATATATCTGCTAAATATTTTAATTATGTATCTATTTGTGAAAAATCAATAGAAAGTGAATCTAACATGTCGGCATTGTGGAATTCTATAATTATGAGCAAATATGGGATACGGCAATGAGAGTGAGCTCTTAAGGGGGGGGTAGGAAGAGAATATTATAGAGGCCCTTTGGAATCTATCTCTGATGGTCTCGAGTCATTCTCTGAGGTGGGGAATTCTTTTTCGAAATGATGATAGGTTGGGTGAGTGTTTCCTCAAATCTATGTTTTCTCATTTGAATGGTCTCTTTGGATCCAAACATTTCTGCTGTGTTGCTGGCTTCCGTTGAACTCTTCCTACATTGCATCATGGAATCTGTCCTTGAGAAGAAATGTCAGGGCACTTGAATTTGGGAAATTTACTTATTTGTTGAGAAAACTATGGTTTTAATTGCATTCGGGATCTACATGTGGAAGGAAATGGTCTTTGGAGGGGTCGGGTTTGTTGTGGGTCACATTTTCATGTGTTTCTTGATTCTTCGTCTGGATATGTTTTTGCACCTTCTGAGGCGGTATGGGCAGTTTACCACTGCCCACCAAAGTGAAGGTATTTTCAGGGGTTAGCACCTTATAAGGTTATTACTTGTGAACTGGTGCAAAAGAGGAGACCGAAAATGCTTCTTTCGTCTCAATTGTGCATCCTACGTAACAATCCCTAGGACATAATTGATCATTTGCTCATTCATTATCTGGTTGTGTACTTTCTGTGGAACAAGATCTTCAAAGAGTTTTATATCGTAGGGCTGTTCCCAAGAAATGCGTAGATTTGATGCTTATGTAGGCTTTGGTGCAAAACTTCATCCTAAGATTAAAAGGAATATATAGCCCCTCTTTTGGATGATTTGGACGGAAAGAAGTTGTGGAAATTTTGAGGAGAAAGTACAAGATACAGAATGGTCATGCTAGAGAATTAGTTTTTTCCTCATTATGAGCATCTTTTCTAAAAGATTTTGAAGAGATATCTTTGTATTGCATGTTGTTAAGCTCGGAGGATGTTGTTTGCCGAACGATCAGGTGAAAGAGCCGTGGTTCTCATCTCTTCTGATTAGGAGTGCTGCTGTTCTGCACTGGGCATGGTTTTCTTGAGTCCTAAAAGCACACAGACTCTGGCAGTTGGTATTTGGCAGGGCGAGGACAATATGGTTTGTATGGGACTTTTAATTGGTGTCCTGATGCTCTTTGATGCTGTTTGTTATATTCTGTTATTTTCTCTTACTTAGGTTTTGTATGGAACTTTTGGTTTGTGTCCTGATGGTCTTTGATGCTGTTTGCTATCTCTTTTTTTTTCCCTCTTATCCTCTACTTTATACTTTTCTTATATAAATATATTTCTGTACCCTAAAAGAAACAAAAACTTGTTTACACTCGTAGAAACAGACTTCAATCTTTTCTTTTTTTTTTTTTTTTTTTTGTGGACAATGAGATTGAGACGATGAAATTATGTCACAATAAGCCCAAAATCTGAGGAGTGTTGATATGCAATTGTGATGATTTTATTTAATCTGGAATATAAGTGAGTGGAAAAAAAATAAGAGGCTACCGAAACTCTATTTTACACAAATATAAGTGATTGGTAAAAAAATAAAGAGGCTATCACATGCTATTTTACACTGACTACGCTGCCAGCAAAAAATATTATTTGGTTAATCCCTGTCTACTTGTTAATATAGTCTGGTTTGGATTATCCGATTTATTTCCATAGGTCCACTGCTTTCTGTTTAAGAATAGTTGCAATATGTAGATTTTTTTTTAACACCTATTATGGGCTAACTGATTTGGCTTAATACATAGGAGATGCTGACAACTTAGTTTTACTTATCTCACGGCTTACGTATCAAATGTTATGACACTAACCCAGCCTGTTTATTATTTATATTATGTATGTCATATTCTGTTGATACACATAATTCATTAACCAAAACATATGAATAATATCGTCTTCTATTTTAAACAATCTTACCACTCATAGACCCGACATAAATTAAAAATTTGCCGAATGTAAATAATAGTGACGAATAAGTAACATATCATCTAATTGCATTAAATTTGTATATAACAGAATATCAAGATATAAATAATATTTGATGCATTGTCTATTAAGTATTAGAGTATTAGTTAAATAGGTGTATTCGTGTCATTTTCCAGTTATTCAGGTTTGTCACTAACCCGAACCGTTTATTATATGCGTTGGCTGGTCGTGTCATCTTCTTGTTTGTGATGAGGAATGACCAACCCTAAGCTGCTAAATCCGTGCCAGGTTTGAGTCTTGTCATCGCGTTGTGTAAAAAATTTCCATCCCTAGTGTTAAGAGTGTCTCTCTATTCCTTGTAGTCCCTCTCGGGAGAGAGTGGTCTCTTTGCCTCTTCCCATTGGGTGTGTATTGAACTCCATTATGAATACCTTTTCTTTGTATTATAAATAAACTAAAAAAAATGGTGTCAACTTAGTGTGCTCAAAATAACTTGAAGTAAATTGAAATTTAAATGAAAAATGAATGACCAAACAATCCTTGTATTGCCAAATACTTCTAATGCCTGATGACCAAATAATATTTCCTCAATGCAACCTATGATGTTGTTCCATCAATGCCAAGAATTAAAGCTATAGTTAGTAAATTGACATTCTATTGACTGATGTGCAGGTAGTCATTGTTCTTTTTGTCATTATTGTCGGTGCTTTCAAGATTGATGTTTCAAACTGGACCCCTTTCGCTCCAAACGGTGTTAAATCGATACTAACCGGAGCGACTGTTGTATTTTTTTCATATGTTGGCTTTGATGCAGTTGCTAATTCAGCTGAAGAATCTAAAAGACCGCAGGTATGTCATGGGTAGATGAATTTGATGCCTATCTGTATCAGTCCCATGGTGGATACAAATATAATTTGATTTTGGGTAAATTGCGTGGACATCCACTCTTTTTTTATTATAATAATTGATAATTCCCTCTTGTTGCAAATATTACACTGCCCCCCTCTTGTTTCAAATATTACATGAAGCTCCCCTCTTGTTTCAAATATTACCTAATCACTACCCTTATAGGAGGGATAGCGGGGATTCATTAATAAAACAAGAGGTGTCTTGATTGTCATATAAACCTAAGAAGATAAAAGAGTGTACTTTTTGTAATAAGAAGGGAGGTATACAGAAGGGGAGGTCTATGTATTCTACCTTATGTTTTTATATGTCCATATTATTATATATTTTGATCTCTCTCATCAACATGACATGTCAGCGTGACTTGCCATTGGGCATTATGGGGAGCCTTCTTATTTGTGCCGCATTATACATTGGTGTCTGCTTGGTGATTACTGGAATGGTACCTTACCAATTACTTGGAGAAGATGCTCCTTTGGCAGAAGCTTTCACATCCAGGGGCTTGAAATATGTGTCTGTGTTAATCAGTGTTGGTGCTGTTGCTGGACTTACTACAACCCTCCTGGTTGGTCTTTACGTTCAGGTAAAGTGCTGTAAACTGCTGCATAATTAAATTAAGGGTGATAGTTACCCCAGTTTTGTTCTAACTTTTGCATTACACTTTTATTAAAAATAAAAAAATTAGGATACATCCTCAATAGCGTCACTAAATCTTATGAAGTGTCATAAACGACTCCCAATTGTAAGATGTAGCATAACAGTCATCTGATAAAACAATTGTTTACACAACAGTTGGAACAAGAGTAGGGGTGAGAGTCACAATGACTCTTTAAACAATTTCATCACATAACCTGGAACCAGTTAAACGATTGCATGTTTCTTGTTAGCAGTCTCGGTTATATCTCGGGCTTGGAAGAGATGGTTTACTACCTTCAATATTTGCTAGAGTACACCCAACGCGGCACACTCCAATTCATTCTCAGGTCTGGGTTGGTATCATTGCCATTGTCTTATCGGGGTTGTTCAATGTGCATGTGCTATCGCATGTTCTCTCAGTTGGCTCATTGGTATGTCAGTTTCCAACTTATATCTCAAACAATTGAACTAGATAGATGTATTTGTCTCCTCTTTTGTTCAAACTTTTGCATTACGTCCCTACTTATTTAAAAATTTGAGATACACCCCCAAAGTGTCCAAGTTCACATGGTCACTTCTTGAAAAAAATGTGACACTTATTGAGCTTTAGTGATGCTTTGGGGATTGTATCTCAAATTTGTGAAAATATGGGGGTGTAACACAAAAGTGGAGATGAAAGTCATAACCGCTCTTTTTTATAGGCAAAAGCAGGATGAATTTTCTTCATTTACTTCTGTATAGAATCATGTAATACACTCCTTCCGTTCCAAATTAATAGTTAAGCTTTCCTTTTTAGTCCGTCTCAAATTAATAGTTGTCTCTAAAAATAATATATAATATTAGGAGAGATTACAAAATTACCCATTTGAACAATACTCATGAGAGGACAATGATCCAAGTGTGCATGTCTTGCATTCAAAGGTATTCATCCTTTTTAGGAGGATATATATGGGAAGTAAAAATATTTCTTCAAATGACGACTATTAATTGGGGATGGAGGGAGTATATTTTTTTAAAGTAAGTAGTCGTATCTAATGATCTTCTTAGTCATTCCTTATTTAGACAAAAGAAGTTGTTATTTCCTTCATTTACCTTTGTATATAATTCTTGCAATAATCATTGTGGCATTATAAAGCTCTTTGTGATGAACACGGTCCAAAGACTTGACAGGAACTGTCCCAAGTCCGTTGTTGACTTGGTTTCGGCAACCAATGGTCCAAAAACAATATCAATTCTTATTACATAAACAAATCGTTTAGACTCAACATGACTCGCTGAGTTTTTTATTTTTTAATTTGTTAGTTTTTTATTGAAATGACCGAAATATAGGTGACTCGACTTACAGAGTCTCGACCAAAATTGAAATCAGAATCGATACCAAGCAGAACTTGGGTGGTCGAGTCTTTGTTCGAAACCATGTCTTTGTACCATGAACCTGAAAAAATAATAAATAAATAGAAATATCTAATGATACCCTAGGCATATGATTTTAATATGCATCGAATAATTATTTATTGAAGAAGATCTGTGCCTATTATAAGTATTCCTTTGCTCAGTCGTCTTCATAATATAGGATCAGGTTGTGTGAAAGACATCTTTGTTTGTTTCAGACAGGCTATTCTGTTGTGTCTGCGTGTGTGGTAACTCTACGCTGGAAGGATAAGACTGTAAGTCAAATTACTAGCAGGTGGCTTTCAACAAGGAGGGAAGGTGTCATGTGCCTCATCATAGTTGCTTCTTGTGGTTTTGCTGGTGGACTATTCTACCGTTTCAGTGCTTCATTTATTTTTGTTATCGTGGCAATAGTTGTTGGAATTCTTGCTGGTGCGGCTCTTCATTTTCGGCAAGTAAGTAAAATTTGATACCATGTGAATTATATGTTGCAATTTAATTATTCTGTACTGCAGTCATTATATTACTTAGGAGAATTGAAAAACTGAATTTGAAAATTTGTGGCGTGAGGAATTGGAAGTACGAGCATCCGATTCTCCATCCCAATGTATATGATGGAAAAATACAAACTTGTATAGATATTGTGAGATATTGTCTATCTTTAGTGAGTGACCTAACAATTTCACTGTACTGCCTCTTCAGTATAGGCGAGGCGAGGGTGAGGGTGAGGGGGGAGTTGGGAGATTTATTTGTCTTGTTTATTATATCATTGCTATATACCTTTTTTTGTTGTTTGTTTGGTTTTTTGCATCATTTGTAATAGTAGAGATATGTCCAGGTCTCATTCCTTTGTTTGAACACTGTCATTGCATTCCTACCTTGGAGTTAACACTGAGCAATTGTCCAGGTTTCATTCATTGTTTCCATTGCTCAACAAAAATAACTGATGAAGTCAGTGTGACTTAAGCTTCTCGAGTGGCACATCTTGTTGAAGAATTAGAGTATAACCGTCTTATTGAAAATTTCCTGGTGTCCAGAATCTCTCCCTCCTCTCATGTCCTTTCTCATATTACAAGTGAACCTAGAGTTATGATGTCGACCGAATGCAAAATTGACTTCTCGAGTATATATGCATTTTTGGAGTCTGCCCGTCACTCCATAACAATGATGTGCACAGTATGCCAGGGATTTAGGGGGGTATTTTGGATTATAGACAATTTTTAAGAGAGATGATTTGGTTAGGCGTATCTTTTGTTCATTTTGTTGTTATGTCTATTTCTTTTGTTAGTTTCCTTCCACAATTAGGACTCTAGTTGTTATAGTCTAAGATTTGGGAGCATGAGGGATGAGAGATATTATTGTACTTTTTCTTCATGGTTGAAGTTGAATCCATTACGTGTGACATACCCCACGACATCATCCTAACCTAAAACATTCTTCATCAATTCCTCGTACGATCCCCTCATTTGGGCAGCACTACGATTTGTCTAGAAAGATGATAAGGAACATTGAGTTCCATTCCATTTTCCTGGGTGTTAATTTTCGATGCGTTTGCATCAAATTAGTATCAGAGCAGTGATGCTCTTTGAATGAGTGGGAATTCACGTGGTACCACCCCGAGGATCTAGGTTAGCCTCCCCTTATGGATTCAGCAGCCGAAGGCCCTAGGCCATTACTGCGTCTATACCCCTGGATTGAAAGGAAACAAGAGCAGTGACGCCATCATAGCTGCGACCCCCTAAGAGGACCTCGAGGAGATCCGCCTCATGCATATGACAACGAACACCCAGACACCATTTGTGGAGGCCGAGAAAGCCACCGACCATCACCAAGGCTTCCATCCACAATTAAAACCCCGTGTTGATCCAACTCACCTGACGGTAGAGACAAATGCATCCCACCCTCATTTGCCCAACACCATTCGGCCAGTAGCCTTAGCCATTAAACGACGTCGCACCATGCATCGTAGTGTCCGTGCGCACCAACCGGTTCATCCCTCTCCTATTCAAACCCAATCGAGCCCAAAACTCCCCAAACTTTTCCAAAACGTGCCAATTTGCCAAATCACCACCCTCAGACTATGTCCAACCCACCAACATCACTTTGGCCATGACCCGTACCCTAATCGCCCCATGCCCTCTCTTGTCGATCCAGATTGGCTACTTCACTGCTTGTTCCAACACCTGTTGCATATCGGAAGTTATGCACGATTATCATAGACAACGGCTCAAGCGATAATAGACATGCTGGAGAAGCTTGGGTTATCCATCAAGCTTTGTGTTCTTCGTGCCATATCAAATGGATGAGAGGTGGAGCCCCGCTTATACTGACCCCATTTTACTTCTCTAGAGTGTCACCTTACCTTGTCAATTTAAAATACTACTTGTTTTATAAATTTATGTTTAAAATGTTATTATATTATAATTTTAAGTTTAAACTTGACTTATTTTACAAATTTCATATTAAAATTTTATTTATTTTATTATTTTTAGCTTTGAATGTTACTTATTTTCAGAATTCTGTTTAAAATGTTATTATTATTATTATTTTTTTAATTGGCAATTTAAAAAGTAACTTTAGAAAAAAAAATTATTTATTTTATTATTTTTAGCTTTGAATGTTACTTATTTTCAGAATTCTGTTTAAAATGTTATTATTATTATTTTTTTAATTGCCAATTTAAAAAGTAAATTTAGAAAAAAATAAAAAAAATCAATTTCAATTATAATTTTTTTTACCAATTTCAGTTTAAAATGTTACTTTCTTACAAATTTCATTTTAAAATGTTATTTTTTTATTTATATTTTTTTTTATAAGTTTTTTAATTAAAAAGCGGGAATGCATGAATTGCTTGCGCGATGCGCGACACGATTAGCGCGACGCTACTTAGGAGCCAGAATGCGACACCCTGCGCGACCGCGATTTAAAACATTGCCTTGTACCCACTCTTCTCACGCCAAAGAAGGATGGCGACTAGAGAATTTGCGTTGATAGTTGTGGTATCAACAAGATCACTGTTAAGTATCTTTTTTCCACCCCTCTCTTGGAGGATAAGATCACTGTTAAGTATCTACCTCCCACCCCCACCCCCTCTCTTGGAGGATATGTTGGATTAGCTTCACGGGGCATGTATCTTTCTTTAAGTTATATCTGAAAAGCGGCTAAGATACGAATCCGATTCGGGGATGAGTGGATCATTTACAAATGAACTAAGATGCCTTTTGGCTTGTCCAAAGTCCCATCCATGTTCGTGAACATGATGTCACAAATTCTCTGGACATTTTTGGGACATTTCTTCTTAGTCTACTTTGACGATGTCTTGATATATTGTCAATCGAAGGCAAGGTTCTAAAAGGCGCATGGCGTGGAGGTCAAGCCTCAAGCCTTAGGAGCGTAGGCGTGTAAAAAGGTGTTTTTCCTTTTTTAATTATACTAAGGCTAGTAAAATAATAAAATAATACATATCTTGAAATTTGAACATATATCCATATATTTGGTAACCCTTTTTCCATATGCATGCTCCATAAGTCCCTATCACCCTAATGCATGCAATCAAGATTCAAAATAAGTTAGTAAACAATATATTTCAAATATAGTGTAAATGTAATAAAATATATTTCAAATATAACAGAAGAAAGAAAACATAAGCAAACAAAAAAATAAGCAGAAACATCATCTCTCTCTAACAGAATAAGAAAAAAAAAGATAAGTAAAACAAAAAACTATAACAAAATAAGAAAAAAAAAACATGAACAAAAACATCATGAAGCAGAACAAGAAAAAATTATAAGTAGAAACATCATGAAGTAGAATCAATACTATACGAATTTGGTTGGGGGCTTTTGTTTTGTTATTTTAAAGGCTTTTGATAAGAAAAAAAAGACTTCAACTTGAAAAAAAAAGGCACGCCTTTTCACACCTTATCGTGCCTAGGTGCGCGTGGGTCGTTGACAGCGTCTTACATGTGTGTTGACCGCGCCTTTTGCCATGCCTATGCCTTATGTGAAGCGTTTCTAAAAAGCCTTTTAAACACTAGTCGAAGGCTGAGCTCACATGGTTAGACATGTCCTCAAATTTTACAGGCTCAACTATTTCACCTCAACTGATGAAATTCTCTTTCATGGTCCCATCAATAGCATCAATGGGTAAATAAGAAGAAAAAAAAAATAAAAGAAGGAAAGGGGGGAAAATGAAGATAAAAAGGGCCTTATGCATATGGACGTGACCCTCATGAAACCGTTCTGGTGCAAATGAAGTGTACACAACCCGTGTAACATGGGCTTTAGACCTCTACTCCCCTTAACTGCCAAAGAGTTGCTAAGAAATAGTTCCCTTGCACGAGTAAGAAACCGACGTATTTCCATGGGTCGCTCGTTCTGTATACGAGTTATTTCAAATTTCTCGTATCGTTTTTTGTGGATTAGGATCTCGAGGTCCTTTGATAGGCATAAAGAAATCGTCTTGGTAGCAACCACCAAACCAATAAACAAGGGTTAGCTCTGCAGCTGGTCTATATGGTGTATCAAGTGCTAAGCTTAAGAGAGACGAGTGTAAGGTACACGCAGTAGTGGCGTGGCCTACCCTGTCGATTATCTCCTAGGTGTGGAGCTTCCATGGACTAGCCAAATTCTACTGCCGTTTCATTTGTGGATTCGGTGTAGTATAGCTCCTATCACTAATTTAATGAGTACGTCGGCGTTAGAGTTCTATTGGATGGATTAACGAAGGTTTTTTTTTAGCGGATCAAGCGCCTCATCACTATAACCCCATCTTGTCTTTACTCGAACTCACCTAGCTTTTTGAGTTGGTCTTTCATTGCAAGATCGATATTGGTGTGGTGCTTAGCCATAATGATCGCCCCGTCACCTTATTCAACAAGAAGATGTCCGTTGCCACTTTAAATTACTCCACCTACAACTTGGAGTTCTCTGTTATTATTTAGGCTGTCAAGTATTACATCGCGAGTTAGTTTGTGATCAATCCCGATCACGAGGCACTTAAATACCTCAATAACCAGCAGAGCGGAAGGTTAAGATAATCTAGCCAAGTGGAAGAAATGCACCTTTCATGTATAAACAAACAAGGTAAGGAGAATAGAGTTACTGACGCTTTGAGCAACCGCCCCTATACCCTGGCCACTTTTAGCACTGCTCTATTTAGTTTCAATGAGGTATGGAACCTTTACATGTCAGGGGGTAGCTTAGTACCATCATGAAGGAGTGTCATTGCCATCACCGAATAATGGATTTTTTTCTAGAGGCACGACCCTTGGTACCCTCCGAAGAGCATTGTTGAGGTCCATTCAAGTGACATGGCAGGCTACATGGGTTTTGCTTGGACTCGCAGCTTCATTCGTGACCGCTTCCATTAGCCGATCATGAGGATGGATGCTAATGCATTTATTTAACATTGTTACATTTTTCAAAAAGCTAAGGGCAGCATTCCAACGTCGGTCTCTACACTCCTTCCTGCCCCCGGACTGACATTGGCTTGTTGTTATCACATAGTTATAATTGGCTTGCTACAATCATCGCACGGGTTTGACTTTATCTTCGTTGTTGTTGATCGGTACTCGAAGATGGCTTGTATTGTACCTTGCAGCCGAACTTCCTTTATGGCCGCTCTTTACTTTTGAAAGATCGTGCCACTCTTTATTTCCGAGAGTTGAGTTTGTCGTTGTCAATCGCTCCACTTTACTGATCTTTCACCCTTCCAAATCGTCTTGGGGACCGCATCCGCAATGCCTTTTGATCTTGTCGAGCTTCCGCCCACTGCTACGGTGTCCCATCGTCTTTCGAGTTCTACCCTCAGATTACTTACTATTCATGCCAATGTTTGTGATCGCATTCAGCGTATGTGCATCGTACAAAGGAGGAACTTATTTTCATTGGCGTTGTCTTATCGCCATACGAAAAAATATATTTTTCCGTAGAATTAGGACAACAGAGGTCAGGATTGCTCTAAAAAAGATGAAAACAGGGAAAACTTAAGAATTAGATGATATCCCTATTGAGGTTTGAAAGTGCTTAGGGGAGGATGGAGTATCATGGCTTACAAAATTATTTAATAGAATTTTAATGACTAATAGGATGCCCGATGAATGGAGAAAAAGTGTTTTAGTATATATTTATAAAAATAAAGGGGACATACAAAGTTGTTTAAATTATCATGGTATTAAGTTGCGTTGTCTTATCGCCATACGAAAAAATATATTTTTCCGCAGAATTAGGACAACAGAGGTCAGGATTGCTCTAAAAAAGATGAAAAGAGGGAAAACTTAAGAATTAGATGATATCCCTATTGAGGTTTGAAAGTGCTTAGGGGAGGATGGAGTATCATGGCTTACAAAATTATTTAATAGAATTTTAATGACTAATAGGATGCCCGATGAATGGAGAAAAAGTGTTTTAGTATATATTTATAAAAATAAAGGGGACATACAAAGTTGTTTAAATTATCATGGTATTAAGTTAATGAGTCATATAATGAAACTTTGGGAGAGTGATTGAATATAGATTAAGATTGAAGACGAAAGTATCCGAGAATCAATCAATTTGGTTTTATGCCTGGGACATCAACAATGGAAGCAATCTATTTATTGAGGAGATTAATGGAGAGGTATAGGGAGAAAAAGAAGGATCTTCATATGATTTTTATAGATTTGGAGAAGGCGTATGATAGGATACCGAGAGATATAATATGGTGGGTTCTACATAAAAAATGAGTGACTCGCAGATATATTGATGTGATCAAGGATATGTATGATGGGGTCATGACTACAGTAAGAACATCAGCCGGAAAAAATAGTGAATTTTCAATTACTGTAGATCTACACCAATGTTCCACATTAAGTCCTTATCTCTTTGCTCTTGTTATGGATGAGTTGACTGGACAAATACAAGATGAGGTGCCATGGTATATGCTATTGGCAGATGATATTGTTTTAGTAGATGAGACTAAGACGGGGATTAATGCTAGGTTGGAATTATGGAGAGAAACTCTAGAAACAAGAGGATTTAAAATAAGCAGAACTAAAACAGAATATGGAATGTAATTTTAGTAGTAATAGGAAGACAAATGGAGATGTGGTGAAATTGGAGGGTCAAAAGATACCTAGAAATTATCATTTTCGTTATTTAGGCTCGATTATCCAAAAAGATGGAGGTATTTGTGATGATGTTACTCATAGGATTAGAGCGGGCTGGGTTAAGTGGAGAAGTGCTACCTTCGAAGTTAAAAGAAAAATTTTATAGGACGACCATTAGACTTGCCATGTTATATGGCACAGAGTGTTGGACAACCAAAAAACAAAATGTGCAGAAAATGAGTGTGGCGGAGATGCGAATGTTAAGATGGATTTGTGGTAAAACTCGAAAGAATAAAATTAGAAATGAACAAATTCGTGAAACGGTAAAAGTAGCTCCTATAGAAGATAAATTGACAGAAAATCGACTTAGATGGTTTGGACACGTCAAGCGTAGACCAATGGATGCTCTTGTAAGAAAGAGTGATTTAGTTAATATTGATGGTAACACAAGGGGTAGAGGTAGGCCTAAATTGACATGGTGGGATATTATAAAAAAGTACATGATGTTATGTGGTTTAACTGAAGATATTGTGTTGGACAGACTGGAATGGAAAAATAGGATTCATGTAGCCGACCCCAAATAATTGAGAAAAAGCTTTGTTGAGTTGAGTTGTTGAGTAGAGTTGTCTCATCGCCATACGACCTATAGTGATAGTCAACCTATACATGGAAGGGCCATAAATTGCAAATGCGTCGTTCCTTTCCTTTCTCGTCATCCGCTGTTGTGGGACTGGGGGAGAACACTTGAGATTGACCTCGTGACTGACTTATAAGTTCACCGACGGATTCCATGCGAACCATCTCCACCCATTTTGCTACCTTCGACTACTTATGAACGTGTTCACCTCTCATACTGGCCGTGTAGAAGGTATCTCTAGCTTCAGAGATTGTTAGGCGCGTGTACCCATTTTCTTATTAGTTAAATTGGTCGCTCCAAGTCCGAGGGCACCTGAATCTCTAGGCTACACTTCAGCACATCTCATTTTATTCCTTACCCTAGTGCACACTTTTTGGGAGAGAGTGATGTGGGAGCATAAGGGATATTTTTGCACTTTTTCTTCATAGTTATATTTAGAGGGTTTTAGTTTAGTCTTTGATGACATTGTCATGGTTGAAGCGCCTCACATGAGACACATGATGTCATCCCAAACTAGAACTTCTCAATTATTCCCTCGTACTTTATATATTTAGGGACTCCCTCATTTGGGAGGACACTATATTTTGTTTAGAAAGATGATATGAGATATTGAGTTCCATTCCTTTTCGACGTTTCGTGTGTTTTTATTTTCCGTTGCGCTTAAATTACTATTAATAAAGGCCTAGGAACTCAAGCTCAGCTTGGCTCAAACTCACGTAAAGCTAGGCCCAAATTTAGCTGGCCGAACATGCGGGCTTCGGGCTTTCTCAGCTCAATTTACAGCATTGCTTTTCGCGTGTATTAATTCCCGTTGCATTTACATAACTATTAATAAAGGAGTAGGAACTCAATGTAATTATTTATTTTTTAAATACAATTTTGATTTGAGAGAAATTAAACCTTTTGGGTTGGAGAATGTTTATTATTCCGCTGTGGGAAAACATCAACCAGATTGGTCATTATTACTCATTAGTCATTAGTGCAAGAAATAGAAATAAGGTATTTATAATGCGTTTTTTGTCGTCGTTTCAATCCTGATGGGTATGTGGGTGAGAATTCAATTGCTCTCATCTCTGAAGTTTAGTTGATTATGTTACTCTCTTCATCATATTCCATTTTTTCTTGCTCCCTTTTGTAGGTCTATACAGATGCATTAGCTTTCTCTTGTCCATGGGTTCCAGTTGTGCCGTCTGTTTGCATATTTTTCAACATGTTCTTGTTTGCTCAGGTTTGCTTGTAGTTACTCCTTAGTAAAATGACTACTGAATATTAACCAAATCTTAGACCTTGTTTGGTTTGGCATTAAATATTTTTCACCTAGGTGAAAGTGAGTATTTTTCAACTTGTGCCCAAGTGAAATATTTCACCTGAACCAAACAGAGATTTAGGGTGCATTCAATTACAACGTTGGAAAAAAGGCTGAAAAACAGTTCATTTTTATAAAAGTTGGAAAAGAATCTTACTTTTTTGGTTTCCACGGAATCCAAATTTGTGTTTATGTGTTCCGCTGGTGTGTGTGTGTGTGTGTGTGTGTTAAGAAATGGAGTCCATGGAAAACTGTAAAAATATGAGAACATCTCACCAAAGCACTCATCTATTCTTATACTCTTCTTTCAACCTTTAATAAAAAATAACTACTTCATTTTCAATATTTTTCTAACTTCATAATCGAATGTACCGTGAATTAAAAAGGGTAATTGAAATTAAAAGTTATAGGGTTAAAGTATCTGAGCTGATTGCCAGATTTCTTTTGCAGCTACATTATGAAGCCTGGGTGAGATTTGTCGTCCTTAGCATAATAGCAGTCGGTATTTATGCATTTTATGGGCAGTATCATGCAAATCCTGTAAGTTCAAATGAGACAATCATTTACCATAGGGCACCTGCAGAAGAATAATTATGTGGCTTGTTTTTGTTAGTTCTCTTGTAAATTGGTGAGAGGGGTTTCCATTGTATTGGGAAACATTCATTTGTCAGTTGTATTATGAATTTTTTATTTTGGAACCCGAAAAATTGTTGCATCAATTAAGCGAGATTTAAAATAGAGATGTAAAACTTGTAAATCAAACAAAATTAGTTGGCAACTAGATGCAATAATTAATAAGAGGTACTGTTTTCTATTGGGGATCCTTTATATGATTCTTTGACTAATGTTCTCATTCTCAATTAATGCTGCACCTCTGATGCGATGATTTTTTTGATGGTGTAGGAGAAGGGAGGGGGGATGTTTGGGGTTTGGTTTGGAACTGGGATTTTGTAGTGACCTAATTTTATTGAAAACGTCTTGTGTTGTCTCCCCTAGTTAGTAGAGTGAAGAAATCTGATGATCATTATACCACATCAGCCTCATCACCAGCAAATTGACAACTAAAGTTTTGAATCCATCCAACCAGCCTTCCCCTATTATGAATGAACACAAATTGTTATTATCTAATGTCGGTCTCTTTTATTTCTCTTTTGATAGGATCCTGCTAGAGAGATTGACTTGGTCTAATCTAAACGCTGGAGCAAGCAAAGGTAATGTTTAACCAGACTCAACTCAACAAGGTCTTTACCCAATTACTTTGGGTTGACTACATGAATAATGTTTTACCATTCCGCCCTATTAGCGCAATATTCCACTACCTAACATGTCTTTTTTCAATAATCTTCTAAAAAGTCGATTTAGGAATACCTAAGCTCTATTATTACAATCAAAATAAACCAAATCACTCTCCCTTAATAAATAACTTATCGGTCTAAGTTGGAAATGTTCTAAACTTTTATGACGATTCTCTTTCAATTATCTTGTATAGGAGTTGATTTAGTATTGTGCCAAAGCTTACATAAAACAACTTGAAGAATTTTAGGCTTCCATTCTCCATGTTCTTTCATATTCTCATTCTCAAAAGTGTAATAATGTCTTTCAAGGCTAGACGAAGCACCCTTTGAGCTAGGGAAGCTCCAAAGACACCAATATTGACGTGAACTACACGTCAATGACCAAACTCAACTCAACAAAGTCGGGAGACAATATGAGTTCTAGAGAGAGAAACAAAGAATTACTTATACTTCAAGAATTGAAGCTCCTTTCAAATGAAGACTACAAAGCTCTTTATAGGTGGATTATTACTTGCTAATCAAGTAATAGCCTAAAATGACTAAAAAGGACTAACTAAAAATAAAAAAATGCCTAATTAGCTCTGTTCTAAAAGGCCCGCCTAGGCTTGAGGCTTGAGAGAAACGCATCGCATACGCCTTATTACGCCTTATTCTTGGTAAAAGGCTTAAGGCACACTTTTTTAAAAAAAAACAAAGGATTAGTTGACAAATAATGGTTATGGAGCATGAATATGAGAAAGATGGCTACCAAACATATGGATATATTTTCAAAATTCAAGTTATGTACCATTTTATTATATTACTAGCCTTGGAATAATTAAAATAATAAAAAAAGGAAAAACGCCTTTTTACGCCTAGGCTTCGCCTAGGCGCGCCTAGGCTCCTAAGGCTTGAGGCTTGATCTCTACGCCTCGACCACGCCTCACACCTTTTAGAACCTTGCTAATTAGTCCCAAACATGTTTGACAACTAATTAAGGAAGGAAAAGAACTAAAAATAGAAAATATAATGAAAATAAAAGGAAGATAAAATGGATCCCCATCACTTTTCCCCCCTCAAAAAGAATTCGTCCACGAACTCAAAGAGGAAGACTAACAGAGTCGCCCTTTAAAACTGTAATCAATGCATGTCCAGGGGACTGCTCGGTCTCGTTGAAATACTTTGGGGGCTGATCCATCGCTAGCAGGGCTCGTCGACGTGGCTAAGGATAATCATAAGCTCGATGTCCCATGGTGCTGCAATTAAAGCATATCGAAATGTGGGAGGGCCTGTATGGGTCGCAGCGGAAGTGGCAGTAACATGAGTAATGGCCGAAGATGTCGGTTGATGCTGCAGGAGGAACATAACTCAAAGAAGATGGAGGTCGGACTTGGATCAGAGGGTTGCCAAGCTAGGTTGATAGCAGGGGTTTTGGAGTCGGCCACTATTCTGGTGGTCTGACCTGGCTGAGAAATAATCTGACGGCAGCATGGGATTTCCAGTGATGAAGACATCCCTAGAGTGTGGTCGACGTGATCAAGCAGTAGGTTCGGGTCAAAATCTTCCGCGAGTTGTTTTTCGGGTCTTCGAAAATTCGATAATAGGATTTCATTTGAGGGGCTAGGGGTTTTGAGATTTGGAAAAAAGTTGAATTAAGGCTTCCATTTGTTCTTCCATTCTATTCAATTTGATATGCAATTGTTGATTACTTTCTTTCAATTCTTGGTTACTTTAGAGTAATTCTTGGTTAATCTCCTCTTGAATTCGCGCCGCCTTCTTTGGGGCCATTGAGAATGTAGGGCACGGTTTGATATTCTACGCACACCGATACACATTAACACTAATGTTTGGAGCGACCTCTGGTACCAATTTGACGTGAACTACACGTCAATGACCTAAAAATCAAGACAATATGATTTCTAGAGAGAAACAAAGAATTTTTATATTTAAGAATTGAAGCTCCCTTCAAATGCTATTTATAGGTGGGTTATTACTTGTTATCAAGTAATAGCCTAAAATGACTAAAAATGACTAACTAAAAATAAAAGAATGCTTAATTAGTTCCAAACATGCTTGGTAACTAATTAAGGAAGGAAAAGACCTAAAAAGAACTAAAAATAGAAAATACAATGAAAATAAAAGGAAGATAAAATGGATCCTCATCAAATACCCTTGAATAAAATAAATAACATAAAATATATAGGTTTCAAATAAATTTCTGAGGGGTTATGCTCTCGCATCACTCTCTTCCTCCCCCTTAAAATGCTAGCCATCGTCGTTATACTGGTTGTGGAATGAGAGGTCAGGGTGCTTAACAATAACTTTAGAGATCCACATACCCTCGGCCTTAGAGTGACAAAACAAATGAAAAAGATAAGTTGAGCATGGACGAGGGGTATCCAGTGTCTCAGAACCAACAGTGGATACGAAGTATGTGGGTGCCCAGAAAGGGAAAAGATAAGCTACATTAAAAGGTATAACGCAAATGGAGATCGGTAGGAAGATCAAACTCGTACGCGTTCTCACCACAAAATGAAATTAAGAAATGGACCATAGCGCCTCATCGGGAGCCTGTGTTCACTACCCCTTATTCAAATAAACCACAATCACGTATTCGGGATGAAAAACTAGTTGGTGCAATGTGGTTTCATATCACCCTTTTAGGCTGCGTACATGCTCCGAAGGTGTGCGTACATCAACATATATGGCGGCTAAGAGGCAAAGGGATACAATAATACGTTAGGGGTATCTCCACTAAATCAATTAGCATGGAGGATGAAGTACCCATAACAATCTAGAATAGGAAATACCGAGTCAATCTATTAATGAATCGTTGAAGGCGAGCTCAACTGTGGCTATTGTGATATTTCAACTCTAAGAATTATCTTTCACAAAACATTGGAGTAATTATCCTCCATTCGATTGATCACCTCAATGAGGGTGAAAGGCATTTGTGTCACGTTGCCCGAAGAACCTCTCCTGCAAAAGAGTGAGTATGGGCTACCCCCATGTGCCAAGCTAGTGCCTCAGAATGAGCCTAGTTGTTAATCTTCTCCCACAAGGAAGAGCTGGGAATTCACAAGGCTGACCTCGAAAAGACGAAGCCATTCTGGAGATGAAACTCATCGAATACCTGTGTTGTTGATCAAATACATCAAGAATGTGGCCAAAATACGGGTCTGTGGCCATACAATTTCTAACCTCATCAAATCCATTAAATGAGTTGGGTGTGGCCACCAATGCCTGAAGTTCTTGCTCAATGCTTTTGCTACCAGGTCACTTTCCTTACCTTTCACTAAAGATTTAACTTTGTACTCTTGCATGAAATAATTTCACATGGCTTGTCGGTCACTCGCCTTCTGATGATTATGCAAAAACTTTAATGCGTAGTGAAATTGGACTGTATAACATCTGCAAATAAAGACGGTGGTGTTATGCCACATTGTCAGCCAAAAGAACCTCTACTGCAAAAGCGGACAAAGTATGGGGCTACAACCATGTGCCACCTAGTGTCTTAGAATGAACCTTGATGATAATCTTCTCTCGCAAGGAGAGCTACGAATGCATAGGGCCAACCCCCGAAAAAAGGAAGTCATCATGAAGAAGAGATTCACATGATACCTCGTGTTGCCATATTTAGACACTAAGAGTATGGTCAAAGTCAATGTTTTAAAAATCACTTGTGGCGTGTACCCCTCGAGTCGCGCCACGAGGCGAATCACAAAAAAATCGCCTTGCGGCTTAAATCTTAGGGTTGAATTTGAGGCTTACGCCTCAATGTGCTTCATGCCTTTTTTGCCGAGGTGCGAAAAAAACTGTTGTTCTTCTTCCATTACGAACTCTATTTTTTTTATTTTTTATTTTAATATATGTCAATAATTGGTATATATATATATATATATATATATATATATAGAGAGAGAGAGAGAGAGAGAGAGAGAGAGAGAGAGATAGAGAGAGCCAGGCTCATGTGCACACTAAGTTTGCACATCATTTTTTTAAAATAGTAAAAAAATATTTTTGAGTTGATTTTTTTTGTGTAATATTTAAACATTTCAACGGACTCGTGTAAAAAAAACTAGATCAAAAAAACTTGTTTTACTATTTTTAAAAAATCGGTCAAACTTTTGCTACTTTTAAGCACTTTAAAAGCTGCGAAAGTTTAACCGATTTTTTAAAATAGTAAAAAAAGTTTTTTTGAGCTGATTTTTTTACATGGGTCCGTTGAAATGTTTAAATATCACATAAAAAAATAAACTCAAAAATATTTTTTTTAATGCTTTAAAAAAATTGGTGTGCGCCAGCACTGTGCAAACTTAGTGTGCACATGAGCCCCTCTCTCTCTCTCTCTCTCTCTCTCTCTCTCTCTTTATATATATATATATATATATATATATATATATATATATATATATATATATATATATATATATATATATATCAGTTAGGTTCTCCAACATACCTCTTAGCAACATACCTATGAACCAAAGTTCTAAAAATCGCGGGGCGTGACCGATGCGTCGAGACTAAGCCTTAGAAGCCTAGGCGGGCCTTGAGCGTAAAAAGGCGTCAAAAGACGTTTAGATATTTTTTAATATATTTTAATATTTCTAACTATAACAAGACTATTAAAAATACTAAAATGGTACATACCTTAAAATATGTCTTAATATATGAAAATTAAAATACTATTTTTTTAAATACTAAGAAAAAATATTTAAAAAAAAAACGCGCGGTTTTTTGGACGAGAGGTAGAGAGGTTTGGGATACCATTTGTCTTTTGATTGTTTTGAATGAGATATTGGTCCGATTTTTAAAAAAAAATCTTTAAAAGGCGTTATCGTTTCACTAAAGTGTTTATATTTTTAATAAAAGTGCGTCTTAAGCTTTTTACCAAGAATAAGGCGTAAAAGGCTTAAGGCGGAACGTTTATCCCAAGCCTCGAGCCTAGTCAAGCTTTTTAGAACACTGCTATGAACATACCCATTTTTTAAAATAGTAAAAAAAATAATTTTGAGATGATATTTTTATATGAGTTCATGATATTTCAATGCGCCACTGTAAAAAAAATCAACTGAAAATAATATTTTTTGTTATTTTTAAAAATTAGGTGAAAAAATTGACATTTTTTACTCTTTAAAACTGTCGGTTTTTTTACCTACTTTTTTAAAAATAACAAAACATAATATTTTGAACCGAATGTTTTTATTAGGGAGCATTGAAATATCATGAACTCATAAAAAATATCAGAGTCAATTATTTTTTTTACTATTTAAAAAAAATAGGTATGTTTAATGAGACATGTTGGAGAGCCTGACTAATATATATATATAAATAATTTGATCTAAATAATCTATTCATTTTTAAAGCTTTTAAAGGAACCTATTTTCTTTTTACAATTTTCATGTTTGTTTCTCAAAATGTTTCAATACATACCCTCTCATACCTATCCGCTCAAGCCACTCTATTGGGTCTTATTGTTTGGATACCGGATTTACTGTTCAGGTGATCTAACAAGTTGGGATGTGAAAACACAAAGAGGGTAAGAATTGGTATATATATATATATATATATATATATATATATATATATATATATATATATATATATATATAGGAGAATTCTCACCTACACCATGCTCTATACATCATCCATACATCACACCTAGTTGTAGATCCTAATTTTTTTTTGGATCAAATACAAAAATGTCCCTCAAATATTTTTTACTCATTTAGTCCAGGCCTTTTATTTTTTACCAAAAAGTTATTTATTCTCTTATCTTTAAACGCCCCCGTCAGCGGCATGGTAAAGTCTTTTGGCATGGTGAAGGACTTTTTGGTGCAAAATAAAAAGTCTTGGACTATACATGTATTAAAAAAAGTTCAAGGGACTATTTGGTATATGCTTTTTATTTTTTATTTTTTAATTTTTCTCTTGAAATTAACCTTCCAATAAACTCATGTTTAAAAAATTAAGTCAAAATACATTTGGTAGCTATTTCTAAAAAATTCACTAAAAATAGCTCAAAATACCTTATTTATAAGGGTTTGCACCAACAGTTTGTTCTGAATTTTTTAAAAATAGTTATAAAATGTATTTTGACCTAATTTTTTTGAATATGGGTTGATTGTAGGTTAATTTAAAGAGAAAAATAAAAAATTTAGAAAAAAGATTTTTTAGGCCCTAGAACAAGGAGTGATCTCTCTCTCTCTCTCTCTCTCTCTCTCTCTCTCTCTCTCTATATATATATATATATATATATATATATATATATATATATATATTCTGATTATATATATATTCTAATGATCTATAGAGGTCGGACTTGATGCGATGACAAGTGCTTGCTTGTCCAAAACGTTATGTGTCTGGTTCGAGTCTTGGAAGCACCCTCTCCAAAAATGAGGGTAACGCTTGCCTACATCTACCTCTCTCATACCCTGCTAGAGCGGGAGCTTTGTGCACTGGGTACGACGTTTTACTAATGATTTGTGTTTTTTTTTTCCATTCAAATTCACTTTTTTTTAAAGGTTAAAGAGCTTTTCATATTTCTAAAATTGCACTCAACTTAAAAAAATTGTTGTTTTAATCTACTAACTTTTATTTATTTTTTTATTTTTTTGGGTTTAAATTGCACTTAACTTATACTATTTACTATTTTAACTTGAAAGAAATTTTTAAAAAATAACCAATACGTCATATTATAAAATAACCAATATGTGAATGAAAATTTAAAAAATGATTTTGTCAATTTGATTTTTCATCGATTAATTTATTGTCATATTACAAATTAACTAATATGTGAATGAAACTAGAAAATAGTTTTGTCAATTTGATTTTGCACCGATTAATTTATTGTCATATTATAAAATTAACAATATGTAAATGAAAAAGAAAATTGATTTTGCATTGATTGATTTATCGTCATATTGTAAAATAACAAATATGTTAAAATTAATTTTATCAAATTATATAAGGAAAAAAAAGTCATATCAAGGGAACAAAATATGTTTAACTATGTGAGAAAGTCCTTAAAAATATTTTTTTGCAGTTTTATTTATATTTCTTTGTTACTTTATTTTTTATGGTTTTGGTAGTATTTTTTATATATATTATTTTGCTCTTTTTTTTTGTGAGGGTTACGATTTTACCCGCCTCTAGCCTTACGCCGCGCCTTTTTAAACATTGGTCAAAGCAAAATATAATCTTTGACATTATCGAATCCGAACACTGTGCTGTGGTTGACCACAAGGGATTGAGCTCGCCGGCTGATTCTGTTTCAGACTAGACTCAATTTCCCTAGCTTGTACTGAAGGTGGTAGATGTGGTGGTAGATGTACTTCTGCCTGAAATTAGACTAACTGTGGAAGTCGTAGGTGCATGACACGATAGCAAGAGTTGGGCACTCAATGATCATTTGGATCTCCAACTCATCGGTTTGCACATCCCTCAACTGAAACAACAAAAAGAACTATAAGGGACTGCGAATGAACACTTCTTTAGTTGAACGTTTTACAAAAATGTTTGCTTTAACTTTATCAATTCTAGCTTACCACACATTCGTCTTGACATTGTCATCCCTTCCACTCTCATTTATATTGATTGTGTAAAACTTTCTCTTGAATTTCACAAGTATACACATCACATAATACGCTAATATCATTTTTTCACTTGAGCCAACATTCTTTAATTGTATGAGCAACATTATCACTAGTGTCTCACTCTCCCTTTATATGGATGATCGAGAAAATAATCACTTGCAAATCTCTTTTGACCCTCAAGATTTATTGAATTCCATTTTTGCTTCTAATATACTAACATTGCACCCCATTTAGGCAATTCTAGTCTTAGTTATTTTAAGCTTTTTGCTTCTAGAGTTTCTCGCCACACTTCTAATTTTTCATACATCGTTGCCTTGGATTCATTAAATAACATACACAACGATGAATCTTGTGTTCTTTTGGTCAATTTATTTATAACTAGAGTAAGAAATAAGGACTTACAATTGAACCATTGAAAATTCACTATTTTCTTTTGCTAAAAGGGCAAACTCAGTGCACGAGGCTCTAGTCACTGCGGGGTACTAAGGAGGTTAGATGTACATAATCTTACCCCTGCATATACAGAGAGGCTGTTTTCACGACTCAAACCTGTGACCTCCAGGTCACAATGGGGCAAACTTACTATTGCTCCAGGGTCACCCCATGCTACTTTCTTTTGTTATTATTATTGTTTATTATAGTCAGTTTTCTCGTACATATTTTTACCATATCGATATGTCTACTAGTGCTCATAAAGATCTCACAAAGTTTTGCATAAATTGTCAGCTGCCTAACGCAACCGCCCCATTTAAGCGGACTTGAGAGCGACAGTGTAAAGCGCACAACACAGACGAAGTTAAACGAAGGTGATTTTACTTTATAACAATTATTTAAACGTTTTTTTTTTTCACTTAGGCATCTCCCTAATGATTGAAGTTTTACATCGGTACCTATTTTATATGTCAACTTAAATTAAAATTTTGAAAAATAAAGAAGTTGATATATATGTATGTATGTATGTATGTATGTATAGGTATATGTATGTAGAAAAAATCTCTCAGACATATCACATATGAGGTCCACCAATGCAGACTATTTTTTTAAAATAGTAAAAAAATATTTTTGAGTTGACATTTTTTATGTGGTATTTAAACATTTCAAGGGACCCCACAAAAGAAAAATCAACTCAAAATAATTTTTTTTGCAATTTTAAAAAAATCGGTCAAACAATGTCATTTTATAAAAAGCTGTTAAAACTGACATAGCTTGACCAATTTTTTTAAAATAGCAAAATAAATTATTTTGACCTGATTTTTTTATATGGATCCCTTGTAATGTTTAAATACCACATAAAAAAACTCAACTAAAAATTATGTTTTTAATATTTAAAAAAAATAGTCCGTGCCAACGGTATTTATACTTGGTATGTATGAGAGCCCCCCTCTCTCTCTCTCTCTCTCTCTCTCTCTCTCTCTCTCTCTCTCTATATATATATATATATATATATATATATTGTTGGACAAATTGTTGCGATGATTGGACAAATTGTTGGATGGTTGGCTGGGGTTTGACAAAGCCTAGGGGTGCAACAAGTCTTGTTTTTCTGGCATGGCATCTCGAATTGGTATAAAAAATTGTTTTGTATTTAGATTTTTAAATGTCAAAATACAAAATCCTCAAAATACTAAATCTTTTATCGTTGCTTTTAGCATGAGAATACAAAAACAAAAAGGGTTTTTATGAATTTAGAACTCCTCAACTTTTACATTCCACATATAGGACGAAAAACATTTTCATTCCACTTTTTGTCCTTAAAAAATAAATATCCTTGTACGAGCCAATGGTCCTCTGGCCTCACCGGTGGAGGGAGCAAGATAAATGAAAAATAGGGACCATTTTTCTTTAAAAAATATTTAGTGTCCTAAAAGCATAATTATAATAATTTAGAGGTGCATATACCAAATAGTTCCTTGAACTTCTTTTAATACACGTATAGTTCAAGCCTTTTTATTTTGCACCAAAAAATCATTTACCATGCCAAAAATGCTTTATCATGTCGCTGGCGCGGACCTTTAAAAATAAGAGAATAAGAAATTTTTTGGTACAAAATAAAAAGCTTAGACTAAATGTGTATTAAAAATATTTGACGGACTTTTTGGTATTTGATCCTAATTTAAATCCTAATTCTACATTATTCAAAACAGAAAATACTAAACTTAACAAAATTTAAAATATTAAAATACACAAATGAAAAAGCTAAAAACTAAACTAATGAAAGTACCAAAGTAAACCGGTTTAGATCTAACGTATTTATTATATTCAAGCGATGGGGCTTATTGCAGGATTTGGTGTTGAGAAGGTGTTTGGTTTTCTAAGGTATATGTATATGTAACCCTTTTATGTTCATTAAAAATTTGGTGGTGTCAAAATGTTTAAGTTGTCTAAGGGCATGTTTGGTTGTCCCCAAAATTGTAAATTAGCGCATTTAAAATTAACTCATTTATGAATTGCCTTATTATTAGTGTTTGGTTACAAGAATGAATAAATTTAAAAATGAACCAATTCATGTTGATTCACAAAAACTTAAATTAGTTCATTTCATCAAAAGCTTGAAATTGCACAATTTATAATTACAACATGAATCTTAAATGCACCACTCCCATAAAGTACTATCACCATACTACTCTCTATCTCTCTCTATCTCTACACACACACACACATATATCAAAAGTAAATAACTTCATTTTTTTTTCCAAACACACCACAAATTAGATTTAAACCCATTTAAAATTAATACATCGACAATCTATTCATTTCAAATTGATCAATTTATAAAATTAAATAATTTGCGCAACCAAACGGGCCCTAATTGAATTATTATGTTTTTATACTATTTCATTTTCTTTTTTGTTCTTTTTTTAGGTTAATAAATACTGAAAAGTACCAAGAATAGGGAAAAAAATTAGAAAGCCAGAAACACAAATACGTGACGAAAAAACAAAAATAATGAAAACGATATAGATGGATACCCAAAAGTGCCTTTATCGCTATAAGAAAATCAATAGCGATCCAACTTTTAAGATAGACCGATTTTTATTTTTTACTTATGCTCTTTATGCATATTGAATATTTTTAACTTAATACATAATCTTTCCACCAATTTAATCGATTGTTACTTTTTTTTTATAGAATTAATAGTTACTTGTGACCACTAAGACAAATCTAATATTCAAAAGGGTAAAGTGTAAAAAAATAAAGATTGAATTATGCATTTTATTGCAAATATTCCATTCCGACAAATTTTTGAGCTAAATATGTGTGTCTTTGCACTAAATTGTGTAGTAAAAACTAATAATATATAATATCATATAAGTTTGAAGATATAAAATATCAGAAAAAACAGGGGCGTAGCCATGTGGTGGGCTAGGCCGGGCTCAAGCCCGGGTCACTTTAAAAGAAAAAAAAAAATTAGTGTAAATTTTAAGGGCCAATACATCACAGCCCACCCAATAAATAAAAAAGTTTGCCCGTCCAAACAATCAAACCTCAATAATCCACTTCAAAAACAAAAAAAACTATACGAACCATTATTTTGGGAATTATTTTGCGCCTATATTTTTTAATTAACATTATTTTTCATTATTTTTAAGTAAATACTCAAAAATAACCTCAAAAAAATTCGGCTCGGGGGCTCCCGCCCCCGAACCCCCAGAAATCAGTGTTAAGTCAGCCCACCTGGATATAAATTCCTGGTTACCCCCCTGAGAAAAAATATGAACCCGTTTGAACTTTTACGACATTTTTACAAAAAAGAGAGTCACAAAAATCCTATCGCAAAGAAGTGAAAATGGATCCTGACATGCAAATTATGGTAGCCTTAGATCCTAAAAAGTTCGTTTTTTTCCTTCTTTTTTTATATTAATGAAGTTGTTTGACTTTTAAACATCAAATTATATTACACGCTTTAGTTTCAGATTAGCTATATTTTTTCTTTTCATTTTCTTGATGTAAAACTTTATTTTTTGGGTTTTGCAGACATGACGATTTTCAAGTTACAAGGATTCTTGATTTGGGTTGAAAATGGCCAACAGCCAATGTATTTCATGATGTGCTTTATATTTAGTATTTGTCTTGTACATATGTAATCAGAATTATAGTGCAAAGTAAATTTTCCTTTGATTCTCCAAATCATAATGGGCAACATGATTAATGCCAACAACAATCGATAAGAATATTAAAAAAAAAAAAAGAGGTCCGAGATCACAATATCTAAGTTCCTGGCAGTTAAAAAAAAAAAAAAAATCAATCAATTGTAGTTCAAGGATCCGGCTTTTTTGCATTTTTAGGGGGGTCTTGATTTTTTAAATTTTTTTGAAAACTGAAATGCATGGGAGAGATTTATGATGGTGGCTTTCAGCGATTGCTTTTTACTTATATTATTCTTCACTTTTCCTCGATAATTTTTTTAATAACGCTTACTCTAATTATTTTTATTTTGTTCCAAAAAGTTTCTCATCACATAAAACACTTACAAACACTTTTTTTTCTCTCATCCTAAATCCTAAGAAAAATTTGTCAAAAAATAAAAAAAGGACTTTTTGAAACATAAAAAAAGACTAAACATTAATTGTCCCAACAAATATCTCACCCAACTTTTCTTTCTACACCTAAAAACTTTTGAACTTTAATAAAAAAAGGGGGGTTAGAAAAGTGGAGTTTAAATAAATGATCATTTATTATTTGGGCTTTCAGTAAATGGGATACGTTAAACTTATGAATTTAAGATGCGAAAACTGGTGTGGGCTCAGAGCGGGATTCATTAAACTTTGGGAGAATAAATTACAAATGGAAAACAGTTACGCGTTTGTATTACAAGCGTGGAACATTTTCACTTCTGTTACAAACGTGGAAATGTTACATGTTCGTAACACAATACGCTTATTTGGAATTGGGGAAACGGGTAAGTTTTACATGTCTAGATTGGTCGGACGTGGAATAGTTTCACGTCCAGGGTAGGAACATGTTCATGTCTAGGACAAACGCACGATTGTTTCACGTTTGCTCTCCAAACATGTAAATGTTCTACGCCTGCGATCTTGTCCACTCCTCTAGCAGATCCTTTAGCGTTCTGACAAATTTGAGGGAGAGTTAACGAATCTCCTACCTCAATTGCAAGGTTTTACACCCATTGTAAACCATTTTCAACCAAACTAAAGGATCCACAATGGGTTTAACGTACCCATTGTGGATCCGAATTGAATGTTTCTAACAAGTACAATGTTTCAAATTGTTTTAAATTTCAAATGAGTTTCGTTTAGCATTTTTATAATTAAAACAACTTTATAAATAACGTATAATTTTTTTTTTTATAAACAATTTATGATCAAATTCAATTTTAAGTTTTCTAAACTATTTTTATTGTAGGTATTTCATTCCTTTCATTCTATTTTTTTATTTTACAGTTTCTAGTTAAAAAGGGTAATTAAGAAGAAAAAAAATCAAAAAACAACTTTTTTAAAATTTCTAATAAACAGTTTAATTTTTTGTTAAAAAAAAGAAGAGAAAAGGTTGTTTTCTTTAGTTTAACTTTTTGAAACAAAATTTAGTTTAATGTTTTAATACTTACAGTTTTAGAAACTAACGTATTTTCTGTTAAAAAAGTTTTAATTAAAAATATTTTAACAATTTTGTTTTCTTTTTACGCCTAAAAAGTTTTTTTTAACAGTTTTTAGTTTAACATTTTTTTACTTAAAGCAATTTTGAAAAAAAAAAACGTATTCTCCGTTGAAAAAAGATTGTAGCACCCCGTATTTTCGAGTATTTAAATTTGAGCATTTTAAATTACATGCGTTCACGTAATTTAAACAAAATAAGAAATAACGAGTATTAAAAAATATTAATTAGGGTAAAAAAAGACAAACATTTATGTGACAATAAATTTACTAGTGAAATAAGTAAATAAATTATGCCAAATGGTATGACGTAGTGAGAAATTGACGGGATTTGATGGTATCTCATTCGGGACGCGTGTATGGGGTCGTGTCAGGAATGAGAGGGGAAATTGATTTACTTATTTAGACTTCGGAACAAAATAAATTGACGGGATAATTGACTCGTATGTGATTTCGAGTGCACGAATGACGTAAAATGGGTTGAAATAGTCAAAACTAAGTACTCGGGGGTGGTAACTAGGTCCTAGGGCCTTTTTAGACTTCGGAACTCGCATAGAAGTATACGAGTCATTTTGCACTTAGGAAATAAGGAAGAGACCAAGGGAGTTCAAGAAAAGACAATCCGAGAAGAATTTTCCGGGGACAATTTTTCGGGCTAGGATCATCACACACAAATGATCAGGCCCTACAATGAGAAAAGGCAAGTGTTTATACTTTCTTTAATAGTTTATGCATGTTCAAAGTTCATATTATTTTTTATAGAAAAAATATGATTTTTGGGTGGGATTCGTATGTATGATCAAAAGGGGTTTTGGGGACAGAATTTATGGAAATTGATTTGAGTAGTTTATCAATTGAATATGAAATTGAATCCCACATAAAAAGTTAAAATCTTGATTTAAAAATCTGAGTTTGAATCATGATCAGAATAAATGCATTCTTGATTTACAAAGTTGAAAAAATAGTGTAATTTGATATTAGAAGTAGGGTGTGAATTAATTTTGGAATATATGATGAGTAAATACCATGTTTTGGAATGAGTTTTGGATGATTTGAGTTCATAAAACATGTATCCTTAGGATTGGTATTAATAAGGTGGTGTTAAATTGTGTTGGGATGAGTTTTGGGATTGATTTGGGTTGTGAAATTGGGGAAAACTTCGTAACTCTTACAATAGCCCCGTCTTGGCCAGTGCCCATCGACGAACCAGGTCGCCCCTAGCCGAATCGGTTCGGCTGAGCTGTTTGGCCAAGCTTGCTTATTTAAATAGTTTTGCTAATCGGGTAGGTTCGAGGTTGTTTCGGGATGTCCGTAGAGAAAAATAGGACTCCTGAAATTATGTACTAACATTATTAAATACCTTGGGATAGTAGGGGTAAATTTCGGGGTGTGAAATTATGGATGTTAGGATGAACGACACTCAAAAAATTATTTAACAGATTCGGTTTGGAGATTCGGTTAGAATTGGAATTCGAGCTGGATGGGAAGAGCTTAGTGTCCAGATTAAATATTATATTCGTGAATTAATTAAGTAAGGCATTACTTATATATTCGGGAATCGAGATTACACTCGGGGATTCTGGGCTAGTGCTACGAGGGACATATGCATGTTTAGTCGGTTTGATGTATATATACGAGTATAGAGACAGTATATATATATAAATATGAACATATCTGTGTGATTGTTATATGTGAAACATACTTACTTTAGGGATGCTATCGGTGGAGGTTGCGCGTAGTTGGCGGTTCACCCTGGCGTTGACCAGCAGGTATAAGATCGATTCACAGGTCATAGATCTATCGCACGACCACTGTTTATGAGTTTTGAGTCTAGTGGGATAATGTGGTATAGTTATGATCCACGGATATAGGACTATGACCGCCTCCGATTTTACGTTTGTGATTTGGATTCAATGGGGAGATTCCAACCCGGTGGCCCAAGTTGAAGTATTGTTCCCGGAGCCTGATAGCATGCTAAAGATTGCATCCGCAAGTAGTGGCGGAGCCACAGTGTGCCTGACGTAGGCACATGCCCAGGCCAGAATAGGTAAATCCCCTTTTTTTTATGTACACATATATTATTAAGGGCATTAAAGGAAAAAAAAATCAAAACAAAACCTCTCCTATTCACGGTAAAAAACATAACCCCTAAAGTTAATACACATTTTCACTCTTTGCTCTCCTTATTCTCTTTTCTCCTCTTCCAATTTTGTTGAGTTAAATCTCCACACTAGGTATGTTCTTCAATCTCTCTCCATTTTATCTAGGGTTTATATATATTTATCCTTCCACTTACTTCCCCTCCCCCCCCCCCCCCCCCAACTCCCCACCCCCCTTTTTTTAGTAAATATCCATTGTTAGGGTTTGTTGAAATTCTAAAAATATGCTTATTTTTATTTTACCCCTTTTAATGTTAGTATAAATGTTGTTGTTATTGGTTTGTAGTAATTATTTTTTGGGCATGAAGTTGTTAAACTTAATGTTGCTGAAACTAGTGCTTATCCATTAAATTGATGTTGTTAAAATTAATGCTTATCCATTAGATTAATGTTGAAATTAAGGTTATTGAAAATTTGGGTATGATTTGAATTTTAATGTCAATTTTTTTTCCAGTTATGGAGACATTTTATAAAAGCGCCCATGAAGACTCTATTAATATGTAGTTTTCTATGCATTTAAAAGATTCTTATAAGTACTCCTAAAAAAAAATCGGGGGCAGGATCCCCCAAACCCCTGAAATTTTCCTTTGGTGCCCAGGCCATCTATAATTCCTGGCTCCGCCACTGTCCGCGAGGTAATGCTCGGAGGATTGCGGTTATACGTATCTAGCGAGCGATATATATGTATGTGTACTGGATGTGATAAGTATATACGTATATAAGTGTGATAAGTATATACGTATATAAGTGTGATAAATATATACGGGTGAATAAAATAAATGTGTGAATATTAAATTAATAACTAGCATGAAGTTATTGGTATCGGCTAATGATGAGAACTAAAATGATTTAGCGTATGTGTAACTAAATATTAATTAAAGTCCAGAATAAATACACGAGACACAGTTTGGCTAGAAGGTAAGTGCTTGCGCTAAGGTAGACGGTGGTACTAGTTAGGCATGGTAGCATAAGTAAGGTGTTTAAAATACATGCGTTAGATGCGCACTATAGATGAGCGGTGAATATTGTCTCATGTGAGTACGACACCAGTTTAAATATGAAAGATTGCATGCATATTTATGATTGTATTTTAAATAGTTACAAAATATTTTCAAAAGGTTTTTGGGCTCTGGCCCATGTCAAAATATTTTCAAAACTTTTAGGTGTCTGACCACAGGAATGCCATGCATGATATTTCCTTCCAAGTTGACAACGCTGCAATATATCTTTGAGATCTTAGATAGGAGTTCTTCAGTTATTTGAGCATGTCGCCCAATTGTCAGAATTCTATTCAGTCTTTATTTTATTTCAGTAGTGATGGATATTTGTATTAGATTTATATCGATAGTTTATTCGGTTATTTAGAGTTTATATTATTCCAGTATTCAGCTATTACTTGTGATGAGTGTGTACTCATTTATTTGGAATGGTTTGTGTTGAACGGATTTTCATTCGACAATTTAATAAGTTTTAAAATTATGGCACCGGCTTAATAGGTTATTAGTAATTAATTTAATTTTCAACAGTGATGCTAAGAATAAGCTCGCTGAGATTCCTGTCTTATTTGAGTAGAGGGTTGACCACCCGTTATTTTTATCAGCGGGGTGTCACAAAGATTTAATTACAAACAACTTTAAAAATATATTTTATAAAAAATAATAATAAATCAATTTTAAATTTTCAAAACTATTTTGTAAGTAGTTTTTCATTCTTTCTACATTATAATGTTATTTTATAGTTTCTAGTTAAAGGGAAATTAAGAAAAAAAATCCTAAAACATTTTTTTCCTTTACTTCTAAATAGTTTTTAATTTATAAATTTCAAACAATTTTTAGTTGAGCAGTTTTTATACTTAAAATAATTTTAGAAAAATTGCATTTTCTGTTTAAAAGAGTTTTAATTAAAAATAGTTTTAAAATTTTGTTTTTAAAAAAATTATTAAAAAAAAGACAGAAAGTTTAAACAACAACTGAAAACAATTTTAATACTGTACAATTTTTTATATTAAAAATTTAAGAAAAGATGTACATTTTAAAAATGTTTTTATAATAATGTAAATTCTTTATAAATTTTTTTGTATATATATATATACGTATTAATGTATTTGGGGGCAAAATTGTCTTCTAATATGAGATATGGGTTCAAGTGACGGTCAAACTAATCAATTGACAGTTTCCGTCAGTTTTACCATCCAACTAAAAAAACTACTGGACCCCAACCCTCAATAATGAAGAACTATTAAACCCAAAACAGTAAAATACCTAATAATAAAAAGGCATTATTATGGATTAGTCTAATTTATTGGATCAATGATGCATTAAATCCCATCGACTTTTTCTTAATGCACAAGTCCTTTTTCATGATAGATAACATATATTTAGACAATTATACCCCTCACCTGTACCCATTTTAAACCCATTTATTCTCTTTCTCTAAAAATAAACACATAACCTCACTCTCTTTAGCAACCCCACTCCCACCCCACCATCCCCCAAACTCGCTGAAAACAGGTCGTCAGAATTTTTGTCGGAGTATTTCTCTTTCCTCGTTTCTTTCTCTCTCCCTTCATCCATCTCTTTGTTTTTCTGGTCCGCGCCAGCTGCACCATCGCCCGAGATTAAGAAGGGTTTTTTCCGAAAAAAAATGAAATTTTTGCCGAAAAAATTGAACTTTTAAATTTATCTGTTTTGCTTTTTTTGTCAAAAAATATCAACTTTTGGTGTTGTTTGATAGATCCTGACAAGAAGATTCCAAATATATAAATTTTGTGAATTTTGGACTTGTAGATTTGAAGTTATGAACTTTTAAAGATTTTATGTTTTTTTTGCGGAAAACGAGGTAGTTAGTTGTCAGAGATATTTTTGGCGCATGCTAGTCATTCTAATGTGTTGAGTTGACAAAATAGGACATTTGACACTATTGACTCAGTTAGAGGGCCTCTTGCATCATTAACCAAGTCAATGAGACTTGTTACCTATTACCCCTAATAAAAACACCATTTTGAAAAACAAAAGGAAAGAGAAAAATTACTGGTTGAAGCATACGAATTATTTTTACAATTTTAGGAAATAAAACTGTGATGGAAATTCTAAATAGTTAGGAAGAATATGATCAAGGATTATTGAACGAAGAATATCCCCGAAAAGATGTTGAAAACATAGAACCGTATTTAGGATTGGTATACCCGATTACTGAAAAAGAAGTACATATATTAATAAGAAAAATGGGAATGAATAAAGCGGTTGGTCCAGATAAAATGCCCATAGAGGTATGGAGAACCTTTGGAATTCTAGGGGTAGAATCGTTAACATGTTTATTTAATAAAAATTTAAAAGGAAACATGTTAGATGAGTGGAGGAAAAGCACCATAATATTATGAAATTATGGAAAAAGGTTATAGAACAAAGATTACGAAATGAGTCAACTATTTCGGACAATCAATTTGGATTTATGTCAGGGCGATCCACCACAGAAGCTATTTACCTACTAAGACAGTTAATGGAGAAATGTAAAAGTAAGAATACAAATTTACACGTGGTTTGTATAAACTTAGAAAGGGCATGTGATAGAGTACCTAAGGATATAATTTGGTGAGCTTTAAGGAGGAAAGAAAATCCTATGAGTTATATTAAAGTTATTGAATATATGTATGATAACACAAAGACTAGAGTAAGAACTATTTGTGAAGAAACTAATAGTTTTATGATTAAAGTAGGCCTACATCAAGGATCGATTTTAAGTCCATACTTATTTGCCATAGTATTGGATGAGATTACTAAGAATATAAGATGTCCCCTAGTGTATGTTATTTACAGATGATATAATTTTAGTAGATATTTCAAAGGAGACCATAGCGACGAGAGTAGATATTTGGACAAATGACAGTCTAAGGGAGTAAAAATCCATAGAAATAAAACTGAATTTATAGAATGTAAATTTAATAATGAGGCGTCTGGTGGCATAATATTAAGGATTGGAGAAAAAGTGATAAACCAAACTAATAAATTTTGTTATTTAGGTTCAGTGATACAAAGTAATGGGAATATTGATGAGGATATTACGAGTAGAATATCAGCTGGTTGGATGAAATGAAGACAAGCAAGTGGGGTGTTATGCGATAAAAGTATTAATAATAAATTAAAAGAAATTTTTTTATAGAACAATTGTTAGGTCAACGTCCCTCTATATAGCGGAGTGTTGGGCTTTAAAGACAAAACATGAACAAAGTCTCTATGTTAGTGAGATGCGAATTCTGCTGACGTAACCACACGTCTAATGGCAACTCTAAAGGCACCAGACCAATTTAGATATAGAAATATAACTAATCTTTTACTCAAAAGTTTGGTTCCCTTCCAAATGAGTACAAAAGGCTATTTATAAGGAGAGGGTGGAGCATTAAAGGGTCCCCCAATCAATGTGGGACAAAATTAAGCTTCACCTCTCCATCTTATAATAGCATAAAAGAATAAAAAGAAATAAAAGGCTAATACATGCAAATAAACTAAAAATAGAAAAAAATAGTAAAAGTGTCCTAACAATGGGTCCTAATTCACATCACTCTCTTCGTCTTCCAAAATGCTCGTCGTCGAGCGTGTGGGGGAACGCCACCAAAAGAAACCCATCATCCATAGGCTCCTCCGCATGCCATGAAAATAGAATATGGGAATTAAAACAACAACAACAACAACAACAACAACAACAACAACAACAACAACAACAACAATAATAATAATAATAATAATAGGGATTTTTTATTTTACTTCAATACATTCATAATTACCCTGTTTTGATTTGAGTTTGGTACTTTTTTTTATTAAATCTTAAATAGACTTAATGGTTATTTTAAAAAAAGAATTTAATATTAAAAAAAAACGAAAAAGAAAACATCAAACATTTAAAGAGTCTATACCTTCATCCACCATAATCCCCAACCCCCACCAAGACCAAATGACCTCCCCACCCTCAACCCCCCACACCCACCAACACCACAACCCTGCTATTCAGATGAATGTAATGTTTGATGTTTTTTTTCTTTCTTTCTTTCTTTTTTTCTTTTTTTTGGGGGGTGGGGGTGTTGTCAACTGTTTTTAATTCATTTATCTTATTTTCTTAATTTTAATTATCTTTTAAAACAGGTCATGTGCAAGGGATATGATCGTTAAGTCTAACTAAAATTTAATGGAAAAGATGCAAAACTCAAAGTCATTTAGTCAAAGGTATCAAATTCAAAATGGGATAATTTTGGACGTATGAAAGTGAAAAAAAAACTACTACTACTACTACTAATAATAATTAAATAATGAAATGAGCTTAAAAATGACCCGAAAACATAAATTATTAGCATATAAAAATGTGGGGGAATTATCCGACCAGGTTTGGGGAAGTGACATGTGTCCGCTAGACTTGATAACGATCAGAACTCAAAGAAATAAGGACCAATTGAGGTCGATCAATAAAAATCTCAGAATTAGATTCAGTCGATCGAGTCCTGATGGCTATATATGGTCACGAAGTCACACACGATTCAAACTATTTATGTTCTCTATAAATGTAACTCACACCTCTGGAAAAAGGGCATGTAATATTTGTTATCAAGAAACGATCAATAAAGAGAGAGAAACTCCCATATAACGTACATACCATGTTCTTGTGTGATTGTGATTGTTTTACTTGCTCGACTTTAATTGAGGTTTAATTTACTAACAATAGGATTTTACCACCTATAATTGGTGTCGTATGTAGGAAGAGGCTTAAAGGCTTCCTTTCTTCAACCAAGAAAAACAAATGAGCAACCATGTATCACTCACTTAACCCACGTCTGTCATCTCATGATAGCTATCAGAATGATCAAAACAGACCTAAAGCACCTAGAGTTAGGTTTGAAGTCCACCATAACAGGAGTTGTTTAGAGTAATGAACCTCCACGATCCAACCGAATCTCACGACTTGTGGATGCCTATGAATGGCAACTCCATCAACAAGAGGACGTCGCGTGCCTCCAACAAGAAAAAAAATGCTCGTCTTCAACGTCACTTGGAAAGAATGGAGTAAGAGCTTCATGGCGTGACTAGGTATAGAGCCATGGTTATATTACGGTTTGGCTAATATTATGGAGGGGCAAAGGTGGAAATGTTGGTTTATTATAGTCCACACCAACTAACAAATGGTGGACTTTGTGCTAGTGACCTCAGTAGTTAGTGAGGGCTAGTCGCGGTTGGTTTTGCCTGCGACAGATAAAAAAATGGCAGACATACGTACTAGTGACTCCATAGATAGTGGGGGCTAGTCAAAGGTTATTTGGTATACTAGTGATCTCATTGTTGGTGGGGGCTAGTCCCGATTTTATGCTTTAGTGTATTAGTGACCAGTAGTTATTTGGGGCTAATCCTGGATTTACTTATGACGATATTATCATGGGTATTGGGTATACTAATGATCTCTTAATTAGTGAGAAGTAGTAAGATTTTATAAGACTTCATAAATTACATTATGAAATGGTAACATCGGTAAGGGTGTGGTGAGTTATTAAACACTTAACCTAAACTGTGGATTTATTATTTATGCGCATGATTGTCAGTTTTATTACTTGATTTACGTAGCTTTTTATCTTGCAGTGGGCCGGACTCGAACATGCCAGATTTAGCTTTCTCTCTTTCGAGATTCAAGAGATGCAGGTGTTGGGGCTTATTCTTATTTATTGTTTTAAATGATGTGAGGTTTATGACCCTATTAGAGATCATACTCAGCTTATTTATGTTGGAGGTTTTGGAGACAACAATTTTCGCAAATATGGTTTTGGTTTCTTACGTTGGATATTATCATTTCATATTCATGTCGCACTCCACTTTATTTATCTTTATTCATTTTTTCATTTCATGTTAAGGACAATATTTAATCATTTTTACAACATGTATAATTTAATACCTAGACTTGATCAACCTAAATATTAAAATATACGGGGTATCACACGTAACCCTTTGGGATAACTTTTAAAAGCATGTGGGTAGTGTTTTGAACTCATATAGGGCTCCAAGTTTGGCCCGAAAAGGAACTTGCGAATTTAAGAAATTAAATAAGGTCATTAGTTCATATCACTAAAAAGAATGAACAAAAGGAGAAAACCCTAAATGTGGAAAGAAAAAGGTGGAGAAAGAGGCACTAATAATAGAGATTCGTTAATGGAGGTTGAACGCTAAAGATCAGGTAAGAAATACCTATCCTTCTTGCATATTATTTGTAATTTGTTTATAATTGATTACTTCTTTGAAACGCCCAGTTAAGTTGATTTAGTTAATGGTCTAAGGTTGGATTAATATGAAATATATGAAGAACTTTGATTAAAACCTTAGTTGATGATGAGTCGATGTAATCTAATGGAGAACTTAATTGTATACATATTTAGATTTTAAATAATGAACTAAATATGGAATGATATGTTGGAAATTCATACGGGATTAGAAATCATTTGTTTAGATTCATAACTTAGGGTTTATTTCTATAATAAGATTAAGATAATACCTTATGATGAATTTTATGTTGTTAGGATCAATTTATAATTGTCACAAATCATTTTAGGATGTGCTTGACACTAATTGGGGTGGAGAAAATCGAAAATAGGGAGTTCTGGCTTGATTGAAACTATGTCATTTGGGGGGAGATCCGGTCAATCTATTATTTGGGCTTGATCGATGGAGCTGTAATCGGTTGATAGATCCAGTAGGAAGGAGGTCGATTGATCGGACCTAATCAGAGACAATAAGAGTGGATTTTTAGGGGATTTCCATAACGGTTGTTAAGCTCGAGGATCATAGGATTTCTAGAGGGAATTTATATTGTACTAATGAGCTAAACTCTTATGCTAGTGTTCGGCCCCGTGTAATGCGCGGGCAATTTTAAATGAAAGGAGAGAAAGATGTGAAAAAATGGGCTTTTTTTTTATAAAAAGGCATAAACTAAAAGACATGGAGGGGAAATTATTATTTAAAAAATCAATACAAATTAAAAAGACATGGAAGGGAAATAGTAGTTTGACATAAAAAGAGATATAAATGAAGGGAGAGGATAGGTAAAAGTAATAAAAGTGGGGTGCTTCAAATGTTTCCACATGCCATAATAAGAGAGTCCAAAAGTACTTCATTTTATCATATATATATATATATATATATATATATATATATACAGAAAATCTCATGTAATGACTCCTTATAGTGCAGCCCTAGTATATACCATTTTTTTTAAATAGTATAAAAACAATTTTTTTTAATGAAACTTCATGGATGTGATCTCCACGGTGTGAAGATCATCTCCAACTTTTTTCATCAAAAAATTCAATAAAAAAACCCATTGAGATCAGGTGATATGTCAAAAAATGGTATAAATATGCATTTTCGACCGTTGAAATTTTGGGTTTGCGCTAGCCAGTTGATTGATTGATTTTTTTGATAAAACTTCATAGATATGATCTTCTCACTGTCGAGATCATATCCATGAAGTTTTATCAAAAAATTCAATCAAAAAGTGAGTGAGATGATCGTCAAAATTTCAACGGTCAAAAATGCATATTTATACCATTTTTTTACACATCACCTCAGCTCAACGATTTTTTTATTGAATTTTTTGATGAAAAAAATTGGAGCACCGTGGAGACAATATTCATGAAATTTTATAAAAAAATCATTTTTTACTATTTAAAAAAATTGTATGTACCGCGGTCTGCAACATAAGGAGTCATTTCAGGAGGAGGCGTCTCTATCTCTCTCTGTTATATATATATATATATATATATATATATATATATATATATATATATGTGTGTGTGTGTGTGTGTGTGTGTGTGTGTGTCAGAGCATTAGGAAGCTAGATCCTCTCATGTAACGTGGTCTCTGGCTACACGATTTACAGTGTTAGCATGATGATTTCCCCTTTTGTGTGTGTTTCAAGCAATTAGGAGTGGATCCTCTTATGGATCGATGTGGAAGAGGCAAGAAAGGTCCCCGAATGATATGTCCTTTGTATACCCTGCTTATATTATGTAGCTAGTGAGGTGCATAAACTACTTAAAGATTGATTATTATAGTAGTTAGACTACCGATGGGCTAAGTTGCACAAATATTGTATGGTATAATAGTTACAACTGATGGGTAGGATTTATCAGGATATTGTGTACTACCATAGTTGGCCTAGTGACAGGTACAACTTATGTGGGTACTATGTCAAATAGTAGCTAGTTCATATTGAGGGACTTAACCAATTTGGATATTGTGTGGTGTAAGAATACTATGAGTATTTATTATCTTTAATATATAATTATCAGTGGTGAAATTATTACTATAGTGCGAGATAAGAGTTACATAGGTTACATGATAGTTGTGGGACTTGGGTACTTACGATGTTAGTTATACGTAGATTATGATTGACACATATGTCTAGAATTCCCTTAGATATATAGGTGAGGTGAGATACCGTGGGAGTAAGTGCTGATGGGGACGATATGAGATGCATATAAGTCGCATTTAGCACGGATTTAAACTAGACAGATATTTCTTGCAAATGTGAGGTTTGACCCACTATTTTTCTTAAATGCTCCTTTTTAGGTATTCCACAGTTGCACAACTGGTTAGAGCGAACCAATTCTAGAGTTAGCAGCATCTATTTATCAAAATAGGAGATGTCAGGGTTATCTCTTTCTATATTTCTCTTTGCAGATGTACTTGCATATTCAATTATTCATTTTATGGGCGCATGCGAGTTCCAAAATTGTTAATTTATTTACTGGACTTTTTATTCGGGACTTTATATCATGGAGATTTATTTTAGTCAGTTATCCAATTACATTCTTCATATTCATATTACTGTCTCATTTTAATATAGCTTATGGTGCGGTTGATATCTTATCAGTATCAGTCATGCATTAATGGTTAAAATGATATTTGTCTGACCATCCATAATCTCGAATGTATAAGATTAGCCACCTTATACGTGAAAAAATATGGGGTTTTTGAATTGCATATATATATATATATATATATATATATATATATATATATATAATATTTCGATTGAAAATTTATCGAAAATATTCCAAAAGTGTGGAAAGTTTAGGAAAAAAAACTTGCAATTCAATTTGAGATGTTGAAAAAATTATCGTTAAATTTCAAGAAAAAGGTAGGGTACTTGGAATTCTTTGAAAAATATGGAAAAATCCATATTAGTCATAATATTCTCGATAATTGTTAAATTTAACAAGAATGCTCCATAGTCAATCTAGATTTTATAAATAAAAAAAAAATCATGATTAGGGATTTTTTATTTGGCTAGAAGAATTTTTTTCCATGCATGTTTGGGGGAAATACTTGAGTTTCCACCGAAAAAAAAAGAATAAAAAAAACACACAAAAAATATAGAAAAAGATGGAGAGAACAGTGTAGATTCAACCACGATTTTTTCAGACCTATATTTTTTTTAAATATATGGGGAAAATGCATTTTTAATAAATGCATCCATTTTTCTAGGAATTCATCAAAAAACTTATTTGGTCCAAAACATGCATCATCATCATATTCATATTACAATGTACTCATTCGCTTCAAAAAAATATAGAGAAAAAGATAAATTTGTAGTTTTGTAGGGGTATTTTGGTAATTTTGTAGAATTAGCAGTTGAATTTTGGTCAATTACAAAACCATTTAAAATTGGGTGTAAGTCACAAAAATTTTTGTTTTATTGTCAATCCCTTAACGGCCGAAGGTTTAGGGCCTAAAAGTCAAATACCCTTTTAGTGAGGGTTTTAATGTGTTCCAAGTTTAGTTTTATCTATTGTGGTTTTATTTAGTTATATATAAATGATGGGTCAATTACAATGTTTCAGCCAAAAGAAGCACTTGGTTGCTGGAATTTGGCGTTTGTATTTTGGCGACACTTAATTGGATCTAGAAGTGGGTGAGGTCCAAAGTCATAGATTTGTACAATTCCGCATTTTTGGAATAAAGTTTTGTAAATGAAATGAAAATTCACATTTTAACATTTAATAAGGCAGGTTACATGTATTTAATCTCACATTTAAAAATTCATTTATATCCACTCCTATGTTTTTTATTTGTAATTGTTGGTCCTACTATTACAACTATGTGACGAATGTCATTCTCTACGAAAAGGAAAATGAGCGATTGATCGAAGTTTTGGATAGTCATGAGACTTAATACAATTTATTTTTTGGTTTCCACCAGGGTATCCACTAGCGACTTAGTAATTAATCCCTTCGCTGATTTGTAGGCACCTCGATGGGTGGGACAGCTGACCTAGGGATTTAAGGCTGCTCCATACCCAAGGCGGGGATCGAACCCCCGACACTTGGTTAAGGCAGGAAGAGCCCCTTCCGCTCTACCACACCCCCTGGGTTGACTTAATACAATTTAAAAAATACATGGAATGAGAGCTTAATAGAACTTTGGATATGTGACTAAACCCATAAAAATTATTTTTTTAAATGCGAATAAATTGAATTTTTTCAGAAGATGGTCTCCAAAGTATCATCTCAAAAAAAATCCATTAAACAATTTAATTTAGAAGAAGTTTGGAATGCAAAAGTGATAAATACATACATGTTATAGTGTTGAAACTTTTGATGATGATCTAACCCACTTCTTGATTGCATTTATTGATGATTTTTATTTGTAAATCTCCAATTACATTATTAAAAATCATTTTTCACACACACACACAAACACACACACACACACACACACACACACATATATATATATATATATATATATATATATATATATATATATATATATATATATATATATATATATATAGAGAGAGAGAGAGAGAGAGAGAGAGAGAGAGAGAGGAGAAGACTCACCTACATCATGCTCTATACATCATCCATCCATTCATCACACCTAGTTGTAACCCCTTAAAAACCATTTTTTTCGAATTTTTTTATTTTTCTATTGAAATTAACCTTCCAATAAACCTATGTTCAAAAAATTAGGTCAAAATATATTTTGTAGCTATTTTTCAAAAATCTACAAAAAACTACTAAAAATACTTTATTTATAAGGGTCTCGCCAATAATTTTTTGTGAATTTTTTAAAAATAATTACAAAATGTATTTTGACCTAATTTTTTGAATATGGGTTGATTAGAAGGGGAAAATAAAAATTTTAGAAAAAAGGTTTCTTAGGGCTAGAACTAGAACTAGATGTAATGTATGGTGTGATATATACATCACGATGTAGATGAGTCTCTCTCTCTCTCTCTCTCTCTCTCTCTATATATATATATATATATATATATATATTGTCAAATATTAAACCATGTTTTTAAAATACCAAAAATATCATTTTCAGTTGATTATTTTGGGATCCCTTGAAATATTTAAAATCTACATAAAAAATAATAAAAATGCATTTTATTAGATTTAAAAAAAAAACTGCACCACTTACCCCGCACAGGATCTTGACTCTGTGTGTGTGTGTGTGTGTGTGTGTTGGGGGGGGGGGATCTGAAGTGAACCTTAAAGAAATTACTAAAACAAACTAATTATCTGAAATACTATAAATTAAAATTTTCAACCAAACTCGATGGAGATGATCTTCACAATAAAAAAAAAATTGTTTGTAAATAATTTCATCAAAAAACTCATCTGAAAAATGAGTTAGATCATCATCAAAAGTGTCAATGGCTCGGAATGCACATTATTATCAATTTTACAATTCACCCACTTTTCGGGTGAATTTTTTGATATGAAGATGATTCACTGAGTTTTGTTGAAAATTTCATCTTTGTAGTATTTTAAATAGTTGGCCCATTTTTTTGGTCTTTTCTGTAAGGTCCACTATAGTCATGTGCACACTAAGTTTGCACATCATTTTTTTAAAATAGTAAAAAAAATATTTTTGAGTTGATTTTTTTTGTGTGATATTTAAACATTTCAACGGACCCATGTAAAAAAAATCAGCTCAAAAAAACTGTTTTTGCTATTTTTAAAAAATCGATCAAACTTTCACTGCTTTTAAGCACTTTAAAAGCTGTGAAGGTTTGACCGATTTTTTAAAAATAGCAAAAAAAGTTTTTTTGAGCTGATTTTTTTTACATGGGTCCGTTGAAATATTTAAATATCATTTAAAAAAAATCTAACTCAAAAATATTTTTTTTAATGCTTTAAAAAAATTGATGTGCGTCAGCACTGTGCAATTAGTTTGCACATGAGCCTGCCTCCCTCTCTCTCTCTCTCTCTCTCTCTCTCTCTCTCTCTCTCTATATATATATATATATATATATATATATATATATATATATATATATGCGAACCATAAAATAGGTCCGCACCATACAAATCTTTTTTTTAAATACCAACAAAAAAAATGATTGATTTTTTCGTGAGAGGTTTTAACATTTCAAGGTCCCCATATAAAAAAAACTAATTATTTGAAATACTATAAATTAAAATTTTCAACCAAACTCGATGGAGATGATCTTCACAATAAAAGAAAAATTGTTTATAAATAATTTCATCAAAAAACTCATCTGAAAAATGAGTTAGATCATCATCAAAAGTGTCAATGGCTCGGAATGCACATTATTATCAATTTTACAATTCACCCACTTTCCGGGTGAATTTTTTGATATGAAGATGATTCACCGAGTTTTGTTGAAAATTTCATCTTTGTAGTATTTTAAATAGTTGGCCCATTTTTTTGGTCTTTTCTTTAAGGTCCACTATAGATCCTTTCTCTCTCTCTCTCTATGTGCACACTAAGTTTGCACATCATTTTTTTAAATCTTAAAAAAAATATTTTTTAGTTAATTTTTTTTGTCTGATATTTAAAAATTTCAACGGACCCATGTAAAAAAAATCAGCTCAAAAAATTATTTTTGCTATTTTTAAAAAATCGGTCAAACTTTCACTGCTTTTAAGCACTTTAAAAGCTTTGAAAGTTTGATCATTTTTTAAAAATAGCAAAAAAAGTTTTTTTGAGTTGATTTTTTTTACATGGGTCCGTTGAAATATTTAAATATCATTTAAAAAAAATCAACTCAAAAATATTTTTTTTAATGCTTTAAAAAAATTGATGTGCGCCAGCACTGTGCAATTTGTTTGCACAGGAGCCTCTCTCTCTCTCTCTCTCTCTCTCTCTCTCTCTATATATATATATATATATATATATATATGCGAACCTTAAAATAGGTCCGCACCATACGAATCTTTTTTTTAAATACCAACAAAAAAAATGATTGATTTTTTCGTGAGAGTTTTTAACATTTCAAGGTCCCCATATAAAATAAAACTAATTATTTGAAATACTATAAATTAAAATTTTCAACCAAACTCGATGGAGATGATCTTCACAATAAAAGAAAAATTGTTTGTAAATAATTTCATCAAAAAACTCATCTGGAAAATGAGTTAGATCACCATCGAAAGTGTCAATGGCTCGGAATGCACAATATTATCAATTTTACAATTCACCCACTTTCCGGGTGAATTTTTTGATATGAAGATGATTCACCGAGTTTTGTTGAAAATTTCATCTTTGTAGTATTTTAAATAGTTGGTCCATTTTTTTGGTCTTTTCTTTAAGGTCCTCTCTCTCTCTCTCTCTCTCTCTCTCTCTATAGAGAGAGAGAGAGAGACAGAGAGAGAGAGAGAGGGGTCATGCGCACACTAAGTTTGGACATCATTTTTTAATATAGTAAAAAAAATATTTTTGAGTTGATTTTTTTTGTGTGATATTTAAACATTTCAACAGACCCATGTAAAAAAAATCAGCTCAAAAAAACTGTTTTTGCTATTTTTTAAAAATAGCAAAAAAAGCTTTTTTGAGTTGATTTTTTTTTTACATGGATCCGCTGAAATATTTAAATATCATTTAAAAAAATAAATTCAAAAATATTTTTTTTAATGCTTTAAAAAAATTGATGTGCCCCAGCACTGTGCAATTAGTTTGCACAGGAGCCTCTCTCTCTCTCTCTCTCTCTCTCTCTCTCTCTCTCTCTCTATATATATATATATATATATATATATATATATATATATATATGCGAACCTTAAAATAGGTCCGCACCATACGAATCTTTTTTTAAATGCCAACAAAAAAAATGATTGATTTTTTCGTGAGAGTTTTTAACATTTCAAGGTCCTCATATAAAAAATCAGCTCAAATTAATTTTGTTTTGCTATTTAAAAAGAAATGAGTCAATATTTCACAGTTTTTGTAATTGTTTCAAAAACTGTGAAGCATGGACCATTTTTTTTAAATAGCAAAAAAAATTCATTTTGAGCTAATTTTTTTATGGATACCCTGAAATGTTAAAAACCCACAAAAAAAATCAACCAATTTTTTTGGGGTATTTAAAAAAAAAAAGATCCGCATGATGCGAAAAGAGAGAGAGAGAGGGAGAGAGAGAGATCAGAGCAGAGCAATTTAAGAACCATTCTATACGAACCAATCTTTTAAAAATAGTAAAAAAAAATAATTTAAGTTGATTTTTTTTTTGTGGGATATTTAAACATTTCATGTTACCCCCCACCCCGCGGAAAAAAAATTAACTCAAAATGATATTTTTTTAAATGACATTTTAATAATAGATATATTATACATATACACATATCTATGCATTCTATAAGAATATTGTATATTTAAAGTCTAAGTTACAATGTAATAAGAAAATTAAATGATTCTAAAATTTAAGAAAAAAAAAGGATCTGAAAATAGCATTTTTGTGTTTTCAGAAAACAAGGTTTCAAACACAAGATTTTAAACTCTGATTTTTAAAAATAGATCTGCAAAACACAAACTGCAATCACTTCTGTAAAAAAAAATAGAATATAGTTTTTATTAGAGACAACCAAATAGACTCATGGCATCCCCTCATGAGCAATTCTGAGTAAAGCTAGATGCAAACCAAACTACTTTTAACTCCACGATACTTTTTTACCCTGATCAGCTCATTTGAATCAAATTGAACCTTTATTTTAACCCTGATCAGCTGATCTACCAAATGAACCAGTATGTGTAAACTAGCAAAGATCCCAAAACTACTTCTTTAAGAAATTTATTTCCATGTTTTTAGGGTTCTTTCATAGTTGGCACATAAGGAGAAAGTGAAGAGGAGGACAAAAATCTTGACCTCTGGAGTTTTTTCAAGAAACTCCAGAAAAACTAGCATGGTAAAATCCCCTGAACTATGCGTTTGGTTGCCATTTTCAAGCGACACAAAAACGATTAGTTTTAATGGACTCAGAGGAAAATGTGCAACACAAAGCATATTCCAAATAAGTTCTTTGCATTAAAAATAGTTCAGGGGGATTGCTTGCGCAAATTTATCTAGCCATAAATTGTTCTAAAGGCCTTTTAAAGCAAGACCTGCTTCTACTTGTGGATTTGAGGGTTCCTTTGGATGTGCAGACATCAACAATGTTATTACCATTTTCAGCATTTTTTCAAACTTCGCAATTAAGTGAGTAACCAAAATTCATTTCCTCAATGTAATAAGTTTCGACATACGATGATGATCGATACCTTACATTGAAAATAGTCTCTCTCAATTGTACGAAGATGATCGGTACCTTAGATTGAAGATAGTCTCTCTCAACTGCACACTACGTCCGAGTAAAATCCTATGGTCCTCCTTTCACAGTCTTTAATTCCAAGCAACTCCACATCAAATACTTCAAACTGTTTTGAACTGAAAAAGGTAGAAGGCCCAACCTGTGAAACCAAACAACAGAGATTTCATCAGTTATCTTGTGATTAAATATCTCCAAGGACATTTTCAAGAAAAACATAGAAATGGTTGAGAGGTTTGATGATTACCTCAAATGAAATTTGTGTGTATGTTCACAAGATTATCACTACATTCATTTCATCTCAGGCTACCAAGATGCTACCATTTTAAGTTAGGATTTAGTTAAAAAAAAATATTAATAGACCCGAGTTTGGATAGTGGTTTTCTATCATAAAACTGTTCGTCCATGTCGAACTAGAGATCAGCGTAAGAGAAAGGTTTAGTTCTTATAGTGCTGCCGGCAATATAGGACTCTCTTCCACGTTTAGAGTGAAAGTCAGAACTCGATTCCAGAAACACAGAGTATCTAAGGTGTAATGACGGAACACGAAAATACAGGAAAACATCAGTTCCCTATGCTTGGAATATATTATTGAAATGGGACACCACAAAAAAATTTTAAAATAAGCCCCAGTGGTACTCCTTTCAATTCAATTCTGTCGTTAGAGCAACCCTACCTTATATAGGGTGTTGTCCTAGCTTTGCTATTCATTACTAACTATTACTTTGGAGAATGAGAAATAGAATACAACGAGATCCTTAATTTCTTCTAGAAGTTGTTGAGATAAAAGAGTATGCTTCCACGTAAAATTTATATCAAAATGGTATCTAGTCAAATAATGCTCTCGGATTAACACCAATCCACGGATGATGACAGGGATTTGGGTATGTAGAACTCAATGAACCCTCAAGGGGCTTTTTTTTGTCGTGGAAATCTCACCTAGGTGGTAGATGGGCCACGAGTTTCAGCCCTAGGCTATAAATAAGGGTCCGTGAGTGAGACATAATGATTTTGCGAAATACACCACTACCTTATGTCACGTAGATATGGAGAAGATGTTTGCACTGGGGTCCTATAGCGAGGGCTATGGCAAGTAGCGGATCCTGGATTTCATATAAAGAGGGACGAAATATGCCTATTTTTTCAACCCAAAAATTCATAGAAATAAGGTATAAAAATAATACTAATTATATAAAAAAAACATTTAAGTTAAGGATTTAAGATTCTACTCAACTCAACAAAGCCTTTTCCTAATTATTTGGGGTCGGCTACATGAATCTTATTTTTCCATTCCATTCTGTCCAGTGCAATATCTTCGGTTAAACCACATGATATCATGTCATTTTTTATAATATCCCGCCAAGTTAATTTAGGCCTACCTCTACCCCTTGGGTTACCATTAATACTAACTAAATCACTCTTCCTTACAGGAGCATCCATTGGTCTACGCTTGACGTGTCCAAACCATCTAAGTCGATTTTCTCTCAATTTATCTTCTATAGGAGCTACTTTTACCGTATCACGAATTTGTTCATTTTTAATTTTATCCTTTCGAGTTTTACCACAAATCCATCTTAGCATTCGCATCTCCGCCACACTCATTTTCTGCACATTTTGTTTCTTGGTTGCCCAACACTCTGTCCCATATAACATGGCGGGTTTAATGGCCGTCCTATAAAATTTTCCTTTTAACTTCAAAGGTATACGCCTATCACACAGAACGCCGGTTGCACTTCTCCACTTAACCCACCTGCTCTAATCCTATGCGTAACATCATCACTAATATCTCCATCTTTTTGTATAATCGATCATAAATAACGAAAATGATCATTTCTAGGTATTTCTTGACTCTCCAATTTCACCACATCTCCATTTGTCCTCCTATTAACTACTAAAATTACACTCCACATATTCTGTTTTAGTTTTGCTTATTTTAAATCCTCTTGTTTCTAAAGTTTCTCTCCACAATTCCAACCTAGCATTTATCCCCATCTTAGTCTCATCGACTAAAACAATATCATCTGCAAATAGCATACACCATGGCACCTCATCTTGTATTTATCCAGTCAACTCATCCATAACAAGAGCAAAGAGATAAGGACTTAATGCTGAACCTTGGTGTAGCCCTACCGTAATTGAAAATTCACTACTTTCTCCAGCTGATGTTCTTACTGTAGTCATTGCACCATCATACATATCCTTGATCACGTCAATATATCTGCGAGTCACTCCTCTTTTATGTAGAACCCGCCATATTATATCTCTCGGTATCCTATCATACGCCTTCTCCAAATCTATAAAAATCATATGAAGATCCTTCTTTTTCTCCCTATACCTCTCCATTAATCTCCTCAATAAATAGATTGCTTCCATTGTTGATGTCCCAGGCATAAAACCAAATTGATTGATTCTCGGATACTTTCGTCTTCAATCTTAATCTATATTCAATCACTCTCTCCCAAAGTTTCATTGTATGACTCATTAACTTAATACCACGATAATTTGAACAACTTTGTATGTCCCCTTTATTTTTATAAATAGGTACTAAAATACTTTTTCTCCATTCATCGGGCATCCTATTAGTCATTAAAATTCTATTAAATAATTTTGTAAGCCATGATACTCCATCCTCCCCTAAGCACTTCCAAACCTCAATAGGGATACCATCTGGTCCTAAAGCCTTCCCTGTTTTCATCTTTTTTAGAGCAATCCTGACCTCTGTTGTCCTAATTCTACGAAAAAATATATCTTCTCGAGTCTCCCTAAGTTACTCTATATCTAATCTACTCCCATTATCTCCATTTAATAACCTCTCAAAGTAGTTTTTCCATCTTTCCATAATTTCATCATCTTTGACTAGGACTCTCGAATCATCACTTTTGATGCACTTAACGTTATTAAAATCTTTTGTTTTCCTATCCCTAAGTTTAGCAAGCTTATAAATACTTTTTTCCCCTTCTTGTGTTCCTAATTTTGTATAAAGATCATCATACGCTACTAAAAACTCATAATTGAATTTTTGTTCAATTAAAACTTGACATAAGACCATTTACTTTGTAACTATACAACCATCAATGACCTAATCTTAAATACTATAACGTAACAAACCACCACCACCCACCCCACCCCCGCGGGCATGCGCCCTTGGCTAGAGCTAGGTCTAGGGTCAGGGTCAGCCTTGAGGGAAGGCGGAGGAGGCGATCGCCTTGGGCCTCGAATTTTGTCAAGATTTAGGAGCCCCAATTTTTTTTAAAAATGCTTATTATGTCAATTTTTTAATAACCATTTGTTGTATGAAAAAATTACTCTCCTACGTGGACCAATGAAGAATGTACATCTGTCCTCCTACGTGGCACCAGCCTACTTGATCGGCTTCAGGGATACTTAGTCTGCTAGATGCCCGACCAACTCCAGAAGGTCAACCAACAGGAATGCCAATAGTTACTCGGATGGCATGCCAACCAGCACTGAATTCCAAGAGTTTCATTTATTGTACATAGATGTAAACACCTGTCAATATGAAGGCGCTCCATCTCTAGGGTTTTACACCCCTATAAATACAAACAATTCCCTTAGCTCAAGGGACGACTCGAATCACTCATATGCACACCAAACTGAGCTATTATAAACCCTACTGAATAAAAACAGCAATGGACGTACGCTATTTTACAGCTGAACCACTCTGAAAACCTTGTTTCTTATGTGTGTGGTGTTACTTATTTTTATCTTTGATTATGAATTTGGAGTTGGTCCATTTTTAGACATCAACAGATTGGCGCCGTCTGTAGGAACGTTTGTCTGTCATCATTCTCTACCAATTATTTCGTTTCTTTGCTTATAAAGAAATGACTGATCCTGAAAATAACGCTCGAAATGAAGACAATATTATCATCCTATCTGTTCCTTCTAGTGCGGTACAGGGAATTCTTCTCAACCTTGCTAGAGGGCAGGAAGACATGCAAGAGTCTGTTAAGCAATTGACCTGCATTATGCAAACTAAGTCTTCTGATTCTGGGAGAGATATGCCGACACCACCAGCCAGACATGAAAGAAGTTACATTCTCGTTCTTCTCACGATTGGTCATACCGTCCTGGTGCAACTTTTTCATTCCGGTCAACGGATTACTATGATGGTGGATCTTTTCCAAAAAAGATCAAGTATCTTGGAGAGTCTAAGCAATGAGTCTACTTTTGATCTAGGCCCTCGAGTAACTAGAGGACATCATATGGAGTAGGAGCGTCGTCGCGAATACAGAGAAGGATCCACAAAATCTAGGGCTAGTATGAGGGGCTCTATGCGTGCCGAGCAGACCTCTCAGAAGGAGAGTTCTGCACATCGACACAGTAAAGCCGCTAGATCTGCCTCGCCCAAGTCTACGCCAAAGGAGCACTCCTGGAAAGGATCCATTAAACGATTGGCAGATCGGCTAGGTAAAATGACCGAGACCAAGAATCCATTGCAACGAAGTTTCATCAAATGATCACCTTTCATTCAGGCAATTATGAAATACCCCACACCTTCCAAGTTCAAGCCACCCGTGGTCACCCCCAAGTATGACGGGAAAACTAATCATGTCCTTCACATAGAGCAAATATCAAGCAGCTGCCGACATCTACTCAGTGCCTGACGAAATGAGATGTAGAGCTTTCTCCAGTTCCATCATAGGACCAGCCCAGATTTGGTACAATAACCTCCTCCCCCCCCCCCCCCCCCCCCCCCCACAAGAGGTAAAATCTCTAGTTTTCATCAATTAGCTGAATTATTCATTGATAATTTTTACTTTGGGGCTACGCCGATCAAGAGTGCCACTCATCTCTTGACTGTGCGACAAAAGCCGGGAGGAAGTACTAGAGAATATATTACTCGTTTCAACAACGAAAAACTAGAGGTAATAGACTATGAGGAGAAAATAACCATTGCAACACTTATGAGTGGATTGCTCACTAAAGATCGCTACTATGCTTTAGCGAAGAATCCACCCAAAATCATGACAAAACTAATGGCTAAAGCTGGAAAAATAATGAATGCCGAGGAAGTTATGGCAGCCAAGAAAGTTCCTGAGACCAAGGGTGAAGGTAAAAAAAAAACAATTCTAATTCATTTAAAAAGGATCAGAAAGACAAGATGTTGGATCGAATCAAGAAGTATGATGAATATACCCCGCTCAATAAAGGTGTTCACTATATCCTCGAGGAGATCAAAGGGAACAGAGACTTGAATTGGTCTGGAAAGTTGAAGACACCCCCAACAAAAGGGACGTCCAAGTACTGTGATTTTCACAGGAATCATGGGCACAACACCAACAGCTGCATTGCACTAAAGAATGAGATTAAAAATCTTATTCGACGGGAAAAATTGAGCAAATTTGTTAATCGGAATGGAAACGAGATGATCGGAAGAGGTCTGAATCTCCAACCCGAGCAAGGGAAGATAACAAAAGGGCAAGAGACAATGATTTTGAAGAAGATCCAGACTTGCCGAAGAAACCTGATGAGCCAAAAGTGGAGGTCGGCATGATATCCTTTGGGTGCCACTTCATCGCGGGAGGAGACGTTGGAGGAGGAGACGTAATTGTAGAACGAAAGCTTACTTAAATGAAGCAAAGGCTTGTCCAACAGTCGGACAGATTGATATAGCTAAATCTAGTGATAGTCGGCCAAGGAAAGTCAACAGAGACAGGCTGGTGATTGGATTCCCCAAAAATGATATGAGTGGAGTTCTTTACCCTCATGATGATCCGTTAGGCATCACATGCAGAGTTCAACATGGCAAAGTCGCAAGGATCCTGGTTTGATAATAGGAGTTCAGTCGATGTAATATTCTACAGCTGTTTCGAAAGCCCAATGCTGAAGAACAGCGAGCTAGAACCATATCATAGACCTCTCATTGGATTCGCAGGAGAAAAAGTATACCCATTGGGAACCATCAAGCTAGAAATCCTGGTCGGCACCTCGCCAGCGAGCAGGAGAGAAAGAATTCGCTTCTTTGTGTCAGACAAGAATGTCCCGTCAGCCTATAATATCATCCTGGGAAGAGTGGGAATAAAGAAGTTAGAGGTTGTGCATCAATGCATGAAATTTCCAACAAATTATGGAGTCAGCATAGTAAATGGCAGTCAGAAAGAAGCCAGGGAATGTTATTATATATCGGCCGAGCAACAGGAGATACAAATGAAGTGCACAACCACTTTCCACATTGACACTCTGGATCCTCGGGAAGAAGAAGAGCTGTTAAAAGGGCAAGTAACAGAAGAAACATAAGTTGTTGTACTGGACGATGAGAAGCCAGAAAGAACCACCCAGATCGGTTCTAGGTTATCTCCCTCTCTCAAACAGGAATTGATCACATTCCTCCGAGAGAGGAAAGATGTGTTCGCCTGGAGTCATGAAGATATGCTAGGAATTTATCCAAACTTCCTTCGCCATGAGCTTAATATATGTCCAGATGCTAAGTCGATCAAGCAAAAGCGAAGAGTATTTGGCCCCGAGAAGAATATGGCGATCCAGGAGGAGATAGAAAAATTGCAGCGAGCATAGTTCATTAAAGTGACAGGTTTTATAAAATTTGGTGTCAAAAACTATTAAAAAATAGTTTTTTCATTTTTAATAAATACGTTAGCTAATGAACATTTGTAAACACATAACATTTGGTAAAAAAGTAACATTTGTAAAAAAGAAATTACATTTGGAAAATTTGTAAACAAGTAAAAATTTCATTCTAAAAAAAATACCTGATGTAACATTTATCAAAAAAATATCATTCTTCTAAAAATAGCGTTTGTAAAAAAAATATCAAATCTAGTAATGAACATCCGGTAAAAAAATTACACTTGGAAAAAAAATAACATTTGGAAAATTTGTAAAAAAATAACATTTGTAAAAGAAAGATCAATTCTAAAAAAAAAGCATTGTATCCTTCATTTTTATTTTGTAGAATGGCTCATAAACTAGATATTGATTGTTAGCATGGAAAGTACTCTTGGTGGAAATATGAAAAAGGTTGTTTGCAATTATTGTAACAAGGTCGTTAGTGGTGAAAATAAGAAGGTTAGTTTATTTTTATTATGGAAAATTGAATCTGAAAAGTCCGATGTGCATCAATTTAATCAATTAGACAATTTTATGTATACTAAGGGTGCCTTGAAATTATCTAACTAGTCTACATTATTATTAATTTTTTTTTAATTTCTATATTTTTTTGGGAATTTTTTGGGCTCCATAAATAGCATATCTTTGCGTATCGCCTAATACCGCGAACGAGTTGAAAATTGGGCATCCGATAAGAGGACCGAGGCCGAGACTTTGAACCAAGCTTGTTGTTAGGATACCCGGGGACCAGGGTAGTGTTGAATACAGGAGGAGGATCAGATACACTTTTGCGAACCATGGTCAAGAGATTCAGCTACAAATGATGCAAGAGCTACGTCCCATTGTTTTGGGTGCATTGGTTGAAACTCATGATTTGGTAATATGCTATGCCCTTGCGAATACTTCGATCACATTAGATATGGGTGTACCTCCGATGCTGCAAGTAACTTTTATAAACTCTTTCGAGGATGTTTATAGTCACTCGAGCGGTTATCACCACACTAAGATGTTCAACATGCTATTGATTGTTGGGGGCAGCTTCCCAATCTCCCCCATTATCGAATGGCACTTGCCAGAGCATAAAGAATCGCAACGTAAGTTCGGAGTTGTGCCAAGGAGGTTCGCTTTGGGAGTAAGTTGTTGGCACTAATGACCCTACTTATCACGAAAGATGGGAATCAAGTATCTATGTCTATAGAGGCTCTGTCAACAAGTATAATTGTGAAATACCGGTTTTTGATTACTCGCTTAGAGGACATGCTTGATGAATTGAACAGGAAACTGTTTTCTCCAAGTTGGATCTAGAGAGTAATTATCATCAGGATGCTACCAAGAGATTAATTGAAGATGATCTTCAAAACCAGACGAGTGTTATGAGTGACCGTTAAGTCGTTTGCACTATCCAATGGCTCTTCCACCTTTGTACTTTAGCAAAACGTGTAATTCTATGTGATTCTCCGAGCAGTGTACTATTGGCAATTCGGCACAAGTATCCAATCCCCCATGAATTTGCCATCAAGTCTGATCACGAGGCCCTAAAGTTTTTGAAAGTCAAATCAATGTTAGCGAATGACATGCTAAATGGCCTAACTTTATGCAAAAGTACACTTTTCACGTCCAACTTATGTGAATCGAGTCACATATGCCTCAAGTAGGCGAATCCACACTTTAGTTGCCATTTATAGCTCAGTATTTGGGTTTGATGAGGTCCAAGTTTTATACATGTCCATTAGTCCAATACGTATTTTAGCTCAGCAGGTCCAAGTTTTATACATGTCCATTTGTAGCTCAGCATTTTGTAAAGGTCTCAAATGACTTTCCACTCTCCAGGACGTCTTCATCTTCTGGGGACAGCCCTATGTACTCTTGCCTCCTTTAGGGAGAAAATTATTTTGGAGGTCCACTCTAGTCCTTTAGTTAGGATATTAGGCTATGAGGTGGCCTGCAACTTTTCTAGCCTACCATTAAGAAACCTCAGGACATAAACACCTACACTTGCCAGAATATATCTATGGATGTTGTATAGGGTTTCCAAAGGACAACCAAGGTTTACTAGGAGAGATATCATGGTTGCGGCCACAAGCCGTAAAACGTTTTGTCCCTTTTCTTTTGGTTTGTTGTTATGGTGGCAATGCAAACAAGGTTGGCCTTCATCATGATTTTCAACCACTTTTTCAGTTCTATCTCCATGCCGCGGCTCGTCCCTATCCCTTTGCCTTTCGACTCCTCTTACAGCCAGTTCATTCTCATGTGGAGCACAGTAAGGCATCGTGGATTTCGAGATAGTGCATATTGCTTTTTGCCTTTGCATGCTCTTCTTTATTTAATGGTCCGGTCGTTCCAAGTCTGCTCTTCAACATGTTGACCCTTCTTTCTGAAACCAATACCGGGGGAGTGATGAATGACAACTCGTTAAAGGATTCATCATTTTTGCGTTATTTTTAGTCTTCGTATTGCTTTTATTAGTAAGGTTATTCTAGTTCTTAGAAACTCCATCTTATAAAGGGTTCTCCTCTTAACATTGTAACTCATTACCTTACTTGTATTTTGGAAAACAAGAATATGCGAGATAATGAAAACCCTAATTTATTCTACGAGTTGCTGTTATCACGCTTCAAATAAGTTTACATGAATAAAGTCTTTTTCACTTACACCCCAACCCCGCTTTAATGATGTAAGGTTCGAAAGACCCTTTTGTTTTATAGCCATTGACTTATCGTCCAATTGCAGGGTATCTAAAAAATATTTCATTATCAATCATGACAGGGTAAAGAAAACCTCAATAATCCTTAGGGGTAAAGTTTAATGAATACGAAAAGAAAGGCATCTCAAAATTCACATCATTGAGAGGGAGTAATTCAAACGTATCACACATACATACACACACAGACATGCACCCAAAAAGGGGCAGCCACCATCATTTAGTTCAACATGATTTGCTATCAAGTGAACCCCCTAATTGGAGAAAATCTCCACCATCAGGTTATTGTTGTCACTCTCACATCTTTCTTATCACGACATTGTTTCTCCTTCATAAAGCAGTGAGAGATAGAAACACAATGACAGAGAATATTTTCTTCCTGAAGGTTTTTAAGTTCGGGTTGGGCAATTGTCAAAAGAACCATATTAAATTGTTGAAATGCCATCAAGATACAGTCTATATAATACAAGTTCACATATGTGCTCAAAACGAGCAAATTACAAGTCTTCAGTAACCAACTCGTCCTAATTTCACAAGTAGGTGGAAGACGGTAATTGTTGTTTCGATAGATGGTATGAGAACGAGGGATATGATGAGAGGCTAGGAGGGCAGCAGGTGGGGTGATGGGAGTGGACTTGTGACGGGCCTCGTAGTTCAGCAAATAAGATCGGAGTTTGGGAAAATCAGGAAGAGCGTCAAAGCTCTCAATGGCAGTGACAAGAATCCCGAACTCACGGCCCAGGCCGTTCATAACAGAGTTGACAAGATCCGTGTTGAAGACAGATTGACCATTAGTGACAAGACTCACTGTTCTAAAAAACCCGCCTAGGCTTGAGGCTTGGGAGAAACGCTCCGCCTTAAGATTTTGACGTCTTATGCTTGGTAAAACCCTTAAGGCGTACTCTTCTCTAAAAACAATAATGCTTTAGTGAAACGATATCGCCTTTTATAGATTTTTTTACAAACCGGACCATTATCTCATCCAAAATAATTAAATAGTATTTTTATTTGCAAATATTCAGACATATTTTTATGATATGTACAATTTTAGTATTTTAATAGCCTTGTTATGGTTAAAAATATTAAAATATATTAAAAAGACCTAAACGCCTTTTCACGCCTTTTTACGCCAAGCCCGCCTAGGCTTCTAAAGCTTAAGGCTTGGCCTCCACGCCTCGATCACGCCCCGCGTTTTTTAGAACCTAAGAGCAACAGCAATCGACTTGGTTTCCTGAAGATAGTTGGTAATGGAGCAAGTGCCGCGAGTGAGACTTGTGAGCCTTTTTCAATAAAAAGAGAGGCATTAGCAACTGACTCTGAGAGAAGTGAGTCTTAATACTGGCTCAAAGTTCGGCAAAGGTTGAGCATTCAATCACAGTGGCTAGTAGAGATTCAGAAAGAGTAGTGGAGATGATACTAGCCACAGTTTTATCAGCACGGAGCCAGGCAAGACATTCTAGTTCAGAGGTGGGACGAGGATAAGAGCCATCAACAAACCGAAAATAATCTTGCCCATAGAGAAAGGCTTCAATTTGGTACGACCACAAAAGGAAATTGTCACCGATTAGTTTGACTGTAACAAGATGGGTAATGTTGGGGATTTGAATATGAGTACGGAGGGTTTTGAACAGAGAAGATTTATGTAGTATTGGTGGAAGAGTTAGCGGTGTTGAAGGAAGATACGGTGAGGGCAGCGGGTATTAAAGGTTTGGAAGGGCAGAAGTGAAGAGAGTATTTCTTTTTTTTTAATAGTAACTTGATGGTGAATATGTGACTCCGGTAGTGAAGAGTAACTCCGACGATGAACAATGCTCGTGCAAAGGGAAAGGTATAATAGGAGAGAGGGGGTGTAAGGTGAGAGGAGGCGGCTTGTCGACAGCAGAGGGGACACCGAAAAGAGGAAAACTCATCGGAAAAGAAAAGGGAAGAAGGTGAGGATCGGTATTTAGGTTGATACCATGAAGAAAATTGAATTTCCTTGCCATTTTTCTCCAATTGGAGGCCTATATATATAGTTCTTACAATGTGTATAAAGGAACTATACAAGCATGATTTATGCCTAAAATTAAGCCTAAGATATTAGAATAATTACATCAATAATTCCCATAAAATATGGCATGTTTTAGGGAACATGTTTCAAGGAGCATGTTTTAAGGACATGTTTCAAGGAGCTTTAACCTTTAGAACCATAAGTGTATTATCAAGAATCTATGTATTCCACCAATTTAGAAAGTTTCAAAAAATTGTGTCGTATATAATTTATGTAATATATTAAGAAAATATATACACCATTCTTCGAAACTTTGGTGGGAAGCCTATTTTTCATTTATTTCACCCACAAAATCAAAAGTTGCATTATTACTTATAATAGCTAAAAGAGATTTAATGTTATTATTGGTACACCATTGTTGGAAAATTCGGATCGAGAACCCACCATTTTTTGGGTTGGTGACCCCGGATCGCAGTATGTAGAGGGAAGTAGAGAACCCGGTAATTATTAGTCGGACATAAATTGGGAAAACAAAAAGAAGGCAGCAGAGAGGAGTTTACAGTAATAAAGTGCATGTGAAGGCGAAAAAAAAAACATGGAAATGTGTAACTCACTGGTGGTCCAAGTTCTGGAGGAATAATGATTCTCCTTCTTCCCCCGGGTTTCATGTCTTGAATTCCTTGTTCAAATCCTGTATCAGCTCCCTCATCTTAAATACTCTTCAACAAATATCATAAGGCCCCTTTTGGTTTGGGTTGAAAAGAATTTTCACTTATTCAGAGTTAATTTGTTATTATATTTTGTCCAAAACCACATGGTTATACTCTATACACTTATTTACCATTTTACACGCATTTAATTTCGAATAAGTAAAAATACTTTTCAAAGCTTTAAATTTAACCCCAGCAATATTTATTTCACCACGAACCAAACGAAATCTAAAAATGCAGTGTCGCATTACTATTATATATAGATGCTACCTACCTGGAACTAATGCATTAGTGCCCAATCGGATTTTCGCAGGCGCACCCTGTAAGTAGGTGCTGTCAATACGACGACCTGATTCATTATAACCAATGTAGTGAAAAGTCACCTGCAAAGAAACCACAGGGTAAGAATATACCGTAAGAACTTTTCTGTTAACTTTCCATGTAGAAACATCCAAAAAGGTATTGATAATATGTATGGGACACTTCAAAGCAAGTAAACAGCTAATTCTGTAATGAATGTTACTATATTCGTGAGTCAATTTATCGGAAAATTCGTTGACGGGTTGCGTTTTAAGTGGGTCACCTGATGAAGATGATGAAACTTCAACGGTATAACTGTTTCCCTCTAAAACTCGAGGTTGAGCTTTTCGAAGAAGGGGAGAATGATGTGCACTGGTCAGGTAGGCGGGATTGAAGAGAAAAAAAATATAATAAATCGAGAGATTTCAGGGGATTACCATATCTATTTTAGGTAGGATTGATTTGCTAGCATTATTATCTTCCTTATTTATCGTTTCCTATTTAATTTTGTTTTTTCGCTTAAAAAGGAGTAGTAGGTTATAAACAGAAAAGTCCTCTCTCTTGTAACACATTCTAGAATTAATAATGAATAAAATTAATTCCTATTTGCCTGTGTTTGTGATTGTTTGATATGCTTCCGCTAATTTCACATCATAATCCCTCCCTCTCATTTCACCCCATTTCCCTCTACATCCCTCATTAATGTATGTAGCACATCCTGAACCCCTCAAAACACATCATTCCAAATTCCTTCCTAGAGCAACAAAACCGAGCACGGTTTCATATAACCTCTTTGACCAATTTGGGCATGTGTAGTACTTTTAGAAACGAAATGAAATGACAAGAAATTGACAAGATATGTCGTGTTCGTGTTGGCATTTGTCGGTTTTTTCAGATACGAAGTTGTGTGTTGTAGTGTTCGTATCAAATTATGGCTCGTGTTAGTCATGTTATCGTGTCTTGTTGTATTAGTCTTGTTTACTCGTGTTTTCATGTATAATTGGGTGTAAAAATTATTAATTATGTTTTATATGGACCGTGTCCATGTTAGGTAAAAAGACACGATTTTGTGTCGTGTTTGTGTCTAAGTGGTGTTTGTCGTGGCTGGCCCAACCACGACCTAAATACATGAATTGCCACTCCTAAATTTAGATGAGGGAAAGACGATAGTAACAAAAGTATTGGCGAAAGAAAGGAGGGAAAATGAAGTTTAGACCCTAAAACTTGGAAAATCATGTGAAATTTGATCCCTCTTAACTTGGTTCAAGGATGGGAAACTAATCCTGATCCCTAGTCATGCTCAAAGAAACTAATGTAGGGAAAACATCGATGGGATCATCAACTTATTTGACCAACTCAGCATTCCGCACACATGGACGGGTTGGGTATAAAGAATGAGGGGCATTTAAGAGCTAAGTGGCCTAATGCGGGTGCGGGAGAAATTTCCTCATTCTGGTCCAGTATATGCATGTCCACCTCATTCCGGACCAGGATCCGGATGAAGTAACTCTAGAGTGAGAAATTTCCCATGCGAGTACATTGATTTTACTCAATGATAGCTAAGGTCTAATTAATTTAATTCAATGGATGCTGTTGATTACACAACTTTTCCCCATGAACCATAGACACCCAAGTGCTTTCAAGGCTATCAATCAATGTACCATTATTACGCCATTCAAAGAGAAAATAATCCAAGCATAATCAGCTGCATGAGGCATCATCTATGGAAACTGTTCGTGCAATAATTTAAAACCAGTGTATATTTACAGAATCAACTCATATCACCAGGAACACAGTACACACCGAAGTTAGCATCTGCAATTGCATTCTAGGGATTTCTCAGGATATTCTTCCTGCATATTTTAACCTGATGGTTGAAGCTCTTTAGAAGGTGAATTATAAAGGGCAATTAAAAAGGGAAAAGGAAACCGTATTGATTGGTTAAAGGTACCTAAAGGTGTACTCAGAAGAAAACTGAAAGATAAAACAACAATAATAATGAATTTCAGACACTGACTTACTACAAATTTATTATTAACTATTCAACACAATTCACACTTAAAGATATCACAGGATGTACTAAATTCTAGAAGAATCAAACAGCACCGTTCCCAGAGAGGTTTAAAGATTCAATATATAAGTTCACCCAAGATTTCTTTAGTCAGTCAACTAAGATCCAATATATAAGTTCACCCAAGATTTTATATCTCGGTCGACTTGCACTGCTAATGTTCGAAGGGTTCCAAAAGCACACCTAATAACCCTCATTAAGTATTGATAGAATTCATGCCCTCTTGAACTTCATTGACATAAAGTCTTGGGTGAACTTATATTTCTTTAAAGATCATTTTGTTTCATAACAACATATAACCAAGGTTTATGTGTGATAATGGCAAAGTGGATAATCTTAGGTTGTTTTTTATTACAAAATGGAAAAAGATTGAAAAACAGTTCATCAATATAAAAAGTTACAGGAGTGGAAAAAGATGTCATCATGATCTCTTCTTTTTCTGATTTTCCATGGAGTCCTTTTTTTTGTGCGTGTGCGTATGTTGGGGGGTTGGGTGGTGGGGGGGGATGGGGTTAAGAAATATTCTTCATGAAAAATAAGGAAAAGATGCACGTCTACTACTGTACCCCAGAATCTATTTGGGATCGAGCAACACAAAAGTAAAACATAAGCAGAAAGTATGATTTTCCATTTAAAAAAAGGTGGAAAGCCAGTCAGGAGATCAAGCCTTAGAGAAAGGAAAAAAATCATGGTAGTAAACACACAACGAAAGATTAATGTTCATTAGTGACATAGATAAGTGGGAACATCTGGAAAGTTTTACCACAGAATGTACTAAGATCTCAAAGTAAACCTACTAAAAGCAGCTGTGAAATTAGTTTCGTTCAAGTTGACGAGAGAAATTAAGCTAACAGAAAAGATAACAATTTTCTCATCATGTTTTGCAGAATGGTTTTAAAAGGGGATTTTGTATCAAGAGTAGAATTTTAGTGTATGCAAGACTGGATTCAAGGTTGACATTTAAAATTATTCATCACAGAGTTAGAAACAACTTATTCCTTTTCTACTTTTGTTTCTAAAAGGTAAAGGCAAGGCCACACAGCTATCAGTCTAGTCAGTTGTAAACTCAAGTATATTAACAATTCAAATGCAGTTCTCAATTCGGAAATGTTAAAAGGCTACTTTAAGTCAAATGCAATACTCAATTCGAAATTTTATAAAGATCTTCACCAGAGTAAACCATAGCTTGAAAAAAAGGCGAAAGAAGAACCTGTTGGCCAGCCTTTGGGCAATCGCCTGTACCAACTTCAAAATCCCGATATATCAGCCCAGAGTCACTTCTTATGTAGCTATCTGGTGCCACTACTTTTACCTCAAATCCTGAATGAAATCCATAAACAATTTTCATTTCAAAGAGTTCTACAGACCGCATGACACTTTACATATTTAGCAGGTGAAATATTTCCTAGATTAAATGTACAATGATGAGAAGTGTTTTCACCTTTTTGGAGTCGCATTTTGTTCGCTATATTAGTCCGAATCACATAATTATAACATGTACACTTTTTTATAATTTATATGAGCGAAAATTTTAACTTTGAATATGTTTTTTCGAACGTGTGAAAATATATTACACCATATTAATTTTCACCTGATGAAAAATATTTCACCCTGAATCAAACAGGACCTAAGAGTGGACCACTGAGTTGCAATAAAGGGGAGGACGAACCTTCTCGAACGAAACTTGGGAAATCATCAGGTGCATTGTTCTCTTTTTGCACCCGCCTGTTTTGTTCAAGTAAGCGTTTTTCATCATATGGACTCTTACTTTTGGCCTTTCCCAAAGAGGGTAAAGTGGGAATCAAGCCTGATGAGACCAAAACGACTAGTAGTCGTCTCCTCTTCAAATTCTCCTCGCCCAATATATATCCATTCTGTTCTCTAGCCATACATAAAATTTTGTCCTAAAAATATAAACAAGAGGGAATAGAAGTTAATGGTAAAACTATCAACAAATGAGTAAGTCCTACCCATAATCTTTCAAGTTGCAAATCAAGCCGCGTTGCAGTACGAGCTTCTTCTGAACAAGTTCTCTAAATGTGGGGAAAGCTGACAAAGTTCTATCTGCATGAATTAAGATAGACATATAAATACTGCAAGAAAAAAAAATATTATACTATCTGGCACTATTTGGCTGCTGAGACAGAGGAAGAGAGAAAATAAAGAATGTAGATGTAGTATATATATCCAAATTTAAGAGCTGGACCAAGAGATAGGACGAGTGATGGAAGTGAGAAAGTGTATCTATATATATATATATATATATATATATATATATATATATATATATGGAAATGTGGCAACCATAAATTTATTTAAAGAAAACTCAAAATTTTAAATGAAAAAATATGATCCTTGAGATTCCAGTTACCTGTTGTTATGGAAACACTGTTGAAAAACTCTTAACCAAATAAACATGAAGTACTGCTGAACACAGGAAGCCTCGAATTGAGGATATCGCTTATGGAAGCCTCTAATTTCTCAAGGGTTTCCTTATGTGGGGAATACGGGAACTGGGTTTTGCTAAAAGGGAGAGTTTATGATAAAATTGTAACAACCCTAACATTGTCTATTTTCCTCCTGCCTTCTGAGTTAGGGAGATGCCAAATGGAGCAGTACTAAATGAAGTAGATGGCAAAGATGCGTTGAAAATCCAGTTAAATAATCTTCATGTGTAAGATGGAAAATGGCTAAGGTACCTATGCAACAGTCCAGAACCTAAAGACAAATTGTTAGCTAAGCTTGTAGCTTCCGGTAAATTCTTAGTAAAAAAGGATTGGGATACAAACAAAAATCATGATATATATCTGAAATCTCGAGGGATAACAGAGATGCTAAAAAGGCCGAAGGATAATTTAACGAGGTTTTTTAATCAGAAGGATTTGAAACAAGGCCGAGGGATGGGCCGAGGGATAATCCAGCATTTTCCTCCTTAATGAAGGGCCATTTGTATAATTTGACATAAGATACAGACAATGATTGGTTTGGTCCATAGTGGTTTCCCTGGATCTTCAAATTTGGCATCCCTGTTTTTGGTATTAACTTTTTATGTATTGTTAGTAACTATGCACCTTTTTAGTAATAAAATTAATGAAATAAAATAGGTGGTAACAAAAAAAAATGATACACGAGTATCTTTAGTAGAATATAGATTATACAGTATATACATTCTCAGTAAATACTTATTCGAAGAATATATGTATATAATAATGCTCCTATACGAACCTAAAATAAGGACTTACAAGTAAGAACTATGGTTTTCACCACTAAATTAATTTAATAACAAGGAAAGAGAATACTTCTTAATGCACCTAACAGTGAAAAACATGGTACTTACTTTAAGCCCAGAAAAGAGCGTTACTACATATGTTTAATAAGAAATATACTTGTAGTAGTGAAAAAACCCTAATAATGAAAGTTCTAAATCGTCCCATGATTGAAGATAGCAAACCAACTAACAAACCATATTTACTCCATCTTATTGTGATCCATGTTCCACGTGACATTAGTTTGTCCAGTAGTTTTTATCTAAGGAGGAGATAGGGTCCTCTACATTGTGAGGGTTGGACTCGACCAAAGGTTTTCTCTTCAATCAGCTGTTCCCTTTAAATGTTACAAGGATCTTGTAGTGATTGTGTTTTCTATCAGCGTTCATGGATTAAAAACCATTGTGGAAGTGTTAGATGTATATAAACATTCAACGAACACATAGGTAGAACTTGTTCAAAAACCAAGTTTTCAAAGAAAGGGTTTTCTAAGAGCTCGTATACTAACCCAAGATATCTATTCTTTGATGTCGGACGTTGGGTCATGGATATTATATCGTATCACATAATCCTAGAGAGTAGTACCTTAATGTTCCTTGTTATTTAGCAGAAAATGGGGATAAAAACAGTTTTCGGTAAATTTGAGCTCAAAATCTAGTCGGACATACAAACTGAAATTAGCGGGGCCATGAACCAACTGGTTCTCATCCGTGAGAAGTGTTTACATTTATTTTTCAATTATCAAAAACCATAATGAATGAGAAATTCTCCCCAAGGATACTAACTTGAATTTATAATACTCTAGGAAACTTCATGTAAAAATACTTCGTCTCAAATCGGAAGAATATGTAGATGGTGAAGAGTTAATATACTCCTAGAGAGCACTTGGATTAGGACCCCAAGACACCCACTTTGTGGAGGGGAGAGTACCTAGATGAACGTGGTTTTGTGGGAAAAGCTCACACGCGCAAGCGCATTTGGCAGTCGCTTGGACCGACCGAATCTACTCGGCTGTCTTCAAGGAGTATCATCTTTTTGCAGAAAATGGATCGCCCTCTTTGTAACGGGTAAGTTTTAGTTTCGAAATTCTGATTGGCTTTTTAATTTTTCATAAGAATTTAGTCCTTCAGAGACCATAAAGGCTTGTTTGATGGCTGAACCCAGGGGAGGATCCAGCCCCGGCCGAAGGGGGACGGCCGCCCCAGTTCAACTTTTATAAAAAAAAATTATATGTTTATTTATATTTTGTGTTTGTTTATATGTTTATTTATATGAATTTGTTCATAGAGATAGAGGTATGTTTATATGTGTTTGTTTAGCAAAATAAAATATGTGTTTTTGTTTATATGTGTTTAAATTTATAATGAATATTAAAATTAAAATCCCTAGAATCTATTAGTGTGAAATTTAGTTTATAATGTAAAATTAGTCTTAAATTAAATTTAATTTAGTGTAAATTTATTAGTCTGAAATTAAATTAAAGTTGTTGTAAATATAGGAAGTCAATGGAGAAATTTTTTAAACGGAAAAGAGGAGACAACACACCAACCGTATCCGAAGCTGAGGTCAACCACATCCGAAACGGAAAAATTTAGGACTCCAAATTTAGTTAATTAATACCTCAACATTTTTAGGGTTAAAAATTGCAAAAATATAAGTAAAAACAACCCAAAAAAAATCGCCGCGTCAAAAAATTTCGCCCCACTTCACTTCAAATCCTGGATCTGCCACTGGCTGAACCAACCCATATCATTGCGCCTTCTTCTGGAAACCTCCATCACTGTTCGTCGAGCCATTTAATACAATCAACTTTATACATGCTTTCTTTCTCTTGCTGCATTTATTAAGCCCATTTGAGTACAAAAACAATGTTGAGTTCGCTAGTGCGTTTAGCAATTATAGTGTTGCTTTATTAGGGAAAATATAACTGTGAACAAAAGATAATCCATCACAACCTATCAGTTTATAAGTTATTCAGAATTTGATACAAATATGAAAAAAAAAAGTTGGCACGTTTCATCAGCCAATATTTTGATTAATTCAAGGAATTAAGGAAAGCTTTACTAATAAACCTAAATATTAGTGAAATCAGACGAAGATTGTAATGATTTACTACAATTAAAAGCGCGCACACACGCGTATATATATGTATATATAGGATTTATCAGACATATAGAGAGTCCACCATTAAAAATGTATGAAATTGTGAAATTGGGTGTTAGTAAGTGGGACTTACAGGGGGATGATGGCTTGAGTAGATGAGAAGAAGTTGAGAGCATCAGCATGGCTTTGCGTCAAACTGTGTGTTATTGTAATTCTAGTGTATGGAGGTCGGTTGCCTCTTATATGGCTACCCAACATTTTATCTTTTGGGGGGGATCAATTAACTTACTTTATCTTCATTCTTCTCACTTATATACTAAGCTACACCCTAATTAAGGGTTTTAGGAAAGTTATTTTACTAAAACAAATCAAATCAAATTAATTCGAGATGGGACAACCAAGAAGAATCCAAAGACAACACACAATTTAAATGCGATTCTCGAATGATGGTAACTTCATTTTTTTGATTGAATACAAAATAAGGTTACGACTCTCAAACTTCGGTTAAAAAAAAATGCAAACAGTTGGAGAACGCTACACAACAACAACACATTTCAGTTAGCAACCGATGCCTTCAAGTCTACCCAAAACAAATTACATATTACATTTTTAAGAAAATGTTTATCCGAGGGATAAAACTAATTACTCTAAATTCAATATACGATTGTCCTAAGTGGAATAACTCAAAACATAGACAAAGAAGATATCTGAATTCAAATCTTGAACGATGAAGTTTTTCACTGTCTTATTGGACTTTGATGAAAATTGTGTTTTGGTTAAAGGAATGAAGAAAACATAACACTTGAGTATACATATATTATTACAATCCCTCCCGCCTTATCAAATTCTAAGGAAAAAGACATACAAAGTTATGTAACACCCCTTATTTTTGGGTAATTACTTAATTGGATTTAGTTGGTTGAACTATTGGATTAAAATATAAATTAAATTATTTATTTGAAGAAGGATGAAGATTTAAAGTTAAATTCCAGAATTTGGATTGCATATTTGAGGCAAGTGAATTAATTACTTTTTCCCTTTAATGTGTGATTGTAGTTATAATTAATTCGAGAACATGGATATTTGAAGGTGAGAACATGGATATTTGAAGTTATAATTACTTTTTCCCTTTAATGTGTGATTGTAGTTATAATATAATTTGGATTCTTCAAGTGAATTAATTACTTTTTCCCTCAAATATGCAACACATAATTTAAATTAATTATAACTAAAAATCCATGTCACATTATTGGGGTAACTGACATTGCTGAAATTCGTGATAATTAAGATTGTTATTTAGAGAAATCATGATAGTTGAGAGTATTATTTACGAAATTGCTGATAATTTGATTGTTATTTGGGAATCGTGATAATTCGAATTGTTAATTTTAGGACTTCAGCATAATTGAGAGTTTTAGGTTAATTAAATATTATATTGGTAATCTTTGCATTAAAGATCTAATATTATTGAATGGAACTTATATTGATCAAATTTCGTAATATAAATAGATGTTGCCTAAAGGAATAAGTTTGCTTGGAATTTAGTTCATAATTTAAGATTGTTTATGCATACTAGTAATATGATTTAGTGTCACTTGATATTTATTGATGATCCCATAATGATTGGATTATAATATGTTTTTAATATAGTAAGAGAATATGGTAATTAAATAGTTTTATTGGATTCGACCCCATACCTTAAATGTTAGAACTTGAAGATTAATATTTCTTGACCTTAGTTTTAGGTTTATGAAATTTATGAGAATTGGTTTGTTGTGACTAGGTTGCTAGGTTATAAAGTTTGATTAGAAGTGCGGTAGTTGATTTAACCCCATGGCTTGGAATTTGGATATGTATGTTTTATCCTTATGTTATTGATAGGATATGTGAGAATTATGGAAATCGTCATATGGCGAAGAAAAGCAATAACTTAAAAACAATTCGATGAATATTGAAGGATTGGGTAATTTCCCATAAAGAATTAAGGAGGTGTGTAATCTAAAGCATTTAAGCTTGTGAATTTGTAAGTTGAGAATGGTAATTCCTCCCAAAAGTTCATAATTGCTCTATAATGCGGTTAACTTAGAGGTATATGAGAATAACATATGGATGTTAGGGTTGGTAAAAGATGGGATCCTGAATAGTTAGTAGGTGGGGCATTAAACATTATTCCTACTGTATGTACATTGAAATGATTGAACGGGAGAAGTGCACATGTTGTATATACTATACATGAATTATATTGGACATGTAATTGTATATTCTATGTGTGCATTATGTTAGGTGTGAATGAGATGGATATATATAAGCCCGAAGGTGTGTGCATATTGGGACTGGGTGCATGGAAGCACGACCCACATGGGGTCCATAATCGCACTGATATGTGCTCAGCATGAGCGCCCAGGCCACGTTCGCCTAAATTAATGAAGAGTCCAAGTCACAAAAAGACTTCCTCAAGTCCACCACTTACAATGGCTGAATATGATAAAGGATAAGTTTGAATACTTAGAGATAGTTATTGACGGAGCTTAGGACTCCCCTAAAATTCTTTATAAATGTACCCTACCCCTTTAGGGGCATGTGATATTGTAACGTCAAGCGGTACTACAACTCCATCGACCAGTTCTTTAAAGTAATAAAGAGAAAACTATAAACCCCGTGGATGTAGGCACATTGTCGAACCACTTACATCTTGTGTTGTGTGTATGATTTCACTACTTTCTATTATATTTACTCATATTTGGCTTGTGAGTATCGAAACATCACCTATAGGAAATTACCACCTACAATTAACGACATATATGGGAATGATTTGAGGTTTTTGTAAGCAGTTAATCTTCTGAGATGTCTCACTTACCCAACTAAGATCACCAACATCTCAATGACTAGGGGTCATCAGCAACATGGTCTAGGGGACCAGGAGGACACCTTTTAGATTGTGATAATCACGCCGACTAAGAGAATCAACAGTCATCTCCCTCCACCCAAAAGATCATATATGAGATTGGTAATTATTAACGATCCTATGAAGCGCGTTATCATCCTCAGGAGGAGAAAATGGTGGATATCGATGAGCCTGAGCGATCTAACTAGATATCAAAGCTCATTGGTAATAATGACAAGCGCCTATGAGATGAACGAGTCGATAATAAGCACCAACAAGAGAAGAATACTTCTCTCCAATGATGCATGGAGAAGTTAAAAATGGAAGCTCACAAGAAAAAGTGTAAGCATGGAAATAGGTTGAGGACTCCTAGCCTTCAGGCAAGCAGGGCTCGCAGCTAAAAAAGGACCATTCAGCGACAGAGGGAATCCACCCCTCATGAAAGGTCTTATAGAAGGAGATCACACTTTGAAGAGTGATAAAGAGACATAAAGATTTGCAATTTCATCAAGAAAGAGTGAAAAATGATAGTGGTTTAGTTATATGTTGAAATCATATATTAGGTCACACACATACAAGCCAAATTATATTTAGTTTATCTTGATTAATTAGATGAACCAAAACATGCGAGATATAGAAACTAAATCGAAACAAAAAAAACACAAACCAGAAGATAAGAGATGAGAAAAAAATTCCTTTCGGGAAAAACCTATGTTTCAGAACCGTTACAACTAGGTATTACAGAAATGGCATGGACACATTTACAAAACTTAGACTCCATTAAGTGACTCGGTTGTGCTTTCCTTCCTTATTATCAATAAATAGCAATGCAGATCCAATAACTCTCCACATCAAGCTTCATTCACCTTGGTGTCCATCGATTAACCTAAGAAACTGTATTCTTACTTTCAGTAATTGATAATCAACACCAAAAGGGTATGTGTGTCCATCCAGGTCGAATTCCTCCAGTGCGAACTGGCCTAGAAATTGGAGAGGGGAATCGGAGAAATCCCTCTCTCCCGTGCGTGCGAGGATTCGAAGATGTCCTCTTTCTACCACTAACGTTGAATCTTCGCAGGCTTCCTCTGATATAAATTATTCATCATCAAAAGGGGATAAACATATAGAAATGAAGTCGCCAGCCTATTTTGCTCACAACGGGCAAAAAAAAGTAGTCGTCCTGAGAGAATAACATCAAAAGACATATTGATGCTTCTGAAACCAAACGAATTAAGGGTTCGGGGACTAAGTTATGAAATTAGAAGGTGTTGGGCACCCATCCTAACATTTAGGTCTCTCATGGGCTATGATAACGTTCTCATTTTCTCCAAAATATGATATATGTATACATGTGTGCGGTGTGAATAACAAGATAAATAAATCATCCGACCCATGTTATGGGAAAGAGTGGGTGGAATCATTCTAAGGAGCGTGTATAATAAATAATATGAAAATAAATATAATGTGAGTGTCCGTCATATCACAAGTCACTATGAAGAAGTGAATGTGTATGTCGAGCAGAACACGAATATGCAGGAGTTCGTGGACTCGTAAATACTAATAAACACAATAAAGTATAAAATGAAAAAATAGGATTCGAATCCCAGGATTATCCTGGGATGCCTATGTAGCCCAAAGGGCATCAAAGTCCACGTAGTTCAATAATACGCAAGTGTGGGGTTTTACCTATAAATTCTAATTTAGAATTTCCTTTAATTTATTTTTTAGAAATTGTGCATAAGTGTAGAAATTGTGAAAATGAGAAAATCCCAATTTAGGGTTTATAAGAAAATCCTCTTTTGGGATTTTTTTTTATATATTTTATGAAAATAGGATTTACGTGTACGACATAATGAAAAAAATAAGATTTTGTTTTGATGTGAAAGAATGAAATTAAGATATATAAAAAAATGGAAAGAAAAGTAAATAACTACTACTAATTGAGTGAGTTATTAATAGATAAGGGTAGACTTCTAAAGAACTTTAATTCTTATTTTACAATGGTAGGTGACTGCTTTTAGTATGGTTAGATGGTGGTGAGGTAAGGATGAAAAATAGGATGGAAATGGAGGAGGATGAGGATGTAAGGAAATGGAGAGAATGTTTACAAAAATAGAATTTTGGAGCACTGATTTCGAGAGGAATGTTCTGATTTCAAAAAGGGACCTTTGAGAATGAGGTCATGGTCTCCTTAAATAGTATAAAATTAGGGTTTTAAGGGGGGTTCCGATTGTCATGGACTCTAGCCTGCCTATGGACATGGCTCCTGCCTTGTTGGCTATCAGCAGGGGGTTTGGAGTGCCTATTGGCAGTCCAAAACAAATATTTTCGAAAAAATAAGTATAAAATGAAAATCGTAGGTCCAAATCGCACACGACAGGGAAAGTCAAAAAGAGTATTTAGATCCTTACAAGAATACATTGAGCCACTCCTGGGTTCAAGAGTTGACCAAAGCCAGGCAGGGCTTGAAAGCACCTGATGGCTGGGATGGGGAGTTCTTGGAGTAACAAGGCAAGTACGCGCGAACCATGAGACCAATTTGTACACGGTATGGACAGTTAGAAAGGGAATTCAGAGCCCAATGAGATTTCATTAACCTTAGCTCAGGTTGAAGGATTGATCGAGGTCAAACGGGTCCCGAAAGCGCCCGATGATCTTTTAGAGTAAAAAGGTACATTCGCGTACGGTATAGACAGTTAAAAAGGGAATTCAGAGACCTATGAGATTTCATTGTGCTTCGCTCAGATCGAGGGGTTGAATAAGGCCAAACGGGACATAAAAGCACTCGGTGGCCTCTAAATCAGGGTTCCTAAAATCAGGGTTCGAAGTAGGATTTAGGGTCTTAGGGTGAGAGAGGGGAGTGTTAGGGATCTAAAGAGGGGGCACCAGGATGGGGTGTCTATAGAGACCCTCTACGGGTGATCTTGGAACAAGTAGAGGTCGTCAAAATATAGAAACCTCATTGATGTTCGAGGATTGGGGATCCTGCTGGGAGGTAGAAGATGTTGGTTTAAAGGGTTGAATTCAATTCCTGGGGACTTATGGGGTGAAGATGATCGATTCAAGGGGTCGATATTGATTTTGAGGACTTATAGAGTTGAGATGACCGATTCAGGGGTTCGAGGTTGATTCTTCAGACCTAAAAAGTTGGGGTGACCAATTTAGGGGGCGAGGTTGATTTTGTGGACCTAAAGAATGAAGACGATCGATTCAGAGAGTCAAGGTTAATTTTGATGACCTAAGGAGTGAAATGACTGATTTAGAGGGTCGAGGTCGATTATGTGGATCTAAAGAGTTAAAATAATCGACTCAGAGGGTTGAGGTCGATCCTTCATACCTAAAGGGTGAAGATGACCAATTCAGTGAACTGAGGTTGATTCCGCGTACCTAGGTCAATTATAGGGATTTAAAGAGTTTGAAATGGTCAATTCAGAGGGTTAAGGTCAATTCTTTAGACCTAGGTTAATTTGGGGCACCTAAAGAGGTAAAATGATTAATTTAGAGGGTCGAGGTTAATTATGTGGACCCGAGTCAATTATGGGGACCTAAGAGTTGAAATGATCAATTCAGAGGATCGAGGTCAATTCTATGGACCTCGATCAATTCTGGGGACATAAAGAGATGAACTGGCCGATGTAGGGAGTCAAGGCCGATTCTATGGACCTAGGTAAATTTTGAGGACCTAAAGAGTTATTTGCGTGGAGTGTTTACTAATTCTGACTCCGTTGGGGAGGGTGTCAGTATTGCGAGTGCATGCGCACTATGGATTTTGGTTTCGCTGGGGAGTAGTCTGGTGATGAGAGTTTTTGAATGCTGTTGGGTATATTTTTAATCCTGTGGGGATTAACGAGAACTTTATAAATGGTTCGGGGCTCCTTAACTAGTTTTTCTAGGATTAGTGATGTTCTTGACTTCGCGGGGATTTTTATGAAATTTTCGAGCAATTTTTGGATTTTTCTGGCATTTTTGCAACGAAATTTTGAGGGAGGGGCATAGCTGGGAGGTGCGTATCGGCATAGGCACACTCCTAAACTTTTTAGGGGAGGGGACTGATAGGCAGGTTCAGGGGACTGTCGATCGGCATACCCCTTAGCCTCTTATAGAAGTAGGGAGACCCTCTTTATTTTTTTACACTTTTAAGTGATTGAATCTCTTTCTTTCTCTCTCAAAATTCAATTTCGAGCCTACTTCCTTTAAAAGAACTCATGTAGGGTATTTCTGACAATAACAACTGAATGGTCATTGATGACTGGGAGGGTTTGGAATATCGGGTTATTGTGCCGCCAGGGTTATAAAACGAGAATGTGTACAATAACTCCGAGTCTACTGGATGAGAGGGTTCTACTAAGGGAGCCAAAACATCAACATTATGTGAGGGTGAATAACCCTAACGACTATGTAAGTGTTTACCCTTTGGTTTTCATTCTTCTTCTTTTTTTCCCCTTTTTATTTTTAGGATGCTGAAGGGTTTTTCATGGTTTCCATGCAGATTGACATATCTTCTTCAAGAATTTTCTCCCGAGGGTCGATCAGAATGAAGGAGGTCTGGTATCGCCTTCCTGTGGCTATTCAATTAATGGTGGATTCTATTAGGTTTGGTCCATTGGCGGGGTATTTGAAGGAAACACCGCATTCCATGACAGTATTGTGTGCATTGGGTGAAAGGTGGTGGGATATGACCCACACATCTCATTTGGGTGTCGAGAAGATGACGATCACTCTTTTAGATTTTTAGCAACTGACGAGGCTGGAGTGTGCGGGCTAGTAGATAGCGGTGGATCGTACTCTGTGAGTTTCAAAGGTGGCAATATGGACTGCCTTGGAGGATGTAGGGAGAATTATGTCCGAAGATTTTATTCGGATATTCGTGTTGAAGAAGAATTTGTTATCTAGGAATATTGATAAGACCGATAGGTAGCAGGTGAGGTAGGCAACCCATTTATTTAATTTTCTTCTGTTAGGGGGGTTTATGGTGGCAACGAGCGACAACATCGTCCATATGTGATTTCTTTCATTTTTAGGTCATTTTGGAGATCCATTTCTATGATTGGGGGAATTTCACGCTGACATACCTATATGCTTCTTTGTATGCTTTCAGTCGGTGCTACTGACAAACTTTTATGGGACCAACATATCTCTTGGAGGTAATTTTTAAATTCACGTTCCCCTTATTTTCTTGCTGTCTTTTGCTTTCTTTCTTTTAACTTTTGTATTAGCCTTATGCAGACGTGATTTTCTGAAGTGATAGGGAATTATGTTGGGTTGGTATCCCTAAAGGCGAGCGAGTCAGGGGAGAAAATCGAGCAAGCATTTAACCTAATCACTGTCTTTTAAGGATGTGCGGGTGGTTACTAAATGTTCTAATGAGAAATCAGGTTAACTTTTTATCCTTATCTTTTTTATGGATTCAGAACTTTTCTTCTTGGTAGACTACTCACTCTTCCTTGGGAACACATGTGACCTTTAACCCCTGTTGCTTATCTTCAAGGGTCGCGGGGGTAACAGGTGTGCATACACAGATTCGGAGGTTATTGGCGCATGAGTTCAGGTACGTCTGGTACTTGGAAGAAAGAGTGGTGCGGTAGATTATGGAGGGTGAGGTTGAGATCCCACCATTGGGGCCCCCGGAGTATATGAGACAGGTGAAGAAAATGTCTAATGAAGTCAGGGCGGCGGCGATGGAGGGTGAGTCCTACATGTATGATACCGATATGATGACGGGTTACGACTATCTAGACTTTATGACCAGTTGGTTGATACCATCTTTCATTTATGATGTGAAGAATATGCCTCCACCTGCAAAGGGATTGGGGAGGGGGAACAGTGTACCAATGGCATCAGCCCATAGCACGGGGAAGGTGCAACTGCTTTGACCGAGGAGGTTCCATTTCACCATATTTCCCCCTTGTTATCACATTTGGGTCCGTGGTGGGGATGTGATATCGGTGCCTCATCACCCTCATACGGCGATAGATGGGTTCACATGTCTTCTTGAGGAGGCTCTTTGGTTAGAAGTATGACCCTCTTTATCTTTTTTCCTTTTTCCTTTTTCTTCTTCTCATTACTGACTTGTTTTGGCTTTGGTGATTTATTTTTTTATAGTCCATCCGCGTGTCGATGACTGGCTGCAGGATATTCGGGACTGGATGGTGTCAGTGTCGGATTACGTGAGAAAATCGACTAGTTATTGCCTGGTGCCGCCGACTATATCTAAAGAGAACTTCGATTCTGGAAGTAGGGGGTCCATCGCACGTTATCGAGGGAAGTGCATTCACCGAGGCGCTTGATTGTGAGGTTTTTTTAGAGGTTTTGGAGGGTTCGAGTTGCGTCCCGATTTATCTTTTGTTTCTCTTTTTTCTTTTTCTCCTTATATCTGTAGGGAAAATGTAATTATTCTGGACAAGTTAAATATAAGAGATGCATTTTTTTTGTTTTATCTTGATTTAATGGCTTACTCTACATGGATTTTAATTTGTTACTGGAATTTTTTATTGTGAAGACAAAATGAAACAAATAAAATGGAGACTCAAAGATTGATTTTAAGTAAAAGAACTTTTTATTTTTGGAAGTTATATACAAAAGAGGAAAGTAAGGAAATTTCGGGGGGGGGGGGGGGTACCGATTGACACACCCCTTGGTCTGCCTATTGGCATAAGGGTCAAGTTAAAATCACTTCCCTGGCTTTGATTGCACTTCCTGTATACTTCTGGTTACTTTGGGAGCAGAAAGTCCAGTAGCATCTTGAATATCATATCTTTTGTGGATTTTTGTAGTATAAAAGAGGGCTTTTGGAGATGGTTTTCATCATCACATCTCAATTTCTTTCCTTTGTAACTTTTCTTCTTTTACAATGGCATTTCCAATATTCGAGACTTTTTCAGCTCATTTCGATGGTTTAGAGTCCATATGCCTCTATAATGTTAACTACGAAGCTTTTGGCTTATGCCATGTCTCCTTGTGGTGTAATCGCTTCATAGACTGGAACCTTTTGGAAGCGGCGGTATAATTCTAGTACCCTGAAGACCACTTCTTTCAGTTTGGGATGGATGAGGTATGTCCCACATACAAAGAATTTTTGGCGATGCTAGGTGTCAGCCCTAGTGTGGTGATAGTTGTGACGAATTTGTCCCGTTCTCCTCGGGTGTCATTAACGGATTTGCTCCATTTCTCCCCTTCAGCTTCCCGACCATTGGTGCATATAGGGAACATCATCCTCCCGGTAGTCATGAATTCCATGTGTTAAAGGGATTTTACTAATAACGGCCTCACCGATGTTGTAGCTCTAGGATTGACTGCCAGGCTTCTGTTAGTGATGCGCGATCTGACGACTGACCTTCAGGCAGCCACAGTAGCTCTGTCGATGTCCTACCATTATAGTCTGGCTGCGGTGATATTGACAGAGACTCTGAATGGTCTAAACTCCTAGAAGGAGAGTCGGGTTGGTTTCTTACGAGGGAGCCCAGTCATGTTATTTAAAAGACTGCACCTGGTGGATCCTCCTGAGTACCCTCTATTAAGTGTTCCTAACTTCTTTTTTAGGCCTTTCTCCTGCTTTATCCCGACGACAAAGAACTGGATAAACTAGTTTGTAGAGCATAGGGCCTAATTTTTTCGTTGGTTTATACCATCATGGGGGAACTTGCAACCTATTTTGTAGTTAGGGGATTACCGGTACGGGTGATTGGTGGGTCTTCACTAGACCTCCTTTAACTATCCATGACAACTCATGTGCTAAGTAAGGATCAAATCATTCTTCCGTGCATAACCAATTTCTTTCATGTGGAAGAGTTGACTGAGTCTTTGAGGATAATATTAGGCCCCTTATTGCAGCGCCGTCGATCGTTTACCCATCTATCATAATCTATTGGGGAGGCTGGGTTCATATCGAGGGACTACCTGAAGTGGTTATGGAAGTTGGCAGTTGAGAAGATTCTAGCTCGGGGGATTGGGCAAAGGTGGATCGTAATGTTAGACACTTTGGAATAAGGTGTCGTGGTTTCATCCAAGCTTATTAAGGCCTGTCATCGCATGGAATGTATTTAGAGATGTAACCAGGAGTGGGATTCTTGGGGGCCTCCAAGGAAAATTAATGACGACTAAGCGGGGCCATCAGGTAGTTGAAGGCAAAGTCTTAGGGGTATGAGAATTTTGTGTAAGTTTATGGAAGTTTGTGGGAAAGTTGTGTTTGGTTTGGTAGGTGCTTGGATTTTTTGTGAAGCTATTTATGGTGGGGGTTTTATGTTGTATGGGGGTTTGTAAGGGAGTGGGTTATTTTATTCCCATCATTGATATTATAGTTGTATTCTTAATTTTTAATAAAAGAATAATGATTTTGACGCATTTTGTTGTGTCTTTGATGAATTTCGTATTTGAACTGTCTATATCGATCACTAAGGCATACATAATCCTTTTATTTGTTTAAATGATGAGGGAGACCATCGTTCTCAAAGGGAGAAAAGAATAGTATTTTGTGAGAGAGAAACAACCATGCCCATATATGCCTTATGGGCTACCTAAGTACCTCTATGGGTTGGAACATTTGTGAGTTTTTCTAAAAAATATTTTATGAGAGGATCAGGTCCTACATAGTTCTGAGCAAAGAGGAAGCAAGATATTTTATTTTTTAAGAATAAATGGAGATGAGAAGAGTCGTAGCGCGACGAGAGTTTGGATTAAGGGTAAAAAAATTTGACATGGTCCAAGTTGACTGGACGTGCCATTTCCTCTCCGTCGAGGTCTGTGAGCATAGCGGTGCCGCCGGACAGGATTTTTTTCACAATATAGGGCCTACTCCAATTACGTTTGAACTTTCCTCTTGGATCACATACGAGTTTTACAATTTCCTTAAGGGTAAGATCTCCTTCTTGGACACCGCTTTCCTTGACTTTTTAATTGAATGATCGCGTGATCTGGCGATGATACCCTTGTATATGGTGTAGAGTTTTCAATCTCTTTTTATCTATGATTGAGAGCTCGTCGTAGCGTCTTTAATGCCAATCTTCTTCACTAACCTTACTTTCGAGCATAACCTGTAGAGAAGGCACTTTCAGTTCGACAGGGAGAACTGCTTCCAAGTTGTATACTAGAGAATAAGGAGTAGCCTCAGTGGGTGTCCTGATAGAGGTACAATAGCCCTAGAGGGCATACGAGATTTGGTTGGCCCAATTAATGCATCTCTTAGTCATCTTGTCGATGATTGTCTTAAGGATTTTGTTGGCGGCTTCAATAGCACCATTGGTTTGTGGTCGGTAAGGAGAGGACTTGTGCCTTTGAATTCTATAATCATCAACTAACTCTGTGACCTTAGCCTCAAAGTGGATTCCATTACCTGACACCGACTTGTGGGGAACTCTAAAGTAGCAGATGTTGTTTTTTCTAATGAACTTGGGCCCTTTATTCACATTCAGTATTGTGTATGACTCAGCTTCGAACCATTTTATGAAGTAGTCAATGGCAACCTGGATGAATTTATGACCATTCAAAGCTTTGGTAATGACTTTCCCAATGATGTCTATGACCCAAGTGGACAAAGGCCAGAGAGAGGTCATGTTGTACAACTTTCGAGGAGGAAATTACTGAAGGTTAGCAAATTGATAGAATTTAAGGCATCTTCAAACATAAGCAGTGCAGTTTTGAATCATGATGGTCCAGTAGTACCCTTGATGAATGATTTTCTTGGCAAGCATGTGATCATTCACGTGGGTCCCACATTCCCCACTATGGATTTTCTACATCATGTCTTCAATCTCAGCCCATGTTATGAAATGCAAGTGAGTTACATCGAAGTTTCTCTTAAAGAGTGCTTTATTGCAGATGATGAACTGGACAGCCAGCTTGTGAAGAGTTGCTCGATCTTTCTTGTCCACGTCTCGGGGATACCTACCACATTTGAGGAGGCGCCAAATGTCGTAGTACCGTAATCCTTCCATACATCTTCTTCTATAATGAGCTCGATGTGATAGCAATGGGTGGGTGAATCTTATTTCTGAACCCAAAAGAGGGCCATTATTATTCCCTCAAGCATGTAGACTATGGAGGATAAGGTTTCTAGTGCGTCGACTAGGTTATTCATTGAGTGAGGAAGGTAATAGAAGGTGACATCTTTGAACTAGGAGACAAGCTCTTCTAGACGTGCGTGGAAGGTTAGGAGCTTCTTATCTTTTACTTTCCATTTCCTGAGAATTTTCCTCACAATGAGGGTTGAGTCTCCATAGACGTCCATGTGTTCGATTCCTTTTTCGAGGTCGATCTTAAGCCTTACAATGCATGCCTCTTATTCCGTCATGTTTTTGGTGCAAGGGAAATCCAACTTAATGGCAATGGGGGTATGAGAGACATTAGGATCAACTAGGAGTATCCTAATGCCATACCCTTTCTTGTTGGTAGCTCCGTTAAAGAACATCTAACACTTGAGGTCCTCGTGAGAGGTGCAAAGGATGTCTTCATCTGGGAATTCAAAGATTTAAACTTCAGTTCCTTCCATGGAATTATCAATAAGGTAGTCATAGATGGCCCTCCCTTTCATAGCTTTCTGCGTGACATAAATAATGTCAAACTTGGCCAGTAACATCTTCCAACCGGCCATGAGGCTAGACAAAGTGGGCTTCTCTAACAGGTATTTCATGGTATCCATTCAGGACACTAGTTTGATAGGGAATGCAAGCATGTAGTGCCATAATTTCTTCGTGACCCAAACCAAGGCGACACATAACGTCTTTAATGTAGTGTACTTTACCTCGTACCCAACTAACTTTCAACTAGCAAAGTAGATTGCTCTCTCCTTATGAGATTCCTCAATTTATTGGGCCAGTATAGTCCCTGTTGTAGTGTCAATGACGGTTAAGTATAAGAAGAGAGGAAGACTTTGTTGCAGAGGCATGAGCACCGAAGGTTGGGTGAGGTATTGTTTGATCTTATCGAATGATTCTTGGAATGCGTCGTTCCAAACTTTAGTTAAATCCTTCCAGAGAAGTTTGAAAATGGGTTTGCAGATAGAGTTCAGTTGGCTGATGAACTGACTGATGTATTGTAGCTTACCGAGGAATCTGAGCACTTCCTTCTCCATTTGGGGTGGTGGCATCTTGAGTATGGCTTTTAATTTCGTGGGGTCTACCTCAATCCCTTTTTCACTGATTATGAACCCGACGGGTTTCACTTTTGTGACATCGAAGACACATTTTTATTGTATCTGGTAGTGTCGTAGCCGCTCAAAGAATGTCCAGGAATTTAACCTTCCTAAGTCTTGGGCATGATAATCATGTCATCGACATAGACCTCGACTTCTTTGTGGATAAAGTCGTGTAAGATGGTTGTAGAGGCATTTTGATATGTAGCCCTAACATTTTAAAGACAGAATGGAGTAAAAAAAGGTTCCTTATGGGGTGATGAAAGTTGTCTTCTACTGGCGGTCAGGATGCATCTTAATCTAATTATACTCAACAAACCGTCGACAAATGACTTAAGAGCATAGCTGGCATTGTTATCTATGATCATGTCAATATTGTGCAGAGGCTAATCATCTTTTGGGGAGGCCTTATTCGGATCTCGATAGTCGACGAACATGCAGACTTCCCTCCTGATTTCGGCATGGGAACAATGTTTACAAGCCACATAGGGTATTCGACCATGCTACTGAAGCCTACGTTTAACTGTTTCACAACTTATTCTTTAACCTTGAGGGGCCATTCTGTTCGAAGCTTTCTCAGTTTTTGATTGACAGGTGGGAAGGTAGGGATCTCATGTTGAGATATCTCTGGGTCAATACCGGGCATGTCATTGTAGGACCATGCGAAAATGTACATGAACTCTTTTTATCTCTTTAAATTTGGACCGTTCATGCTCATCGAGGGTAAACCTGATCCTAATCTTATGCAAATGGCTACTAGAACTGAGATTATATACAATAGTCTCATCATCATTAGTTTGAACACGGTCATGTTGTTTATTTTTTTCCTTATTGAGATCAGTTAAGAATTATTCATTTACTAAGTCATCTTCATCAAAAGTTCGATTAGAATAAAGATAATTAATGTAAGGCATACAAGATACTCAAAATCCTTTTTTATTTCATTAAAAGAGTTTGAAGGAAATATAGTAGTGAGGACCTCATCAAAGTAGGCCTCGTATATAATTATTTCAGAAATAGGAGAAAAATAGTAGGCCTGGGCATTTCAAAGAGTGAATGGATGGCAGGGTCTAGGTTGACTTGGGCGGGTTGAACAGTAATGGCATGCTAATTGAGGAGGCATAATTCAGTAGCGGCGATCTTTTTAGATAGGTCAGACAGCTTGGCAACCTAACGGATCATGCAAAGGTCCATCCCTAGTGTGCGCAGGTCGAATAACTCATCGGTATCACTATCCTCAGAATTTTTAGTGCTTTTTATGGCTTTATCTATCAGGACTCTACCTAATATTTATGTCCTTTATCCCATACAACGTCATCCTTAAAGAATATTTCTATCCCCGATTTCATCTTTTCGTTGGCAAAGTCATACCATAGTTCAGGGAACCCATATAAGGGGAAATCCTCACCCTCCAATTCATCATTCGAGCTATCAGAATCATCACTCTACTAGATGGCAATGATGTCATCTTTCTAAGAGTAGTCAAAAAATTTAACAACTTTTATTGCTTCATTATATAAATCTTGCCACTCAGCAGGGAAGTGGTGGAATGAAGGGATTAAATGCCCTTAGAGCTTCAGGATCATAAGCAACTTGGAGACACTACATATCTCTTATTTCTGGAGGAACACTTATGACATGACCTGTATGATGTCATCTAGGTTGAATTCTTCCATGGGCACAACCCTTTTATCTAAATCTTGGGTCGATTTTTAGGCTTCCATGGACAAATCGCTGAACTTTTCATAGTCAATAGTCATTTCTGAGGGAAATTTCAGCTCAAATTTCTGAAGCTGGTCTAGAATTACAAGTAATTCCATATATCTCCCCTCTAAACGGGTACGAAAGGCAATGCAAGCTCGAGTGAGGAGTGACAAAGCTTAATCGATAAAGCTTGTATGATGTAGGAGAAAGGATGGACATATTTTGAAGGGGATTGGTGAGACTATAGGTATTTTAGGTGTTTCGATGGGATTGATTATAGTAGAGGGGTCAAATTCGGGATCTCCTTCCAAAAGGATAACGATCACCCTTATTTTGTGTGCTAGACTAGGATTATGAGTGGTGTCGAGTTTAGGATTGGTTGGTGGGGCGATGATACCCTTATTTATGAGACTCTGGATCATATTCTTGAGGTGAAATCATTTATCAGTGGTTCAGCAATCTGGAGGAAACCACAGTGACCGTCGTATCTAAAATTTTTTAGGAAAAGGATTTGGTAATGGTCGGGGTTCCAACGGCTTAATGAGATTTGTGGCAAGCAGGGTTTGGTACACTTTTGACAAGGGAGCGTGGAGTTAAGTATACTCCTTATTAGTAGGAGACTGAGATGCTGGTCGACTTGTCATACTTTCACGATGTGAATTGCCTGATCATCCTTTTTGGTTCAAATTTTGCTTTATGGTTGGAAACCCCTTATTCTATTTATACCCCTCCGAAGTGAGGGCAGTATTAACCACCCATCGACACTTGGACATGGGGCAAAAAAAATTCTTTGCTATGCTCACTTTTTCTTCTTCTAATGGTCTGTTGGTCCTAGTAGCTGCTTTCTCCCTCCATCTTTCGATGAAGTTATTGACTGATTCCATTGGATTCTGCTTGAGCGACTCTAAGTCTCTTCACATGACTTCCAATTCCTTATTATACTTGTATTGTGACATGAACTCTCTAACCACATCCTTTAAACTGTAGATTCTGGATTCCTCGAGGGACATAAACCACTTGAGGGCACCTTTTTTGGGGTTTACTAGAACATTTGGGCCATTATCCCCTCTAACGCAGTCTAAGGAGAGTCATGGTGCAATGATAATTGTGTAGGTTCACAATCAGAGACCCACTACCTTGAACTTTTCAATGTCCAGCATCTTGAATTTCTCCGGTGATTTGGCCTTAGGATAGGGAGACATGTAAGTGTAGTCCATATATTTCCCTGAGATATTGACTTGGTCGAATTTCTTTAATAACAACCTAAGGTCCTCCTTAACGTTGTTCAGTTCTTCCTCCATAGGATCCACTGGTACTGGTAGATTAACCCCTGTCTAGGCAAGATTCGGGATTGATAGTTGAGCTGGTGGCAACCCATTTGCAGGTGAGACGCACGGGGAATGTTGATTTTCTTCCAGGACCAAAACTTATTCAAGAGTAGGTGGACCCATGGCATGGGGAAAGAGGATTTTGAATTTAGGAGCCTCGAGAGTTCGGGCCCGATGTCGTTACATCTCCTGGACTTTTGCTTGGAGATTGTCAATATTAGCACTGAGTTAGACAAGGATGGTCATTAGATCTAGTTGAACATTTATAACCTGGTCTATGTTCTCCATGAATAATTTTTGGAGGGAGATCTCAAACTGAGTGGAAGCAACAGAGGAGGTAGTGGAACTTTAGGGTAGTTTGACAGAAGATCGGAGCTAATAGGGAGCCAGGCCAAATCAGGGTACGCGATCACACTTGAGAGGAAAATGATTTATGGTTTATTTTGAGGGAAAGAGGAATATTTTATGTGTTTTATTTTTCTTTCAAAAAAGGGGGAAACTATTTTTAGTATTTTTTTGGAAGGAGAAAAAGTGAAAATTCCTCAACTTGGTTATTATTATTAGGGTTCACTTGTATTATGTTTGCCTAGGATGAAAGAAAAATGTCAAACAGGACCTGAGTCTGGGGAAAAATAGGGTGCATAATGTAAGACATGGTTTGAATTATTTCCAAATTCATGGACCTGGTTGTGTTTTAAAAATGGGCGAAATAGAGCAAAAATTCAGGTGGTAAGATGACCCGAAATTTTGGCAAAGTTTCTCATTATAATCGACAAACTAGGTATGAATGCCCTAGGGGAGATGCCTATACGAGGTTGATACATTTGGTGGGTTAGTGGAAGGTTCCCCCCCTTTAGCATGACTTCCATGATACGCCTCTTGCCTATAAGGGAAATCATTCATCAGTACGTGTGGATAAGCCATTTGATATACCTGCGTGTACGTGAATTCCCTCATGATATACCCTGTGGATACGGTATATATGAGAGAGAATTTAATATACTGGACGTACGTGAATATTTACCTACTATATACCTCTCGTCGTGAGTTCGATCTAGCGGTATGATGCAGAGGGAACCATTCAATATACGTCGAATATAGAAGGCCAATGGAAGGTGGGAATCATATCGCTTAGGTTAACCCCGCAGGATAGGCACCCATCACGAAGTGAGACCCCAGTACATGATAAAATTATGGTCAATATTAGGATGCTCAGGTGATGTAGTGTGCAAGAATGTATGAATCTTAATTAGTATCTTATGGATAGTTTTATGTATGCTAAATAAGGGAAATGCTACCACTACGAGGGAGAGTAAAAATATACAAGTAGTATTGGATAAAGGGGATAATCATAGAGAGCAAAACTAGTAAGTATATACATGATTCGTGGAGACTATAGAAGTCATGGTGATAGATACAAAGTGTGAAGCATGTGAATATACAAGTCAGTGAGGAAGATGTGTAAGGTGGAAGAGTGACATGTTGGTAGTGAGTGAGAAAGCCTATAATATATACAAGTGAGAGAAATTTGGAAGTGTGTTTTAGTAAGAGTAAGCATGGATATTTTACAAGTGTTGTGTGAAATGTGTTTAAGTGAGCATGAAGATACATATAAGTAAGAATATCGTGAGAGTGTGTGGAACTGATGCTAAGCATGGATATCTATAAGTGGTGTGTGCAAGATATGAGTAAGAGTGAGACTATATACGATTGTGAGTGCGTGAAGTGAACATGGTGAACATATACAAGTATCTGGAAGGTGAAACATGGTGAATATGTACAACTAAGTAGAGGGTGAAACATGTGACAAGAAGGTGATATATACATATGGCAAGAAAAGAGCATGGTAGAGATAAACATAATGATAAAAATGAGACATATATACAAGATATAAGTATAAGAGTAAGGAGAACATATAAGTAAGGGAACATGTACACATAGAGAAAATTAGGAGAGCAAAAGAAATAACACCCATGTGAAAATGGAATCTAGTCCTCTAAAAGTCCCCAGCGGAGTTGCCACTATGGCCATCCAGATCATATTCCACCGGTGTGGGCCGACCCGAAATTGGACGGGAGGGAAAGCCAAAAAAATACCTATCTCTCGTGTGTGCATGGATTTGAGGATATGTGAGTCATCTTTTTGTCACTCTCACCGAATCTTTATGTATTGCCTCGAATATATATTGCCTGTCATCAAAAGGGGATAAACACGAAGAAATGGAGTCCCCAACATGTAATAGCCCATAATTTTATAATGATTTTAAAATTGGATTAATTAGGATTAATTGTGAGATATTTAAAATTAATCCGGATTTAAATATTACTCAAGAATAAAGTAATATGTGATATAAGTGGAATATTACTTAGTGATGAAAAGTAATATATGATTATGACTTTATATGATTTAATAAATATTGTCGCGAGTGATGAATAGGATAATTTTGGGAAGTAAGTCGGGATGCGCGTGTCGGGACTAAAATTAAATGAATTCAATGTAAAATATTTTTATGTAATCCAAATGGTCTTTTTGACTGCATCAAAGTGTCCAGGAGGATTTAAATAGTCAAAAATGTCTACTTGGGTGTTCAATTTGGATCTCGGGGCACTTTGGAGCATAATAGACACCCCGGAGGGGTATTTTCGTCAATTTACATGGGAGGTGAATAGTAACCACGAAAATGCATGATTATTTATAGTTCTAAGGATGAAAAGGATGCATTTTCATTTCACCAAAACTTTAGAGTGAGAGACTTAGAGGAGAGTAAGAATTTTTCAGGAAAGGGAAGGGCCACCTCTAGGAAACCAAGGGATAAGATCATCCACCTCCACCACCACCGTCGAAAGTTGGCTGGAAAAGAAGAGGACCACCAGTAGCCTATCATCCTCAAAGTTTCAGACCTACATACTAGAGGCAAGTGGATTAATGTTTACAAATATAGCATGTATAATGTTCATATTAGGATTGTTGTAGAATTCTGAATATTTACATGATTTAATGATAAACTATGGGGTTTTTGAATTAGTCCCTTGATATGAGAAACATGTAAATTTAATCTGGGATGATCATATAATGTTAGCCCCGAAATGGGAATAATTTGATGAAGAGAGTCTGGGTTTTATAGTTTGTTCTCGGAGAATATGAAAATATAATAGTTTTCTTCAAATTATGGAAAGTGTTGTTTTAATCCAATCTTCTTGAGGATTTAGGATTGTTTAATGATTTTAAATCATTTATATATTTTGTCATATCATATAGAATAGTGTAATACCCCGTAATTTTAATGACTTTTAAAATTTGTTATATTTTAAATTAATGGATTAATTGGATTTTATTATAAATTAATTCATTGGGTTTAAATCCGAATTTTTGGATATTAAAATGAATGTGATGTTATTGATATTGCTGTGAGTTATTAATTCAGTAATTTGAATTCTTAGTCGGACGCGGTATGGGACGTGTCGGGACAAATTTGTGAGATTAAATAGAAAACTTATTTTTACATCAACCTTATAGTCATTTCGAGTGCGTCGTTGCATCCGGAACGGTTGAAATAGTCTGAAAAGTCTATTTGGATGTTGGTTTTGGGTCTCGGGTCATTTGGAAATGAAAAGACACCCAAAAAGGGCATTTTGGTCATTTTTACAGGGGGATGAATAGTGATTTCAGATTTTGTCTTATTATAAATATTTGGAGATTAGTTGTACGTAGTTTCATTCATCTCTTCTACACAAAATTGAGAGGTCACCTTTTTGAGAGAGAGTGAAAGGGTGCTTGGGAGAAGAGAAGATTGCTTGGAAAGGAGGAGAACCAAGGACCAAAGGTCACCACCACCAACCACCACTGAAAGTTGACCGGAGAAGGGGAGAACCACCTGTGTTATACAACTCCAAAGGATCGGACCTTCATTAGAGGCAAGTTATTTGATAATTGCAATCTAGTTAGTATATTGTCCATGTTAGGATAGTTATAAAAAAAATGAGATTTTACATGTTTGGAAGATAAATATAGAGTTGTTAATTGATGGAAATATATAGGAATCAAACTCATGTTGTAGGTAGATAGTAATCCACGAAATAATCATCAATTTGTTGAAGAAATTCTGAGAATCATTGGTTTGTTCTTGAAGATATCATGTATATAATTTTCTGAAAAAAATAGGATAAATATATGCTTTTAATTCAAACTCTTGATGATTCTAGGATGTTTAGAGCATTAGAAATCATTTACATATGTTGCTATATCATGTAGTAAGGATTATAAGGAATTTGGGTTGTTAATATGAAGGTTTGAATGATCAAAAGTTATGAAACCCATAGTATAAGAATTGCAGAATCTGGGCTGTTATCTGGGCGATCGATCGATCGACCCCCTACCTTCGATCGATCGACCTCCCCAGAATTTATGATATTGTTTTCTTTCAATTCTTGATCTTATCCCAAACCTTTTGTAACTCTTTGATGATTATTAATTGGATATAATGGGACTTGGGGAAGATCAGTAAGCCCTAGATAAGAACCGAATTAATGTGATTGGGATTAAATTAATTAGAATTATGATAATTAAATTGAAAGAAATTTCGGTTGCTAAATTCATGTGTTGGATTCTAATTTGTATGCATGAGGATTACGGATAGGTCCAGTAGGGGAAATTTAATAGATCATCTGGGCAGCCTTAGGTTTACAAGAAGGTTCAATCCTAGGTGATAGAAGATGTGTTTATAAGAGATTAAAAACTATCGGTTATAACCCTAATTAAAGGAGAGTTTCATTCGTAGTAATTCAGGAGATAAGATGATATGGACCAGTAGGATATTAGTGATTTCTTACTGAATAAATGTATTGAGGAAAACCTATTTAAACCTTGAGTAATGAGTGAGACTCTAGAATAATTAAATTAAATAAATAATGTCATAATATTTAATACGTTGAATTTAAGAGATATAACGCTACGTATGGGAATTATCTTAGGGTAGTGTGATTACCTTATTGATATTATATCTATAGGTAGATGATAATGCCTATTTGATTAATTGATGATTTATATGTATGACATACCTAGCTTACTTGCTATCGACGGGAGGTTTGCACGTGAGGGCAGTCATATCCTGATGAATCCATGGGATTTTTGATTTGTCGCTCGAGAACATAGGTCTATGAAAGACTTATCGGGGAGTTGATAAGTCCGCTGACTATGGGAACATAGGTATGTGCATGACCCGTGAGTATGAGAACTATGTTCGCCTCCAATTTTTGTGTTGATATTTGTGGTTCGAGGAATCCTTATCGAACCTTTAGTCCCCTATTCGGCGACCTGCGATACTGGAACGTGATAGAAGAGTAATGCATGCATCGCAGTTGTGTCTCAGGGTGCCGTATTATATATGTATATGTATAATTAATTAAATGTATGTATATATAGTGTTTAGATCAATCTACTGTGTGATAATTGTAGATAACGGGGAATAGAGAAAAAGAATTTAATTAAGTTAATGAATATTTGTTGTAAAAGCTTAATTCATATTAATGAGAAACGTATATGAATGATTATACTACGTATGGTATGGGACATACAGGGTTATGATATGGGATATAATCATATTATGGAAACTAGTTAGGAGGAACCATTAACTAGGAGGTTAATAGAAAACGTTAAGCGTGCACTCTAGATGAGAGGTGAGAATATCAAGTGAGAGTCTGGATACTAACATGTACATAATAAATGCTTTATTGCACTAGTTAAATACTTGTTGTTTTCAAAATTATTTTCACATCGGGCTCTGACCCGTTTCCTTGCATATTCTCTTTTCTATTGTACCTTCTATATCAGCTGTCCAGCAGCAGGGACGCCACCCTTAGAGGATTATGATGAGCTATGGAGCTATGGAGTATTGCTTAGACGCCTATCTTCATTTGATTCCTAGTGTTCTTTTATTTAGGGCATGTCGCCTAAAGGAATTCTGTTATCTCCTTTCTATCTGAGTCAAATAGTCTTGTACTCGTGTCATTTTAATACAGTTATTGTTGTTGGGATTAATGTATTGGATAATTATTTGGGAATGTTTATTCCAGTTACATTTAGATTCTTTTGTGTTATCTGTTCAGTTATTAGTGTTGTAGAATAATATGGGTAGTGTTATTCGTAAACTAAATATGAATTTTGTTGAAATTAAAATTTGGAAAGTTTTTAACACCAGCTTAATTGGGTATTGGGTGATTTGAAAATGTTTTCGACAGTGATGCTAAGAATGAGCCAACTGTATATTTTGTTTTAATTTGGTATGAGACTGGCCACCCGATTTTTAATTAGACGGGGTGTTAGAAATAGATTATAAGGAGTTTGGGACTTTAAAACATATAAATTGAGGATGAAAAATGGTTAAACCCGTAGGCAAATATATACAGAATCGTGGCCATACCTAATGGATCGATCGATCTATTGACCCTTCCCTTCGATCGATCGACTCCTCCTGGATATTTGAAATTGTTTCTTTATAAGGATTGATCAAATCCCATCTTGTATAAATCTTTTGTGGTGACTAATTAAACATTTTGGGACTTAAGGAAAGTCAATAGGGTGATAGGTAGAACCCGAAAAAATATTAATAGGTGGAATTAATCCTAGGAAACGGGGAAAATGGGTTAAAATTGAATTAGTGAGTATCGAGGAAGAAACCTAATTGAAATAATTAAATTTGGAAATTGTGATGACATTGACCAGTAGGGTGTAGGTTTGTACCTACTGAAATAATATGAGAAATATTTGATAAGCTTCTAGTGTTAAGAAAAACTTGGGAATATACCTTAAGAAGTGATGTCATAATCTATAAGTACGTAGGATATTCGCGATATAATCATACTACGTAAAGGAATTGTTATAGGTTGTGCGTAAGCCCTATATATATATATATATATATATAGGTGGGATAAATACCTATATTATGATTTATTTTGTGTATGACATACCTACGCTACTTGCTATCGGGGTGGAGGTTTCGCGTTGTGCACGGTCTTATCTCGATAGGACCTTAGACACGTGCTATCGGTATGAATGATAGTTTCGACGGTTGAATGGGAGCGTAGGTATGTGCGTGACCCATTTGGCTGGGGAGTATGCTCGCCTCCAATATTTGTGTTATGTGATTTATGGTTTATGAGAGACACCGAACCAATTGTCCTTTATGCAGTGAGTGATGCACCCGGACTTGTTAGCAGAGTATGCATGCACCGCAGCTATGTCTAGGTGGTGCTTTATTAGTATATATATAATGTTTTGATGAAGTATATATATATATATATATATATATATATATATATATATATATATATATATATATATATAAAATATGATTTAATCTACTGTGTGACTTTTAGTAGATGTAAGAGATTAATGAAATCTGAATTTAATTACTTAAGTGAATACTTAATCTTAAAGCCTTGAAAAGCTTAGTTCATATTAAAGAGAAATGAACATGTGTAATTATCATACGTATTGCATGAGAAATACGTAAAAATAAGATAAGGTAGAATCATAGTAACACCTATATTAAACTTGTAAGTGGGAACTTTACTAGGAAGATTTTGAGGTATGTTAGTTGTGCACTCTAGATAGGGGTGAGGTTATCAAGTAAGAGCCGAAAAACTAATATGAATATAATACTTGCTTAATTTGTAATTATTAAGCACTTGCTATTTTTAAAAATCTTTTAAAATCGAGCTCTGACCCGTTTACTTGCATATATATATATATATATATATATATCACCAGGTGCCCAACATCAAGGATGCCCAGTCTAGAGTATAGATGATTTGACGTACCATAACTGCTGATGGAGATGCAGACTTTGATTAGATACTTTCATTTCATTGATTCCTATCTGTGTAGTATTCAATTCATTTAGGGCATGTTGCCAGGATATCATTTATTTCCGGATTATTGTATTTTGGTTTGTGTCAGTACTCTTAGTATCATTTGATTTGGATATTGATGGTATTTTGACACTTAAACCTGGAGAGATCATTTCAGTCTTTTTTTTCAATATGATGTTATTTATTTATTATTCATTATTGTGGAATGGATTATGAAGTTGTTGGTTTACATTATTAAAATAAAATGTGAAATTAGGTGAAATTGAATGGAAAAAGTTTTGACACTAGTTTAATTATTTACTAGGTGATTTAGTTAATAAAAATGTTTTCGACAGTGATGCTAAGAAGGAACCAATCTGGATACTTTGATTTAATTTAATAAAGGACTGATCACCCGGTATTTAATTAAGCCGGGTGTCACAGGTGCTATCAGAGCATCAGATTCTAGTGTCCTTAGGATCTGTACGGCTTATTATGCTTTCTGCTTAGCGTTCTTTGAAATAGAGCCCTAATATTAGGAATGTTGTATTCATCCCTATGCGTTGAAAATTTGTAATTCGGCGATTTATCTGTATGGATGTTGAACTCATTCAATCCATTTCAACCTTCAGATGGCACGTGGAGAAGAATAGACTAACATTGCTGGGGGAGTTAATGCAAAGCAAGGTTAGCTAGTACCTCTGGTACCCCCGAAGAGAGTAACAATCGCCGAGATAGCAGGTATTATGGCACAGGAACTTGCTACTACAGTCTTACAGTACTAAGATCGCAATATGTAGTTTATAGGTGGAAAAATAATAAGAAAAGATAGTCAATTTGACAGGGTTAACAATTGTGGGAAAATACCGATACAACAACAGCAAGTTCCTCAAGGTCGTTAAGACCACAAAGACAATAAAATTTGCAGGAAGAGCCAAAACCACTAGGACAAATAAATCCAGGGACAGAATGATGTCATAAAAATGTGTTTCAAATGTTTAAGAGATGGCCATAAACGTCAAACTTGTCCGGATCAAGATGGAGAGAAACCCCGACCCAACCAGCAGGGATAACAAGAGCAAAGAAAGAAAAGACTTTCATATCTTTGCTATAAGTGTGAACAACGGGGTCACAAGTGGAGGGATTGTCTTCAACCTGATATAGTACCTCATTAAGATGCTCAGCAGGGCCAACAGGGCTAAGGAAGAGGTGGAGATGATCAACAGGGTCGAGACCAATAGGGTCGTAATGGGGGGCAGTTCGCCGACAAATGTTTCACTTGTGGCAAAACTGGTCACATGAGGCAAGATTGTCTGGATAAGGGCAAGATACGCCATCAGGAGGATGCTCATCAGGGTCCTCAGAGGCCTATGTTTCCAGCTGCTCTTCTAGCGACAGCTCAAGGGCCAGTAACAATTACCATTCCAGTTGCTCTCGCAGCACCACCCCAGCAAGGGCAGCTACAGTACATACATATGTACAACGTTCAGCATGCAGCAGTTCATCAACCACTGCCTGCAGTTAGGGGTATGTTTTATATTTCTGGGGCTATGGGGCATATTTTGTTTGATACGAGGGCTTCACATTCTTTCGTAGCTACTAGATTTTCATGGGCCACAAGATTATTAGACACAACCAACAATACTATTACTTATATTGACTCATCGATGGGTAGTGGGACGCCTATTTTCTTTATATGCCCAGGTGTGAGTATAGAGATTGGGAGTTTAATTTTACCAGCTAATATGCTTGTGTTAGACATGTTCGCATATGATGTTATTATTGGGATGGATTGGCTTGTTGATTATAAAGCCATGATTGATTGCTTTGGTAGGAGCATTATATTTGCTATCCCGGGTTAGGAGATATTTTTAGTGGCGATGCCTCGCCCCAAGGGAGGATCATCCACTCATTTGTATTGCATAGAGGAGGAGGCCTCTATGAGAGTTGTTATTCCCCTTGATTTGATTCCTGTTGTTAGGGAATTTGCAAATGTGTTTCAAGACATACCAAGGTTACCATTGAGTAGGGAGATTGAGTTTGTGCTTGACTTAGAACCGGGCACTCGACCGATAGCCCGTGCCCCATACTGTACAACTTCTGCAAAGATGAGGGAGTTGAGGGATCAGATTGAGCAGTTGCTGGGATAGGGTTTCATTCGTAGGAGTACCTCACCCTGGGGTACCCCAGTCCTGTTTGTGAAAAAGAAGGATGGATCCCTAGTGTGTCCATTCCCGATCCTCGTGGCGGGAGGAGGATCCTTGGTCCCGCGCGTGCCTCTCGACTTCGGCTGACATCATTAATGAGGTGAAAATGTAGAGAGATAGAGTCTCCAGTCTATTTTACTCAAAACAGATAAAAGAAAAGGGAGCCATCCCGAAGGATAACATCCAATGACATACTGATACATACGAAACCAAAATGATTCGAAAAGGGTCCGAAGGCTAAGTTATGAAATGGGAAGGTGTTAGGCACCCATTCCGCCCTTTCAGTCTCTCATGGGTTGTTGCTATTTTCCTTTATTTCCCCATGATATGTGTGCATGTGTATACGTAGTGGAGATAGGAATCATCGACTTGTATCATGGAAGAGATAAAGCGAGTAATCTATAGGAATGTTCCCAAAAAATAATATTAGAAAATAGGATATACGCGATTATTCTTGCGTTGATCGTTATAACGGAACGATAACGCATATGAAATAATATGCCACTAAGAATGAATATATGTATATGTAAATGTATATAATTTAAGAGAATTGAGTTCAAGGAATATAGAAAAAAGTAGAAAAAAAGTAGGAAAAGGACTCGAGTCTCGGGTTTTACCCCGAGACACCTATGTAGCCTATAGAGGCATCAAAGTCCACGTAGTTCGTATGCAAAACGAGGGGTGAGATTTATCCCATAAATCCAAACAGAGGCTTGTCTTATATGTATGTGTGTGTGTGTGTGTGTGTAAGAAAGTGTTTTAGTTGTGATAAAAGTGTGAGAATTCCTGTTTGGAATTTATGAGAAAATCCTCTTTTTCTTATTTTTTGGGTTTTATTTATATGAAAATAAGAGATGTGCAATAATACTAAATAAAAAGTATAGTAGGTTATGTGAGATGAGAGAATAAAAGTGCTAAGTAATAAAACAAGTTAATGCAAATTTAGGGGAATTTAAAGAGAGAGTTGAGAAAGTTGGACCTTATTGAAGATCTTGAGCTTGATTTTGAATGTTGGAGAGTATCCATTGCACTTGGGTGATGAAGGAGGGTACTTAATTCACCAAGTTTGATGAAGAAGGTGATGAAAGGTGAAGGTTGGAAGGGGATTTGGATGTGAAAATCACGCTGACTTCAAGAGGGGTTTTTATGAGCTTGTTGAGAGTGATGGATCTCTAATCTTCCTCTTATTTGGAATGAGGTTAGGCACTCCTTTTTATAGGCCCGGGGCATTGCCGATCGTCATGGACTTGGTCCTGCCAATTGGCAGGTGTGTTTTGGCACACTGCTGATAGGCAGGGTTTGGAACCTGTCATTTGGTAGTCTCTTTTAGGTTCCTTCAGAAAATTGGTCGCAGAGTGCAAACCATTGATCAAATTGTGCACGACGCAAACTATTGGAAAGGTAATTTAGAGACCTTCAAAAGTCCTTGGGACTACTCTCAGGTTCAGTAGTTGACTTTGGGTCAAATGTGGCTCGGAAGCGCTCGTCGGTCCTTTGGACCGGGAAACTTCAGACGCAAACTAATCGTTCGTCCGCATGGTAAGTCAGAATTGCGCACGGAGTGGACCATTGGAAAGGTTAGGAGATTTAATTTGACATTTCAAAGAGTTTGACTTGGTTTGGGGAGTTGACTTTGGTCAACCGGGGCTTGGAAGCGTTCGGTGATCTTTTGGAGTAAAATAGATCGTTCGTCTGTACCGTAAGTTAGAATCGCGCATGGGGCAAACCATTAGAAAGGGGTTTTAGTGTCCTTCGAAGATTCATTTAGTCTCGGTCGAGCTAAAGAGTTGACTTTGGTCAAACGGAGCTTGGGAGCGTCCAATGACCTCCTGATCGAGTTTCGGGGGAAAACGGATCATTCGTTTGCATGGTAAGTCAGAATCATGCACGGGACAGACCGTTGGAAAGGGGTTTCAGTGACCTTTGAAGATTCATTAAGTCTCGATCGATTTAAAGAGTTTGACTTTTTGTCAAATGGAGTCTGGGAGTGCCCGATGACCTTTAGGTTAGTACCAAAGGTATGACTTAGGTTTGTAGTGATGAAGGGATGTGCTAGGGACCTTAGGGGGTATTAGAATGGGGTGTCTACAGAGCCCCTCGATGGGTGAGTTTGGAACAAACAATAGCCATCGAATAGACACCACATGATGCCTTTGAAAGAGGATAGCCGAGGTCGATTCTGAGGACCTTAGGATGAGGATGATTGATTCTGCAGGTTATAGCCAATTCTAAGGGCTTGAAGATGAGGGTGACCGATTCTGCAGGTTGAAGCCAATTCTGAGGGCTTGGAGATGAGGGTGACCGGTTCTGCGGTTCGAAGCTGATTCCGAGGGCTTAAAGACGAGGATAAACGATTCTGTGGGTTGAAGCCAATTCTGAGGTCTTTGGGATGAGGGTGACCGATTCTTCGGGTTGAAGTCGATTCTGAGGGCATGGAGATGAGGGTGACCGATTCTGTGGGTGGAAGCTGATTCTGCGGGTTTAAAGGGGCATATTGGGGATGGTCTTAAAGGAAGTGATGACCAAAGATTTAGGTCAATTTTGAGGACCTACAGTAATAATGAGGGTGACCAATTCTGTGGGTCGTAGCTAATTCTGAGAGCTTAGGTTGTGATGACCGATTCTACGGGTCGAAGCCAATTCTACGGGATTGAGATGACCAATTCCGCGGGCTTAAGGTGAGATAACCAATTCTGCGGGTAGAAGCAAATTCTGCTGGCTTAAGGTAAGATGATCAATTCTGCCGGTCGAAGCCAATTCTGCAGACTTAAGTTGAGATGACCAATTCTGCGGGTCGAAGCCGATTCTACGGGCTTAAGGTGAGATGACCAATTCTGTGGGTCGAAGCCAAGTCTGCGAGATTAAGTTGAGATGTTCTTGGGGAACTCTACCGGGGAAATTACCTCGTGATTTTGATTTGAGCCGGGGAGCTGATTGCTGGGGAAATCCTTGAGTCTTTTGGAGACTTTATCGGTGGAGCAACCAATCTGATGCTGAGGGAGTGATTAGGTGGTCTAGGGTTTGGACGTATTTCTCGGGGAAATTTGAGACCTTTTGGGAATAGGAGATGATCCTGAAGTTTTGGATATTTTGGAGGTCCTCTGGGGACGTTGCCGGGGAGAGATTCGCTTGGCTTTTGAGAGTTTTACTGGGGAAATATGGGTTTCGCTTGGGGGAGTGTGAAATTTTCTTAGTGAAAATGTTCTAAATCCTTTTCGAGATTTTTAGGAATTTTCTGAGGATTTTTCAGGGTGACCTTTTACCCTTTGGGGACGACTGTTCAGGACACGGGGTTGACTGGGGTGAATGCGCAGATGACGCATTTGCTGGCGCACGAGTTTGGCCACTCTTTGTATCTCGGAGAGAGGGTGGTCCGACAGATTACTAAGGGGGAGGTGGTAGTGCCACCTACGAGGCCCCCTATGTCTATGAGGCGGGAGCGGCTGCTGCCAGAGGATGAGAGGATCGCGACGATGATTTGCGAGTCCTACCTGCTGGACACCAATACGGCTGTGTCGTATGATTATATGGACTTTATGATGAGCTGACTGATGGCGCCCAACATATATGATGCACTGCCCTTCCCTCCTGCGGGTTCAAGTCGGCCAGTGGGGTCCTCCCACAGCGGTGGCGGTCCTTCGATATCTGCAGCGACGATGACCTCGGAGGTCTCCTTTGTGCGGTTGCATACCCCTTCATACAATATCCGGAGAGCTGATGGAGGGATGGTGCCTATGATGCATCGTCCTTATGATATGAACCCGATGAAGTTGGGCTTGACAGAGGAGGTTCTTCATCCTGAGGTATATCTTTTTTGTTCTTCCCCTTTGGTTTCTTTTGATCCTTTATATTCGATACTGATTTTGCCTTTTCTTACAGCACGTCCGGATGTCCACCACTTGGCTGAGGGATATTAGGGATTGGATATCTTCAGCGACTGCCCACATTTGGGACGTGGTTCCTGTTCCGTCTTGCTTGGTGCCGGCTGCCTCATTCGGGGAGGAGTCTAGTTCAGGTAGTGGTGGTACGTCATCTCTCCGCAGTGGAAAGAGAGCGCGTCGCAGGGGTGGAAGCTCTTAGGAGTGAGAGGGGAAAGGGCAAGTGAGAGAGAGAGATAATGTGGGTTCGGGCTGAGTCCCGTTTGATTTTTCTTTTCTTTTCTTTATCATCCTGCAAAATTGATGTAACACAAAAAAATCTCTATGCAATGCAATGTATTTTTTTATTATCTTCTGTTAATGATGAATGAATGAACGCACATGCGCTTTTTACTTTGCTGCTGAGACCGTAAAAAGAAATATTTTTGGGATTTTTAAAGAAAGTTTTATTTAAAATTAGAATTTATAAAGATGAAAAGGGGATTTTTGAAATTCTGTTGAGAATATCAATTTATTTTGAGTTTTCTGAATTTTGACAAAAGTGGAAAAAGGAAAATTTCCAAAAGTAGGGGGTTGCCGATCGGCAAGCACCTTGTCCTGCCTATCGGCAAGTCAGTCCAGTACCATCAATTCAAAGATTTTTTTAGTACCCTCTTCAGCCTTTGGTACCTTGTGGGGCATGATTTCTTCCGAAATTTTTGCAGAGTTATGTCTTTTGTGGGAGTTTTCGAGTATAAAAGAGGGGTAAGGGTGGAGTATTTTCCTCACACCTTCACATTCTTACTTTCTTATTCTGTGAGATGGCTCTCCCTAGTAGTGTTGAGTTTGCCAACTACCTCGAGAATTTGGAGGTAGTGTGCTCCTATAACGTCGACCACGATGCTTACAACATGCGTCGAGTTTCTTTATGGCTTAATTAGCCCATAGAGTGGAATATGCTGATGGTGGCGGTACAATTCTGGTACCCCGAAGACTATGTATTTTGCTTTGGCTTGGAATAAGTCTTCCCGACCTACGAGGAATTTTCTGCCATATTGGGGATAAATCCCGACGTTGCTGTAGCTCTGCCTGAGTTTTCTTATCCTCCCCGGGAGTTGTTGGTCGGGCTTCTTTATATTTCGCACTCGGTGGAAAAATCATCTAGTGGTCGGAGGTATGATTTCTCTTCTGGCGGTGTTGCGATTTGTGCATTTACAGGAGGTTGGTGATGCTGGATATGCTAAAGCTGTCATTCTAGTCTTGGTTTCAAAATTATTGCTGGTGATCGGGGAGCTGCTGGTGGACCCACAACTTGCAACTATTACTTCATGGATGTCCTACCGTCTCAATACTGCGACGGTGATACTGGAGGAGACTCTAAATGGCCTGGATGCCTGGCGAGAAGGTCGTTCTGACTTTCTGAGGGGTAGCCCTGTGATGCTGTTCATGTGGATATCTGAAAGATTTCGCCTAATAACTCCTCCGAAATACCCTTTGTCGGTTGTACCCAAATTCTTTTTGCTCCATTTCATCAGTGTTGGTCTGGATATTGAGAGCTAGAAGAGTTGGTTAATGGAGCATGGGGCTCTAAATCTGTACTGGTCAGTACCTTAGTGGGGGCAGCTACTACCTATTATGGAGCTGGGTGAATACCCGTATGTCCGGCTAGTTGGTCTCAGATAGACTTTCTTTTATTTCCCTTGGCAACTTATGTGCAAATTTGGCTGGGAGAAGATCGTTCCACCTCGGACACTAGACTTCTTTCTGGTAGAATATTTGATAGAGCATCTGCGCATGCGGCTTGGCTCTTTGTGGGAGAGTCGGAGTCCGTCGACCCGTCCCTCTCAGTCTATTGGGAGAGTTTGGCACATCACTAGGGATTATATGAAGTGGTTGTGGAGAAGCGTAGTTAACAAGATGTTGGTAGTGGATATTGGACAAAGATGGCTTATCTTATCTGATATCATGGAGGGAGGTGTGGTAGTTTTTCCAAGGCTGGTTCGAGCTTATCAATCCATGGAGCGTCTGCGGCACTCCATTCAGGCAGGGGAAGCTTGGGGACCCCCGAATGTAAATGATGACGTTGAAGCGATCTCCTCTGGTAGCTGTGGGTAGGACTCCTAAAAGAGTTTATTTTGTACCGGGAAATAAGTTTGGGAATTTATTTTCTTTTTAGGAAGGTAGGGGGGAAGGGAGTTATCCATTCCTTTTCTTTTGTAATTGCACTGTAATTTCTTATTAATGAAATAAATAAGTTTTTGATCATCCAGCTGCGCCTTTTGATGAAATTTGTATTTTGAATTATCTATACCGATCACTAAGCCATGCATAATCCTTTCGTTCAAATATATGTTAGAATGGACTGTCGTTCTCAGAGGTAAAAAAAGAATAGTTTTTTATGAAAAAGAAAGGATCGTGCTCATGTAAGATGTATAAGTTGCCTACGTACCTATGGGGGTTTTTGAAAATTTTAATTTTTTTGAGAATAATTTTTGCAGAGGATCAGGCCCACGTAGTTCGGGTAGAGGGAAATGAAGAGATTTTTTTAGAATAGAAGGGAGATGAGAAGAGTCGTAGCGCATCGAGATTTCGAACTAGGGGTAAAATTTATTGAGACGGTCCAGGTTGACTGGACGATCCATCTCTTCTCCATCTAAGTCGGTAAGCATGGCGACACCGCCGGATAAGATCTTCTTCACAATATATGGGCCGCTCCAATTGGGCTTGAATTTCCCTTTGGGGTCCCAGATGGGCTGTATAATTTCTTTGAGGGATAAATCCCCTTCTTGGACACCGTGGTCCTTGACTCTCTTATTAAATGAATGCGCTATTCGGCGATGGTACCCTTGCATGTGGTACAATTCTTTTACTCTCCTTTCGTCTAGGAGTGACAGCTCGTTGAGGCGACTTTGATGCCAGTCCTCCTCACTGACCTTGCTTTCAAGCATGATGCGTAACGAGGGTATTTCTAGCTCCACGTCTAGGAATGCTTCCATGCCATAGACTAGAGAGTAAGGAGTAGCCCCAGTAGAGGTTCGAATTGAGGTTTGGTACCCCAGAGGGCGTATGGTGTTTGGTCAACCCAATCTCGACAACTTTCGGTCTTCTTACTGATGATGGCTTTGAGGTTTTTATTGGCAGCTTCGATTGCAGCTTTGGTTTGAGGTCAGTAGGGAGAAGATTTGTGTCTATGGATCCCATACTCGTTGACCACTTCCATGACTTCTGCCTCGAAATGCAACTCGTTATCTGACACCGGAACCCCATATCGGTAGATGGTGTTTTTCTTGATGAATTGGGCCACTTTCTTGGCATTCAGGACTGCGTATGAATCAGCTTCGACCCATTTGGTGAAGTAATAAATGGCAACCAGGATGAACTCATGTTGGTTAGAGGACTTGGGTGTAACCTTCCCTATAATGTCGATGCCCCAGGTGGAGAACGACCAGGGAGAAGTCATGTTGTAGAATTTATGCGGAGGAAGGTGTTGAAGGTTGGAGAACTGTTGGCATTTGAGGCATCTCCAGACATAGGCGATGAAATCTTGGATTATGGTGGTCTAGTAGTAGCCCTGTCGAATGATCTTCTTATCAAGCATATGACCGTTCATGTGGGGTCCGCATTCGTCGCTGTGGATTCTCTACATTACCTCTTCAATGTTAGCTCCTGCGATGCAGTGTAGATGGGCTCCATCGAAGTTTCTTTTGAACAGTGCTTTGTGACAGATGATGTATGGGGCGGCCAGCCTTCGGAAGGTTGCCCTATCTCTCTTATTGGAATCCTAGGGATACCTACCATGCTTGAGGAGGTTCCAGATATCATAGTACCAACAATTGGCTAGCTCGGGATCTTCTTTGGTGATGAGATTAATGTGGTAGCAGTGGGTTAGTTTATCTTGCTTTTGGACCAGGAAGGGGGCCATTGTTATTCCTTCGGGTATGTCGATCATGGAGGCTAAGGTAACAAGGGCATCAGCTAGGTTATATTTTGCTCGAGGTAGGTAGTGGAAGGTGATGTCTTGTAAATGAGAGGCTAGTTCTTCTAAGTGGGCATGAAAGGGTTGGAGTTTCTCGTCCTTGACTTTCGATTTTCTAAGCACTTGACCAATGATGAGGGCAGAATCCCTATAGACATCTAGGCATTAGATACCTTTCTTGAGAGCAACTTTGAGGCCTACCATACATGCCTCGTGTTCAATCATGTTATTGGTGCAGGGGAAATCCAATTTAATGGCGATGGGAGTGTGGGAGTCATCTAGGGCGATCAGAAGTATCCTAATGCCATATCCTTTTTTGTTAGAAGCGCCATCAAAGAACATTTTCCATCGGAGGTCGTCTTGAGCGGTGTAGAGGATGTATTCATTTGGGAATTTGGGGATCCAGTTATCAGCTTCTTCCATGGGGTAGTCAACGAGGTAGTCAGATATGGCTCCTCCTTTCATGGCTTTCTGCGTGACGTACACGATATCAAACTCGGCTAAGAGCATCAACCATCGATCCATTCGGCTGGATAAGGCAGGTTTATCAAGTAGGTACTTGATGGGGTCCATTCGAGATACAAGCTTAATGGGGAAGGCGAGCATGTAGTGTCACAACTTTTGGGTGACCCAAACAAGCGCGATGCATGCTTTTTCCAAAGCAGTGTAGTTGACTTCATACCCGACCAATTTGCGACTGACGGAATAGATGGATTTTTTTTATGGGAATGTTCAAGGTATTGGTCTAGCAAAGCCCCAGCTGCAGTGTCGTTATGGTTAGGTATAGGAGCAATCTGTGGTGGCATGAGTACCGGAGGTTGAGTCAGGTATTGTTTGATTCGGTCGAAGGCTTCTTGACAGGCCTTGTTCGAAACTTTGGTTGAATCCTTTTGGAGGAGTTTAAAAATCGGTTCACAGATGTAAGTTAGTTGGATGATGAACCGGCTGATGTATTGTAATTTTCCAAGGAAGCCTCAGACTTCTTTCTCCATTCGGGCAGGTGGCATATCAACTATAATTTTAGCTTGGCAGGATCTGCTTCTATCCCTTTTTCATTGACTATGACTCCCAAGAGTTTTCCCTTTGTAACGCCGAAGACACATTTCTGTGGATTGAGTCTCATCTGATATCATCGCAGTCATTCGAAGAACTTTCGGAGAGCGGGAGCATGACCTTCTCTAGTTTCGGATTTGATAATCATATCATCCACATAGACCTCGACTTCTTTGCAGGATGGTTATGGCATCCCTATGATAGGTAGCCCCAGTATTCTTGAGACCAAATGGCATAACAGTGTAGCAAAAGGTTCCCCATGGGGTGATGAACGTGGTTTTTTCATGATGATCTGGGTGCATTTTAATTTGGTTATATTAGGCAAACCCATTGACGAATGACTTGAGAGCATGATTGGCCGTGTTATCCACGATCATATCGATAGTGGGTAGTGAGTTATCATCCTTGGGAGAGGCTTTATTCAAATCTTGGTAGTCTACGCACATCCGAACTTTCCCTCCTGATTTTGGCACAGACACTATGTTGGCTAGCCATATGGGATATTCGATCACACGAATGAAACCCACGTTCTGCTATTTGACCACCTCTTCTTTGACTTTTAGCGACCATTTGGTGCGGAGCTTTCTCAGCTTTTGTTTAATCGGCTTGTAATCTGGAAGAGTGGGGATCTCATGCTGAGTAATTTCAGGATCAATGTCGATCATATCGTTATAGGACCATGCGAAGACATCCACGAATTCCTTCAATAATTCTTCGAGTTGTGCGCACTCATACTTGTCGAGAGTAGCCCCTATCCTAATCTCGCGCAGTTGGATACTAGAACGAGGTTAATAATAACAGTCTCTTCTTCATTAACTTGAATGCGGTTATGTTGTTTGTTATTAACCTTATTTAGATCAGTTAAGAATTGTTCATTTACAAAATCATCAACATCAAAAGTTTGATTAGAATCTAAACAATTAATATAAGGCACAACAAGATACTCAAAATCTTTATTTATTTCATTGATAGGAAAAACAACATTGAGAACCTCATCAAATGAGGTCTCGATTACATTTAAGCAAGGATAGACAACAGAAGAAGAAATGGGGTAAACATTGGGGTTAGGTGGGATTTCAAAATGTAGAACCGGCACATCATGCCATTTAAGGAGAGATGTATCAGCATCTTTAATCAAGTGGGATGGATCCAGTGATGTAGTGCTTGAATGAACCATGTAGAGTGCCAGTCCCAGTGTCTGTAAGTTGAACGAGTTCCCGGGGTCACTTTCCTCAGTCTCTTTTGTATCTTTGATGAACGGTTGTACATGGTGTTGGGAACTTTCGGCTAGGGGTGGCAATTCGGACACGAACACGATAACACGACACGATCCAACACGAAATTAAAATAGCTTTTCATGTTCAGGCCTGGTTTTTTAAGCCCCTTAGCGGGTCGTGTTTGTGCCAAGAAATTTACACGAAATTAGCCCGACAATGACCCGTTAGAGCCCAATTGACATGACCCAATTTCAACCCAATTTAGACCCAAATGGACATAGTAAATTGACGGGTTATCGTGTTGTTAAATTAACGGGTTATCGTGTCGGGCCGTGCCAATCATGTTAAATTGACACAATTTTTTTATCGTGCTATTTGTGTCGGGTCATATTATTAATGGGTCGTGTTCGTATTGGTAAAAATAAACACGACGTCATATCATGTCGTGTTCGGACTTGATAAAATCGAGTCGTGTTGTATCGGGCCAGACCCAAACACGGCCCATTAGCCCGAATTGCCACCCCTATTTTCGGCCCATGGGTAGTTATCTTGGAAAAAGATCCCCATTTCAGGTTTCATCTTCTTGTCTGTATGGTCATACTATGGTTTCGAAAAGCTGTAAAATGGGAAGTCCTCACCCTCTTTGATAAATCGTCCATTCAAGGAGTCACCTAATATGGTTTAGAGGCAATCTAATCTTCTCTTTGGTCGGGACTGGCGGATCATTCCGAGCGCTTGTTCTGATGGTTGATACCCCAAACCATAAGGGGGAAAGCTTTCTTCAGTTCAATGGGGTCAAGTATCTTTTGTTGTCTTTTCCCTAGCCCCTGTCTGGGCATGAAGTGCATGTTTTTGAACATCTGAATCACATTAACGTTACCATGAGGGTCATATTTGGGACAAACCCTTTCTTTGAAATCGTCCCCTACCGGGAGTAGGAGTGGTTCAACTCAAAATCCTGATAGGGGCATATCATTTGACCCGTGCTGTATCTCAAGGATTGGATTGCTGGTACTTGCACCCTCGACATTGTCGTCGTCACCCAAGATGGTGATAACTCATCCGTTGGTGAAGAACTTCAATTTTCGATGGAGTGAGGACGACACCCTTGATACTGTGGAGCCAAGGTTGTCCGAGCAACAGGTTGAAACAAGCTTAGATGTCAATAACTTAGAATTCAACGACAGGGTTTATAGGGCCAGCCCCTATTACAAGTTTTATGGATCCCATCACCTCCCGACGGGTATTATCGTAGGCACGTACAACAGTGGAAGTTGGAGCAAGGTCATTTTCTTTCAGTCCTAAGCATTTGAAGGTTCTTAATGGGCAGACATTCAAGGCGAATCCATTATCGACAAGAGAGGGTGGTACGATTTTCCCCATAACTTCGACGGAGATATTGAGTGCATGATTGTGGTTTGGCCCAATTCTAGGGATTTCTTCTTCGAAAAAGGAAAACATTCTGGTAGAGGTCAAGGATCCGACTAAATTTATTGCTTCTTCTGGTGTAGTAGAAGGAGGAACTGTGGGTCCAGTGAGCAACTTGATCAAAGCATTTGTGTGTAGCTGGGAAGACATGAAAAGACCCCATAGAGTGATGTTAGCTTGAGTTTTCTTTAGTTAATCGAGGATATTTCTCTTCTTGAGGTTCATTTCTGGCATAGGAAGGTTTTCAACGCCCTTCCCCTTGTCATTATCGGGTTGAGATCTTGAGATCTGGTAATGCCTCCCTGATCTAGTCATGTGATTTACTGAAGAAGGGAAGAATATAAACCCTGTTTCTTCGTCAATCTTGGGTTGTTCTGCCACTTTATTTATTTCTTCGAGTAGCTCCTCAAATGATATCATACCACACATGTCAGCTACCGGGCCAGTTTTCTCAAAAGCTTATTCTTCATTCGAATCTTTAAATTCTTCCCCCCGTCCGGTGGTGATAATTCTTTCTTTCCCTGTAAAGTCAATGCAATTAACAACTTTAATGGCTTCTTCATACATGTCTTCCCATTCTGTGGGCATATGTAAGGGTGAAGGGACCAGGTGCCCTTGTAATTTCAGAGTATCAAGTAACTCAGTCATACTGTAAATGTCGTTGGTTTGCCTGAATAATTCTACTATGATCTGAATGACATCATCCAGGCTGACTTCACCGGTTGGTACCACCCAACTGTCTGGCTCTCTAGCCCATTTTTGTTCTTTCAAGAACAACGTGCTGAACTTCTGGTAATCAATGATCATCTGTGAGGGAAATTTCAGTCCGAACTCTAGGAGTTAGTTTAACACTTCTGAAAATTCCATACCTTCAATTTCAGAATAAGTACGGACAACGATGCATGCGGAGTGACAATGCCTAATCAGCGAGGCTAACAGGGTGTATAAGGAAATATGGGTAAGTTTGGAGAGGTTTGGGAGAGTGTATAGGTGTGATTTGAGTTGAGGGATCAAATTTTGGGTTCATTTATAGGAATATAGCTTTGGTATGATTTGGGAGTGGGTTGTGAGTAGTGTCTGGCTTAGGATTGGCTGGTGGGGCAATGGTACCCTGGTCAATTAGACCTTGGATAGTTTTTTGGAGGTGAAAGCATTGGTCGGTAGTATGACCAGCAGTTTAGTGAAAGGCGTAGTAGGCATATGCCTTAAAGTTTCTTGGAAGTGCATTGGGAAATGAATGGGATCCAAGGGCTTAATGGGGTTTCGTCTTAAAAGTGCTTGATAAACTTTGGAGAGGGGAGCATGGAGCTCGGTACATTCCTTTCGGACTGGGACAGGGTGACTTTCTGGTGCCCATGAAGTGGTTGGTTGAGAGATGTTATTGATGGTTGAGACTGCATCACTGACAGGTTTGTCATATTTTCTCGGGGTGAACTGTCCGGATACTTTCTTTGGTTCAATATCTATTTTAGCAAGACCTTACTCGATTTATACTCCTGCTTCTCTGAGAGCTCAAAAGTGGGGATATTATTGTCCTCACATGGTTGCTCGGACATGGGGCAAGAAGTACTTCTTCAATATGTTAACTTGTTCTTCCTCGGATGACCAATTGGTCATAGTGGCTGTCTTTTCCCTCCATCGGGCTATGCAGTTACTGACTGATTCCCCAGAGTTCTATTTGAGAAGCTATAAATCACGGTGGGTGACCTCAAGCTCTTCATTATATTTGTACTGCGACATAAATTCACGGGCTACATCCTCCCAGCTACGGATTCAGGACTCCTCGAGAGACAAAAACCATCAGAGAGAGCTATCCTTCAAAGTTTGCTGAAATAATTGGGCCATTAGTTCTTCGGAAGCCCCTAGGAGAGTCATAGCATGGTGATAACTGTGAATATGGACAATCGGGGGTCCACTTGCTTCGAATTTCTCGATATTTGGCATCTTGAACTTCTCGGGTAACCTTTCCTTAGGGTAAGGAAACATGTGGGTGCAGTCCAAGTAATTTTCAGAGATTATGACTTGGTAGAACTTCTTAGTTAGCATTTTGATATATTCTTTGACCTTGCTCAACTCTTCCTCTATCGGATCAACGATCGCAGGCAATTTAACTCTAGGTTGGGTAAGGTTTGGCATTGGAAGCTGGGAAAGCGACAACCCATTAATAGGAGGGGCACGTGGAGCGTGCTGATATTCTTCGAGAACCCATATAGGCTCGGGTGGACCCATAGCGTGAGAGAATAGGGCCTCGGGCTCTTGAGGAACAAGACCCTGGTTTCGTTGCATCTCTCGGACCTCAGTTTGAAGGTCGTCAATCTTGGACACGAGCTGAGCTAAAACTGCCGTCAGATCTGGCTGGGCAACTGGTACTTGATCTGTATTTTACATGGAAAACGGATGAATACCAGACTCGAAAGAGGAAGCAGGGGAGCAGACGGAACTCCGGGGTGATTTGATTGAAGACCGAATTCAATGAGGAGCCAGGCCAAGGACATGCGATCGACCCGAGAGGACGTAAAATGGGATTTATTTTTTACAAAAAGGGATGAAAATATTATTGACTTTTTTTCTTTTTGAGATTGAAAGACAAAGTATTTTTGGATTTTTGATAAAGAAAGGAGAAATATTTTTGGATTTTTTATAAAGAAAGGATAAATGTTTTTGGAAGACGGGTCTCAACGTGATTATTATAATTACTATGTTCTCACTTGTATTAAATTCTCCTAAATGCAAAAATGAAATACCGGACAGGACCCGAGCCTAGAAAAGTTGGATTTGTAACATATACAAAGCTATAGCTGGACTTGTAACCAGGCTCATGGGATGGGTCCCGTGTAACACCCCGCCTAATTAAATATCGGGTGGCCAGTCCCATACCAAATTAAAAAAGAATATACAGTTGTCTCATTCTTATCATCACTGTCGAAAACATTTACAACTCACCCAAAAACTCAATTAAGCTGGTGTTAAAAACTTTCCAAATTTAAATTTACAAAATCCATTTCAAGTTTAAGAATAACACAACACATTTTATTCTACAACACAGATCACTAAATAAATAACTCAAAAGAATTTAAATGCAAATGGAATAAACATTTCCAAATAATATAAATCCTTTACAATAATCCCAACAATGTTAAATGTATTGAAAAGTCCCGAATACAATAGAATTTGACCTCGATAGAAAAGATAACTGAATCCTTTGGGCGACATGCCCTAACTAAGAATACTGTGAATCAAAAGATGATAAGCGTCTAAGAAAAACTTCCATAACTCCATAGCTCACCACAATCAACTATGGTTGGCGTCCCTGTTGCTAGAGACCTGATATAGAGATACAATAGAAGAGAAAATATGCAAGGAAACGGGTCAGAGCCCGAATGTGTAGATTATTTTAAAAACAGCAAGTATTTAACAAGTGCAATAAAGAATTTATTATGTACATGTTAGATCCCACTCTCACTTGCAATTCTCACCTCTCAACTAGAGTGCACACTTAACGTTTCCTATTAACCTCCTAGTTAATGGTTCCTCTTTTCTAGTCTCCATATTATAATTCCATTCCCATATCATAATCCCCGTATGTCCCATACCATACGTCACATTATTAATCATTTACATTTCTCCTTTATTAGTTTCTCATTAACATGAATCATTACACATTACTATGAATCGTTTCTCATTAACATGAGTTAAGCTTTTCAATAAACATTTATTAACTAAATTCCATTATTCACCGTTATCTACAATTATCACCGTAGATAGATTTAAACACAATATATAATCATGTAACCATTTAATCCATTATATATATATATATATATATATATATATATATATATATATATATATATATATATATATATTCATATATAATACAGCACCCCGAGTCACAGCTGTGGTGCAATTCATTACTCTGCTATCATGTCCCATCATCGCAGGTCGCCGAATAGGGGACTACAGGTTCGGTAAGATTTCACGAACCATAAACAACAATAAATAAATTGGAGGCGAACATAGTTCTCGTATCCATGGGTCACGCACATACCAACGTACCCACAGTCAGCGGACTTATCAACTCCCCGATAAGTCTTTCATAGACCTATGTTCTCGAGCGACAAATCAAAGATCCCATGGATTCATCAGGATATGACTGCCCTCACGCGCAAACCTCCCACCGATAGCAAGTAAGCTAGGTATGTCATACACGTACATCATCAATCAATCAAATAGGTATTATCATACCTATAATATAATATCAATAAGGTAATTATCACTACCCTAAGATATTTCCCATACGTAGTATTATATCTCTTTTAAATTCCACGTATTAAAATATCATATCATTACTTCATAATTTAATTATCCTCGCATCCTATAACATCTCTCCACTCCCGACGTCGTTAAGGTTCATGCGCGAAGCGTCTCGCAAAGCGAAATCCAAACAAGGAGCCCCTCCAATACACTACTACTTAACTTTGTCGATCGAGGAGGTCCGAAAACTTAAACTATGCGATCGGGATAACCTCATACCCTCTTTCAATCAAATGAGTTCTAAACTCCCATATCACAAGATTTAACTAGGATTTCCTCCACTTATTTTCAGTAATAAATCACTAATATCCTACTGGTCCATAACATTATTTCTCCCGAACTACTACGAGTTTAGTTCTCCTTTTTATTTAAGGTTAAAACCGATAGTTTCAAATCTCTTATAAACACATATTCTTTCACTTAGGATTAAACCCTCTTGTAAACTTAAGGATACCCAGGTGTTATATTCAATCACCCCCTACTGGTCCTATCTTAAATCCTCATCCATCTCCATTTGGAATTTAACAAATGAATCTAGCAACCGAAATTTCCATTCAATATAATTTTCATCATTTAAATCACTCGAATCCAAATCAAATTTATTCAAATCTTATCAAGGGTTTACTGATATTTTCTAGGTCCCAAAATGTCCAAATAATAATCACCAAAGATCCACAAAAGGTTTGGGATAAGAATCAACATTTAAAAAGAATCAACTTTACATAATTTGGGGAGGTCGATCGATCGAAGGTAGGGGTCGATCGATCGATCCCTCAGGTCCAAGCCTGGTTTTTCTGCATTTCAGCAACTACGGGTTTCACCATTTTTACTCATTCAAACCTTCATATTAACCTCCAAAATGAGTTATAATTATTACTACATGATATGCCAACATATATGAACGATTTTCAGTACACTAAACATCCTAGAATCATCAAGGGGTTGGATTAAAAAGCATGTTTATCTCCTTATTTCCAGAAATTATCAATATATCATCTTCAAGAACACATCAATGGTTTTCATAATTTCTTCAACAGATTCATGAATATTTCGTGGATTATATTCATCCTAAAACATGAGTTAGATTCCTATATCATTTCAGTTTTTCTAGAAATCCATTTAATACTCCATTATTTCTTCCAATCAATAATAATCTTCTCTTTTCATATTATTCTAACATGGACAATATACAAACTTAATTTGCCATTATCAAACACTTGCCTTTCTTGTAGGTCTGATCCTTTGGTGTAGTATATCTCAGTTGGTTGTCCCTTCTCCGGTCAAACTCCGGTGGTGGTTGGTGGTGGTGAACCTTGGTTCTTGTTCTTCTCCTTCCCAAGTTGGCTTTTCCTTTCCCAAGCACTCTTACACTCTCTCTAGGAAGATAGATGCTCTTATTTGTGAAGAGGAGATGAATAACTCCCATACACTTAATCTACCAATACTTATAATAGTGCCAAATCCGAAATCACCATTCACCTCCCTAGAAAAATGACCAAAATGCCCTTTCGGGTTGTCTATTCATTCCCAAATGACCCGAGACTCCAAATTAACATCCAAATAGACTTTTCTGACTATGTCGAACCTTCCGGACGCAACGACGCAGTCGAAATGACTATTAGATCGATAGAAAATAAATTTCTTTTTTTAATTTAATAAACTAGTCCCGACACGTCCCATACCGCGTCTCACTAAAAATATAAATTACCGAATTTATATCATACAGTCATATCAATGACATCACATTTCATATATTACCTAAATATCTTTAAGTAATATTCAGAATCATCCATTTTAATATCCACCGTCCGAATAAACCCGAATGAATTAATTAATAAAAAATCTAATTAATCCATTAATTTAAAATATAACCCATTTTAAAAGTCATTTAAAATTACGGGGTATTACATACTTCCCCCCTTATAACAGAATTTCGTCCCGAAATTCAGGAATATAAGTCATACCGGTAAGGTCAACTCTGAGTATAAATCTCACATCGCAAGAAATTCAAGATGTACCGCCCATACAGTACATTAACAAAGTCCCTATCGATGTTATATGCCAAGCCTCACCATATAGTTTCAACTGAATCAAATTTAGACTTTACCTAATCTTCCCTATACCGTCCTCGTGACAAACTTTAGGAAAATGATCCTCTCGTAGTGAACAAATAAATCCCGAAGTCTCAATTACTTACCTTTTTCACAATTATGAAAAATACTACAATCTAGTCATCCAGGGCGCCCATACACCCTCTCGTACCGCTTTCAATATTAAAAGTTTCGCAAAAGTTATAAACTCGTTTCCCAAAGACCTAACTTATTTCGACTCCCAACGGTTATTAGTTTCATGTGTGGGGTGTCTCGCAAGCGAAATCCAAACAAGGAACCACCCCGATACCCTACTTCCTAAAGTAGTCGGTTATCGAAACTCCTAAGGTCCTTAGTCAATAATATATATAAAAAAAATTTGGTTTAAAAAAAAATATCAGGTTTATCGATTTTAAAACAAAAATTTGGTTTTTATCGATTTCAAATAGGGTCTACGCATCTACTCTTGTATAGAAGACAAGATGCAGACATATGCTCTCATATACCACAAGTCAATGCACGCCGATGGTCAAATCACACTCGGACATGCTCTAGGTAAGTAATCCCATGATATAAATCAAACCCACATGATAACATGTAATATAAAGGTGTCCCACACCCCTCAGTGAGTCTACATAAATAACAGTGCTATAGGCTAAGTTTAGCAACCCTTTTGCCCACATAACATAAATCGTAACAAAATCAATATACGCTTCATAATTCCTTAGATAGAAAACATACCCTCTTTCGCGGGTGGTGGTTGTTGAATCCCAATATTATAACTTTGCTCCGATGAGTCAAGAAAAATTTTACCCCAAATTTACAGTTCTAGTTAACCACACACCACTATATACCCAATCCTTTCAACATATTGCCTTCGTTAGGGAACATACACAATTCACGCATTTCAAGAACTTCTCCTGATGACTCTCCTCAATTTTTCCATAATAGGGGTGACCTCGACTACGGTCATCATACTCGAACATACTTCATAACCTCCTAAGTACGATCTCCGTTATCCGTCCAATGGCCCTCATCTGCCATACGTACGTAATAAAAGATTTCCCAATAAATATTGTCGAATTTTATAATTCAACCCATCAGTGAACATTAAGACTCTCCTCTCCTCAGTAGGTACTTCAGCTGATACCAAATTAGTTAATCTCGTAAACTCTTCCTCATATTCCACCACAGTTTTCTCTCCCTGTTTCAAATCAAATAGCTTCCGCCTCATCTCTGTCTGGATGGCGGAAGGAAAATACTTCCCATCAAACCGTATCTAAAAGTCTTGGATAGTCATTATGACCCTCTCCTCCATAGTGGTCGTAGCTTCCCACCATTGCAAAGCTGCCCCTACTAGCTTGAATGTGGCTAGTATCTGACGTTGAACCTCAGTGAATTCAATCATTCTCAAGTGCCGTTGGATATCTTTCTTCCATTGGCTAGCAGTCACAACATCTGATCCTCCCTGAAATTCAGGTGGGTGCGCTTTCTGAAAGGCATCCCTCTCTCGTTCCCATGCAGTAGGAAACACTTGCCCTTGCGCGAGTGGCACAACCGATGCTGGAGCCTGCTGAACAGCAGCTAAAGCCGCATTGACTGCCTGAGCGACAATTGCAGCAACTTTGGTCGCAGTCATCATACCTTTGTAGGTGTAAATAGAAAAGCAATAATCCTACTCATAGGGCTCTACATCAAAGAACGCTAAGCTGAAGACACAGTAAGCCGTACAGATCCTAAAGGAAACTAGAACCTGATGCTCTGATACCACCTGTAACACCCCGCCTAATTAAATACCGGGTGGCCAGTCCCATACCAAATTAAAACAGAATATACAGTTGGCTCATTCTTAGCATCACTGTCGAAAACATTTACAACTCACCCAAAAACTCAATTAAGCTGGTGTTAAAAACTTTCCAATTTTAAATTTAACAAAATTCATTTCCAGTTTAAGAATAACACAACACATTTTATTCTACAACACAGATCACTAAATAAATAACTCAAAAGAATTTAAATTCAAATGGAATAAACATTCCCAAATAATATAAATCCTTTACAATAATCCCAACAATGTTAAATGTATTGAAAAGTCCCGAATACAATAGAATTTGACCTCGATAGAAAAGATAACTGAATCCTTTGGGGGACATGCCCTAACTAAGAATACTGTGAATCAAAAGATGATAAGAATCTAAGCAAAACTTCCATAACTCCATAGCTCGTCACAATCAACTATGGTTGGAGTCCCTGTTGCTGGACACCTGATATAGAGATACAATAGAAGAGAAAATATGCAAGGAAACGGGTCAGAGCCCGAATGTGTAGATTATTTTAAAAATAACAAGTATTTAACAAGTACAATAAAGCATTTATTATGTACATGTTAGATCCCACTCTCACTTGCAATTCTCACCTCTCAACTAGAGTGCACACTTAACGTTTCCTATTAACCTCCTAGTTAATGGTTCCTCTTTTCTAGTCTCCATATTATAATTCCATTCCCATATCATAATCCCCGTATGTCCCATACCATACGTCACATTATTAATCATTTACATTTATCCTTTATTAGTTTCTCATTAACATGAATCATTACACATTACTATGAATCATTTCTCATTAACATGAGTTAAGCTTTTCAATAAACATTTATTAACTAAATTCCATTATTCACCGTTATCTACAATTATCACCGTAGATAGATTTAAACACAATATATAATCATGTAACCATTTAATCCATTATATATATATATATATATATATATATATATATATATATATATATATATATATAATACAGCACCCCGAGTCACAGCTGTGGTGCAATGCATTACTCTGCTATCATGTCCCATCATCACAGGTCGCCGAATAGGGGACTACAGGTTCGGTAAGATTTCACGAACCATAAACAACAACAAACAAATTGGAGGCGAACATAGTTCTCGTATCCATGGGTCACGCACATACCTACGTACCCACAGTCAGCGGACTTATCAACTCCCCGATAAGTCTTTCATAGACCTATGTTCTCGAGCGACAAATCAAAGATCCCATGGATTCATCAGGATATGATTACCCTCACGCGCAAACCTCCCACCGATAGCAAGTAAGCTAGGTATGTCATACACGTACATCATCAATCAATCAAATAGGTATTATCATACCTATAATATAATATCAATAAGGTAATTATCACTACCCTAATATATTTCCCATACGTAGTATTATATCTCTTTTAAATTCCACGTATTAAAATATCATATCATTACTTCATAATTTAATTATCCTCGCATCCTATAATATCTCTCCACTCCCGACGTCGTTAAGGTTCATGCGCGGAGCGTCTCGCAAAGCGAAATCCAAACAAGGAACCCCTCCAATACACTACTACTTAACTTTGTCGATCGAGGAGGTCCGAAAACTTAAACTATGCGATCGGGATAACCTCATACCCTCTTTCAATCAAATGAGTTCTAAACTCCCATCTCACAAGATTTAACTAGGATTTACTCCACTTATTTTCAGTAATAAATCACTAATATCCTACTGGTCCATAACATTATTTCTCCCGAACTACTACGAGTTTAGTTCTCCTTTTTATTTAAGGTTAAAATCGATAGTTTCAAATCTCTTATAAACACATATTCTTTCACTTAGGATTAAACCCTCTTGTAAACTTAAGGATACCCAGGTGTTATATTCAATCACCCCCTACTGGTCCTATCTTAAATCCTCATCCATCCCCATTTGGAATTTAACAAATGAATCTAGCAACCGAAATTTCCATTCAATATAATTTTCATCATTTAAATCACTCGAATCCAAATCAAATTTATTCAAATCTTATCAAGGGTTTACTGATATTTTATAGGGCCCAAAATGTCCAAATAATAATCACCAAAGATCCACAAAAGGTTTGGGATAAGAATCAACATTTAAAAAGAATCAACTTTACATAATCTGGGGAGGTCGATCGATCGAAGGTAGGGGTCGATCGATCGATCCCTCAGGTCCAAGCCTGGTTTTTCTGCATTTCAGCAACTACGGGTTTCACCATTTTTACTCATTCAAACCTTCATATTAACCTCCAAAATGAATTATAATTATTACTACATGATATGCCAACATATATGAACGATTTCCAGTACACTAAACATCCTAGAATCATCAAGGGGTGGGATTAAAAAGCATGTTTATCTCCTTATTTCCAAAAATTATCAATATATCATCTTCAAGAACACATAAATGGTTTTCATAATTTCTTCAACAGATTCATGACTATTTCGTGGATTATATTCATCCTAAAACATGAGTTAGATTCCTATATCATTTCAGTTTTTCCAGAAATCCATTTAATACTCCATTATTTCTTCCAAACAATAATAATCTTCTCTTTTCATATTATTCTAACATGGACAATATACAAACTTAATTTGCCATTATCAAACACTTGCCTTTCTTGTAGGTCTGATCCTTTGGTGTAGTATATCTCAGTTGGTTGTCCCTTCTCCGGTTAAACTCCGGTGGTGGTTGGTGGTGGTGAACCTTGGTTCTTGTTCTTCTCCTTCCCAAGTTGGCTTTTCCTTTCCCAAGCACTCTTACACTCTCTCTAGGAAGATGGCTGCTCTTATTTGTGAAGAGGAGATGAATAACTCCCATACACTTAATCTACCAATACTTATAATAGTGCCAAATCCGAAATCACTATTCATCCACCCTAGAAAAATGACCAAAATGCCCTTTCGGGTTGTCTATTCATTCCCAAATGACCCGAGACTCCAAATTAACAGCCAAATAGACTTTTCTCACTATTTCGAACCTTCCGAACGCAACGACGCAGTCGAAATGACTATTAGATCGATAGAAAATAATTTTTTTTTTTAATTTAATAAACTAGTCCCGACAGGTCCCATACCGCGTCTGACTAAAAATATAAATTACCGAATTTATATCATACAGTCATATCAATGACATCACATTTCATATATTACCTAAATATCTTTAAGTAATATTCAGAATCATCCATTTTAATATCCACCGTCCGGATAAACCCGAATGAATTAATTAATAAAAAATCTAATTAATCCATTAATTTAAAATATAACCCATTTTAAAAGTTATTTAAAATTACGGGGTATTACATCCCGTTTTAAAAATGCACAAAAATTTAGACGACAGGCCGACCCAAAATTTCAACAGAGTTTCGGGTTAAAACCGGCAATCTAACATGTGTGTCTTAGGCTTGACACCTATATGCGGATATGCAGCTTGGTTGGGTGAATCGAAAAAGGGTTCCCCCATTTGGCGTGGCTTCCACGATATACGTCTTACTTTTGAGGGAAATCGGTACGTGTGGACAAGCCATTTTATATACCTGAGTGTACGTGAATTTCCTCACTATATACCTCGTGGGGATGGTACGTGTGAGAAAAAATTCGATATACTCGGAGTACGTGAACGAGTTACCTATGATATACCTCCCGTCATGACTTTGGTCAAGCGATACGATTTGGGAGAACCGTTCGATCTATGTCGAAGGTACTTGGCCAATGGAAGGTGAGAGTCATATCGCTTAGGCTAACTGCGTCCTGCCGGACCAGCGCCCATCACGAAGTGACCCTTGAGTCACTGGACAAAATTTGGTCAATTATAATGCTCTTTTGGTGATATCGTGTGAATCATGCATGATTTTGTTATTAATATCTTATGAAAGTATCTTTCTTGATCATGCCGAACAGGGAGCAAAGTATGAATACCAATGGTATACCAAGTATGGGTGATGTGTGCAACATGGGGATATACGTGATCCTAGGTGCACGTGGTGTGAAGTGTACGTGGAGAATTTTCTACAAGTGTGTGAATAGAAGCATAAGCATGAGGTACATATGAATAATAAAGGGGAAAATAGGGGGATATATCAGAAAATAAAATACCCATGTAAATAGAGTCTAGCCCTCAAAAGGAAAATCCCCAGCAAAGTCACCACTGTGGCCATCCCCGATCCTTGCGGCGGGAGGAGGATCCTTGGTCCCGCGCATCCCTCTCGGGAGCGCTTTGACTGGCGTCATTGATGAGGTGAAAATGTAGAGAGATAGAGTCGCCAGTCTATTTTACTCAAAATAGATAAAAGAAAAGGGAGCCATCCCTAAGGACAACATCCAAAGACATACTGATACATACGAAACCAAAATGATTCGAAAAGGGTCCGAAGGCTAAGTTACGAAATGAGAAGGTGTTAGGCACCCATTCTGCCCTTTCGATCTCTCATGGGTTGTTGCTATTTTCTTTTATTTCCCCGTGATATGTGTGCATGTGCATACGTAGTGGAGATAGGAATCATCGACTTGTATCATGAAAGAGATAAAGCGAGTCATCCATAGGAATGCTCCTAAAAAATAATATTAAAAAATAGGATTTACGCGATTATTTTTGCGTTGATCGTTATAATGGAACGATAACGCACATGGAATAATACGCCACTAAGAACGAATATATGTATATGTAAATATATAGAATTTAAGATAATTGAGTTTAAGGAATATAGAAAAAAGTAGAAAAAAGTAGGAAAAGGACTCGAGTCTCGGGTTTTACCCCGAGACGCCTACGTAGCCTATAGAGGCATCAAAGTCCACGTAGTTCTTATGCAAAACGAGGGGTACGATTTATCCCATAAATCCAAATGGGTACTTATCTTATATGTGTGTGTTTGTGTGTGTAAGAAAGTGTATTAGTTGTGAGAAAAGTGTGAGAATTCCCGTTTGGAATTTATGAGCAAATCCTCTTTTTCTTATTTTTTGGGTTTTTTTTATATGAAAATAAGAGATGTGCAATAATACTAAATAAAAAGTATATTAGGGTATGTCAGATGAGAGAATAAAAGTCCTAAGTAATAAAACAAGTTAATGCGAATTTAGGGGAATTTAAAGAGAAAGTTGAGAAAGTTAGTCCTTTTTTAATATCTTGAGCTTGATTTTGGATGTTGGAGAGCAACCCTTGTACTTGGGGGATGAAGGAGGGTACTTAATTAACCAAGTTTGATGAAGAAGATGATGAAAGGTGAAGGCTGGAAAGGGATTTGGGTGTGGAAATCACGGTGACTTCGAGAGGGGTTTTCTGAGCTTGGTGAGAGTGATGGATTTCCGATCTCCCTCTTCTTTGGAATGAGGTTAGGCCCTCCTTTTTATAGGCCCAGGGCATTACCGATTGTCATAGCTCTGGTCCTACCAATTGGAAGGTGTGTTTACGCACACTGTCGATAGGCAGGTTTTGGAACCTACCGTTTGGCAGTCTCTTTTAGGTTCCTTCGAAAAAGTGATAGCAGAACGCAAACCGTTGATCCGAATCGTGCACGGGGTGAACCGTTATAAAGGTAATTCAGATACCTTTGAAAGTCCTTGGACTGCTCCCAAGTTAGGGAGTTGACTTTGGATCAAATGTGGCTCGGAAGTGCTCACCAGTCCTTTGGACGGGGAAACTTCGGATGCAAAAGGATCGTTCGTCCGTATGGTAAGTCAGAATCGCGCACGAGGCAGATCGTTGGAAAGGTTACGAGATGTAATTCGACATCCCAAAGAGTTTAATTCGGTTTGGGGAGTTAACTTTGGTCAACTGGGACCTGGAAGTGTTCGGTGACCTTTCGGAGTAAAATGGATCGTTCGTCTGTACCGTAAGTCAGAATCACGCACGGGGCAGAGCGTGGAAAAGAGGTTTCAATGCCCTTTGAAGATTCACTCAGTCTCGATCAAGCTGAAGAGTTGACTTTGGTCAAACGGAGCCTGGGAGCAGCTGGTGACCTCCTAATCGAGTTTCAGGGGAAAATGGATCGTTCATCCGCATGGTAAGTCAGAATCGCGCACGGGATGGACCATTGGATAGGGGTTTTAGTGCCCTTCGAAGATTCATTCAGTATCGATCGAGCTGAAGAGTTTGATTTTTGGTCAAACGAAGCCTGGGAGTGCCCGATGGCTTTAGGTCAATACCCGGGGTATGACTTAGGTTTGTAGTGATGAAGGGAGGTTCTAGGGACCTTGGGGGGTATTAGAATGGGGTGTTTACACCTATGTTTGTGCATAGATTATCGAGAACTTAATAAAGTCACGATTCAAAATAAGTATCCATTACCTCGCATCAATGATTTGTTTGATCAGCTGAGAGGAGTAATGTAATTCTCAAAGATTGACTTGAGGTTCGAGTATCAGCAACTGAGGATCAGGGAGCAAGATGTGTCGAAGACTGCTTTTCTGATAAGATATGGATCTTATGAGTTCTTGGTTATTCCATTCGGGTTAACCAACGTGCCGACTGAATTCATGGATTTAGTGAATATGGTGTTTAAAGAGTTCCTAGATCAGTTTGTTATTATTTTCTTAGATGACATCCTAGTTTATTCTCGTACCAAAGAGGAACATGCCGAGAATTTACAAAGGGTCCTACAAACACTACGGGAGCATCAGTTGTATACCATGTAAGGGCATTGTCCGTCATACTTAATTATGTTATATATCGCTACAAGTTGCTAGAAGACGTCAAAGGATTGAGAAGCTTACATCTATAAGAGTCGAATCCGAATTTTAAGAAGACTTCAACATTCAATCCCAGCAAGGATGAATTTGGTAAAATGTGTTTAAGTTCCATTTACATTTTACATTAAAAGTGTTGGGATCTTTTTATAAAAGTTTAAATGATTTTAAATGTTTTTTAATTTTTCAAAATCATAAAAGGTTTGGATAAATGTTTCTGATCTCGTAAATAGTCTTAAGTTTTGAGGTTTCCAAGATAAAATACTGAAGTTTTCTGGTATACATGTAGGTGGTCATTCGAACGACACCGTACATGGTTCGAACGAGATCGTATCTCGCTCAAACGACATCGTATGTCGTTCGAACCAGATGTGTTTAAGCTGACACGTCACCGCCTTGATTTTTATTATTAATAAAGGTGTCAGGCTTCTGATTTTCGTGTGGAGAAATACTGGTTTTGACAGAATACGATTTTATATTATTCTCTAACACATTTGAGGGTTGATAACTTTTGTTTTACAATTCACAATCCCAATTGCTTTTGTGTGAGTTGTTTTGTAGAACCCCAAAACATAGTTTGATAGTGTTCATACTTTGTGGGGAGATCTCTACGACATTGGATTGCGTGCTATTGTGGAGTGAGTCTCGATGGAATTTTATGACTGCGTGTTATTAGGGAGTGCTGCAGTGTTCCTGGGTTAAAGCTTGGACTGCGGTTCATGTAGGTTCGCTGAGTGTGGACTTATTGCTGATGACATTGACCGATGCCTGCAGATATTCGGGTGTCAAACCATATTTCATTATAATCGTGTAAGTTGCGATTTACAATTATAGTGAAATAAAAAAGTTTTGCCCTGAGTTAATTTTCCTATCGAATCTGTTCACACCAATTAATTCCGTTTCCATGATTTGGTTGTCTTAGTATAAATTCATGGTGTGATTTTTGTAACATCATTTTTGCATTTTTGTATGAAAAATATGAAAAATAAAAAATAATTTATTTACTTTGGTTTCTCATGACACCCCGATTTGATTTACGTATTTTCTTCATTTCCTTGTCTATTTCGGACAAATAAAAAGGGGGAGAACAAATTATGATATTATGGGGGAGTTTTATGTATGGAGGAGATTTGATTATGCTTTCACGTTTATGTGTTATATCATTTCAAACTCAACATGTCACGAGATTTTTGCTTTTTCTCATGTGTGTAGGTACAATTGAAGATTATTTATATTGCACACCCTGATGAGAAAAGCGTGATGTTTTGAAAAATTGATTGTTGAAGCAAAGTTTGAAAAGTTTGAAGACTTGTTCATTTATCTTTCCACTTTTTGAGTTTTTGGGAGGGTAGATTTGTATAGGTCATTTGAGATTGATAATTCGGATATTTTTATTTTGTACCGGCATAGACATAGGGGAAGATTTGTAAGGACATTGTCCAGCACAATTAATTATGTCATATACCGCTACAAGTTGCTACAAGACGTCGAAGAAGTAAAAAGCTTACATCTATAAGAGACGAATCCGAATTTCAAGAAGACTTCAACATTCAAACCCAACAAGGATGAATTTGATAAATTGTGTTTAAGTACCATTTACATTTTACATTAAAAGTGTTGGGATATTTTTATAAAAGTTTAAATGATTTTTGAAATGATTTTTACTGGTTTTTAATTTTTCAAAATCATAAAAGGTTTGGATAAATATTTCTGATCTCGCAAACAGTCTTAAGTTTTAAGGTTTCCAAGATATTTAAAAGACAAAAGTTTTTTGGGATACATGTAAGCTATCGTTCGAACGTCACCGTACGTGGTTCGAACGAGATCGTATCTCGCTCAAACGACAACGTATGTTGTTCGAACGAGATGTGTTTTAAGCAGACACGTCACCACCTTGATTTTTATTATAAATAAGGGTGTCAGGGTTCTGATTTTCGTGTGGAGAAATACTGGTTTTGACAGAACATGATTTTAGACTATTCTCTAACACATTTGAGGGTTCATAACTTTTGTTTTACAATTCACAATTCCAATTACTTTTGTGTGAGTTATTTTGTGGAATCCCAAAACATAGTTTGCTATTGTTCATACTTTGTGGGGAGATCTCTACAACCGAGGGCTTCGTGCTATTGTGGAGTGAGTCTCGATGGAGTTTTGCGGCTGCGTGTCATTATGGAGTGCTGCGGTGTTCCTGGGTTGAAGACTGGACTGCGGTTCATGTATGTTCACTGAGTGTGGACTTATTGCTGACGACATTGACCGACGCCTGTGGGTATTCCAGTGTCAAACTTTATTTCATTGCAATCGTGTAATTTGCAATTTATAATTATAGAGAAATAAAAAGTTTTTGCCCTGAGGAGATTTTTCCTCAACTTTGTGTCACATATTTTATTCATTATGGTTTTACACTTGCACGCACGTTGCTATTTGAGTTTAAGGGCTGAATTTATTTAATTTATAAATTGACACTAATTAAATAAGTTTGTAATTGGAATTTGAGCAACTATTTAAATTAGCATCGGACACGGTCTTTCATACCAAGTATGAAAAGTGTGGATTTTGGCTCCGAGAGGTGAAGTTTCTGGGGAATATAGTTTCAGAAAGGGATTTAGCAGTGGATCCTAGCAAAGTATCAGCGGTGAGGGAGTGGGGATAACCCATGACACCAATTGAAGTCCATAGTTTCTTTGGATTAGCTGGTTATTACAGACAGTTTATCAGGGGCTTTTCGAAGATTGCGGGTCCGATGGCAAATCTAACTCGTAAGGGTATAAAGTTTGTTTGGGATGATGCGTGTCAGTTGGCGTTTGATGAATTGAAGGATAAGTTAACTTTAGTACCCATACTAGCACTGCCCAGGCCAGGAGTGGAATACCTAGTATACACTGACGCATCGCTACAAGGACTTGGTGGGGTGCTACAGCAGGACGAGCAGGCTATAGCTTATGCCTCTAGGAAGCTTAAGCCTCATGAGAAGAACTACCCTACCCACGACTTGGAGCTAGAAGCAGTTGTATTTTCCATTCGAATATAGAGACATTATTTGTTGGGTGAAATTTTTTGCCTATTCACGAATCACAAGTCATTTCAGTATTTGTTCACTCAGAGATAGTTGAATATGCGACAGCGTAGGTGGCTTGAATTCGTGAAGGATTATCAGTTTGAGATACATTATCACCCAGGGAAGGCTATCGTGGTGGCAAACACGTTGAGTCAAAGGCGTGAGGGTGAACTAGCCGCGGTGTGGAAGGCTAGATGGAAGGAATTGGGCCATCAGGATGCCGTTACTAAGTCATTTATGTCAGTTTAACCGTTACTCCTCAGATTATGATGCGAGTAGTACAGGCTCAGGCAGCGGATCCATTCTGTAAGGGGAAAATTTGACAACTTTTGGCTGAGGGAGTAGAGTCTTACTCAGTGAGTTTAGAAGGAGGCTTGCGATTTAACGGTAGACTGATTGTTCCGAAAGGGGAAGAATTACGGCACGCAGTGATGTCAGAGTCGCATGGATCCCCATTTGCGGTACATCCCGGTGGGGATAAGATGTACCAAGACATGAAGCGACAGTATTGGTAGAGTGGTATAAAGAGGGACATTACTGAGTTCATCTCTAAGTGTGCTACCTGTCATCTAGTGAAGGTGGTCATAAGAAGCCAGCCAAGTTGCTTCAGCCGCTAGAGATTCTAATGTGGAAATGGGAGAGTGTTTCCATTGATTTTATCACCGGGTTTCCAATTACTCAGAGGGGTCACGATTCCATATGGGTGATTGTGGATCATTTGATTAAGGTATCTCATTTCTTGCCACTTCGGACTGATTTTTCAACGGGGCAATATGCATAGCTCTTTATAGCCGAGATAGTGAGGTTACATGGGGTACTACTTGATATTATGTCCAATCGGGACAAGATCTTTGTCTCTAGATTTTGGGAGAGTTTTTAAGAGGCCATAGGTACCGAGGTGCGATTGAGTACGACCTATCACCCGCAGACAGATGGGCAAATCGAGCTTGCTAACCAGATGTTAAGGACATGTTACGCATGTGTATTCTGGATTTTAGAGGGAGTTAGGAGCAGTATCTTCTACTGGTGTAATTTGCATATAATAATTCCTACCAGTTTACCACTGATATGGCCCCAATTGAGGGGTTATATGGTAGACCTTATCGTTCTCCCCCGTGTTGGTTGGAGGTGGGAGACAACAAGTTACTTGGAACGGAAGTGATTTAGGACATGTGTGCCGAGATTAAAATGATCAGGAGTCGCATTCGGGTAGCCAAGGATAGGTAGAAGAGCTATGCCGATGCCAAGAGGTTCTTCAGGGAGTTTAATGTGAGGGACTAGGTGTTATTACGCGTGTATCCTATGAAAGGAATCATGAGATTCGTAAAGAAAGGGAAATTGGCTCCGAGATATGTAGGACCATTTCCTATTATTGAGAGGGTCGGGCCTGTCGCATACCGACTTGAACTCCCGAAGCACTTGAATTGTATACATGATGTGTTCCATATTTCTTCGCTAAGGCGGTATCTCTGAGCTGAGTGTCTCACACTCATATTACGTTGGAGGAAGTTGATTTGCTGCCAGATAGTTCTTACGAGGAGTGACCAGTGGCGATCTTAGAACGCAGTGAGAAACGTTTGTGATCGAAAGTAGTTCCGCTTGTGCGTGTTCAACGGGAACACCATAATATGAAGGAGCCTACTTGGGAGAGTGAGGATGACAGGCGCGATAGATACTCGGATTTATTTCTACCATGTATGCCTTTTTTCGAATTTCGGGATGAAATTCCGTTAATAGTGGGAAAGTATGTAATATCCCATAATTTTTTAATGATTTTAAAATGGGATTAATTAGGATTAAATATGAGATATTTAAAATTGATCCGGATTTAAATATTGCTCGAGAGTAAAGTAATATGTGATATAAGTGGAATATTACTTAGTGATTAAAAGTAAAATATGATTATGACTTTACATGATTTAATAAATATTGTCTCGAGTGATGAATACGACAATTTCGGGAAGTAAGTCGAGACGCACGTGTGAGACATGTCGGGACTAAAATTAAATGAATTTAACGTAAAATATTTTTATGTCATCCAAATGGTCGTTTTGACTGAACCAAAGTGTTCGAAAGCCTTTAAATTATCGAAAATGTCTACTTGGGTGTTTGATTTGGGTCTCGGGGAACTTTGGAGCCGAATGGACATCCCGGAGGGGTATTTTGGTCAATTACATGGGAGGTGAATAGTAACCACAAAAATGCATGATTATTTATAAGTCTAAGGCTGGTAAGGAAGCATGTTCATTTCAGCAAAACTTTCTGGAAAGGGAAGGGCCACCTATAGGATACCAAGGGACAAGGTCATCCACCACCACCGCCGTCGGAAGTTGGATGGAAAAGAGGAGGACCACCATTATCCTATCATCCTCAAAGGTTCAGACCTACATATTAGAGGCAAGTGGATTAATCTTTACAAATCTAGCATGTATCATGTTCATATTAGGATACTAGTAGAATTCTGAATATTTACATGATTTAAAGATAAACTATGGGTTTTTGAATTAGTCCCTTGATATGAGAAACATGTAGATTTAATATGGGATGATCATATAATGTTAGAACCTAAATGGGAATCATTTGATGAAGAGAATCTTGGTTTTATAGTTTGTTCTTGGAGAATATGATAATATAATAGTTTTCTTAAAATTATGGAAAATGATGTTTTAATCTAATCTTCTTGAGGATTTATGATTGTTTAATGATTATAAATCATTTATATATATTGTCATATCATATAAAATAGATTATAAGGAGTTTGGGACTTAAAACATATGAATTCAAGATCAAAAATGGTTAAAGCCGTAGGCAAATATATGCAGAATCGTGGCCATACCTAATGGATCGATTGACCCTTCCCTTCGATCGATCGACTCTTCCTGGATTTTTGAAAATTGTTTCTTTATAAGGATTGATTAAATCCCATCTTATATAAATCTTTTGTGGGGACTAATTGAACATTTTGGTACTTAAGGAAAGTCAGTAGGGTGATAGGTAGAACCCGAAAAAATATTAATATGTGGAATTAATCCTAGGAAACGAGAAAAATAGGTTAAAATAGAATTAGTGAGTATCGAGGAATAAACCCAATTGAGATAATTAAATTTGGAAATTGTGATCACATGGACCAGTAGGGTGTAGGTTTGTACCTACTGAAATAATATGATAAATATTTGATAAGCTTCTAGTGCTAAGAAAAACTCGGGAATATACTTTAAGAAGTGAAGTCATAATCTATAAATGCGCAGGATATTCGAGATATAAATATACTACGTAAAGGAATTGTTATAGGTTGCGCGCATGCCCTATTGATATATATATATATATATATATATATATATATATATATATATATATATATATATATATATATATAGATGTGCTAAATACCTATATTATGATTTATTTTGTGTATGACATACCTACGCTACTTGCTATCGGGGTGGAGATTTCGCGTTGTGCACGGTCTTATCTCGATTGGACCCATTTGGGGGGATTTAGATTCGTACACTAAGCATAGGACTTTGGACACATGCTATCGGTATGAATGATAGTTTCGACGATTAAACGAGAGCATAGGTATGTGCATGACCCATTTGGCTGGGGAGTATGCTCACCTCTAATATTAATGTTATGAGATTTATGGTTCGTGAGAGATGCCGAACCAATTGTCCTTTATGCAGTGAGTGATGCACCGGGACTTGATAGCAGAGTATGCATGCACCACTGCTGTGTTTGAGTGGTGCTTTATTAGTATATATATAATGTTGTGATGAAATATATATATAATATAATTTAATCTACTATGTGACTTTTAGTATACGCCAGAGATTAATGAAATCTGAATTTAATTAAGTAAGTGAATACTTAATCTTAAAGCCTTGAAAATCTTAGTTCATATTAAAGAGAAATGAACATGTGTAATTATCATACGTATTGCGTGAGAAATATGGGGAAATGAGATAAGGTAGAATCATAGTAACACCTATATTAAACTAGTAAATGGGAGCTTTGCTCGGAAGATTTTGAGGTACGTTAGGTGTGCACTCTAGATGAAGGGCGAGGTTCTCAAGTGAGAGCCGAAAAACTAATATGAATATAATACTGGCTTAATTTTTAATTATTAAGCACTTTATATTTTTAAAAATCTTTTACAATCGGGCTCAGACCCGTTTACTTGCATATTCTCTTCTCTACTATATATCACTGATCTAAAAAACCCGCCTAGGCTCCGCCTAGGCATGCCTAGGCTTAAGGCTTGGGAGAAACGCCTCGCCTTATGCTTTTCACGCCTTATTCTTGATAAAACCCTTAAGGCGCACTTTTTTCTAAAAACAACAATGCTTTAGTGAAACGATGTCGCCTTTTAAAGAATATGTTTACAAACCGGACCATTATCTCATATAAAATAATCAAATAGTATTTTAATTTGCATATATTCAGACATATTTTTATGATATATGCAATTTTTATATTTTAATAGCCTTGTTATGGTTAAAAAATATTAAAATATATTAAGAATGCCTAAACGCCTTTTCATGCTTTTTACGCCTAGGCCCGCCTAGGCTTCTAAGGATTAAGGCTTGGCCTCCATGCCTCAATCATTCCCCGCATTTTTTAGAACCTTGCTATATATATATCACCAAGTACCCAGCATCAGGGACGCCCGGTCTAGAGTATGTATGATTTGACGTACCATAGCTACTGATGGAGATGCAGACTTTGATTAGACGCTTTCATTTCATTGATTCTTATCTATATAGTATTGGACTCATTTAGGGCATGTTGCCCAGGATATCTTTTATTTCCAGATTATTGTATTTTGGTTTGTGTCAGTACTCTTAGTATCATTTGGTTTGGATATTGATGGTATTTTGACATTTAAACCTGGAGAGATCATTTCAGTCTTTTTTTTAGGATGATGTTATTTATTTGTTATTCATTATTGTGGAATGGATTATGAAGTTGTTGGTTTACATTAATAAAATAAAATGTGAAGTTAAGTGAAATTGAATGGAAAAAGTTTTGACACTAGTTTAATTATTTACTAGGTCATTTAATTAAGAATTTTTTTTCGACAGTGATGTGAAGAATGAACCAATCTCGATAATTTGATTTAATTTAATAAAGGACTGGTCACTCAGTATTTTATTAAGCGAGGTGTCACACAACATATTTTGCTCAAAACAAGAAAAATAAATGTAGTCGTCCCGATAGAACGGCATCGAAAGACATATTGAAGCGTATGAAACCAAACGAATCAAGGATGCGGGGACTAAGTTACGTAATGGGAAAGTGTTAGGCATCCCTCCCGCCCTTTCGATCTCTAATGGGCTATAATAATATCCCATTTTCTCCAAAATATGATATTTGTGTAGTGTTAATAACAAGAGAAAGAAATCATTCGACCCACGTCATGGGAAAGACGGGGTGGAAACATTCTAAGGAGCGTGTAAAAGAAATATCATAAAAATAAATATAATGTGAGTGTCCGTCGAATCACAAATCACTATGAATAAGTGAACGTGTATGTCGAGCAGAACACGAATATGTAGGAGTTCGTGGATTCGCAAATACTAATAAACACAAGAAAGCATAAAATGAGAAAATATGACTGGAATCCCATAATTGGCCCAAGGTACCTACATAGTTCAAAGGGAATTAAAGTTCAAGTAGTTCAATAACATGCAAGGGTGGGGTTTAACCTATAAATCCTACTTTAGTCCTTTAGTTTGTTTTTTTAGAAATTGTGCGTAAGTGTAGAAAGTTTGGAAAATGAGAAAAATCCCAATTTAGGGTTTATAAGAAAATCCTACTTTTGGCTTTTTTATATTTTATGAAAATAAGATTTATGTGTAATACATAATAAAAAAATAGTAAGATTAGTTTTAAAGTGAGAGAATGAAATAAAGATATATAAAAAATGGAAAGAAAAGTAAATGGCTACTAATTGAGTGAGTTGTAAGTGGATAAGGGTAGACCTTTTAGAGAACTTTAATTCTGAATTTGTACTGGTAGGAGGATGATTTTCGTATGGTTTGACGGTCGTGAGGTGAGGATGGAAAGTAGGATAGAAATAGAGGAGGAGGATGTAAGGAAATGGAGAGAATATTTAAAAAAATAGAATTTCGGCACACTAATTTCAAAGGGAATGTTCTGATTTCAGAAAGGAACCTTTGCGAATGAGGTTGTGGTCTCCTTAAATAGTAAAAAAATAGGGTTTCAAGGGGGTGCCAATTGGCATGGACCCTGGCCTGCCTATCGGTATGGATCCTTCCTTACTAGCTATCGACAGTGGGTCTGGGGTGCCTATAGGCAGTCCAAAACGAATTTTTTTGGAGCCCTACAAGAATCCATTGAGCCACTCCCCGGTTCGAGAGTTAATCGAAGTCAAACGGGACTCGAAAGCTCCCGATGGTATCTAGATGGGTGGCTCTCGGAGTAAAATAGAAAGTACGTAAGAATTATGAGATCGATTCGCATGGACCTTGAAAACATGATTAGAGTCCTACGAGATGTCATTGAGCTTTTCTAAGGTTGAAGAATCTACCAAGGTCAAACAGGGCCTGAAAGTGCACGGTGGCCTTTTGGAGTAATAAGATACATTTGCGCAAATCGTGAAGCCGATTCTCGCACACGGTATGGACCGTTGGAATGGGGATTCAGAGACCTATGGGGTTTCAATGAGATTCATCAATTTAGGGATTTGAGCATCGTCAAATGGGGCTCGGAAGCATCCAATGGCCTCTAGATCAGGGTTCAAAGTAGGACTTAGGGTCTTAGGGTGAGAGGGAGGAATATTAGTGATTTAAGCAGGTACTGAGGGCGTTACTATGATGGGGGTCTATAGTATAAATGTGATATGTGTTCTTAGAAGGTTTGATAAAATGCTCAACAAATCATCAAAGGTATTTGGATTGAAAAACAAAAGTGTTTTTGTAAAACTAGGGTTTGGAGCCCTTTTGGATATGTATGGGAAAGTGATTTTGGCCAAAAATCCTATGTAAAACCAATCCCAATACCCCTTTGTATAGAAAACATGATTTTTGAGGCGGCATAAATTTCGAGGACTCATTCAAATGAAATTAGAACTTCATTCGAACAAAGATGCATAATTCTTCGAACCAAAATAAAATACGTTCGAATAAATAGCCAATCTTGTTCGAAGCTCTTTGAACGAAATTTGTTCGACTAACAAAAAAATCTCGTATAATGTTCATTTTTAGTTTGCTTAAATGAAGTGCCAATCTTGTTTGAACGAAAACTTAAATCCGTTCGAATGACTTAAAAATAAAAAAATGTTTTTCTTTGAAAATAATTTTAAAATCATCCGTAATTTTTTTTTTAAAAACAACCCCATAATAAAATGTTTACATATAATCAAAACCATATACCTTCTCCGATGATTGAAGTGATGATCTTAACTCTTTCAATATTTAATTGTTGCATTATGTCACTAACTTGACTTCACGTGAAGCTCTTGAGAAAGTACATGATGGTGAAGGTTTACCGGAATATGCCAAACTTAAAATCATGATGAGAAATTATAAATTTTTCTCTTACAAATCTCCCCCTTGGCAAATTTGGTACAAAACACAATACCAAACAAAAAAAAACCTAAGAGAAGTTTTACTAATGTTCCTCCTAAACCCAAAAAACGGAAAAACACTTGAGACTTTGTCTTCAATTCAAAATCTTCGTCGTGTAGTCCATGATATCATCAATGAATAAAAATACCTACACACATGATGCAATGGAAATACCATGATGCCTATAGAGTTTAAAGAAAATAAAACTCCCCCTCAATATGTTCTCCCCCTTTTTGTCCGTAGTAGGTAAAGGGTTAGAAGCTCAAATATCATCGCAAAGAGTAAAAAATTAAGCATATGTGATGACACTTTAACAAACCAACAAGCTGTTTTAATTTTTTTTTTAAATTTTGGAGTATATATAAATATACATTTAAGTAAAAATACAAACATTGACACCATGGTGTAGCACAAAAATATCTGAATCATGAAAATGGAATGAAATTGTGTGAGCACAATGCACGAGAAAAATCAACAACGGCATACGTGGCGATGGTGCACAAAGTCGAAGACATACCCTCAGAGAAATAACTCAATTCAACCTTTGGTGTAAAAGAATTGAACAAAGTGATGACTCAACTCATAAAAAATGTCATGAATTTTAATGCTTCTTAAATCAATAACGACCAAAATATTTAATGTTCTTGAAGGAATTTTATTGTACAAACCCATTGATCTTCAAATTATAACACCTTCAAAATATCACATTTCAAGCACAAACTCTCAAATTTTTTGAAGGAATCATACTGCTCATGGTCATGAATCATCAATGAAATAAAAAAATTAGCCTCGGCACTTCCGATTTTTATATTCCGAAACTATTTTTTAGGCTCTTGTCAATGGCGGCCTTTAATGCAAAGAAGAAGACTTCTTTTATAGCCATTTTTCATTGCTTAAACATACATCAAATTTAAAAAAACAAAGGGTAATTGTTCTTACATGCACAATTATTTCCTACTACATTTATGACAAACAAACATAATATTCAAAAGTTCATGCATGTGTGAAACTGAGGCGATATAATGAGTCTAACAGGAAGATAGTAATCAATAATGAACAAGGCAATGTTAAAGATGTATTTCTAAGCAAACAAAGAAGATGTGGCCAAGTCCTATGACACCAAGAGTAAGTCACGTGAATAGACGGAATGTAATTATAATTTGAACATCTTAAATGCGCATCCATATATAGTGTAAAACAAAATATAAAAATATTTTTGCATTTTTTTATCAAAAATAAAATCTTTTTGAAACTTTTTCTAAAAGAAAAGAAAATATTTTTGGATTTTGCAAGATATAAACATAAGAATACAATCTAGTTGTAGGGATAAATGATAGTAACATGGAAAATGCCATAAACTAGAAGCAAATCCTGACCTCAATAATTTGTGTTGGAGGTGTTCCCAAAAGGAGTGGACATCTTTTGAAATTCCTCCGAGAAGTCTTGACAAGAAACTCAACTTGCTCACGAAGGCTAGTAAGGTATCTATGGTGGTATGTTGGACAATGTGTGTGACAGAATCTTCCTAGCATGAAACAAAACTCCCTAAGGTGACCTCTTTATTTGTAATGGATACAAACATAGATTGTTTCGGATTGACATTGCTTAAAACGCCTAGAACGAGTTATCCTTGGTGGGTTAGGTTGAGGATCATAAGAATCTAACACAAACTTGGCAACCGATTTGAGTGCGACATGAGAAGTGGATGCACCTTAGTAACATATGCCTTGTGTCTCTTTAAAATCTAAAGAGGGACCTAGGAACATCTTTCCAACCTTTTGATTTTGTCCTCTAATGTGACTTTGACCTCCCAAGCACATTCTAGATCTTTCTCGAGTTGGTAAATATGGGCTTCAAGTTTTTCACGAGTCTCAAATGATGCTTTAAGATATCTCATAAGATTAGACATTTGTTGGGCAAGCCTTTCTTTTATCCTCCCATCGAAATAAGTTACCCATTCAAAGAGATTCTCACCGAGATCTCATTCTTTCTTGAAACTTTCGACTATTTCTCTAAATCCAACACCCTAAAAGTGAAATTTTTATTTTTCCTTTTGGTTTATTAAGGACTCGATGTAAAGTTCAGAGTATGGTAACTAGAGACCACAGTCATGCAAATGCGCTTATCACACTTGTTTCAGCTGTCAAGTAAAATATGAAACGAATGATCCAAGTAGATTACATTGATCAACCCAGTATCAACAAAGGAAATGATGTCGAGCAGGTTATAACCATTGTTTGGGCCTCGAACTGGTACGTTACATAAAAGAGGATGTCCTGCCAGATGATAGGAAGGAGGATCATAAGATTCGAGTGAAAACTACTCCCTACCACTTATCGGCAGAACATAAGCTTTATTGGTGCTCTTTTTCAAGGCCTTATCTCTAGTGCATACATTTAGATGATGTCGAACAAGACTCTTTATGAGTTGCACGAGGGGATATGTGTAATTCACACAAAAGGAAGGTCATTGGCATTTAGGGACATGAAAAAGGGTATTGGTAGCTGTATATGTAACAGGATGCAGTCTCTTATGTCCAAAAGTGTAAAAAATGTCAAATTTTCTCATAGTTAGTGCATCAGCCTATCAACGACCTCAATTCCCTCACAAGTCCCCAGATTTTTTCCTAGTGGGGGATTGACATTATCGATCGATATCCTCTCGGTTCTAGCAGCAAAAAGTATATGCTGGTCCACATAAGTTGCTTCTCTAAATTTATTAGAGGAGAGCCCTTAGTGAACATTCGAGAGATTGACATGACCAAGTTCATATGGGACAACATCATAACTCGCTTTGGCATTCCTTAGATCGTCAACACAGATAACGAAACTCAATTTGAGAGCAACCGCTTTTAAAGATTTTATGATGAGCATAACATTGAGCTCTACTATAGTTCAGTGGTCTACCCTCAGAGCAATGGGCAAGCAAAAGACTCTAATGAGACAGTCTTCAATGAAAGAATGAAAATATTATAAAAGGCTAAGGGCGTATGGGTTGACCAACTCTCCCACATTCTCTGAGCATTTTGAACTACACCTAGGATATCAAATGGGGAGACACCCTTTGCCTTAACTTGTGAAATGGAGGCAGTCATCCCACTGGAATCAAGTCTGCTAACCATAAAGTCCACCTTTGTCAACCAATACTTCAATATTGAAGGGATCATAGCAGAGCTTAATTTACTTAAAGAAAATAGGGATTTAGATCTTGTATATCTTGCTTCCTACTAGCAACGGTTGGCCAAGCAATACAATAGGGGCATCAAGGTGAGAAGCTTCAAGGTTAGAGACTACGTTCTAAGAAAGATTATGAGAAAAGCTAAGAAGCCCTCAAACTGGAAACTCAGGCTTAACTAGGAAGGCCTATTTAAAGTCATTCAAGATGACTTTATGGGAGACTACCACTTAAAAACAATGAAGGGCATAGAGGTTCCCCGAGCATGAAATGAAGCTAATTTGAAGAAATTTTACTTTTAAGTATAATTTTATTTAGTTTATCTAGATTTTAAACATTCTTTTAGATTTATCGCACGTATTTTATGTATGTCAGAATTTATCTCTATACGTTGTTCTAAGTAGCATGAAAATAAGTATTTAATGAAGAATCTTAATTAATCAAACGAGTTTTCCTTTGACATAATTTCTACCACTGTGATAATTATCTTCTTTCAAATAACTTCGTTTAAGACTGATCAATTGGTCGGCTACCATTTTTAAATTAAAATGTGTTCATATAGATTAATTGTTTAATTGATCATTGGTCAACTAAACTCGCAATGTTTTGACGATTAATAAAATATGGACTATGTCTCACAATCGAGGAAAGGCCTACCGGGAAACGTTGTGAACCCATGATAAACTAGGTCACAAAAATCCTTGTTAGGGAATGACCTCCCAAACAGGTGCATTACTTATTTTTTGGCTATAGGCCTAAGTTTTGATGTGATAACATCACCTAAAAGGTAAGACAAGCAAAATGCAAAAAATTCATTAATACTTTACGTTATTTCAAGGAAATTAGAAAAAATAAGTAATTTACAACAAAAGGTAAATACAACTGAATCAGTTGCATGAGCAGGATGACTCATTCACTAAAGTCCTAAATCCACTAGGAAGAACATCCGATGCATAGGGAGTAACGGTCTCAAACAAATCTCTAATCCTCGATGGACACCCAAGAATCAACTTGTCAATTTAGTGTTGAGGTTGCAAAAGTCCATCACCTCCATTCAAGTTGTAGTCACCGAGGTACTTCCTTATCAAGGTAATCAAAATGGTACTCATTGGGATCCATAAAAAAATAATCTTATAAGGAGTTTTGTGTAATCAAGACAGCCAGGGTCATGCCAGAATCACAATTCAGAGTCCTTTGGCACCTTTGCCATTGTTAGAGGATTTTGACAACCATTCTTATAGCCAACGTTTGGAGCATCATCCGTGCTTAGAAGAGTCTCATCATAACCATTCATCCATTCTTAGTGAGGCTGCTTGTGAATTTGGAATATGATGTGATTGAGTTCTTGGACAGACTCTTGATGGTCCACACTTTGTCAGGTTGAGACTTTTTGGTCTTTTCTAACTCTTGAATCAAATAACCACCCCTTTTCTCCTGAGATGAAGATGGAGCCTTGATGGTTATAACCTTATCATTCAAAGACTTTAAAGTCCTCTAAAACTACTCTCTTAGTTGGACATTCTCTTATTTTAAAAAGGAGGATCCTTTTCCAGTTCGTTTACTTCGTTAAGAATTATCAAGTCTATCAAGCTTAGCCTTTATGTCATTGTTCTCCTTGTCAAAAAGGGCAACGACCTATCCGGCACACAAAAGATCGGTATGTAGAGAAAAGTTCTTCCTTGCATGAGAAAACTCAATATAAGATAATTTTATTTAATATAACACCCTTATCTGCTCAACTTGCCAACCTTTTTGGTCGAAGTCAGCCCCCAGATTGGCTCACGACTCCTTATGACTACTTTGAGCAATAGAAATAAGGTCGTAAAGGGCAGCATTATCTGCCAAAACCTGATAAATTAGGCGATGAAGGTCCAAGTTAGACTCCATTGCTCGGATAGATATATCAACCCGAAGTGCTAATCAAGATCATCACCATCATCATCATCATTTTTGTTATGACACATAATAAAAAGTCTTCCACATGTTTACTGAAAGTCGTGCTGAGTAGCGACGAGCGCTATAAGTATCGGATTAAACTGCATGAATAGGTGGTTGAGCATATAATCTTAGCGAACAAAAGATAATATACAAAGTATCATAAAGCAGACATAACAACAATGGTTGGATCAAACTTCGAATTTCATTAATGAAAATGGCAGAATCCTCTACATTGTTGATTGATAAGGAAACAAATACAATGTTTCCTAAAAATTCCTAGGGGAATTCTCGTTGACCTTCTATTTCTTGGAAGTTTTAGGAGTTTCTATGGACTCTAATTATCAGCCCCAATCCTAAGCTGGAGCTGGCTGTGGTGCTGGTTGCGCCGCACTGGGGTCTCGTCGTGCACATTGAGGAGCCATCTGAAATGAGGGAGAATATTTCCATCAGCACTTAATTAAAACTATCACAAAATAGCTTAAGTCGTAAATGCGCAAATAAGAATGCAACAGTCCTAATGATAGGGCTCTATATCAAAGGACGCTAAGCAAAAACCTTATAAAGCCTTACAGATCCTAAAGACTCTAGAATGCTCTGATACCACCTGTGACACCCCGCTCAATTATATACCGAGTGATCAGTCCTTTATTAAATTAAATCAGAATATCAAGTTGGTTCATTCTTAGCATCACTACCAAAAAATAACTTCCGTATAAGTCACCTAATAGTTAATTAAGCTAGAGTCAAAACTCTCAATTTTAATTTAACAAAATATGTTTTAAAAATGTAAACAAATGATCATGTAATCCATTCCACAATAATGAATAATAATTAAGTGACATCACAACTGAACTAAATGTAACTGGAATAAACTCTCCAGTTTAAATGTCTCAATACCATTATCCAAATAAAATCGATTATAACAATACTGACATAAGTAAATACAATGTCTGAGGTAGAACTAGAATAATTAGAATTTTGGGCGATATTCCCTTAATGAAATAGATACTACAGAGGTCTGAATCAATAAAATATAATCATATAATACCAAGTCAGTAACTCCCATAGCATCCATAACATGTCTAATATCCAATACGCTTTGCTGGGCATCCTTGGGGCTGGACATCTGATATAAAAGATACAAGAGAGAAGAGAATATGGAATAAAATGGGTAAGAGACCGATTGTAAAATATTTTAAAAATAGAAAGTACTTAACAAGTGTAATTAAGCAATTATTATGTATATGTTAGTTTCACGGGTTCTCACTTGGGAATCTCACCTCTCATCTAGAGTGCACGCCTAACGTACCTCATAATTTTCCTAGTTAAGGTTCCCAACTACTAGTTTGAAACAAGAGTCATTATGATGATAATTTATATCATGTCCCCGTATTTCCCACACAATACATATGTTAATTATACATGTTCATTTCTCTATAGTATGAACTAGACTTTTCAAAGATTTAGGATTAAGTATTCACTTACTTAAATCAATTCAGATTTCATTATTCTTTTACATCTACTAATTTCACACACTAGATTAAATCACAGTATATATATTCATCACACTATTATATATACTAATATGGTACCTCCTAGACACAGTTGCAGTGCATGCGTACTCTGCTGTCATGTCCTAATACATCTCTCACTGTATAAAGGATTGTTGGTTTAGTGTCTCTTACGAGCCATGAATCTCATAACACGAATATTGAAGGCGAGCATACTCCCCAGCCAAATGAGTCACGCACATACCTACATTCCCATTCAACCATCAAAACGATCATTCTTGCCGATAACACGCGTCCAAGGTCCTATGATCAGGGTAAGAATCTAAAATCCCCCCCAATGTGATCATCAAGATAAGATTGTCCACAATGCGAAACCTCCACCTTGATAGCAAGCAGCGTAGGTATGTCATACACAAGATAAATCATCATATAGGTATTCATCCCACCTATATATATAATAACAATAGGGCCTACGCACAACCCATATAATAAGCCCCATACGTAGTATATTTATATCTCGAATATCCTACGTATTTATAGATTATGACTTTACTTCTTAAAGTACATTCCCGAGCTTTTCTCACCACTCGAAGGGTATCGTTTATTCCTCATGTAAATTCAGTAGGTAAACATCTACACCCTATTGGTCCATGTCATTATAATCCCCAAATTTTCGTGAATTAAATTTATCTTCAAATTAGGTTTATTCCACGATAATCCGTAATTCAATTTAACTCTTTATTCTATCTCCTAAGACTAATCCCATACATTAATATGGCTTACTGGTATACCCCTATATTCCCATTATTTTAAGAATTTAGTCCCATAATCAAATCCCAAATAATCCCACAAAAATAATAATTAAAAGGGAAAATTTAATCAAATCTGGGCAGCCGAATCGATTCGCCTTGGTCCGAATCAATTCTCCACTACAGGTCTGCGAAATTCTATATTTTAATTGCTACGGGTTTCATTCCTTTTTATCCTCAAAACCATCACCAAATGATCCTAAAATCCCCATAACTCATCCCAAATGATATATCAAGGTATGTGAATGATTTCTAACATCTAAACAGTACAAAATCATTAAGGAGTTTAAATTAAATCAAGTTAATTCCATGAAAATTAAGAAAACTCTTAATTCATCATCCCTATAAATTCGAATTTTTTTCACCAATTATACCCAAATTTTTTGGTGTTGATTCTATATTCAAAAGGAGATCAATTCTAATTAGTTTTCTTTTCAAGGATTCAATTAAGATCATCAAAATTCATCTTTGATTTAGGTAACTTTTCTGAATTTCATTACTAGCCTAACATGGACAATATACATGCAATAATTAATCAGTGGCCTCTAATCGGAAGGTCTCAACCATTAGGGAAGATGATTCTAGGGATGTTCCTCCTTTTTTTTGATCAACCTCCGGTGGTGGTGGTGGTGGTGGTGGTGGTGCAAGGTGACTCTTAGCTCTTGGTCTCCTAGAAAAGTCTCTTCCTCTCCTAGAAAAGTTTCTCACTCTCTCCTAAGACTTTTACTTTGATTTTGGTGAACGAACCTCAATTATACAAACTCTACACTTATATAAAACCATAACAAATTCGTTGGTACTATTAACCTAATTTGGTAAATTACTAAAATGCCCATCCGGGGTGTTGGTTTGGTCCCAAATTGACCCGAGACCCAAATTAATCCATGGGTAGACGTTTTTGACTATCTAATCCCTTCCGAACACTTTGGCGCTCTCGAAATGACCATTCGGACGACATAAAAATAAATTACCTTTCATTTCTTTTAAATATAGTCCCGACAGACTCAAACGCGCGTCCCGACTTATTTACCATAATTATCGTATTTATAACTCTCGACAATTTTATAAAGTCATAATCATATGTAAAGTCATAATCATATATTAATTTTAATCACTAAGTAATATTCAACATAAATCACATATTACTTTATTCTCGAGTAATATTTAAATCCGGATTAATTTTCAATCATTCCACAATTAATTCTAATTAATCCCATTTTAAAAATCATTAAAAATATTGGGTGTTACATACTTCCCCCATTATAAAGGAATTTCATCCCTAAATTTAAAAAATAAAAGCATATCTGGTAAAAATAACTCCGGGTATCGATCACGCATCTCATCCTCGCGCTCCCAAGTAGACTCCTCAATAGTGTGGTGCGCCCACTAGACACACACGAACGGAACTACTTTCGATCTCAACTGTCTCTTGCTATGGTTTAAGACCGCTACCGGTCGCTCCTCATAAGAACTATCTGGATAGAAATCAAACCCACAAATGAAATATGAGTGTGAGCCAACTCATCTCGGAGATATCGCCTCAGCGAGAAAATATGGAACACAACATGTAAACGATGCAAGTATTCTAGCATCCCAAGTATGTAAGCTACCGATCCAACCCTATCAATAATAGGAAATGGTCCCATGTATCTCGGTGCTAATTTTTCTTTCTTCCCGAATCTCATTATCCCCTTCATAGGAGATACCTGCAATAACACCTGGTCCCCTATGCTAAACTCCCTGAAGAATCGCTTAGCATCGGCATAGGTTTTTTGTTTATCTTGGGCTACCCGAATGCGACTTCAGATCATCTCAATCCTAGAAGACGTGTCCTGAATCACTTCTGGTCCAAGTAGTTTGTTGTCCCCCACCTCTAACCAACACGCAGGAGAACGACAATGTCTACCGTATAACGCCTCAAATGGGGACATACCAATGGTGAACTGATAGGAGTTATTATACGCAAAGGTATTTCTCCTAACCTCCCCCAAAATCCAGAATACACATGCATAACATATCCTCCAACATCTGCTTAGTACGCTCTGTCTGTCCATCTGTCTGTCGGTGATAGGCCGTACTCAATCGCACCTCGGTACCCATGGCCTCGTGAAAACTCTCCCAAAATTGGGATATAAAAATATTGTCTCGATCGGACATAATATCAAATGGTACCCCATGTAACCTCACTATCTCGGCTATAAAGATCTGGGCATACTGTCCCATAGTATAATCAGTCCGAACTGGCAAGAATTGAGCTACCTTAGTCAAACGATCCACAATCACCCATATGGAATTATGACCCCTCTGAGTAGTAGCGTAACCCAGTAATGAAGTCCATGGAAATTCTTTTCCATTTCCATATCGAGATCTCTAGCGGTTGAAGAAACCCTACTGGCTTCTGATGATCCACCTTCACTAACTGGCAGGTGGTACACTTAGAGATGAACTCAGTAATGTTTCTCTTCATCCCACTCCACTAATACAGTCGCCGCATATCTTGGTACATCTTATCCCCATCAGGATATACCACAAATTGGGATCCATGCAACTCTATTATCACCGCGTGTCACAAATCCTCCATTTCTGCAACAATCAGTTTACCGTTAAAGCGCAAGCCTCCCGTCAAACTCACTAAGTAAGAATCTGCTCCCCCGAAAATAAGTTATGGAATTTTTTCCTCATAAAATGAATCTGCTGCCTGAGCCTGTACTACCCTTGTCACAATCTGGGGGTAACGGTCATAACTGACATAAATGATCTGGCAACTGCTTCCTGATGTCCCAGTTCCTTCCATTTCGCCTTCCACACCTCGTCCATCTCACCTATTGGCCTACGGCTTAACACGTCTTCTACCATGTTAGCTTTCCCCGGGTGATAATGTATCTCAAATTTATAATCCTTCACGAATTCAAGCCAATTACTCTGTCGCATATTCAAGTCTCTTGGAGTGAACAAATACTGTAGTGACTTGTGATCCATGAATAGGTAAAATTTCTCACTAAAAAATATGGTCTCCAAATTCGAAGAGAAAATACGACTGCTGCTAGCTCCAAGTTATGGGTAGGGTAATTCTTCTCGTGAGGCTTAAGCTTTCTGGAGTCATAAGCTATATCCTGCTCTTCCTATTGTAATACTCCACCAAGTCCATGTAATGATGCGTCAGTGTAAACTAGGTACTCCACCCCTGGCCATGGCAATGCTAGTACGGGTGTTGAAGTCAACTTATCCTTCAGTTCATCAAATGCCAACTGACACGCATCATCTCAAATAAAAGGTACACCCTTATGGGTTAAATTAGTCATCGGACCCGTAATCTTCGAAAACCTCAGATAAATCGTGTATAGTAATCGAATAATCCCAAGAAATTATTCACGTATGTTGGTGTCGTGGGTTATCCCCATTCCCTAACCGCTGATACTTTGCTAGGATCCACTGCTATATCCCTTTCAGACACTATATGCCCCAGAAATTGCACCTCCCGGAGTCAAAACCCACACTTCGCACACTTAGCATACAACTGATCCTCACGTAGTATTTGTAGGACCCGTCATAAATGCTCAACATGCTCCTCTTCAGTCTGGGAATAAATCAGGATGTTATCAATAAAGACAATAATAAACTAATCTAATAACTCTCTGAACACACGATTCATCAAGTCCATAAATATTATCGATGCATTAGTTAGCTCGAATGACATAACCTGAAACTTATATAATTCGTACCTCGTTAGGAATGCAGTCTTAGACCCATTCCGCTCCCTGATATGCAGCTGGTGATAATCGGATATCAAATCTATCTTCGAGAAGTAGGTTGCTCCTCTCAGTTGATCAAATAAGTCATCGATGCGAGGCAACGGATATTTATTTTGTATTGTGACTTTATTAAGTTCTCAGATAATCGATACACAACCCTAAAAAACCATCTCGTATCTTTATAAATAAAAAAGGGCATCCCAAGGCGAGGTACTCCTACGGATAAAACCCTATCCCAAAAGCTACTCAATCTGATCCCTTAGCTCCCTTATATCTTCAGGAGCGATACGGTAAGACGCACGAGCTATTGGCTGAGTACCCGACGCTAAATCAATCACGAACTCTATCTCCTTATTGGGTGGTAGTCCCGGTATCTCCTGAAACACGTCAACAAACTCACAAACTACCGGTATCGAATAAAGGAAAATCATCACTACCGTAGAGGTTTCCTCCTCTATATAATACAAATGGGTGTACGATACTCCCTCAGGACGAGGCATCGTCACTAGGAGCATCTCTTGTACCAAAACAATAAATATAATACTCCGATTGTAACAATTAATCATGGACATATACGTGACTAGCCAATCCACATCGATGATGGAATCATACTCGAACATGTCTAACACAAGCATGTCAACCGATAAAATTAGACTCCTAATCTCTATACTCACACCCCGACATATAAGGAAAATAGGCGTCCCACTACCCATCGGTGAGTCTACAAAAGTAACAGTGCTGTCGGTCGTGTCTTGCAACCCTGTGACCCGTGAAAATCTAGTGGCTATAAATGAATGTGAGTCCCCTGTGTTAAACAAAATATGTTCCATAGCCCCAGAGATAAAAAATATACCCTCAACTGCGGGCGATGGCTGCTGAACTGCTGCTTGTTAGACGTTGTACACACGCCCATATTATAACTGCCCCTGCTATAGTGGGGATTTGGGAACAACTGGAATAGCAGGTAAAGCTGGAACCTGTGCCTGTGCTGGGAGAGAGGCTAGAAATATATGCCTTTGTGGTTCCTGGTGAGCACCCTGCTGATGGGGTATCTTACCCTTATCGGGGCAATCCTGTTTCCTGTGGTCAGTTTTGCCACAAGTGAAATATCTGCCAAAACATTGCCCTTTATTTCGACCCTACTAGACTCGACCCTATTGATTATTTCCACCTCTCCCTTGGCCCTGCTGCCCTGTTGAATGTGCTTCTAGCCCTAGTGGCCCTTCCTATTACCTCCCTGCCCAAAACGAAAGCCTCTTGATCTTAATTTCTTAGCATAATCCCCCTGTTGGGAACACTACTCACCCTGTGACTGCTGACCCTGAGCTGATGGTGTTCTATTAGCACTGCCTCCCCTAATCATGCTCTGTTTACTGGAATCAATCCCCCACTTACTTCCCTTAGCATGGAAGCGGTGGTATTGGCAGTGAAGTAACATATCATTTAATACATTTGGGTAGGTCTGTAATGAAAGATTACCCAAAAGATGTTGGCGGATCCTCTAATTAAGGCTATCCATAAACATCTGAATCCTCTTCTCCTCAGTGGGTACCTATCCTGGTACCAGATTGGTCAGCCTATTAAATTCTTTCTCATACTCAGTAACTAACTTCCCCTCCTGCATGAGGTCCAAAAGTTTTTGCCTTATCTCAGTCTGAACGGTGAAAGGAAAATATTTACTGTCAAATCGCACCCAGAAGTCCTAGATAGGCATAGTACCCTCTCCTCTACTGTGGTAGTGGACTCCCACCACTGTAAAACTACCCTAACTATCTTAAAAGTAGCTGGCATCTGCTTATGTACCTCTATGCACTCATATATCCTCAGATGCTGCCGGATATCTTTCTTTCATTGGCTAGTAGTGACAACATTGAAACTCTGGAGGATGTGCCTTTTGAAGGGCATCCCTAAGATGCTCCCAAGCAGTGGGAAATGCCTATGTTGGTGCTGGTGGCATGGAATGTGCCTGTGGTGGTGCATGCTGAGCAACCGCTAAAGCTGCATTAACTGCCTGAGCTACAATGGCAACAACCTTTGCAATATTCATAGTGCCCTGAGTTGGAGCGAGCGGTGGTGCTGGTTGCACCGCAGCGGGGGCTCGTCATGCACATCGAGGAGACATCTGAAATGAGGGAGAATATTTCCGTCAGCATTGTATTTAAACTATCATAAAATAGTTGAAATCGTAAATGCACAAATAAGAATGCAACAGTCCTAATGATAGGGCTCAATATCAAAGGACGCTAAGTAGAAAGCATATTAAGCTGTACAGATCCTAAAGACTTTAAAACTAATGCTCTGATACCACCTGTGACACCCCACTCAATTAAATACCCGGTGTTCAGTCCTTTATTAAATTAAATCAGAATATCCAGTTGGTTCATTCATAGCATCACTGTCGAAAAATAACTTCCATATAAATCATCTAATAGTTAAATAAGCTGGAGTCAAAACTCTTAATTTTAACTTAATAAAATCCGTTTTAAAAATGTAAACAATTGATCATGTAATCCATTCCACAATAACAAATAATAATGAAGTGACATCATAACTGAACTAAATGTAACAGGAATAAACTCTCCAATTTAAATGTCTTAATACCATCATCAAAATAAAATCGATTATAACAATACCGACATAAGTAAACACAATGTCTGAGGTAGAAATGGAATAATTAGAATTATGGGCGACATGCGACATGCCCTAAATGAAATAGATACTACAGAGGTCTGAATCAATAGAATAAAATCGTCTAATACAAAATCAACAACTTCCATGTCATCCATAGCACATCTAATATCTAATACGCTACGCTGGGCATCCCTGTGGCTGGACACCTAATATAAAAGATACAAGAGAGAAGAGAATATGCAAGAAAATGGGTCAGAGCTCGATTGCAAAATATTTTAAAAATAGCAAGTGCTTAACAAGTTCAATTAAGAAATTATTATGTATATGTTAGTTTCTCGGGCTCTCACTTGAGTATCTCATCTCTCATCTAGAGTGCATGCCTAAAGTACCTCATAATCCTCCTAGTTAAGGTTCACAACTACTAGTTTGAAACAAGAGTCATTATGATTCTAATTTATATCTTATCCCCGTATTTTTCACGCAATACGTGATAATTATACATGTTCATTTCTCTATAGTATGAACTAGACTTTTCAAAGCATTAGGATTAAGTATTCACTTACTTAAATCAATTCAGATTTCATTGTTGTTTTACATCTACTAATTTTACACAATAGATTAAAAAAAATTATATATATTCATCACACTATTATATATACTAATATGGAACCTCCCAAACACAACTGCGGTGCATGCATACTCTGCTATCATGTCTTGATACATCTCTCACTGTACAAAGGACTGTTGGTTCGGTGTCTCTCACAAATCATAAATCTCATAACATATATATTGGAGGCGAGCATACTCCCCAACCAAAAGGGTCACTTACAGACCTACGTTCCCATTCAACCATCGAAACGATCATTATCACCGATAGCACGTGTCCAATGTCTTATGCTCAGGGTACGAATATAAATTCCCCCCCAATGGGATCATCAAGATAAGATCATCCACAACGCGAAACCTCCACCCCAATAGCAAGCAGCGTAGGTATCTCATACACAAACTAAATCATCATATAGGTATTTATCTCACCTATATATATAATAACAATGGGGCATACTCACAACCCATATAATAAGTCCCATACGTAGTATATTTATATTCATACGTAGTATATTTATATCTTGAGTATCCTACGTATTTATAGATTATGACTTTACTCCTTGAAGTATATTCCCGAGCTTTTCTCACCACCCGAAGGGTATCGTTTATTCCTCATGTAAATTCAGTAGGTAAACATCTACACACTACTGGTCCATGTCATTATAATCCCCGAATTTTCGTGAATTAAATTTATCTTCAAATTAGGTTTATTCCTCGATAATCCCTAATTCAATTTAACTCTTTATTCTATCTCCTAAGACTAAGCCCATACATTAATATGGCCTACTGGTATACCCCTATATTCCTATTATTTTAAGAATTTAGTCCCATAATCAAATTCTAAATGATCCAAAAAAATAATAATTAAAACGGAAAATTTAACCAAATTTGAGCATTCGAATCGATTCGCCCCTACAGGTCTGCGAAATTCTGCATTTTAATGGCTACGGGTTTCAATATTTTTCATCCTCAAAACCATCACCAAATGATCCCAAACTCCACATAAATCATCCCAAATGATATATCAAGGTATGTGAATGATTTCTAACATCTAGACAGTACAAGATCATCAACGAGTTTCAATTAAATCAAGTTAACTCCATAAAAATTCAGAAAAATCTTAATTCATCATCCTTATTCAAGAACTATCATAAACCCGAAATTTCTTCACCAATTATGCCCAAATTTGTGGAATTGATTCTATATTCAAAAAGAGATCAATACTAATTAGTTTTCTTTTCAAGGATTCAATTAAGATCATCAAAATTCATTTTTTATTCATGTAACTTTTTTAAATTTCATTACTAGCCTAACATGGACAATATACATGCAATAATTTGCAATAATTAATCAGTTGACTTTAATTCGAAGGTCTAAACCATTGGGGAAGATGATTCTAGGGATGTTCCTCCTTTTTTCGATCAACCTCCAGTGGTGGTGGTGCAAGGTGACTCTTGGCTCTTGGTCTCCTAAAAAAGTCTCTTCCTCTCCTAGAAAAAGTATCTCGCTCTCCCCTAAGAATTTTCTTTGATTTTGGTGAATGAACATCAATTCTACAAGATCTACACTTATATAAAACCACAACAAATTTGTAGGTACTATTCACCTAATTTGGCAAATGACCAAAATACCCCTCCGGGGTGTCGGTTTGGTCCCAAATTGACCCGAGACCCAAATTAATCCATCAGGTTGACTTTTTGGACTATCTAATCCCTTCCAAACACTATGGCGCACTCGAAATGACCATTCGGCCGACATGAAAATAAATTACTTTTCATTTCTTTTAAATATAGTTTCGACACGACTCACACGCGCGTCCCGACTTATTTACCGTAATTATTGTATTTATAACTCTCGACAATTTTATAAAGTCATAATCATATGTAAATTCATAATCATATATTACTTTTAATCACTAAGTAATATTCAACATAAATCACATATTACTCTATTCTCGAGTAATATTTAAATTCGGATTAATTTTCAATCATTCCGTAATTAATTCTAATTAATCCCATTTTAAAAATCATTAAAATTACAGGGTGTTACAGTATGGGGTAAGGAAGAAGAATATGCCCTATCAACAGGGAATACCCCCGACCAAATTAAATCTCGGTCTAGGTCAAGACGAGCAACTACTGTTATGGCAACTCCCTTGTCCCTATGAGCATTCATTTCCCCCTATAATATCAAGTGTGCAGGAGGGATGTGATTATTCTTAGGCCTTTTTTCAAGAGGCTCGTGATTCTTTGATGGGGAATCCTCGATGTTTATAAAGTTAGTATAATTCGCCAACTTCACTCTTCTTGCTCACCGACCTAGAATCTTTTAATCCCATAACCCTCCTTATATGGCCTACAAAGACCTTTCCATTTTCACTAATGATGTTTTGGATTTCCATTGTGAGAACCCCAAAAGAAGTCAGTAAAAACTTTCTCCAAAAGATGAATTACTTTTTTAGAGATGGACAATAGTAGATAAGATATGAATGCCCATAGATTGGAGCATATGGTTAATTAAAATCATTCTTGCACCTGAAAATAGAAATTTTCCTTGCTATACCTCAAGCCTCCTTCTAACTTTTAAGATTACATCTTCAAAATAAACCACTTTTTTTCTTCCCATAAAGATTGGACAACCCAAATAAAGAATGGGACTATTTCCTATTGTATACCAATTGAATCTTTAAGCATCCTATTGAATCTTTAAGCATCCTAACTCTGTTCCCACTGCATTATTTGGAGTGCATGAAGAAGCTCTTTTTCAAGTTGATCTACCGCCCTACACATTTTTGAAATTGCATCAAGACATCCATAACACCTTTCACTGAACTCTTAGTCCCAGATGTAAAAATAATGACATCATCTACAAAAGCAAGCGGGGAAAGAGGTTTTCAACCTATTGGGGTTTTATAATAAGTGTAATTATGATTTGAAAGCAATAGTTCCAAATTTTTGCTAAGCACCTTAGAAGAAATATGGGACAGGGGAGAAAGGATCTCCTTTCCTTAACCCTCTTGAAGAGTTGAAGAAACATTTTGGTTCCCCATTAATGAGGATAGAAAACCAATAGTTAGATATCATTACAAAAAAGTACCTTTTGACACTTAAGCTTTTGAGACGGGTAAAATTAGTGGCCTTGAAAACTACTACTTTTTAATACCCATTTGTTACCTATCCTAAAAAGTATTACTAAAGAGACTTCAAATTAGTAGCCGTCTCAAAAGGTATTCCTTATGAGACGGCTAAAATCAATTTGAGTTCCCCCATTTATCATTTTTCACCCCCGCTTTTCTGTTAGCCTAAGAAAATAAAAAAAAAGGAAAAGAAAGAAAAAACCCAAACCCCCACCCTGTCATTTTTTCTTCTTCTTCTTCACCCGACCACACGCCCTCAGCTGCACGGCCACATCGCTTTATCCCTAACCATTGCCACCATAACCTTACCCCTTGGCCTCACCTCTGGTTCAACTTGGCATGGCTCTCTGTTGGAAATTAATGATAAGTGACGAAATTAATTATTAAATTTCAATTGTATTAAATTTCGAATTTTCCATTTATGTGGTTTTAATAAATGTCAGATAATTAATTAGGAATGTGATAAATAAAGATATTAAAAGATTTGGGTAAACCTTATCCGTTAGTCACATGATGGTTAGTGGCATTAGTGAGAGACTTGAAAGAGTCCCACCTTGACTAGGATTCCGGCCCTCTTCCCCTTATAATAGAGGAGCCCTACACCATCTGGGGTTATCTCATAACACACTATTTCTGAGGTGGGAGAGAAACTCCGAGATTCCATTAGAGTGTATTTTTTCCAAGAAGGCGGATTGATGGAGCAATTAATCAAGATTGATCTTTGATCAAGGTAAGTCTTATTTTTTTATCTTTTAGACGTATTTTGTGAAAACATGAAGATCCAAGATCCTTTTATTAAGAACAATTGTATGTTAAAATTTAATCATATTAATGTGTTCGTGATTAATATTAGGGTGTTCTTAAGAATGATTTTATATGTGGTATCAGAGCTAAAGTTTAAGATCTCATGATTTTCCTTAATGATGTTCGTCTATAATGAAATATGTGCCTGAGACTTTCTGCGACATTTTTATTTGTCATTAAATTGCTTTTGTGCCTGAGACCTTCTGCGACGTCTTATTTCTGTCATTAAATCTCCTCTTAAAGTGTGTCTGAGATTTTCTGTGACGTTTTTCTTCTGTCGCCAATACTCACTGGTGAGAATGAAAGGTCAAAACTTACTCGGAATTTTACGAAACTGACATGGTCGACTGGAAACGTCGAAATAAACAAAACCCATTGTATACAACGGGAACCACCTTACTTTTGCATTTTGACGTCGTTAAAACTCTTAAAATTGCGTTTTTGGTAATAATGTTGACGTCAATATCTCACTCCAGAAAATTGTTTTTTGAATTCCGCAAATTGTTTTGAGATCCTGGAGTAATTATCTACATCCCAGTGGTGCTAACTCAAATTTTTCTATTTTTGGCAAAAATTATGATTTTTTCAAATATTATGTATTTTTCCACCACAGGGGTTGTTTTTAATATTCATGGCTGTTCTAATATTCATCTTATGTATTATTTGGTATTGATGAAAGGGTTCAATATAAATTTTTTAATATTAGATGTATGATTATGTGTTTGACAATAACATTTCGATATATTAGGTTATTGTGCATAATCTATAATTGGTAGCCCAAAGGTTCTAATGTAATTATGAATTGATGTTTCGACAATAATATTTATATGATGTTGGATGGGGAAGACATAAAAGTGTCTTAATCTATAATTGTAAATATTAGATTATTGTGTATGCATTTATATTTGGACCATTAATTATACATTAAGTTTTGAGTATAATATTTTTGGGGGCATTAATTTTGCATAAATAATGTTTCTGACTTCCAAAAAAAATATTTTTGAATTTCGTCGAATATATGAGATTCTGGAGTAGTTTCCTACAGTTCCATGATGCTAACTCATTTTTTAGAAAAATTTAAGTTTTTCCATATTTCATGTATGTTTTATCTAGAACTGTGATAAAACCTTGCTCTAATGATCCTTTTTTTAGTTGAATATTCGTGCGAAACACACGCCAACATATTTCATATGGTAGGATATTAGACTTGCGTTATTGTTAATATTCATATTTTGATGAGTCTCGTGCCAAACCCAAAAAAATGATTCATATTGTTGAATATTATGATATTCGTATTTTAATGAGTCTCATGCCAAACACAGGCCAACGATTCATGTAGTTGAAAATCAGAATTATTATTTATTCTAAGGCTAGTACTCCCATTAAGTTGAATTAAATGCCAAACACAGGCTACAATTCATATGTGCGGATACTAGATTTATTCGTTGCATGCATGCATATTTGAATGTATGACTTGCAAATTTTGAGACTCATAAGTAGGTATTCATTCAGTTTAATCAAATGCCAAATACAGGTTAAGATTACATGTGAAGATACTATACTTGTAGTCATTTCAGATTATCCTAATGTTTGTTATAAGGTTAAATTGAAGCGCAACACATGCTAAAATTTGAATCAAATAAACATTAGAATTTTTTAAATGTTAAATAATTGACATCAATGTTAAAAAGTCATATTTACATATGCCACTAGTATGATAATTGTGATTATAACCGTATTGTGCATTAGTATGACCATGAATGATTTGGGTTAATATTTCTGATTTGTTACTCATATATAAGTGATGAAGCGAAAGTAAATGATTTATGTCTTACATTTACTATTATTGTGTAATATCTCATGTAAACTCTTTGTCTATTTGATTTTCACATTATTTCTAATTTTTCGTGAATTTCAAGTTAGGGAATAGACAATAATATAATTATTCATGTATTACGGGGATTTTGAACATGTATGCGTATCTCTAATATTTATATAATATAAGGTTTGGTGTTCATTAAAGTGCTCCATACCAGAAGATATAAATATTGGACTAATGCATTAATATCATGCATATTTTGGTTGCCTACGGGTCCATGTATGATATTGAATGCTAGGATGATGATACTTTATGATGTTCCATACATATTATTGTTTATTCATTTATTGTGATTACAATAATTGAACAAAATGTTAGTGGTGATATATATTTTGGGAAGGTAATAATGGTCATCAAACACAGATGCCATAGTTTCTTTCACTATCATATCACCAATTAAGTTTATTAAAACCATAAACATGAATAATTTAGCTTATTGATCATGCGATATTTAATGAAAATAAGTGAAAAATTTATTGACTTGTGTATGTAAGTCTTTACGTAATGTAATATTCATATTATGAAATGTTTGGTAGTCACTACAGTGACCCAACTAGAATGGCAATGAATATTAAATGTAAAGATGATGGTAGTAGTAACTCATGATGCTTATAATTGTAAAGATATTAATGGAGTATATTGAGTTTATTTCTTCAAGCAAGGTTATTCCTGATAGGGAATCAATTTTGAGTGATTGAATGAACATCATAGATCACATACATTATTATAGTATGTGAAAATAAGTTGTGCACAAATGTCGTGTACAATATAATGAAATAACATTATACCCAATAAAGTAATCTACAAGCATCATATGATCGATATTTCACGGTTACTACTGACAAAAACTCACGGTTATGCACTCAATTTATCATGTAATCGATGTGTGTGTTGTTAAATCAAAGCATTAATAAAGTGAGCAATTTATCTCATTATCTTATCACATATTATTGTATCCCATTTTATTTCTCTAAAAATTTCATATTTAATTTGGTTAAACAAATTAAGTTTGTTTACATGTTGCACACTCGGACTAATAATGATAAAGATAATATGTATCTTTTATGATTTGAAATGAGTTTTTCATCTCAGTAGAGTTTTTAAGTTATACTTACTGTGTTATATAAATTATTTACTTTTGATGCAAGGATTTCTTACAAAACAAACTAGAAATGCTAATAAGATTATTTTCTTTTGTTCTTGGGGAATCAAATCGCCATTTGTTTTCATAAACCCTCAATTTCTTTTGGAAATTTTTTTTCTAGACTTGATCGTGAGGGATATGTTCTAAAGAATCTTTTGATGTATATTTTTTCAAGGGTTATGATTTTAGTTTTGATGTTTTGTACAAAATAAAGTTTGGACATAGTTCTTTAAAGATTTGTTTGATCCTGCATCATAATCGTAGCGTTTTTTTTTATGAAACTCTTTAAATCTTGTACCAAATTAAATCTAGACTCTTTTTCATAATTTTCGTGGACAAGATTTTGTAATGTCTCTTACAAATTTTGGTACTCGAGTTGTGCTCTTAAGGTATTACGATGTCTAATATAAGGATGACCTATGTGGCCCAAGTGGGAGATTATGAGAAACTTCCCTTAAAGTGGACCTACATAGATCATATAATTGTCATTGACACGTATTTATTGCATTAAAGTCAAATTAATTATGAAAGGTGAAATTAGTGGTAGTAGAAAATCATGAAATATGGTTATAAAGGAAGGTAGGGTACTTATCCCATTATCGATAACCTTCTTGAGGTTATAAAAGAAGGTAGGGTACTTATCCCATTATCGATAATCTTCTTGAATCCTTGTTCTTTTAGTTGTTAGATTGTCTAAACAACAAAGAACAAATAAATGATCAACCACTAAATGATAGTATTATCACCGTGAGATAAATGTAGATAAAATCATAAGGAATAGTATTAAAAAGATCCTAAAAGGTCTACTATCCTCGATGATTATGTGGTGTATCTGCATGAACATGAATTTGGCGTAGGGATAAATAATGACTTGGTTTTATTTTCAAAAGTCAAAAGAAGTGAAACTAATGGACTACAACTAAGGTTGAAATCTCGTTGAATTACATAATTGATGCACTAAAGTCGGGTATGAAGGGGTCATCAAGACCAAACGCGACACTAACGGTAGTTTAACGAGATAAAGCTAAATTGTAGTAAAATATTTCACTATTAATGAAAAAAAGGTTATAAATGAGCCTTCTCAATTATATGTAAGGACATGGAATTCCTATGACATTAGTAGCTCATTATGATTGAGAGTTACATGAAGTGGATGTGAAAATTACTTTTTGAAGTCGTATAAATCATGTGTATATGTTTAGGAGATCATTATATAAACATAAGTTTCCCACATGACTTATTTTAAGAAATAATATCATTATTTTTGAATCGTTGTATATTTGTATACACCTTAAGATCAGTGGGAGTAAATTTATATATTTTCTCTATATACAAGCACGGATTTAGAAAGTAGAGAATCAAAATAATCTTATGGGTTTAAAAGTTGTGTATGAAGTAACGAGATACTTAAAGGACTATATGCTCACATTTATGATGTATGTGTTCATTTAAATATGAACAATTATTGTGACTCAGATTTACTGTTTGTACGAATGGTATGAAGTTCACTATTGCTTAAGAATATTTGTTTTGGTTTATCAACCAATATAATGAAGGAGTGCAACACAATCCATCCATTAACTATTGTGAAAGCTGAGTTTGTAGCATGCTTGATGCTACAACTTATGTATTTTGGCAGCGTGACTTCATTTCGGGACTTGGAGTTGTCGACACTATTATCAAGTCGCTGAAATATTATGATAATGTCGCTGCAATCTTCTTTATGAAGAAATGTTAGGTATTCCTAAAGTAACTAAGCACGTTGGATGAAATACCTATCGGTTAAAGAAGAAATTCAGAAACAAAGAGTGTCAATTGATCACATCAGTACGCGTGATAACATAGCAGATCCTCTTACGAAAGGACTATCTCCGAAGACCTTTATGGAACATGTCAAAGAGATGAGTCTCGATTAGTTAGACTATGATTGCTATTTTGGCTTAGTTGTTTGACACCATTACTTGAATTCAATAAAAGTGTTTCTGATTTCTATTATTTCTGTCTTTTGAGAAAGAATGCATATAATTATGAATTATTGTTGACAGAAATAGTCCTTATTGAAAAGGACATTATGATACCCAATATTAAAGACTCAATTGAATGAAACATTGGTGTTGTGGTACATGGAAGGAACCATGCTCTTGAATAGTATGGAACCGCCATGACTCGCATCCGTGAATCATTTGATTCAGCAAAATAAATTTATCAATGATTGTGCACCTTATGATACCTAATCTAATTAATGCGAATTATTAAGACCAAGTGGGAGACTGTTGGAAATTAATGATAAGTGACGAAATTAATTATTAAATTTCAATTGTATTAAATTTCGAATTTCCCATTTATGTGGTTTTAATAAATGTCAGATAATTAATTAGGAATGTGATAAATAAAGATATTAAAAGATTTGGGTAAACCTTATCCGTTAGTCACATGATGGTTAGTGGCATTAGTGGGAGACTTGAAAGAGTCCCACCTTGACTAGGATTCCGGCCCTCTTCCCCTTATAAATAGATGAGCCCTACACCATCTGGGGTTATCTCATAACACACTATTTCTGAGGTGGGAGAGAAACTCCGAGATTCCATTAAAGTGTATTTTTTCCAAGAAGGCGGATTGATGGAGCAATTAATCAAGATTGATCTTTGATCAAGGTAAGTCTTATTTTTTATCTTTTAGACGTATTTTGTGAAAACATGAAGATCCAAGATCCTTTTATTAAGAACAATTGTATGTTAAAATTTAATCATATTAATGTGTTCGTGATTAATATTAGGGTGTTCTTAAGAATGATTTTATACTCTCCCCTCAGGTGATTTATGAGATATATTGAATTGGTGGTTCGACATGGCATGGCTCTCCCCTTAGGTAAAGGATTGCATGTTGCTATCCATTCTTCCAAGAAATCAAACGTTTTTGAAGTCGAATGAGTGGTGCTAGTCATTCTCCCCCATTCCACAACCCTAACTTTGATTTCACTTTCAGTTGGATATTTTGAGTAAATTGAATTCAATTTACACAAAATATTTTGTGTATATTGAATCTCTTTGGGATTGGGTTCCATTATAATCCCTAACCCTAACTTCAATTTACATAAAGGATGGACTAGAGTACGTCTTTATTTATTTGTTTATGTGTGTACATTAATTTCCCTCATTTGTGCATGTATAATGGAATGGTTAGTATGATAAGTAGATGCACTAGATGTATTATATGTAGCTATTAGGATGATTGGCACGTGTGATTTGTCATGGCATGGGTTATTTGCTAGTTTTTATGTGCTAGTCTGCCACGACATGAGTAATTTTTTAGGTTCCATTGTACGATTTGGCCAACCACAACGCGAGTGGGCTGATGGAAAGAAGGGCATGATTGATTTGCCATAATGTGGTAAAGTTGCTTATTGGCATTGGAAGGTTGGGATTTCCATGGCATGGTTGATTTTCCATAGCGCTGATGAGTGCTGAGAATATTTGCCTTGGTTTCGGAATTTTCCTTTGGAGGGTTAGGCATTTCTCTTAGGTGGGATTATGTAAGCTATTGGGTACAGTGCTCTCAGAGGGTATGATATGATTATATACAGAGGTCTCTTTATTTAAAATATATTTAACGTATGAGTTTCTACCAAGGTTTGAGATATGGATCCAACAATTATTGTTTCCCTATTTCTTTGTGTATTGTGTGTTAGTGATTTGGGCAAATTTCGAGAATAGAGTTTTATTATTAAGGGGAAGAATGTAATACCTCGCATTTTAGAAATTAATTAAATGATTATTTAATTAATAATTAATATATACTTGGGTGAATTAACGAGTAATTTATTTGGTTTAATTGGTTTGAATTATTAACCAAAATTTAAAATGAGAATTTTAAATAATTTATGAACGACTCGTAAATTGAATTAACTCTGTTGTAATTAATTTGATATTTTCGGTTGGTATGCTGAGATGGGACCATAGGGGTGTACATAGTCCCCAAGTGGTATTTTTAATGCTTTCTTTTGGGTCACAGGGGTAGGAATACATTTGGGCCAAGTTTTAAGAGTATCCGATTGGTATTTTGGGCTTATTTGGGGTCCAAAATTTGGCCCATAGTAAACCTACGAATTTAGAGTTTTAAATAGGTTATAACCCTTACAAACGTCATAATTGAGACCCTAACATCAAGAGACAAGCTTTGGGAGAAGAGTAAGAAGACTCGAAAAGAACTAATCTAGAATCAACCTTTGTTTAAAGGAAAAAATATTATCTTGCTTATCGTATTAGTGTAATTTATTTATGATTTCATCGCTCCGTATGAAATAATTTTGTAAGAGCATGTTATTAGGGTTTAAAATCTGATTGTAAATTTAATAATGTAATTTCAAAACATGTTTAATGTATATTCAAATTCAATAATCGATTACACTCATGTTTAAGTTAAAAGGCATGATTAACTTGAGGTTTAATGGCTTATATTGAGAGAAACCATTGATTTATATGTTTTGAATCACCGTATGTTGTAAATCTGTTTCGTTTTATTATTTAAATGATTGATTAATTCATAATAACATGTTTAATTGTAGGTATTGATGTTAATCATATGTAAATTTGCACTATAAAAAAATTGCTTTTTGAGACGGTGCTCCAGCCGTCTCAAAAAGTACTCTGGCCGTCTCAAAAGCCTTTTGTGACGCCATTTGAGATGACAAAGGGGCGTCATATTAGACCCCCGTTTTAAAAGCTTTTTGAGACGGCAACAACCGTCTCAAAATTTATTTTTGAGACGGGAAATATGCCGTCTCAAAAGGTCATTGCTTATAGGGCCCTTTTGAGACAGCGAAAAATTCGTCTTTTAAAGTTATTTTTAGCGACGCCAAAAAATGTCCCAAACGAGTTTTTTGAGACGATAACTTAGCCATCTCAAAAAATCATCATTTATGGAACCCTTTTGAGACGACAAATAAGCAGTCTTTAATAATTTTGGCACCAAAATTATAATTTCATCCATTCCAAAATATACTCTATATAATTATAAACAAAATCTCTTAAAAACAACGTGACATATTTTTCGTCCCATTTCAACATGTAACATATAATTTTCCATTCAACTATAATTAAAGTTCATACAAAGAAAAATACACAATTTAAACATTGTGTCCAACATAGATCTCTCTACACAATTTCACTTGTCTCATTAGAAAAATACATAAAAAACCATTTACTCCTAACATAAAATGATGTATGCAGAGTAAACTCGCAATCTTTAAGCATACGACCTCCAACAAAACAACTTCAATGACCTGCCTTGTCCACAAAAGGTTTCCACCTGTAATAAAATTTATTTAATGTCAGTATCTTAAATAAAGAAGTCCTTTTTAATAGTTCCTATAGATGAAAATCTTTAAAAACATTATCAATTTTGTATATCTTCATATTAATTACTTCTAAAACACTTAATATCTATAAAAAAAAATGGGCAGAGTCTCCTTTGTTTATTCATGAAAACCAACTTGTTTAAATATAAAAGTTAACTCAAAAGCAACAACAAAAATATCCACAACACTATAAACAACTAAGGGCGGAGTAGCCACAACATATATCCTACCTAAAACTTCATTATATACATATATAAAAATAAAATAAAGATGTGTTATTACCTAGTATGCATGAAATGTTGAGGTAATGGAAGCATGATGAGGGATAATACTTTAAAACGGACTCTACATTTTGCTTCTAATGTCAGTTTTTATTTGTAGTAGTCCTTATTGGTGGAGAATCTCTAATTATTCGGGCTCGTGTTGATGTCGATCATCTCAACGTTCAGAGTCTTGTCTATGTTTATATTGTAACCATCCCTCCCAATCACCTGTTGCGACAGATGTTGGTTTTGTGTTTGTATATCTTTATAAGCTTGTCCAATAGCCTGCAGCAAAACACAGGAGGAAAAAAGGTGTATAAAATAGATGTATACTAAGGCATAGTCACCACAGGGTTCATGTATAAAGCAGATGCATACTAAGGCAATTATTTTCGTGCAGTATTTAACCAATAAAATGATTATTGTCCATACATATGTAAACAAATGTATATATATGTGTATACATAATTATTGTCTAAACAGATGTATATAATGAAGCAGAGTTGCATGTCTATTGAGTGAAGCGCGTGATGTAATCACAATAAATGACATACTTCATGCACCCATCATCTTCCCACATATTCATATAAAGTAATATGTACCATAAATGAATACTTTTCTATTTACTGATATACTAAATACTGTATAAAGTAACCATTCCAAAAGAAAACTTATTTTCCATAACCCAAAGTTTTATCTAAATTTACCTGGCCATTGCATCTTCGGTCAGTGTAAGGTAAGTTGTGTACAATGACAGTTCTCCATTGCCCCACCCTGTTTCTAGTGCCCATATCACTTGAATTTTGTGGAAACTGATCTATTTCTTAAACCACAAACATAAGCAAAAATCTGCTTAGCGGCAACAGATGCACATTCTGTAATTTGCAAATATTAATCCTCTCTTCAAAATTTCCAGTCCAATCATAGTGCAAACTGCAAAGCATATCTAAGACCGGTAAGAAAGAATATTAAATCCCATATACTCTCGATTCTTAAGATTTCAACTATACTTTCTATCTCCACCCCATCTGCAATTCAGAAGAGAAAAAGTAAGCAAAATTATAATATATATATATATATATATATATATATATGTGTGTGTGTGTGTGTGTGTGTTGAATCCATTAAGTAAGTGAAACATAACACTGCATATTAGCATGTTCAAACTTAAACACTGCATAGTTTATTGAAAACACGACATAGTTCATGGGATTATTTTGCACTTCCTCCTTGTGGACATAATGACTGAGATAATCAATTATGGTGAGGTGGAATTACTGATCTTGTGGACATAATGATTGATTTCTTTCGGATACGATTCCACAAATTGTAAGACTTTTTAGACCTATCATAAAAAAAGTAAACAAATTTGAAGAACATAAATATCTTGTGGCAAAGATATAACATAAGTGAATAAAACAATCCAGAGAAGAATATGTGGCTATTATTACAGAGAAAAATATGTGAGGAACAGACACAAATGACAGATTACTAATTAATGACTATAATTATATAACGATACAGATTATCTGAAGAATCTGCATTCATTTCCACATAAAGAAGACATTTACAGATAAGTATTGAGTTTATAATGCAAGTCTTTTTGCATCCTCCAGAAAAGAATCAATTGGAAGATTCATACTCATACATGAACCTTGTGATGGATCACAGACTAAAATAGAATTAAAGATTCAAAATGTAAAATAATAAATCCAAATGTGGGTGCGAGTTCTGAACATCCTTAATATCTTTACTATGTAAAAAGTTGTATCCCCAAATGTCTTTGTTCCCTAAAAAATAACTATCATGTGATAGTCATAGTTTATCTTCTATTATACCTATATGGGTCCTTTAACTAACATAATGAATAGCCATCTATTGGTGCTAAAATTGCAATATAATGTTACACCTGAAGTATTGTGGGAGTTTAAATGAATGTACTTTTGAGAAGTTTGGAAGAATTAGAGCATACATTAGTGATGGTAGTGGTATAGAATGTTAACACAAAACAGGCTCTAAATTGACCCCATATACCTCTTGTACAAGGGTAAAATACAAGAAACATGGGCCTAACTGAAGCTTTTACACAAACATTGTGTTTTCAAACCCATATTTCTAAAAGTAACTAGTAATAATAATAACAAATAAATTCAAAATAAAGCTAGCTGCCCCTGCCATTCACCATATAACGCTCACTTTGGAAGAAACCAACCAAGTTCTGAAAAAGGAAGATAAGAAGGGGGTGATAATACCACTTCGAGTTTCCGTAGGGCTGTACAAAGCAGACCTGTTCCTTGGCCAATTATCTTCTAACTGCCTCACGACTTCGTTCATCATGGGTCTAACTGAAGCCACAGGAAAGCAACAACCCATTGCCAGTTTTAACGCCTATAGGAACCCATCTTCCATTGGATTCCTTATCCCCTTCAAAACATCCACATCAAATATTTCCATTATTGTTTCTTCCAAAACCGCCTCTTTTACCACTGAAGGCAAATCAACATAATCGCCATTTCCCCCATTTTTCCAGGTTTTTTCCTAACAAAATATCCAACAGCAGAATCCCAAACGGGTAAACATCAGTCCTCGAATTGTAATTTTTCGTCCTATGAAGTTCAGGTGCCTTGCAACTATCAGTTTTCGCGAGTGCCACTATCTCATCAACTACAACTTGGATCATAAGTTTGTCGAGTTCGAACTCGGTCAGCCTGGCCACAAAAAAATCATCTACCAGAACATCCCTTGATCGCACATTACTATGAGTAATGGACATTTCAAGACCTGTATGAAGATACGCGAGTCCTCTCGCTATACCTAGTGCAATCTTGTGTCGCCTTGCCCAATTCAGCATTGGCTTCCCAAGTTTAGATTCATGTAGGAGATCATGGAGGCTTCTATTAGGCAGATAATCACAAATGAGGAGCTTCTCTCCTCTCCTCTCCTCCCCTGATAGAAAGCTCTCAACGAAATCAGATTCTCAATCTTTATCTATGAAAGGTTCTTTAATTCAGTGGGGGCTTCACTTTGGCTCCTCAAAACTATCAAAATGGCTATTTAAAATAATCCTCGTTAGTATTATTTAGGAAATTTTTCTTGGCATGAACAAGTCCTTATTTAAGTCTTTTCCCATGAATTCTAAAACTATATTACATAGAGTAATGGCCACTATATCAGATCTATCCAAGTTCATTAGCAACAAAGAAAGAGCAGAGGATACATGTTAGGAAGCTAGGAGAAGTTTTAATATTTTAATGCCAAATCCTCCATTCTTGTCTAAGAATATAGTCCTTTGGAAGAAACCAAGTAGAAACAGTGTCAAATTGAATGTTGTAGCCTCAACAGAGAGCCAAAAGGTGAATGGATCAGGGGCAATCAACAAATTTTTGAAAATAAAACTCCATCGTCTGCCAAATGTATCCACTAGCTGGATCATGGATTTGTTTCATTGGTAAAATGGGAACATGTACTATGTTCAACTAAGTTTTTTTACTTACACAGAGCATCCACTTCAAATTCAAGGGAGGATAAAAATAACTCCCAAAATTATTGAAGTTAAACCTTTCTTCCCTTTGAAGATGGGCAAAGCAATACTGATGACTTTTATCTTATCTCTATGTCAAATAAAGCTATTGTTGGGAGCATTTTTAGAAATTACAAAGGCTTTGTAAGAGGTTCTTATTATGGTTGTATTGTCTATAGTTATGCCTTCTATGCTGAAACGATGGTTGTCATTGTAGAATTGAATTCGCTTCGAGATATAAATGGATCAATTTGTGGTTGGAGATAGACTCAAAGTTAGTTCTATAGGTCCTTCACGATGGGAATTACATTCCTCCTTGGTCTTTGAGGTCCAGATGGTTTATTTGCAAAAGTTATATTTCTCAAATGAATTTCACGTGTTACCACATATATAGAGAAAGTAATGGGGAAGGAAATGCGCTCGGTCAATGCAAGACAGTCATTGATACTCAGTGAGAACATTCTATATTAAGACGAGTCTTCCTGAGATGCTTTGTATCAAAGTCCCCCTATGTCTGAGCAGAACGAGTGAAAAATATGCCACATAGGTAGAACATTGCATATGATGCAAATCGAATAACACTCGATTTTTGGCTATCGATGATAGGGTTAGTGAGGGCATCATATTGAGTATATGTATGGTAATAAGTGGAGCATCTAGCCGAGATGGAAAAAGACTCTAGAATCTAAAATACATATGAAGTCTAAAATATTTAAAGTTTTTCCTGAATTTCTGACTATGATCTAAGGTTGTGATTATTTATTCACCGCCTTTACACTCTTTTTCATTCCACTAGTCACTGAATTCCACAAACATATTTATATAGATGAATTGAATGGATCACTAAGATTTATAGTACTTTAATCCGTGATAAGTTAAAATCTCTTACATCTCTATTTTATTGTCTACTTAAAATAAAGATATCTATGCAAATATGCTTAGCAAAAAGAACAAAGAAAAGGGTTCTTAATCCAATCACTCCAGCAAATAAAAAAATGCTACATAAGAGAACATAAGTTCACAACCAACTCAAACAAAGGGTTCTTAAGCCAATCACACATGTTTAAAGAGTTAAAATATTAAGAAAATGATGCTCTATACTGTGGTGTTTTATAATGTATTACAAAATAATATCTACACATATATGATTACAGAGGAAAAGTAACATGGAATTGATAAGCAGTCATTCGTATGACCATATGACCTAGTTCAATGGATTACATCCAATCTTGTTAACGAGAGAGAAGTGTTCTTAACTTTTCATAGCTCGTAACGTTGTCTCTAGTAAAGAAGTAATCATATGAAGAAACTTTAACACTATGACAAACTTGACAGAGTCATACCTTGGAAGGATAGACTTTCTAGAAATCGTTAACGATGGTGACGACAAATACATACTAACGAAAATCGATAAAAAAGTGGAAGTTTATCTATTAACGAAACAAATATAAGGAATTAAACATGACAAATCTTTGTCACATTTAACATATACTTGCTTGAATATTATTATTATTTCAAAACTATACATACTCAATATGATTCGCATACAATAAATTTTAAAAAAATTCATGTTCAAACAATCACGTTTGAAACCCATACACGCGTTCATACATTCAAAACTCAAACAATCACACGACATATGGTTTGTTGAGGGAGGCTATTGAAATTCTGCGTGACAATATTAAATGCATCAACTGGTGTGCCAAATATGAGAGAAAAATAGATTTAAATTTGCTAAAACATTGCCACAATCTTATTAGGCTTGAGACTCTGTAGATACTTGTGGTAATCCGTGTAGATACAACAAATCTCCACTAGTGCTATAGTTATAATTCTGGATTATGTAAAGTCCCTCTAACAAAGAGACTTATTCGAAAGCAAGTTGATGAAATGTTGAGGGGGATGGGAATAAAGCCTTGAACATAAGGCGAGAGTGATGATAGCCCCACCCATCTTCTCTTAAGAACAATGCTACACCTAAAAATCTACGAATCAAGTAATCTTCAGGCATAGATGCTATTTGCGAGATTTAGTATCTACTCGACAAAACTTTGAAAATCTTGTGAGTTTTAGTCCATTACACTAGAGGGTCATAAAAGAAAGTTTCAAGAACACTCATTAGAGTCCCTCTGTGTGCCCTTGGAACTGAAAGTGTGATCCCGCAGGCTCTAAAAAAGATCCCCACATATCTAGTAATGGCAAGGTCATCAATCATGTTATGTATATCCCATTATGTAATGTTAAGAATTTACAAAGTAAAAGTATCAGGGAAAAGTAGGCATGCATGTGGAGTTTAAAAAAATATTCTCTACCAGCTCAGGCGTGTGTTTGTACGGGAATATTACAGGAACAATAGATATAACCGAACCTCCTAAACATAAGATAAAAGATAAAAGTCAATAAGGAGCTAAGGATATCTCAGACCAGGAAACTAGACTAATGGTGTCGAGAAGTGAGTATGTTTACAATTCCATCAAAGATATGATGGAATTGGGATAGTAAGCCCGACAAAGGGTCTTCTACGTAGCATATTAGATACTCCATTTATAGGATTTCTGAGTGGCTTCTTAAGATAAATGACAGTGCATATGCCCATGGTGTGGTGTCCATTGGGCCTTTGTACAGAAATGATGAGCCCCTCCTAGGTATGCATAGAGGACAATAAAATGATTTACATGCATAGCCTCTTGGACAGAACCGCTAAAGCGAGCTAATATAATGTTGATGATATATTACGTGTATGTGTGGATGCCATGTCAGATTTGGCACCCGATGCTCATGCATGATATGAAGAAGGATTCAAATACAAAAATGTGGAGTTTAAAAAAATAATTTTGGTTGATGGTTGTTTCATACTTGAACTTCTATCAAGGTCAGTAACGCCTGAGCATAATGTTACGCACCCGATATTCATCAAGGATTTAGATTACCTTATAATGAAACACGACTTACTACTACTAGAAAACCAAGTTCCTTTTTGTACGGGCAATTATCCCAGCGTGTATTACTCTATGATAAGCACCAAAAACTGTACATTTTATACCCCGAATAGACGTACTTTAGTTGTTAATTCTCGACAATTTGAGTCTTATGCGCTTAAATATTCATTGTGTAGGCTTAATTGCAGTTGCGGTGTCAAAAGCTATATTTTCAGGCAATTTGCAGTTAAAATGGAGCTGAATACCCAATCCCCTGACCCTAACCTAGCCCATCCTAGCCTTAGCCTTCCCCGACCCGTGTGTGTGTTGATTTTGTATTTTTTTAATTAATTTTTAGAGTTTTAGTTGAGTTGTTTGATTTTTAGGATCTATTTTAGATTTATTTAGAATTTTTAGGATTTATTTTCTAGTTTTTTTATATTTCTTTTTATTTAGTGTAATTTTATTTTATTTTGATTTATTTTATTTTTTTATTAGTTTTTAATTTTAGTTTTTATCTTATTTTATTTTATTTTATTAGGATTAGTTTTTTTAGGAATTTAGTTTTATTAGATTTTACTTTTTTTTAGGACTTTAATTTTTAAATTTAATAGATTTACATTTTTGTTTTTCTTTTCCTTTCTTTTTATTTTTATTTTTATTGAGTCTCTATTTTATTTTTAGAATTGGAATTTAATTTTTAGATTTTAGTTTTTATAGTTTTAGTTTATTAGTTAGTTTTAATTTTATTTTTAAGGGTTCAAACTAACACACACACACACACACACACAAATCCTATACACTTTTCCTACACCTAAAACTACCCTCTCACCCACACCATAACAATCCTACACCTCACCACATTCTATCATCCTCACCTTTATCTTCCCCCAACAACTTTTTTCTCTCTCCTCTCTCTCCCTCCTTAACCTCTCTCCTCCATTAAAAAACCAACCACATCTCTCTCTCCTAACTTAACCCCCAAATCTACCTACTTCCGGCGACCTGAACCCGTCGGGATCGCAACCCCCGTCGTCGGTGACCAACCCGACCTCACCCCGCTCATCCCTCAACCAAACCCTACATCCCTTTGCCACTGCCTCCGACCCATCTCCGGCCAGCCTTAGCCATATCCCGGCGTTCCCCTTCGCCCAAACCTCATGCCGGACCACCAAATCTCGTCGGATGCTACCAAATCCCCATCTCAGCACCTCCCTACCTCCTGCGTCCGACCGAAGCTAACCCAGGCCGACGGACAACCTGCTCCGAATCCGACAATGTCCACCTACCTCCAGTCCGCGACCCAACTTTCTCAAACCCTGTTAAACCAAAGCTAGCCTCACCCTTCTTTAAACCCAAACCCATTTTTCACAAAACCAAAATCATTTTTGTCCACGTGCATAAATCCCAAACCAAGTCAAAACCAAATACCCACATGCCAATTAAACCCATTTACCACTTTATTCCATTTTCCCATAATAACCCCAACTGACCTCTTTTAACCTTTACCCAAAATACCCTCATAAATCAAATCTGTTTTTTTATCACCATTACCTCATTTAACCCACCTTCTCACATGACCTCACCATAACCACATGCTCCCTTCTAATTCCTAAATTACCCTCACCTTTATTTCAAAACCTCTCCCCATTTTATCCTACACCATTAAACCTTCCCAAAATACCCTAGCTCCATGGCACCTACTATTTAAAGGAAGAGAGAGCTTTATATCAAGGGAAGACTAGAGAGAGAAAGACTAGGCTAGAAAAATAGAGAAAATTAGAGAGAAAAAAATATTGTAGAGAGGAGAATTAAATTGTACTTCAATTTTGTTAGTGTTTGTACACAATTGAGAGAAGCTTGGATTTAATGCAAGTGCAATTTCTTTTCTCCCCCATTTTGGTTTGAATTTCTTCTCTCCATCCTTTTAATTTCATTTAGTAAATTATATTAGAGTGTTATTAAGTGAATTATGACTATGGTTGGCTAATCACTCCATTCAAGGAGTGAAATGAAGCCCCACATATTCAATTGAATGTATTAATTAATCTAGGTTACTTTGTTCCATTTAGTTGATTTTTATTTTCATTCCTACTTGAGTTTATGCATTGAGAAATGGTAAACTATCCTTAAGAAAGGATTAAAATCTAATATTCTCTTAATTTGTGGATTCAAACTAGAGATAGAATGGCCCATTAATTAGAGTATATTACATTTTATATTACTCATACATTAAAACTTTGTTGATTTATGATTTATTATATGAATCTACTCTAGCTAGTGATTCATATAATTTTTCTAAATCAATTATTCAATTGAGTTGTGGGAATGAAAATTAGATTAACTAAATTTATATTAGTTTGTTTTGTCAAGTGATGAGAATTAATTGATAAGATAAAGTAATATTTGCAAACTTATCAGTGGGTGGATGAAGTTTGACCTCGGTTTTGGATCGTCACCTGAGTTGCATCAGAATTGATCCCGGTCCTCGGTCGTCACCACTCTTTAGGTCAGAATCGACCTCGGTCTTGGATCGTCACCTGAGTTGGGTCAGAATTGATCCCGATCCTCAGTCGTCACCACTCTTCAGGTCAGAATTGACCCCGATCCTCGGTCGTCACCACTCTTTAGGTCAGAATTGACCTCGGTCTTGGATCGTCACCTGAGTTGGGTCATAATTGACCCCGGTACACGATCATCACCACTCTTCAGGTCAGAATTGACCTCGGTCTTGGATCATCACCTGAGTTGGGTCAGAATTGATACCGATCCTCGGTCGTCACCATTCTTTAGGTCAGAATTGACCTCGGTCTTGGATCGTCACCCGAGTTGGGTCAGAATTGATCCCGATCCTCGATCGTCACCACTTGTTAGGTCAGAATTGACCTCGGTCTTGGATCGTCACCCGAGTTGGGTCAGAATTGACCCCGGTCCTCGGTCGTCATAACTTTTTAGGTCAGAATTGACCTCGGTCTTGGATCATCACCCGAGTTGGGTCAGAATCGATCCCGGTCCTCGATCGTCACCATTCTTTAGGTCAGAATTGACCTCGGTCTTGGATCGTCACCTGAGTTGGGTCAGAATTGATCCCGATCCTCGATCGTCACCACTCTTTAGGTCAGAATTAACCTCGGTCTTTGATCGTCACCTGAGTGGGGTCAGAATTAACCCCGGTCCTCGGTCGTCACCATTCTTTAGGTCAAAATTGACCTCGGTCTTGGATCGTCACCTGAGTTGGGTCAGAATTGACCCCGGTCCTCGGTCGTCACCACTCTTTAGGTCAGAATTGACCACGGTCTTGGATCGTCACCTAAGTGGGGTCAGTATTGATCCTGGTCCTCGATCGTCACCACTCTTTAGGTCAGAATTGACCTCGGTCTTGGATCGTCACCTAATATGGGTCAGAATTGACCCCGGTCCTCGATCGTCACCACTCTTTAGGTCAGAATTGACCTCGATCTTGGATCGTCACCTGAGTTGGGTCAGAATTGACCCCGGTCCTCGGTCGTCACCACTTTTAGGTCACAATTGGCCTCAGTTATTAAAACTTCACCCTAGGACTGTAGATTCGGCTTTGACCCGCAGAATTGGTCATCCCCCAACACCACTTCAGGTCCTCAGAATCGACCTAAGCCTTCGATCGTCATTCCATCCCAGCACACTCCTTAGGTCCTCAGAATCGGCCTTGACCCTCTGAATCTGTCATACTCCCTCAAAAGCATCATGTGGTGTCTATTCGACGGCCATCATTTGTTCCAAACTCGCTCGTCTAGGGTCTTTATAGACACCCCATTCTGTTACCCCTAACTCTCCTTAGGTTCCTAGTTCCTCCCTCCATCACTACAAACCCAAGCCATCATTGAATATCTATTATTTTCATATAAATAAAACCCAAAAAAAATAAGAAAAAGTGGGTTTGCTCATAAATTCCAAATAGGGATTCTCATATTTTTTCTCACAACTAAAGCACTTTTTCCACACACACATACACACACTCACAAATAAGAGATCCCCTTTTAGATTTATGGGATAAACCCCACCCCTCGTTTTGTATGCGAACTACGTGGAATTTGATGCCTTTATAGTTTACGTAGGCGTCTCGAGGTAAAACCCGAGACTCGAGTCCTTTTTCTCACTTTTTCTCTCATTTTCTATCTTCTCTAAATCCACTTTTCTTATATTCTATATACTTGCTCTTAGTGACGTATTACTCCATATGCACTATCGTTCCATTATAACGATCAACGTAAGGGTTATCGCGTAAATCTTATTTTCTAATATTACTCTTATATCTTCCTACGGATGACTCGCTTTATCTCTTCCATGATGCAAGTCGAGGATTCCTACCTCCATTATATATACACACATGCACACATATCACGGGGGGAAATATAAAGGAAAATAGCAAATATCCATGAGAGACCGAAAGGGCGGAATGGGTGCCTAACACCTTCCCATTTCATAACTAAGCCTCCGAACCCTTCTCGAATCATTTTGGTTTTGCATGCACCAGTATGTCTTTGGATGACATCTTTCGGGATGGCTTCCCCTTTTTCTTTTGTCCGTTTTGAGTAAATTAGACTGGCGACTCTAAATCTCTCTACATTTTTACACCACATCTAAAAAAGGATGCCGACCGAAGCGCACCTCGAGAGGGATGCGCGGGACTCGAAGGATCCTCTCCCTTCGCACGTACCGCCCCAACGCAACGAGGATCGGGGAAGGCCACAGTGGCGACTCTGCTGGGGACTTCTGCCGATTGTATCGATGGCGCAAGGCCAATCAGCAGTCAAAGGGATCTCTCTCCCTGGAGGCGGTGCGTCAGGTCTTGAATGACCTGACCAGTGGTAGGGTAAGACTCTTTCCATTTCAGTCTTGGTTTTTTTCACCTTCTGATCTTATATTAATTTATGCTCGCTTGGAGATTTTCAGGTGACCTTTTATCCCTGGGGGACAGCCATTCAGGATGTGGGGGCGACTGGGGTGAACGCGCGGATGAGGCATTTGCTGGCTCATGAGTTCGGCCATTTTTAGTATCTCGAGGAGAGGGTGGTTCTTCAGATTACCGAGGAGGAGGTGGTGGTACCACCTGCACAGCCTCCTACGTCTATGTGGCGAGAGCGACTGCTGTCGGAGGATGAGAGGATCACGGTGATGAACGGAAAGTCCTACTTGTTGTACACCGATATGACTGCGTCGTATGATTATATGGACTTTGTGATGAGATGGTTGATGACTCCCAGCATATATGATGCATTGCCTTTCCATCCGGCGGGTTCGAGTCGGGCGGTGGGATCTTCCCACAACGGCGCTGGTCCATCGACATCGGCGATGGCGGTGACCTCAGAGGCTCCTTTTGTGCAGTTGAATACCCCATCGTACAAAATTCGACGGGTTGATGGAGGGATGGTGCCTATATTGCACCGTCCTCATGCGATGGATCCGAAGGAGTTGGGTTTGACAGAGGAGGTCCTTCGACCTGCGGTATACTTTTCTGTTCCTCTTTTTCTTTCTTTTTTGTTTTGGTCATTTCTGCTTTGATACTGATTTGGCCTTTCCTTGCAGCAAGTTTGGGTGTCGACCACTTGGCTAAGGGACATCAGAGACGGGATATCTTCGGCGACTGCCCATATTCGGGACACAATTCATGTTCCTTCTTGCTTGGTGCCGTCTGCTTCGTCCTGAGAGGACTCGGGCTCGGGTAGTGGGGGCGCATCGTCTCGTCGTAGGGGGAAGAGAGCACGCCGCGGAGGTGGAAGCTCTTGAGAGAGAGAGAGAGAGAGAGAAATAATGTGGGTTCGGGCCGAGTCCCGTTGTTTTTTCTTTTTCTTTTTATTTCTTGCAAAGATGATGTAACACATAAAATAGATATATGCAATGTAATGGAGTTTCTTGATTATCTTTTATTAAATGATGAATGCATGCTCATGCGCTTTTTACTTTGCTGTTGAGATCGTAAAAAGGAATATTTTTGGAATTTTTTGAACTAAAAAAGGGGGAAATTTTATATGGAGAAAAAGGGATTTTGAAATTCTGTTGAGAATGTCAATTTATTTTTATTGAGTTTTTTGATTTGATAAAAGAGGAAAATAGGGAAATTTCTAAAAATGGGGGGGGGGGGGGGTTGCCGATCGGTAAGCACCCTGACCTGCCTATCGGCAGTTCAGTCCAGTACCATCAATTCAAAGCTTTGATTGGTACCCTTTTCAGCCTTTGGTACCTTATGGGGTAGGATTCCCTCCGATTTCTGTAGGGATTGTGTCTCTTGTGAGAGTTCTTAAGTATAAAAAGGGGTAAGGGTGGAGTGTTTTCATCACACCTTTGCATTCTTACTTACTTGCCAACTATCTCTTAGCCTTGCAAGATGGCTCTCCCTGGTAGCATTGAGTTTGTTAACTACCTCTAAACCTTGGAAGCAATGTTCTCTTATAATGTCGACTACGATGCTTCAACATGCGTCGAGTCTCCCTGTGGCGAAATCGGCCTTTTGAGTGGAACGTTCTGACGGCGGCGGTACAATTCTGGTGCCCCGAAGACCATGTTTTTTGCTTTGGGTTTGATGAAGTTTGTCCTACCTACGAGGAATTTTCTGCCATACTGGGTGTAAATCCCAGTGTTGCTGCGGCTTTGCCCAAATTTTCCCGCTTTCCCAGGGATTTGTTCGTCGGGCATCTTCATATTTCGCCTTTAGCGGCTAGATCATTGGTTACTGGAGGAATGATCTCCCTCCTGGCGGTGCTGTAGTCCGTGCATTTGCGGGAAGTAGGTGATGTTGGCCATTCTGGAGTCGTTGTTTTGGGTCTGGTTTCCAAATTTGTGTTGGTGACTGGAGAACTGCAGGTGGACCCGTAGCTCGCAGCCATTACCTCATGGATGTCATACCATCTCAATCCTTTTGCGGTGATACTGGAGGAGACCCTGAATGGCCTGGATGCCTAGAAAGAATGTCGTTCTGACTTTTTGAGGGGTAGCCCTGTGTTGCTGTTCAGGTGGTTGTCTAAAAGATTCCACTTGGAGACTCCTCTAGAATATCCCTTGTCGGCCGTACCCAACTTCTTTTCACGCTACTTCATCAGCGTTGGCCTGTATGTTGAGAACTGGGAGAATTGGCTTGTGGAATATGGGGCTCGTGGTCTGTATTGGTCAGTGCCTTGGTGGGGACAATTGCAGCCTATTCTGGAGCTAAGAGAGTATTCATATGTGCGGCTGGTTGGTCCCAGGAAGACTTCCTTTTATTTCCTTGGCGGCTTCTGCGCCAATTTGTCTGGGCACAGGTCGTACCCCCTCGGACCTTAAATTTCTTTCCGGTAGAAGATTTGATTGAGCGCCTGCATCTGTTGCTTGGATCTCTATGGGAAAATTGGCATCCCTCAAACCGTCCCTCTCAGTCTATCGGGAACGTTTGGCACGTCCTCAAAGATTATATGAAGTGGTTGTGGAGGAAATTAGTCAGCAAAATGTTGGCAGTGGAGACTGGACAAAGATGGTTTGTTTTATCCTACACCATGGAAGGGGGTGTTATGATCTTTTCGAAGATGGTTAAGGCTCATCGGTCCATGGAGTGTTTGAGGCACTCTATTCAGGCATGGGAAACTAGGGGACCTCAGGATGTAGATGAAGTGGGTGCAGGCTCCTCTGGTGGATGTGGGTAGGACTCCTAGGGAGTTTATTTGTGTAATATATGTGGGGGTTTTATTTGGCTTTTTATGGTAGTGGGGGAACGGAGTTATCCGTTCCTTTTTCTTATGTAATCCATACTGTAATTTCTTATTAATGAAATAAACAAGTTTCTGATCATCCAGCTGTGCCTTTCGATGAATTTTGTAATTTTAAATTATCTACACCGATCGCTAAGGCATACATAATCCTTTTGTTCAAGTATTCTTTATAATGAATCGCCGTTCTCGGAGGTAAGAAAAGAATAGTATTTTGTGAAAAAATGAAGGGCCGCACTCATGTGGGGTGCATGAGCTGCCTACGTACCTCTGGGGTTTTTGAAAAAGTTTTTTATTTGTTTGAAAATAGTTTTTTGCATAGGATCAGGCCCACGTAGTTCTGGGTAGAGGGAAATGAAGAGCTTTTTTTTAGAATAGAAGGGGGATGAGAAAAGTCGTAGCGCGTCGAGATTTCGGACTAGGGGTAGAATTTCTTGAGACGGTCCAGATTGACTGGACGAGCCATCTCTTCCCCATCTAGGTCAGTGAGTACGGCGGCACTGCAGGATAAGATTTTCTTCACAATGTAGGGGCCGCTCCAATTGGGCTTGAATTTCCCTCTGGGGTCCCAGATGGGTTCTATTATCTCTTTGAGGACTAAATCCCCCTCCCGGACACCGTGGTCCTTGACTCTCTTGTTGAATGATCGCGCTATTCGGCGATGGTACCCCTGTATGTGGTAAAGAGCTTTTAATCTTCTTTCATCTAGGAGGGCTAGCTCATCAAGATGGCTTTGGCACCAGTCTTCTTCGCTAACTTTGCCTTTGTGCATGGCGCATAATTAGGGTATTTCTAGCTCCACGGGTAGGACTACTTCCATGCCGTAGACCAGGGAGTAAGGGGTAGCCCCAGTAGAGGTTCGAATTGAAGTTCGATAGCCCTAAAGGGCATACGGGATATGGTCAGCCCAATCCCTACAACTTTCGGTCATCTTGCTGATGATAGCTTTGAGGTTTTTGTTGGCGGCTTCAACTGTACCATTGGTCTGAGGTCGGTAGGGAGAAGATTTGCGTCTCTGAATCCCGTACTCATTGACTACTTCTATGACTTCTGCTTCGAAATGCAACCCGTTATTTGACACTAGCTAGTGTGGGACTCCATATCGGTAGATGATATTTTTCTTGAAGAATTTGGCCACTTTCTTAGTGTTCAGTACTGCATATGACTCAGCTTCGACCCATTTGGTGAAGTAATCGATGGAAACTAGGATGAACTCATGTCCGTTTGAAGCCTTTGGTGTAACTTTCCCTATGATGTCGACACCCCAGGTGGAGAACAGACAGGGAGAGGTCATGTTGTATAATTCTCACGGAGGCTGGTGCTGAAGATTGGAGAACTATTGGCATTTGAGGCATCTCTGGACATAGGCGGTGCAATCCTGGGTCATGGTGGTCCACTAATATCCCTGTCGGATGATCTTCTTGGCAAGCATGTGACCGTTCATGTGGGGTCCGCATTCCCTGCTGTGGATTTTCTGCATTATTTTCTCAATCTCAGCCCCTGCGATGTAGTGTAGATGAGTTCCATCGAAGTTCCTCTTGAGTAGGGCTTTATAACAAATGATGTACTAGGCTGCCAGTCTTCGGAGAGTCGTTCGATCTTTCTTGTTGGAACCCTCGGGATATCTACAATGTTTGAACAGGCACCAGATATCATAGTACCAACAATCAGCTAGTTCGGGACCTTCGGTGGAGACAAGTTCAATATGGTAGCGATGGGTCGGTTTGTCTTGCTTTTGAACTAGGAAGGGGGTCATTGTTATTCCCTTGGGTATGTCTACCATGGAGGACAAGGTAGCGAGAGCATCGGCTAGGTTATTCTTTGCTCGGAGATGTTGAGTGCATGATTGTGATTTGGCCCAATTTTAGGGATTTCTTCTTCAGAGAATGATAACATTCGGGTAGAGGTTAAGGATTTGACCAGATTTACCGCCTCTTCTGGTGCGGTAGAAGGAGGAACTATGGGTTCAGTGAGAAATTTGATTAAAGCATTTCTGTGAAGCTGGGAAGACATGAAAAGCCCCCATAGAGTGATGTTAGCTTGTGTTTTCTTCAGTTGATCGAGGATCTTGCTCTCCTCAATGGTCATCTCTGGCATATGAAGGTTTACAACGCCCTTCCCCTTGTCATTTGCTGGTAGTGAGCTTGGAACTTGGTAATGTCTCCCTGATCTGGTCATGTGATTTACTAAAGAAGGAAAGAACATGAATCCCATTTCCTCGTCAATCTCAGGTGGTTCTGCCTCCTTATTTATTTCTCTGAGGAGTTCTTCAAATGATATCATCCCACATATGTCGGCTATTGGGCCAGCTCTGCTCGAATCTTCGAATTCTTTCCCTCATCCGGTGGAAACAATTCTGTCTTTCCATGTAAAGTCAATGCATTCCACAACTTCAACGGAATCTTTATACAAGTTCTCCCATTCTGTGGGGATATGTGTGATTGAAGGGACCAAACACCCTTGTAGCTTGAAAGTGTCAGGTAACCCGGTGATACTACAAATGCGATTGGTTTGCCCGAATAATTCTGTCATAATATGGACAACATCATCTTGGCTGACTTCGTCGGTTGGTACCACCCACTTATCTGAATCTCGTGCCCACTTTCGTGCTTCTAAGAACAGTGTACTGAATCTCAGGCAATCGATGACCATCTGTGAGGGCAATTTCAGCCCGAACTCTAGGAGTTGGTTTCACACCTCTGACAATTCCATACTTTTATTTTCAGAACGGGTACGGACAACGATGCATGCTCTGGTAAGGAGTGACAGTGCCTGATCAGCGAAGCTAGTAGGGTATAGGAGGAAATATGGGCAAATTTGAAGTGGTTTAGGAGAGTATATGGGTGTGATTTGAGTTGATGGGATCGAAATCTGGGTTTTCTTCTGAGAAGATGGCATTGGCATGATTCGGAAGTGGATTGTGAGTAGTGTTTGGTTTAGGATTGGCTGGTGGGGCGATGGTACACAAACAATGAGATCTTGGATTATGTTTCAAAGGTGAAAGCATTGGTCGATGCTATGGCCGGTAGTTTGGTGAAAGGCGCAATGAGCATCGATCTTGAAATTTCTTGATAGTGGATTTGGCAATGGACGTGGATCCAAGGGTTTGATGAGGTTTCAGCTTAACAAGGCTTGGTAAACTTTGGAGAGGGGAGAATGGAGCTCAGTGTATTCCCTCCGGATGTGGGCATGGCGGCTTTCTGGTGCCCATGATGTGGTTGGTTGAGAGATGTTGTTGATGGTTGAGACTGTAGCACTGGAAGGCTTGTCATACTTTCTAGGGGTGAACTGTCCGGACACCTTCTTCGGTTCAACCTCTGTTTTAACAAGGTTTTCCTCGATTTTTACTCCAGCCTCTCGGAGAGCTCGGAAGTGGGGATAGTATTGTCTTCCCATCATCGCTCGGACATGGGCAAGAAGTTCTTCTTCACTATGCTGACCTGTTCCTCCTCGGATGGTCGATTAGTCATGGTAGCTGCTTGCTCCCTCCACCGGGTTACGAAGTTACTGACTGATTCCCCCGAATTTTGTTTGAGAAGCTCTAAATCACGATAGGTGACCTCAAGCTCTTCGTTGTATTTGTACTGCGACATGAATTCTCGGGCTACATCCTCCCAGCTACGGATTCTGGATTCCTCAAGAGATAAAAACCATCGGAGGACACTCACCTTCAAAGTTTGCTGAAATAGTTGGGCCATCACTTCTTAAGAAGCCCCTACTAGAGTCATGGAACGATGATAACTGCGAAGATGAAAAATTGGGGGTCCATTTCCCCCGAACTTCTCGATATTTGGCATCTTGAACTTCTCGGGTAACCTCACTTTAGGATAAGGAGACATGTGGGTGTAGTCCATGTAATTCCCAGAGATCCTGACTTGGTAAAACTTCTTGGTGAGCATATTGAGATCCTCTTTGACTTTATTCAACTCTTCCTCCTTTGGATCAGCGACCACAGGTAAGTTAGATATAGGCTGGGTAATATTTAGCATTGGGAGTTGGGCAGGCGATGACCCATTAGCAGGAGGGGCACGTGGAGCATGCCGATATTCTTACAGAACCTAGATAGGCTCAGGTGGACCCATAGCACGAGGGAATAGGGCCTCGGTCTCTTGAGGAATTGGAACCTAGTTTCGTTGCATTTTTCGGACCTCAGTTTGGAGGTTATCAATCTTGGACACGAGTTGAGCTAAGACTGGCGTCAGATCCGACTGTATGACTGGTGCTTGATCTGTATTCTCCATGGAAAGTGGATGGATTTCAGACTCAGAAGAAGTAGTAGAGGAACATACAAAACTCTGGGGTGTTTTGACTGAAGATCGAAGCCAATAGGGAGCCAGGCCAAGCGCTTGCACTCGACCTGAGAAGGCATAGAATGGGATTTATTTTTCAAAAAAAAGAAGAAACTATTTTTGGATTTTTGATAAAGAAGGGAAAAATATTTTCTGATTTTTGATAAAGAAGGGAAATTGTTTTTTGGAGACAGAACTCAGCATGATTATTATGTTCTTACTTACATTTAATTCTCCTAAATGCAATGCCGGACAGGACCCGAGCCTGGAAAAGTGGGGTTTTCAATATATGCAAAGCTACGGTTTGGACTGGTAACCAGGCTCACGGACAGGGTCCCGTTTTAAAAATGCGCAAAAATTGGGCGGCAGGCCGACTCGGAATTTCGACAGAGTTTCGGGTTGAAACCGACAATCTAAAGTGCGTGTCCTAGGTTTGACACCTATATGAGGGTATGCAGTTGGTTGGGTGAATCGGTATGGGTTCCCCTCTTTGGCGTGACTTCCACGATATACGTCTTACTCTTGCGGGCAATCGGTAGGTGTGGACAAACCATTTGATATACCGGAGTGTACGTGAATTATCTCACCATATACCTCGTGGGGACGGTACGTGTGAGAGCAAATTCGATATACTCAGCGTACGTGAACGAATTCCCTGCGATATACCTCCCGTCATGACTTCGGTCAAGCGGTACGATGCGGAGGAACCATTCGATATATGTCGAAGGTACTTGGCCAATGGAAGGTGAGAGTCATATCGCTTAGGCTTACTGCGACCTGCCGGACCAGCGCCCATTACGAAGTGACCCTCCAGTTAGTGGGTAAAATTTGGTCAATAACAATGCTCTTTGGTGATGTTTGTGTGAATCATGCATTATTCTCTTGTTAGTATCTTATGATGAGAATGCCTTTCTTGATTATGACAAACAGGGAGCAAAGTACAAGTACCCAAGGTACACCAAGTATGGATATGTGATGGTTGCAACGTGGGGATATATGTGATCCTAGGTGCACGTGGTGTGAAGTGTACATGGAGAATTTTCTACAAGTGTGTGAACATAAGCATAAGTATGGGATACACATGGAAAAGGGGAACATGCAGATATGGGGGGAAACATAAAGAAATATAACATCCATGCAAATAGAGTCAAGTCCTAAAAACAAACACAAGTCCCCAGCAGAGTCGCCACTGTGGCCATCCCCGATCCTCGCCGCGTTGGGGCGGTACGCGCGAAGGGAGAGGATCCTTCGGGTCCCTCCCATCCCTCTCGGGGTGTGCTTCGGCCGGCGTCCTTTTTGAGATGTGGTGTAAAAATGTAGAGAGATTTAGAGGCTCCAGTCTATTTTACTCAAAACAGACAAAAGAAAAAGGGGAAGCCATCTCGAAAGATGGCATCCAAAGACATACTGGTGCATGCGAAACCAAAATGATTCGAGAAGGGTTCGGAGGCTTAGTTACGAAATGGGAAGGTGTTAGACACCCATTTCGCCCTTTCGGTCTCTCATGGATATTTGCTATTTTCCTTTATATTCCCCCCCGTGATATGTGTGCATGTGCATATATATAATGGAGGTAGGAATCCTCGACTTGTATTATGAAAGAGATAAAGCGAGTCATTCGTAGGAAGGTATAAGAGTAATATTAGAAAATAAGATTTACGTGATTACCCTTACGTTGATCGTTATAATGGAACGATAATGCATATGGAGTAATACGTCACTAAGAGAAAGTATATAGAATATAAGAAAAGTGGATTTAGAGAAGATAGAAAATGAGAGAAAAAGCGAGAAAAAGGACTCGAGTCTCGAGTTTTACCCCGAGACGCCTACGTAGCCTATAAAGGCATCAAAGTCCACGTAGTTCGCATACAAAACGAGGGGTGGGGTTTATCCCATAAATCCAAAAGGGGATCTCTAATTTGTGAGTGTGTGTGGAAAAAGTGTTTTAGTTGTGAGAAAAGTGTGAGAAAAAGTATGAGAATCCCTATTTGGAATTTATGAGCAAACCTCCTTTTTCTTGTTTTTTTTTGGGTTTTATTTATATGAAAATAAGAGAGGTGCAATAATACTAAATAAAAAAAGCATATTAGGATGTGTGAGGTTAGATAATAAAAGTGCTATGTAAGAAAACAAGTTATTGAGAATTTAAGAGAGAGTTTGGGAAATTTGAACCTTCTTGAAGATCTTGAGCTTGATCTTGAATGTTGGAGAGCAGCCCTTGCACTTGGATGATGATGGAGAGTGGTTAATTCATCAAGTTTGATGAAAAGGATGATGAAAAGTGAAAGTAAAAAAATGGATTTGGAAGTTAAAATAACGCTGCCTTCGAGATAGATTTCTGAGATTCGTTGAGAGTGATTTCTATCAGATCTGGACTCCCCTTGAAAATATGGTGACGGCCTCCTTTTATAGGCCCAGGTAACTGTCGATCGGCATATACCTATTCCTGCCTATCGACAGGTGCCGATAGGCAGGATTTGGAACCTACCATTTGGCAGTGCGCTTCAGGCTTTTTCGGAAAATTGGCTGCTGAGGGCAAACCGTTGGTCAGAATCGCACATGGGGCATACCGTTGCAAAGGTAATTCAGAGACCTTTGAAATTATTTGGGACCGCTCCCGGGTTTGAGAGGTGACTTTGGGTCAAATATGGCTCGAAAGCATTTGTCGATCCATTGGACGGGGAATCATTCGGACGCAAATGGATCGTTCGTCCACATGGTATGTCCAAATCACGCACGGGGTGAACTGTTGGAAAGGTTAGGAGATGTAATTCGACACTCCAAAGAGTTTGACCCGGTTTGGGGAGTTGACTTTGGTCAACCGGGCCCGGAAAGCATTCGATGACCTCTTGGAGTCAAACGGATCATACGTCCGCATGGAAAGTCAGAATCACACATGGGATGGACCATTTGAAAGGGTATTAAGTTCCCTTCGAAGATTCATTCAGCCTCGGTCGAGCTGAAGAGTTGACATTGGTCAAACAGAGCCCGGGAGCACCCGGTGGCCTCTGGGTCAAGTTTCAGACGCAAATGGATCGTCGTCCGCATGGTAAGTCGGAATCGCTCACAGGATAGACCATTGGAAAGGGTATTCAGTGCCCTTCGAAGATTCATTCAGTCTCGATTGAGATGAAGAGTTTAAGTTTTTGGTCAAATTGAGTCGGGGAGTGCCCGATGGACTCTAGGTCAAGTACTCGGGACATGACCTGGGTTTGTAGTGATGAAGGGAGGTACTAGGAACCTAAGGAGAGTTGGGGGTAACGAAATGGGGTGTCTACAGAGCCCCTCGTCGGGTGAGTTTGGAACAAATGATGGCCGTCGAATAGACACCAAATGAGACTTTTGAGGGAGTATGATCGATTCAGAGGGTCGAGACCGATTCAGAGGACCTAAGGAGTGTGCTGGGGATGGAATGACGATCGAAGGTTTAGGTCGACTCTGAGGACCTGAAGTGGTGTTGGGGGATGACCAATTCTGCGGGTCAAAGCCGAATCTGCGGGCCTAGGGTGAATATCTAATAATCGAGGTCAATTCTGACCTAAGAGTGGTGACGATCGAGAACCGGGGTCAATTATGACCCAACTCAGGTAACGATCCAAGACCGAGGTCAATTCTGACCAAAAGAGTGGTGACGATCGAGGACCGGGGCCAATTCTGACCCAACTCAGGTGACGATCCAAGATCGAGGTCAATTTTGACCTAAAGAGTGGTGACGACCGAGGAACGAGATCAATTCTAACCCAACTCAGGTGACGATCCAAGACCGAGGTCAATTCTGACCTAAAGAATGGTGACGATCGAGGATCGGGATCAATTCTGACCCAACTCAGGTGATGATCCTAGACCGAGGTCAATTCTGACCTGAAGAGTGGTGACGACTGTGGAACGGGGTCAATTCTGACCCAACTCAGGTGATGATCTAAGACCGAGATCAGTTCTAACCTAAAGAGTGGTGATGATCGAGGACCGGGGTCAATTCTAAACCAACTCAGGTGACGATCCAAGACCGAGGTCAAGTCTGACCTAAAGAGTGGTGACGACCGAGGATCGGGGTCAATTCTGACCCAACTCCGATGACGATCCAAGATCGAGGTCAATTCTGACCTAAAGAATGGTGACGACCGAGGATCGGGGTCAATTCTGACCCAACTCAGGTGACGATCCAAGACCGAGGTTAATTCTGACCTAAAGAGTGGTGACGACCGAGGATCGGAGTCAATTCTGACCCAACTCAGGTGATGATCCAAGATCGAGGCCAATTCTGAGCTAAAGAGTGGTGACGACCGAGGACCGGGATCAATTCTGACCCGACTCAGGTGACGATCCAATATCGAGGTCAATTTTGACCTAAAGAATGGTGACGACCGAGGATCGGGATCAATTCTGACCCAACTCAGGTGATGATTTTAGTCCGAGGTTAATTTTGACCTAAAGAGTGATGACGACCGGGGACCAGGATCAATTCTGACCCAACTCAGGAGACGATCCAAGATCGAGGTCAATTTTGACCTAAAGAATGGTGACGATCGAGGATCGGGATCAATTCTGACCCAACTCAGGTGACGATCCAAGATCGAGGTCAATTCTGACCTAAAGAGTGGATGATGATTGGATTTTGATTTTGCTGGGGAAAGTGCTTTTGTGTTTTTGATTTGAGCGGGGGAGCTGATAGCTGGGGAAGCTTTTGTTTCATTAGGAGACCTTGCGGGGGGGGGGGGGGGCAACCAATTTTGGCGCTGTAAGAGAATTCTGTTGGGGAAGTGATCAGGTGATCCTTAGAGATCCTCTGGAGCTTTGCCGGGAGGAGTTTTCACTTGTATTTTGAGGATTTTTCTGGGAAAGAGGGGTTTCGCTCGAGGGAACACGAAGTTTTCTTGGTGAAAAAGCTTTAAATCCTTCCAGGGATTTTTAGGAATTTTTCGGGGATTTTTTTAGGCTTTTTAGTATTTTCTGGGAATTTCTGTAGGAAATTTAAGGTGGGGTGCCGGTCAGCATAGTATGAAGGGTGCCATTCGGTAGTGGCATGGACTTTTGGGCTACCTCGGGAAGGCAAGGGGTCAGTGCCGATCGGTATGGTAGGGGGAGGTGCCGATCGGCATGGCGCTTGGCATCCTATATAAAGGGGGCGAATCCCCTCATTTTTTTTTCACAGTTTTTTTGCTCTCTCTCTCTGCGATTCTTCTGCAAATCGTTCTAGCATTCCGATCTTCAAGAAATGGCTGCTTTTGTGAGCACTGCAGTCCACCGAGAGTGGTTGACTGTTGATGACTGGGCGAACGTGGAGTGTAGGGCTAGGGCGCCTTTTGCTTTGGGGAGTGAGAACTCCTTTGATGTGTTTGAGCCTGTTGCGGATGAGCGGACCTTACTGTGGGATCCATTGCGTCATCGCTCTTCGAGAGTGAGTCCCAACAGTTATGTAAGTAACCTGACCTTTGGCGTTCTTCTCTTTTTGATGATTTTTCTTTCTTTCTTGACTTTTGATGAGACTTTTTCCTTTTTTCCAATCTGATATTTCTTTGAAGAACATGCGCGCCCGTGGGACAACGGGGCTCAGGTATGTCTGGGAGCATCTCCCACCTATGGTGTGTTGGATGGTATCATCAGCGGGTTTTGGGCAGTTGGCATCGGTGCTAGATGAGACGCCTCGTTCGACAGCGGTCTTGTGCGCTATAGGAGAGAGGTGTTGGGATACTACCCACACCTTCCATTTCGGCTTCGGGGAGATGACTGTGACTCCCATAGACGTGCAGCAGCTGCTGGGGATGGATTGTGATGGAGAACAGATATAGGTGGATCACTCTTTACGGGTGAGACCGGAGGCAGTGCGTGCGGCACTTGGTGGTGTAGGGAGGATAGTTTCTGGGGATTCTATCCAGCTGTCCCTACTAAAGGATGTTCTGCTGAGCAGGGTGATTGATGTGGAAGATGGGCTGCAAGTGAGGCAGATGGCCTGATTATTTATTTTGATGGTATTGGGAGGTTTCATGGTGGCGTTGAGTGGCGACGTTGTCCATTTGTGGTTTCTGCCGTACTTGAGGATGTTTTTGAACATCCATTTCTATGATTGGGGGAGTCTGACCTTGGCGACCCTTTACTCCTCTTTGGATGCATTTAGCCGGTGCTGCCAGCAGACCTTTACTGGGGCCACGTACCTTCTTGAGGTATTCTTCAGTTTGTGCATTTCTTTTCATGCATTCGCATTTTCCTTATGCGTCATCTTTTTATTTGCGAATTCAGACTTGGTTCTACGAGGTGATTGGGTGCAACACCTCGCTGATTGCTTTGAAGGATGACACTGTTGAGGGATTCTACCGATTGTATCGATGGCATAAGGCCAATCGACAGTCGAAGGGATCTCTCTCCCTAGAGGCGGTTCGTCAGGTCTTGAATGACCTGACCAGTGTTAGGGTAAGACTCTTTCCAATTTAGTCTTGGTTTTTGCACCTTCTGATCTTGTATTGATTTATGCTCGCTTGGATATTTTCAGGTGACCTTTTAACCCTAGGGGACAACCATTCAGGATGAGGAGGCGACTGGGGTGAACGCGCGGATGAGGCATTTGCTGGCACATGAGTTCGTCCAATCCTGGTATCTCGGGGAGGGGGTGGTTCATCAGATTGCCGAGGAGGAGGTGGTGGTGCACCTGCACAGCTTCCTACGTCTATGATGCGAGAGTGATTGCTGTCGAAGGATGAGAGGATCGCGGCGATAATCGGAGAGTCCTACTTGTTGTACACCAATACGACTACGCCGTATGATTATATGGACTTGTGACGAACTGGTTGATGGCTCCCAGTATATATGATGCATTGCATTTCCCTCCGACGGGTTCGAGTCTGGCGGTGGGATCTTCCCATAGCGACGCTAGTCCATCGGCATCGGCGACGATGACGACCTCAGAGGTTCCTTTTGTGCGGTTGCATACCCCTTCGTACAAGATTCGGCGGGCTGATGGAGGGATGGTGCCTATGTTTCACCGTCCTCATGCGATGGATCCGGAGGAGTTGGGTTTAATCGAGGAGGTCCTTCGACCTGCGGTATACTTTTCTTTTCCTCTCTTTCTTTCTTTTCTGTTTTGGTCATTTCTACTTTGATACTGATTTGGCCTTTCCTTGCAGCAAGTTCGGGTGTCGACCATTTGGCTAAGGGACATCAGAGATTGGATGTCTTCGGTGACTGCCCATATTCGGGATGCGATTCCCGTTCCTTCTTTCTTGGTGCCGTCTGCTTCGTCCAGAGAGGACTCAGGCTCGGGTAGTGGGGGTGCATCTTCTCACCGTAGGGGGAAGAGAGCACGTCGCAGAGGTGGAAGCTCTTGAGAGAGAGAGAGAAAGAATGTGGGTTCGGACTGAGTCCCGCTGTTTTTGCTTTTTCTTTTTATTTCTTGCAAAGATGATGTAACACAGAAAATAGATATATGCAATGCAATGGAGTTTCTTGATTATCTTTTATTAAATGATGAACGCATGCACATGCGTTTTTTACTTTGCTGCTGAGACCGTAAAAAGGAATATTTTTGGAATTTTTTGAAGTGAAAAAGTGGGAAATTTTATATGGAGAAAAAGGGATTTTGAAATTCTGTTGAGAATGTAAATTTATTTTTATTGAGTTTTCTGATTTGACAAAAGAGGAAAAGAGGAAAATTTCTAAAAATGGGGGGGGGGGTTGCTGATCGGCAAGCACCCCGAGCTGCCTATCGGCAGTTCAGTCCAGTCCCATTAATTCAAAGCTTTGATTGGTACCCTCTTCAGCCTTTGGTACCTTGTGGGGTAGGATTCCCTCCGATTTCTGTAGGGATTGTGTCTCTTGTGAGGGTTCTTAAGTATAAAAACGGGTAAGGGTGGAGTGTTTTCATCACACCTTTGCATTCTTACTTACTTGCCCACTATCTCTTAGCCTTGGAAGATGGCTCTCCCTGGTAGCATTGAGTTTGTCAACTACCTCGAAGCCTTGGAAGCAATGTGCTCTTATAATGTCGACTACGATGATTTCAACATGCATTGAGTCTCCCTGTGGCGAAATCGGCCTTTTGAGTGGAACGTGCTGACGGCGACGGTACAATTTTGGTACCCCGAAGACCATGTTTTCCGCTTTGGGTTTGATTAAGTTTGTCCTACCTACGAGGAATTTTCTGCCATACTGGGTGTAAATCCCAGTGTTGCTACGTCTTTGCCCGAATTTTCCCGCTCTCCCAGGGATTTATTGGCCGGGCTTCTTCATATTTCGCCTTCGACGGCTAGATCATTGGTTGCTGGAGGAATGATCTCCCTCCCGGCGGTGTTGCAGTCCGTGCATTTGCGAGAAGTAGGTGATACTGGCCATGTTGGAGACGTTGTTCTGGGTCTGGTTTCCAAATTGCTGTTGGTGACTGGAGAACTGCAGGTGGACCCGCAGCTCGCAGCCATTACATCGTGGATGTCATACCATCTCAATCCTTTTGCGGTGATACTGGAGGAGACCCTGAATGGCCTGGATGCCTGGAGAGAAGGTCGTTCTGACTTTTTGAGGGGTAGCCCTGTGATGCTATTCACGTGGTTTTCTGAAAGATTTCGCTTGGTGACTCCTCCAGAATATACCTTATCGGCCGTACCAAACTTCTTTTCACGCTACTTCATCAGTGTTGGCCTGTATGTTGAGAACTGGGAGAATTGGCTTGTGGAATATGGGGCTCGTGGTCTGTATTGGACAGTGCCTTGGTGGGAACAATTTCAGCCTATTCTGGAGCAAGGAGAGTATTCACATGAGCGGCTGGTTGGTCCCAGGCAGACTTCCTTTTATTTCCCTTGGGGGCTTCTGCGCCAATTTGGCTGGGAACAGGTCGTGCCCCCTCGGACCTCAAATTTCTTTCCGGTAGAAGATTTGACTGAGCGCCTGCGTCTGTTGCTTCGATCTCTGTGGGAAAATTGGCATCCGTCGACCCGTCCCTCTCAGTCTGTCGAGAAGGTTTGGCACGTCCCCAAAGATTATATGAAGCAGTTGTGGAGGAAAGTAGTCAGCAAAATGTTGGCAGTGGCTTGTTTTATCCGACACCATGGAAGGGGGTGTTGTGATATTTTCAAAGATGGTTAAGGCTCATCGGTCCATGGAGTGTTTGAGGCACTCTATTCAGGCAGGGGAAACTTGGGGACCTCAGGATGTAGATGATGAGGGTGCAGGCTCCTCTGGTGGATGTGGGTAGGACTCCTAGGGAGTTTATTTGTGTAATAGATGTGGGGATTTTATTTGGATTTTTATGGTAGTGGGGGAAGGGAGTTATCCATTCCTTTTTCTTATGTAATCCGTACTGTAATTTCTTATTAATTAAATAAACAAGTTTCTGATCATCCAGCTGTGCCTTTCGATGAATTTTGTAATTTTGAATTATCTACACCAATCTCTGAGGCATACATAATCCTTTTGTTCAAGTATTCTTTAGAATGAACCGCCGTTCTCGAAGGTAAGAAAAGAATAGTATTTTGTGAAAAAAGGAAGGGCCGCACTCATGTGGGGTGCATGAGCTGCCTACGTACCTCTGGGGTTTTTGAAAAAGTTTTTCAACTATTTGAAAATAGTTTTTTACAGAGGATCAGGACCACGTAGTTCTGGGTAGAGGGAAATGAAGAGTTTTTTCTTTTAGAATAGAAGGAGGATGAGAAGAGTCGTAGCGCGTCAAGATTTCGGACTAGGGGTAGAATTTCTTGAGACGGTCCAGATTGACTGGACGAGCCATCTCTTCCCCATCTAGGTCAGTGAGTACGGTGGCACCGTCGAATAAGATTTTCTTCACAATATAGGGGCAGCTCCAATTGGGCTTGAATTTCCCTCTGGGGTCCCAGATGGGTTCTATTATCTCTTTGAGGGCTAAATCCCCCTCCCGAACGCCATGGTCCTTGACTCTCTTGTTGAATGATCGCGCTATTTGGTGATGGTACCCCTGTATGTGGTAAAGATCTTTTAATCTTCTTTCATCTAGGAGGGATAGCTCATCAAGACGGCTTTGGCACCAGTCTTCTTCGCTAACTTTGCCTTCAAGAATGGTGCGTAACGAGGGTATTTCCAGCTCCACGGGTAGAACTGCTTCCATGCCGTAGACGAGAGAGTAATGGGTAGCCCCAGTAGAGGTTCGAATTGAAGTTCGATAGCCCTAGAGGGCATACGGGATATGGTCGGCCCAATCCCTATAACTTTCGGTCATCTTGCTGATGATAGCTTTGAGGTTTTTGTTGTCGGATTCAACTGCACCATTGGTCTGAGGTCGGTAGGGAGAAGATTTGTGTCTCTTAATCCCGTACTTGTTGACTACTTCTGTGACTTCTGCTTCGAAATGCAACCCGTTATCTGACTCTAGCTCGTGTAGGACTCTATATCGGTAAATAATATTTTTCTTGAGGAATTTGGCCACTTTCTTGGCGTTCAATGTTGCATATGACTCAGCTTCGACCCATTTGGTGAAGTAATCGATGGAAACCAGGATGAACTCATTTTCATTTGAAGCCTTTAGTGTAACCTTCCCTATGATGTCAACACCCCAGGTGGAGAATGGCCAAGAAGAGGTCATGTTGTATAATTCTCGTGGAGGCAGGTGTTGAAGATTGGAGAACTGTTGGCATTTGAGGCATCTCCGGACATAGGTGGTGCAATCGTGGGTCATGGTGGTCCAGTAATATACTTGTAGAATGATCTTCTTAGCAAGCATGTGATCATTCATATGGGGTTCGCATTCCCCGCTGTGGATTTTCTGCATTATTTTCTCAATCTCAGCCCCTGTGATGCAGTGTAGATAAGTTCCATCGAAGTTCCTCTTGAGTAGGGCTTTATGACAGATGATGTACTGGGCTTCCAGTCTTCAAAGAGTCGTTCGATCTTTCTTGTTGGAACCCTCGGGATATCTACCATGTTTGAGGAGGCACCAGATATCATAATACCAGCAATCGGCTAATTCGGGATCTTCGGTGGAGACAAGCTCAATATGGTAGCAATGGGTCGTTTTGTCTTGCTTTTGAACTAGGAAGGGGGTCATTGTTATTCCCTCCGACATATCAACCATGGAGGCCAAGGTAGCGAGAGCATCGGCTAGGTTATTCTTTGCTCGGGGTAGGTAATGGAAGGTGATATCTCGGAATCGGAAGGCTAACTCTTCTAATTGGGCATGAAAGGGTTGGAGCTTTTCATCATTGACTTTCCATTTTCTGAGCACTTGATCAATGATGAGGGCAGAATCCCCATAGACATCAAGATATTGAATACCTTTCTTGAGAGAAACTTTGAGGCCCACTGTGCATGCCTCGTATTTCGTCATGTTGTTAGTGCAAGGGAAATCCAATTTAATGGCGATGGGAATGTGGGAGTCATCTGGGGAGATCAGAAGTATCCCAATTCCATATCCCTTCTTGTTGGAAGCACCGTCAAAGAAAATTTTCCATTGGAGGCGGTCTTGAGTGGTGCAGAGGATATTTTCATCTGGGAATTCGGAGATCTGGACATCTGCTTCTTCTATGGGGTAATTGGCGAGGTAGTCGGAGATGGTTCTTCCTTTAATGGCTTTCTGGGTGATGTACACGATGTCGAACTCAGTTAGGAGCATCAACCATCGGGCCATTTGACTGGATAAGGCGGGTTTCTCAAGCAGGTACTTGATGGGGTCCATTCGGGATATAAGTTTAATGGGGAAAGAGAGAATGTAGTGTCGCAACTTTTGGGTGACCCAGACAAGTGCGACACATGCCTTTTCCAAGGCAGTGTAGTTGACCTCGTACTCGACCAATTTGTGACTGGCGTAATGGATGGCTCTTTCTTTACAGGAATCTTCAAGGTATTGGGCTAGCAAAGCCCCAGCTGCAGTGTCGGTTATGGTTAGGTATAGGAGCAAAGGGAGACCAGACTGTGGTGACATGAGTACTGGAGGTTGGGTCAGGTATTGTTTGATTCAGTCAAAAGCTTCTTGGCATGCCTCATTCCAAATCTTGGTTGAATCCTTTCGGCAGATCTTGAAGATCGGTTCACAGATGGAGGTTAGCTGGCTGATGAACCGACTGATATATTACAATTTCTCAAGAAAACCTCGAACTTTTTTCTCTGTTCGGGGTGGTGGCATCTCAAGTATGGCCTTCATATTTTCAGGATATGCTTCTATCCCCTTATCACTGACCATAAATCCCAAGAGTTTTCCCTTTGTAACGCCGAAGACACATTTCTGTGGATTGAGACTCATTTAATACCGTCGCAGTCGTTCGAAGAACTTTCGAAGAGTGGGAACATGACCTTCTCTAGTTTTGGACTCGATAATCATATCATCCACATAAACCTCGACCTCTTTATGAATCAGATCGTGCAATATGGTTATGGCAACCCTTTGGTAGGTCACCCCAGCATTCTTGAGATCGATTGGCATAACAGTGTAGCAAAAGGTTCCCCATGGGGTGATGAATGCTATTTTTTCTTGGTGGTCTGGGTGCATCTTGATTTGGTTGTATCCGATAAACCCATCGACGAATGACTTGAGAGCATGACTGGTTGTGTTGTCCACGATCATGTCGATATTGGGTAGTGGATAATCATCCTTTGGAGAAGCCTTGTTTAAATCTCGGTAATCTACACACATTCAAACTTTCCCTCCTGATTTCGGTACAAGTATTATGTTGGCTAGCCATATGGGATATTCAATCACACGAATGAAGCCCATGTTCAACTGTTTGACCACCTCTTCTTTGACCTTGAGCGACCATTCAGTGCAGAGCTTTCTCAATTTTTGTTTAACCGGCTTGTAATCTGGGAGAATGGGGATCTCCTGCTGAGCTATTTCAGGATCAATGCCGGACATATCATCATATGACCATGCGAAGACATCCATAAACTCCTTCAGTAATTCTTCAAATTGTGCACGCTCATGCTCGTCAAGGGTGGCCCCTATCATAATCTCGCACAGTTGGCTACTAGAATCGAGATTAATAACAACCGTCTCTTCTTCATTAACTTGAACGCGGTTATGTTATTTATTATTAACCTTATTTAGATCAGTTAAGAATTATTCATTTGCAAAATCATCATCATCAAAAGTTTGATTAGAATTCAAGCAGTTAATGTAAGGCACAACAAGATACTCCAAATCTTCGTTTATTTCATTGATAGGAAAGACAGCATTGAGAACCTTATCAAAAGAGGTCTCGATTACATTTGAGCAAGGATAGACAATAAAAGAATAAATAGGGTAAACATTGGGGTTAGGGGAGATTTCAAAAGGTAGAACTGGCGCAGCATGCCAGTTGAGGAGAGGTGTATCAGCAGCTTCAATCAGATGGGATGGGTCCATTGATGTAGTGCGTGAATGAACCATGCAGAGTGCCAACCCCAGTATCTGTAAGTTGAAGGAATCTTCGAAATCACTTTTCTCAGTCTCTTCGGTATCTTTGATGAGCGTTTATACGCGGTGTTGGAAACTTTCGGCCATGGGTAGCTGTCTTTGAAAAAGATCTCCATTCCAGGCTTTATCTTCTTATTTGTGTGGTCATGCTATGGTTCTGGAAAACTGCAAAAGGGGGAGTCCTCGCCTTCTTTAATGAATCATCCATTTAAGGAGTCTCCTGAGATAGTTAGGATGTAGTCTGATCTTTTCTTTGGTCGAGACTCGCGAATCGTTCTGAGCTCTTATTTTGATGGTTGATACCGCAAGCCATAAGGAGGGAAAGCTTTCTTCAGTTCGATGGGCTCGATTATCCCTTATTGCCTTCGCCCTAGTCCCATTCCGGGCATGAAGTGCATGTTTCTGAACATCTGAATCACATTGACATTGCCATGAGGGTCATATTATGGACAAATTATTTCTTTGAAACCATCCCCTGCCGGGACTAAGAGTGGCTCAACTCGGAATCCTGATAGGAGCATATCATTTGACCTGTGCTGTATCTCAAGGATTGGACTGTTGGTGCTTGCACCCTCTATATTTCCGTCGTCGCCCAAAATGGTGATGACTCGCCCGTCGGCGAAGAACTTCAATTTCTGATGGAGTGTGGAAGACACACCCTTGATATTGTGGAGCCAGGGGAGTCCTAGCAACAGGTTGAAACAAGCCGGGATGTCTATGACTTGGAATTCAACGACGGGGTTTATAGGGCCAATCCCTATTACAAGTTTTATGGATCCCATCACCTAAAGATGGATATTATCGTAAGCACATACAACGGCGGAGGTTGGAGAGTGGTCGCTTTCTTTTAGGCCTAAACACTTGAAGGTTCTCAGAGGGCAAACGATCAAGGCATATCCGTTATCGACAAGGGAGAGTGGCACGACCTTCCCCATAACTTTGACTGAGATGTTGAGTGTATGATTGTGATTCGGCCCAATTTTAAGGATTTTTTCTTCAGAGAATGATAAAATTCAGGTATAGGTTAAGGATCCGACCAGATTTACCGCCTCTTCTGCTGTGGTAGAAGGAGGAACTATGGGTCCAATGAATAATTTGATTAAAGCATTTCTGCGCAACTGGGAAGACATGAAAATCCCCCATAGAGTGATGTTATCTTGAGTTTTCTTAAGTTGATCGAGGATCTTGCTCTCCTTAATGGTAATCTCTGGCATAGGAAGGTTTTCAACGCCCTCCCCTTGTCATTTGCTGGCAGTGAGCTTGGAACATGGTAATGTCTCCCTGATCTGGTCATGTGATTTATTGAAGAAGGAAAGAACATGAATCCCATTTCCTCATCCATATCAGGTGGTTATGCCTCCATATTTATTTCTTCGAGGAGTTCTTCAAATGATATCATCCCATATATGTCGGCTATTGGGCCAGCTCTGGTCAAATTTTCGAATTCTTCCCCCATTCGGTGGAAATAATTCTGTCCTTCCATGTAAAGTCGATGCATTCCACAACTTCAACGGCTTCTTTATACAAGTTCTCCCATTGAGTGGGGATATGTGTGATTGAAGGGACCAAACGCCCTTGTAGCTTCAAAGTGTCAAGTAACCCGGTGATACTGCAAATGCTATTGGTTTTCCCGAATAATTCTGCCATAATATGGATAGCATCATCTAGACTGACTTCATCGATTGGTACCACCCACTTGTTTGAATATCGTGCCCACTTTCATGCTTCCAAGAACAGTGTACTGAATCTCTGGCAATCGATGACCATTTGTGAGGGCAATTTCAGCCCGAACTCTAGGAGTTGGTTTAACACCTCTGACAATTCCATACTTCCATTTTTAGAACGGGTACAGACAATGATGCATGCTCTGGTAAGGAGTGACAGTGCCTGATCAGCGAAGCTAGTAGGGTATAGGAGGAAATATGGGCAAATTTGAAGAGGTTTAGGAGAGTATATGGGTGTGATTTGAGTTGAGGGATCGAAATCCGAGTTTTCTTCCAAGAAGATGGAATTGGTGTGATTCGGAAGTGGATTGTAAGTAGTGTTTGGTTTAGGATTGGATTGTGGGGCGATGGTACCCCGGTCAATGAGATCTTGGATTATGTTCCAAAGGTGAAAGCATTGGTCGATGGTATGGCCGATAGTTTGGTGTAAGGCGCAATGAGCATCGGTCTTGAAATTTATTGATAGTGGATTTGGCAACGGACGTGGATCCAAGGGTTTGATGAGGTTTCGGCTTAACAAGGCTTGGTAAACTTTAGAGAGGGGAGCATGGAGCTCAGTGTATTCCCTTCGGATGGGGGCAGGGCGGCTTTATGGTGCCCATGATGTGGTTGGTTGAGAGATGTTGTTGATGGTTAAAAGTGTAGCACTGGCAGGCTTGTCATACTTTCTAGGGGTGAACTGTCCGAACACCTTCTTCGGTTCAACCTCTGTTTTAACAAGGTTTTCCTCGATTTTTACTCCAGCCTATCTGAGAGCTCAGAAGTGGGGATAGTATTGTCCTCCCATCATCGCTCGTACATTGAGCAAGAAGTTCTTCTTTACTATGCTGACCTGTTCCTCCTCGGATGTCCGATTAGTCATGGTAGGTGCTTGCTCCCTCCATTGGGTTACGAAGTTACTGACTGATTCCCCCGAGTTTTTTTTGAGAAGATTTAATTCACGACGGGTGACCTCAGGCTCTTCATTGTATTTGTACTGCGACACGAATTCTCGGGCTACATCCTTCCAGCTACGGATTCTGGATTCCTCAAGAGATAAACACCATCGGAGGGCACTATCCTTCAAAGTTTGCTGAAATAATTGGGCCATCACTTCTTCAGAAGCCCCTATTAGAGTCATGGAACGATGATAACTGCGAAGATGAAAAATTGGGGGTCCACTTCCCCCTAACTTCTCGATATTTGGCATCTTGAACTTCTCGGGTAACCTCGCTTTAGGATAAGGAGACATGTGGGTGTAGTCCATGTAATTCCCAGAGATCCTGACTTGGTCAAACTTCTTGGTGAGCATCTTGAGATCCTCTTTGACTTTATTCAACTCTTCCTCCTTTGGATCAGCGACCACATGTAAGTTAGACATAGGCTGGGTAATATTTAGCATTGGGAGCTGGGCAGGCGATGACCCATTAGCAGGAGGGGCACGTGGAGCATGCTGATATTCTTCCAGAACCTAGATAGGCTCAGGTGGACCCATAGCACGAGGGAATAGGGCCTCGGGCACTTGAGGAATTGGAACCTAGTTTCGTTGCATTTTTCGGACCTCAGTTTGGAGGTTGTCAATCTTGGACACGAGTTGAGCTAAGACTGGCGTCAGATCTGGCTGTATGACTGGTGTTTGATCTGTATTCTCCATAGAATGTGGATGGATTCCGGACTCAGAAGAAGTAGTAAAGGAACGGACGGAACTCCAGGGTGTTTTGACTGAAGACCAAAGCCAATAGGGAGCCAGGCCAAGGACTTGCAATCGACTTGAGAAGGCATAGAATGGGGTTTATTTTTGGAAAAAGAGATGAAACTATTTTTGAATTTTTAATAAAGAAGGGAATTTTTTTTTTGGATTTTTGATAAAGAAGGGAAAAATATTTTTGGAGACGGAACTCAGCATGATTATTATGTTATCACTTGTATTTAATTCTCCTAAATGCAATGCCGGACAGGACCCGAGCTTGAAAAAGTGGGGTTTTTAATATATGCAAAGCTACGTTTTGAACTGGTAACCAGGCTCACGGACAGGGTCCCGTTTTAAAAAATGCACGAAAATTGGGGGGCAGGCCGTCCCAAAATTTCGGCAGAGTTTCTGGCAATCTAAAGTGCGTGTCCTAGGTTTGACACCTATATGTGGGTATGGAGTTGGTTGGGTGAATCGACATGGGTTCCCCCCTTTGGCGTGGCTTCCACGATATACGTCTTGCTCTTGCACGCAATCGATACGTGTGGATAAGCCATTTGATATACCTCAGTGTACGTGAATTGCCTCACTATATACCTCGTGGGGACGGTACGTGTGAGAGAGAATTCGATATACTCGGCGTATGTGAACGAATTCCCTGCAATATACCTCCTGTCATGACTTTGGTCAACCAGTACGATGCGGGGAAACCGTTCGATATACGTCGAAGGTACTTGGCCAATGGAAGGTTAGAGTCATATCGCTTAGGCTAACTGCTACCTGCCGGACCAACGTCCATTACGAAGTGTCCCTCCAGTTAATGGGTAAAATTTGGTCAATAACAATGATCTTTGGTGATGTTTGTGTGAATCATGCATGATTATCTTGTTAGTATCTTATGATGAGAATGCCTTTCTTGAATATGCCAAACAGGGAGCAAAGTACAAGTACCCAAGGTATATCAAGTATGGATAGGTGATGCATGCAACATAGGGATATATGTAATCCTAGGTGTACGTGGTGTGAAGTGTACATGGAGAGTTTTCTACAAGTGTGTGAACATAAGCATAAGACTGGGTTACACATGGAAAAGGGGAACATGCAGATATAGGGGGAAACATAAACAAATATAACATCCATGTAAATAGAGTCGAGCCCTCAAAACAAACACAATTCCCCAGCAGAGTCGCCACTGTGGCCATCCCCGATCCTCATCGCGCTGGGGCGGTACGCACGAAGGGAGAGGATCCTTCCGGTCTCGCGCATCCCTCTCGGGGTGCGCTTCGGCCGGCATCCTTTTTGATATGTGGTGTAAAAATGTAGAGAGATTTAGAGTCGCCAGTTTATTTTACTCAAAACAGACAAAAGAAAAAGGGGAAGCCATCCCGAAAGATGGCATCCAAAGACATACTGGTGTGTGAAAAACCAACATGATTCAAGAAGGGTTCAGAGGCTTAGTTACAAAATGGGAAGGTGTTAGGCACCCATTTCGCCCTTTCGGTCTCTCATGGACATTTGCTATTTTCCTTTATATTCCCCCCCCCCCCCCCCCCCCCCCCCCCGTGATATGTGTGCATGTGTATATATATCATGGAAGTAGGAATCCTCGACTTGTATCATGAAAGAGATAATACGAGTCATCCATAGGAAGGTATAAGAGTAATATTAAAAATAAGATTTAAGCAATTACCCTTACGTTGATCGTTATAATGGAACGATAATGCATATGGAGTAATACGTCACTAAGAGAAAGTATATAGAATATAAGGAAAGTGGATTTAGAGAAGATAGAAAATGAGAGAAAAAGTGAGAAAAAGGACTCGCCTACGTAGCCTATAAAGGCATCAAAGTCCACGTAGTTCGCATACAAAATGAGGGGTGGGGTTTATCCCATAAGTCCAAATGGGGATCTCTTATTTGTGAGTGCGTGTGTGTGGGGGGGAAAAAGTGTTTTAGTAGTGAGAAAAGTGTGAGAAAAAGTATGAGAATCCCTATTTGGAATTTATGAGCAAACCCTCTTTTTCTTATTTTTTTGGGTTTTATTTATATGAAAATAAGAGATGTGCAATAATACTAAATAAAAAAGTATATTAGGATGTGTGAGATGAGATAATAAAAGTGCTAAGTAAGAAAACACGTTATTGTGAATTTAAGAGAATTTAAGAGAGAGTTTGAGAAAGTTGGACCTTCTTGAAGATTTTGAGCTTGATCTTGAATTTTGGAGAGCATCCTTGCACTTGGATGATGATAGAGAGTGGTTAATTCACCAAGTTTGATGAAAAGGATGATGAAAAGTGGAAGTAAAAAAGGCATTTGGAAGTTGAAATCACGTTGCCTTCGAGAGAGGTTTCTGGGATTCATTGAGGGTGATTTCTATTAGATCTGGGCTCCCCTTGCAAATGAGGTGAAGGCCTCCTTTTGTAGGCCCAGGTAACTGCCAATCGGCATATACCTGTTCCTACCTATCGACAGGTGCCGATAGGCAGGGTTTGGAACCTACCATTTGGTAGTGCGCTTCAGGCTTTTTTTGAAAATCGGTTGCCGAGGGCAAACCGTTAGTCAGAATCATGCATGGGGCATACCGTTGGAAAGGTAATTCAAAGACCTTTGAAAGTCCTTTGGACTGCTCCCAGGTTCGGGAGTTGACTTTGGGTCAAATATGGCTCGGAATCATTTGTCGGTCCATTGGACAGGGAATCGTTCGGACGCAAACAAATCGTTCGTCCACATGGTAAGTCCAAATCGCGCACGGAGCAGACCATTGAAAAGGTTAGGAGATGTACTTCGACATTCCAAAGAGTTTGACTCGGTTTAGGGAGTTGACGTTGGTCAACCGGTCCCGGGAAGCATTCGGTGACCTCTTGGATCGTTCGTCTGCATGGAAAGTCGAAATCGCGCACGGGATGGACCATTAGAAAGGGTATTCAGTGCCCTTTAAAGATTCATTCAGTCTCGGTCGAGATGAAGATTTAACATAGGTCAAACAGAGCCCGGGAGCACCCGGTGGCCTCTGGGTCAAGTTTCGGACGCAAACGGATCGTTCGTCTGCATGGTAAGTCGGAATCGCACATGGGATGGACCGTTGGAAAGGGTATTCAGTGCCCTTCGAAGAGTCATTGAGTCTCGGTCAAAACTAAGAGTTTGAATTTTTGGTCAAACTAAGCCGAGGAGTGCCCGATGGCTTCTAGGTCAGTACTCGGGACATGACCTGGGTTTGTAGTGATGGAGGGAGGTACTAGGGACCTAAGGGGAGCTAGGGGGTAATAGAATGGGGTGTCTACACACATGCTCCCTTCTAATTCCTAAATTACCCTCACTTTTATTCCAAAACCTCTCCCCATTTTATCCTACACCATTAAACCTTCCCAAAATACCCTAGCTCCATGGCACCTACTATTTAAAGGAAGAGAGAACTTTTTATCGAGGGAAGACTGGAGAGAGAAAGATTAGGCTAGAAAAATAGTGAAAATTAGAGAGAAAAAAAATATTGTAGGGAGGAGAATTAAATTGTACTTCAATTTTGTTAGTGTTTGTACACAATTGAGAGAAGCTTGGATTTAATGCAAGTGCAATTTCTTTTCTCCCCCATTTTGGTTTAAATTTGTTCTCTCCATCCTTTTAATTTCATTTAGTAAATTTTATTAGAGTGTTATTAAGTGAATTATGACTATGGTTGGCTAATCACTCCATTCAAGGAGTGAAATGAAGCCCCATATATTCAATTGAATGTATTAATTAATCTAGGTTACTTTGTTCCATTTAGTTGATTTTTATTTTCATTCCTACTTGAGTTTATGCATTGAGAAATGGTAAACTATCCTTGAGAAAGGATTAAAATCTAATATACTCTTAATTTGTGGATTCAATATAGAGATAGAATGACCCATTAATTTGAGTATATTACATTTTATATTACTCATCCATTAAAACTTTGTTGGATTTATGATTTATTATATGAATCTACTCTAGCGAGTGATTCATATAATTTTTCTAAATCAATTATTCAATTGAGTCGTGGGAATGAAAATTAGATTAACTAAATTTATATTAGTTTGTTTTGTCAAGTGATGAGAATTAATTGATAAGATAAAGTAATATTTGAAAACTCAGTAAACTAGAATAATTGACACATTTAATTGATATTGTGGTGGTGAAGTTTCATTCCTTGAATATTTCTCAAATTTAAGTTTTTATCACTTTTATTACTTAGTTCTTATCTAGCACACTTTCTAGTTAGTTGTTTTTATCCCACATTTAATTTAGTTTAGTTTAAAATCATCACCTCACCATTTGTTTTAATATTTGAAAAAGCTAAAAAAAATAAAAAAAGTAAAAAAGCCCAAAAAGAAATAGAAAGTGAAATACAATTTTGTTCCTTTTGCTTTACAACCTTGAAAGTGGATTGATACCCTTATTTACCACTACACTTGAGATTGTATTATTTTGTAGGTATTATAAGACTTTGACTAATTTGCCTTTCTCCAACGACATACAAAAAGTCTCGTTATCACTCTACAACAAATCTTGACAGGGCAGGCATCAAATTCGAAGTGGGGGACGACATGATTTTATTCTTGTTTGATGAATCTTTATCAAATCATAACTTCCTTTATGGTATATCCTTACCAAATTTTATCTTCGAGGATGCGAGACCCTGATAATACATTTCATGTGATTGTGATAGAGGAGACGACTCCAACATTACCCATGACTGTGGCAGAGGAGATGACTCCAACATTACCTATGGTCGTGGCAGAGGAGACGACTCCAATATTACCTATGGAAGATGAGACGACTCTAATATCATTTAGTCATTTTAGTTGTTAGGGTTGTTAAATTTTCTACGTCATATAAAGGTCGTACCTAGTGCACAAGGGTCCCGCTTCACTGTAGGGTTTGGGAGAGGTAAATGCTGACTGGTTTTACCCCCATATTTTTGTATAATATGAAGAGATTGATCTCAAGTCTCGAACTCAAGACTTGCGGCTTTGGTTAATCAACCAAATGTCAGCAAATCAAATTCGCCCACTCACACTAAAGAACATGAATGCGAACTTAAATTAGATACTAGTGGTAACCCATATGATGCATGGGAAAGTGTGATTGAAAAAGTTACTATTTTCTTAATTGAATACGGTCATTCAAATAACATTCCCCATAAAGTTTAGAACTAAAAAAAGTTTGGGGAAAAAACTAAGTTCACTTACATACCACGTAAACAGAGACCACAAAAATATTTAAGTTTCATATACAGTGAATAAGATTTGTTCAAATTGATAATCAATATTCACAATTTGTCTTGAATTAAAAACATGACATGTGTCGCCACATAATTATCAGTATTTAGTAAGAACTTCACCTTTAGAAATTCTAGTGTGTTTTAATCTCCCAATAAACTGTCCATTACAAATATTAGACTTCCTTCACAAAATAAAGAACTTCATTGAACATACTTTTTTTTTTTATTTTCCTCTCAATTGTGAAAGTTTATGCTTCTTGGTCATGAAGATAACATTTATACACGTTTGACCTTCCGATTAGTCTAGAATTCATCATTACAAATAAATCAAAGAACATTAAATGGTGATGCATATTTATTACTTTCAGTTACCACCTCCTATTTTGGAATTTGTGTCCCAACACTTAGTGATTTGAATGTTAAGATTTAGCATTTGATATGGTGTTGGATAACATTGACAATTTTTTCAAAGATGATGCATATTTAAATTAATTAGGTCCATCACATATATCACAAAATAAAATCATAATCGAATAGTAAATCAAATTAGTGGCATAAACTACTTGCGAAAGACATAAATTAATTAACATAAACAAACATATCATTAATTCTAACTACAATTCACATAAATAAGTATATAAATATTATGACATATTAATCTTAAAACTATACTACAATAACCAATTGACAATCCGGATTTTCAATTGGACAACCCTCAACCTCCTATCACCGCTACAAATCAATCCAATAAAAAAACTAATGATATTAAGCAATAACCAAAAGTTAAAATTACCTTTTATCCGTATCAATCCGACGATACTATAACTTGAATTCCTGGAATTAGATCAAGTATTTAAATGTCAATGAAAATGTGTAACACAATTAGTAAATCCCTTATCAAATAACCATAAATGAAAAACATATGATGGATATTTAAAAATCATAGTTATTATATAATGCAGAAAAAATTATTATTCTATTATTATAAGTAATTTCTATTATAATAAAAACTCCAACTATCTCAATAACCAACTAATTACATCAATAATACATCAAATTACTTTTCCATTACATTTACTTTCATTTTAATAGCAACCAAATAATTAAATTGACAACCAATATATGATAAAACAAATTTGATGTTTTCAACCATAGACCTCAAATTGATAATTTTCAATTACATTTAATCCCAATTTTTGAAACCCTAACTAGCTAACAACCTACGCCACCATAATCTTACCACAACCAAAAGAAAAGGAAATATGAATTACCAGTGGTGAGGGCAGGGAAGAGATCAAGGGCGAGCAACAATGGCAGGGAAGAAGTCCAGGGCGAGCGACGGCTGTAAGGGAGAGCTGGTTGAGTTACTTTTTATTCGGATTGAGAAACGAGATGCTTAAGTTTGGCTTATTCTTTTCTTTTTTTGTTTTCTATGTACAACGTTTCATTTCTCTTCATAAGGCGGGAGTTAAAATCGTGAAGGAGGGAAATTAAATTATTTCAGCCGTCTCAAGAGGTGGACTATTTGAGATGGCTCTTAATATTCCGTCTCATCAATCTCACTTTATAAGGCGGGTAATATATTCTGTCTTAAATAATATTAGTTTTTGAGACGGCTATTTTTACCCGTCTCAAAATGTATGCTTTAGGGACTAAAATTTAAGCCATCTCAAAAGCCCCCGTCTTAAAAACTACTTTTTTTTTTGTAGTGTTGGCTCAATTGCATGGAAGAGACGAAATTAGGGTTTGAATATCAAGATTTGTAATTGAACCCTTATTTACGTTAAAATCATGTTAAATCTTGTAGGAAACTTGTTATATACATTAATATATGGTTTAAATGTACGAAAGATACGGTTTTGGTGGTTGTAGAAATCCTAGGATGAATTTGGAAAATTTTGGGGACGCCATAGAGGAGTTATTGGGCATGTTTGGTCTAATGAACGTGTTAGATCAATATGACCCAAGTCTGAATCAATCAAACCCACATAGTCGTAAAAAATCAAATTATGAATAAATGGGTGCTGGTTTCGTAATTTTTGGACTTTTCATGAATATATTATGAATATTTTTCCAACAGTGCACGGGGCTCAAATTTCAAGGTGGTCATTTTTAGTTGGGTCTTGTGTTGTGTTCATTTGGGATGAAGAGTTGGGTGTATATATATATATATATATATATATATATATATATAGAGAGAGAGAGAGAGAGAGATGTTATATCCTATGTGTTAATTGTGATATGTATATATATATGTGTTATACATGGTGGGATTTAGATACTCGGTGGAACAATATGGTTTAGGTGAGGTAGTTCCAGTACGATTGGTTTCATTGGGGAGTTGTACCTTACTCTTTGGTTTATATATATGTGTGTGTGTGTGTGTGTGTGTGTGTGTGCATGTGTGTGGATATTTATTCCGGATGTGAGGATAATGAGTGAATGTTATATACCTATGCATTAGGATTATGGATAGTTTAGCATTGGGTATGGTATACTTTGGTGTCATGGACATGTGAGATAATTATTGGTATACGCATATAGGTATACTTAGGATTTGACTATAGCTATGAGGTTGATTTAAAAATACATTGATATATGTAAAACGTAATTAACTGAGGTGGGAATAACTAATGAAAATGTTAAAATCCACTAGCTATGGGGTAATTATAATGAGTAAAAAATTATCAATAATATGTGATTATGTTATAGTGATGGGCATCATAACATCCACGAGATCCTTAAACTACTACACATGCTAGTTTTTTTACTATCAACCACAACCTCCTAAACACTTGTTTATATGTAACTATTGATATCAAAATTCAATAACAATTATTTTCTAACCATTGGTCATACAATTTTATAACGTCTGCATACTTAACCAATGGTTATTGTTGACGTAAAAAACTAAACTTGATCTAATTTTCTAATCACAAATAAATATGCAATGATAAATAAAGAAAAATAGATTTTTAAAGTAGTTCAACTATGTAAGAAAGCCTACGTCCACTGTTATTTTATTGATTTGTGTCGTTACAGAAAACTAGGTACTCTTGTAGACAAGAATATCCTAGAATCCGTTCGACCGCACCCTTGATGAAAGGGATACAATGTATTTATAGTGACCCAGAAGTGAAGGGTTGGAATGCCAAGGGATGGAATGCTTTTATATAATTAAGCATTTACATCTTTACATAACAATTATGATGTTTGGTTGTATAAACCATGTGTAGTATGACCCTTAGTATGATGATGCTTTGTTATCCCGTTGGTCGGCCTTCTTTGAGTTGGTCGGAATTCCGTGCGTTGGTCAACATTCCATGTATTATTCGGTCGATTTACTTCTCGTTGACAAGAACTTTGGCCATTAGGAGGACATGTGTTCATTTTGATTGGTCCACGTAAGTGGATAATTTTTGGCATCAACAGAATCCCCCAATGTTCCATGATTGGCGCTTGTGTGAAAGTATGGAGAATTTGATTCTAGAAGTACCTTGGAGTATTTTCATGGTGCTTAGTAGGCAACCAACTAACACACTTGTAAAATTTAATAGCACTGTTTGAAAATGATATTTTTGCAAATAATTTAAATTTTAGCGAACCGTCAAGGGGTAAATAGGTATTTTTAACCTTCTAATTTGCGAAGCCGTTGGAATGTCAATCTTTGGTACATTTAAACATTTCGTTCTCTATTTTCGAGGCAACCTATGGGAGGCATTTGCAGGGTTTGTTTTACCCCCAAATTTTAAACTGTAGCTTCCAATTCTGAGCTTTTTACATGATCGTTTGCCATCGTTTTTCCCTTTTTTGACAGTTCTTGCCGAATCCTTAATTTTTTGAAATAACTCTTTCTTTCTCTCTATTTTTCTTCATTTCATTCTTTCTACGTTATGGTTTACATAGTTGACGATGAGTCCTTAGAAGAATTTTGGGCAGAGCATAAAATTCCATCTTGGGTCGAAGTAGAAGTTCCTCATGGCCCTTTAGATGCATATTCCTTAGATAAAGGTCACTGGATTTCCACTTTGTTTATAGCAGAGTGTGGTTTTGTATTTCCACCAAACCGTTTTCTCCTTCATTTTTACTAATATTTTGACGTTGTCCCATCACGAGTGGCTCCTAACACTTGGAGAATTGTTAATGGTGTAAATTGATGGAATGAACTCTATGGGATCCATATTGGGATTCCAGAGATTATGTTTTGTTACAAATGGGTGATTGTAAGGGAAAACACATATTATTTGAAAATCAAAGTGGCCAATAAGGCTTTGGTATTGAATTTTCCTGACTCCAATAATCTTTACTGGAGTCATGCTTTAATAGTTAAGAACTGGTAACATGCCTCGCTTGAGGGTGGAGTGGCTTATCAGGGTCCCAGATGCCCTCAATCAGGGAATGGGATAGGTTGTTATTTAAAATTTTTTCTCTTTTTTTCTTATTTCCAATCTGATGTGTACTAATTATTACTTCTTATTACTTTGTTGTAGAGGAACATAAGAGAAAGTGTCCTAAGCCTGTTGAAGTAAATTTGGAGGAGCTAAAACTCTTGTGAGGTCTTAATCAGAGAATTAGAGAAGATATACTCGATCAGCTTCTGTGTTACTGGATTATAAAAATTCCATCATTTTTTTTGTAGCTCGACCAACAGTTGGCATTCCATCAATTGTAATTAACTTGGAGGAATACCCAGTATCTACTTCCTCTTCCAGTGGATCTATTGGAGTTATTGCTGAAGCCAGTACTTTTACTTCTCTTGACTCCGATCTCCTACTTGCTGTCAGTATGGGCAAGAGAGATTTTCCTAACTTTTTGGAGGATAACTCTGCAGCTGGTGCCAAGAAACTAATTAACATTGTTGCCCAGAAGAAGAAGATGGATGTTGGTAAAAAGCCCCCAGCTAGAAAGGGAATTGAATTCCCTTTGAAGAGATTGAGGAAGGGTCTTACTAATAAGTAGGTTGAGAGACTTATTAACGCCGATCTACATGGTTTGGTCAACGTGGTTCCACTTGTTACTGGCTCATCTGTAGCCTTTAGTCCTAGCTTGGTTAGGAAGTTGATTAAGTCTGGCACACTCCCTGACCACAGAGCTACTGCTGCTTCAATATACTGATCTTAATTATCATCAAAGGATTCTCAAAGCTTGGGCTTCGTAAGTTTTCATTTTTAACGTTGGTCGAATGTTATTCATGCCTTTTTAATTTTGTATTAACTTAGATTTTTCTTGCAGTTCTTGGTTTATTATAACCAAATGCTGGAGAAGGATGATTTGTTACGTTCTTCCTTAGCAGAAGTAGAAGAGGCCTTTGAAGGTATTAAAAAATATATTCTGGAGTCCCAGGGAGGTTTGGAGACAGAGAAGAAGGCATGGGAGGAAAAACTCAAAACTACTAAAGAAGCTCAGTAGAAGGCTGATAATGCTCCGGTTGTAGCTAACTCAAATGTTACTAAAGTTGAGCACAAGGCAAAGACTGCTGAAGGTCAAGTAGCTAAGCTGACCACAAACCTTTCTGCCGAGAAGGCCAAAAGGAAGAAGGCCGGAGAAGATTACTTCAATAAGGGTTGGTATAAATGTATCTCTGCTACTTTTGCCCAAGTTGGGTATGCCAAGATTTTTTTCCAAGGAAGGTTGGTCGACGACATTGAAAGAAGTTGGTACTGCTGAAGATTTTGAACTCTTCCTCAAGTATGATCCAGGTCCCCCACTTAACCTTGATGATGATATTGAAGATAAGTCTTATTCAGGGGAATCTTCCTTGGCTGTTGACGCTACTGCCCCTCTTATTGACCAAGAAAATACTCTAGCTATCCTTCCTACCAAGAAAAAGATCCTTATTGTGGAGAAGGATAAAAAGAGGGTGTAGACTTGCTCAGCCTATTATATTTTGCACATTTTTTGGATCTTATTTTTATTTTCTCCTGATGTACTTGTATAATTATCCTTTATTAATAAAATAACTCTTTTTCCAATTGCCCTGTTATCTTTCCATTTCTTTTATTGTTGATCAATTGTTGCTTTATCCTTCTAGAGTTTGGCCAAGATGGAATAAATTTCTTCCACTAATTTTGACTTGCTTAGGCACTGTAACAATCTGTTTAATGATGATGATTTGGACTTGACTGATGAAGAGTCAACAAACTTGCTCAACGCAGATGCTTTCGATCAGGCCAAGGATGCCTACACTTATCTTAATTTTCTTATTGATCGGGTTGTGGCCTATGAAGTTGAATACTTTGAGATGATTGAAGATTTATAAGTAGAGCATAATGAAAGAAAATCTCTTCTGCATGTCGACTACGAAGCCAAGTATAAGGCCTTGAGTGAAGGTTAGGGTATTGAGGAAAAACTAGAAAAATATGCCTCTGCCTTTAGAAAGAAGGAGTTCTTACTAAATCGTGAAGTTGATGAAGCCAAAGAGATTTCTAAACTTTTGAAAGAGGAAAATAATAGGCTAAGCGATGAAATTGGGGCCTTAAAATAGTCTTCTACTGCTGGTGACGATGAAGGTGCCTCTTTTTTGAGGGAGAAAAATGCCAAATTGAGGGAAGAACTTGAGGTATTAACAAAATTCAAAACTGCATCATCTTCTAGTAAAGAGCTAGCCGACCAACTATTAAAGAGACTAAGACCAAGAAAACTTTAGCTAACCAAGCTTCTCATCTGAGGGTGAAGAGTCAAAAAGTTACTGATTTTTCCTCATAACTGGAAGCCAAAAACAAAGCCCTTGCCAACCAATCCTCTCAGTTGAAGGTGAAGGATGAGGTTTTGAAGAGACTTCAACATCAAGTTGAAAGATTAACCTTCCAATTTCATAAACAACCCAAAGAGGTATGGATTGATGTCTATAATGAAGCTTTGGGCCATATCGATGATCACCTCGCATAATCAAATCGTGAATGTTATAACCAATTGCTTAACTGTGATGCCGGTTGATCAATATAGCAAACTATGGTATTGGCACGATCCCAGTTTCTTAGATTACCAACAACCTCCATTTAAGTTGGGTTCCAGCTAGATTCCTATTGAATCAATTCCCTAATGCTTGATATCAAAATACTTAGGGGATTAGGAGTTACATGGTGATCTTAAAATTGTATGACGTCCTCATCTAACGAACATGCCGAGCAACAACAACAAAAAGGTGCTTCAGGATTTTAACTTTATCAATTCTCCTTATATACTGGATGATCCTCCTGCTGGTATGGAAAAAGAGCAATCATCTTCAAAGTTGAGGGAAACATCCAGTTTAATGACTATCCTGTATTTTGTAATTCATATGAATGTAATACAGTTTGTATGAATATAATATGTTTGTTTTTGTTAACTTATGATTATTTTAATCATTCAGTTAACTTGTGATTGTAATGTCATTGATTATACTAATACACTTAAATATATCAATCCAAATTTTGTATTAGTTACCAGTTGTTATGCCATTGATTTTACGAATACACTTAGATATCTTGATCCAAATTTAGCCTTAGTTATTAGTGGTGACCAAGTGTGTGAGTAGTTTACGTTTATATTCCAGTATATAAGAATTTTTACATGTCTTCCTATGTTTAACTTAGTCGGGTAAAACTTGGTGTGTAACTTTTTTAGTTTTATACGAAGTTTTACACTTCTTATTATTGACTTGTTTATACAAAATCATACATGAAGTAATCAACCTCTTGTTCGTGATTTTGTTTTTACAAAGTCATACATGAAGTAAATTTCTATTGCAGACCAAGTGGAGAGGATTTATAATCCTATTTTGACTTGGTTGGTTATTATTTTTCTTATTGTCGACTAAGTGTTGAGGATTTTTAGTCCTATTTTGACTTGGTCGGATCTGAAGATAAAAAATTGTCTTTGTTTTGGGGGATGTTATATCATCACCGTAGTCCAAAAAAAAAATCAAAAAATGAAGAGATTGAAATTAAATTTTTATTGATATTGAACTAAAAGCAAGCGAGATACAATAATGGTCATATTTTGATTCACAGATAATACTTTTGAAGATGTTCAGCATTCCAAGGATTTTTGAATTCTTTACCCTCCAAAGTTTCTATCCGATATGTCCGTGGTCGGATGACAGCTGAGATGCGATATGGTCCATGCCAGTTGGCCTCAAACTTGTTATTCTTCTGGATAACTTTCTTCAGAACATAATCTCCCTCTTTCAAGTTAGTCGTCTTGACCCTTTTATTATAAAAGCGGGTCGTGCGATGTTGATAGACAACATTTGTCAGTGCCACATCTTCTCGTACTTCCTCCAACATGTCAAGATCTAATCGCCTCATCAAGTCAGTAATTGGGGAATTAAAGTTCAATACCCTGTGAGTAGGTAGGCCGATCTCGGCTGGTACCATTGCTTTAGTCCCAAATGTAAGCATATATGGTGTTTTCCCAGTTGCTGTTCTTATCGTTGTTTTGTAGGCCCAAAGAACAAAGTGTAGTTTATTAATCCAGTTGCCCTTGACCACATCAAGTCTTTTTTCCAACCCATTCAGCAAATTTTTGTTTGTCACCTCTGTTTGACCATTACTTTGGGGATGGGCTGGCACAAAGTGCAGCTTCTGGATTTTGGATTGGGCACAATATGCTTCAAACTCCTTATTGTCGAACTAGGTATCATGATTTGCAATGAAAGCATATGGTAAACCAAATCTACAAATGATTTTCTTCTAGATAAACTGATATACTTTCCTATAAGGCATATCATTCAATGGATCAGCCTCCACCCATTTGGTGAAATAACTCACAACAACAACTAAGTATTTGAACCTGCCTTTGGTGGTCGACAGTGGGCCGACCAAGTCAATTTCCCACATAGCAAACGACCAAGGTGAAGTTATTGTTGTTAAAGCAACATTTGGTATTCTATGAATGCTAGACAATCTTTGGCACTTATCACACTTTCTTGCGAAGGCTGTATAATTTGCCCTCATGGTCGACCAGTAATATCCCTGAGTGTTGATGCGTTAGAGTAATGATTTTCCAGCTGAATAAACTCCACAAGATCTGATACTTCGTCTTTTGTGTGACTTGTTTTCTTGATTCGTCAATCGTTGCGGTCAAACTTCGAGTATCAAAGTTCCCTTGAAATTACCTACAAAACTTGTTAAAAATTCAGTATCGTGGTAAATTCGGGTATCAACCCAATTTCAAGCGTTGAAACCGTTATCGTGAAAATTTGTAATTTCAATTTTTTATAAAAATATTTTTTTCGTGTTTCTGATTTTGTAAGTTTTTTTAGTTTTATAATTAAAAACAATTTCAAGGGAGGAAACAATTTTTTTTTTTTTGTAATTAAAATGACTACGGAAACTTAAAAAGTAATCTAGTTTAGAATTTACGAGAAGAAACAAAAGGTGGGATTACACCGCATAGTCAATTTAATTTAATTTCCTAATTATTCAATTGAATAGTTCGAAATAATATTGAATTTAAAACTTAACTCTTGTTACAATCATAAATTCAATTTTATCTTTTTCAACAATTAAATCATGAATTGTCACTAGACCAAAAAAATAAAATATATAGTTGTTCTTACAAATTATCTTCTATATCTCCTAAGATCAATTCATAAAAATTTGTACGGATCTTTGAATTGCACATAAAGAATTAATACTTGAATTTAAGAATCGGACATATCTCTAAGTCAAATCGTAAAATCAAATATCAATTTTCAACATTAATCTATTAACTCTCGTTAAATAAATTAATAAGTGATTTTTCCAAATTTAATTAGCTTAGAACACATCAATGAATAATTTATTCAATTAAATAACTCAACGTATGCGTTTCATCCCATCCCTCGAATGGGGTGTTTAGCGTGACATTATTAAAGATTCAACACAAGCAAAATTAAAGAACAAGAAATTAAAGAAGAGAGAAAGAGATACGATACACATTAATTCCTTGTGTCAACTGTGTGTATAAATACGCGTCCAAACTTGTGCCAAAAACTCAACTGGATTACAAAACTAAAATTAAAAACTGAACCTACAATTTTTTTTAATCCTAAACTAATCTTTTTTTTTCTGACTTTTTTCTATCCTCTCCAGTCTTTTTTTTCTTTTCTGTCTTCGTTGCTGTTCTGTGTGAGAGTCTCTCAGATGATAGTCCTCTCCCTTTGAGAGTCAGCTGCCTCTTTCTTTTATAACTCTCAAGTCTGGATTTATTTGAATATTTTGTGGGAATTGAATAAACCAATTCAAAGAATATTAGAGATGGCTTTGCACGTGGCTTTTTTTTAAGAGGTTTTCATTTTTGGTCCTTAATTCAAGGCTTAACAGGTGCGGATGATGGCTCGGGTATGGTCGGAGCAGGGTCGCGATTTTGGGCAGGCAGGAGGTGGCTGGGTCCGGTTTCTGGGTTGTTGAACAGGTAGGTATCCGGGTATGGGGGTTGGGATTTGGGGGTTTAAGTGGGTATATAGAAATGGTGGTTTTTGTTAAGGGTTGGTGTTGAGAGAGATGGTGGGTGGAGAAGATGAATATCGGTGAGAGTGAGTTGTGTGTGGTAGGGTGTAGGGAGTGATGGTGAGGGTGAGGGTGTTAATTTGGTGTATATGGTGTGTATGTGTAAGTTTGTACCTAAAAAAATAAAAATAAAATAACCTACTAACTAAAATTAAACTAACAAACAAAAAAATTAAAATCAACTAAAAAAAATAAAATCCCAATTTTTAAAAAAAAACTCAAATAATAAAAATAAAAGAAATAAAAATCTAATAAAAATAAAAATTAAAGTCCTAAAAAATGTAAAATCTAATAAAATTAAAAATAAATTCCTAAAAAAAACTAATCCTAATAAAATAAAATAATAAAATAAAGATTAAAAATTAAAAACTAATAAAAATCAAAATCAAAATCAAAATAAAGAAATATAAAAATAGAAAAATAGAAAATAAATCCTAGAAAATTCTAAAATAAATCCTAAAAATTAAAAACGACACAAATAAAAAAAATCTACAAAATAATAAAGGTACAAACTCAACACACACCGGGCTCGGGGTATGGACTAGATCGGGGCATCGAAACTTATCTGGCAAGCTCATAAATGGACTTCAGACTTCGCGGTCTCTTTGATTTCTTCGATGCACGTTTTTAACTGCTATTGTGTCACAATTATACTGATTTAGCATTATTTATACCGCAACTGCGTATTGACCTGAGAAATAAACAAATACGAATATAAGGGCGTTTTTTTTTAAACGAGTGACTAAAATGCATCTATTCGGGGATTATATTAACACTTTTGGGTGCTTGTCACACCACCCCCAAATAGAATATTGCTAGTTCTCGAGCAAAGATAGAGAGAAAACAGAGACAAGTAACCAAAAGTGTGCCACTTTCGCAGGCACTGGCGATTGCACTAGCATGTGCAACAAGTCGTTAAACCTATAGGTTGCCCTACAGGACGAGTGGTGTCTCGTGAGTGTTTGCAGTGAATGTACCCACAAGATTCAAAATTTATTTAAATGCAGTCTCTTATTTTGACAATGAAAAGCTATACACCCAAACTAAAAAGGACATCAAGGAACACCGTATTCAACTATCAAAGTGAGATATAAAATTACTTAATATCAAAAGTGTAATCTTTCCTAAAACTCAACGTGTGTTAGTTTGAAACAATCTTAAGTATCATTAGAGTAATTCTTAGATTGCCTTTTTTTTTAGAATCAATGCTTTGACTTCAATTCTCACTGGATATATCTCTCTGAATCGAACTCTCTGAGAATTGGGTAAGTGTATCTCTCTAGTGTGTGAGGAGGTGAGTAAATGTAAGCAAGTTCAAATGTCTCACACACTTTATAGAAAATGACTAATACATGAAAATAAATTTGATCTCATGAATGAATGCTAACCACTATATTGAGAATATCGAGTTATTTACCATATAATCTTCTCGTTTGCCCGAACACGTCACCAAGGGTAACAATAGGGTTATGTAAGGTGTTGATACCAAATTTAGTCTGCTGACATGGCTCAATTGAGTGAAGACACATGGCAATATGCGTGGCAACAACAAACACTTCCTAACAACACCTTGACTCCGAGGAATTATACTGCAACGAGGAACTCTGCTTCCCTGATCAACTCAGACGCTCCGACCAATAAGAACTTTACGAGGAACTTTTGAGTACCGAGGAACTTCTGAGTACCGATGAACTTTTGAGTACCGAGGAACTTTTGAGTACCGAGGAACTTAGGCGGTCCGAGCTGCACCTCGAACAAAGCATTAATAGTAGGATAACCAACAGATTGACTGCGCATTAAATGCTTATTATTATCATACATATGTATACGCTTAAGGGGAATTGAATGTATTACCCTTTCACATTACAACCTTAGGGCTATAAATACATTGTATTATCCTCATTGGAGAGGAACCGAAATTTCTTGAAAAAACTTGTAATTGAGAATTCCCAAACAGCCAGCAATAACAGAAACAGTGGACGTAGACCATTCTTATAAGGCTGAACCACTTTAAAATTTCTTTGTCTCGTTTTATTTTATCTGTGATTAAATAATTAGATATAATCTAATTTTTTACATCAACAGATTGGCACCGTCTGTGGGAAGTGACTGGTAATATCGTTTTTCATCAAAAACAATTCATCACAAATGGCTGATATTCCAGAACCCAGCAATCGAAACGCTGGAAGCCCCCCAAATCCATCTGCTCCGCCCAATATTCCAGATCTGGCTGGAATAATGACAAATCTGGCCCAGGGCCAGACAGTCATGCAAGAAACTATGCGATAACTCATACGAACCCTCCATGGCGGTGCACCAAATCATTGAGAATCGCGAAGTATTCAAAGAAATACCCGTTTACCTTCTTCGCGTACTAGGCGTACCGATTCATATCGTACTGAGGAGTCTGAAGATTTTTCTTATCAACCTGGACGAACTTCGTTGGTACGAGCCACAGATACTGAACAACGTATCACTCTCTCTCCAGAAAGAACTAGTGCGCTAGAAAGATTAAGCAGAGTATCTCCTTTTGATCGATTAGGTCCTAGGAGGAGCAAAAGTCCTCCTAGAGCCGCATCGAGGAGTTTTCGACGACCATCAGACTTAAGGGAAGGATCTGCCCAGTCGCGACCAGCTGCTCGTCAAGATAGATCCCAGGAAGCCACATCAACGCGATCAGTTGCTCCCAACAGGCCCGAGGTAGGAAACGATGCATGGAAAGGCTCTATTCAGAGGCTAGAGGATAGATTAGGGGAAATGGCTAAAGCCAAGAACCCTCAACAACAAACTTTTGTTCAAGGAACACCTTTTATCCAGGCCATTGTAGATTTTCCAACACCATCAAAGTTCAAAGCACCTGTTGTGACCCCCAAATATGATGGAAAGACCGACCCTGTCCTTCATATAGAACAATACCAAGCTGCAGTCGTCATCTATGCTGTTCCAGATGAGATGAGATGTAGAGCATTCTCGGGAACTCTTACCGGATCTGCTCAAATATGGTATAATAATCTTCCTCGGGGTAAGATCTCAACTTTTTTTCAACTCGCTGAGTTATTCATTGGGAATTTCTGTTTTGGGGCAAAGCCAGTTAAACGAGTAGCGCATTTGTTAAGTGTTAGACAAAAAGATGGTGAAAGTGCCAGAGATTATTAATAACGAGAAACTCGAAGTCATTGATTATGAGTAAAAGACAGCGATTACCGCCTTGATGAGTGGACTACTGCCCAACAAGTTGTACTACACTTTGGCCAAAGATCCACCTAGAACCATGTCAGATCTGATGGGAAAAGCGGCCAAGATTATGAATGCTGAGGAGTCTATGTCTGCGAAGAAGAATATGGATGCCAAAGAAACCACGGTGGAAGGTGATAAAGCTAAGAAGAAATATCATAAGAACAATGGTAGTGACAAACACTCAAAAACAAGGTCGTCGTGGTAAGTATTGAAGAAATTTGATAATTATACTCCTTTGAAGAAAGACATCAACCATGTTCTAGAAGAAATCAAGAACAACGAGGAATTAAACTGGCCAGAGAAAATGAAGGCAGACCCTGACAGGAGGAATAAAGCAAAATATTGCGAGTTTCACAAAGATCATGGCCATATGACCAAAAATTGCATAGCTCTTCAGAATGAGATTGAAACACTCATCAGACGAGGAAAATTGGCAAAGTATGTTGATCAGAGAAATGAAAGAAGAAACAACGACCGAATAAGAGAGAGGTCTAGATCTCCTCGTCGAGCAGAGGAGAACAAGAAAAGAGACCATGAAGTTGATCCAGAAAATGACCCGATCTTCCCAAGAGACCAAGGCAGCCAGAACGTGAGGTATTTTCAATACGCTTTGGGTCATTTGACTGTAATGTTATTACAGGTGGAGATGCAGGAGGAGGAGACCTTACTGTAGAGAGAAAAGCTTACCTCTGTGAGGCTCAAGCTTGCTTATACATTCAACGAATAAATCTAGCTGAGGAGGATCGCCCTAGAAAGGTAAACAAAGAGAAATTGGTCATTGGTTTCTCAAAGAACAACCTTGCAGGTGTTCTATATCCTCATGATGACCCATTAGTGATCAAAATGAGGATGAAGGAAGTGATGATTTCAAGAGTACTGGTAGATAATGGTAGCTCGGTAGATATCATGTTCTACTCGTGCTTCGACAGTTTAAATCTAAAACTATCTCAACTGGAGCCTTATCATAGACCCCTCCTGGGTTTTTCTGGTGAGAAAGTTTTTCCACTTGGGACGATCAAGTTGGATATATTCATTGGTACATGGCCTTCTTGTCGAACAAAAAGAATACGCTTCTTCGTAATGGATAAGAATGTTCAATCAGCATACAATATCATCATGGGAAGAGTAGGATTGAAGAAGTTCGAGGTTGTACCATCTACGGTACATCAATGCCTAAAATTTCCAACAAATTTTGGAGTAGGAGTTATGAAAGGTGATCAGAAAGTAGCTCGGGAATGCTATTATTCATCCGCCTAGCAAGAGGAACTGGAGGAATCAAGGAAAAAGACTACTACCTATCAAGTGGATGAAGGTGCAAAAATTGAAACATTGGATTCTAGAGATGAGTCGCAACTCGTGAAGGGTCAAGTGGTGGAAGCTACTGAAAACATCATTCTGGACGATGAGCACCCTGAACGAACTACTCAAGTAGGTTCGTCGTTGAAACCCTCACTAAAACAGGAATTGATAACTTTCCTAAGAAGCAGAAAGAAAACTTTTGCGTGGAGTCATGAGGATATGCCCGGGATAGACCCAAATTTCTTATGTCACGAACTCAATGTGAATAAGGAGATCAAGCCTGTGAAGCAGAAAAGAAGAGTATTCAGTCCCGAGAAGAATCAAGCTATACAGGAGGAAGTCGAGAAGGTCCAGAAAGCTTGCTTTATTGAAGATATTAAATATCCAGACTGGTTAGCAAATGTGGTAATGGTGAAAAAGAAGAACAACAAATGGAGGATGTGTGTAGACTTCACCGACCTCAACAAAGCATGCCCAAAGGATCACTTTTCGCTGCCCCGAATTGATCAACTAGTGGATGCTACCTCGGGACACGAGCTGCTGAGCTTCATGGATTCTTATTCTCGTTACAATCAGATTAAAATGAAACCTGAAGACAGGGAGAGTACTTCTTTCATTACCCCTAAGGGAACTTATTGTTATAATGTTATGCCTTTTAGTTTGAAAAATGCAGGTGCAACATATCAGCGGCTGATGAACAAAGTGGTTGCAGAACAAATCATTTGCAATATGGAAGTCTATGTTGACGATATGCTGATAAAGAGCAAGAAAGCTGCTAATCATCTAGTTGACTTAGGACAGACCTTTGATCAACTAGATAAATATCAAATGAAGTTGAACCCGATGAAGTGCATATTTGGAGTACGAGAAGGCATGTTTCTCGGGTACATTATCAATCAACGAGGCATTGAAGCTAACCCTGAAAAGATCAAAGCTCTGTTAGGGCTGCGATCCCCAACGACGAAGAAAGAGGTACAAAGTCTTACAGGACGAGTAGCAACACTCAATAGATTTGTATCGCGAGCAACTAATCGATGTCTCCCATTCTTCAAGACGCTCCGAAAGACTTTTGAGTGGAATGATGAATGTGAGAAGGCTTTCCAAGACTTGAAGAAATATTTGGGAGCACCTCCACTGTTATCCAGGCCAGTGATGGGAAAAAAATTATACTTGTATCTGGCAGTGTCCGAGAATGCAGTTAGTTCGGCATTGATAAGAATGGAGAATGGAGTACAAAAACCAATCTACTACACAAGTAAGGCCTTTCGAGGAGCAGAGATCAGATATCTAAGGCTGGAAAAATTAGCATTAGCATTGATCGAGGCAAGTAGAAGAATGAAGCCATACTTCCAGGCTCATACTATAGTAGTATATACTGATATGCCATTGAGGCAAGCCCTTCTTAAGCTAAAAAAATCAGGAAGATTGATGTGCTGGGAAATAGAACATGGTGAATATGAAATAGTTTATGAACCCAGATCATCGCTAAAAGGGCAAGCGGTAGCAGATTTTATAGCAGAGTTCACCTATCCTGATACCCCCGAGGAGCAAAAGTTGCTCACTGATCAACCTGTGGATGTTACAGGATCATCAAATACAAGCCCAGACCAACTTAGTTTGGTAAAAGGGCAAGTAGATGTTACAGAATCATCAAATTTAAGCCCAGACCAACTTAGGTTTGTAAAAGGGCTAGAAATGATGATCGACGAAGAGCAAGAAATATCAGGAGATGGTGAAAGGAAGCAATAAATTTTCCACCGAGGAACTCTGTCAGATCAGAAATTTGAAGACGAGTTACCTATATGGAGTCTTTATGTGGATGGTTCATCCTGCACTACAGGATGTAGCGCAGGGATAGTTTTGAACAGTCCAGACGAGGTCGACATTGAATACGCCCTACGTTTCCAATTCAAAGCTTCGAATAATGAGGCTGAATATGAAGCCATGATTGCAGGTCTTAGTTTGGCAAAAACCATGGGGGCAGAACAAGTTATTATTTTCAGTGACTCACAAATGGTCATAAATCATGGGAGTATATGTAGCCAAAGGAGAATTAATGATCAGATATCATGCAAAGGCAAAGGAATTGGTGTCAGAATTTGCTGTTATTTAGCTGGTCAGGATACCAAGAATGGAGAATGCAACCGAGCTACGAAGAACAATCCCAATTGAAGTTTTAGCTGGTCGGAGTATAGATGAAGATCTGACGATAAAATTTAATACCCTCGATTTAGGTTCATCATAGATGGATCCCATCAGGACATATATTGAGAAAGGGGAATTACCAACTGACAAACTTACCGCCAAGAAACTGAAGTTTAAGGCTGCTCGTTATGTACTGACTAATGGTATTCTATATAGACGAGGAATTATAGCAGGTTTGCAAAGATGTGTGCATCCCACTAAGGTGAAAGATTTGATTGAAGAGGTCCATGAAGGGTCCTGTGGAGCCCATGTAGTAGGTCGAACACTTTTGCAAAGAATGATGACTCAAGGATACTACTGGCCGACGATGATAGCTGATTGTATAGCCTATGCCAAAAAATATGACAAGTGTCAGTGCTTCTCCTCCATCCGAAGAACTCCCCAAGCATTATTGACACCCATTACTTCCCCTTGGCCATTTTCCATATGGGGAATAGATTTGGTCGGGCCACTTCCGACGACAAGGGGAAGATTTAAGTATCTCGTGGTCGTTGTGGATTATTTTACTAAATAGGTTGAGGCTGAGCGTCTTATTGATATGACGTATGACAAGGTGTACTAATTTATTTGGAAGAACATCATTTATCGATATGGTCTTCCTCATGCCTTCATCACAGACCATGGAACACAATTTGACAATAAGGAGTTCGTTGCCTATTGTCATCAGTCAAATATCTTGAAGATCCACTCGGCACCAGGCCATCCTCAAAGCAATGTACAAACTGAAGTGACATGCTGCTGAATGGTTTGAAAAAAAGACTGAATGACGCGAAAGAAAATTGGATCAACGAGCTACAATCAGTACTATGGGCTTATCGAACTACTCCCCGAGCAACAACAGGGGAATATACATATATAATAGCATTTGGAAGTGAAGCTGTTATACCCGCCGGATTAGGTCTCCCAACACACAGAATACTGAATTTCAATTCCCCTGTCAGCGATTTAATGAGAAGGTTAGACTTGGACATGCTCGAGGAGGTTAGGGAAGAAGCAGCCATTATAAATGCTGCTTACCAGCAACGAACAACTTTGTTCTACAACAAGAGAGTGAAGAAGTGCGACTTGAAAGAAGGAGACTATGTGATAAAGAAGGTGATTCAAAAGCACAACAAACTGGAAGCAAACTGGCATGGACCCTACCGAGTTAAGGAAGTTGTTCGACCAGGGACATACAAAATAGAAACTTAGAGGGGGGGAGTTTAAGAATGCGTGGAATGCAGAACACTTGCGCAAATATTACAAGTAATGTAAACTCTCGTGTAATGTAGTTTCATCAGTATGAATAAAGTTACAATGTTCTTCCCAGTTCTTTCCTTTTATTGGAAATTTTTTGAGGAATACTAGTGCTACACACTACTCAGCAAAACTCGGACAACTCAAATCTATTCCTAAAAATGCCAACTAAGGTTGGTTAGGAAGTAAATCTATTCCTGAAAACGCCAACTAAGGTTGGTCGGGAAGTAAATCTATTCCCGAAAATGCCAACTAAGGTTGGTCGGGAAGTAAATCTATTCCTAAAAATGCCAACTTGGTTGGTTAGGAAGTAAATCTATTCCCGAAAACGCCAACTAAGGTTGGTCGGGTAGTAAATCTATTCCTAAAAATGCCAACTTGGTTGGTTAGGAAGTAAATCTATTCCTAAAAATGACAACTTGGTTGGTTAGGAAGTAAATCTATTCCTAAAAATGCCAACTAAGGTTGGTTAGGAAGTAAAACTATTCCTAAAAATGCCAATTAAGGTTGGTTAGGAAGTAAAACTATTACAAAAAGTGCCAAAGTTGCTCGTTAAGAAAAAACCCACTAACTATAGTTGGTCGAAAAGGAAAATTTACCGACCTTGGTTGGTTGGAAACATTTTATGAGTACGAGAAAGTGATCGAGCAAAAATTTTGATACTCGTGACTTTTTAAATTACTACCAAGTTGGTCGAGAAACAAAGTATCATCAATTTTGGTTAGTCGTCAAAAGATTACCACAAATTCAAGATAGTCGACAATAAGTTTTAACAAACTCCACTTGATCGACAAATAACACAATGTTGTTATCTTTTTAACAGATATACATGCACAGATGTAAAGTGTTTTATAATTACAAGACAATGGCAGTCAAGATTTGTAAATAAAATTATTTCATTAAATGTAGAACAAAATACATCAAGAATGAAATACAAATTTATTACATCAAGATTCCTATTATATTGGTTTCTTCCCCTCTGCTTTTAAAACAGGTTCCTCGCCAGCAGGTGGATCATTTAAAGCATGAGGGGAATTTATGAAGTTAAGATCTTTAAGCATCCTAATATTCATCACAGATGGTCGATCTAGTAGGTGCTCGAAACGAGATATCTCAACATTGGAATGGAGATTGTAATCGCCAAGGTATTTGGAAATTAGACACCGAGGGATGGCCCGAGCAGGGATCCAACTCATATCAAGCTTGAATGGTGGCACTGGTAGATCGAGCAGCCCAGGATTATGGTAATCCCACAGGTAATGACCCTGTTCCAGTTGTATCACACCTAAGGCATTCAACCATCCCTGTTTGTAACCCTCATTATTTGCATTTTGGATACGATCATCCAAATGGTAGAGAGCCTCGTTGTAGCCAGCCATCCAGAATTCTCTGGGCTGCTTGTGGAATTGATATGTCAATCTTTCCAGTTGCTCGTGGAGATTTTTTATAAAGAGTTCTTTATTATCCAAGACAGATTTCTGCGCAGAAAGCTGCTCATCCAGACCCCTGATCTTCTTAGACATCTCAACCAATGCCTGGTTTTTTGCCATCAGTTGGAAGGCCTGGTTCTCTAGAGCAGATTGAGTTCTTTGTTCCTCGATAGAAATCCGAGCAGCTCTTGCTCGTCCCCGAGTAGATGTATAAGTTCCAGACCTCTTCAAGGTTTTTAATTCATCCCTCAGGTTGGCGTTTTCGACCTCCAAGAAAGAGAATCCCTCGTCGGTCACTGGGATCAAAGCGTTTGAGGTGGAAGCTGCAGACTTCAACTAAGACACCTCTTTTTGCAGGTTATTATTTTCTTGCTCTAACAACTCAGCTATCTATCTGTGCTCTTTGACCCCAACCTTCAAAGTTCTCTCCCTCACATCGTAAGAAACAAACCGTTTATCGTATCCCTTATCAGCACTGATTTGCTGATACTTCTTCTCGTACCCCTCGTTCAAAAGGGCAGTAGATTCCTTATATTGTCACTGAAGTTCTTCAAGAGTGCCTTGGAGATCCTCAATCATATCATAATATGCTACGTTGTTATCCACTTCACGGTCGAGTAGGCACTTCAAATATTGATAGGCTTCAATTGCTTTCTCTGAAGCACCTTGACCGAGGATGTCAGTGATTTGAGCTGCACTCATGTCTGTATGACCGGCTTTAAAATACTCATTGAATTGCCTTAACAGTTTTGTATCATGAGCAGACAATAATTCCATCCTAGCCAGAAACTAGTAAAGGAAGAAAAAGCAATAATCAATAAGAGTACAAACAGAGCATAAAGAAGAGAATCAATAGTATGCATAAGCAAAAGTTCAAATTTAATTACATCATAAAGGAGAAGTACAAAGTTCAGAGTTATATTTGACAAAGAAAAATAAAATAGAGAGAAATTCGAACAACTCTACACCTTTTCCTTGTCTCCCAAAACTTTCTCGGGAGGCTGGGACGAGGAGGTAGGTTGCTTGGATGGAACAGAAGGTTGCTCGGGAAGTGCTGGAGGTTGCTCGGATGAAGTAGCAGGTAGTTGAAGTTCCTCGCCAGTGGGCTGGATAGCGGGGGAATGAGAAATTTGATCTCCCATCACCATGGAAGATTCCTCAGAGGCAGCTTCGTCCTCTTCTTCGTCTTCAGGAGTTGGAGGGGGGCCCGGGATGTGTCGCTGAAATAGTTTAGAATTTTCATTAACTTTCATTTCTTGCAGAGCAGCGACCCATCCATCTCTAAAGTATTTGAGGCTGCCATATTCCACTTGCGACATCATGGCAGCCAAACCTTTATTCCACCCTTTATCCCAGCCGGCGCTGAAGGATTTTTTGACAGCCTATTTCCTTTTTGTCTTCTCCGAGGAAAGCTTCTCGGAAAGAAGATTGTCAGCAGCCTTCAGTTTATTCTCAACTTCCTCCTTCTGACGACTTACTTCCCGAAGTTGACCCAACTCCTCCTCAGCAGTCTTGAGCTTATTTTCAAGCTCCCCAGTATTTTTGAGCTTCCCTTCGAGCTCTTTATTCTACTTCTCCAAATCATTTATTTTTTTCTCCAACCCCTTAGAGACCTCAATAACCTGAGCCTTCTCCTGCTCAGTCGAAGTAAGACTTTTCTCCCAAATTGCCTTATCATCATCATATTTCTGACGAGAATCTTTCAGAGACTTCGCCAGGACCACCAAAGTTTCCTCTACACCGAACGAGGAGCTTGAAGCTTTAACAGCTTCATCTTTCTTCAGAATTATATTAAAACAGCTCACCAACTGTGAAAAGAAAACGAAAGCAAGTTAGTGCACAAATACAAAAAGGAAAGAATAAAAATTTAAGACTATAGGACTTACAGAAGCAATATGACAAGCTTCTAATGTGGTAACCGTGTCCCAAGAAAGATTTTCTTCAATACCTTGGATCTCGGGAATGATTCAAGTCTTCACCGAGTTCATAGCAGAGCTCGGAGAACAAAAGTGGGAACACCACTAGTCGGGGGCTGAGAGATGGATTCAACCAAATTGATAGAGGAGCTTTTCTTCAGCCTCCTCAGAGGAGCATCAACTTTCTCGATTAACGATGTAATCTTAGTTGGAGAAATGACAATCACCTCGCTTGGAGCAGCAGCCTTGCTCGGGGCCACTGAGGGCTTCTCGACAACCTTCACAGGAGCAGCCGAAGGAGGTGAATCAATTTTCTTTGTCCCCTCTCCTGGGACATCAAGATTACTTATCTTTGCCTCTCCAGCACTAGAGGCAGATTTCTCAAAAAGGGTAGGAGGTCTTCTTTTCTTCATCATTTCACTCAAAGGAATATGTGACTCAGGTGAAGAACTTGTAGAGGCTGGTATTGGTTCTACGTCGCTTATCACTGGACGAGTAGTAAAAGAGGAGGTGTAACTCTTGTACTGCAGTAAATATGAAGCTGACCTAATATGCTCGTCGGTAACAGTCTGATGCAAACTCTAGATAAGTTTTAAATGCCTTATATTAACGCCTACCTCTTTTGGAGATTTTCTTTTGCTGTCAACTGCAAATAAATCAAAATTAAAATATCAGTGGCACATTTTATCAAACACAAAGGAAGCATAATTTTGAAAATAAAATAAAAACAACCTATCCCATTGCCATAGGGAGGACATCTGGGACCCTGGTAAACATCATCTCCAGTTAATGGAGGGTGTTGCCAGTTTTTCATAACAACCCCGTGCTCAAAGTAGTCCCTATTGGCATCTGGGAGATTGACCACTAAAGCTCTATTTAAAAATCTAGTTTTTAAACAAAAAGTATTATCACCCACACCCAATCTATAACAAAACATAATTTCAGGAATTCCTATACGAGTTCCATGAATTTGATTTAATCTATAAACACCGTTAACTATTCTCCACGTATTGGGGGCTATTCTTGCAGGAACCACGTCAAAGTATTGATAGAATTCAAGACATAGAGGGTTTGGGGGAAAAGAAAAGCCACACTCAGCGACAAAGAGACTGGGGAATCAATGTCCCTCAGCCAAACGAAAATAGTCTGAAGGCTCAGAAATCTCTTCCAAAATAACCCAATAGGGAATAGAGAAATCAGAGCGAAACTTATCAATCGATTCTACCGGATAAACCATGATGAAAGAAGGAAATCAAAGAGAAAGAAGAAAATATTACAGGAAAGGGATGAGTCTGTTGACAACAAATGATGAAAGAGATGAACGCACAGGAGAGAGAGGCGATGGAAAACTCAAAGAGACAAATTTGAAAAAGTAGAAGACGATGGGATTTTCTGCAACGTTTAAATACTTTGCCTTGGGAAAGGGTAAAAGTAATGATTACAAAAAGAGACGGTTACGTTAATGGCGGCTAAAAAGACAAAAAGGGCGCGGGAATCGAAGCGGTTAGAAAAATTCAAAAAAGACCGATTCTACGAATTTGGAAGAAGAAATAAATGCAAAAGAAAATACTCCTAAATTTCAAGATGACCATTTAAAACCACCATATTTCGAGAAAGAATGTTCCACACTCCTCAAATTTCGAACTATGAAACATTGGGGGCTTCTGTTGATACCAAATTTAGTCTGCTGACATGGCTCAATTGAATGAAGACACGTGGCAATCTGCGTGGCAACAACAAACACTTACGAACAACACCTTGACTCCGAGGAACCATACTGCAACGAGGAACTTTGCTTCCCCGATCAACTTAGACGCTCCGACCAACAAGAACTTTACGAGGAACTTTTGAGTACCGAGGAACTTCTGAGTACCGAGGAACTTTTGAGTACCGAGGAACTTAGGCGGTCCGAGCTGCACCTCGAACAAAGCATTAATAGTAGGATAACCAACAGATTGACTGTGCATTAAATTCTTATTATTATTATACAGATGTATACGCTTAAGGGGCATTGAATGTATTACCCTTTCACATTACAGCCTTAGGGCTATAAATACATCGTATTATCCTCATTGGAGAGGGATCGGAATTTCTTGAGAAAACTTGTAATCGAGAATTCCCAAATAGTCAGCAATAACAAAAACAGTGGACGTAGGCCATTCTTATAAGGCTGAACCATTTTAAAATTTCTTTGTCTCATTTTATTTTATCTGTGATTAAATAATTAGATATAATCTAATTTTTTACATCAACATAAGGTATGAGGGAAAAATGAAGAAGATGAATGATATGATGGAAATGTTTTGAGAAGAGTGTGACACGAGAATAACTAATGTCTTCATTTTTCAAATTTTTGATCGCATGATTTTCTTCTTCTTTTTTTTCTATTTTTTTTCTATATTTTCTATTTTTTTTTATTACGGTGCATTTTTCTTTTCATAAGGAAAATGAAGACTATTTACATTGATAATTTCAAAAAATCTTTTTCTTAAAAATGATGGTAGTAATGGGGAATGATATATGGATGGTATATGGTTAAGGAAAACATGGGATGATAATAAGTGGAGTGAAGGGTAAAAATGGTAAGTGTATGGCAAAATCGGTTTAGTGCTCGGGACAAACTACAAGACACATGTTTCTTACAACTCGAAGATGACGTTATTCTCAGTGATTAAGCCAAATTTGAAAAAAATAATGAGACCATGCACCGAATAAATGTAGTACCCAAGGAAAATTGAGTCAACTTGTGACTCGGAGATACGTAAAAACCCTAAAAAAGGTGGAAAGCTCTAATCTCACGATTTTTTAAGGTTATCTTAAAAATATAGTTACTCTTCAACTTTTGATTGTAAACATGATAGTGTAAAATTGTCGAGTTTAACAATTAATAGTGGAAATATGCTTTAAGATGTATTAATTAATGTAAGGTTAAAAGTGTAATTTTTGGGTCAAACACAGGTGTTCCGAGATTTCTAAAAGAGGGATGATAGACAATTCATGTCATAAAAATTTAAATATAACTGCACAAAATGTTTAAAATCACTTGTTTCTGAAAATTTTCAAAAGAGGTACGATTGTGATAAATTTCCCACCCCCAAACAAAAGAGAACATCGTCCTCGATGTTTAAAACTAAATATAGAATAAAAAGCACAGGGGATGAAATATTTTACCATAATGAACCGCTAATGAAAATGGACCGCAGGATGGAGCAGAGATGGGACCTGGAGAACACACGCGACACAAAAATATGTAAAAGTCTAGAAAGCATGTGAAAATCATTGGGTGATGTGAAACACCACCCCAAACAGGATAAGACTCATATTCAGAAACAATATAAGACGACCTGCCTCCCGGTAGCGCTAAGCTTAATGTCTTCAGCTAAACTGAACCAATCTTACCCTAAAGATAAGATCTATGAAAGCGAGGGGTGAAAGAAAATTACGGTGATTATAATCACCCCCAAACAAGACTGAACAACCAGTCTTCATAAATGGGGTCAACAAGGTCAATTTCTTCTATGTGAGTGAGGCCTAGATCTAAAAAAGGCTTCAATCGTTGACCGTTTACTTGAAAGAGGCTACCATCCTTAGGATTTTGAACTGTGATAGCACCATAGGGAGTGACAGATTCAACAAGAAAGGGTCCAGACCACCTGGTTTTTAACTTCTCGGGAAAGAGATGAAGACGAGAGTTATATAATAAAACTTTCTAACCAGGGTGGAATTCTTTGCGTAGAATGCTTTGGTCATGGATCCAGTTCATTTTGTCCTTATACTTCTTGGATAAATCATAGGCATCATTATGCATCTCCTCTAATTCACTAAGTTGGAGCTTTCGATGGATGCCAGCCTCATCGATATCAAAATTAAGGGCTTTGACAGCCTAATAGGCATGATGTTCAAGCTCGACAGGTAAGTGGCATGGTTTACCAAAGACCAAGCGATAAGGAGACATTCCAATCGGAGTCTTAAAAGTAGTACGGTAAACCCACAAAGCATCGTCCAAGCATAAGTACCAGTCTTTCCTATTAGGATCAATTATTTTTTCTAGGATTTGCTTGATTTCACGATTGGAGACTTCAACTTGACCACTAGTCCGAGGGTGGTAAGAGAGACCAACTTTGTGGTTAACACCATACTTTTTCATGAGATGTTCAAAGACTCGATTATAAAAAAGTTTACCCCCATCACTAATGATAGCTTTGGGAGTTCCAAAACATGTGAAGACATACTCCTTAAGAAAAATGACCACATTGCGATGGTCATTGGTGCGACAAGAGATGGATTCTAACCATATGGAAACATAATCAACGGAAACTAGAATATATTGGAAACCATTACATGAGGGAAAAGGACCCATGAAATCAATGCCCCATGCATAAAAGATTTTAACGATGATAATGGTTGTGAGAGGCATCATGCGACGCCGAGAGATATGCCCAGATTGTTGGCATTTGGCACAAGCCTGGAAGTAGTGGTGGGCATCTCGAAAAATAGTGGGCCAGTAGAAACCACTTTGCAAAATTTTGGTGGCGATTTTTTTGAAGCTAGAGTGGCCGCCACAGGAACCATCATGACAAAAGGAGAGAATACTGTACTTTTTATGGTCAGGAACACAACGACGAATGACTTGATCAGGGCAATACTTAAAAAGGAATGGATCATCCCAAGAGTAAAATATCACCTGTGCCATGAACTTAGAACGCTCGTGTTTCAACCAATGGTTGGGTAGTTGGTCGGTAATAAGGAAATTAACGATATCAACATACCAAGGTGATGTGGAGATAGCAAAAAATTGCTCATCGAGAAATGTTTCAGAAATAGGGATGAAATCAGATTTAGACATAACAGTAATGTGGGAGGGATGGTTTGTAACCAAATTTTCACACCCTTTCTTATGACGAATTTTGAGGTCAAACTCTTGAAGTAAGAGAATCCACCATATCAATCGGGGCTTAGTATCCTTCTTCTGAAGAAGGTGCCTCAGGGTGGTGTGGTTAGTGTAAACGATGATAGGGGAACCGATGAAATATGACCTAAAATTACCGAGTGCGAATACGATCGTTAGCAACTCCTTTTCGGTGGTCGTGTAATGAAGTTGAGCATCATGGAGGGTTTTAATAGCATAATAAATGACGGGATGGTGCTTGTCAATGCTCTGACCAAGTACATCACCTAGAGAAAAATTAGAGGCGTCACACATGAGCTCAAAAGGTAAAGACCAATTAAGAGGCTGAATGATAGGAGCAAAAATGAACTCGGCCTTAAGGTGATCAAAAGAAGCGACACACGCGTCGTTAAAGAAAAATAGAACATCTTTTGATAAAAGGGTTGTTAAAGGTCGAGCAATTTTAGAAAAGTCCTTGATAAAATGACGGTAGAAGCCTGCGCGTCCTAAGAAGAAACGAATTTCCTTAACAGACTTAGGAATGATGAGCGTGGAAATTAACTCGACTTTTGCTTTATTTACTTCAATACCGTCGTGAGAGACTACGTGACCTAGATCAATCCCATTTTTTACCTTGAAGTGGCATTTTTCCCAATTGAGGACCAATTTCTTTTCTTGACAACGTTTGAGGACCATAGTGAGGTGAGAAAGGCATTGCTCGAAGGAAGAACAAAACATAGAAAAATCATCCATAAAGACTTCGAGAAAACGTTCTACCATGTCACTAAAAATTCCAATCATACACCGTTGAAAAGTTGTGGGTGCATTGCAAAGGCCAAATGGCATGCGAGACTAGGCAAAAGTGACGAAGGGACATGTGGAGGTAGTTTTCTCTTGGTCTTCAGGGGCAATGGGAATTTGGATGTATCCTGAATAGCCATCAATGAAGCAGTAATATGCATGGCCAGCTAAACGTTCAAGCATTTTGTCAATATAGGGAAGAGTAAAATGGTCCTTGCGAGTGACATCATTTAGCTTTCGATAGTCAATACAAATACGCTAGCCCATTTGTATACGGGTGGGTACAAGCTCATTGTCACTATTTTTTACGGCTGTGACACTAGAATTTTTCGGTACAACGTGAATAGGAATGACCCATTGACTAACTGATATAGGGTAGATAATACCAACATCGAGCAATTTCAAAATCTCAGTGCTCACGATTTCTTTTATAGCAGGATTGAGTCGGCGTTGGGGTTCCCGAGAAGTTTTGGCGCTCTCCTCGAAATGAATGCGATGACTACAAATATTGGGATTCACACCTTGAATGTCTGAAATGGTCCATCCTGTAGTAGTGCTATGCTGCGTAAGGGTGTGGACTAATTGCTCTTATTGATCAGGGGTCAAGTTGGAAACAATGATGACAGGGCGATGGTTGTTGGGTCCTAAGAAAGTATATTTCAACTCAAGGGGTAAGGGATTAAGCTCCAAACTAGTATGTGGAACAGGAGTGACATCGGACTCAGAAGCAAACACAGAGTTCGAAGAACTATCAGTGCATAAAGTGGAGGAATCTGATGTGGTAGTGATTTTATAAGGTGGAGCAGGGTGATCCACATAGTGAAGAGTATCAACATAGAGGGATCGAAGGGAGGATACTAAGAGGAAGTGTCCATCAAGGGAGTGGAATCAAACATGGAATTTCGTTCAGATATGGAGGAATCGATGTCAAATTCAGATCCAAAATGAGCCAAAAATTATTGGAGAGGATCGGTAGGGTAAGTTTAGTCCAACATTTTGTTAACTAAGGAGTCAATCACACACACCTCATAAAGAGAATCGGCATCAGCCTGTTGTTGCATAAGGTGGAAGAAATTGACTTCGACCACTACACTAAAATGGCCAAATTATCACCTTTCAGCCGGCCACCCTTGTCAAGGTCATTGACCGTGACACAAATCTCGCGTTTTGTGTCACGGTCATTGACCTTGACACGACCGTGACACAGAATTGTCACGGTTTTTGACCGTGACAAGGCCGTGACAAATTTACTTGTCACGGCCGTGTTACGGTCGATGACCGTGACAATTCTGTGTCACGGTCGTGTCAAGGTCAATGACCGTGACACAAAATGCGAGATTTGTGTCACGGTCAATGACCTTGACACGACCGTGACAACTTTTGCAGCAAAAAAAGCCCTAGGATTCTTTTTTCCCACCTCTTTTGGTTTTCCCCCTCTCTCTCTCTCATCCGCGATTTCTGCTCTCTCTCTCTCTAAGGTATATTTTTTTTCCTCTCTTTCTCTTTAATTTCTATATGTATGTGTATGTGTATGTGTATGTGTATGTGTATGTGTATGTGTATGTGTATGTGTATGTGTATGTGTATGTGTATGTGTATGTGTGTATATATATGTGTGTATATGTATATGTGTATGTGTGTATATATATATGTAAATGTTAGTGATAGTTAGAATGGTGTAAATGTTAGTGATAGTTAAAATTGTGTAAATGTTAGAAAAGTTCTAGACTTCATATGTTAAATTTAATTATATAAATATTTAAATTGATAATAGTTTTATTCATGAAATTAATTCAATTAGGTAAAACCCTAGATAATTTTTTAAGAATTTGATAATATTATATAAAGTTTAGTAAATTCACAAAATGTTGTCAATTGTATGTTTTTAGGAGTATCATTAGTTACTTTCGTGCCCAACTATGTAGAATCCATACACATGCATGTTGTTAGAAAGTCTTAAATTTAATTCTCACTTTAATTTGTAGAATCTCTATACTTGGTTGGATTTATCCCTTTATTATAATGAAATTTATGCTCCAATTATAATTATCTCATGTCATAATTTTATTGATAAACAATATATGTAGTTGTCACGGTCGTGGAGGGGGGAGGGGGTGGGGTGGTGGGGTGTGTGCGTAAGTGTGTGTATGGTGGTGTGTGGTGGGGTAGTGGGGGTGGGGTGGGGTGGGGGTGGGGGTGGGGGTGGGGGTGGGGTGTGTGTGTGTGTGCGTAGGTGTGTGCGTGGCGGGGGGAGGGGGCAAGGGGTGTGGTGGGGGTGGTGTGTGGGGGGTGTGGAGGGGCAATTTTAACAATTGTATATCTTTAATTAAGAAATTGTATAGCTTTAATTGTAATTTTAATTGTATAGTTTTAGATGAAAGTAAATTAATAATTAGTGCCAATTTCATATGAAAGTAGGATTGTCCCTCATTGTAAATTAGTAAATTAATAATTGTATACTTTAATTGTTAGTTTAATTGATGAAATGTTGGGTTGGTTAGTTTTAAAAGTGGCATAACGTGTGCGTGTGTGGTGGGGGTGGGGTAGGGGTGTGTGTATGTGTACTATTAACATTTTTTTTATCTGTACTAATAACATTTTTTTATAGCAAAAATGTCTCCTTCAGATATTAAGGCGAAGATGATGATGCTGTTTATGATTGATGTCGTCTGGGCTCGGTGGTAGCAGAGGCGACGAGGGCTCCTCCGCCCCTGGGCTCCCCAAATATGGAAAATTTGGGATTACCGTCGAGAACAAGTCAGAGCTATTAGCAAGATCCCTCGAGCTACTAAAGACGGTCATCGGCCCGGGGTTTATGAGTTGGAAGGAGGTGCCATATGAGCTCAAGTTAGCTGTTTGGGCGGCACTAAAGGTAATATATTTATATGAATATTTCAATTTCAATTTCAATTTCAATTTCAATTTCGTATTTATATTTATATTTGTTGGACAGGAACAATTCAACTTGGATCCAAAGCTACGCGATCCCGTCTTGGAGCAGATTAGGGAGCAACTCAAGTCGTTGAAAAAAAATATGCGGGCACGGTACTTTGGGAAAACAAGAGAGTCGATTATCCAATGGCGTGAATCCGTCCCGCTCAAGGAGCCGATCTCATTGGCACAATGGTAGAAGTTCATTGACAATGAGATCGAGGATCGACAATTGGCATCTCGCCAATCGGGGAGGGAAAATCGGGCAAAAAATACGGACGTGCACTACTCCGGCCGGACCTCTTACGCCGAGGTGGAGCATAGGATGCAGGTAAGATTTAATTTTTCTATAACTACAGAAATATATTATTCTTCATTATTTTACTTTGCGGGGCCGATACTAATTTTACTTTTCTTTATTTTATTTCAGGGGGTAGGGAGTGGGCCAGGGGGTAAGCCACATAGGCTCGATACTTATGCGGCTCTTCGGAAGAAGAATGGGAAGGATAAGGAGGTGTCCCCGAGCGTCGCGGCCACGATTGTAAGTAATCCGACAGTTTAATTTTTGTTAATTACGTTATAATTTTTTAGTTTACTTATTTTACTAATCTTGTGCTTTTTGTCGTTTCAGGCAAAGCTTAAGGAAGTGCATGAGTCGCAGTCTGATGCCGATAAGGCATCTTTGTCCACAGACGCACTCAGCCAAGTGCTTGGCTCTGATCGCAAGGGGAGGACAAGGGGAGTGAGCTCGCGGGTGGCCAAATCTAGGATCATCGGATTGGAGACGAGCGACACCGGGTTGGCTCGAACGGTGGATTCACACGACCCGAAGCTGTCCCATTTGGAGGCGATGGTCCAAGATATGTACGCATTCATGAAATGTACGTTGGGCGGAGACCGTAAAGGGAAAGGGAAAGGGAAGGAGAAAGCGGTGGAGGAGGAGGTGCGGGAGGACGAGGTGCAGGATGACGAGTATGTGGACCTCGCTGCTTCATCACCGACACGTTCGTACTTCGATGATCCACTTCCCTATTTGGCGCCCTTCAACAGACCATTGTCGACACTTGGTTGGCCGAGCGTGTTCATATTGGACATATTTGATGGCCAGCGGATAGGGCGGGGGTTGAGGGACCCGAATATCGTCGAGGGTGGAATAGTTCATGGACGTGCGCTTCAACAGATGGAGTCCAGGGTGCTCATCACGCATGTCATACCCGGGAAGGAGAACTCCCTATTGTGGTTGCGCGAACAATGCGGCACGACGTATATTAGTGGGTGCGTCAATTCGTATGTCGTGTGGCCTACTCACCTCCTCACATTTACCCAAGACATGTAGTAACATTATTTTTAAGTTTGTCCATTTTAATTATATTTGGATTATATCGTCATGTATATTATTTCTATTTTGAATATTTGGATTATATCGTCATGAAAATATATTTTCATTATCTTTAGTTTGTTTGGATATATGATGTTCGGAACAGGTACGACGTTGCTATAACAGGTACAAATATACTGCTGGGCAGTGGCAGTGGCCATACTGCCCAGCAGATTTTTTTTAAATTCTGCCCAGAATTATCACGGTCATTGACCGTGACACGTCCGTGACGCGTTTTATGTCACGGACCTGTCACGGTCAATGGCCGTGATAATTTTTTTAAAAAGGGTCACGGCTTTGTCACGGTTATAAACCGTGACAAACGTGTCACTGTCATTGACCGCGACACGACCATGACACAAAACGCGAGTTTTGTGTCAAGGTCAATGACCGTGACACGACCGTGACAAAAAAAGTTGTCTCGCCTCGAAATGTCACGGTCATTGACCTTGACAAGTTGGATTTGTCAAGGTCAATGACCTTGACAAATGGGCAGATTTGGTGTAGTGGACAGTCATGTTGCCAAAAGATAGATTCATGGACCCATCATGATAATTGATGATGGCATTGGCAGTGGCCAAAAAGGGGCGACCCAATATGATAGGAGTATTGGTTGGGTCGGGCGCATGAGTGTCTAGGATGATGAAATTCACAGGATAGGAAAAGTCCAAAACTTTCACCAAAACATCTTCAACGATTCCTTTAGGTACTTTTATGGAACGATAAACAACTTGAAGGGTAACCCGTATAGGTTTCATGTTTTGTAAACCTAACTCAGGGTAGAGGCAGTAAGGTAACAGATTAAAATTAGAAGCACTAGTAGTGAACTTGTCACCTAACTTGCAAGAGACAATTTGATGACCAGGATATTTGTAATTCACAAAAATATTATCATAGAGAAGGGACGTAGCTTCCTCAGTGAGGAAAACATCACGAGGAACATTAGTCGCTTAACACTGCAGAAGTCCTTCAAAAATTTGGCGTACGAAGGGACTTTTTGAATCACAGTGAGGAAGGGAATGTTAATGTGAACATTCTGAAAGACTTTCTTGATCTCATCAAATTGCTGGGCATTATTAGTGGGACCCAACCGATGAGGGAAGGGTGCTTTGGGCATGTAAATAGAGGTGGACACAGTAAGCTCTGACTCAGCGTGAGATATGGATTTAGATGGTGGGGTAACCTTAGGGATAGGCTCTAAAGATGGGATGGGTGGGTGTAGGACATCATTGGGAGCGTGAACACCATTATCAACTTGTTTTATCGAGTGAAAAGTAAACACCTCATTCATATCCACTTGGTAATTGGGTGGAGTGGAAGTGAAACCAACCTCATAGGCTGAGTCTTTATCGTTCCCCTTAGGGTTAGCAATGGGTTGACTGGAGAAATGACCTTTCTCTCGCTTAGACTCAAATTAGTTAAAACTCTACTCAAGATGTTGGAGGGCTTGACTCTGAGTGGTCATAAACTGAGTGAGGATATTCTCAAGAGAAGAGGTGGATGAATTGGGCGGAGGGGCATAAGATGGTTAGTGTACCAACTCACGTTGAGAATTAAGCAGTTGTGAATACTCATATGAAGGAGGGGGAACAGGAACAAGCTGATTGTTGTTATTTGAATGTCCACCGTGGGGGACAAAGGAAGATGGAAAGTGGGGTTGATGGTAAGAAGGAGACGGATGCGGGACAGGAGGGCGAGGTTGCCTTTGTGGGTTGTGTGGGACCACTAACATGTTATTGTGGTTGGGAAGGAGCGGAGTTGTGGTCGTACTTATAAGAGAATTATGGGTGATTCCTATAGTTAGGATTGTAAGTAAATGACAAGGGAATGGGTTTCCTAGTGGTATCAAAGGCACATGCTTGGTCCATGGTGGGTTCGGGATCATTTTGAAGGAGGGGGCACAAATGAGATAAATGATCTTGAATTAAGAAGACACTGTAAGAAGAAGGACTAGAATCATTGACAGTCATCGCTTATTTAGAAAGTTAAACATTTTGTTGCATAGTACAACTAAGAGCGTCAACGATTTTAGTCAAAGAGTGTAAGCTTTGTAGCAAAGTTTTAAAATTAGGATCAATTTGGACCTCAGAAGTGTTCCCTACACGTGTAGGGTCGGATCGCGAAATGCATTGGTGCCCTCCCAATCTTGGGAGTCATTGCCTAATTCAAGGAGAAAATTATAGGCAGCAGTGGCAGTTAAATGCATGAGCTTCCCTTTATGCATGGATTCAATTATGGTTAAGAAGAAGGGATAAGACCATTGTAGAAACTATGGACTAAGTGACTTTTCTCGAGACCATGATGTGGGAAACTATTAATGTAGTCTTGAAAATGACCCCATGCTTCACAAAACTGTTCGGTAGGTTTTTGTCAAAAATCCTGAATGGCTTGGCGCATTTAATTTATTTTGCTCATGGGATAGAACTTAGACATGAACTTCTTGACAAGTTGCTCCCAAGTTTGGATAGAATCCGGGGGCAAGGAATGGAGACACATGGATGCATTATCGTAGAGAGAAAAGGGAAATAACCGAAGATGAACATTATCTTCATCTAAGTTTTGATTTTTAAAAGTAGCACACACAATGAGAATTTTTCGCAAGTGAGTATAAGGAGACTCGCTTTCAAGGCCATAAAAATTGGGCAATGTAGAAATAGTCATGGGGAAAATTTTAAATTGCACGGCCGGAGTGGGCGAAAGAACGATACATGAAGGAGGAGTGTCCGTAATCGGGATAAATTAGTCCCTTAAAGCGCGTTCGTCGGCCATGATAGGTGAGGTAACATAACCAGGGGAAGTGGGAGAACTAGGCATCTCTGATGAAGAAGAACATGGATCGGGGAGATGAGGCGGAAAATCAAATAGAAGAGCACGATCACCTAAGAGGGAGTTTAGAGATGGAGCACTAGGAGAACGTGTTAATCGATGATCAATTCGGTGCCAATTTGGCATAAAAATATCGAAAAATATTTTTGTTTTTTTTTTGAAAAAGAAAAAAGGAAAAATTTGGATTTTTGTAAATCTAGGAAGAAAAAATGGAAAATATTTTGTATTTTTGATTTTTGTAAAAAAATAATTCAGAAAAAATGAGAAAAAGGAGCGATGGACTTACATTGGAAAAATGGACAGATGGAGCAAAAATTTGACTACCTAAAGGAATAATTTAGACATGTACAGAAAGGGAACAAGTCCTAACGAGCACATGGCCAAATTATTATCTTCAAGTTAAGTGAGTGGGTAGTTAATTTTAATTCGTCTGCGGGGGAGAAAAACACGAAAGCTTGGGCCTCGCCGGTAAAAGTGTGCTCCTACTTCCTTCCCGAGAGACAAAAGTCTTACTAGTTAAGGCTCACCACACTAGCTAATATAACAAACAACTATCCGATACCATGCTGGGGAAAGCACAAACCCGTTTTACTGGGCGGCCTCACTTAAACCCCAGTTTCCCTAGACAAAAGTCTTAAGATAGTTGAATGAAGAATTGTAGGGCTGAAAAGTACTCACTAGTGTATCCTACGAGGGTCTCATTTTGAAAGGGACCTAATGAACACTGTTCCTACTTGGCTTGCTAGTTGATTGACTTTAATTTAAGTGAGAACACGGGTAACAAGCAATTGAAGATGGGATTGAGTGGGTGATGAAACCCCAACTCGTTGCAATGACCGGGTATAGGTCTTAGGTAAATTTATTCATCAAACCATCCAATTTAAGTGCGATACGAAAATGAAAAGCACATACGAGTAAGTAGAACACAAAAATTTACTCTCTTGCAGGAGATTCGCGAGTGATAAAGAGTTTACCTCCCACGATTTTTACACACGTGGGGTGAAGACTGAGTTGAGTCGACCGGGGGAAAGTACGACTAGTTCAGTCATCCCCTGGAGTCCTACAGACCCAAAGTAGAGAGGATTAAAAAATCCTCGCCTTTGGACGCCCTCTCTGTACCTTGTCCGATTTCTCTTTCGCTTTTTTGCATGTTTGAAGAATTATTACAAAAAAATAAAATGGTGTCAAAGTGCACCCCAATTAAATACAAGGCCTCAATAATCCTAAACAACCAGTCTAAGGAGAGAGAGGAAGGGAAAAAATAAGAAATAAAAATAAAAATTACAAATCTTCACCGGATTCAATCTTCAAGAAATCGACAACGGCACCATATGATACTTCGTCTTTTGTGTGACTTGTTTTCTCGATTCGTCAATCGTTGTGGTCAAACTTTGAGTATCAAAGTTGCCTTGAAATCACCTACAAAACTTGTTAAAAATTCAGTATCGTGGTAAATTCGAGTATCAATCCAATTTCAAGCGTCGAAATCGTGTCTACTGTGTGCATAAACACGCGTCCAAACTTGTCATAAAAACTCAGTTGGATTACCAAACTAAAATTAAAAACTGAACTTACAATTTATTTTAATCCTAAACTATTTTTTAAATTTTTTTTAGACTTTTTTCTTCCACCTGCAGTCTTTTCTTTTCTTTTCTTTTCTGTCTCTCGTTGCTGTTTTGTGTGAGAGTCTCTCAGATGATAGTCCTCTCCCTTTGAGAGTCAGCTGACCCTTTCTTTTATAATTCTCGAGTCTTGATTTATTTGAAGATTTTGTGGGATTTGAATAAACCCGGTTAAAGAATATTAGAGATGGATTTGCACGTGGCTTTTTTTAAAGAGGTTTTCATTTTTGGTCCTTAATTCATGGCTTGAAAGGTGCGGATGATGGCTCGAGTAAGGTCGGGGAAGGTTCACGATTTGATGGTTCAGGTTTCAGGTTTTGTCCGTCAGATTTGACTTGAATGGTGGATGGTGGCTCGGGTATGGTCGGAGCAGGGTCGCGGTTTTGGACAGGTTGGAGGTGGTTGGGTCCAGTTTTCGGGTTGTTGAACAGGTAGGTATCCGGGTATGGGGGGTTGGGATTTGGGGTTCAAACGAGTATATAGAAATGGTGGAGTTTGTTAATAGTGGTTGATGAGAGAGATGGTGGGTGGAGAAGATGAAGATGGGTGAGGGTGAGTTGTGTGTGGTAGGGTTTAGGGAGTGATGGTGAGGGTGATGGTAAGGGTGTTAATTTGTTGTATATGGTGTGTATGTGTAAGTTTGTACCTAAAAACAAATAACCTACTAAATAAATAAAAAACTAACAAACTAAAAAATTAAAATCAACAAAAAAATAAAATCCTAATCTCTAGAAATAAACTCAAATAATAAAAATAAAAGAAATAAAAAATCTAATAAAATATTAAATAAATTCCTAAAAAAAACTAATCCTAATAAAATAAAATAAAGATTCAAAATTAAAAACTAATAAAAAACAAAAGCAAAATAAAGAAATGTAAGAATAGAAAATAAATCCAAGAAAATTCTAAAATAAATCCTAAAAATTAAAAATAACACAAATAAAAAAAATCTAAAAACTAATAAAGGTACAAACTCAACACACACCGGGCTCGGGGTATGGACTGGTTCGAGGCATCAAAACTCACCGACCAATATCCTAAATAAACTTCAGACTTCACAGTCTCTTTGATTTCTTCGATGCACGCTTTTAATCGCTATTGTGTCGCAATTATATTGATCTAACATTATTTGTATCGCAACTACGTATTGACCTAAAAAATAAATAAATACGAACATAAGGCCATTTTTATTTAAAATGAGTGACTAAAATGCATCTATTCGGGGCCTAAATTAATACTTTTGGGTGCTTATCAAGATCCTCCGTTCACTTCTTTGATCAAATCTTCCACCTCTATTAGATGAACACAACACTGCATGAAGATCGTCAATAACCTTATGTATAAATCTCCTTTTCCCAACACATATCTCGCTGCCTTATATCGAGATAATCTTTAGGATCAGGTGGTAGGTTTCCATCTTCATTATAAGATTTAATGGGATCCACCCAGGAAGGTCCCAGATCTAAAGCAATGAAACTAACCATCAGGTATTCATCAATACTTTGATTGGCCAGTAGCTCGATTAGGATTATTCTTCGGAGCTCAATTCTTATTGCTGATGCTAGCCGAGAAAGTGCATCAGCTCGAGCATTTTCTATTCATGGGATCCTATTCATTCGAACGACTGGAAATTTAACAATGACTTCCATGGTCTTAGCAAGATACCTGGTCATTAATTCTCCTTTAGCTCCATGCAAAGTTAGCAGTTGGTTAACAACCAGATGTGAATCACTATGCATCACTACTTGCTCAATGCCTAATGAATGAGCTATGTTTAGCCTAATTACCAAGGCTTGTCATTCTGCCTCATTTTTTGATGCTTTGAACTGAAACTTGAGGTCATACTCAATATCAATATTATTAGGAGTATTAAATATTATACCTGCTTCGCTGTCGGTGGCACATAAAGATCCCTCCACGTACAAATTCCATATCAAAATATTGTCATTAAAGCTTTCTGCTATCAACGATCCATGCTGGAATATCATTTTACTCTCCTCTGCCTACTTCTGGGCCATTTCCTGAATTCTGGATGACTCAGGTTGGTCGACTGATACTTCGGCTTACTTTTGAGTTGAGCTCTCTTCTTTGGAAGTCTTCTTGGCAGGAAAGCTCTATTGGTTGGAAACCTCGAGATAAGAAAATTCATCAATGATATCCGCCAAAGCTTGGTCCTTTAATGAAGATCTTGGCTCATAGATTATATCATACTCTCTTAATTCTACTTCCCAATACATCAATTTTCCTGACTTCTCAGGTTTGTAGAGAGCTTGCCGAAGAGGCAGATCGGTATACACGACTATGGTGTGCGCTTGGAAATAAGGTTTTGTGGCAAGTGATAAAATATATAAAATCTTTACTGAATGGTTTGTCCAATGACCCATGTATGTGTGTGTGTGTGTGTGTGTGTGTGTGCGTGTGTCTGTGCGCGCATGCATTACCTGTTGGATGATTGAATTCTATTTAAATACCTTTGTCTCAGGTTCACACCGCTCATCTCATGATTGCATTATTCCATATTAACCTATTTTGAATTTATTATTCTGTCTACATGGTATGCATCATGCCCACTTCAATTAACCACCTCTTGGCATATACACCTAGCGTTAGGTCACTCTTCCACATCTTTTATCCAAGTTAATCAACTCATTATATCTTGAGAAAGATCGAACATAAAAGACTCTTTAACCTTGAAAACTTTTTCAATAATTCAAACCTAATTCACTAAAGCATAATACAATAAACTAAAGACAACAATTCAAACCTATGTAATTATAGAATGAAAAAAGACAAAAAGAGAGAGTAAAATACCATGTTTATATTTTTAGAGTCTTTACAAACTATGACATCAATACCATATGAATATGTTGAATGTTATAATCCATGTGGGTAGAAACAGGGTCCATCACACAAATCACAAAATAAATTCATGATCAAATAGTAAATCAAATTAATGGCATAAAATCCTTGCAAAGGACATGAATTAGATGATCAATTACCAATAAACATATAAATATTTGTAACTAAATTCGCACAAACTAGAAAACATATATTCTCATAAATTAATCTTAAAACTATACTACAACCAATTGACAATCCGAGTTTTCATTTCCTTGACCTCAACATCCTATCACCACTACAAATCAATCCAGCACAAAAAATAATGATATAAATCAATAATCAATAATTAAAATCACCGCTTATCTATATCAATTCGGCGTTGTTATAACTTAAATGCCTGAGATTAGATCAAATATTTGAACATCAATGAAAACTGTCATGCAAGATGTAATCCACCTGCCAAATATCCATAAATGAAAATAGATTATTGCCATTGAAAACCATAATTATGATATAATGCAGAAAAAAATTATCCTAATAACCCAAAACTCCAACTATCCGAATACCAACTAAAAAATTATAATTTGATTGTTATTAATTTCTATTATAACAAAAACTTCAATTATCCAAATAATCAACCAGTTACAACAACAAATAACCAAAAATACCAACTATCCCAATAACCAACAAAAAAAAATATATAATTTGATTGTAAATAATTTCTATGATAACAAAATATTTAACTATCCCAATAACCAACCAATCACAACAATGACATATCAAATTACTTTTCCATTACCCTTTCTTTAATTTTAATAGCAACCAAATAAGGAAATTGACAATCAATAGACAACAAAAAATAGTTTGATGTTTTCAACCATAAAACCCCAATTTGATATTCTCCAATTACACTTAACCCCAATTTTTAAAACTCTACCTAGATAGCCACCTATACCACCATAATCCCACCACAACCAAAAGAGAAAGAATACGACATACCCCCGAGCACCACTGAGCTTGCTAGAAGCTCAAACCACCGTTAAGCTTATCCAATGAACGAGGGGCGACCGAGTTTGTATGGTTTGAAGAAAGTAGCGTACTTTATTTTGGGGTTTCTCTTACCCTTTTTTTCTATGAAGAATGCTAATAGAAAAGTTAAGAAGTGAGAGATTAAAGATCTTAGGTGGGAACCCAATTTTTGTAGTCGTCTCAAAAAGTATATTATTTAGGATGGCTACTAATAAGAAGTCCCATTAGTATTTCTTTATTAGACGAGTGATAATGGGGGATTTTAAATACTATTAGTTTTTAAGACCGCTGATTATACCCATCCTAAAAAGTATGTTGTAGGGAATAAAATTTTATCCATCTCAAAAGCTTCAATCTCAAAAATTACTTTTTTGTAGTGGTACCTTATAAGTCCCTAACGATAGCGTAATGGATCTTCCGCTCATTTTCTTTCTATGCCTCTTGTTATTCTCTCTAACTTTTGATTAGAACCATAGATATTTTTATGGCATATATTTATAAGAGATGAGAGGGGATCCATACATTAAACCCCAATCCTTATGGGCTGCACCATCACAGTCCAATAAGAATTTGCACATAAATAGGGAAATATTCCACATAATTAAGGCGTCATATAATAAGCTCATTAATATCCAATGATTTGGGATTTTTGCATATTCATTCACTCACAAATTTCACCCAATTATTCATTAAAAATTTATAAATAAATAGCCCCAAACCTAACATTCTCCCATTTGGGAGAACATACATACATACATACATACATACATACATACATACATACATACATACATACAGGTTCTCATTCACTCTCTCTTTTGAAAATGAATAATCGAGTGATTACACAATTTGGCCAAAAAATTTCATGACTTGATGAATAACCAACACCAAATCATGGAAGCATTATGCCCTCAAACGACATAAGATCTCTCCATGGTTACCAATTCTAATCATCCCAATGAATATAGTCTGTGACTATTACAAGTGTGTTATGGAATAATGACAATCATAAAATCATCCCGGTATATAACAAACCATAATGATCCACCAATATTTTATGAATAATCATATGCACAAAACCTATAATGCCGCAAAAGGCAAACATGACTTTTATCAAGTCCTTGAGTCTTCCTCTCTGGAATCACCCACACATGTTCAATACTAAATGTTCTCAGTATGAGAATGTACATGTGTACACAATCTCAAAACTCAAATGCTATTATTGTAAGAGTTTACATGTGATTAACCAATAAATTTCACTATGAAGGTCAATGTCTCTATGAGACTACATAAACTTCGTACCTCAAGATAAAATGCATTTGATGTGCACAACTATATGTCAAAATAAGCATAATAAACAAAACATTGATTTTAATGCATCAGATAAAAGATGTGACTGGATCTTTAAATATCACGGCAATAAAAAAAATTACACCTACTTTCACCCAAGTACATCAAAAGACTCCATTATGTTGATAATATTGGCATGATTCTTTAAAATAGTGGGATGTAAACCCTTGCTTTAAGGACCCGCTTATATTCAATTAGTGCCAATGTGACTTACATCTATAAAACCTTCAACAACCTAATCTCGAATAGATAAATACTTAAGATCAATGTGATTGGAACCACTAGTGAGCTTATTGTTCTTTGTAAAGAACATTGCAGAGTTGTTATCACAAAATAGAGCAAAGGGCCTAGAAACAAATGAACCACTCTTAATTCAACAAATGAACTTTTGCAACAAAATACTCTGCACACCCATCGTATAATGATACGTCACGAATATTGCATATTTGCGCCCTTTATCTTTATGTATTCTAGAACTTTTTGTTCCTTATTGTCTATATTTATGTTCGTTAACTAAGCAACCTATATTATCTATGTTTGTATGCTTTATGAGGTATAATTGAGCTTTTGTGGGTATGGAAGTTCTTATTGTGTGGATTGGTTTCATTTTAAGGAAGTTTCATCGTCTGACTCAATTTTAAGGGCATTTTTGTCATTTCATACTTCATCTTCGACTCAGTGGAATCCTATGGAATCTTATTCCATTGAGTTAGCTTCGTGTGGCAAAAAACGACACATCATTTTGAGTTTGGATGAAGAAGTTAGAGCCAATTTCGTAATGGACATTTTCCCATTTTGAGGAACGAAGGACCCATCAAAACAGAGCATCGGTCGACCGGCCTTGAGACCCTGGTTGACCAGAATTCAAATTATGCCTATGAAGGAAGATAGAGGGATTTTTTCAGATCAATTGATGATGCTTATTTTCGGCGCTGCTTTTATTTTCATTTCTTTTCCCTTTATTTCTTTTACCACTTACGATATAAGTCGGTTTTGGACTGTTTTTTAAATGATCTCATTTTTTATTCATATTAGGTTAGATTTTAAGGATTTATCTTTGGGAGCTTCTCTATTTAGGGTTTCAACCTTAGATTTAAAGGGTTTCTCTTTGGGAGCTTCTCTCTCTAGGGTTTCAACCCATTTTATGTATTTAGGTAGTATTCATCTTCCCCTACCTTTAATTTAAGTTGTATTTCCTTTGTTTCTTGATTTGTTCTTCATATATTTATTTGATTAATTAGTTTTTGTTCATTAATTTCTTGTTTTCATTAGTTACTTAGTTATATTTCTTACTTTAATCATGTGTAATATCTAGTTTAAGTGTTGGGGTCTTACTTTCGCCATTAATACGTGTCGAGCGTTGAAATCTAGGTTTTGGATAAAAACGCATTTAATTGAAACCTCGTGTATTAAATTTGGAATATTAGGCATTTAAATATCTTCGTCACGCAACATTAGTGTTTATAGCGATATTTCAAAATTAATCCAAGTGTGACAGTTTTCTATTAAATGTTTAATCTCACATTTTAGGTTAGGTCCCTTCATGTGAGATGTTTATAATTAATTGAATATGCTTGGTTAAATGTTTTTGAACCAAAATCCTTTTTATTGGTTGTTCAGCCCATGGTGGGGATATGATACTACCCTCGTTTTATTAATCTTGTTCAGTTTTATTACTTTTCCCCCCATTTCCCCTTTACACCATAATCACCTTTTACACTTTTTTATTTGAGAAATAATAAATCAGTTAAAGTCAATAAAAATTCCCGGTGGATTTTTGATACCCGGACTGGTCGCTACACTCTCATAAAGAGTGTCGTCAAAATTTAGGTTTTTTGCATTGCGATCGGAATCCATTAACAACGATTGGCGGATCTACGCAGACGCTCGGTTTTTGCCATATACAAAGGCCACCGTTACAGGAGAATGTTTTATTATAGATTGTAATTGATATACTATTTTGTAGTATATTTTTTGTAGGCTTGCACATTTGAGCGATAAGAAATTTTGAATTCTCGGTTGCACACCTCTCCACGTGAGTTTTACATCTAAAAACTATTCGGTGATCATGTTTTTTTATAGTGATTTCGGTAATTATACTAGTTTTTATTAGTATGGGAATAGTTATCAAACTTTTCATTTTCAAGATTCCACGCCTTCACCTATAACTGTGTGTAAAGGGCTTCGAATTATTGAGAATGAAAGGGTTGGAAACATATATCGGGAATAAATTCATTTTTGGGAGCAAGAGTTGAATGCATTATTCGAATCCAACGATGATTTTTCATGATATTTTTAAAGTTGAAGAATGTTTTCAACCAAGTGAGGAATCTGAGGTTCTAGAGCTAAGGAAGCTTACTTTGGAAGAAACTATTCTTCTTTTCTCCCAAAGTGCAATTAATAACACTAATAGTGTTGGTTTGAAAATGGATGCACTTCTCAATGGGATTAGTTCTTATTTGGAAAAAATAGGAGGTTGAGACTTATCTTTCACCTCAAACTTTTTTAGAAGAACATATCATTAAAAGTGTGTCATTCTTCCTTAAAATTCAATCCCTAAGTGATGATGAATCACTTGAGATTGAATTTATTTCATACCTATTTTTGTTCCCCATTATGGAACCATTATAAGTACAGTTAGATTCCTATGAGTTGGTTTAAAGTTTTGAAATGTTTCAACCTTTTACCGAAGAGGACTCTTTACTTGAATTATTTTCCATTATGGGTTCTTCCTTTTTGTGTGCCTCGCCTTCCACTTTACTTGAAAAACCTTTGGTAGGCGATTTGATTTTTCTCCCAACTGTACTTGTCCCCCTTAGCATCCAAATCCCCAATCATCCGCCTAAATTTTTTAATTGGTGATGGTTCATTTCTTACGCCTTACACATGCCTTTCGTTGTTCAAACAAAATTCTTATTTTTTGAGAGGCATGCACTTGGGTGAGGGTACACCATTAATCCCTCAAAGACAAATTGTATATTGGGTGGATCCTAAAAAATTTCAACTTGTGTTTAATTAGTTAGAAGTTAAGGTTGTAAATAGTTAGTTTTTATTTTTATTTTTACTTATAGTCTAGTGTAATTAGTTAAACTTTTTCTTGTTATGCTTGGTGCTAAGATGTTTTGTAGATTCAATGGACTTGTACTTATTGGGAATCGCTCCATTTTGGGTAATATCTTTATTTTCCTCTCTTTATATTGTGTTCTTAATTCATATCGAGGACAATGCAATATTTAAGTTAAGGGGTGTGGGATATTCTTCCCAAAAATAAAAACATTCCTAAATATTTTCGTTCTTTTTTCTCCTTTGTTGGGCATTTTGCCTTTGTTTTCGATGATAAATTTTAATAATTTCCCGATCCAATACACAATTCAATAATGCATGGTCTTGATTTTAGAGGTAATTAGACTTTAGTCCTCAAATAATTGATATTATGAATGACTTCATGAATTAAACTTTAAACCCATGAGTACATGCACTTTTCTTGCTTTAATGATTTGGTTCAAGATTTTTATAACTCGATAATCCTTTGCTGCATTGTATATACTTACACCTAGTGAGCTTTGGGCTTTTCTTCATTTGTGAGTGTTTATAAATTACACTTTCCTCCTTGAAAACGTTAAATTCATCAGTAATCTCACTATTCTTTCATTTGATCATTCATTATTTAAGTTCATTTTTAAAATGTTTTACTTGAGCATGATTATTAAAGTTGTTCTGACTCGAGAACTACGTAAACTTGAGGAAATGATCATAGGCCATTTTTCTTATATCACCCATATTGACCTTGACCTCACCTTATATGCTTCCCCTCATCAACCCCTTTGAGCCTTAATATATCCTTTCATTTCATAACCTAAAATACCATAACCAACTCCATATTGGAGTTATATACCATACATATTGCCTTCCATACCTTTATAGTAACTAGTTTCAGGGTTTGGGTCATATTTCTGCCATTAATGGGTGTCGAGATTTGAAATCTAGGTTTTGAGTAAAATCGAATTTAATTCAAACCTCGTGTATTAAAGTTGGAATATTAGGCGTTTAACTTTCTTTGTCACACAACATTAGCGTTTATAGCGATATTTTGAAATTAATCCATGTGTGACCATTTTCGATTAAATTTTAATCTCACAATTTTGGGTTAGGTCCCTTCATGTGTGATGTTTACAATTAATTGAATATGCTCGGTTATATATTTTTGAACCAAAATCCTTTTTACGCATTGTTCATCCCATGGTGGCGATGTGATACTACCCTCGTTTTATTAATCTTGTTTAGTTTTATTACTTTTTACCCCTCTTCCCCTTTACACTATAATCACCTTTTACACTTTTATTTGAGAAATAATAAGTCAATTAAAGTCAATAAATCATTCCTTGTGGATTTTCGATACCTGGACTAGTCACTATACTCCCGTAAAGAGTGTAGTCATAATTTAGGTTTTTTGCATTGCAGTCAGAAGCTGATAACAATGATTAGCGGATCTACGCGAAGCTCGGCTCTTGCCACATTAAAATCGCACCGTTGCTGAAGAATGTTTTATTATAGATTGTAATTGACAAACTATTTAATAGTATATTTTTTCTTTGTATTTGTATTATTTGTTTGAACCTTTTTTGTAGGCTTGCACATTTGAGCGACAAGAAACATTGAATTCTCGACTGCACACCTCTCCACGTGGGTTTTTCATCTAAAAACTATTCGGTAATCATGTCTTTTTATAATGATTTCAGTAATTATAATGGTTTACGTTAGTATGGGAATAGTTATCTGTAAGGACACAAATTTCCAATTAAGTCCATTATTGTTTTGGCTCAATTCTGAACAAAAACGTTTGAGTCATAGGATAGAGTTCTTGACCATCCTTCAAGCCTATGACATTCTAAAGTTGAAGATGTTGCGGCTAAGTTTAAAGCTTCATCAAAATGCCGAGTTTATTGTGCCTCGTTTCTACGTTAACAACATTTGTTCCGTTTACTCCTACGGTATGAATGCATTACATATTTATATAGGAACGTGGAACAATTAGTATTGGGTGTAAGTTTTTGTTTAAACTGTTGTTTATTTTCAGAAAGTATCTTTAAAACTTTAAAATAAAGTTTATGGGCTAAAATGGAATTTTTATACATTATGGAAAGTCATTCGAAATTGTCATCCGAACGAGTTTTTCGTTCGAACGAGAATTTCGTTCGAACGAGGTTTGCCAGTGTTTATGCCACTAAAACTTCCTTCGATATTGTTGTTCGAATAAATTGTTTTGTTCGAACGAGGTTTTCCAATGAGATTTCCCCATTGGCCACTAGAACTTCGTTAGAAGGGTCGTTCAAACGAGACTTCGTTCGAACAAAAATCTCATTCGAACGAGATTTTCGGAGGGAAATTAAAATGGCAGTTTTGGGCAGTTTTTGACAGTTTTACCACTACTTTTCCCCATTAACTTTTGACTGACTTATGTAGTGAGGGAACCAACTCTTTTGAACCAAAATTTTCATACCCTTCCATCTCTAAGAGAGAGTTTGAGAGCAAAATTAAAAGAAGAAAAATTTAATGCTTAAGTGTTTTATTTTCTAAAGAAAAATCTTTAAAACACTTATGTTTTACACCCATAGTTTGTTTAATCCAAGCTTCCATATAAATATCTTACTTGGAGTGTTTGGCACCGATTTATCTCTACACCTTGAAGAATAGAAGTTTGGGTTTACTTCTGCATCCCTCAAAGAAGAAGTCTCCTGTTTTGCTGCAGCATTCTCACATGGTGAAAGGGACCATGTGTGGTTGACGGTGTACCTAAAGTCTCATTGGTGAAGTCCAAGGTTTCGGTGGAGCTCCGGGGTTGTCGACTAGGCGGAGGTGTTTATAAGAAGACGCGTTAAGGCTTAAAAGGGGTCGAGTCGAGGAAGTAAGTCATTTGTCTTGTAATTGTAAAGCCATACTTAGTGGACTTAAGGCTAGGGCCATCCGAGTTTTTTTCCCGTTGTGGGTTTTTCCTCGTACATTGCGGCGTAGTGATTCTTTGTTTATTTATCTTTTGAAAATTCACCTAGAACGCATGCTTAGGTAAAAATATAAAATTTAGTTTAAATCACTACTTGTGTAATTTGGTGCTAAATTAATTTGGGTAATGTTTATGTTAATTTAATTCAAGTCATCATTTATTTTGTTAAAATCGGTTTGTCCTAATTTGGTAATATTGAAAATATGACTTACGCAAATTTCTAGGACTTGGGTTGAATTAAGTTGGTTTAAGTGAAATTAAAATTCGTGTGGATTTAATCTTATTTCACTTGGTTTAATTTTAATTTGAAAGAAATTAAAATTTGGTGTTTGTGTGTGTTTAATTGAACCACCTTTCGCTTCCGCATTTTTAAAAAGGAAATTATCTTTTTGTAGTAAGATTTTTAAAAATTGGGGGCCTCGTGTTCCAAAAAGTGTTATCAGAGCATTGATTGAGAAAAGCTATCACTTTCAAATTGGTAATAGAGAAGGATCGTTAAATTATTGCGTTTAAGATCCTTTAAATATTTTTGGCTCAAATGGAATTTTTTGCATTTTTAAAATTTCCTATTTTCTATGGTTCTAATTACACGTATTGAAAAGCGCGAAAGAAATCGGCACTAAAGTATATCGACGAGAGAGTTTAACTATCTGTCGTTAAGGGGTGGTCCCCACCTACACATTTAGTAGATAATGAGCGTTTTCCCAAACCCGTCGATAGATGGAGTGAGAATGAATTTAAACTTTCAAATTTTAATTACCGTGGTTTAAATGCCTTGCTTAGCGAAGTCACACCGGATGAATTTCATCGCATTATGACGTGTGAAACCGCTAAAGAAGCTTGGGATATTTTACAACTCACTCATGAAGGTACTAGTGTCGTTAAAGCTTCAAAACTCCAAAACCTCACCACTCAATTTGAAACCATCAAAATGAATGAAATAGAAAATTTTGATGAATTTTATGCTAGATTTTCCGATATAGTTAATTCATCTTTTAATTTGGGAGAGAAAATACCCGACAATCGAGTAGTAAAGAAAAATTTAAGGTCCCTAACCGATAGATTTATTCCTAAGGTGACCGTCTTAGATTCTTTACCCACCTTAGCATCTAAGAAATTAGAAGAGCTCGTAGGTGATTTAAAAACCTATGAACTAGACATGTTTCCCTCTAAAACTGAAAAGAAAATAGATAAGGGCGTTGCTTTGATAGCCCGAAAGGAGGAAAAATAAGAAGTAGAGAGTGAAAGTGATAGTGACTCGAAAAATATGGTTATGTTTGCCAGAAAGTTTCAAAAATTTCTTAAATTTAACAAAGATAAATTTAAAAATGATTTTAAGAAATTTGAAAAATCTACGCATGACAAAGCCTAGAGGATCCCTAAAACTATTAATAAAAATTTAAATAGGGACGAGTCAAATAGGTGTTATGGTTGTGAAGGGTACGGCCATAGGGCAAAAGAGTGCCCCACTAAACTAAGGAGAGAGGGTAAGCAACCAATTTCTTTTAATGCAACCCTTAGTGATAGTGATAAAGAAGAGGGACCCGATTCCCCCACTAAGCTAAACTTTGTGGCTTTTATGGCTAGTCATGTGAGTGATAGTGAGAACTCGTTTATTGATGAAATTTTAACACCTGACACTTCCAAGGTCAAAGTTTATGATTCCCTTGTTTTTTATGGTAGTAAGAGTGGAGAAGAAAGAGAGAGTGAAAATGAAGAATAGGTTGATGTGAGTACTTCAAAATTGTAATACCCCGTATTTTTATATCTTTTAATTTTGGGGATTTATTAAATTTAATTAGAATATTAATTTAATATTAATCCAAAAAATCATTTAAATAATTACTAGCGTGATGAGAGTTAGTAATTATTGAAATTTTATTGTAAGTTACTTTATGGTTAAAGTAAGTGGTGTAATTAAATTTAGAAAAATTATCACGAGAATCTAATTTGATAATTTTGGAAATTTATCGGGACGCGCTTGTGTCGTGTCGGGATTAAATTCGAATTATTAAAAGAGAATAAATTATAAGTCACCTGTATAGTCATTTTGAGTGCGTCAATGTGTCCAGAAGGGTCGAGATAGTCAAAATAATGTACCCGGGGGTTTAGTTGGGGTATCGGGGCGCTTTTAGGCCTAATTAACATCCCGGGAGGGCGTTTTAGACATTTTATATTTTTGGGCATGGGAACCCACGATTTTTCTAAGGTTATATCAGATGGTAGGAGTCATCTTCTAGGGTCAGAATAACCATAAACCAAAGACGACCATTGGAGAGGAAGAGGAGAAGATCTCCAAGGGGTTCTAGGCCAAGAACTCCACCGTTTGCACCGCCGTCGCCGCCAAACTTTAGATCGCGCAACGAGGATCATAACCACACCAATCTTTCCACAAATCTGAGCAAAATAATTCCAGGCAAGTATCTATCTTGCTCTATTTCAGTTAATGCTTCAATGATATTATTCTAGGGTTGATTAGGACAAGTTTTTGTGAAAGAAAAACCTATTTTGGAGACTCGAATTTTCATGATGTATAGGTAAAAGACGTATTCTGGAAATCAAATTCACATGTAGAGGTTGAACCATGAAATTTCATTAAATTAGGAGTATAAAATCTGGGAAAGGAATGGGAAGAAACTAAACAAAGAAAATATTAGGGTTCTTGATATTTTTCTGGATTGTGCCCCTTTTAATTCATTATACATGATGAAAATTCGCATGCCTTATGTAGAATATCAATTATTTGAGGATATATCACTTGTAGTATAAATTGTTGGGAGTTTGGAAGTCAAATATGTTGGTTTGGATGATTTTGGGAGAAGGTTCCCGTAACTGGTATTTCTGCAGTTTTGCCATAACTGCTTGATCGATCGATCGACCTAAGAGCATCGATCGATCGAGCCCCTGCTATAGATCGATCGAACCCTCCTGGAAGACTCATACTTCCCTTTTTAAATGGTTGATTTCAATTTAAATGAGTAGAATCTTTGGCCATCCTTATTAAAACATTTTGGGAGATAAAGAGGACCAGTAGGACTTGATAAAAATGGAGCATTTCAGATAAGACTAAATTAGGGTTAAGGGGGAGTAAATTACACTTAAGAAATAGTGGGAACATGTGTTTAAGGGTGAGACTCGTAAGGAAGTTATGTCGTTAAAATAAAAGAGTACCTACTGGAATTACACTTATGAAGATAGGATTTCACGAGTGTTACGAAATAAGTTGGAATAATCCCATAAATAAGAATAAAAGAGACAAACCGTTATACGGGATAATATAGTAATGTACAATAAGAATAAATACCATATGTATGGGTCGTGGGTGTACCTAAATTAGAATTGAGAATAGTAGTATACATATATGACTGTGATTGTGCATATACTATATACGTGTAAAAATCATGCCCGTACTACTTGCTATCACTGAGGTTACCGCGCTGGGACAGTCTTATCTCGATGGGACCTTTATGGGGGATATTGACTTGTACCCTAGAACATAGGAATCCTTGGTACAGACTATCAGATCGATAGTCAGACGGTCCTAAGAGACGTGAGGGTATGTGCTTACCTCTTAGTGACTTGGAACTATGCTTCGCCTCAATTTGTATGGGTTTTGTGTTAATACAGTTCGAGAGTGATTCCGAACTAGTATTTCCCTTAGTACGAGTGATACGGGGACTTGATAGCAGAGTATGCCAGCACCATAAATTTTACGTGGGGTGCCGATAGTGTATATATATATATATTATCTACTGTGACTAAAGGTAGGTAAGTAATGAATAATTATTTCAACTTCGATATAAGTGTTTGAAAAGTTTGTGGCAATACTGAGAAATTTTATGATTAAATGAGGCTTATGTGAGAATTTTGCTTTTAAATAAAATTAATTTTCTTAACACTAGAAATTGTCGGCATGAAATCTTGTGAGTCACTTAAGATAAGCTAAACTGTTGGGAGGAGTAGTGCGGTAGGTGTGCACATTAGAAGAGATGTGAGAAATGCTCAAGAGAGTTCCGCACTAATATGATTGTTGCATTAGTAGGTAAGCATTTTAAATACTTGCTAAACTAATTTTAAACTATTTTACAATCAGGCTCTGACCCGTTTCCTATTTTCTCTTCTCTTATATATATATATATATACTAGCGTATGCCCGTACCTGAAGGCACGAAGAAATTTTCCAAAGTACGTAATCGCGAAACGGCGACAATTTTTCAAAGTACGTAATCGTGAAACATCGACAATGTCAAATTTTTTAAAAAATTGGGCATAATCTCCTTTGTTTATGGAACTATTCACCCTGCTTAACAAATAACAAATAATTCAACATCCAAATTTTCTAAATTCTTCAAAAAAATTCCCATATAAAATGAAATATACAATATTCACCAATCAAATTAACTGTCTCAAAAAAAATAAAGTGTCAATTTTAAAAAAAAATTGGGCATAGTTTCCTTTGTTTATTGGACTATCCACCCTATTTAAGGGGTAACAACAAATAAAAAAAAATCCCAAATTCGGAGATGGGAGGTAGAAGGCAGGGAAAGGAGAATATGTGGGACTTCCTCAAAATTTTTGTGCCATGGTGCTTCTGGATTAGGTGCTACTACTGCTGTCTTCCCATTCTTCTTCCCACCTCTAGCCATGATCACTCTCTCCCTCTCGATTTTCTGTACGATTTGACAAACAATAAACATAATTAATCAGTTTCTTGAACAAAGGTACAGTCACATAAGTAAATATACAATCACATCCAAATTGTCTAAATTCGAGATTGATTCAACCGGATCCAATTGGATTACCTCTTTTATAAAAAAATGCAGTTTCGAGTTTGATCCCATCATATTTGGTCTACAAATAAAACATGCACAATATTAGGAAAAAGGAACTATTTGAATATATGCACTCGCATATATGTAGTGCGTGTGTGCATGTTTGTGTGCGCGCGCGTGTGCGTGAGCGGGAAAGGGGTGAGGGGATGGGCAGGGGGCGTGTGTGCATGTTTGTGTGTGCGCGTGTGAGTGGGTAAGGGGGAGGGGACGCGTGTGTGCATATATGTGTGCGTGTGTGCGCGTGTGCCTGCACGCGCGTGCGTGTGTGTGTTTGGTTGTGTGCGTGGGGAAGGGGGGAGGGGGCGGGCCATGTATGCATATATGTAATCTGCATATATGCAGTGCATATATGCATATGCATATATGCAGTGTGCGTGCATGTGTTTGTGTGTGTGCGTGTGAGAGTGGGGAAGGGGGGAGGGGACGGGAAGGGGGAGCATGTGTGTGTGTGTTTGTGTGCGCATGTGAGTGGGGAAGGGGGAAGGGGACGGGGCAAGAGGCGCAAGTGTGCATGTGTGTTTGTGTCCGCGTGTGTGCGTGTGTGAGTGGGGAAGGGGGGAGGGGACGGGCAAGGCAGGGCAGGTCTGCATATATGCATATGCATATATGCAATCTGCATATATGTAGTGCAAGTGTGTGCGTGTGTTTGTGTGCGTGTGTGTGAGTGGGGAAGGGGGAGGGGACGGGGCAGGGGGCGCGAGTGTGCGTGTGTTTGTGTCTACGTGTGCGCGTGTGAGTGGGGAAGGGGGGAGGGGGCGGGGCATGTATGCATATATGCAATATGCATATATGCAGTGTGCGTGTGTGCGTGTGAGTGGGAAAGGGGGGAGGGGACGGACAGGGGGTGCGTGTGTGCATGTTTGTGTGTGTGCGTGTGAGTGGGGAAGGGGGAGGGGACGGGAAGGGGGAGCATGTGTGCGTGTGTGTGTTTGTGTGCGTGTGTGAGTGTGGAAGGGGGGAGGGGGAGGGGACGGGGCAGGGGACGCGAGTGTGTGCGTGTGTCTGTGTCCGCGTGTGTGCGTGTGAGTGGGGAAGGGGGGAGGGGACGGGCAGGGGGCACGTGTGTGCGTGTGACAGTTGCACTGCATATATATGCATATGCCCATATATAAGCATATGCATATATATGCAATCTGCATATATAGGCATATGCATATGTATGCAATCTGCATATATAGGCATATGCATCAAAATTGTGAGCCCCCACTATCGGCCCTAAAAATTTACCTCAAATCCCATCTCAGGTGATCCTACTGCTTTGGCACAACAGATGACTGCTGCAGCTCAAGCTCGTCCACGGCTTTTTAACTTGACACAAAAGTTTTCATACCTGCAACAAATTATAATAAGGGTCATGAGTATTTAGGTTATAATAAGGGGTGCGTGTGTGCGTGTTTGTGTGTATTCTTTTGCTTCTAAAGAGTTCTACCTCATATTGAGCACCGAAAGATTACATCCTCGCCGATCGCCTATGAAGCACCCGTGCCTTATTTTGCCGAATCGCCGAATCCGTACCCTGCACCCTTAACCGTACCCATGGTTCATAGCGATCTCCAATCACCATGAATAGTTCATGTGAGATCTTCCCCAAACCGATGAACGGCATTTGATTCGCATTTGATGTCAAAGTTTGAGTTGCGAGAATAATTTCAGTATCTTAAGATGCTTCAAATGCCCAATTTGAGGAGGAATGAGTCACAAACATTAGGGGACGGGCAAATTGTCTGCAAATTGTTTAACATTATGAATACCACGTGTGTCTGCAATTATAGGACTGAAATGGAGGACAAAGTTAGGATGAGAAAAACGCTAGATTCCAAGTAATTGAACCAATTCAAAATGTATTTGTTTGGGGAACTGGAGAGACAATATTGTGAGCATTTGTTTTCAAAATGCAAGCTACACACCGGTGATTTCGATGCTTGAATGTATTGCGTGTGTGAGTGGGGAAGGGGGGAGAGGACGGGCAGGGGGCGCGTGTGTGCATGTGTGCATGTTTTTGTGTGTTTGTGGGTGCGTGTGTGCGTGTGAGTGGGGAGGGGACGGGGTGGGGGCGCGTGTGTGCATTTGCGCGTGTATGCATATATGCAGCGCATATATGCATATTGAGGCATATATGCAGTGCACGCGCGCGTGTGCGTGTGTGAGTGGGGAAAAGGGGAGGCATATATGCCGCATATGATATATATGCACTGCATATATATGCAGCATATGTATATGCATATATATGCACTGCATATATATGCATATGCTGCATATATATGATCTGCATATATATGCAACATATGCATATATATGCAACTGCATATATATGCAGTGTGTGTGTGTGTGTGTTTGTGTGCGGGTGTGTGCGGGTGAGTGGGGAAGGGGGGGAGGGGACGGGGCAAGGGGAAAGTGTGTGTTAGGATGTACAAATCAGATGCATACTATATGTTAGGATACTAATACAATATATAACTTTTTTGTGCTAAGTTGTGAACTAACTACCCATCCTTACTTCAAATCGTGAACATTATATATTAATACCACTCATATTAGGTAGTAAAGAACATAAAACAAAAGAAATCGGTGACTGAACTATATAAGAAGCTTTATGTATCTCAATATGTTGATTAATACGTTGATGGCAAGTGGGTACCAATATAAAACATGACTCGCATTTCACCCAATCATTAGGGAGCTTCTGCAAAATTAAGATTTGAACCAAATGAGAGAAAGACTAATAAAATAGATAACTTTTTGTGCAAAGTTGTGAACTAACTTTTCATCCTTAATTCAAATCATGAACATTATATATTAATACCACTTATATTAGGTAGAAAAGCACATGGTGAAAATAAATCAACAATTGAACTAATTGTGATGTGCCATGTAGTGCTTCCATTCAGATCTGTAGTGCTGAACTAAGAATATCTTTAAAGCATTCATGATATGTAGTGTGCCATTCATGATATGCACTTACTCATAAGTTCGTCCATATGGGAGATAGTCAAGGAAGAACAGAAAGTTCCACTCTGTTAAACGAAAAGAATCTGACGCGTCCTCGATCAACATGATAGAATTTCAGAGGAATGTCGTTGCAATGGCTATCAAGGTCCTCAATCTCTTGTTTGGATGGTGGATGACTGCTGGTTAGGCAGATCACAAAACTGGGATTCCCAGGAGAGACTTCTTAAACTTGTTGTTAGGAAGCTAAACATCAAACACTGGTCTCGCTTTCATTAATCTGCATTTTTTCGATTTTTTAGTACGAAACATTTGTCTTCATATTCCTTGTTTATAATCCCATCAACTTCGTCGAGCCTTTAACAGCAATCGAGAAATTAAAAACATTAAAACAAATAGCTGCTGCTGCGAATAAGGGGCGCTGCTGCTGCAAAACATTTCTAACGCCATTTCACACTTCATTAGGCCTCTACTGTTTAATGAGGGGCGCTGTTGCTGCGAATAGCTGCTGCTGATGATGATGAAATATATCTTAAATCTCTCAGTTTAAGTTTAAGATTATGAAATCGATCTTAAATCGCTCATCAAAGAGAATACCTTGTGTTGTCGGCATGGATCTTAAATCGTTTAGCTCCTGTCTTGTGTCGGTGGTTTGATTTGCAGAGCATCCTCCCCTTCGACCCATTGGAAGCCCTGCTGGAGATGGAGTTTCTGTTAACCTGAAATGGGTCCTTGAGAGGGCCACTGAGCTCTTAACGGACCCTCACGTTGCGGGCAATCGCAGCATGCCTAATCATAACTTTTGGCAGGCCTCTTTTGGTGCATTCTTTGGACTACTCCCAGATAACAGTTATAATATCAAACAAAATAATAAATTTTTTGTAATCAATAATCATAAACTTGTCATCGGTAACTTGAATACCAAAAAATGTTAACAATCAACATAATATGAACAGCAAGTGTAAATTAGTAGTGATGTTAAAAGAAAAACCACACTCAAACAAAAATACTTTGAAATACACACGTGTTACATAGATTGGAAAATGGAAACCCATAAAACGTTGTTCCAAAATGGTTTATGACAACGTTAGGAACACTACAATGTGGATCTTACACAACTAATACTTCCATAGGGAAGTGTTTAAGAAAATGAAGAGAATGAAATAACTCAAGAGAGCCCGAACCTTCGTAGGGGGATGAGATTCCTGCAGAACCTCATAAGGACTTTCCTGCGCAGCTCTAAGTTTGGCAAGTGTGTCCACACCCCTGTTTCCTTCCTATAGGGTGTGGGAGATTTTCGCCTCTGTTTTCTTCATGAGGGTATAATGATAGGGCTGAGATTCTTGTTAGCTGCACCACAGTAAAGGAATAGAAATATTCATACGAACAAGAGAGAATACCATCATCACAGCGCAATAAAGTGGATAACGTCAACCCAAGTTGTGGATAAAGAGAAATCAAGACCAAAATCAAGCAAGTGTATCACCTACAAAATCATGACAATTCATAAAGTGAACAGTTCAATGTGATCAACACAGATCTTGTAAAGAGAAATCAAGTAAGTGTATCACATACAATAGTAGAGTTACATTCATTGTAGATTACATTCAAATAAAAAATCGAGACCAAAATCATAATAAAACTTATTTAAAATCGGAAAAGAGAAAAAGTGAAACATAGTACCTTACAAATTGGTAAACAAATTTAACTCACATTGGACAAAGATGAGAACAGAGAGAAAGAGTAGAAAAAACCTGCACAACCAAATAAGTGGAATAGAGAGTTGAAATAAATTCACTCATGTCTAATCACATTTAAAACTATTAAGAACGGATATTAAAATGATATCCATATCTTACGACTTCATTGATATCTAGAGAAAGAGCTTCCTAACCATAATTATAAAAAAAATTAACCATATCTTACAACTCCATCTTTTGAGGCAAATATATCAAAAAAATTAAAAAGAAAATAGATTTCAGCGAGTCAGTAGAAAATAATATAAACATTTACTGTTAATATGAAACAAATAGCTAACAAAAAAAGTAGAATGCTCACATGAGCCTTTCGGTAAAAACTTGGAATGCAACTGTTCAAATTAAACCCAAAAAATGTATAAACCCAACATGTTTTAACTCTTAATAAACATGAGTGCCTTTCACAACATGTTCAACTTAAATCAACCAAACAAATTAGATTATATCATTCATACTTGGCATCTAAAAGATTTGTTCATATGAGAGTCTATCATTCACACTTGAGTCCGCATTTCTGTTGCATTTGCTTACCATTATTGTGGATGTTTTGGCAACTATCCCTACCAAATTGGACTGAAACTCATTCATGTCTAAAAGTTACCAAACTATTTGGAGGAAGCATATGATTCTACTTAACGTGGTTTAAAGTAAAGTATAAAGGGCACTCAAAATCAATATGTTTAATGAACAAAAGAAGTGCTTTTATGTCCCCTGTTTAAGTCAGAATTCAAAATGAATATGTCTCGCCTATGTTCGATGAGTAGATTGAAAAATGAATAACCAAGAGAAAAATTTCAAACAAAAATTTATAGGTTGTTCGTCATCGCGAAATAGAAACAGAAAAATATAGCTCGTAGTTATGTGAGCCAAACAACACAACTAAAAGAGTACCGAGATCAAATAAATAAAAAATAATGCCAAAATGAGACCAATACCTCGTATAATTTCAGTCACCCTTGATCTTAAAGTATAGCAAGTTACATCTGTTTTAGAATCTTAAATCTGAGACCTCATATATACCAATCCACCAAAACATAATTTGGATCCCCGAGAATGAAATACAAAGAACCTTAAATTTGAAATTGAAATCAGGGTTGTCAAGCACTTATCTACTTTAAACTTTAAAATAATTAGTATATGAAAGCTCTGAATATGAAAAACACTCTAGCTAATTTGGAAAACCATAACTTAAATAGTCAGTTCAATGAGAAGAGATAAATATTACCTTCCCCATGCTATCATAATAAATTGAAACTCTTCCAACTCAAACAATAGTTAAATGATAAAAAAAACATCACATGTGTTGATCCGTATAGTTGAAGCCTAATATCAAACGCAAAAAATAATCGAATAATAAAGTATAGTTGAAACCTTACCAATTGGGCCCAGACTTTTATGTCTTATTCTTCTCGAATTGAATGTTGGGTTACGAAGCCAGTAGTAGCTCCTTATTCTGTATAAGAAGTGTTCAAGCTTAGTAATTGTTACTATACTAACATTTTCACATAAAAATTTATAGAAAGTGTTCATATCTGAAAAAGTACCTGTGAAATCAAATATTTATGGCTGGATTGTATAACTGAAAGAGAAAATACAAAACAACCATTATTTCAAAAGAAAACCCAAATCTGAAACACAAACATAAATAATCACAAATTTGAAACCCCAATTTCTAAATTTGACACAAAAACCTAAATTTGAAATAGATTTTTAAACGACTTTGTACGTGTCTAAAGAAGAACCAAACAAACACATGGGCAGATTATCTAAAGAAGAACCCAAAAAATATCTGAGTAAGTTCTTGACTACAACTCATACAACCCTAGATCTGAATGTAAAAAACATATACCTTTGATTGTGGCTCATGTTCACACTTCAAAACATTAGATCTGCAAACAAAACATCATAAATATGAAAAAAATTTAACCCCCAGATGTGTGTGCGTGTGTATGATTTATATAAAATCAAACAATTTCAGTTTATAGATCTGCGCGTCGCGCGTGTGTGTGTGTGTGTGCGAGTGTGAGAGTGAGTGTGCATGTGAGGCATAGCCGCATAGGCAGAGATGTGTGTGTGTGTGTGTGTGAGAGAGAGAGAGAGAGAGAGAGAGAGAGAGAGAGAGAGACTACCTGAATGGGCGGTGGAGGGCAACGGAGAGCAGCGAAGGGTAGTGGGTTTGGGAGGTTTGGAGTGAGATAATGAGGGAGAGAGGTGAGGACGACGGGGTGGGTTTGTGGGGTTTGGAGAGAGAATGAGGGAGAGAGGTGAGAGCGTACGTGTGTAAAAGAGTTCGTGGGAGACAGATTTTCTAAAATACCCTCATTTTTGAATGAAGGTGTAATCTTTGTGGGTAAAAAGAAGGGGGAAAACCAAATTAGTGAGGGTACATTTGTAAAAAGGAATGTGAAGTGATCTAAACCATTAAAATGTGTAAAAATGTGTAAGGAGGTGGCACACATCTTGGCCGTTAAAATGTGTAGACAATTCAAAAACTTCCCTAACTTATTATATATATGTATATATATATATATATATATATATATATATATATATATGTATATATATATATGTATATATATATATATGTATATATATATATGTATATATATATATACTAGCGGAATGCCCGTGCCTGAAGGCACGGCAAAAAAATTCCAATGATCGAAATGTCTAAACATTTAAGTCCCCGATTTTTATTACAACAAAAATGTGAAAACAATTTATAAAATTTGGACAAAGTTACCTTTGTTTATAGCATTATCCAACCTGTTAAGAAATTAAAAAAGTCTACAACACTAATAGTGTGTCTTGGACCTAGGATAAACATCATAACGATCACAACTATAGTATTATGAAATTTCACAATAATACAAACCATTTGAAAGAAATCCTTGAATACTTCTAAACAATTCACCATCTATATAGGGAGACTGAGACCACAGGATTTGTAACTCGTCCATAATCCAGTAGTGATAATAGTAATAGTCAACTCAATCCTCGGACAGACCTTCCATCTTTGATTTCAATAGTTGGCTATATTGTTGCTTCATCTTTGTCAAGATAAGTCTTTCATGATCATTGTTAGCACTCTTGTATATTAGTAGACATCAATAAACCAAAACCTAACAAAATGATCTTTATCGCTGATCTAAGCAAGGAGCTTAACTACCTTATCTAATGTTTATCTGATGGCTTGATCACTTAATATTTCACCCCGCTACGCACTTCATCTACCAGCAATAACTTGGTTGAAGAATATGTCAAAAGTATCTTTAAGATCTCCTGTAGACCACCCTCTTATATGCTATTAAGAAACTTTCTTGCAACTGTTGATCGGTATGGTTGCAGCTGCTGCTTGGATGTCACAGTACATGCTGATCAATATGGCTTCAACTTCGACACCTACTTGTAGCTACTTTCGGAAAGGTTGATAGAGGCTCAGGTTGCACTGTGAGGCTAAACCATGTGAGGATGCTTCCATTAACAAAATTGTAATAAAATTAGCCCGCAGTAAAAGTTATATTCTACACACACAGTATACTCACACCATCTATATAAATGAATGAAAGTGTAGAACTCAGTACATAATGGGAAAACACAGTATACTCACACCATCCATTATAATGAAGAACTCATATCTTCTGGACTTCTGTCAACTTCTGGATCATTAACATCGAGAGCTTCTTCTAGGGCCTGTGCCTGACTACGGGCTAACTCAGCCCTCTTGGTGGAAAAGTCTATATAGTGCTTTATGACCTCCTCTAGTGAGTTAACATTGACTTGTTGGCATATTATACGGTACTGAATCAGACCATCCTTAGCAAATATGCCCCTTCGTATGTCAACACAAAGCGAAATATACTTGAACATAATCTTTGCATGTGTTTTGTGCCATGCCCGATACCTTTTTGAGCTGATTAGATCATGAAGTGCTTGCAAGGCATCTTGCTTCTGCCCAACATTGATCAATTCTTCATCGACCAATCGTCAAACCATAAGTCCATTCAGATCGATAAAAATTGATTAATTTTGGGTACACAACAGAGTTTGTTAAGTGTAGACACTTGAGGGTGTGGGGTGACCTAAAGGCAGAAAATTTCAGGCTTTAAGGATCCAGATAGAAAGTTCAATGCATGTTGAAAGATCTCAATAAGGACTACACCATGAAGTAAAATATGATGAAAGTAAAAAAGAAAGCATGTTGTAACAAAGCAAGCCTTTACACTTTTCTGCTGATTCCAAAAAGATAAAAAGAAATTTAAAGAACAAAAGATGTGCAATTCACCTTCATCTCTCTTTAAAGCATTCTCCAATATAGCAAAATTAGACGTATCAATCAAGGACATATCCTTCCTACTAAAGATAAAGCTTACATCATCACATAAGCAAAAAACTGGCCAAAATTTGAAAGAAAAAAACGTAACAGGAAAACAATATCAAAACATTGTTTCAATAATTAAGATCTGTCTAACCAATACTGAGCAGCTACCAGGTCTAACACATACCTTTAAAAGAGCTCTCCTGATTTAGCACTGTTATATCTAATCCCTCGAGAAGTAATACTCTTAGCAACGTGAAGTTTTCAGATGGGACCAAAACATTTTTTTTGAAGATGTTTACTATGTTTCTCAGCATCATCGGATTCACTTTGAGATTTCCCAACTGTGTTTGATAATCATATTAACTGTGACATATTTCCCTTCAATAATTTTTGCATTCTTACCTTTCGACAATCCAAATTAAAGAAGAAAACGAAGTGGATCAATCCATCCCTTCATTCTTATGTAAATTAGTACTCCAAATGTTAGTCACAACACTTCTTATACATTATCTCAAGTAACAATATGACAGTAAATCAATCAAACATCCATGTCACAATATTTCTTATATATGATAAAATGTGCCATGACTTGCATTTTCAAGAACAGGGGATGGTTTAGTCCATGTCATACCAAAATTGTATGTGATGGTGACCCATCACTTTAACTCTCTGACCTTGTCTGTAAAAGGCATATAAATAAGCATTAATTAAAATTTCAATTCGAAGATTGTTTTTAAATGTGTGGATGTCGATATATTTGATCTAAAAACTGAATTTGTATGGATTAAAAAATATCTTAACAATCTCATATTTAAGTAAACATAGTTAAACATCAATTCATATAATCAAAGAGGTTTAAACTTCATGTTACAATATATAAAACTAAACAGAGAAACCAATGAACAAATGAAGAAGACGTGTAATTCCAAATGAAACAATAATAAATAGTTATTTCACATCTCCATTAAAATAGAGATGAATTCAACTTCCTAAAATAGAATGCAATTACCTCAAATCCCATATCAGCTCTTGAATGAGGTTTCACTGCACAAAATTTTGAAAGTATAATCAGTGAATAAATCTGAACAAACATTTATATTCTGTGAAACTATAAAAAATAAAACGAAATAACCCACTATGAAAATCATCATCTCAATGAATCTTTGAAGCTTGGGATACAAATAATCCCCCTCCTCTCGCCCTCTCTTTTAATACGACCATTGATTCACATAAAGGTATATAGTAAAATAAAATCATACCATAAAAAGAAACTACAATTCATTTCAAATGATATAGTAAAAGATATACATTAAGGGTAAATAAAAATTTCAATTGACTCGTCAAATTCTAGTTAACTCAATTTAATTTCCCTCTATAATATGTAGCAAAGGAATATTTAAATATTCACACCACACACCTATCAATAAGTGTTCCTCCAAAAGAAGTGAGCAGTGGTAGAAAAATCAATCAAAGAAGTCTTTACTAAAGTCAAACATCCCATTGGGCACATAGTTATGATATGGACAAAAATTTCTTCAACACAACTGTACATTAATAACATATAAACATGACCACAAATCTTTGATTAATTGATTCAAATGTTTTCTCATCAGTACTGAATGTTTACCCATCATCTGGAAGAAGGATAGCACAGTGGATTCATTCTGTAACAGGTTGTATGTCAAAACCACATCCCATGATCTGAAAGGATTAAAGACGAAGGAGTTAAATATTGTGAAAACTGATTGTAGTTTATAAACTACCATGACTAAATTCATCTTTTAACCAATGCATTTGTAGAAGATTCTACTCAAGTACAATTATGCAACACTAAGACAACATTATAAGGCTAAATGGCTGCAAATAGAGAGAAAAAATAAATAAAGAGACAATACCTTATTAAGTGGCCAAATTTCAACATTTTGGATCTGCAGCACAAAGAAACAAATGGTCATTAAATAATATAAATGAATGAAAAAAAATAAAAAATAATTTATGTTAATAAATATAAAATATCAAACCGAACCAAAAGGCTACCAAATGTGCAATGTATATCATACTCAATGACACCTGTACACTATTACAGTCAGCTAGCGTGCGATAATGACCCCTGTACACTATTATAGTCAGCTAGTTCAGTTAATGTTTTATCGACAATTCTAAACAGGTAAAACATTGTAGTTCAAGTAAACTTTGTAGTTCAGTTAAAGTCTCATTAAATTGAAAACTCAATGAATATATTGTTCGTCCCTAGTTTGTTCCTTTGAATGAGTAAATGGGATCAGTGAAGATGACGCCTTGTGTACTTGCAACTTTGTGGAGCCAAATCCTACTATCTCTCATCCCTCAGTTGTAGTAGGCGACAACCAAACTCTATTTCTGGCAGACCAAAAGTTTGGCTCCCTGACCATTTTGGAAGACAAAAGGGAATGGCAACTTGTATTTAAATTCATTATAGAAGAACTGAAAAACATAAAGGAATGGGAAATAAATATCGACCCAAATTTTAAACGCAGAGTATAAGTCATATATACATCATAATAAATGCAATCTCAAATTTCATATTTGAAAACCATTAATTTCAAGTAAATGAATAATGTATACATAATTCAAATAAAAAAAAAATTAAGGTATTTAAATGACATCTACAACCATATGGACTATGTGGCTCGTGTAGTAGATTTTCTTCATGCAAGACTATGAAATGCGAATGTCGAGCAGTGGGGGGCAGTTACTGCTCTTCGCGTGGATGTGTGCCTTCCAAGTGAAGCAATAGAGAAGCGGAGTTGGCTAAGGGCAATGACGAATCGTAGAGGAGCAGTGTGCTTATTTCTCGTGGTGCACTACTACTCCAGAGGGCACTTTTGGAAAATCCTGATGAAAGGACAACATGAAAGCCTGTTTAATATGGCAAAAATCAGTAATTCAGTTTGTTCCCATAACATCAAATCCCTCTCTGCCAAAAATCGCTAAAGAGCCAAAGAGACCAGAGAGTGGTGTGATTGAGTATGATATCCCATTAATGTTACCCAGAGCCATGAGATCTTCTTTCTCAAATAACAATAACCCTTTAAAAGAAAAAATCTGATCACTCAACCAGTTCTGGAATTAATAAGGAAACTGACACTCCAGCCCCAAAGAGTCCTCAACATAAGGAAATAACAACAGATGAGAAAGAGGACCACGAACTGTAAGCATCTCTTATTGCATTCCTGAAAAATGTTTTACCTGAGTGTTGAAATATGGGTTCTTCCTGATTGAATTATATTGATTTATTTATTTAACAGTTGTTAGGATGGATTGTTAGGATCCCACAAATGGGAAGTATGCTATCTGATGAGGATCTAGATGGATCAATAAGGAAATCTTAACTTAACTACTGTCAGAAAATGGGAAGTATTTGTGGCATACATGGTTTGTTCTTAACTTAACTACTGATAAAAAATGATAATTAAATAAGGCAAAGATGGTTATGTACCTTACTCGCATCTTCTTGTTAGACTTGAGGATCTCATAGTGCAAATACCAACTATGGCAATTCAATTGGACAGGGGCGTTAGTGATGGATTTAAGATGAATACACAGAGTTATCTAGTTCCAGTTTTGGATACATCGAAAAAACTTTAGTTAATCAATACATGAAACCAAGACTTCATATTTTAACTGTATAACACATGTTGTATAGCTTATATATGGAGATATAAGCACCCATGTTCAAACATACATAAATACAAAAAAAACTTTAAAAAATACCTCAATGTAATAGGCCTTGAATTCCATTAACACCAAAATTTTCCCGAAAACAAAACAAAAAAGATGAAGTTAGAAACTCGATCTGAAGTTCGTTGAGTTTCCATTTTTGAGAGGGTTGTAGACATGAAGAAGATGGAAGAGGCTATTCCCATTATTGAGAAGGATGCATACATGAAGGCTGCATACATGAAGAAATTGAGTATTGAGATGTCGTTGATGCTTTCATTAAGGGGCATCCTACTTTTGAGCCTATCAAATCCTAAAGAAATGTTAGGATGAAATCTGGATAACTACATATCATACATCAAAAGAGTTGATAACAATACCCTCCGTAATATCAAAAAATTAGTGGAAATTTATACATCTCGAGCATCTGAATTCTATAATATGATTAATTGCATTTTCTCTGTAAGAACCTACTTTTGGGTGCACTCAAGGGTACAATATGCAGTAATAAGACCAAAGCAAATGAGATGATGATATCACTTGTTAAAAAACTCTTGTAGTTGAAAGCTTAGTTTAAAAGTACCCAAATACAAAGGCAATATAAATAAATCATAATTAAAATATAGTAATTTTTTATCTTTTTACCCAATACAATAGTAGTATCATCATTACTTATCATGAAAAAGAAACCTCGTGAATTAAATCAACTAAAACCTTGACTGCTATGAATTAAAATAAATTAAATATGAATCATGTCCTTGAGGAACTTATGTGGTGTATAAGATAGCGATATGTATGTCTTGGAACCTGTATTAACTTTGCTTTGCAAATGCCACACCTGCACATTTCGAAATTTAAAATCAAGGAAGTATAACTTACAAACATTTTAAGCATGCCTCCTCAAATCAAATTGACAACATAAAGCCAAAAGTTCAGTAACTAATCAATTAATCCATATAAATTAAATAAAAAACATAACCAAGTTCACATGTGTATATATAGGAGTCCAATTTACCAATTACAATGCAAAGTGTATACACAATTTGCAAAGAAAAATAAATGAACAAATATATTTCTGCTGGCCAAACAATAGACTACACATAAGACAGTCTTGAACCTCCCTGAAAACATAACAGTTAGAAGAAAAGGATAACTTCAAGGTAAGATAAATATTGATCGTGATAAAAACTTAAAAATTTGAGAGATGACTCTACATATGCCATGTAACCTACATGAAAATGAGGAAATAGTCATTAAATATCAAATTCAAATTGACAATCAGACTACTTGAAATACATAGCCTTTTAGTTTAGGTCAAATATTTATGATGTAAGAACTTTATCCACCCAAGTATGAAATGTGAACATATGTTATCCCGTGGAAGAAAACTCTCTAAAAAAGATTTACCATATTATTAGTTGTCCTATCAAATTAAAAAGATTCCTTGTACTTTGGTAAAAGATATAGTTATAAAACTATCCTCGTAGAACACTCTCCTCGTAGAAGAATCCAAAGTGGTATAAAACTACATACGAAGCTAAATATTTGTAAAAGATATAAAGTTAAAAATTATATATTTAAGCATTACTGCACCACCATTTCCAATGCCATGTTAGCACGTGTGCATTATAACAAATTAGCACGGCCAAACCAAATAATGATCTATACATGACAAAGAAGATATATATGCTCTTAACATTGGGTTTAATTTGGTTGTTTGAATCCATTTTCAAAGATTGAAAAAATAAATTCATGGAAAATAAACATATAGAGCTCGTAAGGAATGCTCAAATTATACCTCAATCTGGCAAGTGTTCACTACTAATCATGATATACCTACAAACTAAGACAAATAACTCGTTGGGAATATTTAGAAAGTAAAAATTAACATTAAGGGAGTTAACAAATAAGAGAGATGTACTAATTGAAAGGTAATACACAACAAACCTTATTTTGAATATCCCAACAACTACCTTTGACTATAGAAAAAAAATGATTTTTGAACAAAACTTTTCACACAACATGCGGTGGTGATTGTTTAGGGAAAAAATCATTTTAAAACCAAAATTTCCCCAAAATTATTTAAAAAACTCCCATTTTAATCCTATTTATTCCATTTTAAAAAATAAACCCTTATATTGAACCCCTAAAAAGCCCTAATATCAACATAGGAGAGAGTAAACATAAAGAGCAAGAGCCAGGGAATACCTTTAGGATTTTGTAGGGTTCTCTACAAAATAATACATGCGAATCATAAATACAAAACCCAAAAATGTTCCATTAACATTAGTAGCTCCATTAACAGGTAGGTTTTTCTATGTAATTCTTGGATAAATAAGATGTGGTGTTTCAAACTTTTGAAAACCTATCTGCACAAAAAATAAACAATAAATTAGATAACATGAACAGAAAATAGTATGTGTGCGTGTGTGTGAGTGCGGAAGCATAAGAGAAAGAGAGAGACTACCTTATGTGTAGAACAAAATATAATGTTGAACACAAAATCTCTTATTATTAATCAACAACAACAAAAATTATTAATCAACAAAAATAAAATGAACCAAACATGAACCTACCATTCACTCAACAATAACAAAATGAGCACCTACGATTCAATCAATAACAACAAAAGAACCAAATATATGCTGAACACAACATGAAGTTTTCGGATGCAGCTGAAGTTAATCATCAACAACAATGGAGATGTAAACGGAAATCGTACCTCAAAGATGGAGATGAAGAACTGAAAAATGAAGACAGAGATCTCACTTTTGAGCAGAGAAAAATGAAGATGAGTATTTTCGAGCAGAAAAAAATGAAGAACCGTAAATTGGGGAGAGAGAGAAAAACGGGTTATGTAAGGGAAGTCGGTACTTCCTAGCAGAGAATAAGAAATTACTATTTAAACCCTGATTTTGAATTGAAATAAGAGTGGTAAAGCCATTAGTGGTGAGGTAAAAAAGTGGAGGGAAACCAAAAATAAAGGGGTAAATTAGTAAAATAGAATCAATCAATCTCAACCCTCCATTTGTAGCCTTGTTGGCACAATCCTCACCCCTAATTAAGTTATCAACTTATTTAATAGTAAAAACCTTTTGCTCCTTATTATATAGATATATAGGTATATATTACAGGTGCCCAGCCATAGGGGCGTCTTGCATAGGATCCTTTGGAAGGAACGTGTTGCAGCTTAGGTGGGAGTTGCAAGCCTCTTGCTTAGACGACCTCATTATTGATTCCACTTCTAGTTTTATCTTATCCAGTTGGGCATGTGTCGCCCTTTTCCATTATTCAGTTGGTTTTATCAGAGATTGTGATTCATTTATTTCTAGTATTTATACTTTGGGATTGTTACTGTCAGGATGTTTTTCCTAGAAGTTTTAAAGTTGGAGTTATTTAGTTGAATGCTTAAATTGCTTGAATTATCTTTTTCAGTCTAGTTGTTGTATGAATTTTAAATCATGGATTATGAAAGGTGTTAAATATTGGTTTTAAATTAAATTTGGAAATTGATGTCTTAAAATGGTTTTGTCACTCAGCTTAATTATTTAGGGTGTTTAATTGGAAAAGTTATTTTTGCGACAGTGATGCTAAGAATGAACCAACTGTTCACCTTGGTTATAATTTAATAAAGGACTGATCACCCGGTATTTAATTAGGCGGGGTGTCACGGGTGGTATCAGAGCATCAGGTTCTAGTGTCCTTTAGGATCTGTACGGCTTATTTCGCTCTCAGCTTAGCGTTCTTGCTATAGAGCCCTATTTTTAGGATTGTTGTATTCTTGCTTTTACGATTACGTCTTCAGCTATTTGAGATTTGATAATAACTGTAGACTAATAAAATTTCTTAACGTTTCAGATGCCTTCGAGATGCGCACCCAAGGATAGGTGGGCCCAAGCCGAGCAACCAGTAGCTCCGGCTCAGGGAACGATGAACGCAACTGAGGTAGCCGCTATCGTTGCTCAGGTGGTGAATGCCGTGCTAGCGGTAGTACAACAGGATCCACCCCAGGTTCAGGCAGTGGCGCCAGTACCAACACAGCTTCCATATGCATGGGAGCGAGTTAGAGATGCCTTCCAGGCGCACCCCCCAGAGTTTGTGGGTAGTTCGGATATCATTGTAGCCATCCTATGGAAGAAGGATATCTAGAGGCATCTGCGCGTGTACGAGTGCACTGACGTGCAGAAACAACTATTGGCTTCCTTGAAGCTAGTGGGAGCCGCTTTGCATTGGTGGGAATCCACCACCACCTTGGAGGAGAGGGATATTATCACTATTCATTCATTTTAGGCGCGGTTTGATAGAAAATACTTTCCATTCGCCGTGCAGACTAAGATGAGGCGGAAGTTACTGAGTCTGAAACAGGATAATTCGACTGTTGCTGAGTACGAAGAGGAGTTCACAAGACACTATAGTGCCAGATGAGGCTCCCACTGAGGGAAAGAAGATACTACTGTTTATGGACGGGTTGGCTTGGAGGATCCGTCAACACCTCATAGGCAATATGTCATTGAGTACCTACACAGACGTACTCAATGCTGCCTTGTTACACTGCCAGGATCACCGCTTCCATCTGCAGGGAAGCAAGCGAGCAGGAGAGTCCAGCCAGCAGGGTAGGACTAGTACTAGTGGAGCACCGACATCTCAGGGGTAGACCCGTCAGCATGAGCAGAGTTCCCATCAGGAGGACCCATCCAAGCGGTTCCGATCAGGTGACTCCAGGCAGAGAGTTGAGGGATTTAGGCAGGGCCAGTAGGGCTAGTCTAATAAGCAGGGCCAATATAGTCAACCGCAGGGCCATCAGGGCCAACAGCGTTTTCAGCAGGGCCAATGGCGGGGTGGTAACAGCCAGCAGGGCTGTAATCAGCAGGGACAGAGGGGAGGAAATTTCAGGGGCCGATGCTTCGGGTGTGGTAAAAATGGCCATAGGCGCCATGACTGTCCAGAGGGAGATAGGGCCCCACAGTAGTAGGGTACCCGTAATGAGCCGCAGAGGTCACTTTTTCTAGCCTCCCACCCAGCACCAGCTCAGGCACTAGCCATCCCAGCAGCTCCAGTGCAGCAGGGGCAGTTACAGTACGGACGTGTCTACAACGTCCACCAGGCAGCAACTCCACATGCGCCACCCGCGATTAAGGGTACATTTACTATCCATCGTACTATGGGTCGGGTTTTATTTGATACTGGGGAGACACACTATTTTATAGCTACTCATTTTACGAAGGCCTTAGGGTTATTAGCCACATCAGAGAGCACTGTGACATGCGTAGACTCACCACTGGGAAATGGATCGTTAATTTTCTTTATATGCCGGGGTGTGGGAGTAGAGATTGGCATCTTAATCTTACCAGCAGATATGTTAGTCTTAGATATGCATGAACATGACGTTATTATTGGCATGGATTGGCTCGCAGCATACAGAGCTATGATAGATTGCTTCGATGGGAGTATTGTCTTTGCCATTTTGGGGCAGGAGATGTTTGTAGTGGCGATGCCTCGCCCAGAGGGAGGCTCTACCGCTCATTTGTATTACATAGAGGAGGATACCTCAATGGAGGTCGTGACTCCCTTAGACTCGATCTTAGTCGTTCGTGAGTATTATGATGTATTTCAACAGATACCAAGCCTACCCCCAGTCGAGAGATATATTTTATCATAGATTTGTTATCGGATACTCGATCGATAGCACGTGCTCCATACTGTATGGCTTCGACGCAAATAGGAGAGTTACGAGATCAGATAGAGCAGCTGTTAGGCCAGGGCTTCATTCGTAGGAGTACCTCACCTTGGGGCGCTCCAGTTTTATTTATGAAAAAAAGAGATGGTTCACTGAGTCTATGTGTGGACTACCGGGAGCTGAATAAGGTCACGATACAGAATAAATATCCGTTGCCTCGAATCGATGATATATTCGACTAGCTGAGGGGAGTAACCTTCTTTTCGAAGATAGATTTGAGGTCAGGATACCATCAGCTATGAATTAGGGAGCAGGATGTTTCGAAGACTACTTTCGTGATGAGATATGGGTCTTATGAGTTCAGCGTGATGCCATTTAGACTCACAAATGCTCTAGCCGTATTCATGGACTTGATGAACAGAGTGTTCAGAGAGTTCTTGGATCAGTTTGTCATCGTCTTCATAGATGACATTATGATATATTCACACACTGAGGAAGAACATGCTGAGCACTTGAGGCGGGTCCTTCAGACTCTATGAGAGCATCAGCTGTATGTTAAGTACTAGAAGTGCGGATTCTAGCTACGGGAAGTGCAGTTCTTGGGACATGTCATTTCTGAACTGGGGATAGCGGTTGACCCGAGTAAAGTATCAGTAGTGAGGGAGTGGGGACAACCCACAACACCAACGGAAGTGCGTAGTTTCTTGGGGTGGGTTAGCCGAATACTATAGGAGATTCATCCGAGGGTTCTCCAAGATAGCGGGTCCATTGACGAACTTGACTCGCAAAGGGGTACCATATGTTTGGGACGATACTTATCAATTGGCTTTCGATGAGCTGAAAGACAAGCTGACTTTGGCACCGGTTCTTGCGCTACCCAAGTCGGGTGGAGTATTTGGTTTACACCGACGCCTCCTTACGGGGACTTGGGGGAGTACTTCAGCCGGAGGAGAAGGCTATCGCTTTTGCCTCCCGCAAGCTTAAGCCACACGAGAGAAATTACCCTACTCACGACCTAGAGTTAGCAGCGGTCGTCTTCGCATTGAGGATATAGAGACATTATTTATTGGGGGTGAAGTTTTGCTTGTTCACAGACCACAAGTCACTGCAATACCTGTTCACTCAGAGAGAGCTGAATATGCATCAGCGCAGGTGGTTAGAGTTTGTGAAGGACTATCAGTTCGACATACAGTACCATCCGAGGAAAGTCAATGTAGTTGTTGATGCGTTGAGCCGTAGATCGATAGACGATGTAGCGGACGTCTAGAGAGCAAAGTGGAAAGAGTTGGGTCACCAAGATGTGGTAGCCCATTCCTTCATATCTGTCATGATAGTTATTGATACCAAATTTAATCTGTTGACATGGATCAATCATATAAATACACGTGTCTATTTACACGGTGAATATGAAGACTTTGAATGAATAAGGTCCGAGCAACTCAAAAGGTCTGAGCAACTCAAGAGGGCCGAGCAACTAAGGCGGTCCGAGCAACTCAAATACTTGTGGCGTACGCATTAAGTATACCAGAAGATAACTACGCATTAAATGTGCATTTATTATCATACAGATGTATACGGTTGCTAGAAGATAGCACATTATTCTTTCACATGTACAGCCTCAAGGCTATAAATACGTTGTAACGTCCTCATTAGAGGGGGACTTGGAATTTCTTGGTAAATGTCTTATCGAGAATTCCTGGCAAGTAATCAGCAATACACAAAAACAGTGGATGTAGGCCATTTTATTAAGGCTGAACCACTTTAAAATTTGTTGTCTTATTTACTCATTCATTTTTATCTGTGATTAAAATAATTAGATCGAATCTAGTTTTTTACATCAACAGATTGGCGCCGTCTGTGGGAACGATTTCAATTAGCGTTTTTCACCAACAAACTCATCATCTATGGCTGATCCAGAATCTAGCAATTGAAACACTGGGGTCCCTCCAAACTCCTCTACACCGCCAAACATTCAAGACCTGGCTACCATAATGGCCAATTTAGCCCAAGGGCAAACGACCATGCAAGAAACCATGCGTCAACTCATGCAAATTGTTCAAGGTGGAATACCGGTCACTTTGAACAACGAAATACCTAGAGAAGTGCCCGTCCATCGTCCTCAAGAAATAGACGTACTGATTCATATCGTACTGATGGATCCATTGATCCTTCGTATCAACCTGGCCGACGTAGTTTATTATATTACTCGTTTCAATAATGAGAAGCTTGAAGTAATTGATTATGAAGAGAAGACAACGATTACTGCTCTGATGAGTTGTCTATTACCAAACAAATTATATTATACTTTGGCCAAAGACCCACCTAGAACCATGACAGAACTGATGATAAAAGCAGCCAAAATCATGAATGCTGAAGAAGCCATGTCTGCAAAGAAGAATTCAGATAGTAAGGAGGTTAAAGCTAAGGTTGCTAAAATCGAAAAGAAGGAGCAGATGAGTAGTGGTGGTGACAGGCAATCAAGTGGTAAGCAAGCATTGGAACAGATGAAGAAATACGAAAATTATACTCCCTTGAAGGTTGATATAAACCATATTCTGGAAGAGATCAAGAACAGCGAGGAACTAGCCTGGCTAGCAAAAATGAAGGCAGATCCTGATAAGAGAGACAAGTCAAAATATTGCGAATTCCACAAAGATCATGGTCACACGACCAAGCGTTGCGTAGCTCTTCAAAACGAAATTGAAGCACTCATTAGACGAGGAAAACTAACCAAGTATGTTGATCGTCAAAGCGGTGGTCGAACCAATAATTGAGGAAGGAAAAGGTCTAAATCTCCTCTTCGGACAAAAGAAGACAAGAAAAGAGATCATGAAGATGATCCAGAAGATGACCCCGATCTCCCCAAAAGACTAAGACAGTCAAAACGTGAGGTATTTTCAATCCATTTTGGATCATTTGAGTATAATGTCATTACAGGTGGTGATGCAGGAGGAGGATATCTAACAGAAGAGAGAAAAACTTATCTCAATGAGGCCCAAGCTTGCTCATACATACAACGAATAAATTTGGCTGAAGATGATCGTCTGAGGAAGGTTAACAAGGACAAACTGGTCATCAGTTTCTCTAAGAACGACCTAGCAGGTGTACTATATCCTCATGATGATCCATTGGTGATCAAAATGAGAATGAAGGAAGTAATGATCTCAAGAGTACTGGTGGACAATGGCAGCTCAGCGGACACCATGTTCTACTCATGCTTTGACAGCTTAAATCTGAAGTTGGCCCAGTTGGAGCCTTATCACAGGCCCCTCCTCAGTTTTACCGGAGAAAAAGTTTTTCCACTTGGGACGATCAAGTTGGATATGCTTATTGGTACATGGCCTGCTTATCGGGCAGAAAAAGTATGCTTCTTCGTAATGGATAAAAATGTCCAATCGGCCTACAACATTATATTGGGAAGGGTAGGTCTGAAGAAATTCAAAGCAATACCATCCACTGTACATCAGTGTTTAAAATTCCATACTAATTTTGGAGTGGGAGTTATAAAAGGTGATTAGAAAGTAGCTCGGGAATGCTACTATTCATCTTCCGAACAGAAAGAACTAGTGGAATCTAGAAAAAAGACTACTACCTATTAAGTGGATGAAGGTGCAGAAATTGAAACATTAGATCCAAGAGACAAGTCGCAGCTTGTAAAAGGCCAAGTGGTGGAAGCAACTGAAAATATTATTCTGGACGATGAACGCCCAGAATGAACAACTCAAATCGGTGCATCGTTGGATGCCTCACTAAAACAGGAATTGATAGCTTTCCGAAGAAGGAGAAAATAATCTTTTGCATGGAGCCACGAAGACATGCCAGGGATAGACCCAACCTTCCTATGTCACGAGCGTAATGTGAACAAGGAAATCAAGCCAATAAAATAAAGAGGAAGATTGTTCAGCCCTGAAAAGAATCAAATTATACAAGAAGAGGTCAAGAAGCTTCAGAAAGCCTATTTTATTGAAGACGTCAGATATTCGGACTGGCTAGCAAATGTGGTGATGGTAAAGAAGAAGAATAACAAGTGGAGGATGTGTGTAGATTTCACCGATCTTAATAATGCTTGCCTAAAGGATCATTTTCCTCTACCTCGTATCGATCAGCTCATGGATGCTACTTCGAGGCATGAGTTATTAAGTTTTATGGATGCTTATTTTGGTTACAACCAGATAAAAATGAAACCTGAAGTCAGGGAGAGTACCTCTTTTATCACCCCAAGGGGAACTTATTGCTATAATGTTATGCCTTTAGGTCTTAAAAATGCAGGTGCGACGTATCAGAGGCTGATGAATAAGGTGTTTGCAGAACAGATAGGTCATAATATGGAGGTCTATGTCGACGATATGCTGACAAAGAGCAAGAAAGGTGCTGATCATCTAGTTGACCTAGGTCAGACCTTTGATCAACTAGAGAAATATCAAATGAAGTTGAATCCCACTAAGTGCATATTCAGAGTACGAGAAGGAATGTTCCTCGGATATATTATCAACCAACATGGAATTGAAGCAAATCCTGAGAAGATCAAAGCCTTATTAGAGCTAAGATCTCCAACCACAAAGAAGGATTTGCAAAGTCTCACAGTTCGAGTAGCAGCACTCAACAAATTTGTGTCACGAGCAAAAGATAGATGTCTCCCATTCTTCAAAACACTCTGAAAAACATTTGAGTGGAATGATGAATGTGAGGAGGCCTTTTAAGAACTGAAGAAGTACCTAGGAACACCTCCCTTACTATCTAGACCAGTGATGGGAGAGAGATTGTACTTATATCTGGCAGTTTTAGAGAACGCAGTTAGCTCGGCGTTGATAAGAATGGAAGGTGGAGTGCAGAAACTAGTCTACTACACTATCAAAGCTTTTCGAGGAGCAGAAATCAGATATCCAAGGTTGGAGAAGTTGGAATTAGCACTAATTGAAGCCAGAAGAAGAATGAGACCATACTTCCAAGCCCATACTATAGTTGTGTACACTGATATGCCATTAAGGCAAGCTCTGCATAAATTGGAGAAATCGGGAAGATTGATGTATTGGGCAGTGGAGCTCGATGAATATGACATAATCTATGAGCCTAGGTTGTCGCTCAAAGGGAAAGCAGTAGTAAACTTTATTGCAAACTTTACTCAAGAAAATGCCTTCGAAGAACAGGATTTGAAAACTGATCAACCTGTGGATGTTACATGATCATCAAATGCAAATCCTGGCCAACTTATGTCGGTAGGCAAGCGGTAAAAAATTCCAGTCGAGCAAAAAAAGATGATTGACGAGCAACGAGAAGTACTGGAAGAGGAGAAGAGGAAGTACCAAATATTCCATCGAGGAACTCTCTCTGATCAAAATTTTAATAATAAGTTACCCATATGGAATTTTTATGTGGATGGCTCTTCGTGCACTACAGGTAGTGGAGCAGGGATTGTTTTGAAAAGTCTAGATGAGATTGATGTGGAGTATGCTCTGCACTTTCAATTTAAAGCTTCTAATAATGAGGCCGAATATGAAGCAATGATTGTAGGTTTAAGTCTAGCCAGAACGATGAAGGCAGAGCAGATTGTTGTATTCAGCGATTCGCAGTTAATCATAAATCAGATTCTTGGAGTGTATGCAGTAAATGGAGAGTTAATGATCAAGTACCATGCAAAAGCAATGGAGTTGGTATCGAGTTTTATTGCTGTTCAGCTGGTTAGAGTACCAAGATTGGAGAATGCAAGAGCAGACGCCCTAGCACGACTAGCATCAGCCACCCGCACCGAGCTAGGAAGAATAATCCCAATAGAGATTCTAGCTGGTCGGAACATAGACGAAGATTTGATCATAAACTTCATTACACTTGATTTGGGACCTTCTTGGATGGATCCCATCAGGGACTATATTGAAGAGGGAACTTTGCCAATTGATAAACTCGCAGCCAAGAAATTGAAGTTCAAAGCTGCTCGTTATGTATTAACCAATGGTATTTTATATACACGAGGAGTTATAGAAGCACTACAAATATGTGTTCATCCCTCCGAAGTGAAAGACATGATCGAAGAGGTTCACGAAGGGTCTTGTGGAGCTCATGTAGCAGGTCGAACGCTTTTGCAAAGAATAACAACACAGGGGTACTACTTGCTAACAATGAGAGCTGATTGCGTGACCTATGCCAAGAAATGTGATAAGTGCCAACGATTCTCCTCTGTTCGAAGAACTCCCCAAGCATTACTAACACCCATCACGTCCCCTTGGCCATTCGCTATATGGGGGGTAGATTTGGTCGGACCACTAATAACGACTAAGGGAAGATTCAAATACCTAGTGGTCGCAGTGGATTATTTTACTAAATTGGTGGAAGCTGAGCCTCTCATTGTTATGACATACAGCAAAGTCTATCAATTTATTTGGAAAAATATAATTTGTAGATGCGGCCTCCCACATGCGTTCATTACCAACCATGGAACCCAGTTTGACAATGAGGAGTTTGCTGCATATTGTCATCAATTGAATGTACTGAAGTTCCATTCTACACCAGGACATCCCAAGAGAAATGGACAAACTGAGGTGACAAACAGAACACTGCTAAATGGTTTGAAAAAATAACTGGATGATGCAAAGGCAAATTGGATTAACGAGCTACAGTCTGTACTTTGGGACTATCGCACCACACCACGAACAGCAATTGGAGAGTCCCTATACATGCTGGCATTTGGGAGTGAAGATGTCATACCTATTGAATTAGGTTTACCTACACATAGGGTACTTAATTTCAATTCTCCTGTCAGTGATTTGATGAGAAGGTTAGACCTAGATATGCTAGAAGAAGTAGCTATCAGGAATGCCGCATATTAACAACGAACAACTTCGTTCTATAATAAAAGAGTTAAGAAATATGATTTAAAGGAAGGGGATTATGTGTGGAAGAAAGTCATCCAAAAGCATAATAAACTGGAAGCCAACTGGCACGGACCCTACAGAGTGACAGAAGTTGTTCGTCCAGGGACATACAGGATTGAAACCTTGGAAGGAGAAGAATTCAAGAATGCATGGATTGCAGAGCATCTACGAAAGTATTATCAGTAGTTGAAATTTCTGTGTAATACAATTTCTTCAATATGAATAAAGTGATATTTCCCCCATTTTTCGTTATTCATTAAATTTTTTCGGAATATTAGTGCTACACACTATACAATTCAATTACCACCAACTCCGGTTGGTCGGGAAGTAAATTACCACCAACTCTGGTTGGTTAGAAAACAAATACGACCAACTCCGGTTAATCGTCAATATAATTACCACCAACTGCGGTTGGTCGGGAAGCAAATTACCATCAACTGCGGTTGGTCAGGAAGCAAATTACCACCAACTCTGGTTGGTCGGGAAATAAATACGACCAACTCCGGTTGATCGGCAATATAATTACCACCAACTCCGGTTGGTCGGGAAGCAAATTACCACCAACTCCGGTTGGTCGGGAAACAAATACAACCAACTCCGATTGATTGGCAATATAATTACCACCAACTCTGGTTGGTCGGAAAGAAAATTACGACCAACTCCGATTGGTCGGGAAATAAATACGACCAACTCCGATTGATCGGCAATATAATTACCACCAACTCCGGTTGGTCGGGAAACAAATACGACCAACTCTGGTTGATCGGAAATATAATTACCACCAACTCCGGTTGGTCGGGAAGCAATTACCACCAACTCCGGTTGGTCGAGAACTTTATACCACCAACTCCGATTGGTCGGCAATTCAATTACCACCAACTCTGGTTGGTCGGAAACTTTATACCACCAACTTTGGTTGGTCGGCAATTCAATTACCACCAACTCTGGTTGGTCGGGAACTTTATATCACCAACTCCGGTTGGTCGGTGGTTTAAAAACCAATAAGACATTTTATAGAATATCTCTTTTATTTACTGATGAACATGTATGAGATATTCTATAAAATATTTCCAAGCCAATGACAATTAAATTGCAAATAAAACTAAAAATTTCTTCATTCAAACCAGAACAAATTACATATGATATAAATTACAGATCGCATGTGATATCAATTGAACAAATTCTACTCTATGGGTTTCTTTCCCTCTGCCTTTGATACAGGGTTTACCCCAGCTGGAGGATCATCAAGACTATAAGGGGAATTTATAAAGTTCAGATCTTGCAGCATTCTGACGTTCATTATAGATGGACGATCAAGCAGGTATTTTGGGCAAGATATTTCGAAATCTGAATAAAGACTATAATCATCAAGATACATGGAAATCAGAATGCGAGGAATGTCCCGGGATGGAATCCAACTAAGGTCAAGCTTGAAAGGAGAAATGGGTAAATCAAGAACTCCAGGATTATAGTATTCCCACAGGAAATGACCTCTCTCCAATTTTAGAACACAAAGAGCATTAAACCAGCCATGTTTATACCCTTCGTTGTTCAACTATTCTAAACGAGCATCAAGATGATAAAGTGCTTCGTTATGCCCATCCATCCAAAACTCTCTGGGATGCTTATGGAATTGATAAGTTAGTCTCTCAAGTAGTTCATTAAGTTTCTTAACCAGAATTTCTTTACTCTCCAGAGCAGAATTATAATTAGAAAGTTTCTCAAAAAGGTTCAAAATTTCTTTAGACATATCTTCCAGGGCTCGATTCTTCACCACCAACTGAAATGCCTGGTTCTCCAAAGCTGATTGAGTCCTCGCCTCTTCAACAAAAATCCGAGAAGCCCTTGCTCGTCCTCGAGGATAAGATCTTGCTCGTCCACGAGTAGACGTGGAAGGTCCAGTTCTTTTCAAAGTTTCCAACTCATCTCGTAAGTTGGCATTTTCTATCTCCAAGAAAGAAAAACCTTCATTGTTAACAGGGACTAATGCACCCGAAGAAGATGTAGTGGATTTGAGTTGCTTTATTTATTCCTGCAAAAGAATGTTCTCTTGCTCCAAAAGCTTGGCAATATTCCTGTGCTCTTCTATTTCAAGCTTTAGAATACTTTCCCTCTTCTCATAAGCAGAAATGAATTGGTCATACCCTTTGTCAGAGCTCAATTATTGATATTTCTTCTCATACCCTTGATGAAGAAGAATCGTAGATTCTTTATATTATTCTTGAAGTTCTTCAATCATTTCGTAACAGGCCACATTATTGTCCACAGCGCGATCAAGTAAGAACTTTAGGTACTGATAAGCTTCAATTGCTTGGTAAGAAGCACCTGATCTAAGGATGTCAATTATCTTGGCTTCACTAAGATCTGCATGACCAACTTTAAAATAATTGTTGCATTTTTTCATTAATGCTGTGTCATGAGCCGATAAGAACTCCATCTTGGCCATAAACTAGCAAAGAGAAAGAAATAAAATGAATCAATGATGATACAAACAGAGTAAGGACAAGAGAAAGTCAAGACGAACAACCAAAGTTCAAATTTTATTTCATCACAAGAAGAAGTACATAGTCCAAAATTACATTCAACAAAATAGCAAAATCCAAACAACTCTACACCTTCTCCTTGCTTCCTAAAGCTTCCTCGAAAGGCTTGGACGAAGAGATTGGTTGCTCGGAAGGCAAGGAAAGCTGCTCGATAGAAGTGTTTACTGGTTGGGGTTGCTCAGAGAAAGGTTGATCTGCAGGGACCTGGTCTCCAATTATCATGGAAGATTCCTCTGAGGCAGCTTCATCCTCTTCTTATTCTCTAAGAGAGGGAGGAGGGACGTGAGTGTATCAGTGGAATAATTCAGAATTCTCAGTAATTTTCAGCTCCTGCAGGGATGCAACCCATCCATCCCTAAAATATTTGAGGCTAGCATACTCCATTTGAGAAGACATGGCAGCCAGGCCTTTGTTCCAGCCTTTGTCCCAACCAGCGCTGAAGGACTTTTTAACTGTATTTTTTCTTTTTGCCTTCTCCGAGGAAGTCCTTTCAATAAGAAGTTCCTCGGCAGCCTTCAATTTCCCTTCCACTTCCTGTTTCTGGCAATCAACATCATGAAGTCTAACAACTTCCTCTTCAACATTTTTGAGCTTATTCTTAAGCTCTTTAGTATTATTGAGCTTATCCTCAAGCTCTTTTTTGTTCTTCTCAAACTCTTTCAATTTCTTCTCCAATTCCTTGGAGGCATCCACAACTCGATCTCTCTCTTGTTCTACGGACTTAATCTGCTTCTCCCAAGCAACTTTATTTTCCTCATACTTCTGATGAGAGTCTTTCAAAGACTGGGTTAATCCAGTAAAAGCCTTTTTTACTCCATCCGAGGAACTGGAGGCCCTGATGGCTTCATCCCTTTTTACAATGCTGTTGAAACACGTTACCGGTTGAGAAAAGAAATAAGTCTAAGTCAATGTACGAACATAGTATTAAAAAGTAAAAGGCTCAGATCAATAATACTTACTGAGCAATGTGTTGAGCAGCTAGAGCAGTTACTCTCTCACGAGTGAGAGTATTTTCAATGTCATGGACTTCTGGGATAGTCCAAGATTTTACTAAGCCCACAGCGGAGCTCGGAGGAATGAAGGTTGGAACACTACTTTCAACGTTTAGAGTTTGAGAGACAAGTTCAGCAGGTCTCTCGGAAGAACTCTTCTTTAACCTCTTCAGAGGGGAAGGAACATTTTCAACCAAAGAAGCTGTTTTTGTTGGTGATATGACAATAACCTCACTCGAAGGAGAGAGAGCAACAATCTTGCTCGGAGCCATAGGGGGCTTCTCGCTAAATTTCTTGGCAGCATCAGAAGGGGGTACCTCTACAGTCTTTATCCCCTCTTCTGGGACATCTTTTTTACTTCTCTTTGCCTCCACAGCAGGAGAGGCAGACTTGTCAAAAAAGGCAGGAGCTTTTCTTCTCTTCATTATATCACTGATAGGAATGTTTGACTCAGAGGAAGAACCTTCCACACAAGTATCAACATCTGGTACTTGATCAAGGTCAACTACCACAGGACGAGCAATGAAAGATGAGCTCGAAGTTCTGTATTGCAGCAAATAAGATGCAGACCTAATATGCTCCCCAGCAACAGACTGATGCAAACTCCAGATAAGTTTTAAGTTTTTTATATTGACGTCAATCTCTTTTGGGGGCTTCCTTTTACTATCAACTGTAACAAACAAAATCAAATGTCAGTGAAGCATTTTATCATACACGAAGAAAACATAATTTCAAAAATAAAATAAAAATAAAAACAACCTATCCCATTGCCATACGGTGGACACTTGGGACCTTGGTACACATCATTTCCATAAAGTGGAGGGTGTTGCTAATTTTTCACCACTACCCCATGATCAAAATAGTCTTTGTTGGTATCAGGAAGATTGACAACTAAAGCTCTATTTAAAAATCTAGTTTTTAAATAAAAAGTACTATCGCTAGTGACCCATCTATAGCAATACATAATTTCTGGGATTCCTAAATGAGTCCCATGGATTTGATTCAATCTATATACACCATTAACTACCCTCTATGTATTTGGAGCTATTTTTGCAGGTACAATATCGAAATATTGGCAAAACTCCAAACACAGTGGATTCGGCGGGAAAGAAAAGCCACATTCGGCTATAAAGATACTTGGGAACCAATGTCCTTCAGCCAAGGAAAATAAATCAGAAGGACCGGATAGTTCTTCCAAAATAACCCATGAAGGGATTGAAAACTCAGATCGAAACTTGTCCAATGACTCAACAGGATAAACCATGGCGAATAAAGAAATTAAAGAGGAAGGAAGAAAATCTTACAGAGGAAATAGAGATCAGTTGTCATTAAACGATGGAAAGAACGAATGCACAAGATAGAGAGAAAGTGAAGAGTTCAAAGAGACAAATTTGAAAAAGTGAAAGAATTTGGATTTTCTGTAGCACTTAAATACCTTACCTTGGGAATGGAGAAAATTAATGATTACAAAGAAAGACGTTTGCGTTATCGACGGCTAAAAGGAGAAAAAGGGGCATGAAAACTGAAGTAGCTGAAAACATTCAAAATATTTATGAAGCCTGATTCTATGAATTCAAAGAGGAATTAAATACAAGGAAAACACCCCTAAAATTCAGGATAACTATTTAATCTCATCATATTTCGAGAAGAATGTTCCACACTCCTCCTGAACCTCGAACTGTGAAACATTGGGGGCTTCTGTTGATACCAAATTTAATCTGCTGATATGGATCAATCATATAAAAATACGTGTCTATTTACATGGTGAATATGAAGACTTTGGATGAATAAGGTCCGAGCAACTCCAAAGGTCCGAGCAACTCAAGAGGGCCGAGCAACTAAGGCGGTCCGAGCAACTCAAATACTTGTGGCGTACGCGTCAAGTATACCAAAAGATAACTACGCATTAAATGTGCATTTATTATCATACAGATGTATACAGCTACTAGAAGACAACACATTATTCTTTCACATGTACAACCTCAAGGCTATAAATACGTTGTAACGTCCTCATTAGAGGGGGACTCGAAATTTCTTGGTAAATCTCTTATCGATAATTCCTAGCAAGTAATCAACAATACACAAATAGACAAATTTTATGCTCTAAAAGACGAGATTGAGAAGTTTCTAAAATAAGGGAAGTTATGAAAGTACGTCGATAAGGGCAGAAGCCTACACGACAATAGGAAGAGGTACTCCTCATCAAGGGATGATAGGCTGGGGAAGAAAGATATTCAAGTAAATTAGAATGAAAAAAGTCAAAGGACTATGAGGAGGACAACCCGGATCTCCCAGCAAAGTCCGAGGAAGTTAAAGGTAACTTCCACATGATTTCATTTGTTGTTAAAATGATATCAAGGGCAATAGCAAGTGGAATAATATATCCAGTTGATAGAAAGGCCCATATTGTTGAAGCCAAAGTTGGGCTAAAAAGAATGGATGTTAACTAGGCAGTGTCCGGGGGAAAACTAGGTAAGTTTAAGAAGGTGCACATTGAGAGTATCATAGTGGGGTTCTCTAGGTTGGATTTCAAAGGGATCTTAGCCCCTCACAATGACCCACTCATTTTAGCACACGAGTTCACGACTAAAATGTGTCTCGTATCCTGGTTGACGGGGGAAGCTTAATCGATGTTGTGTTATATGACTGCTTTAAAGGTCTAAAATGCAAATAGAAGATACTCATCCCATACCAACATCCACTGATCGGATTTAGCGGCAAGAAAGTGCACCCATTGAGAGTGTTTGAGATGGATGTCTACATAGGCACCTAGTCGAGACGTTTGACAGGAAGAATAAACTGTTTTTATAATGGACGAGAATGTATTCTCAGCATATAATATCATTTTGGGAAGGGTAACATTGAAGGAGTTTGAAGTCGTGCCTTCAACTATACATCAGATGATGAAATTCCTAACTCTTTACGGGGTAGGGGAATATGACACCCCGTCTAATAAAATACCGGGTGATCAGACTAATATCAAATTAAACAGGAATCTCATATGGATCATTCTTAGCATCACTGTCGAATTTTTTTTAAAGCTTACTAATCACCTAGTATTCAAAAGACGTGGCGCCGAATTTTATCTTTTTATTTAACATCCTGGCCATCATGCAATCACTGAATCAAACAATAATAAAAATGGAATAAATGTAATCCTTGTCGAGACAACCACCGACTACAAATTAATAACAAAAATGAACCACAAGAGTATTAAACTGAGTACAACATTTAACTTAAATAAAATGGAACAACTAGGGAGGCATGCTCAAATGGAATACAGGCTGCATCCTTCTCTAGGAATGAAATGACTGCAGCGGCAAAGTCAAAGTCCTGCAACATCCACATATACCACAGTTGCGTAAACCTGGAATCGAACAATACTAGTGTTCCTGTGGTTGGACATCTAAAAGGTTTTGAAAATATTTTATCGCAAGGGTTAAAACACAAAACATTTGAAAATATGTAGCAAGTGAATTTAAATGCAGTAAATTAAAATGCATGAATGCTCTTCATATTTAAGTTAGTGCCGCACACTCTTTTGAGGATACCTCACCCCTCGACTAAGGTGCACGCCTAATATACCTATGCATGACCCATCTAGTTGTCTACTCGTAACTAGTCTTGTCATATATATATATATATATATTCATATCCCACTTTTCCTACTACTCTGTCCCAAGTGAGTTTAGTATACGACTTATAAGTTATTAATCACACTACCTTATTTAAATCAATTTTCATTTAATTCCATATAACTGTTTCACAAGTTATATTATTTATACATTTTACACCAAGTATATACTTGTATATAATTCTGCACTATATATACGTATCATATATCTCAACATTCACACACATGTCGGATATAAATGCTATCACCTACGCGTATGAGGCGGCCATAGTCACCCTCGAAAGTGCCCGTTCCATACCATAACGACCCACCCCTATAAACGAACGCTATGACCTGGGGATTATACTCACCCTGCATTCACTAGCCAAGGGACTCACCCACATCGGGCAACCTCCTAAGATAACATTAATATTGGTATGCTTTATAATAAATATTATTCCCACAAATATTTATAAAATATGTATATATACTACACATCACAGTAAATATATAATAAATTCAGGCTACCGGTGTACAATATCCGTAACACTAGCCTAACACATTCAAGTCTATAATCGACTTGATATTTAAATAATTTTCACGCAATTATTTATTTATTACTCAAGTTGTGTCACCCAACTGAAATTACCCGGACTTGCATTATTAACTCGAAATCTCATCATGTAGAACTTATTCCCCAATCCCACATATTAAGTTTAACACCCTTTACTTTTGAATATTCCTTAATTTATTATATAACCCTATAATAAATTAACTCAACCTAATCCGTGTCTAAACACTCATAGCACTAGTGCAAATTCCGCCCGAGTGAATATCCTGACTTAATTTAATCAATCTCACATTTATTTTATTATCTTGGCGTCACTCACCCAATATACCTGGACTCACTCACTTAGGCCAAAAATAAAATATCCCCATTAATTATTCAAAATTCTCCTCAATAAATTTTGCACAATTATTCATCTAAGGTTTTCAATTTACGCAATTTCAACATTAATTTTCTTATAGATTATTTTCTCAATTATCCCAATATTTACATGTCTCACTCTATGTAAACCTAATCTACACTTTAGGTCTAATGTCCTTATTATATAAAAATAATCACAATCAATCAATCTAGGCAACCTCCAACGGAATAACAACTAAAAAATAACATCTCTTAAAATTTGCCCCACTAATCTGCCCAGATTTTCAAAATGCCGTTTTGGGGTATTTTGGGGCCGTTTTTGGAGAAAATGGATCAGAGAACAAAATTTAGAAAACATGATTTTCTACAGGGCATCACGGACAGAATCTCCATTTTCGTAACCAAAACGTCGAAAAACAGTTTCTAAAATGACGGTTTAATTTATCCAATTTCATACACTTCTTCAAATTCAAGAAATTATTCTACAACTTAATCATACCCATCAAAACCCAATTTAGATATCAACTAACCCCAAAACCATATCATATTATCACACCCACTATGATATAAATAGATAAATGCAATTAATTTAGATGCAAGTTAAACCACTTGCCTTAAGGTTTGTAGAATCAAATCCTTTGATGAAGATGATGGGTTAATGAATGATATCCTCTCTTGTTCTTGATTTTTGGCACCCATGGATTCTCCCTCTTGCACCCACTCTCTCTCTAAAAAGGGTTTTCTAAAATGATATAATATGCTCACACCCTTTCACAATTAGGGTCTAATAGTTAAATCCCGTTTTAAGGCTCGAGGGCCTTATAAAAAGGGCCCAAACACTTATTTGAGAGTTCAAATGTGTCAAGAAAACTCTCGAAACCCAATACATACCTATGACCACTCATTTCGGACTATTTCGACTTTACCGGACTCAACCAGTGCTCAAAATCGCCATCCGAATAATTATTTTAAAAGTTAACTTTCACCCGTTAACTAATGTAAATTTACTCACTTTTTAAATAACCCAATTAATTAATTCTTATCAATTTACGACATTAGTAATTTAACAATTACCGAATTAATTAATTAAAATAAAGAGCCTAGAAATTACGATGTATTACAGGGAAGTTAATGGTGATCAAGTGGAAGCACACGAGTGCTATTTTGCCTCGGCCGAGGATTGAAAAGTCCACAAGAAGAAAACTGCCTCTTACAATATTGATACCCTTGATCTAAGAGATGAACAAAAGTTAAAAAAGGGAGAGTCTGAAGAAAAGTTAGAATCCATCGTCCTCAGTGAGGACGAATAAAAAAAACTATCCAAATTGGCTCATCCTTGAACCTTCCTTAAAGAAAGAATTGGTTGAATTGCTACGGAAGATGAAGAGAACATTTGCATGGAATCATAGTGCATGTCGGGGATTGACCCCGATACCATCCGTTATAAACTTGATCTTGACGAAAAGGTAAAGCTAGTGAAGCAAAGAAGAAGAACTTTTGCTCTAGAAAGATATAAAGTAATCTAAAAGGAAGTAAAAAAGTTACAAACAACAAGCTTTATCAAAGATGTCTAATATCTATAGTGGCTATCAAATGTTATTATGGTACCAAAATAGAGCCGAAAGTGGAGAATATGTGTAGAGTTTACAGATCTTAATAAGACGTGTCCCAAAGACAGTTTCCCTTTGCCCAGAATTAATCAAATGGGGGATTCCATGGTCGGGCATGAACTTATGACTTTCATGGTTTCATATTTAGGCTATAACCAAATCTCACAGACAAAAGGACATATTGTTAAAAAGTGATGTCTTTTAGCCTAAAAAATTTAGGTGCCACTTATCATAGAATTTCCAACAAAATGTTTAAAGATCAAATTGGCAAGACGATGGAGGTGTATGTTGACGACATGATAACAAAAAGTCTGAAGGTTGAGAATCATATAAAGGATCTGGAAAGAAAATTTGACACCATGAACCACTATAGGATGAAGTTGAATCCAACCAAATGTGTCTTCGGTGTCGGTGTTGGAAAGTTTGGGGGGTCATAGTCAATCAAAGGGGCATTGATTCTAACCCAACCAAGATAAAGGCGTTGATCGACATGAAAACCTCAAGAAACAGGATGGACATTCAAAGACTGATAAACAGAGTCATGATACTCAATAAGTTCATCTCGCTAACAACCGACAAATTCCTACCTTTTTTTAAAGTATTAAAGAAAGCCTTTGTGTGGGATGAAGAATGTGAAAAAGCTTTCAAGGAACTGAAAGCCGACTTGGGCTCAGCAATTCTTCTGTCTCAGCCCATATAAGGGGATAAACTGTATTTATACTTGGCAATCTCGGAATCGATAATCATCGCGATGATCGTTCGAGATGATAATGGGACCCAGACACCAGTATACTATAATAGCAAAGCATTACAAAGGGCCAAGACGAGATACCCAAAGATGGAGAAACTTGCATACGCCTTAATACACGTGATAAGAAAAATGAAGGCTTACTTCCAAGCTCATACGATTATAGTACTCATCGATATACCTCTCCAATAAGTTATTCATAAAACTGAGAAATCGATCAGGCTAATGGATTAATCGGGTGAGTTGGGTGAGTTTTATATCATTTTCCAACCAAGAAAAGCAATCAAGGGGCAGGTTTTGGCAGATTTTATAAAAAAGTTCATTTGGGAATAGGCCGATGAGATCGAAGTTGAAATACAGGTTCAGAGTTCAGAACATACTAAAAGCTCTGAGTGAACCGCCAAGATCGTGGAAGAAAACACCAAATTTATTTATTGATGGCTCGTCCTATGCAGCTTGTAGTGGGCGGGGCTAATTTTTAGCACCAAATGAGATTGATATCTTATGCCCTGAGGTTTAATTTTAAAGCGTCAAATAATGGGTCGAGTACGAAGCCTTACTAGAAGTACTTGCGCTTGCAAAGGCACTAGGTGTCATCCAACTTCTTACCTATTCACGAGTGAACTAGGTTTTGGGAAATTATGAGGCAAAAAATGAGAAAATGTCAAAATACCTGCAAATAGTGAAGACGAAACTTGTAAGTTTCTAGGGAGTAAATGTAAAGAGAATTCCTAGAAGTGAGAATGGAAAAGCATATGCCCTTATAAAGCTTGCTTAAACTACAAAATCCTAGATTTGAAGAACTGTTCTAGTCGAGATCCTCTAAGAGCCAAGCATCGATCGTGAGGAGGTCGGTAATACATAATATTTTAACTTGAACTTGGGACTGTCTTGGATGGACCCAATTATTGAGTACTTGAGGGATAGAAACCTCCCATAGGGTAACGTCGAAAGAATAATGGTATGCTATCGAGTCGCTAAATTCACCATCATAGGGGATGTGTTATACAAAAGGGGTTATATTTTCCCACTATAAAGATGTATGCATTCGATGGAGGTAATATGTGTTTAGAGATATTCACGAGGGTAGTTGAGCGAGCCATATGAGAGGAAGGTCATTGGCAAAGATAATTGTAACTTAAGGCTATTATTGGCCGAACATTGCTAAGGATGCGATCGAGCATGTTTTTAAATGGGATAAATGTCAGTGCTTTAACAATTCTTTCCTATCTCAGCCCCATGACCCTTTCCAATGTGGGGGATCCATTTGGTCGGCTCACTACCGAGGGCTAAAGGGAAATTTTGCTTCCTTATCATCACGATTAATTACTTTTCAAAGTGGGATTGGTAGAGGACATGTTACTATCCCTGAAGAGAAATGCTTCAGATTCATTTGAAGAAATATCATTTGCCAATATGGACTCCCAAACACTCTGATATCAGACAACAAAAGGCAATTTAAGAACGAGTGCTTGTCTGCCTATTATAGTTTAGTTGGTATAAAGCAGTTCTTCTCAGCACTAGGCCAACCTCAAGAAAATGGGAAAACTGAGTTGCCTAAACGGACCATACTGGATGGAATAAGGAAATTTAATGTCAAAGGAAAGTGGATTGATGAGCTACACAACGTCCTATGGACGTATCGAACCACGGAGAGGACCTCGATAGTAGAAACAAATTTTATGCTAGCATATGGGTCAGAAGCAGTAATTCCAACTGAAATCGAGTTATCGAGTCATAGAGTCTAGACATACGATTCGGAACAGAACTTAAAAGAAAGAAGACTTGATTTAGAACTAATTAAAGAACATCGAGAAGTCGCAGAAATAAATAATTGGCCTATCAAAAGAGAGTTGCAATGTTCTACAACAAAAAAGTCAAAGCTCTTACGATTAAATTTGGCGATCTCGTTCTAAAAAAAGTGATCTAGAAAGATAACAAACTTCATCCGAATTGGTAAGGGCCATATAAATTCACAGAAGAAGTATTTTAGGTACTAATTGTCTGGCAAATTTGGAAGGAGAACCATTAACAAACCCATGGAATGTTGATCATGTGAAGAAATATCATCATTGAAGAAACTGTGTATTATCTTGATAGCCTTTCCATCAAATGTAATTGAATATTGTTGCGAGAAATATGAATGAAATGAAGTATTGTCTCATATTGTGTAAATTTTATTTCTGGTAATCGTATACTCACGAAATCTCTCTCTCAGCGGCACGACAATACTTGGATACTCCTCTCCTAGGCATGTCTCAATATAAACCCTGAGAGGTTGAAAAATTAACATTATTATTTTATGGTGATACTTAACATTATTGTTTTATATTTTATGGTGAAAGTAAAACGAAATCTCTCACTCGGAGGTATGAGAATGCTTGGAGTCTCATTGCCTAGGCATGCCTCAATATAAATCCTGAGAGTTGGGAAATTAACATCATTATTTTAAGGTGACACTTAGCATCATTATTTCATGGTTAAAGTAAAATGAAATCTCTCTATCGGCAGTACGGGAATGCTTGGAGTGCCATCTTCTAGGCATGTCTTAATATAAGCCCTGAAAGGTGGAAAAAATAACATCATTATTTTATTATCACACTTAACATCATTATTTTATGGGAAAGAAGAATGAAATCTCTCCTTCGGCGGTGTGAGAATTCTTGGAGTCTCGTCTCCTAGGCATATCTCAATATAAACTGTGATAGTTGGGAAAATTAACACTATTATTTTATGGTGATACTTAACATCAATATTTTATGGTGAAAGTAATATGAAATCTCTCTCTCGGTGGTGAGATAATGCTTGGAGTCTCGTCTTCTATGCATGTCTCAATATAAACACTGAGAGGTGGGAAAATTAACATCATTATTTTATAGTGACACTTAAAATCATTATTTTATAGTGAAAGTAAAATGAAATCTCTCTCTCAGTGATATGAAAATGCTTGGAGTCTTGCCTCCTAGGCATGTCTCAATATATACCCTCAGAGGTGGGTAAATTAATATCATTATTTTATGATGAGACCCAACATCATTATTTTATGGTGAAAATGAAAATCATTGTTATACGATGATGTAAAACAGTAAAATCTATAGAAGTATGTAGACATAATGATGAAAATAAAGCAAACATATCATTATCATTCACAAATCAGCCAAAAAGACCCCGATAGAGGTGCATAGGGTTAACATTGTTAAATTTCGAAAATGAGAAACGAGATTAAGTTTTACACAAAGACTTGGCATCAGGAACCACATACGGTATAAAAAATTAACAAATTAGGTCTCGTCTACCAAGTCGCCAACATTGTAAATTCAGGGACGGTCGACTCCTCGTGAATAGTGGTGGAATGTTAGTCACCAACTTGATTATCTTCTTCAGCAATATGAGTCTTTTTGTCACCTCTCCAACATTATCCTCAACACTCTCTTCATTGACACCCTCATCTTGAATATCCTCTAGAGCAAAAATGGTCTCGGGATCAGAAAATATCAAGGAGTTAAGAGTCTCAGATACTTCAGAGTATTTTGTGATGAGGTCAGGAAATTGAGTGACCACTCTTATGTAAGTTGCCTTATACCCCTTCTCTCAGTATGGGATAGCGTAGTCGGAGAACTCCTCGAAATCAATGAACTTTTCTATGGCTACCTCATAACTGGTCTTTAGAAGCTTCTTCTCGGCCTCGTTCTGCTACTTTAAAGTTTCCTTATGATCTTACTTCAAATCAACAAGGTGAGTCATATATTAGTCTTAGATCTTGAGCATATCTTCTTCGTGAAAGGCATTTTCCCCATCCATCTTTTTTTGCATATTGATCAATTTTTTTTGCCTTATCAGCCAGTTTGATATTTGTCTCAGACTCCACCACCCACTGATGAAGGTGCTGAAGCAAAATGACAAACTAAAACAAGGAAGACACGAGAAATAAAAGTCACTACATGATGAGAAAACACTTTGTAAAAATTATGAAGTAAAATTGTTACCTAAGTGACTTTCTGAAAAGAGAAGCTAGAAACTCTGCTGCTGCTCTGAGCATTAAAGAACTGGATCTTACAAGGAGGACTCACTGATTAGATGACACCCTCAACCTTTATTTGGCTCCTGATAAGAGACTCGAGATTTAAGGCGAGCTAAGCAAGGCACATGACAACCGACGCATTATCAGAAATGGGAACACTAGGAGTAGCGGGTCAGCTCGAAGGTTTAGTTTTCCTTTGCTGCTGAGAGACATCCCCCAACCTAGTGGCCTACTTCCCTTTACGCGATCCCTCTGCAGTTAGGCCAACAGTTGTGTCTTTTTACATGGGAGCAGTCGGTTGGGGAGTCTTTCCCTTCAATTTGGCTAAAATATTTCTAGTGATAGGAGCTGCTATTTCCCAAATGTCATCGCGAGTGTTCTCAAGATGATCTAAAAAACGAATATAATTAAATACTATCAATATCGGCTAAAAATTGAAACGACAAGAAAAGTTAGTAAAATCTCAAATAATAGAGAATCTTATTAATAAAATCTAATTGGGCTGACCACATTCTAACAAATTTAAGGATCTCGGGTTGGATCAGCTCCTCAAAAAGTATGAGACCATCATACCCTCTCAGTTGGTCAATCATATCTCTATTAAGCATACTCAGTCCAGGCTCAACTTTGGTCGAGACTGTAATTTTATCCCATTTTCAGCTTGATTTCCCTGTGCACCAGCGACTCATCATCACTAAACTCCCACATGCTCAAGAGGAAAAAGTAATGAGATCTCTAGTCATGGTTGGATGCAGTTTTCACGTGCAATAGTTTCCTATCTAGTTTTTGAGTGACGAAGTCGTAATAACAAGGGTTGAATTATATAGTAATAATTGAATAACATGCTGGGAAGACGTCTGGGGGTAAATACTCCTTGTAGGTAATCCTCTATAGAATCAATAACCCCATAACAATCCTCCAAGTGTTGGCCACTAGTTGGGTTGGGGCAACGCCGATAGCAGAAAGAATCCCCCTAATTCTAGGCCTAAAGGGAAGTTGAAATCCTACTTTGAACATTTTCTCATAAATGGCAATCTCATCGCCATTCTTAAGGTCATAGGCCCTCTCATCCTCAATCGTCATTCTTATATGTATTTTTGAGTCAATATCGTACAAGCGTCGCCAAATAATAAGATTAATCTCTTATATGTCACACTTATAAGATGAAGTAACACTTGTGTCCACTTTAAAAACTTCCTTCTCCTTATCTTCAACAACAAGAGCTTTACCACCTTGGTCTTGACCTATATAATCTTCCCTAGTCATTGCAGTTAAGGGTTGGGGCATCATAGGGGGTGGCGGAATGTTATCTATAGTCTCGTCATCAGAAATGTCGTAGATTGGGGGCTCAGGATCCCCACGATGATAAGACGAGGTGCTAGAATGACCTCTGTTACTTGATTTGGCAAAGTCTCTTGTCTAGTCCAAAATGGGATGAACAACAGTCACCCTTATGGAATCATAAAAGGAATTAGAGTTCACTATTTCAGCATAAGGGTTCGAACTCTCAGACGGGCTATAACCTTTGGAGGACGACATACTATCACTATTAATGATGATAACACTTGGAGAATTAAGTTTAAATATGGTGTCTTGGTTGGAAAGGTTGGTCATATGAAATGGAGGATAACTACTCCCTAGAGGTGTCGGAGGGACTCCCCCTCGATGAGATTTGCCTCGATTGAGTTCGGTCTCAGTCTCTTTCCTCTCTCGACGAACACGATCATGAAATAAACACATCTCAAGCCAAGTCTCATATAGATTTCAGTACATTCACAAACTTCTACTTAAAAGTTTTCTAGGGTTTAGAAGATCAAACAGGTAAAAGGAATCGTTTTTGGTGAAGAACAATTAAGAACACCAAACCTAGAAATCGATAGTCTGAATTGGAAAAGTTACCAAAAAATGTCAAACTCCACCAAACCACACCGATAAACCCTTATTTTTAATCAAAACCTAAGTAGAAACCTAACACAACTAGTGAATCACCACCACACAACCACCACAGAGGGAGGCACAAAAAATAGAGACCAACCTCTCCCTTACCAGTGGAAGAGTGTCGAAATCAGATAACACTCATATTACAGGCCATCATAGGTCTAAGGATAGGTGAGTCGGGCACAAATAACCACCTTATCTTGTCTTATCTTTCTGCACGGAACTGAGAATTGCATAGACTCTCGACTGGGCCAATACCTCCAGTATCACCTCAGACGATACCTCCTACAAATATGTTTAGCCAGGCGTGGAAAGCATGATAGGGGAATTATAGTCATATCTACATGAAACCTTTGTTACAGATCAAGAACCCACATGAAGTAATATTCACCATGATGATATTGCTTTATGGACAAACATTTTTCACTCTCTCATAGGCCACGACCTCAACTGAGCGCGAAACATATGCTGGAGGTGATATTGTGCACCCTTAGCCTATAAAATACATACTTTGTCTTCTTCACTGAGGTTGAATTATAGAAACCCTAATGTTACTCTGTTTAACTTGCTCAATAGATAGAAAGAGAGATTGTGTGTGTGTCTTTAATGTCCATTAGTGCCCTATTATAGTGAAAATACTCTCATACTTTGTACAGTGGACGTAGGCTAAGTCCGAACCACTCAAACCATTGTGTTAATCTCCTTTTATCTCATCTCCTCTGCTACACTGTTTGCTAATTACTCTGTTATATTTCTTGTATAAAAACTCTTATAACCAGGGTGAATCCATTGCATGATCTTGGTATCATCAGTGTGGTTTCACCTCTAATTTATAATATTATGTTAGGGAGTACCTAACATGGTATATTATGAAATTATCCCACACTCCTCAAGATATTTAGCAAAAGGACCCTTATCCTACCCGGTCTAATACTACTTTCAATAGTACTCAACCTTGCGATCAGACCTTACAATTTTAATATACTTCCCCAATTGCTTCTCTACCTCAGCTTTAAAGATTTTTAATTTTTCAAGAGCGAAAGATTTTTCATGAATCAAGTAAAGATAGACATAGCGAGAGAAGTCATCAATAAAGATAATGGAAAATATGTTTCCATGAAAGTTAGATCTAAGGGACCATTGACATGAGTGTGGATGATTTCGAGGGTTTCAGAACTAAGAGTGGACCCTATCTTTCTGATTTTTGTCATTTTTCCTTTCGTAGAATCAATACAAGTAAGATGTGTTTCGAAATCAAGAGAAGGAAGGTTGTTATCTTTGATTAGACTATTGATACATTCTTTAGATATATAACCCAAAAGTACATGCCAAATATCATGTGAGGTGTCATGAGGCAAAGTTATTTTCTTACTAGATGATGTAACAATCAAATATTCATGAAATGATGAAACACTTCAACGATATAGGCCATTAAAAAGGACACCATCACTAACCACCCTAGAAATAAATATTAACTAAAAAAATTCATTGCCAAAAGAAAATAAATATCCGTTTTTATCCAAAAGGGAAATAGATATCAAATTTTGTCTCATATATAATATACATAAAACTTTTCTAAAAGAAGAAAATACTTGCCCTCCGATTTCAAGGACAGGGATTCAATCATCTCCAGTTGAACCTTTACTCCATTTCTAACATATAGGTAAGCTTTTTTTACTCGATTTGTGCTTGCTTTGAAATACCTGTAAAGAATTTCAAACATGAATAGATAATCCACCGTCAAGCCACCAAGAATTAATCGAAACATCTACCAAATTGAATTCAAAGAAAGCATAAAATGAAGCATTACCTTTGTTTTTCTCTTCCTTTTTTGCCAACCACTGTTTAAACTTATGTAAAGTGGATGAGAGAAATTGCACTCATTTTTTCCTATCTTGGTCTTAGAACCTCCAAACTGATTGTCCTTGTTAGAGTTTTGATTTTTCTTCAACTTATTAGAATGGAACTTGAAATGAGAGGAACTCGGCATGTGGGATGGATTAGATGAGGGACTGAACTTCTTAGGCTTTATATGGACAGTGACATTGACAACATCGATGGATTAATCACGAAGAGTTTGCTCCTTACAAGAGCAGACATCAATAAAATCATCCACATCCTTTTTATCATTCAGTGCATTATAGGTAGTTTTGAGTTGGATGAACCTATAAGGGAGTAAACTCAAAACTTGGTGAACAAAAAAAGCATCAAATAGAGGAACATCTAGGGTTTCAACTTATTGGATAGGTTAACCATGGAAAGAATGTATTCTCTAATTTCACCACCACTCTCAAACTTTATCTTAGTAAATATTTCCATATGGTTTCCTATTTCAACTTTATTAGATTCTTGAAATTTTGCACACACGTTTGCAAGGAAGTCCTTAGGATTATGTGATTCTGGAATGGCACTTAAGAGGAAATAATGGATATCTTAATGATCATGAGTGACAAATGCTTCTATCTCTTCCATTTCTAAGGAATGACAGAACCGGTGTTAGTGTCATTATTAGCTAGTTGGGGAGGACAATAGGTTAGGATTGCTACATCTAGGTCTGACTTAAGGTAATCTCTATGTAACTCATACAGGACTTAAAATTACTACAATCGAGAGTCACGATAGATGTGATAACAGAGAGATTTAAAGCTATATAATAAAATTAAAATCAAACAATTAACCATTTAAGCAGTGGAGATAATATAATATTTTCTATTTTATAGTGTTAATTTTTTTACGAATAATGTTCAAAAGAAGAAGCATGATTCCTTAGCGAATCAATGTGCAAACATTGGGCATAATACACAACATGCAATAAGGTATACCATTAAAATAAGTTTCACAAGATCATTAAGAGTCCACAATGCATTGCCATGTAGTCACCTTTGGGAAGACAACACGACATACCACTGGACACTCTAATCATAATCGTGAAGCCGATTAACATGGACACATATAAGTCACTAAAAATTCTTATCACCTTTAAGCAGAACTTTTCCAGACCAATGTATCATGCTAATACACTTCATTTCACATTCAACAATTATGGCATACAATTATCATGTTTGGGTAGATGATTGTTTGTCATAACTCGAGGGTACCAAAATTGCTTTTTTTTGGATCCTTACGAAAAAGAAAATGTAATTTATTAGGTAAATATAACACTAAATTTATCATTATTACCCGCAAAAAAATTTACCAGATAAATTGGAGTTAAAATGAAAAAGGTATGCTCGTTCCAAGTTTTAGTGATTAAAAGAGTTGTACGTATAAGCATATAAATCATGGTTGCAAAAAATAGTAAATAGATCCTACCACATCAGATTACGCGAACAACCCATGCATTGTGTGCGACGCGTAGGGCGCATGGGTTGTCGAATGAAGGTGGGTTCGGCGACTTTTGAATCGTCTCGAGGAGAGGAACACACACACACACACACACACATATATATATATATATATATATAACACGTGTGAGGTTCCCATAAAAATAACTCAACATATCTAAAATTAAAACCAAAGAATCAAGAAGAGGCCAGAGACAACAAAGGAATGGGCTAAAAGATCATTTGTGGAGATACCAAAAGCTAGACCAATATCAGATAGAGAAGAAAGAGAGATTATAGCAGAGCCAACCCCAAAAGTATCAGCTAGTAAACATCAGCTTATAACTTCTTTTATGGTCAAGAGTGTTGCGCTAAAGCAAGACTATCTCTAGCGACCAAGACGATAAAACTCACTCGGGAATTTTATCAAACACTTGGTGTGCGGAAAACACCCAAGACCTTGTTCCCAAAATGAACTAGTGTGCAAACTCCCAATCGAATCAACCAAACATCAATGAAGAGACAATAAGAACATACAAGCAATCATCAAAGCAAAACAACAACGATATACCGTGGTTCACCCAAATTTGGGCTACATCCACCAAGGAGGATTTCTTCTTTCTATAGATAAATGGAGGAACCCAAAGGTTATACACACACACAATTTATCTCTCTTAGAAAGTCACTCACAACCTCACAAGAACTCACCCCTCAAATGGGAGCTCTATCTCTCTTTAGCTTTGATAACTCACAAAATAGCTCTCAAACTTGTCCTCACTCAAAACCTAGAAATGACACTTGTATTAATAGATTTGAGCCAAAATGGCAAATTTGTAAATAAACCAAAACTGAAAAAATAGGAGAGCCAAAATCAACAAACTCCACCTTGGCGATCCTGACGATCCAACCAATCTCTAGAATGCTGAAATTGAACCCGCTTGAAGACTGTCCCACCATCTACCAAGCTAATGCGATTCCCCCAGGCGATCCTCACGATCCAACCGAACTCGGAATGCAAACATCAAATCCGCTCTAAGATCATCCCGACATCTAACAAGCCAATACGCTCCACCCGACGCTAAGCCACCTCAAACTTCAACCATGAAGTGAGATACCGCAAGACTTCACTCCAAGACTCCAAACGACTCCACCCGCCGAGGAACCAAGTTCTAAACTAAGAACTCCCCTGAATGCTTCCCATGTAACCATACGGTGAAGCTCGCTCCTCATGTAACCCGGTGAGTACACCCCCACACAATACATATAGCATACACCTTCTTTACACGAAACATTCAAACGCATCAACACCATCTTCCACCTTGAGAAATAACCACGGATGAGAGGGAAAATTCCTCACCTCTCATACCCTCCAAATCTCACCCTCGAAAGATATACCAAGTCTTTGTCACGAAAAACTCTCGTTTGCCAATGCTCGCAAACAATAACTCATCGACCTTCCTTGAACTAGCTACACACACCTCGAATCCATCACAGTCCTACACCTCCTCGATTCGAATCGGCCAATGCATGTGTGCGCAACTAAACCGGGTCAACATCACCCGTTGGCCCTGGAGGGGGACTTCGATCCATCCTCCCCTCCACTAGTAGGTATTCTCCCATCACTACCGTCTACTCTTGGAAAGCTAGCACTCAATGTCTCCGCTTTGTTCACAAACGAGACATGCCTCGAACGTTCGATCACTTGTGCACACCGCTTCCCAATCTTCCTCGAAGTTTGATTTAGACGATACAACCCCTCTCTCTCCTCTCCCCTCGCTAGGACCATACAACCGCGTGTGACTTTCAAGACTCCACCCGCCACCGACACCCGGCAACCTTTGGAATCCAAACGGCTAATGGATATCAAATTCTTTCGCAACTTTGGGACATAGGCCACACCACCCAAAGTGCGTTCCACCCCATCGAACATCTTGAGTTTCACCGTCCCGACACCCTCAACGGAAACCTTCTCTCCGTTAGCCAAAGACATGGAACCTTTTCCATTTTCTGTGAAAGTCTCAAAATATTCCCTCTTGGAGCAAACGTGATCCGACGATCCCGAATCTAATATCCAATCATCTTGGGAAAGAGAGTTAACCTTGGAGATTGTGAGAAGTTCTCCAAGTTCATCTTCATAATTCGTACTCGCTACCGTTGCCATCTCGGAATCAACCTTGCCCTTAACCTTGTCGTTCCACAAAGGACATTCTCGGATCATATGACCCCATTCCCGGCACTTGTAGCATTTCGGCCCTTTACCACCAACACCTCTCGATCTAGACCTACTACCATCATTAAATCCTCGGTTGGAGTTCCTCCCGCCATTTTGCCCACCTCCGTCTCTCGCCATAAGGCCTTCATTATGGGAATACCCGTTACCTCCACCTTCCTTCTTTCTCATCGTGACATGAGATTGAATATCTTGCACAATCTCGTTGCACCGGAGCGTAGACTTCCCAAACATGAGCGTGGTCACAAAATGCTCGTATGAATCGGGTAATGATGCAAACAACAACAATGCTCGATCCTCCTCAATGAATTGAACGTCTATCCGGTTCAAGTCATTTATCAAGGCATTAAAAACGTTAATATGCTTCATCATATCCTCACCCTCCTTCATCTCAAGCTTGAAGAGTTTCTTCTTGAGGAACAATTTATTTGACAACGATTTTCCCAAATAAATCTCTTCAAGCTTATCCCACATGCCTTTAGCCGTGGTCTCCGCTATCACGTTATTCAACACATCATCCGTGATAAGCATCTCAATACACGAAGCCGCTCTTTGATCAATGTCAATCCACTCGGCATCGGTCATGCCTACCGGTCGTCCCTCTACCCCCAACAATGCTAATTGCAACCTCTGTTGGACAAGAACGCCTCGCATTCGTCTTTGCCATAACCCGAAATTGATCTTCTCATCAAAAGCCTTCATGTCCGTCTTCATTGAGCCACTCGATCCATAACTCGGATCCCATCTCTTAGAGCCTCTGCTCGTAGAGGTTGATTCTCGAGTACTCTCCACATTTTCCGTCATTTGGAACAAAAGCAAAAGCTATGCCAAAATTGCCAAAATTGATTCAACCTCGAACCAAAAAATACCGGGCAAACAATGCAACCAAAGCTCTGATACCACTTGTTGCGCTAAAGCAAGACTATCTCTAGCGACCAAGACGATAAAACTCACTCGGGAATTTTATCAAACACTTGGTGTGTGGAAAACACCCAAGACCTTGTTCCCAAAATGAACTAGTGTGCAAACTCCCAATCGAATCAACCAAACATCAATGAAGAGACAATAAGAACATACAAGCAATCATCAAAGCAAAACAACAACGATATACCGTGGTTCACCCAAATTTGGGCTACATCCACCAAGGAGGATTTCTTCTTTCTATAGATAAATGGAGGAACCCAAAGGTTATACACACACACAATTTATCTCTCTTAGAAAGTCACTCACAACCTCACAAGAACTTACCCCTCAAATGGGAGCTCTATCTCTCTTTAGCTTTGATAACTCACAAAATAGCTCTCAAACTTGTCCTCACTCAAAACCTAGAAATGACAATTGTATTTATAGATTTGAGCCAAAATGGCAAATTTGTAAATAAACCAAAACTGAAAAAATAGGAGAGCCAAAATCAACAAAGAGTACAAAAAGTCCCCAAAATAAGGAGCATGAGGAGAGAAATGTTACTCGCGAACCAAGTGTAGAAGAAGAGAATATCCAAGATACAACTTTGCAAATGAGTATGGAGGCCCAACACTAAGAAGAGAAGACAGCTAATGGAGAAGATGACTCAAATTTTGAAAACTTCAGGAACATAAATGAATTTCTACAATTTGAACCAACAAAAAATGGAGATCAACAATAACAGAAAATAATTAAAGAAGGGAAAACCCAAGAAGAGCCAGATCCAGGAGAAGATAGTCCCATGCCTTAGAATATATTGACTGAAAATGGAAATATTAATGGCTTTACAGTTGTATCAAGGAAGAAAATTCATAAAGGTGGCCTAAAGAAGACTCCAACATATGGATCATTCAGAATTCTCAGGTCTAACTCAAAATCCCCTTTTGTAAATTCTGAATGTTAGCTGCAATTATATGGAATGTGAGAGACATCTCTAATAAATGTGCGATACGGAGGATAAAAAGGCTTAATAGAATGTATAAGCCTCAAATTTTTGTGATTTTGGAGCCTAAGTAGGATATTTCAAAAATTAATTCCTTCTGTTTCAAATTAGGCTTTGGCTCATGCGTGTCTAATATAAACAACAAGATTTGGTGTTTTTTTAAGAAGGAAATTATACGAGAGGTTAAGTTTGAAATGGCTCAATGCATTACTCTGAACCTAAAGTTTGATGGCTATAGCTCGAATATGCAAAGTAGTTTTATATATGCTAGCTGCAACAGGAATGAGAGAAGAAGTTTGTGGGGATACTTGAAAGAATGTAGCACTGCTGATTCTTGGTGTTTAGGTGGTGATTTTAATATTGTTGCTGATATGCATGAAAAAACAGGAGGAAATGAAGTAAACTTGGGAGCTATATATCAATTTCTGGAATGTGTGGAGGAAAATGGTCTTATAGATGTGGGATATATAAGGTCAAAATACAAATGGCATAACGAAAGGGCTGCTGATAATAATATCTGGTGCAGACTAGATATAATCCTTAGGTTTCAATCTTATATGGATTTAAATGTAACTTAGAATGTAAATCACCTCAATAGGAGTATGTCAAACCATTCCCCTCTTCTCTTAACAGGAAAAAACAAACATTGTTCACAAGCGCTTTAGATTCTTAAACTTCTGGACTCAGAAGGTGGAATGTATTGAAATTGTTAAAAAGACCTGGAAGGAAGTTGAGTGTAACAATCCCATTTTTGCTCTCTCTCAAAAACTGAAAGCAATTAGGAAGAAGTTGAGTTTATGGAGCAAAGCAACGTATGGAAATGTTTTTCAAGAAGTCAGAAATGCAGAGGATAAACTTTTAAATGAAAAAATCACCTATGAGCAGGTCCCCACAGAAGAAATTAGAGAAGAACTTCATTTTGCTACAGCGTCTTATAATAGCAAGCTTAAAGTTGAGGAATAATTTTGGAGCCAAAAAGCAAATGAGAAATGGATAGCTGAAGGAGACAAAAACACTGCGTATATTCATAGAGTGGTGAGAAGCAAGCATAAGATATTGTTGATCCAGAAAATAAAGAATGTGGAGGGTAATTAGGTTAAAGCAAAAGAACACATACAATCTGCAGCAGTAGATTTTTTCTCTAATCAGTACAAAGCTGAAGACCTGATGGTCCAAATTGGCAATAATAATTTGATGGATGCTATTCCAAAAATGATTAATGAAAATATGAATGATTCCCTAATAAAATGGCCATCTATGGATGAAGTAGAGAAAGCTATTAAATGCTTAAATGCCAAGAGTAGCACAGGGGTTGTTGGTTTCAATGTTTTTCTCTTTCAATTCTTTTGGGAGGAAATTAAGAGTGACATTTTGAAAGCAGTCGCTTTTTTGTTTACTGGTAACAGTCTCCCTAAGATATGTACTACCACAAAAATTGTTATTATTCCAAAGATTGATCATCCCTAATCCTTTAATGATTTTAGACCAATAAGCATTCAGAATTTTATCAATAAGATTTTCTATAGAATCTTAAATGACAGGATTTCTCATATACTTCCTTCTATCACCTCTCCTATGCAAACTGGTTTTATTAAAGGTAGATAAACTGGTTTTATAAAGCTTTTTAGTGGTTTCAAACAAGATTAAACCATCTGGTCTATCCCTTTTAGGCAGTATATAGGTATGAATATTAAGAATGGTCCAATCTTTTATCTTGGTTGCCCTTTGTATAGTGGTAGAAAGAGGATCATTTACTTTGAAGACATGGTTCAAAAAGTTAGAAGAAAACTTAATGGCTGGAAAGCAAAATGTCTCTCTACAGGAGGTAAAATTTTCCTAATAAAGTCTTTGCTAATTTCTATGCAGTTATATACCTCTTAACTGCTATGTGTCCTCCTAAGGCAGTAGTTTATAAGATGCACAACCTTATGGAAAGATTCTTTTGGAGCTCAAGCTATGGTGACCAGAAACATCAATGGTGCAAATAAGAGGACATCACAAGTCCAATAAATGAAGGAAGGTTGGGGATTAGGAATTTAAATGATATAGGGACTGCCTTAAGCATGAAGATGGGGTGGTGTCTCAAAAACAAAGACTCCTTATGGGATCTTTATATGAAGTCTGCTTATTATAGAAATACTCACCCTGCTACACCCCCCTTCAGAATATGAGCTCATTGTTGGAATAGATTGGTTTCAGTTAGAGGCATCTCAAAAGAAAATATGATTTGATAGATTGAAAGTGGTGATATAAGTATATATTTCGATAATTGGGGAGTGCTAGATGCAAAGAATATGGAGGTGTTGGTGGATAAAAAAATAAATAACTTATGGAATTATTCTAAGGATTGGGATATACAAAAACTTGATAGAAGATTTTCTCCCCCAAAATTTCACCAAAGATTTTAAATTATGGGGAAATATGGGACAATTGATATGATAAATTGATTTGGAAACCAACTAATAGTGGATCATTCACAATCTCTTCAGCTTGGGAGGTGTGTAGACCAAAGAAGTTCATCTAATTTAGTGCTAAATTCATTTGGCATTCCTAAATTCCCACAAAATTTTCAGTCCTGATGGGGAAAATTCTAAATAGCCTTTTTCCAACTGATGAGAAGATAAAATCAATAAGGATAAGGGGTCCGTCTAAATGCCATTGCTGTCTTAATCCAAAAGAGGAAACCACTGATCACTTATTTGAAGAAGGGGATGTTGCTACAAAAGTTTGGGACTCAATAAATCAGGAACATGGTACTAGAAGGGTTAATGGAGGAATTCGCAACCAAAATTTTCAATGGTGGTTATATGGTCCCAAGTAAAATCCTAATATAAATAGATTGATCCCATCAATAGTGTGTTGGTGCGCGTGGAGCCAAAGAAACAAAAGCAAGTATGATAATATTTCTCCTAATGTTTCTTTAATTTTGAAACAGGCTGATCTCTTGAAAAAGACTCTTATCCCCAAGCAATCTAATTCTTCCAAAAATAAAAGGTTGCAAATCAAATGGCTAATTCCTCCCTCGGGAGTTTTGAAGTTGAATACAAATAGAAGTGCTATAGGGTCATCTTGTCAAGGAGGAGGAGGGGGTATCCTCAAAAATCAGAAAGGAGAAATGATATGGGCCTTTTCAAATTATTTGAAGAACGTATCAAACATAGAGACAGAGGCAATTACTTTAAAATCTGGTTTAAAATTATACATGGAGCTACATGACTATGAGCTAACCATTGAATGTAATTATAAAGTATTAATTGAAATAATTAAAGGTAAATCTTCTATTCCTTGGAAGATTAGCTGGACAGTTCAAGAAATTCAACAAATGCTTTAGAAAATCAAGTTCTCTATAATTCATATATATAGCGAAGGAAATCAAGTGGCAAACTATTTAGCTAAAATGGGAAGTAAGAAAGGGACAAATATCTTTTGGATGATTTTCCAAAGCAACTGAAAGGTCTCATTACTATGGACAAATGGGGGCTTCCAAATTTAAAAAAATGAAGAGGTGTTCATAGGATCTGATCAAATTAGTTAGTGGTTCGAAGCTAGTTTTAGTGTGATCAAGTATTTCTTGTCTTCTTGTAAGGGGTCTTCAGTATAAAGATCCTCATTTATGTTCTAATTTTCTTAGGATGCTTATTGAGTCTAATGTAAGACACTAAGAAGAGGCTCTTTTCTTCTAAGATTTTTAATAAATAAAGTCACAATTTAAAAAGAAACAAGAATAAAACAAAAATAAAACCAAAGCATCACTGCCACACTTCAGTGGGGCATGGCGGCACGTGAAGCGTCTGATCGGGACAAGACCGAAGACAGATTGTTCCCCTCGACGAGACAATTAATTTGATATATGGTTCATCAAGTTTTGATCTCTACGATATTCGTTAAAAAAAATTATACCCAAAAATTATAAAATGATTAAAAAAATCTGAATATACATTGCATAAAATAAACAGTTCTACTCATAAATTGTTGGCTTTGATACCACGTGTTAAAATTTCTATAGAAAACAATTTAGAATAAAGAATACATTATCAAGAATAATGCAAAAATAAAACGAACCTTGTGAGGCCATAACGACAATGTGTAGTGGATCTTCCTATCCTCTTTATATGCCTCCTATTAGTCTCTTTAACTATTGATGGAATCCCTAGAGAACTGTATAACATATACTAGCATGCAGGCCACGCGATGCGTGACCGAAAATGAAACTCAATACATTAGTACCCAACCGACATAATCTATGTACTAAAATATAAATTAGTTATCAAATGGGAAAAAATGTGAGCAAAGAAGTCGATTAAAGCTCTTGAACAGTTACATCCTCTTTCATACCAAAGAAAATAATGATAATTACCTCTTTGGCCACAGTTACTCCATCGTTCACAATATTTGGAGCAGCATACTTGCTCTCAAGAACAATATTCCTCCCTGTTGGACCAAGAGCAATGCCAACTAACACTACACCAAAAACAGCAATCTGGAACGGTTTAAAATTGTGCCAGATCAAATCTGGCACGGTTTTGAACTGTGCCAGAATCAGGTGTTCCAAAATGGCCATTTTTTTCTGGCACGGTTTAAAAGTGTGCCAGAGCCAGAGTTGGCGAAACAGGAACCCTTCTTGCACACTTTAAAACCGTGCCAGAAGTTAATATTTCTGGCACACTTTTGGCACACTTTATAAATGTGCCAAATTGAGTACATTTTGGTACACTTTTGGCACAGTTCAAAATCGTGCCAAAATTTGATACACTTTTGGCACGGTTTTAAACCGTGCCAAATTATTTTATCAAAGAAAAAAAATTAATTATAAATAATATTACCAAAACAAATCAGCAACATTTCCACTATTTTTCATACATGTTTTAAAATAATAAAAATTTAATAATAATATAAAACTAGCATGGCAAAAATAGTACAACAACAATACAAATAGTCCGCAACAACACTAATACACATCCAGATAATAAGCCCACTAAAAATTAATAGCTCAAATTCCATTAATAGAAAATTCATGTCAATACATATGAAATTCATCTCAATACATGAGGAAATTTGAATTTTATCTCAATTCATGTCAATACATATGAAATTCATCTCAAATTCACAGGTCTTCTCTTCAACTGGCACTAACGTGTTTAACTCCTCATTTATCAAGCACTGGTTCGCCTCTATATGCACAACCATCAAGCTTCCAATGAGTTCTAGCCTATAAAACAAACAAACAAAATAACAAATCACTCATTAGTGAAATGGACACGCATAAATGAGTGATAAAATGATTACAACCCACTCTCTTTTTCTCAACTCATCACATCTCAACTTGGTTTTAAAACCAATACTCATCACACAAATCATAATCTAATAATAAATTCACAAATAACAATACCTATAAATAATCAAAAGGAATTCCTGTAAATAATTATAAATAATCAAACAAAACTAATTTAAGTAGAGTATCATAACATCAAGAAATATAAATAACGGAGTGAAAACATGGTCCCTCGTAATCTCATAATCTTTTAAAATAATGCATTAGAAATGATCCATATACTTACAAATATGTCGAATTATCCAAGAGCCAATGCTTTGAAGACATCGGTCCCACGCCGAACCCCTCCATCCAAAAATAAAAGCACTTTGTCTTGTGCCGTTTTAACTACCTATAAATTTGCTCAAGGGAACCATAACATGTCTGAAAAATAAAAGTCATGGATTAAATCTTTTGAGTTTGACAAATGTCATCAATATTGAGGAATTAGTGATCTCAGCTGAAGGAAAAGTGGAACACATCAACTATAGGTTTGGATCAAGGAGAATATAGTGGAAAATCGAAGAAGGTGATAAATTATGATAAAAATTATAGTTCTATTAGGAACATCTTTCCCCTTCCCAAATGTACTTTTCGTTACCAAAACATAGTGTAAGGAAAAAGAAGCAGAGTCACGAGCCTTTACTTATAATGACTATGTATGGACCTCATAAATTATTGAGGAATATGTGAGGCAATGAGGGAAGGGGGAAATGCATTAAAAGATATAATCAACTATAACATAGTTTCATCCTTAATAAAATTATAAAATAGCATTTCATTGGTGTTTTTATTTTTTCGAGATTCAAACATACCATATAGTCCAAAGAAAAGGAGGAGGAGAGGAAAAGTAAGCAGAACTACAATGGGAATCACATAACTAGACATAAAAGCATCTTATTACCTATAACCGGTTGATGTACTCACTGTATATGTATTGAAAATCACTTTCATTATAAGCAAAAATGTATAAGAAAAAATGGCCACATCAAAGAAGTAGATAAACCTCTTCTAAAGCCATAATCGTAGCAGGGACATAATCAAGTTGTCGGGCCCATTGGTTTGACATGATAATACCTGTTGCTCCAGCTTGTACCGCTAGTGTAGCTGCATGATAGATCACATATAAAGCTAGTACCGAGTCATCAGTCTGCAGGATAACCCAACATACTCATCATTACCAATTTTAGTAATTTAATTGTAACACCATTAGTCTAGAATAAATCATTTATTTATGAACATTATTAGTGATGTTATACACTAAAGCGAAGAGTACTAAGAACATGTAAAGAAGAGTAGTACTGGGGATATGTAAACAGTTGGCATAACTTAGGCCTAATGAGGGACGTTATCAGCTACATCAGCTCCACATTAATATAAAATTAATATTGAATGAAGGCCATTAGTAGAATTATACAAGTACATAATTGACCAAGAATTTTTCCATTCCTTCAAAAAATTGTACCTTCACTAGTCAAAACATGTGTCAGATTATGTGCAAGTTAGGGGTAGCTTCAGTATTTTTCATTAATAAAGTTGCCTCCCATTTAGGGTCACTTTATTTGATGAGTGACTAGTTAATTTTGGTCAGCTTCTAACCTTCTGGTGCTTAGTCATCCCTCCCCACAGGGCAGGTGTTGATACCAAATTTAATCTACTGATGTGGACCGATCCTATGAAGAAACTTGGCTAACTACATGGCAACTACAAACACTTCCGAGGAACCCACACGCTCCGAGGAACAAGACTACAACAAGGAAGACTAGTTCCCCGAGGAACACTGCTTATCCGAGGAACTCACATGCTCCGAGGAACTCATACGCTCCGAGGAACAAACCTCTCCGAGGAACTCTTGAATACCAAGAAGCTTAGGCGGTCCGAGCAACTCAGGCAGTCCGAGTTGCATCTCGAACAAAGCATTAATAGCTGGATAACCAACAGTTCAACTAATTCATTAAATGCTTATCATTCAGATGTACACGCAAATAGGGCATTAAATGTATTACCCTTTCATATGCATATCATTTAATGTATTACCCTTTCATATTACAGCCTCAGGGCTATAAATACATTGGACAACCCTCATTGTATAGGGATCGGAACCCAGACCGGAATTTCTTGTAATCGAGAATTCCCAAACACTCAGCAATAAAACAACAGTGGGCGTAGGCTATTCTTTTAAGGCTGAACCACTTTAAAATCTTTTGTCTCATTTATTTATCTGTGAGTGAATTATTAGAGTGATCTAATTTTTTACATCAACAGATTAGGCGCGGGAATCAAAGAGGGCAACAACGGCTAAAAAGACTAAAAGTAACGCGGGAATCGAAGCACGCAGAAAAGTCCAAAAAAGCATGATTCTACGAATTTGGAAGGAGAAATAAATACAAGGGAAATGCTCCTAAAAATTAGGAAGACTATTTAAAGCTACCATATTCCGAGAAAGAATGTTCCATACTCCTCAAATTTTGAACTATGAAACATTGGGGGCTTCTGTTGATACCAAATTTAATCTACTGACGTGGACCAATCCTATGAAGACACGTGGCTATCTATATGGAAACTACAAACACTTCCGAGGAACCCACACGCTCCGAGGAACAAGACTACAACAAGGAAGACTAGTTCCCCGAGGAACACTGCTTATCCGAGGAACTCACATGCTCCGAGGAACTCATACGCTCCGAGGAACAAACCTCTCCGAGGAACTCTTGAATACCAAGAAGCTTAGGCAGTTCGAGCAACTCAGGCGGTCCGAGCTGCATCTCGAACAAAGCATTAATAGCTGGATAACCAACAGTTCAACTGATTCATTAAATGCTTATCATTCAGACGTACATGCAAATAGAGCATTAAATGTATTACCCTTTCATATGCATATCATTTAATGTATTACCCTTTCACATTACAGTCTCAGGGCTATAAATACATTGTACAACCCTCATTATAGAGGGACCGGAACCCAGACCGGAATTTCTTGTAATCGAGAATTCCCAAACACTCAGCAATAAAACAACAGTGGACGTAGGCCATTCTTATAAGGCTGAACCACTTTAAAATCTTGTCTCATTTATTTATCTGTGAGTGAATTATTAGAGTGATATAATTTTTTACATCAACAGATTGGCGTCGTCTGTGGGAAACGACTGATAATATCGTTTTTCATAAAAAATAATCCATTACCAATGGAGGATATTCCTGAATCCAGCAATCGAAATGCTAGAACCCCTCCAAATCCGTCTGCTCCACCAATTGTTCCAGATCTGACTGGAATAATGGCAAATCTGGCTCAAGGCCAGACCGTCATGCAAGAAACAATGCGACAACTCATCCAAACCCTCCATGGCGGAGCATCAGCCCATTCCAGACCATAAAGCATTCAAAGAAATACCCGTGCGCCTTCTTCGCGTACTAGGCGTACTAACTCACATCACAATGAGGAATCTGATGATTTCTCTTATCAACCTGGGCGAACTTCGTCTGTGCGATCCACGGATACAGAACAATGTGTCACCCTCTCCCCAGAAAGGACCAGCGCGTTGGAAAGATTAAGTAGGGTTTCTCCTTTCGACCGATTAGGCCCTAGGAGGAACAAAAGTCCTCTTAATGCAGCGTCGAGGAGCTTTCGACGACCATCAGATTTAAGGGAAGGATCTGCCCTGTCGCGACCAGTTGCTCGTCAAGATAGATCCTATGATTGACCAGTTGCTCGTCAGGATAAATCCCAGGAAGCTACTTCAACACGATCAGTTGCTCGAACCAATAGGCCCGAGGAAGGAAATGATGCATGGAAAGGATCTATTCAAAGGCTGGAGGATAGATTAGGGGAAATGGCTAAGGCTAAGAATCCTCTACAACGAACCTTTGTTCGAGGAACACCTTTTGTCCAGGACATTGTTGATTTTTCAACACCATCAAAGTTCAAAGCACCTGTTGTGACTCCCAAGTATGATGGAAAGACTGACCCTGTCCTTCATATAGAACAATACCAAGCTGCAGCTGACATCTATGCTGTCCCAGATGAGATGAGATGCAGAGCATTCTCGGGAACACTTACCGGATCTGCTCAGATATGGTATAATAATCTTCCTCGGGGTAAGATTTCAAGTTTTCTTCAACTGGCCGAGTTATTCATTGGGAATTTCTGCTTTGGCACAAAGCCAGTTAAACGAGTAGCACATTTGTTAAGTGTTAGACAAAAAGCTGGGGAGAGTATCAGAGATTATATAACTCCTTTTAATAACGGGAAACTCGAAGTCATTGATTATGAGGAGAAGATAGCGATTACCGCTTTGATAAGTGGACTGCTGCCAAATAAGTTGTACTATACTTTGGCCAAAGATCCACCTCGAACCATGTCGGACCTGATGGGAAAAACGTCTAAGATTATGAATGCCGAGGAGGCTATGTCTTCACAGAAGAATATGGACGCCAAAGAGACCAAGGTGGAAGGTGATAAATCTAAGAAGAAAGAACATAAGAACAATGGTGGCGACAAACAATCCAAAAATAGGTCGTCATGGGAGGTCTTGAGGAAATTTGATAATTACACACCTTTGAAGGTAAATATCAACCACATCCTGGAAGAAATTAAGAACACCGAAGAGTTAAACTGGCCAAAGAAAATGAAGGCAGACCCTGACATAAGGAATAGGGAAAAATATTACGAGTTCCACAAGGATCATGGCCATATGACTAAAAATAGCATAGCTCTTCAGAATGAGATTGAAACACTCATCCGACGAGGAAAGCTAGCAAAGTATGTTGATCGTGGAGGTGAAAGAAGAAACAACGACTGAACTAGGGAGAGGTCTAGATCTCCTCGTCGAGCAGAGGAGAACAAGAAGAGAAACCATGAAGTTGATCCAGAGGATGATCCCGATCTTCCCAAGAAACCAAGGCAGCCAGAATGAGAGGTATTTTTAATACGCTTTGGCTCATTTGATTGTAATGTTATTACAGGAGGAGGAGACCTTACTGCAGAAAGAAAAGCTTACCTCGGTGAAGCACAAGCTTGCTCATACATTCAGCGAATAAATCTAGCTGAGGAAGATCGTCCGAGAAAGGTGAACAAGGAGAAATTGGTTATCGATTTTTCAAAAAATGACCTTGCAGGTGTTTTATATCCTCATGATGACCCGTTGGTGATCAAAATGAGAATGAAGGAAGTCATGATTTCAAGAGTTCTGGTCGACAATGGTAGCTCGGCAGACATCATGTTCTATTTGTGTTTCGATAGTTTGAATCTAAAGTTATCCCAACTGGAGCCTTACCACAGACCCCTCATCGGTTTTGCTGGCGAGAAAGTATTTCCACTTGGGACGATAAAGTTGGATATATTCATTGGTACGTGGCATGCTTGTCGTACAGATAGAATACGTTTCTTCGTGATGGATAAGAATGTCCAATCATCGTACAATATCATCATGGGAAGAGTAGGGTTGAAGAAGTTCGAGGTTGTTCCATCTACAGTACATCAGTGCCTAAAATTTCCAACAAACTTTGGAGTAGGAGTTGTGAAAGGTGATCAGAAAGTAGCTCGGGAATGCTATTATTCATCCGCCGAGCAAGAAGAACTGGAAGAATCAAAGAAAAAGACCACTACTTATCAAGTGGATGAAGGTGCAGAAATTGAAACATTGGATCCTCGAGATGAGTCGCAACTCGTGAAGGGTCAAGTGGTGGAAGCTATTGAAAACATCATTCTGGACGACGAGCACCCTGATCGAACTACTCAAATAGGTTCATCGTTGGAAGCCTCATTAAAACAGGAATTCATAACGTTCCTTAGAAGCAGAAGACAAAATTTTGCGTGGAGTCATGAAGATATGCCTGGGATAGACCCAAACTTCTTATGTCACGAGCTCAATGTGAATAAGGAGATCAAGCCTGTGAAGCAGAGAAGAAGAGTATTCAGTCCCGAGAAGAATCAAGCTATACAGGAGGAAGTCGAGAAGCTCCAGAAAGCTTATTTCATTGAAGATGTTAAATATCCAGATTGGTTAGCTAATGTGGTGATGGTAAAGAAGAAGAATAACAAGTGGAGGATGTGTGTGGACTTCACCGACCTTAATAAAGCATGCCCAAAGGATCACTTTCCACTACCCCGAATTGATCCACTAGTGGATGCTACCTCGGGACACGAGTTGCTGAGATTTATGGATGCTTATTCTGGCTACAATCAAATTAAAATGAAACCTGAAGACAGGGAGAGTACTTCTTTTACTACCCCTAGGGGAACTTATTGTTATAATGTTATGCCTTTTGGTTTGAAAAATGCAGGTGCGACATATCAAAGGCTAATGAACAAGGTCTTTGCTGAACAAATCAGTGACAATATGGAAGTCTATGTTGACGACATGCTGACAAAGAGCAAGAAAGTTGCTGATCATCTAGTTGACTTAAGTCAGACTTTTGATCAACTAGATAAATATCAAATGAAGCTGAACCCGACGAAGTGCATCTTTGGAGTACGAGAAGGCATGTTCCTCGGGTACATTGTCAATCAACGAGGCATTGAAGAAAATCCTGAAAAGATCAAAGCTCTATTAGGGCTGCGATCTCCAACGACGAAGAAGGAAGTACAGAGTCTCACAGGACGAGTAGCGGCACTCAACAGATTTGTGTCCCGAGCAACTGATAGATGTCTCCCATTCTTCAAGACACTCAGAAAGACTTTTGAGTGGAATGATGAATGCGAGAAGGCTTTTCAAGACTTGAAGAGATACTTGGGAGCACCCCCATTGTTGTCCAGGCCAGTGATGGGAGAAAAATTGTACTTGTACCTTGCAGTGTCCGAGAATGCAGTTAGCTCGGCGTTGATAAGAGTAGAGAATGGAGTACAAAAACCAATTTACTACACAAGTAAGGCCTTCCGAGGAGCAGAAATCAGATATCCAAGGCTAGAGAAATTGGCACTGGCTCTGATTGAGGCGAGTAGGAGAATGAATCCATATTTCCAGGCTCATACCATAGTAGTATATACTGATATGCCATTGAGGCAAGCCCTGCATTAGCCAGAAAAATTAGGAAGATTGATGTATTGGGCAATAGAGCTCGGTGAATATGATATAGTCTATGAACCCAGATCATCGCTTAAAGGGCAGACTGTAGCAGATTTTATAGCAGAGTTCACCTATCCTGATATCTCCGAGGAACAAAAGTTGTTCGCTGATCAACCTGTGGATGTTACAGGATCAATAAACACAAGCTCAGACCAATTTCGATTGGTAAAAGGGCGTGTGGATGTTATAGGATATGATACAGAGATGGTTGTGAGGACTCCGGACGAGAAATAAAAGTTGCTCGCTGATCAACCTGTGGATGTTACAGGATCAACAGACACTGGCTCAGACCAACTCCGGTTGGTAAAAGGGCAAGTGGATGTTACAAGATCATTGACTTTGGGCTCAGACCAATTCCGACTGGTAAAAGGGAAAGAAGAAATGATCGACGAAGAGCAAGAAAAATCCGGGGAGGATGAAAGGAAGCAACAAATATTTCACCGAGGAACCCTGACTGATTCGAAATTTGAAGACGAGTTACCTATATGGAGGCTATATGTAGATGACTCATCTTACACTGCAGGATGTGGCGCGGGGATAGTTTTGAGCACTCCGGACGAGGTCGACATGGAATACGCTTTGCGTTTCCAATTCAAAGCTTTCAACAATGAGGCTGAATATGAGGCCATGATCGCAGGGCTTAATTTGGCAAAAGTTATGGAGGCGCAACAAGTTATGATCTTCAGTGACTCTCAACTGATTGTAAATCAAATGATGGGAGTATATGCAGTTAGAGGAGAATTAATGATCAGATATCATGCAAAGGCAAAGGAGCTGGTGTCAGAATTTGCCGCTATTCAGCTGGTCAGAATACCAAGAATGGAGAATGCGAGAGCAGACGCCCTAGCTCGACTAGCATCAGCAACTCGCACTGAGCTACACCGAACAATCCTAATTGAAGTATTAGCTGGTCGGAGTATAGATGAAGATCTGAAGATGAACTTTATCACCCTTGATTTAGGACCATCTTGGATGGATCCCATTAGGGCGTATATCGAGGAGGGAGAATTGCCAATTGACAAGCTCGCAGCCAAGAAATTAAAGTTTAAAGTTGCTCGGTATGTACTAACTAATGGTGTTTTATATAGATGAGGAATTATGGAAGGTTTGCAGAGATGTGTACATCCCACCGAGGTGAAAGATTTGATTGAAGAGATCCATGAAGGGTCTTGTGGAGCACATGTAGCAGGTGGCACACTTTTACAAAGGGGGATGACGCAGGGATACTACTGGCCGACGATGAGGACAGATTGTATAGCCTATGCCAAGAAATATGACAAGTGCCAGCGCTTTTCCTCCATCCGAAGAACTCCACAAGCATTGTTGTCACCCATAACTTCCCCTTGTCCATTTGCCATGTGGGGAATTGATTTGGTTGGACCACTGCCAACGACCCGAGGAAGGTTCAAGTACCTCGTCGTCGCAGTGGATTATTTTACTAAGTGGGTAGAAGCTGAGCCACTCATTGATATGACATACGAGAAGGTGTACCAATTTATTTGGAAGAACATCATTTGCCGATATGGTCTCCCTCATACCTTTATCACAGACCATGGACACAATTTGATAACGAGGAGTTTGCCGCCTATTGTCATCAGTCAAATATTTTGAAGGTCCACTCAGCACCAGGCCATCCTCAAAGTAATGGACAAACTGAAGTGACAAACAGAACACTGCTGAACGGTTTGAAGAAAAGATTGGATGATGCAAAAGCAAACTGGATCAACGAGTTACAATCAGCACTTTGGTCTTACCGAACTACTCCCCGAGTAGCAACTGAAGAATCACCATACATGTTGGCGTTTGGAAGTGAAGCTGTCATACCTGCCGAGTTGGGCCTCCCAACACACAGGGTACTGAATTTCAATTCCCCTGTCAGTGACTTAATGAGAAGACTGGATTTAGACATGCTCGAGGAGGTCAGAGAAGAAGCATCCATTAGAAATGCTGCTTACCAGCAGCGAACAACTTTGTTCTACAACAAGAGGGTGAAGAAGTGGGACCTGAAAGAAGGAGACTATGTGCTGAAGAAAGTAATTCAAAAGCATAACAAACTGGAGGTAAACTGGCATGGATCATACCGAGTTACAGAAGTTATTAGACCAATAACTTATCGAATAGCCACTTTAGAAGGAGAGGAGTTTAAGAATGCATGGAACGCAGAGCATCTGCGCAAGTATTATCAGTGATGTATATGTAACACAGTTCCATCAGTATGAATAAAATGAAGATATTCTGCCAAAGTCTCTCCTTTTATTGAAAATTTTTCGGGGAATACTAGTGCTACGCACTACTCGGCAAACCTGGCAGACTACTCAACGAAATATTCCAAACTGTACCAAGTATGGTTGGTTGGGGATAAAAACCCACTAACTGTAGTTGGTCGACGAGGATAAATATTCCTAAAAATGCCAACCTGTTTGGCTAGAAAACGAAATATTCCAAACTGTACCAAGTATGGTTGGTCGGGGATAAAAACCCAATAACTGTAGTTGGTCGACGAGGAGAAATATTCCTAAAAATGCCAACCTGTTTGGCTAGAAAACGAAATATTCCAAACTGTACCAAGTATGGTTGGTCGGGGATAAAAACCCAATAACTGTAGTTGGTCAACGAGGAGAAATATTCCTAAAAATGCCAACCTTTTTGGCTAGGAAACGAAATATTCCAAACTGTACCAAGTATGGTTGATCGGGGATAAAAACCCACTAACTGTAGTTGGTCGACGAGGAGAATTTATCGACCTTGGTTGGTCGGACACATTTTATAAAAAAGACAAAAATTTACCAAGTGTGGTTAGTCGGGGATAAACTCTCACTAACCGTAGTTGGTCGACAAGCATAATTTAACAACCTTGATTGGTTGATACTCGTGACTTTATTATTAAGTGATCGAGCAATATTATTGAAACTTGGAACTTTTTAATTATTACTGAATTAGTTGACGAACATCACAATATTGTTATTTTTAACAGATATGCATAAATGTAAAGTGTTTGATAACTACAAGATAATAGCAATTGAGATTTGCAAACAAAAATGAAAATCTTTCATTGAATTCAAAATAAATTACATTGATAATGAAATTACAGTTACATTGACATGTATACTAACTGTTACATAAAAAATTCATATTCTACTGGTCTCTTCCCATCAGCTTTTGACACAGGTTCCTCGCCAGCAGGCGGATCATTTAAAGACTGAGGAGAATTGATAAAGTTCAAATCCTTCAGCATCTTAACGTTCATCACAGAAGGTCGATCTAAAAGATGCTTGGGACGAGATACTTCGATCTGAGAATGTAAATTGTAGTCACCGAGATACTTTGAAATTAATCTCCGAGGAATGGCCCGAGCAGGGATCCACTCCATCTCCAAATTATATGGTGGCACAGGCAAGTCGAGCAACCCGGGATCATAGTAGTCCCACAGATAATGGCCTTGTTCGAGCTTCAACACACCTAAGGCATTCAACCAGCCTTGTTTGTAGCCCTCATTGTTGGCATTCTGGATACGATCGTCCAGGTGGAATAGTGCTTCGTTGTATCCAGCCATCCAGAACTCCCTGGGCTGTTTGTGTAATTGATATGTTAGCCTCTCTAGCTGCTCGTGGAGACTCTTGATGAAAATATCCTTATTCTACAAGACGGACTTCTGCGCAGAGAGCTATTTTTCCAAGTCCCTAATCTTCTTTGACATATCAGACAACGCCTGGTTCTTCGCCATTAGTTGGAAGGCCTGGTTCTCTAAGGCAGACTGAGTCCTCTGTTCCTCGACAAGGACCCGAGCTGCTCTTCCTCGTCCCCGAGGAGCTCTTTCTCGACCGCGAGAAGATGTGGAAGGGCTCGACCTCTTCAAGGCGTCCAATTCTTCCCTCAACTTGGCATTCTCAATTTCTAAGAATAAAAATCCCTCATCAGTCACTGGGATTAGGGTTGTTGAAGAAGAGGCTGCAGACTTCAACTGTGATAGCTCTTTCTGCAAATTATTGTTTTCCTTTTCCAGCAACTCAGCAATCTGTCTGCATTCCTCGACCTCACCCTTCAAAGTTCTCTCCCTCAGATCATACCCAGTAAAAAGCTTCTCGTAGCCCTTGTCAGCAACGATCAACTTGTACTTTTTCTCATAACTCTCATGCAACAAGGCAGTGGATTCTTTATATTGAAGCTGAAGGTCTTCAAGGGTGCCTTGGAGATCCTCGATCATTTCGTAGTAAGCCACATTATTGGCCACCGCTCGATCAAGCAGACACTTCAAGTACTGATATGCTTCCACTGCCTGTTCTGAAGCATCCTGGCTAAGGATGTCGGCAACTTGTGCAGCACTCAAGTCTGTGTGACCAACCTCAAAGTACTCATTGCACTGTTGCAGTAACTTTGTATCATGGGCAGATAGCAGATCCATCCTGGCCAGAAACTAGTAGAGAAAGAAAAGAAATCATCAATAAGAAGAATAAGCAGAGTATGAATGAAAGATAGACAACAATATGCAAGAAAATTCAAGTTTTATTAGATCATACAATTCAGAGTTACAAGTTCTGGATTACATTTGACAAAAGAAGAAAAATATAAAGATATGCCCGAACAACACTACACCTTTTCCTTATCTCCCAAAACCTTCTCGGGAGGTTGGGAAGAGGAAGCAGGTTGCTCGGAGGGAACTGTGGGTTGTTCGGAAAGCACCAGCTGTTGCTCGGAAGAAGAAACGACTTGCTCGGCAGCATATTGCATGGTTGGGGGGTGATCTCCCATCACCATTGAAGACTCCTCAGAGGTAGCTTCATCATTTTATAATTCTTCTGGAGTAGGAGGGGGACCAGGGATATGTCGCTGGAAGAGCTCGGATGATTCGTCGACCTTCATTTCTTGAAGGGCAGCAACCCATCCATCCCTAAAATACTTTAGACTACCATAGTCCACTTGAGATACCAGGGCAGCACACCCCTTGTTCCACCCCTTGTCCCAGCCAGAGCTGAAGGACTTCTTCATAGCAGCTTTCCTCTTGGTCTTCTCCAAGGCAAGCTTCTCGGACAGCAGGTTCTCAGCATCCTTCAATTTATTTTCTGCCTCTTCCTTCTGCCGACCTACTTCCTGAAGCTGGCCCAACCTCTCCTCAACAGCCTTAAGTTTATTTTACAGCTCTCTAGCAGCTTTGAGCTTCTCTTCGAGCTCTTTATTTTCCTTCTCTAAGGCATTATTTTTCTTTTCCAACTCTTTGCAGGCTTCAACAGCTCGAGCTTTATCCTGCTCGGTGGAGGCAAGCTTCTTCTCCCAGACAGCCTTATCAGTGGCAGATGTCTGGCGAGAATCTGCCAGAGATTTTTTAGCTTCCTCCAAAGCTCCCTCTACGCTGGATGAGGAGCATGAAGCTTTAATTGCCTCATCCTTCTTTAGGATTACGTTAAAGCAGCTCGTCAACTGTGAACAGAAAAAAGAAAGCAAGTTAGAAACAAGAAATGACAAAGAAAATATGAAAAGTTCAAAGTAAAGAGACTTACTGAAGCGAGATGACGAGAAGCTAAAGAAGTAACCATGTCCCGAGTAAGATTATCTTCATTACCTTGGACCTCGGGAACGGTCCGGGACTTCACCGAGATCATGGCAGAGCTCGGAGGAACAAAAGTGGGAACTACAGTCCCAGCAGCTAGGGGCTGAGTAGTGGTGTCAGCCAAATTGACCGAGGAGCTTTTCTTCAGCCTCCTCGGGGGAACAGGTATAGATTCAACCAAGGAAGAACCCTTGGTCGGTGATATCACAATCACCTCTCCAGGAGCAGCAGACCTGCTCGGAGCCACTGCGGGCTTCTCGGAGGCTTTAGCAGGAGCAGCTGGAGGAGCTGCATCAGTCTTCTTTGTCCCCTCCTTTGGGACATCAACCCTAATCCTTTTTACCTCCCCATAACTGGAGGCAGTTTTCTCAAACAGAGCAGGAGTTCTTCTCTTCTTTATCCTTTCACTCAAAGGAATATGAGATTCAGGCGAAGAACTTGCAGAGGCGGGTACTGGCTCTGCCTCACTGATCACAGGACGAGCAATGAAGGAGGTGGTGTAGCTCTTGTACTGGAGCAGATACGAAGCTGACCTAATGTGCTCATCTGCAACACTTTGATGCAGACTCCAGATAAGTTTCAAATGCCTTATGTTGACATCTGCTTCTTTTGGGCACTTTCTTTTGTTGTTAACTGCAAATAATCAAACATTGTTATTAGTGGCACATCTTATCAAACACAAAAGAAGCATAATTTTAAAATAAAATAAAATAAAAATAACCTATCCCATTGCCATAAGGAGGGCATCTGGGACCCTGGTAAACTTCATCTCCATTCAATGGAGGGTGTTGCCAATTTTTTATGACAACCCCATGTTCAAAATAATCCCTGTTGGCATCAGGGAGATTGACTACTAAGGCTCTGTTTAAAAATCTAGTTTTTAAATAATAAATATTTTCATTGACTGCCCATCTATAGCAGAACATGATTTCTGGAATTCCTATACGAGTTTCATGCACTTGATTTAACCTATGCACCCCATTAACTACTCTCCATGTGTTGGGGGCTATTCGTGCAGGAACAACATCGAAATACTGACAGAATTCCAGACACAAGGAATTGGGTGGAAAAGAAAATCCACATTCAGCAAAAAAGAGACTGGGGAACCAATGTCCCTCAGCCAAATTGAAATAAACAGAAGGCTCAGAAAGTTATTCCAAGACAACCCAAGAGGGGATGGAGAAATCAGAACGAAACTTCTCAAGAGACTCAACAAGGTAAACCATGGTGAATAAAGAAATGAAGAAGAAGGAAGAAGATCTTACAGAAAAAGACTGAAGTTGTTGACAACGAACGACGGAAGAGATGAACGCACAAGAAAGTAGAAGACAATGAAAAACTCGAAGATAAAAATTTGAAAAGGTAGAAGACGATGGGAGTGTCTATGAAGTTTAAATACCTTGCCTTGGGAAATGGTGAAGTAATGATTACAAAAAAAGGGATGATTACGTTATCGGCGGCTAAAAAGATGAAAAGGGGCGCGGGAATCAAAGCGGGCAACAGCGGCTAAAAAGATGAAAAGTAATGCGGGAATCGAAGCACGCAGAAAAGTCCAAAAAAGCATGATTCTACGAATTTGGAAGGAGAAATAAATACAAGGGAAATGCTCCTAAAAATCAGGAAGACTATTTAAAGCTACCATATTCCGAGAAAGAATGTTCCATACTCCTCAAATTTCGAACTATGAAACATTGGGGGCTTCTGTTTATACCAAATTTAATCTACTGACGTGGACCAATCCTATGAAGACACGTGGCTATCTACATGGCAACTACAAACACTTTCGAGGAACCCACACGCTCCGAGGAACAAGACTACAACAAGGAAGACTAGTTCCCCGAGGAACTCATACGCTCTGAGGAGCAAACCTCTCCGAGGAACTCTTGAATACCAAGAAGCTTAGGCGGTCCGAGCAACTTAGGCGGTCCGAGCTGCATCTCGAATAAAGCATTAATAGCTGGATAACCAACAGTTCAACTGATTCATTAAATGCTTATCATTCAGACGCACACGCAAATAGGGCATTAAATATATTACCCTTTCATATGCATATCATTTAATGTATTACCCTTTCACATTACAGCCTCAGGGCTATAAATACATTGTATAACCCTCATTGTAGAGGGACAGGAACCCAGACCGAAATTTCTTGTAATCGAGAATTCCCAAACACTCAGCAATAAAACAACAGTGGACGTAGGCCATTCTTATAAGGCTGAACCACTTTAAAATCTTTTGTCTCATTTATTTATCTGTGAGTGAATTATTAGAGTGATCTAATTTTTTACATCAACAGCAGGTTAACTCCAACAGATCATCCCTCATGTTTTACATAGGAACTGCAGTTGACTCCCGAACAATCTCATATACTGCTATAACATTTTCAATGCTCAACAACAATATGATGCACCATTTTCAATGCTTAATAACATATATAGATGCAATGCTGCAAAACAGCAACAGCTATGATGCAATGTTAGATATTTTTTTTGATGTCCAAGCCATATACTATGTATTATAACAACAACACATAAAATGTCGTTTAGTTTCAATATGATGCTTATTTATACACGATTCAGCAAACCAAATGAAAAGACTCCAAGCACAATCCAGATAGTGCAGTTATATATTTGGACATAAGTTTCAGACTAAAAACAAAAGTAGGGGCAGATGGCAAGGTTTATAATGAATATTCAGGCCCCACCACGGCCCATTATCTGCTCCCCAGGAGGGATCATAACCAACACTGGGTTGGCATTAAACCCAGGGTGAGGAATTCTGCGACGGAGCTCACGACCTTCCTGGCAATGGGCACATGTATGGCATAATATATGTGTTACAAAATCACAAGTTGACTCGCACTGTTCACGCTGCACCTCATCCTCCATTATGCTTCCATAGCATCCACATGATCTGGTAAGTGCCTCGCAACTCCCCTATAGGTTAAACTTTCGACGAATGAATGTACATCTAGGAATTGAAAAACAAGGTTCCAAGCAATTCCCACCAAAAAAGGAATTACCAATTAGGTATAGACCAGTATAAGGCAAGCAGTGATTTCTAAAAGTGACTTGAGCAGATCCAAGTCTTTCGACATTGCTTCTGTAGGAGGGTAGTGAGACTGGGGTCTATGAATAACTGGAAAGGGTGAGGCGTGACCCACTCCAATGGACACTGTCTGCAAGCTTTCAAGGTCTCCTGGTGCAACTTCTGAAGAAAACTTCTCCTTCTGGTAACAATGGAACTCAAGCTTCAACTCACTCCCTGCAAGAAGATGAACTTTCACAGCAAAAATAGCAATTTTCTCAAGGGAAACACCTGAGAGTGATGGCTGTCAGTGGGGAGTGAAGGAACAAGGCACTCAACACTAAGAGAATGAGCAGGGAGAGAATACTAGGTAGGCCTGGTGATATTTTAGCAGAGTAACAGTGCAATTTTTCTTGTCTCTCTGTTGACCTTGCCCAGGGGTCTATTTATACATGGGCGTAAGGGGTGAGCTGTCGATTTTGGGCGCCAAAATTGAGAGAGTTGGTGGGGAACAATGTCTAAAGTGTACCATTTATCCCTACCTGCAGGCAGCCTGCCTGTCCCCTCTGCAGGCGCCACCTGGCACCGACCAAAACTCAAAAAGCACATATGTCCCCTAATGGAGACAAAATAGCAGATTTGGTAGTTATCTTTTGAAATGGTAACTTGTGGTACAATTTTGCAAATCTTTGAGAGAGAGGACCTTAAGGCCTCACTCCCTCTAAAAACTGTTATTTTTCTTGAGAGAGACCTCGAGGACCCCCTCTTCTGGAAAAGTCATTTTTCTTGTAAAGAGTTTATTTCTTGTGCGTAGCCTCGAGTGGCTTCTGGGTCTTCCTACTAATATTCTCTCAATCCTATAGTGCTAAGTGGTTGAGCTTGCTCAACATACCTTGTCCCTCAGCCGCCAAGCCAAAACTCCCAGGAGGTCCCGACGCGCCTGTTCGAGCCCTGCTTGCTCGACTAGGCAACCTGTGCAAAAAAGTAAAGTGTTAGTGCTGTTGTCCATTTAGAGCCTGCTGTTTCATGATGGAAACTCCTGTAGCAGCACTTCTTGAATAACGTTTCTGTAGTACGATTGCAGTGGCGCTGCCGCTTGAAGTGGCGTTGACGCGTGAGGCGGCGCCGACCCTTGTCCCGGCGCCGATGCTCGAAATGGCGCCGACCCTTGTTGCGGCGCCGACACTCGAAGTGGCGCCGACGCTCGAAGTGGCGCTGACACTTGAGGTAGCGCTGATGCTTGAGCCGGCGCTGACAGGTGAGGCTGCGCCGACCCTTGTTGCGGCGTCGACCCTCGAAATGGCGCCGACGCTCGAAGTGGCGCTGACGCGTGAGGCTGCGCCGACCCTTGTCCCGGCGCCGATGCTCGAAATGGCGCCTACCCTTGTTGCGGCGCTGACGCTTGAAATGGCGCCGACGCTCGAAGTGGCGCCGACGCTTGAAGTGGCGCCGACGCTCGAAGTGGCGCCGACGCTTGAAGTGGCGCTGATGCGTGAGGCTGCGCCGACCCTTGTCCCGGCGCTGATGCTCGAAATGGCGCCGACCCTTGTTGCGGTGCCGACGCTCGAAGTGGCGCTGACGCCTGAGGCTGCGCCGACCCTTGTCCCGACGTCGATGCTCGAAATGGCGCCGACCCTTGTTGCGGTGCCGACGCTCGGAGTGGCGCCGACGTTCGAAGTGGCGTTGACGCCTGAGGTAGCGCTGAGGCTTGAATTGGCGCTGACATGTGAGGCTGCGCCGACCCTTGTCCCGGCGCCGATGCTCGAAACGGCGCCGATGCTCGAAGTGGCGCTGACGCCTGAGGTAGCGCTGGTGCTTGAACCGGTGCTGACAGGTGAGGCGGCGCCGACCCTTGTTGCGGCGCCGACGCTCGAAGTGGCGCCGACGCTCGAAATGGTTCAGGTAGCGCTGATGCTTGAACCGGTGCTGACATGTGAGGCGGCGCCAACCCTTGTCGGGGTGCCGACGCTTGAAGTGGCGCTGACGCCCGAAGTGGCGCGGACGCCTGAGGTAGCGCTGACCCTTGCGATGGCGTAGGGACTCGCCGCGGCGCTGACACTTGCGGTGGCTTTTGGACTTCTGGGTGGCCTCGCGGGTACCTCTCGGATGTTATTTAAAAAAAAAAGCATATTTATTTTATTTTGCTTTTTTTTTCTGTTTATAACACCCTTCTACATTAGCCCCTCGTGCCAAGATTTTTTGGTTGGGTAGACTAAAAAAACTTTGTACGCTATAAATCTGGTTTCAACAATTATATATATATTTATATATATATATTTTCTGAGGGATCCTAGGATCATTAAATTCTGTGGCCCTTTATCCGAGGTATTTTATTTTTTGAGAACCCACGCGTCAGTGTGGGAACTGTCATCTCATCATTTGGGGAAAAAAAAAAGATCATCAACTTTTTGCCTTGCTGCACGTTTTTCCATTTTGGTGAAAAAAACATAAGCCCCTTATCTTGAGGTCTTTCATCTTCTTCCACCAAAACATAGGCATCTTTGGGTTTGTAGTGAGAGAAAGTGAGAGAGGGATTCTTTTAAAACCCCATAGCCACCCATCTCCTTTTTTCTCTAACCTTCCCAAATATCATACCCTCTCATCCATGGATTCCCAACTAAAGAATGTATCTCCCAATGTAAGCAACTCTAAAATACCCAAAGCTCTAAACTCCATGTCTTCTCCAATGTCTATTTCAACCATTTCTATGGCTGATGGTGATATCGCCGGCGACCCTTGGCCGCGGGTACCTCTCGGCGTCAATGTGCCGTCCATCGTTTCTGAGTTGGGAAATTTTGAGGCGAGGCCTCTCGTGGATCCCTCGCCCCCTCCCTTGGCACCTTCGCCATTTCGTTTGAGTTCCCCCATAATAAAGGGTGTCTTGGACGCTACTCTACTGCCGGCGAGGGTTCTCGCGAACGACGAGGCAGTTCTTCGAGGGTCTCGTCCCCTCTCGCCCACAGGTCTTGGATCCCCGGGTGTCTCGCCTCATCTGGGCATGGGAGAGGATTTATGTGTCGAGGAGGCATTTTTTCGAGGGTCTCATCTCCTCTCGCCAACAGACCCTAGGTCTCAGGGTGTCTCGTTTCTTTCCAAGCTTCGCGACAGCACGCCGTTCCAGCACAACATGTCCTCGAGCCGAGACCTCTCGTGCTCGGGGTCCTCATTTCAGAGTTCTTTGCCCCCGGATATTCCCTCTACGGGTCTCTCGCCAATTTCAAGTCCTCGCGACTTTGACGGTTTCGGACGAGACATGTCCCGCCCCGTTCTGGACCTCTCGCACTCGGGGTCCGCGCGCCCTTGTCGTGGAGGTTCCTTGTCTGCCGGTTTTACGTGCGAGGGTCTCTCGCCCGCGATGAATTTTTGTGGGAGTTCCTCGCGTGATGCTGTATCTTCTATGAGTATCTCGCGCGTCCCGTCGTTGGTGTCTGGGGGTGTCTCGACCTTGAGCGTCTCGGCGCCCGTGAGTTTTTCTGAAATTTATCCAATTGGTGTGGATAAGGGTATCTCGGATTTTTCTGGCGTCGTCAGTGGTTCCTCGCGCGTGAGCTAGGCGCGGGGAGTCCTTTGTCTGTTGGAGATGAGTTCGGAAGAAGGGGGGTCTCGACGAGTTTTAGTGCTGACGCTCGCATTTCTCCTTCGGGTGCCTCGATGCCTTTGCTTGATTCTGAAATGGGTATTTCAGCTTGTGGCCACTCAAGAATTGGTCTCGCGTCCACGGGTCTCTCATTTGTGGAAGGGGGTGTTTCTACCTTTTGTCACCTCAGGGATTCCGTGACCCAGGGCGTCTCGACGACTATTGGTGTTACGGGGGGCATGCCATTGCCCAGGGGCTCTTCTTATGATTATGATGGGGTTTCTGCCTCCACCTCTTTTTTTACGAGAGGGGACCCCGGGGGTCTCTCGCTCGGAGTCTCCACTGGTGTGAGTTCTTTTCTTGAGCCTCCGGCTCTAGGTGGTTCATCAGCTACACCAACTTCCTCTCAGGCATGGAAGGATTATATGCACATTCGTCAAGGGCGGGACTTTGGTATTTATCGCCGTGCTCCCTTTTTTGGTCCTGCTGACAGTTTCATGACTTCACTTTCCGACTTTGGGGAAAAAATTTCGGGTGCTGTTCTCGATCGGTCTCATGTGGGGTTACCTGAGTCTGCTGATCTTCCTACTATTTCTCCGGATTCAATTCTCCGAATCCGAGTTGACCGAGGCGACTTTCCCTATTCCAACGTTGAGGTTAAAACCCCCGGAGGACCCACAGAGGAGTGGGCCAGTTAGGTTGACTATGTTCTGAGCGTTCCTGATTACGTGGCTATTCTCAGGGAGGTGGGGCTCTTCACCGCCGTCAGCAGTCTGAAGTCCTGCACCCTCTTTAAACACGGTACTTCGCTCAATCTCTTATTGTCCCGGTGGAGTATGGAGTCTCACACCTTTGTCACGGCCTGGGGGGAATTTACTGTTACTCTAGAAGATATATGTGAGTTGTACGCCCTTCCTTTCTTTGGGCAACAGGTCTTTACTGATGACTGCGAGGACTCCCTAGAGCAGGAGTTGGTGGGGGAGTTACGGTCATCTCTCGGGGAGTGCTCGAGATATGTGGCCATAAATGTAACGGGCCATTCCAAGCATTCCTTTGCCAAATGGCAAAGATATTGGTTAAGAGACTTTGAGCAATTGCCAAAGGGGGAGACTTCTCGTGCAGCGCCCAGATCCCAGGATGGTCCTAAGCTTCGCTCTCCCGCGCATTTAGCCGCTTTTCTCGTTACGTTCCTGACTCGGTTCCTTCTTCCGGGTAAGCCTGAAGATTGTCCTCGGGAACTTCTTTTTAGATTGGCTGTGCGATTGTCTCGCGGTAGACCAGTGCCCCTAGCTGCCCTGACCTTGGGTTCTCTTTTCACGTGGATAGACCGAGCACACATAGACGTAGAGAGGTCCTGCGATCGGTATGACGTTGCTAATCATGTCAACGGCCCTCTCTTGATGGCCTTTTTGTTTGAGCATTTCCCCCACTTTACTTCAGGGGCTCACGCTTGTCATAGCGACGCTGCGAGGCTTCTTCGGTGGCATAAGAAAACTCCCAAGCAGTCTTTGGGAATGTTGATTGACGACATCAAGGAGTTTCAGTTTCGGCCTTATACCAAGCGCCCTGGGGGTACTTTCAGCTGGCTTTCTTTCCCTGGTGATGGCGGAACCTTCTATTGTCCTTCCGCAGTGGGGTCAGTTTCCACGTGTCCTCATATTAACGTGGTGACGATGCTCTTACCATGTCACCTTCCTTCTTGGACCGAGTTAGGTCCCCGTGCTGAATTTTATCATTCCGAGAGGGTAAGACGACAGTTTGGTTATGATCAGGGAGTTCACACCCCTCCTCTTCCTACCTACGGCAGTCATTCTGAGGCATTCTCCGAGGCGTGTGCGAGTTTTACTCTTCAGGGGTTATTCCGTAGAGTCAGCGGTTTGGGCGGTCTCTATGTGCCTCCCAGCGATTATCACCCTTCATTTACTTCATCCTGGTTCCTTCTTTGGCAACAGCAGGTTCGTCTTATTCGAGAATGTGTAGTTGGCCCTCCACATGAGACCAACCCCACTAAATATACCAGAGCTCAATTTTTGGTCAGGCGGACGCAGAAAGATCCTTGGTTTCTCAGCACCACTTCTACGCCACCCTTGGAGCAGGCCATCCCTATTTTAGTGAAACCTCTCATTGACGAGTCACTTCCGCCTCTGTCGACCGATCTTCCCCCTGCGAAGTCTAAAATCCAACCGAAAAGCAAAGGGAAGGCGGGCACCTCTACTACCAGCAAAAGGAAACACCCTGACGCCGATGTTTCCAATTTTGTTCCTGCTACTACTGCTTCTCCTCCTTCTTCTCCTGTGAGAACCCGGGCTGCGAAGAAAAAGAAAGGAAGTGGCGCTGGCATAGCTGCTTCCTCTACGGTGGACCAAGGTTACTCCTCACCGAGCCTTACTTCCCATGAGACGCGGGTCGCGTCCATTCCTATTGCCGAAGGTACTATATCACAGCCTCCTTTACTTAGCGGAACCAGTTCTCGCGGAGTTCCTTCACCTCCCTCCCCCTCATTGGAAGAGGAACTAGTTGATTATGGAAGCACCCCTTCCTATGACGACCATAGTTCTTCTTCGGGTGATATGGGCGACCTGGGTTTTCATAGCGCAAGCACTATTGACACTTATGCTTTGTTATCAGTCTCCAGAGAGTCTTCTAGCGATGATGAGGCCTCCCGTTCTCCTGGGGGGGTCAGCCCCACCCATCTCCCTTATAGCCAGACTACGCGCCCCGTTACTGTAAGCGTTCTCCCTTCACTTGTCTATATATATATTTTTTTGCATATGATTTTCTTTCTTCCCTTCATCATATATATGTATATATTTTCATTTAAAGCATTCTGTTATATTTGTGCAGGCCACTTCCATCGAGGCAGGTGGTTCTCCTCTTCCCCCACTACGATCGACGCCCTTTCAGCGGGAGAGGAACTCCATGCCAATTTCCTCCCGGGGCCTGTTTAGAGAGGTTTGTTGTTTCCTCAGTTCATTTAACATCTGTTGTAATTTATTCATCTCCTAACTGCCTTTTGGTTGCGTATACTGTCATTTCCTCGCAGCTTTCGTCCGTGCATTTTACCGTCACTCGGACCACTCCTGTGGCTTCCCCTTCTCCTCAGGTATGCCTCGTTATTTTCAAAACTTTCATTGCGTCATTTCCTTTTGTATTCCTTCTTTTTATTTACCCATTTATCATGCATAGAGAGCTGTGTCTTCGGGCGTTGCCACATCGTCCTCTCTTGTCTCGGCGGTGGGTACTTCTGCAGCTGAGCCCCTGGAGGCCTCTTCATCTGAGGTAGTACTTATTTTTTTTTGAATATTTGTTTCCTCTCCGCAGGAGTCTTAATGGCTCTTGGACTTTCTTCTCAGGAAGGGGCTCCTCCCTTAGCTGGCGTTATCGCCCCGAGTTTATCCTCTTCGGGGAGGATTTCCATCCCTAGGGTCCGCGTATCTATGGACGGCAGACCTTTGGTTCAGGCGATTTCTCGGGGCCCCATATTTACCGTGGCCTCAACCAGTGAGCCCACACTTCAGGTCAGTCTTTCCTGTCAAAGGAATGGGATCTCCTTTTCCTCGAACATGCAATAAACAACATATTTTCATTCCTTGCAGGCTATCAGTACAACCCCTACTGCGCCGACCGTCCTTTTTCGTGCTTCCCCCTTGGATGGGGTTCAGGTATTCTTTTATTTTCTTAGTTCTATTTTCTTATCTGTCCAGCCTGCATATATCGTAGCCCTCTTTTACTTTGTCGCAGTTATCTCTGGGAGCTGTTTCGAGTGCGGCTCCTGCTACTGCCGTTTCAGCAGCCCCTATACACAAGCTGGTTTGTCCTGTTGTTGCGCCTCCTCAGGTAGCTATCTCTACGGTGCCCGAGGTTGAGGTAGCTTCTTCGGAAGTATTGGTCACTGAAGCAACCCCTGCCGGAGCATCGATCAGTGTTGTTGTTCCTGCGGGAGCCCCTGCTCCTACTTCTATTAGCATTACGGAGGGCGTTGTTCAGGTACCGTGTATAAGAGTATTGCTTTCCTCTTTCTTGCGTATATTGTGCAAACATTCTCATTTCACCCTTGTCTCATTATTTCCAGGTGCACGAGAGTACTCAGATAACTGTGGAGTCTGGCGGTGGGGCAACTATGAGAGAGGTATTAGACTGGCATACCCTCTCTTTCTGCTATTCTCCTCGTTTTCTTCTTGCGTATACTGTGCAAGCGTTCTCACTTCACCCTTGTCTCATTGTTTTCAGGTGCATGAGGATACTCCGATGACTGTGGAGTCTGGCAGCGGGGCAGCTGTGAGAGAGGTATTAGACTGGCATACCCCCCTCTTTTTATTATTCCCCTTTTTTCTTCTTGCGTATACTGTGCAAGCATTCTTATAACACCCTTGTCTCATTGTTTCTAGGCGTATGAGGATACTCCGGTGACTGTGGAGTCTGGCAGTGGGGCAACTGTGAGAGAGGTATTAAACTGGCATACCTCCTCTTTTTACTATCCCCTCTTTTCTTCTTGCGTATACTGTGCAAGCATTCCCATTTCACCCTTGTCTCATTGTTTCTAGGTGCATGAGAGTACTCCGATGACTGTGGAGACTGGTAGTGGGGCAACTATGAGAGAGGTATTAAACTGGCATACCCCCTCTATTTACTATCCTCGTTTTCTTCTTGCGTGTACTGTGCAAGCGTTCTCATTTCACCCTTGTCTCATCGTTTCCAGGTGTATGAGGATACTCCGATGACTGTGGAGTCTGGCAGCGGGGCAACTGTGAGAGAGGTATTAGACTGGCATACCCCCCTCTGTTTACTATTCCCCTTTTTTCTTCTTGCGTATACTGTGCAAGCATTCCTATAACACCCTTGTCTCATTGTTTCCAGGTGTATGAGGATACTCCGGTGGCTGTGGAGACTGGTAGTGGGGCAACTGCGGAGGGAGATCACAGTTCTGAGCTCACTCCCTTAGTCGGTGATACTGATTCTGGTGGGGAGTCTTCTTTTCTTCCTTCTGAGGCGGGGTCTCGCCACTCCGAGGGCGATGATGAAACAGAGGACGCTGCGACTATTTCTAGTAGGCTATGGCGTGAGGAGTTACCAGGCCGCTTCAGGGTACATGAGCGTCAGCTCTTGGATCTCATCTTGGAGCACCACCCCGAGACGTTCACTTCTCAGAGTATACTTCAGGTTGACAGTCTTACGGCCTTCAACCTGAGGGCTCTTGCCAGCCATGTTCATGAGTTTTTGGCTACCTCCCCTGCTAAGCTGACTAGCTCTTCTATCTTGCTATTCTTGGACGCTCTCCGCGACTTACAGCAGTTCTATCATTTTCGTTTGGATTGGCTTGACGCAGGGGTTCGCCCCTTTCTGAGTGTTCCTTTCCGAAAGATAGTGAGGTTTCACACTTCCCAGCAGTCCAGGGTTGAGCAACGACATGCTGAGGCTACGAGGATCCGGAATCAGATCGCCCTACTACAGGTGAAGCTTGCCAGACTTGAGTCTGGCGATGAGGAGGATGATGCTAAATTCGTCAGGTTGGAGGAAGAGTTTCTGCGGGAGGCTGGTCCGTCATATGCTAGCGCCATTGCACGCGATGATTTATTTTTTGTGGTTTCTAGCCGATAGGCTACCTCTTGCTTTGTAGTGCTCAGAATTCTATGTGTACATCATTTATCATTCCTGTATGAGACACTTTGTTTCTTCTGCATTTTCTTTTTTTCTTTTGTTCTCCCTCTGTGCTGTGGGTGTTTGTTTTGCATGACTTGCTCTAATTTCTGTGAGCCTTTAGTCTACTGGTGGCTACCCCATATACTGCGGGGTATTTGCATTGATATGGAAAGCTTGTGTATTATCATATTGTACACGTTTTTTTTTTTGAAAATGCACCTCTTGTAGCTGTGAGGTGTTGGCATGTGACTTTCTTGGGTTGCCCCTCCTGTCTGTGGGGGTATTCCTACATATTACTGCTTATAGTCGTAGAGGCTGGGTTGGGGAGGAGGGTGACCCCCGCCCCTTTCCAGAAGCCTGATTTTATTATAAAACTGTATTAATTTATGTCTGGGGGATTTTGCTCACTATGCTTTCTCTTAGGATGGACTTACCTCCCAAGTGTAGTGGGCAAAGTTCCTGATCTTTTTTTTTTGTACTCTCTTCTAATTTAGTAGGGAGTGTATATGTGTGTATAAATGAGCAAGCAAAGCAAATGTCAAAAGTGTTGCTATTTCATTTCTTTACCTTTGTGCGCTGTTTACAGTGTAGTATTGCTCTAAAAAAAATTTACACAAAAAAGACTTCTCTGGCATAGGAGCAATCCTTGACATACATTACAGACATGCAAAACACAAACAAAATTTGTTAGTTGTTACTAAGCATAGTACCTCTTCAGCCACTTGCAGTTGATGGACTGGAGGCAATCACTCTCCGGTTCTGATATCTGGCAGTAGCCCGACTTCCCCACTCCTCTAACAACAAAAGGGCCTTCCCAGTTAGGTTTGAATTTTGACGCCGATATGCTACGGAGATGGTGAGTTGATGCTCGCAGGACTAGATCTCCCACCTGGAATTCCCTAGGCTTAACCAAATTTTCGTAGGCCCTGGACAGCTGCTGAGTGTAAACTTTGAAATTCTCTTTCGCCTTGTCTCTGTGCTCATCCAGCGCCTCCAACTGCACATGCCTTGGGTCTGGAATGAGCCCATTGCTAAGAGAAATTCTGGCTGAAGGTACCGCCAGTTCCACCGGTAGGACAACTTCGGTCCCATATACTAGAGAGAAGGGAGTGAAACCTGTTGGCTTTCTTTTCGAAGTACGGTAGGCCCATAACACCATAGGCAGCTTCTCATCCCATGCTCCCGGCATGTCTTCTAGCATTTTCTTCAAGATATTTATCAGGGTCTTATTAGTAGCTTCTACTTGGCCATTACCCTTGGGGTAGGATATGGTCGAGCTATTATGCACAATCTTATACCTGTCCGTGATGAGGGCAATCTCTTTGCATACAAATTGTTTCCCATTATCCGTTAGGATCACCTTGGGTATACCAAACCTACATATGATATATTCCTTTATAAACTGGGTTACCACTTGGGCAGTGACTCTCCTTAAAGGAATGGCCTCCGCCCACTTGGTGTACAATTCTGTAGCCACAATGATAAAAGCCTTGCCATGAGATGCTGGGGAGATCTTACCCACCAGGTCGAACGCCCATGTGTGGAAGGGATAGGGGGATGCCAAGCTTTGTAGGCTGACGGAGGGAGCGTGCACCATGTTTCCATGCACCTGGCATGCTCTACACTTTTTCACATATCCAATGGAGTCAGCCTCCATGGTCGGCCAGTAGTACCCCAGCGTCATCAGTTGATCATACAGCTTGGCGCCTCCCATGTGGGAGGGCTCATGAGCTTCTTTCAATACCTTTTCCACTTCCTCTTTGGCTACGCACCTTAGGGCTTTCTCATTGTACCCTTTCCTATACAACTCTCCTTTGACCAAGTAGAAACGTGCTACCCTTTTTCTAAGGTAAATTTCATCCGCTCTCTCGGCGGGCAACTCCCCATCTTTTAGATATGCTAGGTACGGCTGTCTCCAATCTTCGAAGGCTTCCACGAAGTTGGCCTCCGTCGGCTGGTCAAAATTAGCTTGGCACTTTAAACAACTTTGTTGCAAGCGGGCTGCTTCTACGCTCATGGAGGGCCAAAAATACCCACTTCGCTGCAGTCGTCTGTAAAGGGGGATATCCGTATCTCCACAGTGCCTCTGGTGCATTTCTATTAGCCTCTCCTTAGCTTCTTGCTCCCCTACGCACCGCGCCAGAGACCCTCCAGGACTCTTGAAGTAGAGAGTTCCCTGCAGCAGGTGATAGTTGGCTAACTCTAATATTTTCATTGTCCCTTCCCTGGTTTCAAGTTGCTTCTCTACCAGACGCCTCCAATCTTCCGGCTCATTACTTGGGAATAAGGACTTCACGGTAGTGGGTACCATTCTCCGCCTCACCGTGATGGTTGCTTCTGACTCCTCCATGTCCAACTTTTGGGCAATGGTGGCGAGTGCGTCAGGGTGCCTGTTCATCGTTCGCGCCTGCCTTTCCACGGTTACTTCCAAGAATTGCCCCAGCAGTCGTTGGATGATGTGTCTGTACGGCGCTAAGTTGGCATGTTTAAGGGAAAACTCTCCATTGACCTGCCTTACGACCAGATTGGAGTCTCCTCGGATACACAGTACCCTGATCCCTCTTCTGAGTGCTTCCAACATTCCTAGAATGAGGGCTTCATACTCAGCCTCATTATTTGAGCATTTAAAATCTAACTTGAAAGAGAGGGTAATCTTCTCCTTCCCATCTGACAGTATGACACCAGCCCCACCTGTTCCCTGCGCACTGGAACCATCAAACTCCATAAACCACTTCTTCACCTCCTCCGCCATGCAGGCTTGGAAACTTTCTCCTGGTAGTTCCTCACTAGGTGGTTCGAAAACCCCACTCGGGAAGTGGGCCAGCAAATCGGCCACTGCCTAGCTCTTAATGGCCTTAGGCACTACGCATTTTAGATCATATTTTGATAAGATCAAAAACCACCTTGCTGCTCGTCCCACGAGTATAGTCCGCGCGAGGAGGTACTTGATGGGATCACACTTGGTGACTATATGAACGGTGAAGGCTAGAAGGTAGTGTCTCAGCTTTTGTGCTACAAATACCAGCGCCAGGCAGTGCCTCTCGACGCTGGTGTATCTCGATTCTGTTCCGGATATTACTCTTGACAGGTAGTAGACCGGCTTTTCCACTCCTTCCTTCTCTTGCGCCAATAGGGCCCCTATCGACCTTTCTGTAGAAGTGAGGTAGAGCAGCAGCGGAGATCCAGCTTCGGGGGGAATCATTGTGGACGGAGAGGCTAGGATTTCTTTAATCTTCTCGAACGCACTCTTTTGCCTCTCTCCCCAAACCCACTTGGCTTTTTCTTTTAGTAGAGGTGTGAATGGGTGAGTTACCTCTGCCAACGCAGGTATAAACCTCCGCAGGTAGGACACCTTTCCCAGGAAGCTCTTAAGTTGTCTCTGACTCTTGGGCGGTGGCATCATCATAATGGCTTTCATCTTCTCTGCATCCACCTGCACTCCTTGTCTATTTACCACAAAACCTAAGAATTTCCCTGCAGTAACCCCAAAGGCACACTTTGAGGGGTTCATTCTCATCTTATACCGCCGACACCTCTCGAATACTCTCCTGAGATCCTGAATGTGTTTGTTTTCTTTCTTAGACTTCACCACCAGATCATCCACATAGAATTCTAGTATATCATGAAATAAGTCATGAAAAATTGCCATCATGGTCCGCTGGTATGTGGCCCCAGCGTTCTTCAATCCGAAGGGCATGACTGTATAGTGAAAGTTCCCTAACGGTGTGCGGAAGGCAGTCTTCTCTGCGTCCGCGGGGTCCATTTTAATCTGGTTATAGCCAACATACCCGTCCATGAAGCTATACATATCGTGTCCCGCGGTGGAGTCCACTAAGCTGTCTATGCTGGGTAGTGGGAATTCATCCTTAGGACACGCCCTGTTCAAGTCGCGAAAGTCTACACAGATTCTGATTTGGGTCTTGTCTTTCTTTGCCACCGGCACTATGCTGGACAGCCATATGGGGTGCTGAATAGGTTTGATGAACCCTACCGCTAACAACTTCTCCACCTCAACCTTTATTTTCAAATCAAGGTTTGCTTTGTATGTGCGTGTGGCTTGCCTTACCGGAAGGGCGTTGGGAAGGATGTTCAATCTATGAGAGCTCACTTCCGCGTCTATCCCTGGCATCTCCGTGTACTTCCAAGCGAATACATTAGTGAACTCCCTAAGCAGCTCAATGAGCTCTTCCTTCTGCTTCGGTTCCAGGCACTTGGAAATTAGAATGGGTCTACTCTCGCCCTCTTCCAACCCCAACTTGATTTCTTCCAATTCCTGCAGCTGCTCTCTGGGTCCATCTTGCATGCACTCCGGCGCCTCTTCTGGTTCTTCAACATGCTCAACGATATGGGATTCATCAACAATAAAACATTCGGGCGTCGGGTCGATGCTCTCGTCCCAGAACATCGCCCGCGCAGACCGTTATAAACGGTAGATGACTTTCCCATTGGGCAAAACTACTTTCTTGCAAGTTCGAGGAGGTCTAGCTACCTCCTCTATCTTCCTCTTGCCTTTTGCCATGTGGGAAATTATCCTCTCCCCTAGGCGATCTTGCACGGATTTTTTCTGCGAGACCCTTCCTTCAGCTACCTTAACGCCTGCCAGCTTTCTTGTAGAGACCTTTCTTTCCTCGTCCAATTCAGTGTAAAAGGCAGCATCTACCAGGTGGGCCTCCTCAACGGCGAAGGGTCTCTGCGTGGCCTTGATCACTATCTCTGTACCTCTAATATTTGCCTTCGCGCACTGATGGTAGGTGGAAGGCACTATGCCATGAGTGTGCATCCATACCCTTCCAATGAGTAATTGGTAGCTGGTGTCAGCGTTAATAACGTGAAATTTGATGTGGGAAGTGAAATTTCCCAACTTAATTCCCACATTCACATATCCGATTGACTGCATTCCGGCATTGTCGAATCCGGAAATTACTAGCGGTACCGGAACCACCTTCTCCTGGTCAATTCCCGTTTCATACAACGTACTGATGGGCATAATGTTAATGGATGCTCCTCCATCCATCAACGCCCTAGGAAACAAGACTCCGTTAATTATGGCTGTGACGTATAACGGGCGATTGTGGAAGTAGGGCACGGCTCTATCCGCTTCTGAAAACACCACTTCAGAGGTATACTTCTTAATCATCCTTCCCATTGGCCCCTGCCAATTTAGAGAAGGGTCTCCATGTTGCTGCACCGCCTCCAAGACTTTCCTCGTGATGGACACCCTCGTGTCGTACTTCACCCCTATCTGGTCAAAAAACCACTTGAACTTGGGGCTCCTTGCTATGGCCTCACATTCAGAATCTAAGTCTACCTCGTACGTCTGGGCACTGCAAACATACTCCGCTTCAGAGGTCCCTCCCTCGTTTAGAGCGAGGATGACATCTACCTCGCCTTCTGAGAGACCGACCTCCTCAGCTTCCCCGCTCCCACTTTCATACTCCGGAGTGAAGAACCACTCCTCTTGCTTTCTTTCCAGCTGAAGTCTGCTTAGTGACAGATTTTCTAACTCCTCGCATAGCTGCTCGCCATCCTCCCGCTTCGCAAGACTTCTCGTAGCTTCTTCGTCATAGGCAACTACCATGTTGGCAGTTCCAAAATGATGCGTAGGGATGGGGTTCTCGTTAACGTCCACGGGGGGTATCTGCAAGGTACCGCTGGCCATCTGCTCACTAATGATCCTTCTCAAGTAGTAACAATCCTTGGTAGAATGCTGCACTCGTTGGTGCAATTCGCAGTACTTCGGATTGGCCTTGTCAGCTGCAGTGGGGGTCTCTACTTTTAGGTTGGGGGGTCCTGCTACGCCTTCTCGCACCAGGGTGCGGTAACAATCCAGGGCCTCCGCTACGCTGCACGGTAGTGGCGGCGGGACATCCTCCCCAAACTTTCTCTTGTTGCCGGGACTGTCAGTCCTGGCCCCGGGACCTCCCCTCTTCCCTTTGTTACTCCCGTCCACGTAGTTAACCGCCTGCCTTCTCGTAACTTGAAACCTCCCGGGAGTCGGTGGAACTTGTGTCCTCCATCCCGGGGCTCTCGGTTTGATTATCATAGCTATGTTGCTGGCGGCCCGGGTGAATTCTCTGAAGGTTCCATCTCTAGTTTCGTTGATCAAGTGCAGCTTGTACTCTTTCGAGAGTCCTTCCACACATATTTGCAGCAACCTGGCCTCCGCCACGTCTTCGTGAACATCTAAGGCCCTCTCGCGAAATCGCTTGATGTAGTGCATCAACTCTTCTCCTGGCTTCTGGACCTCTTGCGCCAGGTGCCTCAGTGTAAATTCATCCTCCGCTACAAAAAACTTCTGGAGGAATTGCCTGTGCATCTCTTCCCAACTAGGGACGCTGTTAGGCGCCAAGTGGGAATACCATGTATAAGCCTTCCCAGTGAGAGTTTTAGAGAACTCTCTCAATCTCAGGTTCTTGTCGCCAGCGTGTACTCCCAGGTACTCGACGAACCTCTTCACGTGTTCTCGAGGGTTCTCCCCCCTACCGCCGAACTTGATAAATTTTGGTGGGATATACCCCTCAGGGTATGGCTTCTCACTTACTTCCTGTGGATAGGGGTCTTGTAACTCCTCGTATAGGTAGGAACCCTCTCTTTGAGAGGAGGAGAGGAGCTTCCTCACTTCTTCCATAGTAACAGCCTTGGAGGGTGATTCCTCCAAACAGGTGGTTTTAGGAACTGGAGAACCTGTTGGCACCAGGACCTGCTCCGGCGCCGCCTTCCGAGCCGGAATCGTCTCCGCCGGAATCGTAATGGGAGTGGCTACCCCTCCGGAAGGGGCAGCAGCAGGTGTCACACAACCTTGACCCAAGTTTGATAGATCCACGTTGTTTTGCTTTAGAAAGTCAAAAAACATTGCCATGAGGTTCATACCTGCCATTGGAGCCACTGTCGGCGAACTGGTCTGACCTCCCGGAGGCGTTGGCACCTTAGCTCCGATCACCACCACTTCTTCCTGAGTAGTCTGGTCACTGTGAGCTCCATCACCAGATGGAATGTCCTCAAAAACCAACTGCTTGGAGACATTGAAACCTTCTTTGTCCATGGAAATGAGAATACCTCCCCAGCAGAGTCGCCAAATGTAGGAGGGTAGTGAGACTGGGGTCTATGAATAACTGGAAAGGGTAAGGCGTGACCCACTCCAATGGACACTGTCTGCAAGCTTTCAAGGTCTCCTGGTGCAACTTCTGAAGAAAACTTCTCCTTCTGGTAACAATGGAACTCAAGCTTCAACTCACTCCCTGCAAGAAGATGAACTTTCACAGCAAAAATAGCAATTTTCTCAAGGGAAACACCTGAGAGTGATGGCTGTCAGTGGGGAGTGAAGGAACAAGGCACTCAACACTAAGAGAATGAGCAGGGAGAGAATACTAGGTAGGTCTGGTGATATTTTAGCAGAGTAACAGTGCAATTTTTCTTGTCTCTCTGTTGACCTTGCCCAGGGGTCTATTTATACATGGGCGTAAGGGGTGAGCTGGCGATTTTGGGCGCCAAAATTGAGAGAGTTGGTGGGGAACAATGTCTGAAGTGTACCATTTGTCCCTACCTGCAGGCAGCCTGCCTGTCCCCTCTGCAGGCCCCACCTGGCACCGACCAAAACTCAAAAAGCACATATGTCCCCTAATGGAGACAAAATAGCAGATTTGGTAGTTATCTTTTGAAACGGTAACTTGTGGTACAATTTTGCAAATCTTTGAGAGAGAGGACCTTAAGGCCTCACTCCCTCTAAAAAGTGTTATTTTTCTTGAGAGAGACCTCGAGGACCCCCTCTTCTGGAAAAGTCATTTTTCTTGTAAAGAGTTTATTTCTTGTGCGTAGCCTCGAGTGGCTTCTGGGTCTTCCTACTAATATTCTCTCAATCCTATAGTGCTAAGTGGTTGAGCTTGCTCAACATACCTTGTCCCTCAGCCGCCAAGCCAAAACTCCCAGGAGGTCCCGACGCGCCTGTTCGAGCCCTGCTTGCTCGACTAGGCAACCTGTGCAAAAAAGTAAAGTGTTAGTGCTGTTGTCCATTTAGAGCCTGCTGTTTCATGATGGAAACTCCTGTAGCAACACTTCTTGAATAACGTTTCTGTAGTACGATTGCAGTGGCGCTGCCGCTTGAAGTGGCGTTGACGCGTGAGGCGGCGCCGACCCTTGTCCCGGCGCCGACCCTTGTTGCGGCGCCGACACTCGAAGTGGCGCCGACGCTCGAAGTGGCGCTGACACTTGAGGTAGCGCTGATGCTTGAGCCGGCGCTGACAGGTGAGGCTGCGCCGACCCTTGTTGCGGCGCCGACCCTCGAAATGGCGCCGACGCTCGAAGTGGCGCTGATGCGTGAGGCTGCGCCGACCCTTGTCCCGGCGCCGATGCTCGAAATGGCACCGACCCTTGTTGCGGTGCCGACACTCGAAGTGGCGCCGACGCTTGAAGTGGCGCTGATGCGTGAGGCTGCGCCGACCCTTGTCCCGGCGCCGATGCTCGAAATGGCACCGACCCTTGTTGCGGTGCCGACACTCGGAGTGGCGCCGACGCTCGAAGTGGCGCTGACGCCTGAGGCTGCGCCGACCCTTGTCCCGGCGCCGATGCTCGAAATGGCGCCGACCCTTGTTGCGGCGCCGACGCTCGAAGTGGCGCCGACGCTTGAAGTGGCGCTGATGCGTGAGGCTGCGCCGACCCTTGTCCTGGCGCCGATGCTCGAAATGGCGCCGACCCTTGTTGCGGTGCCGACGCTCGGAGTGGCGCCGACGCTCGAAGTGGCGCTGACGCCTGAGGTAGCGCTGAGGCTTGAATTGGCGCTGACATGTGAGGCTGCGCCGACCCTTGTCCCGGCGCCGATGCTCGAAACGGCGCCGATGCTCGAAGTGGCGCTGACGCCTGAGGTAGCGCTGGTGCTTGAACCGGTGCTGACAGGTGAGGCGGCGCCGACCCTTGTTGCGGCGCCGACGCTCGAAGTGGCGCCGACGCTCGAAATGGTTCAGGTAGCGCTGATGCTTGAACCGGTGCTGACATGTGAGGCGGCGCCAACCCTTGTCGGGGCGCCGACGCTTGAAGTGGCGCTGACGCCCGAAGTGGCGCGGACGCCTGAGGTAGCGCTGACCCTTGCGGTGGCGTAGGGACTCGCCGCGGCGCTGACACTTGCGGTGGCTTTTGGACTTCTGGGTGGCCTCGCGGGTACCTCTCGGATGTTATTTAAAAAAAAAGCATATTTATTTTATTTTGCTTTTTTTTCTGTTTATAACACCCTTCTACAGCTTCCATAAGGCACACAAGGAGCCACACTTCCAATAAGACAAACTTCAAGATCGGAGATGCAAATGTCATCATTACGACTGAGATAAGCAAAGAGGTTGGAGTCCCAAGGTGAGAGAGGCATTGGTTCGCCAATAATTCCGCCTTGGGGCATGGGTATGGGTAACCCATCCGCTATCCATCCGTAAGGAGAACCTCTAGAAAACTGCTTCATCAACTCGGTGCTTTTCTTTTCATCGTAAACTTTAGCTTCATTCTTTAAAAGAGGGCTCAAATCCTATGAATTTTTCATATTGAAATGGAAAACCCTATAACCTGGAATGGGGAGTTAAAGAGATCAAAATTCAAGACGGGTGGAAACAACTCAAAAGTTGTTAAATTCTAAGTTCATGAGTAATGGTCTCCAATTTATTTTTATTCTTACTATCTAATAATTTCCATGATTTTCCAAATTTTTGTCCTTCTAATAATTTTGCTCTTGCGTATTGCCGAAAACCAAACTGATACGTAGTAAAAATTTCTAGGGCAAAAACGTTGTCTGAAATTAAGTCTCTGAACCATACTAACAATCCTAGTGACTAGTGTTACCAAATGCCGAGATTACCAAGATGCACTCAAGTAATATATAATACCCCATATGTATCATACATCTTACAAGTTCACAAGCAAACAAAAGAGTTTGAAATAGTCAGATAACAAACCTTAACCAGCTTGATTAACCATCTATGGATGAATGCTAAAGTCACTTAGATAACTTGTATGAACAAAGATAAAAGCAAGGTGAATTCTAACACATCTAATTACTTAAACAACAAAAGGAACTGAACGTCGAAAGAACCTTATGCTATTTAAATGACCCAAAAATTTAAGGCATCATTTTTAATGTAAACATTATTTTAACATACAAACAGACAAGTAATAAAAATAATATAATACAAATTAAACAAATTCAATTTTTGTTCTCTTGATTCTTCTTACAAGATTCACCTATATCCACCAATGTTAAGTTATCCTATTACCGAACATGACACTGACAACTTCTTCAACCTTTCCTAGTATGTTTTAAAGCCTGAAATGATTAAAGAAGGCTTTATCAATGAGGAAGTTTAAATGGAATTTGTGGGTTATAGACATTTACTGATTTTCTTTTTCATATGTATTGGCTAAAGAATATCAATGCATAAAAACATTGAAAAATCAATATATATTTGAAATCGCGAGCATATTCAAAACATATCTAGACCAGCGAGAGTGCAATATTGGTGCAAAAATAGATAAGGTGTTGCGAATTGCTCGAATTTACTAGGTAAAACGTCTTAAGAAGCAAAATCACACAGTGGGATAGTAAGTATTTGTAATATAGATATATAATAATAAACCAACTTCAATTCCTCAGATTTAGCACAAGTAGTTGACCTTTGACCGATAAGACTGTGACTAATGAATGATCATATATATAATAGGAAAACCCTCCAGGTTTGAATATCCTTACACATAATACAACCAAGGTTAGAAGTAAAACAACACTAAAAACTAAAGATTCCATAATATTGTTCTCTGAATTTCACACAGTTTAAGCCTTCCACAAAGAACTCAAGTGTATAAAGGATTCAACCATCTCAAGGGTCCGAGCCCACGATGCAATCATCTCGAAAGAGAGGATCGGAAGGGACATACATAAAACATATATGACAGCATGCAACAGGGTAATAATAGTCCAACCCCAAAAATAAAATTCATAAGATATAGTACTGTAGCTACTAATGTATTTAGCACAAGTATTAAGTGTTTCATATTGTAGGGGGCGGGATATAAGTGAGAAATTCTCTTCTTCCCGCAAACCAAATGATTGGAACTTACTTTTTTAATCCAGAAGCAAGAAAGAATGGAAATAGCTTCATTTTAGAAATTGGATGAAGATCCCAGTAGCAATAATACTTAAGCTTGAGTTCTTCCAAATTCCTTTTAAAGATGAATCGGAGGCCACATGCATCAATCTGATGGCAATCGCCTATGCTTCCCATAATCAGCATCCCTTGATCGAGACATGTAATCCTCTTCTGGCACCGATCGAGATTTGCTTCGAGATCTTGAAGACGAATGTCCCCGATCCAAGTCATCCTCATAATCCAAGTCCCGCTCTTTTTGTCGATGCTCTCGAAGACCTTCCTTTTCATCCATGTATTTATGCTCCCTATCATACCGGTTCCTATCTTGTTCCCTATCATCACGATGCCTCTTCTCAGAGTTCCCAGACCATTCACGCTCAGAAACCCGTTCCTTTTCCTGAGAAATGGCATTTGACGACCTTACCCCTTTATCATGGCTCGCCTATCAATATCTATATTTGGACCCACCATCTTCACCACCATAATTCGACTCTGTTGTCCTCTGGCTGTGTTCTTCCCCACCCCCATCCACCCATGCTCTTGTCACCTTACATTATTGTTTGATACCCTTCCATGCCAGTTGTCCCCATCATTCCCATTCCATTAGTCGCCATTCATCGACCAAAAAAGGCAAGGTTGACATGAGGAGCCACCTCAGCAAGTCATCTTCTTACACACACACACACACACATACACACACACACACACACATATATATATATATATATATATATATATATATATATATATATATATATATATATATATATATATATATATCAGACATAACACAAGTAGTTGTCATCATCTCCCTTAGAATCCTATCTTCTTATACATTATCACTAATCAATAAGGTTACCAACCTTTTATGCAATGATAATACATTGACACTCTTCCAACTCAAACAATAGTTAAATGACAAAAAAATACTAGTAACTATACAAACATTTTGAACACGATAAATATCACAGTAGTAGCTCCTCATAATGTATAAAAAGTGTTCAACCTTAGGAATTGCAATTATACTAACATTTTCACCTGACAATTTATAGAAAGTGTTTAGATCTGAAAAAATACTTGTGAAATCAAATATTTAGGTTTGGATTGTATACCTGAAAGAGAAAAATATATATTAGTGAAATCAAATATTCTGGGCTAGATTGGATCTGCAAAAAAAGCACAAAACAACTATTAATTTCAAAACAAAACCCAAAATTACAAAACATAAATAAAATTAGAATTTTGACCAAAATTTCATACGTATAATTAAGCCACAATACTGTGTTCTTTCCTTACATGAACATGGCATTTTCAAAGTAATAGAAATAACAGAGAACAATGCTAAAAACATATGCCTTTCAATAGTTAACTTATGATAACATTAAGAGTGGCAAGAAGTAACATGGAAGTAGTTCAAAACATAATAATGAAAGTGGTATATACAGAAATAAAATCTTAGAAAGTTCAACTGGATAATCATAAAAATAAAATTCCTACTTAAACCAAAAAAAAAATAGAGAATAAAAAGTGTTTATGCTCACTGTATATATCAAAATAGAATCATACATACCTCTTCTACCATAATACATTTCAAGCACCTTCCAGGACCTGAGAAGAAAATGAATGAAAAAATAGTACAGAAGTTAGAGGGATTTAAAACCAAAATTAAATTCCACACTTTCTAAATCAGCAATCAAAACACTAAACATTGAGAACCCAAAAGGTAATAAATCTCAATAAATATTAAGAAAAAGATACCATACCTGCGAAATTCGGGAAACACATATCTAAGATCTGCAAACAAAACCCATAAAACAAACTTAGATCTACAAAACCTAAAGGGACGAACGTGACGACCGGAAGACCGGAGACTCCAAAGTGACCAAAACGTAAGAGAGAAAGTGCTGAGCGGGAGTCTCCAAAGTGGGAGGGATGAGTGAGTGGCAGACTCAAAGTGAGTAAGTGTAATTTTTTTTAGAGCCTTTTATATTTACTAAAGTGTAATCAATTTTGGCACACTTAAAAAGAGTGGCAAATTTTGGCACTGTTTTAAAGTGTGCCAGATTGTTATTAAACCGTGCCAGAATTTGGCACAGTTTAAAATTGTGCTAGATTTTTAATATCAGGGTGTGCCGAATTGCTGTTTGGTGTAGTGTAAACCCGCAAGCTTGTTCACACCAATCTACAATGCAAAAACAGATAAACCGTTAAAACTCGCATAGGTCTCACAAAAAGTGTGAAAGAGGCCACATTTATAAGGTATACATAGTATATGTTATCTATCTCTATATATACCCCCAACGAAATTAAAGAGCAAAGTACATTCAAACCCTTGATTGTATCAAAATGATAAAGGATGTGAAGAAGCAATTAATAAAAGACCTTTAATATCCCCAAATTCTGTAACGGAAGGGGAGAAATGAGAAGTGGGGAATACAAAGAGTTTAAGGGATCTCATTAAGGAGTCTTTATTACTGTCACGTGCCATCCTCACATGATTTGGGACAATAATTTTTATTATATATCTATAGATTTATAAGAGAGGAGATGCGATCCAGACATTAAACCCTAATCCTTATGGGCTCCACCATCACAATCCAATAGGAATTTTCACACAAATAGGTCAATATTCCACATAATTAAGGCTTTACATAATAGGTAGAATAATATCCAATAAGTGGGGTTTTTTGCATATTCATTCAGTCACAAATTTTGGCCCGATTATTTATTAAATTATTATAAATATGAAACCCCAAAACTAGGCCTGGCAATATGGACTCTTGAAGATGAAATCGTCCATAATCCACCCAAAATAATGTGTTTGGGGTCCATTAATTGTGTTTGCGGGTCAAAATGGTTTGAGCGATCCAATAAGACGGTTTGTTGGCGGGTCATTAGCGGGTCAAAATGGTTTTGGACCCTCTGAAAAATAAAACTCAAATTACTAAAGAGTTTAAAGATTTTTTTTTATTTAAGTACCTACTTGTATATTTTTTTTCAAAATTATTATACCATATTTATCCGTACATTACAATATTTGTTTTTAAAAAAAAAAAAAAAAGCGGGTCAACCCAACCTGATCCTGGTTTGACCCGACCCAACCCGGATTTGACCAGATCAAACCCGCCCAAATTATTCTGTCCGATTCGCTTTTGACCCGCCCAAATTTATCCATATTCATTTTGACCCGTCCATAACCCCCCATAATCGTCCATTTGCCATTACTACCCAAAACTAACGGTAAATAGTAATAACGTGCGAGTGTCCAGTTCCATATATAATAACACAAAGTCACCAAGCCTACGAATTAATGAAAAGGATAAAATAGAGATCCATCAATTTGCCCTGTCCCATTCATGGGGTACGCCATGACCATGACCAAGAAGTACTACTTATTGCGTTCATACGGTATGTTGTATAATTCAACTATCACATTGGTATAAAATGCACAAAGTCTCCCATATGAAAATATTTTTTTTTAAATATGACAGGAATTTATTGTATGCTGATATTGTTTGCCCGATGAAATAAGTGTAAAATATGACGTGTCATACTCAACTATTGCTCTCACCTTAAATATTTTGTGGTAACCAGATAGCAAGACAATAGAGATTAGGTTCGTAGTAAGAAAGTTGACTTTATTTAAAGAACCAGAGGAGACTTGGGCCATTGGGTCAATAACTGTGCGCTTACGCTTCATGAGAACACACATTCTACACACAACTACACATGTTATATAAAGGACCAAGAAGTGGAGAGCAATTGTACCCTTCTTTCCTCCATATCTTGTTAAAGTTAGAATCACTTGAAGGTTAGGTACACTCTTGACACTTGAACAATATGTTGAAGACAACTGTTGTCATTGCACTTGGTTTCCTAATAACCCTTCAAATTTCACAACCTCAAATAGCAGCTATTTCAACAACAGGAAATATGGTGACAGTGCTGAGCATTGACGGTGGTGGCATTAGAGGCATCATTCCCGGCACCCTTCTTGCCTTTCTTGAAGCCAAGCTTCAAGTAATATACTTGATCAAGAATTGTGATTTTCAGTCTTTTCCTTGGTGTCATCAGTTTTCTTATCATGTTATATCTATCTACTTTAATTTGATAGGAACTGGATGGAGCCAGTGCAAGAATTGTGGATTATTTCGACGTAATCGCTGGGACAAGTACTGGTGGTTTAGTAACTGCAATGCTCACAGCCCCGAATAAGGATAATCGCCCTATTTATGCCGCAAAGGACATCAAAGATTTCTATTTAGAGCATGGACCATTGATCTTTCCTCAAAACAGGTAATATTAATAACTACGACTGTATTGAATTATATTAACAATATTTTACAAGGTCCTTAATTTATTGATAAAATATAATGTGTTGACAAATCATTAACCGAAATTATGCTTGTTTAGCCGTAACAACTTCCTGGAATTAGTGAAAAGTTTCTTTGGCGCGGTTTTGGGGCCTGAGTATGATGGGGAGTATCTTAGATCATTAATAAGGGAGCTATTGGGCAACATGACTATTAACCAGACACTTACTGATGTTGTCATTCCATCTTTTGACATCAAACTGCTTCAACCAGTAATCTTTTCTACCAACGACGTATGGTCCCAGTAACAGCTGAATAGTTTGCTCACATTTTAATGATTTTTTTTCTTTTTAGTTGAAGCGATGGAACTTTGTCTAAATTCATTGTTACACTGTTTACAGGCAAATATTGATGTTTCAAAAAATGCTTTATTATCTGATATCTGCATAGGAACCTCTGCAGCTCCCACCTTTTTACCTGCGCACTACTTTGAGACAAAGGATGCAAATGGAAGTAGGCGCGGCTTTAATCTCATTGATGGTGGGGTCGCTGTAAATAATCCAGTAAGTGGTGAAATGTATGAATTTAGTTTATATAAATTAGTGTTATAACTATTAAAGCACCAACTGGTTTCGGATGACTTCCAGACTCAAATGGCCATAACACATATAACCAAGGAAGTTTTAAAGGGCAGGTTTGAAAAAGTGGAGATAGAACCGATGGACAGGGACAAAATGTTAGTCTTGTCATTGGACACTGGTATGGCCAAGAAAGAAGAGATGTACAGTGCAGCTGCAGCTTCCAAGTGGGGTTTGCTCAATTGGGTATTTGACAATGGTCACACACCGTTGATTGATGTATATAGCGACGCAAGCTCTGATATGGTTGATATCCATGTTTCCACCCTCTTTCAAGCCCTCCACTGTGAGAAAAATTACCTCCGGATTCAGGTAACAAGTACCTTCAGGCTTATTCTCAGTCTATAGGTGAAAGGGTCCTTCTAGGGGGACTCAAAATTAGAATTCAAAATAGGGACTCGCTCACAAGGCAAGTCACGATTGATTAGTGCCGTTGGCACGGACCCACGTTCATAAGGAATCAACCAATGATGGCACGCTATGTCAGCAAGAGTCCAATCAAGAGTCTCTCTCATTTTTCTTGGTGAAATTATAAATGATAGATGTTATTTTCAAGGGACCTTCCCAATTGCTCCTAACATATTTTTTCAACAATTAATGAATATCTCATATGTTAGGTATACATCAACGTAATGCAATGCAAGTACATTATAAAATTTCATGTATATATGATAAAATTCAATGTACAAATTACAATAATCGGCATATACATGATAAAAATTCATATATACATTACAAAATTTCATGTACACATTACTAAAAAATCATATAAAGCGTACACACAAGGCTCATTCTAAAAAGACTTTTTTTTATTGTGTACTAAACCCACAAACACTTATACACTAAGGAGTAAATCTAGAAATCCCATATTTTTAAATTACTTTCTCACATGTATTTGTATACATTTTTTTAATTAAAATGTATTATATAAAAAAAATAATTATAAATACTTTCAAGCATTGATAGTTTCATCTAGCAAAAGATTTTTCACGCAAGTAAAACTAGAAACATGTAAAAGAAATATTAGGGTTATGTGACAAATAGTCGCCTCACACTTTTTTAATTTAAAGTTTAGTTCAAGATTTTTATTTATTGTTTTAAAAACTTGACCACGGTATAAAACACTCACAAACACTTCATCTTCTCTTATCCTAAACCCTAAACCAAAAAAACTAACTAATCTCTAAACTATATACCTTAAGAACTAAAATCCTAAACCTTATAAAAACAAACCGTATCCCTAAACAATAATAAACCCTAAACTATAAAAAAAAAAAAGCCACCAGACCCTAAACAAAAGAAAAAACATATAAACCCTAAAAAAGAGCAAAAACCCAAAAACCTTTCAACAAAAAAAATATCTCAAAAACAGAGAGATATTTTAAACATTTAAAAGTAAAGAACTAAATCCCAAAATTAATTACCTTGTGAGGATTAAACATTAACAGATGATATTGTTCAGGGACGAAACCAGGAATAGGGTGGAATTATGAAATATATTTTTCCTGGCAACATAATATGTATACATCACCAATCTTGTTTTTTTTTTTCTTCATAATTTTGTAAAACAAAATATGAAATCCAATTATAAATACACGAAAATGATGAGCCAATTAATTTTTCATTTATCAGAAATACTCGTATTCTTTATTGTGAATTTGATGCTCCAATTAAATATATTAATATAACAGTAAAAAAAATTACATCAATGTAATAGTATCACTCCTTGAACTTTAGAATAATAAATGGGCAATTTAATAAAAATCCCATGATAAATTTTTCATTTAATTTTTATTCTAACATATTTTAAAATAACTTTTAGTCAATGGTAATAATAGATAGCACACAGCTAGTGACATTAACTATGTGTCCAATTATTGTCCAATTAACTATGTGTTAGTAATCATTTGAAATATATTGAATTAAACATTAAATGGAACAATTTTTTAGGGACTAAACATTCCTTAATAAAATTTTAATTTTAAAAAATTCTCAAAACATACAAAATTTAATAAGTTTATAATATAATGAGTGCGTGTTATTTGCTTAAAACTATAGGGAAAATATTATTATTTTAAAGTAGGTCTAATTTTGCAGTTAGGGCAAATTTTAGGATAAAAATTATATTACAATTAAAATTGATTATAAGGATCAAAATTAGGTTTGCAATCAAAAAAAAAAATCTATCAAATATAAAGTATGTCCGCTGTTGGTCGGAGCATTTCAGACTTAATGGGTTTGTGAAACAATTACGCCATGTTTAGTTATAGAAAACAAGATTGTTTTTCATAATATTTTTTCAAATTCTTTCCATGAAAATAGAAAATTAGAATATGCGTTCAGGATTGATATTTTTTCAAAATAGAAATGGAAAAAGAGTTTTTTAAATTTTTTAATTTTTCAGAAACTTAGAAAATCACTTTATCAAATTTTTCACAATTTTCAGAAGTCATAAAATTACATTTTGACCTTGAATTTGCTATAATATATATCTAGACCCTTAACCTTTTGGTAAATTATATTTTAATCTCTTTATTTTTCATAAATTACATTTTGAACTTGAAATTTTTGAGAATTACATCTTGGCCCTGAAATTCTATTAATTATATTTTGTCTCCTTGCCTTTCTATAAATTCGATTTGGACCATGTGATTACATTATAACCCTAAACTGTGTAAATTACATTTCACACCCAAATTTTTTATGAATTACATCTTGAAACCAATAATTTATTTATACCAAATGAATGCATATTCTAGTTTTCTAAATGTTTTTATGAGAAATGAAAATTAATAATAGAAAACGGAAAACAATTTTCGATAACTAAATAGGACTTTACATTTTGATACCATTTTAATACGAAAACATAAACAGAATAGTAAAGTTTTTAAAAATTTTAAGGTGGGCCACGGTCCACTTTAGTCCATTCCTAGTTTCATCTCTGTAACTGTTATTGTACTATACATCTTTCCCTCCCATATCATGTAAAGGGAAATAGGTTAACCTTGTGATAAAAGTAGTCGTGACATTAAATATTCTCGACTCTTATTATGAGACTATTAATTATTAGTTATTACAGGAAGATTCATTGGTTGGGGATACCTCATCAGTTGATATTGCGACAATAGAGAATTTGGAAAATCTTGTGAAAATCGGAAACACGTTGTTAGAAAAGAAATTGTCAAGGGTGAATTTGGATACTGGCATGTTTGACGAAGTTGAAAACGAGGGTACAAATGCTGATGCTCTATCGCGTTTTGCAGTGTTGCTTTCGGACGAAAGGAAACTCCGCCAAGTCATGTAGTCCCATTCATAAATGGAGTTAAAATATAATAACTCATTGGCGAGAGGTTCTCTTTAAAAATACCATGCAATCCATGTGATGTGCGGACATTTTATAATTTATTTACAATTTGTTATGCATATCTTACTTAAGATATTTTTAAAATTAATCTAAAAAGCACATGTATTCTCTCTTGGAGATTTTTAAAATAAGAGAGTAAGAGTTTTTTGGGTGTAAAAGCCTTAAAAGTTTGTCCCACATTGGAAGTGTGAGGAAGAGGTGGGAAGCTAACCCAAATATAAAAGGGGATAGTGTCCCACATTGGAAAATGTACAAAGCTAAGTGTCACCACTAAGCTATAAAAGGGGTGGGCAACCTTTGAGTCCCACATTGGAAAAATGTTAAGAATTTGTACACTTAATAAGTACAAATGGAAGATGAAGAGTTAATTCATCTAGCATTTAAGAGGCTATTCAAAAGACCTCAATACGGTGCGAAGCACCGTACGCACACGCACACGCGCGTGCGGATGCGGGGCAGTGGGCTCGGGGGCGATCACTTTTTGGTTGACCCGTGCAAAACCGATTCGGTATTATTATACCTGTTCGGAAAGGACTTAAGACTGTTGGTAATTAACAGTCATACCTGTTCGGAAATGACTTAATTCAACAGTCATGACTCTTGAAGGCAAAGCCTTTCATTTTCTATAAATAAAGGCTGCCTAAAAATTCACTTTTTGGTTGACCCGTGCAAAACCGATTCGGTATTATTATACCTGTTCGGAAAGGACTTAAGACTGTTGGTAATTAACAGTCATACCTGTTCGGAAATGACCTAATTCAACAGTCATGACTCTTGAAGGCAAAGCCTTTCATTTTCTATAAATAAAGGCTGCCTAAAAATGGAATTACATTGATTACAAAAACCAGTTTCAGATTTCCAGACCCTGCTATTACTCTCTTACAATTTTCAGGAGATACAAATTCTCTTATTCTGTTTTGTGCACATAAACAGAATAAGAACTTGATTGACTGTTCTTCGCTGCTACATCCAAGGACTGTCTTCAAATATACAAGTTGCAGACAGTGCAAGTGCTTCATTGTATCTTGAGTACGGATTTGCTGATTCCCGTTTGTATACCGAAATTCTTCGTGTGGGGCAAATACTGTATTTAGGAAAGTGACATCACGCCTTGAAGTTTTATAGTGACTATTCAGAAATTACATTGTTGTATTGAAGTTGACATTTTTGAGATATATAAAGAGTTCCATTTCTGTATTTGCATTCATAATTTCCAACATTCTCACATCACAATTTCCTCCTTTAGATCATGTGTTCACCAAATTTAAGTAGTTTGCAGTATCTTCATGCAAGTGAACAATTAACATAAACAAAATAATGCGAAAAAGAAGGTTGTAACATTGGATCCCATTGGAATGGCATTGATAACAGTAAAGCATTTGCAAACACATCTAACACCGGGATTATTACATAACAATTGATTGATTATTTTTACATAAGGGTAGTAGATATTTTAGAAGATGTTGGTTTACTAATTCAATATGAAAAAATATGACATAAAACTGGAGTTTTATCCATCTTACAACTCTCCGCCATTTCTTGCTAACACCAATATTTGCTTCAATTAATTAACCAAGCTTATCAAAACCATGTTACGGACTATATTGAAGCCATCATACGGGAACATGCAATTCACTATATTCTCTGAAAGCCTTTTTTTATAAGAATTAAAGAATTCATCTCAAATTCAGTTTCATTGGATAATTAATTATTTAAAATCATAAAATGAATGTTCGAGATCCAAAACATGCATTTGGCCATCAAAGTTATTGTATCTAATTCTAAGTCAAAAAAAGATTTACTCGATAACACTAACATAAGGAGTAGATGGAAATATAGATTCATCAGATCTGAATAAATGGAATTCATGTACAACATATATGAATTCCATGTAAAGGACATAAATATGACTTCAATTAAATGTAAAACTAACTTCAAGTAAAGCAAAAATTTAAATTAATTCTTAATGCATCTCCACATGTTGAAAAATATATTATTTTAGGTTCAGCCTCTAAGGAATTTAGGCATACCCTAATGGTTTTAAGGCTGATATCGAGTTAGTAAAAGTCCATTCTAAGAGAAAAATGTCCCCGATCTAATGGTTTCAACACCTACGCATAATCTCTACTACTTAAAAAGAGGAAAGTTCCTCTTTAATTGTATAATGACCGGTTTACCCTCATACATTTTGAAAATCCATTAATACCCTTCTATTTTAATATCCCATCCGTTCCCCATTTAATAAACTTTGAATACCCACATTCATTCATCATATTTCTCTTCTATTCATTCACGAACACCAACCATCCAAATACATTCATCTTTCAACCCTAGAAATTCATCTTTTCAAACGTTGTTCCTATTGGCAATGGTCGGCTTGATGCTATGGTTTGGAGCAGTGTTGCTTCTAAGAAGATCAACCTCAATGGTACATCTTCCCGCTCTCTTTTGTTTCTCTGCCCACAAAATAAAGTACAGTTTTGTTTCATATTTTTCTTTTCTTTATTTTCATACATTTTCCTTATCACTACACTGATGGCAATGCAGCACCTAACTAAAGTCTTTGTGTTGTGTGTTCTACTCTCTCTGTTTGTTTAATGGAAAAATAGAGGAAATGAAAGAAATCAATATTTGACCATTATAACATACATATAGTGTTTGAAGTCTGAGTTACTGAAATAGTTTTATTAACTTTAACGACTAGGGGTTTCATTGTTCTTGCCTAAAAAATAATGGAATTCTTATTATTCTTGAATATTATTATTTTAACAATCTCTTGGGCTATTAAACAGATCTAAAATTCTAAAGGGTGTAATTAAAAATTGAGATATGGGTCTAGGATTATCAATTATAGTTTTAGGGGGTTTAGTCCCATTTGAGAATTTTTTGTTGGTCCCATTTTTTGTAGGTACAACTATAAATAATAAAAATATATGGGATGAGATCTAAACTAAATGCGTGTGCTCCCTATCACAAATAGAATAATTTTAGTTATTAGTTCATAATCTGATAATTCTTCTAATCTGGCTATCACATTACAAAAACTTTTGCATACACAATAAAAAGAAAATTAAGAGCACATTATGTGATTTATTTTTGTAGAGGACACACTTTAGACTGGAATTCCTAGAAATTACACCAACCCAGATGCTCTAAAGGCACTATCGGAGTTCCGAAAGCTAATTGACGATGGAAAATATGCTGAAGCAACTATTGCAGTTATCAAGCTATCAGTAAATCCTTCTGATGTAAGATTCTTTATTACCTTAATTCCAGCTTTGTTTTGTTACCCAGTGCTTATAGTATATACAATTCTACAACTTTATATGTGACATCAATTACAAATCTATTTCCCTACGGAATCCCGGTGAAATCTATATTCAAAAGTAATCGAAGGTGCAAACACCAAGATTTATGTGGATCAACATATATGAAAATAATTACATCGTACCAAGGTGAATCAAAGTTCTAACACAAGAACTTCCTCAATTATGTGTTTACGAACACAAATCTCAACCACTTAAGAGAAAGCATGGAAAGAGCAAAACCTTACCTCTAGGCTCAACTTTGTAAGGGCCTAATATCTATTTCAACTTCAGTGTATTTGGTCAGGGCTAAATTTGTTGGATTTGAGCTCCTTATATATACAATAATCAAATCTCTAAACTTTGGGTATTTTATTAGTGCCAAAAATGCTGGACGTGAGATCCTTATAGAAGGTAGTATTAATTTCTAGAGGCTACATTTCAATCCAACGATTATTACAATAGGAGTTAACTAGAATACCCATATCAATTTCGATTGTGTTATGTGCTAGCACTCCCTGGACATCTTCAATAGGGTTATTTGCTAGCACTCCTTGGACATCTTCAATTCTGTTATGTGCTAGCAATCACCCCCCCCTTATTTTTCTTATTACACTCCTGGACTCCTCATTACCAATGACGAACCCGATTCATGGTGCACATATTATAAATACCAAAAGTTTGAGATCGACAAATCCGTTCCATATTTCAAACTGTGAGACTTGCATATTGTTTGGTTTGTGGTATGTTTTGATTCAATGTTATTCACTTAGTATTCCACCCCTTATATTTGTTTGAAATCTCTATGTTTGTTTTCTTATACATACATCATTAGAAGTACCCCATTCTGTTCATATCAGTCGGATTAGGACGGACCACCCTAGCACTAACCTTTCAGACAATATCTTCCACTGAACACAGTGTTCTAAGGTATTTGACCTCCAACCCCTGTAACTTCAGTCAACAGCACTCTTTGTCCCTTATTTTACACTCCCTTCCCCTTAATTATAGTCAGAGATTTCAACTTATGAAAGATAAAGTTTTGAACCGAGTTTTTTATTGAATGTTTGGTTACTTAATTTTAACATCAGTATATGTTACATGTCTAATAAATTATTAACTTTTTTGGCTGCATAAATTGAAAAATGGCATCATTGGTAGAACTCCCAAATTCCTTGAAATTAATGTTTGATCTTTGTGTCATCAATGACGGCGTTTTTATTCTACTAAGGTTTAGCAGTTCATGGATAGAAAATATACTTCTAAATTAGTGGTTAATCTGTAACAACTTTGGATATGTAGTAGTTGTATTTTTTTTATTGAAATTCCAATTTACAAAAAATCTCTGTGCATTTCATGTATGTTGCTTCTTGACAATGGGTCATATTTTGGCCCGAAAGATATAATTGCGTTTCGTATCTAATTTTAGTTATTTATTGACTAAGCCTTATGTTACACAATTTCATATATTCTGAAATTCATTTTCAGACTAAGGATGTTAATGGAGAATCAAGTGGTGCAGATCTTATAATCATATGCGGTGTCTAAAGATTTTGGAGATTCACATACGGTTTTAAGGTAATGTTATTAAAGCTTTGGAAATGGGCCTTACAGATTTCGGAGATTCACATACGGTTTTAAGGTCATGTTAATAAGGCTGTGACAATGGGCATTAGTAAGAGTTGGGGACCAAGTACGAATTCAAATTTAACTTTTTTGAGCAGGTGACATAATTAATTTATAGTTTTACTTAGACAAATCTTATTTTTATTTTTTATGATTAGCATTAGTCTAATTATATATGACCAAAGTATTATGTACGAGCTTGCTACTCAAGTGAACATGTAGTGGGCTCATTCTTATGAGATTTCATTCTTGAGTTGTATAATGAGATAATGATTGTGATTATACATAATCTACATGTTTCTCTGGACAACTGATTTTAGACCACTTAATCTTTGTATCTTATTTAGTTTGTTTGGTATTACAGTGAATATTACATTGTAGTAATATCTGATTGGAAATTCTACTTTATTTGTACAATATATATAAATAAATAGATTTAACATATGAAAAAAATGTGAGGTTAACAAGACGTTCTTTATTGCAATACGAGCGACATGCCGTAAATCCGAGGGCAAGCATAATTTCAGTGGGCATGAATTTTTTTGTTGGCTTAATGTGTGATGTTGTCACGATGATGAAATGTTGTAAACACATGGCGTTATTGTGTTATGAAAACACTATAATATATTTCCTTTCGTGCCCAGATTAAGGAAATTTCTTGCATTATTGATTCAAGAATTAAAATGATTCAGTTGTTTTTTGGATCTGTCAAGATTAAGAAAAATGCTATAAAATGCATGGATGGATATTGTTCAATTGATATGATCAATTTGTGGGCTTCGTTTATTTGGATCAGCTAACATAATGCATATACTCCTGGTTTGAATTTTCATTCTGTTTTATAGCATTTAATGAGTATACTTGAAGAATTTTTTCCTCAATAACTCTAAACTGATATCATAACTTGGATTTCTCTTGATTACAATCTTTTTAATGTATTTACTAATACAACATACCATTGATATTGATTTCTTAGGTGGTAATGGATGTCTTTAATTGAAATGCCTTGTTTTCTACTTTCTATACTCAAATTCACTCCTTGGATTCATTCGCACGTGCAACGCACATGTGCACACCTAATTATAGGATAAAAATATATGAACAATAATACAACACAAAAATGATCTTGCCCAGAAATTATAACTTTTAATAAGCACCCCATAAACACATCTAGTTTTTAACCCCTAAGACCACAAAATTTAAAAAAATAATAGTTTAAGGGATAAAATATAACTACAAATTACATTTTGGCATGATGTAGAATAGACGGATAGAATATACCATATATGTAAAAAGATCTTAGAGTGGAACTAAAATTATCTCTGTAGAAAACCAAATTAGAAGAGATGAAAAAAATCTATAGAGAATTAAGGTAAAAGTTATGTTCTTTTTCATATTTGGATTTTTAGGACAATGTTTTTCAAGTTTATAAATCTAGTCCCTGTGGTACAATAGCATTTATTTGTGTGGTTCCTTTAGAGTTAGGAGTTCATTTTTTTTGTCCGTGCCAGCGGCACTATTTTTCACCATTTCTCATGGTGTTTTTATACACATGGACTAAATTTATAAAATTATTTAGAGTGTCCTATTTTTATACACTTTGAGGATTACGAAGACCTTTTCTCAAAACACCCAAAAATCTAACCAAATCTTATTTGAAAAAAAGAACTTTCATAGTTAGAAGATTTACTAATAATGGAATAATTATCGTTTTTTAGAAGATAGGAGCATGTGAGAAGCACAGGAGATGAAGGGTTCATGTGGGTATTTTGAGGAAAGAGAATAGACATATGTTTTAAAATGAGGAGAGTGATTGCAGGATGGGAAGATGAGAAAATTAAGAGTGGAATTCAAAAGGACATCATTAATTTATTAAGAGTGAGAAAATTATGAGCTACATGAGAAAAATGAAGAGGCTGAGTATTAAACGGTGGGGCCGTGGGGGCAGCCAAACAGTGATGAGCTCATTTACATCAAGGAAAAAATAGGAGAGAACTCAATTGAAGGTTAAGTCTTACGTGGACACCTTATTCATTAAGCAACTTTAGTTCTATCTTCTGTTTTACAGTTATATAATAGACACGACTTTCGACTTTTCCCCTCGATTACAAAGACCTACTACTAATGAAAGAAACATATATTGGTTTGATGAGTTATTGTTTTAAGGGTATACTAGCATGTAATTCGCGTGGTGAGCGAATGTAGTATAATTTATTTAATATTTATTATGCAAATTTTAATCAAAACATTTAAAGTAATAAAAAAAATGATATATACCAAATAGTCCCTCAAATTTTTTTTAATACACGTTTAGTCCACGCGTTTTTATTTTGTACCAAAAAGTCTTTCACCATGCCAAAAAAGGCTTTACCTTGTCGCTGGCGCGGACCTTTAAAGATAAGACAATAAGGGACTTTTTGGTACAAAATAAAAGGCTTGGAATAAGTGTGTATTAAAAAATGTTTGAGGAACTTTTTGAAATTTGATCCTAAAAAAAATACTAAAATATTTTGGGTACTTATTATTGATCATATGTTTACCACAATTAAGTTTTGCACACTATCTTCATGAAAATGAATAACATTCCTTATGTTCTACATAAGTAGCTAATTTGAATATTTAAATTTTATCGTCGTTAATACATAGCCCCGTTTCATTTTATTTTATCGACTTAAAACTAGTCCCATTATATATTATAGTTATATTACATGAAATATAATGAAAATAAAATAAGTACTACTCTACTAAGAATTTAAAATATAAATATTATTATTCCAAACCATGGTAAATAACATTCTAAGAATTCTATATTAAAAAAATAAAACATTCACCGATAAACCATATAATGCTAATAAAAATCAGAGAAAATAAACATATGGATCAACAACGTGATAACATTTACCAGCCATCCTAATACATTCTAGCCAGTGTAGTATCTCACCGTTGGGTCTCTCTCAACCACAACACTCAAAATCGTGATTTGGAGTGTACCTCTAAATGCAAGGAACCTTCTAAGGACTCTGGAAACTATGCCAAGTTGAATGAGAGATGCAAAGTTCGTGGCTACGGACAACAACGGCAATTAATCGAACATCTGATAGATTTCAATGAGAGAAATAAGTCCTTGCTATTGTCTAGAGTGTATTTGAGGAACTTGTGGGGTTTCAGGTGTCGGTTCGTTACCATAGGAAAATTTGGGTAGAAACCACCCTTGCAAAAATTCAAAGTAGTGAGGAATATATATAAATTGGTATAAAACATTTGTTACTCCCTTTAAAGAAAAATAACAAATAACATTTAGATTTCATATTACATAGATTATCAATGACTTTTGATCTTTTCAAAAAACACAGATGCATAACTTGAATGGTTGAACCCTGCAATTAAAAACCTCAATTCAAAACCCCCAAAGAGTCTAGTAGAATACAATACTACAGATGTAAAGAATTTTGAAAATTCAAACTAATAATTTTGATGGTTGTAGCCCATATATAAAACTTAAGTTTGGAACCATTAAAACATATATACACAGTAGACAAATAAAATCACAAAGCTTTATACCAACTCAGTTTGTAACTAAAGAGACAGTTGGAACCTTTCAACACTACAATGTTTCGGTTCATATCATAATTTATGTAGAGTCTCTGCATAATATATTATCTATTATCAAATGTTTATAAAAATAGAGAAGTTCAAGAGTTGTGGCTTCTATAATGTTCATTGAAAGAATTTACGTGGAGTCTCTACAGCAAATGAAGAGATAAGAATGAGGGAGGTTAAAAGGTATGAAAATAAAAGAGGAGATTGCATGGAAAAAATGGTTATTGGGGTTTGAAAGCAATGCGGCGTGGATTAGTTAATCTTCTTGAAGAATTAAATGATAATCTGCGGTATAATATAACCTTAATTATCATTGTCCATATGACTCTCTGTAAATGCGACAAATGTCATCACCATGTTCAACTATCAATTTTAATTATATATTATAATTACATTTATTTAAATCTTGAATTGGGAGATTTCAATATGAACACACACATGTGAATCAATTTGGATGAACTCATTGTTTCGAACTATTTATTCTTTATTCTTTATGGTTTTTTAATCGTCGGGGTGGATGTTGTTTTGCTAGCCCATCTTTTAAATTAAAGTGTGATAATATGTATATTATTTATTTAGTCCGAAATTCATAAAGAGATTAAAAATAGTATTTTAGTCAACAGTTAATAGACCTTAAAGAATATGAGGCAAAGTGAAACATGTCAAAATTATAGAGATAATTATGTCAAGTAAATAAATGAGTGACCCAAACACTTAAAATAATAGAACTGGAAATTCAAGATTGGAATCCAATGTGAAGAAATTTTAATTTTGAATCTAAAATAAATGAGAACCGAGGGGGAAATTTAAAATGTGAACCAGAGGAATCGATGATGCCCTAGCCATTGAGAGTGAATGAATGAAAGGAAACATAGACGCCCTAATCATTAAAGCAAGTTTTGTTTATTTAGATAAAAAGGAATAAAAAATCAATGCAATTTTAAATCAAATATATTAACAAACACAAGGGTAATAGAAGAAGATTTTTCTCCCTCACCATTGATGTCATTACCATACAGAAAGAAGAGGGGTGGTGGTTTGGGAGATGAGGAGGTTACACATTGAGGATGAGGTGGTGGTATTTGGGTTGTCATAATTTTTATATCAATGTCTTTCAATTTTTTTTTTATATATGTAGGTTGAGATGGTATAAGGGGGTGATGGGGATGAGAGGGAGGTGATCATTGGGTAGTAAGAATATTTTTTAATAAGCAAATCATATACATAAATACACACACACACACACACACACATATATATATAATGCAGACGCAACTTGTATATTTAACTTGCAGACGGATTTTTTCATATTTGTTTAAAATAGTAAAAAAACTTTTATCGGCTTTCTTTTTTCTATGGTATTTAAACATTTCAGGGGACCCCTATAAAAATTAGCTTAAAATGAACTATTTTGCTTTTTTTTTAAAAATCGATCAAACATATGTCAGTTTTTAAAGCTCTTAAAAACTGATATATGTTTGACCGAATTTTTTAAGAATCGTAAAACAATTCATTTTGAGATGATTTTGTTTGTAATTGTCCCCTGAAATGTTTAAATACTACAAAAAAAATCAAGTCGAAATTTGATTTTTTGCTATTTTTAAAAAATCTCACAAAAATTCGCCCACAAGTTAAATCCGCCAATTGCGATCGCATTAGAGTTGCGTTGTGTATATATATATATATATATATATATATATATATATATATATATATATATATATATATATATATTTGGGGGTGGGTATTTTGTATTGGTGCGTATGTGTTAATAATTTTGTGCTTGTCTGGGATCCCATAATCGGGATAAGGAATATTTGCACTTTATTTGAGAGAAACTTTTGTTAGCTCCACAAACATATTTATGTTAATGTGAAATGGGTAAAAAATACTGGGTCAATTTGTCGAATAAAATATAAAAGAGGTTGAACTAAAAACTCAAAAAAATACAAGGACTTTAAAGGTAATTTACTTGTTTACTTACACCAGATGATTGTACTCTTAGGAGATGGAGTAATACATGTAATTATAAAGATAATAAGACAATATTTATGTGGTTAAGACCCTTATTAAGGAGCACGCCTTTATAAAGATGGACTATGTATATAGATGCACTTTATGATGAATGAGTACAACCACGACATCCTTTAAATGTACGTATAAGGTTGAATAAAAGGTCCTTCAAGGACTTTGTAATGAGGAGAAATCCTTAAGGCTTATTTGAATAGCACTCGAGGTCTTTGGATATCTTCTCTACCTCCCTCCCCTATCTCTCTCTCTCTCTCTCTCTCTCTCTCTCTCTCGCGCGCGCGCACACACACACGATGATTTTGTACTTTTGACGAGTGTAATAAAGTATTTGAGATTGATAATATCATGAAAGCAATCCTATATCCCTCCATTTATAGAAAATCAATGGAGAGGGTAAGGAATAATGACAACACCATAGTTACTCATTGATTAAAGGTATGTTGAGCGTATGGGATAAGGTGAAAAGTTATTAGGGTTTATCATTTAATGATGGTGTTAAGTATGATTTTGTAAGTACGGTATAATACATAAGTACATTTGTCTTGCAACGAATGGGTTGGTTGAGCGTACAACATAATGCCACCAACTATATAAGAGTTATGGGAGCTCCCTATGGTCCCTGAATAAGGTATTCTTATAACTATCTGAGCATGATTAAACTATTATGTGACTTTTTATGGAGTTTACTTCCATTGAAAAACCAAGAAGACCTTTCTAGGGATCAATGACTTAGTCTTGAGCATAAAAACCTTTTTGGAGGAACATGAACCCTTTAAGTGATCTTTCATAGGCAGGTAGTTCTTTGTAGAAGCCCTTGTCTAACCATGTTTTCAAGGATTTGGTAAGGTGGTTGTGATTTGGATAACATGGTTTGGTGTTTCCTAACTAGGAGAAGATATTTCGTTTGAACTTGTGAGTTTATGGGAAGAATAACATTAGTGATTCAAGGTCGTCAATATGGTTGGGAGACTATGTACATATTTCTTGAGATCATAATGATCTTTTACAAGGTCACCAATGAATGTATATATATTTAGTAGACCCATATTACCATTTGTGAGGTTCGAAAAGGAGAGTACAAGATGAGTTTCACGCAATGAATTTGGTGGGTAATTATATCACTATAATGTTTTTTTTTATATGTGTGTGCTGGGGGGGGGGGGGGGGGGGGGGGAACCCCACAGTTATTATTGATAAAAAGAGGGTAAAAAGCCTATCCCCGGTGGTTTATAATAGGATTTAAAAAAATGAAGGGTATGGATTTATAGATGAGCAATTTACCTCAAGAATACATGAAAACTTGCGAAGAATAAATAAGGATCCTTCCTTAGCAAACAGTATACCTACTTCCCTATCCTCTTGCTATTCAAAAATGTCGAGTGGCTGGAAATTTTCATTTGTCCATTCTCAACAAGAGTTTTAAAAGACGAGAATGCTTATGTGATAATGATTTAAAACAAATTAGCAAATTTCCAAGTTAACCTTATTTAATCGGTGCCAATTTTGCATCCAGTTTTATTCAGTCCTTAAACATGCAACTACGTGTGGATAAATCAAACCAACATAAATAATTGTTGACACATAGATTTCAGGAAAAAAAATCTTTCAGGTAAAACTTTTATTTCAGTATAATACTTACAATGAAATCTGCAATGGATTAACCTCAGAAAACCGACATAGGCCCCAATTTAAATCAGCAATGGAATTCCGCAGCAACTCCACTCAAACCGCAGTTCAATCAGCCCAGGAATACCCATGAGCACTCCCTATTAACCCACAGTCATTCAACCTAGTACCTCCCTCAAGTGGCACCTAGATCATCAATAGAGGTCTTCTCTACAAGAGAAACTTTAACAAAAATGTGTTCTTGGGTTCCAAAACAATTCATATAAACTATTGGGATCTTGTGAATTGAAAACAAAAAGGGATTAAAACCCTAAAAGTGAGAAGATAATGATTCTGCTAAAGCATTTTTCGTAGCTGATAAGAATGCAGGTCTTCTTGAGAAAAACGGAGATGTTTAATACGCTATATATGAAAAATTCAAGGCGGCGCATCGCTCTAACGAGTTGTCAGTGTCGCTCGAACGATGACACATGTCATTCAAACGACTTTGCGCGATATAGCCTTATCGCTCGAACGATGTCCCTCTGTTGCTCGAACGAGCTATTAAAAATTAAATATTGTTTGTTTCATTAGAAAATAGTCCACCTCAACGCATAGAAAAATTCTTTGACGAAAAACTCTGCTCCAACACTTAGAAAATATTTCTTAAGAATATCCCAACACTCTAAGTGAAATGCTAAGGTACTTAAACACAACCTTACCAAAAATAATCTCGCAGAGGCTTGAATGTTGAAGAACTTCGATATTCGAATCCGTCTCGATGTTTGAATGATATTGAATATTTCTTCGATGGTTGTAGCAGTATACGACATACTCAATTTTTTTTTAGCTATGATCTTAGTGAAAATTTTATTGAAGAAATTACAAAGGCTAGTCATTAAAAGTTTGAGGAGCATCTTTTTTTGGAATAAAGGCTATAAAAGTAAAGGTTACAATATTTGGAAGTGTCATACCTGCAAAAAAAACTCTAATTTCTTTTACCACGTCGCATGCTATAATGTCCCAACAATGAATGAAAAAAACACCACTGTAACCTTCCATTCCTGGGGGCTTTCATCATTAAGAAACTTCACTATTTCATGAACCTCTACTTCATTTGGAAACTCCTCTAGACTATTATTCTGCTCTTCTAAAATGATATTAGGGATACATTTAAGAAAATCAGTATTCTCTCTATGCATTTACATTTCTTCAATTAAGAACGAACAATGTAAAATAATGTCCTTACAAATCTCCCCATATGTTTATGCCGATACAAAATAAAAACATCTGAATTATCAAATCAAAATGCCTATACAAATCTAATACCCTCCTATGAACCCAAAACTGAGAAGGTACTAAAGATGCAAGTATCAAACTTTCTTCAAAATCTTCAACATCAAATTTTCAAGCTTTTCTCATCAGGGTGTGCAAAAATACGATCTTTAATTTTCTACTTGCACACATGAGACAAAGTAAATACCTTCGTGATGTATCGAGTTTGAAATAAGTTAAGATTAAATCAATCAATAATCAAATCTCCCCCATAATGCAAAAACTCCCCCATAATTCGTTCTCCCCCTTTTTATTTGACCGAAATAGATAAGGAAATGAATAAACAAAATAAACATGGAGTTCTCATGACAAAAATAAAAAAATGCATATGGATCATACTATGCTCATGGAAAGGAGTAACTCAACAGCTTCCATAAACTATTTTTTAATTTTTAATTTTTCATACAAAAAAATGCAAAAAATAATTTTACAGAAATTACACACCATGAATTTACACTAAGACAACCAAATCATGGAAACGGAATGAATGGGTGTGAACCTATTGGATAGGAAAATCAAAGCAATCACGCATAACATATATGCAAGATGAATATGTGTACTCCTAACGAATGAATCTCAAAATCATCCTTAGGTGTCAAAAATGTGAATTTAGATGACATCGTCTTAATCTAATCGACCAATCGAAGTCAAACACAATTTTTACACCAATAACGTCTAAAACTATGTAACGTTTTTTCATAACTTTTCAAGGACGTGCAAATTCGTTTTATATTCCATCCAAAATCCCTCATAAATAATAATCCTTTTTATATTTCTTTTGAGGTGATGAAACTAAATTCTCTCTTGAGAGAAATCCTATTAGCCCCAATTTTGGCATATTTTTCTTTTTATTGCCTTAATTTTTTCTTTGGTCTCTTTTAAACGGTGGCTTTCACGACGAGTTAATTGTTTACTCTCGCAGTCCTTTCCCGTAAACACTCATTATTTTTTGCAATTTTAATTCCTCACGGTAAACGGTTATTACATGCACAACTTCCATTGTCAAGTGTTATCGCATTTGGTTATTTTTAAAGACAAAATTGAGATGAAAATACTTCGACCAACATGTGATAGACAAGAACAAGAGTTAAACATATCCATGTATGTGTTCAATAAAGGAACTCATGAGTCAAACATGTAGGTAGTAATAACTAATCACATCTCAATGACTCCTAACATTGTAAAGCACATAAATGGAATGATGATGCATATGAAAACACTATCAAATCGTCACAGGGATATGGAATAAAATTGTGACTCGATCATCCTAAATTTTCATTCATATACGGTGCACAACAAAATACAAAACTCTTTTTGTCTTTTTCAAAATTTTTATCAAAATAAAATCTTTTTGACTTTTTCAAATTTTTCAAAAAAATAGAAAATCTTTTTTATTTTTCCAAAAAACTATATTAAAAAGGAAAACATAACTACAAAATAATACACACTAGCAATAGGAAAAAATTTCATCATGAAAATCATCATATGCTAGCAAACAAGTCTAGACCTCATCCGGTAGGTGCGGTGGAGTTTTCCAAAGGTGGTGACATCCTATGAAAAATATCCATCAAGTCATGTGAAGTCTTGACTAAAAACTTTACCTACTCCCTAAGATGTGCAAACTCTCTCGTGTAATCGTCCGGAGCATCATGTGTGGGTGCGTGTGGGTGGGCACATGTAGTAGCAAAACGTGGCACATAACCCAACTTAAAACAAAACTCCCTAAGGTGTCCTATCTTTTTACAATGAGTGAAAACATAAATAGGCCTAGGTACACCTCTCTCAAACCATTTATGGCGCACTCTCCTATCAGGTATGGGTCTCCTAGGTGGGTGGGGTTGAGATCCATATGGATCTATAGCTAATTTGGGAACCCACTCGGGTGCAACGTGGGAAGTGGATGCACCGTCATGACCTATTTCACGTCTCTCAACATCACCTAAAATGAGATTGAGAACCAAGTTTGCAACCTTCTTAGATGCATTCTCTAAAGGACTTTGACCTCCCGGGCATGTTCGAGATCACTCTCGAGTTAGGATACACGTGTCGTCAGACTAGACACCGTGTTGGTCATATCACTCTTTTTTCGATCTAAAGCAGTCAACTGTTCACTCAAAGAAATCTTCACCTTCTCGAGTTGATTTCCGTTCGCCTCAAACACCCTCAAAAACTCTAAATATTTCTACAAATCTCTCACCCTAAGACCTAACTCCTTATTTAATTTCTTAGTCTTTAAGGTCTCAGCGTACAAATCTTTAAACGCAATTTGGAGCTCACCTTCATCTACACTTTCACACTCACTATTACCCTCACTAAAAATAGTCAAACTATCCTCCTCCCCGGGGGTCTCACATGCACAAGTATCCTCATCATCATGGGAGAAACTAGGTGTGCTCACATGGTTAACTAAAAAGGAAGCAAACTTCCTATGTAAAGACTCATCCCCGAAATCATTCACCTCATCCTCACTATTGCTGTTGATACAAATTAGCGTCGTCTGTGGGAAACGAGTGTAAGTAGCATTTTTCACTAAAAACTTATCACCAATGGCTGAGATTCCAGAATCTAGTAACCGAAATAATACTGGGGTTCCTCTAAGCCCCTCTGCCCCCCCAACAATCAATGAACTTACGAGAATAGTAGCCAATTTAGCCCAAGGGAAAACGACTATGCAAGAGACCATGCGTCAACTCATTCAGACTGTTCGTAACGGATCACCCGCCCAGTCAGGTCAACGAAGCGTTCAGAGAAACACCCATATGCCATCCTCAAGAACCAGACGTACATTATTCCCGGATGTTTCACAGCCCAGGCACGGTGATTCTCGTCATACTGAAAGGTCCAACGATCCTTCATATCAGCCTGGAAGGACTTCAGCTATAAGAGCTACAGATTCTCAACAAAATATTACCTTAACTCCTGAGAGAACAAGTGCTTTGGAAAGGTTGAGCAGAGTCTCTCCCTTTGACCATTTGGGTCCTATGAGGAACAAGAATCCCCCTAGGATTGCGTCTAGGACTTCTCAATGACTAATCGATCTAAGGGAAGGTTCTGCCCAATCACACCCAACAATTTATGGTGAACGATCCCAAGAAGAACATTCAGTGTGCTCCGTTGCTGGGGCAAATAGGTGTGAGGTTGGGAATGATGCGTGGAAGGGGTCCATTCAGAGATTGGAAGACCAGTTAGGGGAAATGGCTAAGGCCAAGAACCCTCTCTAAAGAACTTTTATCCAAGGATCACCCTTTGTCCCGGTAATTATGGATTTTCCGACACCAACGAAATTTAAGGCTCCGGCAGTGACGCCTAAGTACGATGAAAAAACTGATCTCGTCCTCCACATAGAGCAGTATCAAGATGTTGTCGATATCTACGCAGTTCCCGATGAGATGAGGTGTAGGGCATTCTCAGGAACTATCACTGGGTCAGCCCAGATATGGTACAACAGTCTTCCTCGGGGAAAGATTGCTACTTTCCATCAACTGATAGAGCTCTTTATAGGGAATTTATGTTTCTATGCGAAGCCGGTTAAGAGAGTAGCACACTTACTGAGTGTGAGGCAGAAAACAGGAGAAAGTACCAAGGATTACATTACTCGTTTTAACAACGAGGAACTTGAGGTGATTGACTACGAGGAGAAGACATCAATAACTGCTCTAATGAGTGGCCTGTCACCTGAAAGGTTATATTATATGTTGGCCAAAAATCCCCCAAAATCCATAACAGAACTGATGGCAAAAGCAGATGAGATCATGAATGCTGAAGAAGCCATGGCTGCGAAGAAGAATGTTGACGCTAAAGCAGAGACCAAGGCTGAAGGTACAATGGAGAAGAAGGATCAGAAGCGCAATGGGAATCGTAAGTGGCCAAAAGGTAAGGAGGCATTCGAGCAGTTGAAGAAGTATGGGGACATAAACCATATTCTGGAGGAGATCAAGAACAGCGAGGAGCTAACGTGGCCGGAGAAAATGAGGACAGACCCAGATAAGAGGGATAAGACCAAATATTATGATTTCTATAGAGATCATGGCAACACGACCAAACACTTCATAGCTCTCCAGAATGAGATCGAAGTACTCATTAGGCGAGGAAAATTGAGTAAGTTCATTGATCGTCAGAATGGTGGGAAGAATAACGAGAAAGGAAGACAAAGGTTCAAATCTCCTCGCCAAACAATAGATGACAAAAAGAGAAACCATGAAGACGATCCAGAGGATGACCCCGAGCTCCCCAAAAGGCCAAGGCAACCCGAACGTGAGGTATTTTCAATCCATTTTGGATCATTTGAATGTAATGTGATTACAGGTGGAGATGCAAGGGGTGGGGATCACACTGCTGAAAGGAAAGCTTACCTCAATGAGGCCCAAGCTTGTTCTTATATACAGCACATAAATTTGACTAAAAATGATCACCTGAGGAAGGTTAACAAGGATAAATTGGTCATTGGTTTTTCCAAAAATGAACTGGAAGGTGTTTTATATCCTCATGATGACCCCTTAGTTGTCAAGATAAGGATAAAGGATGTGGTGATCTCGCGAGTATTGGTAGATAATGGTAGCTCTGTAGACATCATGTTTTACCCGTGCTTTGACAGCTTGAGTTTGAAGTTAGCCCAATTGGAGCCATATCACAGGCCCCTCCTTGGTTTCACTGGTGAGAAAGTCTTTCCACTTGGGACGATCAAGTTAGACATGCTAATTGGTACCTGGCCTACTTGCAGAACGAAAAAGTATGCTTTTTCGTAATCGAAAAGAACGTCCAATCATCCTACAACATAATCATGGAGAGAGTAGGATTGAAGAAGTTTGAGGCAGTACCATACACGATACACCAATGTTTGGAAGTTTCCTACCAATTTTGGAGTTGGAGTTATGAAAGACGACCAGAAATTAGCTCGAGAATGCTACTACTCATCTACCGAACATGAAGAATTGGAGGAGGCCAGGAAGAAAACAACCACCTACCAGGTGGAAGAGTCTGAAGATGCAGAGGTTGAGACTTTGGACCCTAGAGATGAGTCATAGCTTGTGAAGGGTCAGGTCATCGTAGCTACGGAGAACGTCATTCTAAACGATGAACGATCAGAGCGGATAACTCAAATCAGCGCTTCATTGGATTCGTCAATAAAGCAGGAGCTAGTGGCATTTTTACGATAAAGAAAGCAAGCTTTCGCATGGAGTCATGAAGACGTGCCAGGAATAGACCCAACTTTCATGTGCCACGAGCTTAATGTTAATAAGGAGGTCAAGCCAGTGAAGCATCGAAGAAGGGTATTTAGCCCAGAGAAGAACCAAGCTATCCAGGAGGAAGTCGAGAAGCTACAAAAGGCCTCTTTCATTAAAGATGTCAAATATCCTGATTGGCTAGCCAATGTTGTGATGGTGAAGAAGAAGAATAACAAGTGGAGGATGTGTGTAGATTTCACAGATCTTAAAAAAGCTTGCTCAAAAAATCATTTTCCCTTGCCCCGAATTGATCAGCTGGTGGATGCTACCTCGGGACATGAGCTACTGAGCTTCATGGATGCTTACTCCGGCTACAACCAGATTAAGATGAAACCAGAAGACAGGGAGAGTACTTCTTTTATTACCCCAAGGGAACATACTGCTATAATGTTATGCCTTACAGACTTAAAAATGTAGGCGCCACGTACCAAAGGTTGATGAACAAAGTTTTCATAGAGAAAATTGGTAAAAACATGGAGGTTTACGTCGACGATATGCTAACTAAGAGCAATAAAGCCTCTGACCATTTATTTGATCTCGGCCCAACCTTTGATCACCTAGAAAAATATCAGATGAAGCTAAACCCAACGAAATGCATATTCGGTGTATGAGAAGGCATGTTCCTCGGGTATATTATGAATCAATGAGGCATTGAGGCCAATCCGAAGAAGATCAAAGCTTTGATGGAATTACGACCTCTGGCTACGAAAAAGGAAGTACAAAGCCTCACAGGCCATGTTACATCTCTTAACAGGCTTGTGTCGAGAGCAATGGATAGGTGTCTCCCATTCTTCAAGATCCTTAGAACAACTTTCAAGTGGAACTATGAGTGCGAGAAGGCATTTTAAGAATTGAAAAAGTACTTGGGGACACCTCCACTGTTATCCAGGCCAGTGATGGGTGAAAGATTATACTTGTATCTGACTATCTCGGAGAGCGCAGTCAGTTCAACATTGATAAGAGTGGAGGATGGAGTACAAAAACCAGTGTACAACACCAACAAAGCATTTCGAGGAGCAGAGATTAGATATCCAAAGTTGGTTAAGATGGCATTAGCTCTAATAGAGGCAAGTAGGAGGATGAAACCTTACTTCCAGGACCATACCATAGTGGTGTATACTGATATGCCACTTATACAGGCCTTACACAAGCCAAAAAAGTCTGGCAGACTGTTGTATTGGGCAGTAGAAGTGCGCGAGTATGATATTTTTTATGAGCCAAGGTCCTCACTCAAAGGGCAAGCAGTGGAAGATTTCATTGCGGAATTCACTTACCCAGATACCCTAGACCAACAGGAGTCAATGCAGAACAATCCAAGGATATTATAGGATTATCAAAGACAATCCCCGATCAACTCCCCATAGAAGATCTAATAGAAGGGACGAATAACGAGCAACAAGCATCATCGAGTAACAGCCCAGCGGTGAAAGATGATAAGAGGAAACACCAAATATTCCATCAGGGAACCTTATCAGATCAAGAGTTTGATAATGATATACCTGTGTGGAATTTTTATATTGATGGCTCTTCATGTGCAACAAGGAGTGGAGCCAAAATAATTCTTAACATCCCTGATTGATTAGATGTCGAATACGCTCTGCGCTTTCAATTCAAGGCTTCCAATAATGAGGCCAAATATGAAGCTATGATCGTGGGCCTCAGTTTAGCAAAAACAATGCATGCGGAGCAAGTCATCTTGTTTAGTGACTCACAATTAATTGTACATCAACTTCTGGGGTTATATACGGTAAAGGGAGACTTGCATGTCAAGATATCACCCCAAAGCTATGGAGATTGTGTCCACCTTTACAACAGTTCAATTGATCAGAATACCGAGATTGAAGAATGGGAGAGCTGATGCACTATCTCGGTTAGCCTCCACTACTCGCATCGAGCTACTAAGAATGCTTCCCATCAAAATACTGGCAGAACAGAGCATAAATGAAGATTTAATGGTAAAATTCATTACCCCAAATATGGGACCATCCTAGATGGACCCCATCAGGATATACATCGAGGAAGGCATTGTGCTAACTGATCAACTTGAAGCCAAAAGGCTAAAGTTTAAAGCTGCTCGATATGTATTGAATAATGGCATTTTGCATAGAAGGGGTATCATCGCATGTATACAGAGATGTGTGCATCCCTCAGAAGTTAAAAAGCTGATTCAAGAGGTTCACGAAGTCTCTTGTGGAGCTCATGTAGCAGGTCGGACTCTCCTACAGAGGTTAATGACGCAAGGATATTATTGGTCGATGATGAGAGCTGACTGCACAGCCTATGTGAAGAAGTACGATAAATGTCAACGTTTCTCTCTGGTTCGAAGAACTCCCCAGGCATTATTAACGCCCATCACTTCCCCCTGTCCATTTGCTATGTGGGGCATAGACTTGGTCGGGCCCTTGCCGACCACCAAAGGGAGGTTCAAATATCTAGTAGTCGCAGTCGATTATTTCACCAAGTGGGTTGAGGTTGAACCTCTCATTGACATGTCATACGATAGGGATTACCAGTTTATCTGGAAGAATATTATTTGCAGGTATGGTCTGCCACATGCTTTCATCACTGACCATGGTACCCAATTTGATAATGAGGAGTTCGCTGCATATTGTCATCAATCCAATGTCCAGAAGATCCATTCCGCACCAGGCCATCCCAGAGCAATGGGAAAACTGAAGTAACTAACAGGACTCTACTGAACAGCTTGAAGAAACGCATGGATGAAGCAAAAAGGAAATTAGATTAATGAGATACACTCTGTGCTATGGGCACCACTCCCCGAATAGCCACTGGAGAATCGCCCTACATGCTCGCCTTTGGAAGCGAGGTAGTTATTCCAGTTAAATTGGGCCTGCCTACACATAGGGTACTTAATTTTAACTCTCCTATAAGCAATTTGATGAGATGCTTAGACCTGAATATGCTCGAGGAAGTTAGAGAAGATGCGGCAATCAGGAACGCAGCCTACCAATAAAGAACAACCATGTTCTGCAATAAAAGAGTGAAGAAATGTGAACTCAAGGAGGGGGATTATGTGCTCAAGAAGGTGATTCAGAAGCATAACAAGTTAGAGGCCAACTGGCATTGCCCCTACCAAGTAACTACAGTTGTTCGCCCTGGAACTCATTGGATGGAAACCTTAGAGGGAGAAGAATTAAAAAATACGTGGAATGCAGATCACCTGCACAAGTATTATCAGTAATACAGACTTACATGTACACATTTCTCTTTACATGAATAAAAGTGTTGGTTTTTCCATATTCCTTTTTTTATTCAATTTTTGTCAGAGTACTAGTGCTACACACTACATCAATACCAGTTGATCGACATCAGCCACCACCCACTAAGGTTAGTCGACATTCAATAACCAACAACTCCGGTTGGTTAGCACCACTAACTTTAACCAACAATGTTGTCATAATAATTATATAAGGCAAAGCCTGTTTGATCACGGATAATCTCAAAAGATATCCCAAACTAGGCAAGAAGATGGGTGACCTCCTAGGTCATCCACTATCTAAGCACCAAGGTAATCTAGATAAGATTGCTACAACTAAGCAGGAACATGGGATGAAAATCATTCCATTGCTTAGGCACTAATGAGTGATAAGTCACTACAACTAGGCAGCAAGTGGGGCAAGCTCCATTGTCTAGGAAAAACAAGACACGTTGTCCCTCTCTCTATATATATATACACATTCATCAGAAAAAAATGAGAAACACATCTCACAAAGTATTTCCAAGGAAATAAAACTTGCACAAAGACCAAATTTTCTTCATTAAATACAAGTAGATTACTGTATTAAATATAAATTTCCTATTCTATGGATTTCTTTCCCTATGATTTTGATACAAGTTCCATCCCCACTGGAGGTTCATCTAATGCATAGGGAGAGTAAATAAAATTCATATCTTGTAGTATTTTGATGTTGCTCGGACATGGACGATCAAGTAAATGTTGAGGATGAGATATCTCAAAATCTAAATGAAGCTGGTAATCACCAAGATACCTGGAGATCAAACATCGAGGAATGGCACGAGCTAGAATCGAGTTGACATCAAGTTTAAAGGGAGGAACAGGAAAATCAAGTAATCGAGGCTCACACCAATCCCATAAGGACAGTCCTCGATCAACTTTCATCACACAAAAGGCATTCAACCATCCCTATTTGTACCCCTCATTGTTCGATTGTTTCAGCCAAGCATCGAGATGGCATAAAGCTTCGTTGTATCCCGCCATCCAAAATTCTCTAGGTTGTTTGTGAAATTGATAAGTCAATCTCTCAAGCTTCTCATGGAACTTCTTCACCAAAATTTATTTACTTTCCATCGCAGAGCTCTGGTTGGAGAGTTGGTCAGTAAGACTCTGAATTTTTCTAGACATCTCTACCAGGGCTTAATTTTTTTCTGTCAATTGAACGGTCTGATTTTCTAAAGCCAGTTGGGTCCTCGTTTCTTCAATATTAATTTGACAAGCCTTTGCTCGGCCATGAGTAGAAGGATTTTCTCTGCCACGAGCAGACGGGGTAGTTCCGGTTCATTTCAAAGTCTCCAACTCTTCTCTCAAGGAAGTATTTTTAGTTTCTAAAAAGGAAAAACCTTCATCATTAACTGAAACCAAGACTCCCGAAGAAGAGGAGACAACAGATTTGAGTTGCTTCACTTCCTCTTCCAACACAATATTCTCTTGCTCTAGCAACTTGGCAATATTACTGTGCTCTTCAATATCAAGTTTTAACACACTTTCCTTCTTCTCATGGGCCGAGATGTACTTTTCATAACCCCTGTTAGCACTCAACTGCTAGTATGTTTCCTCATAACCTTCGTGTAAGAGTGCAGTGGTTTCTTTGTACTAAAGTTGGAGTTCCTCGATCATCCCTTGAAGATCTTTAATCATTTCGTAATAAGCCACATTATTAGCCACAGCACGATCAAGCAAACACTTAAAGTATTGGTATACATCAACTGCTACCTCAGAAGCATCGAATCCAAGGATATCAATTATTTGGGTCTCAGTAAAATCTGTGTGACTCGCTTTGAAGTAATCATTACATTTTTTCATCAACTCTGTGTCATGAGCTGAAAGAGTTCCATTCTGGCAACGAACTAGCAAGGAAAAATAAAAACACATCAACAATGATACAGACAAGAGCAAGTCAAGGCGAAATTCAGATTAGACAACAACAATCCATTTTATTGATCATAAGAAGAGAGAGTACAACCAAAGTTACAAGAAAGAAATGAAAAGACAACATAAATAAAGAGATGAGCAACTCTACACCTTCTCCTTATTTCCTATAACACCATCAACAGATTTGGACGAAGGAGTTGGTTGCTCGGGAGGCATTTGGCGGTGCTCGGTATAAGCTGATTCTTACTGAACTTGCTCGTAAGGTCGAGGAGTAGTAGAAACAGAGACTTGCTCTACTATCATCATGGAAGACTCATCAGATGCAGCGTCATCTTCTTCTTTTTCTTCTTCATCGATAGTAGGAGGAGGGCCATGAGTATATTTTTGAAACAACTCATAATCATCCGCAACATTCAACTCTTTTAATGATGCGACCCATCCGTCCCTGAAGTACTTCAGACTTGCATACTCCATCTGGTAAGTAATAACGGTTAAGGCTTTGTTCCATCCCTTGTACCAACCAGAGCTGAAAGATTTCTTCATCGCAGCCTTTCTCTTCATTTTATCAGAAGAAGTACACTCCTCAGTAAGCCTCACCTTTTCCTCGAGGTCTTTCTTATGTCATTCAGCCTCTTCAAGCTTATCATCAGCCTCTTTCTTGCTAGAAACGATGATCTTTAATTTTTCCTCCAACTCCTTGGAGGCACTTATAACCTGGTCACGAGTTGACTCTGCAGATAAAAGTTTCTTCTCCCAAGTAGTCTTGTCTTCCTCGTTTATCTTCTAGGAGTCCTTCAAGGATTGAGATAACCCAACAAAAGCTTCTTCAATCCCGCTGGATGAAGTTGAAGCCTTGATAGCCTCATCCCTTTTCAGAATATTATTAAAGCACGTCATAAATTGAAAAAAAGAAAAGAAGATCGAATCAGAATATGAATATAATAGGTGGAAATTAAGTGGTAGGGATGATGATACTTACTGACGCGATATGTTAGGCCGCTAAATCAATAACCTTCTCCCGAGAAAAGGGACCCCCAGCAGCTCGATACCCCTGAATGGTCCAAGACTTGATCAAACCCCTGGCCGAACTCAGGACGATAAAAGCTGGAGTGCTAGTTCCCGAGGAAGGACCCCCAATATCAGAAGCTCGAGCAACAGTTTCTACAGGTCTTTCTGCAAGACCTCTCCTCAATCTCCTTAAAGGGGCACTTTCAATCAAAGGTGTTGCCTCTTCTTGCGTAATAGCAACACCTTCAATCAAAGGTGCTACCTCTTTTGGCACAGCAGGTGGTTTCCTGCTGACCTCCTTGACATGGGAAATTATTCCTTTCGACGGAGTACTATCCATTTTCTTCGTCCCTTCAACTGGGACATCCCCTTTGCTCTTCTTTGCCCCATCAGCACTAGGAGCATCTTTAACAAAGAACGCATGTATTCTCCTCTGAATCATCATTAAATCAATAATATAAGTATTCAAATTAGAAGAATGTTCTTCGGAACTTGTTCGAGATGCTGGTACTTGATCAAGATCAATTACCACTGGAAGGGCAAGAGGACGAGCAATGAAAGAAGAGGTGGTGTTTTTATATCTCAGCAAATAAGAAGTAGCTCTAATGTGCTCCCCCTAGAATGATTGATGCAAACCCCATATGAGTTTCAAAGCTTTTATATTAATGTCACTCTCTTTTGGGGGCTTTCTTTTGTTATCAATTGCAAAAACAAACATGAATATCAATGATGTATTTTATCAAACATAAACAGAGTTAAATTGAGAAAAGTAAAAACAACCTATCCCATTACCATAAAGTGGACATCTGGGACCTTGATAAACATCATTTTCTTTTAATGGAGGGTGTTGCCAATTTTTCATCACAACCCCATGGTCAAAATAGTCCCTATTAGCATCAGGAAGATTGACTACTAAAGCTCTATTGGAAAACCTAGTTTTTAACTCAAATGTGGTATCACTAGTAACCCATTTATAACAAAACATAATTTCAGGGATCCCTAAATGAGTCCCACGAATCTGGTTTAACCTATGTACGCCATTAACTACCCTCCATATATTTGGAGCTACTCTTGCAGGCACAACATCGAAATATTGGTAAAACTCCAAACAAAGGGGATTAGGCGGAAAAGAAAAGCCCACTCTGCTATGAAAAGTGAGGGAAACCAGTGTCCCTCAGCCAGAGAAAATAAATCAGATGGAGAAGGAGGTTCTTCTAGAATAACCCAAGAGGGAATTGCAAAATTGGCTCAAAATTTATCCAAATATTCGACAAGGTAAACCATGATGACTAGAGTAAAGAAAGAAGAGGGAAGAAATTCTTACAGAAAATTGAGAAATCTGTTAAGGCGGGCGATAGAAAGAACGATGGTATAAAAACAGAGTGAGAAAACACAGAGTTTGGAAATCTGGAGATAAAAAGTAGATGATGATATTTTTTCTATCTCTTTTAAATACCTTGCATCGGGAAGTAGGAAAATAAATGATTATTAAAAAAGACGATTGCGTTTTCGACGGTTAATTGATAAAAAAGACGTAAAAACCTAAGCGTCTGTCGCAAATTCAAAATATTTACAAATTTTCCATTTCACCCTCAAATGACGATACTAGAGGTAAAATTCCTAAGTATTGGAAATCTGTAAGTAATCAATACGTACAAAGGTGCTCGAGCAACTTTTGAGCAAAATATTCCACACTCTCATTCAAAACTCAACTGTGAAATATTGGGGGCTACTGTTGTTACGAAAATTATTCAGTTGACGTGGACCAGTTATATGAAGACATGTGTCATATTACATGGCAAATAAATTAAAAGCATCGAGCTACTCATCACCTCGAGCTACTTTGCGCGCCGAGCTACTCAACGTTCAAAGCATCTAGTCAGGAAGATCAAACGACAATTGCACATTCAATAAAGATTCTTATTGTACATACGTATGTGTCTATTAAACAACATCATATCGTCTATTCATACTGATATCCCCAAGGCTATAAATACATTGTAACATCCGCCAAAATGGAGGACGATCAATCGAGCCCTTGTAATCATCATCGATATTAAGGAAAACATCGGCAAATACAAACAGTGGATGTAGGCCATTTTCATAAGGCTAAACCACTTTAAAAATCTCTTATCTTATTTTTTTATTCCTTTTTATCTGTGATTAATTAATTAGACCGAATCTAGTTTTTTACATCAACAATCGCTAAGAGTGGATGGCATGGAAATTTTCTCGCCCTTTCTCCTTAGCATAGTGGGACACTCAAAAGCTCTATGTCCTTTCCCCTTACACTCAAAACATTTCTCTTCTTCCTCTTTCTCATCACTCTCTTAGGACTCATTTTTATTTTTCTCAAAAAATCTTTTATTGGAAGAATTTTGTTTTGAAAACTTGAGAAAATTTTTAAAAATTTTCGCAAGCATGTCCATATCAAAATCAAGCTCACCTGAGAGTCGGACTCATAAATTTTCACTTTCGTTTTCTTCTCTCTCGTGGACACTTCCTTTCCCTTCCTAGACTGGGCTCTAAGTGCTATCCCTCTATCCTTAGGCTTGACAGTGTCAGGAAACATGTCAATTGCATATGTCTGAAGATCTCCTACTAACTCTTCTAGTTTTAAATTGCCCAAATTACCTAAGGTATTCAAAACAGTCACTTTTGGGATAAAACGTTTAGGCAACGATCTTAAAAGCTTTTTAACCACTTGTGCATCAGGTATGGGCTCACTAAGATTGAAAGTAGTGTTGACAATGTCGGATTAACATGTATAAAAATCATCAAAACTCTCAGATTCAGGCATGGTAATCGTTTCAAATTGAGTAGTTAAATTTTGAATTTTAGACTCTTTGACCACATTAGTGCCTTCGTGGGTAAGTTTTTAAATGTCCTACGCGTCTTTTGACATGGTGCGTTTCATAATACATCGAAACTCCTCAAGAGTGATGACACCAGAAATTGCACCCAGCCCACGTGAATTAAAAGTTCTCCATTTAAATTCGTCCTCTGTCCAGGTAGTCACAGGTTTTAAAGATGTTATGTTATCGACAGTGACTGTGGGAGGCGTCCACCCTCTTTCATAAATTACCCAAACACGCTCATCAATGGCCTTTAAATGTGATTTCGTACGTGCTTTCTAGTAGGTATAATTAAACCCGTCAAAAATGGGCATCTGATTATATAAGTGCTCCATCGAAAAAATTGCAATTTTTCAAAAAAATCAATATCACACAATTTTTGCAAAAAAAGGAATACTCGATAAATTTGAGTAACCCGCTCTGATACCAATTCGAGAATGCTTATATGAGACTGATTTAAAATAAATTCACAAATTTCTAAGTTAACCTTATTTAATCAGTGTTAATTTTTAATCCAATTTTATTCATCCCTAAAACATGCAACTATGTGTGGATAAATCAAACCAACATAAATTATTGCTGACACACAGATTTCAGAAAAAAAAACCTTTGACGTAAAACCTTTATTTCACTATAATACTTAAAATGAAATCTGCAATGGATTAACCTCAGAAAACCCACATAGGCCGTAACCTAAAGCAACAATGGAATTCCGTAGAAACTCCATATGAATCGCAGTTCAATCAGCCCAGGAATACCTATGAGCACTCCCTATTGACGCGCAGTCAGTCAACCCAGTACCTCCCTCAAGTGGCACCTAGATCAGCAGTAGAGATCTTCTCTACAAGAGAAACTTCAACAAAGATATGTTCATGGGTTCCAAAACAATTCATATAAACTATTGGGATCTTGTGAATTGAAAATAAAAAGGGATTAAAGCTCTAAAAGTGAGAAGACAAAGATTCTGCCAAAGCAGTTTTCGTTGCCGAAAAAAGCGCAGGTCTTCTTGAGAAAAATGGATTTGTTTAACACGCTATATGTAAAAAATTTAAGGCGGCGCGTCGCTTGAACGATTTGCTAGTGTCCCTCGAACGATGACACATTTCATTCAAATGGCTTCGAGCGACATAGCCTTGTAGCTTGAACGATGTCCCTCTGTCGCTCGAACGAACTGTTAAAAAATAAATATTTTTTGTTTCATCAGAAAATAGTCCGCCTCAACACTTAGAAAAAATTCTTTAACGAAAAACTCCACTCCAACACTTAGAAAATATTTTGTAAAAAATATATGTGAAATGCTAAGGTACTTAAACATAACCTTACTAAAATTAATCTTGCGGAGGCTTGAATATTAAAGAACTTTGATATTCGGATCCGTCTCGATGATTGAATGATCTTGAATATTTCTTCGATAGTTGTAGCGGTATATGACATACTCAATTGTGAACGGACAATGTAAAATAATGTCCTTACAAGATAATTGCAAAATCTTCTATGAAATATGAACATTTAGATTTTTTCTTTGTATGACCAAAATTAACCAAAAATTCAACTAGTCTATTACCTTCCTGATATACAAATGTGAAAGTAATATCTCAAGTTTTTGTGATTCCCTTGATCTCTTTAATTGTTCCTCTAATTTCCCATGGGCAAATAAATTTCCATTGATTACACTAATGACACTTTTAAAGTCCGATTCAATTATAAGATGGTATTTGTTTAGACTCTCATAGTGCTTGACACCCTCTACAATGATCAAAGCCTCTGCATACACATTGGATCTTGTATTAAAGTAAGCACAAAAATCCCACAAGAAATCACATTTACTATTGCGCAGCACTCCTCCTCCCCAACTTGGCCTTGAAATAGCTTGGTTATATGTCGTAGGTCCAAATCCATGAAATACACTCCGAGATACACAAACACAACACATGTTACAATTAAAACTAGGCCAACAGATTGTTACTTTTCAATTTTTTGTCTCGATTAATAAACCCTAAGTGAGCATGCAGGATTTGATATCTAAATAGAAAGAATACAACAACAGCACCATGATGTACGAGGAAAACCCAAATGGGTAAAACTTTGGACGACCAGACCTAGACAATATCCAATATGAATACGATTTTACAAGAAGACATAAATGATTTACAGACTTGATCCTACAAGTACCGTTGATGTTATCATCAACAACTCCGTCTGTAGTACGTGTAGCTCCAACACATTGCACGACACCTCCTATGTCTCGGTATCCACCAAAATCCAAACATTGTCTCCAACCCGTGCGAGGGTCCACCGCACACAATGGTGATGAATATGGGAGAAGATGATTATGGGTTTATGTTCTTCAAAACTGATCCAAAAAGATCATACAAATGTTGGAGATTTTTTGCTAAAAGGATTTTTTGCTTTCCTCAAAGGTTACAAGAGGTTCTCCTCTAATTTTTCCCTAGCCCCTTATGTTTCCGTAAAGTGGAAGTAGTGGGGAATGGGAGTTATGAAGAAAAAATGCTAAAATAATCGTTATTTTCCATAACTGCTACATTTGTTCAGACGACATGTAGTCTCATTGGAAGGACATTGCTAAATTTCATTTAAACGAGATATGAACGAGGTTTCTCAAGAGATCTCAACACATACCCTCAAGGGATCTCATTGGAAGTCGTTTGAACCACCTCGTTCGAACGAGATTGCAGATCTTATTAGAACGGCCTTAATAAAGTATGAAAAATAAAATAAAGTTTAAAAAAATGTTTTGTAAAAACATGAAGCCTATAAAATAATTCTCCAACAAACTTTAAAAGCGGGTCACATACCTTTGGGAAAAATGAGTGTTCAGATTGATGATATGAACTTTTAAATGCGGTGAAATCCCAGTTGCTCAATTTCTTCAATGTGGAGTATAATATGACACTTAACCAATCTAAATGTTTTGTCCAATGGAAATAGTCAATAATATAAATTGACTCGATTTGAAAAATTTTCCTTACAAATATCCCCTTTTGGCTATTCCAGGACAAAACAAAAAATAAAAAAGATTCGAAATTTGCTAAGCCAGTCCATCAAGCCGTACCTAATGTCCATCCCCAAAACCCAAAATAAAATAGACAAACTCGAGTCCCTAATAACCTAGCTGCTTGAAGTTATTTGTAGGCATGAATCATGAAATTTAAATGGCCTATACACATGAAACAACAAACACATACATGCATGTGGGGAAAATAAGGTATAAAGAGCAATTAAGTGCTCCTCCCCCCTAAACATGTTCTCCCCTATTTTTCTAAGGAAAGACAAAAGGATAGAACAATACCTGCAATGTTAGTGATTAAAGCATGAAGCACAATATAGATGGAATTAAACACTAACACGAGTAACAGAAAAAGCCTAGCACAATATAGAATAGAAATCATCCAATACATTGCTACATGAGAGAAATAAACATAAGATGATTAACATTAAAAATCCAATTAAATTGAATGTGTCACAAACAAATATTTAAAGCTAACTATGGAGAAAATAAATGATATTTAATATCTGGTACAATTGAAAGGAATAAGTAAAAACTATAAATCTCTCTCTCACAAGTACATAAAAAGAAATGAATATAAAAAGTTGTCACTACGTCGGATCATCAGGTGCATCATCTAAAGTATCATCTCCAAATGATGATCAAGTACCCGAAGAACCTACACTATGCTGCATCTTAGCACAACGAAGTTCCTCAAAATGCTACATCATAATTGAATATCGACGTGCATGGGCCTCCTCATCTCTCTCTCTCTATCTCTTTCTCTCTGCATAAAGGCAAAGAACTCATGCATCATGGCCTTGTTTTTATGCCACTCCTCATACATCTCCTTAACCTGTAAACGCATCAATATAAGCTCGATTGACTCGAATGGGCGATGACGACGAGAGGTAAATGGTCTGGACTGAGAGGGGGAAAATGAGGTTGCTGAGTGAGATGACTTAGAATGGGATGGAGTGGGATGAGGTATGCCTCTGGGAAGATGACTTCGAGATCGGCCAATAGATTAAGTGTCTATAAACTGATAATGGGTGGAAGTAATGTCGGTAGGAAGGAGAGGGAAACCAACATCAAGACAATGTCGAGTGACTAAAACGATAAACGGTAAGGCCTATTTGACAGGTGCTTAAGGAGAAATCCTAATAGCTCGTAGAATGCCAAAAATACGTGTTGGGAGTTCAATAAAAGCTCCAATGTTGATAATATACATCAGATTCACATGGTGGGACGTAATCTGAGTATGGTTTGCACGTGGAATGAGGCATGCACAAATAATCCAATTAAAGATCATAAAATCAGCTTTCAGGTTCATATGATAAAGAATGGAAGTTCCTGGCTCGAACAACTCAAAAATTGTCTAAAAAATGTGATCAAGATCGGATCTTGCATCACCGGCCCAAGGATAGGTGTAAGGACATTGTCCGTCATAATTAATTATACCGTAAACTGCTACAAGTCGTCAAAGAATGTAGGAAGCTAACATCTACCAAAGGCGGATTCGAATTTCAAGGGGACTTCAACATTCATGCCCAACAATATAAATTTTGGTAAAATTATGTTTAAGTTCCATTTACATTTCATATTAAAAGTGTTGGGATATTTTATGATTTTTTTATAAATGGTTTTTATAAAAATATTTTCTTATAAAATATTTTTTATATAAAAGTTTTTTGATCTCGTAACAGTTTTGTTTTTTTCAGATTTCCAACTTTTTTCAAAGACTGAAGACCTTTTGGGATTAGTGCCACTGTTGTTCAAATGACAATGTATCTCATTCGAACGAGATGTGTCTCGCTCAAACAACATTGTATGTCGTTAGAACGACATGTCATTTAGTTTGACATGTCACCACCTCAATTATGCTATATATTGAGTGTCAGACTACTTGTTTTTGGCGTGAAGAAACACTGATTTTAACAGAATACATTTTTGAGTTTTTATTTTCTTCTCTAATAATTTAAAGGGTTAAAATCTTTTGTTTTACAATTCACAAATCCCAATTACTTTTGTGTGAGTTATTTTGTGGAACCTAAGAAATATTTTTTGGGAGTTTATGCTGCTACACTAGGTACCTTAGAAGGTACTGGGCTGACAGTAGGTACCACTTGCGGGAGGTACTAGGCTGATCGATTGCATGTCATAGGGAGTGTTGCGGTGTTCCCAGGCTGACGACTATGAACCGACACCTGCGGGCATTTCGTATGTTAATTGTATTTTCATTATAATCCGTGTGAACCGACTTTTACAAATTATAGAGGAAATAAAAAGATTTTTTCCCTTTGGGGATTTTTTTCCTGAAATATGTGTTTGTCAGCTTAATCATCGCATGGTTTTATTCATTTATTTATTTTGACACGTAGATGCATGCTTAGGGGCTGAATAAAATTGAAGTTTGGTTTGAGCAAATTTATACATCTAATTAAATAAGTTTGATTTGGAAATTTACGAATCCATTTTGAATTAATATCGCTCACGACATTTTACAAATTTGTATCAGAGCAGGTTGTGCTAATTTATCGTGTATTCCTATTTTCTGCATAAATTGTGTGATATTGATTTTTTTTGAAAAATCTGTTTTGTGAAAAATTGCCACTTTTCGATGGATCACTTATATAATCGAATGCCTATTTTTGACGGGTCCAATTATGACTATTGGAAAGCCCGTATGAAATCACATTTAAAAGCCATTGACGAACGTGTTTAGTTTCTTTGTGCAAGAGGGTGGACTCCTCCCACTGTCACTGCTAATAAAATCACCTCTTTGAAACCTGTGTCGGATTGAACTAAAGATGATTTTAAAATGTCTAATTTTAATTCACGTGCTTTGAGTGCTATTTCTGGAGCTGCCACCCCCGATGAGTTTCGTCGAATTATGATGTGCACCACGTCTAAAGAGGCATGGGATGTCCTCCAATTGACACATGAGGGTACGAACGCGGTTAAAGAATCAAAGTTACAAAATTTAGCCACCCAGTTTGAGACTATCACCATGTCTGAGTCCAAATATTTTGATGGATTTTATGCACGTTTGTCGGATATTGTTAACTCAAGTTTTAATTTAGGTGAGCCAATTGACAACACGCGTGTCGTTAAAAAGATTTTGAGATCTCTCCCGAAACGTTTTATTCCTAAAGTCATTGTTTTGAATTCGTTGGGAAAGTTAAATTCATTTAAGTTAGAAGAGTTCGTAGGAGACCTACAAACTTATGAGATAGACATGTTTCCCCAAACCATTAAGGTTAAGGATAGAGGCGTTGCTGTAAAGACTCAAGTTAGTAAGAAAAATAAAAAGAGAGTTTATGAGTCTAATTCTGAGGGAGAGTTTAGCATTGATGATGTGGCCTTGTTTGCGAACTTTTTAAAAAAGTTTCTCAAAATGAACAAAAATAATTTTTCCAATAAAAATTCTTTTGAGAAAAATAAAAATAAAGAAAAGGCCAAAGAGAGTAGTGAAAAAGAGAGAGAGGGTGATAAAGAAGAAGAGAGTGAGGAAGATTTAGATGATATGACTTGTTTTGAGTGTAAAGGCAAAGGACATAGAGCATTTGAGTGTCCTTCTAGGCTAAGGAGAAAACGGAAGAAAATAGCCATGCCTGCCACTCTTAGTGATAGTGAGGAAGATGAGGGAGATAAAGGTTTAGCACATGGAAAGTGTATAGCTTTCTCGAGTCATGTGAGCACACCCACTTTGTCCCACGATGATTTTGTTCACGAGAGCAATGATGATGAGTCGAGTGTTTTTAATGGGGATGAAAACGAGATTGAGAGTGGAGATGAAAGTGAGATCCAAAAGGCTTTTAGGGATTTGTACACCAATACCTTGAAAACAAAAAAGTACAATAGGGATTTTGGTCGTCGGGTTTTAGATTTGGAGAGAGAGAAAGAAGTTTTAAGGAGGGAAAAGTTTTACTTGACCGACACGTTGTCTAGTCCGAAGACACTGTAATACCCCGTATTTTTATGCTATATTAATTTGGGGATTTATTAAGTTTGATGTGAGTGATTTATTTAATAAAAATCCGGAAATTAATTATGTTATAATTATTAACGTGACGAGAGTTAGTAATTATGGAAAAATTGTTGAATATTACTAATGAGCAAAGTAATATATGATATTGATTATATTGAATGTCACGAGTGAATTAAATGACAATTTCAGAAATTTAAGTCGGGACGTGCCCGTGTCACGTCGGGACTAATTTTGTTAAATAAAAATTGAATATTTTATAAGTTATTCGTATGGTCGTTTTGAGTGCACCAACACGTCCGGAAGGGTCGAGATAGTCAGAAAAGTGTACCCGGGGGTTTAGTTTGGGTCTCGGAGCATTTTTAGGCCTAATTGGTACCCCGGGAGGGCAATTTAATCATTTCACCTTTTTGGGTAATTAAACCCACGAAATTCAGCAACCTATATCAGCCATTTGGGTTAGTCATCTAGGGTTAGAAAACAAAAAACACAAGTGAATAGGTTAGAAAACAAAAAACACAAGTGACGGCCATAGGAGAGGGAAGGAGAAAGCTCCAAGGCAATCCAAGGCCCCAAAAGTCACCAGTTTGCACCACAACCACCACCACCGCGTAGATCGAGAGATGAGGAACGCAGCCATACCAAAATCAGCCGTGAATCAGAATACCAAAAAAATCCCAGGCAAGTATTTCTTGCGTATTTTCGTTGGTGCAATCTTCATATTAGTTTAGGAATGATTTGTGATGAAAACTATGGAAGAAAACCCAATTTATGATAGGAGAATTCATATAGAATTAATTTATATGAAAATTCTGGAATCCTTACCATGTAGAGGAATATAACCCACGAAATTTTGATGATATATTAGAAGGAAATTCTGGTAAAAATAGATTAGAACCATGATTAAGAAAAACTCTAGGGTTCTTGATGATTAGATGAGATTTTGGGTTAATTATCCATGTTTAATGTTAGATATGCACATGCTTTACGTTGAAAACATCTGGTATATTGATATAATGTTAGTAGTAGGATTTTTGGGACGTTTAGAATGGAAAAACATGGTTTTGGATGAAGAAAATTGGTAGAACCCGTAACTGCAATTCTGCAGATTTTTGCAGACCTGCTTGATCGATCGATCGAGCCTAGAGCTTCGATCGATCGAAGGTTCGATCGATCGAGCCCTAAACCTCGATCGATCGACCCCTCCTGGCAGACTACTATTTCCCTTTGTAAATGATTTAAAATTTGAATTGTCGTGATATAATTCTTGGGTGTTCTTCATAAAATGTTTTGGGAGATAGGAAAGACCAGTAGAACATATGAATAAGTGTTGGGAACTTTATTATGAGATGAGAATTTGGCTTTCGGGATAATTATATAATAAACGATGAAACTAAGTATTCCAAGTGAGAGATTACGGCGAATAGTTACGATAGTGAATAGAGGTATACCTACTGAATTTTCTACTTGGAAGGATAGAGTCCACGAGTATCACGAAATAAGTGAGAAAACCCTTCGAGTTAAGGTTAGAGATGAAACCTTATGCGTAATACTAATAATGTGAAATTAAGGATAAATGTTGTAATTATGGGTGACGAGAGGAACCTATATTAATACGATAAAAGTGGTATAATTATATGATTGTGTGTACATATATTATATACATGTGAAAAAAAAACATACCGCGCTACTTGCTATCCTTGAGGTTACCGCGTTGGGACAGTCTTATCTCGATGGGACCTTTATGGGGGATATTGACTTGTACCCTAGAAGATAGATATCCTTGGTACAGGCTATCGAATCGATAGTTCAGACGGTCCTAAGAGACGCGAGTATGTGCCATCCTCTTAGAGACTTGGAATCTATGCTTCGCCTCGATATTATTTGTGTATGTGTTAATACAATTCGAGAGTGATTCCGAATTTGTATTCCCCTTGATATGAGTGGTATGGGGTTTGGATATTAGAAGTATGCACGCACCATAGTTTTATGTGGGGTGCTGTTATTTTATATATATTATACGAGTAGTTAATATATATATGAGATTTGGAAATTTGAAACTGCCTACTGTGATTTGATAAGTAGGACATGGTTGATGACTCAAATAGTAAATACTTGTTTCGTGAAAGTATAATATGACACTAGGAAACTATATAAACTAATAAAGTTAAAACGAGAGTTGTGTTGCTAATTGGAAGTATCTTTTTAAACACTGATATTGTTCGGTTTTGAAATCTTATGAGCAAGTTAAGATAAGCTAAATTATTGGGAAGGTTAGTATGATAAAATGTTAAGTTAAACCGTTGGGAAGCTTAGTGCGATAGGTGTGCACATTAGAAGAGAGGTGAGATTTTCTCAAGAGAGCGTCGCCCTAATATGTTGTTGCATTGGCCTGTATCAATTTAAATACTTGCTAAACGTATTTTAAATCAAACACACTTTCGGGCTCTGACCCGTTTCTTTTCTCTCTCTCTCTTGTATATATATGTATATATTTCAGGTGACCAGCCACAGGGGCGTCTTGCTTAGGATCCATTGAAAGGAACGTGCTGCAGCTTACGTGGGAGTTGCAGGTCACTTGCGTAGACGGCTTCCTTTATTGACTCCACTTCTAGCATTCTCATTTATGGGGCATGTGTCGCCTTTCCATTATTTCATTATTGTTGGGACATTTGTATTTCAGTTAATTCCAGTATTGTTACTATGGGTTTTATTCAGATTGGATTTGTGACTTTAGATTTCGTATATTGACATTCGATTGACGAATGTATTATATTTATTGGACTTTGTGTTCCAGGTTTATTGTGGTGTGATTCTTAATTGTTGGACTGATGTTAATAAATAAATAAATCTTTTTCTTAAAATAAAATTTGGAAAGTTATGTATGAAAATGGTTTTGACACTTAGCTTAATTATTTAGGGTGTTAAATTGGAAAATTTATTTTTATCGACAGTGATGCTGAGAATGAACCAACTGTTTACCTTGATTTAATTTAATAAAGGAGTGATCGCCCAGTATTTAATTAGGCGAGGTGTCACGGGTGGTATCAGAGCATCAGGTTCTAGTGTCCATAGGATCTGCACGGCTTATTTCGCTTTCAGCTTAATGTTATTGCTATAGAGCCCTAATTTAGGATTGTTGTATTCTTGCTTTTACGTTTAAGTCTTCAGCTATTTGAGATTTGATAATAACTGTAGACTAATAAACTTGTTCACGTTTCAGATGCCTCCGAGACGTGCTCCGAAAGATAGGCGTGCCCAGGCCGAGCAGCCAGCAGCTCCGGCACCAGGCACAATGAATGCAAATGAAGTAGCCGCCATTGTTGCTCAGGCGGTGAATGCCGCGATAGCGGTGATTCAGCAGGCCCCACCCCAGGTTCAGGCAGTGGCGCCAGTACCAGCACAGTTCCCATCTGCATGGGAGAGGGTTCGGGATGCTTTTCAGAAATCGCATCCCCCTGAGTTCTCTGGTAGCTCCAATATTGTCACAGTTAGCCAATGGAAGAAAGACATCCAACGGCACCTCCGTATGTATGAGTGCACTGATGCACAAAAGCAGTTATTGGCTTCCTTTAAGCTGGTGGGAGCCGCATTACAGTGGTGGGAATCCACTACCACTCTGGAGGAGAGGGACATGATAAGCACCCAAAAGTGTCTATTTTATACCCCGAATAGATACATTTTAGTCGCTCGTTTTAATTAAAATTGGCCTTATGTGCGTATTTTATCATTTTGCAGGTCAATACGCAGTTGCGGTACAAATAATGCTAAATCAGTACAATTGCAACTCAATAGCGGTCAAAAGCATGTATCAAAGAAATCAAGGAGATCGCGAAATCTGGAGTCCAATCTGAGCTTGCCCCGATGTGACCCGATGCCCCGAAGCAGTCCCGTAACCCAAACCTAAGCCTACATCGAGTCCAGACCATTCCCCGAGCCCCGTGTGTGTTGAGTTTGTACCTTTATTAATTTTCTAGATTTTTATTTTTAGTCATTTTATTTTTAGGATTTATTTAGATTTTTTTAGGATTTAATTTCTATTTTTCTAATTTTTTATTTTTATTTTTATTTTTATTTTTATTTTTATTAATTTTTAATTTTTAATCTTTATTTTATTAGGATTAACTTTTTAGGAATTTATTTTTATTAGATTTTATTATATATTTTTATTTATTTATTTATTTTAGTTTTATTTTATTAAGATTATATTTTTTTTAGTTTTAATAGAGTTTTATTTTATTTCTTTTTATTTTCATATTTTCTTTTATTAGTTTGAGATGTTAATTTTTAGTTTGATTAGATTTTAAATTTTTACTTTATTTAGTTTTAGTTATATATATATTTTTAGTGGTGTCATTTTTTAGGGATACAAATTAAACACACACAAAAACATCCCAATTACCACACACACCCTATTTTCCTACACCCTCACCTCAATTCCAACACCCTCACACACCCAAACCCCCCTTTTCATCTTCAATTGCCAACAGCCACCTTCTTTCTCTCTCATACTCCCCCATTAACAAACCCCTCAACCTCCATAGCTATTAAACAAAGAAAAAGAAAAAAATAAAATAAAAATGTGTCGCCCATTTCAACAAACCAGCACCCCCAAAACCCATTTCAGCAACCCCTTCCCCGCCGACCCAAGTCCGGCGTCCTGACCACGCCGGCGTCGCACCCCCTCAGCTCTCGCCGGACCTGCCTCAAGCGGGTCAGTAAACCCAGCAACCCGATCCTGTCACCCTCTGAGCCACAACCCGGATCCGGGCCAGACCCGCCATTAAACCCCGAACCAAAACCCGAGCTCCGGCCCCGAGACCCGAAACCAGGACGCGCCAGATCCGTCCGGCCCTAACCCGCGAACTACCTGAGTTCAACCCGTCACACCAACCGATCCAGCCATTCCCGTGTCAAACCCGATCAGCCACATCCCATGAAAATCGGAATACCCATTTCGATCCACAAAAAATCCCTTGACTTAGTAGAATCCAAATTCCACAAAAATCTCTCAAGCCAACTTCGTGGACTTTAAAAGAAAAGGAATGTGCTCATAAAAGAGGAACTGACTCTCAACAGCAAAGAAAAACAAGAGAGAACGCGGAGAGAGAAAAATAGACTGTATATTATGTACAGCTTAGGATCTTAAAAAAATTCCAAAAAAATTTCAAAAAAATTAGTTTAGTGTTAGAATAATTTTTAAGTTTGTTTTTTTTTTATTGTTTTTGGTGTAATCAAGTGCTGGATTAGTGAGAAGATTGAGACGCATTTTATGAACGCGATTCGACAAGGAGACTTGCGTATTGTATTCTATTTCTCTATTCATTTATGTCATCTTTTGATATGATATTGAATGTTGTTTATGCACACATGAGAATGTTTGGCTAAACACCCCGTTCAAGGGGTGGGATGCACTGCGTATGATGTTACTCTAATTAATTGGTTTCATTAATTTCATATTTCTAGGTAAATTAATTTTAAATGTCGCCAATTAATTTATGTAACGAGAGTTAGTAAATTAATTGAATGAATTGATGTTTGAATTTAGGAATCGGACTAGAGATAGGTTTTTCCGATATTTGAATATTAATTCAGTGTTGAAATTTGAGGATTAAAATTATTTTCGTTAAATTGATCCTAGCGGGTAATTTTCTGAAAATAGTATAGTCCTAATTTTTCATTCGTGTGATATTTTTAAATTAATTTTCTGAAAAAGATTTTATTAAATTTATAATTTTAACGAGAGTTAGATTATCGATTTAATATTATCTCGGAATATTTCAAATTAATAAATTGAAAAATTAAAATAATTGAAAATGCAGTGTAATCCCATCTCTTGACCTTCTCATATATTTCACACTCGGTTGCACATTTTTTCATTATTTAGTCATTTTATAATTTTTAGCATTTGTTAGTTAATTTTTCCTTTGAAATTATTTTTAAAAAAATATAAAAAAAAATTATTTTAATAAATAAAATTTGGAATTGCACGTTTTCACATTAATTGTTTCACCTTGAAAGTAGGATTGATACCCGTACTTACCACAATACGAGTTATTTTTAGACAAGTTTTGTAGGTACTCAAGGGAATTTTGAGAGTAGCTTTTGCACGACAACGATATATACACACCCAAAAAGCATCTTATCAAATGGCGCCGTTGCCGGGGATATAAAAAATCTTCTTATCAAATGGCGTCGTTGCCGCTTTCTTGGCCTGGAGACATGATTGAAGACTTGTAATTTTATTTATCCTTTTTTTATTGTAGTTATTCCTCCTCCCTCCTCCTTAGACTGGTTGTATATGATTTTTAAAGCTTTGTATTTATTTTGGTGCATTTTGACACCGATTTTGTTTATAATAATTATTCGTATAAAAAAAAAGCGAAAAGGAAAACCGGACAAGGTAGAGAGAGGGCGTCCAAGGCGAGGATTTTTGAAGCCTCTCTACTTTGGGTCGGTAGAACTCCCGGGGACGACTGAGATAGGAGAAATCTCCCCCTGGTCGACTCAACTCGGTCTTCACCCCACGTGTGTAACAACCGTGGGAGGTATACTTTTTTATCCCTCGCGAATCTCCTGCAAGCGAGTTCATTTTTTGTGTGATTAATTGCTCCTATGTGCTTTTAATTTCTGCATCGCACTTAAATTGAATGGTTTCATGAATTAATTTACCTAAGACCTAGACCGGTCATTGAAACGAGAAGGGATTTCATCACCCGACTCACTCGCTTATCCATTGTGTGCTACCCTAGCTGTCATTAAATTTAAAATCAATCAACTAGCTAGCCCCGTAGGAACACATTTTTTCAACAGGCGATCACAAAGATAAATTCCGTGCATTTTGTCGCCCGCGGACTTAATTAAAATTTGACTACCCATTTCACTAATTTTGAAGATAATAATTGGCTACGTGCTCGTTAGGATTTTTCTTGACTCGTGTGTGTCCAATTCGATTCTTTCGGTAGTCGGTTTTAGTTAGTTCGCCCATATCAAGAGTCCATTTTCTCCCTTTTTCGAAAAAAAAATCCCAAAAATATTTTCCTTTATTTTTTAAAATATTTTCAGAAATCCCAAAAAGATTTTTTTTTTTTTCATATTTAAATTACCAAAAAGATTTTCCTTTTCTTATTTTCAAAAATCACAAAAATATTTTCTTTTCTTTTGAAAAATATTTAAAAACAAAAAAACATTCCTCTTGTCATGGCCGAAGAACGTCCTTTACGGGAATACTTTGGCCATTTCACATTCTCTCGAAGTTTGTTTGATGATAAGCCCGAATCGAACCTTCGTTCATTAAGTAATGGCTTTCCCTCTCAAACGCCCATCGTTGTTACTCGTGAGTCGTCCACGCACACATGTCCTACTCCACCGCCTTCGGTGACGAGTATCAACCTATCACATACTTCGTCGTGCACATACTGCTTTCTTAACGATCACTTGTCCCATGAGTGTCCATTTATATTCTCTCCATCTGAATCCACCTTGGAACATGTGTATCCCTATGACACTGTTTTGGACCCACCCTCGACGTAATGTCACGACATATCTAATGTCGAGGGGTATGATTACCCGAGCTATTCATGGAGGCCTGATCATCCTTCCATGCAATATGAATCACAACGCCATGTTGTGGATCCTTACGGTTTTCAACAGTCGTCATCGCCACCTCGTGCACCTCATACCTATCAGTCCCTTTCATATGCTCCTCATGTTGATCACACTTTTGTCCCTCACGAAGATGCTTCTCCCGTGAATGCTACACTTGACCCTGCTCCACACACTTCCTATGAGTATTCTCCCCACCCTAGTGTTTCTAGCGAGTTGTGTCCACCTCACCCACCGCCGCCACCCACTACCACTTCTCCACCACCTGGCACATCCGCTCTCGAAAGTCTTTTGCACAAGTTCGTGCACACACTTCAATCTCAAACTAAATCACTTCAAAGGCTTGAACAACGATTATATGATTTTGAGTGTGCGAACGAGACGGATTCCACCCCAAGTCGACCCTTTATTCCACCTACGTGGGATGAGGATGTGTCGTCTTGTGCTACGGATTTTGAGTGTGACCAACCCTATCTTCCTGAGAATCTCGACATTGAGACCAATCCGTGGTCCGGAACCCAAGTTGACAATTGTGTTGACGTATCCATTGCTTGTGAGACTGATCCCACACCACCTTATCCTTTCCCACCCACTATTGAGTTTCACCTTTCCCCTTCCATCGAATTCTTATTTATGCCTGAGCCTACACCCATTGAGCCCAATGCGTGTGTTCCCGAGGACCCACTTCATCCTAGGTTAGCTCCGGCTGCGAGTGCTACCCACTGTCTTGAGATTGCATCCGAGATAGTTTCTACCTCTTTGGATATGGATCCTGTCCCACCATGTTTGGCTCCCATTGAGTCATATATTCATGTTGATTCTTATGTCTCGGCTTTGGATAACTCGCTTGATTTTTCCACCACCACTAATGGTGACACATTGGTGGATAAGTTGATCACTCCATCATTTATTTTCACACATCCTCCTTCGTGTACCCTTGAGGATCACTCAGTGCCTCATGAGGAGTGTGTGTCTCCTACTCGTGAGTTAGATCATCTTCCCCCACCCTCTGTCCCACCCCTTCCACCCACTGTCCCTTCCACCCCACCACTTGATTGGGACCTTGTTATTGCACCTCACCTGTTCCCATCTAAGCATTTAGATCCTCACCTCTACCCACCCTCCACCCTAGTGCTACACGATCCCATTTGTGCACTTTTCATCGACCCCACCATCCATGTGAGTATTCTTAATACTCTTCACTTCCGTGACACCGAACTTGTTATTCTATGCACACCACTTCCTTATGGTGTTGATTTTTTCCATCTACCGCTCCCTGGTGTGTCACGGCACGACCATTATCACTGTCCATTTATAGAAAGATCGTGCACTTTCTCTGAGGCCCGCCCCATCACTATTGCCAAACCATTTTGCCTCCCCCACCAACTTGAGCACCATTCCTATAGGGCCCTTGTTGCCCTCACCTTTCGGCTCAATAAGGCCTGAGATCGGCGCCTCTTCCCCCTCTCCCTTACCCTTCACCTTACCCTCCTACCCACCCGCCCATGGTCCACCGATGCTTTGCATCGAGTGATGCACTTCGCCATACAAGTGCATTGACCTATTTTCTCCTATATCCAACAAGACTGACGCTTCAGTCTTGTTTGGGGGTGATTCTCATCACCCAATTTTTCCTGCCACCCCGTGCTTTCATAGTTCTTATCTTTCGGGTGAGATTGGTTCGGTCTGGCTGAAGATGTTAAACTTAGCTCTACCGGGAGGCAGCCCGTCGTTCATTGTTTCTGAGTATGAGTCTTACCCTGTTTGGGGGTGGGGTTTCACACCACCCAATGATTTTCACATGCTTTATAGACTTGTACGTATTTTTGTATCACATCTGTTCTTCAGGTTTCATCTATGCCCCAGAATGCGGTACATTTCATTAGTGGTTCATTATGGTACTATCTTTCCTCCCTTGTTCTTTTCATTTTTATATATGGTTTTAAACATCGAGGACGATGTTCTCTTTTGTTTGGGGGTGGGAAATTTATCAAAATCATACCTCTTTTGAAAATTTTCAGAAACAAGTGATTTGAAACTTTCTGTGCAGTTAAATATAAATTTTTATGATATGATTTGTCTATCATCCCTCTTTTAGAAATCTCGGAATATCTGTGTTTGACCCAAAAATTGCATTTTTTACAATAAATTAATTAATACCTCTTAAAAGCGTACTTGCACCATGAATTTCTAAACTCGGCAATTTTACACTATCACGTTTACAATCAAAAGTTGAAGAGTAAATATATTCTCAAGAGAGCCTTAAAAGATCACTAGTGGCGACTTAAACCCCTGAGATTTGAGCTTTTCACCTTTTTGAGGGTTTTTACGTATCTCAGAGTCACAAGTTAACTCAAGTTTCTTTGGGTACCACATTTAGTCGTTGCATGATCTCATTATTTTTTTCAATTTTGGTTTAATCACTGAGAATGACATTACTTTCGAGTTGTAAGAAATATGTGTCTTGTAGTTTGTCCCGAGCACTAAACCGATTTTGCCATACACTTACCATTTTTCCTTCACATCATCATTTACCCATTATCATTTTCCATATTAACCTTATCCATATGTCATTTCCCATCACTACCATAATTTTTAAGAAAAGAGTGTTTGAAATTTTTCATGTAAATTGTATTCATTTGTGCTATGAAAAGAAAAAACGCATCGCAAAAAAAAAAAAAAAAGAAAAGAAAAGAAAAAAAGCGAAAAAAGCGAAGAAAGAAAAAAAATAAAAAAGAGGAAAAAGGAAGGTGCGATCATAAGTTCAAATGATGAAGACAATAGTCAATTAATATGTGTCACACTCTTCTCAAAACACCCCATCATTCATCTTCTTCATTTCATTATCCCTACATACCTTTCATAAACCCCATTTTTCACCCTTGGTAAAGTGTTCGGGCAAACGAGAAGATTATATGGTGAATAACTCGACATTCTCGACATAATGGTTAGCATTCCTTCATGAGATCATATTTCTTTCATGTATCCGTCCTTTCTTATAAAGTGTGTGAGACGTTTGAACTTATTTACATTTACTCACATCCTCACACACTAGAGAGATACACTTACCCAATTCTCAGAGAGTTCTATTCAGAGAGATATATCCAGTGAGAATTGAAGTCAAAGCGTCGATCCCTAAAAGGCGATCTTAGAATTACTCTAATGATACTTAAGATTATTTCACACTACACACGCTGAGTTTTAGGAAGGATTACGCTTTTGGCATTAAGTAATTTCATATCTTATTTTGATAGTTGAATACGGTGTTCCTTGATGTTCTTATAAAGTTGGGTTGTATAGCGTCTCATCATCTACTAAGAAACTGCATTTAAATAAGTTTTGAATTTTGTGGGTATATTCACTGCAAACCCTCACGAGACACCACTCGTCCTGTAGGGCAACCTACAGGTTTAACGGCTTGTTGCACATGCTAAGTGCAATCGACAGTGCCTGCGAAAGTGGCACACTTTTGGATACTTATCTCTATTTTCTCTCTAATTTTTGCTCGAGGACTAGCAATGTTCTGTTTGGGGGTGGTGTGATAAGCACCCAAAAGTGTCTATTTTATACCCCGAATAGATACATTTTAGTCGCTCGTTTTAATTAAAATTGGCCTTATGTGCGTATTTTATCATTTTGCAGGTCAATACGCAGTTGCGGTACAAATAATGCTAAATCAGTACAATTGCAACTCAATAGCGGTCAAAAGCATGTATCGAAGAAATCAAGGAGATCGCGAAATCTGGAGTCCAATCTGAGCTTGCCCCGATGTGACCCGATGCCCCGAAGCAGTCCCGTAACCCAAACCTAAGCCTACATCGAGTCCAGACCATTCCCCGAGCCCCGTGTGTGTTGAGTTTGTACCTTTATTATTTTTCTAGATTTTTATTTTTAGTCATTTTATTTTTAGGATTTATTTAGATTTATTTAGGATTTAATTTCTATTTTTCTAATTTTTTATTTTTATTTTTATTTTTATTTTTATTTTTATTTTTATTTTTATTAATTTTTAATTTTTAATCTTTATTTTATTAGGATTAACTTTTTAGGAATTTATTTTTATTAGATTTTATTATATATTTTTATTTATTTATTTATTTTAGTTTTATTTTATTAAGATTATATTTTTTTTAGTTTTAATAGAGTTTTATTTTATTTCTTTTTATTTTCATATTTTCTTTTATTAGTTTGAGATGTTAATTTTTAGTTTGATTAGATTTTAAATTTTTACTTTATTTAGTTTTAGTTATATATATATTTTTAGTGGTGTCATTTTTTAGGGATACAAATTAAACACACACAAAAACATCCCAATTACCACACACACCCTATTTTCCTACACCCTCACCTCAATTCCAACACCCTCACACACCCAAACCCCCCTTTTCATCTTCAACCTCCAACAGCCACCTTCTTTCTCTCTCATACTCCCCCATTAACAAACCCCTCAACCTCCATAGCTATTAAACAAAGAAAAAGAAAAAAATAAAATAAAAATGTGTCGCCCATTTCAACAAACCAGCACCCCCAAAACCCATTTCAGCAACCCCTTCCCCGCCGACCCAAGTCCGGCGTCCTGACCACGCCGGCGTCGCACCCCCTCAGCTCTCGCCGGACCTGCCTCAAGCGGGTTAGTAAACCCAGCAACCCGATCCTGTCACCCTCTGAGCCACAACCCGGATCCGGGCCAGACCCGCCATTAAACCCCGAACCAAAACCCGAGCTCCGGCCCCGAGACCCGAGACCCGAAACCAGGACGCGCCAGATCCGTCCGGCCCTAACCCGCGAACTACCTGAGTTCAACCCGTCACACCAACCGATCCAGCCATTCCCGTGTCAAACCCGATCAGCCACATCCCATGAAAATCGGAATACTCATTTCGATCCACAAAAAATCCCTTGACTTAGTAGAATCCAAATTCCACAAAAATCTCTCAAGCCAACTTCGTGGACTTTAAAAGAAAAGGAATGTGCTCATAAAAGAGGAACTGACTCTCAACAGCAAAGAAAAACAAGAGAGAACGCGGAGAGAGAAAAATAGACTGTATATTATGTACAGCTTAGGATCTTAAAAAAATTCCAAAAAAATTTCAAAAAAATTAGTTTAGTGTTAGAATAAGTTTTAAGTTTGTTTTTTTTTTATTGTTTTTGGTGTAATCAAGTGCTGGATTAGTGAGAAGATTGAGACGCATTTTATGAACGCGATTCGACAAGGAGACTTGCGTATTGTATTCTATTTCTCTATTCATTTATGTCATCTTTTGATATGATATTGAATGTTGTTTATGCACACATGAGAATGTTTGGCTAAACCCCTCGTTCAAGGGGTGGGATGCACTGCGTATGATGTTACTCTAATTAATTGGTTTCATTAATTTCATATTTCTAGGTAAATTAATTTTAAATGTCGCCAATTAATTTATGTAACGAGAGTTAGTAAATTAATTGAATGAATTGATGTTTGAATTTAGGAATCGAACTAGAGATAGGTTTTTCCGATATTTGAATATTAATTCAGTGTTGAAATTTGAGGATTAAAATTATTTTCGTTAAATTGATCCTAGCGGGTAATTTTCTGAAAATAGTATAGTCCTAATTTTTCATTCGTGTGATATTTTTAAATTAATTTTCTGAAAAAGATTTTATTAAATTTATAATTTTAACGAGAGTTAGATTATCGATTTAATATTATCTCGGAATATTTCAAATTAATAAATTGAAAAATTAAAATAATTGAAAATGCAGTGTAATCCCATCTCTTGACCTTCTCATATATTTCACACTCGGTTGCACATTTTTTCATTATTTAGTCATTTTATAATTTTTAGCATTTGTTAGTTAATTTTTCCTTTGAAATTATTTTTTAAAAAATATAAAAAAAAATTATTTTAATAAATAAAATTTGGAATTGCACGTTTTCACATTAATTGTTTCACCTTGAAAGTAGGATTGATACCCGTACTTACCACAATACGAGTTATTTTTAGACAAGTTTTGTAGGTACTCAAGGGAATTTTGAGAGTAGCTTTTGCACGACAACGATATATACATACGCAAAAAGCTTCTTATCAGGACACGATCCCTATTCAGTTGTTCTTGGAGCGGTTTGACCGCAAGTATTTTCCACCCGCAGTGCGGACTGAGATGAGGCGGAGATTACTGAATCTGAAGCAGGAGAGTCTTACCGTAGCGGAGTATGAAGAGGAGTTCACGAGACTCCTCACCATTGTGCCAGATGAGGCACCTACTGAGAGCAAGAAGATTATGTTGTTTGTCGACGGGTTAGCTTGGAGGATCCGTCAGCACCTTATTGGGAATCTATCCCTGAGTACGTTCACTGATGTACTCAATGCCGTGTTGCTACATTGCCAGGATCACCGCTTCCATCTGCAGGGAAGCAAGAGAGCAGGAGAGTCCTGCCAGCAGAGCAGGACCGGGGGTAATAGTGCCAGTGGGGCACCATCTCATGGACAGACTCGTCAGCACGAGCAGAGTTCCCATCAGGGGGACCCTGCTAAGCGATTATGTTCAGGTGATTCTAGGCAGGGATATGGGGGCTATAGGCAGGGCCAGCCTAATCATCAGGGTCAACACCGACCGCAGGGACAGCAGCAGGGCCAGAAGGGCCAACAGCGTGCACATCAGGGCCAACAGGGCCAGTGGCGTGGAGGTAACGGCCAACAGGGCCGTGGACAGCAGGGTCAGAGGGGAGGTAATTTAAAAGGCCGATGTTTTGGGTGCGATAAACATGTCCATAGGCGTCAGGATTGCCCAGAGGGCGATAGGGCCCCACAGCAGCAGGGAGGCCATAATGAGCCGCAGAGACCACTTTTTCCACCTGCCCTCCCAGCTCCAGCCCAGGTGCCAGCCCTACCAGCCATTCCAGCAGCTCCAGTGAAGCAGGGGCAATTACAGTATGGACGTGTCTATAACGTCCACCAAGCAGCAGCTCCACAGGCACCACCCGCGATTGAGGGTATGTTTCCTATCCATGGTACTATGGGTCGGGTTTTGTTTAATACGGGGGCAACGCATTGTTTTATAGCTACACGTTTTGCGAAGGCCTTAGGATTGTTAGCCACAGCTGAGAGCATAGTGACGTGTGTGGACTCACCACTGGGGAGTGGGTCACTTATTTTCTTTATATGCCGAGGAGTGGGGGTAGAGATTGGTAGCTTGGTATTACCTGCAGACATGTTAGTCTTAGACATGCACGAGTATGATGTGATTATTGGTATGGATTGGCTCGCAGCTTATAGAGCCATGATTGATTGCTTCGGTGGGAGCATTGTTTTTGCCATTCCGGGGCAAGAGATGTTTGTAGTGGCGATGCCTCGCCCAGAGGGAGGCTCGACCGCTCATTTGTATTACATAGAGGAGGATACCTCTAAGGAGGTTGTGATTCCCTTAGATTCGATCCCAGTTGTCAGGGAGTATTCTGATGTGTTTCAGGAAATACCAGGCCTACCCCCCAGTCGTGAGATAGACTTTGTCATAGATTTATTACCAGATACGAGACCTATAGCACGCGCACCGTACCGTATGGCTCCGGCAGATATGCGAGAGCTACGAGATCAGATAGAGCAGCTGTTAGGTCAGGGCTTCATTCGTAGGAGTACCTCACCTTGGGGCGCTCCAGTTTTGTTTGTGAAGAAGAGAGATGGTTCACTAAGATTGTGTGTGAACTACAGGGAACTGAACAAGGTCACGATACGGAATAAGTATCCATTGCCTCGAATCGATGATCTGTTCGACCAGTTGAGAGGAGAAACTTTCTTTTCGAAGATAAGTTTGAGGTCGGGGTACCATCAGCTACGTATTAGGGAGCAGGATGTTTCGAAGACTGCTTTCTTGACGAGATATGGGTCCTATGAGTTTAGGGTGATGCCGTTCGAACTCACAAATGCTCCAGCCGTTTTCATGGACTTGATGAACCGAGTATTCAGAGAGTTCTTGGATCAGTTTGTCATCGTCTTCATAGATGACATCTTGATATATTCACACTCCGAGGAGGAGCATGCCGAGCACTTGAGGCAGGTTCTTCAGACTCTACGAGAGCATCAGTTGTATGCTAAGTATGAGAAGTGTGGATTCTGGTTGCGGGAGGTACAGTTCTTGGGGCATGTTGTTTCTGAGCAGGGGATAGCAGTCGACCCGAGTAAAGTATCAGCGGTGAGGGAATGGGGATAGCCCACGACACCGACGGAAGTGCGTAGTTTCTTGGGGTTAGCTGGTTACTACAGGAGATTCATTCGGGGATTCTCCAAAATACCGGGTCCATTGACCAATCTGACTCGCAAAGGGGTACCATATGTTTGGGATGACGCTTGTCAATTGGCTTTCGACGAGATGAAAGACAAGCTTACTTCAGCGCCAGTCCTAGCGTTACCGCAGCCGAGTATGGAGTACCTGGTTTACACCGATGCGTCCTTACGGGGACTTGGGGGAGTACTTCAGCAAGAAGAGAAGGCTATAGCTTTTGCCTCCCGCAAGCTTAAGCCGCATGAGAAGAATTACCCCACCCACGACCTGGAGTTAGCAGCGGTCGTCTTTGCATTGAGGATATGGAGGCACTACTTATTGGGTGAGATATTCCGTTTATTCACAGACCACAAGTCATTGCAGTACCTGTTCACTCAACGAGAGCTGAATATGCGCCAGCGCAGATGGCTAGAGTTTGTGAAGGACTACCAGTTCGATATACAGTATCATTCGGGAAAGGCCAACGTAGTTGCTGATGCGTTGAATCGTAGACCGGTAGACGAGGTAGTGGATGTCTGGAAAGCAAAGTGGAAGGAGTTGGGTCACCAGGACACAGTAGCACGTTCTTTCATATCCGTGATGTCCGTCACACCCGAGATTGTTACGAGGGTGATACAGACACAGACCACAGACCCGTTTTTCCAAGAGTAGATTGTGCGACTTCTAGCCGAGGGTGCTGAGTCCTATTTTGTTAGTTCTGATGGAAGTTTACGGTTTAATGGGAGATTGGTGGTTCCAGAAGGAGCGAAATTACGTCATGCAGTGATGACTCATTCTCATGGGTCCCGATTTACAGTACATCCTGGAGGAGATAAGATGTACCAGGATATGAGGAGGCAATACTGGTGGAGTGGGATGAAGAAGGACATTGCTGAGTTCGTGTCCAAGTGTTCTACCTGCCAGCTGGTGAAGGTGGACCATCAGAAACCGACAGGATTGCTTCAGCCATTGGAAGTACCCGCGTGGAAGTGGGAGAGTATTTCCATGGATTTTATTACAGGGTTGCCTACATCACAGCGGGGCCACGATTCTATCTGGGTGATTGTGGACCGTTTGACCAAGGTGGCTCATTTTCTGCCGGTGCGGACAGATTACACCACGGGTCAGTATGCTCAGTTGTTCATCGCTGAGATTGTCAGACTACACGGGGTGCCCCTGAATATTGTGTCAGATAGAAACAAGATTTTCGTGTCACGTTTTTGGGAAAGCTTTCAGGAGGCTATGGGTACTGAGTTGAGGCTGAGTTCAGCTTACCACCCACAGACAGATGGATAGACAGAGCATACTAATCAGATGTTAGAGGATATGCTGCGCATGTGTATTCTCGATTTTAGAGGAGGTTGGGAGCCACATCTTCCACTGGTAGAGTTTGCTTATAATAACTCGTATCAGTTCACGATTGGCATGGCTCCATTTGAGGATTTGTATGGCAGGCCTTGTCGTTCCCCAGCTTATTGGCTCGAAGTGGGGGATAACAAGTTGCTAGGACCAGAGGTGATTCAGGAGACCTCCGCGAGGATTGAGATGATCAGGATTCGCATTCGGATAGCCCAGGACAGGCAGAAGAGCTACGCCGATGCGAAACGGTTCTTCCGGGAGTTTAGTGTGGGGGACCAAGTGTTATTGCGTCTGTCTCCTATGAAAGGAGTGATGAGGTTCGGGAAGAAGGGGAAGTTGGCTCCGAGGTACGTGGGACCATTTCCCATCATCGGGAGGATTGGGCCGGTAGCATACAGGTTGGGACTGCCAGAACATTTACATCGTATCCACGATGTATTTCACATCTCGTCGTTGAGACGATATCTTCGGGATGATATGGCCCATACTCATATTGCGATAGATGAGATCGACTTACAGCCTGATAGCTCTTACGAGGAGAGACCGGTGGCTATCCTAGACTATAGTGAGAGGAGATTGAGGTCGAAGATAGTTCCACTTGTGCGGGTCCAGTGGGAGCATCATAATGTGGAGGAATCCACTTGGGAGCGCGAGACAGATATGCGCGAGAGATATTCGGAGTTGTTTTTACCAGGTATGCCTTATTTTTTGAATTTCAGGACGAAATTCCGTTATTAGGGGGGAAGTATGTAATACCACGTATTTTTATGCTATATTAATTTGGGGATTTATTAAATTTGATGTGAGTGATTTATTTAATAAAAATCCGAAAATCAATTATGTTATAATTATTAACGTGACGAGAGTTAGTAATTATGGAAAAATTATTGAATATTACTAATGAGCAAAGTAATATATGATATTGATTATATTGAATGTCACGAGTGAATTAAATGATAATTTCAAAAATTTAAGTCGGGACGTGCCCGTGTCACGTCGGGACTAATTTTGTTAAGTAAAAAGTGAATATTTTATAAGTTGTTCGTATGGTCGTTTTGAGTGCGCCAACGCGTCCAGAAGGGTCGAGATAGTCAGAAAAGTGTACTCGGGGGTTTAGTTTGGGTCTCGAGGCGTTTTTAGGCCTAATTGGTACCCCGGGAGGGCAATTTAGTCATTTCACCTTTTTGGGTAATTAAACCCAAGAAATTAAGCAACCTATATCAGCCATTTGGGTTAGTCAGCTTGGGTTAGAAAACAAAAAACACAAGTGACGGCCATAGGAGAGGAAAGGAGAAAGCTCCAAGGCAATCCAAGGCCCCAAAAGTCACCAGTTTGCACGACAACCACCACCACCGCGTAGATCGCGAGACGAGGAACGCAGCCATACCAAAATCAGCCGTGAATCAGAATACCAAAAAAATCCCAGGCAAGTATTTCTTGCGTATTTTCGTTGGTGCAATCTTCATATTAGTTTAGGAATGATTTGTGATGAAAACTATGGAAGAAAACCCAATTTATGATAGGAGAATTCATGTAGAATTAATTTATATGAAAATTTTGGAATCCTTTCCATGTAGAGGAATATAACCCACGAATTTTTGATGATATATTAGAAGGAAATTCGGGTAAAAATAGATTAGAACCATGATTAAGAAAAACACTAGGGTTCTTGATGATTAGATGAGATTTTGGGTTAATTATCCATGTTTAATGTTAGATATGCACATGTTTTAAGTTGAAAACATCTGTTATATCGATATAATGTTAGTAGTAGGATTTTTGGGACGTTTAGAATGGAAAAACATGGTTTTGGATGAAGAAAATTGGTAGAACCCGTAACTGCAATTTTGCAGATTTTCGCAGACCTGCTTGATCGATCGATCGAGCCTAGAGCTTCGATCGATCGAAGGTTCGATCGATCGAGCCCCAAACCTCGATCGATCGACCCCTCCTGGCTGACTACTATTTCCCTTTGTAAATGATTTAAAATTTGAATTGTCGTGATATAATTCTTGGGTGTTCTTCATAAAATGTTTTGGGAGATAGGAAAGACCAGTAGAACATATGAATAAGTGTTGGGAACTTTATTATGAGATGAGAATTTGGCTTTCGGGATAATTATATAATAAACGATGAAACTAAGTATTCCAAGTGAGAGATTACGGCGAATAGTTACGATAGTGAATAGAGGTATACCTACTGAATTTTCTACTTGGAAGGATAGAGTCCATGAGTATCACGAAATAAGTGAGAAAACCCTTCGAGTTAAGGTTAGAGATGAAACCTTATACGTAATACTAATAATGTGAAATTAAGGATAAATGTTGTAATTATGGGTGACGAGAGGAACCTATATTAATACGATAAAAGTGGTATAATTATATGATTGTGTGTACATATATTATATACATGTGAAAAAAAAACATACCGCGCTACTTGCTATCCTTGAGGTTACCGCGCTGGGACAGTCTTATCTCGATGGGACCTTTATGGGGGATATTGACTTGTACCCTAGAAGATATATATCCTTGGTACAGGCTATCGAATCGATAGTTCAGACGGTCCTAAGAGACGCGAGTATGTGCCATCCTCTTAGAGACTTGGAATCTATGCTTCGCCTCAATATTGTTTGTGTATGTGTTAATACAATTCGAGAGTGATTCCGAATTTATATTCCCCTTGATATGAGTGGTATGGGGTTTGGATAGTAGAAGTATGCACGCACCATAGTTTTATGTGGGGTGCTGTTATTTTATATATATTATACGAGTAGTTAATATATATATGAGAATTGGAAATTTGAAACTGCCTACTGTGATTTGATAAGTAGGACATGGTTGATGACTCAAATAGTAAATACTTGTTTCGTGAAAGTATAATATGACACTGGGAAACTATATAAACTAATAAAGTTAAAACGAGAGTTGTGTTGCTAATTGGAAGTATCTCTTTAAACACTGATATTGTTCGGTTTTGAAATCTTATGAGCAAGTTAAGATAAGCTAAATTATTGGGAAGGTTAGTATGATAAAATGTTAAGTTAAACCGTTGGGAAGGTTAGTGCGATAGGTGTGCACATTAGAAGAGAGGTGAGATTTTCTCAAGAGAGTGTCGCCCTAATATGTTGTTGCATTGGCCTGTATCAATTTAAATACTTGCTAAACGTATTTTAAATCAAACACACTTTCGGGCTCTGACCCGTTTCTTTTCTCTCTCTCTCTTGTATATATATGTATATATTTCAGGTGCCCAGCCACAGGGGCGTCTTGCTTAGGATCCCTTGAAAGGAACGTGCTGCAGCTTACGTGGGAGTTGCAGGTCACTTGCGTAGACGGCTTCCTTTATTGACTCCACTTCTAGCATTCTCATTTATGGGGCATGTGTCGCCTTTCCATTATTTCATTATTGTTGGGACATTTGTATTTCAGTTATTTCCAGTATTGTTACTATGGGCTTTATTCAGATTGGATTTGTGACTTTAGATTTCATATATTGACATTCGATTGACGAATGTATTATATTTATTGGACTTTGTGTTCCAGGTTTATTGTGGTGTGATTCTTAATTGTTGGAATGATGTTAATAAATAAATAAATCTTTTTCTTAAAATAATATTTGGAAAGTTATGTATGAAAATGGTTTTGACACTTAGCTTAATTATTTAGGGTGTTAAATTGGAAAATTTATTTTTATCGACAGTGATGCTGAGAATGAACCACCTGTTTACCTTGATTTAATTTAATAAAGGAGTGATCGCCCGGTATTTAATTAGGCGGGGTGTCACAGACACGTGTATCCCAACTCGAGAGTGATATCTAACTTTCCCGGGAGGTCAATGTCCTTTAGATAATGCATCTAAGAAGGTTAAAAATATGGTTCTCAATCCCATTTTAGGTAGTGGTGAGAGTATAGGAATAAGTCATGACGGTGCATCCACCTCTTTTATTGCACCCGAGTTGGTTCCTACTTTAGTGTTAGATCCACGTGACTCTTGACCCGACCCACCTAGGCATCCTGTACCTGTCAGGAGAGCGTTTAGGAGATATTTTAAGAGAGGTGTACCTAGTCCAGTTTATGTTTGCACACACTGCAAAAAAAGGGCACCTTAGGGAGTTTTATTTTAATTTGGGTAATGTGTCACGCTTTGCTTCTACACATGTTTCCGCACATGCACCCACCCGTGATACTTTGCTTGCACATAATGATAGAGAGTTTGCACATATTCGAGAGCAAGTAAAGTTTTTAGTCAAGACTTCACATGACTTGATGGAGTTGTTTTAAAATATGTCACCGTCTTTGGGAAAACTCCACCGCACCTACTGGATGAGGTCTAGACTTTTTGCTAGCATAGGATGATTCACACGATGACACTTTTGCCTATTGCTAGTATCTATTATTTTGTATTTTACATTATTTTATTATTTTTACAATTGTTTTAGCACTGTTTTGGATATGTTTCCCATTCTAGGAACTGTTTTCTCAAAAAAAAATTCACTCGACAAAACTACATGACATTCTGGGAAATCTGTGAATTTTTTTTCGTTCAAGCAACACCTGATGTCGTGCATAGCAGATTCTCGTGAGAAACCTTCTCGTTCAAGTGACATGACGCTTCGTTCGAGCGACACCTGGAGATTTTCCTTCTAGTTGTAATTCCCATAATTCATATTGCTATATTATTTGGTACTGCTGGGTTGATTCTGAACAGTGTTTAAAAAATTCAAAAAGATTTTAATTTGTTTTGATAAATTTTTTGAAAATTCCAAAAAGAGTTTTGTATTTTGTGTACACCATATATGAATGGACATTTAGGATGACCGAGTCATAATTTCATTCCATATCCATGTGACTATTTGATAGTGTTTTGAGACAATATGTTGTGTCATTCATATGCTTTACAAAGTTTGGAGTCTTTGAGATGCTATAGTGTTACTACCTACATGTTTGACTCATTTGTCCTTTATTGCACGCATACACGGATTTTTTTTTTACTTTTGTGCTTGTCTATCACATGTTGGTTGAGTGTTTCCATCTCAATTCTATCTATACAATAAACCAAATGAGATAAATCTTGACAAGAAAAGTAGTGCATGTTATACATCGTTTGTGAGTTTGTGTGATTTATTTTGAAAAATAGAAAAGGGCTGTGAAAGGTTCCTCATTTTTTCCTTTGCGATACAGTCACCGTTTAAATGGACCTTAAAATGTGAGGAATTAAAAATTATTCGGGGTCCAATGAGGTTTCAAAGAGCCCAAAAAATTAAAAGGCGATAAAAAGAAATATATGCCAAAACGGAGCTAATAGATTTTAGTTTCATTACCTCATAAGAAAAATAAAAAGCATTATCTTTTAATGAGGGAGCTTGAATGGAATTTTCAACGGTTTGCATGTCCTTGAAAGTCATGAAAAAGCATTACATAGTTTTGGATGTTATTGGTGTGGAAATCATTTATACTTTGATTTGTTGATATGATTAAGACGATGTCATCTAAATTCCATAATTTTACACCTAAGGACTATTTTGATGTTCATTCGTTAGCAGAACACTTATGCATCTTGCACACATGTCATGCTTGAGTCGATTTACCTATCGAATGTGTTCACACCCATTCATTTTGTATCCATGATTTTGTTGTCTTAGTGTAAATTCATGGTGTGTGATTTTTGTAACATCTTTTTTTGCATTTTTTTATGAAAATTTTGAAAAATAAAAAATAGTTTCTTTGCCTTGGTTTACTGTGACACCTCGATTTGATTTATGTGGTTTATTCTTTTCCTTGTCTATTTCGAAAAAATAAAAAGGGGGAGAATGAATTATGACTTTATGGGGGAGTTTTAGTACGGGGGAGATTTGATTATGCTTTATATCATTTCAAACTCGATACGTCACGAGATTTTTGCTTTGTTCCATCTGTGTAGGTACAATTGAAGATTTTTGGATTGCACACCGTGATGAGAAAAGCTTGGAAGTTTTGAAAAGTTGATTGTCGAAGCAAAGTTTGAAGATTTTTCATTTTATCTTTCCACTTTTATTTTTGGGAGGGTATATTTATATAGGTCATTTTAAGTTGATGATTCAGATGTTTTTATTTTATACCGGCATAGACATAGGAGAAGATTTGTAAGGACATTATCCGTCACAATTAATTATGTCGAATACCGCTACAAGTCGTCAAAGAATTGAGTAAGTTAGCATCTACCAAAGACGGATACGAATTTCAAGTGGACTTCAACATTCATGCCCAACAAGATAAATTTTGGTAAAATTATGTTTAAGTTCCATTTACATTTCATATTAAAAGTTTTGGGATATTTTTTGATTTTTTTATAAATGGTTTTTATAAAAAATATTTTCTTATAAAAGATTTTTTATATAAAAGTTTTCTGATCCTGTAACAGTTTTGCTTTCTGAGCTTTCCAACTTTTTTCAAAGACTGAAGACTTTATGGGATCAGTGCCATTGTTATTCAAATGATAGCGTATCTCGTTCGAACAAGATGTTGTCTTGCTCAAACGACATCATATGTCATTCGAATGATATGTCATTTAGTTTGACACATCACCGCCTCAATTCTGCCATATATTAAGTGTCAGATTACTTGTTTTTGGCGTGGAGAAACACTGGTTTTAACAGAACACGTTTTTGAGTGTTTGTTTTCTTCTCTAACAATTTAAAGGGTTCAAATCTTTTGTTTTACAATTCACAAATCCTAATTACTTTTGTGTGAGTTATTTTGTGGAACCCAATACATATTTGTTAGGAGATTATGATGCTACACGAGGTGCCTTGGAAGGTACTGGGTTGATAATAGGTACCACTTGCGGGAGGTACTGGGTTGATCGACTACAAACCGACACCTGCGAGTATTTTGTATGTCAATTTATTTTCATTATAATCCGTGTAAACCGACTTTTACAAATTATAGTGGAAATAAAAAGATTTTTTCCCTTCGAGGATTTTATCCTAAAATATGTGTTTGTCAGCTTAATCATCGCATGGTTTAATTCATTGATTTGTTTTGACATGTAGATGCATATTTAGGGGCTGAATAAAATTGAAGTTTGGTTTAAGCAAATTTAGACATCCAATTAAATAAGTTTGATTTGGAAATTTGCAAATCCATTTTGAATCAGTATCGCACATGACATTTTACAATAGGAAGGGTTGGCCACTCGTGTCAAACTAGCTAAACGAGCAATGGAGTTAGCGGTAATAATGATTTCCGTATAGAGAACCTTATACACTATACCTCGCTCACTGACAATCATGGCAAAGAAAAACTCCCGGATAAGATCGGGGTAAATGGAGTTACGTAGGTTGAAAATAGGTTCCCAACCTCATGTAGCAAGCCAAGTAAAGACGATGGTGACGGATAGAGAGACTAGGTTAATGAATTTCTTTCTAACTATAGACCTAGTCGGGAAACCCAGAGTGTGAAACAGGGTTTGGTAGCGCGAGCTCCCCAACGAAGTCGATGTAGGGACGATTACATCGTTTTTCGAGGAGTGTTCCTCGTCGGACAACTGCACCAAAATGGGTAAATTATTACCCTTCCAGCGCTTAGCCTTGTCACGGTCAATGATCGTGACAAAAAACACGCATTTTGTGTCACGGTCATTGACCGTGACAAGGCAGTGACAAAGCATTGTCACGGTCATTGACTGTGACAAGTCCGTGACAATTATATTTGTCAGGGACTTGTCACGGTCCATGACCGTGACAATTCTTATAATGTTGTCACGGTCAATGACCGTGACACGACCGTGACAAATGTCGCAGCAAAAAACCCTTTCCTTTCTTTTTTTCCTCGCCGTTCTTCCCTCCTTTTTTTCTCTCTCTCTCTACGCTGCTGCTGCTCTCTATCTCTACTTTCAAGTTACTCTCTCTCTCTCTCTCTTCCATTTATAGATATATATATATATATATATATATATGTGTGTGTGTGTGTGTGTGTGTGTGTGTGTGTATGCATGGGTGCGTGTGCTTGTGTGGTGGGTGGGGGGTGGGGAGGGGGTGGCGCAGGGTGGGGGTAGGGGGTAGGGCAGGGGGGTTGTGTGTGTGTGTGTGTGTGTGTGTGTGTGTGGTGGGTGGGGATGGGGCAAGGTGGGGGTGGGGGTGGGGCATGGGTGGGGGGGGTGGGGAGGGGCAGGGTGGGGTGGGTATTAAATAATAACTATCTAATGTTGTTGTTGTTGTTATTTAAGACATGAAGGTGTGTTAGATTGACTTCAATATTATTATTGTTATTATTTAATACCCATATAGTCCGAGAGATGTTAATTAATTATAAATATGAATTTGAAATTTGAAAAAATCTCCACTTCAATTTTAATAAAATTAAAATATGAAAAAATGTCATTAAAATTACATTAAATAGTGATTTATGTAAAATTGTCCCCTAAAGTTGGTTCGGTCTTAATTAGGTTCCTAACGTGAGTGACATGTGCCAAGTTCATTAGAGGAGTTAATTTTATGTTAAAATTTGGACAAAATTAAAACAATATGATAATTGGAAGGCTCAATTGGGAAAATTAAAACATCAGGGACCCACCACCAAACTTAAGGGACACATATTTTATTAACGCTAAAAATAAATATTCCTTTTGCATAACTTTACATACACTCTTAAGGATTCCGATTATGGTGCTAACTCATGTAAGATGTTAATTGAGGAGAAAATATACTCTGCTCTATATTATCATGAGACATGTATACATTGTGAATCAATAAGTACAAGACAAATATGAAAGAAGTGGCCTGTTAGTCTTAATAATAACCAATAATGATTCACTATTACTTCACATTACTTGCACTGTTAGTCTTAATACATTTATATTTATATTTATATGAATATGAATATGAATATTTCAATTTCATTTTATATTTATATTTATATTTATTTGCAACTAATATTGTATTTGTTGGACAGGAACAATTCAACCTGGATCCAAAGCTGCGCGATTCCGTCCTGGAGTAGTTAAGTGAGCAACACAAGACGTGGAAGAAAAATATGTGGACCCGGTACTTTGGGAAGACACGAGAGTCCATTATCCAATGGCGTGAATCCGTCCCGCCGAAGGATCCGATCTCGTTGGCACAATGGCAAAGGTTCATTGACAATGAGATCGGGAGCGACAATTGACATCTCGCCAATCGGGAAGGGAAAATCGAGCAAAAAAGATGGACGTGCACTACTCCGGATGGACGTCTTACGCCGAGGTGGAGCATAGGATGATGGTAAGATTTAATTTTTCTACAACTACATAAAATATATTATTCTGCATTATTTTACTTTGCGAGGCCAATACTAATTTTACTTTATTTCATTTTAGGGGACAGGGAGTGGCCCTGGGGGTAGGCCACAAGGCTCGATACTTATGTGGCTCTTCGAACGAAGAAGGGGAAGGACAAGGAGGTGTCCCCAAGCATCGCGGCCACAATTGTAAGTAATCCAACGTTTACTTTTTGTTAATTACATTATAATTTTTTTATTTACTTATTTTACTAATCATGTGCTTTTTGTCGTTTCAGGAAAAGCTTAAGGAAGTGCATGAGTCGCAGTCTGATGCCGATAAGGCATCTTTGTCCACAGACTCACTCAGCTAAGTGCTTGGCTCTAATCTCAAGGGGAGGACAAGGGTATGAGCTCGCGGGTGGCCAAATCTAGGATCATCGGATTGGAGACGAGCGACACAGGGTTGGCTCGAACGGTGGATTCACATAACGCGAAGCTGTGCCGTTTGGAGGCGACGGTCCGAGATATGAACTCATTCGTGAAGTGTTCGTTGGGCTGAAATCGTAAGGGTAAAGGTAAGGAGAAGGCGGTGCGTAAGGAGGTGCGGGAGGAGGAGGTGAGGGAGGATAAGGACAAGGATGTGGACCTCGCCGCTTCATCGCCGACACGTGCAGACTTTGATGATCCACTTCCCTATTTGGCTCCCTTCAACAGACCGATGTCGACATTTGGTTAGCCGACCGTGTTTATAATGGACATATCTGATGGCCAGCAGATAGGGCGGGGGTTGAGGGATCTGAATATCGTCCAGGGTGCACTAATTCATGGACGTGAGCTTCAAGACATCGAGTCCAGGGTGCTCGTCACGCATGTGATGCCCGGGAAGGAGAACTCCCAATTGTGGTTGCGCGAATAATACGGCACAACGTATATTAGTGGATGCGTTAATTCGTATATCGTGTATCCTACTCACCTCCTCAACGTTAACCATACCCCAGACATTTATTGACATTGATTTAAGTTTGAATTGAATTGTTTTAAATTATTACATTTGAATTATATTTGGATTATATGGTGATGTATATTCTCTCTATTTTGAATGTATATTTGCACAATCTTTATTTTATCTAGATATATAATGTTTCAACAGGTACAACGTTGCTATAACAGATACATATATACTGTTGGGCTGTGGCAGTGGCAGTGGCCATACTGCCCAACAGATTTTTTTTCAATTCTGCCCAGAATTGTCACGGTCATTGACGGTGACAAGTCTTTAACAAAGAAACTTGCCACGGACTTATCACAGTCATTGACCGTGATAATTTTTTAAACACTGTAACGGTTTTGTCACAGTCTTTAACTGTGACAAAGCTTGTCAGGGTCAAGGTCCGTGACATGATCGTGACAATTCTAACGAGCTTGTCACGGTCAATGATCATGACAAGTCCGTGACAAATAAATTTGTCACCCCCAGAATTGTCACGGTCATTGACCTTGACAAGTCCAACTTGTCAAGGTCAATGACCGTGACAATTCGACAGATTTGGTGTAGTTAAATCGCATGCTTTGGACACCTACTATGTGCCATAGAGAAGGATGGATAATTCTACACCCTACCCATTATCACCAACCAATCCTCCAAACCACCAAAACCAACAACAACAACAACAATGCTCAAACTCCATGAGAATAACACAAATATATATAACATAAGGCTTAAAAAATGAAAATAAAAATTAAATGATATTTCCTGAGTCTTTTGACACAAATATTTTTTGAAATAAAAGTAACGCCAAAAAAACCATGAAGTGTTAATCGTGGCAGAATAAAAAAAAAATCTTTTTATTTTTTTCTAAATTTTTTTTATGATATACACATATAGCCCCAAAAGGAGAAATATTGTTAAGTTTTCATATGAGATGGGTTATGATTGAACAAAAATTACAACACAAAAATGTTGCATGTTAAGAATAGTAACCCAATACACATGAGCTCAAACAAAATGAAGGAAATACATAGTATAGGAGATGAAGTGAGAGAATACCTCAAGAAGAACTTCCAAAAACTCAAAAAAGCTCTAGGAGTAGTAGGGGATAACATTAGGTGGTGTGAGATTGATATAGGAGGAGAAGGAAGATGGAGGTTGAGGAGTTGAAAAGTGTGTGTGTGTATGGGGGGGGGGGGGTGATAGTTTGAAAGGGTGAGAGGAAATAGGAGATAAAAACGAAGTAGGGGAAAATTAAAAAGACTCAAATGGATAAAACTTAAGAAACTCAACCGACCTGATAAAAGCTCGGTCATTCGAACGACATCATTTGAATGACATTCGAATGATACTTTTGAGAGAGAAGTTAGGTCTGGCTGGGGAGAGTTTAGTTTGAATCTCGTTCGAACGAGAGTTCAAACGAGATTTTAGAACAGCTAAAAACTTTGAAAAAGGTAAAAACAATATAGATAAAGATAAAGAATTAACAAGGATGAAAAACAACAAATTTCTATTTTAAAATTGTCCTAGAAAATGTTGAAAATATTCGGATCGTGGAAATGGAATGAATAGTCATGAACAAATCGAATCATAGCACCGCTTAAGATAACGTACGAGTGCAAGATGCTAAAAAATATTCCTACATGATATGCACTCACATCAACCTTCTGACAATTAAGGGGAATTCAATTGGATTCAATTTACTTTAACAAAAACGTCTTGAAGTTTGATGATTCTTCAGCCAATAGCGTCACCTAAAATGCAATACGATGAATTATTGTGCAAACCCATTGATCTTCGACTTATGTCTCCCTCAAATGCTTTTATTTCTGAATTTCACCAAATATATTGAAGCATCAATGTATAATAAATATTATCCTTGGAAATTTTTTGATTATATGCCATATAATCTCTTAGGCTCTTTTTCAATGGTGGGTTTTCACATAAAATAATTTTCTCCTTCGTAGCCCATTTACGTTGCTCACACATTTTTAACACAATCCATAGAAATGGGCAATGTTTCTTACATGGACAATTTATTTGTCTATCATTATAAGATTTGGTGACAAAATTGATAAGACAACACCTTACTTCACCTAGAATATGTAAAGCGAGATTAGCATCCTCAAGATTCCTTGAGAGATGTGTGCATAAAAGGCAATGATATGATGCCAAAATAGAAGGAAATATTATAAACAAACATCAAAATGTTATAGTAACGCATAAAGCGCACAAGTCAGATGAAATCAAGACTAACTACTCATTGTAAGCCACATGAACATGGAATGATATTGTGACATGAATATCTCACAAACATATCCCAAATGGACAAAATAAAGTTTTGATTTATGAAAACCTTAATACAACAAAGGAAAATGAAAATATGTTTGGAATTTTTGAAAGTATATGTACACAAGCATAATCTAGTTCATAGGGATAATGATAAACATAAAGCTCACCCTAAAATATATTTTTGACTCTAAACTCAATGAATGGAGCAAACCCCTATGGCTTTCCTAAGATCCTCGAACCTAAGGGTATCTAGAGGTTTGGCAAAGATATTGGCCAATTGACGTTCGGTGCCTACAAGGCTTAAGAAAATGACCTTCTCTTCAACTAATTCACGAATAAAGTGTACATGAATCCTAATGTGCTTTGTTCTTGAATGTTGGATGGAATCTGAGAAATGTGTATTGCACTCATATTATCGCAATAAATAGTCATTAAATACAGTAATCCTCCAACATTTGCTTCATCCATATGAGTTGTGTGCAAAAATTCCGGTGGTTATGTATTTGGCGTCCACTATGGAAAAAGAAATGGAGTTTTGGTTTTTACTCATCCATGATACAACTGCAATCCCAAAATAGAAACATACGCTCGAGATGCTCTTACATTCATCAACATCTCCTACCCAATCGACATATGAATACGCCGATAAATAATAATTAGTGTCGAAAGAGTACCAATTCCCAAAAGACAGGGTCCCACTCATATATTTGATAATACGTTTAACGACAAGTAAGTGTGAATCTTTTAGAGAAGCCTGATAACGGGAACAAACCCCTACAATAAAAGAAAATATTCGAACGACTAGCGGTTAAGTAGAGTAAACTACCTATCACACTCTTAAAAAATGAGTGCTCTACATCCTTTCCTTCGGTGTCTTTACTAAGCTTAACGGATGGACTCATGGGTGTCCATGCTTAGCGAAGTCTAAATTAAATTTCTTCACATGATCTTTCGTATACTTAGATTGAGACAGGAATATCCCACTATCGAGTTAACGCACTTGAAGACCTAGGAAGTAAGTAAGTTCATCGACCATAATCATCTCAAACTCCCTTTGCATTTCTCTCGCAAAGATGTGAGTATATTGGTCACATGTGGACCCAAAAACTATGTCATCGACATACATTTGGGCAACCCAAGTTTCACTCTCATCCCGACGAACAAACAACGTCATGTCCATCCCCCCTCTCGTGAATCCACGATCAAGGAGATAGTAAGTAAGCCTCCCATACCAAGCACGCGACGCTTGCTTCGAACTTTACATTGTAACACCCCACCTATTTTAATCACGGTTGATCAATGCTTTATCAAAATAAAACAAGATTCTCATATGGATCATTCTCAGCATCACTATCGAAAACCAATTAATTACTAATAACCTATTAGGCCCGGTGTCAAATTTTAAACTTTCTAATCTTTTACTTTAGTGCAAAAAATCCATCCACACAATTAATATAAACATTAATGAGTTGAATAAAAAAATAACAGATAACTCTTGGTAAAACATTAATACAACCATATCGAATATGCGTAATGAAAATGTGAACAACATAAAATAAATGACAACAGTTGGGCAACATGCCCGAATATAACTCACGATACCTCTTATCTAGATCACAAGAAAGGAAGTGTCTAAACAACCCTTGCTAACATCCACAACTACTACATCATCATCTGACTCGAAGGAATAATATCATCCAGGCGTCCCTGTGTCTGGACACCTAAAAGGTTTTTAAAATATTTTCAAGCGAGTTAGAGCCCAAAATATTTTGAAAATATTTAGCAAGTGTTTAAAATACTTTAATATTTAAAATATGATATTCTATATATTTAAGCTGGTGTCGCACTCACATGAGATACCCCTCACCTCTCATCTAATAGTGCACACCCAATGCATGTGTTTTAAACACCCTAGTTACGTTACCCCGCGTAATTAGTATTTAATATTCTAAGCTTTTCCCCGAGCTTATGCATTATAAATTCTCACTTATAATTTATACGTTCATTATGAATAACTTTCACTAGTTATAATACACTATTCACATTTTAGTGTTATTAGTCTCATATATAATATTCTCATCTGTATGTACGTATATTACATTTTATTCCGAATTTTATTCTCCCGGATGTAACAATTTACTTCTCACTTTATTCTTTATTTTGTCTATATATATATACACACAATATACTATACACATCAAGAATATCCATACTTATATATCATACACTATATAAGTATAATAACCATCCCTCAGAGCTATAACTCAATGGATGCAGTCTCTAGAATGCTATCTTCTTCCATTGACACACATCATCTTGGGTACCACCGGTCGGCATCCCACACTAACCTCATAAAAACACAACACAAATGTGGGGGAAACGGTCATACTTCCTCGCCTGAAAGTGAGACCGAATCATACCCAAGACGTCTCACCCATGATAAAGAGCCACACTACATAAATAACTGGACGCTATGACCTGGGAACTATATTCACCATGCTCCTCAAGTCAGGGGATTCACCCACATCGCGCAACTTCCCATGATATCACTAGGGGGTATGTTTCACACAAACATATCATTCACGCACAGATATATTTATAAACATATTATATATATATTGTCTCTAAACCCGTATATATATATATATATATATATCAAATTCAGCAATTCATGCCTATCTCCCGTGGCATTAGCCTAAAATCCCGAATATATCAATTCGTATTAATTCACAAGTATATACATACTTATTTTAATCCCATAAGTATTCACTCACTTATGATACAAATATCCCATTAATTCCTTCCGAAAATTAGCTTATCACGTCTAACTAGTATTCTATTATTCATCCTACTCGCACATTCGGATTTACTCATATGTTATTGGTCCATATATTCTACACTTATAAATGTAGATATACCCGTCGAAATCATTTTCCCAAGTGTCGTTCATCCCAATTACTCCTAAAATTTATAACATAGATCCTATTCCCGCAAACTGTGACACCCTGCCTAATAAAATATCGGGTGATCAATCATTTATCAAATTAAACAGGAATCTCAAATGGTTTCATTCTCAGGATCACTATCGAAAATCATTTAATTACTAATAACCTATTAGGCCTGGCATCAAATTTTAAACTTTCTAGTCTTTTTAACTTAAATGCACAAGTAAAACCATCCACACAAAGATATGAACAACAACAGAAATAAATAAATAATAACCGATAACTTCTTGTTAAAACATTTATATAACCATATCAAAATAGGCGTGAAATAAAATGACGCTAATAACATAAAAGACAATGGTTGGGCAACTTGCCCGATTATTACAATAGTACCTCCTATCTAGATCACAAGGATAGAAGCCTCTAAGCAATTTTCTGCTAACATCCACAACTGCGGCAACAACGTTTGACTCGAAAGGATAGTCATCTAGGCATCCCTGTACATGGACACCTAAAAAGTATAACAAATGAGAAGAAAAAGGAAAATAGATACTGGTCAGAGCTTGGATTTTGAAAATGTTTTAGTAAGTGCTTAACATACCTTAATGTTTAAAATATGATACTCTCCATATTTAAACTGGTGTTACACTCACATGAGATACCACTCACCTCTCATATAACAGTGCACACCTAACACATGTATCTTAAAACACCCTAGTTATGCTACCAGTCCTAACTAGCATCTTGCAAAACTCCCAAGTCACCATACACTATCTCGTGCCCCGCGTAATTTAAACTTTTCTAAGCTATCGCCCAAGCTTATGCATTATATTGTTCTCATTTATAATTCATCCGTTCATTAAAAATAACTCTCACTAGTTATTACACTATTCACATTTTAGTATTATTTCCCTCGCATATATAATATTCATATCTTTATGTATGTATATCATAGTTTTATTCTGGATTTTATACTCTCGGATGATCCAAAAATTATTCTACATTTCATTCTTTATTTTGTCCATATATATATATATATATTCATTTTTCACATCTCATATATATACAATATACTATACACATCAAGTATATCCATACTTATATATCACACACAATACAAGTATAATAACCATCCCTTAAAGCTACAACTCAATGGATGCAGTCTCTCAATGCTATCATCTTCCAGGAAATTACTCACATACCATCCTGGGTTACCACCGACTTGGTAAAAACCAAATCACAACGTATGAAAAACGGTCATAGTTCCTCACCGGAAATGAGAACGAAACATACCCACCACGTCTCACCCCAGATAAAAATCACACAATATAAATCATGGACGCTATGACGTGGGGATAATACGCTCCCTGCTCCTCAAGCCAGGGGCCTCACCCACATCGTGCAACTTCCCATGATAGCATTAGAGGTGTATGCTTCAAATAAATATATCAATCACACACAGATATATATATATATATATATATAATCGTATATATATACTCTCTCTCTCTCTCTCTATATATATATATATATATATATCAAATCCATCTATCCATGCCTATCTCTCATGGCATGAGACTATAATCTCGAATATAACTTATAAGTATTCACGCACTTATGATACAAATATCACCTTTATTTCTTCTGACTATTAGCTCACCACGTGTAAATAATATTCTAAGTTCATCCTACTCAGACATTCTAGTTCACTCACATACTATCGGCATATATATATATCCAACATGCATAAATATATATAAACCTGTCGAAATAATTTCTCGATGGTCGTTCGTCTCAAACACTCTTAAAAGTTACAACCCGGATCTTATCTCTACCAACCTGAGATTTATACGTCACTCATTTCATCATTTAAAGATCCTCACACTCTATATAGGATCCCCTATTATTTATCTCCAAAAGGAATTTGTCTCAAATCCTTTTAGGCCAGGAAAAAACTCTCAAACTTTTATGCCAAAATCGAATCGAACCCATGGCCCCCAAAACGAACCGATCCGGTTCTAAACAAACAAACTGAACTGATAACACCAAAAACGAACCGGTCTAGTTCCAAAAAAAATGAATCGAACCGTATCTGGATCTGTTCTACGTGAACAGTTTTTGTTCTCTACAAGTTTATCTTCCTCTACACCTCGAAAAATCACTCCGACACTTATCCAACCCAAAATTTATGGTCTTTAACATCATCAACCACCAATATACTAATCTACACACTAATTTATTCTTGAGATTCATCAAGTTAATTAAGATTTAAACCCCATCTTAATTAAACCCTAGTTTTCATTCCACTCCATCAATTTCGCACCAAAAATTACACCATTAACATGGATTTTAACCCAGATTTCAAGTGGAGTTGTTTTCACATCAAATTGCATGAATTCCTTTCCAAAAATGTTTTTTCATTCATGAATCCCAACCCAAAAATCATATTATTTTCACCAACTATAATATGAAAAATAAACACACTTAAATCATTAAATCAAGTTAAACACTTGCCTCGTTAGATAAATTGGACGACCACGTGCCGAAATCCGCCGGAGCTTGGTTCGAGTCCTCCTCTTTTCTTCCTTTTCTTCCTTTCTTTCTCTTCTTCTTTCTTTTCTTTCTTCTTTTGTTTTTCTCTCGTGACTTATATTTGGAGAATAGGGGTTCTCCAAAAATTGACTCGTATACACAAATCCGAGTCCCTATCGATCCAAAAAGCCCCTGAAACCCAAACACTGCCTCCGGGTACTCTATTCTGACTGTCTCGAACCTTTCGAAACCAACCGTGCACTCAAAATCTCCATCCGAGTCAGTTATAAAAAATTCACCTTTTTTAAATCCCATACAACTCCGCACGTCTTTTTAAGAGTAAAATATTATTACTTTTTGATTTGCCCATCTCCAACATAATATAAAATAATCCAACTTTATTTACTCATTCCTGTAAGTAAATATAACACACATCATTAATATTTAACCCGCACTTCGAATTTTATATCAATTAAAATTCTCAAATCATTTCTTCTAATATTAAATTACACCCACTCATGTAATTTAAATATCCATAAAGGTACGGGGTATTACATACTTCTCCCCTTACAAAGTAATTTCATCCTCGAAATTCGAATACAACCGGTATTAAGACTCAGGCTCTTTGCAACACAACATCCTCCAATACTCAAAATTAATCTCAAAGTAAGGATTAATCATTATAGCCCCAGTTTCACCCTAACCTTGTTCAATTTTCTTCATATTGATATACTCCATCAGTCATAAAATCACCTCAATAATGATACATCTGTAATACCCGATGTTTTTAAGACTTTAAATCATTATAGGAGTTAATCCGAATTTAAATTAATATGTACTAGCATGACGTGAGTTAGTAATTATTGATGGAAATTATGTTGATTATTACTTAATGAGTAAAGTAAAATATGATATGAAGTTATTAAAATTGTCGCGAGTGAAGAATACGACAGTTATAAAAATTAAGTCAGGATGCGCATATCAGCCGTGCTGGGACTAATTTAATGAAATAAAAAGTAAATGAAGTATAAGTCGCCCGTATGATCATTTCGAGTGCGCCAATGTGTTCGGAATGGTTGAGATAGTTAGAATAGTGTACCCGAGGGTTTTGTTTGGGTCTCGGGACGATTTTAGGCCTAACCGACAACTAGAGAGGGTATTTTGGTAATTTTCATTTTAGGACCTTAATTAATTATAAAATTATTAAGGCTATATCAGATGGTGTGTCAAGGAAGTTAGGGTTATCAAAATCAAAAAGTGAGGGAAACCATAAGAAGAAGAAGGAGAGAGTTTTCCAAGGTGTTCAAGGCCAAAAACCACCCATTTTGCACTTCCACCACCACCAAAGCACAGATCGGAAGAAGAGGATTGTTCCTATCAAATTTGTCGGATCAAACCTGCAACTTTAAGGCAAGTATCTATCTTGATAATCTTGTGTTGAAACAACATCCATGTTAGGATAGGAGAAACAATTATATGTTTTTATGGAGATTTAATGCATTTGGAAAACTAGAATTCACATGTTTGAATAGAAACCATGTTAGGTTGATATCCTTATTACATATAGAACATCAATCACGAATTTTAATGATTCTGAGAGGAAGAAATCTGGAAATATTATGTGGTTCTTGAAATAATATGGTAAACTAGGGTTTGAGACAAATTCATGAATTTTACCCATTTAATGATGATTCCTTAAGGATTTAATCAAGATCTCACGTTATAAATTGTTTAGACTTGTTACTATAATGTTTGTGATATTTGGTTGGGATTTTGGGTTGAATTAATAGAGGCTTTGAGGATAAACTTTGATGAAATCCGTAGGCAAAAACTTGTAGAAACGGGGCTACTATCTGATCGATCGATCGATCGACTCAAGCATGTCGATTGATCGACTGGATCGATCGATCGACTATTCCCATTGATCGATCCACTCCTCCTGGAATTTGAATCTTATTTACTTTTAATGTTTAATCTAACCCCAATTTATAAGAACCCTTAGACATAATTTAAATTCCATGATGGGACTTGGGAAGGTTGTGGGTAAGGTTCGGGTAGTGTGATTTTATATGAGATTTAATCGTGGGGTCATGAGGGTATAAAATGAGTTATGATCGTGTGTGTGATAAATTAGAGATGTTGTGCAAGTTAATGACGACTTAGGACAGTGGAATATCGAGAGTACATCTACTAGTATTATAAATATCAAAATGATACACTTTGAGGGAGGACGAGAAGTACTTGGGAACTTGCGGTAAATGAGAATAAAAAAGGATGAACTAATTATACATAAGATTCGAGTGTTACGTGCCATGTATGGTTAGAATATGTTATGGGTCGTGGGTGTACTTATCTGAATAATGTAAATATATATATGAGTGTATGTATATATATTATATGAATATATGTGCTTAATCATATCTGCGCTACTTGCTATCACGGACGTTTTCGTGCCGGGATAGTCTTATTCTGATGTGACCTTTATGGGGAATATGGACTTGTACCCTAGAACATAAAACGTTGGTACAACCTATCTGTGAGTGGTATAGAAGACGGTGGTCCTAAGAGACGTGAGGGTATGTGCTGACCTTTTAGTGACTTAGAACTATGATTCGCCCACAATTTATGTGTTTTGTGTTAATACAGTTCGGGGGTGATCCAAACTAGTGTTTCCCTTATTTGTACGATAGGTACAGGGACTTGATAGCAGAGTATGCCTGCATCATAATTTAGTATTGGGGTGCCTTATTAGTATATATATATCCTAAGTGATAAATATATATATAACCGTGATTCATCTACTGTGCTTGTAAGTAGATCAAATTGAAATATGATATTAAATAATTTAAGTGTTTGAGAACGTAAGACCGTATTGAGATGTATATAGCTGACTTGGTAAAATTAAGAAATTAATCATGTATAAATTATATTTATGCAATCATGTGAATAAGGATTGACGAGAGGAGACTAAGTTTAAAATGGTTAACTGGGTTAACATCATCTAGAATAATTTAGTAGTACGTTAGGCGGGCACACTAGATGAGAGGTGAGAATTCCCAAGTGACGGCAACGCAACTAACATGTATGGAGTATCTTCTAGTAAGCATTTTAAATACTTGCTAAACTGTTTTTAAAATTATAACTATCAGGCTCTGACCCATTTCCCAAGTGAGGGCAACGCAACTAACATGTATGAATGATCACCCGATATTTAATTAGGCATGGTGTCATAATATCACACAATGTGCTTCTACCAATGACATCCGACTAAGGCGAACCCGTACATCACTAGCCCTACCACCTTAATATTATTGGAAGACTGCACATCATTAAGTGCCAGCTTCCCATATCCTTCCGAATAATTTGGGGTTACACCACTTATAATTGTGAATTACATAAAAATTACCTTATCTAACCAGGGCGCCCATACACCCTATATCCATGCTTATCCGCACAATCATTACTCGGCTCAACTAGCCTTAAATCATAATATAACTTTCAACTCACAGTTATAACTACATACTTGTTTAATAACTGAGGTACCAAACTCGTGGACTAATGAACAAACATCTCCCCACTTCTAACGTTGCTCTAAGTTTCATGCGCGGGACGTCTCGTAAAGTGAAATTCAAACAAGGAAGCCCCCCAATACACTACTACCTAACATTATCGGTCATCAAAATCTGTTAGGCCCTCAGTCTATAGCATGTACCCCTAAATTCCCGCCTCTTGACATAAAATTATAATCTTCCACTCTCATTCTACAAAAGACAACACACATCACAACGCTTTTACTATCACAAGTTTCATAACGAGAAAAAAATTTACGAGCTATATCTCCTCGCTCGATAATAAACCCAATATGCCTTGAATCATATCAGTAAAGTCCCTACACAACGGGTCAAATATCTAGAGACAACTATGCTCTCCTTAGCCTCTATTATTTATGATCTAAATGCGAGCTCGACCCCCTTGCAAGTAAGGCATCACCAAAACCACAAATCTTGCCCTATAGCAGCAAACACGATAGCCTTGTAAAAATAGCTCGCTATCGATCCAACCATTTCTATCTAGATCATAACTAGGATAATACCATACTCGTATACCACATCACTAAAACGCGTAATCTCAATAAAAATAAATATTACTATGAATAGACCCGCTCCCCCGCGGATGAAACCAATGGTAACTCCCACTATACCATGAAAAACATATAAACATAATAATAATAATAATGTTATCTATATGCACTAAACTCATCTCACATGTGAATCTATCGATAATAAAAAATACCGTGACTCACGCGTGTCACATGAAGCATACCTCATTCACCCGAGGATAGAACTCATATTTCTACCTTGCCACTAGCCCTAGTTGTTAAAGTCGTCCCCGAATATAACACATTTATCCGAATCGAACCAAAACTATCTTAATCATTGCCCTTGCTAGGCACCAGATTTCGTCCCTCACTTCGAGTAAAATCAATGTATGTGATCCTACTCTCCACATAGAAACATCTCATCCATATAATTCCCTATTCCTGACCATACTAACCGTATTAGGGTTGTCCTTCTCTCGGACTTTGGTAGTCCCAACTCTGATAGCTACCCCCGTTATTTCCCTTCGTTGGCCCTAAGGAACACACTGTTGCCTTTAACAACCCTTGCTAAATTCGCCGTCACTTTGTAAGAATTCAGCTATCCAAATCATTTAAATGGGTCCCCTGAAAGGTCTTCCCCAGTGGTAATTCACTAATACCGTTTCATCGAGTCTTACTTTTCAACTAAATCTTTTAGTTCTTTTATCTTTCTTCTCAAAGAAACAGTAATATCATCACTGATAAAAAGCACAACATTATCACCATCTGCATTAACTACCCAAGCAGAGTTTTCCCTTAAGTTCTGGTAACTCCTCTCGCGAGTCCATTACCCACTTAAGAATTTTCTTTTCCATTGAACGTACCTCATTTTGTACAAAATTTTCTAGATAGTTAAATTTATTTCCACAAATGGACCTCTGTCCGACCCTCCTATAATAAGTTCAGAATAGCTTTCACATCTCCTCCTGAACAGCAGATGAAGGAACTTACGGTCAAATCGTACTTAAGATCCTTCTATTGGAATAATATTACACTTCCTAAATGTGGTGGTTGACTCCCACCATTGTAACTTTGCTCCCATCAGCCAAGAAAAATTTTACCCTAATTTTTCACTTTCGGGTATACCACACCCTATTACGTACCCAAGCCTCGGAATATCTTACATCCATTGACTAACACACAAAACCTTCGCATTTCTTAAAATTTCAACAAACGGTCCTCTTCAAAGACCCGTCCGACTTTCTACCATTTTAACCACGTTGGGCGAGTGTAATTTGGCACCACTTATACCATAACGGTACTTGAAAAATGTATACTGCACCCTAGAAGTCCTTACTACCCCAAATTCTCGAGCAACAATAGGGGTGACCTCGACTACGGTCATTATCCCCAAAATATTTTAAATCTTCAGCTGAGCCCCACCTCCTGTTGTCCTCCCAACTGCCCTCGTTGGTCGTCCTTCATGTTCGCACGAACACACCCGAACGCAAATAATATTCACTAATATTTAGATATTATAGCACGATAATGAAATCTAACCATAGGAATCAATAATAGGTATTTACATAAAATAGAAAACAACACTGAAAATGTAGTACATCCGCACAGATTCCTAAGCACACTAGAACCTGATGCTCTTATACCACCTGTGACACCATGCCTAATAAAATACCGGGTGATCATTCCTATATCAAATTAAACAAGAATCTCAAATGGTTTCATTCTCAGCATCACTGTCGAAAACCAGTTAATTACTAATTACCTATTAGGCCTGGCGTCAAATTTTAAAATTTCTAATCCTTTTAACTTAAACGCACAAGGAAAACCATCCATACAAAGATATGAACAAAACTGAAATAAATAAATAATAATCGATAACATCTCGATAAAACATTTATACAACCATATCGAAATAGACGCGAAATAAAATGCCGCAAATAACATAAAAGACAACGGTTGGGCAACATGCCCGATTATTACAATAGTACCTCCTATTTAGATCACAAGGATAAAAACGTGTAAGGAATTTTTTACCAACATATACAGCTCCGAAAACAACACCTGACTCGAAAGAATAATCATCCAGGCGTCCATGTGTCTGGACACCTAAAAAGTATAACAAAGGAGAAGTAAAAGAAAAATAGATACGGGTCAGAGCCCGAGTTTTAAAATTATTTTAGCAAGTGCTTAACATACCTTAATATTTAAAATATGATACTCTCCATATTTAAATTGGTGTCGCACTCACATGAGATACCCATCACCCCTCATCTAACAATACACACCTAACGCATGTATCTTAAAACACCCTAGTTATGCTACCCATCCTAACTAGCACCTTGCAAAACTCTCAAGTCACCATACACTATCTCGTACCTCGCATAATTTAAACTTTTCTAAGCTATATCGAGCTTATACATTATATTGTTCTCGTTTGTAATTCATCCGTTCATTAAAAATAACTCTCACTAGTTATTACACTATTCGCATTTTACTGGTATTTCCCTCGTATATATAATATTCTCATCTTTACATATGTATATCACATTTTTGTTCCGGATTTTATACCCCCGGATGATCCAGAAATTATTCTACATTTCATTCTTTATTTTTTCCACATATATATATATATATATATATATATATATATATATATATATATATATATATATATATATATATATATATATATGTATGTATGTATGTATGTATGTATGTATGTATGTATATATGTATGTATGTATGTATGTATACGTATGTATGTATGTTTTTCACATCTCATATATATACAATATACTATACACATCAAGTATATCCATACTTATATATCACACACTATATAAGTATAATAACTATCCCTCAGAGCTATAACTCAATGGATGCAGTCTCTCAATGTTATCATCTTCTAGGGAATTACTCACATACCATCATGGGTTACCAACGATTGGCCTCTCACACCGACTTGGTAAAAATGAAATCACAACGTATGGGAAGCGATCATAGTTCCTCACCGAAAATGAGAATGAAACATACCCACAACGTCTCACCCCTGATAAAAATCACATAATATAAATAATGGACGCTATGACCTGGGGACTATATGTTCCCTTCTCCTTAAGCCAGGGGCTTCACCTTGCACAACCTCCCATGATAGCACTAGAGGGGTATGCTTCACAGAAATATATCAATCACAAACAGATATATATATATCAAATCCGTCTATCCATGCCTATCTCTCATGGCATGAGCCTATAATCTCAAATATAAATTATAAGTATTCATACACTTATGATACAAATATCACCTTTATTTCTTCTGAATATTAGCTCACCACGTCTAACTAATATTCTAATTTCATCCTACTCACACATTCGAATATATATATATCCTACACACATAAATAAATATAAACCTGTCAAAATAATTTTTCGAGTGTCGCTCGTCTCAATCACTCTTAAAAGTTACAACCCGGATCTTTTCTCTACTAACCTGAAGTTTATACGCCACTCATTTCATCATTTAGAGATCATCACACTCTATACAAGATCCCCTATTATTTATCTCCAAAAGGAATTTGTCTCAAATCCTTTTAGGCCCAGAAAAACCTCTCAAACTTTTCTGCACCAAAAATGAACCGGTCCAGTTCCAAAGAAAACAAACCGAACCACATTCGGACCGGTTCTATGTGAATAGTTTTTGTTCTCTACGAGTTTATCTTCTTCTAAACCTCCAAAAATCACTCCGACACTCATCCAACCCAAAATTTACGGTCTCCAACATCATAAACCACCAATATATCCATCTACAAACTAATTTATTCTTGGTATTAATCAAGTTAATTAATATGTGAACCCTATCTTAATTACACCCTAGTTTTCATTCAACTCTTTCAATTTTTCACCAAAAATTACACCATTAACATGGATTTTAACCCAAATTTCAAATGGAGTTGTTTTATACATCAAATTACATAAATTCCTTTCCAAAAGCCCCTTTTTGATTCAAGAATCCCAACCCAAACATCATATAGTTTTCACCATCTATAATATGAAAATTAAAGACACTTAAATCATTAAAGCAAGTTAAACACTTGCCTCATTGGATAAATTCGACGACCATGTACCGGAATCCACCGGAGCTTGGCATGAGTCCTCCTATTTTCTTTATTTTCTTTATTATTTTCTCTTTCTCTCATGACTTATATTGGGAGATTAGGGGTTCTCCCTTTATTAAACCCAAAATTGACTCGTATATACAAAAACGAGTCCCTACTGATCCAAAAAGGTCCCGGAACACAAACACTGCCCCTGAGTACTCTATTATAACTATATCGGCCATTCCAAAACTAACAGTGCACTCAAAATCTCCATCCGAGTCACTTATCGAAAATTCACCTTTTTAAATCCCATACAACTTCGCACGTATTTTTCTTAGATAAATATTATTACTTGTCGCTTTGCCCATCTGCGGCATAATTTAAAATAATCCAACTTTATTTACTTATTCTTGTAAGTAAATATAACACATCATCATTAATTATTAACCCGCACTCCAAATTTTCTATCACTTGAAATTCTTAAAAATGATTTCTCCATATATTAAATTACACACACTCATGTAATTTAAATATTCATAAAAGTACGGGGTGTTACACTAACCCAAGATTTATATATCACCTGTTGAATCTTCTAGGGGTCCTCATACTCTATTTAGGATCCCCTAATATTTATCTCCAAAAGGAATACTTCTCCAATCCTTTTAGTCGAAGAAAAATTTGTCATATTTAATTGTCATAAACGAACCGAACCGATGGCTAAAAAATGAACCGAACCAATGTCTCAAAAAATGAACCGGTCTGGTGATCAAAGAACGAAAATGAACTGGTCCAGTGACCTAAACCGAACCGCTATTCACTGGTTTGACTTGTTCAGATCGGGAGTTTATCATCTTATCCAACTCCAAAATTTATGGTTTCTAACCTCACTAACCATCACTATAAACATCTTCACACTTATCTTTACCCAACACATTAATTTATTCATGGGATTCCTCAATTTAACTAAGATTGAAACCCTAACTTAATTAATCCCCAATTTTATTCAACTCTTCCAATTTCTCACCAAAAATTACACCATAAACATGGATTTAAACTCAGATTTCATATGGAGTTGTTATCACCTCAATTATATGAAATCATTTTCGAAAACCCCATTTTGGTTCAAGAATCCCAACCCAAAAATCATATAGTTTACACCAACAATAATATGAATTATAAACACACATAAATAGTTAAAGCAAGTTAAACACTTGTCTCGTTGGATAAATTCGACGACCTTGTGCCGGTCGGAGCTTGGCCGGAGTTCTCCTCCTTTTCTCCTTTTTCTTCCTTTCTCTTATTTTTTTATTTTCTTTCCTATTTCTCCTTTGTCTTGTGGCCCTATAAGAGAGAAATAAGGGTTATCCCCATATTAAACAAAAAATTGACTCGTATACATAAATGCGAGTCCCTACTGATCCAAAAAGTCTCCAGAACCCAAATACTACCCCCGGATACTCTAGTTTGACAATTTTGGCCCATCCGAGACCGACCGTGCACTCAAAATCTCCATCTGAGTCACTTATAAAAAATTCACCTTTTTAAATCCAATACAACTTCGCACGTATTTTTCGAGTAAAATATTATTACTTATCGCTTTTTCTAACCACGACATAATATAAAATAATCCAAAACTCGCCAATTAATATATTTTATCCATTCACTTAATTTCTCCGAGTATTAAATTAAACCCACTCAAGTAATTTAAAAACCCATAAAAGTACAGGGCAATACATACTTCCCCCCTACAGAGGAATTTCATCCTCAAAATTCGAATACAACCAGTACTAAGACTCAGGATCTTTAACAACACAACAACCTCGAGTAGTCGAGATCAATCTTAAAATAACATAAGGGTTGCTCCCCTATACACCTGCTAGAGGTACCCACCTAACTAAAGTCTTAATCGCCATAGCTCCAGCTTCACAGGAAGCTTGTTCAATTCTCTTCATACCGATATACTCCATCAGTCATAAGGTCTCACCTCAATAACGACACATCACATATTGTTCTTGTACCAACAACATCCAAATAAGATGAGCCTATACATCACTAACACTATCACCTCGATATTATTAAAAGATCACTAAGTGCCAGCTTTTCGAATCCATCCCAACAGTTTGTGGTTACTCCGCTTTTGTCAACGGACTTTAACTCTCGCTCGATCCAAAAATTTAATTTTCCACTCACCTCTCATCAATCAAGGGAAGAATGGCTAGTCTTTTCCAACGAAAACCTCAATAAGCACCTTGCCTATGATAAATAGGTTCAAGTGACTCTACCAATTGGTAATTTCTCCTCTCAATTACCGTAATATGTTTTACTTCACTTACAAGATATGTCAGTTGTGAAAGTAAAATAACAGCAGTGACTCCATAATCGCATTCATCCACTTTACTAGTCGCCAATCACCTTCCGTCTACTCATCGGGCCATAGGTGATAGGACTTTTCCATAATAAAATGTCATCCCCACTGCTTCCCAAAAATCCCGATCGGAGGTGGGGTTCAATTATCTCATCCTTATTCACAATAATCTTGGGCGGCACCTTGCACTGGTGCAAATCCTTCTTTTCAAAGAATGGTTTGGGCACACCAACCTATTTCCATCTATGAGTGGGGCAATCGGAGACAACCTCACTATGTCTCTCCTAACACCAATTCCCATTTATAATATCTCACATTAAGTGGTACTTTATAATGCCCTTCTCTCCCCGGGGTATACCAAAAATCACGGTATGTGCACACATTCGAACTTCTAGGCCTTTTTTACCTTATAGACATTAACATTCTATTTACGTGCAAGCCACCCTCAACATTCGACTGAGTAGGACTCCGCTTCACTTTCCCACAATAGTTGGATTTTCCTCTTCTCGAGAGATATCCTTTTAAATGGCTGTCCACAGCCTTTTAACTTATCTCGGATGTGCTACTCTCATTAAGCACATATACTTGTATCATCGCCCTTCTCACATGACGTTTAGTCTATCCTACCATTCCAACTTTGTTTATAACTTCCCCATAGTCATATATTTCCACACATTTATTCCCGTGTCTCTTAAACTCAGACAATATTAAAATCAACTAACCAAGTCCCCCTTACACCCTATCATTCATGCAATATTGGCATAACATAACAAACGTCTCACATGCAACACACATTACCCTATTGCCCTCACATTCTAAGCTTGGCTATATCACATTGGTATTCTCAATCACCCCATAAATCATAATGTAATCCTTCTCAACATTGTCCCACTCTTCAACTCATGGTGAGAAAAATTTCAGTGCTTTGTTACAGCACTACTGACTCCTCATACCTCATACTATATAATAGCCCTTAGCTTAGAGTGTTTTCTCCACACATTCATTGATTAACATTCAAAACTGATGCCCTAGCATCCATCAACATCTTTCTATTCGTAACATTTATCAAGATTCATGCGTATCTCATCCTACAATCACATTCTAATAAGGAACTTTCCCAAATTCACTATCACTCAGCATTGGTGGAAATCAAATTCTATAAACTTCAAACACATACCCGGGACTCTCAAAATCCTATTCCCATACATATAAATATAAATCTCAACTCACGCCTCTAAAGGAGTGATATAACAATGCGCCCTCCCTATCACCAAATCCTGAGCGCTAGACATACTAATGATCTCAATCTCTCCGCTCAACAGTAAACCCAATATACCCCGAATTATATCACTAAAGTCCCTACACACCGGGATCAAATATCTCGAGACAACTATACTCTTCAAAGTCTCCATCATAATATAATATAAATGCGAGATCGACCCTCTCGCAGGTGAGGCATCACCAAAACAACATATCTTGTGCAGGAACAACAAACACGATAGGCTTGGAATCACAGCCCACTGTTGTAAGGACATTTTTTTCCATTACCATTTAGTATGTCGTATACCGCTACACCGTCATTAAAGTTCAAGCTCATATTCACATCAAGACGGATCCGAATAATCAAGGTTCTTCAACATTCAAGCCTCGATGAGATTAACTTTGGTAAGGTTTGATTTTAAGTTCCTTAATATTTCATTTTAAGTATTAGGGAAATTTTTATATAGTGTTTTTATATACACCGAGGCAATTTTAGAAAAATAATTTTTTTTTCTGACCGGACCAATCCGGTATAAAGTAAAAACGAACCGATCCGGCGCCTTACAATTTTTTGCATAAATTGGGATATCGAATCGATCCGATTGCAAGGGAAAACGAACCGATCCGATTGCAAGGGAAAACGAACCGATCCGATTTGACCGGACCGATTCGATGCTGCCTTCCCGGAGCAATTCGCTGCATATTTTTCCATCGACTCAATTTTCTTAAATTTTTGTATAAAAGGGTATTTCAATGGTGTATTTTGGTAAAGCTTTGAGAAAATATTTTTGATAGTTCAAACACAACAAGACTTCATTTTTTTATGTCCCAAATGTCTTTTCGATTCACACATAAAATTCCCAATTACTTTTATGAATCTTTTGGAACCCAAAGAACAATCGTGCTATTGTTTAACCTCTATGGAGAAGGCATCTCCATATCTGATCGGTGGACACCGAACATAGATCTCTACGTGTGGATGAGATGAAGATGATGAACCGACACCTATGCATTTTTCGTTGTCACTCATAACTTTGAAGGTTTGACGAAGATACCGTGTGTTACACTTGTGGGCGATTATCAGGTTGTATGTAAGTCAATGGTCTGGTAAACTTTTCAAAGTGATAAATAGATTTTTACCTGAAAGGGCTTTTTTCCTGAATTTTTCGTCTTTGTTTTATATGCATGATTTTAATGATTTAATGCTTTATGACACTTATATGCATGTATAAGGGATGAATTAAAATTGAATTTGGTTGGTTCAAATTTAGTCACCTAATTAAATAAGTGTGTTTGATTCCATTGGAGAATTGCAAACTCGATTGATATTGCGTTTACAAATTGGTATGAGAGCCTGTTGCACTAATTTACTGTGTAGATCCTATAGTGCAATTTTTTGGTGGTTATCTTTGTTCATCACTCATGTGCTTCTTCTTTTTTCTTGATGGATTCTCCTTTGAATTTGAAGATTGCTGAAAAAATTGAATTTCTTGAAAATCATTTGAAATATGTTTCGAGACTTTTGCAAACAACTCAAAATCACAGAGATTTCCTTCGTAAGAAACTTGTGGACTTGGATCGTGATCTTAGAAAATTAGAATTGTCCAAAAAGGAGAGTGATGATAGAGTCCTATTTTTAGAAAAATAATTAAAGGACTAAAAAATTTCTAGGGTTCCCGTTTGTGCCGTCGAGGATAAAAAATTAATTGATGACTTTACGGCACGTGAAAAGACTCTTAGGGATAAGTTTGTTTTAATTGAGGGTGAGCGCGATAAACTGTTAGGTTTACTTAATAATTTGAAAAATAAATCCCTATCTTTGGAAGAATCTAATTCGGTGCTTGAATCAAATATTTTGAAGTTGAAAAATGATTTAAACGATTTAACTAGGTTTGATAGTGATGGTAATGGCGCATCATGTTCTAATGCTTTCGTTGCTAAATCCAAAACCATTATTTGTTTTAGAGGGTCAACCATTCCTAAGGACGTGAGAAAAGGTCAACCCATAGGTGTCGTTCCACCCGTTTACACATGTTCACATTGTGGTAGGAAAGGTCACCTTAGGCATTTTTGTTTTGATCTTTGAAAAAGTCCTAGGAAGTTTATGTCTAGTGTTCCCTTGGTTCCCAAAACCCCCATGTGACGTTTGAGATCTATTTAGGTTATGAAATCACTTTTAGAGGCACTATATGTTAGACTTGTTGATTCTCATTTGCTTGTACATGATTCTTCTCTTGATATATCATGTAGATTATTGTGTTCGCATGTTTGTCATACGCTAGTTATGCTTCAAGATATATGTTTGCTAGTGTTATGATGTGTACTTTTTGTATTAGACTTTTGTTTTTGATAAAAATTTTGAAAACACAAAAATATTTTGTTTTTGATAATTTTTTTAGAAAATCCAAAAATATTTTTGTATTTTGTTTGCACTGTTTATGAATAGACATTTAGGATGACCATGTCACAATTTCATTCCATATCCATATGACTGTTTGATAGTGTATTGAGATAATTTATTGTGTCATCCATGTGCTTTACAAAGTTTGGAGTCTTTGAGATGTGATATAGTGTTGATACCTACATGTTTGACTCATAATGTCCTTTATTGCACACATGCACGAATTTGTTTGATTTTTGTGTTTGTCTATCACATGTTGGTTGAGTGTTTCCATCTCAATTCTGTCTATACAGCGAACGAAATGTGATAAAACTTGACAAAAGTAGTGCATGTTATAAACCGTTTGTGAGTTTGTGTGATTTATCATGAAAAACAGAAAAGGGTTGCGAAAGCTATTTCATTTTTATTCCTTTGAGATAAAGCCACCGTTTAAATGGACCTAAAAAGGAGGAATTGAAAATTATCCGGGGTCCAATGAGATTTAAAAGAGCTCGGAAAAAATGAAAGTCAATAAAAAGAAATATATGCCAAAATGGGCCAATAGGTTTAAGTTTCATCACCTCATAATAAAAAATAAAAAGCATTATCTTTTAATGAGGAAGTTTGGATGGAATTTTCATCGGTTTACACGTCCTTGAAAGTCATGAAAAAGCATTACATAGTTTTGAACATTATTGGCGAGAAAATCATTTATACCGTGATTTGTTGATGTGATTAAGACGATGTCATCTAAATTCAATAATTTTACACCTAAGGACTATTTTGGTGTTCATTCATTAGGAGTACACTTATGCATCGTGCACACATGAAATAGTTGAGTTGATTTTCCTATCGAATTGGTTCACACCCATTCATTATGTTTCCATGATTTGGTTATCTTTGTGTAAATTCATGGTGTGTGATTTTGTAACATCATTTTTGCTTTTTTTTAGGAAAAATCTGAAACATCAAAAATAGTTTGCTTGCCTTATTTACCGTGACAACCCGATTTGTTTGATGTTGAAGATTTGAAGCATAAAGATGAAGACTTAGCATTTACCTTTAAAGTTTTGGGTTCATGGGAGGGTAGATTTGTAGAGGTCATAATTTGATTGATAATTCGGATGTTTTTATTTTGTACCAGCATAGGCATAAGGGGGATTTGTAAGGAAGTTTTTGTCCATTACCACTTAGTATGTCATATACCGTTACACTCTCATTGAAGTTCAAGCTCACATTCACGTCAAGACGAATCCAAAAAATTAAGGTTCTTCAGCATTCAAGCCTCGACGGGATTAAGTTTGGTAAGGTTGGGTTTTAAGTTCCTTAATATTTCATTTTAAGTATTGTGGAAATTTTTATATATTGTTTTTATAGACAAGCGAGGCAATTTTAGAAAAATAAAATTTATTTTTTTCGGACCGGACTGATCCAGTATAAAGTAAAAATGAATCAGTTCGGTGCCTTACGATTTTTTTCATAAATTGGGATACCTAAGCGATCCGATTTCAAGGGAAAAATAACCGATCCGATTTGACCCAACCGATCTGATGTTTCCTTCCCCGACCGGTTCGCTGCAGATTTTTCCACCGACTCGGTTTTCTTAAATTTTCTATAAAAGGGTATTTCGGTGGTGTATTTTCGTAAGTCTTTGAGAAAACTTTTTTGAGAGTTCAAACACAATAAGACTTCATTATTTTTTTTATGTCCCAAACATCTTTTCGATTCATACATAAAATTCCTAATTACTTTTGTGAATGTTTTGGAACCCAAAGAACAACCGTGCTATTGTCAACCTCTGTGGATAAGACATCTCCATATCTGATCGGTGGACACCGAGCGTAGATCTATGCATGTGGACGAGTCGAAGAAGATAAACCAACACCTGCGGGTTTTTCCCTGTCACTCGTAGCTTTGAAGGTTTGATGAAGATACCGTGCGCTACACTTATGGGCGATTATCAGTTTATATGTAAGTCAATGGTCTTGTAAACTTTTTAAAGTAATAAAAAGGTTTTTACCCGAAGGGTTTTTTTCCTGAATTTGTTGTCTTTATTTTATATGCATGATTTGAATGATTTAATGCTTTATGACACTTAGATGCATGCATAGGAGCTGAATTAAAATTGAATTTGGTTTGTTCAAATTTAGACACCTAATTAAATAAGTGTGTTTGATTCCATTGGAGAATTGCAAACTCGATTGATATTGCGTTTACAACTGTCATTTTACCCAATTCTAACCAGTCTATACTCATGATAATATCATACTCGTATAACACATCACTAAAACGAGTAATTCCAATAAAAATATATACCACTATGACTACACCCGCTTCCCCGCGGATGAAACCAGAGATAAATCCGTTATACCACGAAAAGTACATAAACATACTATTGTTATCAATATAACCACTAAACTCGTCTCACACGCAAATCTAGTGCTAATCAAAATACCATGACTCGCTCTTGTCACACAAAGAATACCTCATTCACATGAGGATAAAACTCATATTTCTAGTTTGCCAATCGCCATGGCTACTTAAATGGTTCCCAGACATAACATTCTTGTCCGAACCGAATCAAAACTATTTTAATCGTTGCCCCTGCTAGGCACCATACTCTTGTACCTTTACTCGGTTTAGGCAAACTCAACGTATGTGGTCATACTCTCCACATAAAAATATCTCCATATAATCCCATATTCCTGGACATACTGACCGTATTGGGGTTGTCCTTCTCTCGGACCCTATTACCCTCGATCCTGATGGATATCCTCATGGTTCCCTTAGCTCCGCTAGCCCTCAGTAACACGTTATTTGCTTTAACAACCCTGACTGAATCCACCTTCACTCGATAGGAATTCAGCTATATGAATCATGTAAATGGGTCCCCTGATGGTTCTCCCCCCTGCGGTGTTTTACTAGGACTATTTCATCCAATCTTACTCTATGACTAAATCCTTCTACTCTTTTAGCTCCCTTCACAAAGAATCATTAATATCTTCACTGTTAAAAGCATGACATTGTCTCCATCTGCATCAATCATCCAAGAAGAATTTCCTTCAAGTGGTGCTGACTCCTCTCGTGCGTCCATCACCCACTTCAGGAATATTTTCTCCATTGTACCTACCTTATCGGGTACAAAGTTCGCTAGACAAATAAATTATTCTTAACAAATGATCCTCTATCTAGCCCTCCCGTGATAAGTTCAGAACACCGTTCACATCTTTTTCTGAACAATAGATGGAGAAACTTGCGTTCAAACCGTACCTAAGATCCTTCCATTGACATAATATTTCACTTTTCAAATGTGGGGATTAACTGCCACCATTACAACACTGCTCCCACAAGCTAAGAAAAAATTTACCCTAAATTTTCACTTTCGAGTATACTACACTCTGCTGTATGCCAAGGCCTTTGGATATCTTATATCCATTGTCTAACACACACAATCTCTGCATTTTCTAAAATTCCAACAGGTGGTCCTCTTTAAAGACCCCTTTGACTCTCTCCCATTCTAACCACGCTAGGTGAGTCTAATTTGGCACCACTTTTCGCTATAACGGTACTTAAAAACTATAATCTTCACCCTAGCAGTCCTTACAGCCCTAACTTACCGAGCAATAATAAGGGTGACCTCGACTACGATCATCATCCCCGAAATATTTTACAACTGCAACTGAGACCCGCCTCCTGCTGTTCTCGCAAGAGCCCTCACTGGTCGTCCTTAGCGTGTCGGCAAACGAAACACACCCAAATGCATATAAGATTCACTATAATTATACATTATAGCTGGAGATTGAAATCTCACCATAGGAATCAACAATCTTAAACATAGGGCTCTATATCGAATAGAAAGTAACACTGAAAACGTAGTACGTCTGCACAGATTCCTAAGGACACTAGAATCTGATGCTCTGATACCATCTGTGACACCCCACCTATTTTAATCACGGTTGATCAATCCTTTATCAAAATAAATCAGGATTCTCATATGGATCATTCGCAATGTTACTGTCGAAAACTAATTAATTACTCATAACCTATTAGGCCCGGTGTCAAATTTTAAGCTTTCTAATCTTTCACTTAAGCGCACAAAATCCATCCCCCCAATTAATATAAACATTAATGAATTGAATAAAACAATAACCGATAACTCTCAGTAAAATATTAATACAACCATATTGAATACGAGTAAACGAAAATGTGAAAGAAATATAATAAATGGCAACAATTGGGCAACATGCCCAAATATAACTCACGATACCTCCTATTTAGATCACAAGGAAGTAAGCATCTAAACAATCCTTTCTAACATCAACAGCTGTTGCAGCATCGTCTGACTCAAAGGAATAATATCATCCAGGCGTCCCTGTGTCTAGAGACCAAAAAGGATTTTAAAATATTTGCAAGCAGGTCAGAGCCCAAAACATTTTGAAAATATTTAGCAAGTGTTTAAAATACTTTAATATTTAAAATATGACATTCTCCATATTTAAAGTTGTGTCTCACTCACATGAGATACCCCTCACCTCTCATCTACTAGTACACAGCTAACGCTTGTATTTTAAACACCCTAGTTACGCTACCCCGCCTAACTAGCATCTCACCAAACTTCCAAACACCCATACGCTATCTCATGCTCCCGCGTATTTAATATTCTACGCTTTTCCCCGTGCTTATGCATTATAAATTCTCACTTACAATTTACACGTTCATCGTGAATAACTTTCACTAGTTATAATACACTATTCACATTTTAGTGTTATTAGTCTCGTATATAATATTCTCATCTTTATATATGTATATTACATTTTATTTCGGATTTTATTCTCCAAGATGTAACAATTTACTTCTCACTTTATTCTTTATTTTATCCGTATATATACACACACACACACACTATACACATCAAGCATATCCATTCCTATATATCACACACTATAAAAGTATAATAACCATCCCTCAGAGCATGATGTGTGTTTTCCTAGAAGATGATAGCATTCTAGAGACTGCACCCATTGAGTTATAGCTCTGAGGGATGGTTATTATCCTTACATAGTGTGCGATATATAGGAATGGATATGCTTGATGTGTATAGTACATTATATGCAATGTACTATACACATCAAGCATATCCATTCCTATATATCACACACTATGTAAGGATAATAACCATCCCTCAGAGCTATAACTCAATGGGTGCAGTCTCTAGAATGTTATCATCTTCTAGGGAAACACACATCATCCAGACTAACACCGGTCGGGATCTGACTCCGACTTGATAAAAACATAACACAAATGTAGGGGAAGCGGTCATAGTTCCTCACCTGAAAGTGAGACCGAATCATACCCAAGACGTCTCACTCATGATAAAGAGCCATACTGCATAAATAGCTGGACGCTATGACCTGGGGACTATACTCACCCTGCTCCTCAAGCCAGGGGATTCACCCACATTGCCCAACTTACCATGATAGAACTAGAGGGGTATGTTTCACACAAATATATCATTCACACACAGATATATATTTATAATCACATCATATATATACTGTCTCTATACCCGTGTGTATATATATATATATCAAATCTGGATATTCATGCCTATCTCCAGTGGCATTATCCTATGATCCCGAATATACCAATTCGTATTAATTCATAAGTATACACACACTTCTTTTAATCTCATAAGTACTCACTCACTTATGATACAAATATCTCATTAATTCCTTCTGAATATTAGCTTATCATGTCTAGCTAGTATTCGAATATTCATCCTTCTCGCACATTGGGATTTATTCATATGCTATCGGCCCATACATTCTACATGCATAAATGTATATATATATACCCGCCGAAATCATTTTCCCGAGTGTCGTTCGTCCCAAACACTCCAAAAATATATAACCCGGATCTTATTCTCGTTAACCCGAGATTTATATATCACCTGTTGAATCTTTAAGGGGTCCTCACACTCTATTTAGGATCCCCTAATATATATCTCAAAAAGGAAATATTCTCCAATCCTTTTAGTCCAAGAAAAAATTCTCAAATTTAACTGTCATAAACGAACCGAACCGATGGTAAAAAAATGAATCGATCCGGTTCTGAAAAAAATGAAACGAACCGATGGCTCCAAAAACAAACCGGTCCGGTGATCAATAAACAAACCAAAATGAGGGGCCAAAAAATGAACCAGTCCGATGACCCACACTGAACCGCTATTCACCGATTCGACTTGTTCAGACCGGGAGTTTATCATCTTCTCCAACTCCAAAATTTATGGTTTCTAACTTCACCAACCATCACTATAAACATATACACAATTATTTTTACCTAACACATCAATTTATTCATGGGATTCCTCAATTTAACTAAGATTGGAACCCTAACTTAGTTAATCCCCAATCTTATTCAACTCTTCCAATTTCTCAACAAAAATTACACCATAAACATGGATTTAAACTCAGATTTCATATAGAGTTGTTGTCACCTCAATTTATATGAAATCATTTCCAAATACCCCATTTTTGTTCAAGAATCCCAATCCAAAAATCATATAGTTTACACCAACAATAATATGAATTATAAACACACATAAATAGTTAAAGCAAGTTAAACACTTTCCTTGTTGGATAAATCCGATGACCTCGTGCCGGAATCCGCCGGAGTTCGATTGGAGTTCTCCTCTTCTTCTGCTCTTTTCTTTATTTTATTTCCTCTTTCTCCTTTCTCTCACGGCCTTATAAGAGAGAAATAAGGGTTATACCCTTATTAAACCCAAAATTGACTCGTATACACAGATGCGAGTCCCCACTGATCAAAAAAGTCCCCGAAACACAAACACTACATCGGGTACTCTATTTTGACTATTTCAGCCCATCCAAGACCGACAGTGCACTCGAAATCCCCATCCAAGTCACTTATCAAAAACTCACCTTTTTAAATCCAATACAACTCCATACTTATTTTCCTAGTAAAATATTATTACTTGTTGCTTTTTCCAACCGCGACATGATATAAAATAATCCAAAACTCACCAATTAATATATTTTATCCATTCACTTAATTTCTCAAATCATTTCTTCGAGTAATAAATTACACCCACTCAAGTAATTTAAATACCCATAAAAGTACGGGGTATTACATACATGGACTTTTTCAAGTAAAATGTGTGGTTTGGGTGCTTAGGATCTTCAAAACCTGTTGGTTGTTCCGCATAGACTTCCTCCCAAAGAATGCCATTTAGAAAGGCACTCTTGTCATCCATTTGATAAATCTTAACTTTTAGATTAGATGCAATGTCTAGTAAAAGGTGAACGGACTCTAGCCTTGCAACAGGAGCAAATGTTTCATCAAAATTAATACCCTCTATTTGGGTGCACCTTTGGGCAACTAACCTAGATTTATTATGAACAATAATACCATTTTCATCTATTTTATTTTTGAAGATCCGCACTAATGTTGTTAGTATCGCTAGGTTGGGGAACCAACTCCCAAAACATCATTCTTTTGGAATCGAAGCAACTCTTCTTGCATGGCATTTATCCAATGTTCATCTTTTAGTGCTTCTTTGAAATTTTTGGGTTCAATTTTAGAGGTATAACACAAATATGTAACCTCGTCTTCAAGTTATGCTATAGTCTTGACACCTAAGTAGGGATTCCCAATAATATTGGCGGGGTCATGACTTTTACAAACCCAAGGTGATGGATCCCTTTTCTCAAGTATGGGGTCCACCAAATCATTATGAGAATTAATGTGATCAACACCAGGTGGTCCATCGCTCTCACAAGAGCGCTCATCCTCAACATCAACAAATGTAGCTGGAGCATCATATTTTATGCTAACATTGATTGATTCCATGACTTTAGAGCTACCAAAGTTTTAAACCCTATAAGATCAACAATTTGGTGATTAATCTAGAAATATACCTTCTACTTTTCATGTCTAATTTCCCTAGAAACTCTCTATCCCTAAGGATGTAGCATGGACTCCCAAACACTCGATGAAAATAGGTTAGGTTGGGTTTTTAACTTTCCACAATTCATCGTGTGATAAGCGGTACTTAGCGCTTTCTCCCAAAACCTTGGATCTTTCGATTCTTCCTTTCAACTATGCCATTTTATTGATGAGTACGAATGGCCAAAAACTCATGCTTAATACCAACTTCATCACAAAAGGCATTCACATCATATTCCTTAAATTCAGTACCATTATCACTTCGAAATCGGTTTATAGTGACACCATGTTGATTTGTAGAACTCGACATTTTACAGTCAAAACCTCAACCGCATCAGACTTTTCCTTATAAAAACCAACAACTGAATATCGTGAAAAATTGTCTACCATCACTAAAATATATTTCTTTCCTCCTATGTTCTCGGTACGAGTGGGGCCCATAAGGTCCATGTGTATCAATTCTAAGACACGAGAGGTCATAATAGAGTTCAAATTCTTATGAGGACTCTTAATTTTCTTTCCATGTTAACAATGATCGCAAATTGATGAGGTTGATTATCTTAATGATGGTAAGCCACTAACTAGGTCTTTCTTCACTTGACGATTGAGATTTATAAAATTAACATGACCTGGACATTGATGCCAAAGGTTGGCAGTGGAAACCTTAGCACTGTTACAAATGAATGAGGACTTTGAAATAATCCCATGACAATTATCATAGTCTCACTAGATTTATCATAAAAAGTTCACTCGGTCTGGCTAAACTTAACTTCTAGGTTTTCATTGCATAATTTTCTAATGCTTATCAAATTAGCTTTGAGTTCATCAACATAAAGAATGTTTTCTAGTTTTGGAAAATCAAAAATTTCAATGGTGCCTCTTCCCATAATTCAAGATTTACTCCCATCGCCAAAGGTGACCTTACCATTCCTGTGATCCTCAAGAGTGGTAAAAAGAGATCTATCACCTGTTATATATTTGGAGCACCACTATCAAAATACCATTGGGAGGTATTTTGATCCTGCAACACCCTGCCTAATTAAATGTCGGGTGATCAGTCCTTTATTAAATTAAACCTAAGTGACCGGTTGGTTCATTCTTAGCATCACAATCAAAAATAATTTAATATTATTAATCACGTAATAAATAATTAAGCTAAGTGTCAAAACATTTTCCTATTTAATTATACCCAATTAATCCATTAATAAATTTCCATTATCTAAAATATAAGCTACTCACATTCCACAAGAATAAAATGAATACTGGACATATCAAATACTGAAATAAATCGTACTGGATAAAACATTTCAATTCAAAGTCGCAAACCAACAACCATAAATCCTCATGTGCGACAGAAATAACTACTAAAATAAACTAAGAACAATCTCAAATAAAAAGATTGAGAATGGGAGGAACATGTCCTAAGAGAAATGTCTGAATAAACCAGAAGGAATTGATAGAGGTATTTAAATGCAAGGACCTGCAACTCCCACAACCGCTGCAGCTTGCTAAGTGATCCACGCGTCTAAGTCTGGTAACCCTGTGGTTGGGCACCTGATATAATGCATATATATAGCAAAAGAGAGGAGAATATCAAGACATGGGTCCGAGCTCGAGTTGTAAAAATATTTGATTTAGAAAGTATTTAAAACTGCAATAATGTAATTATTATGTTTATGTTAGTTTCCAACTCTCACATGAGATTCTCACCTCTCCATTATTATGCACACCTAACGTATGTTTATCCTAACCTAGTTATCCATAATGTTCCCAACTAGATCATAGACTTATGCTTCTAAATATATCTCAAAGGAGTAACCCGTATCGCCCATATAATACACTAGGGGTGTGCATGGTTCGGGTTGGTTCGGTTTCATTATGGAACCAGAACCAGAACCGAAATGGTTCAGTTCTCTAGTTTTGGAACCAGAACCGAACCGAATATTTATGTAGAACTGAACCGAACCGAACCAATGGTTCTCGGTTTGGTTTGGGTCGGTTCACGGTTCCTGTTAATTTGTGATTAAATTAAAGTTTAAACCATGAAATTACCATTCAAGTGTGGAATTAAATAAAATAAATAAAGTTAATGAAATTAACTTGAATATCCCAACATTCAAGAATAAAATACATGAAATTACCTAGAATATTTCAACAAGGTAATGATTAAAGCATCATCCGAAATACATATTAAATTCAAATACATATTAAAGCATCATCTGAAATACATATTATCATCCCCTCAAAAAGAGCTCATCTGAAATACATAATAAATTCAAAATTCATATTAAATTCAAAATACATAAATCAGAATTCATAATAAATTTCATCCACGCAAATAGAGCTTTTTCCTTCCAAATTTCCAATTGAAGTCATCTTTCTTTGTTCAACTCGGTGAAGCGTTTCTGCAAAAAAAATGAAACGGCATGAAAAAAACCAAACTATCTCGGAGTACAATTTTTATATGTTAAGTTAACATATATAAGTTAAGTTAACTTATATATGTTAAGTTAACTTATATATGTTAAGTTAACATATATAAGTTAACATATATAACAGATGTTATATATGTTAACAACATATATAACAAAAACCTGTTATATATGTTAAGTTAACATATATAACAGATGTTATATATGTTAACGTATTAACATATATAACAAATGTTATATATGTTAACATATATAACAAGCTGTTATATATGTTAACATATATAATTTTATATATGTTAACATATATAACAGAAGGCTGTTATATATGTTAACATATATAACAGCTTGTTATATATGTATATAACATTTGCTATTATATATGTCAACATATACAACCAAAACTGTTATATATGTTGACATATATAACAGTTTTCTGTTATATATGTCGACATATATAACAGTTTTCGGGAATTATAGCAAATAACATATACCAACTGAAATTTTACCTCAAGTCAACACGGGTGTAGTAGAGAAAACCGCTGCAAGTTCGGGATCTTCCGTGATGACTGCAAATAACATATTTTTACATATTAATAATTCAGTTACATATTAATAAAACAAAAAAAAAATTGCATAATAAAAGTTACCTGATTCTAGATCCGACATTTCATCTAATCGCATCTCAACTTCTAGTGGTAATGGTGATGCGCGAATCCAATCTTGTCCACAAATCAAGCACTCTGCTACCTTAGGGGATAGGGAACTACGAAATTGGTCAAGGACGCCCCCCCCCCCCCCCCCCCCCCCCCGTACTAAAGGCCGACTCTGAAGCAACGGTAGAAACCGGTATAACTAAAACATCACGTGCCACTAGAGCAAGTGTTGGATACCTACAACCATTCAATTTCCACCATGCTAAGATATCGAAATTTGGTCCATCCTTTGCTACCCCTTCATCAAAATACATATCAACTTCGGACTTTGAATCTACACTTTCTCGTTCTTCCAAATGTTTCAAAAACTGCGATTGAAGAGACTTAACTTGCTCACCATTTTCACCCTCCAAGGAATATACAGATGAACAATAGTTACACTTACATTGATCGACTTTACTCCCATCTTCCTTTTCTATTTTAGTGAAATGATCCCACACATCAGATTTGAATTTCTTTTTAGCTACCTCGGTCGAATCCCCGGGTGCTACTTGTGATGCTTGTGTGGTGGTATTTGTCGTTGGCTGAGAAACAGAAGTTGGGTGACGGAATGTAGTGTCCGCAGTACTTGACATCTACAAATAAAATAATAAATAAGTTAACATTATAACTAAACCTAATAGCCAGGTGCACAAGTGATAATGAAAAATAAAACATTATAACTATTAAACTATTTAAATAAAATCAGTTAACATTTTATCATTTTATCTATTAAACTATTAAAATGATCCATTGCCTTGAATTCGAATATTTCATCTATTAAACAATTTCTTTGAGTTGATATAAGTTCAAAATGTTAGACTAGTTTTGCTAGAATTCTAATTCGAGAGGGTAAAACAACTAACTTTTTGTATTAAAGAGTAAAAACAAACATTGAATTGAGATAAATATATAAATGTATCCACAAACACACATCCACACTACAATTGTCATTTACGATTTCTTGCCATCTATAACAGATTTTTAGCTGTGAATTTTAATATGATATCTGTTAATATTATAAGATCAACTCTAGTGATGGGCTCCATTAATACCAGTCTTTAACAGTAGATCTATTTCATTTTCTGACAAAATTCTCCTAACTAAAGAACAAAATTGGGACTCCAAATTCTATCTGAAACCGTTAATTGTATTTGTATCACCAATGTATCACCATCACTTCTGAGTGATTATGATCTTGATCAAAAGCTGTACCATTTCTTTTCTATGAAACAACTAGACCCATCCCAGTTTCTCGCTAAAATTCTCCATATGTAATGAGAGAATTTGATAGGGAAGTAGGTTCATCTGAATGCAACAAATACCCACACAAACATAGCATTTAAAATAGCAAAAAAATATAAAATGAGATGGGTGCTTGAGGAACGGAAATTCTACTGTTAAAGACTTAAACCACGGCATCATTCATAGTGTAAAAAAAATATAAAATGAGATGGGTGCTTGAGGAACGGAAATTCCACGGCATGATTTGAGAACTCTTACACTGTAAAAGTTGTTGAATCCCTTGAGACGAGCTGTTGAATCCCTTGAGACGAGCTGTTGAATCCCTTGAGACGAGCTGTTGAACCAGAAGACGAGCGAGACGAACTGTTGAGGGTGAGACGGTTGTTGAACCAAGAGAGAGAGAGAACGAGACCAAGGGAGAACCCTAAAATGAATTGGGCGAGAGAGCAATAGAGAGTGAGAGAGACGGTTGGGTAGTTAAATGACTTAAACCCTAGGTCCTAAAATGTAAAGCTAAAGGACTAAAATATCCGGGTCATGTTTCGGTTCGAAATACGGGTTTTCGGTTCGGGTATTTGGTTCGGGTATATGGTTCGGTTTTCGGTTCGGTTTATATACGGACCCGAGAACCGAACCGAGTATCTCGGTTTTTTTTTTTTGGAACCAGAACCAACCCAAAATAAAAAAAAAAACGAACCAACCCGAACCATAGAGGTCGGTTTGGTTCGGTTCTTCGAGTTTACGATTTTAATGCACAGTCCTACAATACACTATTAAGATCATTATTCCAATTAACCGTATATTACATTCATTGTTCTGATAGAAATTTTTTTACCCACTGAAAATACTTTGCTTACCAACATTTATAAGTTTGCTACTTTCACACATTAGAATCATTCACACACACACACACACACACACACACACACACACATATATATATATGCACACATATAGTCACATCATCCCTATACATATATATACAATTCCTGAGCCCCTTGGTTAGGACCACTTGGCGTAATGCATACTCTGTTATCATGTCCAAACGCATCGCTCACTGTGTAAAGGACAATTGGCTCGGCATCTCTCATGGACCATAAATCTCATAGCACAAATATTGGAGGCAAGCATACTTACTAGCCAAATGGGTCACGCACATACCTATGCTCCCATTCAGTCGTAGAAACTATCCTACATCTCAGATAGCACGTATCCAAGTTCATATGCTTTGGGTACAAGTCAAATATCCCCCCATCGGGTCACCCAGGATAAGACTATACAATGCGCAAAAACCTCCTCCCGATAGCAAGTAGCGTAGGTATGCTATACACACAACAACAATAATAATAATAATAATAATAATAATAATAATAGTAATAATAATAATAATAATAATGATAATAATAATGTAATAATAGGTATTCCCACGTCCTATTAAAGTCCGGGTATTTACCCAACCCATACATAGATTTCTACACGTAGTGTACTTCCCATTATTACTTATTATGCAATTAACTCGATTATTCACACTCTCGAAATTCCCAAGTCTATTTCACCTATCTAAATATTAAAGTGTTATCCTGGGAATATTTATCAATAAATTATGCACTCGACTATAATTCCTTAATCGGCAGTTCTCCTTCTCTCAAAGTAATCGCCTAACTGAAGTTGGATTGAATTGGGAATTTTCCAGATTTGGATTTGTCATTCGAACGAAACCTGATGTCGTTCGAATGAATCAGCAGTTTGTTTGAACGACCATACTTCTCGTTCAAACCAGACTCCATCTCGTTTGAACGAGATGGAGCTTTTCTATGTTTTAGCCAGACCTGTTACGTTTTCCTGTTACTGCTTCGTCTACCTCAGAATTTCAGTCCTAAAACCTCTAAATTCTTCAACTCAACCACCAAAACAGCAAACCTAATTGATTTTCTAACATGTATAAATGATTTCCCCTAACTTAGAAGCATTAAATCATCATAATTCATCTATAAAATCCGAAATCCCCAATTTAACAATTCAAAACCCTAGTTCATCAAATTTCTATACAAGAACATCAAAATCAATTTTCGTCCATCATAAAAATCATCAATTTGAGATCTATAACCTATCTACATGAGGGATTCATCCTAATTAGATACCAAATTTTAATTAATGTCCTTAGCTCTCCAATTTCATCAAAATTTATGAATCATAAATGGGTATTGTATAAATATACTAACATGAACATGATTGTTGCTACAATTTTGCAAGGATTAAACACTTGCCTCAGTTTCGAAGGTCTTTGTTTATGTAAATGTTATTTATTTATACTTTTTAATTATTAGTTTTGAACCTATTATTTGCAGTGATTAACTAGAAGACAAGTTCATTCAATATGTGCACAAATGGATCCTATTTCAGAATTTGGGCTAAGAATCATAAGATCTAGTTTATATTATAGTGTTGTGGAGTTTTGCCATAACCTATTATTTAAAGGTTGAAAGTTGACGAGTAGGAGTAGAAAGACATCATTAATAGTTATGTTATAGAACTTTTATTTGTATTGAATTATTTGCCACAAACTTTATGTTATGGTTTGTGATCGTAAAAGAATTGTTTTATTAGCATCATGGAATATTAAATGTTATAATATTGTTGATTAATATTTATTAATTTTTCCATTTTAATTATATATGTATTTTGTTTAATTCATCAATATTAGTAACGGACCTATACCATTACTAATTTTTCGTATATGTTATTAATTTTGTGTTAAAAATGTTGGTAATGGTAAAAGTTCGTAAGGATTTTAACTATTTTGTAACACTTTAGTAATGGTAAGGATGTGTTAGTAACATATAATTTAGGAATGGTAAAAAATTGCTAGTAATTTGCTTTCCTATGCCTTTTTTCCAACGGTAATTTAGTGTTAGTAATTATTTATGTAACACTATAGTACCGTTACTAATAGACTATTTTAGTGTAGTGTAAGTGGCATCCTATGAATGTTCACAAGTATACATGGGTATAGATTTTAGTTCTACGTGTTAGGTGTGGGTTAGCCTATGTAGGTCTAAGTCATGTAGGTCCGTACAAGAGAGCTCTTAGCCCGATATGGGAGTAGATTGTGTTGCTAGCCACTATAGTGATGTCACCATTTTGTATTGGCATGATTAGACATTGTTTTGGGAATAAGGAAGAATATATATATTTGGTAAGAGATGCGTAATAGGTTATAACCCTTGGGTAGGGATAGTTGTAGAATAATTGCAATTAGTTAAATAATTGTGATAAGTAATCTCATTGCATCGCTGTCAGAGATTGTTTGTCTTTATGTGGAATCATGTAGTAATTCTCTTACAATGGGTTTCGCCTAGGTTTCAATGAAAATATATTTAGGTTTTGTTGAGGTACACTAGAGTATTAGCATTGTAGCATTGAATATTTGGTTTAGTTTGAAATTGAGGATTCATAGAGTATGTGTTTGTTGGTTGTTGAATTATGTATCTCAAAGGACATAATTACCTTGTAGGTGATCAATTTGTATTAAGAAGATGTTATTAATTCCAGTTGTATTAACTTATTATTTTAATTCATGTTTAGATGTATGAATATTTTGGTTTTAGTCTATTGGCACTCTTATAATATTTGTTATCCATATGTATTGCTGGTATTTTTAAGTTATTCCGTCCCTATAATGATTATGAATTATTTGGCGAATCGTAAATATCACCTTCAGGACTGACCACCCTAAATGTGGAATTTACAAGTTCTCACAACAAAAATTTCAAGAAAAGGTATCAAATATATCACCTATGCTATGACTCGCCCAACCATAGTCATAAAATACATATCTACAAGAATAAATTACATAAAATGCCCAAACAACCTTTAATAAGCTCTTGTACCAACTTTATGGTTACACACTAGCAAACACATCAAAATACCAATGTGTAATATAAAGAAAGTGTAAATATAATTAATAAGATGATTAATCACATAAACATGATAATATCATGCATCTACCAAACTACTAAGGTAAATATCCCTCACCGTGAAATGTCTCTATATAAACATGATATAACATACAAACAGTCTCTCATCCTAAGGATAATATCATAAAAACTATTCGTAACTTCCAAAGTGCTCAAAATAACTACTCCGAGTGAATATGAACTTCTCCCTATGTTGTCATGGATGAGACAATGGAAATAAACACACAAAATATCGATTATAACCAATTAAAATCAACTAGAGAGTAAACATGCAAATCAAATTAACAAATTGAGATATAGTTGTATAGTGAGGGAGAAAATGACACGAAATAAAGACATGAAAGTTCATATGCAAATAATAAGACTTAAACTACAAACTAACTACACATGGAGTCAGAAATTACATGTAACCAATTGATGTAAAAAATAGCATGTTGTAAAACATAAAAGGTACATCAAATATGTATATTTCAGAATTATTTCATAAAAGACCTCTCCTAACTCTTAAATTAAAAGGTTTACAAAACAGAATCTATACAACTCCATCACCTCTCTTCCTCGAAGATTGTCTCTTCTCACATTGATCACAAACTTTTGATTCGACATGTTCCAAAGCGTCCCTTAATGTAATGCATCTGTTTTTGTTCTCACAAGTTGAACTTTCAATGGCTTTGGTGAAGATGTTCCAACCTTAAAAGGATAAAGTACCACTCCTTAATAACAAAACGTCTAAAAATGATGACATGTGAAATGAGTAAGATACTTACATGATGAAGAGTGCCCAATATGTGTGTTTAAACAAAACCAATTTTTTCTCCGAAAAAGATCCAACTTTTAAATGTGCACCAAACCAAGTTGTGAAAAAACCCAATTCTTGCTTTAAACCAATTTTATCTTGATTAATCCAAAACATAAATCTAGTGATTAAAGCAAGTAAAATAAAGTAAAGAACCGGATGTACGAGGAAAAAATCCAAAACGGGAAAACAACCTCGGACGGCCCAAGCCAGACAATCACTATGAACAATGGTTTTACAGAGATAGATTAGCCATACACTAAGACTCGATCCCCATGGGTCTTGACGCTCCTTCTGATCTTCAACCGTTCTTCAATAGTGCCAACATAGAAATTCCATCTTCCACGATACCTGTCCACAACACACGCATCCACGTATGTCTCGGTGTCCACCGATATGGCTTTGATTCTTCTACGATGTCGAACAAGAAAACCTTCTCTTTTCTTCACCGCAAAACCCTTTGTGTTCAATGTGTAGAACAAACAACTTTGGTGCAGCAAGATCACTTAAACATATAAGAATGATAACTTGGATCTTTGCAAACTCTAAAGATGTGTTTAAGACTTTTAAACCTTAGAAAAACATGTGCAAAACAAGTTTCTGGTCGAATACTATTTTCCAGAATGCACACTTATGAAATTACGATGCACACACTGTTTAAATAGGATTTAAACACCGCCTCAAAAAATGTGTCATTCAAACGAATTGAGGAACTTGTTCGAGAGACATCCCATCTCGTTCGAACGAGATTGGATGTCGTTTGAACGACAGCGCGAAAGTTTGACTTTTTGTTTAAAACGTCTCTTACAATGAGAGATCCAAAAATGTCAAACTCTTTTACAATCTTATCATCATAAAACGTAGTGTAAACCTTTAAAACACTTTTAAAACATTTAAAAACATTTTTCTTTATAAAAACTACATCCTTATCTTTTATAAAATAATTCCGAGTACCATTAATTATACGCATTCATACCTAAATGATCTTATAATGAAATTAACTTTGAAGACGATTAAACTTGCACCAATTAAACTTCGGTATGATTTAATTCTATGAAGCTTTGCCGCAGCGCCTTCAATTTCTTCAATACGTCATAGACCAAGTGGGATCGTGATAAAATAAAATTCTCCCTATGACATATTACAAGCACAGTTTTGTTCACGGAAGGAAGTCAAAACAGTACAGGGACTCAATTGGAAATTTATGTCCTTAAAAATCTCCCCCTTTGACTATTTTGGGACAAAACTAAACCAGTGAAATGCCTAACCAGGCTGTCAAGCCGTATGACGCCTAAATCCCATCCCATAAACCCAAAATCAAAAAAACAAGACTAGAATATATAGCACTGGCAAGCATGAACTGTTTGAATGTGATGTAGACTTGAAATATCGAATCGCTGAAAGCATACCTACACACATGAAATAGACAAACAGATAACCAGTGAAGTATGGATGAATGATACCAATTTATATTTCTAATAAGAACAAATCATTTGAAACATGTGAGCAGTTATTTGATACCAATTTAAAACTAATATAATCAAACAATCGGTAAATCCAGATATCAATAGAAGCGCTCAACAAATAATCTCCCCCTACATCACATACATATCTCTCCTTTTTTTCTCTCGAATAGACAATTCGATGAAAATATAAACCAATTTGAAATATCTATCATGAGAATATAAAACCAAATTGAATCAAGTTGATACCAATTTGAGAAATAAAAAACGCTAGATAACCATGAAACAACCAGCTAAATAAGATCATGTAATGACAAATCAATAGCTAGTAAACCATCACACAAAGAATATCGCAAATTAAACAGGTGTGATATACAGCCTATATGCAAAATACCAATTTTGATATAAAAGAACCTTCATATAAACCACACAGTCCAGAAATGCTTCCCGCAATACCAAAATTATATCAAATTAAACCAGTGGACTGTAAACTAATTAGAAGACATTTTTCCAGCCTGTCGTTCGAACGAGCCAGGGACATCGCTCAAACTAGATGAGGATGTCGCTCGAACGAAGTACAAATGTCATTCACGCGAGATGAGTTGTCGTTTGAACGACTTCCCGCGACCTGCTAAAATTTCCCAGAATCCCAGAAATAATATAAAGTATTGCCCAATTAAAAAATTTCCACAAAACAATTCCAGGAAGGGCCTGACAGATGCAAAACAGTGTTAAAACAGTAAGCTTTTAACACAAAACGCAAAAACTCATAAAAACAAAAAAAAATGCGAGTTACAGGCAAACATAGTATCGATGTGCTCAAACATGGACATGGAATGAATGGGCATGAATCTAAAACAAATGAGTCACAATTCCAACACATTGAAATGATCAAGAGGCTCTAATTGATAGAGATTAATCATCAAACTTTATCATAGACATATGACAATTAAAGAGTGAGCTTAATGAACTAAACATACTCCATGCACACAAATCCAGAATTTTGACGATTCTTCAAATAATAGCATCAAATTGCAATGTTTCAACATTAAGATTAGTTGTACAAACCCGTTTAAATTTTCTCCAACCAAAACTCCCTCAGAAACATATACTTTTTCAAGTTCTTTTGAGGTTTCTATCATTCTCAACTTAGAGAAAATATTATTGTCCCTTTTCTTAGCATTTTGCATTTTCTTTTGGGGATCTTTTAAATGGTGGTTTTCACGAAGAGTTAATTTTGAACTCTCGTAGCCCTTTCCCGTGAATCACTCATCATTTTTTACCAATTTTAAATCCTCACAGTAAACGGTTATTACATGCACACTTCTCCTTAAGTCTACTTACACATAGATGATAAGATTGAGATAAGAACGCCTCACCAAATTTAAATATGCAAGAGAAGTCAAACGTTCATATAAACTCGTGCATGTGTGCGATGTTGACATATATACAAAGTCGAATCAAATGCATATCAACTTCGAAACAACCCCATATACACAATGGTTAAGATCATTCTAAGCATCGATAATAATGACCAAATGTTCTAACAACATGGATAATGAAACGATGGGGGGGTCCAAGCACACCAATATTCCACATCAAACGTGTAAACTCAAAAACAAAAAAAACAAAAATCTTTTTGTCTTTTCAAACATATTTAAACTCAAAGAAAAACAAAATCTTTTTGGATTTTCAAAAGTTTTCTCAAAAATAAAATCTTTTTTGTATTTTTCAAATAGGACTCAAATAAATGAAAACTATAATACAAAATGATACACATGTCACTATACTAGCAATGAATATATCATGAATAAAACTAGCATATGACATACATGGAAACACTATTATCCATTAGTTTTAGCATGGGAAGAATCAAGTGCACCCAAACGATAATTATGAAGTTTAATTCCTAAAGCCACTAAATCCGATTTCCTAACCCAAGTAGGTGTAAAACGACGCATGGGGGTTAGGGGAACCGGGACAACTTTATTCCTAAACTTCCTAGGAGCTTGTCTAAGGTCGTAAAAACAACGCCTAAGGTGGCCTTTCCTACCACAAAACGTGCAAGTGTAGCAGTGGTGGGAATGATTACCTTTATATGGACCTTTTCTTACCATCCTAGTGTTTCTCACACGTGCGGGAGGAATGGGAACAACACTCTCACCAAAACCTATACCTCCCCTATCTTCCTTAATTTGGACGGTGCCTAGGATCGTATCTAACTTCTCCGACCTAGCCTCCAAATCAAACTTGACTCTAGACGAGTCTCTCAATCTCTCCTCCAACTCATGAATCCTATACTCGAACAAACGCCTAGACTCCTCAAACTCTAAAATCTCCTTTTTTAAGGACTCCATCAAGCCACGGAGATTATCTCTCTCTTTCTCCACAAACTCTAGTTTCTCCTTAAACTTCTTATCTCGTGACCTAAGATCCTCAATCAAACTATCATTATTTTCTATGGCACGCTCATTCAACTTAGATTGCAATTTTGAGTTAGCCTTTTTCACATTCACTGTTTCGGCATACAACTCATTAAACGCATTTTGTAATTCTTTCACATCTACATCCTCCTCGTCACTCTCTTCACCCTCACTAACATGGGATACACTCAAAACCTCCTCTAAAGTGTCATTCACATGAGTAGTATCGTCGTTTCTCATATGACATGCTATAAACATAACAAAGTTACGCTCAATGGGGGAACTCTCTCCCTCTTCCGAATCACTATCACTTAAGGTGGCATTATAGACAATGGGTTTCTTGCCCTCTTTCTTAAGTTTAGTGGGACACTCATTAACTTTGTGACCGTACCCCTCACACCCAAAACACTTATCCGACTCATCTCTCTTAGGCTTTTCAAACTTATCCTTAAAGGTGGGATCTACTTTGTTGTTCTTGAATTTTTAAAATTTCTTGGCATCTTTCGATTGCTTTTAAAACTTAATAAATTTTTTAAATTTCTTTGCCAACAAAGAAACATCCTCAAAATCGGAATCGGAATCTAAAACTTTAATTTCCTCCTTTCGGGTTTTCAAAGCAATACCCTTTTCTTTCTTAGGCACTTACTTGGAGGTAATCATGTCAATTTCATAGGTTTGTAAGTCACCTCTAATCTCTTCTAGTTTCGTTGACTCTAACCTACCCAAGGAGTTTAAAATGGTCACTTTCGCATCAAACCTACTAGGCAATGACCTAAGGATTTTCTTAATGACACGGTTGTCAGGAATTTTCTCACCTAGGTTAAACGACGAGTTGACAATATTGGACAACTTAGCATAAAACTCATCAAAGGTCTCACTCTCTAACATCCTAATGGTCTCAAACTGTGTAGTGAGATTTTGAAGTTTTGACGCCCTAACCGTGCTAGTGCCCTCGTGAGTGAGTGACAAAATATCTCAAGCCTCTTTTGATGTTTCACAAGTCATAATTCTATTATATTCTTCCTGTGTGACATGTGAAGAAATAACGTGCAGACCCTTAGAAATATATTGTGCAAGTCTTTGTTCAGTTTCAGTCCATGACTCAATAGGCTTTAAACTAGTGACCTCACCTACCGTAGTGACAGAGGGTGTCCAACCTTTCTCAACTGCAAGCCAAACATGGTCATCAATAGATTTTAAAGCACGTCTCATTCTCATCTTCCAATAGGTGTAATTAGAGCCATCAAAAATAGGAGTTCGAGAAAATTCATTATATCCAGAATTCATCTTTGAAAACAAACGGGATCACAAAACAAATAAACAATGTTTTCTAGCTCTGATACCAATTTGAAGAGTTCCCAATATGTTTGTTTTAAATAAAACTATTTGTTTTCTTCGAAAAAGATCCAACTTTTAAATGTGCACCAAACCAAGTTGTGAAAAAATCCAATTCTTACTTTAAACCAATTTTATCTTGATTAATCCAAAACATGCATCTAGTGATTAAAGCAAGTAAAATAAAGTAAAGAATACTCACAACGCCGGATGTAAGAGGAAAAAATACAAAACGGGAAAACAACCTCGGACGGCCCAAGCCAGACAATCACTATGAACAATGGTTTTACAAAGACATATTAGCCTTACACTAAGAAATTTTGCAATAAATTTTACAAAAAAATGAAGAATATATGGAATATATTAGCACAAGTTTGAAAAATAGAAGTAATAAAATAGAAAATAAGCTCGCCAACCCGAATCCGACCTATCCTTAAGATATGCATGTTTACAGCCCCCCCCATATTTGAACCAATCGATATTTATCCCACCCAAATCGACCCAAGCCCACCCAATTGCTAGGTTTACATCAACCCATTCCCAATCCCCTTCCCTCTTACAATTGTCGTGTGCCCACAATTACCATCGGATCAGACATCAAATATGTCATCAACAAAGGGTTGGGATAATTCACGTACATGGTTGATGTACAATCTCATTTATGTCGACCGAGTTTTTAAGGTGAAAGGTGGGAGATTGTGGTAAAAAAAATCAAGTTAGTCATTCTCGAAGCACCAACCTCCCATGTCGAAGGTAAACGCTTTATTGAGTTTGCACTTTTCCTATCCATTTTGATCATCCTCTTCGTCTTCGGCGTAATTTTTTTATTTTTTAGGGTGGGATCCATCAAAGAGGTAGTCGATGGAGTTGCAATTTCCATTAAGTTGCTCAAAAACATATTTCTTTTTGCCTCATCATCTTTCTCCCACCATTTCTTGAAACATTCCATTTACGGTGTGTAATCCACATCACGGTAAATTGGGATATCCAGTACAATAACAAATTTCCTTATGTGACCATCCAAAGCTGATGAAGGAATTGGATTGCCATCCACCTCATATGGTACCAACTCGTGCGCATAAGGTTAATTGTACATGGTATGTAGGAGGTGAGTGCATGAAAAATCTTAAAAACATGTATCCCTACTACTGTACTAGACAACCGACCTCATAATGTCCAACTTTAAGACAATCTTATCTAAGGCCAAGTGTGATGCTCGTCCTCTGATTTCTCTCAAGACTGGGTCATTATGTGTATGCTTGTTATTTGTGTCACTTATAGAGATAGCAATAAATTTATCCCTTTCCAAACTATGGTGAATGCACCGGTGCTACTATCCAAATGTTTCTTGAGTTGAGAATGTGCACTCTCGACCCTGTTTGTCATCCGGTTACCCTGATGCATAACTTTGTTAGTCCAATCACAATCAAATTGATGGGGCACTGGCATTTAACTGCTTGGACAAGTCCATAACAACTTTCATTAAAGGATTGTGGCGTGTCAGACTCTATTACCCATATCCACCCATGAATGAACAATTTATTTTCATTCGTCGTGAGACTTTACTTTGCACAAGCAAGCTACACGTTATTTTGCATATGGCACAAGCAAAGAAAAGTGTGTGCATCAAGAAATACAACCCGAATCACATTTAGACACGACTGTTGTGTGTTGAACACAACTTGCGGCAGTGCTTTCGGCTCATATAGATTTCGAGTTTTCCTCCTTTTACGCCCCTAAGAAACCAACCACGATGCAAAATGACTAAAACATAGAAGTCACACCAACCATCTCAGATAATGGAACAATAACCATCTCAAACAATGTCATGTCAATAGTTATTTGTCTTATATGTGCACTCAATAACAAGTATAGTGATAAACCACTTCGCCAAAAGAATTAATGTAGGGCAAGCGAAAAACATATCCTCTAAGACATTTGTCATTTCACATCTTATCTGCCAATATATATAACTGACGTGACTACAAATTTGTCTCTCATTCGTACTAATTACGGTTCAAATGCAAACCGATCGCGTAAGTAATAACCCGGTAAGACAGGGTCAAATCCTGAGGAAAATAAGACGAATGCTCGTGACGACGTAGGAAAGATGACTAACCCAAAATTGACACTAGAACGAAATGAAAAGGTGATTAATTTGGATATTGCTTTCTACTAACTAAATGTAAACTAAGTTAAACTTACTAACTAAATTACGTGAGCAGAATTAAAACTAATGGACTTGAATAAATATGAATGATAAAACTAGGTTGGAATACAATCCACCTAACCCAAGTACGTTTTCCGAATACAAAACTAATTTCTGAATTAGATAAGTGATTAAACCCGGCCTTTATTAATCTCAAACATTACATATATGAGGGGACAAGCCCGCATCATATGTAACCAAGAGAAAGAATAAAGAACTACTGTGATAGAGAACACGTGCATCGCATTCTTAAACACCCTGGTTACCTAGGGCAAACGAGGTTAAAAGACCTACAACAGTTGTGATCACTACACAACACGATTCAATTATTATTTAATTCATAGCATTAATTTTCTATTCGTGAAAACTACATCGGGTTGGGTTCATGCATCCCAACCCGGAGAAATCTAGCCTAGCATGGTGCAATTAACTCAATTATGACTTCTACTGTGCAGGAAATTAAAACCATGATGAAATTCGAACTCAGAAGAAACAGATAATCTATGAACTATTGGAAACAAATAAACTATGTATTGATTAACGAATTTAATCAAGAAATAAGAAGAAGAAAAAAACTTTACTTAAACGAATCTGAATTGAGAATCACAAATTTGTAACTTTGAGCTCCTAGGGTTCTTCACTACTTTCTCTCTCTAAAACTATGCTAAAGGAACTATGAAAAGGAACTCCCTAAGTCTGGAAATACGTTGGAATAAAAAGAATACATTTTTATAAGATTTTTAACCACGCACAACTCTAATTTTGGAAGAGGATAATGATGAAATTCGATAGCTGAATCGATCCGGTCAGATCCATCGGTTCGGTTCTCCTATTATATAAAGTTTCTTCACTATCGAACCTGTTCTTTTTATCCTCCATGGGTTCAGTTCTATATTTATAGAAATTTTATCTAGCTTCCGGATCAGTTCTTTTTCTTCCCCATGGGTTGGGTTTGGCCTTTATAGTGATTTCCCCTTCCTTGTGATTTTTCTCTCAACTTTGAAGCCTTGTAACTCGTGCTCTGGGGCTCGAATTTGAATGTCATTTGTTCCTATGCGCTCGTAGACGTGAGGTCTTCAACTCTTCTTTAGGCTTCTCGTCTAAATTCCAGATGCAAATTACTCTTTTGCCCTTTAACTTTTCTTCTTTCTCCTCCATCTTTCTTCCAGTTTCTTTCTTTCTTCTCATGCACTAAATACCTGAAAAATCTATGAGAAATACACGAAACTCGGCGTACTCGTTAGAAAATATCGTTAGTAATGATATGAGATAAATCAACTCGAGTTATATCGCACGGAAGGTTATGAGGAATTTATGCCTAATCAACACCTCCTAACTTAGAAATTTGCGCGTCCCGAGCAATGTAAAGAATGAAAATAAGGTCAAACTCTTATCAAACGCCTTATTGGGATAGAATACCTCTTTCGCGGGCAACAGATTTCATTTAGCGCATGCAACCAGCCTTTAAATCCCTAGGTCACCCTAGTAGGACGAGTGTTGTCTCGTGAGGGTTTGTAAAGAATATACCCACAAAATTCATTTTCGACTCAAAGAAGAATCAAAATACTTAAAAATTGTACAATTTAAACCTTTCTAAAAATGATCACCATAAATTCATATTCACAAGTCTCAAATCATAGTGTGTGTGTGTGTGTGTGTGTGTGTGTGTGTGTGTGTGTGTGTGAAGCCAAAAATTAAACCGACAATTTCCATCGATTGATCATTACGTTACTTTTCGAAAAGTCATTTTGATTCAATTTCTCACGGGATGCTCTCACAAACGAATCATTCGAATTGTGGCTATTTATCTCGGTATGCATGATTTATAAGAGTACATGTAATGGAATGCAAATTCACGCACACAAATTTGAAAGACGAAAATTATTTAGGTCAATAGATCTCTTCATTGGAATACGGTCATTTGGAAAACGGAAAACGCAGTCTCTTATTCACACAAATTAATATCTCTTATTATCTTTTCATGTCTTAGCTCTCCACGCGGTAATTACTTTTGCAATTCAGAATCAGTTAGCACTTTCTCGGGTTATAAGATGTATTGGGTAAAAATGGAAATGGTTGGAAATATTAGGAATTGGAAAATTTACTTAGGATGTCCATTAGTGCTTTTTCGGGCTTTTGCTCATTTTTCTCTTTTTTTTTTCTTTTTTTTCTATTTTTGACACTTTTCTTTTCTTGTTATTTTTGTTGAGCATTATACCATTTTTTTTCTTGCCCCTTTTTATTGCACCATTTGGACTTAATTTCTAAAATTTTCACAATTCAGGGCTAAATGGGTTATTCGGGTTACAAACGAAATGGGAAAATTTTATTCGGTTCAAATTGGGTGGCAAAGGGATAGTTTTTCATAACTTTTTATGGCTAATTTTATTGGGTAACAAACGATGGCCTACTTCATTGCCCGAATTACTAATTACATTACCATATGCGTTTCGAGAATAATTTAGTTTAGAGATATTTTAGCGTACTTTTCAAGACAACATCTCACTCGTTTACCATAACCAATCAAAACAAAGGAATGGAGATCCTCAACGACTCATTTTAAATGTTGAATTGAATGTTAAGTTAACCATTAACTCGGATTGATTTAAATACTCTCAAAAATTGATAGGCTTTAAATCTCACCGGTTAGATTAATCTCCACACTTATTCGTTAAGTCATCAATTTTCTTTCAATTTCCATCTTTGGTCAATTTTGGCTCTGTGCATTTGAAATTTTCAATTCAAGACTTAAAACATTGTGATATTTTTGAAAAATGTAAATTCCATTTTTTTTTTATTTTGAAGAAAATATTTTTGGATTTTTTTTAATTTTTTTGGAAATTTATTGAAATTTTCTAAAAAAAAATTGGGGGAGGGGGGGCATTTTGATTTTTGTGAAATTTTGAACCCCATGCGTAACCCCCCTAACTTAGACTTTTGCAAAGTTCTAATGCAAAAAGATTAAAATTAAAATTAAAGAGAGAATACATAAAAATGAACAAAGGACAAAATGCAACAATAATCACAAGCATGTATATGAAATGCAAGGATAGGAAGTCCAAAGTTTTTCATTACAAAATATAAGCATTTAAGGACATAAAATGTGAAGAACTACAAGATACAAATAACAAAACCAACAACTTGCTACTGAGGGGGTGGGTGGGATGTGCTGGGAGCATTTGGGTCATATGGGTCGTAAAAATAGGGCGGTGAAAGAACACCCATATGCAGTCGATACAGCTCAGCTTGAAGGCAATGCATCATACATGTATCGCACTGGTACGCTCGACGGTCCGCTTGGCAGTCGGTACGGTATTCATTAATAAAATCGTCAAAGCGTGTTACCAGCGCTGAAATGCGTCGATCAAGTCCTCCCCCTCTGGCTCATAGTCAAAATCGATCGCTTCATCATACTCTTCCTCGGTGCCTTCCTACATTTCTACATCCTCATATTCTTCCTCCTCATCATCATCGGAATCCTCCTCCTCTTCATCAGAATCATCTAGCTCTACCAGTGCTGCTCGTAGAACCTCCCATTGTTTCGCACTCCGATTGCGTGATTCCTTCCTAATGGGTTTTAGGAGACGGGGAAATGATTGGGGGGGGCCTTATGCCGACATCGGCGAGTATGGAGGTGGTGAGTGGGGATATAGGAGAGGGGTCATGCCCTTTTTATCTAAGGTTGCATATGGGATGTCGGCATAGAATGTGCGGCCAAGATAAATGGTAGTGTTGGGATCAAAGAGGTGGTAGACGAGTGTAGCTTGTCGTGGGCGCATCACCAAATCATTGGATGTTTGGAGGAGGTTGGCGCAAAAAATATGGAAGGTGATACAGGCCTTATCATTTAGGAACCCCACGGGAAACATTTCCCAAACCCAATGTTCGTCGGGTGCAAGTCGGGCTATGCATGTACTTTTGGGCACGGGTGCGGCGGCACATGGGTAGTCAAATCATTCTGGGATCGGAACCCCCTTGGCAACAAGCTTTTGGGACAATATGTCCAAGGATAAGGGAATGGGTCGGCCATCAACAAAGGTTTGGGCCTCAAACTCTCCTGTGCGGATGAGTGAGCCATAGAAGGACCGGACCTCAGCCTCCCAGACCACCTCGTGGGGTTCGTTGAAGAATTGGAACCACCACTAGTGTTGAAAAGGTTAGTGACGGTGTGGGGGAGTTCCTCCCATTTAATTAGGAGCTCAATATGGATTTTACGGGAGGGGATAAAAAACCGCTCGCACCACAGTAGTTCAATGCGAGAATGGTATTCCCCGTTACCGTTGGGGAGGAATTCGGTGGAGGTGTACTTTACGGGTGGAGCTCGTTTGGCCATGTGAAAATTTGGTGTTGCTGCAAAATGAGAGAGAGAGAGTATGTATGAAGGGTAATTTGGCTAGAGTGGGGAGAAAAGGGTGGGAGAGGGGGGATTTTATAAGTGTTGTGGGGGGGATGGGGGGAGCCTTTGGAGGGAAAAAAAGGGGGAGGAATGGAGGGAAAAGGAAGATTAGGAAGGAAATGAAGATATTGGGAGAAGGGGGAAGTATCTTGGGAGGGGTAAAAATCTTCAAAGGCCGAACCGATCGGGATTCCAGGGGCGAACCGTTCCGGTTTACCGCTTTTTTATTTCAAATTCCAAACCGAACCGATTCGTTCCAGTGGCATCGGTTCGGTTCGCTTGGAATAGAACAATCTTCTCCTCTATTAAGCATGGAATCTTCCACTCTCGAATATTCGAACACTCCCACAATTATTCTAACGCTCGAACTCTCTCGAAACTCGCCATGCCCTCACGAAACACGTGTTTGAACTCCTATCCCCTCATGACTTACACTCACGGACTCCTAAACATCGTAACCTAATTCTAACTAGTGTACATAAGAGTCACTCCATACACATTGCGGGTGCAACGACCTCTCCGTTATAGATCACTCAACCCCATAAAAGGGGTTCGACAATGAGATTGTGTCGTCTTCTTCCACATATGCCTCTTGATATGGCTTTAGGCGTTGTCCGATAACTTTGAATGTATCACCCCCTTTGGATCTTCCAATTCCACCGCTCCATGGGGAAATACATTTCTCACAACGAATGGGCCAGTCCATTTAGATCGCAATTTTTTGAAAAATAAGTGTAGCCTAGAGTTGTAGAGAAACACTTTTTCTCCCAAATGAAACTCCTTGCGTCGGGTCATCTTATCATGTGCAAGTTTCATCCATTATTTAGAAATATTAACGTTCTCGTACACATCATTGCGCATATCTTCCAACTCATTTAATTGAAGCTTGCGAGCTTCACATGCTTTATCTAAATTATAGTTCAACCTCTTGATTGCCCAATAATCTTTGTGCTTTAGCTCCACTGGGAGATGACACGGCTTGCCATAGACAAAGAGAAATGGGGACATCCGGAGGGGATTCTTGTATGCGGTCCGATAATCCCATAGCTCATCGTTCAATCTAAAGGACCAATCTTTTCAGTTAGGATCGACGATTTTTTTCAAGATTTTTTTGATTTCACGATTCGGTAGCTCGGCTTGACCACTCGTTTGAGGGTGATAAGTTGTTTCAACCTTGTGAACAACTCCATACTTTCTCATAAGTTTTTCAAATGGCCTATTGCAAAAAAATTTACCGTTATTCCTAATTATTGCCTTCGGAGCACCAAAGTGAGAGAGTATGTGTTCTTGTAAGAACTTAATCACCACTTTATTGTCATTCGCTTTGGTAGCTATGGCCTCTACCCATTTAGACACGTAATCTACCGCAACGAGGATGTATAGGAAGCCAAAGTATGGAGGGAAAGGGCCCATGAAGTTAATACCCCAACAATCAAATATCTCAATGATGAGTATAGGGGTTAAAGGCATCATGTCTCGTCGGGTAATAGCTCTCATCCTTTGACACCTATCACACGATTTAGAATAAGTGTTCACATCCCTGAAGATTATGGGGAAATAAAGTCCTCTTTAAAGGATCTTAGCGGCTATCTTATTCGTGAAAAAATGGCCTCCACGTGCTTTCGTATGACATAAATGGATGATGATGAGTCTCGTCATTCGGTACACAATGTTAGATGATTTGGTTCGCATAATATTTAAATAGAAATGGATCGTCATAGACAAACATGCGCGACCAAGTAATGAACCTCTTCTTTTCTTTCGATGTCCAATCGGGAGGGCTGGCTACCGTGACAAGATAGTTAACAATGTTCATAAACCAAGGAAGGGAAGAGGTGGAAAAAAGTTGCTCATCCGGGAAATACTCGTCTATGGGTATGGGATCACTATGAACGTCAGATAAGAACCAGGATAAATGATTGGCAACGACGTTTTCTACCCCTTTTTTGTCTTTCATGGAGAGATTAAACTCTAATAGGAGTAGGATCCACCTTATGAGGCGCGACTTAGCATCTTTCTTAGCAATGAGATATTTCAGCTCCGCGTGGTCGGTAAAGCATGTGATGGGTTAACCAATGAGGTACGAGCAAAATTTGTTAAGGGCAAACAATACCGCTAGCAATTCTTTCTCTATGGTGGAGTAATTGAGTTACGATCCGATTAAAGTTCGGCTAGCGTAGTAGAAGACATGGGCTTTATTATCCTTTCTTTGGCCCAAAATAGCCCTAATCGCGTAATCACTTGAATCACACATGAGCTCAAATGGCAGGGACTAATCCGTAGCTTGTATGATGGGAGTAAAAATGAGCATGCTTTTCAATTTATCAAAAGCATTTTGGCATGCTTCGTTCCACTCAAAGGGAGTATCCTTCATAAGGAGGTTACTCAAGGGCCTAGCGATGGCACTAAAATCCGTGATAAACCTTCTATAAAACCCTGTATGGCCAAAGAAGGAGCGCACATCCTTAAGTGATTTAGGTGGGGGTAGCTCAGCTATGACATCTATTTTAGCCTTGCCTACTTCGATTCCCTTGGACGACGCTATGTGGCCAAGAACTATTCCTTCCGTTACCATGAAATGGCTTTTTTTCCCAATTAAGCACTAAGTTCTTTTCCACACACCGGGCTAGAACTTTTTCAAGATTCGCAAGACAAAGGTTGAAAGAAGGGCCAAAAAGGCTAAAATTATCTATGAAAACTTCAAGGCCTCTTTCAACCATGTAGCTAAAAAGACTAAGCATACACCTTTGAAAAGCCATAGTGCATTGCAGAAGCCAAACGGCATCCGTTTGTAGGCAAACGTGCTAAATGGACATGTGAAAGTCGTCTTATCTTAGTCTAACACATCTACCTCTACTTGGTTATAGATGGAATAACCATCTAGGAAGCAATAATACGGGTGTCCCGCTACACGCTCTAGCATTTGATCGATGAATGGTAAGGGTAAATAACCATTCCTTGTGCCCATATTGAGTTTTTGATAATCAATGCAAACGCGCCATTCGGTGGTGATTCATTGGGGAATTAACTCACCCTTGGAATTCTCGACCACAGTCATTCCCGACTTCTTCGGGACGACTTGGATGGGACTCACCCATTTGCTATTTGAGAATGGGTAGATGATCTGGGCATCCAATAACTTAACAATTTCAGCTCGCACAACCTATTTCATTGTGGGGTTTAATCTTCTTTGCATTTCCCTCAAGGGCTTCACGTCCTCCTCGGGATGGATTTTATGGGTACAAATCAAGGGACTTAAACCTTTCAAATCTGCTACGCTCCAACCAAAATCACCTCGGTGCTTCCTCAAAATTTCTAACAACTTACCCTCTTGCTCTTTATCTAGGCTAGAGGAGACAACAACAGGAAATGTCTCATCCTCTCCTAAATAAGCATATTTTATGTTAGAATGTAGTTTATTTAATTCGAGGGTGGGAATTTTTTCTTTGAAGGGGATCACGGACGACTCCCTCGGGGGTAGCTCCTCGAATCTAGAAACCCATTTAATATCTTTCAAGTCCTCAATCAACGCTCCCTTGTCTAATAGCGCTTTTAACCCTTCTACCTCTCGCTCAAACTCGGTATATGTACCCTCTCTCTCGTCACTTCTTGCGAGGCATTTTTTAAGGCATCCCCACCAATGGTTTTCTCAATGTTCTCCTCTACTATCTACTCTATGAGATCAACCACATGAATTTCATCTTCTTCACCCACTTTATTTGCAATATTGAAGATGTTTCGTCTTGAGGGTCATGCTCCCGAAAGTGAGTTGCATTTGCCCATTGTATGTATTAATTAAAGTGTTAGCCATGGCTAAGAATGGGCGGCCTAGAATAATGGGAAGATGATTTCTAGAATGGATGGAGGGCTCCGTATCCCAAATGACAAAGTCTACTGGGAAGTAAAATGTGTCCACTTGGACTATCACGTCCTCGATAATCCCTAGAGGTATCTTCACTGTGTGATCCACTAGTTAGAGAGTGATTCGGGTGGTCTTAAGGTCACCCAAATCGAGTTTCCTATATATGGGGTAGGGAAGAAAGTTGACACTCGACCCTAATTTAATCAAGGCCTTTTCTATTCGATTTTCTCCAATAATGCATGAAATCGTGGGTGCACCCGGATCCTTAAATTTTGGTGGGAGGTCATTAAGTAGAACGGAGATCATGTTTTGTGCTATAAAGACATTCTTTTTCACATTTAGCCTTCTTTTACCGTCAATAAATCTTTAATGACTTTGGTATAGGCGGGAATTTGTTGGATGGCATTGAGAAATGGAAAATTCAACTTTACTTGATTAAGAGCATCTAGAACATCTGCATGGGAGGATCCCTTTTTGAATGGAGCCAACCTTTGATGGAATGATATGGCGGTGGGCGATTTCACTACAACTTCTGGCTCGCTAGTGTCATCATTGTCACTCTCATTCAAGGGGGCATATTTAGCCTCTTTCGTGTCAGGTGAAACCTCCTTGTCCTTAGGTGCATCGTGTGGGGGAGGTGATAAATCAATGACTTGACCACTACATAGAGTGGTGACGGCTTAACATTTCTCTTGCTGATCATGGGAAGTATAGCTAACATTATCTTGACCTTGAGTAAGTCTTTGGCCTTGGGATGAAAACTTTCCCTTCTCTTGGATATTTAAAGCATTTTGCAAGCTAGAGATACTAGTGTGGATCTCAGTGAAAATTCACTCATGCTTAGCATTGGTTGCATTTTGAGATTAGATGAATTGATTTAAACTATCCTCGAGAGTCCTCCGTGGTGGGGTGATGTATGGTGCGAGAGGTGGTGCTTGCATATGTATTTACATATGTGGAGCGTGTTGTAAATGTGGAGGTGGAGGAGGGGAAACATGTGAATTAGGATTCAACGCAGCCTGTTGTTTCCCATAGCTAAAACCAGGGTGGTTTCTCCATGAAGGGTTGTAAGAGTTCCCATGCGAGGAATTAAAATTTCCCTTGAATCCCCCAATCGCTTCCACATGCTCGTTAAGCATGAATGTATAGGCGGGTATCATCGGACATTCTTTTATTGAATGGCCTGCCTCATAAATAGTACACACCTTTTCTTTCATGGCTCGGGTGGATTTGGTAGTTTTTCTTGAGCAAGATCCGCGAACATCCTCTATTTTCTTAATAAATCGATTAAACTAATAATTTCACTCAGTATCATTGTCCAAATTGTAAATTCTAGATGCAGAAGGAGTAGTGGACGACTGTCGGACCCGGTTTTGGGCATTGGGGTCAGATGTGTCCCATGCTTGAGTAGTCTTGGCGACATGCTTAAGATGAACATCAGTATCATTAGCATATAGCTCCCAAAATGTCTTTCACACATAGTTTGAACGAGTTGCTTAGACTCTATAGTTAGCCCATTATGGAAGAAAGACATAAGATGATGCTTTTCAAATTCATGATGTGGGCAAGCGTTAGCTAGCTCTTGGAAGCATTCCCAACACCAATCAAATGACTCATTATCTTGTCGTTGAAAGTCTTGAATTTGATCCTTGATGGAGTTGGTTCTATGTTGTGGAAAGAATTTTGAGAGAAACTTTATGAAACTGAGTTCGGTGATAAAGACCACAGCCAAGTCTTAGCTTTATCCTTTAAGGAAAAAGGAAAAAGCTTCAGGCGAACGACGTCTTGCATGCAAGCTTGATCATTAAATGTGTCGCATGCCTCTTCAAACTCACGAATGTGTAGGTATGGTTTCTCCGAATCCATGCCGTGAAATGTGGGGAGAATTTGTCTCATCCCATTACAAAAGTGGAACTGTCCTGCATTGTATGGGAGTAGAATGTACCCAGGGGTGATAGTTCGCTCAGGATATAAAAGTTCTTTAATGGGACGATACGGTAGGTCCCCCTCACCCGTACCAAAACTGGCATTATCAGACATATCTCGCTCTCCTAGTGACTCAAAATCCTTACTCGGTGTCCTACAAATGTGACTCGATATGTGACTTGCGATGGAGTTGGGCGAAGTAGGAGCTGGGACCTAAAACTGCAGTACATTAGGAGTGTGGGGGATGTTGGGGTCATACTCAACTATGGGATTCTTGTGAATGCGTATAAGAATAGCTTGAGGGGTTTGTTGCAGATTTTGCATTAAAGGGCTATGAGAGATGTTATATTTATTTTTGAAATTTTTTGAATCTTTTCCATTTATGATTTTTTTGGCTTTCTGAGATTTGGAGTCAATTTTTAGATACTAATAACAGTTCAAGGGCAAACCGGTCGTGTAAGTAATAACCCGGTAAGAGGGGGTCGAATCCTCAGGGAAATAGGATGAATGCTCGTGACGACATAGGAAAGATGACTAATCCTAAACTGACTCTAGGAAACAAAAGAAAAGGTGATTAATTTGGAGACTGCTTTTTACTAACTAAATGCAAACTAAATTAAAGTTACTAACTAAATTACGTGAGAAGAATTAAAACTAATGAAATTGAAGAAATATGAATGATAAAAGTAGGTTGGAATACAATCCCCCTAACCCTAGTACGTTTGCCGGATACAAACCTAGTTTCTGAATTAGATAAGTGATTAAACCCGGTCTTTATTAATTTCAAGCATTACATATATGAGGGTACAATCCTGCATCATACGTAACCAAGAGCAAGAATAAATCAGTTTTACGATAGCGAACATGTGCATCGCATTCTTAAATACCCCGGTTACCTAGGGCAAACGAGGTTAAAAGAACTATGACAGTTGTGATCACTACACAACACGATTCAATCATTATTTAATTCATAGCACTAATTTTCTATTTGTGCACACTACATCGGGTTGGGTTCATGCATCCCAACCCTAAGAAATCTAGCCTAGCATAGTGCAGTTAACTACAGTTATGACTTCTACTATGCAGGAAATTAAAACCATGTTGAAATTCGAACTTAAAAGAAACAGATAATATATGAACTATTGGAAACAAATAAACCATGCACTGATTAACGAATTTAATCAAGAAATAAGAAGAAGAAACAAACTTTACTTAAACAAATCTGAATTGAGAATCACAAATTTGTAACTTTGAGCTCCTAGGGTTCTTCACTACTTTCTCTCTCTAAAACTATGCTAAAAGAACTATGAAAAGGAACTCCTTAAGTCTGGAAATACGTTGGAATAAAAAGAATACATTTTTATAAGAGTTTCAACCATGCACAACTCTAATTTTGGAAGAGGATAATAATTAAATTCGACAGCCGAACCAAGTCGGTCAGATCCATTGGTTCGGTTCTCCTATTACAGAAAGTTTCTTCACTACTGGATCGGTTCCTTTTATCCTCCAAAAGTTTATCCAGCATCCGGATCGGTTCTTTTTCTTCCCCATGGGTTTGTTTGGCTTTTACAGTGATTTCCCCTTCCTTGTGATTTGTTTTCTCAACTTTTAAGCTTCGTAACTCATGCTTCGGGACTCGGATTTGAATGACGTTTCTTCCTATGTGCTCGTATACATGAAGTCTTCAACTCTTCTTCAGGCTTCTCGTCTGAATTCTAGATGAAAATTACTCTTTTTCCCTTTGACTTTTCTTTTTTTCTCCTCCTTCTTTCTTCCGATTTCTTTCTTTCTTCTCATGCACTAAATACCTGCAAAATTTATGAGAAATACACGAAACTCGGGGTACTCGTTAGAAAATGTCATTAGCAACGATATAAGACAAATCAACTCGAGTTACATCGCACGAAAGGTTAAAACACTCTTACTTATGGGGATAACTACGAAGAATTTATGCCTAATCAATAACGCTTCTCAGAAAGAAGATGCAAAAGTTATTCCATTGCATTGCAGCCTTGCATCTCGAAAGTCTTCATCATGTATTTCACATTGTAAATTGTTCTCATCGTATAACAATATGTTAGTGCACATCATTTCAATGTGCTTGAGACCTGTTTCGGTCCAACACCATTTGTCACTAACTCCTTCGCAATCTTCCACTTCTCTCAAGTTAAACGGTTGGCGTACGAGTGACCAACTAATGTCTTCGACACTTCATAATTGTGAAACTCCTGTGCGACTAGTAATTGCCGATGAACTCCATTAAAAGGGATGCCTTTAAATATAAAATGACAATCACATTTCCTAGTGCTCGTGATCCTTTTTCGTTTCTTGTTATCACCATCTTCCTTTTTACCAACCAACTTAGACATTGCTAGTCCCTAGTGATGAGACAAACAAAACTAGTCCACAGATTGAGGTGCAAAAATGTATATAAGCATAAAACTATATTAATGCCACATTCATAGGGAACACGATTGAATTTACATATGCAATAAGTCGTTAAACCCCTATGTTATCCTAGTGGATGAGTGTTGTCTCGTGAGAGTTTTCAGGGATGAAACCCACAAATATTAAAGTTTCCTTAAAAAGTACGGCCAAACAACATGCGACAAGCCCAACAATAACGAAAAATATTTCAAACACGTTATTAGCAAAGTGAATGAATTCACATAAAAGTTCATATTATTAACATTATAGAATGAACTTCTTAGAATTGAAACCTTAAAATGTGGGAGGGGAGCAAGCACATGCAAAGTATGGTTTGGCAAAAACTTAAACAAATTGGATAAGCGTTAAAGCGTGCATATATCAATCATCACTGGATATTACACTCAACAAATGAAATCACTATGAAATGGGAGGTAATACACGAGACATACGGGCATAAAGAGTAAATGTAAATGGAAACTATACATTGCACATGTCATCAGTGAAGAACGCTATATAAAAAAATCTTTGCAATCTCAATGAAAGATACCGTTCATTAAAAGAGGCAAAATGTATTTTCCCAGATTATCAAAACTATTTTGACTTTTGAATTAAATTCACCCTAGGATCACATTGGACTTTTATAGGGTTATAATGTAGGGTTGGGGTTAAGGGTAGGAAAGGAAAGGAATATGTATGGATTCAAAGATGTTTAGAGATGAAAACTCAGGATAATAGAAAATGTGGGCAAATACAAAATTGGAATATGATTTTATAACAAGCATTAGATATGAAATAGGAGAGTGACAAGGATTATTGAACAATATGTACATTAATGGAACTTTGTCTTTCTTTTCGTTTCTTCTTTTATCACTTTTCCTTTTGTTTTATTTTCTTCTCTTTTTCTTCTTTTTCCTTTCCTTTTTCTTTCACACTCTCACATGCTCAATTACAACCACGTAACACGAACATCATTCAATCCCAAGTATCATTCCAAACAAAGATATGGAAGTTGATATGTATGGTTTATAACTCCAATGTGGAGTCGGTTATGGGATTTTGGATTATGGAATGAAAGGCTATACTTAGGCTCAAAGGGGTTGACGAGGGAAAACATTTAAGGTGAGGTCAAGGCCAATATGGGTGATATAATAAAGATGGCCCATGATCATTTCCTAATGTTTATGAAATTCTCGAGTCAAAACAAACTTTGAAAATCATGATCAAGTAACACATTTCATATATGAACTCAATTAATGAACGATCAACAAAAGAATAGTGAGATTACCAACGACTGTAACATTTTCAAGAAAGAAAGAGAAGTGTATAACACTCACAAATGAAGAAAAACACGAAGCTCACTAGATGTAAGTATATACAATGCAATAAAAGATACCGAGTTATAAAAATCTTAAACCAAGTCAATAAAACAAGAAAAACACGTGTGCTCATGGGAATAAAGTTTAATTCATGACGTTATTCATAATATCAATAATTGAGGACTAAAGTCTAATAACTTCTAAAATCAAGAACATGCATCGTTGAATTATCTATTGGATCGGGCAATTATTAAAATTTATCATCGGAAACAAAGGCAAAATGCCCAACAAAGTAGAAAAAAGAAAGAAAATATTTTTGAAATTTTTAATTTTTACAAGAAAAGTATGCTTGGGAAAAACATATAATTGAATAAAAGAAACTACCAACGAATGGATAAAGTATCCCACGCCTCATAACTAAAACCTGACATTGTCCTCAATGTGAATAAAGAACCAAGTTAAATAGAGAAAAAGAGCAATATTACCCAAAATGGGGCGATCTCATGAAAGTGCAAGTCCAAAGATTCTACAAAACATGTTAGCACCAATTATAACAAAAAACAAATAACAAAAACCTTAACTAATTAAGTTATACAATAAGTAAGAATAAAGAAAAATAAGGAAAATAAAAAAAAATTAACTATTTACAACCTACAATTTTAACTTCTAACTAACTATATACTAGAAGTTGAAATTTTTTAGGGTCCACCCAAAATACGATTTCACTTTGAAGGATCAACGGGGGACCCTCCCTTTCATGCATGACTTTCGAAAAAAGAGAATTTCGTTCAAACAACAGAAGGCATATGTAAGGCGGAAGAAATGAACCATCACCAATTATAATTTTTAGAGGGATGATGGGTGATTGGGATTGAACGGGTGACGAATACATGTGGGATCCAAAAAAAATAGAATTTCCTTCCGAAGATTTTGCAATTGGAATGGGAGGTGGCACACATGGAGGCAAAATTGCCTTAATGGAAAGCAACTTGAGAAAGTAATCCTCATCGGTGAAAGGGTTCAAAGTTTTAAAGTTTGGAACCAATTCATTGGATACTTGTATCAGTTTGAGAATAGAGAATAAAGATGGGGAAGAAAGAAATTCAAACTCAAGATATGACACATCATCGCTTGAAGATAGAGTTTCGAAGGAAATAAGATCCTTTTCAATAAAATATTCTTCTTTGGGGACCAAAGATTAAATCATTTCATTGCAAATGGATACTACTTCCATTTCTTCCTCATTTTTATTCTCTATTATACCATGGGCCAAGTCAATAATGGTTTGTTCCAAAGTAGGCAAAAAAATCTCATTTGGTTCAAAACATTCGTCAACTTCAAAAGTCTCGGAAGATAAATCGTCGTTGGATTCGAATAATGCATCCAACTCTTGTTCCCAACAATGATTTTCTTCCAGATAACGATTTTCAATTTTTTTATTTTCAATAATGTGCAATCCTCATGCAAAGTCATAGGTGGAGGAGCGGATTCTTGATAATGAGAAGTTTGAAAACTATCCTCGAAAAAACTATCAAAATCATTATCATAAGAATTTTGAAAGCTATTGGAAATCGTTTCAACATTCTTATGATAAGGATTTTGAGGAAGAAAATCAGAATAATCATTCTCAAAATTCCCATAATCCATAACTTGACTTTGGTAATACTCACCCAAAGACATTTTAGATGTTTCAATTTTTTGGGGTTGTGAGTATTCACCAAAAGTCATAGGTTTAAGGGAATTTTGAGAATTATCACTACGATTATCGAAAAAAATAGAATAAGACATGCTTACCCCAAAAATAGCTCAAGATAGCAAAATCCACAAAGAATGTACGTCCGACAAATTCAAGCGTTTCTTGGTGCTCAAATGTAGAAGTCCTATAAAAATAATTAACAAAGAATATAAATAGAAATAAAAATACTACGAAATACTAAATCAATTAAATTCTAAAAGAAAAAAGTCCCCAGTAACGGTGCCATTTTGATAACATGGGAAAACCGCGGCGCAAGTGTATAAATATATATGTTGGTCGTTATGCTTAGCTCCCACCGCTATGAAAAAATCTAGATAATTGACTTCACTCTTTTAAGGGAGTACAGTGGCCAGTCCGAGTATCGAAATCCATAGAGACTAGTTGCTAGAATTATATTGATTTAATAATTTAGGAATAAAATTGTAAAAGATAAATGTTAACAAAAAGAAAAGATAATCTAGGCATATGTATTTAGACTACAATTACAAAAAGGAATAATAACTATAGATTGCGATTAATATCCCTCACCTTGGCTTAATGCGTATAAATGGTTACATGGAACTACGAATTTAGTAAGACTGACTCTCATTTCAATAGTCAATTAAATCTAGAGTTGTCACCCCCTAAATTCGCATAAAATCCTAATATGATTTTGGCATCAACAAATACTTCAAAAATTACACACGCAAGGTCGTAAATATGGAGCATACATGATATACCCATTAAATATCCTAGGCGTAATAACAAGAACAACCCAATCGAATTAATTACATGAAACCCATCGCCAAAGCAAAGTAACCCATTGAAACCAAGGTGAGTTCAATCAATCACAACCTAGGCTAAATTGGCTACATAACATAATGGAAGACATGTATTTAAATGCAAGAAGGTAAGGAAAGCAATAAATAAAGCAATAAACCTAAGTTACAAAGCTTGGAATAAACAAAACAAAGAAAGACATAAAGAAATGGAATCTTGGATTGATGGAGAAGATAAAGTATATTGTTCTTACACAACCTATATGGGTAAACCCTCGGAGGGAGAAAATGGCACACCCAAAACCACCTCCAAACCCGAGACTCCCTAAAAGAACCACAACCTAAAACTAAATAAGAGAATATAATAGACATCTTACAAAATAAACAAAGTTTTGCTTATATAGTAAGTGGGAAAAAAGAAATAGAAAACGAAATGAAATAGGAAAAAATCGCCCAATAACTGTACTACCGGTCGACCGTTGACAGGGGGCAGTCGACCGAGTCCTTGGTTTGAGACCCTATATTTCCTTCATAGGCTAAAATCTGAAACACCGGTCGATCGAGGGCTCAGATCCAGTCGATCGGTCCCCTATTTCCCGGTGTCATTTGGTCTTCAAAAGGGTGAAAAGGTGCAAAACGGAATCGACAATAACTTGATCATATAGACTCCAAATGACGTGTCATTTGAGGCCACGCAAAGCTAACTCGATTAACCATGCTTTCATGGAATTCCACTGAGTCGGAGATGAAGTGTGAAATGCCTAAAATGCCCTTAAAATTGAGTTCAATGATGGAACTTCTCTGAAATTCAACAAATCCTCACTTTAAGCGTTCCAATACCTACGAAAGATCAATTAAGCCCTGAAAAGTATATATATATCCAAAACCGAAGCTGTCTGGTTAACGAGCTTAAATATAGGCATAAGGAACAAAAAACATGTTAAAATGCGTAAAGATAAAGGGTGCGGATATGCAATATTCATGACTAATCAGATATACTCAAATCAACCTCCAAGAATTTCGGTAGAAATATTTAGGTGGTTCATGATATATCCAATGTGACTATTGAGTTCCTTGTGCAACTCAACCTCTATGAAATAAGATCTATAAATTGTAAACCCTGACCCAAGGCAAGGGGAGGGAAACTTGAGATTTTGAGAGACACTTAATAAGAACAAGTAACCTTTCTGTGGACGTAGGCAAGTTGTCGAACCATGTATATCGTTATTGTGTGTGTGATTTCTTTTACTTCCTGCTCTTTGTGATTATTTTGTGGATTCTTATTGTGATATTTTCTACACTCACAATTGGCGTCATCTAAGGAATACGACCTTAATTCCTACGAAAACACTCATTAATAGAAATTCTATAATGTCTCACCACAGCAGTAACACCCCCCAAGCCGATGATGTCCCGAAAGATCTAGTTTCTCCTAGGGTCGGGGCTGAGATTCGCCAGCATACAAATCCCAGGTTTCACCCGAACAGGTAACCATCTGAAAGCCAGGGGCCACCTAGATCTACCCAGATTTATTGGTTGGTCGATGTTTATAAAGTTAGGCTTCAAAAATAAGAGGAGGATGTATGCCTCCCAATAGAAGAAAATGCTCACCTACAGAGACAACTGAAAATGTAGTATTAGGACTTCTAGTCCTCAGGCGATAAACACTGGCAGTCGAAGAAGGATCTCTAGGCGTGACCAGGAGAGAACTGAACGTGGCGGTTCAGAGCGTGGCCAGTAAGAAATACACCACGGAAGCAATGATCAACAACGAGGACATAAGGATTTGGGTCCGTAGGGAGATGGACCAACACCCTGACCACCAAGGAGATAGATCCACTAGAGAGATAGCCAGAAGATCTCTCAACACTTAGATGAAGTCCTATTTTTCAAGGGCAATCGAGCAGGAAGAGCCCCCAAAGAAATTCATTGTCCCTAGATTCAAGGTCTACGACGGGAAAACAGATCCCATAGACCATGTCAGGCAATATAGGCAAATAATGATCTTATGGAGACACAATGACACACTCATGTGAAATATTTTCCCTTTTAGCCTACATGATGTAGCACATAAGTGGTTTGATAGGCTGCCTCACAGGGCGATCAAAAATTTGGTAGCTCTGGCGAAGGCCTTAACAGCGCGATTCATAACCAGTAATGCACTGCTCACGATGAAGAAGAAGACGTAAGAGAACCTCTGAGACTATGCCAAATGATATTGGGAATTTTTTAATGAGATCGAGGATTGCATCGAGGATTCCTCGGAGCAGGTTGTCGTAGAATCCTTCAAAATCGATTTACCGACCACCTCTTTGCTGCAACAGTCCCTTACTAAGAAGGAGGACAGGACCATCGATGATATTATTGACCGTATCGAGAAGTAGGATAAGGTGGAAGACATGTTTCATCCTAAAGGAGGGGATAACGATCGAGCAAAGGTGAACAAGGGAACAGATAAGAACGACAACCAGAAGAAGGGTAACAAGAACGGGGGAAAGAATGGGAACAAGGATGACCACTTCAAATCACTCTAGGCTATTAACATGGTCATCAAGTAACCTACTTACAAGATCCTCAATAAAATCAAAGATGAGCCATTCATCAAATAGCCCAAAAAGATTAATGGTGACCCGACTAAAAAGAATAACCCACTGAGATGCGTGTTCCATAAAGAAGGCGGTCAAAAAATTGAGAATTACAAAGCTCTGAAGTCATATTTAGAGGAGCTAGTTCAAGCAGGGCACCTTAGCGAGTATGTTGAGAAGAAAGCAGATAAGGTCACAGCTAATGGCGACCAGAAGTCAGACAACGTCTTCGACTATGATACAGGACATGAGTTTATAGTAATCTATGGGGAGTTAGACCTTAAGAAGATCCAGGGCAACGTCATTCTAATGGAACTCAAGAAGGTGACTGTCATGATGGAAGCTTTTCAAATCGACCCTACTAAGACCCGGGCCAAAAGTGTCGGTAACCAGAAGATGTTGAATACACCAAGCACATCGTGTTCACCAAAAAAGATACGGTTGGGGTAAGAACCGTATAACCAATTAGGACGTAGATAAGATACTTGTGGACCAAGGGAGTTCTTCCGAAGTGATCTACCTGGAACTATTCCATAAACTGAAGCTGAATATGGCCGACCTCAAAGAGGCCATTGTTCCGTTGGTCGACTTTGCAGGGAGGATCACGATGTCGCTAGGAAAGATAATCTTGTCGGTCAGTGCAGGAAACATCTCAAAGCTAATCAAGTTTTTAGTGGTGGACATTGAGTCCCCATACCATGCTATCTTGGGTAGAGGTTGGCTCCACGCCAAGAAGGCCATACCATCCACCTACCATCAAAAGCTGAAGTGCATTACTGATCGGGGGTAATCTAAATCCATGGTGACCAGGTTACATCCAGGAAGTGATTTATTACAGCTATTCACTCGAAGAAAGCAAAGAATAAAGAGACAGAGAATGCTCAGGAGGGGGTCATGCCCTCTAAATAGAAACTACGGTGCGGCCGACCAAGGGTAGAAAAGACCAGGATCCACCCCGCCAATAGGGTCGGTTAAAACCTGGAAGAATTTGTAACCCATGACAACTTGATCGAAAGGAAGTTTCTGATCGGATCTGCTCTCGTCGATCAAGAGAAAAACGAGTTAGTTGCATTTCTCAAGGCAATCTGGATGTTTTTTCTTGGGAACTGTATGAGTTACCAGGGGTCGACTCCAGTGTAGCCTGCCACTACCTGCACATCGATCAAACTTTCAATAAAATCACTCAAAAGACTCATCGAACAGCCCTTGAGAAAGTCAAGGCAATGGAGAAAGAAGTAAGGAAGCTACTCGATACAGGATCCATCAGGGAGGTTCAGTTCCCTAAATGGTTATCCAACCCAGCGGTGGTACCCAAGAGCAATGGCAGTTGGAGGATTTCACCAACCTCAACAAGGGCATATCCCAAAGACAGCTTCCCTCTCCCAAAGATAGATCAGTTGGTCAACACTACAGTGACACACGAAAGGGTGAGCTTCCTAGACGCCTATTCTGGCTACTATTAAATCCTTTTATTCAATACCTACCAGGATAAAACCTCCTTCATAACCCCCACTGGGTTATACTATTACAAGGTTATGCCTTTTGGTCTCAATAACGCGGGAGAAACTTATCAAAGTTTGGTAGCCAAGATGTTCAGCAAATAGATGGGAGAAAGGATGCAAGTATACATCGACGACATGCTAGTCAAAAGTAAAAACAAGTTCGAAAACCTTATAGACTTAGCGACCATCTTTGAGATCCTCAAGAAATATCGAATTAAGCTTAATGAGACTAAGTGTTCATTCGGTGTCCAGTCAGGATAGTTCTTAGGTTATCTAGTTAGTAAAAGGAGAATTGAGGCCAACCCGGATCAGATCGATGCTATCACTAGAGTCCAACCTCCTCAAACCTTGAGAGATGTTCAAAAACTTACTAGGATACTCGAAGCGCTCAATCGCTTCTTCTCCAAGTCATCGGAACGCTGTTAACCATTCTTTCAACTTCTAAAAACAGGCAAAGGCCTCATATGGGACGATGACTATTCATAAGCTCTGGAAGAAATTAAGTCCTACCTTAGAAATCCACACCTACTGGTAATTCCAAATGATGGAGACCCATTGTACCTTTACCTGGCAGTATCAGATCATACTGTGAGCTCCGCCTTAGTATGAAAAAGGAGGAGGACAACACTCGATTTACTATGCCAGCAAGACACTCCTGGACGTTGAACAACGGTACCTACCTCTAGAGAAGCTTTCCTATTCTCTAGTGATTTCATCAAGGAAGTTTAAGCATTACTTAGAAGACCTCTTGATAATAGTAATCACTTATTACCCACTCAAGGCCATTCTATGAAAAGCCGACCTCTCTGGGTGACACTCAAAGTGGTCGGTCGAACTCGAGAGATTCGATATCCACTTCCAACCTCGAAGGGAGATCAAGGTACAGGTCTTAGAAAATTTCATTACTGAGTTCACAGGAGATCAGCCAATAGACCAATTGGACAATGAGCAGTCGGCAACACAGTAAGAATAGTCTAAAGATTGTACCTTGTACGATGATGGAGCCTCCAATTCCATGGGGTAGGAGTAGGGATCGTCCTTATCACCCCCAAAGACACTGTGATTGAGAAAAGAATCAGATTAAGATTTAAGGCCTCCAACAATGAAGCTGAGTACAAAGCACTGAACACCGATTTATGAAAAGCCAAACTACTAGGGGAAAAGTGCCTCCACATATTTAGAGATTCCAAATTAATCTACGAGAAGGTAAATGGGGACTTCAATGATAAAGATGATCGAATGGAAGATTACCTCATCGTAGTAAGAGGTCTCATGAAAGACTTTAAAAAGGTGAAAATTTAACAGTTCCCTCGAGGACAGAATAGTCACGCTGATGCTTTAGCGGAATTAAGGTCGGCAATTGACTCTGACCTAAGGAAATTTATTTAGATAGAGTTATTCGCATAACTTGGTATCGACCAGACAGTCATAGTCGAGCAAGTCCTTCTCACAGATAAGGCCCCAAATTGGATGGATCCCATCATTAATTACCTACAGAGTGACATACTTCCAGACGACAAGAGGTCGTCCCCTCAGGTTAGGTTCAAGGCTGCTCGTTTTTACCTCAACCCTGAAGGAAAGCTTTATAATAAATCATTTACAGGCCCCTACCTCCAGTACGTTCACCCATAAGACGCTGAACAAGTACTTAATGAGCTCCATGAGGTCATTTGTGGGAGTCACGTAGGTGGGAGATTATTGGTTTTTCGTACGATCAAGGAAGGATATTGGTGGCCTCACATATAGAAGGACGCAGGTGTCTATATTTACAAATGCAAAAAGTATCATAAGCACTCACCTATGGTTCACCAGCCTGCCAATGACCTATAATCCCTGACCAGCCCATGGCCTTTCACTCAATGGGGATTAGATATTGTGGGATCACTACCTACCACATCTTGAAATCATAAGTATCTACTAGTCGGCACGGACTACTTCATCAAATGGGTAGAGGCAGAACCATCGATAAATATTCGAGACTCTGATATGATAAGGTTCATATGGAGAAATAGCATAACTCACTTTGGGATACCAAGGGCTATCATCACCAGTAACGACACACAATTTAAAAGTGGTTTCTTTCAAGATTTTTGTGATGAGCACAGCATCAAGCACCACTTCAGCTTTGTGGCGTATCCCCAAAGCAATGGGCAAGTAGAAGTTTCCAATAAAACCATGCTCGATGGATTGAGAAAATGGTTAGAAAGTGCTTAGGTGGATGAGTTCCCTCATTTTCTATGTGCTTATCGTACCACACCTAGGAAACCAACTAAGGAAACACTCTTCGTATTAGCTTATGGAATGGAAGTTGTTATCCCCCTAGAAGTAGGTCTCCCTACCATGATAACCACTATGATCGACCAAGGATAATGCACTACGCACTAAGCGACCTGCTTCTAGATGAGCAACGAAAGCTGGCTTTGATCAATTTGGCCTCCTACCAATAGTAACTAGCCAAACAATACAACAAGAGGGTCAGACCAAGGAAGTTTCTGATAGGAGACTATGTCCTGAGGAAAGTCCTCGGCAGTGCTGTAAAACCATCGGATGGCAAACTAGGACCAAATTGGGAAGGACCCTTCAGAGTAATCAGAGATGATCTTCAAGGAGCAAATCATTTGAAAACGTTGGAAGGCGGGGAGACACCAAGAGCATGGAACGCAGTCAATCTCAAGAATTTTTACTTTTAGATCTTCTTCTTTATCTTTTATTAAACACATGTTTAAGCAAATTTTTATTTCCAAACTTGTGTTGCTCATTAGACAATACTTAACGAATAAAAGTTGGTTGGCCCCTCCATTCTCAAGTTTTACATTGACTGCTTAACTTTTCGCAATTACATCTCGTTAATTTGCACCTTTTCTAAAGATAACTCCTCCGCACATATCTAGATTCCCGACGAAAAGGGTTTGTAGTAGTTATGACAAGTCGAATATAAATGCTTCAAATCACTACCACCCGCAGGTCCTTGTTGCAAACACAAGAGGACTCATGAGTTGCTCCGATAACAACAAAATCCCTACAGGGGATCCTTAGCTGGCAAAGTCAACTCAGGTTGGTCGCCAACATTTGTTGGTCGAAAAAAGCCTGCTCGGGTAGACTGCCCATCAACCAGGTAAATTCTTGCCATCATCTTACTTAGGCCTAAGAGAGTGTGATGACACAACCTAAAATGTAAAGTGGATGGAATGATATTTCTAAGGAAAATTGGGTTGGGAGAATGTTCAAAAAATCAAAGACTAATACTTGAATATCATTTAGTCAGCTCAAAGACCCAAAATGATTAAAACTAAGCAAACCTACGGCCCGAGATGGGTCAACTAGTATTGTTTGGTCATCAGGTATCAAGTAACTTATGAAAAGGTAAGATTAACAAGTGTTTAGTCAGCATATGCTCAAAATATAATAACAGATCAATAAGATTCTTTATTAAAAGATAAGGTTACAATTACATCGAAGACCAAAAATTTATAAGGACCTAAGATAGCCCAGGGCAGCGAGCAAGATACTCTGCAACACGCGCTCTTTGGCCATCCTTGGCTTTGGGAAAAGCTCTTCTACATCTTCATCGAAGTCAAACTCTAAGAGTTGGGCAGGAATGGCATTAACTGGGATCCAGTCATTATCCTTGGAGAAGGGGTTATGGAAATAGGCCGCACATTCAGTTTGGTATTTATACCACAGTTTGGATTCTTTTGGAGTCTTCACCTCTTTGAGGGAACTTAGCCATCCTCGAGTAAAGGTGACCTCTTCATCCTCCTTGAGCCTCGTCGGGGCATCTGCCCAACCAGCAGCGTAACCTTCTCCCCAGACCTCTCGAGGTCCATTCTTAAATGAGTATCTCAGCTTTTGACATTCTCCTTTAGTACAGCCATGAGCGCCTTCATACTGGCAACCTCTGCTCTCAAGGCATCATTTTTAGACTAAAGGACCTCGCCCAACTGCCTGATCTCAGCATTCTCTAGGAGTTCAGGCTTTGAGGAATTTATTTCCTCCTGTACTGAGGCACCAATCTCCTCCATCACTTAGATATCATCTTTTAGATTGGCAATCACCTCGGTCTAGTTCTTGTACTCTCATTTTAAAATCGATAGCTTTTCTCAATCAATGCTCTGATACCACTTGTTGGTGCGCAAGGCCCCCAATTTTAAAAAATTTCTTACTTCAAAAAGAGTAATTTCCTTTTATAGATATGCGGAAGCGTAAGATGGTTCAATTAAACAATAAATTTTAATTTCTTTTCAAATTAAAATTAAACCAAGTGAAATAAGATTAAACACACTCAAAATTTAAATTTCACTTAAACCAAACCAATTTAACCCAAATCCTAGAAATTTGCCTAAGACATATTTTCATTTAATCAAATTAGGCCAAACCAAATTTTATCAAATTATATTAAATGACTTGAATTAAATTAACATAAACATTACCCAAATTTATTTAGCACCAAATTAAACAAGTAGTGATTAAAACCAAATTTTATCTTGAATTACCTAAGCATGCGTTCTAGGTGATTTTGTAAAAGATAAAATAAATAATAAATCGCTACGCCGCGATGTACGAGGAAAAACCCACAACGGGAAAAACCTCGGACGGCCCTAACCTTAAGTCCACTAAGTATGGTTTTACAATTAAAAGACAGATGACTTACTTCCTCGACTCGACCCCTTTCAAGCCTTGACGTGTCTTCTTGTAAACACCTCCGCCTAGTCGACAACCTCGGAGCTCCACCGAAATCTTTGAATCCACCAATGAGACAATAGGTACACCGTCAACCACGCATGGTGCCTTTCGCCATGTGAGAATGTCGCAGCAAAACAAACTTCTTCTTTGTGGGATGTAGAAGCAAACCCAAACTTCTCTTCAATGTGGTAGAGAAAAACCGGTGCCAAAACTCCAAGCAATGTATATATATAAAGTAACTTGGATAAACAAACTTTGGGTGTAAACAAAAGTGTTTTAAGTATTTTCTTGAAAGAATTAACACTTTAAACAATGAACTTTTCTTTGGAAAGATGAACCCTCAAAAACTCTCTCTAGGGGTTGGAAAAGTATAAAAAGTTAATGAGAAAAAGTTGGTTCCCGCACAGATTAAGTCTACCCAAAAAGTTAGTGGGAAAAGAAGTGGAAAAGTGGGAAAAACTGCTCAAACTGCCAAATAAACTGTTCCCGCCAAAACTCGTTCGAACGACATTTTCGTTCGAACGAAGTCTCGTTCGAACGAGCCTTCTAACAAAGTTCCAGTGTGAACTCATTAAAAATCTCCTCGGAAATCCCATTCTAACATCATTCTCGTTCAAACGATACTTCGAAATACATTCCAGTGGTCAATGTGGGAACTCGTTGGCAAACTCGTTCTAACGACATTCTTGTTTGAACGACAAACTCGTTCGAACGACAATATCGAACGAAAAACCAGAAAGTATAAAATTCTATTTTTAGCCCAGAAACTTTATATACTATAATTTAAAGTTTTAATAAAATCATTCTGAAAAAAACAACAGTTTTAAAAACAAAATATACCCAATACAAATTGTTCCAAGCTCCTATATATATATATTAATATGCATTCATACCTTAGGAGCAATGGAACCATGTTGATGACATAGAAATGAGGCACACTAAACTCGGCATTTTGATGAAGCTTTAAACTTGGACGCTACGTCTTCAACAAACACGTCATAGGCTTGAAGGATGGTCAATTACTCTATCGTATAACTCAAATGTTTTTGTCCGGAATTGAGCCAAAACTACAAAGGACTCAATTGGAAATTTGTGTCCTTACACATTTCTTGCCCTTAGGGACTGGCAAATATTCACAAAGGCCTTATGAGCCTTCAATCTAATATTTGGTCCAAGGATCCTCCCCAGTTAAGAATTAGGGGGAATATATCGATCTAAATCAACGAACTACAAATAATATACGCCATACCAGAATCACAGTATTAACACAATAAAAATCAAGAGAAAACGTGCAGAAAGGAAGAAAAATTCATTCTCATTCATCAAGAAAGGGTGGCCAGGGACCCATACATTGAGTTCTCAAAAATAGGTTACAAACTATCAGAAAGGGATTGAACAAGGAAAGAAAGGAAAAAAGTCACAGTCTACAGGCCTTAATCCTTCACTGATTGCCATCAGAAATAGCCTTTCCCTTATCAATCACCTACTGCTCCTTGCCAGCACCATCACCTTCGTTAACCTCAACAGGAATAATCTCGGAATGACTAGCAGCTTGGTCGCCATTTTGTTCATCCCCCTCAAAAGGATTAAGACCAGTAGAATGAAGGTTAAAGAGCTCAGAATCGATAGGAGTTCCAGCAGACTTTAAACCCTGATCCATCCTTTTTTGAAGGATACCTTGCACTCGGCCGACTGGCGCTTAACATCATTATAGGATGTATAAAATCCCTCACGGTAGCTCGCATCTTTTTCTTGGGGAAGTTCACCCTCCAGTTTAACAACCTTGTCAGATAAGGCCTTTTTGGCCTCCGTCAGCTTGGTCTTCTCAGCAATCACCACCTTCTGAGTATCCCCGAGTGCATCATAGGCCTTGATCATTTTTTTCTTCTCATGTTGTCACGCTTGGAGAGCATCTTCCATCTCTTGCTCTCTCCTGGAGCTATCAGATTGGGTGTCCAAAAGAGTGGTAAAATCAAATAGCATATGCGCACAAAAGAAAAGAACAGTGAATCAGTACAATGACAGGGAGAGTAAAGGAAAACAGATAGTGGAAAAGACTTACCAGGCCCATCCCTTGCGCAGTTTTGAGGGCGAGATGGGATGATCCCAAACTGGAGGAACGCTCGCAATCAACGGCGAGCACTGCCCTCTTCAATAGGTTAGGGGCAAGAGAAGGTGCATCACCCATGCTATCCCCCTCAAGGCTTGAGAAAGAATGGACCCCACAGGACTACAAGACCAATTTCCTCATGGTCTTCACTCTCTCCTCTTCTTTCTTCTTTTCCTCTTCACTTTTCTTCTCTCTTCCTCTCATCCTCTCATCTCTTTTCTTCTCTTTTTCTTTCTCATTCTCTTTATCTTTACCCTTATTAGATAGTCTATAACCACTGCCCTTAGGGGAATCAGTTGCAGATGCCTTCAGAGACGGGATCGGATCAGATAAGACCATGTGGACATCATCCTCAGGGAGCTTCAATATTCTCATCTTCATCAAAGGGGCCATATCCTTCTTCTTCTTTTTCTTCTTATTCTTCTTACTCCTCCTCCCCTAGTCCTACCTATAATACTTCTTCATCTTCACTTTCTTCCTCTTCTTCTTCTTCTCAGCTTTCCTCTTTAAAAATGAATGGCTCAGAAGGACCAACCTCAAGAGGTCTCAAATCAGGAACCTCGTCAATAAGACGAGAAATAAAACTGGTTGTAATATTTTTGTACTCCAATAGATAAGCTGCTGACCTGGGATGCTAGCCATTAGGTAGCCTCTCTTTGATGTTCCAAGCCTTTAGAAGCATTCAACATTGATCTCACTAATGTCAATCTCAAGATTCTTCGCACGAGCTACAAAGTAGAGGAAGAAAGGATAACTATCAGAAGATAAAAAGAAGAAGAAAATGAAGATCAGTGAAACAGTAAAAAGATAAAACGCAGCGACCTATGCGCACGTCTCCATAGTCAAAAATTACTGGGACCCTTTGCCTCTCGCTCGCACGAGCAGGAAGACTTTGCCAATTTCTGGCATTAAAACCTTATCCCTAGTAATCCTTGTGCGAGTCTGGAAGATTTGCTACCAGGACTCGATCAGCCTTCCTAGTCTTCAAATAAATAAGGCCACCATTTATTCTAGACCATACGTAACAGTAACATATTTCAGCAAGACCCAATTTTGTGCCATACAGAGTATTGATTCTATGAGCCCCATTCACTACTTTTCGTACATTAGGGGCACATTGGCAAGAACTACTTCAAAGTATTTAAAGAACTTAAGGAAAAGAGGGTTTGGGGAAAGGTCAAACCCCCCTGGGTTACCATAAGGGCATGAATCCAGTGCCTCCCTTCAATGTCGTGCACATTTCTAGGTAAGGGGGCACAGTCGATTTCTACCCAATCAGGAATATTGTACTTCTTCCTAAATTCTTCTATTAATTTATCATCAAGTTTTGCCATGAACACACAAGAACCCTAGCTACAGTTGCAAGCAAATTCGAAGAAGAGGAAAACAGAGAAGGTGAGTTGAACTTACAAAAATTGACCAAGCTCTGAGGAAAAAGAAGACACGGAAGAAGATGAACATTGCAAAGCTTAGAAATCAAGGGAGAAGGTGCACTGAACTTAACTAACGAAAGAATTTGTATCTTCGGTTTGGAGTCCGATGATAATGATCACACACGATCTCCCAAACGATTTTTAGCAGTTCAAATGCCTGGTCGGACCACAGTACCCTCGCTCGTTCAAATGAATTACAAGTATGCCATGGTGTTCCCTCACTAACTTCACCAAATCTACAAAATTTCCATTCCAGTTGCAAGGACACTAGTTTAGTTAAAAATTATTCGCCCATAACTCATAAAAGCCTAAAATTTTTAGGGGAAATTGTGGGGACCCATTTATTATGGTCAATGAGAGTTGTTGAATAGACCCAAGCCGCTTTAGGTGTTGCCCCACCCAAATCAGATATTCGACCAACAAATGTATATTTTATATACAATGAAACACTTAAGGATATACTCAAATCAACCTCCAAGAATCTCGGCAGAGATATTCAGGTGATTCATGATATATCCTATTTGACTATTAAGTTCCTTTTGCAACTCAACCTCTACGAAATAAGATCTATAAATTTTAAACCCTGACCCGGGGAAAGAGGAGGGAAACTTGAGATTTTGAGAGACACTTAATAAGAACAAGTAACCTCTCCGTGGACGTAGGCAAGTTGCCGAACTACGTATATCGTTATTGTGTGTTTGTTTTCTTTTGCTTTCTGCTCTTTGTGATTATTTTTGTGGATTCCTTATTGTGATATTCTCTGCATTCACAGTGTTGTACCCTAAAAACATTAAGCCGCATGGACCAATAAATTAATGAAACTTGTCAACATTATCATTGGACTTTCCACAACGGGTAAAATCCGATCGACTCAGGTACCCTCTAGTCGACCGTCTAGCCGACCACGACCAGGAAGATAAACCATTAGTTATATGAAAAGACACTCGTGGGTACTCAACAATCACCATGCACATGCACGTGAATAAGATCCAATTACATATTATTGTGTAAAAGGGTAAATGCTAGAAAATATAAAAGCATTCCATCTTTTGATTCTCCACTTACTATAAATACACTACTCCCCCCCAATTGAGAAAAGGGGTAATAGCATACCTGCTTTATGCTAAAGTCTAGAATTGTAACAAGAGATTAGAACAAAATCATAAACAAATAGTGGAATTGCCCCGTCTATGTAGGCTCTATTCTTGAGTTGAACCACGAAAAAATATCTGGTATTTTTTTTTATTTTCTTTATTATTATTATTATCCGTGGTTATATATTTGGATAACTAAGGCTCAAATAAATAATCCAAATTTAGACATCAACAAATGGAAAAATATTTTTTCTCATGTCATTTTTATTGAGTACATTTTAGTAAGTTTACCTAAATTATTAGGTTAACTACTTTTGGTGTTTTGTAGAGATAAATATTTGGGGTGCCTTCAACAACACTTATTATTACAACACATCTGCAGGGGGTACCTATCCAACTCTCTCTATCGCTGGCATTCTTTGTTTGAGGCATATTGATTATAAAAGACATGTGGGTTCGAATGCGAGCGAATGGAAGCTAGGTACTATGGTTCAATGGGTGAGAATGTTAGATTACCGGGTTCTCAAATCTGGTATTGAACTCTCTCCCTGCAACTTAATCTCCTTCTATATCCTCCTTTTGGGTCTCGATTTTGAACTCAAATTGAAGTTTATCTGCTTTAATCTCTTCTATATATATATGTATGTTATTGAAAATTTAAATTTATCCTGTAAATAGGTTTAGCCCGAAGACCGCCCGAAGACCCACTATTTTCAAGTCGATCCTTATTTGATTTGGAGCCGAGCCAAACCTGAGTCAAAATGTCAAGCCCAAATGAATTTTGAACTCAGCTTGAACCAAACCTTCCTAAGTTCAAATTGGGCCTGAAACCCGAACTTTTAATATATAAATAAATAAATAGTTTTATATAATACTAGGTGTAAACTCGCGCTATGTGCAGGCTAGACGAATGTAGTAGTCATTTCGCATGTAAAATGGCTAATAAAACTAAGAACGTGTTTGGCTATTCCCGTTAGAAAACGCAACACTTGTACAGTGTCGTATGGTGCAGTGACTTTAGTTCTCTATTTGGCTTTCAAATCCTGAATAATTAAAACAACCACAAAGGGATGACAAATCAAAACAAAAGAGTTGTGTTATTCTTAAAAAGTTTTAAATGAATTGTTACAATACTTTGAAATGCAAATCCAACTATTATTCATGTTCATGTCATTATAATTAGCGACAAAGATTAACAAAACATTAAGAAACAACCACTCTGTAGTAAGACTTTTTTTAGTATGATGGCAAATTCGAAACCCATATTTAATAATACAAATTGTCAAAGAAAAGTAAAATCATATAATTTGGCATAAAACTTATACCCTTATATCATGATTCCGATAAAAGACCTTGTACTCGGTTCCAAAAAAAAAAATCTAAGTAACCAACTACAAAGAAAAAAAAATCCTCTTGGCAATGGATATTGAATAGGGCAGAGATATGAAATCATAATATTCAAATCAAACCAAATCTTAACTTTCAATTTAAGAAAAAAGAGATCGAAACCGTCTCAACTTGCAAATCAATGCACACACTAAAAAAAAAATCCACTGTAACGATATCACCCCCAAATGACCACACACATGCCCACCTAAACAACCAAATCCTCCCCCGCCACCATCACGACATCATCCCCAAACGTCCATGCTATCCCACTATGAGATGTTTGGCATTCTCAAATTCGAATTTGATTTCGACGAGTGTCTACCCTAAGTCCCATTGGTTGGAGATTTATTTTGATGTTCAAATTGTGTTTGTCCTTCCTTTCGGCTTTGCCCTCCATAGGTATTCTCATTTGCTAGGTTATAAACTATTTCATATTTTTATTTTTTTAATACCAACAAAACACTTATTACCAAAAGAAAATCTAAATTTAAAAAGTAAAAAATAAAAATAAACTTCCCATCATACACAACAACCCACCCAACACCACCATGGCTTGCTAACACTATTAAACCACACCCACTGCAATCACCATTGTCTACCACCCAATAGCACTACACATACTTCATATACTTCCTGGCTATAAATAGAACAAAAAAATATCAGTGTTTTTGTTTGAAATATATAAATACTTCCAATTGAATTACTTGGGCTAACTCTTCTTGATAACCCACTTTTGGACTATAAACAGAACAAAAAAAATATTGAAATACTTCAGATCTAAAACAAAACCCCAAGATATATGTGTTTAAACACATTAAAATCATAAAATAACAATCATTACAATCAAATCAGATTCAAATTAAATAGGCACGTCACTATGTCGCACCATTTTGTGTCGCAAATCTGTGCCGGCCTAGAATTATTGAAAAAATAAAGATTTTTTTTTTACACACCCTGAAGCCAAACTTGTATGAGTATACACATACACAGACCCGCACACCCATTTGAGACCCACACATCCACAATAATCTATCCGTTCACAATTATGCATATAACTAACATAAATTATTCGGAAAAAAAATGTTAACACAGAAAAGTGCGAAAGAAAACGTCAAAACCATAAACCTTATTACGGTGCCTGTAACCAGCTGAATCAAAATCAGAACTGATAAATGCCATAGATCTGAAAATTCTAAAACAGAATAATCAACATATTATACATAAGCATTCAAAAAAAATGTCCAAAAGTTATTAGCACCTCACCTAAAAAGAAGGAAGAAGCAATCTCAAAACTTGGTGCTGATTTAATTTTGGTTAGTAGTGATCCACATCAGATGCAGGTTATAATGGGCACATTGGATGGTATAATTGATACAGTATCTGCAGTTCACAGTGTTCAACCATTGCTTAGTCTATTGAAGTGTCATGGAAAGCTTATTATGGTTGGTGCACCTGAGAAGCCACTCGAGCTACCTGTGTTTCCGTTGCTTATGGCTGGGAGGAAGCTTGTGGGTGGGAGTGGTATTGGAGAGATGAAATAGGCACAAGAGATGCTTGATTTTACTGCTGAAAATAACATAACCGCAGATGTTGAGGTTAACACTGCCATGGAGAGGTTGTTGAAGGCTGATGTTCGTTACCGTTTTGTCATTGACGTAGGCAACACATTGAAGGTTTGAGTCGTGTATGAGTCTTGTGTTTCCTGAAACTATTTTATACATAAGTTATTCATCCTCTTCTGGGAACTTTAATTTCTGGAGTTTACACTCAAACTACTTACAGAGCCATTTTATATCACTGTTACAGTCTTGAATTAAAATAATAATAATAAATTAAAATTAAAATAAAAAAGCATCAAAACCATAAATCATATTACGGTATCGATAACCCTCAGAATTGAAATCAAAACTAAAAAACTGCAAATTCTAAATCAGATCCACCCTCATCAATGGAAATGAGAAAACATATTTCATATGAGCTCCTATATTGGGGAATTTAATCAAATGATATATGTGAACCATGTGAATCTCATCAAGTCAAGCTACTGCATTGCTCATAATTTAAGTTATCAGATTTAGGGGAAAGAAAAGTATAATCAGGGGAAAAAAATTAAGGAATAATATTATGGGTTTCTTTCTCTTCGTCATTGTTTCCCACCAAGAGAAAGCATCATAAGATACTAGCTGAAAAATATAAAATGGCATAATGAAAACAACCAATCCCAAATAGGTTTATTGAAAGGTCAAAGTTTACCCATATCCATAATAAAAATTTGGAGATGGAGATTTGAAACAGAGGTGAAGTTGAGAGTTGAAACATAGGTGAAATATATTTTATTTCATATCCATGAAGAAACCCACTTCATTTCACATCCATACCATTTAAAATAGATTCCGCAACACATGATACATATATCAACAAAATCTGCAAATTTCATGAGCAACCATATTATCCTCTACCAGATTCGCGATCTTTCAAAATTGAATAAAAAAATTCAAATCTCACAACTATGATCGAAAAAATACAAGAGTTATATAAACCATAACACTGTATTAAATCTCAAATCTAACCAAGATATATGTAACATACATACACACTCGCCTTTGAGCCATTGCACAATTTCAAGATTTCCATCAAACAAAAGGGGTAATACCAGTTGAAAGACTGCAAAAGGTGAAATTCGTTGCTGCCATATGCAGTGAGGGAAACCAAATATATATATGGATATATGGAGAGAAGCAAAAGTTGGAGTAAGAGTGGCAGAATATAAAAAGGTGAAATATATGCATGGTTATAGAAGAAGTGAGAAGTTAGTAGTTGTGTCGTCGTGCTACTGTGCTAAGAAATGAGAAGGCTAAAGGAGTAACTAAGGGACGCTTCATATCTTGCCTACGTGGATAGGCTCTTTGTATAGGAATCATAAATGCTTGTTTAGCATTTTATAGTATGGATATCCACGTTCTCAAATATTGATTTTGACCATAGAAACCTTAATATACCATGAAGATGTGATGACCTCCATAAGTTCATTTTCTATTACATATAATATTGAAAAAATCAATTTTTATGACATTTGATTTTTTTAGAAGTACTGCAAACTTAATTTGACTATATTAGATATAAAAAAATATAAACATTAAGTTGGAAGCACTTCAACATAATCATGTATTTCCATTGCATAACCAAACATTCTAAATACAAAACTAAAATTTTATGATGGACAAATAAATGCGGTATCCTAAAAGAGAAGTTTTAAGAATATTATACTAACTTATATAATAATAAAGCAACAAAAAAGTTCAATTCTAGAAAGTCATCTCCATTATCTATTTGATATATTACTCCTTTGATATGAGTTTGCACATTGCCAGAACAATAAATAAGAACTGAATAACCCATAACATATACATAGGCTTGTATGTATCTATAAAACAAAATCATTAATTTCTAGTGTTTTAAATAGCTAAATAAAATTTAAATTCTTCACTGAAATTGTAAATAAAACAGATACATAGCTTTTGTTTAACAATTCAAAAAAGCTGAACCGATTATAGTGCATGCCTACAGTGGTGAGTCCACGACTGAGATCTTTGTCCATTGTGTCAATTGACAACTAAACTATTACATTACTTGATTCCATATGTAGCACAACCTCGATCAAATATATGTCTTGTTTGGCAATGTGAAAGTTAACACATATGATATAATTTATAAACTATCTGCAACATATAGAGGGTTTTGTAACCTCATAAAATTACCCCCATAAACATGCTTATCCAAATTCCAAGAAAAAGAATTTTGTAATATGCTCCAAAAATGATGAATGCATTAGTTGCATTCAAACAAATTATCAACATAAAAGAAGTGTTGAATGGTATTCAATTTATTTCAACCATCAATTCCCAAACATTCATTAGCAAGTCTGTAGTAAACTATATGAAAATACCTTTTCAACTATTGTCCATTTTTATACCCAACAAAAACACTTATAATACTACTCAAAATTAAACCTTAATAATATCCATTTTTAAGGTAAAAAAAATTGAAAAAACATCACACAAACACATTCCTAATCAAGCAAATTAAACCAACATCCACCATACCTGGGTAGGGAGTCTCACACTTGAGCAGAGCCTAGTAAATATAAAAAGCATATTTGGTACAAAACCTATTGTCCTTCTCTCTCCTCATCTTTAAGGTTGAGTTCACCATTTCATTAAATGGGGAGATAGCCTAACAATCTTGAGCGACCCGGGAAAAAATAAATTCTGGTGGATCAAAAAGCCTGTTTGGAATGTTGGACCAGCGGTGGAGAATTTGCCCATAGCGTCTCGGACTTACCTCCGCCATTATAGAAGCACTAAGATGCCATAAATGCCTCTAACATCTTATCTAAGAGGACTGAATTAGAGGGCCAGGAAGACGCTGGATAATTTTTTTTTTATACTCAGGAAGGCAACCGGATTATAGAAGGGACATATGGATTGAGGGTGATATAGTCGTTTGATGTTCTGAATTTTTTTCCTTTCTTTTTGTTTGGGAAAAAGGGAAAGAGATGAAAGGGTAAAAGCCGTTTGATTTTCTTTGATTAATGCTTCATGATGATTGATATATCTAAACGTTTGGTTTCTGCCTTTCTGTTTTCGGCGCTTCATGCGTTAGACTACATGTATCTAAATGGTTGAACAGCTGGAGTTATACATATTATGTGCCACATGGATAGGCTAATTGCAAAGAATAATAAATGCCTTATTTTACATTTTATAATATTAAGAGATAACATATCTATGTTAAAATTGTTTAATTATATTTTACTGTTTTATCTCATTTACTATTTATTTTTTTTAAAAGGTTCATTTGACATAGTCCATTATATTACAAGTGGTTTACAATTTTGTGATTTTATTGTCAATCTACTGTGGACAATTTGATTATTAGTTGCTAAGTCACAAAAATCTTTATTAATGACCATATAATGCTATATGTATGAAATTTAACTGACCTTTATACATTTTCACGCTTATTTCCCTCGTCTTAATTTAACATACTTTATAATTATATATTTAATTTTGTAAAACATCAATTAGATTTTAGTGTTTACATTTTATCCATGATGGAAATTTAAGAAAAAAAATACTAATTCAAACTTTCTTAACAAAAAAATTGAAATCGTGCCTACCCAAAACCCTTAATATTTATGAGCCGTGCGTCAAAAAAATTAGTTTGGACCAAACTCGACTTAAGCGTGAGTAAGATAGTTCGAGCCGAACCTGAGTAATCCCAATCCTAACTCAGCCACCAGTAAATATTTGGTATCGCTAGCTGTTATTCTTGTAACCCATTTAGATGCTAATATTCTTATAGCATGATATGCGCCTTCGGCCTGTCTGTGTGGTGGTTGGGGTGGGGGGTGGAGGGGAGAGATAGAGAGAGAAAAAATTCTTACAGCATAAACACTATCTAATCTATTTACATATACAAGCTTTGCATTTCTTTTCTTCAGAAGACAAGACTCAGATGCTTTCACAATTGGATTCCCTCACGTCACATTAACACTGTATGATGTACTCCCACATACACTTTACGGCACACAGCATCTCAACCTCCAGCACATTCTCATGAAACGGTTTCTTCATGAGTCTGACAACCACCCACGGAAAAAAAAAAATATACACTGAACACCACTGCCGCGCAGAAGATTTTTTTTAACTTTTGGCCCCTCATTTGTTTAGCTATATTGAGTTTTCCCCTTGCTATTTTCACTCATTGAACTCCGATACCTACAAGTGTCATAAATACTCAAAGCATCATAAAATACATTTACAAAACGTGTATTTATGACGTTCTGATGTCAAATAGCGGAGAATAAACTCAGATAACAAAACAAATGGGTGGCCAAGAGCCAAATTAACTCCCAAAAAAACTGTTTTAACTTCCCTGTATGGGAATAGACCTCAATAAACCTTGATATCACCACCAATGGCATTGGCGCGAAGCCACAAGTATGAAAGCCTGGTCAGGGCTGCTGCCTGGCTAGCAAACTGCTTTGCAAGCACGTCGTCGTGGTTCTCATCATACCCGTCCAGGTCTGATTCCGTTACCAACACAACAGAGTCATCATCAAATGCTGCTCGCTCAACTTCTCTTGCTGGGAACCCAGGGGTTGTCTCTGCAGAACTCTTCACAAGGATATTACTTCCAGTTTTCTTCACTCTGTGAATATAATAGTCTTGAACTGCCTGTAATTTTTTTATTAGACAAACAGAGGTTGAGGCTATTAATTAGAAAGGGGTCATATACATATACTAGCAGATGCCCGTGCCCGAGGGCACGGCGATAAATTTGCCCCCGTGATAAAACCCAGCCTATAATAACCAGCCTTTTTAAAAAAAAAAAACTTAAAAAAAATTATTTTAAAAAAAATATATTATTAAAAAAATAATAAGATAATAATGTATATATGTATCCATGCATACATGCATGTGTATGCATGCAACACATAAAATGACATGGATGTTTATCATGCATGTTTATCATGCATAAGTTACTATTCATAACACCATTGTCCCATATTATATAGATATGCACACTTTTACATATATGATTGACAAGTATGTGAAAACTTGCATGTTTTCTTTTCCTTTCTCATAAATGGCATGCATGATTAACAAAAGACCAAAAGCAAGAGATGCATTTTATATTACTTTTATAACATCGAAAAGGAAAATTCAATTTCTGCAGCAAAGCTAACATAAACAAGAAACACTAGCTTATGAACCAAAAGATTTAAGTATATACCTGCCACTGGGCAGCGGCCAAGCGTACTCTTGGCCTGATAGACCTCACATATTCGTAGGCATCATCAGGTGACATCTGCTTGTGCTCCACCTATTTTAAAGGGGGACTTAGATTTAAAAATACCAATTTTGAAGTTTATTTATTGTTCAGCTAAAGCTATTCAACTTGTGAATTTATGCATACCAGGTAACAGAGAACAATGGTTGTGCTGCGCCCCCGACCAGCCTTACAATGGACGTATGTTGTTTTGCCACAAGATGCATTCTCTTCATGAATCAAAGACAACAAATTCGTTGATATAAATAATTAATAATTCAACAAGAATCTGTTGAAGACAAATAATGCATATAACAACTGCAAACCTAAACTCAATGAACACCCTCGAGCCAAAAAAAATTAAAAAGTTACACTTAAGCTGTCAGCCACGACACAACTGTAGAGTACCAATATTCAACAAGATAAAAGGGGAATGAGAAAGGGTGAGGGGACAGACAAAGCACAATTCAGTAAATTCCTTAGAACCAAACCCAATGAAGCACAGATTCTTCAAGAGGTAAAAGGTAAATTGATGTGAATCGAGATCATTTTTGTCATTTTGGGGGAATTTTTATTTCTTTTATTATTTTTCCTTTATTTTTGTTATATTATTTTCTTTAGTAATGGCATTTTTGTAATTAAAGCCTAAGCTACTACTCCTCTTTAAACACCCCCATGTAAGCCTCATTTGAGGTAGACTTGAATTTTGAAATAGAAAAGGAGTATTTCTCTCTCTAAAAGTGTGTTGAATATTTTTAGGACCCTTTTGAAGGGCGGTTTACGTCAAATTGGTATCAGAGCGAATGAAGCTCCACATTGGTGTTAGTGTATCGGTATTTTTTTAATCAATATCGTTCACTACTCTTCAATGGCTCCCAAGAAATCCAAACAGCACGAAGAGGCCAATCAAGATTTGAAAGATCAATTTGAAGAATGGGAAAAAAAAACATCACGCCGAGATGGGGGAGTTGAGGCATCAAATAGCCCAACTTCTCTCCGCCATCAAACCACCCACCACGGCCCTCCCTCAACCCATACCTGCTGCCCCAACCCTAATTTCTTCCCTTATTGCCATCTCCAACCCCTACGCAATTCATCCCGCTGCCCCACTACCCTCCAGCGATCAACCCCAACCCGCCGGCCCACCAACCACTGCCAACGCTACCCTCGAACTCAAAAAAACTCCATCCCGACCTACTTCTGACCTGGGACAGCCCCTGGAGCCCCATCCACCCACCGCAAACCCCCCTGCGGTTCCCCACCCCTCTTCCGATGGTAATCCGTACCCCCTGCCCTCCGGAAAGCCCACAAACACCCTCGGTTTCACCGCAAACCTTGGACGACTCGCCCAGAACCCTCCCCCGCCCCACCCGGATCTCCAAACTCCAGCCTCCAATCCTAACCCATACTCGGGGTACCTCTCTTCTCAACCCCGCCCTAACCCATCCCCATTCGCTAGACCATCCACTCTCTACCAACCACCCGACCCAAATAATAACCCCCACCATTTGTCGGGTTTCATTCCTACCTTACACCCGATCACTTATTCGGGTCCACCAACACTACTTTACCCGCCCGAAGCATTAACCCGCCCCGCTTTAGCCCCAAACCTTCGTCCCGACTTATATCCCACCTCCCACAGTGTATTCGATTACCCGGAACCCTCAACCACCCTGGTGGGACTCCTGATCACCCCTTACCCCCACTTTCACACCATACACCCTCCCACCACACCCTCTCACTACCCCCTTCGGTTTCCTCCTCGTCCTCCTCCGAATTCGGGGATAACCACCCCAGTATTTTAGAGTGGATACCACCACCACCACCCGATGCTCCCCGCCATGCTCCACATAGAGACCGGCATTGTTTCTATTGCGGCAAACGTGGCCACTTGATAGGCACGTGCCCTCACTATCCCCCGGCTCCCCCCATACCCCAGCATGGCCAGACTCTTCATCCCCCTCCTGCACAGATGCCACCCCCTCCTACTAATATTGTTCTGCCAGTGTCGGATGTCGTGAGGGGCCTTGATGCTCATCAGGATGAGGGCCCATTATCTATGGCCCTCCAGCTACTTTTACGGAGCTTCCACGGGGATATCCGCATCGACGTGCCCATGTTTGACAAGCAATTCTCTCCAGATGCCATGGTCGATTGGTTAGCTTCGATAGAGACGTTTTTTTAGTACAAGTGGGTCGACGGCCGCTCCTGTGTTCTCGAGCTACCAAATTCCAGGGATTTGCCCGAGTTTGGTGAAACGAACTCTGCTACTACCGCACGGCTGTCGGATTGCCTCCTATTCAAACTTGGCATGAGCTGAAAGCCACTCTCCAGGCGCCCTTCTTCCCACCTACCTACAAGCGCGACCTCTTTGCTCGCGTTTAATCTCTGAGATAGGACACCTTATCAGTAGTGGAGTACATGGAGCAGTTTCAGCTTATGTGTACCAGAGCTCGTCTTCCCGAGACGGAGGATCAGCGGATCAATCGCTATATATTGGGGTTGCAACCGCATATTCAGCACAATCTCGGCCTGAGGGAGATACCGACCTTTCTGAAGGCGGTTGAGTACGCAGCCAAGATCGAGGCTTAACACACAGCGCCCGCAGCTCTCCCGACCTCAGGGCTCCTACTCCGATTTCTGCTCCAGTCCCTCCTATAGTGGCCTCTTCAATTCCTGCTTCCACCACTCCCATTGCGCCGCCTCCAGGACCTCCTACTTTTCGGTGCTATAACTGTGGCAATGTTGGGCACCGAGCTTCTGATTGTTCTCTCCCGCGACGCCGCGCATTACTGGTAATGGATCCTCCACCTAACTATTTGGACGCTTCCGAAGAGTTTCCCCAACAAGCCTTGATCACCATCTTGGAGGGTGATTCCATTGATCTTCCCCTTTGAGTTCGAGAACGAACTCTTTTCAAGGAGGGGAGATTGATGTGAATCGAGATCATTTTTGTCATTTTTTGGCATTTTTATTTCTTTTATTATTTTTCCTTTATTTTTGTTATAGTATTTTCTTTTGTTTTGTCTTCGTATTTAGAGGGTAAGGAGTAAATGGTATTTTTGTAATTAGAGCCTAAGCTACTTCTTCCCTTTAAATACCCTCATGTAAGCCTCATTTGAGGTAAACTTGAATTTTGAAATAGAAAAGAGTATTTCTCGCTAAAAGTGTGTTAGATATTTTTAGGAGCCTTTTCACGGGTGGTTAAATTGCCCCTGTATCGAGCCCATACTTCCTTGATTCACCTCTAATTGCATAGTCAGGGAAAGAACTAGGGTATGCAGAGAATGATGAAAATTGAAGCAGATTCAGGAGGGTGGCGGTCGAAAGGGAGAAGAGTGGCAGGCAGCTGGATCTAGTTTTCTTCATGGAATCCAATTGCATGGGTTTTAAAATTTTCAATTGCATTGATTGTATTGTTGGCCGTAATATAAAGCCATTTGTGTTTTAGCTTAGATGTTTTCTCCAAATTGTACATACCACCTAAGGCAGGCTATTCTTCCTTGTATGATATAATAAAACAGGTAGGCATACCGTCCCTCTTCAAAAAAAAAAAAGGTGTGGGAAGGATTTTGTCAATAGATCTCTATTCATCAATTATATAATCAATTAATAATAACAAAGCACAAATGGGATCAATTCTGTATTTAAGCTCAATCAAGAGGGAAATATTAATGATGAATCAATGTTTTTAAAAGCGCGCTATTGCGAACGCAATAGCGCGCAATAACGTTTTGCGGAGTAGAAAAGCAACGCAAACAGGACTGCTATTTGGGATGCATGAATTGCGTACGCTATTAAGCGCTATTGAGCGCAAATGTGTGCAAAAGAGCGCTACAGATACGCAATCGGGGCTTTTTTTTTAAGCTTATGCCTTATGGTAAGTACATAGATTTTAAACAAAAAAAAAAACTTCCTCTCATTTCAGCAGCTATTTTTGCCCGATCAGTAAAAAAAAAACCTACCTCTTCACCGGAAAACAGCTTCCGCCCAGCTTTTTGAGTCTCCGGAACTTCAGCAGCGTTTTTTTCCCCACTTCGGCAGCTGTTCTTCACCGGAATCTTCACTGATTTTCTTCGGTAAGTATTGTTTTTTTATATCAAGGGCTTTTCTTCACTGATTTTCACCGGAACTTATTTTTTTTGTTTTTTCCCCTACTGATTTTCTGTTTTTTATATCAAGTGCTTTTTTTTTGTTTTTGAAATTTCATAAATCCTTTTATAACTTTTTTATATAAAGTGAATCTCATTTTTTATAAAAAGAAATCTCTTTTTAATAACATTTTTTTTCATTTTTTATATAAAAAGAGATCTCTGTTTTATATTTTTCAGTTTAAATATGTTATCTGTTTTTAGAAATTTCAGTTTAAATTTTAATATTTTATAATTTTCAGTTTAAAATCTTACTTATTTACAAAATTTCAGCTCCAAATATTTACTTGTTTTTATAATTTTCGGTTTAAGTGTTAATATTTTATAATTTTAAGTTTAAATTGTTACTTATTTACAAAATTTTAGCTTAAAATGTTTTTTGTTTTATAATTTTCAGTTTAAAATGCTTATTTGTTTTAATAAATATCAGTTTAAAATGTTAATATTTTATAATTATTAGTTTAAAATGTTATTTAAAAAATTTCAGCCTAAAATGTTATTTGTTTTATAATTTTGATTTTAAAATGTTATTTGTTTTTATAAATTTCAGTTAAAATGTTAATATTTAATAATTTTAAGTTAAAAATGTTAATATTTAATAATTTCCAGTTTAAATGTTAGTTGTTTACATAATTTCAGCTTAAAATGTTATTATTATTATATATTTTTTTTATTTTTTTAATAATTTTCAGCCTAAAATGTTATTTGTTTTATAATTTTCAGTTTAAAATGTTAATTATTTTACAAATTTCAGTATAAAATGTTATTTTATATGTTTTTCTAATAAAAAAAATGAAATGCACGAATTGCTTGCGCGATGAGCGACGCGACCCCGGAGCCAAAACGCGACACCTTGCGCGACCGCGATTAAAAACATTGATGATGATATAAATCATAGGATTAAAAGCAATACGAGTCAAAGTAAAGGAGAGCTACATATGTATTATGTGATAGGCATATGCTGTTAAGTTGAACAGAATGTACCATGCTATATGCGTCAGAGTTGGGCAACCAAGAAGCAACATGTTAGAAAAATGAGTGGCTGAGGTTTTGATGTTACTATGGATGTGTTATAAAACTAGAAATGATCATATTTGTGGAACACTAGAAGTATGTCATATGCAAAATAATTGGAGAGAAAATCCTCCTGACTACTTTAGACACGTAACACGCTAGGGGAAGAGAGAGACCTAAATTGACTTGGTTTCGAGATTGTTGAAAATGACATGATAGCGAGTGGTTGAACCAATCGTTTTGAGGTAAACAGCGCGGCATGGAGAAATAGGAATCAAGCAGCCAACCCAAATTGGGGAAAGGATTTGTTAAGTCGAGTTTTCCTTTGCATCACAACTGCAGTATAGCACTCTGCACTCTACACTCTGGTTATGCATCACAACTGCATTAGTGCCCTAATGCACCTTGCTAGTTTCCCATAGAAATAGTTTTTACCAGCACAGTTGCAATGAACCCTCGCAGTTTTGGGGTTGAATACCCGTTTGGAGCCTATCTAACGGACCTCTGATAAACTCTACTAGTTGTTACAAAATTAAATCGTTTCTAGCATGAATTTGGGTAAACGTACAAATTCTTATATATTCTTCATAATATTACCGTTAATATGTGTTTAAATAGAATAAAAACTTTACTTCACTAGGTGTCAGAAAGAAAATTGACAAAAGCTGATTACTTGACGTCTTTGTTTGATAGCTCTTCATTCAATCCAAACAATAAGTTTAGGGAGGGTGATAGACCTATAGATATTACTGAGCTACCTTTTTTAAAACTTCACACTCTTGGTAAAAAATCAAATTGACAGTGAGATGCCCTTCTTCTTGATTGAACTGCAATCAAGCTGAAAGAAGAAAACATGTAGCCGTGATTAATTGCTTTAGTTGAAAACATCTCAAGGTCAAAAAGATCAACTAACATTCAATATATATATATACATCATAGTTGTCAAAATCGTACGATTCGCGAGTCGAATCGTACGATTCGATTCGATTCGGGGGTAAAACGATTCGAATCAAGGTACGAATCGTATTTGTCTATAGAATCGTACGAATCGGATGTGAATGGCACGATTCCAACTCGAATCGTGAATCGTGTACAAAAACGATTCTTAAAATTGGTTATTTTTTACCCACCGTAACTCAAGTTTTAACCCAAACCCCAAAAAAAAACGTTGTAACCATAGCTGACCGAAGCAAAAAAACCATACAATAGCCGACCGAAGCAAAAAACCCTAAAACAAAGGGCGTTTTCAACCCATACAGCAAATCGAAGGCCGTTTTCAATTCGTACAGCAAATCGAAGGCCCTTTTCTGCAAAACGAAGGTTGTTACGCTTAATCGAGGGCCGTTTTGATGTTTTAATGGTTTCGTTTGCCTTTTTTTTGTTTGTTTTAGGTTATAAAACCTTAAGTTTTGATGTTTTTTTTCTGTTATAAAACCATACGGTTTTATGTTTTTTTTAGTTATTTTGTTTTTTTTAGTTTTCGTTTGCTTTTTTTTTAGTTGTAAAACTATATGTTTTAGTTATAAAACCATACGATTAGTTTTTTAGTTATAAAACCTGTTTTTTTTAGTTGTAAAACCATATTTTTTTTAGTTATAAAACCATATGTTTTTAGTTATATTTTTTAAGTTATATTTGTGGCCTTGATGATGACGATGAATGAAGAAGAACGATCACTGATGATGGCTTTTTATGATTTATTTTTGTTTTTTACATTTTCAAGCTTACAACGATTGAGAACATGTGATACGGTTAATTTTTGGGCTATATTTTGGTATATTATCATGTGCTACGATTAATTTGTTGTCATATTATGTTTAATTACCAATTCTATAGTGTCAAATCCCATTTACGTATGTTTTATTTCATTTTTATCATTTGATTCCGATTCGACCGGTTCGATTCACGATTCGCGATTCTGGGGGTAAACGATTCACGATACGATTCGCGATTTGACAACCATGATATACATACATATATAGATAGATATATAAGGAGAGATTAGCAGTGTTTTAAAAAGCGCGCGATCGCGCAATTTTGGGCAAAAACGCGACGTAGCTCATCCAGTTTTGCGCGGGTCACAAATAGAGTGCGCTATTGATGATGTGGCACGCTATTTCGGCGCTAATTGAGCTTTTTGACGCTATTTGGCGCTATTTAAATGCTATTTGTGTACTTAGTTTATTTGACGCGGACTTATCAAAAACTACATAGTTTTGATATTTTTTTCATTTTTTTTTAAACGTTAGAAACCATTATACTTAAAACCTTCAGTCCACTTATTAATTTTATACTTTCAACTTAACACAAATCCTACCCGTCCAAGAGAAATCAACCCGTCTCAAGATAAAAACCCTTCCCTTCTGCAAAATAACCCATCGCGACTGAGAAATCACCCATCAAGACCGGAAAATTACCCATCGCGGCCGGAAAACAGCCTTTGCCGACTAGAAAAATCCCTGCGACTTGAAAAACCCCTGGAAAAAATCCCCTTGGCACAAACGAGGTATATTTTTGTAACTCTAATCTTATTTTTTTCCTTTTTTAACTTCAAAACCCATCGCAACTATTTTTTCAAGTCTGTCTTAGTTTCTTTTTTGTTGGGTTTAATTCAGTTTACAATGTCAAGAAAAGATTTTTGCTAGAAATACGGTTTTGTAAAAGAGGGAGAAAAGGGTATATTTTTAGGATTTCATGTGTTGGTTGGATAGATTTATTTTTAGAATTTCATGTGTTGGTTGTATATTTTTTAGGTTTTGTAAAAGAGAGGGAATAGGGTGTAATTTTTGCTGGAAATACGGTTTTATTTTTAGGATTTCTTGGTTGTATGGATTTGTTTACTTTATTTGAGACAATGTGTTGGTGTGGTTTAGAATTATGTAGTAATTTATGAACTTATGACTTTCAAGTGATGTATTTGATTTGGAATACTTTTTTGAAGTTATTTATTTGTATTTGTAATTATAAAATTGAAATGCTAGAATTGCTTGTGCGACGCGATTTACGCGACGCGCACTCGGGACCAAAACGCGACACCTTGCGCGAACGCGATTTAAAACATTGAAGATTAGTAAAGGTTTGAAATTTTGACCGGTTAGAATGATAAGGAGAAAAATTTAGGTCTGTGTTTTTTAGTGCGGTAAAGGCGTCTTTACAGGAGCCTCTCTCTCCATCATACCTACGAACATACCTATTTTTTAAAATAGTGAAATAAATTATTTTTCGACCGAATTGTGTATAGACTTCTGGGTTGAATTTTTTGATGATTTTTTTTGTAGATGATCTCATTACTATGTAGATCATATATATATATATATATATATATATATATATATATATATCAATCTGTAAGGACATTTTTGTCCATTATCAATTTGTATGTCGTACGCCGTTACACCGTTGAAGAAACTCAAGATCGCATCTACATCAACGGATCCGAATATCAAAGCGTCTTCAACATCATAGCCTCTGCAAGAATGAACTTGGTAAAATTTTGTTTTTACGTTCCTTAAAGTTCATATTTAGTATTGGGAAATTTTTATAAAATGTTTTTTATAAAAATAAGAAGTAAGTTTTTTAAAGCAAAATGAGGCTTTTAAAAGGATTTTATTTTTCTGGGAAAACCGGACCGGTCCGCCCCCTACCGGACCGATCCGCAACCGGACCGGTCCGCCCCTCAACCGGACCGATCCGCTCGCTGCAGATCCAGTATACCCCGGACCGCAAGCGAACCGATGGAGGCCAAAATAAAAGAACCGATCCGCTTGACCGGACCGATCCGCCTCAGAACCGGACCGGTCCGACTGGGATAAATTCAGCCAGATTCGCTGCAGATTTTTTAGGCTCAAAGTTTTCCTATTTAAAGCCAACTTCGGGGAGTTATTTTTTAAGACTTTTCAAGACGATTTTCAGAGTCCTAAATACTCTAAGTCTTCAACTTTTTGAGTCCCAAGACTCTTTTTGATTCACACCAAAAATCCCAATTACTTTTGTGAATCTTTCGGAACCCTAGAACACAAACTTTGTTGTTGTTCATTTTTGTGGAGAGATCTTTGCAACCGAGGGCTGCGTGTCATTGCTGAGGGAGTCTCTACAAAGTTTCATGGCTGCGTGTCATTGAGGAGTGCTGCGGTTCTTCCTTTGTTGATTGGACTGAGGTTCATGTGGGTTCGCTGCGTGTGGATTCATTGCTGCCCTCCTGGAAAGGGATATTTCCAGCCGCCGACTACAGAATCCGATACCTGAGGGTAATTCTTAGTCAAACTGTATTTCATTGTAATCCGATTGTAAGCCGTTTTCTTACAAATTATAGTGAAATAAAAGGTTTTGCCCCTTTGAGGGATTTTTCCTGAAATTGGTTGTTTTTATCCTGCATGCTATATTTTATTTGATAAATCATCTAGATGCATGTCTTAGGGTTTTAACTAAAATTTGGGATTAATTAAAATTGGTTTTTTATTTGAGAAGTCGCAATATTTTCGCTGTAGCTGCACTCTCACAATCAGGGAGGATTTCCAAAGGACCTCAAAGAGAGGACCAAAAAAGTGGACCAATTTTTTTTAAATAGTAAAAAAATTATTTTGAGTTGATTTTTTTTACGTGGTATTTAAACATTTTAAGGAAGCCACACAAAAAAAAAATAGCACAAAATGAGTTTTTTGTTATATTAAAAAAATCGGTCAAATATATGTTATTTTTGGCAACTTAAAAACCAACATATATTGACCAATTTTTTTAAAATAGCAAACAAACTCCTTTTGAGCTGTTTTTTTTTTGTGTGGCGTTCCTGAAATGTTTAAATATCACACAAAAAAAATCAACTCGAAATAATTTTTTTTACTATTTAAAAAAAAAATATTTGGTCCTTTGGAGATCCGCTCTCTCTCTCTCTCTCTCTCTCTCTCTCTCTCTCTCTCTCTCTCTCTCTCTCTCTATATATATATATATATATATATATATATTATATATATAAGAGGGTCTCATACATACCATGTATACATATTGTAGAGTGGGGTTAAATGAATCAACTACCAACACTCTAATAAATTAATCCCACATATTTGATCAAATATTGATCCATGATTTATCGAGTTTTACTACAATCCAAACCCTACACGAGCTGAGATATTATTCTGCGCGATTTAATATATTGTGCATACTCCGCATTCGATAAATTACACTAGACAATAATCTAGTAATGGTTTAATTTGTTCATTTAAATATGCCACCACTTACATTGTGACAAGTGGCACCATAAATATTGGACACTTGGTTCCACAGATTACATGACATGTGTCAAGCCCACTTTAAACACTTTTGCTATAAAAGGAGAGTTCTCCCCTCATTTAATGGATGATGGTCTTGGGGGCAAAGTAAGTAAAGGAAACCTAACTCTTCTACCCCACGTACCTCTTGAGCTCTGTCACGGGTTCGATAATGACGGGCGGATTTTCGTAGTTACATTACGTTATATGAGCGTTTGAGAGGCGAATAGCCGGATTTGGCACCCCCCACGCACCAGAACCACCAAAAATCGAGTTTTTCGACGTATCGTACGGACCCACGAACAAAGCGGACTTTTATTCCGCAACGAGACGGATACGTAGGCGTAACAACATTGCTCAAGTCTAAAACACGCTCGACGCGGTGCTTTCCCAAATCTGCACTCACATCTTACACATACTTGCTGGCGCAATCCTATTTTTTTAAATATTAAAAAAATATATTTTTGAGTTGAGGTCTTTTGTGTGGTATTTAAACATTTCAAGGGACCCGTATAAAAAAAATCAGCTCAAAATAACCTTTTTTGCTATTTTTAAAAAATCTGTCAAACTATCGCAGCTTTTAAAGTGTTTTAAAAGCTACGAAAGTTTGACCGATTTTTTTTAAATATAAAAAATGTTACTTTGAGCTGATTTTTTTTATATGGGTTTTCTCAAATGTTTAAACGTCATATAAAAAAATTAAGCCGAAACATAATTTTTTTACTATTTTAAAAAAATAAGTATGTATACTTGGTATGAACTGGAGCTTGTCTGTATACATATATATATATATACATATATATACATATATATATTATATATATATATATATATATATATACATATATATATATATATATATATATATACATATATATATTCTAACTAATTAGAAAACAACTAAGTTCCTTCTCCCCTGTCCCTACAGGAGCCGGACCTCTCTCTCCTACTCTTAGCCTATGCATCAATTAGATTGGCAAGTGGGTAATTATAATGTACATTTAATGTTCTTGTATGCCTATATGGTTAATTTTCTAATTTGATGTTTTCAACTTCCAATGTGCACACCAGTGCTTTACAGATTAAAGATTCAGCGTTGAAATATGAACCATATAAGTCACCCGACTTTACTGGTCCGAAAAGACAAATTTAGTCACCCAAGTCATTTTTTTTTATATAAGTGTAACTTTAGCATCCATATTTTTTATTACTTCAAGTTTAGTCATCCAATTTTACTGATCAGAAAAGACAATCACATCCCTCGTGGAACAAATAGAGGCCACAGGATCAAACTAATGCATTCTACTTCAAGAATGATGTGTTCCAAAAGAATATAAAATTTAAAGATATCGCTTACCATGAATAAAATCCACAGCTTGGCAAATATCACCATATGATGGAGCGAAAAGATAGTCTCTTGTAGGGATCACCAAATGATCAATGTTGTGAGCCTAGAAGAGATAACAATTAAAGAGAAAAATGAAGCAATGAAGACAATAAACAGCACGACTCTAAAGACACCAATACACCAGGAATCAGCTACAAAAGGCATCTCAAACTATTGTCCCATTATTTAAAAAAATGGAAAGAAAGGGAGCAATTGCAGCAACAACTATTAACGAATTGATAGAGGACACTTACACGATATAACGACGTTGGGACCAAAGTCTCATATGGTTCATTAAGTGTAACCACACCACAAACACCATGTTCTTTCAAGCATGGAACATCACCAGGAAAAGGTACAGCGCCTAATAATACAAACTGATGTATAAGATGTTAGTACAGCAAAAAAGTTATCATCAAAGTATGGAAGGGATAATTTAAATGCACACAACAAAAGAATCATATGGGGTGACAACAAGGTTGTATGTAATAAAATGATACCTTAAACATGAAAAAAAAATCTTACTGCAGCATTTATCTCCGAATAATCATGTAAAAATCAGAACAGCAAAAAAAGTACAGCTGCGCAAAATAAGGCAATAAGATTTCATGTAAACTGAATTCATTAACCTAGAATTGCTCTCAATACCATCTAATTATGCACAGCAAGTAGAATTCCAACTACACTCAATATAGGCATAATACAGTAAAAAGGGAAATAATTACAAAAAGAAAAAAGAAAAACATGTGCATTATCAGATGAAATTGACAGCTTCTTGAACAAAGGATACAACCAAAATTAGTGAAAGAAAAAGAAAAAACTATCAGAGAACCTACTTGCGAATTAAAACAAAGATATGAACTGGAACATGTATCCATAATGAGCACCCATTTCCCGCTTCTGAAAAGAGATTTGGCTAAATATGGCAAATGATGGCAATCTGAATTTCGTCCCATATTGGTGAGTGGAAAAGTAGAGGAAAAGGAAGTAACTTTTTGCAGAATAAACTGTATCATTCTTTTCATGAATCAAACAAGATTCCAGAAAAAAATGAATATGAAAAACTGAATACGAAAATAGTGTATAATTGTTTAATATATATAACTAGGCATAATGAAGATGCGTTCTCGTGTGGTAAGCTTATGATACATCTAATTTGATGTTTAAATGCTTGACCATTAAGTTTGTAACATTAATTGATTGACAAAGCTAAACATGCTTTACAAAGAGACATGACACAGTTTGATTATCACAAAAATCAACCTAAACTGCCGTCCTAACTAGAGTTAGCAGGACCTTACGGTGAGCATTCGTTGAGAACTCACAAATGATATGACCAACCTGGTAGTGGCACCAACAGGGAGGTGGCCTCACCAAGAGTTAGTTTTTTTTTAAGCAACTCCATTGTATCTCATAGCAACCAACATAGATCCACCACATTAGGTATGCCATTTACAACCTTAAACTTCTTCTCTCATATTTGCCCTTTTTGTAGCTGGAGTGGAAAGCAAAACAGAGTATATCTTGAATAAAATTGGCTAGATTTTAGTAGAGTGCTAAATCAGCCTTACTTCGAAACTTATTTTTTCTTTTTCTGAAAATATCATAAAAATTAAACGTGACTTATCGCAAGTCACTGATCTATAGAGAGCTAGAAATCACCTGAAGAGAAGAGCAGGTGATTGATCAGAATTTGGTTTCCTTTATGCCAATTAGGGCTGTAAGCGGGTCGGGTTTGGATCGGGTAAGGTTAAATCCATATCCGATCCCGGCATTTTTAGCAGATCCGGTCCTACCCGTTTACCCGTCGGGTCTCTGAAAATAGATTCAGGCCCGGATCCATTAAGGACCCCGAGACCCGACCGGATATCCGACTCGTTTACCCGAAAATATAAAAGAGTATTATATATAATATTATATATATTATTCGGGTCAGGTCCTTATCGGATCGGAGTCATATATATCCAGACTCAATCCATTAACTTAGCATTAAGGAGTCAAGTACTTTATACGTACAGTGTTCTGCCATTACTTTAGGTGAAAAAAATCAGTAAGCATGAAATATCAAGCCCAATAAAGATCCCTAACATTAAGCAGAATATCTATAAACTTAATTATTAATTTATCTTTCCATTTGTAATTGAGTTTAAAATGTCATACATACACCAAATAAGAATAATAATAATAAAATATCAATTATTTTTATTTAGTAAATTGAAGTGTTTTTTTTTTCTCAAAAAAAAATAAGCATTAATACTTGAGAATCTAAGTTAATAAACCATATACGATCGTTAAGTTACAGCGTTACTTCTTTTCCTTCCTTTCTTTCCCCAAGTCCAGCTGTGTAACATCAAGAAGTTTTCAATGCTTTATTTGTATGTAGGACAATATAAGCGTCAAAGTGGTAAGACTCTTGACTAATTCAGAAGCTAATGCAAGAGAGTTCCCAAATGTCATAAAGTCAACTTGTTTTCTAGACTCAGCAATAATAATATAATTGTCGGTCAAGCCCACGTCCATAAAAGTCAAATATTAACAAATCAATTGTATCATCACCACCCCAAGGATGACATATTGAAAAAGAACAATGTATTAAAAGAACCTCGGTCATTAAGACAAACTCCAAATGTGATGTAAACACTTGTCAATGGCATAAAAGAAGCATTTTCAAACAAGCCATCCTCTAAAATAAAGTGTATTAGTTGATTTCCCCACTGGGGTATACACCATATGTATCAGGAAAATGGGAAGGTTCTAGAACTAGCCACTCTAATCATATTGGTAATATATTAGCCGTGACATCACTAAAGGATGATCCCCATAGACTTTTCTTATTTACGAGTAGCACTAAAATGGCCTTAACTTTCCTCGCTAATTAATAATAAAAATAGCAAAAATAATAAACAGAAAAATACATGACAATTACAACCTTCATACGGTTCACATGAAAACATCTGGCCAAAATTGGATTTGACACATTTTGCTCCGTTGAACAAAATCCAGGCAATCGGCCAAATTGAGTTTTACCTACTTTGGAGCCATTATTTTTAGATTAGTTGGGATAAGCATCATCGCCCTAAATTTTGCTATGTTGTTTTCGAAATAATTCAGTTCCTAATTTTTTTAGTGTCTTCATAACTTTGCCCCTTAAGATTTCAAAAGATTAGACTTAACCCTAGCATAAGCACCATCCCTCTTCTACCTTATTCATTGGCTCGCTTGCACCTTATGCACACGGGAGTAAATCTAATTAGTGAGCATCTAAGGACATCTCTAAATTGTAAATTGTAAAGGCAAAAACCCATTTTTTTAAATTGAATAATGCTAGGGAGACACATAGGACACATGTCCGTGTCTGATTAGCTGACACCTTATGTGTCCGTGTCTGATTAGTGGACACCTTCCATTTAAGGCGTCGAGTGTCCGACACGTGTCCCATAATGTGTCCCGATGCGTGTCTCCCTAGCACTACCCTTTTTTATTAGCCCCTCCACTCCACACCCACAAAATATAGCTAAACCCCCAGCCCAGCACTTGAGAAAAATGTAAAACTCAAGCATTGTCAGACACAAATAATAAGAAGAAATTAGAAACATAACATAGTCTGTAGTGAATTCATAGATACCTGATCAACCCTATCCCACCAATGAAAGTGAGGCTGGATCTTGTTCCTGAAAACATTATACAACAGTGTTGGATAAAAAAGAGCACGTGCCCCTGCCCCTACCAAAGCCCTTTTCGCATCAAAAACAACAACACCATCCTCCTCCTCAATAGACATCTTCAAATTAAAACCCTTATTCACAATTTAACTCAAAACACAATTACTTGGGCGGATCCAACTAATTAACATTAACAACACACGCGAGTGAAGAATGTTGTGGCCATTATATAGCATCCTATAAGAAGGGGACATGAAATGAAATGAGAGCAAGCAATGGGAAATTGTAGGTGTGGGTGATTTCTTGTGAAATGAGAAACCGGAGGAGGGGCTCTTTCTGTTTCTCTCTCTAACTTTCCTTTTCTCTCAACAAACTCCTCGAAAACGAAACTAACGTTTTTTGTATCAAAATGTAAACTTGCTGTCCCATTTTATCATCATGTCCAAACAAAAAAAATTGGAGCATTCACATTTATATCCTTAAATTTTCTTTAGGACATTCTAATTTCATCATATTTTCCTCTTACATATAAGTCATACTCCTAATTTTTTAAAACTTTTTTTTACAATTTTATCATTTTATAACTAATCAATCGTAACTTCCTTGAAGAAGTTACATAAGTGGTTGGAGTTTCTTTTTAATCTTTAAATAATCATAACTTTTTATTCACAAATCCATTTTTCGCAAAATTACTATTTTTGAAATTCGTTCGACGAAATCTATCAAACAAGATCCATGAAGGCTATAAAATTTTAAAGTAAAAAATTTACACAAACAGTAAACTTTACTGTATGCACTAAAATATGAAATAGTTTTATATATGTGACATTTTCAAAAACAGACAGTAATATTTAATGTGGTAATATTACACAGTATATATATATATCCGGTGGATCTAAACCTTTTATTTTTCAAAATTACCTTATATTTAAAGGTTCGCGCTAACGGTATCCAATCCTTACCACCATTGTTGGAGCTTCAACGACCTTCGTCATAGTTCCGATTTGGGATGTGTAAGGGTGGCATGTGGTGTCGCTAACGCGGACCTTTGAAAATAAGAGACTTTTGAATAAATGAATTTTGGATCCACCGGAGTATCATGGGGTGCCGCTGGGCGGACCTTTGAAGATAAGATTGGATAAATGGGATCGGGATCCTCTGGAGCGCCGATTTGGGGTGAGTAGGGGTGGCATTAGGTGCCGGTGGCGCAAAACTTTAAAAATAGGAGCATATATATATATATATATATATATAACGTGATAACACAGTAAATGCTATTGTTTGTAAAAATGTCATAGATATTAAACTTTATTGTATACAATAGAAAATGAAATAGTTTTATATCTGTGACATTTTCACAAACAATAATACTTACCAAATTAATATATTTATGAAATAGTTTTATATATATAACATTTTCACAAACAGTAACATTTACTGAGTTACTATTACACAATATATATATATATATATATCCAAACCTTTTTTTATGATATTATCTTGTTTTTAACGGTCCGCGCCGGGGCATCCAATCTCCACCACCACCCACCTCCATTATCGGAACTCCAACAACCTTCATCAGAGCACTGATTTGGAGTGACCTGGGGTGCCGCTGGCGTGGACCTTAAGAAATAAGAGAATATAAGATAAATGGGGTTTGGATCCACCGGAGCTCCGATTTGGGGGGAGCAGGGGTGGCATTGAGTTAGGTTTATATCTATAACATTTTCACAAACATTAACATTTACTGTGTTCATATCACAGAGTGTGCGTATATATATATATATATATATATATATATATATACTGTGTTATAATACAGTAAATGTTACCGTTTGTGAAAATATTACAGATATAAACCTAACCCAATGCCAATCCTACTCATCCAAAATCGGAGCTCCGGTGGATCCAAACCCCATTTATCAAATATTCTCTTAATTCCAGAGGTCCGCGCCAGCGGCACCCTATGCCACTACTACCCACCCAAATCATAGCTCTGATGAAGTCGTTGAAGCTCCGACAATGGGGGTGGGTAGTGGTGGGAATTGAATGTCGCTAGCATAAACCTTTAAAAATATGGTAATTTTGAAAAAAAAAAAGAGGTTTGGATCTACCGTGTGTGTGTGTGTGTGTATATTGTGTGTAATATTAACTCAGTAAATGTTACTGTTTGTAAAAATGTTATATATATATTGTGTAATATTAACTCAATAAATGTTACTGTTTGTGAAAATGTTATATATATAAAAGTATTTTATAAATATATTAACACACTAAGTGTTATTGTTTGTGAAAATATCACAGATATAAAACTATTTCATTTTTTGGTGTATAAAATAAAGTTTAATATTTGTGACATTTTTACAAACAATGGCATTTACTGTGTTATCACATTATATATATATATATATATATATATATATATATATATATATATATATATATATCCAATATGCTCCTATTTTTAAAGCTCTGCGCCACTGACACCTAATGTCACCCCTACTCACCCAAAATCGGCGCTCAAGAGGATTCAGATCCCATTTATCCAATCTTATTTTCAACGGTCTGCGCCGGCGGCACCCCATGACACTCCGATCGATTCAAAAGTCTCTTATTTTCAAAAGTTCGTGCCAGCGGCACCACATGCCACCCTTACCGACCCCAAATCGGAGCTTTGACAAAGGTCGTTGAAGCTCCAACAATGGTGGTAAGGATTGGATGCCGCTAGCACGAACCTTTAAATATAAGGTAATTTTGAAAAAAGAGGGTCTCGATCCATTGGATATATATGTATATATATATATATACACACACCACAGTAAATGTTACTGTCTGTTTGTGAAAATGTCACATATATAAAACTATTTCATATTCTAATGCATACAGTAAAGTTTACTGTTTGTGTAAATTTTTTTATTTGGAATTTTATAGCCTTCATAGATCTTGTTTGATAGATCTCATCGAGAAGATTTTAAAAATAGTAATTTTGCGAAAAATGAATTTGTGAATAAAAAATTATGATCATTTAAAGATTAAAAAAAAAGTTCAACCACTTATGTAACTTCTTAAAGGAAGTTACGGATGATTAGTTATAAAAGGGTAAAATTGTGAAAAAAAATTCCTAAAAAGTTGGAATATAACCTATATGATTGTTGAAAAGTCAATAGGACTTATATGAATGTTGATCCGACAAATAGGAGTTAAATATAATTATCTCAAAAAAATTAAGGATAAATTATTAAATAATCCTCAATATAAATACATATTTTTTAAAAAATATATCTATTTTTAATTTAACTTATTTAATCTCTCAAACACTCATTTATTAAGTATTTTCTTATTTTTAAAGGTCCGCACTAGCGACACCTCCTCCCCACCTCCCTTCAATCCCACCCTCAACTATCGGAGCTCCGACGAGAAGTACCAGATAGTGGGGAGTGGGATGGAGGGAGGGGGTAAATGGGTTTGTGTGTGTCTTTTTTTTAGTGTTTTTATATGGTGAGAAACTTTTTGGAATAAAATAAAAATGTTTGGACTAAACGTGTATTAAAAAATGTTCGAGGAACTATTTGGTATATGCCCATTTTTTTAATAGTTTTAATATTCACCGCATATTTACAAGTAGGATTTATTTGAATCAAAAATCTTTTTTCATAAAATCTGTTGGAACAAAAAAAATTATAGAACATATATGACTATATATTTAATAAATAGAACTAATTAATAAAAAAACTCATATATTTTTCTGTTATACTGACGCATCTTGTACGCGATTTTTTCGATTCGACCGCGGACGTTAAGGACTTTAAGATTTAAACATAATAAGACAATCCTTACACTGTCACGGCATGGCCTAGGAAAAGCCTCGGCTTCTAGATTTGAGTTAGCCGATTTAAATGACATTCATATTTTAATAATTTAACTCAAACGATAATTCATTCACTAAGAATCAAGTGATATTTAGTTCTCATAAAACCCCCTATTTCTCAAAGTACAACTAAGAGTGAAATCCAATTAACAGAAATTCTAAAATACGAACTACGTGAAAACTATTCTTCGCAACCTCTCACCCTCTATGGCCTCAACTATTCTCCTCACCTCTTAACCTGAGCAAATAAAGAATATAGAAGGAGTAAGCTCTAATAGTTTACCAAAAGTTAACTTAAAGGGCTCCATTCACCTGACAAAGTTAGTATTTACAAAGGCAAAAAATATGCAAAAGAGACAATGAAATTCATACCAAATAGATAATAATAATTGTACAACAAGAGAAAATAAGGAAAGGAAGGAAAAGTATTTCTCAGCCCTACAGATCCGCAGTGACCAATGTCTCAATCTGTTAAAGGTCCCAACTCCCAGGCTTACCCTATGGTTCAATCTTCCCTGGTCGCCCTCATAATTCGCGGCCTTTATTTTAATAGTCTTGGACATCTCAAACTCCACAACCTCATTCTAGATGTCTTTTATCTAGTCACGCCATAGGCTACAACTTCCTCTCCTGCCCAAATTCGGGATGATTGATCCACGATTAGCTATTAACTTTATACTTTGGTCAAGCTTTGTCGCGATGTTAGGCCTCACAATTAGCTAGGCTCAATCTCCCTAGACTAACCGTGTTAACTCCAAGCACTGACCAGGAGGTCCTCAAATAGACATGAGGCCTCAGTTTGACTAATGAATGTCGCGACCTTAACACCAAATTCCCAACTCAACAAAGGCACAATATGATACTACCTCTCAACTCCATGGCCTCCTCTAATAAGTCATGGCCTCCAAGAAAGAGTAAAACTCTTGATCAGCAACAACAGGGGTATTAGAGTAAAAATAATGTTCTAAAATCCTAATTTACTCTCAACTTTAATCTTCAAAGATCAAAGACAAAACCCTAAATATATCTCCTAAGATCAAGTAAGAACATCCTCGAAATCCCAATCTCCAATCCTATAATCTCACCTTAATAATCCTAGTGGAAAACCTTTAAAAATTATAGATCCACTAAATGAACCTAAGTCTCCCAATTTATATGGTATCCATCTATTGATGCAAAAAAACTCGGCCCTGGTGGTCGTTACCATTTCTGCCATGGCCTTGCTGGCCCTGGTGAAACTGCTGATGTTGACCATTTTGACCCTGCTGGCCCTGATGGCCGTTATGACCCTGCTGGCCATTCCGGAATCCTCCCTGACCGTTCCTGAAACCCCCTGATCGGAACCTCTTATGATCCCCCTACTGGGAACCCTGATCACTCTGCCTATACTGACCCTGAGCTGACTGTGCCCCGCTGGCACCATTTCCCCCTGTCCTGCCCTGATGGCTGGACTCTCCTGATCGCTTCCCCTCTGTCAAGTGAAAGCGGTGGTCCTGGCAATGGAGCAATGCAGCGTTAACCACGTCAGAATAAGTGGCCAACGAGAGGTTCCCCAATAAATGCTTACGGATCCTCCAAGTCAATCCATCTATGAATTTCTGAATCTTCTTCTCTTCCGTCGGTATCTCATCTGGGACAATATTCAGCAAATTGGTGAATTCGGCCTCATACTCGGCCACAGTCTTACCCTCCTGTCGAAGGTTCATCAACTTCCTCCTCATTTCTATGTGAACAGCAGACGGAAAGTACTTGCGGTCGAACCGCATCCAGAACTCCTGAATCGTGAGAGTATCTCTCTCCTCTGCGGTGGTAATAGACTCCCACCACTGTAGTGCAGATCCCACTAGCTTAAAAGTATCCAGTACCTGCCTCTGAACGTCAGTGCACTCATACATCCTCAAGTGCCTCTGTATATCCTTTCTCCACTGACTCGAAACAACAACATCGGAGCTGCCAGCAAACTCCGGTGGATGTGCTTTCTGAAAAGCATCACGTACACGTTCCCAGGCAGACGGGAATGCATATGGCTGAACTGGCGCGGAAATTGGCGCCTGAGGTGGTGCCTGCTGAACTACGGCTAATGCAGCATTTACCGCTTGGGCTACTATGGTTGCAACCTCAGCGGCGTTCATCGTGCCCTGAACTGGTGCGGGCTGTGGTTCTGGCGTTGCATTCCTGGGAACCCGGGGTGCACGTCGTCGAGGCATTCTGAAATAAGAATAAAGTCTATAAGTTCGCAGTTATAAACTTAAAATAGTTGAAGAACGTAGCATATACAAAAGAATACAACAGTCCTAAAATATAGGGCTCTACATCAAAGAAAGCTCAGCGGAAACATAATAAGCCGTTCAGATCCTAAAGGACACTAGAACCTGATGCTCTGATACCACCTGTGACACCCCGACTAATTAAATACCGGGTAGCTACTCCTTTATTAAATTAATACAAAATGCCAAGTTGATCCAGTTAATAGCATCACCGTCGACAACATTTAAATGATTACTAACCACCTAGTATTTAAAAAGTAAGTTGCCAAATTTTAAGTTAAGTCTGATTAACATGCAATAAAAGGATAATGGAAGAACAACATAAATCCATTTACCATAACGAAGTAATGAAATAACCAACAATAGTAATAAGTCCGGAGGAAAACTCCTCACAACAATCCCACAACTGAAAATAATAAGACAAGTCTGAATTCTGAATTAAGTACATGCCCGAAGTCTGAATAACTGAAATAAATGAAATGCCTCTAAAAGAAATGGGCGACATGCCCTACAATTGATAAATACTGAGTATAGAGTCAAAATAGATGAAGCGTCTATAATCAATGTCCTTTAACTTCCACAAACCGCTACAGCTCGTCACCTGAATGAGGATCCTAAGCATGGTGTCCTTGTGACTGGGCACCTAAAATGGTTTTTACAAAAAGATAGATTTGAAAGCAAACGGGTCAGAGCCCGAATGTGGAGAGTATTTTAAAAACAACAAGTGCTTTAATAATAATTAAAACAATGAATGCAAGATACATGTTAGGACGTGCTCTCACATGAAATACTCACCTCTCGTCTAACTGTGCACTCCTAACGTTCCTGTACCCATTCATGTGTTTTCTCATAACTATCTAATTCCAAAGAGTTTTTAACACTTCTACTCGGTTCACGTTTAATTTCCAACCTTAACAATTAAATAGAGAGTTCTACTTTAATTCTCGGATTCCCAATTATTAACAAAACCATTTATTGATATTTGTCCCCTTTTATCTTTTCATAATATTACAATTACTATACCCACAATTTAACATAGCAATTTCCTTTTTATTTAACCGTATATTATTCACATCATAAATATACAATACAAGCACCCAAAGGCTAAGCTGCGGTGCACACATACTCTGCTATCCATCCCGGTACATCATGTACATAAAGATCACAAATTCCGAATCTCTCAGAAATTGTTGGAATAAGCACCACACACAAAAATGGAGGCGAACATAATTCAACATATCCATGGTCACGTACATACCTACGCTCCATAGTCAGCTGGCTTATTAACTCACAAATAAGTCGTTCTCTTGAACTATGTCCTCGAGGTACCAATCTAAATCCGGCAACACAAGGATAAGACGGCCCTAAGCGAACGTAACCTCCCGTGATAGCAAGTATGGTAGGTATGTCATACATATAAAAATCATATACTAAGCATTCACACATCTTAGATAATTCAATATTAATAAAGGTATACTCTACATCCTTATACCATTATTCCAAATTTGTATATTTTACGTCTCCCGATAATATAAAAGTTAAACTATCGACACGTCTCACGTCGTAGTTTCTTATACTTAAAACCTATCTAAAATAGATTATTAAGTTCCTATTATTCCCACGTATAACATCTTTGATCCTAAGGTCCTTACTTCTGCCCCAAACCTCATTTCATCAAATTATTCAAATTTACACTATTAACCCAAATATTAACTCACTTATCGAATTTCATTAGTTTAGAATAATTCCTCAAATTGAATTCTAATTAAGGTCCAAATTTCATAACCATGCCTACTGGTCTTCCTTAAGGTTAAGGGTATTCATATGGTCTCCAACAATATTATTCAAGGGTTAACATCATTAAAATTTAAATAGGGAAAAACTTTACTCATTCTGGGAGGGTCGATCGATCGACCTTGACCTTCGATCGATCGATGGTGGTCGATCGATCGACTGATGAATGTCGATCGATCGATCGCACCAGGTAGGCTGCGGACTGCTTCGTTTTGCAGTTTACAAATCAACCCAAAACACCATTAACAAGCATGAAACTCTAAGATAACGTTATAATATCATCATACAACCATCCTACAACAGTGTAAACGTTCTAAAACCAATAATTCATCATTCAAGGGCTTTGTATGGATCAAATCTTCATCAAGAATTCCAGATATCTATTTCTTTCAAGAACATTAATAAACTTCTTCTAAAATCCGTTTTTAAATCATCAAGGGTCATAATTCTGAGTTCATAATTCGTCCAGAATGTTTCTACATGCAGTCCCTAACATAGTTCATAGTTTTAAACTTCCAATTCATGGGTTTATATCATCTTCCAAGATAAATTCGATAATTCCTAAACATGGAAAAGCATGGCATTGAATCAATTGTAATTAAACCACTTGCCTTAATCTTTCTCTGAATTTGATGTTGAATCTTGAAGGCTGAGTTGTTCTCCCTCTCTCTTTCTGCAGAATTCTCTTCTCTCTCTCTCTCTCTACAAGTTTCTCTAAGGATGATGACAATGGAGGTGTGGTTGGTTTTTGGCAAGTTGGGACTATATCTTAACTTCTCCCGTAGCCCATTAAGTCCCTTAGTGTAGTTAGTGGGTTTAGTGGATAAAGAATAAGTCAGATTTTTGTTTCTAATTTTCGTGGGTTTTAATTCCCAGATTTCCGAAATTACCAAAATGCCCCTATAAGTTACCGGTATGACCCAATAATGCCCCGGGACCCAAACTTAACTCCCGGCTAGTGTTTTCTGACTATTTAGACCCTTCCGGACGCGTTGGCGCACTCAAAATGACCATACGAGTGATAAAAATAAAATTCACTTTTTAATTCAAAAAATTATATTCCTGACGCGACTGTCACGCGCGTCCCAACAAAGTTTCCCATATTGTCGTATTTCAATCTCGCGATAATTTCAATATTTTCAATATTCATATATTGCCAAGTATACACATTATAATCAAATACTAACTCACATCTCGTTAATATTTTTATCCGGATTAATTTCCAATTAATACACATTTAATTCAATTAATCCCCAAAAATAAATATCACGAAAATACGGGGTACTACAGGAATATTAAAGGATGGAATACCTTTATAAAAATAGGCATTTTCATCTGTACAATGTTAATAATGTATACAACTGTTGGCACTTGGCTGACCACATTGATCGATCCTTCTGATGTTAGTTGGTCTTCTTTTGTATATTGGTCGGGCTTCTACTTGTTGGTCAGCATTCTTGGACTTAGTCGGGTGATAATCTTTACTAACTAGGACCGATGCCACGATGGATGACACATGTCCATTTCTGATTGGTTCACGTAGGAGAATAATTTTTGTTATCAACAGAAGCCCCCAATGTTTCACACTTGAGTTTTTTTACGAGAGTATGGAACCTTTAGCTCTTAAATTTGCTCGGGCAATAATTCTTTTACTTGGTCGAATGCCAACTTCCCATACTTGCAACATTATTGATTTATCTGGTGGCACATAACACGGATGGCATTTTTGTAATTATCCCTTATTTTATCGAATCATTTTTGGATAAATATGTCTTTTTTGGCTTAAGAAGCCAATAGTTCAATCGACGCTTCCTTTAATCATTACCTTCACTAATTTTCGAGGCAATATATAAAAAGCGGGAAAAACCACGATTGTCTCTTACTTTAAATTTTTATGAGTTTCTTGATGCAATCTCTTTTATCTATTTGTGCGATTGTTTCCCCTATTCTTCAGTTCTTGCTGAATCCTTAAATTCTTGTAAGAATCTTCTCTCTTTTCTTTTTCTTCATCTTCAAATATGGTTTATTCTGTAACTTCTCTAGAGGAATTTAGGAATGAATGGAACATCCCTTCATGGGTTGAACTGGAGTTTCCCAGTCTTCCTATAGACCTTTTTTCTTTATCTGAGGGCTATTGGTTCCCTTCTATTTTTGCCGAGTGTGGGCTCACTTTTCCCCCAAAACCATTTTGTCTCGAGTTTTGCCAGTATTTTGATGTGATCCCTACTAGAGTAGCCCCCATCAATTGGAGAGTAGTTAATGGGGTTTATAAATTAAATCAACTCAATGGGACCCATATAAGGATTTCAGAAATCATGTTTTGTTATAAGCGGGTCACAAGTGATACTGCCTACTATTTGAAAATTATGGCTGTGAATAGAGCTTTAGTTGTTAACAATCCTGATTCCATTAGAGATTATTTCGATCATGGGGTAATTATAAAAAATTGGCAATATGCCCCCTTAACTGGGAATGTTGAGTACCAGGGGCCTATATGCCCACAATATGGAAGTGGGATAGGTTACAATCATTTCATATAACTTTTCTTGCTCATTCTATTAATTGTTTATACTAACTTTTACCTTGTTAATTTTGGTTGCAGTTGATCGAAAGCGAAAATGTCCCAAGGAGAGTGATATCAACCTGAGGGAGTCAAAGTTTATCTGGGGTATTCATCAGAAAATTAGGGAGGAACACACTAGGTCGGCTTCATACTTGTTGTAGTATAGGAATACCATAACTTCCTTTTTTACTCGCCCAATTGTTGTTATTTCTTCCCCCTTAGTTGATCTTGATCAAGATCAAGATGTTATTTATATATCCTTTGCCACTGCATCTGGTAGCGGTGAATGTGATATTGCCCCCTCTTCCTCTCTAGATTCAAACCTTCCTCTTGTTATAGCCATGGTAAAGAGAAAGTTCCCCAATTTTTGGGTGATATTGCTGCCACTGGCTCCTCTAAACAGGCCGCTGATGGGGCCAAGAGTAAGGAGGACACTGGGAAGAAGACCCCACCTAAGAAAATTGATGAAGGCCATCTCAAGCGCTTGAAGAGAGGGCTTTCTTCTAGGATAGCTGAGGGATCTTCAGTTAGCATTGACCAATAAGAGTTGGTCGATTTATATGATTATGGTTCACGAGTAACCATTAGCCCAAGTTTGGCCAGACAATTAATAAAGGTTGGTACAATACCAGACCAGTGGAATGTTTTTCTGCAATGCCCCGATCGAAATTTTTAAAAGGGCTGCCCAAAGCCTTGCTCTGGTAAATATTGTCATTTCTTCTTATTTTCGTTCATATATTTGCTATTTGTTAACGTATTCTAATTTCTTTTTGTAGTTCCTGGTCGACTTCAATAATATGATGGAGAAGGACGAGGTTATGCGTTCTTCTTCAAATCAAGTTAAGGATGCCTTTAAAGAATTGAAGAAGTATGTGCCTGACTCCCAACAAGTATTAGCTAACGAGCAAAAGAAGTGAGAAAAAAAATAAAGACTAATGAGGATAACACTGCAGCCGCGCGGGGGTAGGTTACCGAACAGCAGAAGAAGTTGGGTGCTGAGAAGGCTAGAAGGTTGCCAAGGACTCAAATTTTAACAGGGGCTGGGACAAAGCGAATAAAGTTGCTTCTGTGCAAATTGAATTTTCTAAGAAGAAAGGTTTCAAGGATGGCTGGTCGACAACCCTTGCAGAGGTCAAAACTCCCTAGGATTCTGAATTATTTCTCAAACATGATCCTAGTTCTCCACACAATATGGATGAGGAGGTTGAGGATGATGGAAGGTGAGATGAATATACCCTCATTATAGGCTCTACCGACCAACTCCATACTGCTGCAGTTGAATCTTAAATCCCTCCTACTGGTGACCAATCTACTATGCCTGCTCCTGCTTATAATCTTGCTGAGTCTACTTCTGACAAAAAGAAGGTGTAGATTCGCACGACGAGCACCTTTTATTCTTTTTTTTATCTGTACTTTTCTTTTTTATTCCATGTACTTGTAATCGACATTTTATTAATGCAAAGGAATCTTTTTTTATAATTGCCTTCATCTTCTGTTGTTGATTGGAAAATTTTCTTGCTCTTTATAGTTCATGGACAAATTGGATCGATTATCTTCAACTGATTCTGAACTTCTTCCAAGATACAATGATCTCTTTAAGGCTGGCCATTTAAATATGACCGATGAAGAATTATCCAAGTTTCTTGAAGATGGTGTTTCTGATCAGACCAATGAAGCCTATCTTTATTTGAAGTGCCTTCTTGATCGGGTAGTGGCCAACAATGTGGCTTGTTATGATATGATTGAAGAGCTGCAAGAAAATTATAAGGAGGCCAAGGCTCATTTGCATGACGACTATGAGCAAAAATACAAAACTCTAAGTGAAGGTTGGGGCTTTGAGCAGAAACTGGAAAAACGTGTTTCTTACTTCAGGAGGCAAGAATTTTTGCTTAATCATAAAGTGGAGGAAGCTAGAGCAATTGTGAAGCTTCTAGAAGAAGAGAACAATAACTTGAGGGATGAATTGAATGCATTAAAAACCTTTACTTCCACTGTTGCTGCTACTGATGAAAGAGTTTCTTTTCTGGAAGCTAAAAATGCTAGGTTGAGGGAAGAAGTGGAAGCACTGAAGAAAATTAAGCCTACTTCATCTTCCCGAACAAAGACTAAACCTATACGAGGTACTACAGATGAAGCTAGGACCCAACAAACTCTTGCTAACCAGGTTGCTCAATTGAAGGCGAAGAATTTGGCCATTGTTGACATATCCCAAAAACTTCAGACCCACGCCAAGTAACTTTCTACCCAGTTTACTCAATTACAAACTAAAGATGCAATGCTAAAGAAGTTGCACCACCAGGTTGAGAGGCTAACCTTATAATTACACAAACATCCTAGAGAGATATGGATTGAGGGATATAATGAAGCTCTGGGTCATTTTGATGAGCGATTCAAGCAAGCTCAGAATGAAGGCTACAAGTAAGGTTGGACCAACTCCTTAACAGTGATGAAAGTGGATCAGAACAACCCTATTTAAAATTGGAACGATCTTAGTTTGTTGAACTGTGAAGATCCTCCTTTTAAATTTGTTGTTGATTGGACTCCTGTCAATACAATTCCCCGGTGTCTGATTTTAAAGTATTTAAGGGATTATGGCCTTCATGACGAGCTAGAGATTATTTTTCCTCCTCATCTTTAAATCGCTTGAGCAGGAGCAATAAAATAATGCTCCAGGACTTCAACTTTATCAATTCTCCTTACACTTTGGAAGAACCTCCAACAGGTATGGAACCAGTTTCTAGTTCTTCTAAGGCTGAGGGGGAAACGTCCCTTAGAATAAAGTTCATTCCTGTAATTTAGTTATGAACAAAATTATGTAATGAATATGCAAATGAAATATATTTGACCAACTTATCTCGTTAATCTCTTAATATGAATGTTTTCTTGATATGAATGGCTTCTGCTTTTTCATTAGTTTTATTGACACACTTAAGCTTTTATTAAAGTTTAGCATCAATTACCAATGAATACATAGGTTCTACTAGTACACTTAGATTAAAATCCAAGTTTGGCGCTAATTACCCATGTGTCCATAGGTTTCACTAATGCTCTTAAATTTTTAGGGTTTCTGCATCAGTTACCAGTGATGTGACCAGTCGTCTGTAGAATATGTGTCTACATTTCTTTTTAGAAATCTTCACAACGTTCTTCCTTCACTTTGTCCACTAGGATAAATATCTTGTTTTATCCTTATCTTTGTTGACCAAGCTTCTTGAGGATTTAATATCATGTTTCACTTGGGTTTTTGTCTGCTACCTATCAAATTTTACTTATACCGAACAACGTCTTGCTTATGCCGACCAAATATTCTGGCATACTATCAACGGTATGTCTGTTATTTGTGAAAGATCATTGTTCCGAGCAACCATTTGAAGTTTTTCTAGTAACTTTCAACTTTCACTGGCTAAGTATATAGTAGTGCATAGCACTAGTACTCCCCAAAAAATCAAAATAGAAATGGAAGGTATCATCATTTTATTGATAAGAAAAAATTGATAATAAGTACATTTGATTACATCATTGGTAATACTTTTTAAGGTGCTCGGCATGCCATGGATTCTTGAATTCTTCTCATTCTAAAGTTTCAATTTTGTATGTTCCGGGTTGGATAACTGTTGAAATACGATATGGCCTATGCCAATTGGCCTCAAGTTTGTTGTTCCTCTGGATGGACTTTCCTAGCACATAATCTCATTCCTTTAGGTTGATCGACTTCATCCTTTCGTTATAAAAATGGGTAGTTCGTTACCGGTAAGCTGCGTTTCTCAGAGCAGCATCTTCATGTACTTCTTCCAGTATGTTCAAATTCAGTCTTCGCATTAAATCACTTACTAGAGAGTTAAAATTTAACACTGTATGGGATAGAAGACCCAATTCAGCAGGTATCACATCCTCAGTCCTAAATTCCAGCATATAGGGAGATTCTCCAGTAGCAATCCTTGGAGTTGTTCGGTATGCCCACAGAACAGAGCGCAACTTATTGATCCAGTTTCCCTTGGTGCTATCAAGTCTTCTTTTCAACCCATTGAGCAGAGTTATATTTGTAACTTCAGGTTGCCCATTGCTCTGAGGATGACCTGGAGAAAAGTGTAGCTTTTGGATATTGGATTGAAGACAATATGCATCAAATTATTTATGGTCAAACTGTGTGCCATGATCGGTGATAAAGGCATAGGGCAAACCATATCTGCAAATGATATTCTTCCAAATGAATTGGTAGACCTTCTCGTACCAACTCTATACCCCATATTGCAAATGGCTAAGGTGAAGTGATTGGGATTAGGACAGCCCGTGGAGTCTTGAGAATGTTGGAATACCTTTGGCACTTATCACACTTTCTAGCAAAGGCTATACAATATGCTCGCATAGTTGGCCAATAGTATCCCTGTGTACTAATTCATTTCAGTACTGTCCTTCCTACTACGTGAGCTCCATATAATCCTTCATGCACCTCCTAAATCAGGTCTGGAACCTCTGATAGGTGAACACATCGTTGTAAGTTTATTATCAATCTTCCCATCTATAACACTCCTTTATCTAATATATATCTGGCAACTTTATATTTTAACTTTTTGGCCTCAATCATATCTGCTCGCAGAGTTTCTTCTTTAATATGACCTCTGATGGGATCCATCCAAGATAATCCCATGTCTACTGCAATAAAATTGATCATCAGGTCTTCACCTATACTCCTATTTTCTAGAAGCTCAATAGGAATAGTTCGTCAAATCTCGATTTTGGTTGCTGAAGCTAGCCAAGCAAGTGCATCTGCTCGGGCATTGTTCAGTTTTGGAATTTTGTTCATTCAAATTTCTAGTAATGTTGCTATTACTTTCAATGCTTTGGCCAAATACCTGGTCATCAATTCTCCTTTAGCTCCATACAAGCTCAATATTTGATTCACCACTAGCTGAGAATCACTGTGCACCACAACTTGCTCGGTATTCAGTAATTGGGATAAATTTAAGCCCACACTAAGAGCTTCATATTCTCCTTCGTTATTTGAGGCCTAGAATTAGAATCGAAAAGCATATTCAATATTTATTCCTTTTGGAGTGTTAAGTATTATACCTGCTCCACTGCCGGTTACGCAAGATGACCCATCGACGTAAAGGTTCCATATTGGGAGATTGCTGTCAAATGCTTAGATTATCATGGAATTTTTTCTTCTTGCTTCCTCATAGTTCCCTGACATCTCCTGAGCTCTAGAAGAGGAATCCTGTAGGTCGATTGTGATTTTTTCGGACCTTTCCTCCGATGAAGGTTGCTCAGGGGCTTAATTACCAATGGCTCCTTTCAAACCATCTTCTCCTAATTCTTGTTGCTCAGGAACCTTGGGGTAAGTGAAGTTTGTAATAAGTTACAGCTTTGCCTTTCAAAGAAGACCTTGGTTCATAAATAATATCAAACTCCCCCAATTCTACTACCCAATACATTAATCTGCCAAACTTCTTCGATTTGTGTAAGGCTTGCGTTAGAGGGATATCAGTGTACACCACAATCATATGGGCTTGAAAATAGGGCTTCATCGCCTCAATCAGTGTTGATGCCAACTTCTCCAGGAGTGGGTATCTGATTTCTACTTCTCGAAAAGTTTTACTGGTGTAGTAGACTAGTTTCTGAACTTTATTTTCTTCTTGAATTAAGGCAGAACTTATAGATAACTCATAAATAGCTAAGTATAAATACAATATTTCTTCCAAAATTAGTATGCGAAGTAGTGGGGGTGACCCCGTGTACTTTTTCAACTATAAAAAAGCTTTTTCGCTTTCTACGTTCCATTCAAAGCTCTTTCTAAGCACTTTGAAGAATGGCAGGCACCTATTTATAGCTCGGGACATAAATCTGTTTAGTGCTGCTACTCTTCCTATTAACCTTTGTACGTCCTTCTTTCATGTGGGAGACTGCATTTTAATTAGTGTCTTGATCTTGCATGGGTTTTCCTCAATTCCCCTCTGATTTACTATCTACCCGAGGAACATTCTTTCATGTGCTCCAAACATGCACTTGGTCGGGTTTAATCTTATTTGGTGCTTCTCCAGTTGGTCAAAAGTTTGGCTGAGGTCGGTAATATGATTGGATGCTTTTTTTCTCTTTGTCAACATATTATCCACATAAACTTCCATATTTTTGCCTATTTACTCCTCAAAGACTTTATTCACCAATCTCTGATAAGTGGCACTTGCATTTTACAAGCCAAATGGCATAACATTATAACAATAAGTTCCTTCAGGGGTAATGAAAGAAGTGTTCTCCATATCTTCAGGTTTCATTTTGATCTGGTTATAACCAGAATAGGCATCCATGAAACTTTGTTCATGCCCCGATGTAGCATACACAAGCTGATCAATTCGTGGTAAAGGAAAATGATCCTTTGGGCATGCTTTGTTTAAATCTGTGAAGTCTACACACATTCTCCACTTATTATTCTTTTTCTTGACCATAACTATATTGGCCAACCAATCTTGATACCTCACTTCATTAATAAAAGCATATTTTTTAAGCTTTTCAACTTCCTCCTATATCGCTTGGTTCTTCTCAGGGCTGAACACTTTTCGACTCTACTTTATAGGCTTGGCCTCTTTATTAACATTGAGTTCATAGCAAAGAAAGTTAGGATCAATCCCTGGCATATCTTCGTGACTCCATGCAAACACGTGCTTTCTATCTCTAAGGAAATTCTCTAGTTTCTATTTAAGAATAGGATCCAGTGTTGTCCCAATTTGAGTAGTACGTTCTACCTTCTTATCGTCTAACATAATGCTTTCTGTTGCCTCAACTATCTATCCCTTCACCAATTTCATTTCCTCCCTTAGATCTAAGGTTTCAACCTCAGATTCTTCATTAGGTTCAGAGGTGTCTACCTGGTAAGTGGTGGTTTTCCTCTTTATTTCTTTCAAGTATTCTTGTTCAGCAGATGAGTAATAGCATTCCCGAGCTACTTTTTGGTCACCCTATACAATGCCTACTCCAAATTTAGTCGGGAACTTCAAACTTTGATGAAATGTAGATGGCACGGCTTCGAACTTCTTCAACTCTAATCTTGCTATAATCATGTTATATGTCGAATGAATATTTTTATCCATTATAAAGAATTGTATCTTCTCTGTTCGATTGACTGGCCATGTGCCGATCAACACCTCCACCTTAATTGTTCCCAAAGGGAATAATTTCTCACCAGAAAAATCTATTAAAGGTCTGTGGTAGGGCTCCAATTGACGGAGCTTAAAATCTAGACTTTTAAAGCAAGGATAAAACATAATATCTATCGAGTTTCCATTATCAACTAGTACTCTGGAAATAATGATATCCTTCTTTTTTACTTTGATTACTAGAGGATCATCATGGGGGTACAGTACTCCTGAGAGGTCATTTTTAGAGAAGTCGATCACCAGCTTGTCTTTGCTGACCTTTCTTGGCCAATCTTCTTCATCTAGATTAATCCTCTATATATAGGAACAAGCTTGCGTCTCATTGAGGTAAGCTTTCCATTCTGTAGTATGGTTACCTCCTCCTGCATCTCCACCTGTAATCATTTGATAATCAAAAGAACCAAATTGAGCATGAATACCTCACATTCTGATTGCTTGGGATTCTTGGGAAGGTCGGGATCACCCTTCTGATCATCTTCACGAGTCCTCTTTTTTTTGTCTCTGGGTTTATAAGGAGACTTTGACCTTCCCCGAGCTCCTTCGTTATTCTACCGATAAAAAAATTAGTTCATTTTCCCTTTTCGGATGAGCATTTTAATCTCATTCTGAAGGGTATGCAATGATCTGTCGTGTGACCGTGGTCTCTATAAAATTCACAGTATTTAGATTTATCCCTCTTGATAGGGGAGCTGCTGAACTTTTCAGGCCAACGCACATCTTTGTTATGTTTGATTTTCTCCAAGATATGGTGAATACCCATCGTTAATAGAGTGTAATTGTTATACATTTTAAGTCGATTAATAACCCCTTTCTGCTTTGATTCCTTATGCTCCTTGAAATTTTTATGCTCTTTTTTGTCAGATTTCCCTTCAGCTTTTACCCACGAACTCCGTTTGGCTGCCATTGCCTCCTCGGTGTTTATGATCTTGGCTGCTTTAGCCATCAATTTTGTCATTATCTTTGGGGGATCTTTAGAAAGCGTATAGTATAATTTCTCTGGGATCAACCCACTCATAAGCGCTGTTATAACAATCTCTTCCTCATAATTCATAACTTATAATGTCTCGTTATTGAAACAAGTAATGTAATCTCCGGTACTTTCTCATTCCTTATGTCTCACACTGAGTAAATGAGCTACCCTTTTTACTGTCTTGGCCCCAAAACAAAAGTTACTAATGAATAGCTCAACAAGTTGATTGAAGCTATAAATTTTCCCCCGAGGAAGGCTGGTGTACCAGATTTGAGCAGGACCAGTAATTGTCCTGAAGAATGCTCTATACCTCATCTCATCGGGGATGGCATAGATATCAACTTCTGCCTGATATTGCTCTATATAAAGAACGGGGTTAGTCTTCCCATCATATTTTGGTGTAACCTCAAGAGATTTGAACTTTGCAGGAGTGGGGAAATCTACAATGGCCTGTACAAAAGGAGATCCTTTCACAAAAATTCTTTGTAAATGATTCTTGGTCTTAGCCATTTCTCCCAATCTATCCTCCAAACACTGGATGGAACCCTTCCATGCATTATTACCAATGTTAGCTCTATGTGTTGCAGCTTTTTCATTTCGACTAGCTGTTAGTGCTGAAATTTCTTCCTACGATTGTTGCTTAGAATGTGCAGTTTGTCAGGCATTTGATCTAGACTAGGCGAAGTGATTGGGCATAAATATTGTATATTTATCCCCCTAATTTCAGTACTTTTGTGAACCCGAATGATGTAACATATATGGATTTGATTCACTTTTATGCTTCTAACCTTCTTGGCGAGTATTGCGTGTTTCGTGCTTCTCCTATTGGTTTTACAGGTTAATTATGCAAGCAGTGCAAAGGAGGAAACAAGACTGTGCAAGAAAAGCTAAGAAGGCAAGTTCAAGGGCATGTCGATAATTTTGCAGCCCGATCCGGAAGAAGAAGTCAACTAGGAAGTTGAAGATCTCGGAACAACGAGAACACTGGAAGAAACGGCACCCAAATCCGAGCTACGGTTGAAAAGTTATGCTCAGTTGAAGTTGAAGAAAAATCCAAGAAAAGAAGAGAAAAACCAAAAAAAAATCTAAGTGTTGAGAGCAAGACCAGGCTGGTACATGCGAACCCCAATCTGAACCGGTTCGCTGTACCTCCGAACCGGTTCGCATGTACCTGACACGCGAATTTTGTCTTTTATTTTGATTGGTCTCCAAGTCTCCTAATAGGTTTTTAAGACTCCAAACTTGTGGGGAACGGAGGCACTAATCTAGGGGCAGCCTTTAGGGTTATTTTTAGAGAGTTTTTGAGAGAAAGAAAGAGGAGGAACATCTAGGAACATCAAGGGCATAAATTACTTCAAGAATTCATTGTTTCGGGTTTGTTTTTGCAAGTTTTAATTCAAGACTCTTGTTTCTTATTATTGCTCTTGCATGCTTTGTTTTCCCATTAGATTTAACTTGTTTTCGCATTCATAATACGTATTTACATGTTTCCAGCTAGTTTCACCATGAATTCCTACACATGCAACGTCATTATTTCATGCATTAGTCAAAGTAACATGTCCGACTAGGTTTTTTAAGGTTGGGATGCATGAACCCAACCTGATGTGTTAGTGCATGTGTATAACGTCGATCCGCTGAATTTAATGATTAATTTTGATCGTATCGCGTAATTTCATAAGAATTGTAGATCTTTATATCTCGTTTGCCTATGGGTACTCGTGATGATTTAGAGTACAATTTGAGTGTAATCACGGCGATGCCGATTTACTCATCCTCAGATTAGGTATGACGCGGGCTTGAACCTCGTATACATAATGCTTGGGAGTACTAAATTCCGGGTTTGAATTAATCGGATAAATTTATGATTGACGTTGTCACTACACTACACTAGGGTTGGGGGATTGTATTCCCATCCTATTTTCTCATCATTTAAGTTTAGCAATTTCAATTTAATCCTTCATTATTCATTTAGATAATTTAGTTAGTTGCATATTTTATCATAGTTTCATAATTGCATTTAGTGTAATCAATCCCAAAAACCAAAATCAAATCTTTTCCTTTCTTTTTTTAGAGTCATCGTTAGGATTCCTCCGTCTTATCCCGTCGTCACAACTGCGTTGTCCTTTTTCCCTGAGGATCGATACCCGACTTGTCGGATTATTACTTGAACGACAGGCTTGCACTTAAGCCTAGAGAGCACACACTTTAGAGACACATCCTGAGTCGTGTCAAGTTTTTGGCGCCGTTGCCAGGGAATTAGGTAGACTTAGGATTAGATCGAGTTAATCCAAAGCTTTGACCAAAAATTCAAAAATCCAAAAAAAAAAAATCAAAAAATAATAAAAAGCACAAAAAGATTCACCACCATCTCTCACAAACTTAATGCAAAATTCTGAAACCACTCCCACACCCCATAATACTCCAACCAGCATTCACGAAAATCCACTTGTTGAGTATAATCCTGATAGTCCCCACACTCCACAAGCCCCACAATTCTGGATCCCACCTCCCACACCGTCACACTCAATCTCTAGCAACACTCCCTTCTCCTTCGTAGGACACACGTCGTGCACACCCAGTGAGAACGCCGAATCGTCGAGTGAGAGAGAGATGTCGCAGCACAGTAATGCAACTACCGGTGAGGAAGAGCCTCCGTACCGCCCGTTGAGAGAATTCTTATATCCCGAGCGCACTGTCACTCCGGGATGCATTATACTCCCGTATAATGCCGGGCAGTTCCGATTCAAAAATGGGATGATCCAGATGCTACCACACTATCACGGTATGGATTCAGAGAAGGCATACCTGCATATACGGGAATTTGAGGACGTGTGTGATACCCTCAACGATCAAACTTGCACACAGGAGGTGATTCGCCTCAAACTCTTCCCGTTCTCGTTAAAAGATAAAGCTAAGACCTGGCTTTGGTCTTTACCTCCGAGCTCGATTCCATCCTGGAACGAGTTACAATCCATATTTCTCAAGAAGTTCTTTCCACCACATCGAACAATCTCCATAAAGGCTCAGATTCAATCGTTCAGGCAATTGGATAATGAGCCATTCCATTGATGTTATGAGCGTTTCAATGAGTTAACTACTTCATGCCCCCATCATGGATTTGATACAGCCCAAATCATTTCCTTCCTCTATAATGGGTTGAACCTTAACTCCAAGCAACTCATTGAAACCATGGGTAGTGGTCCGTTTATCGAGCTAGATTGCCACGATGCTGAGCTTCACCTGAGGTATGTCGCCGAGACTACCCAATCCTGGGATATTTCTGATCCTAATGCTCAGAATCGAAATCGTCAAGCGACCACCACTCCATCGGCATCCGGCCTACACCAAATAGATAAGACCTCTATGTCGGACTGTCGGTTGGACTCCCTTGAGAAAGGATTTCGAGATTTATGCGAGGTAGTAGGATCTATCAAGAATCCCGTCGGAAAGGTGTGTGCGATTTGTGAGGCGGGACATTCAACTGAGGAATGCCCGACGATACCCGCCTGCAAAGTAATATTACAAGAGTAAGTTAGTGGTATAGGAGGCTTTAAGGGAAATTTCGGTGTCCCGCACGGGAATTAATACAATCCTTCGTGGAAAAATCATCCCGAATTTAGCTACGGGCAACAACATGCCGCAATGAACCCTCCTTCGCATGTTGCCCCTCCTCCTCCACAACAATTTCAACAAGCTCCACACATGCAAGGACATGTGCAAGCACCAGCACCTCATGGAAATTATATCCCGCCACAGCGGAGAACTCTCGAGGATACTGTGAATCAATTCATCGCAAGCCAGGCCGCAACCAATGCCAAGTATGATCGTCTCATTGGCGACCTAAATGCAAATCTGTCTAAGATACAATCCTCGTTGAGTGTTCAAGAGAAGGGCAAATTCCCTGCCCAAGGCCAACGACCTCCCCAAGGTCAAACTAGTGTTAGCTCCACATCCACTGAACATCAGGAGCAATGTCAAGCAGTGACCACTCTTCGTAGTGGAAGAGTCGTTGATTTATCACCTCCTCCACACGACACAACAAAAGACAAGGAGATTTCGCCCGGCACGAAAGAGGCCGAAGATGTCCCCTTGGACGAGAGTGATAAGGAAGACACTAGTGAGCCTGAGGTGGTAGTGAAACCACCCTCCGCAGCACCATTTCCTCGAAGATTGATTCCTACTCAAAAAGGGACTCCACGTGATGAAGTGCTAGAAGTACTAAAGCAAGTGAATCTGAATCTACCCTTCCTTGATGCCATCAAACAAATTCCAGCCTACGGCAAAGTTATCAAAGACTTGTTGACGGTAAAAAGGGGGATGAAAGTTAAAAAGAACGTCTTTCTAGCTCAGAACGTGAGTTCCATTCTGCTAAATGATCTCCCGCCTAAATTTAAAGATCCCGGTGCACCCACCATATCATGCATCATTGGAGATAATAAAATTGAGAAAGCCTTACTTGACTTGGGAGCAAGTGTAAACATACTTCCTTACTCCATTTATAGGCAACTTGACTTGGGCGACCTCAAGCCCACAAAGGTCACTCTCCAATTGGCGGATCGATCAGTGAAGATTCCACGAGGCATAGTCGAGGACGTGATCGTCCAAGTGGACACTTTCTACTTCCCGGTAGACTTTGTCATTTGGGACACGGAGCCCTCCTTTAACTCAAGCAATCATGTTCCCATCATCCTTGGTCGCCCTTTCTTAGCTACAGCTAATGCAATCATCAACACAAGAAATGGGCGAATGCAGCTCACCTTTGGGAACATGACCTTGGAAACCAACATCTTCCACGTAGCCCAAAATGCAGGGGAGGAAGATGATCTTCACGCGGTGAGCCTCATAGACTAGGTAGTAGAAGAGTACTTCGAAGAAACTTTTTGTGGAGACGCCTTAGAGTCATGTTTAGCGACGAGCTATGAGTGTGAGGGGACGTCTACCCACTTCGAGAGGGATGTTGGAAGGTTGAGAGAATTACTCAATGAGAGTGCGTCGGACGAGGACGTGAGAGAGATTGATTGGGTTTCGAGATTCGAGGAACTACCTCCGAGGGATACACATATAGCTCCTTCCAGTGAAAAATTTCCAACCCTCGAATTAAAGAAACTCCCCTCCCATATCAAATATGCATACCTAGGAGAGGATAAGACATTTCCTGTTGTTATCTCCTCTAGCCTAGACGAAGGGCAAGAGGGCAAATTGATGAGAATTCTGAGGAAGCACCAGGGTGCTTTTGGTTGGTGTATAGCTGATTTGAAGGGGATCAGTCCTTTGATTTTCACCCACAAGATTCATCTCGAAGAGGATGTCAAGCCCTCTAGAGAAATGCAAAGAAGACTGAATCCCAATATGAAAGAAGTTGTGAGAACCGAGATCATCAAACTATTGGATGCCAGGATTATCTACCCAATCTCGGATAGCAAATGGGTGAGCCCTATTCAAGTCGTCCCGAAGAAGTCGGGTATAACTGTGATTGAGAATACCAAGGGAGAGCTTGTTCCCCAACGCACCACCACCGGTTGGCGTGTTTGCATTGATTACCGGAAACTCAATGCGGGAACAAGAAAAGACCATTTCCCCTTGCCATTCATTGATCAAATGCTTGAGCGAGTTGCGGGCCACCCTTATTATTGCTTCCTTGATGGTTATTCCGGATATAACCAAATTGAGGTAGATGTACTTGACCAAGAGAAGACGACTTTCACTTGCCCTTTTGGTACGTTTGCCTACAAAAGTATGCCATTTGGCTTGTGTAATGCACCCGCGACCTTTCAAAGGTGCATGTTGAGCTTATTTAGCGACATGGTCGAGAGAGGACTCGAGGTGTTCATGGACGATTTCAGCATTTTTGGCACCTCTTTCGATCATTGTTTAGAAAAATTGGAAAAAGTACTTACCCGGTGTGTGGACAAGAACTTAGTGCTGAATTGGGAGAAGTGCCATTTCATGGTCACTGAGGGAATAGTTCTTGGTCACATAGTATCATCCAAGGGCATAGAGGTTGATAGGGCTAAGATAGATGTCATAGCTGACCTTCCCCCACCGAGATCGCTTAAAGACGTGCGCTCATTCTTGGGTCACGCCGGGTTTTATCGAAAGTTCATTAAGGACTTTAGCGCTATCGCTAGACCCTTAAGCAACCTTCTCATGAAGGATAACCCGTTTGAGTGGACCGAGGCATGCCAAAGCTCCTTTGATAAATTAAAGAACATTCTCGTGTCCGCTCCCATCATGCAAGTTCCGGATTGGTCCCTACCGTTCGAACTTATGTGTGATGCAAGCGATTACGCGATTGGGGCCGTTTTGGGCCAACGTAAAGATAAGCAAGCTCATGTCATCTACTACGCTAGCCGGACCCTTGCCGAACCTCAACTCAACTACTCTACCACGGAGAAGGAGTTGCTAGCGGTAGTCTTTACCCTTGATAAGTTCAGATCGTATCTTATTGGTTCTCCTATCACTGTCTTCACCGACCACGCGGCTTTAAAATATCTACTTGCGAAGAAAGACGCTAAGCCGCGCCTCATAAGGTGGATCCTACTCCTACAAGAGTTTAATCTCTCCATCAAAGACAAGAAAGGAGTAGAAAACGTCGTGGCCGACCACTTATCTCGGCTCTTGTCCGACGTACCTAGTGATCCCATACCCATAGACGAGCACTTTCCGGATGAGCAACTATTTGCCACCTCTTCCTATCCCTGGTTTGCGGACATAGTAAACTATCTAGTCACGGGAGCCGTCCCTCCCGATTGGACACCGCAAGATAAGAAGAGGTTTCTTAATTGGTCGCGCATGTTCTTTTACGATGATCCCTTCCTTTTTAAATATTGAGCCGACCAAATCATCCGACGATGTGTACCGGATGACGAGATTCCAAAGGTCATCCAATTTTGTCATTCGGAAGCATGTGGAGGCCACTTCTCGGCGAAAAAGACGGCCGCTAAAATTCTGCAATGCGGCCTCTATTGGCCCACAATCTTCCGGGATGCAAATGACGCTTGTAAGTCATGTAATAGGTGCCAATGAATGGGAGCCATTTCTCGACGCGACATGATGCCCCTTACCCCCATACTCATCATTGAGATATTCGATTGTTGGGGTATTGACTTCATGGGTCCCTTCCCCCATCCTTTGGTTTCCTATACATCCTAGTCGCGGTAGACTACGTCTCTAAATGGGTAGAAGCTATAGCTACTAAGACTAATGACAACAAAGTGGTGATAAAGTTTCTACAGGAACACATACTTTCTCGCTTCGGAGCACCGAAAGCGATAATTAGCGATAATGGCACGCACTTTTGCAATAGGCCATTTGAGAAGCTCATGAGAAAGTATGGGGTCGTCCACAAGGTTGGGACGACATATCACCCACAAACGAATGGGCAGGCCGAGCTAGCGAATCGGGAGATCAAGAACATTCTTGAAAAGACCGTCAATCCTACCCGAAAAGATTGGTCCCTTAGAATGACCAATGCACTTTGGGCCTATCGTACCGCGTTTAAAAATCAACTTGGAATGTCCCCTTTCCGTTTTGTGTATGGCAAACCCTTTCATCTTCCTGTTGAGCTCGAACACAAAGCGTATTGGGCAATTAAGCAATTGAACTATGCCTTGGACAAGGCCGGTGAAGCCCGTAAGCTACAATTAATTGAGTTAGAAGAACTACGCAATGATGCATATGAGAATGCTAAAATTTCAAAGGAGAGGATGAAACTTGCTCATGATAGCATCATTCGAAGAAAAGAGTTTCATCCCGGGCAAAAAGTTCTTCTATACAACTCTCGGCTCCACCTCTTTCCAGGCAAGCTGCGGTCACGATGGTCTGGCCCGTTCGTCGTAAAGAACGTTTTTCCCCATGGAGCTGTTGAACTAAACGATTTAAAAGGGGAAAACACGTTCAAGGTAAATGGACAACGCCTAAAGCCATACCTAGAGGCGTTTGTGGATGAGGTCGACACGATTTGGTTGTCGGACCCTGTTTACGGGGTCAATTGAGCTAAGCGAGTGAGGTCGTCGCACCCCCGACGCGTATGGGGTGATTTTGTGTGTAAAATAGTCGGGTGTAAATAGGTTAGTTAGGAGTCAGGAACCTGCGTTGCATGAGAGATAGGTTAGCACGTTTTTCGAGGGTGCTAGTACGCTTTTCGAGGTCGTATTCGAGGATGTTTTTGAGAGCCCGAGGGTCTAGAAGGTTTTTAGGGGCATTATGCACAAGTTAGGGGATGAGAGGAGCACTTAGAAATGGAGAGAAGAGTGAATTTCAGCGTTTGGACCAGCCTGGTACCCCAGAACCGGTTCGCTGTACCCCCGAACCGGTTCGCTGTACCCCCGAACCGGTTCGGAGGGGCGAACCGGTTCGCTGTACCCCCGAACCGGTTCGCATGTACCTGACAGGTTCTTCTCCCCTTTTCTCCAAATTCATTCCCTTTCCCTCCATTCTTTTCCCCTTCTTCCCCCTTCGTTTTTCTTCCCCCCAACTCCTTCCCTCCTTCCCAAATTCATCCCAATTCATTCCCTCCACCCTCTCCTTCCCAACCTTTCATATTTCCCACCAAAAACACACCCCTTCACACCTATAAATACACCCCACCCCTCCTCCATTTTTCACACCAAAACATTCTCCCTCACTCTCTTTTCTCCCATATTTTCTCCCTCTCTCTCTCCCTCTTTTCCATCAAAATGCCGCGCCGCCCCGCTCCCCGCCTAAGGAAATATGATGAGACCACCATACTTGATGACCCGGGCAAGGGGGTATTCCGATGCGTCCAAGAATGCCATTGGTATGAGCACTACTTCTCCTCCACGCGCACCATTCACATCGAGCGCTTCGTGGATTGGAACACCCTTCCGGGCGAAGTCACCGCCCTTTTTGACCGCCGTGGGTGGTGCTCTTTCTTCGCCCCTACGTGCAATAACGTTTTTGATACCGCCATTCATCAATTCTATGCGACCTTGGTTCGCAAATCTTCCACACTTCACGAGGCTTGTCTCGACGGTATCACTATTCCCTTCTCGGCAGCTATCATTGCACGCAAAATGCGTGCCAAAGGGGTGATCCTCCCCGTGCCCTTCCAATACCCCAACAATGGTGCCCCACACACAAAAGACGAATGCGTTGCCTGCATGGCACCCGGGGCGGAATGGACACGCGAATCCTTCCCCATTGGTGGTTTGGCCGCCACGGTCCGCTTCACACACATCATTGTTTGTGGTGCCATCCACCAAACCACCAATGACTCGGTGGTCCGATCCCGTCACGCCAATTTCCTCTACTATTTTTTGGACCCCGAGAGCACCATCAACCTTGCCCAAGTCTTCTACGCGGATATCCTCAATGCCGCCTATGACGAAACTGGCAAGGCAGCACTCCCATACGCCCGTTTCATTACGGAGCTCTTGATGGATGTGGGAGTGGATGAACCCGGAAACCAAATTCGACTTCCTCGCCCCGTAGGCGGCACGTCCACAACTCGAAGTGAGCGCCAAATGCGCGTAGCTCACCCCGACCGTCCTATTCACGAGGAGGACGTGGCCGAGGAAGCTCCCGATTACCCGATGATGGATGTAGACGAGGAAGAAATTGAGGATGATGAGGAGGATTCCGATTTCGAGCCCCCGGGGGCAAACTTCGATAGGCGCCTTTCAGCGGTTGAGTCCCGTCTCGACGGGTTCATCAACCAATACAATCAAGATCAAGCGGCTTACCGGAGGGACACCCGGATGATGTATCAACTCCAAGTCCACCTTCACCAGCTCAACTTTGGCGGTCCTCCTCCCCCCTTCTTTTATGACCCATATGACCCGAATGCACCGAGCTCCTCCCACCCACCTCCCCCATGAGCTTTTCTTGTCTTTATCTTTTGGTTTAATTGTTAGTGGTGGTAGGGCTTTCACATTGTTCACCGTTGATTTTTCCTTTTCTTATGTAACACAGGCTTCTATTTGTTATTATACAATCTTGCATTTTTTCATATTTGTTGGTTTTATTTTTCCGCACTTTTTATTCGCCTTAAGTTAGATTTTAGTCCTTTTTGCTTGAGGACAATGCAAAAGTCTAAGTTGGGGGGGGGGGGGGGGGGTCACAAGTGCGTATTTCTGAAACTTCACAAATTTTCAAAAATGCCCAAAATTTCCAAAAAAATCATAAAATTTTGAAAAAGCCATAAATATTTTTGTTCAAAATAAATAAAAATTGGAATTCAAATTTTTCAAAAATATCATTAAAAGTCGAATTGGAGTCTCAAATTGTACACATCCAACATACACAAAGCCGAAATTGACCAAAGATGGAAATTGAGCGAAAATTGACGACTTAAAGAATAAATGTGGAGATTAACAAACCCGGTGAGATTCGAGCCTATCACGTTTTGCGAGATTTTAAATCAATCCGAGTTAATTGTTAACTCAAAGTTCTTTTTAGCGCTTAATAAGTTGTCAAGGATCTCAATCCTTTCATTTTGATTGGTTTTGAAAAATGTGTGCAATGTTGCCTTGAAAATCGTGCCAAATTAGTCTCTAAACTTAAATTCACCTCGAAACGCATATGGTAATGCAATTGACATTTTGGACAATGAAGTAGGCCCTCGTTTGTCACCCCAAAAATATTGGCCAGAAAAAGTAGCGAAAAATTACCCTTTGCAACCCAAATTGAGCCAAATAATTTTTCCTTTCGTTTGACAACCCGAAAAACCCAAAATAGCCCGGAATTGCGAAAAATGAAAAAAACTCAGAATTTAAGTTCGAAAAGTGCAACAAAAAGGGGCAAGAAAAAAAAATAGAAGAATGCTCAACAAAAATAGCAAGAAAAAAAAATAGAAAAAGAAGAAAAAAATGAGCAATAGCCCGGAAAATGCACAAACGGACATCACGAATGACTTTTCCAATTCCAACCTTCCATACCTCCTTCATTTTACCCTATACACCCTACAACCCGAAAAAGTCCTAACCGAGTCCAAATTGCGAAAATTGAGTACCGCGTGGAGAGTTAATACACCAAAAGATAATATAAGAGGTTAAATGCGCGAAATAGAGGCGATGTTCCCGTTTTTAAAACCGTAATCCGTTGAAGAGATCCCTTCACCATAAAATTTCCGTCTTTCTAATTGCATGCGTGTATTTGCTTCCATTACATTTACTCCTTATATCACGCATGCCGAGAGAATAGCCATAATCCGAGAGATTCGTTTGTGAGTGCATTCAGTGAGAAATTGAAATCAAAACGAATTATCGGATAAGTAACGTAATGATCAATCGATGGAAATTGGCGGTTATATTTCTGGCTTCGCACACACACACTACGGTTTGAGACTTGTAAATATGACTTGATGATGACTATTTTATGGAAAAGTTTGAATTACACATTTTTTGCATATTTCGAATTTTCTTTGAGTCGAATTTTGTGGGTATATTCACTGCAAACCCTCACGAGACACAACTCGTCCTACTAGGGTAACCTAGAGGTTTAAAGGCTTGTTGCATACCCTAAATGCAATCGCTTGCCCGCGAAAGTGGTATTCTATCCCAATTAAGTCCTTGAAGTGTCCTTAACTCTTACTTTCATTCTTTTACATTGCTCGGGACGCGCAAAGTTCTAAGTTAGGGGGGTTTGATTGGGCATAAATATTGTATATTTATCCCCCTAATTTCAGTACTTTTGTGAACCCGAATGATGTAACATATATGGATTTGATTAAATTTTATGCTTCTAACCTTCTTGGCGAGTATTGCGTGTTTCGTGCTTCTCCTATTGGTTTTACAGGTTAATTATGCAAGCAGTGCAAAGGAGGAAACAAGACTGTGCAAGAAAAGCTAAGAAGGCAAGTTCAAGGGCATGTCGGTAATTTTGCAGCCCGATCCGAAAGAAGAAGTCAACTAGGAAGTTGAAGATCTCGGAACAACGAGAACACTGGAAGAAACGGCACCCAAATCCGAGCTACGGTTGAAAAGTTATGCTCAGTTGAAGTTGAAGAAAAATCCAAGAAAAGAAGAGAAAAACCAGAAAAAAATCTAAGTGTTGAGAGCAAGACCAGGCTGGTACATGCGAACCCCAATCTGAACCGGTTCGGAGGGGCGAACCGGTTCGCTGTACCTTCGAAACGGTTTGCATGTACCTGACACGCGAATTTTGTCTTTTATTTTGATTGGTCTCCAAGTCTCCTAATAGGTTTTTAAGACTCCAAACTTGTGGGGAACGGAGGCACTAACCTAGGGGCAGCCTTTAGGGTTATTTTTAGAGAGTTTTTGAGAGAAAGAAAGAGGAGGAACATCTAGGAACATCAAGGGCATAAATTACTTCAAGAATTCATTGTTTCGGGTTTGTTTTTGCAAGTTTTAATTCAAGACTCTTGTTTCTTATTATTGCTCTTGCATGCTTTGTTTTTCCATTAGATTTAACTTGTTTTCGCATTCATAATACGTATTTACATGTTTCCAGCTAGTTTCATCATGAATTCCTACACATGAAACGTCATTATTTCATGCATTAGTCAAAGTAACATGTCCGGCTAGGTTTTTTAAGGTTGGGATGCATGAACCCAACCTGATGTGTTAGTGCATGTGTATAACGTCGATCCGCTGAATTTAATGATTAATTTTGATCGTATCGCGTAATTTCATAAGAATTGTAGATCTTTATATCTCGTTTGCCTATGGGTACTCGTGATGATTTAGAGTACAATTTGAGTGTAATCACGGCGATACCGATTTACTCATCCTCAGATTAGGTATGACGCGGGCTTGAACCTCGTATACATAATGCTTGGGAGTACTAAATTCCGGGTTTGAATTAATCGGATAAATTTATGATTGACGTTGTCACTACACTACACTAGGGTTGGGGGATTGTATTCCCATCCTATTTTCTCATCATTTAAGTTTAGCAATTTCAATTTAATCCTTCATTATTCATTTAGATAATTTAGTTAGTTGCATATTTTATCATAGTTTCATAATTGCATTTAGTGTAATCAATCCGAAAAACCAAAATCAAATCTTTTCCTTTCTTTTTTTAGAGTCATCGTTAGGATTCCTCCGTCTTATCCCGTCGTCACAACTGCGTTGTCCTTTTTCCCTGAGGATCGATACCCGACTTGTCGGATTATTACTTGAACGACAGGCTTGCACTTGAGCCTAGAGAGCACACACTTTAGAGACACATCCTGAGTCGTGTCACGAAGCTTTCCTGTTGATCAGTTAGTCGTCGAGTGTTTCTCGACAATGCCTTGGGAGCATTTATGTTCCCCCTGGGTCCCAAACGGTCAAAAGGAGATGCTCGACTTAGTCTCTCTAAAGCACTCAATCTCTCAGGAGAGAAAGATTATGCATTGTAGGACTCTGACGTTCTAATTGATCAACTTGCCCATGGGCGATAAGAAGTATTTTCAGTAGTTTCGCTGAGTCTATTGCTTCTTTGAGGTGGTGGAGGCATATTTCCACGAGTAAATAATACAGGTGACCCAATTTTCAGGGTTTGTGCTAGTTGCCTTATAGTATCTTGCATAACCTCATGTCCTCTTCCAAGACTAGCCAGGATTCCAGTTAATTCATTTGTTGTTGGTGGAACAGAAGGAACAGGTGGGATGCCATCATTCTTGGCACTTGATTCAGGAATATCAGTCATGTTGAATAAGTGAAAACGTTTAGAAATATGTTTCCATAGACGGCACCAATATATTGATGCAAAAAATCTAGACTATATCTAATTATTTTATCACAGATAAATATATAAAGTAAAGAGACACAAAAGATTTTTAAAGTGGTTCGGCTAAAGGGAAAAGCCTACGTCCAATTTTGTGTATTGCCTTGTATATATTTTTTTGTCTCCTATGGCCCCCTTATATGTAGGGATTACAATATATTTATAGCCCCCGAGGGTGCACAAAAGTCAGAATATCAAAGGATGAAATGCCTTTATAAAAATTGCCTTTACATGAGTACAATGTTCATAATGTATACAACTATTAGTGCTTGGTTAATCACGTTGATCGGTCTTCCTGCTGTTGGTCGGTCTTCTTTTGTATGTTGGTCGAGCTTCTACTTGTTGGTCGACATTCTTGGACTTAGTCGGGTGATAAGGTTTGTTGACTAGGACCGATGCCAAGATGGATGACACATGTCCATTTCTTATTGTTCCACATAGGAGAATACTTTTTGGTATCAACACCATCCCCGATGAACAATAACCTTCCACGGCCTAAACTCAGAAACCTAGAATGACAAATAAATAGTAAAACTCCATGGTCGTTTACCATATTTCACACAATAGTGAATCTCAATTAATAAAAAGGTAAAATACTATAGGTTTATCAAGGAAGAAGAATATGAGGTCAAATCCCTTACCTTAATGGATTAAACCCGATAAATAGTAGTTTTTTATGCCTCCTTCTCCGATAAATAGTGCCCCTTTGCCGCCTTATTTTCTGTCGGCCTTCTTTTCTCCACTCAAACCTATTTTTCTCTATTTATAATGGTTTTTAGGGTTTTCAGTGCTCTTAAAAAGTGTGTCAATAGTGTGTATTTATAAGTTTCAATAGGGAACCTAGTGTTTCCTCTTTAGGGAACGCTTTTCCAAAACTACCCCTTTTTAAAAAGGTTTTTATAATTCTTAAAACTTAGTCCTCAAGTAATTACATAATAAGGCCATATCATCATCCCCCATGCTACCAAGGAAATTAAGTTATGTTACCTTCATTTTAGGTCATAGTCTGCTTAGAGTCTATCTTGACCTTTGCACACTAAGATGTACTCTGGGTTCCATAGGTCCACAGACTCCTCCTCTAACCTATTTTTCTCACCAGATCAACTACACATTGTAGCCTCCCCTTAGGTCGTGGCCTCTTAAGGTTTTAGGGTTGTCACAACCTCCCCAACTTAGGAAATTACGTCCTTAGAATTAAATGACTAAAAGTATAAATTAATTCAGACTTTAGAATAATTGTGGATACTTTCCTTTGATGATGGACTCCATCTCTAAAGTGGACTCCTCCGCGACTTGATGTGTCCAAAGCACTTTAGCTAGGGAGGTCGTCTTTGTCCTTATTTGTTTTTCCTTTCTTTCCAATATCTCACATGGGGCTTCATCATAACTTAAGTTTCTCCGTATCTCAATGTTCTCATGGTTTAGTATATGAGTGGGGTCTCTAATATAATTCCTCAATATTAAAACATGGAAAACATTATGCATGTGGGACAACTTAGGGAGCAGATCTAGCCTAAATGAAGTTTTCTAACCCTTCTCAAGAAGTTCAAATAGTCTAATATACCATGGGCTTAACTTGCCCTTCTTTCAAACCCTTATAACCCCTTTTCATAGAGAAGTTTTAAGAAAAGCATGATCCCCAGGTTCTAAGTCCACATCCCTTATGTTGACATCAACACAACTTTTTAGACTGCCCTGATCACTCGGCAACCGTTCTTGAATTAGTCGAACTTTATTCATGACCTCATCTACCAATTTTAGCCCTAGAAATCATCTTTCTCCCATCGGATTCCAACATAATGGACCGCATAATCTTCTCCCATATAATGATGGATACGGGCATCTTAATACTTCCTTCATAACTATTGTTATACACAAAATCTACTAATAGTAGGTGGTCTTTCCAACTATTATAAAGATATAAAACACATGATCTGAACATATTCTCAAGGGTTTGATTTGTTCATTCCATTTACCCATATGTTTGAAGATGGAAAGTTGTACTGAAGTCTAGCCTCAGCCCCATTGATCTTTAAAAGCTCCTCCAAAATTCAAAGGTAAAATTAAGGTCTCGGTCAGACAGTGTGGTTACAGGGATTCTGTGGAGTTTTACTATCTCCTTTCTGAATAGTTTAGCTAACTGATTAACATTGGTCGTGGTCTTGATATTCATAAAGTGCACGGACTTGGTGAACCTATCCACAATAACCCAAATATAATCCACTTCTGTATCGGCGAAAGTTTGACTATAAAATCTATTGAGACAGCCCTCCTGGTCTTTGGTGCTCAACCTTAACTTATTTGCGCACTAAACATTTAGTCACGAACTTCACTGCCTATCTCTTCATGTTAGGCCATTAGAAATTATCTTTCAAGTTTTGGTATATTTTGGTTATTTCGAGGTGAATGTCAACGGTTGAGGAGCGTTCTCTTTCCATCACCTCAATCTCTTCATTCCCCGGTACACATAATTTTGCCCCAAATCATATGGCTCCATGATTATTTATTATAAAGGTTGACCTCTCCCTTTTCTCTGTAAGTCCACGGATCTTCTGGAGATCAGGATCTATAGCCTACAACGCTCGTATCTTCTCAATCAGACTTAGTTCAACTGATAGTTTCCTAAGGGGTTTGTGGCCTCTGCGGGTTATAACCCAAAATCCATATTTCTTCCAAGTCTTGTAAAATATGTTCTTGGTTAGTAATCCTCAAATGGCCAAGGGATCCTTTCCTACTAAGGGCATCGACCACCACATTGGCCTTTCTCGAATAATACTTAAGTGAGGCCGATGAAGCTTCTGACCTCAGTGATCATAAATTGTATCTCCCAATCAACTGTGCCCGTGACCTTTTTTAGGTCCACAACTAATCCTTCCTTGTTAACTACGTGTCCGAGGAAGGTAATCTCCTCTAACCAGAATTCACACTTAGAAAATTTTGCATATAGCTTTTGCTTCCTAAGAACTTCAAATAATCCTTGGAGGTGTTCCTAATGCTCCTTTACTGACTTAAAATAGATTAAAATATCATCCATGAAAATAATCACAATTTTTTTTAAGAATGGTCTAAACACTCTATTAATTAAATCCATAAATGTCACCCGGGCGTTTATTAACCCGAAAGGCATTACCACAAACTCATAATGTCCATACCTAGTTCTCAATGTTATTTTATGAATGCCCTCATTTCTAATCTTAAGTTGGTGATAACTCAATCTTAAATCAATTTTAGATAAATATCTAACATCCTTCATTTGGTCAAAAGATCATCAATCCTAGGTAAACGATATTTATTCTTTAGCGTCATCTTGTTTAACTCCCTATAATTTATGCACATTCTCATAGAACCATACTTTTTCTTTACAAATAGCACCAAGGCACCCCAAGGGACCTAACAAGTCTTCCATTTGTTCATTCAATTACTTCAACTCTATAGGGGCCATTCTATATGGCGCCTAAAACTAGGCGTGACCTCTAGGGTAAGGTCAATGGTAAAGTTTTTCTCTATCTGGTAGTAACCCTAGTAATTCTTCTCTGAAAACATCATTGTAGTCCTTGCCCATATGGACATCTGCTAAAGTGGCCACGATCTTCTCAACATCCTTGATGTTTGCCAGGTATCAGTGATACCCACCTTTAATCATCTTCCTAGCCCTCAAAGATGATATTATCAAAGGTCTTCTATTAGGTAGAGTTCTTTAAACTCACCTCGATCTCCCAGGTCTATATAAAGCAATTTCCTTACTAACATAGTTTATTTTAGCAAAGTGGGTGATTAACCAATCCATGCTTAAGATCACATCATGGTCTTCCAAATCCAAGGGAATTAAACTAACTCCAAATATTGATATCCAATCTTTGTGGCATATCCCTCATATATGACCATGTCCTCTAATGAAGTCCTTACCAAGGTATCAATTACTAAGGGTGGGTTTAAGGTCTGTGTCCTCTTTTGAAATTATCTTGCAAATGTAGTAGGTACAAAGGAGTGTGTGTCCCTAGAATAAATACATTACATAAGCATTTATGTCATCAACAATAATGGTACATGCTATCACGTCTTTATTTTTCCTATCATCCTTATCTTTGAGGGTAAAGACTCTAGACTAGAAGGATCTTGTAGCTTCTCAACATCTTTCTTTGGCAGTCTATAGTCTGTGAACATGTGACGATGAGAATGCGTGATATTAAGTAAACTTCGCAAAATTCAACTTTGGAAAACTTATTTAATTTCAGCCCCTAAATATGCATCTAAAAGTGCGTGTGTGTGTCAACCCATAAGCAATTAAATCATGCGACACAAATATAAGGAAAAATCCCCCGCAAGGGCAAAACCTTTTATTTCACTATAAAGAGTAAATCGCAACTTACAAGATTTATAATGAAATACAGCAATGAATCCACACGCAGCGAACCCACATGAACCTCAGTCCAATCAACAAAGGAAGAACCGCAGCACTCCTGAATGACACGCAGTCATAAATCTTTGTAGAGACTCCCTCGGCAATGACACGCAGCCCTCGGTTGCAAAGATCTCTCCACAAAGGTTTGAACAAACACAAGGTTGTGTTCTTGGGTTACCAAAAAGATTCACAAAGGTTTGGCAATTGTGTGAATCAAAACATGAGTCTTGGGACTCAAAAATATGAAGACTAGAGGTATTTGGACTCTCAAAAACGTCTTCTAAAGTCTTGCAAAACAACTCCCCCGAAGTTGGTATTTATAGGAAAAAATATGAAGAATCCCGCTTTGTTAAAACTCTTAAAAACTTATCAGCGTACAGGTACACCGAACCCCATCTGGGGTACACCGAACCGGTTTGGTGTTCCCATCCTGGTATGAGGTTAAAAAAAACAGCATTCTTCAAGGAATTTTCTCCAACTTCAAAAGGTCATAACTTTTTCATCGTAGCTCGGATTGAGGTGCCGTTTCTTCCAGTATCTTCGTTGCGGCGAGATCTTCAACTTACAATCTTCATACCAGACCTCCGAACTATGGATGTGAAATTACGAAAATGCCCTTGAACTTCCCTATCATGCCTTTTTTCACTGTTTTGACTTCCCTTGCGTACCACTTGCATTAAGTCCCTAAAATCGTGGAACGTGAAGTCGTTGAGGCATATGTAGGACACATTAATGGAGATGTTGAATGCTTGATTCCCGGAATTCGGATAGAGGCCGTCATGTGCGATCTTGAGGTGACGAGCCAAATGTAGCGGCGTACGACATACATAAATGAAACATATTGGACATGAGAAAAATGTCCTTACAAATCTCCCCCTATGTCTATGCCGGTACATACATAAAAAATCCGAATTATCAAATATGAAATTGCCTATACAAATCTACCCTCCCATGAACCCAAAACTGGAAAAGGTACAAATGAATAGTCTTCATCGTTTGTTCTTCGAATGTTCAGGAATCTAAAATCTTTTCTCATCAGGGTGTGCAACATATAGATCTTCAATCTTCATACCTACACACATGAGACAAAGCAAATACCACGTGACATATCGAGTTTGAAATGAGATAGCATGGATATCAATATATGATAAAAACATAAGCAACATCTCAAAAACTCCCCCAAAATTCAAACTCCCCCATAATATGATAATTCTTTCTCCCCCTTTTTATGATGTCCCCAAATAGACAAATGAGAAGAATGAATCAAATAAGCAAAATCGGGGTGTCACGGTATACAAAAAAAATACAAACTATTTTTGATTTTTCAAATTTTTCGTACAAAAATAAGATACCAATATGAACGAATATGAAACAAAAATCACACCATGGATTTAGACTCAAACAACCAAGTCATGGAAATGGAATGAATGGGTGTGAACACATTCGATAGGTAAATCAACTCAATCAATCATATGTGCATGATGCATACGTGTACCCCTAACGAATGAACATCAAAAGTATCCTTAGGTGTAAAAATTTTTGTTGAATTTAGATGACATCGTCTTATGCAAATCAACAAATCAAAGTCAAAGTGATTTCCACACCAATAACGTCCAAAACTAAGTAGCGCATTTTCAAATATCAAGGACGTGCAAACCCATTTTAAATTCTCCAACCAAACTCCCTCATATATATATTCTTTTAGAGGTAATCTAAATTCTCAAACTTTGGAGAATTGGTGCAAAAACCTAAATGGCCCATAATATGCATGAATTTCTTTTTATTGCCTTTCAATTTTTTTCGGGCTCTTTTAAACCTCTTTGGACCCCGGATAATAAAATTCCTCCATTTTTTAGGTCCTTTTTAACGGTGGCTTTTGCGCAAATGATAGATATGTACCTTTCGCAGCCCCTCCCCGTTTTTAAAAAAGCACACAATCTCACAAAACGGTTTTTATATGCACAATTTCCTTATAAAAAATTATCGCGCTTGGTTCGTTTTAAGGACAGGATTGAAGTGAAAACACCCAACCAACATGTGATAAGACAAGCACAATAATCAAACAAATCCGTGCATGTGTGCAATAAAGGAAATATGAGTCAAACATGTAGGAAGTAACACTTAATTACATCTTAATGACTCCAAACATTATAAAGCACATGGATGAATTGACCTATTGTCTCAAAACACTATCAAATAGTCACATGAAAAAATGGAATGATGTTGTGACTCGGTCATCCAAAGTGTTCATCCATAAACGGTGCAACAAAAAAAAATCTTTTTGTATTTTTCAAAATTTTTCAAAAAAATATATACAAAAAGTACATGTCACAACGCTAGCAAAAATATATCAAAAAGCATAACTAGCGTATGACAAACATGCAAACACAATCATCTATATGATATGGCAAGAGAAGAATCATGTGCAAGCAAACGGGAATCAACTTGTCTAAAATCTAGTTCCTCCAAAAGTGATTTCCTAACCCAAATGGATGAAACACGTCGACAAGGGGTTTTGGGAACCAACAAAATACTAGACTTCGAATTCCTAGGACCTCTTCCAAGATCAAAACAAAATCGCCTAAGGTGACCATTCCTACCACAATATGAGCATGTGTAAACGGGTGGGATGACATCGAAAGTGTGATCTTTTCTAGCGTCCTTGGAATTAGTTGACCCTCTAAAACAAATAATGGTTTTGGCTTTAGCATTAGAAGCATGAGAACACGATGAGCCATTACCATCACTATCAAACCTACTTGAGTCTGTCAAATCATTTTTTAACTTCAAAATTTTTGACTCAAGCAAAGAATTAGACTCTTCCAAATTAAGGGACGCCTTCTTCAAATTATCAATTAAACTTAACAGTTTATCACGCTCCCCCTCAATTAAAACAAACTTATTCCTAAGAGTCTTTTCGCGTGCCGTAAAATCATCGATTAATTTTTTATCCTCGACGGCACAAACGGGAACCCTAGAATTTTTTAAGTCCTCCAATTCCTTCTCTAAAACTAGTACTCTCTCATCACTCTTCTTTTTGGCAATTTTTAAAGAATCAAAATCAGTACACAAATTACCAAAGTGCTCACGACAAATATCACTTTGAGTTTGAAACTCTTGCAAATATTCAATCTTACTTTTAAAGAGAAAATTTTCTTTTTCCAAAACTTTAATTCTTTTGCAAAGTTTCAAATTCAAACTTTTTAATTTTTCAGCACGGTCGTGAAATTTTTCAAAAATAGGCTCCTCATTAAATGGGCGTTCCATTGAAAAATTGCGATTTTTCATAAAACTGTTTTTTTTTTTTTAAATCAATATCACACAATTTTTGCGGAAAATAGGAATACGCGATAAATTTGCGCAACCTGCTCTGATACCAATTTGAGAATGCGTGATATTAAGTAAACTTCGCAAAATTCAACTTTGGAAAACTTATTTAATTTCAGCCCCTAAATATGCATCTAAAAGTGCGTGTGTGTGTCAACCCATAAGCAATTAAATCATGCGACACAAATATAAGGAAAAATCCCCCGCAAGGGCAAAACCTTTTATTTCACTATAAAGAGTAAATCGCAACTTACAAGATTTATAATGAAATACAGCAATGAATCCACACGCAGCGAACCCACATGAACCTCAGTCCAATCAACAAAGGAAGAACCGCAGCACTCCTGAATGACACGCAGTCATAAATCTTTGTAGAGACTCCCTCGGCAATGACACGCAGCCCTCGGTTGCAAAGATCTCTCCACAAAGGTTTGAACAAACACAAGGTTGTGTTCTTGGGTTACCAAAAAGATTCACAAAGGTTTGGCAATTGTGTGAATCAAAACATGAGTCTTGGGACTCAAAAATATGAAGACTAGAGGTATTTGGACTCTCAAAAACGTCTTCTAAAGTCTTGCAAAACAACTCCCCCGAAGTTGGTATTTATAGGAAAAAATATGAAGAATCCCGCTTTGTTAAAACTCTTAAAAACTTATCAGCGTACAGGTACACCGAACCCCATCTGGGGTACACCGAACCGGTTTGGTGTTCCCATCCTGGTATGAGGTTAAAAAAAACAGCATTCTTCAAGGAATTTTCTCCAACTTCAAAAGGTCATAACTTTTTCATCGTAGCTCGGATTGAGGTGCCGTTTCTTCCAGTATCTTCGTTGCGGCGAGATCTTCAACTTACAATCTTCATACCAGACCTCCGAACTATGGATGTGAAATTACGAAAATGCCCTTGAACTTCCCTATCATGCCTTTTTTCACTGTTTTGACTTCCCTTGCGTACCACTTGCATTAAGTCCCTAAAATCGTGGAACGTGAAGTCGTTGAGGCATATGTAGGACACATTAATGGAGATGTTGAATGCTTGATTCCCGGAATTCGGATAGAGGCCGTCATGTGCGATCTTGAGGTGACGAGCCAAATGTAGCGGCGTACGACATACATAAATGAAACATATTGGACATGAGAAAAATGTCCTTACAGACGAGGTTTGCCATAATTGTAACAGCTCAACCCTAGTAGGCAAGATTTCACAAAATACCCCTCAGTGCCACAATTAAAGCAGACAATGTTTGCGATTTCAACCTTTCCATCTGCGGTCCTTTGACTTGTCCGCCACTTCTGAGTTTGTTGTCATGGCTTATCTTCCTTCTTTGTCCCTTTTTTCTTTTCTCCCTTTTCCTCTAATCAATCCTCAAAATCTTGCTCTATGATTTAAGCCACTTTGGTAAGTTTCATGTATATTCTCGGCCAAAGTCCTACCACTTCGTTATGGAGTCCCCACTTTAATCTACTCTTAAACTTCTAGGACTTTTTTTCCTTGGTGTCAATAAGATAGGGGAAAAGTGGGATAATTTCGCGAACTTTGTTTCATATTGGACTACTGACATGGTTCCGTAAGTTAACTCTCATAAATTTTATTTTTAGTTTCTCCCTAGACGTGGTGGGGAAGTATTTCTCTAAAAGGAGTGTTTTGAATATGTCTCAACACACAGCTACGACTTCTCCACCTAATTGTGTTCTCTTAACTATGGACTACTAATAATCTACCCCAGCCTCAAACATAAAGGAGGTGAAGGAGACCTTCTGATTCTCAGTGTAATTCAAGATAGTAAAAATCTTTTCCATCTTTATAATCCATACATCAGCCTTTAAAGGTCTATCCTCTCCCTTAAAAGCCGATAGTTCTAGTTTCTTAAAATGTTCAATGGTTCAGCCCACTAGACTTTGCTCGACTGTTCTTATAGCCATGGCCCCAGATAGGGCTTTCTCAAACACAATTATCACCTCTATCATTTGCCATGCAATCACGATATAATGGTTTATACTACTATTAGCTCTACGGTTACCTCTTGCCATGTTTCCCTAATAGGAAAGAATCAAGTACGCATAAGTCAACTGTGACACCACGCCTAATTAAATACCGGGCGATCACTCCTTTATTAAATTAAATCAAGGTAAACAGTTGGTTCATTCTCAGCATCACTGTCGATAAAAATAAATTTTCCAATTTAACACCCTAAATAATTAAGCTAAGTGTAAAAAACATTTTCATACAAACTTTCCAAATTTTAATTAACGAAAAATATTTATTTAATTAAAACAACATTTCTACAATTAAGAATCACACCACAATAAACCAAATAACATAAACCATTCGTCAATCGAATGTCAACATATGAAACTAAAATCACAAATCCATCCTGAATAAATCCCATAGAACAATACTGAAAATAACTGAAATATAAATGTCCCAACAACAAATGAAATAATGGAAAGGGCGACACATGCCCAATAAATGAGAATGCTAGAAGTGGAGTCAATAAAGGAAGCCGTCTACGCAAGTGACCTGCAACTCCCACCTAAGCTGCAACACGTTCCTCTCAAAGGATCCTAAGCATGACGCCCCTGTGGCTGGGCACCTGAAATATATACATATATATACAAGAGAGAGAGAGGAAAAGAAACGGGTCAGAGCCCGAAAGTGTGTTTGATTTAAAATACGTTTAGCAAGTATTTAAATTGATACAGGCCAATGCAACAACATATTAGTGCGTCACTCTCTTGAGAAATACTCACCTCTCTTCTAATGTGCACACCTATCGCACTAATCTTCCCAACGGTTTGTTTTATCAATTATCGCACTAGTCTTTCTAAAAGATTAGCATATCTTAGATTACTCGTAAGATTTACAATTCACTATTTCCACTTTAAAAGAGATGTTCCAATCTGTAACCAAAGTTCTCTATTTTTTAACTTTATAAAAACACTAAAGTTTCCAGTGACATATTATACTTTCTCAAAACAAGTATTTATAATTTGAGCCAACGACCCTGTCCTACTTATCAAATCTCAGTAGGCAGTTTCAAATATCATAATCTCATATATATATATTAACTACTCGTATAATATATATATGTATATATATATATATATATATATATAACAGCACCCCGAATAAAACTATGGTGCGTGCATACTTCCACTATCCAAACCCCATACCACTCAAATCAAGGGGAATATAAATTCGGAATCACTCTCGAATTGTATTAACACATATACAAATAATATCGAGGCGAAGCATAGATTCCAAGTCTCTAAGAGGATGGCACATACTCGCGTCTCTTAGGACCGTCTGAACTATCAATTCGATAGGCTGTACCAAGGATATTTATCTTCTAGGGTACAAGTCAATATCCCCCATAAAGGTCCCATCGAGATAAGACTGTCCCAGCGCGGAAACCTCAAGGATAGCAAGTAGCGCGGTATGTTTTTCACATGTATATAATATATGTACACACAATCATATAAATATGCCACTTTATCATATTAACATAGGTTCTTCACGTTACCCATAATTATACCATTTATCCTTAATTTCACATTATGTAATACCCCGTATTTTTATGCTATATTAATTTGGGGATTTAAAAACATTATGTAATGGAAAACATTTTGAAACCTTGAAAAATATTTTATAACAATTCCCAAATAATTATGTAACCATTAAAAACTCCAAAATAATTATTTTACCATAAATGCGAGTGGAGTTATGGGAATGATTGAATGTTGAAGACGCACGTTGCACGATGCTCGGTGATGATGCACTACGCACGTATGAATATAGTGGGAGCGTGGTAACTTAGGATTCAGATCGAGGCCGTAATGGATGAACCTGTTGATGTACCAAATGTAGCGGTATCAGACATACTACCTATGATCTAGGACACACAGAAAAATTTCTAGATTCTAAACGGACATTTATAAAATCATGTCCTTACATATATCATATTTTATTATTTTAATTTAAAAGTCGAGGCAAAATATTGTACGCTTCAAGAAAATAGAGTATAGGATTTGTGGGATTATTTATTCAATTTAAATAGTACAAGATGAGGACCAACAACGAAGAAGCATTAGTTGGGATTGTGCATACAGAAAAATGCGACGAATGCATGCTTGTATGTGCGAGGAACCTAAGCGTTTATTTCTTAGTAAGTATTGGACCTCAACATCCACATCTATTGTTGAAGGACTAAAGATCACAATTCCCAAAGTAACCATCTTTTTATATGTGATAAATATTAAATCCATTAGTTCAGTTCTTTAAATATAAGGTTTGAATCTCAATCTTAAACCCAAAGACTTTATGTCTTTGTGATGACAAGTGAGATCATTTTAAGTCGAGCATGTTGGTGATTATACAATATCATAATTAAGTTTTAAATCCTTAAAAAATATTATTTTAGACAATCTGACCTTCCATATCTTGTGTTAATTACAAGAAAAAGAAAAAAATCTAAAAATGTTTGTCATCCCAATTACTCATAGAAAAAGTACACTATTAACAAAAAATATTAACATTAAGGGTCATAATTATTAACTCAATTTACATATATTTATATAGTGGAATTATGTCAACATTACTCCAAAGTTCAAATAAACGTGCATAATATTTTAGACTTAACGAGTTTTTCATCCATATTAACAATGACATTCGATGAAGACACTAATTTTAGTCATTAAACATTGCATTTAGTGACAAAAACGAACTTTTGGCATATCAATGACACAAATATGTGTTGCCATGCGATATTTCCTCGTTAAAATTTCTTGCACCTCAAACTTAAGAGAAAAATGGGCTAAGTAGAATAAAAGTTATAATAGTTGCCTAGCCTAAATATACAAATGTAGCTCATTGTGTAATTGATGGCTTTAGATTTATGGACTGTAATAATTTATATGGTTTCCCCCTTACACCATTGGTGAGGACACTCAGTCATCTAGAGCATTGGTGAACATGGTACATGCATCGTCTAATTCAATGTTTTTTGGTTCAATTTTAAACTGGTTGTTTTAATAATTTATTAATTAAATAATTTAGTAATTTGATAACTTAATAAATTAGCAATTTAAAATTTTAATAATAATAAATTAGTAAACTAATTGTTTTTAATTAAGACTTCAAAAATATTATTCTAATTAGGAAATCTAGGATATCAACCTTCGGTGTTCGATAAGATTTGTCCACAAACGGTGGAAGGATATCTCCATTGTTGGTGTAGGTTGAGTTTTCATCATTTAGAAATTTTAGGGTAGTACTTTTGGGCAGATCATTATTATACCCTACACGACTGGTTGGGGCATCATTATATCATTGCTTAAGAGTTGGTGGGACATGACCCACACATTCCACTTTCCGAGCCGAGAATAGGTTTAACCCCTATAGAATACCATGTTCACTGGGTTAGAGGTTGGTCGATGAGAGATTGTGTCATTCGATAACTCCCATAAGTCATACAAGTACTCATAGATTTACCTATCACTGTTTAAACAGTCACATATCTCATCTAGAGCAGTTCAACCACCACAATTTACCAAACTTAAGCTTATGGTGACGGAAAACAAAATCAATGCAACCATCACCAACGAACACAAAGCACTTTGCGTTAAACTAAGGAGGATTTATGTGCTTTGCTTGTTAAATGTGATTCATTTTTTTATGGATCGTGATGCCCTACTATAGACATCCGAAACATGTGATGAGTTGGGACCATCAACTTGCAGGAGGAGGCATAGATAATGCCCAAGTATTCAAGGTAATACCATGTAATTTATCATTTTTGTATTTAGTAATGATGTGTGCCGAACATATGTTTTATATGTTGCTTTTAATATTATGGTTTTCAATACCTATTAATATGGTTTAAGTAGGATATTAATGATAAGCCTCTCATTTAAGTATTAAATTATATTGGAAATGATTAATCTTGATATAAGTTCATAATACCACATGTATTTATGTGAATGAGATATTATTATGCCTGTCCAGCATATCACGCGTATTTGTGTATTATTTATCCATCAGCTAGATAATATTCTTGTTAACGAAAATGTATTTTATCGCTCATTAATTAAATTAGTTTAATTAATATACATTTTAGTTTAACTTAATATATTGATTTTGATGATTCCAAACATTTTTTTTAAGTTATTCTATATATATTCATTATTGTATAATCTCGCCTCGACTCTATTCAATGACACATCCGAGTAAAAGTATTCACATGTGATACACATTTACACTTGACACATTAGACACTCATGAATATATTAATTCAGATTATGTGATTGGTTGTCTAAATATTTTTCCAAAAGAGAAATAAGAATATTTTTTTTGTTGAAAATAATTTAAAACAAAAAAACTTGATATTACTTTTGCTTAAAATTAGCTTCTTATTCTAAATTCTCGGAAACTTTTACACACTAAATTTGATTTTGCTAACACATTTTTTTTTAATGGTGTTTTATTCGTCCATACCATGCCTTATTTGTTTTGTCTGCTAAATCATAAGGCTATAAAGAGTTTGTATCCTAGCTGTGATTTTCGACCTCACTCATTAGTTGTTAGGTAAGCACGAGACATCATTAGATTTAACCAATAGAAGATTTCGGCCCTTGGCAGTACATGAACTTGACGCCTGCTTTTGTTTGTCCTTGGTTGAGTTTAACTTTTTTATGAATGTATGGTTTTAAAACAACTGTTGCCGAGACCTCCTAGTGTCCGATTATACCTTTGGTTAAACAGATTTTACCGCCAGTTGGCCTTACCGTGTTAACGCTGTTTCTTTTTTATATGTACGAATGTTGATACATATATATATATATATATATATATATATATATATATATATATATATATATATATATATATATATATACTTCCATGCGTGTACCTCCCCTCTTTCTCACAAGTCATGTCAATTTTTTTAAAACACCTTCGGCACTCTTCCTTGGATGGTCTTGACAGCCTATGGCAAGGCCACGCCGCTTGCTGTCTTGTCCGAAATCCTTTAATATCTGCTTGGTACAAATGATTGTACTCATATATATATATATATATATATATATATATATATATGTTAAATACCTGCCTACTTAAGTCGTCGTCCACTGGACCGAACTTGATTGAAGTTCCATCCCAGTCACTTTTGTGTTCCGACTTTACCGCCTTAGAGCTGTACTGAAAATTAATATTTTTATAAGTACTGTCAGTTACAGTCGGTATGACATTTGACAGCCTCTACTGTTGGCATCCTTGCCAAAGATCAACTGGCGATTACCTTTATCAGAGGCTTGAGGTACTGCATGCCACTGGTTCAGCTAGGGCTGTATGACATGTGTTTTGAACTATAGCTGACCGTCTTGTACCTGCTATAGTCTTAGACTCTCAACTATTTTTTTTACTACACATATATATATCTGCTCTTGCAAGCTTAATTTTTTATCCGGGCTTTTGCACTACTTATAACTTTGTCCCATTTATTCTCTAGACAGAAAAATACTCTTGACACATCAGTTATAATTTTTACACATCAATTCCACATTAACATATCAGTTGAATATTATCTTTTGGACTAACATATTTTTGCAGAGCCATTTTAGAAATGTTAAGTGCTACTTTCAGTCACACATTGTCAGATTACCATTCTTATACTACAACGTGGCTATATTTTTATTGAGAAGAAAAATAAAGATTTGCAGTTCATCTTGGAGATTTTCTCTGTCCTCTCTCATCTCAGAAAATCAGTTGCATTTAATGCAGTACTCAGACCAAATTCCACATCTTCCAACCGGGCATATTTTTTCTTCTTGGAGATTTGCATATCAGTTTTAGAGATCATTTTCAGTCTACTTCCATCCCAGAAAATCTGGAGCATTTAATGCTCAACATGCTGTGTCTAACAGCTAGTTTTTGAATACACATTTAAAGCTGTGAGAGCTGCATTGAAAGAGCAGTAGACTTGAACGAAAATACTTGAAATATTATTGAGAGCATTTATTCTACTACTCAGCTACACATTCAAGAGAGCAAAAATTTTATCATCTGCTCAAATCATTGAAGAAGAAGACTTGTGCCTACTTCAACATCATTTATTGAAGTCTGATTCAAGAAGGAGAAACTCAGATTAAAAATTGTATCTTAAGGAGTTTCAGTATTTTATTCTGTACTACAAAAATTCAGATTTGTTGTGAAGCTTTGTTGAAGCTTCGGTTTGTACCGGTAATTGGTTCCTACCCGCAAGTGGGCCACGGGGTTTGAAGCTCGGAGTTAGCTTGCAAACATTTGTACGCGGTGGTTTGATCCTACCCGCAAGTGGATCAGGTTTAGTGAAGCGCAAAGGAGACGAGGGCTCTAGGCGCGTGGATGTAGGCCGGGATTTGGCCGAACCACGTTAAATTTCGGTGTCATTTATTCTCCGCACTTATATTTATTTATTTGCACATGCTTGCTTGAGTTAATATTTTCAGCACACTATCTTGCAAATAAATTAATTCCGAAATTTGACTAAATTAATTTTGAGATTAAAATAATTATTTTTTGAACTAAATAATTTATTTCAGAATATCACGTTATATTAAATACGAAAATTAATTTAATATTTCTAGAGTGTTAAAATCTGCATCTCTAGTTGTTTAAATTAGTTAGTTGCATTTATTTGATATTATTGGTTTTGTTCTTTATAGATTTATTAATCTGAAATTTGGTTAAGTGATTTAAATTTACTGTTTTTCTAAAATATAAATTTGACATTAAAGTTTGTAAAAACTCAATTCACCCCCCCTCTTGAGTATAATCTGGGCAACAATTCTAGTATTTAGGGTGAAACATATGTTATAGGACACATGTCACCCAAATTAGGACATATGTTATCACATGTTTTTCGACACCTGCTTGTACAATAAAATTGACATGTGGCAACCCACTTGGTTTATTTAGCTATAAGAAGTTATTTTTTCTTCATTAAAAGGACAAGAGTTTTGGAAGAGGAGACGTGAAAGCTCCCTCTCTTCACCAAATATTATGGTAGAAACCGTGTGTTTAGAGCAAAAAAAATGATGTTGCTCTAGTCCACCTCCTCTCATCTCTCTGAAAACGACCACAATGAGTTTTTGGTGAATATTACGAACCTACGGTGACCAAAGTTGCTCAAGTAAAAAAGGTACCAAAATTCGATATTTCCCTATATTAAATTACTTTCTTACATTTGGTGACACCGCTAGGGAGGTATTCGTAATATATATCGTGTAACACCTTGTTTGTGCCTGAGAAACTCAGTGAAAATGGTGACTAGGTGTTGAGGTCCATGATTATTACAATTTATAGATAAAACTCTTAACTTTTCACTAGATCCATGATTATTCCAATGTAGAAATGAATTACATGTCAACGGTGTGCATTTATTCTAATACTCAGTGGAATTATGCAACATTAAACATTGTGAAATATTTAGCTTTGCTACACAAATATATGCATATTTATTTAATCAATAGTTTTTAAGAATGTTTGTGAGGTTATGTAATCCGACATACCATAGTGTTCAGATTATACGACACATTTGAGACCTTGCAATAAATTTTGTTTTTGTTTATTCTCCCAGATGTGTATGAAAATATACATTTTAGAGAGTGTCATTTGTTAGTACGCATAGCTGGCCTATTGTGTGGGACATTTAATGTTCAATGAGTGTATAACTATTAAAGGAGGGTGTAGACTTGACATGTCAGAAATAATTAATGCTTTTGTCCACTTTACCACACGCATAGTCAAAAAGCACGTTTTGTTTTCAAAACAAGAATTTTATTTTTTCTTGAACAAAAAAGCAAAAGTACCATCACGGGACTTAGCCACACAAATTTTTGACTGAAACTCAAAAGATCAAGCCAAAACTTATCATACTAGCATACAACCCACGTGATGCACGGGCGCATATAGTTTTTTAATTACCATATCTTAATACCTACATAAAGGCAATCAATATTCTATTAAGCATACATTTTGAGTGGAGACTTAAAATTCAACACTTAAAAGGAAAAATATTTTCAATTGGAGAATAAATTCATTTGATAGATATACCATATCACTATTCTAATAAGCATACCATATATTATGAACATTTTCTTGTGTGCAAGGATGTTAAAACTAATGGTCAAACAAAATTATCAAACTAACAACCTGATTTATAAGTGATATTTAAATGGAATTCACCCCATGAGAAAATATCTAATATTTTGTAGCTTATGAAAAATAACTTAATATAATATAGTGATAAGCTGAATGTTTTCAAATGAACCCCAGAAAGAAAGATAAGGTTGTATGTTGGTGTCCGTACAAATAATTAAAGGGGAAATAAATAATCAAAGAAGAACTAAGCTATCATAATTTAGACTTTCCCCACCCACTCTTCAACTAAACTACACCAGAAAAATGAAGTATGAGTCAAAATTTCTAAGCATAAAGCAGACCATTGATCATACTGATATGTAACACAATTAGTTCACCAAAACAACAATACACCACAATTGCCTTTTTATACTCCCAATATTATAATCAAGCCAAAACCAAACCTATAGATAGATCGATATATCTACATATATACGTATGATACATATATTCCTGAAACCCATTTCTCACTCCTTCTTTATCTCCAATTCAAAACACTAAAACCCACTTGTACCATCTTGCGACAAAACTCCATCATAACACTAGTGATGGTTCGATTAATTATTTGTCATATTTTACTTCTCACTTTTGAATTATGGGATATTCAAACAATAAATTTTTTTGATATGTACGAGTCCACGAATATCTGGCGCAAGATAACCCAGCAGGGAAGGATCCAGCTCAGGTCAAGGAGGGGCGGCCGCCCCTCATGAAGTTTTGCCCTTTTTTTAAAACAATATTCAACTTGTAGGGGTGCCATCTGTATTGTTTTAAAGTGAAATGCGAAGCAATGTAATAAACCTTGACTTTAGGTTCAAAAGTATAAAAACCTTATAAAATTTTTACCTGATAAAGGCTCATAACTTTTCCATCTTTCATTTTTATCCGTGTGTGTATAGATATATATTGCTTGGGCTGTTTTTGCTATTTGGTTCTCAAGGTATAAACCAAAGATTTAGATTCAAGAATCTATCAGTTAAAAAAGCTTAACACATACGCTTTCTTTTCTTGCTTTGGTTCTTTTTAGCGCCAATTAATGTATAGTCCCCAACATAAATATATATTTTATTAAAAAGACAATTATTTCTAATTTAACCCATTTAATCTCTCAAACACCCATTTACCCAATACTCTCTTATTTTTAGAGGTCCGGGTTAGAACTACCCCCACCCTCCTTGACCTTGCCGGAACTCATATGTTTGGATTATACATTAATTACCCTTAAAAGAAAGAAAATAATACATATTCATCATCCAAAGAGCAATATTTTTCCCTACTAACGTCATGGATCCACTAGTGACCCAGTGAACCATCACTCCGACAATAAACACTTGTCGCCCGTCTATCTTCTCGGGCCAAAATCCTTCAACTTCTATGTTCCTCTCTGACAAAAACCGCCACCATTCCGACAAGATATAACTTACAGGTGTTTTATTTAAACATCCTCTCTTAGAGCTCCATTAGACATCTTATAGGTACAAAATAAATGAGCCCTAAAATCGAATCAACTGTTGGTAAAAACCCACAATTTAACAAGAAAAAACTGATCAACCGTGGTTGTTCAACCATAAACTCGCTATGATTTATATCAAACATATCGGGTTACCAAAGGGTTTCACTTGGGAATACACCAACTCACCAACCAAAAATTGATTTTAGCCCTCATTCCATTTATAATAGAGGTTTAAATATGGGATTAGAAGTATTTCAAGCTTATTTGGGGGCCCAAAATTGAGGGTTTAGGAGTAATACGGGATTAGAGGTTTAAATAAGTTATTAACCCACCTAAACCCTCATTCCATCCATAATAAATTTGCCCTAGCAGCCCCATACATTTGAAAGAAATTACTAAGGCCAGAGACGAGAGGAAGAACAAAGATCCAAGAGGGTACGCTCCAATCACCGGTCTAAGGAAATAATTTTCTTGCTAAATTAATTATAATTTGTTTTATTGATCCATATGCATGATTTTCCAATAACAATTCCACGTTGACAATCTATTTAGAGATTTAAAACTAATGTGTTGAAATTCAGATTTTTTTGGAATTATCGAAGAATAATTGCGTTTTGGGACTTAAACAATTTTGGTGACAAGCCCGAAATTAATACCATTTTTATTGGGAAAACTATTATTAGAATCCATGTGATATGGTATATGTTTACTGTTAATTTCAATTCATGTATGGATCCCATTATATTGGAAATTTTTAGATAGAGAATTAAGATCTTGATTTGGTTAGATAATCTTTAATGTTAGATATCCAATTTCTTGAATTTATGGGGGGGGGGGGGGGGGGAGGGGGGGGGGGAGGGGGGGGGGGTTAAAATGCATAGAGTGGGTACATAATCATATTATCACATATTATTAACTATAATAGGGTTATAATTATCGAAATTGAAGTGTGAGAGATTGTAGAGAAGAAATTGAATTTTTGGGGACGAAACTCGTATAGAAAAAAACACTTCAAATATGGAAATCTGACATCTCGTTCGAACCTCGTTCAAACGAGATATTGTTTTCGTTTGAACGAGACTTGACTTTGTTCAAATGACTTTTCTGGGTTAGGCCAAGGTTAGTTCACGAAAACATTCGGGGGATTTTTACGAACTCAAGCCAGTATGTGAGAAGTCATCCAAGTGAGTGGATATTTAATTAAAAATAGAGTTGTGTTGCTAGTCATTAATTGAAAATTTTAATAATTAACTAAATGGTTAATTATTATGGCATGGGTATTATTTGTAGATTAATGAAACCTGGTTGTGGTGGTTATAGGGGTAACTTCCTATTCATATTGTGTAATACATATATGTATTTATCATTTGTATGAACATACCCGTGTTCATGGACAACCTATCAGTTGAGATTGCGTACGTCTTCGGGACCGTAGTACGCATCGGCACAAGTGGGCTAGGCACGTGTAGGCCGTTATTTTAAATCCTATGTAGTGGCACCGCTTGCAATGAGGAAAGTGAAATAGCCGAAATCCATTGTCATCATCGAGGGTATGGCCTCGCAATGGTGAACTACGTAGGGATCGCCTCGCTTATGTGTATTTTGTTTCTTTCGTTTGGTAAGGGACTCCTCCGGACTTATTGATAGAACACGAAATGGACACCGAAGGTAAATGTCTTTGTGTTTCATATATATGTAAGGACATATATATTTATGTAAATTAATTGAGAACAAGTTCATGCAGTCTAATGATGTAGACAATTGTAAAAAGCACAATGCTACATAAAATACATAATGTAATAATATGATATTTCATGGGGGTAGTATTGTGGGGTTATTCGTGGGACTAGAATCATGTGTGTAGATGATAAGCTCCCGTTTATTATTTGTGCTGAATGTCTTTGGTATTATCACGTTAGCATAGATACCGGACCTCATAATTGAGCCATTGGGTTGGAATGCATATAGTATTACCCTTCGATGAGAGGTGAGGTACTTATTGCAAGCGACTGCCGATAGACGATGTGTAATGTGAATTAACTAAATTATTACATATTGATTTTGTAAGTTAATTCCTGCAACTTTAGGGCGCTGACCCAAATTGTAAAAAATATTTCCCCCATATTTGCCTAGATAGTGACATCATAGCTGATAGGAGATTAGACTTGTCGTCAAACTTACTCATTAGCGGCTTCAGTTCGATTGATTCTAGCATAGTTTGTTACTCTTATTTAGGTCATTTTATTATTCCATGGGTTGTATGGGCATATACTTGAGATTTATTATTCAGTTACTTTGTTTGTTAGTTATACTTGAGTTGGATATTTTATGACTAATGAGAGTTGGGATTTATTTATTTTCAGATGTTACTTCAGATAATTTTGTTGTGCGTGTATGTTTTAAAAATAATAATGTCATGTTATGGTTTGATGTTAAGAATGGTATAGATTGTTAGACAAGCCCCATCTTCGGCGTATTATGTCTAGCCACCCTTTAAATGGAAAATGAGGGTTGTTACAGTTGGTATCAAAGCATCCAGATTCTAGCGCCCTTAGGATCTTTGTTGCGCTCAATACGTTATATGTTGCGTTCTTTAATATGTAAAGCCTATGACTAGGTATCATTGTACTCTTTATAATCTGTTACTAATATGAATCTCATTCATTTTTAGATGGAAAATGATAGGCGCGGTAGACCACGACGTGTTACCACCGAGGCTGCAGAGGATAGGGATCAACAGGAGCCACACCCACACCCACACCCACAGCCACTACGAGCCTCACCCGTGTTTACTCAAGTAGAGATTTCCATAATACTAGTGAAGCATGCATTTTCTACGGCAATAACCTTTATGATGTAGCATTTTTAGCCACAATAGCAGCAGCCACCCCCTCCCCCGCAATAAGTGGTGTTACCTGCTCAGGTACAGGGCTTAATTTAGGATAGAGCTAAGGAAGCCTTCACTAAAGGCCACTTGGTAGAGTTTGCTGGGAGTCTAGATATCTTGGTGGCCAGTTAGTGGAAGAAAGACATTCAGACACATTTGAGGATGGTTGAGTGCACGACAGTGGACAAACATATGTTAGCTTTGTTTCGACTGGTAGGGGCAGTCTTACAGTGGTGGGAGTCAATCACCACACGGGAGGAGCAAGACTGATTAACTATTGATGAGTTTTGGATTAATTTTGAGGAAAAGTGTGACAACCCGAATATGATTATGATAAACCATGTTTAAATCATGCTTACCGTATGGGATGAGGATAATGTGTTATTAGAATATATAATGTTAAGTTATTGTGTTTAGTCTAATCCTACCTTCATAACTTATGAAATATTGAATTAGTCACAAACACAAATTTATGAAGTCTCCGGTAGGAATGTTCGAGTTCGGGACTAGTTTTGGTCACTATAATATAATAATTGACTTCAGGTGAAAACTATATAGTTGTATATATATGAGCTAAGTTTGAAACACAATAAATGGTGTATTAAACAAAGGTCTGAGGAAGGAGTTATGCTGAAATTACGAACAGGGGGTAAAGTAGTCATTTAGCTTTAAGGGATATTTTGTCATATATGGTGACACATGTCATATTTTGATTGGACCAAGAGGTAGGTGACTTATGCCGACTTTAAAGTCTTGAAATAATCTCCTCCTTCAGCATAATTCATCCATGGAGGAGTTTTAGCCTAAGGAGAGAGAACCGTGAAGTTTGGGAAGAGAAAGGTGAGGAAACGTTGGAGAAAAATTCATAGAAAATTACGTAAACATCCCTAAGGTAATTCTACCTGTAAATCTTGTATATTATTGGAATTATTGATTTAAAATGATATAAATAATCATTTCTTTACTAAACTTCCGTGTTTTGAGGTATACGTATGGATAGGTGCGGGATTAAGCAAAGTTGAACGTGTAAATCATGTATATTGATTCGATTGGAAACCCTCTGCATTCAAACTCCTGTAACTTTTTGTATATTCATTGGAATTGAATAATTCAAGTTGGATATGAAAATAAACTCATATATGTATAACATATACGAATATTATGTGAAAATACCAAGAAATGAATCTTTGGGGATAGTTTGAAGTTCATGTATCAAATCTTCCCCAAAGGTGTAAGTATGCACACCAGGTGTTTGATGTTTTGCTTGACATATCAAATGAACCTTAAAAATAATGAAACTTTAATTTTGTATTTTTGAATATGTTTATGGATGCTGGGTGAAATATAAAAGGAAGTTATGATGCAGAAAAGTTATGAAAATTCTTCGAATTTGAGTGGAAGAGTCTATAGGGCAGATTAGATTTGTAATAAAGAAATGGACACATCTTGCTCTAAGAAACTTGAAATGATGTGTTGTCCTTTATATTGGGAACCTTATATGATAAGAATTGGATTACCAAGAAGAAATTAAATAATGTTTCGGCTATGGATTGGATATGTTAAATATTTTAACATGAAATTGAATAAGACTTCATTTATGATAAATGATTAGAATGGGATGCTATGATGCTTATGAATTCGGTTAAGGTTAAGTTTTCTTTGGATTGTTAACATCATTATGATGATACTAATATTATAAGAATGAATGTGTGGAAGGGAAGAATAACTGGTTGAACCATTGCCAGACAAAGGCAAGAGAAAAACACATGAAGTGGCCAAGGTGAGTGTACTCACTAGTAAGATGTATTTATACATGATTATGGATATTATATGTTGTACTTGCCGAGTTGAATATAAATATGAGAGGTTTTAATTATTGAGATGATTATGGATGTCATACATTGCACTTGCTGAGTTGATTATAAATATGAGATGCGGTACTTATCGAGATGATTATGGATATTATATGTTGTACTTGCCGAGTTGAGTGTAAATATAAGAGGTTGTAATTATTGAGATGATTATGGATGTCATACGTTACACTTGCTGAGTTGATTATAAATTTGAGATGTGGTACTTATCGAGATGATTATGTATATTATATGTTGTACTTGTCGAGTTGAGTATAAATATGAGAGGTTGTAATTATTGAGACGATTATGGATGTTATACGTTGCACTTGCTGAGTTGATTATAAATATGAGATGTGGTACTTATTGAGATGATTATGGATATTATATGTTGTACATGCCGAGTTGATTATAAATATGAGATGTGGTACTTGTTGAGATGATTATGGATGTTATATGTTGTACTTACCGAGTTTATTACAAATATGAGATGTCATACTTACCAAGTTGAATATGGATATGATATGTTGTACTTATTGAGTTGATTATGGTTAGGATATGTCGTACTTACTGAGTTGATTATGGATATGATGTGAATGTATTATAAGAGATGTTATGTCTTATTAATAGCCAAGAGATGTTATGGCTTATTAATAGCCAAGAGATGTTATGGCTTATCAACAGCCAAGAGATGTTATGACTTATTAACAACCAAGAGATGTTACGGATTATTATAATCAAGAGATGTTACGGCTTATTAATAGCCAAGAGATGTTATGGCTTATCAATAGCCAAGAGATGTTATGGCTTATCAACAGCCAAGAGATGTTACGGTTTATTATAGTCAAGAGATGTTACGGCTTATTATAGCCAAGAGATGTTATGGCTTATTAATAGCCAAGAGATGTTATGGCTTATCAACATCCAAGAGGTGTTATGGCTTATCAACAACCAAGAGATGTTACGGATTATTATAGCCAAGGGATGTTATGGCTTATTAATAGCCAAGAGATGTTTTGGCTTAATATTAGCCAAGAGTTGTTATGGCTTATCAACAGCCAAATAATGTTATGGCTTATCAACATCCAAGAGATGTTATCGCTTATTAACAACCAATAGATATTGAGATGTTTTATATTGTTACATAGATACGACTCATTGCATTTAATTTTATGCACTAGTGTAGTAGTAATGCATTCACTGAGTTAATTTCTCACGATTCCTATGTTATGTTTTTTTTTCAGGTAATGAAATGTCACTGCCAAATCTAGGAGGTCGGATGGGGTTAGCAAGGGATGCGTAAAACCATAATTTTGGTCAAATTAAAAAGGGGTAATTTAATCCTACTTATCCTTTGAGCAAGTTTGAATAAGAACGATTACTTTAAAATTTTGAAAAGTTTTTAGTGTTATGGCTTCATGCTGATATTGAAAAAGGATTCTTGTGTTTATTATTTGGTTAAGGAAATTATGGTTTGATTCCCTTTGAATTTCAAACTAAATTATAAGTAACTGGGTTGGTGTGTGTCAACTTGGTATCAAAGCCTAGGTTTTAGAGGTTCTGGGGTGAGGAATGCCTAGATTTGGCAGTCGAAGTAGAAATTGTTTTGAGTCATAAGTAAATTGGCCTTTGTTGACTAACATTTGTTAGTTATACACACATATTGTTGTACGAGATGTGAAATGCAAGGATATTGCAGGAAAGGAAATGAGATGTTGAGGTTTATTCGGGGATGACCGCGAATACAGGTATTTTTATATGAATCATTGCATTGTTTTATTTTTAGTATGGACAAACATTTCATCGAAGGAAAATTTTAAAGACAAAATGTGGTATACAAAAATTGTGAAGTATTGGAAGTAATCCCCTCTTATACTGGAATATGTAAACTTGAGTAGTGTCACTTATTAAGCCATGGTTTGGTGTGTGCCAATTTATGTGGGAGTGTGAGGTACGGGAACCCATATTCCGTTAAAGGATGAGATGGTAAATTGTTAAAGTGTGAATTAAATGAAGATTCACATGGTAAAGGTGAAGTGAGAAGATTAATAGTTGTATATGTTTAAATTTAATATGTGAAATGGTCTGAAATTCAATTACTAGTCAATATATCACAATTGATCCGAATATGGGTTCATACTGATTTATGATATGTAGAAGAAAATAGTAATAAGAGTTGAGATGTATTTTTTTATAGTATGCGTATATATAGTGAATATTACTCCTAGGATGTTTTGAAATGCTTATATGAATAACAGAGTTGAGACGAAGTGTTAAAGAGTTGGAAGTTTAAAAATATTGGAGAGCCCTTTTAAGAGAATGTGATGTGTATAAGTATAGGAAAGATGCTAATTGGGTTTGAATGTCGACAACTAGTTTGGGTGGATATTGAGTTAAGTTTGTCATTGTACGTACGTGTTATCACTAAGAGTATGACATATAATGAATATGATTGACATTATACGGAGTCATCAAGAAGTATGTCTAAGGATAATGTACTGTGTGAGATACCGTAAGGGGATGTGTTAACGTATTTGTATAGGTTATTTGGAAGAAACACGACATATAATAGTTGAGATAAGTATTATGGGGTTGGTATGTGTGGTTAAAGTTTGCAGTGGTGATGTTATGTTTAACATCCATGTTAATAAACAGGTAAGGTGAGTGTATTAATAAGGTTGCATAAGACTATAATGTTAATAAGGATTGGGGTAAGATTATGACTGTAAAGTTATTGTGTTGGATAAATGACTTATTAAGGTCATTGTATATTTAGTTAAAGAACAATCAATTGATACTGAAAAAGAGAAAATGGTGAGAAGTTAGATTGAGTTTATAGTGCATGACTGCATAATATACATGAAGGTGAATATGAAATATTGGTTAATAATAAAGATTGAGTGAATGATTGTTCAGTTTCGATCTATGGATAGTAGTTAGGGTCAAACACGTGTACTTGATGTTGAATGGAGGATAAGAATATGGCATATAATAAGCTAGTCTTGTAATATGATATTTATGAATTAAAATATAGAATGGGAATTGGGGAAAGGAAATATAAGAATTTAGTCTTGTAATAGAATATTTATTATTTGAAATATTACATGATGATAAGGATAGACCTTAGGAATGACGGTATGAAGTAATATATGAGTTGGGAATTGACTTCCATTTATAAGAAATCATTATATGATTATTCTTACGTGTAAGTGATAAATAAAATGAAGGTGATATGAGAGAAGGTTTATCGGGCATGAGGAAATAGTATTCCCAATTGGCTGGTAAGTGAAATTCTCCCTAAATTTCGGGGATGAAATTTTCTAGGGGGGAGGTTGTGACAACCCGAATATGATTATGATAAACCATGTTTAAATCATGCTTACCGTATGGGATGAGGATAATGTGGTATTAGAATATATAATGTTAAGTTATTGTGTTTAGTTTAATCCTAACTTCATAAATTATGAAATATTGAATTAGTCACAAACACAAATTTGTGAAGTCTTCGGTAGGAATGTTCGAGTTCAGGACTAGTTTTGGCCACTATAATATAATAATTGACTTGAGGTGAAAACTAGATAGTTGTATATATATGAGTTAAGTTTGTAACATAAAAAATTATGTATTAAACAAAGGTCCGAGGAAGGAGTTATGCTGAAATTAGAACATGGGGTAAAGTAGTTGTTGATGCAAAAAACTGGACCGAATTCCCGTTTTTATGATCACAGATAAATAGATAAAAGAAATCCAATCAAGCACATGAGAGCCAAAGATTTTTAAAGTGGTTCAGCTATGAATAAAGCCTACGTCCACTGTTATTTTATTCCTAGGGGTTTATAATAGCACCATTGGGTGTATAGAGAGAAAGGATGTGTATCTTGTGTATGGGGTTTCTAGGTTCCCCCGGATCTCTCCCCTTTGGCTAAGGGAATACATGTATTTATAGTGATGGGAGATAAAGAGATTCATTGTATGTAGACATTTATGTCTACATTCAATGAATCTAATTGTTGAATTGCTTGGTATGCTATGTGTTGTCATATATTAATACAGTATAAATGTATATTAAGGCTCATTAAATGCGTTGCCATCTTCATTAATGCACAGTAAATGCGTAGTTATCCTTTGATCTTCCTGGTTGATATGCCGACCAACTCTCCTCGGGTGCCGACTATCACTCCTCGGGTGCCGACCAACTCTCCTCGGGTGCCGACTAACACTCCTCGGGTGCTGACCAACTCTCCTCGGATGCCGACCAACTCTCCTCGGATGCCGACCAACTCTCCTCGGGTGTCGATTATTGCCATGTAGGATGACATGTGTCCTTTTATGATTGGTCCTCGTAGATGGAGAATTTTTGCGTTAACAGAGGCCCCCAATGCTCCATGCTTGATGGTTTACTTGAAAGGATGGAGTATTTATTCTGCAGTGTTGCTCGATGCTCGTGAAATTCTTGATCTACCTTCTTGATTTGTTCAACATAAAGTGCATTATCTCCTGGACGACATATGATGCAGGCTGATCGATGGTTGCTAATCTTTCTTTTGAGGAACTCCGTATGCTATGTATCACCCCTGGGAATTTGGATGCAGCCATGCCATAGTATGCAGCTTGTAGCTTGTCATAATCTTCAAGTATGTTGATTGGTTTGCTAGCCAACCAACTGTCTCCTGTGCCGAGCAACTGAGTGCTAACTTCACGTGCTTGATTCTTCTGATTTATGATCCTCTGAATACTTTGTCGAGTAACATACTAGCTTTTGAACCCAACTCTTCAATCTGATTAGTACCAAGCTAGTGGTGGACTTCGAAACATTTTCATACAACTTCTTCTTCAATGTTGGTCGGGACAGTAGTAGTAAAGATTTCAGTGATGTAGATGTTGAATTTGACTTCTGAACTTCAATAGTATGTGCATAATAACTCCTGAATATGCCTCCTGAACTTATGAATGCACCTCCTGAACTTCTGAATACCTCCTGAACTTCTATATACCTTCTGAACTTTAATAGCATGTGCATAATAACTTCTGAATATGACTCATGAACTTCAATAGCCTCTTGAACTTCAATATACCTCCTGAACTTCAATATCAAAAATAATTCATGAGCAAGAAAAACAACTCCTGAATGATAATTAGTCGGGGCTGAATCTGATGCTCGACTGCATGATGTTATGAGAATGTGCCACTGAATGAACAACTGGATTTTTAATAGAGCCCCCAAGTGTGGAATATAATCTTTAAATGCTTTTTGCTTGATCGCTTTCACATACTCATAAAATGTTTCCGACCAACTGTAGTTGACAGCTTCTTATTTCGGACCAACCTGAGTTGACATTTTTGGGAATAGATTTACTTCCTAACCAACATGAGTTGGCATTTTTAGGAATACAAGTTTTACTTCCCGGAGGAATATAAGTTTTACTTCCCGAAGGAATACAAGTTTTACTTCCCGGAGGAATACAAGTAGCTTTACTTCCCGGAGGAATACAAGTTTTACTTCCCGGAGGAATACAAGTAGCTTTACTTCCCGGAGGAATACAAGCAGCATTACTTCCCGGAGGAATACATTTACTTCCTAAACAACATAAGTTGGCATTTTTAGGAATACACAGTTTTATAATAAATGATAGAGACTTCCTCGGAGCTGACCAACAGATTGTTGGGAATAAGATATAATAAATGCTGGAGACCTCCTCGGAGCTGACCAACAGATTGTTGGGAATAAGATATTATAAATGCTGGAGACGTCCTCAACAGATTGTTGGGAATAAGATATAATAAATGTAGGAGACCTCCTCGGCGCTGACCAACAGATTGTTGGGAATAAGATATAATAAATGTTGGGAATAAGATATAATAAATGTCGGAGACCTCCTCGGCGCTGACCAACAGGTTGTTGGGAATAAGATATAATAAATGTCGGAGACCTCCTCGGCACTGACCAACGGATTGTTGGGAATAAGATATAATAAATGCTGGAGACATCCTTGGAACTGACCAACAGATTGTTGGGAATAAGATAATATATGCTGGAGACATCCTTGGAGCAGACCAACAGATTGTTGGGAATAAGATAATATATGCTGGAGACATCCTTGGAGCTGACCAACAGATTGTTGGGAATAAGATAATATAAATGTTGGAGACCTCCTTGGAGCTGAATATATGATTATAAATATTTGTCGAGCTCCATGCTGAAATAAGAATAGAATATGCATCCAAATAGATATAAAGAATAATTAAAAATAATAAAGTGCCTCGTTGATATGTCGAGGTAGAATTATATAATGTCGAACAAGAATAAGGTCTTCTACAACATAAAAATACGGCCGAGAATGTTGTCAGGCCTGAATATAAATAAGAATTATCCGACCAACTATCCGTTGGGGGTGAAACACAACGAATGTTGTAATTCTCCTTAAAGCTGAATAAGTATCTTGTCGAGGCACAATTGCATAATGCCGAATAAGAATAATATTTTCCAGAACATAAGAATATGGCTGAGAACTTTGCTGAGCCTGCATATAAATAAGAATTACCCCGACCAACTATCCGTTGGGGGTGACATATAATAAATGTTATAGTTCTCCTCGGAGCTGAATATGATAATAAGTATCTCGCCGAGTTCCATGTTGAGATGAATATACAATATGAATCCCAAGGGATATATAATAATTTGTGCTTGAGCCGATATCTGGGCCTGAATATAAATAAGAATTGCCCCGACCAACTATCCGTTGGGGGTGAAATATAATAACTGTTGTAGCTTTTCCTCGGAGCTGAATATGATAATAAGTATTTCGCCGAGCTCCATGCTGAGATAAATATAAAATATGAATCCGAACGGATATAGAATAATTTGTGCTTGAGCACAAATCAAAGCAATAATAAAATATATAGTTCCTTGCTGAGGTGAAATTTCATAATGCTGAGCAATGATAATAGTTTCCAGATTGTTTCCGAGCGTTCGTCAGCGTTGAATCTTGTACCTGTAAAAATTAATAACTTGCTCTACCATATGTGTATGCTGAATTTATTCGTCATGAGAATAATTTACTCATCCAATCAATATATGATATGTATATGCTTGAGAAATAAAAATACTAATTTCAAAAAATGAAATAATATATGTTGGCTGATATGCCGAGGTAAAACTGCCAGATGTCGAGCAATAATAGTTTCCAGAGGTTTAAGATTGTGGCTGAGCTTTCGTCGGGATTTACGTCCCTATCAAATCTTAATATGCTGCCCGAGCACCTGTCGAGACTAGATCAAATAATTATTGTCATGAGAATAATTATTCAGCCAAACAATATGTGATGTGTATCAGCATAAGGCAATAAAAATTTCAAAATATAAAATAATATGTTTTATGCCAAATGTGTGTGAGATGGACAAATTATTATCAAATATGCATCATAAATAAGACGTAGAGTTTTTTGTAAAGTTATTTAATCTCTAACAACTAAACAGGTATAAGTTGCCGTTTGAAAATTATTTATCACTTGGTTTCAAAAATATTTTTGGAGTGATCACAAGTTAAAAAAGACTTAAGCCCCCTGTTTGTCCCCGAGCTGAACTCGTGTTTAAAGAAATATCTGGGGTGCTTCGCATTTTTTTAATAGCCCAAGATTCTATTGCTGTCGACAAACGGCATGGATGTTGCCAACTAACATATGGGGATGTCTCAGGTTGTAGAATATATAGTGCCAACCAAGAAGCAAATGGTCCCCGACCAGTAGAGCGATTTCGTCGATTAACAAAAATGGTGCATTGACAGCACCGAACAACATTAGATGTCTCCGACCAAAAAGTGGATGGTTGGATAGTTTCCGACCAGTAAATTGAACCCTCCGAACAAGACTGAGATGTCGACGATCAAGAAGTAGATGATCGTCAACCTGTAATTGGTTCCATCGATCTACAATAAGAGTCTCTGACCAACAATAAGATACCTCGTAGTTGGATAAAATTATTTCAACGTTGCTGATGGATCTTCACATATTTTATTCGACAAACAAAAATGGTCTGGTTAAGCTTCCCTTTAATAAAATATGGCCCAAGATGATGTCGACCAACAATATGGATGGATGACCAGAATATCTCGAATCCTTAGATCAGAAAAATAACATTCGATGTAAAATTTAAGCATTAAGAATGTTAATTAAATGAATAATTATCTAATTGACTATATCGTGTGATTCCGATAAAGAAACCCTGTGATGTGATGAACGAGGGGCCAACATATCAAATTTGTGCCCAGAGTCTTGATATGGTCATGATTTGTTTTACTGATCCTCTTTTACCAGAGGTGGGTAATGATTTTTCAGGTGAGAGAAAATTATTTTTTATATTGATCCTCTCCTATTCCCTATTTGGAGAGATAAAAATATGTTGAATGATCGAAGTTATTACCAAATTTATATAAAAAATTGATCAATTTGACTTTTTTGACATAGATGGAAGATGGACCAAATTAAGTATATAGTTCATAAAAATGAATGCAAAGAGACTCAAACTTGAATAGAGAGAAAGTAGATCTGGGTCATGATTTCCATGAGAAAACTTTTTATTGTCTTTAACCTTTTCCCATTCTCCGATTAAAAATGTAATGGGAATTTGAATAGTCATCAAAGATCTTTCAAAAATTATTTCAAAATCAACAATGAAAATTATCAAATCTTATCATCGTCGTATATATTGGTATATGTAATCATTTAAAATATTGATTTCATGAGATAAAATTTTAACTTGAGAATCAAGCCAAAAGTTTTGATTTATGAAATCCACCATTTCACAGATTTCTCAACAAGAATTAATTTAACAGTTATGATTTTGAAATCATGATATGTAATTTTTGCAGATTTCATAAATAAAAATTGGAAAACTAATTTATGTATATAAACATAAAAATCATGATTGAATCAACAGATGTATGTATAATTGATTATAGGTAGAGAAAATAAAAATTTAGCTTTTGATGGAGAACAATGCTTGTAACACGTTCCCACAGACGGCGCCAATCTGTTGATGCAAAAAACTGGACCGAATCCCATTTTTATGATCACAGATAAATAGATGAAAGCAATCCAATCAAGCACATGAGAGACAAAGATTTTTAAAGTGGTTCGGCTATGAATAAAGCCTACGTCCACTGTTATTTTATTCCCAGGGGTTTACAATAGCACCATAGGATGTAGAGAGAGAAATGATGTGTATCTTGTGTATGGGGTTTCTAGGTTCCCCCAGATCTCTCCCCTTTGGCTAAGGGAATACATGTATTTATAGTGATGGGAGATAAAGAGATTTATTGTATGTAGACATTTATGTTTACATTCAACGAATCTAATTGTTGAATTGCTTGGTATGCTATGTGTTGTCATCTATTAATACAATATAAATGTACATTAAGGCTCATTAAATGCGCTGCCATCTTCATTAATGCACATTAAATGCGTAGTTATCCTTTGATCTTCCTGGTTGATATCCTACCAACTCTCCTCGGGTGCCGACTATCACTCCTCGGGTGCCGACCAACTCTCCTCGGGTGCCGACTAACACTCCTCGGGTGCCGACCAACTCTCCTCGGATGCCGACTAACACTCCTCGGGTGCCGACCAACTCTCCTCGGATGCCAACCATCTCTCCTCGGGTGTCGAATATTGCCACGTAGGATGTCATGTGTCCTTTTTTGATTGGTCCTCGTAGATGGAGAATTTTTGCGGTAACAGTAGTCATTTAGCTTTAAGGGATATTTTATCTTACATGGCGACACATGTCATATTTTGATTGGACCAAGGGGGAGGTGACTTATGCTGACTTTAAAGGCTTGAAATAATCTCCTCCTTCATCATAATTCATCCATTGAGGAGTTTTAGCGTAAGGAGAGAGAACCATGAAGTTTGGGGAGAGAAAGGCGAGGAAACATTGGAGAAAAATTCATAGAAAATTACGTAAACATCCCTAAGGTAATTCTACCTGTAAATCTTGTATATTATTGGAATTATTGATTTAAAATGATATAAATAATCATTTGTTTACTAAACTTCCGTGTTTTTAGGTATACGTATGGATAGGTGCGGGTTTAAGCAAAGTTGAACGTGTAAATCATGTATATTGATTCGATTGGAAACCCTGTGTATTCAAACTCCTATAACTTTTTGTATATTTATTGGAATTGAATAATTCAAGTTGGATATGAAAATAGACTCATATATGTATAGTATATACGAATATTATATGAAAATACTAAGAAATGAATCTTTGGTGATAGTTTGAAGTTCATGTATCAAATCTGCCCCCAAATCTGCCCCAAAGGTGTAAGTATGCACACCAAGTGTTTGATGTTTTGCTTGACACGTCAAGTGAACCTTTAATATTATTAAAACTTTAATTTTGTATTTTTGAACATGTTTATGGACGTTGGGTGAAATATAAAAGTAGGTTATGATGCAGAAAAGTTATGAAAATTCTTCGAAGTTGAGTGGACGATAAAAGAGTCTATAGGGCAGATTAGATTTATAATAAAGAAATGGACACATCTTGCTCTAGGAAAATTAAAATGATGTGTTGTCCTTTATATTGGGAACCTTATATGATAAGAATTGGATTACCAAGAAGAAATTAAATAATTTTTGGGCTATGGATTGGATATGTTAAATATTTTAACATGAAATTGAATGAGACTTCATTTAGGATAAATGATTAGAATGGGATGCTATGATGCTTATGGATTCAGTTAAGGTTAAGTTTTCTTTGGATTGTTAACATACTTATGATGATAATAATATTATAAGAATGAATATGTGGAAGGGAAGAAGAACTGGTTGAACCAGTGGCACACAAAGGCAAGGGAAAAACACATGAAGTGGATAAAGTGAGTGTACTCACTAGTAATATGTATTTATACATGATTATGGATATTATATGTTGTACTTGCCGAGTTGAATATAAATATGTGAGGTTTTAATTATTGAGATGATTATGGATGTCATACGTTGCACTTGCTGAGTTGATTATAAATATGAGATGTGGTACATATCGAGATGATTATGGATATTATATGTTGTACTTGTCGAGATGAGTATAAATATGAGAGGTTGTAATTATTGAGATGATTATGGATGTCATACGTTGCACTTGCTGAGTTGATTATAAATATGAGATGTGGTACTTATCGAGACGATTATGTATATTATAAGTTGTATTTGTCGAGTTGGGTATAAATATGAGAGGTTGTAATTATTGAGATGATTATGGATGTCATACGTTGCACTTGTTGAGTTGATTATAAATATGAGATGTGATACTTATTGAGATGATTAAGGATATTATATGTTGTACATGCTGAGTTGATTATAAATATGAGATGTGGTACTTATTGAGATGATTATGGATGTTATATGTTGTACTTACCGAGTTTATTACAAATATGAGATGTCATACTTACCAAGTTGAATATGGATATGATATGTTGTACTTATTGAGTTGATTATGGTTAGGATATGTCGTACTTACTGAGTTGATTATGGATATGATGTGAATGTATTATAAGAGATATTATGGCTTATTAATAGCCAAGAGATGTTATGGCTTATTAATAGATAAGAGATGTTATGGCTTATCAACAACCAAGAGATGTTATGGATTATTAACAACCAAGAGATGTTATGGCTTATCAACAACCAAGAGATGTTACGGCTTATTATAGCCAAAAGATGTTATGGCTTATTAATAGCCAAGAGACGTTATGGCTTATTAATAGCCAAGAGATGTTATGGCTTATCAACAGCCAAGAGATGTTATGGCTTATCAACAGCCAAGAGATGTTACAGCTTATTATAGCCAAGAGATGTTATGACTTATTGATAGCTAAGAGATGTTATGGCTTATTAATAGCCAAGAGATGTTATGGCTTATTGTTGATGTAAAAACCTAGATTTGACCTAATTCTTTAATCACAGATAAAAATAAACAAGACAAGAGATTTTTAAAGTGGTTCAGCCTTGAAAGAATGGCTTACGTCCACTGTTTGTGTTATTGTTGACTATTTACAGAATTCTCGATAATGGGTTTACCAAGAAATTTTGAGTCCCCTGCTAATGAGGAGGTTACAATGTATTTATAGCCTTGAGACGGTACAAATGAAAGAACAATACACAACTGTCCAATAAGCGTATGCGTCTGTGTGATAATAATGATCATTTAATGCGCAGTCATCCTCTTGATTATTCGGATATAAATGCTCTGTACGAGATGCAGCTCGGACCACCTAAGCTGCTCGGACCGCCTAAGTAGCTCGGTATGCATGAGTTGAACGGTACAGTAGAGTTCCTCGGAGAACACTTGTTGCTCGGAGCATCTGAGTTGGTCGGGGAGGTTGAGTTCCTTGGAGTCAATGTGTTGTTCAAAAAATATTTGCGAGTGCCATGTAGATTGACACGTGTCTCAACATAATTGGTCCACGTCAGCAGAATAAATTTGGTATCAACAGAAGCCCCCAATGTTTCGTAGTTTGATGTTGAAAAAAAGTATGGAACATTCTGCTGCTTAGATTTTCGGTTTGTATGGTTTCTAGGAAAGCATTCGTTGTATACAACTCCTTTATAAATGCACAGTATCCGTCTTTAAATATTTTGAATTCCCATAACCGCTTCGTTATTCGTGCCCTTTTCTTCTTTTTAGCTGCCAGATACGTAATCGTCCATCCCGGTAATCATTGTTTTTCTCTATTCCCGAGGTAAAGTATTTAAACGCTTTAGAAAATTCGATCGTCTTTTACTTTTTCAAATCTGCATCTTAGAACTTCTTTGTTTCCTCTCTATCTTGTGCGTTCATTTCTTCGATTATTCGTTGTCAACTGATCCACCCTTTTCCTGTAAGATCTTCTTCCTTCTTTTTTATTTTCTCTGTTCATCATGGTTTACCTTGTTGAGTCGCTTGATAAGTTTCACTCTGATTTTTCTATTCCTTCATGGGTTACTTTGGAAGAACTTTCTGAACCTTCTGACTTTTTCCGTCTGGCTGAGGGACATTGGATCCCCAGTCTCTTTGTGGCCGAATGCGGCTTTTTTTTTTCCTCCAAATCCTTCATGTTTGAAGTTCTGTCAGTTTTTTGATGTTGATCCTGCAAAAATAGCGCCAAACACGTGGAGAATAGTTAATGGAGTTCATAGATTAAATCAAATTCATGGAACTCGTTTAGGAATTCCAGAAATTATGTTTTGTTATAGATGAGTTGTCAGCGATAGCACTTTTTATTTAAAAACTAGGTTTTTAAATAGGGATTTAGTTGTCAATCTCCCAGATGCCAACAGGGATTACTTCGAACATGGAGTTGTTATGAAAAATTGGCAACATGCTCCATTAAATGGAAATGATGTGTATCAGGGTCCTAGATGCCCTCCCTATGGCAATGGGATAGGTTGTTTTTATTTTATTTTATTTTTGAGATCGTGTTTTCTTTGTGTTTGAGAAAATGCGTCATTGACATTTTAATTTTTATTTATTTGCAGTTGACAGTAAAAGAAAATCCCCCAAAGAGACTGATGTCAATTTGAGACACTTGAAACTTATCTGGAGTTTGCACCAAATTGTTGATGACGACCATATCAGATCATCCTCGTACTTGTTGCAGTACAAGAGGTACACTTCGTCTTTTACTGATCGTCCAGTGGTAGGTGACATTGACCCAATACCAGCTTCTGAAGGTTCTTCCCCTGAATCAAATATTCCTCTGAGTGACAGAATGAAGAGAAGAAGAGCTTCTGCCTTCTTTGATAAGTCTGCCTCTACTGCTGGAGAGGCGAAGAAAAATAAGCCAAATATCCCAGAAGAAGGGACGAGAAACATTGATTCATCCCCTCCTGTTGTTGCTAAGCAGATTGTCGAGAATCCCCAGTGGCTCCGAGCAATATTGTTGTTGTTTCTCCTCCCAGTGAGGTTATCGTTATATCACCAACCAAGACAACATCCTTGGTTGAGAATGTTCCTGCTCCTACGAGGAGGTTGAGGAAAGGTTCCTCGGATAAACCGACTGAATCTATCTCTCAGCATTAAACTGCTGGAAGTGGTATTCCCACTTTTGTTGCTCCGAGCTCTGCCATGAGCTCGGTGAAGTCTTGGATTATTCCAGAGATCCAAGGCATTGAAGACAGTCTTTCTCGTGACAGGGTCACTTCATTGGCTGCTCAACATATTGCTTCAGTAAGTATTACTAGTCTAAACTTTCATTTTTCAATGTTATGTCCCTGCACTGACTTACAATTATTTTCTTTTTCCAGTTGTTAACTTGTTTGAACACTATTCTGAAAAAGGATGAAGCTATTAAAGCTTTGAGATCCTCGGGAGGTGTGGAGAAAGCTTTTGTAGGTCTGACTCGGTCCTTAAAGGACTCTCGTCAGAAATATGAAGAAGATAGAGAGGCCTGAGAAACACGACTCAAGTCCATCGAGCAAGAAAAAAACCGTGCTGTGGAGGCCTCCGAGGAGTTGGAGAGGAAAGTGAAAGAATTTGAGAAGAAAAATAATGAGCTTGAGGAGAAGCTGAAGAGAACTGAAGAGCTTGAGAACAAGCTTAAGAAATCTAAAGAGGAAGTTGTTAAACTTCGTGATGTTGATCGTCAAAGGCAGGAGATAGAAGGGAAAATGAAGGCTGCCGAGGAACTTCATACTGAGAGGATTTCCTCAGAGAAAGCTAAAAGAAAACTTGCAGCTAAAAAGTCCTTTAGCACTGGATGGGACAAGGTATGGAATAAAGGTCTAGCTTCCATGTCTTCCCAGATGGAGTTTGCTAGTGTTATATACTTCAGGGATGGATGGATTGCTGCTCTGCAGGAGTTAAAGGTCTCTGAGAGTTCTGAACTTTTTCAATGCCATGTTCATGGTCCTCCTCCCTCTCCTAGAGAAGAAGAAGAGGACGAAGATGCCTTTGAAGAGTCTTCAATGATGATTGGGGATCAGGTCCCTAGTGTTGAACTTCGCTACGAGCAACCCCAGCCAACCAACATGTCTACCGATCAGCTTTCTCTTCCTTCCGAGCAACCTACTTCTTCGTCCAAGCCTCCCGAGGAAGTCTTAGGAAGCAAGGAGAAGGTTTAGAGTTGTTCGGATCTTTCTCTTTGCTTTTTATTTTTTTGTTGAATGTAATTTTGGGTTTTGCACTTCTCTTTGTGATGTAATAAAATTCAAACTTTCGGCTATTCATACTGACTTTTTCTTCTACTTGCTCTGTTTGCATCTTTATTGATTCTTTCTGTCTCTTTTCTTTACTAGTTTATGGCTAGAATGGATCTCTTGTCAGCCCACGATACTGAATTGATGAAAAAATGCAATGACTACTTCAAGGCTGGCCATGCTGACTTGACTGAAGCTCAAATCATCGACATCCTTAGTCCAAACACTTCAGAACGAGCAGTCGAAGCCTATCAATATTTGAAATGCTTGCTCGATCGTGCAGTTGCCAATAATGTGGAATACTATAAAATGATTGAAGATCTACGGGGTATCATCGAGGAACTTCAGTAACAATACCAGGAATCTTCTGCCCTTTGGCATTAGGGGTATGAGAAAAAGTATCAGCAACTAAATGCTGACAAAGGATATGAAAAGTTAGTCGCTGCTTATGATATTAAGGAGAGGACTTTGAAGACCGAGTTTGAAGAGCATAGGCAGATCACGAAACTGCTGGAGCAGGAAAATAATAACTTACGAGGAGAGATATCCCAACTGAAATCTGTAGCATCTACCTCGTGAGCTTTGGTCCCTGCAATGACGAAGGTTTCTCGTTTCTGGAGGTTGAAAATGCCAATTTGAGAGACGAATTGGAAACTTTAAAGAGAATTAGACCCTCTACATCTGCTCGCGGACGATCAAGAGCTTCTCGGGGACGATCAAGAGATTCTCTGGTTACTATTGAAGAGGCAAGGACTCAAGCAGTTTTAGAGAATCAAGCATTCCAGTTAGTGGTGAAGAATCAAGCATTAGCTCAGATGTCCAAAAAGATTTTGAACCTTGATGAGCAACTCTCTACACAAAGCTCTGCCTTGGAGAATAAAGAACTTTGAGTGAAGAACCTCCACAAGCAACTAGAGTGGTTGACCTATCAATTTCACAAACAACCCAGAGAGTTTTGGATGGCTGGATATAATGAATCCCTTTATCACCTCGATGATCGGATCCAGTATTCAAATAATGAGGGTTACAAGTAAGGATGGCTGAATGCGCTCGGGGTGTTAAAGTTGCAGCAGGGCTATTATTTGTGGGACTATTATGATCCTGGGTTGCTTGATTTGCCAGCGCCTCCATTTAAGCTTGACATGAGTTGGATTCCTGTTCGGGCGATTCCTCAGTGTTTGATCTCAAAGTATCTTGGCGACTACAGTCTTCATTCTAATTTTGAGATATCTCGTCCGAAGCACTTAGTTGATCGGCCGTCAGTAATGAATGTCAGGATGCTCAGAGATCTGAACTTCATAAACTCTCCTTACGCCTTAGATGATCCTCCCGCTGGATTAGAGCCTATTTCAAAGGCAGAAGGGAAAAAGCTAGTAGAATAGGATTTTTGATGTAATATGTAATTTGTCCTCTATGAAATATGTTCTGATATTAATGAAGGAACTTTTGGTTTTCTCTGTAACCTTGATTGTCATTATTTTATAAAATATCTATTTTATTCTCTGATGAATGTGTATGTACATCTTGTAAGGAAACAAAAATGTCGTGTGCTATTTTAAATTGCCGACCAACTGGAGTTTGTGAAAATTTATTGTTGACCATTCTGAGTTTGTAATAATTATATGACGATCAACCGGAGTTGGTGATATTTTATTTCCCGACCAACTTAGAGTTCGTGGTAATTTGATATGCCATAAGTAAAGAAATTATGTTTTATTTTTTTATTATAGTGACCAATCACTTTTTAATTATAAGCCACGAAACGACTTCCATCCCATGATATTGTTTAAACAATTGTTTCCGACCAACCGGAGTTGGTGGATTTTTATTCCCGACCAACCGTAGTTGGTGGATTTTATTTTACCGACCAACGTAGTTGGTGGACCGACCAACCGTAGTTGGGAGTGTTTATTTTACCGACAAACCGTAGTTGGGAGGTTTTATTTTACCGACCAACCGTAGTTGGTGGACCGACCAACCGTAGTTGGGAGGTTTTATTTTACTGACCAACCGTAGTTGGTGGACCGACCAACCGTAGTTGGGAGGGTTTATTTTACCGACCAACCGTAGTTGGGAGGATTTTTGTTCTGAACTTGATGCGTAGTGTGTAGCACTAATATTTCGAAAAAATTTCATCAAAGGAGAGAATTGGATAAAAACTTCAACACTTTATTCATACTGAAGAAAACTTTATTTACATAGGAATCCCTACTACTGATAATACTTGCGTAGATGTTCTGCATTCCATGCATTCTTAAATTCTTCCCCCTCCATGGTTTCAATTCTATAAGTTCCGGATGAACAACTTCTGTTACTCTGTAGGGTCCATGCCAGTTAGCTTCCAATTTATTGTGCTTTTGAATTACTTTCTTTAGCATGTAGTCTCCTTCTTTCAAATCACACTTTTTTACCCTCTTGTTGTTAAACAGAGTTGTTCGTTGTTGGTATGCAGCATTCCTGATTGTTGCTTCTTCTCTAACTTCCTCGAGCATATCCAAGTCTAATCTTCTCATCAAGTCACTGATAGGAGAATTGAAATTCAGCACTCTGTGTGTGGGGAGGCCCAGCTCGGCAGGTATAACAGCTTCACTTCCAAACGCCAGCATGTATGGAGATTCTCCTGTTACTGCTCGTGGTGTAGTACGATAAGCCCACAACACATAATGTAGCTCGTTAATCCAGTTTGCCTTCGCATCATCCAGCCATTTTTTAAGCCATTCATTAGCGTTCTGTTCATCACCTCAGTTAGTCCATTGCTCTGGGGATGGCCTGGTGCAGAGTGGGTTTTTAATATGTTTGACTGATGACAATATGCAACGAACTCCTCGTTATGAATTTGAGTTCTATGGTCTGTGATGAATGCATGAGGAAGACCATATCTACAAATGATGTTCTTCCATATAAATTGATACACCTTGTCATATGTCATATCAATAAGGGGTTCAACTTCTACCCATTTAGTAAAATAATCCACAGCGACTACGAGGTACTTCAACCTTCCTTTGGTCGCTGGGAGTGGCCCGACTAAGTTTATTCCCCACATGTCAAATGGCCAAGGGGAAGTAATGGGTGTTAGCAATGCTTGGGGAGCTTTTCGGATAGAGGAGAAGCATTGACATTTGTCACATTTTTTGGCATAGGCTATACAATCAACCCTCATTGTCGGCCAATAATATCCCTGGGTCATTATTCTTTGCAAAAGCGTCCAACTTGCTACATGAGCTCCACAGGACCCTTCATGGACCTCTTCAATCAAATCTTTCACTTCGGAGGGATGCACACATCTTTGCAGACCTGCTATAATTCCTCGTCTATATAAAATGCCATTGGTTATTACATAACGAGTAACTTTAAATTTTAGTTTCTTGGCCACGAGATTATCAGTTGGTAAAACCCCTTCTTCAATATATGCCCTGATGGGATCCATCCAAGATAGTTCGAAATCAAGGGTAATAAAGTTCATCATCAGATCTTCGTCAATGCTTCTGCTAGCCAAAATTTCTATTGGGATTGTTCTTCGTAGCTCGGTGCGTGTGGCTGAGGCTAACCGAGCTAAAGCATCTGCTCTTGCATTCTCTAATCCTGGTGTTCTAATTAATTGCACAACGTTAAGACTCGATACAATCTCCATCGCTTTCGCATAATACTTGATCATCAATTCTCCCTTTGTTGCATACACTCCCAGCATTTGATTTACGATCAACTGTGAGTCACAGAATACGATGACCTGCTTTGCCCCCGTAGTTTTTGCTAAACTAAGACCTGCAATAATAGCTCCATATTCAGCCTCATTATTGGAGGCTTTGAATTAAAAGCGTAGAGCATACTCCACATCGATTTCATCAGGGCTGTTTAAAATAATCCCTGCCCCACAGCCTGTACTGCAAGATGAGCCATCCACACACAGATTCCATATAGGTACTTCATCCTCAAATTTTTTATCGAATAGAGTTCCTCGATGGAATATTTGTTGCTTCTTTATATCCTCCCCTAACACTTCTTGTTGCTCGTCGACCATCTCCTCTTGATCGTCAACCGACTTAAGTTGGTCAGAGTTTAAATTTGACGATCCTGTAACATCCACGGATTGGTCGGTATTCAACTTTTGTTCCTCGGAGGTGTCAGGATAAGTGAATTCTACGATGAAATCTGCTACCGCTTGTCCTTTAAGCGATGATCTAGGCTCGTAAACTATGTTATATTCACCAAGTTCTACTGCCCAGTACATCAACCTCCCTGATTTCTCCGATTTATGAAGAGCTTGCCTCAACGGTATGTCGGTATACACAACTATGGTATGAGCCTGGAAGTATGGCCTCATTCTTCTACTCGCTTCGATTAACGCTAGTGCCAACTTTTCCAGTCTTGGATATCTGATCTCTGCTCCTCGGAAGGCCTTGCTAGTGTAATAAATTAGTTTTTGCACTCCATCCTCCATTCTTATCAATGCCGAGCTAACTGCATTCTCCGAAACTGCCAGATACAAGTACAATCTTTCTCCCATCACTGGCCTGGACAACAGTGGAGGTGCTCCCAGGTATTTCTTCAACTCTTGAAAGGCCTTATCGCATTCATCATTCCACTCAAAAGTCTTTCGAAGTGTTTTGAAGAATGGTAGACATCTGTCAGTTGCTCGTGATACGAATCTATTAAGTGCTGCAACTCGCCCCGTGAGACTTTGCACTTCCTTCTTCGTCGTTGGAGATCGTAGTCCCAATAGAGCCTCGATCTTTTCAGGGTTTGCTTCAATTCCTCGTTGGTTGACAATATACCCGAGGAACATGCCTTCTCGTACTCCGAATATGCATTTGGTAGCGTTCAACTTCTTTTGATATTTATCTAGTTGATCAAAGGTCTGGCCTAAGTCAATTAGATGATCAACAACTTTCTTGCTCTTCGTCAGCATATCATCAACATAAACTTCAATATTGTAACTGATTTTTTCTGCAAACGCCATGTTCATCAGCCTCTGATATGTTGCACCTGCATTTTTCAATCCAAAAGGCATAATATTATAACAATAAGTTCCCCTAGGGGTAATAAAAGAGGTACTCTCCCTGTCCTCAGGCTTCATCTTAATCTGATTGTAACCAGAGTAAGCATCCATAAAACTCAGCAATTCGTGTCCCGAGGTAGCATCCACCAGTTAATCGATTCGGGGCAGAGGAAAATGATCCTTTGGGCATGCCTTATTGAGATCGGTGAAGTCTACACACATCCTCCATTTGTTATTTTTCTTCTTCACCATTACCACATTAGCTAGCCAATCAGGATATTTGACATCCTCAATAAAACAGGCTTTTTGGATCTTCTCGACTTCTTCTTTTATAGCTTGATTCTTTTCGAGGTTGAACACTCTTCTTCTTTGTTTTACTGGCTTGATTTTCTTGTTCACATTGAGCTCATGACATAAGAAATTTGGGTCTATCCCTGGCATGTCTTCGTGGCTCCATGAAAAAGTTTGTTTTCTGCTTTTTAGAAACGCTATCAGTTCTTATTTTATTGACACATCTAGTGAGGCACCAATTTGAGTTGTTCGTTCTGGATGTTCGTCATCTAGAACAATATTTTCGGTAGCTACCATGACCTGACCCTTAACGATCTGAGACTCATCTCTTGGGTCTAAAGTTTCAATCTCTGCGTCTTCTATGTCATCAACCTGATAAGCAGTAGTCTTCTTTCTGGATTCTTCACGCTCTTCTTGCTCGGCAGATGAATAGTAGCATTCCCGAGCTACTTTTTGGTCACCCTTCACAATTCCTACTCCAAAGTTGGTTGGAAACTTTAGGCATTGATGTACAGTAGATGGGACTACTTCAAACTTCTTCAAACCTACCCTTCCCATGATGATATTGTAAGCTGACTGGACATTTTTATCCATCACGAAAAAATGCACTCTTTCTGTTCGACAAGCAGGCCATGTACCGATGAACATATCCAACTTGATCGTCCCAAGTGGAAAAACTTTCTCGCCGGTAAAACCGAGGAGGGGCCGATGATATAGCTCCAACTGGGATAGTTTTAGGTTCAAACTATCAAAACATGGGTAGAACATAATATCTGTCGAGCTGCCATTATCCACCAAGACTCGCGGAATCACTACTTTCTTCATCCTCATTTTGATCACCAATGGGTCATCATGAGGATATAGCACACCTGCGAGGTCATTCTTAGAGAAATCGATGACCAGTTTATCTTTGTTTACCTTCCTCGAACGATCATCCTCAGCTAGATTTATCTTTTGAATATATAAACAAGCTTGAGCTTCATTGAGGTAAGCTTTTCTCTCTGCAGTAAGGTCTCCACCTCCTGTATCTCCACCAGTAATAACATTGCAATCAAATGATGCAAAACGGATAGAAGATACCTCACGTTCTGGCTATTTTGGTCTTTTAGGGAGATCGGGGTCGTCTTGATCTTCATCCAGGTCTTCTTCATGATTTCTCTTCTTGTCTTCTTTTGTTCGTCGAGGAGATCTAGACCTCTGCCTTTCTCGGTCGTTGCTTTTTCCACCATTTCGGCGATCCACATACTTGTTCAATTTTCCTCGTCTGATGAGCTCTTCAATTTCATTCTGAAGGGCTATATAGTTTTTGGTCATATGACCATGATCCTTATGGAACTCGCAATATTTGGATTTATCCCTTTTATCAGGATCTATTTTCATTTTTTCAGGCCAGTTTAACACCTCGCTGTTCTTGATCTCTTCCAGAACGTGGTTTATATCTACCATCAAAGGAGTATAGTTTCCAAATTTCTTCAACTGTTCCAATGCTTGCTTTGCTTTTGACTGCTTGTTACCACCATTATTCTTCTGATCCTTCTTCTCAATCTTCTCAGTCTCAACTTTGGTCTCCTTAATGTCCATGCTCTTCTTTGCAGCCATAGCTTCCTCGACATTCATGATTTTAGATGCTTTTGCCATTAATTCTGACATGGTCATAGGTGGATCTTTGGCCAAAGTGTAGTACAATTTATTTGGCAATAGTCCACTCATCAAAGCAGTAATTGCTGTCTTTTCCTCATAATCAATAACTTCGAGCTTCTCGCTATTGAAACGAGTTATGTAATCCCTGGTGCTCTCTCCTGCTTTTTGTCTAACACTTAACAAATGTGCTACTCGTTTAACTGGTTTTGCTCCAAAATAGAAATTTCCAATAAAGAGCTCGGCCAGTTGAAAGAAAGTTAAAATCTTCCCCCGAGAAAGATTATTGTACCATATTTGAGCAGATCCGGTAAGAGTTCCTGAAAATGCCCTACATCTCATCTCGTCTGGCACGTCATAGATATCGGCAGCAGCTTGGTATTGTTCTATATGAAGGACATGGTCAGTTTTTCCATCATATTTAGGAGTCACAACAGGTGCTTTGAACTTTGATGGTGTGGAAAAATCCACAATTGCTTGGATAAAAGGTGTCCATTGGACAAAAGTTCTTTGTAGAGGATTTTTGGCCTTAGCCATTTCCCATAGTCTATCCTCCAACCTCTGAATAGAGCCTTTCCATGCTTCATTTACCTCCTCAGGCCTGTTGGCCCGAGCAACTGATCGTGTTGAATTTGCCTCTTGGGATCTTTCACGACGAGCAGCTGGTCGGGAATGGGCAGAACCTTCCTTTAAATCAGAGGATCGTTGAGAGTTCCTCGACACCATCCTAGGGGGACTTTTATTCCTCCTAGGACCCAAACGATCAAAGGGAGAAACTCTACTCAATCTTTCAAAAGCACTGGTCCTTTCTAGAGATAGAGTGACGTTTTGTTGAGTGTCTGTAGCTCGTACCGAGGAAGTCCTTCCAGGATGATAAGAAGGATCATTGGATCTATCAATATGATATGAATCAGCATGTCTAGATCGAGATTCTTCTGGGAGTAACGTTCGTCTATTTGGCGAAGAAGGCAATTGGGTATTTCTCTGAATGCTTCGTTGTCCTGACTGGGCGGGTGCTCCACCCTGGATAGTTTGCATGAGTTGTCACATGGTTTCTTGCATGGCGGTCTGGCCCTGAGCCAAATTAGCAATTATTCCAGCCAGATCTTGGACACTTGGAGGAGTGGATGGATTTGGGGGGTTTCCAGTGTTTCGATTACTGGATTCAGGATTATCAGCCATTGGTGATGAATTGTTTTAGTGAAAAACGATAATTACAGTCGTTTTTCCACAGACGACGCCAATCTGTTGATGTAAAAAACTAGATTTAACCTAATTATTTAATCATAGATAAAAATAAACAAGTTAAGAGATTTTTAAAGTGGTTCAGCCTTGAAAGAATGGCTTACGTCCACTGTTTGTGTTATTGTTGACTGTTTGCAGAATTCTCGATAATGGGTTTACCAAGAAATTCTGAGTCCCCTGCTAATGAGGAGGTTACAATATATTTATAGACTTGAGGCGGTACAAATGAAAGAATAATACACAGTTGTCCAATAAGCGTATGCGTTTGTGTGATAATAATGAGCATTTAATGCGCAATCATCCTCTTGATTATCCGGATATAAATGCTCTGTACGAGATGCAGCTCGGACCGCCTAAGCTGCTCGAACTGCCTAAGTAGCTCGGTATACATGAGTTGCTCGGTACAGTAGAGTTCCTCGGAGAACACTTGTTGCTCGGAGCATCTGAGTTGGTCGGGGAGATTGAGTTCCTCGGAGTCAATGTGTTGTTCAAAAAATATTTGCGAGCGCCATGTATGTTGACACGTGTCTCAACATAATTGGTCCACGTCAGCAGAATAAATTTGGTATCAACACTTATTAAGAGCCAAGAGATGTTATGGCTTATCAACAACCAAGAGATGTTATGGCTTATCAATAACCAAGAGATGTTACGGCTTATTATAGCCAAGAGATGTTATGGCTTATTAATAGCCAAGAGATGTTATGGCTTATTAATAGCCAAGAGATTTTATGGCTTATTGTTGATGTAAAAAACTAGATTTGACCTAATTCTTTAATCACAGATAAAAATAAACAAGACAAGAGATTTTTAAAGTGGTTTAGCCTTGAAAGAATGGCTTACGTCCACTGTTTGTGTTATTATTGACTATTTACAGAATTCTCGATAATGGGTTTACCAAGAAATTCCGAGTCCCCTGCTAATGAGGAGGTTACAATGTATTTATAGCCTTGAGGCGGTACAAATGAAAGAATAATACACAGCTGTCCAATAAGCGTATGCGTCTGTGTGATAATAATGATCATTTAATGCGCAGTCATCCTCTTGATTATCCGGATATAAATGCTTTGTACAAGATGCAGCTCGGACCGCCTAAGCTGCTTGGACCACCTAAGTAGCTCGGTATACATGAGTTGCTCGGTACAGTAGAGTTCCTCGGAGAACACTTGTTGCTCGGAGAGATGTTATGGCTTATTAACATAAAAGAGATATTGAGATGTTTTATATTGTTACATAGATACGACTCATTGCATTTAACTTTATGCACTAGTATAGTAGTAATGCATTCACTGCGCTAATTTGCTCACGATTCCTATGTTTTTTTTTTCCAGGTAATGAAATGTCACTGCCAAATCTAGGAGGTCGGATGGGGTTAGCAAGGGATGCGTAAAACCATAATTTTGATCAAATTAAAAAGGGGTAATTTGATCCTACTTATCCTTTGAGCAAGTTTGAATAAGCCCGATTACTTTAAAATTTTGAAAAGTTTTTAGTGTTATGGCTTCATGTTGATATTAAAAAAGGATACTTGTGTTTATTATTTGGTTAAGTAAATTATGGTTTGACCCACTTTGACTTTCAAACTAAATTATAAGTAAATGGGTTGGGGTGTGTCACGAAGTATTTTCCACCCGCAATGAAATGAGAGATGAGGAGGAAATGTGTAGACCTTAAGCAAGAGGGTCGTACTATAGAAGATTATGAGGATGAGTTTATCGCATTATCCTTATTTGTTGAAGAGGAAGTAAACATTGAAGAAAAGAGAATAGAGAAGTTTGTGTCGAGGACCATTTGGCACATTAGGAAATCTTTGTTGGGGAATATGACTTTTACCAATTACACTTAGATGGTGAATACCGTTTTGCTGAGATCACAAGTCGTTTAAAAAATTAAAGGGGAGAAGCGATCCAGTTCAGAGATGTCGAGCCAATATGGCAAGATGACTTGGAATGGTAGCCACGAGGTCCAGCAGTTTAAGGGGTCCCAAACAGGTTATCAATACAAGAGGCACAGGTGTTCCGCTAATTTCCAGCACATGAAGTGGAGGGTACAATTCCTATTTTTGGGAATATAGGCGCATTTTATTTAATACTGGAGCATCTCATTCATTTGTTAGTACTAGTTTTGCTCGTGCATCGAGAATGGTAGATTTTTATTCTGAAATAGTGCTTTACATTGACTCACCCATGGGTAGAGGAGCACCTATACGTTCTATATGCAAATGTATGTGGATTTATATTGGGAGACTTTGTTTCACAGCAGACCTACTTATGCTAGATATGTCTGAGTATGATGTAATCCTAAGTATGGATGGCTAGCTACTTACAGGGCTTATGCTGATTGTTATGGGAGGTCCAACGTCTTTGCCATTCTAGGGTATGAGATGTACTTGGTTGCGATGTCGTTCCCAGAGGGAGGGTCGAGAACGCATTTGTATTACATTGCGGAAGAGACTTCTGATGAGGTTATCATTTCACTAGACTCTATTCCGATTGTTAAGGATTTTTTAGATATGTTTGGGGAGATTCCAGGGTTGCTACCGAGTAGGGAGATCGAGTTTGTGATTGACTTGATTTTGGATATGAGACCCATCTCATGTGCACCGTATCGTATAGGTCCTTTAGAGATGAGAGCATTTAGAGATCAGATTCAGCAGTTAATGGGTCAAGAATTTATTCAGATGAGTACTTCACCTTGAGGGTGCTCCCATTTTGTTCTTTAAGATAAAGGGAGGATCATTGAGACTTTGCGTGGATCATAGGGAGTTGAACAAGGTCACTATATGGAACAAGTATTCGTTGTACCATATTGGTTATTTGTTCGACTAGTTAAGGGGTGCATTGTATTTTTCTAAGATTTATTTGAGGTCGGGGTACCATTAGTTGAGGATTCGGGAGCAGGATGTTTCGAAGATAACATTTTTGACGAGATGTGGATAGTATGAGTTCTTAGTTATGCCTTTTGGCCTGATCAACATACCGACAATGTTCATGGACCTTATAAATAAGGTGTTTAGGGACTTTCTTGATCATTTTTCCATCGTGTTCGTAGATGACATATTGATTTATTCTAAATCGCAGATGAGCATGCACATCACTTGTGAATAATTTTTCAGCCATTACGGGACCATCGACTCTATGCCAAGTTCGAGAAATGAAGATTCTAGTTGCAGGGGGTTCAGTTCTTAGGCCATGTTGTATTTGAGAAGGGGATATCAGTGGATCCAGGAAAGCTTTTAGCAGTGATAGAGTGGGAACAACTCGGTGTGTAGTTTTTTGGGTTTAACAGGGTACTACCATCGATTCATTTAGGGGTTCTCGAAGATAGATGGGCTTCTAACGAATTTGATGCGAAAGGATGTACCATTTGTATGGGATGATGTATGTCAGTAGGATTTTGACGAGTTGAAGGCTAGGTTGACTTCGGCTCCAGTAATTGCTTTGCATCGTGGAGGGATTACTGTAAGGGCTTTACGGATGCGTCTTTGCGAGGACTTGAAGGGCTATTGATGCAGGAGGAAAGGCCAATAGCTTATGCTTCCCTAAAGCTTAAGTCTCATGAGGGTTATTACTCCACCCATGATTTGGAGTTGGCATCCGTGGTGTTTGCATTATGTATTTTGAGACATTATCTCTTGGGGGAAAGTTTTCAGTTGTTCATAGACCAAAAATTCCTATAATACGTGTTCACGTAGAGGAAGTTGAACCGAGGCAACGAAGATGGATTGAATTTATGAAAGAGGCAAGGAAAATGTAGGGGCGGTTGCCTTGATCCGTAAGTCGACGGTTGAGTTAGCGGCAGTGTGGAAGGCGAAGTAGAGTTCGCTCCGTACTGACGATGAGCTTTCACGTGCTTTTATGGAAGTTCTTATTATCATAACCAAGATCATTATTCGGTTCATGAAGGCACAGATAGAAGATCATCTTTGGTAGGAAAAGGTCAGACAATTATTGATAAAGGGGGCAAAACACTATTCGATTAGTTTAGATGGGGGATTGCAATTCCACGACAAGTTGGTAGTTCGAGAGGGTGAGGAGTTATGGCGAGCAGTTATGACGGAGGCACATGGGTCATGATTTTTGGTACATCCTGGTGGAGATAAGATGTACTAGGATATGAGGCGCCAGTATTGGTTGGCAGGTATAAAGAAGGACATAGCCATTTTTGTATCCAAGTGTACCACATGCCAACTGGTGAAGGTGGACCATAAGCGACAAGCTAGTGTTCTACAGCCTCTCGAGATTCTGATGTGGAAATGGGAGAGAATTTCCATGGATTTTATTATAGGGTTACCTACGTCACGGTGGGGACACGATTCTATTTGGGTGATCGTTGACTATTTGATAAAGGTGGCTCACTTTTTGTCAGTTCGGACAGACTATACTTCGGAACAGTACGCCAAAATTTTTCTTCTAGAAATTGTGAACCTGCATGGTGTACCACTCAATATTATTTCGGAGAGTCAAAGAAGTTTATGTCCAACTTTTGGAGGAGTTTCCAGCGGGCATTAAGGGTAGAGTTGAGGTTGAGTACCTCGTATCACCCAAAGATGGATGGTCAGACCGAGAGGGTAAATTTGATGTTGGAGGACATGTTGCGGATGTACATTTTGGACTTTAAGGGCAGTTGGGAGCAATACTTACCATTGAAGGAGTTTACTTACAACAACAGTTACCAGTTTACTATTGGGATGGAACCTTTCGAGGCATTGTATGAGAGGACTTATCGTTCACCCTCTTATTGGATAGTAGTGAGGGAGAAAAAACTTCTCGAATCGGAGTTTATCCATGATACTTTAGAGAAGGTGGAGATGATTTGGGATAGGATTCAGATTGTCCAAGATAGACAAAAGAGTTATGCTTATGCAAATAGAAGGAACTTCGATTTTGAAGTTGGTAATCAGGTGTTAATTAAGGGAGTAATGCGATTTGGGAAGACAGGGAAGTTAGCTCCACGGTATGTGGGATCGCTCCCTACTATTGATAATATTGGACCAGTGGCATATCGGTTAGATTTACCGGATCATTTGCAGAGGATACATGACGTATTCCATATTTCGGCATTACGGAGATTTCTTAGAGATGAGGTCGCTAATTAGCACATAGATCTTGAGGAGATAGAGCTTCAGCTTGACGCGAGTTATGAGGAGAGACCCGTAGCTATTCTAGACCGTAGGGAGTGTAGGCTTCATTCCAAAGTTATTCCTCTAGTACGTGTGAAGTAGGGACACCACAAAGAGGATGAGTCGATATGGGAGAGAGGGGACATCATACGAGAGAATTAGTCGAAACTCTTCTAGCCAGGTATGTTTCGAATTTCGGGGATGGAATTCCGTTATTAGGAGGGGAGAATGTAACACCCTGTGTTTTCATACACTACACCAAATCTGCCATATTGTCACGGTCATTGACCTTGACAAGTTGGACTTGTCAAGGTCAATGACCGTGACAATACTGGGCGAGATAACTTTTTTGCCACGGACGTGTCACGGTCATTGACCTTGACAAGTTCGTTAGAATTGTCACGGTCGTGTCACGGGTCATGACCGTGACACGTTTAGTCACGATTAAAAATCGTGACAAAACCTTGTCCCCTTTTAAAAAAATGTCACGGTCATTGACTGTGATAATTCTGGGCAGAATTTAAAAAAAATCTGCCGGGCAGTATGGCCACTGCCCAGCAGTATATTTGTACCTGTTCAAACATCATATATCCAAACAAACTAAAGATAATGCAAATATATATTCAAAATAGAAACTATTTAAGAAGAAACAACATCACCATCAATTATCTCAAATCTACAAACTATTTAGTTGGAAAAGAGATTTTGTACCGCGATGCTCGGGGACACCTCCTTATCCTTCCCTTCTCGTCCGAATAGCCACATAAGTATTGAGCATATGTGGCCTACCTCAGGGCCACTTCCTGTCCCCTGAATTGAAATAAAGTAAAATTAGTATCCGCCCCGCAAATATAGATAAATATAAATCGAAATTAAAATCGAAATCGAAATTGACATATAAATATAAATACATTACCTGTAGTGTCACCCAAACAGCTAACTTGAGCTCATATGGCACCTCCTTCCAACTAATGTACCTCGGTCAATCGTGTCAAATATAATTCTCTTCATATCTAAACACTAAGAAATGCCATAATCCTATGGAGTTATGCACTGCAAATTCCTTCCAACCGTTGTGTAGCCAAAAATCAGCAGTTGAAGTTGTCAATTCCACCTTTCAATGCTCTCCCATGTTTTGCTAGAGGTTCCAAGTGGTGGGGTATGGAAAGTGGAATTGACAACTTCAACTGGTTATGTTTGGCTACATAACGGTTGGGAGGAATTTGCAGAGCATAACTCCATAGGATTATGGCATTTCTTAGTGTTCGGATAGACGAAGAGATTCAGTCTCCTCTCCACAAATAGGGCACCCCAAATAACTATGTACTAATCACCTATTAAAGGTAAGAAGCGTATATTTATGGATTAGTATAAACAAAACTTAAATGTAGTTGAAATATTTATGTATTAATCTCCTCTCCACACACGCACACCACACAAGAGTGAAAATGATAAAGTGCAAATCAATTAAAAGCATTAAAAATGGATGTTTCAGTACAAATTGAAATATTTATTACAAATTGAAAAATTGTTTCAAATTCGGGTTATCATAAAGAATGGATTGATATTCGGTAGGAGCAGCCAAGTCATCCACACTACTATTTAAACGCCTTGGAGCGTGTTGAACAATTGACCACGGCTCGTTGTTGATATACTCCGAATAAAACACTTGCTTAACCTTTTGAAATGCACAAACAAACGGCTCATCACTCACGTGGTCGTTGCTCTTCAACTTGGACAAGTCAACCATGATCAAATTGGTGACAGGATCAACTTTACAAGAATTTTTATCCTCAACTCTTACCCAGTCACAGTAAAATACAACCTCTTTGAAGCTTATATAATCCAATTCAAATATATTTTGGATTACACCATAGTAGGTCATTTCAGCTTCAACGAGGTTTTTATCTTTTGCGCTCGCTCAAAAGATAGTAAGAGCTTTGTATGAAATTCCCGAGTTCTATACATTTGTACTTTCCTCGTACACTTTAGCGCCGAAAATGTAACCGTTCAATCGATACTTTTTGTACTCTTGTACCACGAACAAGGGTTCAGTGGCTAGACGAGCAAGCCTTGATGTTGCATCACCCGTCTTTAGGAGCTGAGAATATAGATAAATTAATTATATTAGTGGTAAAATTTGAGTGTAATGTAACGTTATATAACGACTGTTTTCATTATAATTACCTCTTGTGTCAACCATAGCCTAAATTCGCTGTCTGATTGTACCAATGTTTTTATTGTTCTCACAGGCTTCATATTTTCTGCATATTACAAAATTAATCATGTATAAAATAATCTAAAATAATGTTAAACATTATAATAATCGAAACTTACTTTTTCCATTCTTCGACATCTTCATGTGTGTCAAATAGATAACGAGCTACTTGTTCATGTTGCAAACTCGTTAATTTCACTCGTTTTCCCATCACATGACCACCATCATCGACGAATTCATCAGTGTCATCAACGCTGGTCGAGTCAGGCATATATTCCCGAGTATATATTGATGACTCCACGGTGATGTATTCCTCTGTAATTGATCCTGCAATGTATCGCGTATTCTTGACGTAATTTTTAAAAACTTTCATCAATCTTTCAAACGGATACATCCACCGATATCTAACTGGACCACAAAGAAGTGCCTCGTCACGTAGGTGTACCAATAAGTGAACACTTATGTCAAAGAATGCTGGGAGGAAGTACTTCTCCAATAAACAAATCGCTTCGATCACAGCCAATTTTGCGGCCACTATGTGTTCTCGATTCAATACCTTCTCACACAAGAGGGAGAAGGTAATACTAATTTGCATAATAGCCCTACGCAAATCCTTGTGCTTGGAGAAACAGTGCTTAAACAATAAAGGAACCAATTACATGATCACATGCTAATCGTGGGACTTACACTTATGTAAATCATGAGTAGCATAATTCATAATCCTTTGCAAGTTGGACGAAAAAGTAGATGGGCCCTTCAAATTATATATTGTGTCTAGAAGCACCTTCCTTTCCCCACTCGTCAAAGTAAACGCACCAGGGGGAATTATTGTCCTTCACCTACTATCTTCTTTCAACTATAATTGTGGCTTAAGTTTTAACGTTTTAAGGTCTTTTCGTGCATTTTCTCCATCCTTCGAATGACTCCCCCCAATGCAAGTACGCACAATATGTTCAACGAAGTTCTTCTCTGCATGCATCACATCCAATACATGGCGCACCAGGTTATTCTTCCAATAAGGCAAGTCAAATAAAATTGACCTCCGAGACCATGCCTTTCTTATCTCAGTTTCAATCCCAGTTGGGGTCTTCTTATGCTTGACATTCTTAAATTTGGGATTCTTACCTGGCATAATAGGGCCACATTCAGAAGATTTACTTTCAATTTATGAACCCGAAAGTTGTCTCGGCGGTAGCCTATGTTCAACTCCGCCCAATAAAAAATTTGAACCTTTCTCAGATCTGAAACTATGAGCTGGGGGTAAAAACCTCTTGTTGCGATGGTATACATTTTTTAAGCTAGGGGATAGACGAAGAGATTCAATCTCCTCTCCACAAATAGGACACCCTAAATAACCATGTACTACACAACCAAATAATGTTCCATAAGCTGAAAAATCATGAATTGCCCACATCAACATAGCTTTCAGCGTAAACTCTTCTTTTCTAAAAGAGTCAAATGATTGCACACCCTCTTCTCACAACTCATTTCATTCTTCTACCAAAGGAGCCAAGTAGACGTCAATGTCATCACTTGGTGCCTTTGGCCCAGGTATCAACAAAGCCATCATCGAGAATTCAGGTCTTATATTCTGTGAAGGAGGGAGGTTGAGTGGGGCTAGGATCACCGGCCATACACTCTGATTGGTGCTTAGATTTCCAAATGAATTGAAACCATCTGTTGATATAGCCAAACGAATGTTGTGTTGTTCTTGATCAAAATCGGGATACTCAAAATTCATCCTCCGCCAGGCAGTAGAATCAATAGGATGACGCATGATATTACCCCCTACTTCTGCCCTAGCATGCCAAGTCATTGCCTCTGCAATCCATGGTACAGTGAAAAATCGCTTTAATCTAGGCCCAACGGGAAAATATTTCAATACTTTTTGAGGCACTTTTGAGCTTGTGCCTTCCTTACTAGTAGATTGGACATATCTAGGTTCATCGCATACCGGACAACGATATAGATTTTCATACTCCTTTTGGTATAGTATGCAGTCATACACACAAGCATGAATCGATTTATACTTCATTCTCAAACCTTTCAAACTGTTCTTCATAACAGGATAGTTATTTGGAAGTGTATTCACTTTGGGTAATAAGCCCTTCACCCATTTCAGAATTCCCGTCACGCTATTGCCAGACAAACCGTACTGCGTCTTCAAACTGTGAAAACCAACCATGGCATGTAAAGTTGTTTGATCTTTCTCACAGCCAGAGTATAACGGTTGGGTCGCCTTAAATTTTAAACTTTGGTAGTCATCGTCAAGTTTTATCGTGTTATCTTCACGAGCACTTGAATCTTCTACATCATCAGTAACCTCATTCTCCTCTGCTTCGTAAACTCCGTACACATCATCAACTAAATCCTCTAACATATTATGATCTACGTCGTCCCCTTCTATATCTATTCTACTTGTTGAAGGTTGTTGTGAAGGTTGGTCGGGGACAAAAGGAACTTTCAATTCACCGTGAAAACTCCAAAATCGATAACTATCTTGCATACCCGATCTTAACAAATGTAGTTCAACTGTTTTCCACTCAAACACCTTACCATTCTTACACCTAGCACACGGACATGGAAACTCTCCATCATTATGACATCTCTTTGCATATTTCACAAATTCGTTAGCACCTCTACGAAACACATCCCCCATTTTATTAGTCTCACCCATCCACTCTTTGTATTTCGGATATCCCATCACAGCTACCACAACTAAACACCTATTAAAGGTAAACAAAACTTAGATTTATAGTATGTTTTATTTAATTATCCCATCATTTAATTATCCTATTAAAGGGTGAGTGGTCCTATCCCATTCAAGACTGTATTTTCCTGTAATATACTTAACAGCTCATGCACATTGTTACGATTTGAAAAAAATTCGACAGCATATCCCCGTAGTTCTCCAAGTAAACGACGTAGATTGGTAGGTGTGAGTGTTATTTCAATTGATCAATTGAAATAACAGTCACACTTGTCAATCTAGTATGTACCTAGAAAATATTAAGATACGACTGTAGAACTTCCTCCAAAAGTAACAACTTTAAGCCAATAAGAATATTATACATAAATTATACAGTCTCAAACTGTCCAAACTGGACAATTCGAGAGATCTTATTACAAGGGTAATGACTCTCGAACGGGTCTAAGGACTATTAAATGCGTACGCATAAGAACTAGAAGGCTAGTATCTATGCACACTATATTTAATTTCAAGTATGTTTCATTTAATTATCATACTATATATATATATATTGTTCGATATACAGAGTAATTTTCAAAAAAAGTTGAAAAATTCCACTCCCATATGGACAATAATCCAGTGGTCATGCCACTTTTAAAACTAACCAACCAAACATTTACTAAACAAAATAATCCAACAGCAATGTCAACAACAAATATGTATACCGTACTCCTTCTAATTCATCTACTTAATTAATTCATTTCATCAATTAAACTAACAATTAACGTATAGAATTATTAATTTACTAATTTACACTGAGGGGCAATTCTACTTTCATATGAAATTGACAAATTCATGGGTTAATTCATGGGTTAATTCAAATACAAAAATAAATTCATGGGTTAATTCAAAGACAAAAATACAAATTCATGGATTAATTCAAATACACACACCCCCACCCCCACCCCCACCCCCACCTCCCTCCACACACCCCAATCACCACATACACACACACCCCTACTCCCACCCACCACATACACACACACACACAATAGGCCCCACCCTACCCCACCTCCCTCCACACCCCCTACCCCCACCATGCCCCACCCCCTACCCCCACCCTGCCCCACCCCCCACACATGCAAACACACACACACATGCACACACACACACGCACATATATACACACACACACATATATATATACACACACAAACATATATATAAATGGAAGAGAGAGAGAGAGAGAGAGCAACGTAGAGGGAGGGAACAGCGGGAGGGAAAAAAAAGGGGGTAAGGGTTTTTTACTGCAGAAATTATCACGGTCGTGTCAAGGTCATTGACCGTGATAATTATTTAAAGAATTGTCACGGTCAATGACCGTGATAATTGTTTGTCACGGTCGTGTCAAGGTCATTGACCGTGACACAAAACGCGAGATTTGTGTCACGGTCAATGACCTTGACAAGGGTGGCCGGCTGAAAGGTGACAATTTTGTCATTTTGGTGTAGTGATATTAATTAATTTAGTAAAATTTTAATTAAATAAATTTCATGAATAAATTGCTTGAATGTGAATGCATGATTGTGCGATTCATTAATGCCAAATGTCTATATTCGAGGATAAATAAATTGCATGTTAATTAAATTATTTTTATGTCGTAATTAAACATAATAAAATGTGTAACTTGGGTCGATATGGTTTGGGGCACGTTCCGGAGTGAATTGGAAACTTGTTTAGGCATTTTAAACATCTTATAGTCATACTTGAGTTATATGGGCATAAGCCCAAGATTTATTATTCAGTCATTTTGTTTTTAAGTTATACTTGAGTTAAATGTTTTATGACTAATGTGAGTTGGGATTTATTTATTGTCAGACGGTTCTTCATATTGTTTAATTGTGCGTGTATGTTTTAAAAAATAAAAATATCATATTATAATTTGATGCTAAGAATGGTATAGATTATTAGACAAGCCCCATTTTCAGCGTATTGTGTTTGACTAACATTTATGTGAAAACTGGGAGTTGTTATAGCTGGTATCAGAGCATCTAGGTTCTTGCATCCTTAGGATCTGTGTTGCGCTCGTTATGTTCAGCGTTGCATTTTTTATATGTAGAGCCTATGATTAGGAATCATTGTACTCTTTATGATCTATTACTAATACAAATCTTGTTTTCTTTCAAATGGAAAACAGTAGGCGCGGTCGACCACGATGTGTTACCAACGACGCTGCAGAGGATAGGGCTCAGCATGATCCGCAACCACACCTACAGCCACCACCAGCCTCACCCGTGATTACTCCAGCAGATATTTCAATAATAGTGACACAGACAGTTTCTACGGCAATTGCTGCTATGCTGCATCATATTCTACCACAGCAGCAGCTACCACCCCCAGCCACGTAGCAGGTGGTGCTACCCGTTCAGGCACATGGCTCAATTTCAAAGAGAGCTAGGGAAGCCTTCACTAAAGGCCACCCACTAGAGTTTGCTGGGAGTCCAGATATCTTGGTGGTTAGTCAGTGGAAGAAAGACATTTAAAGACATTTGAGGATGGTTGAGTGCACAACAGTGCACAAATAGATGTTAGCTTTGTTTCAACTGATAGGGGCATCCTTACAGTGGTGGGAGTCAGTCACCACACTAGAGGAGAGAGACCGATTAACTATTGATGAGTTTTGGGTTAAGTTTGAGGGAAAGTATTTTCCACCCTTCATGAAATCAGAGATGATGAGGAAATTTATAGGCCTTAAGTAAGAGGTTCGTACTATAGCAAAGTATGAGGACGAGTTTACCGCATTATCCTTATATGATGAAAAGGAAGTAAACACTGAAGAAACGAGAATGGAGAAGTTTGTGTCACGGATAGCTTGGCACATCAGGAAATCTTTGTTGGGGAATCCAACTTTTACCACCAACACTCAGATGGTGAATGTCGCTTTGCTGCACTGTCAGGATCATAAGTCGTTTAAAAAAAGTAAGGGGGAGAAGAGATCCAGTTCAGATACGTCGAGCCAATAGGGAAAGACGAGTGGGAATGGTAATGGTAATCACATGCACAACAATTTAAAGGGTCCCAGATAGGTGATTAGTATAAGAGGCACAAGTGTTCTACTGATCGGAACAAGCAGAGCCAGCAGTAGATGGACCATTAAGGCCAGTGACAGCAGGGAAGAGACCAGTAGGGGCAACAACATGATATGCGATAGTTTTAGAGGAATTTATATGTTTGTGGAAAGAAGGGACACCTAGCGAAGAGGTGCCCTCACGGTAATTGAGGGGCACACTAGCAGGGAGGACAACGTGTGTATCAGGCACTACAGGGGAAGCGTATGCAGTTGCTAGCCCCACCAGGGATTGCAGTACCAGCACTACCAGCTCCAGTTTCCCACTTTAGCGGCAACAACCACAGTTACAGCAGTATGGGCGCATGTACCCTATTGCACCTGGAGAGGGACCAGCACCAACACAGGCAGTGGAGGGTACGTTTCCTATTTTTGGGCATTTAGGGAACATTTTATTTCATACTGATGCATCTCATTCATTTGTTAGTATTAGTTTTTCTCGAGCATCAAGGATGATGGATTTCGCATTTGACATAGTTCCTTAGATTGATTCACTCATGGGTAGAGGGGCACCTATACGTTCCGTGTGCAGAGGTATAGGGATTGATATTGGGAGACTTAGTTTTTGGCAATCCTACTTGTATTAGATATGTCTGAGTATGGCGTTATCCTAGGGATGGATTGGCTAGCTACTTACAGGACTTGTGTTGATTATTATGGGAGGTCCATCGTCTTTACCATTCCGGGTCAAGAGATGTACTTGGTTGAGATGTTGTGCCCGGATGGAGGGTCATGCACACATTTGTATTACATTGAAGAGGAGACTTTTGATAAAGTCATCATTTTTCTAGACTCCATCTCGATTTTTAGGGAGTTTTTAGATGTGTATGGGGAGATTTCAGGGTTTCCACCGAGTAAGGAGATCGAGTTTATGATTGACTTGATTCTGAGTATGAGACCCATCGCACGTGCACCATATCATTTGGATCCTTTTAAGATGAGAGAGCATAGAGATCAGATTCATCATTTACTAGGTCAGGGATTTATTTGGAGGGGTACTTTGCCTTGGGTTGTTCTCGTTATGTTCGTTAAGAAGAAGGACGAATCACTGAGACTTTGTGTCGATTATAGGGAGTTGAACAAGGTCACTATAAGGAACAAGTATACGTTGCCCCATATTGATGATTTGTTCGATCAGTTGAGGGATGCATCGTATTTTTTTAATATTGATTTGAGTCCGGGGTACCATCGATTGAGGATTCGGGTATAAGATGTTCTGAAGACAACATTTTTGACGAGATATGGATCGTATGAGCTTTTGGTTATGCCTTTTGGCCTGACCAATGCACCGGCAGTGTTCATGGACTTTTTAGATCATTTTATCATCGTGTTCATAGATGACATACTGATTTATTCTCAGACCACAGATAAGCATACACAATACTTATGGGTAGTCTTGCAGATATTCCGGGACCATAGGCTCTATGACAAGTTTGAGAAATATGAATTCTGGTAGAGGGGGGAATCCGTTCTTAGGCAAAGTTGTATCTGAGAAAGGCATATCAGTGGATCCAGGAAAGGTATCAGCAGTGATGGAGTGGGGACAATCCATTACGCCTTCGGAGGTGCGCAGTTTTTTGGTTTTGGCAGGGTACTACCGTCGATTCATTCAAGGGTTCTCGAAGATAGTCGGGTCTCTAAAACATTTGATATGGAAGGATGCACCATTTGCATGTGTTCCACCAATCGTGAAATAGTTTCTTATAATGTCGTGTTACACAAAATTAATTAATTAATTAATTATTAATTGATTTATTAGACTCGTATCAACTGTTATATTGAGTTATTGATATACTTGATTGATGCATTAGAAATGGTTATAATTCGGGTCGGCTCTTGGGACGTTTAAAATGTTTGTTTCTTACTTAAAATTATGGGCTTTAAGTCTATTGGTTTAGTGCATGGCTTGGGTGGAGTTTTAGACCAATTGGAATGGTATTTGGGCTCATTGGGTTGAGGCCATATGGGGACTAAGGTTAATTTCATAGGTATTACTGTTATTTGGTCATTAGTTTAAACTTAAAACTCATTAGAATATTTAGAGAGGAACCCTAAGGCATAGAGAGAAGAGGCACCCAAGAATTTAGGGGATTTGGAGACTTGGACGTGCGGAAACTAAGGTAAGTTTATTTAGATTAGGAATTCAATTGCCTTTCTTCTAGAATGACAAGTATACATTTGAATCTAAATTTATCTAGGAATAACTATGATTTTGTAATATAATTTCTAATTTAGTAATTAAATTAAGGGTTATTTATAATTAAACTTCATGTTGAGAATATATGTTGATTATAGTGATAATTATCATGAGTTTGACCTTGAAATTTGGTTACAATAGTTATAAACTAATCCATTGTAAATGAATTAGTAATAGCCCCTTGATTAACTTGAGAATTGATGCTAATCTGGGACAAATTTAGTAAGTGTATGAGACCAGGGCTTGCAACTTATCAATCTGAAATTTAACCTTTAATCCATGTTATAATTTATTAAAATACATAGATATAAACTAGTAATGATATTATCTAGCTTATATCCAAATGAGGAGGCATTTGGTCTTGTTTAGAGGCTTTGGAATTAGGTATTTTGGTTGTTAATGGCGAAAATTGAATTTAGGGGATGATGTTCAACGATCACATCATTTGAACAAGAATTGGATCTCCTTCGAACAAGATTGGTATTCTCGTTAGAATGAGATTAGGTTTTGTTAGAACGACTTGGGGGAATTTCGTTTGAATGACTTGGGCTAACATTCAAACGAGATGCGTAGTTCGTTAGAACGAGTTAGGGATCTCGTTCGAAGGAGTTTGAACCAATTTGACTTTTAAATTCTTAATTAATTAGTAAATAGTAATCAGGAACCTCTGATGCTTTTAACAAATCCTTGTGTGAATTGGATTACTGCTAGTTGGTTTGATGTGTAAGCATATCATGCGTGTGTGATTGTGGGGGACATACTAGGAGGGATTTTGATGGGACGCGTACGATGTTGACCCCGATGGTACCCCGGTGATAGAGACGGGATTTATCTTGGTCCTTTTACACCAATCCTATGATTGACATACCTGTATCTCGAGGAGGAATAAATGGAGAGTTCTAGCGTATAGCCATGGGTATAAAGGTCGTGCTTTATGACTTGAATTTGTAGTGATTATCCTTTGCTAAGGCTTTAAGGTTATGGGATCAGAATGACCTATAACTATACCCAGTACGTACGAGTGACCCCCGAAAGCGATAACGGTAGGCCTTCATACTTATATGCGAACTCGTGAGTAGCCCATTTACTTGTATGTGTCGGGGACCATACTTATGTAAATACTAAAGTTAAGATTCTCTTTCCTTTATTGAGACTATACTAGAGGAATATAAACTGGCATAATAGTGGAATCACTTAATTATATTCAATTGAGAAGAATTATAATTATTCATTGAGTTCACTTGCGCTTGGGAGTATAACGCATGTTATATTTAAGGTTGTTTGGGTTGGAATAATTTAAAAATAACTAAATAGGGGAGGGAGATGCGTAGTTATTATTGTAACCCAAATTCAATTAAATTATTACTCTTTATAGACATGTTGATTATATTGTTGTTGAATCTAGCTTTCAGGTCCTAGGCCGCTGTTGCAGCCTCAACTCAACCCAACCATGATCCTCATTTACATTCTTCCTGTTGTGCTCTATTATGGAATGCACGTGTCGAGCCTGCACGCTCATTTCTTTTACTCCTATTTACATTTCTAGTAATGTCAGATTATTGTTAGTTAGTTGTTTTGTGGTGGGAGTAGGATTTATATTTCAGATAGTTGTAATACCCCGTATTTTTATTGCTTTTAATTATGAGGTTAATGAAATGGAATTAGTTTTAATTATGGGATTTATTAAATTAATTTGGGATAATTAATTGGAAAAATAAAATTTATTAATTGAAAAATTAATTCGGATTTAACTGCTAGCGAGACGAGAGTTAGTGTTTGGTTATTATTATGTTCTTGAATATTACTGAGTGATTATGGTAATATTCGATCATTGCATTTATTAAAATTGTCGTGAGTTGAAAATACGACAGTTTCGGTAATTTAGTTGGGACGCGCGTGCCAGTCGTGTCAGGACCCAATTTAATAGATTTAAAAGTATCTTATTTTTATGTCATTCGTATGAGCTTTTTAAGTGCGCCAACACGTCCGGAAGGTTCGAGATAGTCAAAAAACACTAGCCGGGGGTTTAGTTTGGGCCCGAGGCACTTTTAGGCCTAACCGGCAACCCGGAAAGGTATTTTGGTAATTTTAAAAATTTAGAAATTTAGACCCACGAATTTTAGAGTTATTTATATATTATTAGAAAAACCATTACGGCCATTATCAGCCAAAAACAAGAGAGTGGGCTACGTGAGTTAGAAGGAAGTTGCCAAAGGGTTTCCAAATCAAAACCACCACCCACCACCACCATTTTGGACGGAAATTATGACCGGAAAGAGAAGGGGAAACAGCCAATAACGTCATCAACGGATCAGAATCGGTATTTTCAGGCAAGTGATTTATCTTGCAAAGATTCAAAGCATATAGTTTACATATTTTTATAGATTTGAAGATTTATTATGAAAAATGAAAATTGAATGGATTTGAAATGTTTAAAATCATAATCTGGATAGGACTTGCATTTAGTAAATGTTGGAGATGATAACAACCACGAATTTATGATTTATGGGTAGAGAATTATGAAATTTGATTGAATTATGTGATGTTATTGAAGAAATAGGAAAACTAGGTTTTTATAGGTAAATTGGGTATTTTGATTTAAGTAATTGATGTTATAGGTTGATTTGATGAATCTAAAACGTGGGGAATGATGTAAACATGTTAGTAGGTTGATTAGTATATTTAGTTGTGAGTTTTGGACGTTGGAATGAAGAGTTTGAGGTGTAAAAAGTGGAGAACCCGTAACTGTTAAGAATTTTTGGGCTGATACCTGCTTGGTCAATCGATCGACTCAAGAGTGTCGATCGATCGAACCATCGATCGATCGACCCCTTTTCTTCGATCGATCGACACCTTCTGATTTTTGACAATTATTTCTCTTTAAGGTTTAATGATTATTCCAAAGCCGATGTTGGTTATTAGGGTGATTAATATAATATTGTGGGACTTAAATAAAGTCAGTAGGGTCTTAGTATTATTGAAGAATGTTATAACTTAGGGAATTGAATGCCATTTCTTACGAGGGTCTACCGAGTGAGGTGGAATTAGAAATAGTTCGAATTGAAACTAGAACGGGAATTAATGATGATATAAGATTACAGGCAGTAACGGAAGGGTTTCAAGTACTGAGATGACATTAGAAACCAATAAGAGACCTAGTAACCTTTTGATATAGGTTTAAGTACTCAAATTGATACGACGAGAGAGTTATTAAACGAAAAATATATTATGTGTAATGTTCGGGGTAAACTTGCTACGTATGAGATTAACTAGATGAAATGTGTGAACATCTATATTGATATATGATTACTTAGGTGGTGTGAATGCCTAGTGTATGGATTTCTTATGTGTATGACATACCTACCATACTAGCTATCACGGGAGGTTAGTTTTATTTTGGAAAAGGACCCTCTTATCCTTGTGTGCCTTTGGAGGGATTTAGACTGGTACCTTAAGGACATAGTACTGTGAATGACTTATTTGTGAGTTGATAAGTCAGCTGACCATGGGAGCGTAGGTATGTGCGTGACCCATGGGTATATGAACTATTTCGTCTCCAATATGTATGATTTGTATTTAGACGGTTCCTGAGTGATTCGGAACACGTGATCCTTACGTACGTGATGTACATGGATTTGATAGCAGAGTATGCGTGCACCGCAGCTTAGCCTAGGGGTGCCATATATGTATTTATGTACTGAGAGTGATATATTTATGTACTTGTGTCTGGTTCATTGTTGCTTAGTAGATATGAATAGCTAAGATATTTGAATGGGTTAAGAATGAGAATTTAATTATCCCTTGAGATAAGTAATTTAATGAATGTGAAAATGGTTTATAAATATGGCTTATTTAGGGGTTACGTATAGATACTATATGTTAGAATGCGAAGACAGGAGTGGTACAAACTAGTTAGATAGTGGCATAACTAGGATGGGTTAAAGGCATACGTTAGGCGTGCACAGTAGTTGAGAGGTAAGAAACTCATGTGAGAGTACGCAACTAATGTGTTTATAATATGTGTTGTTTAATTGTAATTTAAACACTTGCTAAACTTTTAAACTGTTTTCACATCGGGCTCTGACCCGTTTTCCTCCAAATCTATTTTTGTTTTGTAAAAACCTTTTAGGTATCCAGCCACAGGAACGCCAAGCATAGGAGTTCCATTCAGATGACGTGCTGTAGCTGCTGTGGAAGTTACAGGATCTTGGTAGTAGACGATCTCATTTTATCCTTGATTCTTTCAGAGTCATTCGTATCAGTTAGGGCATGTCGCCCATTCTTATTTAGAGGTTGTAGTTGCAGACTTTCAGTATTTTAGTTTTTGGTTTATTATTTATTCAGACTCTTGTATTGGGATATTTATTTACTCTGGCATCTTTATTATTGGAGTGTTTACTCCAGACTTTTTTGATTTCTTCTCGTTGAGCATTTATATGAGATTGGCTATGTGATTGATGGTTTATTAAATAAATTCTTGTTTAAATTGTTGGCTTAATTAATAAAATTTGACATCTCTCTTTTTAAATACTAGGTGGCTAGTAATTAATTAAATATTTTTCGACGGTGATGCTAAGACTGAACCAACTTGATATTCTGTATTAATTTAATAAAGGAGTAGCTACCCGGTATTTGATTAGACGGAGTGTCACAATAGTTTATATTGTCCCGTAATGGATTATATTCACTGTTGGTTTATGGTACAAGTGTTTTATTCCTATGATTATATTTGTCAACTTTTTGTTATATTAGTTTAGTTTATTTTCGGTCATACTTAGAATGGTATTCAATTGTATAGACACAGGTGTTATTTATTTTTGGACTTGATCAATCTAGCTATAGATTTACAAGGTGTCACATAACAATGCAATTAATATGTATTCATACTTTATAATCTTCTCTTTAATGTACTTGAGATAAAAAAGAAACATTCAATACATGACGAGATACAACAAGGATCATATCAACCAAGCAACCAAAAGACCTCAAGCTCATAATCATTGCAAAGAAGATATAAGTCAATACCATGACATGAGTTCACAAACAAAGCAAAGAGATGTGAAGATCAAGTTCAAAGAAACATTCCCAAAACCATGAAAAGAACAAACAAATCATTTCATATTCCAAAGAAGCAAGTCAAGTAAAGCAAGTTCAAGTATCATTTCAAGAAGCATCACTCAAAGACAACAGATTGAATAAATTAAGAAAATTTCTTCCCAAGTTTCAAAGGTTTAGAAGAGATTGTAAAGAAGTAAACAATCTCACAAAAGCAATAACAAACCCCACACAACTTCCTGAAACCTTCCCTGGACTAAAAGAAGTAAAAGACTCAATTTCCCCCTTATAAAGGCAACTCCAAAAAAAGATGGAGTTGACTCCAAATCAAGGTGGAGTCAACTCAAGTAGTGGTGTTTTGGGCCATTACAATCTGACTTTTTCACTCTGGCAAAAAAAAAAGACAAGTTTGCAAATGTTCTTCTTCATATAAAGTCGACTCTATGTGTGTAGAAATGACTGCAAGGGTAGTTTGGGCAACGATTTTCAACAACTCTATTTCGAATTTCAAAATGTTACATTTTCCTTATATTACCAAACTACCCTCCAACAGCTAGGTTTTGAATTGCCTATAAAAGGAACCATTCGCTTCACTTTTCAAAAGAGTCAAGTTATTATAACATTATTACAAGAGTGAAAGTTCCATCATCAAGCTTCCATCCTTGAGTTTCTAGAAAGAGAAATCAAGTCCCAAAGCCTATTTGAAAGTTTTAGTCCCCAAAACTCCATTAAAGCAAAACCTTCAAGAAAACTTACTTGAGCAAAAGTTCTAATCCAAACCCCCTTTAGCAAAGTTCCCAAACTCTTATCGGTTTGTGCTAAAGATCCAAAAGCTTAACCTGTGAAATATTGTAATTGTGATTGTTTGAAAGTTTACTCTCTAGAGAGAGAAAGTAAAAGCCTATTTCACTAGTGTTGCTTATTTCAACAAAAAATATTTTACACTTTGGTTACGATGCTTTCTATTGTTACTACATTGAACTTCATTGTATCTTCACGGCCGATAGTGTCGTAATTGTGGGGAGTCAATGTGGGATTAAACATTAGGCTCTCGCATGGATATCACTTGAACAAGGACGAGTTTAGCGTCTTGTTGGTTACAATTGCAATGTGTGGTAAATCTTTGTGAGGTTGTTCGTTCTACCTTAGTGAACCGGAGACAATGAAGCTTCTCGAGTCTCGTCTCGAGTGTGAATGTAAGAAAGGCATAATCACATTAAAATCTCGATTTGCAAAGTCTTTCTTAACTCCCTCTTCAATATTGCTATTAATTGTCTAACCTTAATACTTATTGTTTGATTAATTGTTTCATTACTATTTGAATCATCATATTGCAAATAATTATTTTAAGATAGAGGTTTTAAAAGTTTCGAATAGTCATTTAATTTATAATACCCAATACACTACCACTACCCCCCCCCCCCCCCCCCACGCCCCACCCCCGGTATATTTCTAGGATAACAATTAATATCAAAGCCTAACTCATTTATACCTATTTTGAAAAGTATACGTTGAGTATAAAGATCAAATACAATGGCTAGTATTTCACAACAATTTTTGGAAAGATATGATATATCATTTTTTGAAAAAGAAAATTTTGAAAAAAAAAAAACTCATGGATTATTCAATCCATTGATTATTATGTATTGAAATTAGTTTGTGATAAAATGTCACTACTTTTAGATAGACTAAGCCTTGAAAAGAGATTTGAGTTAAACAATGAACCTATGATAATTCTACGCTCCTCTTTCGACTCTATTACTGCAGGAACAGTAGAATACTGCACAAAAGCCAACGCTGTGTGTTATACTCTTAGAAGAGAGTGCTTGGATGAAGTTCCATAAAAAGAAGTTATGCTAAACATACAACCCATACAAACAAAAGAAAAGGAAGGAATACTCCTCTCAAAAGCAAACCAAGGAGAAATGACTAAGGAGTCACCCAAATAAAAACCTAAAGTTCCACGTTCGAAAGATGAAGTCGCTTTAAAAGGTTGTAAAGCATCATCATCCGATGAAGAACCCAAAACCCTATCAAATGTTCAAGAAAATCCCAATAAATATGAGGTACACTCTAAATTTCTCAAGTGTGTAGCATTTCTGAAGAAGATACAATAAATGCTTATGATCATTTGGAAGAACTTTATAACACATTAGTAGTTAGTTATAAAAGCCTCATCGATACTCATATTGCCATTCAAAATAAAAACAAGGAATTTTATGTATCAACTGAAAATGGTATAAAGGAAAACAAACAATTAAACCTTGAAAACAAGAAACTCGAAAAAGACCATGATATCTTTAAGGAAAAACAAATACCCTAATTTTCTTTAAACCGAAAACAATCAACTCAAAAGAGAAATTGTTTTGCTAAGAGACTCCTTTGACAAATTCGATCTAAATGGAAAAAAGCTTAAAATTACTTTTTGGGGAATAAAAGAAAGAAGAAAAGAAGTAATCTAATTTTAAAAGAAATTTAGAGATAACCAAAAAACATATTCGAAAAAATCAAAACCTATACTATCAAAAGAAAGAAATCACACTTTTGAAATGAGTCATACTCGACTACAAAAGTTGAAGCATAAAGCAAATCATTTTTGTATCACACAAAGTTCTAAAAGGCACAAGGCGTAGTCGAGGCGCAGAGGTCAAGCTTTAGGAGCCTAGACGTTTTTCCTCTTTTTATTATTTTAATTATTCTAAGGCTAATAATATAATAAAATAATACATACCTTAAATTTTGAAAATATATTCGTCTGTTTGGTAGCCATCTCTTTCATATGCATGCTCTATAATCAATATATAAAATGTATTTTAATTGCTTTGAACGAGATATTGGTCCGATTTGTAAAAAAAAAAGTCTTTTAATGACACTACCATTTCACTAAGGCATCTTTGTTTTTAAAAAAAGTGCGCCTTAAGCGTTTTACCAAGAATAAGGCGTAGGCGATGCGTTTCTCTCAACCCTAGGCCTAGGCGGAGCGTAGACGCGTCTTTTAGAACACAGGTATCACATGTAAGGAAATAGATCATGCATACATAGACTATAAGCTTTGATACCTAGAAAAGTATTTCACCTATTGTGGTATAACCAATCGTACAATCACTAGGTTTAAGTTCAAAAAGGATGGAAGTCAACAATCAAAGAGTTGTTTTTTCCCTAATCTCTAAGTCCCCAAAACACAAAGGGCACCGAAAAAGACAACTTTTTTTTTTTTTTTGCAAGATCACAAAGGAGAGCTCACTTGCCCAATAGGAACTACATAATTAACGCAACAAACCAAAAGATGGAATGTATGGACAATGGAGAATGATTAAATAAAGAAATAAGAGAAAATTCTCATAGAAATGATGAAATTCAACAAAAAGAACTAACTACTCAAAATCCAAAAAGAAGGTAAATAATTCTTTTACCATTAATTAATTTGCTATATGTGGCACATGTCCAATAAATACAAAAATAGTTCACAAAAACTACTATACATATCAAATCTCCAAAATTTATATTTATATAGAGCTATCATCTTCTAAAAAACTTACAACCCAAAAATTTATATACGAAAGGAAACCTTTATGTGGTGCGGGTTGACCATCATCCCGAGATTTATCTCATTTGACTGGAATATGAAAACTAAGTTGAGGGATTTCATAGAGCAATATTCAAAAAATATTCAATGGACGAAATGGCGTCATTTGCCATTCGAAAATCACCTCCTCATTCTCCACACGCTTTACTCCCTGCACTTTACACCCAGAGGCAGTGACAAAAATAGAAAGTGATGTCAGTTGTAATCCTAGAATATGGCAGGCACCACCCCATGGTATATACAAAGTTAATTTTGATGAATCAATTGATCGGAAGGACAAATGTATAGGCATTGGATAGTTATTCGGGACTGGGAAGGGAATTTTCAGGTAGCTTGGGTGCGGAAATTCAGGTTGTGCCTGTATGCGAACCATGCAAAAGCATTGGCAACTACAGAAGCAGTGCTTTTTGGGTTACAAAATGCTTGGACTTACGTCATTCTGGAAGGCGACAACAGAAATGTAATATTGGCTCTTTGAACTGTTTCAAAAGAAGACTTATCGCTGATTATTGTTATCTTCAACGATATGAGAGATTGTCAAAAGTTTCTCTAGTATTTTCTTCTCGTTTTAAACGCATGGCTGCAATAGATTGGCACACATATGCGCCCAATACACTAAATATAATTTAAATGTTCAGACTTGGTTGGATGATTGCTCTGAGTACAACCATTCTCCTTGATGTTCCCAATTTGATTGTTTAATGTAGTGAGTTTTCTGTTTGCTTTGAAAAAAATAAGGGAATGGATTTTGTAAATCGTGCAAAAATACAAAAATCCGTCGATATGAACAAAAGCTCCTCCCAAACCTTATCTCCATACAATTTTGGTATTTAAGCTTTGTAAAAAGCATAAATTACATTTTGCATAACCAAAATCCAACGTTTGGGGGCATTTTGTGCTAAGCCACTCTACCAAACCAGCCACTCAACCAAATCCAATCAGACATATTGTTATGCATTTTGCGTCACAACGTTACATAGAAAATGCATTATGCTGAATTGCTAGTACAATTTTTACCACGATGGTAAAATTTACCTCAAAATATGCATTGCTAGAACCAATCACCCCACCCCACCCCTCACAATGAGAACCACAAATATGTAATACGACCAACTAATCGCTGCGTTTTGACATCAAACAGTATTCGGTTCACCATCCTAGCTTGAAGATGTGAAAAGTTGTCTGTCTCGAGCGGTACTTGAAGTACCTCCTGACAATTAAATTATTTACAACCGCTCCCCTATTATTGCAGATAATAAAGCCCATGTGTGAATGTAATTAGTACATGGCACCAAAAGAAAAAATTATGCAGTGAAGATTTTAAAACTTTGATACAATCTGAATGGCTCTTGATTGTTACTATTTATAGAAGATTGGGGGAATGGGAGAATTATATATAAATAGGCTTATAACCATGGGGATTAAAATTCAAAATCTGAAAAGTAGCCATTTGTGTCGCCCCAAATTTATTTTTACATTCAGGTTATTTCTCTAATGTATATTTGGTGCCCTTGTACCCTACCAATATCTAAATTCAGAAATATACCACTACCCAAATCACACCAAAGAAATGCCATATTTGCCAACATAGCTACACTATATATTGAAGAGTGGGTTATTTAGAAATAAGATAAAGTAGAAGTATATACAACATAAATTAACATCACTACGGTTGCGTGCTTTTGACAGTGTTCTCATAACCATGTTATTCTAGTCTGTAATCTATATTGAAGTGCATAATTGACAGAATAGAGTGGTGATTGTGCATTTCACAAGTAAACAAATGCATGGTGGTAAAGGTGAATGCAAATAAAACATGTTCTCACTGAATATGTTAATGGAAAGTTAAGTGTGACAATAGCACCACTGAGAAACTGGAGAAACAGAAACAAAATGGTTCTGTGATAGCCTATGCTCCAAACTGAAAACATAGAGTGAAATTTACAGGGAGGGTGAGGCTGAAAATGAGAACACATATACTTCATATCAATCTAAATAAAATCCTCTAGTGCAGCATAAGCTTATACTTTACATCTTAATATACACTTACCAAAAGTGCAGCCCTTTAATTGAAGAAGCTTTCTGAAGCCTAATCTGCTCTTTAAACTTTGCTATAAACTCACCAGCCTTCTTATCAACCTCACCACAATCAGTTTCTGTATCTCCCACACTCTCAGACCCAGCTCCTTCTTCCTCTGAGCTCACTTGAAACTTCTCAAGCTCACTCTCTGATTCTTTATCAGACTCTACTATAGTGCTGTCAAAAAACTCTTGCTTTCCTCCTTTCTGAGATTTCAAGAATGTTGTGTTCGAACTTGAAGCATGATTATCAAGATTCTGTTTTTTGGTATTGCCTGGCTGATTTTCCCTTGGGATTGCTTCAAATTTGTTACATTTTCTTCCAACTTTGTCCTTTACGTGATTCCGACAATCCTCTCCTGTTTTTATTGCCTTCACAGATTTTTCACTTGATCTAATTGTTCTAACTGATTTTCCCCTCGATAATGATTTCCAAATGGTTGCAGGTTTCACATCTGAGTTCAAAGAATCCAACTCCGGCTTTACTTCTCTTTCACTCTTATCAAAATCTTTCGATTTATCTTCAAAGTTCTTTTGCACATTAACCTCCGAAGAAGAGCCAATGCTGAATCGTCGAGTTTTTGAACTAAAGAATGATATTTCACCATTTATAGATTCCACTGATGAAACTGAATTTGGCAAGGAAGACCTATGAAAAGCCTTTTCTCTCTTCGAATCTTCCATTTTTGGTAAAGAAGAGCCCGTGCTAAATCTTTGAGTATTCGAACTAATTACTGATTCTTCACCATTTAAAGGTGCCACTGATGGAATTGAATATGACATTGAAGATCCATGAAAAATCGTATCTTTCATTAATCCTCCCATGTTTGGGTTTTTCATTTCATTAGAAACAGATTGTGAACAAGAAGAATGCTTAGAAATGGGGTGAGGTGATTTTGAAGATTTGAAAGATTGAAATTCAAAGTCCCCAACAGAAAGAGGTCTAGTATGTGAAAACGGCTTAATCGTTTCTAATTCTTCTCTCATTTCCATCTTCCCAGATCTTAATCCCCAAGGGATAGGAGAAGGGGCAACAGTTTCCTCAAATTTCTCCTCCAAATTTACAGGAGATAAACCTCTAACTTTACCCTTAGGCTTTTCATGAGTATCAACTTCTACAATCCTTGATCTCAGGCTCCTAACAGGCAAACCCAAAGGTTTATATCCAAAGCTGCATTTGGGATTACCAAACTGATCAAGACCATAATCCCCATTTTCCACTACAACCACAGATTCTCCATGAAAATATTGATAATTCCAAGCTTGGTTCGCTTTGTTTTCATTAGACCCGTGTGGGTTTACAAATCCATTTTTGAAACCTGAAAACATGGGATCTTTACATTCATCAAAATCATAACTTCCATTACTAAATACACCCACGGATTCTTTTTGGGTCATCTTGTTTTCCTCAGACCCACGTCGGTTTTTCACAGGTTCTCCTTGAAAATACTGATAATCCATCTTGTTTTCATTAGACCCATGTGGGTTATCAAGTCCATTTTTGAAAACTGAACATTTGGGATCTTTACATTCACCAAAACCATAACTTCCATTACTAAATACACCCACGGATTCATTTTGGGACATCTTGTTTTCCTCAAAAGATTTAGAATCCTTAAACACTTGTGAATTCCAATTGTGGGTCATTTTCTTTTCATCAGAGCCCCAAAGATTTTCAAACCCATTTTCAAAAACAGAAGAAATATGTGAAAGTGAAGAGAAACACGTTGGCATGGTACTATTGTTTGAGTGAGGTTCAATGTTGAATGGGGCTATTCTTCTACTACATAAGCCATAAGAGACAACAATGCCAATGAAGAGAAGGTGGAGAAGTTCCCATAGTTTAGTGAGTAAGGTTTGGTTAAGGGATTGAGGAGGTTGGGAAGGAAACAATAGAATAGCCATAGCAATAGCAAATAAGATAATAAGAGGTTTGTAGAAGAAGAGTGGGTAGGACTTACCTGGGTTTGGTTGCATTGTAGAGGTTAAGTCTGGATCTAGATGGGGTTTAAGGATAGAGACTAGAGTTTGAATCCACCATTGATGAACAGTCAGCAGAACAGCTTTTTGTGAGGTTGGGTGAACAAGGGAGACGGTGAAAAAAGTCGTAAAGAGTGTGGCGCAGATTTCAAAAAGTGTCATTACGTTACCGTTTCGTCTTAAGAACGTGATTGTCCTTTTGCTTTCTCAATCACAAGTTCATTACTCACGTACGACGATAGGGTTTCCTATTGGTTCTCTCCGATTACATCGGTTACGGTCATGCGATCTCGCCGTGGATGAGAAATGTCATTATTAAACGAATATAATTTAAATGGGTGATTTTATTCCCATCTCAAAATAATTTTTTTAACACCATTTATTTTAAAATATCATCAAAATCAATTATGCCTTACTTGATTTGTAATTATAATTTTATTTTCTATGTTTAAATATAATTCTGATAAAAAATTGTGTTTGACAATTTGTTCTTAAAAACTGAATTATAATATTTTTATGTTATAATCAAGTTTTTCAAAAAACAAAAAATAGGTGTTTTATAACTTCTATTTTTTATTTTTCAACTTAGAATTATTCATTCTTAATATTTTAATGCATTTATACCTTAATATATAATATACATAGATAGTATATTAATATGTGTGTAATTCTTATAAATAAAAAATAAATATGTACATGTATACAAAATTACGTATATTTATATTATTAAATTATATAATATACTAAGATTCATATGTTAAATAATATTATCAATAGTTACATGATACTTATATATAGTTTTATACATGTATTATTAGTGTATGAAATAATATAAAATATACATACAGTATATATGTATTAAAAAATATTATCAATTCATGTATATATGTATGCATATATATACAGTACATATATATGTATGTACATTTGTGTATGTATGTACGCTTACATTTGTATTATGTACATATATATAATTTAGATGTATGTATGTATATATACATTCATGTATCATGTACGCATAAAAGTTTTATGTATGTCTTTATATATATATATATATATATATAGATATATATATATATATATATATATATATATATATATATATATATATATATATATATATATATATACATATATAGGTGCAGACTCATCGTGCGGAATTTGTTCTTATCCCGAAAGTGGTCCCCTCGTGGTCCCAACGACTTTTGTTATTGTGACACCCCGACTAATTAAATACCGGGTAGCTACTCCTTTATAAAATTAATTCAAAATGCCAAGTTGGCTCAGTTAATAGCATCACTGTCGAAAACATTTTAAAGATTACTAACCACCTAGTATTTAAAAAGTAAGTGCCAAATTTTATTAAATCTGATTAACATGCAACAAGAGTAATGAATAACTAAATAACACCATTCACCATACTGAAGTAAAACGAATAACCATCACAAAATGTAAATAAACTCTGGAGGAAAAACTCCTCAATACAAATCCCACAACTGATAAGTAAACTGAAATAAATAACTAAAACTGAATACTGAGCAATACATGCTAGAGTCTGAAAACTGAAATGTAAAAAAGTCTAATAGAATTGGGCAATATGCCCTACAACTGATAGATGCTGAGACTGGAATCCAAATGAGAGAGGCGTCTAAATGCAAGTCCCTGTAGCTTCCACAAACAGCTACAGCTCGTCTTCTGAATGAGAATCCTATGCTTGGTGTCCTTGTGGCCGGGCACCTAAAATGGTTTTACAAGAAAAATAGATTTGAAAAGCAAACGGATCAGAGCCCGAATGTGGAGTTATATTTTTAAAAACCTGCAAGTGCTTTAAAAACATTTAAAACATTAAATGCAAAGTACATGTTAGGACGTGCACTCACATTATATTCTCACCTCTCGTCTAACTGTGCACTCCTAACGCAAGTACCCATCTATAACTACCCATACTACTAGCTAAGTGACAACATATCTAGCTAGACTGCCAAAGGTTCTACCCATATTACTTGGTTCTATTTATCATAACAACGCTCGTAATTTAATAGGGGTTTAACGTCAACTCAGTTACTAAATATGCCATTGATATAACTATCAGTTAACTCATTATATAACTCGAAATAACACCGTAATATTTTTACAACATTAACATGAGGATTCCCATTAATTTAATGTATATTATACACACCATAAATATACGATACAAGCACCCCGCAATCTAAGCTATGGTGCACGCATACTCTGCTATCCATCCCGGTACATCACGTACATAAGGATCACATATTTCGAATTTCTCAGGAATAGTTCAGATAACACAAATCACAAATAGTGGAGGCGAACATAGTCACCATCACGTGGGTCACGCACATACCTACGCTCCCACGGTCAGCGGACTTATTAATATCACAATAAGTCTTTCTATGACCTATGTTCATCAAGGTACCAGTCTATATCCCCCCCCGTAGGCACACAAGGATTAGAGGGTCCTAAGCGAACGTAACCTCCCGTGATAGCAAGTATGGTAGGTATGTCATACACACAAGATTTTATGCTAAGCATTCACACATCTTAGATATCTCAATATTAATAAAGTCATACTCTACATCATTATACCATTATTCCAAATCCATATATTTCAAGTATCCCGATAATATATAATTTAAATGGTCGACACGTCTCACGTCGTAATCCCTTAACCTTAAAACCTATCTATAATAGATTATTAGGTTCCGATTATTCGCAAATATAACATCTTTATACCTAAGGTCTTTACTTCTGCCCTAAACCTTATTTCATCAACTTATTCCAATTGGTACTATTAACCCAATTATTATCTCACATAACGAATTTCAATAATCTAGAATAATTCCTCGAATTGCATTCTAATTAAAGTCCACTATAATAATCACACCTACTGGTCTTCCTTAAGGGTGAAGGTATTCATAAGTTCTCCAAACATATTCTCCGAGGGTTTCCACCATTAAAATCAAATTAAGGAAAATTTTACTCATTCTGGGAAGGTCGATCGATCGACCTATGAATATCAATCGATCGATATAGTCGATCGATCGATTGATGAATGTCGATCGATCGATCGAACAGGTATGGCTACGGACTGCTTCGTTTTACAGATTTGAAAACGTCCCAAAACTTATTTTTAAGGCATGATTCTCTAATATAACGTTATAGTAATGTCTCATAACCATCATACAATATTACTAACGTCCACAAACCAATAATTCAACAACTAAAGGCTACATATGGATCAATCTTCATCAAAAACTTAGTTTCCAGATTTTATCTCAAGAACCTTCATAACTTCATCTTAAATCCGTATTTGATATCACAAAAGGCAGTATTTCTCTTAATATAATCGTCCAGTAACATTCTACATGCAACCTATATCCCAAAATTAAACTAATAACTCAAATCTTATGGGTTTTTTCATTATCTTTCAAGAACATATAAAGTTTTTGAATAATCTAACATGGAAGAAGCATTCTCCGAAATTTAAATGGAATAAATCACTTGCCTTGATTGTTTCTGGATTTTGTGTTGGATTAGTAAGCTCTTTCTGCAGATTTTCTGCAGAATTCCTCCTCTTTCCCTTCCTCTCTAAGCTTTCTTCTTCCAAAGGTGGCTATGGTGGCTAGGGTTTCCTTTGGGAGAGTTGGAAGACTAAATGATAACCTACGTAGCTTTCTAGGTTAATAAGGGTTGGTTATGGGCTTAGTGGGCCTTATCCACATCAGATTTAATTAACCAAATTTTCGTCACTTTTAATTCCTCAAAACGTGAAATTACCAAAATACCCTTTAAGTTGCCGGTATGGCCTAAAAATACCCCGGGACCCAAACTATACCCCCGGCTAGTGTTTTCTGACTATCTCGACCCTTCTGGACGCGATGGCGCACTCAAAACGACCATACGGATTATAGATTTTAAATTCACTTTTTATTATCAAAATATTATACCGTGACGCGGCGGTCCTACGCGTCTCAACAAAATTTCTAAAATGCCGTATATAAATCCCACGACAAATTTTATAATACCAAGTTCATATATAATCATATATGCACTAAATCAAATACCAATTCGCATCGCATTAGTATTTATAACCCGGATTAATTTTCAATCAATACGCAATTTAATTAATTAATCCCAAAAATTAATATAGCCAAAAGTACGGGGTATTACATACTTCCCCCCTAATAACTGAATTTCGTCCCGAAATTCGAAACTAGAAAGTACCTGCTAAAAATAGCTCTGGATAACGCTCGCGCATCTCATCCTCGCGCTCCCATGTGGACTCCTCGACATTGTGATGTCGCCACTGAACACGCACTAACGGGACAATCTTTGACCGCAGTTTCCTCTCGCTTCGGTCCAAAATAGCAATTGGCCCCTCCTCGTAAGAGCTATCCGGCTGGAGATCGATGTCCTCCACAGCAATGTGAGAATGAGCCAAATTATCTCTAAGGTATTTCCTCAGCGAGGAAATATGGAACACGTCGTGAATCCGATGCAAGTGCTCCGGTAGTCCCAGTCTATAAGCAACCGGTCCGATCCGCTCAATAATAGGAAACGGCCCCACATACCTCGGTGCCAACTTCCTCTTCTTCCCGAATCGCATAATCCCCTTAATCGGAGAAACCCTGAGCAAAACCTGGTCCCCCACTTGGAACTCTCTGAAAAACCTCTTCGCATCAGCATAACTCTTCTGCCTGTCTTGAGCTACCCGAATGCGACTCCGAATCAACTCAATCCTTACCGAAGTATCCTGAATCACTTCCGGCCCAAGTAGTTTGTTGTCCCCCACCTCCAACCAACATGTTGGGGAACGACAAGGCCTACCGTACAACGCCTCAAACGGAGCCATGCCAATCGTGAACTGATAGGAGTTGTTGTAAGCAAACTCCACCAGTGGAAGGTACTGCTCCCATCCACCCCCGAAGTCAATAATGCACATGCGTAGCATGTCCTCCAACATCTGATTGGTGCGCTCTGTCTGCCCATCGGTCTGCGGATGATAAGCCGTACTCAACCGCAATTCCGTGCCCATGGCCTCCTGGAAACTCTCCCAAAACCTCGAAACAAATATCTTGTCTCTGTCAGACACGATATTCAGGGGCACACCGTGAAGTCTCACAATCTCTGAAATGAAGAGTTGGGCATACTGACCCGCAGTGTAATCAGTCCTAACGGGTAAAAAGTGAGCGACCTTGGACAACCTGTCCACAATTACCCAAACGGAGTCGTGGCCCCTCTGCGACGTAGGCAACCCCGTGATAAAGTCCATGGATATGCTCTCCCACATCCACACCGGAACCTCCAATGACTGTAGCAATCCTGCCGGTCTCTGATGATCCACTTTTACGAGCTGACAAGTGGCGCATTTCGAGACAAACTCAGCGATATCTTTCTTCATACCGCTCCACCAATACTGCCGTCTCATGTCTTGGTACATTTTGTCCCCTCCGGGATGTACTGCGAACCGTGAGCCGTGCGACTCTGCCATTACTTCGTGCCGTAATTCTTCCCCTTCCGGTACTACCAATCTCCCATTGAAGCGCAATCCCCCGTCTGAGCTAACGGTATAGGACTCGGCTCCCTCTGCTAGTAATCGAACTATCTGCTCCTGACAGAACGAGTCATTAGCCTGTGCCCGTACTACCTTCGTAACAATCTGCGGTGTAACGGTCATCACAGACATGAAAGATCGGGCCACTGCATCCTGGTGTCCCAATTCCTTCCACTTTGCCTTCCACACCTCTGCCACCTCATCTACTGGTCTACGGCTCAACGCGTCTGCTACCACGTTAGCCTTACCCGGGTGGTACTCGATGTCGAACTGGTAGTCTTTCACAAATTCAAGCCACCTACGCTGCCGCATATTCAGCTCCTTCTGCGTGAACAGATACTGTAGTGACTTGTGATCCGTGAACAGCTGAAACTTCTCCCCCAAAAGATAGTGCCTCCAAATCCGTAAGGCAAATACCACTGCCGCCAACTCCAAATCATGCGTAGGGTAATTATTCTCATGAGGCTTTAGCTTACGGGAAGCATAAGCTATGGCCTGTCTCTCCTGCTGCAATACACCTCCCAGTCCTTGCAAAGACGCATCGGTGTAAACCAAATACTCAACTCCCGGTCTCGGCAATGCTAACACAGGTGCTGAGGTCAATTTATCCTTCAGTTCATCGAATGCCAACTGACAGGCATCACTCCAGACGTAGGGCACACCCTTACGAGTAAGATGTGTCAAAGGACCTGCTATCTCTGAGAATCCCCGAATAAATCTCCTGTAGTATCCTGCTAGACCCAAGAAACTACGAATCTCCGTTGGTGTCGTGGGCTGTCCCCACTCCCTCACCGCTGATACCTTTCCTGGATCGACAGATATTCCCTGATCGGAAATAATGTGACCCAAAAACTGTACTTCCTTCAGCCAAAACCCGCACTTCTCGTATTTTGCATACAACTCGTTCTGACGAAGTGTCTGCAAAACCTGCCTCAAATGCTCGGTGTGCTCCTCCTCTGTCTGAGAGTAAACCAGAATATCATCAATGAAGACAATGACAAACTGATCTAGGAAATCCCTGAACACCCTGTTCATCAAGTCCATAAACACTGCTGGAGCGTTGGTCAAGCCGAAAGGCGTAACCCGAAACTCGTAAGAACCATATCTGGACATGAATTCGGTCTTCAAGACATCCTCCTCCCTGATACGCAACTGATGGTATCCTGACCTCAAGTCAATCTTCGAGAAGAAAGAAGCTCCTCTCAACTGGTCGAATAAGTCATCGATTCGAGGCAACGGATACTTATTCCGTATCGTGACCTTATTCAACTCTCGGTAGTCCACACACAATCTCAGTGAACCACCCCTCTTCTTCACAAACAAAACTGGAGCGCCCCAAGGTGAGGTACTCCTGCGAATAAAGCCCTGCCCTAACAGCTGCTCTATCTGATCCCGTAACTCTCGCATCTCAGCTGGAGCCATACGGTACGGTGCGCGTGCTATAGGTCTCGTACCCGGTAGCAAATCAATAACGAAGTCTATCTCCCGACTGGGTGGTAAGCCTGGTATCTCCTGAAACACATCTGAATACTCCCTGACAACCGGGATCGAATCCAAAGGAATCACAACCTCCTTAGAGGTATCCTCCTCAATGTAATACAGATGAGCGGTCGATCCTCCCTCTGGGCGAGGCATCGCCACTACAAACATCTCTTGCCCCGGAATGGCAAAAATAATGCTCCCGTTGAAGCAATCAATCATGGCCCTATATGCTACGAGCCAATCCATACCGATGATCACATCGTGAACATGCATGTCTAACACTAACATGTCTGCAGGCAATACCAAACCACCAACCTCTACCCCGACTCCCCGGCATATAAAGAAAATAAGTGACCCACTCCCTAATGGTGAGTCGACACACGTCACTGTGCTCTCTGCCGTAGCTAACAATCCTAAAGCTTTCGCGAAGTGTGTAGCAATAAAACAGTGTGTAGCACCCGTATCAAATAACACCCGACCCATAGTGCCATGGATAGGAAACGTACCCTCGATCGCGGGCGGTGCCTGTGGAACTGCAGCCTGGTGAACGTTGTAGACACGTCCATACTGTAGCTGCCCCTGCTGAGCTGGGACTGCTGGGATGGGTGGCAATGCTGCCATCTGTGGCGGTGCGGGAAGAGCTGCGGGAAACATCGGCCTCTGTGGCTCCTGGCGAGTACCCTGCTGCTGCTGCTATGGGGCCCTGCCCCTATCAGGACAATCCTGCTTCTTATGGCCAGTCTTGCCACAAGTAAAGCACTTCCCTGGGAAGTTCCCTCCCCTCTACCCCTTCTGTCCCCGGCCCTGGTGGCCGTTACCATTCCTCCCTTGGCCCTTCTGGCCCTGGTGAAACTGCTGCCCATTCTGTCCCTGCTGGCCCTGATGGCCGTTTGGACCCTGATGGCCCTGGCAGAAACCTCCCTGACCCTGCCTGTAGTTCCCTAACCGGAACCTCTTATTATCTCCCTGCTGGGAGCCCTGCTCACTCTGCCTCTGCCCCTGACCAGATTGTGCCCTGCTGGCACTATGTCCTCCAGTCCTGCTCTGATGGCTAGACTCCCCTGACCGCTTGCCCTCGGCCATATGAAAACGGTGGTCCTGGCAGTGTAGTAATGCAGCGTTAACCACATCAGAATACGTGGCCAACGATAGGTTCCCAAGCAGATGCTGACGGATCCTCCAATTCAACCCGTCGGTGAACTTCTCTATCTTCTTCTTCTCTGTTGGAATCTCGTCTGGAACGATATTCAACAGGTTAGTAAACTCGGCCTCATACTCGGCCACTGTCTTGCCCTCTTGCTTCAAACTCATCAGCTTCCTCCTCATCTCTGTATGAACTGCGGACGGAAAGTATTTGTGGTCGAACCGCACCCAGAACTCCTGAATCGTGAGGGTATCCCTCTCCTCCGCGGTGGTAATGGACTCCCACCACTGTAACGCAGATCCCACTAGCTTGAACGTAGCTAGCACCTGTTTCTGAATATCAATGCACTCATGCATCCTCAAATGCCTCTGCATGTCCTTCCTCCATTGGCTCGAGACTACTACGTCTGAGCTACCTGCAAACTCTGGCGGATGCGCTTTCTGAAAAGCGTCTCGTATACGCTCCCAAGCAGACGGGAATGCATTAACCTGTACTGGCGCGGCAACTATAGCTGCAACCTCAGCGGCGTTCAACATGCCCTGAACTGGAGCGGGCTGGGGTTCGGGCGTTGCATTCCTGGGAACTCGTCGTGCACGTCGGGGAGGCATCTGGAACATGAACAAAGTTTATAAGTTCACGGTTTATAAACTTAAAATAGCTGAAGAACGAAGCATACAAAAAAAAAATACAACAGTCCTAAAATATAGGGCTCTATATCAAAGAAACGTAGCGGAAACATAATAGCCGTACAGATCCTAAAGGACACTAGAACCTGATGCTCTGATACCACCTGTGACACCCCGACTAATTAAATACCGGGTAGCTACTCCTTTATAAAATTAATTCAAAATGCCAAGTTGGCTCAGTTAATAGCATCACTGTCGAAAACATTTTAAAGATTACTAACCACCTAGTATTTAAAAAGTAAGTGCCAAATTTTATTAAATCTGATTAACATGCAACAAGAGTAATGAATAACTAAATAACACCATTCACCATACTGAAGTAAAACGAATAACCATCACAAAATGTAAATAAACTCTGGAGGAAAAACTCCTCAATACAAATCCCACAACTGATAAGTAAACTGAAATAAATAACTAAAACTGAATACTGAGCAATACATGCTAGAGTCTGAAAACTGAAATGTAAAAAAGTCTAATAGAATTGGGCAATATGCCCTACAACTGATAGATGCTGAGACTGGAATCCAAATGAGAGAGGCGTCTAAATGCAAGTCCCTGTAGCTTCCACAAACAGCTACAGCTCGTCTTCTGAATGAGAATCCTATGCTTGGTGTCCTTGTGGCCGGGCACCTAAAATGGTTTTACAAGAAAAATAGATTTGAAAAGCAAACGGGTCAGAGCCCGAATGTGGAGTTATATTTTTAAAAACCTGCAAGTGCTTTAAAAACATTTAAAACATTAAATGCAAAGTACATGTTAGGACATGCACTCACATTATATTCTCACCTCTCGTCTAACTGTGCACTCCTAACGCAAGTACCCATCTATAACTACCCATACTACTAGCTAAGTGACAACATATCTAGCTAGACTGCCAAAGGTTCTACCCATATTACTTGGTTCTATTTATCATAACAACGCTCGTAATTTAATAGGGGTTTAACGTCAACTCAGTTACTAAATATGCCATTGATATAACTATCAGTTAACTCATTATATAACTCGAAATAACACCGTAATATTTTTACAACATTAACATGAGGATTCCCATTAATTTAATGTATATTATACACATCATAAATATACGATACAAGCACCCCGCAATCTAAGCTATGGTGCACGCATACTCTGCTATCCATCCCGGTACATCACGTACATAAGGATCACATATTTCGAATTTCTCAGGAATAGTTCAGATAACACAAATCACAAATAGTGGAGGCGAACATAGTCACCATCACGTGGGTCACGCACATACCTACGCTCCCACGGTCAGCGGACTTATTAATATCACAATAAGTCTTTCTATGACCTATGTTCATCAAGGTACCAGTCTATATCCCCCCCGTAGGCACACAAGGATTAGAGGGTCCTAAGCGAACGTAACCTCCCGTGATAGCAAGTATGGTAGGTATGTCATACACACAAGATTTTATGCTAAGCATTCACACATCTTAGATATCTCAATATTAATAAAGTCATACTCTACATCATTATACCATTATTCCAAATCCATATATTTCAAGTATCCCGATAATATATAATTTAAATGGTCGACACGTCTCACGTCGTAATCCCTTAACCTTAAAACCTATCTATAATAGATTATTAGGTTCCGATTATTCGCAAATATAACATCTTTATACCTAAGGTCTTTACTTCTGCCCTAAACCTTATTTCATCAACTTATTCCAATTGGTACTATTAACCCAATTATTATCTCACATAACGAATTTCAATAATCTAGAATAATTCCTCGAATTGCATTCTAATTAAAGTCCACTATAATAATCACACCTACTGGTCTTCCTTAAGGGTGAGGGTATTCATAAGTTCTCCAAACATATTCTCCGAGGGTTTCCACCATTAAAATCAAATTAAGGAAAATTTTACTCATTCTGGGAAGGTCGATCGATCGACCTATGAATATCAATCGATCGATATAGTCGATCGATCGACTGATGAATGTCGATCGATCGATCGAACAGGTATGGCTACGGACTGCTTCGTTTTGCAGATTTGAAAACGTCCCAAAACTTATTTTTAAGGCATGATTCTCTAATATAACGTTATAGTAATGTCTCATAACCATCATACAATATTACTAACGTCCACAAACCAATAATTCAACAACTAAAGGCTACATATGGATCAATCTTCATCAAAAACTTAGTTTCCAGATTTTATCTCAAGAACCTTCATAACTTCATCTTAAATCCGTATTTGATATCACAAAAGGCAGTATTTCTCTTAATATAATCGTCCAGTAACATTCTACATGCAACCTATATCCCAAAATTAAACTAATAACTCAAATCTTATGGGTTTTTTCATTATCTTTCAAGAACATATAAAGTTTTTGAATAATCTAACATGGAAGAAGCATTCTCCGAAATTTAAATGGAATAAATCACTTGCCTTGATTGTTTCTGGATTTTGTGTTGGATTAGTAAGCTCTTTCTGCAGATTTTCTGCAGAATTCCTCCTCTTTCCCTTCCTCTCTAAGCTTTCTTCTTCCAAAGGTGGCTATGGTGGCTAGGGTTTCCTTTGGGAGAGTTGGAAGACTAAATGATAACCTACGTAGCTTTCTAGGTTAATAAGGGTTGGTTATGGGCTTAGTGGGCCTTATCCACATCAGATTTAATTAACCAAATTTTCGTCACTTTTAATTCCTCAAAACGTGAAATTACCAAAATACCCTTTAAGTTGCCGGTATGGCCTAAAAATATCCCGGGACCCAAACTATACCCCCGGCTAGTGTTTTCTGACTATCTCGACCCTTCTGGACGCGATGGCGCACTCAAAACGACCATACGGATTATAGATTTTAAATTCACTTTTTATTATCAAAATATTATACCGTGACGCGGCGGTCCTACGCGTCTCAACAAAATTTCTAAAATGCCGTATATAAATCCCACGACAAATTTTATAATACCAAGTTCATATATAATCATATATGCACTAAATCAAATACCAATTCGCATCGCATTAGTATTTATAACCCGGATTAATTTTCAATTAATACGCAATTTAATTAATTAATCCCAAAAATTAATATAGCCAAAAGTACGGGGTATTACAGTTATTTACTTTAGATGGTCCCCTGCTTGTCTTATACTAAAACCCAAGGTTTTAAAAAACGCGGGGCGTGATTGAGGCGTGGAGGCCAAGCCTTAAGCCTTAGAAGTCTAGGCGGGCCTAGGCGTAAAAAGGCGTGAAAAGGCGTTTAGGCCTTCGTAATATATTTTAACCATAACAAGGCTATTAAAATACAAAAATTACACAGATCATAAAAATATGTCTGAATATATGCAAATTAAAATACTATTTGATTATTTTGGATGAGATAATGGTCCGGCTTGTAAACAAATTCTTTAAAAGGCGACATCGTCTCACTAAATCATTGTTGTTTTTAGAAAAAAGTGCGCCTTAAGGGTTTTATCCAAAATAAGGCGTGAAAAGCGAAAGGCGAGGCGTTTCTCCCAAGCCTTAAGCCTAGGCGTGCCTAGGCGGGTTTTTTAGAACAGTGCTAAAACCTTAGTTTAAGACTATATATTTAAAAGATTTATAGTTTAGACCCAAAATTGGTATCAAGACCTTAAAGACTTTAAAAACTCACCAAATTCCGACCAAAATCCTAATTCTGGTATCAGAGCCATAAGACACTCCTTTTAGACTTATAGTAAAAAGACTTTAATGCCCTTGGAATTTATCCCTCGCATTTACCAAGATATTGTTGGAACCAGACTACCAACCCATACCCATAACTGATTTAGAATCTGTAGGTTGTTTAACCTCTCACATAGACGGTTGTTCACTCTCTGAACACATCCCAACCAAACACACAGATAGTAGACAAGTTACTGCTAGTGCTATTAATAGCATAATAGACTAAAATAACTGCATACTCCTTATATTAAGGCGATTAATAAAAGATACTCAAACCCTAGAAACAGAGATAAAAAATATCTCTAAAAGATTACTAGAAATAGATAATCAAATCCCAATAGACTTAGTACATGTTTTACAATAAATAAATATTAAGACTAATCATATATAAGTCCTTAACAAAGACATTTTAGAAATTAAAACTTTAATTAAAAATCAAGACAGTGAGTTAATTAAACTTACCAAAGAACAAGTTAAGCTTATCCCTAGATTAGATAGTTATCTTCCTAATGGAGATAGTTAGATCAGACTGGAATGAGGTACCAAGAGACCTCTCCATTAAGACCTTATCAGACTTTTATCAAAGAATTTTAGAAAAGATAAATGATTATAAGATAAATGAAAATGAGATTGTCAACGCTGCTAAAACAACTAGACTTATATTAGAAAAATTTAATTTAATTTCTACATTCATAGCATCTACCCAAGACTATAACAGTAGCTTTGTTAAAGACTTGCATTTAGACTTAAAAGCTAAGACAGAAGGATTAACCACCTTCTACACAGACTTTGTTAAATTCCAATAAAATTTAGCAAATTATCTTAATAATGTGGAAAGCCATAACTTATCTAAGATGGATAGTATTATTAATGAACTTAGACTAAACATGGCTCAAGTAGAAGAAAAATGCGAAGAAATTATAAATGTAATTAAGGTCGTATATAATAAGCCTGTCCAAGCAGAAATAAACTCTCATTTTATTCTAACTCGTTTAGATAAAATAGAAAGGACTGTAGAATCTATAGAAGCCAGATCTGGGCACACTACACCAAATCTACCCATTTGTCAAGGTCATTGACCTTGACAAATCCAACTTGTCAAGGTCAATGACCGTGACATTTCGAGGTGAGACAACTTTTTTTGTCACGGTCATTGACCTTGACACAAAACTCGCGTTTTATGTCACGGTCGTGTCGCGGTCAATGACCGTGACACGTTTGTCACGGTTTATAACCGTGACAAAGCCGTGACCCTTTTCTAAAAAATTATCACGGCCATTGACCGTGACACATCCGTGACACAAAACGCGTCACGGACGTGTCACGGTCAATGACCGTGACAATTCTGGGCAGAATTTAAAAAAAATCCGCTGGGCAGTATGGCCACTGCCACTGCCCAGCAGTATATTTGTACCTGTTATAGTAACGTCGTACCTGTTCCAAACATCATATATCCAAACAAACTAAAGATAATGCAAATATATTTTCATGACGATATAATCCAAATATTCAAAATAGAAATAATATACATGACGATATAATCCAAATATAATTAAAATGGACAAACTTAAAAATAATGTTACTACATGTCTTGGGTAAATGTGAGGAGGTGAGTAGGCCACACAACATACGAATTGACGCACCCACTAATATACGTCGTGCCGCATTGTTCGCGCAACCACAATAGGGAGTTCTCCTTCCCGGGTATGATATGCGTGACGAGCACCCTGGACTCCATCTGTTGAAGCGCACGTCCATGAACTATTCCACCCTCGACGATAGTCGGGTCCCTCAACCCCCGCCCTATCCGCTGGCCATCAAATATGTCCAATATGAACACGCTCGGCCAACCAAGTGTCGACAATGGTCTGTTGAAGGGCTCCAAATAGGGAAGTGGATCATCGAAGTACGAACGTGTCGGTGATGAAGCAGCGAGGTCCACATACTCGTCATCCTGCGCCTCGTCCTCCCGCACCTCCTCCTCCACCGCCTTCTCCTTCCCTTTCCCTTTCCCTTTACGGTCTCCGTCCAACGTACGCTTCATGAATGCGTACATATCTTGGACCGTCGCCTCCAAACGGGACAGCTTCGCGTCGTGTGAATCCACCGTTCGAGCCAACCCGGTGTCGCTCGTCTCCAATCCGATGATCCTAGATTTGGCCACCCGCGAGCTTACTCCCCTTGTCCTCCCCTTGCGATCAGAGCCAAGCACTTGGCTGAGTGCGTCTGTGGACAAAGATGCCTTGTCGGTATCAGACTGCGACTCAAGCACTTCCTTAAGCTTTGCCTGAAACGACAAAAAGCACATGATTAGTAAAATAAGTAAACTAAAAAATTATAACGTAATTAACAAAAATTAAATTGTCGGATTACTTACAATCGTGGCCGCGACGCTCGGGGACACCTCCTTGTCCTTCCCCTTCTTCGTCCGAAGAGCCACATAAGTATCAAGCCTATGTGGCTTACCCCCTGGCCCACTCCCTACCCCCCTGAAATAAAATAAAGAAAAGTAAAATTAGTATCGGCCCCGCAAAGTAAAATAATGAAGAATAATATATTTCTGTAGTTATAGAAAAATTAAATCTTACCTGCATCCTATGCTCCACCTCGGCGTAAGAGGTCCGGTCGGAGTAGTGCACGTCCGTCTTTTTTGCCCGATTTTCCCTCCCCGATTGGCGAGATGCCAATTGTCGATCCTCGATCTCATTGTCAATGAACTTCTGCCATTGTGCCAATGAGATCGGCTCCTTGGGCGGGACGGATTCACGCCATTGGATAATCGACTCTCTTGTTTTCCCAAAGTACCGTGGCCGCATATTTTTTTTCCACGACTTGAGTTGCTCCCTAATCTGCTCCAAGACGGGATCGCGTAGCTTTGGATCCAAGTTGAATTGTTCCTGTCCAACAAATACAATGTTAGTTGCGAATAAATATAAATATAAATATAAATATAAATATAAATATAAATATAAATATAAATATAAATATAAATATGAAATTGAAATTGAAATTGAAATTGAAATTGAAATTGAAATTGAAATTGAAATATTCATATAAATATATTACCTGTAGTGTCGCCCAAACAACTAACTTGAGCTCATATGGCACCTCCTTCCAACTCATAAACCTCGGGCCGATGACCGTCTTTAGCAGCTCAAGGGATCTCGCTAATAGCTCCGACTTGTTCTCGACGGTAATCCCAAATTTTTCATATTTGGGGAGCCTAGGGGCGGAGGAGCCCTCGTCGCCTCCGCTACCACCGAGCCCAGACGACATCATCATAAACAGCATCATCATTTTCGCCTTAATATCTGAAGGAGACATTTTTGCTGTAAAAAAATGTTATTAGTACAGATAAAAAAAATGTTAATAGTACACATACACACACCCCTACCCCACCCCCACCACACACACGCACACGTCATGCCACTTTTAAAACTAACCAACCCAACATTTCATCAATTAAACTAACAATTAAAGTATACAATTATTACTTTACTAATTTACAATGAGGGACAATCCTACTTTCATATGAAATTGGCACTAATTATTAATTTACTTTCATCTAAAACTATAAAATTAAAATTACAATTAAAGCTATACAATTTCTTAATTAAAGATATACAATTGTTAAAATTGCCCCTCCACACCCCCCCACACCCCACACCCACCCCCACCACACCCCTTGCCCCCCTCCCCCCGCCACGCACACACGCACACACCTACGCACACACACACACACCCCACCCCCCACCGCTACCCTCTCCCCCACCCCCTCCCCCCACCACACCCCACCCCCACTACCCCCTCCCCCACCACACCACACCCCCCACCACGACCCCCTCCCCCACCACACCACACCCCCACTACCCCCTCCCCCTCCCCCACCACACCCCACCCCCACTACCCCCTCCCCCACCACACACCACCATACACACACCTACGCACACACACACACACCCCACCCCCTCCCCCCACCATGACCGTGACAACTACATTTATTGTTTATCAATAAAATTATGACATGAGATAATTATAATTGGAGCATAAATTTCATTATCATAAAGGGATAAATCCAACCAAGTACAAAGATTCTACAAATTAAAGTGAGAATTAAATTTAAGACTTTCTAACAACATGCATGTGTATGGATTCTACATAGTTGGGCACGAAAGTAACTAATGATATTCCTAAAAATATACAATTGGCAACATTTTGTGAATTTACTAAACTTTATATAATATTATCAAATTCTGTTAAAAAATTATCTAGGGTTTTACCTAATTGAATTAATTTCATGAATAAAATTATTATCAATTTAAATATTTATATAATTAAATTTAACATATGAATTCTAGAACTTTTCTAACATTTACACAATTTTAACTATCACTAACATTTACACCATTCTAACTATCACTAACATTTACACATATATATACACACATACACATATACATATACACACATATATATACACACATACACATACACATACATATAGAAATGAAAGAGAAAGAGAGGAAACAAAATATACCTTAGAGAGAGAGAGAGCAGAAATCGCGGATGAGAGAGAGAGAGAGGGGGAAAACCAAAAGAGGTGGGAAAAAAGAATCCTAGGGCTTTTTTTGCTGCAAAAGTTGTCACGGTCGTGTCAAGGTCATTGACCGTGACACAAATCTCGCGTTTTGTGTCACGGTCATTGACCTTGACACGACGTGACACAGAATTGTCACGGTCATCGACCGTAACACGGCCGTGACAAGTAAATTTATCATGGCCTTGCCACGGTCAAAGACCGTGATAATTCTGTGTCACAGTCGTGTCAAGGTCAATGATCGTGACACAAAACGCGAGATTTGTGTCACGGTCAATGACCTTGACAAGGGTGGCCGGCTGAAAGGTGACAATTTGACCATTTTGGTGTAGTGACAACAATAAGAAAAAGATAATGAAGTAAAAGACTATATTACAAATTTTGCTAAATCCCTAGTTAATTCTCTAGCTAGACATAGTGAGGAAATTTTTGATAAGACTAGAAAGGAGAATAAGATTTTTAAAGAAGAAATCCTTAGTCAGATAAAAAGATAAAAAGATTATTCAGACTTCTTAGAAAGAATTGAAAAAAGACTTGAACAAAAACAGGTATCCACCTGTAAATTTAGAGAATCCCCTCCTATAGAAATCAGAGAAAGGAATACCATAGGTAGACGAGTCATTAATGACGAATTAGATAAGACTAGTAAGATAGTTAGCTCTATCCCAAATATTGGACAGAGTAATCATATGCTCCACCGACTTAAGGATTCATCCTCCAATGTTAAGACATGGTGGAAAGAAAGAAATTTCACCAATCCTCTCCAATGGAAAGAATGGGGTGAAGTTGACTGGAAGATTGTTAAAGATTCCATTCATAATGGACAACTTTCAGCCGTTAGATACATAGACTTGTTTAAAGAAGGTGTCACTCCTAAGACTCCTAATTATAACATGACTTACCATTGTAGGAATCATGTGTTAGACAAATCTTATACTAAGATCCAAGTATTTGACTCAGAATGGCGTAGATCTAGAGGAACTGATAGGAAGTTTTAATTCCTAACATTTAGACTCTTTCAAGCAAGAATCCAAGGATTACATAGACCTCGGAATAATATCAAAATATTATGTTGTTTAGTAGATAAAAGATTGAAAGATTTTGAGAAAAAACTTATTGGAATAGCCCAATTAGATATGTCAGACAACATATGATACTTTAATGTCATTTCGACATTTTCAGTAATCGTAGACACAACCAAACATTTTAAGTTAATCTTTTATGTTAGTGGTTATGAAAACTATATTATCCCAGATGCTAATATAAATATAAAATTTCAAAGCTATGTGAAGTTTTCCCAATTTCCTTATGAAGGAATGCAATCGGGAATTCCTAGCGGTAGACTTAATGAAGAAATTTTAGTTAGAACCAATGTTTAAGACTATAATCATACTTACAGTATTAGGAATACTGGACCTATGAAAGAAAAAAGCTAAGGCCCTTTGGCAATTGCCAGAATTTCAAGAAACCAAGACTATATAAAATAAACCTTTGTTTATTAATCAAGACAATGTCACTGGCAATATTACCATCTAGTTTGGAGCTCCTAAAATTGTCAATAAGAATATCCAAACCAAAGAAATTAGATTTAGGAATATGGGAAAAGCTATAATCAATGATCCTTCAGAAGGAGAATGTAGTAGTAAGACTGGTGCTAGTTTACTAAGACAAACCCCGATAATTAGACCTAGAAGATCATTTGAACAAAAAGACTTAATTAAAGAAAAAGCTAGGATCCAAAACTTTGGACAAGAACCCTCAGAATTAGATATGAAGACATTTAAAGATCACCTTAAGAAAAGTCATTCTGCTAGATTGCAAGAAAGAGAAAGATTTAATATAATAGCTCAAGAACGTATATTAAAATTAAAAGAATCTAAGAATACTAAGGAACTTCTTAGAAACCTAAGACTAGTAGAAGAAGGAGAACAAAGATTAATGCCAGCTACACAAGTAGAGCCTAGTAAACAAGAGATAAGAAGTAGTAGTGGGCTAGAAGATGCTCCTAGACTTTTTAGTAAACTAATAGGAATAAATATTCCTATATACTCAAGCACCGTAGTAAAGACCAAACCTGATTATATAAAAGACTTTCCAACTAGTGACAAGAGTTTTACTCCTGTTAAGACTATGGAAAGTCAAGCCATAAATCCAGTAGGTATATACCTTAACCTAGACAATATTCAAGATAGAAAGAAGACCTTAGACGAATGGCGTAATCAAATGAACATGTGTTTTGCATCTAATGAATAATGGGATGGAGGTTCATGAAAGCAGTACGCTGAGCAATCCATTAGAGGCATTGCAAAAGATTATTTAGATAGTTTAAGAAAGGCTATAGATGAAGACTCCTTAGCTAAGATTGAGAAGATGAAAGAAAACTTAGAAGAAAGATCAATTGAAGAATATATTCAATTGTTCACATCAGAATTTATTGGAGTTGGACATCTAGCTCAAATCAATGAACAAGACCTATCAAACACTAAGTTAGCCCTCCTTAAAATTTGTAAACTAGATAAGATAAATGAATATAATAATAATTATGAGCAACTATATTACCAAATTGAAGAATTTCGAGAGATTTTAAAAGATGAATACTTTAGAAAGATACCAGCCATAGGACAAATCCTAATTAATGAATATAGGAACTGGCCATGAGTAGCTGGAGTTAAGAACAACTCCCTTGGTGAAAGAATCAATTTCGCCAAAGACTATATCATATTTAAGAGTCGTGATATAACTTAGGGAAAGTTGATAGAAGAAACTTTCAAACAGATCCCTCCAATCAAAGACAAAAGAGACATCGCTCCAATCCAACGGGGATGTGATAGTGAATCTAAGAAATTCAAAAAGAAATTAGAATGGAAACATAGTAAGTTTAAGATTAGACCTTTAGGATTTCCAAAGAAGTATAAATTTAGATAATCTACTACCTTTAGAGAAAAGAATCCTAAGACTAAGAAAAATAGATTTAACCAAAGAAGATATTTTAAGAAGAACACTAGTAAGTATAAGAAGGTTTCTAATTATAGGAAAGAAAAAGATGTAGATCAATCTAAGACTGCCACCAAAGAATGTTGGACTTGCGACAAAGAAGGACACTTTGCTAAAGACTGCCCTAATAAGAAAGATAAAGAAAGTATTAAGATTATTAATACAATATTAGACTATGCAGATCAAGAAGAGTTAGATATTGTATATGCTATAGAAATATCAGACATAGAAGATGATGACAATACTAGTATCTATAATGCATATACAGATAGTGACTCGGAACACTATAATAGTGATACTGATGAGTACGAAGACTCTCATGATACTTTAGACTTGTATATGATGCAAACTAATCAAGACGATTTAGATAATGAATATATAGACTTTGAAGAAGCTTGATATAAGTGCATATTAAGCCCATTTTTAAAGAAAAGATGGACAATTAGTAATCCTGAGTTACTAACCTATATACCTAGATGCTACTTTAATGAAAGACATTATTGCACATTTAAAATGAAATGTAGCAAGAAAGACTTTAGATTCATAGAATGCTTTGAGATTATACAAACAAAATTATTTATGGTTTGTGTTATTTGTCAATTACACTATCATGAAGACTATTGGAGAACTAGATTTAGAGCAATTTATACTAGCCAGTATGACACTCAAATAGACTTAGATATTAAAATATATTATCAAGACATTGATAAAAATATTGTCAAAAGATTGCAAGAAAATGAAGACTTCAAAAGAAAGGGAATTTCCTATGATTTAGAAGAATACCATTTTGATAGTAGTTCAGAAGACCAAATACCCTTAGATTTTATAGATAAACCTCAGAAAAGGATATCTATTTTAGAAAAGAACAATTTAGGAATTTTTACTAAACCACATGCTTGTTTTGTAGAATTATTTGTTCAACACAAAGACTATCCTAAAAGACTTTCAGCTTTTATAGATACAGGATGATCTCAGAGTATTTGCAAAGCTAATGCCTTCCCTGAAGACTATTTTTTAGAAAGTACTCAAAAAATCTATGGTAAAGTGGCTAATGGAGATCCATTTACCTTATATTTCCAGACTATTCCTATTTATTTTAAATTAGGAAATCAGACCAGCAAAACCGTTAATCATCAGTTTTGGATAATGGATCCTCGTCCTAGTTTCATAGGAAACATTATTTTAGGATAAGACTTTATTAGTAAATATCATCCTTATACTCAGTATAACGATAAGATATTAATTAATGATAAAGAGAAATTTAATATTAAAGCCCCTCTAATAGTTCACAAGACTGCCTTTGACCTTATGCAGGTCAAACCCAATTAATAAAACATCATAGTTCTTCAGTTGAGCATGGTGGACCTAGATCTACAACCCAACAAGAATCCTTAGAAATTACTAAGCCCTTACAAAAAGAATGTAAGTGTCTAGACCAAAAGTGTTATAAGCAAATAGCGCTTATACAACAAGACATTTTAGATCAATCCCAACATACCTTATTACAGGTTCAAGCTATATCCAAACAGAAGAAAATTGATATAAAAGTAGAAAAGGAAAAGATTAGTCAACTAACAGAGCCTACTTTAGGAGAAAATCCCATCGCTAAATGGGATAAAGACCAAAGTTACTGTGAAATTATCCCTATTAACCCAGACGCCACTATTAATGGTGGAACCTATAAGAAAGGTTATTCACAAGAAGACAGGGAAGAATTTAAAAAAGACATATACGAAATGCTTAAGTTAGGCATCATTAGAGAAAGTAAAAGTAGACATAAGAGCCTTGTCTTCTATGTTCAAAATGATTTTGAACGTAAAATATGAAAAAGACGTATGGTTATAGATTATAAACAATTAAATAAGAATTGTGAATTTGATTCTTATAAGATACCAGATAGGAATAATTTAATCAATTTGATTGAAGATAGAATTATATTCAGTAAGTTTGATTACAAATCAAGCTTCTGGAAAATTAAGATGCATCCAGACAGTATTACTTGGACAACCTTTAGTGTGCCCCAAGGAAAATACGAATGGCTAGTAATACCATTTGGATACTTGAACGCTCCTCAAGTATTCCAAAGAAGAATGGATAATATATTTAGACCTTATTCAGAATTTTATTTTGTTTACATAAATGATATTCTTATAGCGAGTAAGATTGAGATAGAGCATGTAGACCATCTTAAAAAGATTATTTTAGAATTAGACAAACATGGTATTGTTATTTCCGAAAGGAAAATGCAATTATTTCAAACTGAGATAGACTTTATGGGAATGCATATTAATGAAGGAAAATTATCCTTGGCATAACACATAACTAAATAGATTATTGAGTTTCCAGATCAACTTAAGGATAGAAAATAATTACAATCATTTTTAGTATTGCTTAATTGTGCTGCAGACTTTATTAAAGACCTTGCTTAAAAAAGACAAAGCCTAACATCCAAATTAAAAGGAACAGACAAAACTAGTCCCTTTTATTGGACCAAAGATGATTTTGAAATCATAAGACAGATTAAAGACGCGGTCAAGAATATTCCTTTACTTGAACTACCTAATGCAGAAGACCAGTTTATAGTAAAAACAGATGCCTCTGGGAGCAATATAATTTGCCATTGATCATCAGACAAAAAAGAAGAAACTTTGTAGATATAGTTCTGGAACTTTTACAATCCTATAAACAAGATACACTGCCCATGAAAAAGAAGTTTTAGCCATAGTAAGGGCAATAGAAAAATATATGCTTTTTCTTAGACCTAAACATTTTACTATGTATACTGACTCTTCTTATGTAGTAAAATTATGAGATTTAGACTTGTCCAAATCAAGGACTAATAGACTAATTAGATGGCAACAATTTCTTAATGGTTATGACTTCTCTGTTATACATATTAAGGGAAGTAAAAATACCATTCCAGACATTATATCAAGAGAGCCAATATTTGGTAACACTAATATGATTTCATGTTTTGTGTTACAAACAGAAGACCTAGACGACATGAGTTCCTCTGGAGCAAATAGACTGAACAAGGAAGACGTTGCAGACTGTCTTAGATGCGTAAGATGAAATGTTGGTGTAATGCAAAGACATACTCATATTCAAGACTGTCAAGAAAGACCAATCCTAAAGAACTTTGATGATATCTTGGTTCCTCGAGGAAAATCTAGACAAGATATTATTGCTCAAAATAGACTCATTGGGAAAATGTATTTCCCCCAATATAGACCTGATCAAAGATATCCAGACTTAATAAAATTTAGACGAGAATTTTCAGATGATGAAAATACTCTTATAGACGTTATATGGTGGAATGTAAAGAATAGACTATGGATAGAGTTCAAACAAAATTTGATAGCCATTGCCAGATTTATGAGAACGCAAAGACTTGCAGTTACCCAGACTAGACCGCAGATTCAGACTTATGCTCAGACCCTTGGAGAATCCTCCAAAACTAGACCCGCTGATAATTTTTGTTATCAGAAAAAGACTTTTAAGACTAAGATTGTTATACCTTTTGGTCATAATAATCTTCCATTATCAGAAGACTATGAGAAAGATTTTAATAGCATTATTGAATATTTCAATATGTTATTATCTTAAACTAATGGAGATGCCTTAATGATGAAAGGTTTCTTTAAAGACGTCCTAAAGATTTATCTTTCTGGGAAGGAAGAGATGGCCCAAATAACCTTAGCAGACTATGGGTTCATTGGAATCATCCAAATCAAGACTATAAAAGACTCTATTTCTCTTGAAAAAATAGTCCATGAGTACGTTAAGAATATATAAGACTTCCTTCCTTTATTTTCTAGAATCTATCAGATTGCTCCAAGTTCCTGTAGAGGAATGAGAGTTGAAGGATTTAGACTTATTAGATTTTCCAATTATATATTTAAAGACGTTGAAATTTTATCAAAAAACGAGACTAAAGATTTAATTATTGATAAGTCCAAGCTCCATATTGCTCAAGCCATGGAGACAACTGAAATCATAGAGTTATTGACACGAGAAGACAGGTGGTACACTGCCTACCACAAAGAAGACCTGATAATCCAAGCTGATGAGCCATTCAATGGAAGGCTCAAGAAGGAATCCAAAGAAATGGTAAAGATAGCTTTGCCAGCTAGCCTTAGAACTGTGGGCCTCATTGATGATTTTTTTAATAATTCCCTACCAAACCAAGACAAGGAAGAAGAAGACACGGATGGGATAAAGACAGGCCCCTCGTTAGCTAAAGAATTATTAAAGACAAAAGATGCCATGTGTTAGACCTATGCATTATTACAAGATGATACGACTCCATTGCAGTATAAAGGTGAAAGATAGCTCAGACATGCCCCATATGGGCCCCAGACAACCTCATTTCGCAAAGATAAAGGAGATAGCTAAAGACGTTAGGTGCAAAATAATTGCAATATGACAGGATTGTTTTTGAAAAAGGAAGACTCAAAAGATTTCCAAACTTTAGACTTTTTATTATTGTATTTCTCTTTAATAATTGTATGCTTTCAACCAGATCACTTTTTCTAGCCGATTACCAGTCATCTGTATGCCTCCTTATGCTATAAAAGGAGAGATAGGGAGTAGTTAGAAGATATCAGTTGTTAGATTTCCAGTATTTGATATTAGAGAGAGAATATGCTTGTAGTTAGTAATATGTACATGAGTCAGTAAACCTCTCATAGTTAGGGGAGAGGGGAGAGTTGTATTTACCTATGAAATGCAATAAAAATATTTTATTTTCCAGAAATCTCTTATGCTAAGTTGTTATTATTTTCCAAATTGTCTCCAACTTTCTGTTCATAGAGGACTATTATATGGAACCTCTAGTGTAGCACACAAGGTGTTATACTGGTGAACCATCGTCAGGTGCCGATTTGCCGTGAGCCGTTAGCCAGGTGGGTATTAGGCATAAAAGCGTATAGGCAGAAAATGGATTCAATGCCAAAATAGTGGATTGAGGTGAGACACATAAAGAGGGAGTTGTAGGAGGCCGAGACCGGAAAAGAATAATAGCAAGGCTGAAGAGAAGAAGGAATGAAGATAAATATATATTACATACCAGAAGGAAGGTATAACTCGAACCAATTCCTTAACTATTTTTACATATTATTATTTTAAAAGAAACTTATATGAGCCTACAAATCTCTGAAGACTTTTTAGCATTTGTTAATCAAACAAATTGATACTTAACTAGAGAAATCTAAGATTGGACTCTTACAGATCCTAAAGATAAAGAACTTATAGAAATTGTTTTAACATACCCAGGTGGTACTTTCAAATATATAGACCAGGTTATTGAGTGGTTAGCAAGAGAAGTACCTAGAATAGAAATAATTAAAACTAGGATCCGAGATCTCTTTAGATAAAAATTAAGATCTGAAGATTTTGCAGAAGAACTATCAAGACCTGAAAATATCAAGAATATACTAGGATACTTGAAGATAGCATAGACGTATTAAAATTTATTAGACGAAAAAGATTAGCTGAAACAAAGGTTATTTTAATTAGAGCCGGAGGAATATACCCTCTCATTAAAAACGTAGAAACAATTGCCCCTAGAACATACCGTAGATTTTTGTCATCTTACGGTGATAATAATTCAGACGAATTTATAAATAACGATATAATTGATATTATTAATCAAACATATAGAGAAACTAGACTGATAAACCCATGATACCGTATAAGGTATTTAAGACTAGAATATTTTCCATCAAAACCTCTTCCAATTTCTAGACTCCTTGAAGAAACTATTTATATAGATAATCCTTGCTATTCAGAACTCCAATACGATAGTAACGGAAAAAGCCTGAGAAGTAGCAATAGCCCTGAAACTTCTACAATTAGACTTACAGATTAATTAAGCGTTAAAATAAGCTTAAAAGCCCTTAGAAGTCATTGGGGTAAAAATTTATATTCCCTAAAACTTAAAAGAAGTTAAAAGATATTGCGGTCCCAAAAGATGGTCCTAAAAAGACAAAACGATCCCTAGATAATTCTTGGACGGTAGTTGTCCGTAAACTAGGTTTGTATATATATATATATATATATATATATATATATATATATATATATATATATATATATATATATATATATATATATATATATAGAGAGAGAGAGAGAGAGAGAGAGAGAGAGAGAGAGACATATGTATAATATAAATATACATGTTTGTCAATTTTGTCAAATTTTCAAAAAACTGTATTTTAAAACAAGTTTACCAAACGCACACCAATAATTATAAACAAGTTTTGACCACTTCTCTTGGTATATATTTTTACATTTTAATTTTTGTTGAGTTCTTCTAATTATTACAATGAGTTTTCTTGATAATATTTTTTTTATTGATTTATCCTAGTTCTTTTTTGTTTAATAGCTCATCTATTTTTGCTAGGAACTCTTTTCGATTATGTTTAGGTCACGGTTGTTCCTAAGTCCTTCGTGCCAAAAATTTTGGTGATCTCAGAATCACTCTCAAAGTTGTAAGCATTATGAAGTTGTGCTGTAATTTTGTGCATAAATTGGAGGTTGTTATTGATTTATGTTTCATTTTTTATTTAGGATCTAGCAGCTTTAAATGGTGGTAACATTCATCATATAAATACTCATATTTATTAGATACTCCTAAAATATTCAGTTTCTCTAACACTACATTTGTTTGCACATCAGGTGTTTGAAGAATTATATTGATTTTGTATATGGTAGCCATAAAGGTGATTTTGCATTTATGAACGAGTTATGCTTATATTTCTTTTATATATCACATCAGGTGTTTGAAGAATAAATTAGTGGTTCTTTATTCTGGGATGATTCTTAAAAAATAAGCTCCAATAGTGCATTAATGAATTTATTTTCGGTACTGCTCAAATCATCCCAAATAGAAAGAAAAGAATATTGAGAATACCATTGCCAATACTGAGAATAGAATTTCAAATCGATACTCGCTCACATTTTCTTCATGATAAATAGCATTGATGATACCTCTAAAATGTTGATGTCTCCCATACAATCAATTCTACTATTTGCATGTTGACTGTGAGTTCCACTTCATCTTAAAAATATAAAGATCATTGATTTATATTTTCTTACATGGATGGTTGATTTATATCGCAACATACAGTGGATTTTACTTTGTTCCCAATGTACCTTATTAATAGTTACTGCTTTTCTACATTTTTTGACACTGCTTTTCTTATATTTTCAATACTATTTATTTGTTGTTTCTTTTAGTATAAAATTATACACATACATGAACCTCAAACCATCATGAGTCTTTTTTATATTTTCATCAACTTTCTTTTGTGTGTTCTACTTTTAATCTTTTTCGTGTTTCATTTCTACTCTATTTTTTAGGGGGAAATATATATACAACTTTTAATCTTTATCATCAAGGTTTCTCTCGATCGTTCACTTCTTTATACCCTAAGCAGCCTTAACTTTTTAACATATGTAATTATTTTTCTTTTTTGTCTTTGGTTTCAGATCTGAAGCATTTGTATTATGCACATGCACAAGGTAGATAACTCTGAGAATGTCTTGAAGGCCCAGGGCATAGTGTCCCAATAGGGACTCCAGTTACGGATAACTCCAACTATTGAGTTTTCTTGGCTTACAAATTGGTCTCAATAGTGACTTTTTGAGGTCGAATTTAAACTCTTATCAACCATCTATGTTTTTATATGTTTATTTTCTTATGTATAAAAACGATGGTCAATATAAATTATTTTGGTGGATTTAGTGATCAATGTATGCTCATAAATTGCTTGGATGTTATTTGTGAATCTACATAGTTCTTATATAAATGTAGTTTATGTTACATGCTTATGTGTTTTTCTGCTAGCATCTGAAGTTCTCAACCATCCATTAAAGTTGAAATATGAGTTCACTTAAGTGAATCGAACTATATATTTGTGTGCACCTCTATGGTAGATCTTACTTGCAACACATGTTATAGAGGTATTTTAACTTCCTTTATGACTTTTATAAATGGGGAATATCAAGTTTCTCCATATGTTATAGATTTGATATTTTTTTTATTTCAAGTTTTTTATTCTATTGTAATTATTTGGAACTTCTAATTCTCTAATTTAATGGCCGAATAGCTAAATTGAGCATGATTCCTATATCGTCCTTACTGAAAGTTGTGCTTGATAAGATTCGATATTTAAGAGACACAAAATTCGCCGTTAGAGTTGTTCTCATGGGTGTTGTTGCCTGCATTGTTACTGATGTGCCTTCATAGCAGTATGGAGTACTTATATGCAACAATATGTAAGTTGTCCATTGTTAAGCATAAAATTTATAATTAAGAATTATCCAAACAAAATTTATACTACTTAGGTTCATAGAAGGCTGTGCTTCTTGTGTTCATAGCGGACTTCACAGTAGTGTAATTGGATGCTACTAAACACAAAATTTATAATTGAGAATTATCCAAAAAACAAAGGATTGTGCTACTTGCATTGATCATTTTTCTTTTCTAAGAGGCTGTTATGTTAAGGAATGTTTAAGTGGCTAGGTTATAGTCTCACTAGGTTAATTAGTTTGCGCATGCTATTATAAGAAGTGTTTATTCATTCTCTATCTGTTTATACGTATGGGGTAATGGATGATATTATTTTGGAGATGTAAATTAGTCTGTACGACGTGTGTTTGTACATTTATGAAGTTTTAGACAATATTTTTCTTTTGTTTTAATCCACAAATCGGAGTTTGAGTTTAAGTGCACTCTTAAGGACTATATGAAGATTCATACTACTTGCTTAAATTTCTACCATTTGATCACGTTGTGACAACTTAATCACAAATCAAAAATTATTGTGATGTGACTTAGACAAGAGGTAAGGATATATCAGAAAATTTTAATGTTAGTACTTTCTTATAATGAATCACAATTGTTGATGTAAAAAACTAGATCGCTCTAATTATTCAATCACAGATAAATAATAAAGACAAAGATTTTTAAAGTGGTTCGGCTAGGAATAAAGCCTACGTCCACTGTTATGTTATTGCTGAGTGTTTGTGGAATTCTTGATTACAAATTCTCTCAAGAAATTCCGGTCCCCTTGAATGAGGGTGATACAAGGTATTTATAGCCTTGAGGCTGTCATGAAAGGGTCGATACATTAAATGATATACATATGAAAGGGTAATACATTTAATGCCCTTAGACTTGTGCGTCAAGGATAATCATTTAATGAACCAGTTGGACTGTTCGTTATCTGGCAATCAATGCTGTGGCCGAGATGCAGCTCGGACCGTCTGAGTAACTCGGGTATGTTGATCTTCCTGGTATTCAAGAGTTCCTCGGAAAGGTATGTTCCTCGGAGCCTATGAGTTCCTCGGAGAGGTATGTTCCTCGGAGCATGTGAATTCCTCGGAGAGGTCTATTCCTCGGAGCCTGTGAGTTCCTCGGAGAGGTCTGTTGTTGCCATGTAGATAGCCAGGTGTCTTCGTATGATTGGTCCACGTCAGCAGATTAAATTTGGTATCAACAGAAGCCCCCAATGCTTCATGCTTGATGGTTTACTTGAAAGGATGGAGTATTTATTCTGCCGTGTTGCTCGGTGCTCGTGAAATTCTTGATCTACCTTCTTGATTTGTTGGACATAAAGGGCATTATCTCCTGGACGACATATGATGCCGCTTGTAGCTTATCATAATCTTCAAGTATGTTGATTGGTTTGCTAGCCGACCTACTGCATTCTGTGAGCTAGTGGTGGACTTTGAAACATTTTCATATAACTTCTTCTTCAATTTTGGTCGAGACAGTATTAGCAAAGATCTCAGTGATGTAGATGCTGATTTTAACTTCTACTTCTACTCAGGGGCGAGCAAGAGGTTTTCGGGGATGAGCAAGAGCTGCTCGGGGACGAACAAGAATTGCTCGGACAGACCATCTGTGATGAAGATCAGAATGCTGAAATATCTTAATTTCATAAAATTTCCATTATGCTTTGGATGATCTTCCTGCGGGCGAGGAACCTGTTTCAAAATCAGAGGGAGAGAAACCAATAGAGTAGGAATCTCAATGTAATAGTTAGTACACAATGTAATAAATTTGCATAATTCATTTTGAATTCAGTGAAAGAATTTCATTTTTGTTCACAAATTTGAATTTGCTATTATTTTGTAAATATCAAACACATTATTATTTGTGCTTGCATAACAATATTGTATGGTTCATCGACCAAAAAAGTTACAAGTATTAGTAATGTTGCTCGATCACTTAATAATAAAGTAATGAGTATAATTTATTCAAAGTGTTTCCAACCAACCAAGGTGGATAAATAATGTTTGTCGACCAACTACAGTTGATGGGTTTTTATCCCCGACCAACCATACTTGGTATAGTTTGGAATATTTTGTTCTTTAAAGAACTTTTTGAAATAATGTTACCTCCTGACCAACATAAATTGTAATATGAGAGTATATTTTTATCTTACCAACCGTAATTGATCATGCTGGTGTACACTTTTTGGCTCCTTAAAGCTTTTGGCTCCTTAGAGCATGTCCTCCTAACCAAAGGAGGTTGGCTACTTATAGCACTTTTGCTCCGTAGAGCGCTCCGGAGAGCTTATCCTCCTAACCAAAGGAGGTTGGCTACTTATAGCACTTTTGCTCCGTAGAGCGCTCCGGAGAGCTTATCCTCCTAACCAAAGGAGGTTGGCTACTTATAGCACTTTTGCTCCGTAGAGCGCTCCGGAGAGCTTATCCTCCTAACCAAAGGAGGTTGGCTACTTATAGCACTTTTGCTCCGTAGAGCGCTCCGGAGAGCTTGACTCCGTAGAGCATGGCTCCGTAGAGCATGACTCCGTAGAGCAGTCTTCTTGGTTGATCTTGTAACATCCACAGGTTGATCAGCGAGCAATGTTTGTTTCTCGGGAGTATTAGGAATCCTCCCAACCATTTCTGCATTGCATCCTGTAACGTCCACAGGTTGATCAGCAAGCAACTTTTGTTCCTCGAGAGTATTAGGAATCCTCCCAACCATTTCTGCATTGCATCCTGTAACGTCCACAGGTTGATCAGCAAGCAACTTTTGTTCCTCGGGAGTATTAAGATCAGTAAACTCTGCTATAGCTTGTATTAATGGCATGTCGGTATGCATGGTATGGGCCTGGAAACACAGCCTCCTTCTTCTATTTGCTTTAATTAATGCCACTGCCAAATTTTCCAGCTTTGGGTATCTGATCTCTGCACCTCTTCTTTCGTTTTTGGGGATCGCAACCCTAAAAGGGCTTTGATCTTGTCTGGATTTGCTTCAACGTCTCGCTGGTTGATGATGTACCCGAGGAACATTCCTTCTCGTACTCCAAATGTGCACTTCGTCGGGTTGAGTTTCATTTGATAATTATCCAGTTGATCAAAAGTTTGACTCAAGTCAACCAAATGATCAGCAGCTTTCTTGCATGTCATCAACATAGACTTCCATACTGCAACTGATTTTCTCGGCAAAAAACTTTGTTCATCAGCCGTTGTTATGTCTTCAGGTTTCATTTTAATCTAGTTGTAGCCAGAGTAAATATCCATGAGCAACTCGTGTCCCGAGGTAGCATCCACTGCTTTGTTGAGATCGGTGAAATCAACACACATTCTCCATTTATTGTTTTTCTTCTACCCGGCAAGGAGATCTAGATCTCTCTTTGGCTCGGTCTTCATTTCCTCTTGTGTAGCTTGATTCTTCTCGGGGCTGGATGCTCTTCTTCTCGTATGTCATGTCAATAAGTGGCTCAGCTTCTATCCACTTAGTAAAATAATCTACTGTGATGACGAGGTATTTGAATCTTCCTCGAGTCGTCGGCAATGGTCCAACCAAATCAATCCCCATATGGCAAATGGCCAAGGATAAATGATGGGTGTCAACAATGTTTGTGGAATTCTTCGGATGGAGGAAAAGCGTTGGCACTTGTCACATTTCTTGGCATAGGCTTATATAGTTAGCTCTCATCGTCGGCCAGTAGTATCTCTGCGTCATCACCTTTTGCAAAAGTGTCCGACCTGCTACATGGGCTCCACAGGACCCTTCATGGATCTCTTTAACCAATTCTTTCACCTCGGAGGAATGTACACATCTTTGCAAACCTGCCATAATTCCTCGTCTATACAAAATACCATTAATTAATACATACCGAGCAGCTTTAAACTTCCATTTCTAGGCAGCGAGATTATCCTCCGGTAATTGTTCCTCCTCAATATATGCTCCGACTTTCTAATACTTCAATTGGTATCGTTCTTCGCAGCTCGGTACAAGTAGCTGATGCTAATCGGGCCAATACGTCTGCTCTAGCATTCTCCATCCTCGGTGTCCTCACCAATTGAATAGCATCAAATTATGTCAATAACTCCATCACCTTTGCATGGTACTTGACCATCGACTCTCCATTCACTGCATATATTCCCATCATTTGATTCAATTAATTGAGAATCACTGAAAACAATTACTTGCCGTGCCTCCATGACTTTCGCCAAATGAAAACCTGCTATCATAGCATCATACTCAGCCTCATTATTGGAAGCTTTGAATTGGAATCTCAAGGCATACTCCATGTCAATATCATCTGGGGTGTTTAAAACAATCCCTGCTCCACAACCAGCTGTGCAAGATGATCCATCTACATATAATCTCCATGTAGGTACCTCGTCTTCAAATTTCTGGTCTGACAGAGTTCCTCGGGGGAATACTTGTCGCTTTCTTTCATCATGTCGTGATACTTCTGAATACACCTCTTGAATTTCAATATACCTCCTGAACTTCAATATTCCTCCTGAACTTCAATATTCCTCCTGAACTTCAATATACCTCCTGAACTTCAATATTCCTCCTGAACTTCAATATATCTCCTGAATTTCAATATTCCTCCTGAACTTCAATATTCCTCCTGAACTTCAATATATTTCCTGAACTTCAATATTCCTCTTGAACTTCAATATACCTCCTGATTAGTCGGGGTTGAATTTGATGCTCGACTGCATGATGATATAAGAATGTGCCACCAAATGAACAAATATATCTGTAATATAAGCCCCCAACTGTGGAATGTGAACTTTGAATGAGATTTATCGACCAATACCAACCGGAGTTGGATTTTATCTACCAACCGGAGTTGGATTTTTTCTACCAACCGAAGTTGGATTTTGTCTACCAACCGGAGTTGGATTTTTTCTACCAACCGAAGTTGGATTTTATCTACCAACCGGAGTTGGATTTTGTCTACCAACCGGAGTTGGATTTTATCTACCGATCAGAGTTGGTGGTAATTGATAATAAATGATGAAGACTTCCTCGGAGCTGACCAACAGATTGTTGGGAATAAGATAATATAAATACTGGAGACCTCCTCAGCGCTGACCAACAGATTTGTTGGGAATAAGATAATACAAATGCTAGAGATCTCCTCGGCGCTGACCAACAGATTCGTTGGGAATAAGATAATATAAATGCTGAAGACCTCCTCGGTGCTAACCAACAGATTCGTTGGGAATAAGATAATATAAATGCTGGAAATCTCCTCAGCGCTGACCAACAGATTCGTTGGGAATAAGATAATATAAATGATGAAGACCTCCTCGGCGCTAACCAACAGATTGTTGGGAATAAGATAAATGCAGGATACCTCCTTGGTGATGACCAACAGATTGTTGGGAATAAGATATAATAAATGCTGGAGACCTCCTCGATGCTAACCAACAGATTCGTTGGGAATAAGATAATATAAATGCTGGAAATCTCCTCAGCGCTGACCAACAGATTCGTTGGGAATAAGATAATATAAATGATGAAGACCTCCTCGGCGCTAACCAACAGATTGTTGGGAATAAGATAAATGTAGGATACCTCCTTGGTGATGACCAACAGATTGTTGGGAATAAGATATAATAAATGCTGGAGACCTCCTCGGTGCTAACCAACAGATTCGTTGGGAATAAGATAATATAAATGCTGAAGACCTCCTCGGTGCTAACCAACAGATTCGTTGGGAATAAGATAATATAAATGCTGGAAATCTCCTCAGCGCTGACCAACAGATTCGTTGGGAAGAAGATAATATAAATGATGAAGACCTCCTCGGCGATGACCAACAGATTGTTGGTAATAAATATAATAAATGCAGGATACCTCCAACAGATTGTTGGGAATAAGATATAATAAATGCTGGAGACATCCTTGAAGCTGAATAAGATACAATAAATGTTGGAGACATCCTTGGAGCTGAATAAGATATAATAAATGTTGGAGACATCCTTGGAGCTGAATAAGATATAATAAATATTTGTCGAGCTCCATGCTGAAATGAGAATAGAATATGCATCCAAATAGATATAAAGAATAATTAAAAATAATAAAGTGCCTCGCCGATCAGTCGAGGTAGAATCATATAATGCCGAACAAGAATAAGATCTTTCAGAACATAATAATATGGCCGAGAATGTTGTCAGGCCTGAATATAAATAAGAATTATCCGAACGAATGTTGTAATTCTCCTTAAAGCTGAATAAGTATCCTGTCGAGGCATAATTGCAGAATGCCGAATAAGAATAATATTTTCCAGAATATAAGAATATGAGAACTTTGCTGGGCCTGCATATAAATAAGAATCACTCCGACCAACTATTCGTTGGGGGTGAAATATAATAAATGTTACAATTCTCCTCAGAGCTGAATATGATAATAAGTATCTCGCCGTGCTTCATGTTGAGATGAATATAGAATATAAATCCCAATGGATATATAGAGTCATTTGTGCTGGAGCAGATATCTGGGCTTGAATATAAATAAGAATTACCCCGACTAACTATCCGTTGGGGGTGAAATATAATAACTGTTGCAGCTTTTCCTCGGAGCCGAATATATATATAGAGAAGGAATTTTTCGAGTTCCATGCTGAGATAAATATAAAATATGAATCTGAACGGATATAGAATAATTTATGCTTCAGCATTCGTCGGCATTGAATCTTGTGCCTGTAAAAATTAATAATTTGCTCTACCATATGTGTAGGCTGAATTGATTAGTCATGAGAATAATTTACTCATCCAATCAATATATGATATGTATCAGCATAAAAATAATATGTTTTATGCCAAATGTGTGTGAGATGGACAAATTATTATCAAATATGCATCATAAATAAGACGTAAAGTTTTTTGTAAATTTATTTAATCTCCAACAACCAATCAGGTATTAGTTGTTGTTTAAAAATATTTTTGGGGTGATCATAAGTTAAAAAGACTTAAGCCCCCTGCTTGTCCCCAAGCCGAACTCGTGTTTAAAAAAAATATCAGGGGTGCTTAGCATTTTTTTTAATACCCCAAGATTCTAGTCCTGCCGACAAACAACATGGATGTTGCCGACCAACATTTAAGGATATCTCAAATTATAAAATATATGGTTGGGTGACTAGAATATCTCGAATCTTGAGATCAAAAAATAACATTCGATGTAAAATTTAGACCTTAAGAATGTTAATTAAACGAATAACTATATATAATCCACTAGATCGTGTGATTTCGACAAAGAAACCTTGTGATGTAATGAACGAGGGGCCAACATATCAAATTTGTGCCCAAAGTCTTGATATGGTCATGATTATTTTACTGATCCTCTTTTATAAGAGGTGGGTAATGATTTTTCAGTTGAGAGAAAATTATTTTTTATATTGATCCCTTCCTATTCCCAATTTGGAGAGATAAAAATATGGTGAATGATTAAAGTTATTATCAAAAAAATCAATCAATTTGACTTTATTGACATAGATCGAAGATGAACCAAATTAAGTATATAATTCATAAAAGTGAATGCAAAGAGACTCAAACTTGAAGAGAGAGAGAGAATATATATGGGTCATGATTTCCATGAAAAGACTTTTCATTGTCTTTAACCTTTTCCCATTCTTTTATTAAAAATATGATGGGAATATGAATAGACATCAAATATCTTACAAAATTTATTTCAAAATCAACAATGAAAATGATCAAATCTTATCATCGTCGTATATATTGGCATATATAATCATTTAAAATATTTATTTCATGATATAAAATTAAAACTTGAGAATCAAGCAAAGAGTTATGATTTATGAAATCTACTATTTTTCAGATTTCTAAATAAGGATGAATCTAACAGTTATGATTTAAAAATCATGATATGCAACATTTTGCAGATAAAAATTGGACAATTAATTTATGTATATAAACATAAAAATCACGATTCAATCAAAAGATGTATGTATAATTGATTATACGTAGAGAAAATAAAAACTTAGCTTTTGGTGGAGAACAACGCTTGTAACACGTTCCCACAGACGGCGCCAATCTGTTGATGTAAAAAACTAGATCGCTCTAATTATTCAATCACAGATAAATAATAAAGACAAAGATTTTTAAAGTGGTTCGGCTAGGAATAAAGCCTACGTCCACTGTTATGTTATTGCTGAGTGTTTGTGGAATTCTTGATTACAAATTCTCTCAAGAAATTCCGGTCCCCTTGAATGAGGGTGATACAAGGTATTTATAGCCTTGAGGCTGTCATGAAAGGGTCGATACATTAAATGATATACATATGAAAGGGTAATACATTTAATGCCCTTAGACTTGTGCGTCAAGGATAATCATTTAATGAACCAGTTGGACTGTTCGTTATCTGGCAATCAATGCTGTGGCCGAGATGCAGCTCGGACCGTCTGAGTAACTCGGGTATGTTGATCTTCCTGGTATTCAAGAGTTCCTCGGAAAGGTATGTTCCTCGGAGCCTATGAGTTCCTCGGAGAGGTATGTTCCTCGGAGCATGTGAATTCCTCGGAGAGGTCTATTCCTCGGAGCCTGTGAGTTCCTCGGAGAGGTCTGTTGTTGCCATGTAGATAGCCAGGTGTCTTCGTATGATTGGTCCACGTCAGCAGATTAAATTTGGTATCAACAACAATTATTTATCAATTATGTAGTATTGTGTTATTTCTGAATCCAGTATTTTGCCAAACTTTAGGATGTTTTTTTTTATCAATTATTAAGTCTTTTTATTCATGTTAAAATCTTAAGTAGCACAATTTCAATTTCTTCCACGATGTTTAAGTTTTACATGTGAAAATACCAATTTAGATTCTTGAAAAGCACAAAAACTTGAACCAACTAGAACTTAAAGTATTAGCAGATTAATAATCTGTGTGCTCATTTTATTCGTGCTACAATTGAATCTTGTGATTATGATATCCATTGATAGGTACAACTTTTATAATATTTTCTCATCAAGAATTTTTTATTGCTGGCCGTATTATGAGTTTATGTGCCAATTAACCTCAATTGAATTCTTAGCCAAGTACCAGTTTGATTTCAATGCGTACATACACGAAGGTTAATCACTTTCCTTTCCTTTTCTATCTCTTCATTTTATTAAGCCTCATTACTGTCCAGGATAGTAGTTATTATTTATTAATAAGGTATTTGAATATGCTTTGGTGTAACGGCTAATGTATCGAATTGAAGGCTTATGTTATAACTCAAACTTTTAGATTTGATCTGGATAGATATTTTAGAATGGTATGAGTTTTAAGTAATATTTAAAATTTAAGATTACAAGGACAACTAGGCGAGGACTACATTCACTTTCAGTTATACATGTTGAATGTTCAACTAGAAAGCACGGACACTTCACTGGATGTGAACTCTCCACGGATGGATCACACACGGATACGAACACACACAAGTTAGGCACTTTGTGGACACATGAAAGTGTGTTTAATGGTCACTATTATTCACAAACAATCCGTTAAAATAGTGAAAACCAAAATCAACCCCCAAACGGCCCCGTAAGAGGCATGGACACCTCGCACGAGACCAGTGTAACCTGTAGGAACTGACTGCATAGTCACGGGTCTCCCGCTTTCAGAATATGACGATAATTTAAAAACATCTATATTATGCTTAAAAACAAGTCGCTAAAGGGTGAAAATTCAAACCAAACCCCAAATGGTCCCGTAAGAGGCATGAACACCTCACACAGGACCAATATAACTTATAGGAATTGATCGCGTAGTCATGGATCTCCTGATTTGAGAATATGATGATAATTTGAAAATATCTAGATTAAACTTAAAAACATGTCGTTAGAAGGTGAAAACTCAAACCAACGCCCAGACAGCCCTGTAAGAGGCATTAACACCTCTCACGGGACCAATGTAACTCGTAAAAACTTTCCACTTTGAGAATATAAGATTACACTTAAAAACTATCCGTTAAAGGGAAAAAACTTAAACCAGCCCTCGAATAGTCCCGTAAGAGGCATGAACACCTCTCACGAGACCAATGTGACTTGTAAGAACTGATCGCATAGTCACGGGTCTCTCGGTTTGAAAATATGACGATAATTTGAAAATATTTAGAGTAAGCTTAAAAATAAGGCGTTAAAAGGGTGAAAATTGAAACAAGTCCTGAATGGCCCCGTAAGAGGTACAAACACCTCGCACAGGACCAATGTGACTTGTAAGATCTAACCACGTAGTCACGGGTCTCACAGTTTGTGAATATGATGATAATTTGAAAATATCTAAATTAAGCTTAAACACAAGAAATTAAAAGGGTGAAAACTAAAACAAGTCCCAAACTGCCCTGTAAGAGGTACTAACACCTCGGACAGGACCAACGTAACTTATAGGATCTGACCGCATAGTCATGGGTCGCTCGGTTTGTGAATATGGTGATAATTTGAAAATATATAGATTATGCTTAGAAACACGTCGTTAGAGAGTGAAAACCTAAACCATACCTCAAACAGCCCCGTAAGAGGCACTAACACCTCGCACATGATCAATGTAACTCATAAGAATTGATCTCATAGTCACGGGTGTCCCGATTTGAGAATATGACGATAATTTGAAAATATCTAGATTAGGGTTATAAATAAGTCGTTAAAGGGTGAAAATCTAAACTAGCCCCTAAACACCCCCGTAAGAGGAATGAACACCTCGCACGAGACCAATGTAACTTGTAGGAACTGACCGTGTAGTCACGGGTCTCCCGATTTGAGAATATGATGATAATTTAAAAATATTTAGATTATGCTTAAAAACATACCGTTTGAGGGTGAAAACTCAAAACAGTCCTCAAACGGACTCGTAAGAGGCACTAACACCTCGCATGAGACTAATTTAACTCGTAGGAGATGACCACATAGTCACAAGACTTTCGGTTTGAGAATATTGTAAACGACCAAAGTGTTGGATCCCCGGTGATTAAATAATAATCTCAATTATAAAATATTTAATTTCCTTTTTAAAACAAATGCGGAAGCGTTGAATACAAGTGATGGTTCAACAAAACAACAAGGCCGGGTTTTAATATCTTGAGAAACAAATTAAAACAAAATTCAAGTCCTAGAATTTGCCTAATTTATAATTAACAATTATTCAAAGTTAGGCGAAACCAATTTTAGCAAGTGACTTGAATAAACCAATTTTACCCAATATTTAATTTTAGTCCCAAATTAAATGAGTGTGAGAATTAAATCCAATTTTATCTTGAAATTATCCTAAGCATGGATTCTAAATTATTGTGCAAGATAAAATAAACAAAGTCACACTACACCGCGATGTACGAGGAAAAACCCACTAACGGGAAAAAACCTCGGGACGGCCCTAGCCTCAAATCCACTAAAAATGGTATTACAAAATACAAGACAAAAGACTTACTTCCTAAACTCGAACCCTCTCAAGCCGTGATGCTTCTTCTTGTATCAACCTCCAATTAGCGGATAACCAACGGAGCTCCACCGTGGTCTCGGAATACACCGATGGGATAATTAGGCACACCGTCACCAAAACATGGAGCCTTTCTCCAAACGGGTAGAAATGAAACGAACTTCTCTTCAATTCGGTGTAGAGAAAAACCGGTGCCAAAACAACCTCCAAGTAATTGATATTTATGTAGGAGAACTTGGATAAACAATTATTGGGTGTAAACTAGAGTGTGTGAATTTTTCTTTTAAAAGATGACACTCAAAACATGAACCTTTTCCCTAAACAATTATGCTCTCAAACTCTCTTTTTGAGATGGAAATGAGTTGGAAAAGTTAGAAGAAAAATGTGTTTCCCGTCCCTCATATGGCTGGAAAAAGTTGGTTAAAAAACAAGTGGGGATCATGGGAGAAAACTGCCAAAAAACTGCTCAAAACTGTGCCCGCCTGGCATTCTCGTTCGAACGACTTTGACTGTCGTTCGAACGAGGTTTCTAACGAGCGACCAACCTGGGCTCGTTAGAACGAGAAAGTCATTCGAACGACTTATCTAACGACTGACCAATTAGGTTAGAAAGCAGTCTCGTTCGAACGAAGTTTGGTTCGAACGAAAAATCTCGTTCGAACGAAATTTCGAACGAGTTTCAGAAATTTTTGTTAAATTCTATTTTGGCCCAGAAACATTTATATATATTAATATAAAGTTCTTTTTAAATTATTTCTGAAATAAACATGGCTTTTATTAAACCTAACACCCAAATAAACATTGTTCCAAGCTCCTATATACATATAATTACATTCATACCTTGGGAGCATGGAACCTTAGTTGATGACGTAGAAACGAGGCACACAAACCGACATTTTGATGAAGCTTTAAGTTCTTTGCCGCTACGTCTTCAACATACACTTCATAGGCTTGAGAATATTACAATAAATACTATCCTATGAATAAATGTTTTTGTCCGGAATTGAGCCAAAACTATATATGGACTCAATTGGAAATTTGTGTCCTTACAAATCTCCCCCTTTGGCTATTCCGGGACAAAAACCAAACAAAAATCCTAAAGGGCCGTCAAGCTCTACTAGACTCAAAACATAACCCGCCCAATCTTGACTCAACCCAAGGATCAAAAGCTTTGCCATAGAAAGATGCCGCTTTAGAATAATTCATGCACACTTAAGCAGACTCATCAAATGCATAGGGAATATCAAAATATTAAATGCAATTAAATAATTACTTCCCCCTAAATTAATTCTCCCTTTAAACACATGACCTACTTAGAAAGACGTCTCCCCCTAACGAAGATACGATAATAATAGGATTAGATACCATTTCTCCCCCTATCATCATTCTCCCCCTTTTCGTTCGGGAATAGGCAAAGGATAAAGAACTAATAAACAACATGTGAAAGCTTAAAGTGAAACGACATGAAAGCATATGGGCAATAAAAGCAAGGCAAAGACAAACAAATATCATATATATATATACTATAAATATACCAATAAGTACGTGCAAATATAGATAGATATAAACACACACATGACACAAAATACAATAAGTTTGCACACTCGTATGGCAAAAATGCGTCATATGGAAACGGAAGTGTAAGGGTGTGAACAAGAACAATTAAATTTAGACCCAAACACTTAAGAAACGTTCACGGAGTTCTCATTTGATTGCAAACTTCATCACAGTTAAATATAACCTCATGTGACAATATAAAGATTGAACTCAATGAACAAACATACACAATGCATACAAGCCTAGCATGATGATGATTCTACAAACCAAATAGAGTCATGACATTAAAGACAACTAGGATAAATGGACATTGTGCAAACCGTTGATATACCATCCAATTCTCCCTCAATGAGCATATATATTATTTTGTTTTGAATGAATATATCATACAAACATAGGCCTTGGCAATTGCTTTCTGTTTAATGCCAAATATTCTGTTTTTAGGCCTTTTGGATCACGTATTTCTTTTAGATCCAATCAACGGTGGCTTACTATCGCAAAGGATTTAATTCATCCTTTCGGAGCCCTTCCCCGTGCATATATTTATTTATCATGTTTTCATTTTTCACACAAATCTCACATGCAACGGTTTTTGACATGCACTAGTCCTCCCAGGTCATAGATATGTAGATGACTAGATTGATAGGAGAACACCTCAAAAAGCTCAAATATAACATGTGACATTAAGAATTCAACAGAGCTCGTGCATGTGTGAATAGAGGCATATAGAAATAGAATCCATTTAAACAATACAAAATCCAACTACTCCATAAAATATGGTAAAGAACATAATAAGGATTGAAAATCTAAACCAAAAGTTCTAGCCACGTGGGAGCGCAAATGATGGGATTCAAACACAAGTATATGCCACATAAAGTGTGTCAAACAAAAATACACACCAAACAAAATCTTTTTGAGTTTTTAACATTTTAATCAAAAATAAAGATATATACTCAAAAGACTAAACAAAAATCATTTGTATTTTTCATTAAGCTTAAATGAAATAAATAAAACACAAATGATAAACAAAAATCTTTTTACATTTTTCAGTTAAATCAAACACAAAATATAATACAAAAAGATAAACAAGTCATGATTTCTAGCATGAGATATGAAAATAGGCAATGACTAGAAAATGACTAAACAAGCATACATTTAGCATATGAATATAGCATGAAGTACAAATGCTAAAGTATGCAAACACTAACACATTTATCCTTTAGATTTAGCAAGGGAGGAAGGATGTGAAAGTAAATGAGAATCAAAATCCCTATTTTGTAAGGCAACCAAGTCGGATTTCCTAACCCAAATTAATGAAGAATTATTATCTTGGGGTGTAGAAACATTAGATATCGTGGTTACTTTACTATGGGATTTTCTAGGAATTCGTTTAAGATCTAAACAAAATTTCCTAAGATGACCTTGTCGACCACAATGTGTACAAGTAAGAGCATGTCGAAAAGATTTATCTAAGGAGTGATCATTAAATGCATTCCTAGAAGATTCTCCTAAAACATTGGTTTTGACTTTAGGGTTAAAATCATTACAAGAATTGAAGCCTAAACCAAAAGTGTCATTTTTAATTTGGACCGTTCCTAACATTTTATCTAGTTTTTCCGAACGACACTCCAAATCAAATTTTACATTACTAGAATCTTTTAATTTATTTTCCAATTCTAAAATTTTAGATTCTAGTAAAACATTTCGCTCTTCAAAACCAAGAAGCTCCTTTTTCAAGGATTCCATTAAACCCCTAAGGCTATCTCTCTCGCCTTCTACATAGTTAAGCTTCTCTTGAAGAGTCCTCTCATGTGTCCTAAGGTCTTCTATTAAGGCACTTTCATCAATGACCTTGACACTCTCTCTTAAACTCGCTTCTAACTTCAAATTAGCTCTTTTCAATTTAATAGATTCTTTATATAATTCATGAAAAGCATTTTGAAGTTCACTCATATCAACCTCTTCTTCATTTTCACTCTCTTCTTCTTCTTCACTCTCACTATCATAAAAAATAAGAGAATCATGTACAATGACCTTGGAAGTGGCATGTTCTATAATTTCATCATCCGATGAGTTCTCATTATCACTCACATGTGCCATAAAAGCCACAAAATTTTTCTTAGTGGGGGATTCGGGCTTCTCTTCCTTATCACTATCACTAAGGGTCGCATTATATGAAATGGGTCGTTTACCCTCTTTCCTTAGTTTAGTGGGGCACTCAAAAGCCCTATGGCCATAACCTTCACAACCAAAACATTTATTTGACTCGTCCCTATCAATATTTTCATTACTAGGTTTAGGGATCTTATCGGCTTTAGAAATCTTCTCGTTTTTATCATGTTTAGAGGATTCAAATTTCTTAAAATCATTTTTAACTTTATCTTTGTTAAATTTAAGAAATTTTCTAAATTTACGAGCAAACAAAGCCATATCTTCCGAGTCACTATCACTATCGCTCTCTACTACTTGTTTAACCTCTTTGCGGGCTTTTAAAGCAACGCCCTTTTCAATTTTCTTTTCAGTTTTAGAGGGAAACATATCTAGTTCATAGGTTTGTAAATCACCTACAAGCTCTTCTAATTTCGTAGAGGCTAAAGTGGGTAAAGAATTTAAAACGGTCACCTTTGGAATAAATCTATCGGGTAGTGACCTCAAAATTTTCTTTACAACACGGTCGTCAGGTATTTTCTCTCCCAAGTTAAAGGATGAATTAACAATATCAGAAAGTCTAGCATAAAATTTATCAAAAGTTTCTTTTTCATCCATTTTGATAGTTTCAAATTGAGTGGTGAGGTTTTGGAGTTTTGAAGATTTAACGACACTAGTTCCTTCATGAGTTAATTGTAAAATATCCCAAGCTTCTTTAGCGGTTTCACACGTCATAATACGTCGGAATTCATCCGGTGCGACAGCGCTAAATAATGCATTTAAACCACGGGAATTAAAGTTAGCAAGTTTAAACTCATTTTCAGTCCATCTATCGGCGGGTTTGATAACTCGTTCATTTTCAACTAAATAAGTTGGTGGGGAGTATCCGGTAACAACAGACATCCAAACTCTCTCGTCGATAGATTTTAGTGCCGATCTCATTCGCGCTTTCCAATACGCGTAGTTAGAACCATAAAAAATAGGGAATTTTGAAAATGGGGAAAATCCATATTTAGCCAAAAAGTAAAGGATCTTTAACGAAATAATTTATCATTTTTGGCTCTGATACCAATTTGTAAACGACCAAAGTGTTGGATCCCCGGTGATTAAATAATAATCTCAATTATAAAATATTTAATTTCCTTTTTAAAACAAATGCGGAAGCGTTGAATACAAGTGATGGTTCAACAAAACAACAAGGCCGGGTTTTAATATCTTGAGAAACAAATTAAAACAAAATTCAAGTCCTAGAATTTGCCTAATTTATAATTAACAATTATTCAAAGTTAGGCGAAACCAATTTTAGCAAGTGACTTGAATAAACCAATTTTACCCAATATTTAATTTTAGTCCCAAATTAAATGAGTGTGAGAATTAAATCCAATTTTATCTTGAAATTATCCTAAGCATGGATTCTAAATTATTGTGCAAGATAAAATAAACAAAGTCACACTACACCGCGATGTACGAGGAAAAACCCACTAACGGGAAAAAACCTCGGGACGACCCTAGCCTCAAATCCACTAAAAATGGTATTACAAAATACAAGACAAAAGACTTACTTCCTAAACTCGAACCCTCTCAAGCCGTGATGCTTCTTCTTGTATCAACCTCCAATTAGCGGATAACCAACGGAGCTCCACCGTGGTCTCGGAATACACCGATGGGACAATTAGGCACACCGTCACCCAAACATGGAGCCTTTCTCCAAACGGGTAGAAATGAAACGAACTTCTCTTCAATTCGGTGTAGAGAAAAACCGGTGCCAAAACAACCTCCAAGTAATTGATATTTATGTAGGAGAACTTGGATAAACAATTATTGGGTGTAAACTAGAGTGTGTGAATTTTTCTTTTAAAAGATGACACTCAAAACATGAACCTTTTCCCTAAACAATTATGCTCTCAAACTCTCTTTTTGAGATGGAAATGAGTTGGAAAAGTTAGAAGGAAAAATGTGTTTCCCGTCCCTCATATGGCTGGAAAAAGTTGGTTAAAAAACAAGTGGGGATCATGGGAGAAAACTGCCAAAAAACTGCTCAAAACTGTTCCCGCCTGGCATTCTCGTTCGAACGACTTTGACTGTCGTTCGAACGAGGTTTCTAACGAGCGACCAACCTGGGCTCGTTAGAACGAGAAAATCATTCGAACGACTTATCTAACGACTGACCAATTAGGTTAGAAAGCAGTCTCGTTCGAACGTAGTTTGGTTCGAACAAAAAATCTCGTTCGAACGAAATTTCGAACGAGTTTCAGAAATTTTTGTTAAATTCTATTTTGGCCCAGAAACATTTATATATATTAATATAAAGTTCTTTTTAAATTATTTCTGAAATAAACATGGCTTTTATTAAACCTAACACCCAAATAAACATTGTTCCAAGCTCCTATATACATATAATTACATTCATACCTTGGGAGCATGGAACCTTAGTTGATGACGTAGAAACGAGGCACACAAACCGGCATTTTGATGAAGCTTTAAGTTCTTTGCCGCTATGTCTTCAACATACACTTCATAGGCTTGAGAATATTACAATAAATACTATCCTATGAATAAATGTTTTTGTCCGGAATTGAGCCAAAACTATATATGGACTCAATTGAAAATTTGTGTCCTTACAAATATAATAATATTGTAACTCGTATATGCAATTTTTCAGCCTAAATAAGATTTTTGTAAAAAAAAAATACTTGGTTACTAATTTCAACTCTTTTTTGTCATCCTATTTTTTTGCAGGATAACATTTTATCATTAGCTTTTATCCACGTGGAACACATGAAGAAGTCAATATTTTACAACAATGGGATTATTTATTTAATATCGTTAATACTCAGGATTCTATTTTTTTAATGGTCGTGCGGGCTTTTGTAATTTTATTGTTAAATGTTATGGGCGTGCGGGCTTTTGTAATTTTATTGTTATATTTTATGGTCATGCGTGCTTTACATTACGTAGTTTTTATATTCGAAATTTTTAGAATTTCCAAAAAATAGAGGAGATTCTGCCCAATTTTTTTAGTCTGTAAACTATTAAGACTTGTAATATTATGAAATTTGTATGTACATTAGTTTTGTTTATCAACAATGAGCGAGATTCGTAATTTGTGAATTTTCTTATTTTTAATTAATTAATTTTCTTTCTTTGATCGAAAAATTTGGGACAATTCAAAACCATGCCAAAAGTATATCAAATTTTGGCATGTGTTTGAATTGTGTCAAAAGTGTACCAAAACGTACTCAATCTGGCACAGTTATAAACTGTGCCAAAGTGTTCCAGAAATATCAAATTTTGGTACGGTTTAAAAGTGTATCAGACGTGTTCCTGTTTGGCCAAAACTGGCACACTTTTAAATCGTCCCAGAAAAAAATGATAATTTTGGAACACCTGATTTCGGCTAGTTCACAAAACGGTGTCAGATTTGATCTGGCACAGTTTTAAACTGTGCCAGATTTGATCTAGCACAGTTTTAAACCGTGTCAGATTGCTGTTTTGGGTGTAGTGAAGTGTTTAACATAAAATGTGCTCAATCTGCAGGCCTAGACAATAACTAGTTATCCCAAGTCATTCATTTTTTATTCCCATTTTTGGATATTTTGCATTTCAATTGAGCTCTTTAAAAGCACATCCATTTAAGGAAATTTTGCATTTTAATTGAGCTTTTCAAGAGCACATCCATTTAAGGATATTTTATAATGGCACAAAGCATATATAATTATTTTCATACCCTTCCTTAGAGAAATATATACTAAGATGGTTGTACCTATATCCATTTGCAATGCCTATTGTACCATGAACGTCTTATTGTATGTGAGTATGTATTCCTTATCTTTTCTTCTGACAAAGCAGATCCTTCTGTAATTTTCATATATATTATTTTTCTAATTCCCATATAAATAAGGAGTTATAATATTCATTAGTCTCATTTAATGTATTTTAAAAAACTGTTAAGCTAGTCAGATATCTGAAAAGTATTTGCGAACGAAACGGGATGGTATGTTCGTATATAATCAATTTTGGTTTCTTCAGGAAACATTGTGACATCAATCATACACTTTTTAGTGAGTTTTAACACTTCACATTCTTATAAACACTCATTCATAACCTTCAGGGTTAACATCTTTTGGGGTTTATTATAGGTCCAAACACACCACGTATATTAAGAGACTCGAATTATGCCATCATGGCATTTTCTCATTTCGATCACTATATTCTTTGTCGACATTCTTTCATAGTATGTGGATTTGTAGTATAGCCTTTGATTTTTGTGTAGATACAACATACATAAGTATATCATCGATAATCATCTTTGTTGATCCCACTTTTCTCTTGTATATGTATGGTGTTTATTTAGTCCATTAGTTTGTACTATATATATATCCCACAATGAACCCCCTCGATTCTTCGCGCCTTGATGGAAGGCCTCTACCACAGCCTTAACATGGTTAGGATGCGCGGATGGAAGTATATCCTTGTGAAAATCAATTCGCATGATCTGATTGAGATTTTCAAGGGTGTCCAGTACCGTGAGACTGATTTTGAGAATATTAGGGAGGACTGCTATGAACTCATGAGGATTGTGAGTGTGAATTTCATCTATGCTAATCCTGGTATGATTAGGGGTGCGGACTGGTTGGCGCGCGAGGCGAAAGTTGAAGAGGAGGCATTTGTCGAGATTGAAGAGTTCCCCATTAGCTTGAGATGGATCCTTGCAAACCCTACGATGTAGTTATGGTGTTGGCCTTCACCCATATGTTGCTCATTTTCTTTATGTTGTAATCCCTTTGTAACCCTTTAATTTCATTGTTTACCAATATATATATATATCCCACAATGGTAAAGCATCCCAAAGGAATATAGAGTAAAACTACAACACCACTTTTCATTTACTTTGTCAACCAACAACCCAATATAAACACTAGCTTTAATAAAAAAAACTCATCTCTACCTAGCCGTGTCTCCCCCGAGGTTCCACCGCCCGCAACCATAGGCCAAAACCACAATGTTAAAACAAAACACTAGCTTTATATAGGGCGGTTTATAAAGCAACCACAATGTTTTTATCCCACACACTGCATATGTAAAATAAAGTGTTTAAAATATTTTAATTGTTAATAAAGTTTCTTCATTTCACTAATATATGAATACTCAAAGGGTATGATCCTTATTTATTGTACAAAATAAGGTATTCCAATAGACTATTTAATAATAGTGGAATACGAGTGAACATCCACTAAATAGATATTTTATAATAGTACTATTTTTTAATAAAAATAATTTGAAAACTGCAAATAATGCACATTTTAAATATTCGTTATTTGTCTTTAGTTATGTTAAGTAAAAAATAAGACTATTCGAGGTTTGGTCTCCATCAATTATTCTCGAGCCCCACTACAGGGACCGACCATCTAGACATAAAACCCTACTTAATGATGTGGATTTGCCACATCATTAATATACCAATTACTTCTATTTTAATCCCATAATACAAAAAAAAATGACATTAATGCTTCTAAAAAAATAAAAAAGAATCAGCGTCGACGGTTCGAAAATCTATACATTTTTTTTATATAGACCCCAGATTTATTAATGAAGGCAGAATTGCCCTACCAAGGTGGCTTATACAAGGTAGAGGAAAGATAAGAAAAAAAATACTGGACAAGAAAAATTATTTGAAAATTTTGATGGATTGAACTCCTTGAATATCCATTTTGTAGTGACCTCTAGCTGAAATTGGAAGATCACTGGCTTGAGTGAAGGAAGAGAAACATTTACAAGACACTCCATGATTTGCTAAACTGTGTGCAATCTTGTTATTCTCCTTCCAAGTATGCTAAAATTTGACTTGAATATTGGATTGAAGAAGCTTGATATCATAGAAAACTTCAATAATTGACCAGGGAATAGACTTCATAATACCATTAAGCATGACAATCTATACATACCGCTGACGCGGACCATATTTTTTTAATAGTAAAAAAAATATTTTACTATTTTAAAAAAAATGGTTCGCACCAGTGGTATGTATAAGTGGTCCGACCACCAATACATACCGTTGTCGCTGACCATTTTTCCTAAGATGTTGCTCCGCGCCAGCGGTATGTATAGGCGATCGAATTGCCTTTATATTTTAACACATATAAAAAATATATAAAATTTGCGTTTGCATTATATGAAAATATATAAGATTTCATGTTTTGTCGTGTTTTTATTTGGCCATTTTCGTCTTTAGTTAAAAAAAAGGGGATTTTGTCTCGCTTTTATTTGGGTTGTGTTCGTATTAAGTGGAATATAATGATTTCGTGTTTGTGCTTATTAAAATAAATAAAATTCATGTCATGACATTTTTATTTTGTTTTTTTGCGTTAGGTAACAAAATACGATATTGTGTCGTGTCTTGATACTTATGTATTCATGTTAAGTGAAAAATATGTTGTGTTGTGTTGTACCTCTATTATTTGGGCGATGTTCATGTTAAGTAAAAAAATATTAGATAAATAAAAGTTTTAATTTAGATTTGGAGAGGTCCAATTTTGTTAGGCTCGGTATAAAAAATGAAAATAAATGTTTTACAAATAAATTTATAAAAGAGTTTTAAAGCTTTCTTTTGATTAAAACAACTAATACTGAAATATTAGTTATACTTATAAATTAAAAAATATATAAAAAATGACTTAAAATGGTTTTAATTTGGATTTGAATTGTAGTGGAGTAAGAATGTTCGGATATAATGATATATATTAGTTATATATTGGATGGCCTGAGCTTTAGAGGGTTTTGTGATCATTGAGGGTAATTATGTGTAGTGGTTTATTATAGCAAAAGATTGAAATGTTAGAGGTTTTAGTAGGAGCGCATTTATTGTGGTTTTGGCGTTTATTTTATTTTATTGAGTATAAAGTGTGGTCATTGAGTATTTTATTGAGTATCAATCATTGTTTGGAGCTGTTTTTGTGGAGTGATAAACAAAACTAGGGACCCTATGGTGTTTATTTAGTGCACTAATTTGTATTATATATATATCCCACAATGGTAAAGCATCCCAAAATAATATAGAGTAAAACTACAGCACCACTTTTCATTTACTTTGCCAACCAACAACCCAATATAAACACTTGCTTTAATAAAAAACTCATCTCTACCTAGCCGTGTCTCCCCCGAGGTTCCACCGCCCGCAACCATAGGCCAAAACCACAATGTTAAAACAAAACTGTAGCTTCATATAGAGCGATTTATAAAGCAACCACAATGTTTCTATCCTACACATTGCATATATAAACTGTTTTATATTCCTCTCCCTTCAACATCTACAAATAGGGGTGGACAAAAAAAAGACCGACCCGATTGACCAGATTGGACCGGACCGGACCGGAACGGACCCACTTTTATAGGCTTTTTTATAAATCGGTCCTAATTCGGTCCTAAATTAAGAGACCCAAAATATTCGGTTCGGTCTAAAATATCCAATGTAAATTCGGTCTTTGGACCGGACCGGACCGGACCGTTTAATTTAATATTATATGATATATATTAATTTTATTTTATATAAATATATCATATAGTAAATAAGTAAACCCTAAACTAAACACACAACACACCATGTCAAAAAATACACGGCGTCGCTCTCTCCTCTTTTTTCTCTCAATCTGATATTTCCATTTCCAAACAACATGGTCGTCATTCTCTCATTCTCTCCTTTTTTCTCTCATTCTCTCATTTTTCTCTCCGGCCGCCGGTCGGTCTCCAACCCCATGGCCACGATCGTCCTCCAACCCCACGACCACGGTCGTCCTCCAACCCCACAACTGATCTCCAACAGATATCCAACCCCAAGGTCATTAGGTCACCGCCAACTGTTCGGTCCAACTGTCCGGTAGGTCGATCACCACCATGAACACGCGATCTGGTGCTATAAACACCAGATCCATGAGCCCAAAACGCATGGAGATGGCGGGGACTTTAGATCCATCTCATCTCCCCTCCACCACAGCTGTTCGGCTTCAGAAGCACAACTCCACAGGGCTTATTCCGGCGACGGAGAGAAATCAGATACCCACGGAGGTATATTCTGAATTTCTATCTTTTTTTCTTAACTACAATATTCTGAATTTCAATTTTTTGTTCTTAACTTAAGGCTTAACTACTTTTTTTGTTCATAACCCATAACCATATCCATATACATTTTTTTGTTCTGATTTTGGTTTGGTCTAAAATGTTATACAAACCCGTAACCATGGCCAACAATGCCTTGCTTGAATATTTTGGTCTTGCTAGGATAGTTCGATCTAAAATTTTGATATTGGTTTCCTTTCTAGAATAGTTTTTTTTCTAGGCAGCGATGCTAAAAGGTGCAGAAATAGCACATAAAAGGTGCAGAAACAGCACCTAAAAAAGTTCCAAACAGCTTTTAAATAGTAAAGCCAACAAAAAATAACAGTTTTTTATTGAAAAATAAAGTAAATAAATGTAAAAATGGACCGATTATTAACCGAACCGGACCGAAAATAGCCTAGACCGATTAAATAGGCTAAACCGATTAAATCGGTCCGAATTTGGTCTTCTCAAATATAGGACCGAATAATTTGGTCCGACACCTAAAATGATAAAAAACCGGACCGGACCGCGCCCACCCCTATCTACAAACAACTCAAACTATCAAAACTTCATATCACCAAACTTAACACCCCCATCTCTACCGGTAAAAACTAAAAAAAAAAAAAAAACATTCTTACAACACCCAAAAAAATTCCTACAGTTAAAAAAAAAAGGTCCGAACACTTTAAAAAAAAGTTACAGTCTATTACACACAAAAAAAGAACAGTATGCATACTATATCAAAACTTAAAAAAAAAAGCCATTTTAATAAGGAAAAAAAATCAATTACAACCAATTGCCCCAAAATTACAAAGAACTAGTCTATTACATATTGTCAAAAAAAGGAAATTACAAAAAAATATTTCAAGTGCTCCAAAACACATAAATACACGCTATATATAATATATGTAAAAAATACGTTAAAACGTTTTGTCTGAATATATGCAAACTAAAGTACAGTTTTTTAAATATATTAAGAAAAAAGGGAAAAAATGTACGTGTTTTTGGACGAAAGGCAAAGAGGTTTGAGATACTATCTGTCTTTTGATTGTTTTGAAGGAGACATTAGTCCGTTTTTTAAAAAAAGTCTGTAAAATGCAATATTATTTCACTAAAGCGTTTTCATTTTTAAAAATAATGTGCCTCAAGCCTTTTACCAATAATAGGGCGTAAAAAACTTAAGGCGGGACATTTCGCCCAAGCCTGAAGCCTAGGTGCGTTTTTTAGAACACCGATTATTATTGTTCTGAATTAACAACTTGGTAACCTTGCTTTTACCCAAAAACAAGATAATTGATTATTGACATTTGTGTTGCTGGGGTTGCTTTGCACCTGATAAGAAGTCTCTAAAGATATGCAGTGGCTGAAATCTTCCATAAGGTATGCAATATATATAGGGGTAAAAAAATATTATGTAGGTAAGGTTAGCTAGGTGAGGGCATCCCTACTATTCGAGGTAGTGTACAACAACCATTAAACCCTATTATTGATTATTATTGTATCAATAGTTGCAGGTAGCAAGTATCATGATATGTCAATTAATAAGGATCTTTAGTGTGTGGACATTAGTTATTCTTGATTAAAATATAAAATCCATAATCATTACTTCATAAAAAATATTTGTGTAGGTAAGGTTAGCTACGTGAGGGCATCCCTACTATTCCAGGTAGTGTACAACAAACATTAGTCCTTATTATTGATTATTATTGTATCAATAGTTGCAAGTATCATGATATGTCAATTAATAAGGATCTTTAGTGTGTGGACATTAGTTATTCTTGATTAAAATATAAAATTCATAATCATCACTTCATAAATAATGAACTATACCGTTTAGTAGGGAGAGTTTGGATGCACGATTATAGATTGGTTCCTTCCACGTACCAGCAATATAACAACAATTACAAATGTGAAAGGGGCCAGAAATTGTGAGATGTGTAAACAAGAAGCATTTTTCCAAAGATGAATCACGATTAATAATGTTTAAGCATGGGCCCAAAATATGTATGCACTCTAGGTTTTTAAAAACAATTATTATTTGAAAACTAAATGTCAATTAGATATATTTTTTTATGCTCCCGATGAAACGTCAGATTGACATGTAGACATTACAAACAAATATATTTTGATACAAACTTAATGTTGAGATTTGAATGCTTGAAAATTATCTTTTTCAATCTAATTTAACTTACTGATAAAGTAAGTGACCCAACTAGATCCCTTGATATATTACTATCGAGAAAAGCTTTTTGGTACGGGTAAATACACCGGTTTTATCAATCGAATGATGTGGCAATCTGAGATGGCAGCCGTCACACCATTTAATAAGTCAAAAAAATTTATTTACTTTTACAATATACAATCATTGTTTATTTTTATAATATATAACTTTCAAATTAAAAAACAAATCAGTCTAATTAAAAACATAAACATAAGCTATGTATTAATATATATTAAAATTATATGTGTTGAAATACAACAAGACGACATGAAATGATTTTTTTTACTTAACACAAATCAATTAAAAAATTACGCAATGTGATCATGACTCTTTTATTTTTTAACAAACACGTTCACAATCCAAATTAAAACGTGACGCGACATTGAGTCATACTTTTTTATACCGTTGGCGCTCACCATTTTTTACTATTTAAAAAAAATTGTTTTACTATATCTAAAAAAATGATTCGCGCCAGCAGTATGTATAGTCAAATCGACCATCTATACATATCGCTGGCGCGGACCATTTTTTCTAATATGTTGGTCCACGCCAGCGGTATGTATAGGCAGTCCGACCACCTATACATACTGCTGGTGCGGACCAACTTATTAGAAAAAATGGTCACTGGTCGGTTATAATGGCTGGAGCGGATCCACATCGTTTAATGGATGTGGGACCGCGCCAGTGGCACTAGCAAATCGATTTAAATATTTATTTTTTTATTTTGATAAAGCAATTTTTTATTTTTCGGTAAAACTGTTGCGATACGCTGATATGACGTGTTGCGATTGGTTATTGCATTATGAATATGGGTCCCCGCCAGCGACAATAACCAGTTTTTTTTTTTTTTTTCATTAGAAAAATCTTTTGTTTTTCATTAAAAATATCTTTTTGCTAAAAAAATATTTTTCTTCTATTTTTGTTGTGTCGTGTTATATGTGTCAGTTGACACTTCATTGTGTCGTTTTACTTTTTGTCATGCCGTTTTTTTATCCAATAATTTATAATACTTTTTTTGGTGTGTTAAAACTAGTTTAAAAAATATATTTTACTAAAATAATATTTTTCGTTATATTTTTTTCTATTAAAACTATTTTTTTTTTGTAAAAAGCATTCCTCATTTTTCTTTTGTAACAAGCAGCAACATGATATATTGAAGGGCTTTGGCTTAGTGGGGTGAGTTGGCTACCCGGTGGAATCAAATCGGTACCAATAGCATGCCTCATAAGATAATATATAAGTCGAATAAAATTTCAAACGACACGGAACCATTGATAACCAGCCAATCAGGGCCCTAAATATGATTACAGTTTTACAGTATTGTATTATATAAAGGGTAGGGTTATCATTCATGTTCTTATTTGTTCGTGGGATCAGGTTATCGGCAAATTGTTGTAGGAAACAACGTGCACTATATAAACAACCATAGGGTAATATATTCCTCTAGTGAACTAAATAAACAACCATACGCTAGATTTTTCTTTCGATACACTAATATATATCTATAGTATTGTGCATTAATGTCTTTAGGGGTAAAAAAAAGAAAACAGTTTTTTATTAAAAAATATAAAAAAACTCAGCAGTTTTTTTCTTTTTATAACAACACTTAATTTTTTTGTCATTAATAAACTTTAAAGGAAAAGTTTAAAAAAAATAGTTTTTTATATATTAAACGTTTTTTTAATTATAAACAGTTTTGAAAAAAAACATCATGTATTGAAACAGTTTATTTAGAATGTTTACATAAATAAAACTATTTTGTAGAAATTGTTTATTTTAAAGTTTATATAAAACACTCAAAGCCATTTAGATATAAACATGGAGGGAACCAGACTTTTGGGTTTAATTGCAACAAGCGATAGTTAAAGGGGGTGAGTTTGTCGGGTATTATGTTTTAGGTGGGTGACCCACAAATTAGTGATAGTTATAAAATAAGAATATAAATAAAATGCGAAAAAACTAAAAAAAGTTAAAGCAATTTTTTTTACAAAGCAGTTATGTTACGAAATTGTTTTCGTTAAAAAATTAAAAAAAAATCATTTCAACTCTTTTTTTTAAATTCAACGGTTGCGTTTAAAAAATGTTTATAAAAAGTAAAACGATTTTCTAAAACAATTTAAACACTTATAAAAAGTTAAAATAGTTTTTTGTGCAAAAAATATTTTTTAATTTTTAAAAACCGTTCTCTAAAATAATCATTTTTTTGTATGATCCAAACAGTTAACATTTTATAATGAATAAAGAAACTGTTTTTTACTTTTCCCTCTATAGTAAAAAAATAAACTCTTTTCTTATACTAATACAAGTATTGACTTTTTTCTTTTATGTCTTAAACCGAACAAAGTGGGTGGTGTATTTTGAAAAGAAGTAAAAAGAATCTGAGGATTTGAAGTGTTATATAGTCATTGACAATAAAATTGGAGGGGGGAAGATTATATAAGAGGATATCTTTACTTTTGTGTTCGGTGGTGGAAGAGGAAATTTATATTTAATAACCATCCATAGGTCCCTAGTGTATCTTCACTTTCCCCAAAAACAATCCTAGCATGGAAGAGTTTTGTCACCAAACTTTCAAAGGTTATTGACATACGTCAACTATCCGTCTAGACAATATAGGCCTCAGCCACACATTATAGTTAATAAAATAAATCTTGCACAATGACAAACACCAAATACCAGCTACTAACCTTAAAAAAGATGCTCAAACCAACAAGCCTTAAATGAACACTTTGGAAAAACAAAACATGCAATAAATTTTTACTCACCCTAGCTATTATAGGTGGTAAAATTTTCACCATAGGGTATTATATTCTTCTTGTGGACTAAGTAAACAACCATTGGGTAGAATTTTCTTTCGAATCACTAATACATACCTATAGTATTGTGCATTAATGTCTTTAGGGATAAAAAAAAGAAAACGTTTTTTTATTAAAAAATATAAAAATCTCTGCAATTTTTTTCTTTTTATAACAACAATTAATTTTTTTGTCACTATTAAACTTTAAAGAAAAGTTAAAAAAAAATTAATATATTAAACGTTTTTTTAATTACAAGTTGTTTTGAAAAAAAATATTATGTATTGAAACAGTTTATTTAAAATGTTTATATAAAGAAAATTGTTCTGTAAAAATTGTTTATTTTAAAGTTTATATAAAACACTCAAAGCCATTTATATATAAACATGGAGGAACCATAGTTAAAGGGATGGGTTTGTCGGGTATTATGTTTTAGGTGGGTGACCCACAAATTAGTGGTAGTTATAAAATAAGAATATAAATAAAATGTGAAAAAACTAAAAAAAGTTAAAGCAATTTTTTTTACAAAGCAGATATGTTAAGAAACTGTGTTCGTTAAAAAAATTAAAAAAAATCATTTCAACTCTTTTTTTAAATTCAATGGTTGCGTTAAAAAACTGGTTATAAAAAGTAAAACAATTTTTCTTAAACAGTTTAAACACTTATAAAAAGTTAAAATAGTTTTTTGTACAGAAAATATTTTTTTATTTTTAAAAAACATTCTCTAAAATAATCATTTTTTTTATGATCAAAACAGTTAACATTTTTTAATGAATAAAGAAACTGTTTTTTACTTTTCTCTCTATAATAAAAAAATAAACTCTTTCTTATACATATACAAATATTGACTTTTCTCTTTTATGTCTTACACTGAACAAAGTGGGTGGTATATTTTGAAAAGAAGTAAAAAGAATTTGAGGATTTGAAGGGCTATATAGTCTTTGACAAGAAAATTGGAGTGGGGGTAAGATTATATAAGAGTGTATCTTTACTTTTGTGCTCGATGGTGGAAGAGGAAATTTATACTTAATAACCGACCATAAGTCCCTAGAGTATCTTCACTTTCCCCAAAAACAATCCTAGCATGGAATAGTTTTGTCACCAAATCTCCAATAGTTATTGATATACACCAATTATCCATCAGCCACACATTATAGTCAATAAAATAAATCTTGACAATGACAAACACTAAATACCAGTTGCTAACCCTAAAAGAGATGCTCAAACCAACAACCCTTAAATGAACACTTTGGAAAAAAAAACATGCAATAAATTCGTATTGACCCTAGCTATTATAGGTGGTTAAATTTTCACCTCAAATTGCTTCCAATTTATAGTCATCCAAGCCTTAAATGAACATATATAGAAAAAATTTCAAAGCACTTATTGGGTAAATAATTTATATTGGGGTGTTCACTGTCCGATCCGATCTGGTTTTGAGGTATTTTTAGGAGCGGACTGCATTAATCGGTCATAAAAAATTATGGATCGAGGTCGAACCGAAATAATCGATCTCGGTCCTATTTGATTTTCAAGTGGTACGTGTTCGGTCTCGATTCTATTCGGTTCGTTCTCATATAAACCAACACGTTTTTTATTTAATAAAAGCAACACTTTTTTTAATTAAAAACAACATTAAATAAAAATAGTTGTTTTTTCTTAAAAAAAGCACATTATTGAAAAAACAACACTTTTTTTTTTATTAAAAAAAACTCTTTCCTTTGAAAAACATCATATTTTTTTTTTACTAAAAACTACATTTTCCAAAAAAAAAGCAGCACTTTAATTCCACCATACCCATATAAAACAATTAATAATATCCGTAAAAAATAACAAACTACATAATACCCTTAAAATAATACGCTGCCGATACAAAAGTATGTCCACCACATAATTCGTACATTCCTATCAAAGTATCATGTTTAATTAATGTATTAAAAATTAACAATAAAATATTCAAAACTCCAACGCATCCATGTTGTCAGGCGTTAAAATTATCCCTTTGTAGCTCCCAACTACTCTACAAATTATTAAAACAAGATTATCAATAATAGAATTTAAACAATCAAATAAGATGAAATATCAATATATAACAATTTGTTACCCCAATCAAGTTTCTCTAGTTGTGGAATGTCGCCCAACGTATCTCGTATATTGATTGGCTTTGAGAGTGCGCCAGCAATCAATGTCAGACTTATTTAATTAAATTCCAATTTTAATCTCAACACGTCTTAACACGTGCAAAGAAATGTGATTGAATAAGGAAATAATCTAAGCATGCAAGACAATAAACGTTGAGGAAAAATCCCTACAGCGGCAAAACCATCTTATTTTCACTATAATTTTGTAAAGAACGGTTTACACGGATTACAATGAAAATACAAGTAGTGATATACGAAATACCCTCAGGTGTCGGTTTCGATGTCGTCGGCTAAAGTTCTCGCAAAATCTCCAGAAGGTCTGCAATGGAAAAGCTTCGTCTTCTCCACAAGTGTACTCCAGATGAGTAGTATAATCTTCCTTGGGGTTTAGAGGATTCACATAAAGGATTGGGAATTATTTGTGAATCAAAAAAGTATTAAAACCTTAAAATATGAAGTCTGGAAAAAGGGTCTGTTTTGTAGAGATGGAGATATGTAGACTTGGAAAAACGTGTAACACGAACACTGTTTAAATAGGAAGTTGAGGTGGTGCATCGTTCAAGCGAAACACGGTGTTATTCGAGCGAAATGGCATCTCGTTCGAATGAGATATGATGTCATTCAAACGACATCAGTGATGTGTCACAGAAAACTACCTTAAAAATATTTTTGCGTTTTTATCATCTTCCAAAGTTCAAAAATTTATAAAAAATATTCTCAACTATTTATGCAAATAATTAAACGCTCCAATTAAAATATTTTTACTATAAGTATGTGGAGTAGTGTGAACTATTAAAGTGTACGTTGCTTATCACATGATGCATGTACAAAGATGGATGCATAAATTCGGATCGAGGCCATCAAAGATGATCGTGGAGACGTGCCGAATGTAGAGGTATCAGACATACTTAATTGTGCTCTAGGATACTCGGAGAATTCCTAGATTCTTTCCCGGGCATTTATAAAATATGTCCTTACAAATCTACCCCTATGTCTATGCCGGTACATACATAAAAAATATTTGAATTATGTTTCCCAAAATAAATAAACTGACAAACAATCTAATATCCCCATTAAACTCAAAAACTGGAAATACTAAATGCGTGTCTTCACAAATTCTATCATCTTCAACTCTTCAAACTTTCTTTGTCATCATTAGGGTGTGCAAAAATGATTCTCCATTTTAGTACCTACACACATGAGACGAGTAACAAATATCCGTTATGCGCAACAGTTTGATATATAATGATAAGCAGAAACAAATACTAATTATGAGAAAGAAAATAATTATATAAACAAACATGTAATTCTCCCCCATAATTCGTTCTCCCCCTTTTTATAATGTCCCCAAATATAAAGATATGAAGAACATACACAATGCAAATGGAGAATGTCACATGGAAATAAACTTTCTCATTTTGAATTTTTCAAAATTTTTAAAGCAAACAAAATCACACCATGAAAGAACACCAAAACAAACAAGCCCCTGATAGCGAAAATGTAAGGATGTGAACAAATTCAAAAGGAAAATCAATACATACAACCATAACATATGTGCACGATGAATGTTGGATATTTCTAATGAATAAAGTCCGTATCTTCCCTAGGTGTAAAAATTTGTGGAATTAAAAGAAATTGACTCAATCAAATCAGCAAATTAAAACTCAAAATGATTTCCACACTAATAACGTCCAAAACGTGTGAAACACTTTTTCATGACTTTCAAGGACGTGAAAACTCGTTTTTCATTTCTTTCCATCCAAACTCCCTCATAAATAATGATACATTATATTTTTCATTTTGAGGTGATGAATCTAAAACCTATTGGCCTATTTGATTAGGCATATTTTTCTTTTTATTGCCATTTAAATTTTTGGAGCTTTTTTCTTAACGGTGACTTTCTCGATGGGTAAATTTTTTAAACTCTCGTAGACTTTTCCCGTGAGTCCTGTAATACCCCGTAATTTTATGGATTGTAGTTAATGGGATTAATTAAATTAAATGAGAATTAATTAAAAATTAATTTGAATTTAAATACTAGCGAGACGTGAGTTGGTATTTGATTATGATGATAATATTGATTATTACTGAGTATATATGGTGATATATGATTATCGAATATATTAAAATTGTCACGAGTCATAAATACGACAATTCGAAAAATTAAGTTGGGACGCCCGTGTTAGTCGTGTCAGGAATCAATTTAATTAGATTTAAAATGAAATTATAATTATATCATCTGTATGGTCATTTTGAGCATACCAACGTGTTCGGAGGGGTCGAAATAGTCAGAAAACACTAGTCGGGGGTTTAGTTTGGGTCCCGGGACATTTTCAGGCCAAACCGACAACCCAGGAGGGTGTTTTAGTCATTTTAAATTTTAAGGAATTTGGACCCACGAATTTTAGAGTTTATTTAGCAGCTATTATGAGGGCCATTAGGGCCATTATCAGCCAAAAAGCAAGAGTGGGCAACGTGAGATAGAGGACAAGTTACAAAAAGGGCTTTCAAAGCAATAACCACCATCCACCACCATAATCCACAGGATTTGTCACCGGAGAGAGAGGAAAAACCAGCGATTAACATCACCAACAGATCAAAACACCAATTATAAGGCAAGTGATTTGATTTCATTTAGTTTCGGCGAATATATCATCCATGCTAGTGTAGGATCAAATGATAACCTTGAATAATGACGAACACTCATGAAATTTGGAGAAAAAACCTAAATCTTGGATAGGACCTGCATGTAAATTAGTTCTGGAAGTAATTCAGTAGAAAAATCGTAACCCTAGATGAATTAAAAAATGAAACTTGAAGAGAAATATAATGGTTCATGAGGAAATAGAAGAAAATAGGGTTTTTATGTTAATATGAAGATTTAATCCAAGAAAGGCTAATTATTGATGATTTAAAGGTTTTGGAACGTTAAGAATCATGTAATTAGGTTGTATAGTGATCCCATACACTTATATTAGGATTTCACAACATGTAAATGACATTTTGGGACAAATCTAGGACTGAAAAACAAAGAAACCCATAGCCTACAACTGCTTGATCGATCGATCGACGTTCATCAGTCGATCGATCGATGATCAGGCACGATCGATCGATGCCCCCAGAAATGGTGACATTTTCCCCTTTGTGGATTATGGCGTTAACGGCCACCGAACATGGTAGTTGGGGATTTTATGCATACCTTAGGACTTAAGGGAGACCAGTAGGGATATAATTGAAACCCGAAACATATTAGGAATGAGATGGAATGTAGCATTGAATTTACGAGTGTCCGACGAGTAATTCCCTATTTTATGATGCGAGAACATGTCTCAAATTATTAGGAGTGATGAGTTAGAATTCTGGGACATAAATAAGGAGTTATGAGTACTGAATTAATAGGTGGGAAAGTTTGGAGACTTAGTAATCTCTTTTGTTAGGTTTAAGTACTCGAAATTATTCGGCGTGAGACGTATCGGTGAAATATAATATATATCATCCGGAATAATCATAGTGTATGAATTAGATTGATGGTATAAGGCTGAGAATATACCTTTAATAATATAACAAATTATTTGAGTTGTGAATGCTTAGTATATAAATTATTATGTGTACAATATACCTACCATATTTGTTATCACGGGAGATCAGCTTTCGGAACAGGGCCATCAAATCTTTGTGTGCCTACGGGGGGATTTAAATTGGTACCTTAAGGACATAGAGCTGTGAATGGCTTATTTGTGAGTAAATAAGTCAGCTGGCGAAGGGAGCGTAGGTATGTGCATGACCCATGGATATGTGTACTATGTTTGCCTCCAATATGTGTGATTTTGCTTATTGAAACAGTTTTTGAGAGATTTGGAACACGTAGTCCTTATGTACATGATGTACCGAGATTCGATAGCAGAGTATGTGTGCACCGCATCTTAGCCTAGGGGTGCCCTATTTGTATATTTGTGCTAAGAATAATATACTTTGTGAATTTTTAGCGAGCTCATTTGTAAAGTGTGAATATAAATTATTGGGACTTTTTGAATGAAACTTAATACGGAGAATTTACTATCGTCGTTGTTGTACACTAATTTGATTAATGAAAGGGTGAGATAAACGCAGGTTATATTAGAAGGTTATAAATAAACCCCCATATTATAGTGTGAGAATAGTAAGGGATACAAGCTAGTTAGTTAATGGCATAACTAGGACGGGTTAAAGATATACGTTAGGCGTGCACATTAGTTGAGAGGTGAGGAACTCACGTGAGGGCACGTAACTAACATGTATTTAATATTCACTGTTTAATGTAATTAAACACTTGCTATTTTTTAAACTATTTTCACCTCGGGCTCTGGCCCGTTTTCTTTTAAATCTATCTTTCTTACAAAACCTTATAGGTGCCCAGCCACAGGGACGCCAAGCATAGGAATTCCATTCCATTGACATGCTATAGCTACTGTGGAAGTTATATGATCTCGATATTAGACGCCTCCACATTATACATTGATTCTATTTCGGAGTCATTTATCTGTTAGGGCATGTTGCCCTTTTCCATTTAGAGACAATTTTCTCATACTTTTAGTTTCATTTCAGTTTCGGAGATATTTAACTTTTCAGACTTTGTATTTTGTTTTATTCAGTATTCGAATTATTCAGAGGAGTGTTACTCCAGACTCATTTATTATTTCCATTATTATTCTGTTGGGACTGTGATGTGATTGTGTTATCATTAGCTAATAATTTAATTGGTTACATGTCCATTTTAATTTAATAAAATTTGACAACTCACTTTTTAAATATTAGGTGGCTAATAATTGTTTAAAAATAAATATTTTCGACAGTGATGCTATGAACTCGACCAACTTGACATTTTGTATTAAATTGAATAAATGAGTAGCTACCCGGTATTTAATTAGTCGGAGTGTCACGTGTGGTATCAGAGCATCAGGTTCTAGTGTCCTTAGGATCTGTACGGCTTGTTATGTTTTCGCGTAGCGTCCTTTGATATCGATCCCTTTATTTTTGGATTGTTGTACTCTTTTATGTATCTTACGCTCTTCAGCTATTTTAAGATATTAACTGTGGACTTATAAAACTTCTCTCTCAATTCAGGTGCCTCCTCGATGTGCACAGCGAGTTCCCAGGGGTGCCCAACCCGAGCCACAGCCCGCACCAGTTTAGGGTTCTATGAACTCTATGGAAGTTATCGCAATTGTAGCCAGGAGGTAAATGTCGCGTTAGCAGTTGTGCAGCAGGCACCAGTGGTAGCCCCGGTTCAAGCTCATTCATTTCCGTCTTCTTAGGAACATGTCCGTGATGCCTTTCAGAAGGCACACCCTCCGGAGTTTGCAGGTAGCTCCGACGTCGTTGTCTCTTGTCAGTGGAAGAAGGACATCCAAAAGCACCAGAGGATGTACGAGTGTACGAATGTGCAGAGGCAGATACTGGCTACTTTTAAGCTGGTAGGAGCAGCGTTGCAGTGGTGGGAGTCTATTACCACTACCGAGGAGAGAGATGTTCTTTCCATTCAGGAGTTCTCGGTGTGGTTCGACCGTAAGTACTTTCCCACAGCAGTTCACACCAAGATGAGGCGAAAATTGATGAACCTCAAACAGGAGGGGAGGACAGTAGCTGAGTATGAGGCCGAGTTCACAAATCTTCTGAACATCGTTCCCGATGAGATTCCTACTGAAGAGAAAAAGATCCAGAAGTTCATGGATGGGTTAACGTGGAGGATTCGTCAGCACTTGCTAGGTAATCTCTCGTTGGCCACTTATTCTGATATAGTTAATGTAGCATTGCTTCATTACCAGGACCACCGCTTCCACTTGTCAGAGGGTAAGCGAGCAGAAGAGTTCAACCATTGGGGAAGGATAGGGGAAGATGGTGCCAGAGGGGCACAATTAGCTCAGGGTCAGCATAGGCAAGGTGATCAGGGTCCCCAGCAGGGGGATTCTAAGAGATTTAGATCGGCAGGTTTCAAAAATGGTCAGGGAAGTTTTCGACATGGCCAGCAGGGTCAGCACGGCCATCAGGGCCAGCATGGTCAACAGCAGTTTCAGCAGGGCCAGCATGGTCAGGATAGGAATGGTAACGACCATCAGGGTCGTGGGCAGTAGGGTCAGAGAGGGGGAAACTTTACGGAGAAATGTTTTATATGTGGTAAGATAGGCCATAAACGCCAGGAGTGTCCTGAAAGGGACAGGGCCCCACAATAGCAATAGCAGGGTGCTCGACACAAGCCCCAAAGACCTATGTTTCCTGCTGCCCTCCTAGAACCACCGCAGATGCAGCATTACCACCTATCCCAGCATTCCCAATTTAGTAGGGACAGCTTCAGTACGAGAGATTTTGCCAGGTCCAATAGGCCGCAGTCCCACAGGATCCACCCGTTATTGAGGGTATGTTTTCTATCCAGGGGACTATGGGGCGTATTTTATTTGACACAGGGGCCACACACTGTTTTATTGCCACAAGATTTGCACGCGCTATGGAGTTATTAGATACCACGGAGGGCACTGTTACTTGCGTAGATTCACCTTTGAGTAGGAGTTCTGTGATTTCTCTTATATGTATAGGTGTGGGATTTGAGATAGGGAAATTTACTTTACCTGCCGATATGTTAGTGTTAGATATGACCGAGTACGATGCGATCATTGGTATGGATTGGCTAGTTACGTATCGATCCATAATTGATTGTTTCAGTAGGATCATTATTTTTTCCAAACCCGGGCAGGAGATGTTCTTAGTGGCGATGCCTCGTCCTAAGGGAGGATCGTCCACTCACTTGTACTATATAGAGGAGGAGACCTTTAGGGAGGTGGTGATACCACTTGATTCGATTTCAGTTGTGAGGGAGTTAGCTGACATATTCCAGGATATTCAGGGATTACTTCCTAGTAGAGAGATAGATTTTGTTATCAATTTGACGTCGGGCACTCGGTCGATAGCCCGCGCACGTTACCGTATGGCTCCAACAGAGATGAGGGAGCTACGTGATCAGATAGAGCAGCCATTGGGTTAGGGGTTTATCCGTATGAGTACTTCATCGTGGGGTGCTCTTGTGTTGTTCGTTAAGAAGAGGGATGGATCTTTCAAGTTGTGTATAGATTATTGGGAGTTGAATGAAGTCACGATACAGAATAAGTACCGTTGCCTCAAATCGATGACTTATTCGACCAGTTGAGAGGAGCTGCCTTCTTCGAACGAAGTTTGTTACTGTGACACCCCGCCTAATAAAATACCGGGTGATCAGTCCTATACCAAATTAAAACAAGAATCCCAGTTGGATCATCCTTAGCATCACTGTCGAAAACTTTTTAAAACTTACTAACCACCTAGTATTCCAAAAACTGGTGCCAATTTTAACTTTTTAATTAAACCAAAATTGTACATGCGGAATTAAAATATAAACCATTCACACAACTGAATGAAAATAAACTGAATCATAATTACACAACATGCCGAATAAATCACCGGCCACCAAAGAAATAATCCGAATACAAAAATTCAACACCTGAATAAATTACACCTGAAAACTGTACCGAGAAGTCTGGGCGACAAGCCCTAAATAAAACTGAAACTGATACAAGATTCCTACTCTAGGAATGGATGAATGATGCGTTTAATCCAAACTCCTGCTAGCATCCACATATGCCGCAGCTCCGTGTCCCTGGAATAGAATATCAATCCTGGCGTCCCTGTGGCTGGACACCTAAAAGGTTTTGAAAATATTTTTATAGCAAGGGTTAGAACCCAAAACATTTTGAAAATATTTAGCAAGTGAATTAACTGCAGTAGTTTAAAATGCATGAATGCGCTTCATATTTAAGTTAGTGTCGCACTCCCTTGTGGAAATTCTCACCCCTCCACTATTGTGCACACCTACCGGTTGCCTTAACCCCACCTAGTTGTACTACCCCGTCCAACTAGTCCTGGTATAACCTTCCCTTGCCATACTACTCTAACCCGAGTATAATGATTCTTGAATTATAAGTTATTTCACAATTAACTTAATTAATTCCTCTTAAATAATATCATATAACCGTGTCACAAGTTATATAAAGTACATACATCACACACTGTATTATTTCCACCAATGATTAACTTAATTAATTTCTCATTAATTAACTGCATATAACTGTAACCCGCGTTATATAAGATAACTACATCACACACTGTATTATCACCTACATATAATATTTACTACCATATTATACGTACCTTTACTAACATCCACACATATATCATACGCGTATCCATCCTTCCGAGTATACCCTCACCGGATGATTCACTCTAAAATGCCATCTCACTAGGTGTGCTCACAAAACCTAGTTTCCCCAAGTTAGAATCGCTCACCAACTTGGACCAAAATATAACGAAGTGGAGGCGGTCATATTCCTTCCCTGAAAGTGAGATAAATCCCTCACCCATATATACCGGACGCTATGACCTGGGGATATACTCGCCCTACTCCTCAAGCTAGGGGATTCACCCACATCGCGCAACCTCCCTTGATAGCATTAGAGTATTTAAATTGAATAAATATCTAGTCACTGATATTTACTATCACACACAATATATACACATATATATATATACACTATCACTACCCGTGTGTGTATATATATATATATATATATATATATATTATAAACCCCGATTTTTACCGTGTACTCAAACTCCCGCACACTGCCTGTAATTTAATGTCACACACAATACATACACATATATATATATATACTATCACTACACCGTATATATATATATATATATATATATATATATATATATATATATATATATATATATATATATATATATATATATATATATATATATATATATATTAATAACCCCGGCTTTACCATGTACTCAAAATCCCATACACTGCCTGAAATTTTCTTGAGTCTGTGGCCCGACTCAATGTAATTAATTTTCTCACTTAATAACTTATCCTCTTCCCGAGTCTATGGTCCGACTCTAATATAATTAATTCACACCTTAATTAATATAATACTTTCCTCGAGTCTATGGTCCGACTCTCCTTAAATTAATTAACACACATTTTAATTTAATACCTCCCCGAGTCTATCGTCCGACTCTAATTAAATTAATTAACAAATTAATTAAACAACCCAAATTCCGAGTCTGTGGTCCGACTCTAATATAATTAATTATCACATTAATTAATAAGTACCCTTCACGAGTCTACAATTCGATCCTGATTGAACTAATTATTCCACCCATTAATTTAATCATACCCGAGTCTACAAACCGACTCTTTTTAAATTAATTAACACTCTTATTAATTTAATATTACCCAAGTCTATAATCCGACTCTAATTAAATTAATTATCACATTTATTAATTTAATAATTTGGTGTCACTCAACCATTGTCCCCGGACTCACTTACTTGGCCCGTAACTTAATATTTCCCGAGTCTATATCCCGACTCAAAATTATTTAGTTTATCTCCAAACTTAATTCACTACCTTGGGGTCGCATGTTCAATATACCCGGATTCACTCACTTGATCCGTACCTCGCTATTTTGGAATAAAGTTTCTCAATTTCATCCATTTAATGTCCCACATAAATTCATCCTATTCCCAATTACTTTCTCCCATAATTGCTAGGAATATTTGTTTCACAATTATTTATCACTAATAAATGTATGGAAATTTAATTTATAATCAATTCCCCCTTATATCTCGCCCAGGCCGAGCTGGCCAGAATTTCCCACCATCGATCGATCGATTCCCCCGATCGATCGATCGACCCCTTCGTTACAGCTCTGCCTCCCCCCTGTTTTCCACCATTAACGAACCTCAAGGTTTCTAAACCAGAATTTAAACCTCTAATTGCATCATCCCATCATCTACACATGGTTAATCCAGATCCCATTCATCTTAGAGACCTTAAGATAATCAACCTCTCTACTTATCTCATAATTTTCGAAATGGGTCTTTCTCCATAAAATTCAATTATCTGTTTTAAATCCCAAATTCCAGATTCGATTTCCACTCTTTTATGTTCTGGATTTCTCGTTCAAATCATATATACATATTCAGATATCAATCACCCATCTAAATCTTACTTTGAATCTCATTCAAGTATTTCAAAAACAAAGACCCCATTTTGTACCCATTTACACCCAAAAATGAATTTTCTTACCCACATCACCATGATATGAATTGATTATCATGCTTTAAGAATAAAAACAGTTAACCACTTGCCTGGAATTACTCGTAGGGTCTGATTCCGTTGTTGTAGAGATTGGTTGACTAAGAAGACCCCAAATTAACCCTTTAATTTGGCTCCAAAAGCTCCCAATTGCTCTTGCTAAGCTTTCCCCCAATTTCCTTCTCAAGCCCTAGGCTTAGAATTGTGTTGGCTGCTGATTTCTTAATCCCCCCACTTAGGTTAAAATCCTAAATTCCGTTTTTCACCTAATGGGCTTAATTAAAGTGGCCCAACTCACCCCGTGTGGGCCCAGTTATGCCCAAAAATACCCCGAGACCCAATTACTACCCCCGGGTACTCTTTTCTGACTATCTCGACCCATCCGGACTCAACCGCAGCCTCAGAATTGACATCCGAATTAATTTATAAAAATCCTTATCTCACACCCCATTTAGTCTATGTCGACTCCCGGGTGGGATAAGTGCATACCCCGTCATTAATACCTGTAATGACGTAATTAAATTATTACTATTCACTTAGTAAATAAATTTTCCCTAAACATTAACCATTCACTCCCCGATTAATATTTAAATATATATATATATATATATATATATTGCCATAATTAATTCAATTAAAATTACAACACACCAGTAATTTAAAATTCCCGAATTAATTAAATATTAACTATACAAAAATACGGGGTGTTACATACTTCCCCCCATACAAAGGAATTTCGTCCTCGAAATTAAGATAAACCTAGTGTTCCAGTATTCACATATTACTCACTAGTCAAGTTCCTCCAAGCCCGCTATATCTATCCCATCCGATTCTAACCATACGTTACCCAAGTATGCATTCAACTTTACCAGGGCGCCCATACGTCCTATACCCGCGCTCTACTGCACGAAAGTTACCCGACTATGCTAGTCGTCGCCCATAATATAACTTCGAACCCGTAGTCATATTACACACACACACACACACACACACACATATATATATATATATATATATATATATATATATATATATATATATATATATATATATACCGCCCGGGTACCCAACCCATGTGCTAACGTTCGAACCTCGACCCAAAATACCAGTCTCTCAACGCAAAAGTATATACGCTTACCCTTATGCTACCGAAGACAACATGAAATACCGCGCCCTTACTACCACTAGTCCTTGCGCAAAATAAACCCCGAGCTATCTCTCTTTGCTCGAAAATAAATTTAACGACCCTGATTCACTTCAATAAACTTCCCCATTTACCGGGATAAAATGTGAGAACACAAAACCTCACTATGTGCAATTACACCACGAAATACAACATATATACCCACATATATATAGGCTATACGCCCTCTCAGGTGATACCTAGTACCACCCATACCCTGGTGTTGCGAACACCAAACTTTAACTCCACTATCCACAATAGTTAAATTCCATCGATATCCAACCGATGTTAAAAAAGTATCATCAATCCTACTCCCATAGTTCTCGAAAGTAGAAATTCCTTGCCTAATTCAACCAATCACTCAGTGCACGCCTCCACTCTCTCATGAAGAACACTAAGGAACTCCGCTATCCTACGAAAAGTTTACCCACATGCTATGGCTGTTACCGACAACGCACCCACTAAGTTCGACTTACCTGCGAACTCTAGTGAAAAATAAGTCTTATACTGTGACATCCTCTTTGTCACTCAATAATATACCCCATGCCCCTAGGGTAAAATAATTACCTCTATACCCCAGCTGTAGCGGCTGGTTCTCAATTTTCGGAGCAGCTTCTCCCTGCCCGAATGCAACCGTGATTTGCTTTAGTGGTTGTACATCCAGGACCTCGTCCTGTAGTTGACTCCTTCCTTGCTTAAGGCAATATCTCTTCATGTGTATCGCTTTTCCCACAAACAAAACACCTTCTAATATGTTCACCCTGCCACTGATACCTTCCATCCCAACCTTGTTGGAATTTCGTGGCCATCCCGCCGATAGCCTCGAGTTCTAGATCGTTTGGCATGATTTCCTTGCTGGAAATCCTGCCCCTGATCTCTCGCCAGTCTACTGCTGGGATACCCACTGGTATTGTTACCTTCTACCTCATCCGACTGGTTAATCCCCACTCCCTTCCCTCTTCCTTTCGCGTGGAAGCGATATTCCCAACAGTGCCGGAGTGTTGCGTTAATAACATTAGTATAACCAACTAATGCGGAATTATCACTTAAATGTTATCTGATTCTCCAGACTAACCCCTACATAATTTTTACTTTCTTTCTCTTTTGATCGCTTACCTCATCCGGTAAAAAAATTTGCCAACGAGTGAAATCTTCCTCGTAATCGACCACTGAACGGTCTCCCTTTGAGTCTCCTCACAAAATTTTCTCCTCATTTTGGTCTCGACCGCTGAAGGAAAAATACTTGCGGTCGAACCGCACTTAAAACTCTGCAGTAGCTAGTGTGTCCCTTCCCTCAACTGTGGTGATCGACTCCCACCACTGTAGCATCGCTCCCACTAACTACAAGTGGTTAGCATTTACTTTCGCACCCCATCGCAACCTCCTATGCGTAGGTGACGCTGGATCCTCTCTCCCTTGACACGCTAGTACTACACCTGAACCCCCTCGCAACTCTGGTGGGTTCCCGCTAAAATAACCTCTCTTTATTTTTTCCACCCCGACGACCCTGCGTGAGTCTGAACATCCGACGCCACTAACACTTCTGGCTGATTTCGTAGAAAGTACCTTGCCGTTGTGACCATCGTTGCTCCAACTGCCTGTGCTACTATTTCAGTAACCTATGCTGCCAAAATCATCCATGGTCGTTGCTGTGGTAGCTCTTGCTCCTAACGAGCCTCCCCCATCTCATCTCCCCCTGCTGCCCTAACTGTTCTCTCCCTCCTGGGCGTCATCTGGAATGAGAATCGAATTGTATGAGTTCACTCTCAAATAAAAATTTCACAGAAGAACGTATATGCACATACGTATGAGAAAACAACAATCCTATGATAGGGCTCTATATCAAAGATTGCTAAGCTGAAACGTGAAAAGCCGCACAGATCCTAAGGACACTAGAACCTGATGCTCTGATACCATCTGTGACACCCCGCCTAATAAAATACCGGGTGATCAGTCCTATACCAAATTAAAACAGGAATCCCAGTTGGATCATCCTTAGCATCACTGTCGAAAACTTTTTAAAACTTACTAACCACATAGTATTCCAAAAACTAGTGCCAATTTTAACTTTTTAATTAAACCAAAATTGTACATGCGGAATTAAAATATAAACCATTCACACAACTGAATGAAAATAAACTGAATCATAATTACATAACATGCCGAATAAATCACCGGCCACCAAAGAAATAATCCGAATACAAAAATTCAACACCTGAATAAATTACACCTGAAAACTGTACCGAGAAGTCTGGGCGACAAGCCCTAAATAAAACTGAAACTGATACAAGATTCCTACTCTAGGAATGGATGAATGATGCGTCTAATCCAAACTCCTGCTAGCATCCACATATGCCGCAGCTCCGTGTCCCTGGAATAGAATATCAATCCTGGCGTCCCTGTGGCTAGACACCTAAAAGGTTTTGAAAATATTTTTATAGCAAGGGTTAGAACCCAAAACATTTTGAAAATATTTAGCAAGTGAATTAACTGCAGTAGTTTAAAATGCATGAATGCGCTTCATATTTATGTTAGTGTCGCACTCCCTTGTGGAAATTCTCACCCCTCCACTATTGTGCACACCTACCGGTTGCCTTAACCCCACCTAGTTGTACTACCCCGTCCAACTAGTCCTGGTATAACCTTCCCTTGCCATACTACTCTAACCCGAGTATAATGATTCTTGAATTATAAGTTATTTCACAATTAACTTAATTAATTCCTCTTAAATAATATCATATAACCGTGTCACAAGTTATATAAAGTACATGCATCACACACTGTATTATTTCCACCAATGATTAACTTAATTAATTTCTCATTAATTAACTGCATATAACTGTAACCCGCGTTATATAAGATAACTACATCACACATTGTATTATCACCTACATATAATATTTACTACCATATTATACGTACCTTTACTAACATCCACACATATATCATACGCGTATCCATCCTTCCGAGTATACCCTCACCGGATGATTCACTCTAAAATGCCATCTCACTAGGTGTGCTCACAAAACCTAGTTTCCCCAAGTTAGAATCGCTCACCAACTTGGACCAAAATATAACGAAGTGGAGGCGGTCATATTTCATCACTGAAAGTGAGATAAATCCCTCACCCATATATACCGGACGCTATGACCTGGGGATATACTCGTCCTACTCCTCAAGCTAGGGGATTCACCCACATCGCGCAACCTCCCTTGATAGCATTAGAGTATTTAAATTGAATAAATATCTAGTCACTGATATTTACTATCACACACAATATATACACACATATATATATATATACACTATCACTACCCGTGTGTATATATATATATATATATATATTATAAACCCCGGTTTTTACCGTGTACTCAAACTCCCGCACACTGCCTGTAATTTAATGTCACACACAATACATACACGTATATATATATATATATATATATATATATATATATATATATATTAATAACCCCGGCTTTACCATGTACTCAAAATCCCATACACTGCCTGTAATTTTCTTGAGTCTGTGGCCCGACTCAATGTAATTAATTTTCTCACTTAATAACTTATCCTCTTCCCGAGTCTATGGTCCGACTCTAATATAATTAATTCACACCTTAATTAATATAATACTTTCCCCGAGTCTATGGTCCGACTCTCCTTAAATTAATTAACACACATTTTAATTTAATACCTCCCCGAGTCTATCGTCCGACTCTAATTAAATTAATTAACAAATTAATTAATCAACCCAAATTCCGAGTCTGTGGTCCGACTCTAATATAATTAATTATCACATTAATTAATAAGTACCCTTCACGAGTCTACAATTCGATCCTGATTGAACTAATTATTCCACCCATTAATTTAATCATACCCGAGTCTACAAACCGACTCTTTTTAAATTAATTAACACTCTTATTAATTTAATATTACCCGAGTCTATAATCCGACTCTAATTAAATTAATTATCACATTTATTAATTTAATAACTTGGTGTCACTCAACCATTGTCCCCGGACTCACTTACTTGGCCCGTAACTTAATATTTCCCGAGTCTATATCCCGACTCAAAATTATTTAGTTTATCTCCAAACTTTATTCACTACCTTGGGGTCGTATGTCCAATATACCCGGATTCACTCACTTGATCCGTACCTCGTTATTTTGGAATAAAGTTTCTCAATTTCATCCATTTAATGTCCCACATAAATTCATCCTATTCCCAATTACTTTCTCCCATAATTGCTAGGAATATTTGTTTCACAATTATTTATCACTAATAAATGTATGGAAATTTAATTTATAATCAATTCCCCCTTATATCTCGCCCAGGCCGAGCTGGCCAGAATTTCCCACCATCGATCGATCGATTCCCCCGATCGATCGATCGACCCCTTCGTTACAGCTCTGCCTCCCCCCTGTTTTCCACCATTAACGAACCTCAAGGTTTCTAAACCAGAATTTAAACCTCTAATTGCATCATCCCATCATCTACACATGGTTAATCCAGATCCCATTCATCTTAGAGACCTTAAGATAATCAACCTCTCTACTTATCTCATAATTTTCGAAATGGGTCTTTCTCCATAAAATTCAATTATCTGTTTTAAATCCCAAATTCCAGATTCGATTTCCACTCTTTTATGTTCTGGATTTCTTGTTCAAATCATATATACATATTCAGATATCAATCACCCATCTAAATCTTACTTTGAATCTCATTCAAGTATTTCAAAAACAAAGACCCCATTTTGTACCCATTTACACCCAAAAATGAATTTTCTTACCCACATCACCATGATATGAATTGATTATCATGCTTTAAGAATCAAAACAGTTAAACACTTGCCTGGAATTACTCGTAGGGTCTGATTCCGTTGTTGTAGAGATTGGTTGACTAAGAACACCCCAAATTAACCCTTTAATTTGGCTCCAAAAGCTCCCAATTGCTCTTGCTAAGCTTTCCCCCAATTTCCCTCTCAAGCCCTAGGCTTAGAATTGTGTTGGCTGCTGATTTCTTAATCCCCCCACTTAGGTTAAAATCCTAAATCCCGTTTTTCACCTAATGGGCTTAATTAAAGTGGCCCAACTCACCCCGTGTGGGCCCGGCTATGCCCAAAAATACCCCGAGACCCAATTACTACCCCCGGGTACTCTTTTCTGACTATCTCGACCCATCCAGACTCAACCGCGGCCTCAGAATTGACATCCGAATTAATTTATAAAAATCCTTATCTCACACCCAATTTAGTCTATGCCGACTCCCGGGTGGGATAAATGCATACCCCGTCATTAATACCTGAAATGACGTAATTAAATTATTACTATTCACTTAGTAAATAAATTTTCCCTAAACATTAACCATTCACTCCCCGATTAATATTTAAATATATATATATATATATATATATATATATATATTGCCATAATTAATTCAATTAAAATTACAACACACCAGTAATTTAAAATTCCCGAATTAATTAAATATTAACTATACAAAAATACGGGGTGTTACATACTTCCCCCCTTACAAAGGAATTTCGTCCTCGAAATTAAGATAAACCTAGTGTTCCTGTATTCACATATTACTCACTAGTCAAGTTCCTCCAAGCCCGCTACATCTATCCCATCCGATTCTAACCATACGTTACCCAAGTATGCATTTAACTTTACCAAGGTGCCCATACATCCTATACCCGCGCTCTACTGCACGAAAGTTACCCGAATATGCTAGTCATCGCCCGTAATATAACTTCGAACCCGTAGTCATATTACACACACACACACACACACACACACACACACACACACACACACACACACATATATATATATATATACCGCCCGGGTACCCAACCCATGTGCTAACGTTCGAACCTCTCCCCAAAATACTTGTCTCTCAACGCAAAAGTATATACGCTTACCCTTATGCTACCGAAGACAACATGAAATACCGCGCCCTTACTACCACTAGTCCTTGCGCAAAATAAACCCCGAGCTATCTCTCTTTGCTCGAAAATAAATTTAACGACCCTGATTCACTTCAGTAAACTTCCCCATTTACCGGGATAAAATGTGAGAACACAAAACCTCACTATGTGCTATTACACCACGAAATACAACATATATACCCACATATATATAGGCTATACGCCCTCTCAGGTGATACCTAGTACCACCCATACCCTGGTGTTGCGAACACCAAACTTTAACTCCACTATCCACAATAGTTAAATTCCATCGATATCCAGCCGATGTTTAAAAAGTATCATCAATCCTACTCCCATACTTCTCGAAAGTAGAAATTCCTTGCCTAATTCAACCAATCACTCAGTGCACGCCTCCACTCTCTCATGAAGAACACTAAGGAACTCCGCTATCCTACGAAAAGTTTACCCACATGCTATGGCTGTTACCGATAACGCACCCACTAAGTTTGACTTACCTGCGAACTCTAGTGAAAAATAAGTCTTATACTGTGACATCCTCTTTGTCACTCAATAATATACCCCATGCCCCTAGGGTAAAATAATTACCTCTATACCCCAGCTGTAGCGGCTGGTTCTCAATTTTCGGAGCAGCTTCTCCCTACCCGAATGCACCCGTGATTTGCTTTAGTGGTTGTACATCCAGGACCTCGTCCTGTAGTTGACTCCTTCCTTGCTTAAGGCAATATATCTTCATGTGTATCGCTTTTCCCACAAACAAAACACCTTCTAATATGTTCACCCTGCCACTGATACCTTCCATGACAACCTTGTTGGAATTTCTTGGCCATCCCGCCGATAGCCTCCAGTTCTAGATCGTTTGGTATGATTTCCTTGCTGGAAATCCTGCCCCTGATCTCTCCCCAGTCTGCTGCTGGGATACCCACTGGTATTGTTACCTTCTACCTCATCCGACTGGTTAATCCCCACTCCCTTCCCTCTTCCTTTCGCGTGGAAGCGATATTCCCAACAGTGCCGGAGTGTTGCGTTAATGACATTAGTATAACCAACTAATGCGGAATAATCACTTAAATGTTGTCTGATTCTCCAGACTAACCCCTACATAATTTTTGCTTTCTTTCTCTTTTGATCGCTTACCTCATCCGGTAAAAAAAATTGCCAACGAGTGAAATCTTCCTCGTAATCGACCACTGAACGGTCTCCCTTTGAGTCTCCTCACAAAATTTTCTCCTCATTTTGGTCTCGACCGCTGAAGGAAAAATACTTGCGGTCGAACCGCACTTAAAACTCTGCAGTAGCTAGTGTGTCCCTTCCCTCAACTGTGGTGATCGACTCCCACCACTGTAGCATCGCTCCCACTAACTACAAGAGGTTAGCATTTACTTTCGCACCCCATCGCAACCTCCTATGCGTAGGTGACGCTGGATCCTCTCTCCCTTGACACGCTAGTACTACACCTGAACCCCCTCGCAACTCTGGTGGGTTCCCGCTAAAATAACCTCTCTTTATTGTTTCCACCCCGACGACCCTGCGTGAGTCTGAACATCCGACGCCACTAACACTTCTGGCTGATTTCGTAGAAAGTACCTTGCCGTTGTGACCATCGTTGCTCCAACTGCCTGTGCTACTATTTCAGTAACCTATGCTGCCAAAATCATCCATGGTCGTTGCTGTGGTAGCTCTTGCTCCTAACGAGCCTCCCCCATCTCATCTCCCCCTGCTGCCCTAACTGTTCTCTCCCTCCTGGGCGTCATCTGGAATGAGAATCGAATTGTATGAGTTCACTCTCAAATAAAAATTTCACAGAAGAACGTATATGCACATACGTATGAGAATACAACAATCCTATGATAGGGCTCTATATCAAAGATTGCTAAGCTGAAACGTGAAAAGCCGCACAGATCCTAAGGACACTAGAACCTGATGCTCTGATACCATCTGTGACACCCCGCCTAATAAAATACCGGGTGATCAGTCCTATACCAAATTAAAACAGGAATCCCAGTTGGATCATCCTTAGCATCACCGTCGAAAACTTTTTAAAACCTACTAACCACATAGTATTCCAAAAACTAGTGCCAATTTTAACTTTTTAATTAAACCAAAATTGTACATGCGGAATTAAAATATAAACCATTCACACAACTGAATGAAAATAAACTGAATCATAATTACATAACATGCCGAATAAATCACCGGCCACCAAAGAAATAATCCGAATACAAAAATTCAACACCTGAATAAATTACACCTGAAAACTGTACCGAGAAGTCTGGGCGACAAGCCCTAAATAAAACTGAAACTGATACAAGATTCCTACTCTAGGAATGGATGAATGATGCGTCTAATCCAAACTCCTGCTAGCATCCACATATGCCGCAGCTCCGTGTCCCTGGAATAGAATATCAATCCTGGCGTCCCTGTGGCTGGACACCTAAAAGGTTTTGAAAATATTTTTATAGCAAGGGTTAGAACCCAAAACATTTTGAAAATATTTAGCAAGTGAATTAACTGCAGTAGTTTAAAATGCATGAATGCGCTTCATATTTATGTTAGTGTCGCACTCCCTTGTGGAAATTCTCACCCCTCCACTATTGTGCACACCTACCGGTTGCCTTAACCCCACCTAGTTGTACTACCCCGTCCAACTAGTCCTGGTATAACCTTCCCTTGCCATACTACTCTAACCCGAGTATAATGATTCTTGAATTATAAGTTATTTCATAATTAACTTAATTAATTCCTCTTAAATAATATCATATAACCGTGTCACAAGTTATATAAAGTACATGCATCACACACTGTATTATTTCCACCAATGATTAACTTAATTAATTTCTCATTAATTAACTGCATATAACTGTAACCCGCGTTATATAAGATAACTACATCACACACTGTATTATCACCTACATATAATATTTACTACCATATTATACGTACCTTTACTAACATCCACACATATATCATACGCGTATCCATCCTTCCGAGTATACCCTCACCGGATGATTCACTCTAAAATGCCATCTCACTAGGTGTGCTCACAAAACCTAGTTTCCCCAAGTTAGAATCGCTCACCAACTTGGACCAAAATATAACGAAGTGGAGGCGGTCATATTTCATCCCTGAAAGTGAGATAAATCCCTCACCCATATATACCGGACGCTATGACCTGGGGATATACTCGCCCTACTCCTCAAGCTAGGGGATTCACCCACATCGCGCAACCTCCCTTGATAGCATTAGAGTATTTAAATTGAATAAATATCTAGTCACTGATATTTACTATCACACACAATATATACACATATATATATATATATATATATACACTATCACTACCCGTGTGTGTGTATATATATATATATTATAAACCCCGATTTTTACCGTGTACTCAAACTCCCGCACACTGCCTGTAATTTAATGTCACACACAATACATACACGTATATATATATATACTATCACTACACCGTATATATATATATATATATATTAATAACCCCGGCTTTACCATGTACTCAAAATCCCATACACTGCCTGTAATTTCCTGAGTCTGTGGCCCGACTCAATGTAATTAATTTTCTCACTTAATAACTTATCCTCTTACCGAGTCTATGGTCCGACTCTAATATAATTAATTCACACCTTAATTAATATAATACTTTCCCCGAGTCTATGGTCCGACTCTCCTTAAATTAATTAACACACATTTTAATTTAATACCTCCCCGAGTCTATCGTCCGACTCTAATTAAATTAATTAACAAATTAATTAATCAACCCAAATTCCGAGTCTGTGGTCCGACTCTAATATAATTAATTATCACATTAATTAATAAGTACCCTTCACGAGTCTACAATTCGATCCTGATTGAACTAATTATTCCACCCATTAATTTAATCATACAGGAGTCTACAAACCGACTCTTTTTAAATTAATTAACACTCTTATTAATTTAATATTACCCGAGTCTATAATCCGACTCTAATTAAATTAATTATCACATTTATTAATTCAATAACTTGGTGTCACTCAACCATTGTCCCCGGACTCACTTACTTGGCCCGTAACTTAATATTTCCCGAGTCTATATCCCGACTCAAAATTATTTAGTTTATCTCCAAACTTAATTCACTACCTTGGGGTCGCATGTCCAATATACCCGGATTCACTCACTTGATCCGTACCTGGCTATTTTGGAATAAAGTTTCTCAATTTCATCCATTTAATGTCCCACATAAATTCATCCTATTCCCAATTACTTTCTCCCATAATTGTTAGGAATATTTGTTGCACAATTATTTATCACTAATAAATGTATGGAAATTTAATTTATAATCAATTCCCCCTTATATCTCGCCCAGGCCGAGCTGGCCAGAATTTCCCACCATCGATCGATCGATTCCCCCGATCGATCGATCGACCCCTCGTTACAACTCTGCCTCCCCCCTGTTTTCCACCATTAACGAACCTCAAGGTTTCTAAACCAGAATTTAAACCTCTAATTACATCATCCCATCATATACACATGGTTAATCCAGATCCCATTCATCTTAGAGACCTTAAGATAATCAACCTCTCTACTTATCTCATAATTTTCGAAATGGGTCTTTCTCCATAAAATTCAATTATCTGTTTTAAATCCCAAATTCCAGATTCGATTTCCACTCTTATATGTTCTGGATTTCTCGTTCAAATCATATATACATATTCATATATCAATCACCCATCTAAATCTTACTTTGAATCTCATTCAAGTATTTCAAAAACAAAGACCCCATTTTGTACCCATTTACACCCAAAAATGAATTTTCATACCCACATCACCATGATATGAATTGATTATCATGCTTTAAGAATCAAAACAGTTAACCACTTGCCTGGAATTACTCGTAGGGTCTGATTCCGTTGTTGTAGAGATTGGTTGACGAAGAACACCCCAAATTAACCCTTTAATTTGGCTCCAAAAGCTCCCAATTGCTCTTGCTAAGCTTTCCCCCAATTTTCCTCTCAAGCCCTAGGCTTAAAATTGTGTTGGCTGCTGATTTCTTAATCCCCCCACTTAGGTTAAAATCCTAAATCCCGTTTTTCACCTAATGGGCTTAATTAAAGTGGCCCAACTCACCCCGTGTGGGCCCGGCTATGCCCAAAAATACCCCGAGACCCAATTACTACCCCCGGGTACTCTTTTCTGACTATCACGACCCATCCGGACTCAACCGCGGCCTCAGAATTGAAATCCGAATTAATTTATAAAAATCCTTATCTCACACCCAATTTAGTCTATGCCGACTCCCGGGTGGGATAAGTGCATACCCCGTCATTAATACCTGAAATGACGTAATTAAATTATTACTATTCACTTAGTAAATAAATTTTCCCTAAACATTAACCATTCACTCCCCGATTAATATTTAAATATATATATATTGCCATAATTAATTCAATTAAAATTACAACACACCAGTAATTTAAAATTCCCGAATTAATTAAATATTAACTATACAAAAATACGGGGTGTTACAGTTTCAAGCGCACCGTGTTGAAAAGTTTCCATATTTAGAAAGTGACGTTTTGTACGGTATGGATTTCGGTTCACTATTATCGTTTTAAAACCATTTCCAGATGATTCGTAACATCAAAAGTTAAATTTGGTTAGTTCAAATTTCGAACGAAGTTTATTATGCGCGCACCGTGTTAAAAAGTTTTTAATTTTAGAAAATGACATTTTGTGCGGTACGGATTTTAGTTGACTATTATCATTTTAAAACCACTTCTAGTTGATTAAAAACTTCAAAAGTCAAATTTAGTTCGTCAAATTTTGAACGAAGTTTGTTACGCTCGCACTGGGTTGAAAGGTTTTCATTTTTAGAAAGGTACGTTTTGTACGGTACAGATTTTGGTTGACTATTATCGTTTTAAAACCATTTTCAGATGATTCGTAACATCAAAAGTTAAATTTGGTTAGGTCAAATTTTGGACGAAGTTTGTTACGCGCGCACCGTGTTGAAAAATTTCCATTTTTAAAAAGTGACGTTTTATGCGGTACGAATTTCGGTTGACTAGTATCGTTTTAAAACCCTTTCTAGATAATTAGTAACTTCAAAAGTCAAATTTGTATCTGCAAATTTCGAACGAAGTTTGTTACGCGCGCACCGGGTTAAAAAAAATTCTTTTTTAGAAAGTGATGTTTTGTGCGGTACGAATTTTGGCTAACTATTATCATTTTAAAACCACTTCTAGATGATTCGTAACATCAAATGTCAAATTTGGTTCGATTAAATTTCGAACGAAGTATGTTATGGGCGTACTTGGTTCAAAAACTTCCCATTTTTAGAAAGTGACATTTTGTGCGGTACGGATTTCGGTTGACTATTATCATTTTAAGACCATTTCTAGATGATACGTAACATCAAAACACAAATTTAGTTTGGTCAAATTTCGAACGAAGTTTGTTACGCGCGCACCGTGTTGAAAAGTTTCCATTTTTAGAAAGTGACGTTCTGTGCGGTGCGGATTTCAGTCGACTATTATCGTTTTAAAACCCTTTCCAGATAATTCGTAACATCAAAAGTCAAATTTGGTTTGGCGAATTTCGAGCGAAGTTTGTTACGCGCGCACCGTGTTGAAATTTTTTCTTTTTTAGAAATTGACGTTTGTGCAGTACAGATTTTGGATGACTATTATCGTTTTAAAACCACTTCTAGATGATTCGTAACATTAAAAGTCAAATTTGGTTCGGTAAATTTTTGAACGAAATTTGTTACGCGCGCACCGGGTTGAAAGGTTTTCATTTCGAGAAAGGTACATTTTGTGCAGTACAAATTTCGATTGACTATTATCGTATTAAAACCATTTTTAGATGATTCGTAACTTCAAAAGTCAAATTTGGTTCGGTCAAATTTCGAACGAAGTTTGTTACGGGCGCACCTGGTTGAAAAGTTTCCATATTTAGAAAGTGAAGTTTTGTGCGGTATGGATTTCGATTCACTATTATCGTTTTAAAACCATTTCCAGATGATTCGTAACATCAAAAGTTAAATTTGGTTCATTCAAATTTCGGACGAAGTTTATTACGCGCGCACTGTGTTAAAAAGTTTCCAATTTTAGAAAGTGACGTTTTCTGCGGTACAGATTTCGGTTGACTATTATCGTTTTAAAACCACTTCTAGATGATTAAAAACTTCAAAAGTCAAATTTGGTTCGGTCAAATTTCAAACGAAGTTTGTTATGCGCGCACTGGGTTGAAAGGTTTTCATTTTTAGAAAGGTACGTTTTGTGCGGTACGGATTTCGGTTGACTATTATCGTTTTAAAACCATTTTTAGATGATTCGTAACTTCAAAAGTCAAATTTGGTCCGATCAAATTTCGAACAAAGTTTGTTACGGCGCACCTGGTTGAAATGTTTCGATATTTAGAAAGTGACGTTTTGTGTGGTACAGATTTCGATTCACTATTATCGTTTTAAAACCATTTCCAGATGATTCGTAACATCAAAAGTTAAATTTGGTTCGGTAAAATTTCGAACGAAGTTTATTACGTGCGCACCGTGTTGAAAAGTTTCCAATTTTAGAAAGTGACGTTTTGTGCGGTACGGATTTCGATTGACTATTATCGTTTTAAAACCACTTCTAGATGATTAAAAACTTCAAAAGTCAAATTTGGTTCGGTCAAATTTCGAACGAAGTTTGTTACGCGCGCACTGGGTTGAAAGGTTTTCATTTTTAGAAAGGTACGTTTTGTGCAGTACAGATTTCAGTTGACTATTATCATTTTAAAACCATTTTCATATGATTCGTAACATCAATATATATATATATATATATATATATATATATATATATATATATAATAATGCTCCTGTGCGAACTAATCCGCATTTTAAGAATGCGGATCGGACATGTGTCACCTAATGCTGCGCCTAGAAATTATCGCCTAAATTATAGGCACACTCTCTCTCTTTTCTGGGCTCACCGCCAGGTGACACATGTCTGGTCTGCATTCTTAAAATGCGAAGTAGTCCGCACAAGGGCAAGACTATATATATATATATATATATATAGATAATTTAATAAAAGCGGTTCGGTCCGGTCCAAACCCAATTTTTACAATCCAAGACCGAGATTGAACCGAATAATGCGGTCCTTTACATTTTAAGACCGAATTTTAAAAAATGCGAAAGTGGGTCCAGTTCGGTTCGGTTTTTTCGATCCGTTCAGGCTCGTGCACACCCCTAGGTAAAACAGAAAGCCCCCAAGACCTCTTGCAGGAACTTCCCAATTGAAGGCTGAATGAGTGGAAGAGGTGTTATGTGATGCTTGTCCTGACTCATTTATGGTCGACTCACTTCGGTCGGCCTAAATTGAGAAAATTTCCTTTAAGTTTTCCCATGATATATCAAAGACACATGTCAGGCAACCGAAGAGTCTGTTGTGTAATGATGGCAACTGATCATGCGTACTGATACTCTATACCACTATTTCAATTTTTACAGGTTTATTGATGTTTAGCTTATAGTATCTCTTTAATATTTCATCAAAAAGTATAAATACACGCCACTTCTCTTATTTTCTTTACTTCGAAGGTTCACAGAGAGTTGAAGAGAGAGAAAGTCCCAAGTGTTATTTCCATTATTTATGAAAGTTCCATTATTTTTCTGCCAAAATATTTCAACGCCCCCTTCTTTGTTCTTTGTAGATTAATTCGCCATTGTCTTACTTTATCAGGTACATCTTTCTTTCTTTAGTTAGGGTTTCTCCGTTCTAGTTCTTTGTTGGTCGATTCTTGTTGTTATCTAGTGGTTGCATCGTTTAGACGGCCATTGAGCTGGTTGGCCTAGTTTTAACTGAACCAAAAAATTAAGAAAACGAACGAATTTCTCCCCACGTCTAGAGAGTTTATGAATTCGTTCAAAGTTTAGAGCCAGGGCGTCCTTAAATCACAAAGAGGAGGTTTCCTCGTCCTCTATAAGTGAATAGACTAGAGGAGGAGCCTGGCCACCCTCTTTACAATCCTAACACTCCTTCTAGTCGTGATTCCTCCATTGAACTTGGTGTTCCTTATATTCCTTCTCCCTTTTAGAAACTCCTTACTTTGTTCATTTTTTTGGTGAGGTTAAGTTGGTGAATACTATCTTTATGGATCTCATAAATCCCGATTCTCTTTTTGAGGAGTCTAAGATGGAGAGGACATAAGACAATAGACCAAAGAGTGTGGGTCCCACCTTTCTATTGAGGGGTCTCATGCTGAGACTTCTAGTGAAGAGGAAGAATAAGAGGATCCTACTGGGTCTTCTAGTAATTATAATCCATCTGAGACAGATGCCCGTTGGTATTAATGCACCATGACTGAGGAAGATTTTGATGCGATAAAAAACGACGTGTCATCCCTATAGCCATCCAGACCAGAATGCCCAGTGTTTCAGAGAAATGTTATTCTATATGAGATTCAGAGGAGAATTTCCTCCCCTTACGGGCCCTCCAAGTAGGATTGAGGCTTCCTTTTCATCCCACCATCTGCTCCATTTTAAGGAGTTACGACGTGACTCTAATTCAATTGCCTCCGAACGCATATAGAACTATATTGGGGGTAATGATGTTTAGGAAACTTAGGACTGGTTTTGATTTGACGGCGGATATTTTTAGGTATGTGTACAACTTTAACGATAATGCCAAAGCCCCCGGTTACTATTATTTTCTACTCAAAAATATCAATGTAGAATGGTCATGGTGGTTCAGTCTAGTAACCATAACAAGAAGGGTTTGTATGTTTTTATAAAAGGAGATTGGGAGTTTATGGCCCATGAACGGGACAGGTCGTGTAGGTCTCTAGGGAATGGAATGGACCGACCCAAAAAATAGGTAAAGCCTTTTTTTTATTATTTTATCTTTTTGTTTTCTTATTCTAGCTGCTTTATAATGTTGATATTGTTGTTCTTATTTTGAGTATTTTAGTGAAGCGAACCCCCAAGCTACCCAAATCATTGGTTGACCTGGTTATCTCTTATACTGAAAAGAAACCTCCCAAGTTTGAGCAATTATTTACTGTGGACAAATTCATTGTTGTTGGGTACCACACTCCACCTGGTGGAAGGGTCCCATTGGAACTTGAAGTGGCCTAAGAAGGTTAGGTGGTAAATGAAACCCATTTTGACACCGATGACCAATCTGTAAGTAAGGTGGGTAGTTTAAAAGCAAGTAAATTGTGTTGGTGCTTTACTCAGCTATTTCATTCATTGTGAATTGGTATACTGATGTATGAGTTTATTATTTTGTCAGGTGAGGAAGAATATCCTTCTGAATAAACCTTGGGTATGGCTCCCTGGTTCATTAACCGTAAAGCATTAGCTAAAGCTCGTCAGAAGAGAGCTGGGGTCGACCAGAAGCAGGTGAAAGATGAGCAGGTCGCTTATTCTGGGATGGATGACTAGGCTGCTCAATATCAAGAAGCTTTAGTTGCTGCTAAAGCTAAGGGGAAAGCCCCCATGGAGACTTCAATAGGGGAAAAGTCTAAGGGGTGATGAGGAAGATAGGCAACCGATGTGCAAAATTCTGAAGGGACTTGGTCGCACATCTAAGCCTAGAATTAAATCGGGTTCTGATCACTTTTCTCGTTATGGGAAGGTTTTTGAGTTTAACTTTGACCCGAGCATAAGGTCATGTACGAAGACTTGAAGTTTGATCAAGACTTTGTCTTTTATTATGCCAAGAACGCTTTGGATCTTCTCGGCTATTGGGTGTAACACACTGCCTAATTAAATACCGGGTGGCCAGTCCCATACCAAATTAAAACAGAATATACAGTTGGCTCATTCTTAGCATCACTGTCGAAAACATTTACAACTCACCCAATACTCAAATAAGCTGGTGTTAAAAACTTTCCAATTTAAATTTCAACAAAACCTTTTTTCCATTTTTAAGAATAACACAACACATTTATTTTACAACACTGATAACACAATAAGTAACACAAAAATAATTTAAATGCAACTGGAATAAACATTCCCAAGTAATATAAATCCTTTACAATAATCCCAACAATGTTAAATGTATTAAAAATCAGAATACAACAATATTTTACTCCAACAGAAAATGATAACTGAATCCTTTTAGGCGGCATGCCCTAACTAAGAATACTGTGAATAAAAAAGATGATAAGCGTCTAAGCAAAACTTCCATAGCTCCATATCTCGTCAAAATCAACTATGATTGGCGTCCCTGTTGCTGGACCCCTGATATAGAGATACAATAGAAGAGAAAATATGCAAGGAAACGGGTCAGAGCCCGAATGTGTAGAGTATTTTTAAAATAACAAGTATTTAACAAGTGCAATAAAGCATTTATTATGTACATGTTAGATCCAAACTCTCACTTGCAATACTCACCTCTCAACTAGAGTGCACACTTAACGTTTCCTATTAACCTCCTAGTTAATGGTTCCTCTTTTCTAATCTCCATATTATAATTCCATTCCCATATCATAGTCCCCGTATGTCCCATACCATACGTCACATTATTATCCATTTAAATTTCTCTTTTAAGATTTAGTTTCTCATTAACATGAATCATTATTCATTAATCTGAATCATTTCTCATTAACATGAGTTAAGCTTTTCAATTCTAAAAGCATAAACATTTATTAACTAAATTCCATTAACGTATTTTATTCACCGTTATCTACAATTATCACCGTAGATAGATCTAACCACAATATATCCATTTAATCATTTAATTCATTATATATATATATATATATATATATATATATATATATATATTCATATATAATACGGCACCCCGAGTCACAGCTGCGGTGCAATGCATTACTCTGCTATCATGTCCCATCATCGCATGTCGCTGAATAGGGGACTACAGGTTCGGTAAGATTCCACAAACCACAAACAACAAACAAATTGGAGGCGAACATAGTTCTTGTATCCATGGGTCACGCACATACCTACGTACCCACAGTCAGCGGACTTATCAACTCCCCGATAAGTCTTTCATAGACCTATGTTCTCGAGCGACAATTCAAAGATCCCATGGATTCATCAGGATATGATTGCCCTCACGCGTAAACCTCCCACCGATAGCAAGTAAGCTAGGTATGTCATACACATAAATCATTAATCAATCAAATAGGTATTATCATACCTATAATATAATATCAATAAGGTAATTATCATTTCCCTAAGATATTTCCCATACGTAGTATTATATCTCTTTTAAATTCCACGTATTAATATAACATATTTAATTATCCTCGCATCCTATGACATCTCTCCACTCCCGACGTCGTTAAGGTTCATGCACGGAGCGTCTCGCAAAGCGAAATCCAAACAAGGAACCCCTCCAATACACTACTACTTAACTTTGTCGATCGAGGAGGTCCCAAAACTTCAACTATGCGATCGGGATAACCTCATACCCTCTTTCAACCAAATGAGTTCTAAACTCCCATCTCACAAGATTTAATTAGGATTTCTCTCATCTTATAATCAGTAATAAGTCACTAATTTCCTACTGGTCCATAACCTTTATTTCTCCCGAACTACTACCAATTCAATTCTCCTTTTAATTACGGTTAAAACCGATAGTTTCAAATCTCTTATAAACATGTATTTTTCACTTAGGATTAAACCCTCTTGTAAACTTAAGGATACCCAGGTATTATATAAAATCATCCCTACTGGTCCTATCTTAAATCCTCATACATCACCATTCGGAAATTAACAAACGAATCTAGAAACCGAAATTCCATTCGATATAATTTTCATCATTTAAATCATTTGAATCTAAATCCAATTAATTCAAATCTTAACAAGGGTTTACTGATATTTTCCAAGTCCCAAAATATTCAAATAATAATCACCAAAGATCCATAAAAGTTTCGGGATAAGAATTAACATTTAAAAAGAAACAACTTTACTTAATCAGGGGAGGTCGATCGATCGAAGGTAGGGGTCGATCGATCGATCCCTCAGGTCCAGGCCTGATTTTCTGCATTTTCTGCAACTACGGGTTTAACAACTTTTGATCATTTAAACCTTCATATAAGCATCCCAAATGACTTATAAACTTTACTACATGATATATCAACATATATGAACGATTTCCAATACTCTAAATATCCTAGAATCATCAAAGGATTGGATTAAAAAGCATGTTTATCTCCTTATTCCCAGAAATTTATTAACATAACCTCTTCAAGAACACATCCATGGTTTCCATCATTTCTTCAACAGATTCATGACTAATTTGTGGATTATTATGATCCTAACACATGAGTTAAATTCCTATATCATTTCAGTTTTCCAGAAATCCATTATCTCTTCCAAACATGAATAATCTTCTCTTCTCATACTATTCTAACATGGCCAATATACAAACTTAAATTGCTATTATTAAACACTTGCCTTTAGTGTAGGTCTGATCCTTTGGTGTAGTTGTCCCTTCTCCGTTCAAACTCCGGTGGTGGCTGGTGGTGGTTGGTGGTGGTGAACCTTGATTCTAGTTCTTCTCCTTCCCAAGTGACTTTTCTCTTCCCAAGCACTCTTACTCTCACTCTAAGAAGATGGCTGCTCTTATTTGTGAAGAGGAGATGAATAACTCCCATTCACTTAATCTACCTATTCTTATAATGATCCCAAATCCGAAATCACTATTCATCCCCCCTAGAAAAATGACAAAAATGCCCTTTCGGGTTGTCTATTCATTCCCAAATGACCCGAGACTCAAAATTAACATCCAAATAGACTTTTCTGACTATTTCGAACCTTCCGGACGCAACTACACAGTCTAAATGACTATAAGGTCGAAAAAAAATAAAATTCCTTTTTAATTTAATAAACTAGTCCCGACACGTCCCATACCGCGTCTGACTAAAAATATAAATTACTGAATTTATATCATACGGTCATCTCAATGACATCACATTCATATATTACCTAAATATCTTTAAGTAATATTCAGAATCATCCATATCCATATCCACAGTCCGGATAAAACTCGAATGAATTAATTAATAATAAAATCTAATTAATCCATTAATTTAAAATATAACCCATTTTAAAAGTCATTTAAATTTACGGGGTATTACATTGGGGCCACGTGAAAGACTTTGAGTTTTTGCGCTATTTGGATTCGAATTATTTGTGGACCTTATCCCTAAAGCGTCTGTCTGTGGTATGTATTTCTTATCGATCTTATGTTGTAGCTTTTAAGTGCTTAATTATCGAACATTTACCATGCTTTACTGTTTGTTGTCTAGGCATCCATGGTTTGTATTATCTTACGAGAAAAACCCTTGGTCAATCATGTAGCATATGATGAACTTATAGAAGAAAATAAGACACTGAAGGTTGGTTACGATAAGGTTTCAGATGAGCTGAAGGAAAGGGATGAGCAGTTGAGGACCAGGACTGAGGAGCTGAGCAAGATGAAGGGCGAGAATGTTGCTCTCAAATAGAAATTCAACATTGATGATGCAAAAATCCAGAGCTTTAATGATGCCCTTGTAGCAGAAAGAGAGAAGTTTGAAAGAGAGAAGTCAGTTGTTACTTCAGAGCTATAAATTTCTCGAGACGCTCTAGCTAATGCTGGTACTGCTACTATTAAGCCTTCAAATCTTTGACCGAGTTTAACACCGAATGCCTGGGCTACTTCTTGGATGGATATGAAGAGATCAAGGAGAGGGTGTGCACTCAAGAAGAGCTCATGAAAAGGGTGGCCACTCATTATCCTGATATTGCTGAAAGTGTGAACGATTGGCAAGGACAAGATTAGGAGACTGCCATCTTGGCTGGAGAAGAGGGTGACGGTCCGCCAGTCGATGCTCGAGATTGATAAACTTCTCTGTATTTTTATGTCTTTCCTGTTTTTGCTTAAAAATGTTTCTGTAACTTTGGACACCCTTTCTATGATATCATCTTTATTGTGTTTCTGCTCTTTAAAATATGAATTTATTGATTTGTTTATTTGCACCTTATCGATTTGTAGGATATAATATTTGGCCCTTTTGTTCGCAACCTGTGAGGTCGTACAGAGTGTTAAGTTAGTGCATCTATGATGGTGAATTGAAATAAGTACAACTGTTCGTTACTTAAGGGGTCGTACATATTTTAGCCACCCACATTGTGTATGACTTATGACATCGTATAATGGATGTACCCATCCACCTCATTCTTGACCTGTGAGGCCATACAAGGGTTTGGTAAAACTTGAGGAGCCAAGTCATATAACTATTCGCGACTAGTGAGGTCGTACAAATTTTTTAGCTGATCACGTTATTCGCGACCAGTGAGACCGTACATATAGTCGACTACCTCGTTAGCGACCTATGAGGTTGTACAAGGGTTTGGCAAACTTGTGAAAACAAGTTTGTTCAAGTTCGACTGTTCGTGGCCTGAGGTCAATCAGTCGATCTGGCATCTTTATTTTGACGTTATTATTTTTGGCAGTGCCACTTAGATATGTTTATTGTATGCACAGAAAAATAAATGAAGCAAGAGAATAAAACATCGTTTTATTAATTGAAATGATGTTAGCTATATAAATAAAATAACTAATAGGCTACTGATAATACTTTCTAAGATACTCCGAATTCTAAGGGTTTTTGAACTGTTTACCCTCCAAGTTTTAATCCGGTAAGTCCCCGGCCTGACGACACTGGCTACCCTGTATGGCCCATGCCAATTTGGTAGATTATTATTTTTTTGTATTACTTTCTTGAGGACGTAGTCCACCTCTTTCAAGATGCTCGTCTTCATTCGACGGTTATAGTAGCGTGTAACTCTTTGTTGATTGGCAGTCACGCACAACATTGCATTCTCTCTAACTTCTTTTACCAGATCGAGGTCTAGTCTTCTTGCCAAATTACTTATTAGGGAATTGAAATTGAGGACTCTGTGACTAGGGAGCCCTATCTCTACGGGGATGTCTACTTTTGTGTTGAAGGCGAGTATATACGGTATTTCTCCAGTGGTTGTTTATGAAGTGGTTCGGTATACCCAGAGCACACTATACAATTCATTGATCCCGTTCCCCTTTGCATTATAGAGTCTCTTTTTGATCTCGTCTAAGATCGTGCTATTGGTGACCTCGGTTTGGCCGTTGCACTATGGGTGCCCCGGTACAGAGTGTAGCTTCCAAATCTTGGAAATAGTGCAGTAGTCTTCGAAATCTTGATTGTCAAACTGCGTGTCGTGATTAGTGATGAATGCGAAGGTCATGCTATAGCGGCATATAATTATTTTCTAGATAAATTAAAATGCCCTTTCGTAAGTCATCTCCACTAAGGGCTCGACTTCTACCCATTTGGTAAAGTAGTGTACTGCCACTATGAGGTACATATATCATCCTTTCGTTCTCGGTAATGGTCCGACCAGGTCTATTCCCCATATAGCGAATGCCCAGGGTGACACAATTGGAGTTAATGGGACCGTAGGGAATAGTGGATCTTTGCAAACCTCTGGCACTTATCACATCTTCTTGCATAACCTATGGAATCAACTTTCATGGTCAATAGTAGTACCCTTGGGTCGATATTCACTTAACCAACGATCTTTCGACAGAATGTGCTCCACCGCATCCCTCATGTGCCTCCTTAATGAGCTTGTTGACTTCTGTTGGGTGAGCACACTTCAACAATGAAGCGATGTACCCTCGCTTGTACAGTGTTCCCGCTTCCAAGACATACTGGGTTGCCTTGTAGCGTAACTTTCTGGCTTTAGTTGAGTCTGTATGAAGCTTACCATCTTTGATGTATGCGAGTATGGGGTCCATCTAGGAAGGTCCCAGGTTTATTTTCATTACTTTATATGGTTCTTCCTCAATGCTCCTTTGCATAATCATTTCAATCGGTATGGTTCTTCTTAAAAATATTCTCGTTGTCGAAGCTAACATGGCTAGGGCGTCTACTCGTGCATTCTCAAATCTAGGGATTTTTAGTATTTTTACTTCCGCAAATCCATCTAACCTTTGTTGAACTATGGCCAGGTACTTTTCCATAGTCTCCTTTCTAGCTTCGTAAACTTATGATATTTGGTTAATAACTAGTTGGGAATGACTATGTGTTGTGATGTACTCGGCGCCCATGGATGAGGCTAGGCCAAGCCCAATGATAAGGGCTTCGTATTCTTCCTCATTATTGGATACTTCAAACTATAATCCTAGGGCGTATTCCATGTTTATGTTGCTGAGCGTGGCGAGTATGATGCCGGTGCCACTTCCTTCCAAACAGGATGATCCACTAACATATAATTTCCAGATTGGACAATCATCGATGAAGTCACCTTCTTCCATCTTATCGAACTTAAAAAGTTGGCGATGGGACTCGTAATGTTGTCCCTTGTCTTTTTTTAGGGAGCTCTCTCCTTGAGAAGTCTACTCGGCATTGTCTACGCTCGTGGCCACCTCTAGGTGTTGTGCTTCACTGTTAGTGGTTGAGCTCTTTCCCGGAGGAGTTTGTTCGAACGTTTTCTCATTATTGGTGAATTTTATAATAAAGTCTGCTAACACCTGCCCTTTTATCGCAGTCCTTGGTTCGTAATGAATATCATACATGCCCAGTTTCATTGCCCATGCCATGAGTCGACTAGACTTTTTAAGTTTTGTGGTAGGACTTGCTATAGAGGCAAGTCTGTATAGATCACTATAATATGGACTTGGAAGTATGGCTTTATCCTTCGTGAGGCTTCTCTTAGTGCTAATGCTAGATTTTCCATTCATGGATTTCGAACTTGGGCCCCCTGATAGGATTTGTTGGTATAATAAACCGATTTTTAGACCCCTTTTTCTTGCCTTACTAGTGCCGAACTGACAGCTGATTCGGACACGGTGAGATACAAGTAAAGTTTTTTACCTATAACTAGTCGTGATAAGAGAGACGGGAAGCAAATGTAACGTTTTAACATTACTCGTTCAATTCAAATGACTTTCGCAACACCTTGAACAAAGGCAAGAACTTATCAATGGCTTTAAAAATGAACCTGTTTAGTGCGGCCACTCGCCAGGTCAGTATTTGTACTTCCTTTTTCGTCATCGGAGACTCCATGTTAAGAAAAACCTGGATCTTGTCAGGATTAATATCGATGCCCCGCTGGTTCACAATAAAACCCAAGAATATTCCTCTTTTCACTCCGCAAACACACTTGGGAGGATTCAGCTTGATCTGATACTTCTCTAATTTATCGAAGGTCTGGTCGAGGTCCTTAATGTGGTCGGCATCCACCTTATTCTTGGTGAGTACGTCATCCATATAAACCTCCATGTTAATCCTAATCTGGTCCCCTAAAACTTTGTTTACCAACCTCTAGTAGGTGGCACCTGCATTTTTAAGACCTAACGACATAACATTATAACAACAGGTACCTTAGAGAGTTATAAATGAGGTTTTTTCTCTGTCAGAATGCTTCATCCTGATCTAGATGTAACTACAATATGCGTCCATAAAATTGTGGAGTTCATGGCCCGCTGTGGTGTCGACGAGCTGGTTAATCCTTGATAGCGAGAAATAATCTTTCGGGCAGGCTTCATTCAGGTCAGTAAAATCGATGCATATCCTCCACTAGTTATTTTTCTTTCGCATCGTGACCATGTTAGCCAACTATTTTGGGCACATGACATTGTCGATGAAGTTAGCTTTTTGCAGTTTGAGAACTTCCTCCTAAACAATGAGGTTTTTGTCGGCATACAAGATCCTCCATTTTTGCTTGACTGGCCTTATCCTATCATCATGTTCAATATATGGCACGTGAAGTCAGCATCTATCCCTGGCATGTCCTCGTGGCTCCAAGCGAACATGGTTTTACTCTGTCGTAGAAAGCTGATAAGCTCTTTCCTTATAAGATGATTTAATGATGACCCGATCCATACCGTCCTCTCTGGGTGTCTATTATCAAGTCTGACTATCTTAATTTCTTTAGCAGGCTAACCATTGACCAATTTTTCTTTATCTCGGGGATAGATGGCCTTAATATAGTAGGTGGTTCTTGATAAGCACCCAAAAGTGTACATTTTATACCCCGAATAGACGTATTTTAGTTGCTAATTCTCGGCAATTTGGGTCTTATGCGCTTTATTATCTATCTTGTAGGTCGAATGCACATTGCGGTGTTCAAACGCGAATTTCAAAGAAATTGTGCAAATTATGGAGCTAATTACCAATCCCTTAATCCTAGCCTATCCTAAACTGAGCCTTAACCTATCCCAAAACCCAAATTAGTTTTTAACATTTGTGTGATAAATTCTCTATATCCCTCTATGTTGAATTTCTGCACTTTTAGCAAAAATTCGATATAGATGTGTGTAGTGAAATTTATCTCTAGGATAAATTCAACCCCACCCCTCTATAATAAATTTTTGCATTTTTAGCAATTATTTCAAAATAGATTGATGTAGTTGAATTCATCCCTTATGGGAGGTAAATTCTAACCCATTCCTTTATGTTGAGATTTTGCATTTTTAGCAATTATCTCAATATAAAGTAATGATCTAGATTTTATTTCTTTGGGTGAGTTTTAATGTACAATTTTATAATGTTAGGATTTGCATTTTTAGCAAATCTCTTTTATTATTTAATTGTCCATTATGAATTCATCCACTATCCTTTTTTTTATTTTGTAATTTTTAGTTTAGATTCAATAAATACATGAGTGAGGGATTGTAATTGAGAGCTTGTTGATGCAATTGAAGTTTCCATTTCAATTCAAGGCTTAAATGGGTTTGATCTATTCCTCTCTTATTACTTTTATTTTAATCATCTCATGCTTCATTTGTTTATCTTATATTTTTTGGATGATTATTATTGAGGGCTAATCTCCCATTCATGGGATGAAATTTTGAAGCCCTCATGAGTCCAATTTTGTTAGTTTACTTATTAGGACAATTTTGTTTATCTCACTTTTCTTAAATTAGCTTTTATTTCTTAATTAGTATTTATAAAAATTAGTATAGTTAGTTAGTAAAAAAAATCCCTTGAAAAACTCATAAAAAATTATAAATAGCAAAAATGGAAATATAATAATAAAATGCAAATGAATCTATATATGTCATCTCCAATTTTGTGTTTCACCCTTAGATATGGATTGATACATCACTTACCGCTATATTCTAGTTTTGTTATATTTTTGTAGGTTCAAGGGAATTTTGATGGAAAAGAAGTTGCAACAACGACGAAAATACACAATGGAGAGAAATTTTTCTAAGTTATCAAATGGCGCTGTTGCCATTCTTTGGAGCTCGAAGCACTTGAGAGGATTTTTTTCATTTTTTGATTCATTTGTATTGTATTTTTTTTCCTACTATTTTTATATTTTTAGAAGGCTTGTATTAGGACTTTATTATCTTGGCTTGTATTGCGGTGCATAGAGACACTATTTATTTTTTATTTAAATTTGTAATAATTAATTACGAAGACAAGCGTGATAAGAAAACCGAACAAGGTAGAGAGAGGGCGTCCAAAGACGAGGATTTAGAAGCCTCTCTATCTTGGGTCAGTAGGACTCCGGGGACCGACTGAGATAGGCATAATCTCCCCCCGATCGACTCAAATTTTTCATCACTCCACGGCCTTAAAATCGTGGGAGGTACATTTTTCAACCCTCGCGCCTCTCTTGTTAGCGAGTTAATTCATTTATGTGCTTTGTGTGCCTTTACTTGATTTTATTCTCGCATTTATTTTCGAATGGTGTGATGAATTAATTGACTAATACCTACACCCGGTCACTCATAAGAAGGGATTTCATCACCCGACTCACTCGCTTATCATTGTGTGCTACCCTAGCCATCATTAAAATTAAAAATCAATCAACTAGGTAGCCCAATAGGAGAAAATTTTGCAAAGGAGATCACTCACATAAATTCTGTGATTTTTTATCGCCCGTGGACTTAATTAAAATTTGACTACCCTTTCATTAAATTTAAAGATAAAAATTGAATTTGTGCTAGTTAGGATTTATTCTTAACTTGTGTGTGTCCAATTCAATTTTTTGGTAGTCGAGTTTTAGTGAGTTCGTGCAAATTGAAAGAGTCCACCTAATTTTCCCACTCTTTTCTTCCAAAAAAATCCAAAAATATATTTTTTTCCTTGGTTTTGTCAAAAAAAAAAATTCAAAAACATTTTCTTCCTTTATTTTTTTAGAAAAATCCAAAAAAAAAAAATTCCCACTATTTTCTTCCTAAAAATGCAAAAACATTTTCTTCCTTTATTTTTTTCAGAAAAATCCAAAAAAATATTTTCTTTCCTTCTGAAAAAAAAATTAAAAAATTCAAAAATATTTTTTTCCCACTATTTTCTTCCAAAAAATCCAAAAACAGTTTCTTCCCTTTATTCTCTAAAAATCCCAAAAATGTTTCCTTTCTTTTTCAAATTATTCAAAAATCACAAAAAAAAGAGAACATCTTGAAAATAAAAAATAAGGCCGTGATCGGTATTTCTTCACCCTTACCTTTGTCAAATTATCCAACAAAACTAACGCTTCAGTTTTGTTTGGGGATGATTCTCATCATCCAATTTTTTTGCCGCCCTGTGCATTCATAAATCTTATCTTTAGGGGTTTGGCTGAAGACATTAAACTTAGCGCTACCGGGAGGTAGCCCGTTATTTCTTGTATGAGTCTCATCCTGTTTGGGGGTGGTGTGTCACACCACCCAGTGCTATATCATGTTTATGGACTTGTACACTTTTTTTTTCTCACTTCTTATTTAGGTTTCATTTTGACTTCATCTGTCCCCTTAATTAGCGATTGATTTTGGTAATCTCTTTCCTCCCTTATGCTCTCAATTTTAAAATCATTTTACTTAACATCGAGGATGATGTTCCTTTTTGTTTGAGGGTGGGGAATTTTATCAAAATCGTGCCTCTGTTGAAAAATTTTGATCTTAAAACCTGATTTTTAATATTTTGTGCAATTTCTTTTATCTCAATCATTGATGTGAATTTTCAATCATCCATCTTTTAAAGTCTAGGAATCAAGCTAGAATATATCATTTTTTCTAAATAGCTTATATAATACGTCCCAATGCATATTGCACCATGAATTTCTGGACTCAATAAAATTTACACACTTATCACGTACTATGGTTTAGAGTTGAAGAGTATTACAATTCTCAAGAGAACCTTAAGGATCACTAGTGGAGACTTTAGCTTGTGAGATTTGTGCCTTTCACCTTTTAGAGTGTTTTACGCAATCTCTGAGTCACGAGTTGATTCAACATCATTTGGGTCCGCACTTTAAATCGTTGTATGATCTTATTATTCTTCATTAAAAATTTTGAGTTGATCACTGGGAATGATATCTCTTTCGAGTTGTAAGAAACACATATCTTGAAGTTGTCCTGATCACCATACTTTCACCCATACACCAACCAAATTCCATTTTATCATACATCCATACACCTTCCATTTTCCATATCATCACCATATATCATACCACCCATTTCCATATAAATTCCATTTTCCACCCACCATGTTGAAAAAGGTAAGAGTGTTGAAAGTAAAAGGAGAAGATCTGTCAAAGAGAGTGTTTGCATTTTTAGCGAATATATCTCCCCAAAGTTCGATTCGGATGGAGAAAAATTAAATACAAGTCTATGTTGAGGTTATTTGTATTTTTAGCAGATTTATCGCATATATTTATGCGTATTTGGAAAAGAAAAGAAAAAATATAAAGAAAAAAAAAGAGAACATTCGTCATAGAGAGTGTTTCATTTTTAGCGAATATCTCTCCCAAAGCCGATTCAGATGGAGAAAAATTAAATGCAAATCTATGTTGGGGTTATTTGTATTTTTAGCAGATTTATCTCTTACATTGATGAGTATTTGGAAAAGAAGAAAAAGAGAAAGTTGCAGGCAAGAAATAAAGGCATTTGTTCGTCAAAGTGTAGAACACTCCTCTCACACATCCCATATCCATCCATCTTATATCCATCCTATCCTACCTCACCTCATCCCACATATCCCATTTTATTTTCCCCTCACCCATAAACATCACATATTTCCCTTAGGTGTTCGGGCAAATGAAAGTCAACGTGGTGAATAACTCGACGTTCTCACTATAGTGGTTAACATTCTTTCATGTGATCACTTTTCTTTCTATATTTTCGTTCTTTCTTATATGTGTGTGAGACATTTGAACTTGCTTACATTTACTACCATTTCACACACAAGAGCGATACACTTTACCCTAATCTCGAGAGTTCGTTTGAGAGAGTTGTATATAGTGAGATTTGAAGTTGAAGCGTTGATTCCGACAAGGCAATCTAGGAATTACTCTTGTGATACTCGAACCATTTTGACTGATTCACACTACACACGTTGAGTTCTAGGTAGGAAGGATGTGCTTTGAGTATTCACATAGCTAACTTTTTATGCAATTCAAGCTTGTGTTTTCCAAAATATTTCTCATGTGATGGATTGTGCGATTATTCTATGTCTAATAAGAGATTGACTGTCTTTCAATAAATTTTTACAAATAAATAATTTTGTGGGTAAATTCCCTGCAAACCCTCACGAGACTCAACTCGTCTTGTAGGGCAACCTATAGGTTTAAAGTCTTATTGCACATGCTAAATGCAATCGCAAGTGCCCGCGAAAGTGGTTTACTTTTTGTTACTTATCTTTCTCTTCCTCTCTATCTTATTGCTCGAGGACTAACAACGCTCTTTTTGGGGGTGGTGTGATAAGCACCCAAAAGTGTACATTTTATACCCCGGATAGACGTATTTTAAGTGCTAATTCTCGACAATTTGGGTCTTATGCGCTTTATTGTCTATCTCGTATGTCGAATGTACATTGCGGTGTTCAAATGCGTATTTCAAAGCAATTGTGCAGATTATGGAGCTAATTACCAATCCCGTAACCCTAGCCTACCCTAACCTAGACTAAACTATGTCCCGCCCCGTGTGTGTTTAGTTTGAGTCGTTTTATTTTTAGGTTTTATTTTAGATTTATTTAGAATTTCTAAGTTTATTTTCTATTTTTATATTTTATATTTTATTTTCATATTTTTATTTTGATCTTTTAGTTTTTAGTTTTTAGTCTTATTTTATTCGGATTAGTTTTGTAGGAAATCACTTATTTTTTTAGTTTTATTAGATTTTACATTTTCTTATTAGGATTTTAGTTTTAGTTTTCATAGATTTTTATTTTTTATCTTTTTATTTCTTTTTAGTTTCATTTTTAATTTAGTCTTTATTTTTATTTTTAGAGGAGGAATTTAATTTTTAGATTTTTCGTTTTAGTAGTTTTATTTTTATTAGGTAGTTTTATTTTATTAGGGTACAAATTAAACACACACATATAAACCCATTCACATCCTACTATTATACACACTTATACACCCAAATACACCCTCACCCTCACCAAACTTCCATACACCCTCTCATATACTACCCCCTCCACTTCTTCTTCCCCACTAAAATAACCCATCTTCTCTCTCCTCCCTAACCCACCATTAACACCCCCAAACCAAAGACACCATTAACATAACCAAAAACCTCATACCCCCTTAAACACACAAACCAAAAACTCATCAACCTCCATTAACATCCCCATGGCCCAACCTTTCAACCCCGTCGGCGACCTCCCTCCTGCCGGTGGTGCTCTCCCTAACCTGCTCCCCTATCGGAGCAAACCTTACCCCTTCGCACCTCCGGCGTGAACCACTCCGGCGTTCTACTCCAGTTCCGCTGAACCCACTTGAACCCGACCAACCCCATCCCAACTTTCGATCCACCTAACCTGCGACCCTGACCTGCCTTAACCCGCCTTAAACCGAACCAGCTCAAACGCCCATACCCTAGACCAACCCGAGAGCAAACCCATTTGCCCTTATGCCTTCCATGATTTTTCACCGGCCAACTGCCAATCCAACCGAAGTCAAATTAAAACAACCAAACCCCCATATGTCATTAAACCCAATTTACCCCTTTTTCCATTTTATCCTTAACCTCATTTTGTCAAATCTGATTTGTTATTATCCTCACCACCCAATTTCTCACATGACCTCACACAACCCATGCACATTTGTGCATTTCCCTATTTTAACCCTAACTTATCCTCACACCCCTCATGTCCATTTAACCCCTACCCAAATTACCCACATGCTCCATGCCTACTATTTAAGGATGGAAGACCCCATTTGAAGACTAATCAAATTGGTAGAGAGAATTGTAGAGAGAGAAACACCCTTTTTTAGTTTTTTTTTTTAGGTTAGAATTTATTTTTATTTTATATTTTTTAGATTAATGAGAAAAATAAATTAGTCAGAATCCATTTTTGAGTGTAATTGTGATGTAATTTTGGTTTGATCACACACATTGGAGGGGTGTAAATTGCGAATTCAAGGATTGGAGTCCAATTCAACTCAAAGATATTTGGTTTGATTGTTCTTCTCTCCTACTTTATTTTATTAGCCTTTGATTATTTGATTATCATGTTTGATATTATGTTAGGCTAAATTGCAAATTCAAGGATTGGAATCCAATTTCACTTAAAGAGATTTGGTTTGATTGTTCTTCTCTTTTACTTTATTTTATTAGCCTTTGATTATTTGATTATCATATTTGATATTATGTTAGGCTAAATCCCCTTTCAAGGGGTGGGGTGAACCTTTATTTGATGTTATTTTGATTTAATTAGTTTGATTACTTTAAAATTCCATTTGAATATTAATTTTGATCCCTCGCTCTTAAATTTACGATTCGAGAGAGGGTAAATGATTTTCGAGAGAAAATCGAAATTCTAAGTTATAATACTCACTTTAGATTCGAACTAGAGATAGGAATTTCTTAAGTGGGGTATTATTACTTGAATTTCAACTCTAAATTTATTTTCTATAATTTACATAAATTTTAATTAATCGATCCTAGCGGGTGATTAATTAAAAGGAGTGTAGATCTATTTTCTAGAGTTGTGGGGGGTTAAATTTAATTTTCTAAAAGGTTACTATTAAAATTACATTTTCAACGAGAGTTGATTTGTAATTTTGATATTAATTTGAGAGAATTCAATTAAATAAATTAATTAATTAAAATAGCTAAAATTTGTGGTGTAATCCCACTCCTTAATTGTTCTCAAATTTATTTACCTCATTTATCTCTTATTTTTGTGTTAGACTTTATTTTTCAGTTTAGTCACTTTTTAGTTTGTAATTTGATATTCCATGTAGTTTAGTGTTATTTCACCTCACCTCACCTAATTGTTTTAATATTTGAAAAAGCTAAAAAAATAGAAAAAGCAAAAGCCCAAAAATAAAATAAAATTTAATTACAATTGAATTTGTCTCTAGCTTACCCCCTAGATGTGGATTGATACCCTTACTTACCTTTACACTTTAGATTGTTATATTTTATAGGTAATTTAAGGATTTTGATTAGAAGAGCTTTTCAAGCAACGACGAAAAAATATACCGAAAAGTTCTTTCTATCAGTTCTCAACTTTTTTCGTTCTTCATGGTCTGCTGAAATGAAATGGCATTCGCGCGCCACCTTTTAATTGCCTTTGACAATATCCACTTCAAAGTGATTTGGAAACTTCAAGCATTTCAAATTTCTTCAGTTCGATCCTTCCAAAGATAACATTATAGGCTAAAAGCATGTTCTTATCAAGGATAAAGAACCGTTTTTTCTCTATTCGGTTAATCGACCAGGTGCCGACCACAACTTCCAGTTCTACCATTCCCAGGGGTATACCTTTTTTCCTGAAAATCCGATCAAAGGTTGATGATAGGGCGTGAGTTCCACGTCCTCAAGCTTCAGCTTCTTGTAATAGCTGTGGAACATTACGTATGCAAAGGATCCGTTATCCACCAGAATCTTGGCTACTCGTCCTTCTTGGATGACCATTGTGATGACCAGGGGGTCATCATGGGTGTATAATACCCCTGACAGGTCATCTTTTGAGAAGTCAACGATTAACTTGTCTTTGTTCACTTTGCATGGCCACTTTTTTAAGCTCGTCATTAGTTTTACCTGTGCTTGCTTGTTAGATTGGCTTTCCTTTCTGCGAGGTCTTCTCCTCCACTGGCTCTACCTCCGGTGATGAAATGACAGTCGAAGGATATCATGCCGACATTGCGTATTGTCTCTTTAGGCTTTTTTTAAGAAGATCTGGATCATTATCCGAGTCGTTGTCCCTTGCCCTTTTCTTGTTGGTCTCCCTTCAGCAGGGTGATTCTTATCGTCTCTTACCTTTGCCTTCTTCAGGGTTTGATCCGCCACCGCCATCCATATATTTTGATATCTTGTACCTCCTGATTAAACCTTTGATCTCATTCTTCAGAGCTATACAATGGTCTGTATTGTTACCATGGTCTTTGTGAATTTCATAATACTTGCTTTTATCCCTCTTATTCGCTGATATTTTCAACTTTCCCGAACATCGTAGGTCTTTGCTTTCTCGAATTTCCTCCAGAATATAGTGGACTTTAACCGTGAGGGGCGTGTACTCGTTGTACTTCCTCGACTTATCGCCCTTTTTATCCTTTTGCTCCTGCTTTCCGTTGCTTTTGCTGGCCAAGGGCTACGAGTCGTCGAATTCTTTGGCCACCATTACCGCTTCGATATTCATGATTTTTCTCGCTTTTACTAGCAGTTTAGTCATGGTCTTGGGCGGCTCCTTGGCTAATTCCCATAATAGTTTCCTCAGTTGCAACCCACTCATCAGGTTTGTGATGGCAGTTGGCTCGTTGTAATCTACTACCTCCTATTTTTCAGTGTTGAATCGAGTGATATAGTCACGAGTGCTCTCATCTTCCCTTTAGCGAACGCTGAATAGATTGGCAACTTATTACCCTGTCTTAGCGCCAAATCAGAAATTGCTAACAAATAGGTCGATAAGTTGTTGAAAATTCTTTATTTGTCCCCTAGGCAGGCTGATGTACCAAATTTTTGGGCAGAGCCGGTTATGGTGCTAAAGAATGCTCGGCACCTAATCTCATCCGGGATGGAGTAAATGCCTGCAACATCTTGGAATTGTTCGATATACAAAATGGGATTTGTCGTCCCATCATATTTTAGGGTGATGATTGGTGTCTTGAACTTCATCGGAGTGGGGTACGCCACGATATAAGATACAAATGGGGGATCCTTTTATAAAATCACGCTGGAAGGGGTTCATTGATTTGGCCATCTCTCCAAAATGGCATTTTAGGCACTGGATGGAGCCTTTACACAGCTGGTTATTACTTAGGTACCACATTCGATCAACTTGTTTGCTCGTCCTACACTTTCGACCGAAATCTCTTCCTGAGAAGTCTTCTCGACTTCAGCCAATGCTTAAGCGGAGTGACGGGTGCCCCTAGTGGCATACCTACACGATACTCTTCTTCGGGAGCAATTGCGTGAGGCCGCTGGTACTTACCAATGATTACAACGTGGGCCCAATTGATAAAATGCTGACCCTCTGCTTAATCTTTTGAGGAGCGCACTGGGGCTTTCTTCCAAATATGATTGATCATTAAAGTGGTTGGGCGATTGGATTGAGGAGGTTGCTCCAGGGTGATTCGTCTGGTCCCGTTACAAGTCGGTTCGTCGGGAGGAGCTTACATTTCCACAGGATCCTAAGTTCAATCTCCTGGGATTCTCCGTCGCTCGCCTACGATATTCGCGTTGCCTTTCCTTATGAGGCGCTGGAAGAAGTCACCTGTTACTGCTCCTAGATACCTCAGGTCCAGGAGTTATATTATTTGGTTTATGTTTCATAGGTCTGTTCTGGAAAGTATATGCCAACTGTCTAACACTATCCTTCATCGCCTCTTGCCCTTTGACAAAACTCATTAGGATACTGTGCAGGCCATCTGTCCCAGTAGAGATAGGTGGTGTTTGGACTTCTGTCATACCACTGCTCTCGAGGTTATCTTCCATTCAAAATTATCTCGATTAAGGATCTGAATGAGAAGTTTTAGGTAGGAAATGCAAAGTCTTGTTACAACCGTTCCCACAGAGAGTGCTAATTTGTTGACGTCTAAAAGTGGAGACAATAAATAATCAAAGGAGACAGTCTAAGACTAATAAGAATTATAAAGAATGGGAATGAGAGACTGTAAGAACACACCGATTTTTACGTGGGTCAGTGCCATTAAAGAAAGCCTACTTCCACGGTGGTACTGACTTGGTATTGCACTTAGTGACACAGTTATAATTAGGGTTTCAGATACAACTCGAGGCTTGAGAAGGTATCTGTGGATTCCCTTTGTTTAGTGGACTCGTATCCTATTTATATGTGATTTTCATATATTTATAAAAGGATATATGGATTTCCCTTGTAATTCAGGCAGTTACACCTTGATACAAATTTATCATAATAAATATGGACGCCCTGAAGTACGAAACAACTTTGGTGATTAGTTCCCGGATAATCTTAAAAAAAATTCAATAAAGGATATCTTACGTGTACGTGATTACAGGAGTATAGATGTGTCCAATATTATAATCAACAGGTGGGCCGAGCAGTCCAATACTGAGATGACCTCCTTTGGTGGTGAAGCCGAGCGCATTTGTTAATTGTCTTGAATTATCTAGAACTTATCCCGTGCTGAGATTATATAGGTATAACACATATAATAAACATACTCACACTTAAATCTCTAAACATATATTCTGAGTTTAGCAGTGGATTCAGTTTGCTGATAGCAATATGTAAGCAGTAAAACTTATACAAGCAATTTTTTTGGTTGGTCATGTTGCTCGGGTCATAGGTAATATTTTTTGGATATGCATCTGCTTACATTATGAGTAATATTTTGGGCATCTATGTTAAATGTAATAATTCATTTAGAAATTTATGCACATGTTTTGTATATGATTGTTGCACTAAGCTATGTGTAGTTAGTGTTAATTGTATTTTAAGTGACATTTACATGAAAAATGCACTCAGGTATGTGTAGTTAATGTTAGTTGTATTTTAATTATATATTAGTAGTGCAATAGGCCTTTTTTTTAAAATAATAGGCATGGTAACTATAGAAAATTTTCTAACCATTACTTTTGGGTTTGAAAATCAAGTATACTCAAACTTCTCCCTTCTATATTGTAGTATGAGTGTTAAATTTTTATAAGTAACTTGGGTTTGTAGTGAGTAAAAAATAATTAGTCACGTTGCTCGGGTCTACCACTCATGTCATTAGCACGTGCTATATTTTTTGAAAAGTTTGAACTGCGCCTTTAGGCATGACTTTTATGTCGTGTCATCACGTCGTGTCTAAATTAATAAGTACTTCTTTAATATATTAGAGAATTATCAAATCAATAATATTTTTTTATTACAAGTGTTTATTTAAAAAAAAACTTCTAACTTTTTTGCGTTGTCATATTAATATTTTTAAAATACTAACTTTCATATATACCATTAGCACGAGTCACAATTTTGAAACGAACATGACACATTCATGTAAGTAAATCTTGACATAATTACGTCTTTAGAAATGTCGATTTCGAATTTATGTGTTGATATTCCTTTCGTTTATAAAATTATCAACTACTCTCTAACGATTAAAACTAATAAATTTGAAAAATAATAAATCATTAAATATTTTCAACGTTCCATCGGCACACCCTACTGTGTATATATACATACAGGTCGATGTTAACAAATTTGAAAAATAATTAATAATTATATATTTTCAGCCACATATTTTTTTTTGTGGTTTATGAGATTTTGTTGTTGTCTTTGGGATGTCTCTCTCTCTCTCTCTCTCTCTCTCTCTCTCTCTCTCTCTATATATATATATATATATATATGATTTTGAACAATTATCTACAACGTCCTATGCCATTAATTTTTAATCAACTAATAAAATGCGATAATAACATAAGTAAAATACCATATTTATTTATAGTGAAATAAAAATTAACAATGAAATAATTCAAGAACAAAAATATTAAAAACGAGAGTATAAAACGCAAGCATACACTTATTTATTTCTATACAAAAAATCAAATTAATTAATAATAACAATGCTTATAAACAAAAGTATGCACTGTATAATAGGTAGACGAGGAAATTGAAAAGCTTGACATATGCTCTCGTACATTTATTAATGATTTTGATCAATTATTTACAACGTCCCATGCCATTAATTTTGAATCAAATATTAAAGTGCGTTAATAACATACATAAAATACCATACTTACTTGTTGTATAACGAAAATAACAACAAAATAATTTAAGAACAAAAATATTAAAAACGAGAGTATGAAACGTAAACTGGCTCTTAATTTTTTCTATACAAAAATCAAATTAATTATTGAGAAGATTCATTTCCTACAAAATCAAGGGGTGAAGGTTATATTACGTTCCAACAAGGTGTGTATTGAAAAAAAATACAAAGTTCTTATTTTATTTAACATTTAATTTCATTAAACGTGAAAAATCTAATTTATTTTCTTTATTCCCATATCTAAAATACAAAACTTAGTCTGATTCAGTGCCAGTAAAGAGGAATGTGGTATGTAGTGTACACATTTTCAACCATTAGTTAGAACATGTGCTGCATTTATATTTACTTTTCATTAAAACGTATTAATGCATTTTCAATTTTCTATGACTTAGCGTATTGCAGTTTTTGTCCCACAACTCGAGACATACATTTACATCGAATTTCGAAAGGCTATGTTTAGGAAATATGAATTTATAAACTACGAATACGCTGAAAAAATATATTTACTCTAGCTCGAAAAAAATGAATATCGTTATAATTTATGTAAAAAGTAATTTCTATCCGCTTTGATGATGCTGTAAACAACAACACCAGATAAGATGTTGGCAAGCTCAAGCTGGTGATAACAATGGCAGCATAAGAGTGTACATACGTATAATAGAAGGAGGTGAGGAAAAGAGGATGAACACTTGTATGTACGTGGTTCAGCCACTCTGGCCTACGTCCACTGTGCAAGTGAGTGTAAGAATCACTATCAGAAGAGGGCTCTAATGGCCTTAGCAATACAATCACTCCACTTTCTCTCTCTACTGTAAATGAACCAGAGTTTGGTTAGGGTTTGTAAATGAGGATCCCCTACAAGGTAGGGGAAGACAAGTATATATAGTGTTTGGGGGGTGTAATATACCCCCCAATCATGTGTGTGATGATCTAGCCAATCCAGTGAAGCCATATGTCATTGTCACATGTAAAGGATGATGATTAAATATTCCCTCATGTGAGGGGATTGATTCGGTTACAACTTATTTTATCCACGCGTTCCCAACCTTGCATGCGCTTATAAATGTTCGGCCCTGTGTCCTTGACTGGTGCAACCTCGACCTGGACGAGTACGAGGTTAGTGAAGTTCGACTTGCTTTGTCTGAAGTCAATATCCATGATGACCTCGGCTAGATGGGTTGGTTGACGTTATGTATGAGGTAGTTGTAACATCGACTAGGGCCGATGATGATGTTGGTAGATGATTGAGTCCATGAGACATAACTGACATCAGCTGAAGAATGTAACATCGGCTGGAGCCGACGACTCTGTTGATAGTTGCTTGAGCCCCTGAGGCTCTTCTGACCTCGACTGATGGCTAGCCAATGTTGATGTATGAGGAGCCGACCTTATGGGAAACGACCTTGCTGATGGTTGTCAACCTTCTGTCACCTCGACTGTGAGACTGGCCGATGTTAGTTACTCTGAGTAAGAGGGTGCACTTTGGGCATATCAATCACCCCTAGCCCTTAATCTTCTATGTAGTTAGATGATTAAGGGGTATGCAATTAAGGCCGAGCTGGATTTCTCTGGGTGCCAATATTTCCTTGCCACATGTCACTTTTTGAAGTGAGTAGCGTGCTTATCAAGGCATGACGATTCTGCTTTATCCTTTAGGTTCCCTAGGGCCATGATGGGTCCTCGAAATTTGTGCCTCATCATTGGGCAAGTTTAAAACCATTTTTCTCTTTCCTTCTCTTTCTTCTTCATTTTTTCCCGCCTTAGCTTTCTTTGCCACTGCAAATTTTCTCAAGACCTCCACTGTTTGTTGTCATTTTAAGGTCTCCCTTGCTTCTAATACTCTTATCCTCCATTTCTCCCCTGTTCAGGTATAATTTCCACCATTTTTTTCCATTTTTTGCCCTTATTATTCATTTTTTATTTTCTGACGAGGTCTTGTGTTTTTAGGCAAGTGGTTTCCACCACTATTGGTAGTTGTAGGGCTAGGACATTAGCGATTGAGTGATTTAAAGGCATTTATAGGTAGCTCTGAGGATGGTTCATCTAGAAACAACCCTCTTTTAGGTTTCTGGTGAATCTCTGGTCACCTTCTTCGGCGTCCTTATTCTTGAATGTTCTTAGTGTTCTCGATGAAACCCTTTCAAATTCCTAATTTAATCCTTAAATTATATTGAATAAGTTGTTTGCATGTTTGTGGTTTTGAGTCCAAGTGTGGTGTCGTCTACCTTATGCTCAGACCCCTGTACCAACTTATATAAGAGTTTCCATCTCTTCATGAGAAGACCTTTGAGAAAATCAGGCAAATAAAAATAGCCCAAGAGGAAGCTCGTAGGGCTGAGCCATTTCCTCTTAGACCCATCTTTCCTTCGCCTTTGAAGGTTATCTACCCTGAGCTTGCTGTGCCTATAGAGGTTGCTGTGGACCCAACACTAATATCCGAGTCTGAGTCATCCTCCTCAGACCCCATATATGTAGACTCTTTTCAAGAGGCTATGGATTACTCTCTCAGACAGGGTGAGGTCCATGAGGAAGTCGAGGTTTCGAGTTGTGCCTCATTTCACTACGGTGCTAGTACCTCACAACATTCTTCTGATGTTGAAATTATAGGGCCAAGTGTGGCTATTCCCCCCATCATTGATGTCATTCCTCTGTCGATCGCCACCGAGGTTGAATTTACTCAGAGGTTTCCTGACGGTGTCCCTGCACCTGCTCAGGCCGATGCTACTGAGGATGATGATGATGGCCAAGAGAGTGATATAGATACGCCTGAGATGGCCGAGATTGAGAGCTCTATCGGCGAGTATGACCTTCTAGATTTTAGGCACCTCTATTCGATAAACTCTTCCATCAACCTTAGGAAACCTCTGAGGGGAGAGAGGGACTTTTACGGCAAAGATGGAGAGATCTGCTTCTATGAGCAGATGTTCAAGTTGGGCTTCCGTCTTCCTATCCACCCTTCCATAAGAGCCATATTATCCCACATAAATCTAGCCCGTTCACAATTATCCCCTAACTCCTGGAGGGTTATGATTAGGGTCATCGTCCTTTGGAGGGTTGTCTACTACTCAGACCTTCCAATTAGGGTTTTCACAGGTTGTTATGACCCATTCACTGCCAAAAACCACCCTAGCTATTACTACTTCTTAGCTAGGAAGTCAGAGAAGAAAATGTTATTGGTTACCCACACTTCAAACCATAACTGGAAACCTCAGTATTTTTTTACTTTCGAAGCATTGGAATTTGGTCCACATAAGACTTATGGAACATCAGTTCCAAGGACACCTCTAAGATGGGGAAAGGTCTCCCTTGCTGCTAAAGCCGACCCTAGACTTAGCCAGGATAATATTAAAAAAGTTGAGGATCTTCGTGATTAGGGGGAGTAGTGTCGTCTAGTAAAATATGAACATCTGATGACCCCTTACTACCTCTCTCAAACAGGCTTGGGTGGTGGTCTTTTGTTAGAGCTTCGTAAGTCCTAATTTTTCATAAGTTACCTCTTACTTTTTATACCTCTTACTTACTATCTCAGATATTTGTCTTTTATAGAGCGCCCTGAAGGCATATCGAATGACCTTTGGGAACTGTCTTCTCCTAGTCTTGTAAAGTTGATGAATAAGAAGGCAGGAAAAAATATACTCCCTCTGGCGACCCAAAAGAACGTCGGCACATCCAAGGCTGATGTTACTAAGAAGAGGAAGACTACAACTCATCCAGAGCATCAAAGGTCTGGCAAGACTCAAAGAGGGGATCGTGCCATTCCTATCTCTACGGATGATGCCCTGGCCGCTCATCTTGCTCAGTTAAGATCAGTGATAGCCTTATCGGCCACAGTCTGAAGGCTATCGACGCTATCGGTGCAGTAATGGCTGAAGAAGATAAGTATTTCTTATGCTCCTTGGATGTCCCTTTGCTGGCTGAGTTTACTCTCCACATATCAATTCAGGTATTAGTTTATCCTCAAGTGTAACCTCGAATTTTACATATTATATCTCATGTGCTTATACATTTGACCTTCTACTGCATGGTATCTTGTCCATGCACCATTTTATTAATTGGACCCTGAAGAAGATGCCCCTCATAGAGAAGGGTCAAGAAGCTGAGAAGGTAAAAGCCTCTTTGAATGCAGAGGTTGAAAGGCTGAAGGAAGAGCTGAAGGAGGTTGATAAGCTAAAGGGGGTTGTCTAGTAGAGGGACATGGACATTACCAAGCTCAAGAAGGACCACGATATAGCTCTGAAGGCTAAAGATGATGCCCTTCAAACTAAGGTGGATGTTATAGCCAAGGTTATTTTAGAGGATACTGCAGAGAAGGTTATTAAAGATTATAAGGTCTCTGATGAATTCATCACTTTTAGCTTTGAATATCTTGAAAGAGGTATCAAAGAAACTCAAATGGGCAGACTCTAAGGAGAAAGAGTCAGGGAGTCTGACTGCCTCAGACTTTGAGGGTCTAGGCTTTGATGACCCCCGATTTGCTCAGGCCCTACAATAGGTTGAGGAGGTTTATGATGCACCTGCTAAGACTGCTCCCCTAGAAGTCACTGAGACTGAAGATTCTAATCCTCAGGATGATGGGGCTGAGGTGACCAATGTTGACCACGAAGACACGATTGTAGCTGCAGAGACATGAGCCTTTTCTTGTGAAGCTTTTAAGTTGTAATTTTTATTTCCTTTCTTGTATGTACCCCTTAGATTTTTTATACTCTGATGGCATCTTGGTACATTTGATTTGTAACTCTCTTGAATGTTGTTCAATAATAATTATTAATCCCATCTTCTTCAGATCATATTGCTTCTTTTAATGTTATGCTCGAATGTCTTACCTATTAAATGTTGTTTGAGGTCCAAGGTCACCATATTATGATGTTTACCTCATAAATTTCACCAAATTAATGGTCTAAGGTCTGAGGTCATCATACAATGATGTTTACCCTCATATTTTCACCAAACTAATGGTTGTTTAAGGTCTGAGGTCACCATATAATGATGTTTACCCTCATAAATTTTACCAAATTATGATTTTTAAGGTTTGAGGTCACTATATATGATGTTTCACCTCATAAATTTCACCAAACTAATGATGTTTAAGGTCCGAGGTCACCATATAATGATGTTTACCCTCATAAATTTCACTAAATTATGATGTTTAAGGTTTGAGGTCACCATATATGATATTTTACCTCAGAAATTTCACCAAACTAATGATGTTTAAGGTCTGAGGTCACTATATAATGATGTTTACCCTCATAAATTTTACCAAATTATGATGTTTAAAGTTTGAGGTCACCATATATGATGTTTCACCTCAGAAATTTGACCAAGCTAATAATGTTTAAGGTCTGAGGTCACCATATAATGATGTTTACCCTCATAAATTTCACCAAACTAATGATGTTTAAGGTCTAAGGTCACCATATAATGATGTTTACCCTCATAAATTTCACCAAATTATGATGTTTAAGGTCTGAGGTCACCATATAATGATGTTTAAGGTATGAGGTCACCATATTATGATGTTTCACCTCATAAGTTCACCAAACTAATGATGTTTAAGGTCTGAGGTCACCATATAATGATGTTTACCCGCATAAATTTCACCAAATTATGATGTTTAAGGTCTGAGGTCACCATATATGATGTTTACCCTCATAAATTTCACCAAACTAGTGATGTTTACGATCTGAGGTCACCATATATGATGTTCCACCTCAAAAATTTCACCGAACTAATGATGTTTAAGGTCTGAGGTCACCATACCATGATGTTTACCCTCATAATTTTTACCAAATTATGATGTTTAAGGTCTGAGGTCACCATATATGATGTTTCACCTCATAAATTTCACTACACTAATGATGTTTAAGGTCTGAGTTCACCATATAATGATGTTTACTCTCATAATTTTCACCAAACTAATGATGTTTAAGGTCTGAGTTTACCATATATGATGTTCCACCTTAGAAATTTCACTAAACTAATGATGTTTAAGGTATGAGGTCACCATATAATGATGTTTACCCTCATAATTTTCACCAAATTATGATGTTTAAGGTCTGATGTCACCATATATGATGTTTCACCTCAGAAATTTCACCAAACTAATGATGTTTGAGGCCTGAGGTCAACATATAATGATGTTTACCCTCATAATTTTCACCAAGTTATGATGTTTAAACATAATGCAACAAAGTATTGGCACAGACATTGCAATCTTTTCATTAACATCCTTTGCAGAAACTGGTACATGTATTACAAAAGGCTAAGAACAACAGCAACATCATATGTAATATTTCTTCAAGTGGTCAGCATTCCAAGGGTTGGAGAAAGGTTGTCCTTCAAGATTTTCTAGTCGATAGGTACCATACACAACCTCATTAACTACTCTGTAAGGACCGTGCCAGTTTGGATGGAGCTTATTTGCCTTTTGCAGCGTCTTCTTTAGGACTAGGTCTCCCATAGCTATAGGCCTTGATTTTACCTTTGGTTGTAGAACCTCGCAGTTCTCTGCTGGTATGCTGCTTGTCTTATCTCTGCATCCTTTCTCCTTTCCTCGATCAAATTAAGATCAAGTATTCTCTCTTCCCCATTCCTCTGAGGGTCATAGGTCTGAACTCTGTGAGTGGGGAGTCCTACTTTTATAGGGATGGCAGCTTCTAAACCGTGTGCTAACCTAAAAGGAGTCTCTCCCATTGGTGTCCTTATTGTCGTCCTATAGGCCCATAACACAGCGTATACCTCCTCTGTCCATCTCCCTTTGGCCTTTCCAACCTTTTCTTTATCCCGTTAAGGATTGTTCAGTTCGTGACCTCGGCCAACCCATTTACCTGGGGTCGACTAGGAAAAGAAAAGAACTGCTTGATCCCCACTCTTTTACAGTATTTTTCTAAGGAAGAATTCTTGAACTGGGCTCCATTATCAGAGATGAAGGTGTTTAGAAGACCATACCTGTATATGATGTTCTTCCAGATGAACATGAAGGTCTTCTCAGCCTCTACCCATTTGGAGAAGTAATCAATTGCCACTACTAAGAATTGATAGTTGTTCGTAGCTCTTGGAAAGGGTCCTACCAAGTCAATACCCCATACTTTAAATGGCCAAGGTGAGCTGATTGACGTTATAGGTTGATGAGGTTGATGAGGGATGGTGGAAAATCTCTAGCACTTATCGCATTTCTTCACATATGCCACTGCATCTTTGGCCAAGTTCAGCCACTAGTACCCCTGAGTGATTATCCTCTTAGCTAAAGGTCTTCCTCCTATATGACTGGAGCAAAAGCCCACATGTACATCTTGCAAGACGTATGGAACCTCTTAAGGGTGAACACATATGAGGAGAGGGAGTAAGAACCCCTTCTTATATAAAACATCTCATACAATTGAGAATTTGGTAGCCTTGAACCTCAGTTTTCTCCTTTCTAACTTTAATTATGTGAGCTCTCCCTTTCTGATGTATCTGATAAGAGGGTCTATCCATGAGGCTCCCATATTCAAATTGAGGCAAGTTCTGGCAACCTCTTCTTTTTCAATGGTTGGCTTGAGCAGAATCTCAACTGGTACGGTTCTTCTTATATATGTCCTTATTGTTGAGGCCAACCTCGTAAGTGTATCGGCTCGACTGTTGTCTTACCGAGGTATCCCCTTCATCTTCACTTCCTTGAAGATTTCTAGCATCATTCTCAACCTCTTCAGGTATTTGGCCATCCTTTCATCTTTGGACTCATATACTCCCAGGATTTGGTTGGCAAATAACCTTGAGTCACTGTGGACTAGGAGTCGGCCAACACTAAGGGCTTTTGCCAAGGAGAGACCTGCTATCAATGCCTCATACTATGACTCATTATTCTAAGCTTTGAAGTTGAACCTCAGTGCATATTCAATGTTTGTACCATCTGGTGCTGACACTATCATCCTCGCTCTGCTTCCGTTTTCACAAGATGACCCATCAACGAAGAGGTTCCAAACATCTTCATTTGAAGAGAAATTCCCCTCTGACAGGGTTCCTTGTTTAAAGAGGTTCCTGTTTTCCTCATTCTCAGTTATTCTGTATTTGGCTCTTCTTAACTCAACCTTATCCTTCTCTTGGAAGACGTTTCTGTCTGGTTCATCTGTAGCCTCTTGACTAATTTCAATCTCAACCTCTTCCCAGGTAAACTCTGCTATAAAGTCTGCAAGTGCCTGCCCCTTAATGGAAACCCTGGGTTGATAAATAATGCCATACTCCCCCAACTCAATGGCCCAGGTCATCAACTTGCCTGACTTCTCAAGCTTATGGAGGACCTGTCTGAGTGGGGAATCAGTGAGGACAACCATAAAGTGGGCTTGTAAGTATGGCTTCATCTTCCTAGAAGCATGTATCAAAGCATAAGCTAATTTTTTTCATTTGAGGGTACTTCTGTTCAGACCCTTGAAGAGCTTTACTATTAAAGTATACTGGCCTCTGTACTTCATTATCTTCTCTTATTATGGCTGCACTAATGGCTGATTCTGAAACAACTAAGTATACATACAACTTTCTCCCCCAGAATGGGTCAAGACAGGAGTAAGGAAGAGCCGAGGTAGGACTTGAGCTCCTTACACATTCCTCATCCCATTAGAAGGCCTTTCTAAGCACTTTGAAAAAAGGAAGACATTTGTCTGTAGCTCTTGAGACAAACTTGTTAAGTGCTGTAACTATTCTGGTTAATCTCTGAACGTCTTTGATAGTTCTGGGTGTCTTTATTTCCAGAAGAGCCTTGATCTTCTCAGGGTTAGTCTTTATTCCCCTATGATTGACGATGAATCGCAAAAACTTTCCTGCTTCTACCCCAAAGACACACTTGGCTGGGTTAAGCTTCATTCTGTATCTGTTCATGGTGTCAAAAGTTTTTTCAAGGTCAACCATATGAGTGTCGACCTTTAGGCTCTTCGTCGGCATGTCATCCACATACACTTTTATGGACTTGCCTATTTGATCCTCAAACATCTTATTTACAAGACGTTGGTAAGTAGACCCTGTATTCTTCAGTCCGAAGGGCATGACCTTGTAGCAATAGGTACCCTTGTCTATGATGAACATTATCTTCTCAAAGTCTTTAGGGTTTATGAATATCTGATTATACCGAGAATAGGCATTAATAAAGCTCATGAGCTCATATCCAGTTGTGGCATCCACCATCTGATTAATACGAGGCAGGGAGAAACTGTCTTTTGGACAAGACTTGTTCAAATTGGTGAAGTCTACGCACATCCTCCATTTCTCATTAGTTTTTGGCATGATGACGGCGTTGGATAACCACTCAGGGTATATGACCTCCCTAATGAACTTGGCTTCTTCAAGCTTTTTGACCTCTTCTCTGATGATTTCATACTTCTTTTTTGAGTATACACTTTTTCTTTGCTTGATGGGCTTAGCGTCTTCCATAACATTGAGTTTATGGCACATGACCTCGGGGTCAATGCCTGGCATGTCTGCATAGCTCTAGCTAAAAATGCTTCGTCTCTTCCTCAAAATCTCCACCAGCTCTTCCTTAATCTCAGGTCTTAGGGCTTTGACGATTTAAATGTTTTTTTCCAGCTCATCCTCATTGAGGGCGATGGATTCTACCTCTTTCGCGGCCTCTCCCTTCTCGAGCTTTGTCTTGTCTCTAAGATAAAGTGTATCGATGTTGTACGTGGTTGTTGCCTTATTATGAGCCTCTCTCTCTTCTGCAGAGTTAAAGTAGCATTCATGTGCTGATGTTTGGTCACCTTGCACTTCCCCTACTTCATAGGGAGTCGGGAATTTTAGCATTTGGTGGACCGTTGAAGGCACGACCTCAAATTCTTTGAGGGCTACTCTTCCTGTGATGAGATTGTAAGCTGAGAAGACGTTCTCGTCTATCACAAAGAAATTGATTTTTCTGGTCAACCTCTTAGGCCACTCATCTCCCATTCTCACATCCATTTTGTACATACCCAATGGATGAACCTTTTCACCGCTGAAGCCAATCAAAGGATGATGATAAGGGATAAACCTAGCTCTGCTGAGGCCTAGGCTTTTGAAATAGGGCCACAACATTACGTCTGCTGAACTTCCCCCATCAACGAGGATTCCTTGCACCTCATATCCATGCACCCTTGTGGTGATTACCAAAGGGTTATCATACGGAGCTAATATACTTTTGAAATCAAGTCGTGAGAAGCCAACTATGAGAGTATCTATATATACCTTTTTTTGCTTCTCGTGTTTCATCTCTGAAGATCCCAAATTCATAACCTCTACTTTTATCACTGACTTGGCCTCGGCCACGTGAACTTTGCGATCGACTGCCTCTGAACCTCCTCCTGATAATTATCCGTAGATGGTGTTCACCCCGAAGGAGATCATACCAACTCTCTTCAATGGGAGATTATCATCTTTTGGTGGGAGGTCTGGGTCATTGTCATCATCATCTGAGTTCTCAGCTCTTCTGGTAGGGGAATCTTCCCGGCACCTGTCATTTCTCTTCTTTTTAGGGTCATCTCTTCCCCCTTTAGGGACTCTACCACCCACGTACTTTCTGAGCTTTCCAGACTTCAACATCTTCTCAATCTCATCCTTTAGGGCAAAGCACTTGTCAGTCAGATGGCTGTGATCTTGGTGGAACTCGCATCACAGATTCTTGTTCCTCTTATGCGAAGTATACTTCAGTTTCTCCGACCATCTCAGGGACCTACCACTCTTTATTTCGTTGAGGATATGTTCACAACTCACAGTTACAAGAGTATAGCGTGCAAACTTGTCGTCTGTAGCCCTCTTCTTTCCATCATTTTTCCTTTGAAATTTCCCGCTGCTACTTTCGTTCTCATCCTCATATTTTGCAACCATGGCTTCTTCTGCGTTCATGACCTTTCCAGTTGTTTCCAACAGCTCGGCTATGGATTTAGGAGGGTCTTTAGCAAGCTTCCAGAGTAAGAAGTTCTCCAATGAGGGTTGTCATAACTATATTCTCTTCGTAATCTTCAACCTCCAACTTTTCTTTATTAAACCTCGCGATATAGTCTCTGAGGCTTTCACTCTTACCCCACTTTACATAGAGCAGATGTGTTGTCTTTTTTTGAGGTCTTGCCCTAAAATAGAAGTTATGTATAAACCGCTCGGCCTATCCCTTAAAGTTCTCTATAGAATTTTTAGGAAGGGAAGTGAACCAAATATGCGCAGCTCCCGTTAAAGTGCTTGAGAAAGCTCGACACCTCATCTCATCAGGGATTGAATAAATGTCTGTTGCAGACTGATACATCTTAATATGATGTACAGGTTTGGTACTTCTATTATACTTGGGAGGCACCATTGGTGGTTTGAATTTGGCAGGGGTTGGAAAGTTTATAATCCTTGCCATAAATAGGGAACCCCCTGAGAATCCCCTTTATAGTGGGTCCGACTTTTTATGAGCTTACCTATCTTCTCTTCCAGCCGTTGAATGAAGTCATTCCATAGTTTAGCAACGTCAGCCTGGTCGAGGTTATCCCCAGCCACTTCCAAGGGGTGAACCGAGGGTTCCCCAGCTGTTGCACAACGTCGATTGTTGACCTATTGGCCACAGTCTCGACCATGTAGGGGTCGACCATGATGAGATTGATGTTCACCATCTTCCCTCTGTAAGCCAACTGCACTTCTCGACTTAGATAACCTCTGCCCCAGATCATTAACTGGGCCGAGCCTTTCAAAGACTGACTGTCTACTCAAGTGATCAAAAGCTGATCCTCTTTGCTGGGAATCACCAACCTCGGCTCGTCTTGCTCCACAACCTCGGTTCTGCTGTATAGGACATATTGTGTTATTTAAAACCTCATATGGCTCCCAATAGTCTGCTAGAGCATCCTATGCTTCAACGTCGTCGTACCTATCCTCAAGGCAAGGGTTTTCTTGCCTCCCCAGGCATAAATAACTAGGGTCAGCAACATCGCTCCTCCGTTGAGGAGTAGGTTGGTCTTTTCATGGTGCCTGGGGTGGTCCCCTGGCCTCAGGATGTGGTTGAGCAGCTGCCGGAGTAATCATCTCCGGTGAGACCCCAGGTGGTCTCATTGTGTTTTGGCTTAGTTGGGCAAACTGCTCCTGCATCACTTGCTGAGTTGCAGCTAAGGACTTCAAGGCTACCACCACCTCAGCCATATCGGACTGGGGCGGTGCCTGGCTGGAACTGGGTCCTCCAACACTATATGGTGGAGGAGGTGGTGGTAACTCCGGTGCCATATGTTAGGACTAAAGAGCTTGCAATGAAAATATTATAGAGCTTAATATCTGAATGGACCTCTTTCAATGGTGACAGTTTCACGCGAAGGGTAAGGCCTGGTTCACCACCAGAGTCTCCGGTGAGGTTAAGTAACAAAAGAGGAAGAGACGAATCTTCTCGTTCCCACAAACGATGCCAAAATGATGATGCTGTAAATAGCACCACCAGATAAGATGTTGGCAATCTCAAGCTCGTGATAACAATGGCAGCATAAGAGTGTATATAAGTATAGTAGAATGAGGCGAGGAGAAGAGGATGAACACTTGTACGTAAGTGGTTCAGCCAATCTGGCCTACGTCCACTGTGCAAGTAAGTGTAAGAATCACTATCAGAAGAGGGCTCTAATGGCCTTAGCAATACAATCACTCCACTTTCTCTCTCTACTGTAAATGGACCAGAGTTTGGCTAGGGTTTGTAAATGAGGATCCCCTACAAGGTAGGAGAAGACAAGTATATATAGTGTTTGGGGGTGTACTGTACTCCTCAAGCATGTGTGTGATGATCTAACCAATCTAGTGAAGCCATATGTCACTGTCACATGTAGAGGATGATGATTAAATATTCCTTCACGTGAGGGGATTGATTCGTTTATAACTGATTTTATCCATGTGTTCCCAACCTTGCATGCACTTATAAATGCTTGGCCCTGTGTCCTTAACTAATGCAACCTCCGCCTGGACGAGTACGATGTTGCTGAAGTTTGACTTGCTTTGTCCGAAGTCAATATCCATGATGACCTCGGCCAGATGGGTTGGCCGAGGTTATGTATGAGGTAGTTGTAACGTCGGTTAGGGCTAATGATGACGTTGGTAAATGATTGAGCACATGAGACATAACTGACATCGGCTTACGAATGAAACATCGGCTGGGGTCGACGACTCTGTTGGTAGTTGCTTGAGCCCCTAAAGCTCTGTTGACTTCGACTGATGGCTAGCCGAGGTTGATGTATGAGGAGCCGACCTTATGGGAAACGACCTTGTTGATGGTTGTCAAGCTTCTGTCACCTCAGCTGTGAGATTGGCCGAGGCTAGTTACTCTGAGTAAGAGGGTGCACTTTGGGCATATCACGCTTGAAAGATTATTTTATCTTAAAATTAACTTTAACTTGTATTTTTTTTCTAATTTGAATTTTCAGACTATGTTTTGTTTTACGATAGTATGGTTCTTGACATTCATTTCCTCATATTCATTTCAATTCATATGCGTTTCCCATCATATTACTTGCATTTACATGTTTATGGTTATGGTTACGATCTTTTTTTCAAATACTGATAATAACTAGTATGCAATCCGTGCGATGCACGATAACACATATATACTTAGATGTATGAACATTGCAAAAAACTACTCACACAACTCAATGTAATTCCAAAAACATAGTCAATGATTTTAGCGCTAGAAAATACTGTGGCATACCTACGGGATCTCTGAGTGCAACTATTCTTATTATCTTTCAAATCTTTTTTTATAGTCAATTTTGCAATTGTTTATGAGATAATAAGTTAATGATCCATCATTTAGTACATTTTTTTTTTGTAAAACCCAACTATAGAATAATCGAATTATTTAAAGAATACAAAGTAATCGAATGCCACTAATTTATACACAATATAATAATGATCATATAAAGTATCACAATACAAAATTTTATCCCAATTCTTAACATGCAATATGAAGTGAGCAATTAGATTGTTCAAGTACTAATCTGGCTAAAAAAATGAGATATCAAGAAGGTTAACTAAATTCATTGGAAATAGAAACGGGGTATGAATGCTAAAGTGGAATAGTTGGTTAACTTTCAAGTTCCCAAACATTTACAGATAAAAAAAAGAACACCCTTTACACCAACCATCTTTGTGAAAAAAAATTCAATCCCACATCAAGATGAGGACATATCTCACCTCCAGGCTCTAACATATATCCCGTCAACAAAATGAGCAAACTTCTGCCATATTTTCCTTTAAGGCACTATACTTCAACCATTTAGTCGTAATCACTTTTATCTCCTATCCACCCAATATAATAACACTGAAAAATATTTCACACTGACTTGCAAAATTAGAATTCTGAAAGGAACACCAAGGAGCATAAACAGTAGAAGCAAGGAAAAAACAAATAAATTTAGCACACTATTAAAATAACACAGGTCGAAAAACATGTAGTATTAGTAAATCATGTACCTACTGCAATATCCATCTATGGAATATTCTTCAAGAAAGCTTTAATGCCTCAGAAAGCCTCAACTCCTAACCATCGTCCATACAAAATGAGGCTTGTCAAACCTCGAACTTGCAACTGTGCGATATATGTAAAGGTTGTAAGGTGAAGTTTTTTTATTTCTCCATAACACATAGATAGTAAAAAAAAGGAGTAGAAACACTTGTAAAAATGAGAAACTGCAAAAAATAGTGAAGTCACAGTGGGTATTACCAGGTTCTATACTTTTTATTCATATACAACCATCTGATTATCTCTATCATATAGTTGCATATATTGTCCATAAGTTTTAACACCCCCCAAAAATATATTTTCAAACATTTCTTCCATGTGACTATAAGAGAGAGGGAAAAAGAACCACGACGAGGAAATGGAAATAAAGGGACCCTCAACAAAGTCACCGTATCAATAACTTGGTGGGGGAATCAAGGAAAAAATAAATAAATTTAGCAGTCCATTAAAATAACACAGGCCAAAATTCTGTCTCCCAATACACTCTTTTAATTTCCTCTTTTGTCCTCATGTCCGTTGGAGCAGGGGGGGGGGGTAGGCCATATTCATTAACATTTGGAGTAGACCAATTAGTCCAAACAGATAATAAAAAAAACAAAGGGTCCTAAAGAGTTTTTTGGAAGGTACTATGCGTCTCCATCTGTCTCGATTCTTATTGTTTTTACTGTTACAATACCATAGTGAAAGACTTCAACATCACATGTGCGTGTGTGTATGCATTTATAACTGATTGTAATGAGAAGAGGAGAAACCAAACAAAACCCAACAATTTGGTGTGTGCGGAGAAACCAAACAAAAGAGAAATCAATCAAAACCCAACAATGTGGTGTGTGTGTATACCTGATTATAATGAGAAGAGAAAAAAAAATCAAATTCCCTCATTTAAAGATTAAATTGTCTCCAGTAAAAAACAACCCATCTTAGATCTAGATCAATTCATGCAAAACAAAAACAACACACAAAAAGAAAACAAAATACCATTCAAAATTTTGTAGTATCTAAGGACAAAAAAAAGTAAAGAGAAAAGAAGGGCAATGAGAATAATACTGGCCTGGGCAAGAGGAACTTGGGAGAGAAAAAGTAAAGAGAAAAGAAGGGCAATTAGTACACCGATTATGACAAATCAGAAAACCAATATAGTATGTGCGTGTATACTTGATTATCAAGTGTATCTATCAAATGAAAAAAACATGATATGTGCACGTGTATGCTTATGTATACCTGATTATAATGAGAAGAGGAGAAACCCAAAATAATGTGTGTATACCTGATTATGATGAGAAAAGAGGAAACTAAACAAAACCAAAGTGATATGTGTGTATATCTGCTCGAAATGTCGAGAAGTCGAGGAACTCACCTGAATACCATGTTGGTATTGTAGTTGGATTTGAAAGCTGATTTCGCTGAGAGAGAAAGTCGGAGAAGTGGGTTGGCTCATCTCCGAGAAAGTCGAAGAAGTGGGCTTAGTCTTGGAACTGTTTTGGTTCTTCTCAGATAAAGTCGGAAAAAGGGGTTTAAATAGGGCACGTGGATGGATGTAACTGATTTGGTTAGGGCACGTGAATGGCTAGTGTAGGATAAATTCTCTATCTTAATGAGAAAACTTGAAGAAATATTATGCGTTCTCAATAATGACGTGGCACACTAATATTTAGTCTTTCAATACAAATGAGTTATTATATAGAGATAATAGATTAACACTGGCAAATAAGCGGACTGGGCCTGTTATGGTGGGCCTAATATGGGCTGGGCTGAATATGGGCCAAATCTGTTATGGGCCGGGCTGACCCATTTTTTTTGGAAAACAGTTATTTTAAAAGAAAAAAAATGCATTTTTTAAATGAAAAAAACGCATTTTATAAATGAAAAAAAGCCTTTTTAAAATTTTTTTATCCAAAAATGAAAAAAAAAACATACAGAAAATGAACAAATAATATATATAAAAAAAATATACAGTCAAGCTCCGACGTTACAAATATTGACCCATAAATTAAAAAAAAAGTTGGAAACATACTGATCCGGTAAGAGATCTGCGCGTGAGACCCGATCAAGCTCCGACGTCAACCTCCTTTGTCGGCGTCAAAATCCTACTCCGGTCAAGCTCCGGTGTGTTAACTTATGGCTGAAAAAAAATATATATAAATGAAAGCTCCGGTCGAGCTCCGGTGTGCTAAAATAGTATAAATGAAATGGAAGTTGGGTGAACTTACCTTGAGTAGGAAAAGGCTGAAAGAAAAAGGAAATCTCCAAAAGTAAATGAGCTCTCCAAAAGAAACGACCGATATTTAGGTTACATGAGAGAGAAGAAGTTAAAATGTATTTGGAGTCCATTTACTGGAACGCGTATAAGGGACGAAACTTTGGACCAAAGTACACACCTAATATGGGCCCCATATTTTAACATACTTTCAAAATATGGGTCCCATATTAATTCACACTACTAAAATATGGGCCCCATATTTTAGTGTTTGAACCAATATGGGTAATTTAATTAATGGGCTGCTATTTGCCACTACTAACAATAATTATATATTAGAATATATATTTGAATAATATATTTCAAAACGCATTACATCCGATCGTGTATCGCACAAGTCACCAGTAATATATATACACACGTATGTATATTATTATTGAGATTCCGGACGAATTTGGACTTGGTCACATGTGGCTCAAGCTAACCGCTAATTACAATTCGAGTTTAAAAATTTGACTCAAGCTGAAGCCGGCTCCAACTCACTTAAAGGTCGGTGATATTATGCGGACCGAAATGAGGGACTTGCCCGGCCCAATTGAAAGGCCTAGGCTCGCCCCACATCCACACTAACACCACCTAACATCTCAGGTAACCGCTTTAATTGTCACCGGCCAGTTTGGGTATTTGATTTTTCATAACTAGAAGTATTGTTCGCCCCCCTTTTTTGTTAGTAGAAAAAATTGTTTACTAACAGAGAATGGGTGAACATGTGGAAGCAGACAATGCGGAAGCCATCATCACCAGAATCGAACACAAGTCTCGCAAGATCGAGAGCTTACTCAAGCAGTAATCAACATAATATTTTATTTTATATATATATATATATATATATATATATATATATATATATATATATATCAGTTGGTTAGTGAAACCCTAATTGTTAAAATTTGTCAGGTATAAACCGGTGGAAGCCCTCAAAACCGCTCTTGAAGGCGCCCCTCCCAAGACCAGAGATGAGAGATGCAAGGTTACTTATTTGCACCCTCTTTCTTTCTTTCTTTAGATTAGTTAAGTGTTCATAAAAATGTTATTGATGCTTGTTTTGTAGTCTGCTAATTGGATAGTGGTTCATAGAGCAATAATGGCTATAAAAGATGTGGATGGCATGTTCTCTTCTTTGGATCCTGAGTACTATGATATTCTCATGAAGTTAGTTTCCTATTCTTTTTTTCCAATTTTATACTTTATTTCAAGGGTCATTTTGATGATAATACGATATTTGACTTAACCCCATTTTCTTAAAATAATTAGATATCGCAACAATTTCTTGAAAAAGCTTTCCATGAAATAGTTGTCGACAATAGTTAATTTGCTTAGAATATGTGTTGGTTTGCATGAAATAGGTGTCAATTTGCACGAAATTGGTGTGATGTTTAATTATTGGCAAAAAATTGGGCTAAGTCAAATACCGTGTCATAAAATCTCAAATGAAACTCAAATGAAATAAATCATCGGCATAATAATGAAACTTAAATGAAATAAGTCAATTGCATAAAATCTCTCCAAATAAAACCATAAACAAAGGTGAATCCGATTGACCCACTAAATCCAATGCAATGTTTTAAAAGGCGAGCCTAGGCTTGGGAGAAACGTCCCGCCTTAAGCCTTTTACACCTTATTCTTGGTAAAAGGCTTCAGACGCACTTTTTTTTTAAACAAAAACGCTTTAATGAAATGATGTGTACTTTTAAAGACTTTTTTTTTAAACCGAACTAATATCTCGTTCAAAATGATCAAAAGACAAATGGTATTCCAAACCTCTTTGCCTCTCCTAAAAAAAAGCCTAACATTACTAACTGACTTACGACCAAAAGTCTATATGTTTCATTTGAAAGTTGAAAGGTAAAAAATGCATTTCTTATATTGAATCATTTTGTATTGATTATTGATTATCGATTATTGATATGGTTTATTGAATTATGAAAATTACATTTTATATATTGTTTATTAGATATTGAGAAGTATATTTTATATATTGATTATGGAGCATGCATATGAGAAGGATGACTACCAAATATACGGATATATTTTTAAAATTCAAGGTGCGTATTATTTTATTATATTACCAGCGTTAGAATAATTAAAATAATAAAAAAGGGAAAACACCTTTATACGTCTAGGCTTCGCGCGTCCAGACTCCTAAGGCTTGAGGCTCGACCACGCCTTATAGAACCTTGATCCAAAGTAATTGTCTCATAAACAAAATGACTGGAAAGAGAACTAAACTACAACATAAAAATAAATCTCTAGTTGTAAGTCTCGCTATCTCCACAACTATACAGCTATTCAACAACCTATCCTGAAAGGTTAGTCAACAGTGACGGGTCAACGCCCACCGCAAGAATACCAGCTACTCTTCCCAAATAGGATTCATGAATCCTGTCATAAGCATTATGAGATAAATATCAAAATAGAATATTTTAAATAAAGAAGCAATATAATAATGCTGTGAGTAATGTAACACTATAACGACTACCACATAACTAAGTTATTTCACTTAATTCAATCTCTTTTTATTATCTTACTCGGTTACAATTATCTTTCTTAACATTAGTTGTATTATTTATGCTACATTATTATAGCCAGTCAACCTTTCTATTAGCTCTGTACATACTCATGGCGTGCCTAACCTCCCATCACTTCCAATTCACTCGTATCACTATAGACCGTCAGCCCAAATTATTAGCATGCACATATTGTGATGTGCCCCCATACTAGACACGTCATTATAGCCAGTTACCCTAAGGTTTGCAATCATCGTATTGGTCGGCGCACACTAGACACTGCACATACTCGTGACGCCAACGTAAAACCATCAAAGTAGTCAAACAGTGTAGGTCCCGTAATCATCGTAATGGCCGGCCTACCCACACCCGCACATACAATGACGCACATCAATCCACCTCTAATACCCGTTTATTATCTTAGGTATTAAATATCTTTTTTAATCATATTTTCATATTTATAACTATCCCCCAAATATAATCTGGCATCCCAACCACAATCCATCCTTAGTCCCATACTTAGAGATCACCAAACCATAAGTATCACCTAGTACCTCACCTAGGAAGAATACCTAAAGCATAATGATCACCTAGTCGCACGTCAAGGATAAAACAACGTAATGGCGTACTACCTAGTCCCATACCTAGGATATATCTAAATGTACGAGTGCATATTCCTTAGTCCCATACCTATAAAGCGTCAACAACAATTAATATGCCTACTTGTTAGTCCCATACCTATAAAGTAACATACGAATAACAAAAGTGATGTACGACTAACTTGCGTAATCCCAACGTCTCAACGGTGTTAACATGCACAATTTCTACATTTATTACGTCCTTAATCCCACATTAAATTTTTTTATTTCACATTTATACAAGTTCGATTTCATTCCCAATAAATAATTTATATCACATGTTAAACAAGTAATACAAAATATCCCAACAAGTTGTCAAATTTCAATACGAGTGATAATTTAATCGATTTAAATGATAAACGGGTTCAAAGATGCATATTAACAGTTTTCAACTATTAATGAATACATTTTACATCATATTAGTCGTCTACGTGATTTTATAAATCAACACACATCATGAAATTACATATATTAATCAACATGCAATTCGTCCCAACAACTCACGATAACAAAGTACAATTATCTAACATGCGGTCTTTCGAGTATTAAAATCAATTTCAAAAGTTTATAAAGCTAGATTTATAATTAGGTTATCACTTTCCTAATTAAGCTGCTAATCGTATTAAGGAAACATGCGTAATAAATGTTTAGACAACATTTAAATCAAATAATATTTAAGGATGACAATAGTGATATTCTTGTTTGAAAAGAGGTATTTTGAAAAATTGGATTGTACAGCTGCGTTCATTTTGGGAAAATGAACAAGTTTGCTTTTATGGCCTTCTTCAAAATATTAACATAAAGCGTCCTAAAATTGAGTAGAAGTTTTGTTTTAATGGAGGTTTAGGGGGTGATGTAAAATCTGTAGATTTTAGGGAGGAGTTGGGTAGAAAAGTATGCATGTGAAAATAAGGGTGTGGGAGTCCCTCTTTAAAAAAAAAAAGGCCTTCTAAAATAGTCCCATACAACATAAACACACGCTACCAATCTAACAACAGTCCACCCGTGACCCATCAGCCCCCACTCGCTATAGTGGCCTCCCAAAGCCAGCAAAGCGGGCCAATCCGCCAGCCACTCTCTCTTCTCTCTCCTCTCTTGCTTTTAAATTTTAATTCGGATAAAAAATTAAAAACCATCTAAACTAAGTTTCAGTTTTTTTAACATTCCATAAAATAAAATATGTAAGCCCAAACCAATTTTTTTTCTTGGAGTCCAAGTCAAAACAAAAAGACCCAAGTGCCCCTACGGTTTTTACAAAAATCCCATTTTACTCAATAATTAAATAAAAGCCCAAAATATCAATTAAATAGTAAAAAATCACCGAATTCAATTCAATTTTTTTAATTTAATTCACATTCCAACTAAAATACCCATTTTAAAATAAATTAACCCAATCAATTAATTAAATATAGATGTGAAAAATACAGTGTATTATAGTTATTCCATTCTCTCACCCAATGAACTTTCGCCTTTTGGTTTCACGATCGTTCTTCCTTTGACAAACCTCATCCAATTCAATCTTTAGATTGCTCCTTTCACTTATACAAACCTAACATTCCCAAAGACTTTCGTATTCCAACTTTTCAAATTGTTTTTTACGACTCTTAACTTATTTATGAATTTAAGTTATTCTCAACCTTCTATCGGATGTTTCACCCACCAAGACTTAGAAGAGTTTTTAAAATCCTTATGATCTAAATCCACTACAATCTAGGGCCGGAAAATGGTCCGAGGTATGAAATGGTTTGAGGTAACCCGAAGCCTCAAGTCTCGTCTCAATCCTAGAAAGCACTCTCACCCCCCCACTCCCCTACAGGAACCTGAGGTGTAAAGGAACTTGTCTATACGTGAACTTTCCACATTCTCCTTGGAATACAGGCAAGATTCAAACGTGTGTGTGGGTGTTTGGGTGGGTGGGGGGGAAACCGAGGGTCATTAATAGATTTGATGGTGGTAGACCAGTGTTTTAAATTGCGATCGTGCAAGGTGTCGCGTTTTGGTCTCGGGTGCGCGTCGCATAAATCGCACAAGCAATTCGGACATTTCAATTATATAATTAAAAATACAAATAAATAACTTCAAAAAAGCTTTTCAAATTAAATACTACATCACTTGAAATAGAGTCATAGGTTAATAAAGTACTTAATAATTCCAAACCACGCCATCACGTTGTCTTAAATAAAGTAAACAAATCCTTAAAACCAACACATGAAATTCCAAAAATAAACCGACAAACAAATGAGAAGTCAAATGATAGTTCAAACGAGTTATACCTCCCTTCTATTTATGATTACAATACTAGCAAAATATGCCCTTTTTCCCCCTCTGTTTCAAAACTATATTTGCTTTTTCTGACATTGTTAACTGAAAAAAAAGTAACTCAGTTGGTTTACAATGAAGAAATAGGGCTTCAAAGAACAAAAAAGCACAATGAGAAATAGGGTTTTCGGAAAAATGAAACAAAGAAATATGGTTTTAAAAAACCAAAAGAAAGAAGGGAATTGAATAAAGAACATTCGGGTTTTAAAAAAGAAAAAAGTTGAACAAAGAGCATTTTGGAGAAGTTTTCTGAGTCGGGGCGGGCTTTTTTCAAGAAGCAGTAGAGATGGGTTTTTTTTGGAGCAGTTTTTAATCGGGGTGGGTTTGTGTTTTGATTAGGTAGCTTCTTGATATCTAAATGTTTAAAAAAAGAAAAAAGAACAAGTGAAGTTGTGGGTACCGTTTCCCTCTTTGCAGGCCCAAAGGAGTAGCCGGACTAAGCCCTATTAAAAATAAGGAGCGCCCGACCCAAACTTGAAAGCCTCAAACTGTGGATAACGAGAGAGGGTGAACAGGACGATCCAGTCTACTCCTAAAACCTCTCAGGAGATATTCTAGGGATAGTGGGTTAACGTGTGGGTACCCAATACCCCCACTCTCCTAATTTTCATGTATATATTGTACCCCTGGCCCGGGGCAAAGGGCATGTACCGTGTACGTAGGCAATTTGCCGAACCACGTACATCTTGTGTTGTGTGTGATTGTGATTATTCTTATTCTTGTTCTTTATTTTTCTGGTGATTGCATTTACCTATAATTTGTGTTGAGATTTCTTGTCACCACAATTGGCGTCGTATGTGGGAAACGGTTGTTCTCCCTTTAAGAAAGCTTTCACCAATAAGAACCTAGAATGTCTGATCACAGCAGCAATGCCCCTCAAGCGGAGGATATTCAAGAGCAACCTACCCCTCATAGGGTTAGATCTGAAGTTCGACGCTAAAACCCAAGGCTTCGCCCGGAACGGCAAGCCTCGGAAGAAAGCCAGGGCCAGTTAGGTCTACACAAGTTTCCTGGCTGATAGATGCCTATGAGGCTAGGCTCCAAGAGCAGGAGGAGGCTATTCGTAAGCATTAAGTCGAAAATGCTCGCCTCAAGTGGCGAGTGGAGAGGATGGAGAGAGAACTCCATTGTAACATGAGGCAACGCCATTATCGGACTCCTAGCCCTCAGGCGAGCAGATCTCGCAGCCGAGGAGGGAACCCAAGGAGTGGGTCTCAAAGAATTGAGGGACACAGGTCAGACGATGACTGGTCAGAGCAACAACAACCAGTTCGCCGTTACACGGGCCCAGCCGGAAGGAACGACGATATACGAAACTTGGTCCGGAGAGAGATGGACCAACACCCAGCACATCGGGGTGCAAGATCAACAAGAGAGCTAGCCAGGCGAGCTCTCAAGACCCAGATGAAGTACCCTTTTTCAAGGGCAATAGAAGAAGAGGAGGCCCCCAAGAAGTTTGCAATGCCCAGGTTCAAGATCTACGATTGAAAGACTAATCCCATCGACCATGTCAGACAGTACAGGCAGGCCATGACCTTTTGGAATCACATGGACGTGCTGATTTGCCGGATTTTCCTGTCAAGCTTGCACGACGTGGCCCAAAAGTGGTTCGAGAAACTCTCCCACAGATCCATTAGGAACTTCGAGTCCCTAGCAGAGCTCTTCACAGCTTGCTTCATTACCAGTAGCTACCATCCGAAGAGGATGGATTCTTTGTTGACCAATGAAGAAAAAGCCCCAGGAGAACCTCAGAGACTACGCGAAGAGGTATTGGGAGGTGTTCAACGAGGTTAAGGACTGCTCGGAGCAGGTCGCCATTGCATCCTTCAAGATTGGCTTACCCAACTCCTGCCTCTTGCACCAGTCCCTCATTAAGAAGGAGGCCACAACCATCGACGATTTGATGGCTCGTATTGAAAAATATGCCAAAGTCGAAGATGTACCCATCTCAGTGCAGGAGAAAATGGTTGTGCCAAAGTTGCCGGCAAGGGGAGCGACAGGAATGAGGGTCAAAAGAACGCGAGTAAAAATGGCCCCAAGAATGGGAACAAGAGTGATGCCTCGAAGGCATTTCAAGCAGTAAATACATTTTTCAGAGAACCGATCTATAAGATTCTGGCAAAGATCAAGGATGAACCGTTCATCAAGGGGCCCAAGAAGATGGGTGGAGACCCTTCCAAGCGTAGCAACGCACTGAGATGTGCTTTTCACAAGGAGGGTGGGCACAAAACCGAGCACTGCAAAGCCCTTAAGTCCCACCTTGAAGAATTAGCTCAAGCTGGACACTTGAGTGAATTCGTGGAGAAAAAGGCAGAGAAGGTAGCTGCCAATGGAGATCAAAGGCCCGATAACGTGCTCGAGGAAGACATTGGCCATGAGTTCGCAGTAATTCATGGGGAGTCCGACCTCAAACAGATTCAAGGAAATACGGCTCGGATGGAAGTAAAAAAGCTTACAGCAGTAATGCAAGCTTTTCAGATCGATCCAGCCAAAACACAAGCTGGGAAGCGTCGGCGAGCAGAAGATGTCGACTACAACAAACATATTGTGTTCACAGATGAGGACCTGGTGGGAGTGAGAACCCCACATCATGATGCACTGATCATTACACTCAGGATAACTAACTATGACGTCGACAGATTGCTCGTCGACCAAGGTAGCTCATTCGAAGTAATGTATCTCGACCTGTTCAGGAAGTTGAAATGAAGTGTCGCCGACCTAAAGGAAGCCACCGTTCCTTTAGTTGGCTTCGTTGGAAAGATAACCATCCCCTTGAGAAAGATCGTCCTGCCAGTAAGGGCAGGAAACATCCAAAAAAATGATCGAATTTCTCGTGGTTGATATTGATTCACCCTACCAAGCAATCCTCGGCAGAGGATGGCTGCACGCGATGAAGGCCGTCCCATCTACCTACCATCAGAAGCTCAAATGTGTGACTGAACGAGGAGTGGTGGAGATCCATGGAGATCAGGTGATGGCAAGAAAGTGCTTTATAGTGGCCATCCGTCCCAAACCAGAGAAGAAGGTTGAAGAAGTTAAAAGTGAGAACGAGGAACTGGAGAGGCTAATGCCTTCCAAATAACAACTAAAATATGGCAGACCAGGAGTGGAGGAGCCCTCCGAACGTGGCCATGAAAGGCTAGGCCGTTGCGGACTTTGTGGCTGAATTTACCAGCACTGAGGAGGACCGTGTTGAGAAACTTCCAAAATTCGATTATTAGAAGCTGGTATGGACACATGGATGGCTCGTCCAAGAAGACCTAATTGATTGAGCTTTAAATACACTCTTCGGCTGGGTCCACTTTTATAGCGATTCCTAGGCGGTGGTGAACCAGATATTGGGAGAATATGAGGCAGATGGCCATATACTTGAAGGAATTCCCAGGGTTGGCCGAACGATTGAAAGCCTTCGCAATTAAACAAATTTCAAGAGAAGAGAATGCTAAAGCCGACCGCTTGGCTCGGGTGGCATCATATGATGAAGGAAGTCCTTGTCAAATCTTATACCAACATATAATAGAACTCAGAGAGGTGAAGGAAGTGCACTTATCGAACCTCAACCCAAGTTGGATGAATAAGTTCATCGATTAACTGAGAAAGGGAGCCCTACCCAAAGAGCGATTTGAGACAAGAAAGGTCAGGAGCAGGCAATCCAGCGATGCGTGCACTCAATGGAGGCAATAAAACCTTATTGCGTGCACCCCATGAGGGGATGGATCTACAGGTGCGCGGGAAGACGAAGCCTCCTAGTGACTATATGGAAGGTCCGGTCGTTCATGTGGAAGCTGATCATAACTCGGTATGGGGTACCTTATGCCATCACACAGACAATGGGAAACAGGACACAAAGTTCAATGCTCTGTGTGATGCGTATACAATCAAACACTTCTTCTCAACACCTAGGCACTCCCTATGCAATGGCAGGGTAGAGGAAACATATAGAACAAATCTTCATGAACTCAAGACCGATCTAGAATAATCTTAAGAAGGCCTAGGGGTTGGTGTAAGAACCTATCAACCAGAAGAACTGATCTAAACCGTGTGGTTTGATTTTTTCAACTATTGGGTAGGTTTTGGTTCCTGAAATTGAAAATCTGATCAAATAAGTTTGGTTCTTGATTTTGTACCTAAGCCAACCCTATATTTTTTTACATAAACAATTAAATTTATGAAAACAATCTAACTACATGGGACTTAAGTAATACATGAACTTTTCTAAGGGTCTTTGGTTGGGTTAAGCTGCTGAGACAAATTTCTTACTTTTTACCTCATTTGTACCTAAAACTACGATATGGAATGACACATGTATCATTATTTTTATTAGCACACGTTAGAGTTAATAGATTGGCTTTGTACTATATTGACATTTAAGCAATATTTGATTTGTTATTGTTGGAACTTGGAAGTAATGTTATATCTTACTCAAGTATATAGTTTGTTTGAATTGAAGTAATAATTTTGGTTTGCAAGCATTAATTGTAGTTTAAAAAATAGCTAGAATTGTGAACCAATCCAAGCAACTTGAAGAATAACCAAACCCAACCATGGTTGGTTTGGTTTCATTACACTATTGGTTTGGTTTCGGTTCCAGAATCAAGGAACTACACAAGTTCTGGTTTTATTTTCTTCTGTATGTAAAAAATGAGTAAATAAATCAGTCAAATTCCGGGAGGCTTCATGAAGTGCTTCTTTAGGAGTTAAACTTCCATTCGTCCATATTTTGTTAAAGAGTATCTCTTGTTTGTCATTCCTATTTCCATTCCCATAAGAATGAATACTATAATTCGCATTTCGAACAAGCATGAATACAACATCTATGAAATAACTTCCATATCCACGATTCCTGTTGATTTTTAATCTAATACACAAATCAATTGGCCATTCTGATGGGTCGATAAAAATCGATTTCAATGCTATTTTTTTCTTCTTAGTTTAGCCAATTTTTCATGAAAGGCAAACCTACCCACCTTTATGTTATCACTTAGATAATATGGCTAGGAATGTGCGAACTTCAAGATCAAGAAGGCTGAGTGCTTCCGCGGCCATCACACGTGGATAGCCTGAAAGTCATAATCAGTGATCGGCTAAGCAAGACCTAATAAGCGTTGTACATACGCATATCTAAATTCCAAGTATTTTACATTCTTGTTCTTTAGTTAATTTCCCTTTCCAGTATAGCATTTTAATCACTTGGTTTAATAAAAAAGCTCCTATTATACATATGATGTGCTATTGTACAAGTTATTCCACCTACAATATTTGGTTAAAAAATCATTAAGTCCTTGGTATCAAACCCCTGATAAATGGCAAATACCAATAATAAGTAAGAAGTTATAAGAATTCAAAATTCCTTTTAAGAGAGAAAGTTATGCGGTTGATCACCATGACACTTGCCCCAACCAAGGGCAAGTCTGATTCTCCTGCGCCTTCCCCGGGCAAGCCCGATAAATGGCATTAACCAATAATAATTTTAAACATCTAGTGGTTTTTTGGTCAATTTGTTAGACACTTATCTAAACTACATAATATATATTTAAGGTATGAAATCTCTTCTGGTGTTTGTAAGTTACTCTCTCCCTCCTAAATTAAGAATCCACATTCATTTTTTTGTATACACTCAATCAATGGCCAAAATCAACCCTCGTTCACTATCATTGAATTTGGTTAGTTGATTATGTCCAAAAAGGGAAAGTGGACTCTTAATATGAGACGATCCAAAATAGAATTACATAGGCAAATATAATTAAAAAATTGTCCAAAAGGTAGAGTTATTTACATGTTATTTGGCTAATTGACAATTTGCTGTTGTTTTTGTGATTTAATAGGTACCTTTACCGAGGTTTGTCCACAGGAGATCGCCCCACATGTGACCAATGCCTTCGAATTCATGAAAAGCTGACACAGAGAGCTGGTTTGGGGTGCATACTTCGTTCACTTTCGGACACTATAAACACAGTTTGATTCCTCTCTCTTCGGGGAATTTAAAGAAGGATCTCTCCATAATTGATCATTTGGTTTTATTAATCTTTTTTTCATACATATATGTAAACAAAACCTGATATGTAAAAGTTCATGGGAAGAGTTAGAATCCATTCCAGCGCCCCCCCCCCCCCCCCCCCCCCCCCTCCCCGCGGGTGAAAATGCTTGTAAAAAATGATATGAATTGAAGTTTTTTTTGGTTTATTAAATCTGGAAGTTCTCTTAATATTTTTCTGACATCTGGTATCAGTGCCCACTAATTGAAGACAAAACTCCACTACTACCACCATAATTAGTGCTTTGATGCAACCTGTTTGTGGTATACTTTGTCTAGTACTCTTGTCGATGGTGTGCCTTGTGATCTCAGGACACGTTTAATGAGAAAAAAATGTCGGAACCAAAATTCATTGCATCTTCAACAATATATGCATACGCGCTTCACTTTGTGAGTAGCCTTCCATTGATGTGAATTTTGACACAAGAAGATTGAGTCTTTTGCTTTGTTCGACGTGTGATGATTGGTCACTGCGAAAAGCCCTAAAGAACCTGAAGGCTTGCTTGGTTTCAGTAAATGTTTTTCTGTTTTCCATTCCACTCTCATCTCCATTTTAACTATACAAATTTGAGAAGGAGATCATTGTTGTGTGTGCGTCTAATAATTTGCATTCGCAGCGCACGTGCCTGTTTAAACTCGTGTTTGTGCGGGCGTGTGTAAGTTGGCAGATGTGTGTGCGTGTATGTGTGTCCACAATGAAAACCAGTCAATTTTGAAGACGGAAATTTTGAAAAACATTCCATTCATATTTTCTAGACCTAGTGTATATTTTGATTGGAAAGTATTAGAAATCAATGTCCAAATTGGAAGGGAAAAAAATCACAACTGAACACAATCCCATTTGTGTTCTTCATGGAATTTTTATTTCCGGAAAGCACTCTTTTAGTTTGATTTTGTTGATCGTGTTTTCATTCCCTAGTTGTTTTTAACTTTGAAAAAGTGATGAAAGAACATTGAATGATCCATGAAAAAGATGATGAAACTGAGGGTAGTAATTTTTACTTCACAATATGCGGTTTTCTTTTGTGAGTACTGGGAGAGAGTTGAACCAGATTGCCTGTCTGATAACTGATCCTTGGGATGCTTTTTGGCTCGTCTGTGTGGGTAAAAGTCATACTAGTTAACTCATGGGAATTGATGATACAGTTTCTAACTAGCAAACTGATTTTATCTGAGTTTTAACTCGAGGGAAATTGATGACACAGTTACTAACTAGCAATCTGAACAATGAACACAAAATTCATGTAATGGCTTGACAAGCTTGATTGGTCAGTTTTTTTTTTTTTTTTTTTGAGATTGTGATAAGTTTATATACAATTGCATAATTTCTAAACATACCAGTGACCAGCCATGTGAAGCCATTATAGCGCCGAATTTCAGTATTATCATTTCCTTACAAACAAGGTGGTTGTATTTAAAGTTAGCCTTTCGGATTTGGCGCCCTTTGATTGGAGTTATGTAAAGGTCGAATTGTTAGTTGAATGAAAAAACTGCTACCAATTGAACTATATGATTTTGCATAAAAAGTTAAATAACTAGAAAAACGATCTTCTCTCGCACAGTTTAATCAGCAGGAAATTCATTTTATCATAAAGGCAAAAAAAAAAAAAAAGGTTAAAAAGTGATGCCCGAAACCTTGAACTGCTCATGTTGTCATCATTCATTAATTGATCAGATAGGGTAAAAGAAACTAAAGTCTTGACAATTTTATTTGATCATTATTACATTCTTGATAATTATAATTCACCTTAAATACTATCATAAACCAGACGAAGCCTCAAGAAATACAAATTGGAGTTTGACACCTAAATCTAGGGGAGAAATGTAATAATAATAATCAGAGGGTCTTTGATTGGCACTTTTTTTTTCTTTTTTTTTGTGTTAGATTGTCAAAATTATCGTTCAATTTTTTTTCCAGGTTTTCCTAAACTACAATCATAATGAATATTTCCCAAAACAAAGAGAAGGAAAGAAAGTTTTTAAATACTTTTTCCACCCACTCGAATCAAACAAATCCTATATAGTTTACTTGCAGATGAAACATTATGTCAAGTCGAATTTAGTCATTATGTCTTGTGTAATACCCCTGTCCCAATAATTCATTTAAAACTATGTACAAATTTTCTGAAGAGGGGTTATTGATCATTAAAGAGAATTATGGGTCAAAAATTGAATAAGTAAAAGAATTGAAAAGATACGAGGTCATTCGAACGACATTAGAGGGTCGTTAGAAGCGAGGTTGGAGGTCGCGCGAAGCAGGGCTTCAAACGTGATGCCGCTGCTTTACAGTGGCATGTCGCGCGAAAGTCGCACCAAGCAAGCATCGAACGAGGTGGAGAAGTCGTTCGAGCGACATGGACTTATCGTTCGAACGACGTAGATCGAAAATGTTTAGATCTGATTGTCCTTGTGCGCTGTCACGTTTTTGACCATTAGATCATTGTGTTGTCAAGCCCAGATCAACCCAAATTGGACAAAATGGGAATTTAGGCTTTGGGAGGGATTTATAAGGGTGTGTTTTGGGGCATTTGTTGGGAGAAAAATGGAAGAAGAGAGAAAGAGAGAGTTGGGTAGTCTTGCACCTCTTCCCACCACAAACCACCACCCCTACACTATGCTTCACCACAAAATACCATTTTCTTAGTATATTGCACCATATTTGAACCATACACACCCATTTCCACCATTGTAGAAGGAGAGCTATGAACTTTGGAGAACTGTTAGGGAATTTTTGGGGAAGATGATGAGAGCTTCCATGGAGTTTAAAGTGGGCTTGCTTGGAAGCTTGGATGGAGCGCATTTTGGAGTATTTTTGGAAGATACATTTGGTAACCCCTTGAGGCCGCCGTTGGAGGTGGGAGTCACTCCTCCTACACCAACATTTATACTACCATTGGAGCTATTAGAGGTGGAAAAATCTATCTTTAGTATTAAGAGTCTATTTTGCATTTTTTGTAGTCTTGTAGTTAGATGAGTAGTGTGCATATGATTAGATGAGGAAATTATGTATAGTAAATAATAGAGCTGGGTATCGATCGGTTTGGTTGGTAAATTGTCCATACCAATAGCATACCAACTTTTAAATCATCAAAACAAAATTACCAGTTTTACCAGCCGGTACACTAACCCATAAACCAAAACCAAACCGCGCGGTACATCGGTAAAATCGATTTTTTGCGGTAAAATCGGTTTTTCGAAAAATTCGATAATTTTGGTAAATTTCTCTTTACAGTAATTTTGGTAGTACTCGGTACATAATGGTATTTGTTTTGTACCACTTCCGTATACTTGTTCATATGCTTATTTAAAATAATACTTGCATATACTTGTTCATATGCATGTATACTGCAAAATGGCACATCAAATTGTATTTATTGCTATAAAACATCAAAATGAACAAAATGTAGTAATAAAAGGCCTTCCATATTGATACCAAGGCTGTTGTTACAAAGTTTTATAGCAGCTACTACAAAGGTTGTTATTACAAAGTTTTATATGCTACTACAAAGTTTTATATGATACTATAAATGTTGCTGCTACCAATAACCAATATACCAAAATATTAAGGCCTAAATATAATCGCTACCAATAACAAATACTTCTCTCACAGCTGCTACAAGGCAGCCTTGTTGCTGCTGCTACATGGTTGCTGCTACTACAAAAGGGTACTAAAAGGCTCCTGCAAGGCGTCTGCTACTACAAAGGACTACTAGAAGGCTGCTGCAACTTCTATAAAAAAAAGCTACTTTAGTAGCATACAAAATTGGTAGCAGAACAAATAGAGGTATATTATTGCAAAACAAAAATTGGTAGCAGGACAAAATTGGAAGCAGAAACAGTAGAAATTGGTAGCAAAATTTTCCTTTCCATAAATGTTTGATTACTTTCATACAAAATTGTAGCCTACAAGCTAATGATGCCACTTGGACTAAAAAACACGGTGACTCCATACACATGTGAGTACTATTCTCTTGCTTTTTACAAAATACGGTTTAGTACATAGCCATTAAACATAAACATAGCTAGAAAAAAGTAGAAAAAAAATTAAGAAGTTACCGTCCGTTGTGATGTGCGGAAGATTGTGACAGGAGGAGAAGATGTGCGATGGGTTGTGGCCGGAGGAGAAGACGAGCGGTAGATTGTGGCGTTCGTTTGTGATGGTGGCTGATGATATTGGGATGAGAGAAGTGAAGAGTAGAATGAAAAAGAGGTAGCGTTTCTTTATTTTATACTAAAAAATGAACGGAGGAGATGAGTTCAAAAAATGAAGGGTAATGATTCATTTGGTGTATATTATTTTGAATATAATTTTAAAATATAAAAAACGATATTCATTATTTAAAAAAAATAAAGGGTATTAATGAATTTGGTAATATGTGGTATGGTAATATACACAAATTTATGATACGTTATTTCGATATTTTATTTCGGTGTGGTACAACTGATAAATCGGGTTTTAAAATGCTAAAACCAAAATCAACCATACAAAATTCGGTAATTTCGGTTTCGGTAGTTTCGGTTTCGAAAAATAAAAAATGTAAACCATTACCACTAATTTGCGGTACAAAATGGTACAATACTGGTTTTTACCGTACTGCGAACACCCCTAGTAAATAAGAAACATTTTTATGGAATAAAAATGTTGAAAAAAAATGCTATTTTGTTGAAAATAGAGAATACATAAATATTTTAAAGTATTAAAAGTTGGCATTTTATGAAAATGGTGTATTTTCTAGAAAGATTGATGTTAAACATTTTACGAAATAAAATGTTTGAAATAATAATTTATTTTGGTAAATATTGATGAAATAATGCTTCTTGCAAAAATGAAGATTTTATGAAAAATAGACATTTTTTGGGTTTGAAGAAATTAAATGTCTTTTATACCTTGAAAATATATTTTTGTACGTATGATAAATTTCTAGAATAAAAAATATGTTTGACCCATTTAATAGGATTTTAAGGGTTAAAGCCCATCTTTTAATGCATATAAACTTGTAGTATTTTGGCACTAAGTTTAAAGAAGATTTAGTTAGGTTTAAACATTAAATAAGGGAAAGTAAAAATTCTAGTCTTCAAGTGTGTGAAAATAGGATTAAAGGTATAATGAACATAAGGATGTAAGACCACATGTATTGTTAAAAGAAATAGCATTTTCTTATAAAAGTAGTCTTTAAGTGTAACTAGATTTATTAAATAAAGAAAGCAAAGAGATGTATAGTTTGAAAAATGGTTAATAAAGGTGTTGAATAAGTGTTAATGGTTAAATATTGAAAAGTTAGTGTATATAACTTAATAATGTTATAAGATATTAACACTTGTGAAATTGGAAAGGAAGTAATGGGATACAGATGTTTCCAATTAAAAAGTGTATTACTCCAAGATTAAAAAGGGTGTTAAGGTGTTAGTGTGGGTAACTTAATAGTGTTTTGAAAAAATTAACACTCGTGGAAATGGAGTAAAAGATGAGTTTTGAAACAAATGGGTAAAATGATAATTTTACTAAAAGTGGAACATTTTTATGAAATAAAAATGTTGGAAAAGGTGTTATACAAATTGGTCCTAAACGAATGTGATTTTTGAAATAAAATAAAGGTTAAAGTATAAAGGACATGAAATGGTAAAATTTCAAGTGTAACACAAGTTGGGGTGCAACTCTAGGTTTTGGCTTCGGCCGGGTAAAAGGAATAGTGTCGACATTTGTAAAATATTAAAACATATGTAAAGGAACTCGGATGACACCGAAAAAAATTAAGGAGGGTCGGACCCTTGGGTGAAAGACCCAAAATAATTGGCCAGAGCATATGGTGTGCATAGCCGACAGTGTGTATCCCGTTGAAGTATGCGGTATTTGGAAGATTCCGAGAAAAAATAAAGGAATAAGGACCATGTCAAGAAATGGGTTGTGTGGTGAAATGTGATGATACAACTTACTTGAATGAATTAATAAATGTTCCGATAAAGGTTAAAATGGACAAGTAAATGTGTAATTGATTAATGTCTATAAGGTAAGGGAAAAGGTAAAGTAAGTGGATAAATGGATGGTTAAGTGCCCTAAATGGTTAAACCAATAATTAACACAAGAATGTGTTGTTAAAGATTTTCATAGGCTAAATGAGTATTTTCTAACACGGTGTTCGCGTGTGTTGAAAGGGGGAGTTTCAACGAAAATACTAATGTGTATTAAATAAAATAAAAATACTACACCAAATCCTGCGAATGATCACGGTATGGGGGTCACGACCCAGAGCCATAACCATCTCCAAAGTCGGCATGACCAAGTTCATGACCCAGTGTGGTCATGTATCGTCTTGCATGTGGTCACGGATCAAATTCATGACTAATATGGGTCACGGACCATAGCCATGACCCGTGCGTGACCATTATGGCTCCAAGTTTCCCTCCAAGTGTGGTCGAGGATAGGATCACGGTCCAAGTCCGTGACCATAAACCAAAATACATACTGGCTTAGTCACGGCTTGGGACGTGACCATCCTGCAAATCGAGTCACGATTTTAGGCCGTGATCATAGTCTTATTTCCACGTTGACGTGCTAAATTTTAAAGGGGTAAAGGCATGTGGTCACGACTGAGGGTCGTGACTAGTGTCTTTATACAAAATTCCCCAGACGAGTTTTTCATTTTTCATCCAAAATTTCTAAACCCTCTCAAGTTTTCCTCTCTTCGGTAATTTCGACTCTCTCTTAATCTAAATCTCAAGTTTTTCTAAACCCTCTCAATGTAATATTTTGTGCGTTTGTATATATATGTGTGTCTGTATTTTTGTGTATATATATGTGTATGTGCGTATATGTGTGTGTATGTATGTGTGTATATGTGTGTGTATTATGTATGTATGTGTGTATACTGTATATATATACTGTATACGCGTATGTATGTGTGTATTATGTATGCGCGTGTATGTGTGTGTATTCTAAAAAAAATACATATATATGACTAATGTTGGTTAAGTTTATGGATATTGTTGGTTTAAGTTTCAAACTAGGGTCAATTTTAATTTTATGGATATTATTGATTTAAGTTTAAGGCTGAAATATAAAAAAAATACCTCTCCTTTAATATTGATGATAAATTCAGGATTAATTTTAGGGGTAATGTTTGTAAGAGATTAATTTTATGACTAATGTTTGTAAGGGTTAATTTTAGGGTTAATGTTAGGAATTGTTGGCTTAAATGACAGAAGTAGGTATTCAAAACCTAATAAATTAACCGTGAGATCCACACACATACACGGGATTCACGCCCTCTTACATAATAACTAGTTAATGATTCATTAGAGCCATTATTTATAGGAATCATATTCACGCCCTTGTTCATTTTTCTGAAGAAAAATGAGTCACTGTGATAATAAATGGCAACAGGAGTGGAAAGGGTTGCAATTAAACCGCACTCGTACATCTTTCATTAATGAGCCTCATTCAGTGGGTACTATGGTTTATTGGTATGAAAATAGGAAGATCGAACAATTTAACTACCTTGTAAACCGTGGAGTTCATCTCCAACAAAAGTAGTTGTTCAATCGTATTCTGTTTTCCCTACCAGAATGCTGGGATGAAGCTGTACAATATATATTTCGTGTACATAATCCTGATAGAGCACTGACCTTGCTTACGCTGTTAGAGAAGGTAGAAAAATAAATTCACCCATTATGGATAAAATTACATACAAAGAGCATTAATGAAGATTGTGATGTCTCGCGACATATACACGTCAAACTCAATCTTGACAATAGGCTAAAGATGATGAGATTTCGAGTCCATGTCGCTGACATCAATGCATCCATTATAGATACGCTTCCTCCTAATTGGTCACATGCAAAAATCCATAGGTTTTTAAAAATAAATCCCGACTGGATGGAGATCAGACACATTGCACTACACAATGAATTTTGGCTCGACATTTTCAGTCATTCAGAGAATATGCACTGTTTGAAGAATTCATATATAGTATGCTCCCTTTGAAAATAATTGTCCTTTAATATGTGAATATTCACTATATTAATACACATGCACCGATTTAAATCCAAAAAAAGTGAACATCTAGTATTTGAATACAATGAAAAAGTACGCACTGTGTTTAATTCTCGTTCAGTGAATATTCACTGAAAACAGTGTCACACCACCGAATTTGAACTTTGTTACACTACACAATGAATATTGACTCGACATTTTTAGTCATTCAGAAAAAATGCACTATAATATGTGAATATTCACTATTTTAATACACATGCACCGATTTAAATCCAAAAAAGTGAACATCAAGTATTTCAATACAATGAAAAAGTACGCGCTATTTTTAATCCTCGTCCGGTGAATATTCATTGAAAACAGTGTTACACCACTGAATTTGAACTTTATTACACTACACAATGAATTTTGACTCGACATTTTCAGTCATTCAATGAATATTCACTGTTGGAAGACTTTCTATACAGTATGCTCCCTCTAAAAAATTGTTGTCCTATGATATGTGAATATTCAATGTTTTAATACACATGCACCGACTGAAATCCAAAAAAAAGTGAACATCGAGTATTTAAATACAATTAAAAAGTACGCAATGTTTTTAATGCTCGTTCAGTGAATATTCACTGAAAACAGTGTTACACCGCTGAATGTGAACTTTATTACACTACACAATGAATTTTGACTCGACATTGCACTTTTTGAAGACTTCATATATAGTATGCTCCCTCTGAAAAAAAATATGTCTTGTAAATGTGAATATTCACTATTTTAATACACATGCACCGATTTAAATCCAAAAAAAGTGAACATCCAGTATTTCAATACAATTAAAAATTACGTATTTTGGACAATGTGAAAATTCATTACTTGATATACTATATGATTATAAACAGTTAATGTTCACTCTTATTTTTTCATACATTTATTTTTGCGTGAAGGTGTATGTCGACTTTGTTAGAATATGTTCATATATTAATGTGGTACAAATACTCCCTTTTTGCAGATGGTTAAGACTACAAAAAGGACAAAGACAAGATTAAATGAGGATGAGGGTCTAGACATGATAGACCAAACGGAGCACATACTTCAATATAAATGTAACCTCTATGGCTTAGTGAAGCTCCTAAAACAAATCAAATTAAGTTTTAGGGTAAAAGCTTTTTTAGGTATGACTCCTTTTTCCGCATTATTCTCATCTTTAGTCGAAAATAAATTTGGTAGTATTTTTGTTAAAAAATATGAGAATAATGTTGAGAATATCATAAGAATGTATGATCCGGTGCGGAGGAAGTTCAACATTGGGGGAAAATTTCTTACGTTTACCCCGATGGACATTGCACTTATCTTTGGTATACAATTCGGTGAAGAAGATGTCAAAATTCCTTCTTACGCCACTAAGCCAATGTCGTCATTCATCAATAAGAGGTTTAGTGATGTGACGGTAATGGTTTCCACAAATATAATTAAGAATGAGGCCATTAAAGCCGCGTCAGATGATTCCCTTCAAGGAGATATGGATGTGTGTAGATTATTATGCATTTTCACAATTGGAACTTTGCTCTTCCCCACTCGAGGTGTAAACATTAGGTGGGCATTCTTTAATTTTGTTGAAGATATTGAATCTATGGGAAAGTACAATTGGCCATCGATGATATGTAGCACACTAGTTGACTCGATCCATTCATCGTACACTAATCCTGGATCAGTTACAGGATGTGTGATTAGTCTCCTGGTTAATCATTTAAACCTTTATATAAATATGAATAATATACTACTTATTATTGTGTTTTTGGTAGTATGTCACTTATCTTGTTCATTTTTTGTTTGTTAATATTAGTATTGGTTATGTGAGCACACAACCATCATGCAACCCGATGCGTGTTGTGGATCGTTCCCGAGATATAAAAAATGGTCTCTCACCAAGCTTAGTGAACAGTTTCCATAAAACATTCATGTAACAAATGATGCGGAATTTGAGGTAACATACATTCACTTGTCAAGTAGTCTATATTCACCACATTTCGAATATTCAGTCTTTAATACCTAAGAGCAGTGAAGTCCATATACCAAACAGTGGATATTTATTGTATAGGTATTTTTCAAAGAGTGTGCATACAGTGAATATTCACTGTATAGTTATTTTTCAGCCTGTCTGAAATTTGGTGTTCATACAGTGAATATTCACTGTATGGTTTGTTTGAAGTGTGAATTTCAAAGCAGTCATAAAAATGAAATTTTAGTGCTTTGCAAATATTGAATATCCACTTTATGGGTATTTTTAAAAAATAATGTAGAGCGGTGAACATTCTTAGTGCGTATATCAAATAATGAACGTTCAGTGATTCATATTGCAATATTCACTGTATTTGTTTAAAGAGATTTCATTGAATAAAATGTTCAAATTGAATATTCCATACAATGAATAATATATTAATTTCAAATATTCAATACACGCAGGTAATGACTAGCTTTGAACAAAGAGTATTTGGTGTGGATGAAATTGCTATTGCTGATGATGTCGGTATGGGCAATGTTAATATAGGAGATGGAGGAAACAATGATAATGAAACTATTGGGAGGGTCGATGGTGAACATTCAAGTCATGCACAAGTGGAAGAAAATAAAGTTTTGAAAGAAAAGATTCAAAAACTCGAGGATGATTTGTTTAAATCTAATATGGAGTATATAAAAATGTGCAAGGAAATAGAGGCATTGAAGAGTGACATGGTTAATATGGTTGCAGACCATAGGAGGCAAATAGAAGAAAAGGTTAAGGAGATTTAACGGTTGAATTCTATTATTAACGATCTTACCGTACCCCAAGAGATAGGAATTGAAAATGAGTTGACACTCCTACGTGAGAGGATTTTAGAAATGGAGAAGATGGAAAAGATATATAAATAAGAAATTGAGTCTCGGGATGGGGTTATTAAGAGGATGCTTAACAAATTTCAAGAAGTGCATGGTGAAAAGAGAGAGCTCGAAGATCAGGTCGATGAACTAGTGGCACATCGGGTAGAGCAACACATCGAGCAATTGAATATAGGAGCGATACCAAGTTCTTGTGCAGATAAGAATGAAAATTTAACTCCGATTGGAAAGGAAGTGAAAGTTATTGAGGGATTATTAGTTGTTGAAGAAACACCTTACCATAGCCCTTCGCATTTGAAACAACTTGAAGATGTTATGAATTCAATAGTGAAAGGAATAAAGCAAAAAGGGGATAAGAAGGTGAAGAAATCTAGTGCATATGAGTATGATTCTATAGGACATGGAAAACATAAGAGTATGGATACGCGACTATCGAAGAAATCAACCGGTCCAACAAAGCCAATTATTCAAAAAATGAAAATGACAAAAAACGCGCTAACCCAAAAAGGCGTTGTCAGCAGATATATTGAGTATTCAAACTTCGAACGTCTGCGAACCATTTACAACACAGACGGATTGGGGTATTTACACTAGATATATGTGAATATTCAAAATGATATTTCTTATGGTGAAAATACCCATACAGTGAATATTTGAGTGGTGTACGGTGAATCTGTATGGCATTCAGTGAATATTCACTGATTGTTTTTATTTCAAAGTGAAATTTGGTGCATACAAATCTTTTAAATTGCAAAATTTGGCGTGGACAGTGAATATTCATTGAACGAGTGTGTTGAAAAGTGTCAATGAATCTGCATGGTCATTCAGTGAATATTCACTGATTGTTTTTTTTTTCAAAGTTTGAAATTTGGTGCATACAGTGAATATTCTCTTTGTACGAAAATTTGCATAGGCATTCAGTGAATGTTCACTTATTCTTTTTTTTCAAAGATTGAAATTTGGTGCATACAGTGAATATTCTCTTTTTTGTGCGAATTTGGTGTGGACAGTGAGCATGGGCAGTGAATATGTATGGGCATTCAGTGAAAACAGGGTTATTTATTTTTCAGTGTTAAAATTGGTGCACAGTGAATTCTCTTGTGAAATTTGGTGTGTAGTGAATATTGACTGTATGGTTATTTGTATAGTGAATATTCACTGTATGGGTATTATTACCATTCAAAATTTGGTGGATAGTGAATATTCACTTATTCAATGCTTTAGTACGAGAAATGTCATGCATACAGTGAATATTCACTGTTTGGGTAGTTTCAAGTGCATACAGTGGATATCCTATATATGAATAGATTTTAAAGCAGTTAATTTGAAATTAATATGGACATCAATTTAGTGACCAATGAATGCATTTTATATCGTACTATTCGAAGTAAATGTATATTATATTTTAACTTTTGTGATGTAAAATAGAGCAATGGTACGAGAAGGACAAACAACTGGTGAGATAGTATTTGTGAAGGACTTATTGGAAGTGCTTGACGACAAAAGTATTACATAAAATGTAGGAATGTTATAAATAATATATTCATAGTTGCGTGTTAATTTACATTGCTAACATCATTACAATTTAAGGTGGTGGATGCATATGCGGGTATATTAAAAATGGAGGATGAGGCGTATCTAATTGGGCAACCAGAAGACAAACTACACGACAACCCGTATTTCTTCACAAGCTTGTGCTGGGTAATTTGCAAATATCTACATCCGCTTTAAATGATAATTATTTTATAAGATTTTGTTATACATTTCTAAACTTTGAATGTTTTCTAGACTATCGTACGCGATAATCATACCAACTTCAGGAAGTTTGGGATTGAAGATCGCATAAATATAGCGACCCATAACAGTAGGTGGTTATTTTTCCCAATGAATTCTAGCGGTGAAGAAGGTATGAGAGGTGGGTTTCATTTTCACCTACTTGTGTACGATACACATGAGGGGCATATGTTGCACTACAATCCGTATATACCAGATCATACTTTCGAAGATCGCTACTGTTCAGACGCAACAAAGCTGGTAATAAAATTACTCTCCAAATAGAACACGGGACTTATGCAAATCTATTACATGTGTACAAATTTAAATACGATTTCAGTATGACGTGATATAGAACTAATTTATGTTTGAATCGATTAACTATAATGTTGTGTAGAGGGATTACATTGTTGATCTTCTTCAACGTCGACGCGATGAACATCTTGCAAAAATGAGAAATTATGGGCAAGATACACAAAATGCCTTCCCGAAAACCCAAGAGTACAAGATTCCTATAATCAAAGTAGAATATTGTCCTCAACAAGATCCCAAGTCGTATGTTCTAATTTTTTTTCCATTTACAGCATATGTAGATGTAAATAAATTGCTATTAACTGTGAAATTTCTTCGAATTGATGCAGATTAGATTGTGGTGTGGCAATTTGCTACTTCATGGAGAAAATATACAAGGGGGAGGAGATAAAAAAATTCTATATCGCAAGCGATGATATGCGAATATCGTGCAAAAATGACAGACAAAATCATAGGGGCGAATCATAATTAGTCCAGCTTAGGCAGAGACCATCACATTGACTTGTGGGAATTATGTTTTTCATTTACATACTTTTAATTGAATGTACAACGAATTAAAAATTACTATTGACATTGAGTAGATATATGCAATACAATCTTCACTATTTTGTATTGGTTTTATGTGATTGCATAATGTGAATGGTAAGATCGCGAAAAAATATTTGACGTCTCTACGATATCAAACTTTGATGACTTAGATTCATAATTGGCTAATACCCCTAGCCCAGACCAATATCATCTAATGAATATCATCTAATGGATGTGACTTATATTCAATACTCTCTTTAAATTACCTTTACATATAGTGAATATTCATTGTTCACAACAAATATAATATCCACTGCACACCTCTTTAATGATGTAAGCTTGTGAAGATTAATGTTTCGTTCATAATCACTACACAATATTTCACTACGATACTCTGTTTTAAAAAAAATAGCCATTCAGTGAATATTCACTATCTACAAACATACCATTCAATTAATATTTAATGTCTACAAACACCCCATTCAGTGAATAATCAATGTTTGCAAATATACCTTGTAATTTCGTATATTGAATATTCACTGAATTCTTTGAAACATACCCATTCAGAGAATATTCACTGTCTGCACATGGACTACGATAAAATTCAATTTAATTAATATTCATTGTTGGAACAATGGATATGGATTATTCATTGAATTATGTTCTGATTTCACCCTAAGACATCAAAATGTTAATGACTTATATTCGTGATTGTTGTATGCCGCTGGCGCGGACCAACATCATCTAATGGATGTGGGTTTGCGCCAGCGTCACTAAACATCCACAATTGCAAGAAGTTCACTATATTGGTTAGTCAAAACTTTCATTTAGAATTACGAATTAATTCTTTTGAATATTCACGTAATTGGGTTTGAAAAAGGGTGAAAATGGGTGCTAAATACACTCTTAAAACAATATATATTCGAAATCTATGTAAGACTTAACAGTGAATATTCACTGTCTTTTTTAAATTGCAAAATTACCTTTACATATAGTGAATATTCATTGTTCACAACAAATATAATATGCACAGCACACCTCTTTAATGATGTAAGCTTGTGACGATTAATGTTTCGTTCATAATCAGTACATAATATTTCACTACGATACTCTATTTTAAAAAAAATAGCCATTCAGTGAATATTCACTGTCTACAAACATACCATTCAGTGAATATTCAATGTCCACAAACACCCCATTCAGTGACTAATCAATGTCTTCAAATATACCTCGTAATTTCGTATATTGAGTATTCACAGAATTCTTTGAAACATACCCATTAAGAGAATATTCACTGTCTGCACATGCACTACAATAAAATTCAATTTAATGAATATTCATTGTTGGAACAATGGATATGGAGTATTCACCAAATTATGTTCTGATTTCACCCTAAGACATCAAAATGTTGATGACTTATATTAGTGATTGTTTTATACCGCTGGCGCGGACCAACATCATCTAATGGATGTGGGTTTGCGCCAGCGTTGCTAAACATCAAATTCACTATATTGGTTAGTCAAAACTTTCATTCAGAATTACAAATTAATTCGTTTGAATATTCACGTAATTGGGTTTGAAAAATGGTGAAAATGGGTGTTCAATACACTCTTAAAACAATATATATTCAAAATCCATGTAAGACTTAACAGTGAATATTCACTGTCTTTTTTAAATTGCGAAATTACCTTTACATATAGTCAATATTCATTATTCACAACAAATATAATATGCACTGCACACCTCTTTAATTACGTATGCTTTCTAATATTAATGATCCGTTCATAATCACTACACAATATTTCACTACGATATTCTTTATTTTAAAATACTCATGCAGTGAATATTCACTGTCTACAAACACCCATTAAGTGGATATTCAATGTCTGCAAATGCACCTCATAATTTCGTACATTGAATAGTCATTACATTCTTTGAAACATATGCATTCATTGATTATTGACTGTTTGCACATGCACCATGATAAAAGTCAAGAAGTAAATATTCGATGTTTTAAATGAAAAAGTAATTGCACAAAATGTTTTTGACAACTACCAATTCAGTGAATATTCACTGTTGGAACACATTATATATGTCCACTAATATTCAATATATGAACACAACTCTAAAAAAGCGAATGGTTTTGCAGTAGTGTTCCATATATCTAGAAAACAACTCATATTATAATGTTCAAACACATAAATAAATGAAACTAAACAATATCAATAATTATATGAAATTAAATGACCATTGGCTCCGTACATGTTTGTCTGTTGTGATTTTCATACTTGCCACATCTACCACACTTGATTTCTTTTCGTTCTTCACCCTTTGACAAAATTCTTTTATTCTTCGGTCTACCCGGTCGACGCTTTGATATGGGCAGATTAATTTCAACAGGGGATCCCGCGTCATTCTCTTTATCTACCGTTGGAATTGGATAAATCGTATACGAGTAAGTTTTTATAAAGCTTTAAACTGAAAAGAAAGAATCAACAACTTCACTCATTTCACGTCCACTCCTCTGAGCAGCTACAATAACATGGGCACATGGAAATCCATTTAATTGCCATTTGTAACAAGAGCATGTCTCATTCAGAAAATCAACAGACCGAGTTGGTTTGTCCGGTTCAACTATCACCTCAAAAACGGAATCATTAGATTTGAAAACACCCCAAGTTCGTCCCAACTTTAAAGACTCTTTCACCTGACGTTCAATATCAACACATAATACACCATTCCAATTCTTAGCTTCATCTCGATGCTTAGAGTTCAACTTCATTATTTTTATTCGAATTGTGCCAACTAGGTTGGTAATTGGGAGGTGGCGTGCATCTCGTATCCATGAATTGAACGACTCTGCTACATTTGATGTCATCTCCCCAAATTTTTTTCCTTTGAAAAAAGCATTGCTCCAATTCTCTTTGGGAATAGTTTCTAGAAAGGAAATAACCCTCTCCCCTTCTTTAATAATTAACATTTTCAAGAGAGCATTGAAAATCTCCTCTGTGGGTGCATACGCACAAAGAACAAATTGTTCTATAATTTTTCCTTTAACTGTATGGTGATATCCAGACAACTTATCCCTTAAATTTCCCTTCAAGTGATACAAGCAGAAGCCATGATGCCCATTGGGAAAAACTTTAGGTATGGATTTCAATAATCCGTTATTTCTGTCAGAAATGAAAGTTGTTTCCCTTGGAGCCAAATTGAAAGACAAATTTGTTAAAAACCATTCCCAATTCTCATCATTTTCGAGTCAACAATCGCAAAAGCTAAAGGGAAAAATCCTGTGACAAAAAAAACAAATATTAACAATCATCAATGCCTTTTTACAAAAATCGGTTGAATAACTCAATTAAACTTATTTAAACTTAAATTTTGACGTTCAATGAATATTCATTGTTGTAGTTGAGTTGTTACCAATTCAGTGAATATTCATTGAACTGGTGTGTTAGTGTCATGAATCTGCATAGGCATTCAATGAATATTCACTGATTATTTTTTTTTCAAAGATTGAAATTTGGTGCATACAGTGAATATTCTCTTTAATAAAGTGCAAAAATTTGCATGGGCATTCAGTGAATGTTCACTGTTGAAAAAAATCACCACATGGGACTAAACAATAATCTCCAATATTTGAGCACATAGATTATAATTTAGCAAATAATCAGATTATGGATCGAATATTCATTACATAGTGAACCAATTTTATACATGCATTCATTATAAATTCATTTTTTCAAGTGAAAATTCTAGATGGGAGATTAATTCCTCCAAGGTAACATAATACTCCAATATTCACAGTGTATTAAATATTCACGTAAAGTTTTACTTTTTATTGTTTCATTTACAATTAGTCCAATGTGAAAAATGTGGAACGTACCTTCATTGCCATTTTTTCCAGTTGTAGCTAAAAAAGTTCCCTTGAATCGACCCTTTAAAAATGTCCCGTCCAAGAATACTAATGGTCGACAATGATTAAAACCATCATTGCATGCTTTATATGTAATAAACAGTCTCCTGAACCTCTTAGATAAAGTGTAACATTGTAACTCCACATGACTTCCAGGATTAGTATCTTTCACCGCATTAATATACCACCGTAAACTATCAAACGATTGTATATGGTCACCAAATACTTTATTGGGTGATTTCTCCACAGCATTCCAAGCACATTTGTAGTTTATATTTTGTCCATATTCAGACCCAAATAAATACACCACATCAATGGGGCATGTCAATGGAATGGTGCGAACACGATTCTTAATTTCACTTGCTATTACATCGGAATTCATACGATAATGATTTGAAGTTCTATAACAAGCACCACAAGTATGCTCGCTGACTAATTGCCTCAAGTAAAAAAATCCGTTAATAGGGTGAACTCTACCATGAACATACCACTGACAACCAGTGCTCAACCTATACTTTCACTCAGCAATAACTCTCACAGAATCATTCTTCAAATACTTGAATTCGAATCCCATTTCTATCAAATATTTGGATAGTGCATCCCTGAACTCAACAACGCCTCCTATATATTTTTGACCAACTTTTATGGTAAATTTTTCCCAACCAGAAGATAGAAGTGGTTTAACAAAGTTGTATTGCGATATTCTAACCTCTAATTCAAAAGCATCGATAAAATCGACATCAAACGTCCCATCAGCAACATCACCTCCGTCAGTATTTGCACATCTTTGAGTGAGTAACGTTAGGTTATGGAATGTACATTGTGTGTTCGACAATATGCTATCAAATTTTTTAAATCCTTTTCGAAATCCAACATGCAAGAAGAGTGTCCAGGCAAATCACAAAGTAAACAAATATAATCCTCAGTAATGTCAACCCAACAAGCATGAATGGACTCATGTATATCCTTCAGTGTTGTTGTTTCATTCACATTACGTACAAGTGTGCTATCCATATACGTATAAAAAACGTAACAAATGAAGTCATCGCTATCATAAACAACAACTACATTAGCAACTTTTAACAAAATAGAAATACATGTATACTTTTCTTTAAATTAACATAGTATGCACTAACTTGGGTTTGAACGTGGTGCAAATTGTTGTTCAAACAGTGAATATTCACTGAATTACGAAAAGTGCAAACAGTGAATACTCACAAAACGACGATTAAAAGTGTATTATTGTTCAATCGTATAATATTCATTGAGTTGGAATTTGTCGTGGTGAAGCATGGAACATTAACCAAATTATTATTTTATGTCACTGAGTTGAAATTATGTGAATATTCACTAAATTCCAATTCCAAATAATTGAATATTTACTAAATTGGGTTTGAAAAGGGGACAATCGGTGTTCAATAGGTGAGTATTCAATGTATTGCAATTCCAAGTAATGATTATAACAATGAACATTCCAAATACATGTAATACCCAACAGTGAATATTCACTGAATGAGCATTAAAAACGCTGACCGAGATCATTTGATGGATGTACGTACAACATAATGTAACAAATGAAGTCATACCATGAAATATAAATTATAAACCAATCAGAATATACTTATAAATATATCAAACTTTGATAATTTAACTTGACAATTAGTTAATCCCGCTGGGGCGAACCGACATCATATAATGAATGTGGGTTTCGACAATCATCAGTGCACAACCCCTTATGATTTTTTTATGTTAAACATTCCCTAATATATGCGTTTTTTTGACATCGTTTATTTTAAAATTGCAATTACAATCATAAGTTAACCGCATCATTTTTTTTACTCTGTATAAACCGAGATGGAAATCATTTTTTTGACCCAAATTTTTGCGAGTATCAACAGATAGTGCAAACAGGGGTTTCGGGGTTGATCATTTTTTTGACAAGCATTCCCTATTCTATGCGAGTTCCAATCAAGATCATGCACCTTGTGCGTGTTTACATATATCGATTTCAACTTATATACATACATACATACATACATACATACATACATATATATATATATATATATATATATATATATATATATATATATATATATATATATATATATATATATATATATATATATATATCTGTGTGTGTGTGTATATGTATATATAGACATGTATTTTTGCACAATTAGGAAAAACAGGGGAAACAATACCTGTTGTCTAACCTTGTTAGATTGAAAGGGGTTAATGGTGGAGTATGCTCCGTTCATCAAATATGAAAACAGGGAGTCACTTAGAAGGATTAGAGTCAAGTGTCTGGGCACATGGCTTTAAGACTAAGTGGGAGATTACTAAGGTTTATTCATAAAACTATGTGAAAAATATGTTATTATTTATAAATGCGGAATTGTTTTATTCATTTTGAAATGAGAATCAATTTATGATAATGATTTGCATTTGTATACATATATTGTTTCATTAAAATTTCACTCAATAGAGCTTGGAATATTCGCTTCTAGAACTAATGAAATGTTCACAACTTAAAGTGGGACTTGGCATCCTATCGAACCGATTGCAATACAATCCTAGTGGTTTATCTCAAACTATGGGGAACCGGTAATGGTTTGATAACTTGTGAGATAGTTCAAGAGAGGACTGTGATCGGTACATACCAAGAATGTATTGAATGGGACCAACCATGAGATTATATTCTAATGGTGGTCAAGATTAGACTGACGATATCTCACATCATTTGCATTGGGTGCATAGATACTTAATCCCACGAATTATGAGGATTGAGAATCATATGTAATGTTCACTTTGACTGCTATGGCTGCGATTGAATATCAGATCGAATCAAATGATCCCGGCATATTGGGTGACAATTATACAAGTAGGTCTAATAATTTAATTCGAAGTAATACACATCCAGGGATTCCTAGGATCTCAATACCCCTTTGTCTGACTTATAAGTTTTTCTTTCCACCGATAAACATGATTAGTGGATTATTTATAAACTGATGGAGGTAGAAAAATAAGTTAATCTTGAGATTTAAGGAAATCGATTAGATGTTGGTCAAAGTCGATTAATAGCTAATTGACTTAACCAAGGGGGTATCAAAATATTAACACGGGAAATTAGATTATGAACCATAATCAACATTACAAATAAGACCTCATTATGTTAGAGGATTTATCAGATAATCAATTTGGAGTGAAGTCGTAATTATTTAGTGGAATTAATTATGATTAAATAAATAAAGAAAATAAATTACGGTAATTGTAATTGGGTATTTCTATGTATTTATTTGAATCCAATTTAATTACTTGTCTTAGGTACCTAGTGTAGTTCTCATGATCAGGTATTTCGTCCCATATTCTCAAGAAACCTAGTTTAGCCCAAGTCCACGTTTTATAGTTGTATATAAAGGTTTGGTAAGGGGCTTAAGCTCATTTATTAAACATATTAGGCTTCGAGAGGGTGAGAGAAAAATCAATTCACGTTTTTATGAAGAGGCCTAACAAGATAGGATCATATCTCACTCACAAGGAAGGATTTTCAACTTAAAAGGTTCCCACACACCTACCTAGATTTGGAGATGATCATACACTAGAAGATTCAAGTTTCACAGAAGTTTGGATATCAAAAGAAAGGCACCCCCATCCCCTACATATAGTTTTCTCCACATGGGATCATAACCGAATCTGCAGAGGTATTGTATTCTAAACCCTAGGTTTATTTTTCAAACGTAATTATGATGTGGCCACTTCTCATGTTAAATTTAATCTAAGCTCAAAGGAAGATTTTTTTTATTCCGCGTATATCGATTCCCATTAATTTGGGCATGATTTTATTTAACCTCCACTATTGGGGAGTCAAGCAGTTTGGACATATATATTTGCGATGCTTTATTTGATGATGAATTTATTTTGTACTTTCGGGATAATGTTTTTGGCAAGCATATTTGCAACATCTTACTTTTTAAGTTTTATATTCATTTGCCGTTGCAATATTGTTATCACTTCATTTCTGCATTGAGCGATATGGGGGATTAGGTGAGACAAAGTTGAAGTATTATATGATAATTATTATCGTCCAAAAATTCATTCAAGGTTTGATCTTAGCTAAATAAAATCCAATAAGAGACAACAAATATTAACTAGGTAGTGTATGTATATGAATAGAGATGGAGATTGGGGTTAGAAGGTTAAGACCAAGATTTTCATGGTTCAGTCGTCAAGAATGAGCCTACATCCACATGTAGTCTTTTTGCACTAATATTGGCATAGTAAAAATGTGTTGTCTCTCTATATGGACAACTTGAATATCCAAGTATCTCTCTTTCTCCCCGTTGAATAGTTGATTGGTTGCTTGCCATTATTTGCTACATTCCTCATCTATTAAATATGAGTGTGGTAGTAATTATTAATGGATTTATCCAACTTATCCACTAGAATATGTTAGGGGTTTTATCTTTACATAATAAACAAATACCCAATTTATAATGTAGTGGAGAATAGTTATATAGTTAGCATGGGCATGTTCGAGTGGGAGAATATTCGTTTGTTTCTAGTGTAAGAGTGACATTATGACATCATTCCACTGTCTGATTCTATGGTAGTGGACATATCATGGCGCGTGGGTTGATTGGGATGGTAAGGCCAACTAGAATGTTCAAGGCTGACCTTAATCACGTTTGAGCTGACCACTTTGTGAATTGATTCGATCTCATTCTAATAGATAAGAAGTTCAGTTTTACCCTTCTAATTGGTCTCTTAGTCGTACCATATTCATGGTCCAACAAGACCCCATGGCTCTCCTCGTAATTAATGTGTGCTAAGAAGATTGAGCGGGTGAAATTTTTTTTAGAAAATGTTATCGTCCTTTGTTGTTAGGGTCATCATTGAATCTCCTCGGCACATACTGAGCAAAACCACTTGGGACATTTTTTGATTTGAAATGAACTTTCCACATGTCGGGTGCATAAGATGGCATCTGGCATCATTATAGCACGCATTCTTAGGCCAATGTGCCTAAGTTTTTAGCCTTATTAGTGTGCTTTCTCAAACATGATGTACGTGTCATATTTAATAGAAGTAATTGTTAATCCTAAAAATTATAAAATCATATTTGAAATCAATTTCAACCTTTCCCATACAAAACCTTTCATATGCGTTAGAGAGAGAAAAAATACCCTTCTAGCTCAACCTTATTCCTCCCCATCTAAATAGCTATTTTTTCCACCATTAATTAACATTTTGTCTACTTTAAATCTTCTGTTCCGCCAATAACTTCATTTCCAATTGTTTTTCATCGGCTTTTGGTTTTTTCTAAAGTCGTTTGTCGCCATCTAGGGTTTTAGGTATGCCTTTCATTCCCATCTAGTTTTCCAAGGTTTTCATTATGCAATTTTCTTAATATCCACTTCCATTCGCTATTCTTGGATTGTACGGTTGTGAATTTTTTATTAATTGCCTTTGGTTTTTGGATTTTGGTGATTTAGGTGTCCATTGATTTGGTCGGCCTAGGATATTTTGATTTGAAGGATTTTGGGGATTTTTTTAGGTCTTATAAGGTTTTCTCCTGGCCAAACTTTTGATTTTAAAAACAAAACACCCTCAAACATCCGTTTATCTCCAATAGTCCTCCTTTTTCATCCCAATTTCGTATCTTTAATGAATTACAAATCTCACAACTAGAGGTGGTTGGAATATTTAGCTGAATTAGAACAATCTTTCCCTATTATTATTACTAGGAGGTTCCCTACGCCTCTCCAGGTTGTTCGTCCGGAGGACGAACTTGGTCATCCTAAATACACCCCAACAATAGCTTTTTCTTCATCTTGTTCTACACCACAACCGTTGTTGTGGAGCGTAATTCTCCTGAGTTATAAAGAATTGCAGGTTTTACTAAAATGAACCATCCTATGGAGGATGAAAAGCTTGCGAGAATAGTGTCAAATGTTTCAATCATTGACCTTGATGCCTCTCTAAAGATAACCATTCTTAAAAGGACTCTAGTCAGCACATCTCTTACGGTTGTTCCTCTTATTGAGGAGAGCATATATGGAATCTTTGACTCTTGGGACCCATCCACAATAGAGGCTCCTAATCATTATTGTGATATCACCGAGGATGATCTAGATGAGTTGAGGTACACATATGATATCCCTATTAGTATTTCTTTGATATTGTTAGACTATACTGAGAGGATTTATGATCGGCCCATTACCGATGAGATCTTCTTCTAAGTATGGGCCTTACAAGTAGGTGTTCGATTTCCCCTTCACCCGATCATAAGGTCTATTTTGAGAGGTTATGCAGTGGCCCCAACCCATCTTCCATCGAACACTTATAAGTCGATTTAGGGTCTATGGTCTATTGGTAGAACCACATTAATTTTGACCTGATGAAGGATGTTTTTATGTTTGTATATAGAATAAAGGATATTTCAAGGCCAACGAGTATTATTATTTCCTCCCCAGAAGCGCGACCTAAAAATGGGGATGGTTTTTTAGACGAGCAACCACAACTGGAAGAACGAGTTCTTATGCATTTAGAATTTGCTCACTAATAAGAGCAATAGATCTTGGGTGTCCCTCACGACTTATGAGGACGAGATCATATTAGTATACAACTTACTGTTTACTGTCAATTAGTAATTTCCTTTCGACTTACTATTTATATATTTTACTGTAGCTTGTCTTTTTTTGTAGAAAAGAGAGCTCCCAAGTTTTCGACCATTATGAAATTGTTGGTACATGAAACTTATACTCACGGGCCAATTGAATTTGAAAAGGTTTTATCTTTGAGAAAATTTATAAATGTGGGATATTACGCTCCTCTTGGTTGTGATTTCATTGTATATCAACAGATGGCCTTTGTGGTTGAGGGCAATATTCCTGCTGAACAAGAAGTAGAGGCCAAGCAGGAAGTGCCAAATGAGAAGGAAGGTCAAGTCGATCAGGAGGTTGTAGCATGTATAAGGGTGCTCATCTTTTATGTAATACCCCGTATCTCTATGTATTTATGATTTAATTAATTGAGAAATTAATTAGGAAAATGCGCTTTAGTTAAATTACACGTGTGACATAATTTAATGTGATGAAATAATAAATGTGATGATTAAATATTAATCGAGAGATAGAGACTAATTAATATTATATTATGAGATTTACTATGTGTGTGAATCATAATTATTGATAGTAAATTTGATATACGTCACAACGAGTGATATAGGCGTATTTGTTATTGTCTCACCGGGAGTCGCGTGTAGACTATATGGAGGTGAGAAATGAGAAATATATCTTAATGGATCAAATGATAATTTAGAAGTCACGGATGAGTCTATAAGGGTCTAAATAGTCAAAATGGTATGCTTGGGGATACCAGTCGGGTACCGGAGAATTTTTAGGCTAAACCGGGACAATACAGGGGCGTTTTAGTCTTTTGACATATGCGGGTGAGGAGACCTACGAATTTACAAACTCTAAATCAGATTATAAGAGTTGGAGGCTAGGTTTAGAGGAGAGAAAAACACATAAAAGTCATTAAAGAGAAGAGAGAAACAATTCTTAAAGCCTACAAAGGGTTCTTACACCCCAAACTAATTGGGAAGGAAGATTGGTGGAGGAAAACAAACAATCAACAGCAACAATCACGAAATCAGATCATCTCTGAATAAGGCAAGTGTTTATTTGCAAATTATTTTGAGTTATAATATCCATGCATAGGATTTATGAATAATTGATTTTGATGAATATTCTTGGAGAAAAAGAATTTATTAATTGCATGTTTAGGTAGAAATAACATGTAGTTAGATTTATATCTGTAGAGGATTGAAAATTAGAGGAACCATGATTGTTAATACGAATTAAAATATGGGGTTATGATTTAAAATAAGGGAAGAACATATTTTTTAGGGTTCTTGAATAATTAGAGGATTTGAATTATTGTGGGCAAAATTGTTAAGATTTATGATGTTTAAATCGTTGGAAATCATCCTTGAGTATGTAGAAATGGTTAGAAATAATTGGTTGCAAGTTTGGTGTGTTATCATGTGAGTTGGATAATTGGTAATGGTGAGAAAATGCATGAAGAAGACGAATTGCACATGCACCTGCTTGATCGATCGATCGACTGATGAATGTCGATCGATCGACCCAGGATAATTCTGGGTTCTTTTGTTAGTTGAGTTCTAATCATTTGCCAATTCTTGGGGGGAACCTCAGGGATGATATTGTACCTATTTAGGGACTGAGGGAAGAGCAATAGGTATCTCATGTACGTACGTTGTGATCTTTGAGGGTAAGGTTTGGAGAGATGAATCAATGAGGATAAACCGATTGAGTCGTGCATAAAAAATTATGGATTCGACTTACGAGGAAGGTTAACGTCAATCCAAGATATATATAGCAGTAGGTTAGAGATAGTAACTACTGAAATAAATGGAGGGGTAACTAGGGCCCTTAGAGTTTGGGTGAAAACTCATTTAAATATGATGGAAGATAAATCGTAAAATAATAAGTATGGTGAGTATAGGAGAGAAATGTACTACGTACGAGATTTTGGTAATTGGGTTTGTGTGCATACCTACTGATTTATGTTAATACTTAGGGGGTGTGGATAACTATGGTATAATTTATTATATTAGGGTCGAGGCGACATTTCGAACTAATATACAAAGATAATAAATACGATAGTGAGACAAATCGTAAATTAAAAAGTACGGTAAATATCCGAGAGAGAAATATTACGTACGAGCATGATTATTAGGTTGTGTGTATACCTACCAAAGTATATAAATACTTAGGTGGAGAGAATACCTAAAGTATAATTTCCTATATTAGGGTCAAGGTAGGATTCAAACTAATATATGAAAATAGTAAATTGGGGTCGTGATGAAAGAGTTCCGAACCCATATATGCATAAAATTTCATGAGTGGGGTCGAGGTGATTTTTTGAACCAATACATGAAATAAACGTGGGGTGAAGGTGACATTCCGAACCAATAATTTTTCTTGGTGTCAATGGACCATTCCAAACCAAGAGTCCTTGATGTGTGTTATGAGGACATATTAGTTATGAATGAATTTATAAGTATATATTGTGTGTGAAATGTATACTGTATGATAATATACTTGTGGTGACAACTTTTATTCAACACAAATAGATAAGAGAAGTACAATCACCAAGCAAAATAAAGAATTTAAAATGCCAATCACACAATAGAAGATGTACGTGGTTCAGCAAGAATCCCTACGTCCACGGTGGTGCAGTCAGTATTATTTCTATATACTCCGGGGAGCGTTTATAGGGAATACAATGCGTGTCTTATGCCCCAAACCTAGGGTTTATTATATACATGTCTGTCTTCAGGGAGTGGGGGTGTTGGACTCCCCCACGTTTACCATCTTCTCCTAGAAGACCTCTATACGAGAACATGGGAGAAGACTAAGTCATAATCGAATTAATGTTAAGGTGTGAAGGGTTTGGACTTTGGGCCGTTTTAATTAGGCTACTCGTCCAGGCCCGTCATTCCAAATCCGTTTACCCACAATTGCCCCTAAATTTATTGGGCCACAATTTGGGCTCAATAAATTTAAATGATTTGTCCTAATGGCTCTTTTGTATATCGTGTAACTCTTCCCAAAGTTTGAGGACTGAATTAGGCAGTAGTTGCTTCGTGTCTTGTGCGCGATGATTAGCAACATTTAAAAGTCATTTTGGGCGACGTTTCATAGTTACCGTTTCAAGCTTCTTAGTGTTCTTCCATCTTCTGCGAATCTTCTGCGAGTTTTAGCAATTTGTGCCCCCTTCTCCAAGTCTTCATTTTCCTCACTTTCGATCTCCCTCGTTATTTGGGCTTGTGATCTTGCATTGTCCAAGTCAAACTTTCATCTCGTAAGTCTCCTTTGCTTTCTCTCTGTGCTTTCTTTGAATTTTTAGTTTAGGTTTACAAATGGTAAAGATAGGTAATAGATCAGTGTCCGAGTTTAGGAAATTTTACAATATCCCAGAGTGGGTGGAGATTGAGTGCGCCTCTCTTCCTAAAAATGTTAGAGAGATAGAGGTTGCTCATTGGATTCACGTCTTGTTGCTTTCCCAAGGGGGCTTACTTTTCCTCCAAATGATTTATTCTTGCATTTCTTTGGTTATTTCAACATTGTTCCTGCATAGTGTTCGCCCAATGTATGGAAGATAATCAATGGCATCCATATAATAAATCAACTTTATGGCACCAAATTAGGGCTCGCTGAAGTTTGTTTTTGCTATTCCTTTTCTCGAAGTAGCTCTGGTGTTCTTTATCTCAAGTCCAGGAGTCCTGATAGGGTATTGGTAGTAAACTTACCTAATTCCCACAAGGATTACTGGCAAGATGGCTTTCTTTCTAGAAATTGGCAGTTCTCCCCCCAGTCCGAGGGGTCGAGGTCTGATAGGTTTACTGTTCCCTTTTAAGGGGAAGAATACATAGGTAGTCTTTGCTCTGTCCTTTCAATTTCTTTGTTAATGTGTGATCTTTCTGATTCTTTCCTATTTTCTTTTCAGTGAGATCGAAGAACTTGGAGCCTGCCCTCAGCGAGGTTCGACTTTCAGAGTTGGTTAAAGCTTGGAATATCAGGGAGCCCTTGGCTGACGATGAACATCCCCGATCTGCTGCCTTCTTGCTCGAATACAAAAACGTTGGGTCTAATTTTATAGCGAGGCCCATGGATAGTATTCCCGAGTTTGATTCCTCCGAAGAAGCTGCTGCCGATTTCATTCACTTGGACAAGGAGGAGAGAAGTTCTGAGAGTGATATCAGGGGAGGTGTTGAAGGTGGTCTCAAAGAGGAGAGCTCTACCAGTGACAGTTCCTCTAGCTCAGAAAAAGTTTCTGAAGCCCAAGATCCTTAAAGAACATCTAGCAGCTCTAGCGAGGAAATGGTTCCTCTAAGGAAAAACCTGATTCGTGATGATGATGATGATGTACTCCTTGCTCAAAGGTCGAAGAAGTAGAAGTCCAGCAGTGGGGCTATTGCTACTGGTTCCCAGTTCGCTGCTCAGGAGCAGGAGAAGAAGAGGAAGGAAGAAAAGCAGGTGAGAGGGAGAGAGAGGAAGAGGGAAGAAGAGAAGAAAAAGATTGAAGAGATGAAGAAGGTCAAGGAGATGAGGAGGATAGACAAGGAGAAGGAAAGGGAAGAGGAGAGGATAAAAATAGAGGCTAGGATAAAGGCTGGGCAGGCCTTAGTGCCTGTGTTCGAGTTGTCAGAGGGTGCCTCGGTTTCCACTTCTCCCCAGTTGGCCCCGACACTGCTTGAGCGAGCAGTCCTTCCTGCTGACCGCCAAAGGGCGATGGGGATTGACCAGTTGGCTCTGCAGGAGAACCAAAGGCTAGGCTTGGTAAGTCTATTTCTCTTCTCAAATGTTTGCCAATTTCTGTGTGTTTCCTTCTTCTAATATCTTCTTTTTCTTGTAGTTTGTGACTGATTTTGCTGTGCTCTATAGCTCTCGCGATGAGCTGATCAATAAGAATGGCGAGATGGATAAGTAGAATGCTGCTTTGAGGGTGAGGATTTCCGAGCTTGATGCTAGATTGAAGGCTGCTGATGCTGCCCGGACGTCCTCTAATTTGGCTTTTATCAAAACTAACCAAGAAAGGGAGACAGTGGTCAAAGAGCTGAATGAACTGTGGCAAGCCTATGATCTGGTCTGCTCGAGAAAGCTGGCTGTTGTGGAGGAGAATAAAGGGCTGATCGAGCAGCTAAAGTAGAAAGAGTCTCAGGCAGCTACCATTAAGGAGGATTCATATAACTCCGGGTGGGCTGCTGCGTATGAAGATGCTGAGGTTCAAGTAGGCTATATCAGTCGTCTGAACTTCAAGAAGGACTGGAACAAGGCCCTTTTAGCTGCTGGTGTGGATGTTGCCTCTCCTCTATTTGATGAGCATGATCCAGGCCCAAAGCCTGTTGTGGATGAAGTTTCTGCCCCAGCCATCGAAGGTGTTGGCTCTGTTCCTCTGTCAATTCCTGTTGCTGCCCTTTCTGCTCAAGCGTCAGATGCTATCCCTGCTGAGGGTGATGCTCCCACCGCAGCAGATAAAGGGAAGCAGCCAGCTTCTTCTGAGCAACCCAAGGTCGCCAACTCATCTATCCTTAGGATTGTTTTTGTATTTTTGTTTGTAATGTTGCCTTTTGATTATTCAATGTACTCTGATCTTTCTCGTATGAATGAAATGAGAAGACTTTTTCTTTTAGTGTACTGAATAACTCTATCTTTCATTGCTCTTTTATTGCTTGTAGTTGATTGATATTGATGATTATATACCAGCCACTTCTCAATTGGGAAGAATGCTTGGTCCTGATGTAAGTTCTGAAGTTCGTCATACCTTTGTGAGGATTTTCAAATCACTGCGATTGAGGAACAAGCGTTTCATAGAGAAGACTGAGCTCGTCATTAAACTGAAAGACATGCTCCAAGAGATGGAAGAAGTCGGTGACTCAATCCAAGAAGAGGTGAATACTCTAAGAGCAAGGCTTCTAGATGCTTCTGAGATCAACCAGGTTGGAGAAATTGTTCAGAAAGAGAATGAGGCTTTGAGGAGGGAAGTCTCGTAAGTCAGGGAGCATGCGCCGAGCATCGCTCCTGCAGTATTATGAGGTTCCTCCTTATCACGAGCTGGATCTGGACCAAGCGATGTTCCTCCGGTGCCGTGAGGTTCTACCCCATCTACTATTTCGCGAGCTGGTACAAACGCAAGAAGTTCATCTAGGGAAATGGAAGAGCTCCGTGGTGATATTCAACGAGCATATGTGATTATTGTTGGGCTTCAAAGGGACGTTACTCGGCTGAAGAATCTATTTAAGAGAGGACCTCGGTAAGTATGGGCCGATGGTTACGACCAAGGTTGGCTAGATGCCCCGACGAGGCTAATAGAGTTTGAAGAGCTTGCCTTTATCAGGGGATGGATGAGTGCCCTGAAGGAGCTGCAAGTCCCAAGGAACTCAATGCTCTGGTATCGTTATGAGATCTCTCCTTACACTCTAATGCCCAATCCCTTTCGGAGAGATGATCAGTGGATCCCTATTGATGCCATCCCTCGACAGATACTGGATTCGGATGCAAATGAAGTCGAGGAGGATCTAGTTACCCATCCCGATAACGGTTGAAGAGCCCAAGCGGCTGATTATCTCATTCAGAGGCCTCGACCTCATTAAGATTTTGCCAGTAGTAACTCTGTATATTTTGTAAGGTAATGTTGATGTTTTGGTCGAGCTCGCCGACTAAACATGGGTTGTATTTGTTGTAAATATGATGAAGTAATATAAAGTTTATGTTCTGGGCGAATTTACCGATTGAACAAGTGTTGTATATTTTCCACATCTTTTAGACTTTGCTTAATAATCTTGGGCCTCTCTTGGCTGACTAGATTTATAAGTTTGCATTGTCAAGTGAGTGTCCCTCCAGTTCAGTATGCTTATGGGATACCATTCTGCCCCACTTTACCTTTTAGGTTTTTTCGTCACACTCCCTTAGGCCTAAGTGTGGCAATTGGCGAGGACACACCTGGTGTTGGATGCTCTATTCAATCAGGATTTTATTAACCAAACATTGTTTGGCAACTAATTTTGACTTGGACATATTGCCTAAGGATCTCGTGTAGGGCTTCATATAATTCCAGGGGCAATGCTAAGAGGTTTTTTCGTGTTTCATAACTAAAATCTAAGGACGGTGATTTCCCTGCTATAGTCTAATGATTAGTGTGCCAGTCACTTGAAAAGGTGTGTGAGTTATAAAGTTCATATACTAGCTAACTGACACTTCGTAGAATGCAACTGCTAAACAACTTTATTAATGATAAGAAAATGAGCTTCCTAGTCTCATAAGTACAATCCAAAAGAAGAATCTAGAAATAGAATTTCTAAAGATTGGCTGCATTCCATGCTCGGGGTATCTCTCTGCCTTCCAGCGTTTCTAAGTGATAGGCTTCTCACAGATCATCTCTTGTTATCTTGAATGGTCCTTCCCAGTTTGGCCCTAACTTGCAGTCTGATGTTTTTACTGCGCTGGCCAACACTTTCTTTAGGACATAGTCCCCAATTCGGAATGCCCTTGGATTGACCTTCTTGTTATAGTGCTTTGCGAGCTGTTGCTGATAGCTCGCTAGTTTCACCAAGGCAAGCTCTCGGCGTTCGTCGGCTAGGTCAAGTTCAGCGAGTAATACTTTATCATTCTGGCCCTGGTCGACAAGGGTGGACCTCATAGTGGGTAAGCCTGCTTCCAATGGGATGACTGCTTCCATTTCATATGTTAGTGAGAATGGGGTTTCCCCCGTTGCTCGACGTGGGGTAGTACGGTAGGCCCACATAATATGCGGTAGTTCATTCACCCATGCACCTTTGGCCCGTTCTAATCATTTTTTAAGCCCATCGATCACCGTTTTGTTAGAAGCCTCGGCTTGGCCATTACTCTGAGGATAGGCCATCGAGCTGAAATGGTGTCTGATTTCGTGGTCGTTATAAAAATTTTGAAAGGAGCCTCTCTCGAACTGCGTTCCATTGTCAGTGATGATGGTCCTAGGGATCCCAAAATGGGTGATTATATTTTTCCATATGAATCTTATCATATCCGTGTCTCAGATGTTCACCAATGGCTATGCCTCGATCCATTTGGTGAAGTAGTTAGTTGCGACCAACAGATACTTGCAATTGCCGGCAGCGGTAGGAAGAGGTCCTACGATGTCCATTCCCCATTGGGCGAATGGCCATGGGCTGGAAAGTGATTTAAGGTGGCTGGCGGGTTGACGGACCATGAGAGCATAAAGTTGGCATTTCTCGCATTTGCGAACATACATTACAGAGTCTCTTTGCATATATGGACACCAATAGCCTTCCTTCATTGCTCGGAAAGCCAATGACCTTCTTCTAATATAGCCTCCATAGATTCCCTCATGGAGTTCGTGTAAAATTCATTCGACATCCCTCGGGTGAACACACTGAAGGTAAGGACCAGAGAACGATCTCTTACATAGCTTGTCCTCAGGAGATAAGTGAAAGTGAGCAGATTTGACTCTTATCTGATGAGCGGTCTTCTTGTGACTTGGGAGTGTGCCATCCTTCAAATAGTCCCTTAAGGGGTCCATCCAATTGGGTGCTGACTCAATGTGGAGCACATGCTCCATGCTTGGCAGCTCACTATTACGGTTTATGCTCGGATGAGCGAGGAAATCGATGGGGATTATTCTTTTTAAGTCTAAATCAATTTCTGAACTCAGGGCTGCTAGGGCGTCGTCATGGCTATTTTGTCCTTTGGGAAACTGCTGGACGTGGACCTCCTCAAAGCTGGCCATTAAACTCTTTGCCAATGCGAGGTCGGCAGCCATTCTTTCATCTTTCGCATTGTAGTCTCCATTTATCTGATTGGAGACTAATTGTGAGTCTCCGAACACCTATAACTGCTTTACCCCCAAAGTTTGTGCCTTCTGGAGGCCTACTATTAAAGCCTCGTATTCTGCTTCATTATTGGAGGCTTCAAATCCAAGCCTGATTCCTTGTTCGAGGATTGTATCTTCTGGAGTGATGAGCACAATGCCTACTCCTGCCCCCTTTGAATTGGAGGCTCCATCAATAAATAATTTCCAGAATCCCTCTATCGTGTGATTCTCTCTTTGCTCCACAAGTTGTAATTGGTCGAGAGGCTGCTCGCCTGTGAATTCGGCTATGAAATCAGTAAGGACCTACCCTTTGATTGTGTTCCTTGGTTGAAATTGGATATCAAATCATCCGAGCTCGACTAACCATTTAGACAGTCTGATCGATAAATCCTCTTTCCTCAGGATTACTTTAAGGGGATGCGATGTAAGGACGATGATAGTGTGAGCTTCAAAATAGTGCTTCAACTTCCTTGAAGCCACTACTAGTGCAAAGGCGAGCTTCTCTAGTGGTAGGTACCGCTGCTCGACCTCTAATAAAGTCTTACTTGCGTAATAAACGGGGTGCTGGATTCCTACTTTTTCACATATCAATGCATAACTGACAGTGTGGTTAGAAACGGCGAGGTATAAGTACAAGGAGTCTCTTTCCTGGGGTATGGCGAGTAGTGGTGGTGATCTAAGGTAAGCCTTGAGCTCGTTCAATGCTCGCGAGCAATCTTGATTCCGTTCTACTGTTTTGTTTCCCTTTAGGAGCTGGAAGAACGGTTTGCACTTCTCGGAGTACTTTAATATAAAACGATTCAAGGCAGCGAGCATACCGGTGAGCTTTTGTATGTCCCGGATTGTGCGAGGAGGTTGTACCCTATTTACTGCATCGATCTGGTCTGGATTAGCCTTGATACCTCTCTTACTGACCAAGTACCCAAGAAATTTTCCTGACTGGACACCGAAAGAACACTTGCTCATGTTAAGTTTCATTCGGTATATCCTGAAGATTTTAAAGGTTCTTGACAGATCTGGGAGGTGGTCCTCTTTCTTCCTGCTTTTGACGAGCATATCATTGGTGTAGACTTCCATGGTGTCTCCCATTTGGTCTTTGAACATCTTGGTGACTAGCTGTTGGTTGGTTACCCCTGCATTTTTCAGCCCGAAGGGCATGACCTTGTAACAGTACAATCCAACGGTGGTGATGAATGTTGTCTTGTCTTGGTCTGGAGCGAACAGAGGGATCTGATGATACCCTAAGTATGCATCCAGAAAACTCATTCTCTCGTGAGATGCTGTGGCGTCCACTAGTTGATCGATTTTTAGAAGAGGGAAACTGTCTTTAGGGCACGCCCTGTCAAGGTCAGTGAAGTCGATGCAGACTCTCCATTTCCCGTTGTTCTTTGGAACTACTACTGGGTTGGATAACTATTTAGGGAATTAGACCTCCCGTATGGATCCTGCATCCATTAGTTTTTGAACTTTTTCTTCCACGGCCTTTGCCTTCTCGGGTGAAGTTCGCCGTTCCTTCTGGGCGATTGGTTTGAAAGTGTGGTCGATGTGTAGCTGATGACAAACTACACCAGGATCAATCCCAGGCAGCTCGTATGGTTTCCATGCGAAAACGTCTACATTGATCCTTAGCAGAATCATCAACTCCTTCTTTTCCTGATCTGTGAGAGAAGCTCCAATCAAGAAAACCCTGTCACCGTCGCTACCTCCAGCTATAACTTCCTCCAGGTTCTCGATGTCCCGTTCAGAGGGGAGGAGCCTGGTCTCCTCCACTCCGGGTCTTCCGTACTTTAACTGCTATTTCGAAGGTATCAGACCTTCTTGTTCCTCAAGTTTCTCGCTGGGCCTGTCGTCCTTCTTCTCTGGTCTTGGGTGGATGGCCGTAATGAAGCACTTTCTTACCATCGCTTGATCGCCATGGATCTCCATTACTCCTCGCTCGATCATGTATTTGAGCTTCTGATGGCAGGTTGAGAAGACTGCCTTCATCGCGTGCAGCCATCCTCTGTCGAGGATAACTTGGTATGGCGAGTTAATATCAACCACTAGAAACTCAATCATCTTGGAGACATTTCCTGCCCTTACTGGCAACACAATCTTTCCCAAAGGCATAGTTACTTTCCCAGCGAAGCCAACTAAAGGGACAGTGGCTTCCTTTAGGTCGGCGATGCTTAACTTCAATTTTCTGAACAGGTGGAGGTACATTACCTCGGATGTGCTTCCTGAGAGTAATGATCGAAGCATCATAATGTGGGGTTCTCACTCCCACCAAATCCTCATCTGTGAATACGATATGCTTACTATAGTCGACATCATCTGCTCGCCGACGCTTTCCTGATTGTGTTTTTTTTGGATCGATCTGAAAATCTTGCATCGCCACTGTAAGCTTTTTTACCTCCATTCGAGCTAAATCTCCTTGAATCTGCTTGACATCAGATGCCCCATGAATTACTGTGAATTCATGGCCAGCATCATCTTCGAGCATGTTGTTAGGCCTCGCTTCTCCATTTGCAGCAACTTTCTCTGCCTTCTTTTCCACAAATTCGTTCAAATGCCTAGACTGGGCCAGTTCTTTGAGGTGGGACTTAAGAGCCTTGTAATGCTCGGTCTTATGTCCTCCCTCTTTATGAAAAGTTCACCTCAGCGCGTTGTTCCTCTTTGAGGGATCTCCTCCCATCTTCCCGGGCCACTTAATAAATGGATCGTCTTTGATCTTTGCAAGAATCTTGTAAATCGGTTCTCTGAAGACAGTATTGACTGCCTGAAATGCTTTCGACACATCATTCTTGCCTCCGTTCTTGGAGCCATTATTGCCTCCATTCTTTCCTCCTTTCTTCTGTTCTCAGTTCTGTCGCTGCCTTTCACAGCGATCTTGGTTCAACCGTTCTCTCCCGTGCTGAGGCGAGTGACATCCTCCACCTTTGTGTATTTCTCAATGCGAGCCATCAGGTCGTCGATGGTCGTGGCCTCTTTCTTTGTCAGGGACTAGTACAGGAGGGAAGAGCTGGGCAACCCAATTTTGAAAGAGGCCATTGCTACCTGCTTTGAGCAGTCCTCGACCTCGTTGAATAACTCCCAGTACCTCTTCGTGTAGTCTCGAAGGGTGTCTTAAGGTGCCTTTTTCATTGTTAGCAAAGCATCCATCCTTTTGGGATGGGAGCTACTAGTAATGAAGCGGGCCGTGAAGAGTTCGGCTAAGGACTCAAAGCTCTTGATAGACCTGTGTGGGAGCCTTTTGAACCATTTTTGCACCATGTCATGTAGGCTTGAAGGAAAAATCCGGCACATTAGTGCATCTAGGTGGTTCTAGAGGGCCATGGCTTGCCGGTACTGTCTAACGTGATTAATGGGATCAGTTTTCCCATTGTAAATCTTGAATCTTGGAATAGCGAACTTCTTGGGGGCTTCCTCTTCTTCTATTTCCCCCAAGAAAGGGGATTTCATCTGTATCTTGAGAGCTCGTCTAGCAAGATCCCTGATTGATTTTGTGCCGTGATGTGCTGGGTGTTGGTCCATCTCCTTTTGGGACAAATCTCGTATGTTCTCATTGCTGCTAGCTAGACTCCTGTAATGGCAAGCCAGTCACTGGTTCTCGAGTGAGTCGCTGCCTGACTCGTGCCTTTCACTCTTTTGGGATCCCCGCCTAGGGCTCCTTCCTCGGTTGCGAGACTTGCTCGCCTGAGGGCTAGGAGTGCGGTAAGGATGTCGCCTAGGGCTGCGATGGAGCTCTCTCTCCATTATTTCTAATTTCCTTTTGAGGTGAGTATTCTCAGCCTCCTGCTTGCGAGAGGACTCCCTTTTCTCTTGGAGCCTTGCCTCATAGGCATCGATCAGTCTGGAGATTTGGGTGGACCTCGCTGGTCTTGGATCTCCTCTGATGTTGGCCTCTCTGGGTGTACCCTCTTATCTGAGCGTCGAACTTGAGATCTGATCCTACGAGGAGCAGGTTGTTCTTGGATATTTCCTACCTGAGGAGCATTACTGCTATGACCAGACATTTCGAACTCCTTTATTGGGGTGGGATTTCTTAGGGAAGATAAACGTTCCCACAGACGACGCTAATTGTGGTGACAACTATTATTCAACACAAATAGATAAGATAAGCTCAATCACCAAGCAAAATAATGATGTTAAAATGCCAATCACACAACAGAAGATGTACGTGGTTCATCAAGAATGCCTACGTCCACGGTGGTGCAGTCAGTATTATTTCTATATACTCCGGGGACCGTTTATAGGGAATAAAGTACGTGTCTTATGCCTAAGACCTAGGGTTTATTATTTACATGTATGTCTTTAGGGAGTGGTGGTGTTGGACTCCCCCACGTTTACCATCTTCTCATGGAAGCCCTCTATACGAGAACATGGGAGAAGACTAAGTCATAACCGAATTAATGTTAAGGTGTGAAGGGTTTGGACTTTGGGCCGTTTTAATTAGGCTACTCGTCCAGGCCGTCATTCCAAATCCGTGTACCCACACTACTCATATGGGATAATAGAAAATTAGATGACATTCATATATCTAAAAGTAAATTAATGAGAGAGACTTAATTAGAAATTAAACGATAGATAATGACTGTCGTAAGAATAAATTAGGTAGTGAGACTTATCTGTAAAAGTAAAAGATAACAAGATATGACAAGTTATCTAAGTATATAACGTATGAGATGTGTTAATGTTAACATACAATATGGGCGGTATGGGAACTTAGTCATGTGGATAAGTTCAGCTAAGTACTATAGTCTGGTTAGCGTGGGTAGTACATTTAGGTGGGCTAGGTATAGGACGTTAGGCGTGCACTATAGATGAGGGGTGAGGTAACATGTATAATCAATAACTCATCTTATTGTGATAAACAATTGCTAAATATTTTGAGTACTAACTCTTGCTATAAAAATAATTTTAAAACCTTTTAAGTGTCCAGCCACAGGGACGCCAGACTTGAGAATTCATTCCAGGGACTCGAAGCTGCAGCTTTGTGGAGGTTAGCAAGACTTTGCATAGACGACTCATTTATTCAGATCTAGTGTAGGATCTTCTTTTAGTACTCTCTATTGGGACATGTTTTCCATTGCCATTATTTTAGTTAATCAGTATTGGAATTATATTGATTTATGTAGCAGTTGTGAATTTTTAGCCGAATGTTGACTCGGCAAGACTTTATCCTATATATATTGCGTGATGGCTTGAATTATTGTATAGTGTGATTTTTTAATTATTTTCGCATGAGTAATGTTCTTGTGTTAATGAAAGATAAAATTTGGCGCTGGTCTAATTTCACTTACGTGATTAGTAATTAAAAAGTTTTCGATAGTGATGCTAAGATTGAACCAACTGAGAAACTTGTTTTAATTTAATTTAGTACTGATCACCCAGAATTTAATTAGGCGGGTTGCCACTGATGGTATCAGAGCATTAGGTTCTAGTGTCCATAGGATTTATGAGGACGTACTACGTTTTCAACGTTGCTTTGTATTTGATATGGAACCCTATGCTTAGGATTGTTGACTCCTATTGTGAGAATTCGTTCTCCTGCTATGATATACTATTGTAATGAATCTTATGCACGTTCAGGTGTACTGCGTAAGTCGAACAATGAATGAGAAGTAGTAAAAGACTGTTGGGAGGATATGTAGGAAGTGGGACTCGGTTGGAGCTAAGGAATTTTATGGGGATGATGGCCATAGTTGTGGTCACCCCTAATGACTGCTAGGGTACAACAGACTTTCCCAATACCGCTATGGCAGAAAGTGGTGCCAAAGTAGACTCGCCCAGCACAGTTAAAATGGGAGAGATTCAGAGGGACCTTGAAGAGTACCCTTATCTAGAGTTTACTAAGTGCGAATGTTGTATGTGTCGGCCAACGGTAAAGGAAATCCGTGGCCATTGACTTATGATCGGGTGTGATAATGCCTGAAAGTGAAAATTTGGAAAATTTTCTGAACTTATCACACGAGGATCGGGTAGAGACCTAGTGTGAGAAATAAATTATTTTATTAATGAACTTTTTACCCAACGAGGTTGGTACAATAGAGGAAAGAGTCCTCAAGATTGAATAATGGGATCATGAGTGGGAGTCCCCAACACTTATGGGAATATTTTTTGCGTGAACGACATATTTATAATGATGATACTGATGCTTGTATGTGAGCGAAGCTAAAAGAATTGAAGAATTTAGTCAGGAGGTTAAGATTGGATGCAATGGTGTCAATAAAACACCACAGGGGGAGACTCATGAGAGAACCCATTTAAATGATGCAGATAATGGAATTCTTATCGAGTGAGGGTGGATTTAGTCAGAACTGGTAAGATAAGAAGTATGTTTCCTGAGGGCCAGTAGAGTTAAGGGAACAATGAGAGTAGCCATCAGAGTTGAAGCTACCAAAGTTTGAGAGATGGTGTGGCCAGGAATAAGGGATTCTGTAGAGATATATTTCCATGTAGAGAGTATGACGACATGCATTGACCTTGGCCAAAGCAAGGATAAATGGCAAGATAATGGCTCCCAGTAGGGGCAATGATTAAAATAGTCTTTGGGTTCAGTTGGGACAAGCGTGTAATGTCCAGGAACCACTTGAACAACCAGTGCGGTTGGAAAGGTGGAGGTATGAGTTTTATGATCGAGTGAATGAGGTATGTTTTGTGTGAGATGAGCGAGTCACAGTAATTTTGTTAGCACTAGATTCACGTGTGAGATGAGTTTAGTGGTTACATCGATAACATCATTATGTATAAGTATTTTTCCATTGTGTAACGGGGTTGTCTTTGGTTTCAATCGCAAGGGAGCGGGTGTTGACAATTGAGATATACTTCATAGGGATTACTCGTTCTAATGATGTGTTATATGAGTATGATAGTAACTTGGGTATGGACTGGTTAGCGATGGTTGGTACGATGGTGGGCTGTTAGTACAAGGCTATTGTTGTCACGACCCCGTCCCAAAAAAGTAGTGGGGAACGAGAGTCTTGGCATGCCACCAAGGCAACATATTCTGGATTTAAAAATATTTCTTAAAATAAATGCAACGAAAATACAATCACATGGTTATGAATCGTAAAATACTGAAAGTGAAGGAATTATGTCATATGAGCTTTCTAAAAGGAAACTTCATTTATATTAAAAGTAAAGACTTACAACGAAAAAAACTTTTATTACAAAAGAGCCAAACATGCTCTATATGATAAAACAAACATTTTATTTAAAATGACAAAAAGAGCTCTAAAAGATGAATCTTCCATATAGTCCTTTTATGTTTCCTCCAAGCCTACTTATTTCCTGAAAAATGGTTAGTTATTCAAGCAAGAACATAAAGCATATACATAAAAGCCAAGTGAGGTTCAATCTCCTGACATTCCAGGTTTTTCAGAAAAATGATACCTATTCAAGAAAGAACATAAAGCATATACATATATGGATAGGAACTTTCAATATATAATTTGGAATCATAGTATGTAGAAATGAATAGCTCTGAATAGAACGGATGCAGCAATTCAAAGGTAATAATTTTTTCTTTCAATCATATCATTTTAATGGCTAAGTACACTCTAATACTGTATTCTTCTACCGTATTATTCCCCGGTAGTTGAGGGTCAATCGATCTTGTTCGTCACAATGCCTTATTTAGGGAACACCAGCGATAACCCAGCTGGGAAGGTCAGTCAGTAACAGAGGTCCCTTAGGTCGAATCATATTTTCAATATTCAATATCATTTTCAGTAATCATGTAAATCGGTATGTCTATATGGACAAACATAAACATATCACAAATGAATCAATCATCGGTATCAGATGAATTTGAGAATAAAAGCAGTTCACAAAAAATATATATATATAGTTTGCATAATATCATATAATTAAAATGCACAAGGAATGTCAGAGTACTCACCTAAAAAGAGGTTCGAAGTTACAAGTATCGGGTCTTGGATCACTAAGACAAAATTTCTTCTTAAACTTCCCCGTACTTTCTCTCACTATTTCTATATAATATTTGGACTGAATTTCATGTAATAACTGATACTAAGCCCTCTATTATTGTTTCCCAAATATATTAGGGTATTGACACGTGTTTGGGTGACCAAGCATTCATTTTGGCGATTCGCCGTTGACGTGTCGCGTAACGGAGCTGTATTGCAGTCTTTATTCACCAAACAATGACACGTGTTTTAGCCTTTTCTAAATTCATGACATGTGTTTTGTGTTTTCATTAAAATACGACACATGTACGGTGGAGGTTTCCAAAACCAAGCACGAGGTGGAAAGTTATTAAGGGTATAAGGGTCATTTTACACATGAAGGGTATTTTAGTAATTTTACACCATACATTTTCAATATTTCTTAGGGGTTCTTGAAAATATTTTATTTACAAAATGGTCCTTTATATATTTTCATTCTAGTCCTTGAAACTTTCTTTATTTAAAATTAAGTCCCTAAAGTTTCATAAAATTATATTTTCTACCCCAAAACTTATCTTTTAACTTAGGATATGCTATTATACTTTGATTTGATCCATTTTGCTGAAGAAAAAGGTAATTTCAAGGTGTTTAAGTCGACGTAACTAGCTTCCCCTTCCGACCAATCAAAACATAACACATGGTGTGCTAATAAGACAAAATACAACTTAAAGGATGGACATATTTGCCCTTATTTCAAAATTTCGGTATAACTTCTTGCTCGGACCTCCATTTAACACACCATTTCTTGTGTTACAAACCTAATTCATATATATACAACTTTTTAGTTTTTACCTCAAGTCAATTGTTATATTATAATGATCAAAACTAGTCTCTAATATGAACATTCCTACCGAAAACTTTAAAATTTTATGTTTGTAACTAATTTGATATTTCATGATTTATGAAAGGAGGAATGGACTAAAAATAATAAATCAATATTATCCATATTAACACATTGTCCATATCTTATTTGTAATAATAAAATATTTAAAACAAACTATATATGAACATATAAAACTGGGGTTATTACATCCTACCCTCCTTATAAAAAGTTTGGTCCCCAAACTTGACTTACATTAATTTCCAAACAAGTAGGGATATTTCTCCTTTATTTCATCTTCTTGATCCCATGTTGATTCTTCAATGGAATGATTATGCCATAACACTTTAACCAACGGAATTACCTTGGTTCATAATATTGGATCTTTATGGTCCAAAATTTCTATCGGATGCTCAATGTATGACAAATATTCTCTAACTTGAAAAGGTTCGGGACTTAGGATATGCATTGGATCTTGGATGTATTTCTTCATCACTAACAAGTGGAACACATTATGCACCCTAGAGAGTTCAGGGGGTAAGGCTATTTCATACGTAACAGCTCCTATCCTTTCAAGGATTTCAAAAGGCCCTATGTATCTTGGACTCAATTTCCCTATATTTCCAAATTGAACTAATCCCTTTGTTAGTGATACCTGCAAGAACGCATGATCTCCTCTTTGGAATTCTAGTTGGTGGTGTTGATTGTCAACGTAACCATTTTGACGGCTTTGAGTGATTCGAAGTCGGTCTTGTATCAATTTTACCTTCTCTGTTGTGATCTGGATCAATTTTGTTCGTAACAATTTTCTTTCTCCAACTTCTACCTAACATGTAGGGGAACGACACCTTCTACCATAAAGTGCCTCATACGAAGACATTTGAATACTTTCTTGATAACTATTATTATATGCAAATTCCACTAATGGTAAATGATCATCCCAATTCCCTTTCAAATCAAGTACACATGCCCTAAGCATATCCTCTAAGGTTTGAATGGTTCTCTCAGATTTTCCACCCGTTTGAGGGTGAAAAGTGGTGCTGAAATTCAATTTTGTTCCCATGGTTGCTTGTAGTCTTTTCTAGAAGCGAGACACGAATCTAAGGTCATGATAAAAAATAATTGAAAATGGGGTTCCATGAAACCTAATAATTTCCCGCACGTACAACTTAGCTAACTTTTCTAAAGAATGGGTAATCTTAATGGCAAGAAAATGAGAAGATTTAGTTAACCTATAATAATTACCCGAATAGAACCATTACCATTTGAACTCCTGGGTAAACCTATCACAAAATCCATAGTAATATGTTCCCATTTCAGGGATAGGTAGGGGTTACAGTAATCCTGATGGTTTTTGATATTCAGCCTTTACTTATTGATAAACCAAACACTGAGATATAAATCCTGCTATCTTCCTCTTTATGTTATTCCACCAAAAAACTTATCGAAGATCCTTATACATTTTTGTACATCCGGGATGAAATGTGAATCTTGAGTAATGACTTTCCTCCAAAATTTGCCTCTTTAGTTGGGCATCACATGGCACATACACTCTATTTCCATACCTCAATATATCATCTCGTATCACAAATTCAATTATCTTACCCTTGATGACTCCTTCTCTAATCTTCTTCAGTTGTGGGTCATTTACTTGTGCAATTTTGATCCTTTCCATCAACATGGGTTGTACTTGTAAGTTTGTGATTATTCCTCCTTTACTATAAATACGTACATCTATTTTTGTACTTCTCAAATCCCTTTACAAAGGTTCCTTATTTGTATTGAGACATGCTAAATTTATTGTAGACTTCCTACTTAAAGTGTCGGCTACTACATTAGCTTTCCTAGTGTGATAATGAATATTTAAATCATAATCCTTCATTAATTCTAACCACCTCCTTTGTCTCATATTCAATTATTTTTGGGTAAAGATATATTTTAAACTCTTATGATCGGTATAAATCTCACAAGTCTCACCATACAAATAATGTCTCCAAATCTTAAGAGCAAAAATTGTAGCTGCTAATTCAAGGTCTTGGGTTGGATAATTCTGCTCATGTGTTTTTAACTGTCCTAAGGCATAAGATACTACTTTTCCATTTTTCATTAGCACACATCCCAAAACATTTTTAGAAGCGTCATTATAAATCACAAATCCCCCTGTCTCGGAAGGAATAGTCAAAATTGGGGACGTTACTAATCGATTATTAAGTTTTTGAAAACTATTCTCAACTTTCTCAGACCATTCATATTCCACCTTCTTTTGTGTCAACCTAGATAGAGGTTTGACAATAAGGGAAAATCCTTTAACAAATCTTCTATAATGATTAGCTAATCCAAGGAAACTATAAATCTCCGTCACATTAGTTAGTCTAGGCCAATCTAGTATAGCCTTGATCTTTTAAGGGTCAATCGACATTCCCTCCTTGGAAATGACATGTCCTAGAAAAGAGACACTAGGCAACCAAAAATCACACTTCCTTAATTTCGCATATAATTTCTCCTTCCTAAGTATTTGCAACACTATCTCTCAATTCTTTTCGTGTTCTTCAATACTCTTGGAATAAATAAGGATGTCATCAATGAAAACAACCATACATTGATCCAAATATTTCCTAAACATTTTATTCATCATATCCATAAAAGCGGCTGGTGCGTTAGTTAGCCTAAATGGCATCATAAGAAATTCATAGTGACCATATCTAGTATGAAAAGCTGATTTCGAAATATCACCTTCCTTAATCTTCAATTGGTGATAGCCTGATCTAAGGTCAATCTTAGAAAATACTTGCTCACCTTGCAGCTGGTCAAACAAATCATCTATACGAGGTGGGGGATATTTATTCTTAATGGTCACCTTATTTAGTTCACGATAATCTATACATAACCTCATTGTCTCATCCTTCTTTTTAACAAAAAACGTTGGAGCACCCCAAGGGGATACACTTTGTCTAATAAACCCCTTGTCTAAAAGATCTTGTAATTAAACTTTTAATTCCCTAAATTCTAAAGGTTCCATGCGATAAGGTGGTTTTGAGATTTGTATAGTTCCAGGAATAAGATCAAACGTAAACTCTATTTCTCTACTAGGAGGTAGACTAGGTAAATCATCTGGAAAAAACATTTGTAAAATGTCTAGCTATAGGAATATCTTCTAAATTAGGCTCTTTTATTTGCAAATCAATAACACTTACAAGGAATCCTTAACATCCCTTCTTAAGACAACTACAAGCTTGCATTGTAGAGATAATATGTATGGGATATAGGATGCCAGTTCCTTCAAAACTAAATTCTGGATGGTTAGGAATTTGGCAAATAACTCTCTTCTCAAAACAATCTACCTTAGCATGGTACGATGCTAAACAGTCCGTTCCCAAAATGACTTCAAAGTCTCTTATGTCTAAAATTGTCAAATCGGCGAATAGTTTATGACTACTAACATCTATAGGCAAAACTTATATACTAATGTTCTCGTCAATAACTCATCTGAAGGAATAGAAACGTGTATTCTATGATTTAAGGATTCAGGAATATTAGGAAAGCGATTAACAAAACGTACAGACACAAATGAATGGGTAAAACTAGGATCAAATAAAACTTGAAACTGTTGTGCACATATAGAAAGTTTACCTGACACTACTGCATTAAAAGCTTTTGCATCAGAAAGATTAAAAACTCCACATTGTCTACCATGATCCTTGTTATCATTAGAGGTCTTTTTTGGCGCCTTACCTTTGTTAGGGCAATCTTTCATTTTATGTCCCTTTTGGCCACACCCAAAGCAACTTCCCGTCTCCAAGTAACATGGTTTCCCTCTATGAATATTACCACATCGTTGGCATCTATCAACATTAAAGGGTTTGTTTACTAAAGGTTGTCCTATATTAGGTATAGTCCTAAAGGCTTTGTTATTAGGGTTCCTTACTCTTTGTTCTCAAAACTTACTCTTCACCTCTCTAACCTGATTATATTCTTCACTATCCTTTTCAGTTATTGTTTCCCTAGCCACCACGTCATTATATGATGTCAACTTCAAGATGGAAATTCGACTACGAATATTTAACCTTAACCCACGATCAAACTTCTTAGCATTTAAAACATCAGTTATCACAACATGAGGTGTAAAATGGGATAACTCCGTAAACTTTGCCTCATATTGACTAACCGTCACATTTCCTTGAACTAGACTCATGAAGTTAGCTTCTTTTTGGTCTTGCACCATTTCGGAAAAGTATTTCTCGTAGAAGATCACCAAGAAGTCATTCTAACCTATGGGATTTCATTTCCCCGTGTATTCTCTTAGTCATTCTCCACCAATGTTCGACTTCACCTTCTAACATGAATGTTACAAAAGAAACCCATTGTTCATCTGTATACTTAAGAACATCGAACATCTTTTCCATTTGCAGCACCTAATTTTCCGCTTTAATGGGGTTAAGAGTTCCTTTAAAATATGGCGGATTCAACTTCTTGAATTGTTCAATAGTATAGCTACTTAGTTCAAGATTCCTTGGTGCTCCATTATTCACCTGATACTCCACAATCCTTGCTAGACTTTTAATTGCCTTGTATGCACCTTCCACTCCTTCCATACTTGAACCACTAGTTCTCGCAGTTGATCTAGTCTTGGTCATTTTCTATAGTCATAGGCAAACATAAGACGTATTATACTATCTCAAGATTCTAATTATAATAACAATTATATATAAACAATTATATGTAGACTGTAAGACATATGGTGGATTATCACATAAGTCAGATATTTAATCCTATATCCCATGTATGGAAGCTTAAAATCAATAACGTTCAAAACTTATGTTCAGTAGTCTACGGGTTCATAACCTATGCTCTGATACCACCTCTGTCATGACCCCGTCCCAAAATAGTAGTGGGGAATGAGTCTCTTGACATGCCACCAAGGCAACATATTCTGGATTTAAAAATATTTCTTAAAATAAATGCAACGAAATACAATCACATGGTTATGAATCGTAAAATACTAAAAGTGAAGGAATTACATCATCAGAGCTTTCTAAAAGGAAATTTCATTTATATTAAAAGTAAAGAGTTACAACGAAAAACAAACTTTTATTACAAAAGAGCCAAACATGCTCTATATGATAAAACAAACATTTTATTTAAAATGACAAAAAGATCTCTAAAAGCTGAATCTTACATATAGTCCTTTTATGTTCCCTCCAATCCTACTTATTTCCTAAAAATGGTTAATTATACAACATCAACTAAAAGTCGAGTGAGCTTCAATCTCTAGACATTCTAGGGTTTTTTAGAAAATTGATACCTATTCAAGCAAAAACGTAAAGAATATACATATATGGATAGGAACTTGTGGTATATAATTTGGAATGATAGTATATAAAAATGAATAGCTCAGAATAGAATGCATGCAACAATTCAAAGGCAATATCCTTTTCTTTCAATCATATCATTTTAATGGCCAAGTACACTTTAATACCGTATTCTTCTATCGTATTATTCCCCGATAGTTGAGGGTCAATCGAACTTGTTCGTCACAACGCCATATTTAGGGAACACCAGTGATAACCCAGCTAGGAAGGTCAGTCGGTAAAAGAGCTACCTTAGGCCGAATCATATTTTCAATATTCAATATCATTTTCAATAATCATGTAAATCAGTATATCTATATCGAAAAATATAAAGATATCACAAATGAATCAATCATCGGTATCAGATGAATTTGAGAATAAAAGCAGTTCAAAAAATATATATATATTGTTTGCATAATATCATATAATTAAAATGCATAAGTAATGTCCGAGTACCCACCTAAAAAGAGGTTCGAAGTTACAGGTATCGGGTCTTGGATCACTAAGATAAAATTTCTTCTTAAAATTTACCATAATTTATCTCACTATTTCTCTCTGATATTTGGAATGAATTTCGTGTAATAACTGATCCTAAGGCCTCTATTTATAGTTTCCCAAAGATATTAGGGTATTGACACGTGTCTGGGTGACCAAGCATTTATTTTGGTGAGTCATCGTTGATGTGTCGCATAACGGAGCTGTTTTGCAGTCTTTATTCACCAAACGGTGACACGTGTTTAAGTCGTATTTTGTCTTATTAGCACACCATGTGTTATGTTTTGATTGGTTGGAAGGGGAATCTAGTTAGGCCGACTTAAACACCTTGAAATGACATTTTTCTTCAGCAAAATGGATCAAATCAAAGTCTAATAGCATATCCTTTTACCTGGTGTCAATGGGCCATTCCGAACCAAGATTCCTTGATGTGTGTTATGAGGACATATTAGTGACGAATGAATTTATAAGTATATATTGTGTGTGAAATGTATACTGTATAATAATCTACTCATACGGGATAGTAGAAAATTAGATGACATGCATACATCTAAAAGTAAATTAATCAGAGAGACTTAATTAGATATTAAACGATAGATAATGATTGTCTTTAGAATAAATTAAGTAATGAGACTCAATTATAAAAGTAAAAGATAACAAGATGTGACAAGTTATCTAAGTATATAACGTATGAGATGTGTTACCGTTAACATATTAGATGGGGGGTATGGGAACTTAGTCATGTGGATAAGTTCAGATGAATACTATAGTCTGGTTAGATTGGGTAGTACAACTAGGTGGGATACGTATAGGACGTTAGGCGTGCACTATAGATATGGGGTGAGGTAACTCAAAAGAGTGTACACAATCTTAACATGTATAATAAATAACACATCTTATTGTGATAAACGCTTGCTAAATATTTTCAAAACATTTTGTGTACTAACTCTTGCTATAAAAATATTTTTAAAACCTTTTAGGTGTCCAGCCACAAGGACGCCAGACTTGAGGATTCAGTCTAGGGACTCAAAGCGGTAGTTTCAAGGAGGCTGGCAAAACTTTGCATAAATGACTCATTTATTCAGATCTAGTGTAGGATCTTGTTTTAGTACTCTCTGTTGGGAAATGTTATCTATTGTCATTATTTTCGTTAATCAATATTGGAATTATATTGGTTTTTGTAGTAGTTGTGAATTTTTAGCCGATTATTGACTCGGCCAGACTTTATCCTATATATATTGCATGATGGCTTGAATTACTGTATATTGTGAATGTTTAGTTATTTTCGTATGAGTATTGTTCTCGTTTTAATGAAAGATAAAATTTGGTACCGGTCTAATTTCAATTAGGTGATTAGTAATTAAAAAGTTTTTGACAGTGATGCTTAGAATGAACCAACTGAGAAACTTGTTTTAATTTAATTTAGGAGTGATCACCCGGGATTTAATTAAGTGGGTTGTCACATTTTATTCAACATTTTTTGTTGAACTATGTGTTTCCATACATCTTCCATTCCAATATCATTAGCTTTCGTAATTGAAACTCCTTCGTATATAAATCCTCCTACACTTGATCATACTTCCATGGAGATTTCTTGCAAAATGAAATTTAATACTGAGGTAGCTAAAAAAAGGTCTAGCGCTGATGCTAGGCAAAATAAAGAACTTGATGCCGATAATAGGGACAATGATGAGCTAATGATAATGTTGAGACTTCCGCTGCCAAAGCTAGGGGAAAATAGAAAGCAAAAGTTTATGATGATAGGCGACCAACCTATAATAAGAGGAAATGCAGGTTGTTCATACTCCTGATACTACACCCAAATAACAAAAACAAAAGCATAAGGTGAGAGAGTTCAAACCCTTGGGGCACCTGTTCGGGGTGCGATCATCCACTCTTTATGGTGAAGTGGATCCCTTTACCTTTGAACCTAACCAATTGATCATTTTGGATCAACTGAAAGATAACAAAAACTCCCTCGTTCGTCATTCCAATAATGCTTCCAATATGGTTAACTATCATGGCTACGTCATTGATTTCAAGTTTTAAGGGGTTTTAATGCTGATGACTTATGAAACCTAGTGAAACACGTGATGTTGGTAGTAAGTTCTCTATTTTCTTTGTACTTTCTAATTTCTGTAGAAACATTCTTTGTAATGTGTTGATCTTCTTATATTCTTTCGGGATCAACACTATGGCCTCCTACCAAAATGCTTACGATAAGTTGAAGAGGTCAACACTAAGGTCCATGATCAGTATAAAACCTTGTCAGAGGAGTTGATGACTGCCAAATCTAATTATGATAAGGTTTATATTGATCTCAATAAGAATAATGATCAGCTCATAGCCAACGTTGAAACATTAAGTCGGGTTGAGGTAAAAAAGGTTGATGGAGAAAATCAACACCGACTATGTAAAGCTCAAGAACTCAGATGAAGCACTGACTAGAGTACTGTTAATCTTTACAAGTCCAATTAGGATCTTAAAGCAGATAGTGTTAACAATAAAAAGCCAACGCAACCTTTGCCCGGGAAGTAAAATAAGGCATTTAGAATCATAGGGATTGGGTTAAGCACAACATTGATTTGTTGACTATTTTCACGAAAGGCTATGATGAGATAAAGAAGACGGCTGACATTTCCTAGAAATTGTTAAAGTTTTTCAAGATTGGGTGGGGGACAATGATGAGGCTAAATACTTGATCGAATATCGAGAGATGGAGGTCAATGTCATGGAAAGTGAGGATTTGGAAGATGAGTCTAAGGCCATTACTGACCAAATCATTACCACCAGTGTCCTCCTCGTTTCTCTTAAAAATGTTCCCATAGCGAAGTCAATGGTTACCATGCCCCTAAAGCTTAAACTTTTATATTAAGCTTGATTTTGTTTTCTATCTTTTGAACTTTTGAAAAAACATTAAACAATTTACCATGATTCATGATTTAAATAATTTTTTATGCTTATTATCACCATAGTTATGCTATTCATGATATTCGTTTGTTTGCATCATAGTTTTATTTTTTGTTTTACAATTATATTTTATCCTTTTTTACTGTGTAATCGGATCTTGTCATCATAATTTAGGGTTACTAGTTCCCTAGGGATGAATTATAATAGTTTCCCAGTTAAATAAGGTATTTGGTTGAATCTTGTCATTACACTCCCTTCCAAACATTTGGTGTTGTCAAAGACGTGCATTGATCAATCTGGTCGGCGTTAGGTGAACTGACTTTTTATTTTTTAGCAGTCAAACACGTGCTTTTAGTCAATTGAGTTGGCTTGAGCCAACCTGACCTAATATTTTTTTGCAGTCAAAGGTGTTTTTTATCCAATTTAGGGATGGTACGTGGTATGATCTTGTCATCACACCCTCTTCCAAATGTTTCGTACAATTAAACACGTGTATTAATCAATTGGATCTCCTTTAGCCGATCTGATCTTTCATTTTTAAGAAGTCAAAGATGTACTCCTGGGACCATGATTTTATTAAGCATATTTGTAACATATAACTTTTTGAGTTTCATATTCATTTGATGTTGCAATATCATTGTCACTTAATTTTTGCATTGAGCAATAAGAGGGATTGAATGAGACAAAGTGAAAGTATTACCTGATAATCATTATCGAATAAAAATGGATTCAAGGGTGGATCTTAGTTAAATGAAATATAATAAGAGATAAAAAATAGTAAATAGGTAGTGTATGTAAATGAATTGAGATTAATATGGGGGCAATAAGGTTAACACCAAGATTTGCATGGTTCAACCCTCAAGAATGAGGCTACATCCATAGGTTGTCTTTTTGCACTAATGTTAGCATAGTACAAATGAGTTCTCTTTGCCCGAACAATAAGAATGTTCGAGTATCTCTCTTTCCCCTTGTAGAATAGTTAGTTGGTTGCCTTCCCTTATCTAGGTTATTCCTCGTCTCTTAAATATAAGTGTGGGAGTAATTATTAATGGATTTATCCAGATTATCCACTAGAATAAGTCAAGGGTTTTGTCTTTATAGAATATACAAATACCCACTTTACAATGTAGTGGAGAATAATTATAAAGTTAGCACGAGCATGACTGAGTGGGAGAATGGTCGTTTGATTCTAATGTGTGAGTGTCCATATTACATAAAGTCATTATCTGATTAGCTGGTAGTGGACATAAAATGGCATGTGGGTTGTTTGGGATGGGAAGGCCGACCATAATGTTCAATGCTGACCTCAATCACGTCTGAGTTGATAACTTTGTGAATTGAGCCAAAATCATTCTGATAGACAAGTAGTTTCATTTCACCCATCTAACTGGCCTCTGGGTCGTACTATATTCATGATTTAATAATTATTCTCGTCATTCTTCAAGTTCAAGCCGTTCTTGAAGAATAATTTATATTTCTAGATGATTACAAAGTGTAATTTTACAATAATAAATGTTGTATAGTATAACCCGTGAATAATGAATTTATTATTTGATATTGTAAGATTGTAGCTTCCAACACTAGAAGTCATGCAAAATTACTTTTATTATTTATTTCAACATCTTACCGATTTATTCGTATGCCCATAAAATGAAGAAAATTTCTTCAGGAATTTCTTTTACATAAACAATCGCACATGAATGGGAGGGCATCACATAAGCTCTTTTGGGCCCTTAGGTTAAACTATGGTTGAAATATTTACTATATCACATACCAAGTATGAAAAAATTTATGGTTTTTCAGAATATTGTGAGTTGTTCATTGTTTGTTAGAAAAACGTGATTATACAATGAAAGTTCGTAATTTCAATTACAAGATTCAGTATAGATGGTGAGTGTGTGCGAGTCAAAATAGATATATGTGAACAATAATAATTTATGATACAATGAAGCATTTGTGAGCAAACTTAAACAAATGGAACTATTTAAAAAAAAATATATCGTATTAAATAATTATCAGTTATTTAAAGAAAGGGTTGGTTAAAAAACTTTAAGTTTTATAACAACGACTCTTATAATACTTAATGATCTTAACATAATTTCATATTTGTTGATATAGATCGTTTATGAAAATTAATGCAAAGAAATAGATGTCTAAAAATCATGCATTTTAACGCCTTTGGATCATCACAAATCAAAATTTGATCATTATGCTCTAAGCACAAAAAACATTGACTCTGCAGATATCAAATCAAGATATATATTCAAATGATGAAAAAAATACGAGTTAAAATTGAGAACTTTGGATTTATATAAACTACAAAATTAGGACTACATGTTCTTAATAAAAATAATTCCGAAAGCGGTTGGTGCGAATTACATGAAACATAAAACTTTTAGTTTTATTATTTATGTATGAGAAATTATGGTTTTACACAAACAGTTGAACATATGGTTCAATGTTATTAATTTCAAAGACATTAAGTTAATTATCAGTTGTTGTATCAAACTTCAAGCAGGGTACCAATGTTAGAGATTCTTCCAAATAAGTGTCAAATATATTTATCAACTTTGACCAATGACTATAAAAGGATAATTTATTATTCAAAAGATAATTTATCACCTTTAGGTCAAATATACTTTAGGTCCAAATATCATTGGTTTGGTCCAAAATTTAATGTAACTTTAGGTCAAATATTTTAATGTAACTTAAGAATTCAAGTCTAAAAAATTTTAATATCAATTTTGAAAATAATATCCCAATTACAAGTAATAAGTTATGAACTTCTGGTCAGAATATTTATTGTTGATCTTCATATCACAAATTTTGATAGTTGGAGGACTCTTAGTTTTTACCCTTTTCAATTAGACAATCAAAAATTGAAATTTGATTCTAAAATATTTTCTTTGACACTAGGCCCAAAATTTAATAGCAATTGAGAGCTTAAGGACCAAAGTTTACTTACTAATTTTGAACTTTAGGTCCCAAATCTTAAATAAAAAAAAATTCACGATCTATTTTTGTCTTGATTTTAATTAGAGAATCTTATTTAATTTTTGAGCTTCCCTAATTAATTATGATCAATAACAAAAGTGGGTGTCCCTATACATACATGCATATCAATCACAAAATTTACAACTGAAAATTATAACTATAGAAAATACCAAAGAATAAATTATGGATGAATAAAGTATTTTTTTTATTTTTTTTTACAACATTCGAAACCCTGTTTTCATGAAAATATGTCCCTTGTATGAAAAATAATATTAACAGAATGGTAGGTTTTGATCTTAACAAAATGTCTTAGATTTGTATATATGAACTACCTAAATAAGTACAAAAGTTAATTGAATAAGAAGGGAAATAAATCAAACCCCATGTAATATATTGGATGTTATAAACATCCACACACACGTATATATATATATATATATATATATATATATATATATATATATATATATATATATATATATATATATATATATATATATATATATATGTGTGTGTGTGTGTGTGTGTGTGTGTGTGCGTGTAAGGAAAGATTTCCAATCGAGTAAATTTGTATGTAATTGGCTTAATTTCGGAGAAAACGTTGAGCCATAGGATAGACTGTATCTTTGTGATCTTATAAGACTATGACGATATTGAGGAAGATGTTGCAGCTAAGCTTCAAAAATTGGATATTCCGTGCCATGTTTATTGTGTCGTGGTTGTCTTCACATATATCGAGGATCTCCCAGGTATGAATTCTTATTAATTATGAGTCCTTGGAAATATTTTTTAAGGGTGCTAGTTTTATTTAAAAAATGTTTGGAACTACTTTTTATAAAAAAAAATTTGAGTTTCTGTTCTTTAGAACGATTTTTCTATCTCGTTCGAAGGAATATGCATTTTTGTTCGAAGCAGGGATCAAACGAAGATGTTATGCATATGCATTCCCAACTCGTTAGAAGCTCGTTAAATACTGGTTCAAATGAGATAAGATTCTCGTTCGAATGACTGTTGTTTTTGTTCGAATGAGCCACCGCCTCTAAACTCGTGTTTTTCTCTTGAAGGTGTCTTAGATTCAGAATTCTTAAGAACTTTTGGCGAAAAACATTTTTGCAACTGTTGATAAAAGTTCCAAGCCCTAAGTTTCACCCTTTACATTTCAAGATCCAAGATCCATAATTTATATGCTTTGAGATCTTGTCGGGCACCAAAGTTTGATTCTTTCATCTTGAGAGAACCCGTTTCGTGTGGTGGACTTCGTAATTGGTTGATACCATGGCATGCGTGGACTCGTGTGCTGTGGATCTTGTATGGATGGATTCATGCGTTGCACTATGGAGGAGCGATCGAATATAGAAGAGCATCAAGTGATGTGGGGGATCAAGTTGTTATGTAAGTCTACTGTCTTCGATTTTGTAAAATCGTATTATAGTGATTTGTTGGCTGGACCGTTTGAGGTTTTTCCCTTTGTGGTTTTCCTCGTACATTAACTTCTTGTGATTGATATCTTTATTTTATTTGATTATCACCTTAGAGGCATGGTTTAGGGTAAAAATATAAAATTTGTTAAATTAGTTTTCGACAAGAAAATATTTAAAATCAGTTCTATGTTAATTTGGTTTAATTTTTATTATAGGTTGAATCTTTGAAAATTGAAAAATATAAAAAACATTGGATTTGTGTTTATTCAAACCATCCTTGCCTAAGAGTACACCATAGGGGATGCGTTCTCACAAATTGGTATAAGAGCATCCACTCTTACAAGTGGTATCAGAGCGGTTTGCACTAATTTATCGCGTAGATCCTTGTTTAGTGTAGATTTAGAGTGGTTGTTTATTCGTCTATCTTGTGTTGGTTTATTTTTCTTTCTATCGATGGAAAGCCACGGTGAAAATTTATCTCGTTTGAATTTAAAGTTTACTAAAAGAATTAAAATTCTTGAAAAATAAAACTTTCGTTTTAAAGCAACAATGGAAATATTACTAAATATTCAAACTCAAAGAGATTTATTTCATGAGAAGCTTGTGGACATGGACCGTGATTTTAAAAATTTAGAATTGTCTAAGAATGAGAGTGATGATAGAGTTTGGTTTGAAATTCCCCGACCCGAATTTAAGGGTTGATAAATGATCACCCCAATCCGAACCACGCGTTAATCGTGAAGTGGAATGAAACACCCTAAATAGTGTTTCTAATCCATTTTTATTTATATTTAACGTTACTCTTATTAGCATGCGAGTCTAATTTACATTATATGACCCAAGGGATATTTCCCAGGTCCAAGTATACCGAGCTACTAAAATAAATGCAAATAAATACTAACATGAATAACGCGCTCAAAATACGAAACTACATGCAACCTTCCACAACAAAATGAGGGAGTGGGCTGAATGCTCAGTGGAAACTATACAATGCAGTATAGAAACGAAAGGCGGAAAGAATACTCACACTCTACACTACATTCATATGCAAGTACGTATGTATATACATATATACCTTGAAAATAAATATCCCAATGTACTAAACCGTTTTATTCAAAAAACGTTATTTACTCCAATGTACTTCCTTATTTTTTACAAAATAGTCACTTTGTATCATTATGCATAAAACGAGCATATTCCTTCCCGTTAACTCACACCGTGAAACAAATGACATTTGTTAGGAAAAAAAATAAAACCTTGCATCTTCTTTCAAACGTTCATTAACTCAATGTTTATTAACTCACGCGAGAGTTACTTGACCATTTTATAGGACTTCCATTCAATGTACGCACACACCGTGTTTAGAAAAATAGTCATTTTCCTTTAAAAGCCTATATAACACAGACTTGTGTTTATTATGATTCAAAACTTAAGATATATATTAAACATTACTAAGTCATCTTATTTAACCATCCCATGTTACCTCATGAACATTAAACTTTTAATGCCTTATTCTTGCATCAATAAATCAATGAATCAATACCATTCATTTATGCCTCTTTTGTTAATATTCGATTCATTACTTAGCATCTTCTTTCAGGATTCCTCCGACACACACCCGTCACAACATGGACACACCCATGGTTTTCGTAGTTGCTTTTGGGTTTTTCCCTTAGGGACAACATAGCCATACTTAATTATTTAACTCGGCATCATCCAATATCATTATATCTTACCAATGTGTTCAATATTTTCACAATGTTCACATTAATTTTCCTTTTTCGGGCCGAAGACAAAGCCTTGGACTTAACCGTCCATTTTCAAATTATTCATTTAGGAAGAATCATTATATTCAATTAAAGTTCCTTTTTCACACATGTTGACCTTACATAGAAAATCATTTCCGCTTAAGGAATTATTTCATTCTTTCTACATACGTGTCAAAACACTCTTTAACATATTTGTTTCAAGAAAATTTTACATTTTAAGTAAATTGCCAATTTACATGTCTATCAAGTGAACTTTTCGGTTCTTACTTCGTGTGGCATGGTTCATTTTCCGAATTCAATCATTTTATTCTTGTGTGGAAGTCGTCTATATTGAATCACTAATCACGACTACCATTTTGTCCTCAAAATTTCACCTACCTACATGTGCGCTAAAGTCTTAGCTATGGCATGCGCCCTAGATTGAATCACTAATCACGACTACCCATTTTCAAAGGTAACGAATTGGGAATCGATTCACTTGGGAAGCTAAATTGCTAGGCTTCATTCCTTAAGACTGAGGTTACTTTTTATCCTTCATATCAAAGCGAAGTTACATTTCTCATTTCTTAATGTTAGTCACTGACCTACCTACCCAAGTCTCCACAATATCCACATGCGATTGCTAACTTTCAAACCTCGAGATATTTATCATCTAGTGAAACACAACACTCAAATAATTTTACCCTATGGTCCATTTCTACAATCCTTAGAAATGTCCTATTTGATCCCAAATCATAACTATCGGACTAGTTACAAGGACACCTCGATTATTCAAGCAGTATCCCTGCCTAATACCTAATAATTCTCCTCAACAGACTCATACCAGCTACACATATAGCCCATGTAGGTTATATAATGAAACATAACACTCCACCTCGAGTTCTATCTCTAAAATCAAAATGAATGTCATCTTGTTCTAAATTTTCCAAGTGTAAAACCTAGCACCTATCAACCTATTTTTGATATTATCCTCAAAGGTCATATTGCCACATCGGCCAATAAATAAAATCCATGGCACAAACTTAAAACACTAACATAGATCAATATGACCTAACCATACTACAATCATCAATGATTTACTATCATCACGTAAACCTCTATACAACATCGATTCTTCCAAACACTTCATGGAAAAGACACCAATTCAATCATTCCCCAAAATGGACAGTGATGTTCCAGTGTAACAGTCATCATGGAAGAATCCTATCATTCATGACAACGAATCACATCCACCAACTCGTAACCTTAAGGCATCCATTCTATTCACTACGTGTTATTCCAATCGTAAGGCTATTTCCTCGACATCATAAGGAATCTCAAAGTTTTAAGGAGAGACACTATTGTCATTGTAACACACGCTACACAATCTTAAGTTCACTATTACTATGGAATGTATACCACTCGCATTAACATCTCACTAGATAAACCTTAGTATACATCTAAAAGGAATCGTCAATACGAATTCAAATGCATACCCATGTTACTAATACGAATTCTCAATGAGTGTTCAACCCGACAACTCAGTTCCCTCCATATGTAAACATCATACTATGTGCTAATCTACAAGTTAACACAATTATATATCTTGGTAGGATACGGGATGTTGGACACTACCTATAAACACCAAGTCCCACACCACAGATGCCACAAGGGATCCTATTCCTCAACACCATAATATCATTTTTAAAACTATAATTTAATACCACCAAAGTTTTGGTAGGACACAGGGCATCGAGTATTTCCAAAGAGCAAGCTCACCCTGATGACGTCGCAATAAGTCCCATCCCAGAACATCATAACGGTAGTTCTTAACACCAAATCACCAACACTTTTCTAAGTTCTCTCCTAGGTTATCTCAGATCATCATAGTTATCTAAACCCACATTATAATCAAGATACACTAACACCAAGTCCTTAACCAAGGCACCAAATATGTTCTTACCATAAGGGTCATATCTTAACGAAAGCTTAAGGTGTAACCACCTAATGGCCTGCACCAAAATCCGATACTTTCTATCTAAAACTACTAGAACAAATGCATCAAAATAAGAACGACTACTAATTTAGCTAATCACAAACTCAAAGAGAATGGCACAACCTGCTTAAGACCTCGACTTTACCATCAAGGTACAAATCGAAACCATCACCAGGTAAGCGTAATCGTATCCAACCAATAACAACGTAGAAAGATCCACTACTGACCTCATCACATCACACCCGAAAGGAACATGAGCCTAAAGCTCTGATACCAAGTTGTAACGCCCCGAATCGAATTTAAGGATTGATAAAGAATCAACCCGATCCAAACCACATGTTAATCGTGAAGTGCAATTAAACACCCTAAATAATGTTTCTAATCCAGTTTTATTAATATTAAATGTTACACTTATTAATATGTGAGTCCTATTTACAGTCACTACGTGATATCACCCAAGGGAAATGGCCTAAGGCAAAGTAAATAGAGCTACTAACATAAATGCAAGTAAATACTTACCTGTATAACGCACTCAAAATGTGAAACTGCATGCAACCTGTCGTAACAAAATGAGGGAGTGACCTGAATGCTCAGTGGGAACTATACAATGCAGTATAGAAACGAACGACAGAAAGAATACTCACACGCTACACTACGCGTATGTGAAAGTACAGATGTATCTACATATATACCATTGAAAACACACATTCCAATGTATTAAACCATTTTATTCAAAAACGTTATTTACTCTAATATACTTCCTTATTTTTACAAAATAGTCACTTTGTGTCATTATGCATAAAACGACCATATTCCTCCCCGTTAACTCACACCGTGAAACAAATGACATTTGTTAGGAAAAAAAATAAAACCTTACATTTTCTTTCAAACGTTCATTAACTCAACGTTTATTAACTCACGCCAGAGTTACTTAACCATTTTATAGGACTTCCATTCATCGTACGCACAAACCGTGTTTAGAAAAATACTCATTTTCCTTTGAAAGCCTCATATAAACTCACACCGTGAAACAAATGACATTTGTTAGGAAAAAAAATAAAACCTTACATTTTCTTTCAAACGTTCATTAACTCAACGTTTATTAACTCACGCCAGAGTTACTTAACCATTTTATAGGACTTCCATTCATCGTACGCACAAACCGTGTTTAGAAAAATACTCATTTTCCTTTGAAAGCCTCATATAACACATGCTTCCGTTTTTTATGATTCAAATATCACTAGGTAGCTTAAACATCACTAACGGATCTTATTTAACCATCCCATGTTACCACATGAACATTAAACTTTTACTACGGTATTCTTGCATTAATATATCAATGAATCAATACCATTCATTTATGCCTCTTTCGTGAATATTTGATTCATTACTTTGCATTTTCTTTTAGGATTCCGCTGACACACACACACCCGTCCCAACACACAAATACCCACGGTTTCACAAAATTTCATCGTTCGGCACCGAGTGCCAAGTAAACTACAGTTGCTTAGCCCTGCTTCATTATTTAACCCGACATCATCCAATATCGTTATCTTACCAATGTGTTCAACATTATCATAGTGTTCACATTAAATTGCCTTTTTCGAGCCGAATCCAATGCCTTGGACTTAACCGTCCATTTTCACATTATTCATCTAGGAAGAATCATTATATTCCAATGAAGTCCCTTTTTGACACATGCTGACTTTACGCAAAAAATCATTTACGCTTAAGGACTTATTTAATTCTTTAACATTTTTGTTTCATGAAAATGTTACATTTTAAGTAAATTGCCAATTTACATCAGAATACATAACTTCCTTCCTTATTTAAGTGTTATTTAAAAAAGATGTCACGTAGGCATTTTAGTCACTATGACACTTTTTCAACTTCTCACTTTGTCAAAAATTCCATTTTTTAACATTACCCCCTTTAATATATAAAATCATACTTTTCACATATTAAAGTCTACACACTTTTTTATTAGTTTTAACACTAAAAACCCATTTTAGTCAACATTTACACATTTGCCACTTTTCATTTCAAACTTAGTGTTACACACTTTAATTATGGCTTTTTGCATAAAGACTCATACTTAGTGACTTAATTCACTTAATTCACACTAAAAATGTTATTTCATAAAATGTTTGTGAATAGTGGGATGAAAATTATCCATTTTTAAAACCCATTCAATCCTTCATTTTAAGTGCCAATTTTCATAGAAAAAAGTAAGAATGATACTAATAAGTCTCTTAGTACATTTTAAATCTTAATCAACATATTTTAAGCTCTAAATATGTAGAAAAATAAAGCTAAACATAGTTTTACTACAAGACACATTTCAAAGATAGAAAATCCCATTTTTAGGTTTACTACAAGACACATTTCAAAGATAGAAAATCCCATTTTCTTCTAAACAATATCTTAAAGTCATATAGTATTGAATCTTTAATCACGGATGACTTTTTATACACACCTTATTTCAACAAGATGCAAAATACTCATACTAATATCATCATTAACTTAACTTAGTAAGAGCTAACTATTTTCCACCTCAAATTGTTGTAGAGAAGGTGGGTGGCTACCCTATCTCCAAAGGTGGCCCTAAAGCGAGTCACAATATCCCACTCTTCAAGCTCCTAAATGAATCTTCAAGCTCAATGAACTACTTGTAACACCCCACTAAATTAAATACCGGGTGATCAGTCTTATACCCAATAACATCAGAGTATACAGTTGGTTCATTCTTAGCATCACTGTTGAAAAATATTTTCTTTTTGTTAATCACCTAATACCCAATTAAGCTAGTGTTAAAAACTTTTAGATTCTAATTTAATGCAATCTCAATTTACCATTACAAATGATTTCATGTAATCCATTCCACAACAATGCATATTAGATAAGTAACATTACAACTGAATTAAATGTAACTGGAATAAACACCCCAGTTTAAATATTTCAATACAACAATCCAAATAAACTGAATGTATTGAAACTAACATAAGTAATACCACTGTCTGAGATAGAATCGAAATAACTAGAATCCTTGGGCGACATTCCCTACATGAGCTAACTACTACGGATGTATGAATCAAGAGAAAGAAAGCGTCTAAGCGAAGTCTGCAACTTCATACCATCCACAGTACGTCAAGTATCCAATCCTCTATGCCTGGCATTCCTATGACTGGACACCTAATATAGAAAATACAAGGGAGGCGAGAATACTCAAGAAAATAGATCGGAGCCCGATGGTAAAATATTTTTAAAAATAGCAAGTGATTAACAAGTGAAATTAAGAAATTATTATGTACATGTTAGATTCTCGAACTCTCTCTTGAGATTCTCACTTCTCATCTAGTGTGTCACGCCTAATGTACCTTCAAACCATACTAGTTACTATTCCTATGCTAACAAGTTCTTTCCAGTGTAACATCTAAACATAGCCAATATCGTCCCCACGTATTTCTCTCGCAATATAAGTAATACAAATATATCCAATTTCTCTTTAACATGGATAAATACTTTTTTAATTTAATATAATTAAGTGTTCACCAACTTAATTCATTTCAAATTTCATTATCATTCATGTCTACTTAATTCACACAGTAGATAATATCGCAAGTATATATATACATTCACTCTATTATACATATACAACACCGCACCTCGAGACTCAACTGCGGTGCTTGTATACTCTGCTATCATGTCCGGGTACATCTCATCACTGTACAAAGGACTGTGGATTCGGTATATCCCTCGAACCATAAATAACAAACTCAAATATTGGAGGCGAACATAGTCCTAAGCCTTTGGGCTACGAACATACCTACGCACCCAAATGACCGTTCAATACCCTTTTGTTCACACATGGAAATCCAACCTAAGTCCTATGTTCTGAGGCACAAGTCAAAAATGCCCCCTAAGACTCCTCAGCTGCCCTCAATGCGCAAACCTCCCGTCGATAGCAAGTAGGCTAGGTATGTCATACACACAATTCATTATATAGGTATACACTCAACCTATATATATATATATATATATATATCAACAAAAGGGCATAAGCACATCCCATATTACAAGTCTCATACGTAATATACTTATATCTCGAATATCCTACATATCATGGTATTTTAAACCTCAATTATATTATAGGTTTTCTCTCCACCTATGTATATATATCAACGAATGGTTATACTCTCATCCCATATAAAAACCCACACGTAGTATATTTCTAGTATATCCCATAAACCAATAATTCACATTTCCCATTACTCCTAACATCTCTTGTTCACAAAAAGGATTTAATTAATTTTTTCAGTAGCTACCTTCAACCCATACTTATTGGTCCCAAACCCAGACTCATTACAACAAGCTCGGATTATATTTTAGTTCCCAATAATCATTTTTCTCGATGAAGTTACATTCTGCCCAGAAATATAAAATTACAATTTAAGGCATTTTTTCTCCCATTTTGAAAATACTTAAAACTACAAAGTTGTACAGAACGTGATTTTATACACGAAACCGCGAGCACACTACCAAATTCTGCTTACAATTGTCCTTAAATTATCATACAATATTCGTCCTTAGTCTACATATTTCTACCTATGGGCTGTAACATAATTCATCCTCAAAACCTCTACCAAATGATCTCAAACTCCTTATAATTCATCCCAAAAGATATTCCCAAGTATGTACATGATTTATAACATTAAATCATATAAAAAACATCATGGAATTTCAATTAATCATGTTAATACCATTTTAATTTAGAAAATCTGCATTTTATCATTCTTACTCAAGAACACGTCTAAACCCCAAATTTCTTCATAAAATAAACCCAAGTTTCGTGATGTTAATTCTAATATCAATAAGGGATTAATCCTTCATGGTTTCCATTTCAAGGATTAAATCAAAATCATAAAAATTCATCTTTGATTTATAAAACTTAAAAAAAAATCTTTTTATATCTACCAAGGACAACATACATGCTACAGATTGCAAGAGTTAAAACACTTGCCTTTAATTTTGTAGGTCTGAACCTTTGGGAAAGATGATTCTATGGTGTTCCTCTCTTTTTCGGACACTCTTCGGTGGCGGCGGTGGTGGTGTAAGGGGCCTTTGTCCCTTAGTTTTCCTAGAACAACCTTTCCTCTCCTAGAGAAATCTTTCCCTTTCCTCAATGGATGTTTCTTAGAGTTTTAGTGAATAAAAATTTGGCTAATATATCTCTTAACTTATATAAAAATACCCAAATTTCGTAAGTACTATTCATCTCCTAAATAAAATGGCCAAAATACCTCTTTGGGTGTCCATTCGATTCCAAATCAACCCCAGTCCCAAATCAAACCCTCGAGTAGACTTTTCTGACTATTTAAACCCCTCTGGACACCTTGGCCCACTCGAAACTATCATTCGGATGACAAAAAAATAGTTTACTTTTCATTCCATTCAATTATAGTCCCGACACGACTCACACGCACGTCCCGACTTAATCACCGTAATTATCATATTTTTAAATCCCGATAATTTTTATAAAGTCACAATCATATATTACTTTTAATCACTAAGTAATATTTAATATTAATCACATATTACTTTATTCCAGTAATATTCAATACAGATTAATTCCAATTATTTTTACATAAATAATTCCAATTAATCCCCATTGATTTAACCCATTTACTTTTAATTTATCTCATTTTAAAAGTCATTAAAATATGGGGTATTAGATACTCCCCCCCTTATAATGAAATTTTGTCCTGAAATTCAGAAATAAAGGCGTATCTGGTAAGGACAACTCCGGGTATTATTCTCACATCTTATGTAACCTCCGTCGTACCGCTCATATAGTACATTACCAAACACCCCTAATAATGAACACCTCACTGATGTTATACTCCAAGCCTTACCATTTAAGTTTCGCTACTTCATTTTTAATTTTAGATAATCACTATCTATCCTCTTACTATTTGCACTATATTAGATTAATCAGTCTTTAGATATATACAAACTCGTCTTACTACTATGTCACATCAGTAGTTTATTCTTGTTTATATGGTATATATTTTACACACAATATATACTATAAATGCTAACACATTTCCGCAATACTGCCTCAACAAAGGACTATGGAACCTAAGCCTGTAAGCTACCGGTCCAATATTTACAATAATAGGAAATGATCCTACGTATCTCGACACCAATTTCTCTTTTTCCAACCTACAATAACTTAACACCAAATCATTTCAATTATGGCTTATAGTAACTGAATCCTTCTAGCCTGAGTAGCTCATTATCTTACATCTCTAGCCAATAAGTAAAAGGACGATAATGTCTTTTATATAATGCCTCAAATAGAGTCATACCGGAAATGAGCTGAGAGGAGTTATTGTACACGAACTTCAAATATGATAATAAATCTTCTCATAATCAGAAATACAACATATCCCTCAATATGTAACTAGAATTCTAAGTCTGCCCGTCCATCCGTGGGCGTGTTAGGCCATATACATTTGCATCTCGATACTCATGGCCTTGCGAAAACTCTTCCCAATAATGGAGACATAACTCTCTTGTCTCTATCAGATACAATGTCGAAATGTAACCCATATAACCTTACTATCTCAGGAATAATGATTAGAGTATACTGTCACACGTTATGATTAGTCCTAACTGGCATAACGTGAGCTACTTCAATTACCCAACCCACTATCACCCATATAGGATCGTGATCCCTTTCCATAGTAATTAACTATGTGATAATTTAGGGATACGCTCTCCCATTTCTATGAAGGAACTCCCAATAGATGAAGGAACCCTATTCATTATTAATTCTCCACTTTCAATTGGAACTCAATAATGTCTTACTTGGTTTTATGCCATCACTACTACAGTTTTATATCATGCTGCATTTTATCTTTCTCATAAACACATCCACAACCATGGCTCGTATGATGATGCCATCACTACGTGTCACAAGTTCTCCCCCTCTCTTCAAATTTTAGATTCTCATGAAACGTAGGCCTCCACATACCTTACCATTTAAGTTTCAACTTTCCCGAGATAAACTTTATTGAATTCTTCCTATACCATCCTCGTGGAAAATTTGGATAATAACAATCCTATCTGACCTAAATCATCAAACAGCTAAGTCCTGAAGTCACAACTTCTACTTTTATTTACCTCTAAAATACGCATTGTTCCCCAATTCTCAATTATGTAAAATACCACAATCCAACTATCTAGGGTGCCCATACACCCCATTTTGTGTACATTTCAGCATAAGATCTAAATGGTTGTGATATCATACACTAGACGTGATCACTCTTTAAGGTTACACTTTACCAACTTAATACTTATAATATAATTCGTATCCCACTAGTTTTCACATTCACATTTGGCGACTCCACTGGCCTCAAATCATACTATAACCCATGACTCTCAGTTTTAACAGTTACGTATTATAACAAATGTTTTAAACCCATATCCTAAAGACCCAACTTACTTCGACTCCCAACATTCGCTACTTTCATGTGTGTCGGTCGTCAAAACCCTTCAGGTCCTTAGTATGTCCCTTCCCAATAGGTTTTGTCTGTTTATATAAAAGTCTACTCATCCACTCTCATGTCATTCAAAGATAATATTAAACATGGTGCTCTTACAAACACAAGTTCTTGGTGCTACAAAATAACGATAAATATCTCTCTCTGCACGAATTAAGAACACAATATATCCTGAATCACATTAGTAGCAAGTCCCTACACAACAGAATACTCACATATGCCAAGTATAGAATGCCATCTATAAATTTATACACTTAGGCCCAACCTTATTTCAGGTAGCTCCTAACAAAACTAATACAGTTCACTCTAAAATAACAAATATCATAGTCTTATTAAACAATTTACATTTTGTTTTCATTACTCAAAAATCAGTCACTACACATTACCGTAATAAATCCTACATTCCTCACTCATAAATGTAGTATATAATAACATAATTCTTAATGATCCTACCCGTTTCTCCCACGGGTGTCAACATCGTATTTCGCTACCCTATAACAATATATGACGATTTCCATAATTAGGATTCACATCTACTATTCCCAGTCTCATGCGTCCCACTCACTTTCTATTAACTGATTCAATATTAATAGTCCTAATTTTTTTCTTCACCTAGAAGAACTTTTCATGTCATTTTCCCTCCATGTTCCTACAGACCATTGTGAACCTAACAATACTAGCATCAATTGTTGCTCTACTGATTTCTTCGGCTCCACTTTCCCTATGGAACTCGTTATCAACTATACTAGTCTTGATTGAATCCGCCTCCACTTAGTATATATTCAATTAAACCATATATATGGGTCCCCCCACTAGGTATTCCTCTAGGTGGTGTTCTACTATCCTCGTTCACCCTAGTCTCACTTTTCGACTAAACTCTCTAACACCCTTGACTCTGTTCTCACGGAAGCATTGATATTGATTCATAAATGTAAACCCTTAAAGACATCGTCACTAGACATATGAATCTGATTTTTCCATTTACACATGGGTATATAAATCACAAACTCTTCAATAAAAGTAACTCATTTTTGTCAGGTACATCCCATTTATGAAAAGTTCCAAAATTTCACAATTTCATTTGTATCTCTATCACAAAAGCAAATGGACGATTTCATGGTCAAACTGTACCCCAAATTCCACATTTAGCTCAATACCAACATCTTTATATACAAAGATGAATTTCCATCACTTAAAATTTCTCTTATGAGCGAAATATTGTCGAAAATTCTTAAATCCTGGGTGTTGCTACACTTCACCGTATACAATTGACTTTAGATTTCTACTTCCATTGGCCCCTCACTCTTCTTCCTTCACACATTTTATAATTGTTCTTATTTTTTATAAAAGCCTTCCAACTCTGCCACCCTTCACCGATAAATGCTGGGTGAGTCTGGAATGGCACCATCGTCACCAATGATGGTGTTTAAGGAAACTATAGTTCGCAAGAGATTTCTTTATTATCGTCAACTTGAAAAATAATTAGGGTGAATTTTACCTCGATCAATATTTTCCAAAATACACTAAGTCTCCTGTTGAGCCTTTCCTCCTGCATTTTGTCCAACGGCCTTCGTTGGTCGTCCTATTCTGTTCGGCGTACGAAGCCCGACTGAACATGTACAATAATTTCACCACTTATGTTTAATAGCAAGAGAACGTAAATCTTCATATGTGAAGGAATATAACAATCTTAATCATAAGGATTTACATTAAAGGACACTACGCTGAAGCATAAATAGCCGCACAAATCCTAGGGACTCTAGAACCTGATGCTCTGATACCACATGTAATATCCCACTCAATTAAATACCGGATGATCAGTCCTATACCCAATTAAATCAGAGTATACAGTTGGTTCATGCTAAGCATCACTGTCGAAATTTTTTTATTTTTATTAATCACCTAATACCCAATGAAGCTGGTGTTAAAAATTTTCAAATTTTAATTTAATGCAATCTCATTTTACCATTACAAATAATTTCATGTAATCCATTTCACAACAATGCATAATAGATAAGTAACATGGCAACTGAATTAATTGTAACTAGAATAAACTCTCCAATTTAAATATCTCAATACAACAATCCAAATAAGTTGAATGTATCAAAACTGACATAAGTAATACCACTGTCTGAGATAGAATCGATATAACTAGAATCCTTGGGCGACATGCCCTACATGAACTAACTACTACGGATGTATGAATCAAGAGAATGAAAGCGTCTAAGAAAAGTCTACAACTCCATAGCATCCATAGTACGTCAAGTATCCGATCCTCTATGCCTGCTGTTCCTGTGACTGGACACCTAATATAGAAGATATAAGGGAGGCGAGAATATGCAAGAAAACGGGTCAGAGCCCGATGGTAAAATATTTTTAAAAATAGCAAGTGATTAACAAGTGAAATTAAGCAATTATTATGTACATGTAAGATTGTCGAACTCACTCTTGAGATTCTCACCTCTCATCCAGTGTGCATGCCTAACGTACCTTCAAACCATACTAGTTAGTATTCCCATGCTAACTAGTTCTTTCCAGTCTAACATCTAAACGTAGCCCAATATCGTTCACATGTATTTCTCTCGCAATATAAGTAATACATATATATCCAATTTCTCTTTAACATGGATAAGCACTTTTTTAATTTAATATAATTAAGTGTTCACCAACTTAATTCATTTTAGATTTCATTATCATTCATGTCTACTTAATTCACATAATAGATAATATCACAAGTATATATATACATTCACTATCGTATACATATACAACACTTCACCTCGAGACACACCTACGGTGGTTGCATACTCTCCTATCATGTCCGGGTACATCTCATCACTGTACAAAGGACTATGGATTCGGTATATACCTTGAGCCATAAATAATAAACACAAATATTGGAGGCGAACATAGTCCTAAGCCTTTGGGATATGCACATACCTATGCACCCAAATGACTATTCAATACCATTATTTTCACACATGTCAATCGAACCTAAGTCCTATGTTCTGAGGCACAAGTCAAAAATTCCCCCTAAGGCTCATCAGGATATGACTGCCCTTAACGCGCAAACCTCTCGTCGATAGCAAGTAGGCTAGGCATGTTATACACACAAATCATCATATAGGTATACACACACACACACACACACACACACACACACATACACTAGGCTATGCCCGTGCCTGAAGGCACGACGCTAATTTTTGAAAGCGTGCGTCGTTAATGGAACCATACATCGTATTTATGATCAGATAGTCAATGAAATAGCAATACACTCACATAATTTACGCCGCATGTGCAATAATTTTTTTGATGAGAATCCAATGTAAGGTACAATAAACATCAAGATTACAAAATGTCATAAACGGATAATCCCAATCTTTAAAAAACAAACTTTTTCCCCACAAATCTCAGAAGATAAATATAGAACCGATTTGACTGGATAGTGTGTCCACCAACGTCTGTGTATACAGTAGGTACCACAATGATAAAATTTTTGTACAATCCACTTGGTGTTTCTTGTGTCCATTGCACACGACCAAGAGGATTTACAATGTCAGGGAAGTAGCTAATTGTAATACCCCGTAATCCGGCATAGTTAGGAAAATACATTTTTATTTAAATTACATGAGTAGATTAATTTAATGTGATAAAAAAATACGTTTTAAATAAAATTACGTGAGTAGAGTAATTTAATGTGATAAAAATACGTTTTAAATTAAATTACGTGAGTAGAGTAATTTAATGTGATGTAATGTTAATAAAGTAATATGACGATTAAAAATTTACTAAATGTGAGTAGTAAATTTTGAATGTTGATATGTACGGCTTATCGATTTATATGGGCGTACCCGAGTTATCTCAACCGAGTGTCGCGCGTAGACAAAAATTAAAGATGAGATGAGAAAAATATTTTAAGAGACTCAAAAGATAATTTAGAGTCCACAGATGATTCTGAAAGGGTCGAATTAGTCAAAATAGTGTACCCGGGGGTACTAGTTGAGTGCCGGGTCATTTTCGGGCTAAACCGGGACCATTCGAGGGCATTTTGGTCTCTTTACATTAATGGGTAAGGAGACCTACGAAGTTTGAAACCCTAAATTAGATTACAAGAGTTAGAAACTAGGGTTAAAAAGAAAGAAAATAGACCATAGCCATTAGAGATAAGAGAGGAACAAATTCCTAAGGCAAGAGAAGGAAAAAGGACGAATTCTAAGGAGATTTCACCACCAACTTGTTGGGAAGAAGGATTTAAGGATAAAAATCATCAATCATCAACAACAACCACGAAATCAGACCCTACAAATCATAAGGCAAGTGGTTATTTACAAAATAAATTGAGTTATAATACCCATATTTAAGCTTTATGAAGAACATGTTTTTTATGATATTTTTGGGAGTAAAACGCTTGATTATGATCCATGATTGATAGGGATTTCATATAGAACGTTTTTGGATCTCCAAATATTCTGATATCATAGAAGACTAGATGATTAAATTGAACTAAAAATCTGGAATTATGATGAAAGATGGAAAGATTGTATTTTTAGGGTTCTTGAAAAATAGGAAGGTTTTTAGTAAATTTGATCAAGATTTATAATGATTTTGTTATTTTAAATCGTCAGTAATCATCCCAAAACAGGTAAGAATGATTATAAATTGTTGGTTGTAAATATGGTGGATTATCATGGAAGATAGATAAACAAAAATGGTGAAACCTGCATGAAGAAGACGATCTGGGTCTGTCACTTCTTGATCGATCGATCGACCCTGGCTGTACTTTAGAAAATTTTGTGGATAAATTTACTTTTAATTACCGACGCTTAATGGGAACCTTAGTGATGATATTTTACCTATGAGGAGACTTCATAAATACCAGTAGGTGTATCGTTAGATTTCTTCATAAATGATTGAGTGGGAATTTTGGAGAAATGGACCGACGGGAAGGTGATCGATTGAGCCGTATGTCGGGATTGTGAGAATTTAGTTACGGAAAGAATGAGAATAAATTTCGGAAAAAAAATACCAGTAGGTTAAAGATAACTAAACTACTGAATTAAGGGAGGGGTAACTAGGATCCTTAGAGTTGCGTGAATACTCGAATAAATGCAATAGTGAAATAAATTGTAAATTAATGAGTACGGTGAATATAAGTAAAATATATTACGTACTGGCATGATTTGATAGGTCGGGTGTGTACCTACTAAATTATATAAAGTTTTGGGTTAAGATAATTTTACCTAAATTAATTATGTTAGGGTCGATGAGACATTCTGAACTAACATAAAGTTATTATACATTTGGGGTCGATGTAAAATGCCGAACCAAACCTTAATCAGGTGTCGCGATGAAAGAGTTCCGAACCAGAATATGTGTATATATATATATAAATAGTGGGGGTCGATGGATCATTCCGAACCAACTCTCACTTGGGGTCGATAAATCATTCCGAACCAAGAGTCCTTTATGTGTGGTAAAAGGATATGCTATTGATATATGATATTCAATACATGATTGTGTGATAAAATGTATTCTATGTGCACAATCTATAGACTTAGACTAGTAGATAATGAGATGAATTGTAAATATCTTTGTAATAATTATATATCGTGATGTAATTATTACAAGAATAAGGATAACAAGCAGTAAATAAGTTATCTACGCTTATAGTACATGAAATATGGATTATTAAACTACGGTGAGTAGGTCATGGGAACTTAGTGAGGGGGTACATACAGTGAGTATTCTAATCTATTTATCCGGGGTAGTATAACTAGGTGAACTAAGTATCCTCGTTAGACATGCACTATAAAAGATAGGTGAGGAAGTTCAAGGGAGTGTGTGAAACCTTAAAATGTGTAATCAATAACTCAATTGTGATAACTTCTTGTAAAATATTTTCAAATGTTTTGAGTACTAACTCTTGATATGTAAAATTTTTAAAAACCTTTTAGGTGCCCAACCACAGGGACACCCAGCATGATTTCATTCCAGGGATTTGGGAGTTGCAGCACATGTGGATGTTGCAGGGATTGTTTAGACGTTTCCTCTTTTTCAGTTCTAGTGCAGGATCTCAGTTTTAGTATTCTTAGTTGGGACATGTTGTCCAATCTTTACTTTTACAGTTATTATGATTCTAGATTTTGAGTTGATTTTTATTGGCCGTGGTTTTGGGCAAGACTTTATCTGCATTCAGTTATTTATGAGAATTGTTTTATTATTACTGAAATTGTATCATTTTTGTATGGGTTGTTTATTTTGCTTAAGGAAGATAAAATTTGGCACTAGATTAATTTCACATAGGTGGTTAGTAACTTAAAAAGCTTTCGACAGTGATGCTAAGAATGAACCATTTAAGAAACCTGTTTAAATTAAATTAAGGCTTGATCACCCAATGTTTAATTAGGCAGGATGTCACAGATGGTATCAGAGCATCAGGTTCTAGTGTCCATAGGATCTGTACGGCTTACTGCGTTTCAGCGTAACGTTTTGGTTATATTAGAGCCCTACTATTAGGACTGTTGATTCAATATCCGCTTTTACGTTATCGTACATCTGCTCTTAGATTTTGTATAAACTGTGTACTTATACAATTTGATCTTATTTCAGATGCCACCGAGGAGACAGTGAGCGGAGAGGGGTGAAGCCAGAGATGAGGTGAGGGAGGCTCATCAGAGCCATAGGTGCCGATACCACCACCCCCACCCGAGTTAATTTCCACTACTCAGGTTGCAGTGATAGTGGCTCAGGCAGTCGAGACAACGATGAGGGCCATGGAAGCCCATTTTCCTCAGCCCCAAGTACCTCCTCCCGTGGTACCGGTAGTTCAGGCCCCAACAGGACCATTTACTTGGCAGCGAGTCAGAGAGACATTTTAGAAAGGGCACCCACCCGAGTTTCAGGGTAGTACCGATGTAGTGGAGGCGTGCAACTGGAAGAAAAATATCCAGAGCCACTTGCGCATGCTAGAGTGCACCGAGGTACAGAAATAAATGCTAGCTACTTTCCGTCTGTCAGGAGCGGCCTTACAGTGGTGGGAGTAAGTTACCACCACTGAGGAAAGGGACACTATGGAAATCTCTGAGTTTTGGGTGCGGTTTGACCGCAAGTATTTCCCTCCAGCAGTAGAGTTAGAGATGAGGAAGAAATTCAACGAAGTGGTTCAGGGTGATCGCTCAGTTCCTGATTATGAGGAGGAGTTTACCCACTTGGATAGCTTTGTGCCAAATGAGGTGAGCGATGAGGAGAGGAAGAAGTCAAAATTTATGGATGGCTTGACCTGGAGAATCAGACAGCACTTGATCGACAATCCAACGTTAGTGACTTATACAGATGTCGTCAATGCCGCTCTACTACACTGTCAGGACCACCGCTTTCATGCGAGGGGAAACAAGAGAGGTGAGCCTAGCCAACCGGTAAAAGTAAGTCGAAGTAGCGACAACAACACACCACAGTAGCAAACAGTGAGCCAGTTAGGGAAGGGTTCCTGATAGGGGAACTCTACCAAGAAGTTTAAGAATGGGAGGCATCGCTTTGACAGACAGGGTCAGCAGGGTCCCCAACAACCAGTTCCTCAGGGCCGGTAGGGCCAAGGGAATCCAAGTGGAGGACAACAAGGCCAAGGTCGACAGGGCCAACAAGGCCAAGGTAAGAGGCACTTTCAGGGTCAGTGTTTCACTTGTGGCCAGCAGGGTCACAAGAGTAGAAATTTTCCACAGCAACAGGGTGCCTAACAGGGGAAGCGGGCTCCGTTAGCCCCAGTAGCAGCACAAGCCCCATAGCTAGGACATATGCAGTACATACGTGTGTTCAACGTCCGTGATATTCCATTACAGCCAGCACCTCCAGCACCACCGGCAGTCGTGGGTATGTTTCCTATTCATGGACTTGAGGGTAGTATTTTTTTTGACACGGGGGCGACGCATTCGTTTATTGCCACTAGATTTGCACGGGCATCCGACCTATTAGCGACAGCTGACACTCATCTTATGTGCGTGGAGTCACCAATGGGTAGTGGGTCCCTTATACACTCGATTTGTAAGGGTGTGGACATTATGGTCGGGAGATTGAGTCTAGCGGCGGACCTCCTAGTGCTGGATATAAAGGGATATGATTTCATCCTAGGCATGGATTGGTTGGCGCATTATAGGGCAATGGTAGATTGTTATGAGAGTACTATCGTGTTCTCCATCCCTGGATAAGAGATATTCCTTGTGGAAATGCCTCTCCCCGAGGGAGGATCACGAACTCATTTATATTATATTGAGGAGGAGACCTCACAGGGGGTTGTTGTTTATCTGGACTCAATCCCAGTTGTGAGGGATTTTGAGGATGTCTTCCAGGAGATACCAGGGTTTCCACCCAGAAGGGAGATAGAGTTCGTTATTGACCTAGCGTCGGGGACGAGACCGATTGCCAGAGCACCGTATCGCATGGCTCCTTCGGAGACGCGAGAGCTAAGAGAACAGATTCAGTAACTTTTAGGACAGGGTTTCATTCGACGGAGTACATCTCCATGGGGTGCGCCGGTGTTATTTGTAAAGAAAAGGTATGGTTCACTTCGTCTGTGTGTAGATTACAGAGAGCTGAACAAAGTGACGATACGTAATAAGTATCCGTTGTCGAGGATTGACGACTTATCTGATCAGTTGAGAGGGGCTGCATACTTCTCAAAGATCGATTTGAGGTCGGGTTACCACCAATTGCGCATTCGTGAAGAGGATGTACCTAAGACCATTTTTCTGTCGCGGTACGGATCATACGAGTTCAGAGTGATGCCGTTTGGGCTAACTAATGCGCCTGTAGTATTCTTGGATCTCATGAACAGGGTATTCTGGGAGTTTTTGGATCAGTTTGTGATTGTATTCATAGACGATATTCTGATTTACTCTCGCACAGAGGAGGAACACACTGAACATTTACGAATGGTTCTACAGACATTGCGGGACCATCAGTTGTACGCCAAATTTGAGAAATGTGGATTTTGGCTTCGAGAGGTTCAGTTCCTAGGCCACGTTGTATCAAGAAGAGGTATTGCTGTTGACCTGAGTAAGGTATCGGCGATGAGGGAGTGGGGACAGCCCACGACACCGACCGAAATTCACAGTTTCTTGGGGTTGGCCGATTATTATCGTCCCATCAAGGGGTTCTCAAAAATTGCCGGACCTTTGACGAACTTGACTCGGAAGGGAGTGCCCTTCGTATGGAGTGACAGTTGTCAGTTAGCATTTGATGAATTAAAGGACAAGTTGACATCAGCACCCGTTCTTGCCTTGCCTAGGAGCGGAGTGGAGTTCCGAGTCTATACTGATGCATCCTTACAAGTACTTGGGGGTGTGTTACATCAGGAAAAAAATCTATAGCTTATGCATCCCGAAAGCTTAATCCACATGAGAAGAATTACCCCACCCATGACCTCGAGTTGGCAGCAGTCGTTTTTGCATTGAGGATATGGAGACACTATTTTCTGGGCGAGCAATTCACTTTATTCACGGATCATAAGTCATTTCAGTATCTTTTCACTCAGAAGGATCTGAATATGAGGCAGAGGAGGTGGCTTTAATTCATGAAGGACTACTTGTTTGATATACAGTATCATCCTGGTAAGGCTAATGTGGTGGCAGATGCGTTAAGCAGAAGACCTACCGGGGCGTTGTCAGAAATTTGGAAGGCGAAGTGGAGTGAACTTCGACACGAGGATGAGATAGCTAGAGCATGCATGACAGTTTTAGCTATCACTCCCGAGAGTGTTATGCGAGTAGTGAGGGCATAGGCCGAGGACCTATTTTGTCAGGACAGAGTACGACATCTACTGGCCGAGGGGGCAGAGTCCTACTCCATCAGCTTAGAGGGAGGCCTACGATTTAATGGTAGGCTGATAGTACCCGAAGATGATGATTTGAGGCATGCCGTAATGATGGAGTCGCACGGATCAAAGTTTTTAGTACATCCAGGTGGGGACAAAATGTACCAGGATATGCGACGATTATATTAGTGGTCAGGTATGAAACGAGACATTGTAGAATTTGTCTCAAAGTGTGTTACATGTCAGCTTGTAAAAGTTGACCATCAGAGACCTTCAAGGATGCTACTACCACTGGAGATTCCCGCGTGGAAGTGGAAGGCCATCTCGATGGATTTTATTACTGGGTTACCAACATCACAGAAGGGTCACGATTCTATATGGGTAATAGTGGATCGACTGACTAAAGTGGCTCATTTCTTACCGGTTCGTACAGATTATGATACGATGCGGTACGCACAGCTATTCATTTCAGAGATCGTTAAGCTGCACGAAGTTCCTATTAATATTGTGTCGGATCGAGATAAAATATTTGTGCCACATTTCTGGCAGAGATTTCAGGAGGCCAAGGGCACCGACTTACGGTTGAGTACGACGTATCACCCACAGATAGACGGTCAGACTGAAAGGGTAAACCAGATATTGGAGGATATGCTGAGGATGTGCGTCCTAGATTTTAGGGGAGGTTGGGAGCCTTACCTTCCTTTGGTGGAGTTTGCATATAGTAACTCTTACCAATTCACTATCGTCATTGCTCCATTCGAGGCATTTTACGGGAGGCCTTGTCGTTCGCCCGCCTGTTGGTCAGAGGTTGGGGATAATAAGCTATTGGGGATAGAGATGATACATGAGACTTCCTCTAAAATAGAGTTGATTCAAGGACGTATTCAAATAGCTCAGGATAGGCAGAAGAGTTATGATGACACCGGTAGGAGACACGTGGAACTAGATGTGGGCGACCAGGTACTAATTCGAGTTTCTCTTATGAAAGGGATTATGAGGTTCGGAAAGAAAGGAAAGTTAGCACCGAGATATGTGGGGCCATTTCCTATCATTGAGAGGGTGAGATAGGTAGCTTACAGATTGGAGCTCCCTAAGCATCTTCAGCGAATACACGATGTATTCCATGTAGCGTCATTGAAGAAATACAAGAGGAGTGAGAGAGCCTTCTGGCACATTCCACTGGAGGAGATCGATTTACAGCCAGATGTCTCCTATGAAGAAAGACCCGTGGCTATTCTGGATTATAGTGAGCGCAAACTACGATCCAAGGTGGTACCCTTAGTGCGAGTACAGTGGGGACATCAAAATATGGATGAGTTTACTTGGGAACAGGAGGAGGATATGCGAGAACAATATCCCGAATTATTCACCGCAGGTATTTTCTAAATTTCGAGGACGAAATTCCTTTTGTAAGAGGGGAAGTATGTATTACCCCATAATTCTGCATAGTTAGGAAATTACATTTTTATTTAAATTACATGAGTAGAGTAATTTAATGTGATAAAAAATATGTTTTAAATTAAATTATGTGAGTAGAGTAATTTAATGTGATAAGAATATGTTTTAAATTAAATTACGTAAGTAGAGTAATTTAATGTGATGTAATGTTAATAAAGTAATATGATGATTAAAAATTTACTAAATGTGAGTAGTAAATTGTGAATGTTGATATGTACGGCCTAGCGATTTATATGGACGTACCCGAGTTATCTCAACCGAGTGTCGCGCGTAGACAAAAATTGAAGATGAGATGAGAAAAATATTTTAAGAGACTCAAAAGATAATTTAGAGTCCACAGATGATTCCAAAATGGTCGAATTAGTCAAAATAGTGTACTCGGGGGTACTAGTTGAGTGCCGGGTCATTTTCGGGCTAAACCGGGACCATTCGAGGGAATTTTGGTCTCTTTACATTTATGGGTAAGGAGACCTACGAATTTTGAAACCCTAAATCAGATTATAAGAGTTAGAAACTAGGGTTAGAAAGAAATAAAATACACCATAGCCATTAGAGAGAAGAGAGAAACAAATTCCTAAGGCAAGAGAAAGAAGGAGGAAGAATTCTAAGGAGATTTCACCACCAACTTGTTGGGAAGAAGGATTTAAGGATAAAAATCATCAATCATCAACAACAACCACGAAATCAGACCCTACAAATCATAAGGCAAGTGGTTATTTGCAAAATAAATTGAGTTATAATACCCATATTTAAGCTTTATGAAGAACATGGTTTTTATGATATTATTGGGAGTAAAACGCTTGATTATGATCCATGATTGATAGGGATTTCATGTAGAATGTTTTTGGATCTCCAAATATTCTGATATCATAGAAGACTAGATGATTAAATTGAACTAAAAATCTGGAATTATGATGAAAGATGGAAAGATTGTATTTTTAGGGTTCTTGAAAAATAGGAAGGTTTTTAGTAAATTTGATCAAGATTTATAATGATTTTGTTATTTTAAATCGTTAGTAATCATCCCAGAACATGTAGGAATGATTAGAAATTATTGGTTGTAAATATGGTGGATTATCATGGAAGATAGATAAACAAAAATGGTGAAACCCGCATGAAGAAGACGATCTGGGTCTGTCACTGCTTGATCGATCGATCGACCATATCCCATCGATCGATCGACCCTGGGTGTACTTTAGAAAATTTTGTGGATAAATTTCCTTTTAATTACCGACGCTTAATGGGAACCTTAGTGATGATATTTTACCTATGAGGATACTTCATAAATACCAGTAGGTGTATCTTTAGATTTCTTCATAAATGATTGAGTGGGAATTTTTGGAGAAACGGACCGACGGGAAGGTGATCGATTGAGCCGTATGTCGGGATTGTGAGAATTTAGTTACGGAAAGAATGTGAGTAAATTCCGAAAAAAATACCAGTAGGTTAAAGATAACTTAACTACTGAATTAAGGGAGGGGTAACTAGGACCCTTAGAGTTGCGTGAATACTCGAATAAATGCAATAGTGAAATAAATTGTAAATTAATGAGTATGGTGAATATAAGTAAAATATATTACGTACGGGCATGATTTGATAGGTCAGGTGTGTACCTACTAAATTATATAAAATTTTGGGTTAAGAGAATTTTACCTAAATTAATTATGTTAGGGTCGATGAGACATTCCGAACTAACATAAAGTTATTATACGTTTGGGGTCGATGTAAAATGCCGAACCAAACCTTAAACTGGTGTCGCGATGAAAGAGTCCCGAACCAGAATATGCGTGTATATATATAAATAGTTGTGGTCGATGGATCATTCCGAACCAACTCTCACTTGGGGTCGATGAATCATTCCGAACCAAGAGTCCTTTATGTGTGGTAAAAGGATATGTTAGTGATAAATGATATTCAATACATGATTGTGTGATAAAATGTATTCTATGTGCATAATCTACAGAATTAGAATAGTAGATAATGAGATGAATTGTAAATATCTTTGCAATAATTAAATAGCGTGATGTAATTATTACAAGAATAAGGATAACAAGCAGTAAATAAGTTATCTACGCTTATAGTACATGAAATATGGATTATTAAACTACGGTGAGTAGGTCATGGGAACTTAGTGAGGGGGTACATACAATGGGTATTCTAATCTAGTTATCTGGGGTAGTATTACTAGGTGAACTAAGTATCCTCGTTAGACATGCACTATAAAAGAGAGGTGAGGAAGTTCAAGGAAGTGTGCAAACCCTTAAAATGTGTAATCAATAACTCATCTGTGATAACTGCTTGTAAAATATTTTCAAATGTTTTGAGTACTAACTCTTGCTATGTAAAATTTTTAAAAACCTTTTAGGTGCCCAGCTGTGACAACCCGCTATCCGAAATAAAGGGTGGCCAGCCCTATACCCCGATGAAACAGGAATCATGGATAGATATCATTCTCAGCATCACAGTAAACATACAGAGTATCAGGAATAACCACACAACGTTCCAGAAAACGGGTTATCAAAAATTTTAGTTTTGAAATTTAAAGAAAATATTTTCAACAACCCATAATAGAAAAGAGGGTGGAAACTCCCACAAGCATATATATATATAGCAACAATAATAAGGAAAAGAACTGAATGAAACATCGGTCAAAATCATTTATACAATACACAATAGGCCTCAGATGTTACATAATACATCCATTATACAATTACAACGGTTTGGGCCACACGCCCGAATAAACTCCGATCATAACTAGAGAACAATAATGGAGGCGTCTATACAAAATATCCCGTGATACCTGCAAAATGTCACGGCTCCTCGAAAGACATAGGGATGGGAAGGTTATTACGGGTGACCTTGCGGTAGAACACCTGAACGGATAGTATATACATATACAACAATAAGAAGAACCGGTCAGAGGCCGATTTGATATGATCACTAGATAAATGACAGGTATGACAATAATGTACAAGTAAGCATTGATGATATTCTAGCATGGTAACATCATATAAAGAACTAAGACAGATAAATGATTATTAAAATGAAATCCAATTATACAAGAATTAAAAGTACTTATAAGCCTTTTTTCATCTATCATCATTTTCAATTCCATCTTCCTTCCATTCCTTATCAGGAATGCATTTATTACCATGTGCTCTTTATGACACTTATCTCAATAGTATGCTCTTTGTGGCATATCCTTTGCTCTTTATGGCATTAATGTTCCATCGAGCCCAACTCGATAATAGAATAGTTATAAATATAAATATAACGGTTCTAAGACCGCCCATCCGGGTTTCCCCACTGTGCGCGTCCCTAAATAACCATCATCTTCCAGGGCCTAACATAAGACAACCTGGGATCCTATCGCAAACGTCGGGAAGCGGCCATATGCCTGCGGGGTAGTCAAGACCACACCCAGAGTCTTCTACCCATCGCAGAAAAACATAAAACAAGCGCTCATATGGCCTAGGACTATATCCACCCTGCATTCACTAGCCAGGGGGCTTCACCTCACGCACGGACTTCCCTTAAGATGGTATTTAGAGAGGTGTGTAACATCCAATTTATTTATTTCCATCAAATGATTTTGTAAACTATCAATTACGTTATCCATGTTACAATTACCAAATGCATTATGGTTATGGAATTTACATCGTCCTAATAACCTCAAGGAATGTTTAACTCCCAAGTTATTTCTCCCAAATGTCCCTTTTTTTTTTGGACTTATAATAAACCATCAAGTAAGGTCTAGTTCACATTTACTCTTAAAGTCTCCAAATTCGACCGTAAATATTTCCTTGATTCTTATAACTACACGACAAAAGTAATGCCTAACATTACTTTAAATTTCCCCTTTGAATGAACCCTAGATGAACCCCTTCGAGTCTAGGGTGTCGACCCAACTCAACTAATACTCTAAAATCCTATGTTTACTTCATTTAAGAAGGCCCCTAAACATTACTCCTACAAAAAGGGTTTAAAATTGAAAAGATAAAAATTTTAGAAGTGCAGGGTTTCCGAATCGATTCGGCCTGGCCGAATCGATTCGGTCAGAAGACCTGAGATTCTGCATAGTTTTCGAATCGATTCGGATGAAAACCGAATCGATTCGATAGGAAAGTTTGGGTTTCTGCATAACTGCCGAATCGATTCGGACCAATCCAAATCGATTCGGTTCACTAGACCTGGGCACTGGACCTAAGCGAAGCGATTCGCCCAGAGGGACGAATCGATTCGGGACTGCGATTTTTGCCAAGTTTTGGCTATGGAGTCTTTGACTCCAAATATACTCCCAACTCATATCCCTTCCTTCCAAGCTCATTTATTGACTCCAACAACACATAAATGCTGCTAGCTACCATCATAATCATCAACATTCATCCAAACTACTCCTCCATGAATCAAAACCACAAATATACACAAAAACCCTAAACTAATTAAACTTAGATCAACACATCATTATCATAACAAATCATTTATCCTAGACAATAAATAGCAAGCAAGAAACTTGCCTTGATTCAGAAATTGCAGATTTTCTTGGGGTAGAAGCAAGAATCCCTCTCAAATCTTCAATCTCCTTTCTCTTTCTCTACTGTTTCTCTTTAGGTTTAGAAGTGAAATTAGGGCAATTAGAAGACTTAGTGAGTCTAAGTCGTGGCTTAAGACAAAAATCCCACTTAATTAACCAATAGTGCGATAAAATAATACGCAAATACATATTTAAGGCATAATCAGTCAAAAATGCCCAAAACCTCAAAATATAATATGGTACATTATTTGACTATCTCGAACGTTCCGGATTCAACTACAACCTCCAAATTATTGTTTGGACATTTTATACTTCAATTTAAGTTCCGGTCTCATTATTAAGCAAATATCATTTTAATTCATATGATATAATAAAACATAACATGGAAATATTCACCCATAGTTACAATGCATGTGCAAACTCATAGTGAACATTAGCTTTTCTTCATTAAATTAGCATTCAAATCATAATTCAACGCTTATATCTAATTACCATACCTAGTAATTAATATAAAATACGTTCTCATAAGCGAGGGTTATTACACCAGCCACAGGGACACCCAACATGATTTCATTCCAAGGATTTGGGAGCTACAGCACATGTGGATGTTGCAGGGATTGTTAAAACGCTTCCTCTTTTTTAGTTCTAGTGCAGGATCTCAGTTTTAGTATTCTTAGTTGTGACATGTTGTCCAATCTTTACTTTTACAGTTATTCTGATTCTAGATTTTGAGTTGATTTTTATTGGCCGTGGTTTTGGGCAATACTTTATCTGCATTCAGTTAGTTATGCGAATTGTTTTATTATTACTGAAATTGTATCGTTTTTGTATGGGTTGTTTATTCTGCTTAAGGAAGATAAAATTTGGCACTAGATTAATTTCACGTAGGTGGTTAGTAACATAAAAAGCTTTCGGCAGTGATGCTAAGAATGAACCATTTAAGAAACCTATTTAAATTAAATTAAGGCTTGATCACCCAAGGTTTAATTAGGCGGGGTGTCACACTAATGGTTGCTCCATATCCCGAATAATCATAAATTTGTGTCCATTGCCTGAAGGCACGACGAAAATTGTCCAAAGTACTGGATGTATAAACAATGCAAGTCAAAGATTTTTTACAATACAAATGTGAAAATTTTATAAAATTTTGGAAAAATTTCATTTCTTTATATGACTATCCACCCTATCTAGAAATAAAAATAGTCCACAACAATATACTATAGGAATATCCATCCTGTCATAACAAATCACAAATATTATGTATGAAATTATTTTATACATTCTCAATCCCATGCCCAAAGGCACACATAATGTCTAATGTGTGTGTGTGTTGTATTATCGTCCATATATTTTCCAATCTGTGTGTGCGTTGTAATATCATCATTTTATAATTGTTCATGTCATTTTTATTTCTTTTTATTTTATTTTATTTCATTTATTTTTCGTTTCTTTATTTTGTACTTCGAGTGTTTAATTATTTCATGTAAATATAATATACCATGTGTGTGTTGTGTTATATGTAGTAGTTGTCGTGTCCGTTTATATTGTTATAAGCGTGTGTCATTAATATTATATTTTTAGTGTTATTTCTCTTATAAATTAGTTTATTTATTTGAATCTTTTTATATTTTTATATGTGTCTTTTAATTTTTAATATTTTTATTTTTATTAATAGGTGTGTTGTAATTATATATGTTACTCTTTTGATATATACAATAAAACACACACACTAATTTCATACACACCTATATAACCTAATAACCCACACACATATACCTACTCCTAAACACCACATACACACTCTAAACACTCACACAACATCTTTTCAAATTAGATTATACATCTCTTCTATCTCATCAACCCATCTCCTTCACCCAACAAACCCACACCAACACCTTATCTCTCTTTCCTCCATAACCAAGAAAACCAAACTCAACGTAACCTCCCAAAACCACCCTACCTGTCTGCGAGCCTCCCAATTCGTCTACCTATCTAACACAAACCTTCACCCACTTACACCCTAGCTGTAGAACTCCACTAAAAGACCCGACCCTAACCCAACTCCGACGACCAATAGCTCCACCCAACTCCGGCCAGTCAACCTAACCGAAAAACTTCCAACCCGGAACCAACCCGGGCTGAACCCGCTACCAAACTCGAACCATGGCCCAACCCAGAACCAACCCGCTGCAAAGTAAAACGCACACCAAACACTATTCATAAAAACATAAAAACATGATTCTGACTAAATTGAACATTTAAAAAGAAGACAAAAGGACCTGGAAATAGTTAGCTTATTTTTCATCTTTACATACGGGGAGACATAGAGAACAGAGTGTATTCAGTGTTTTTCGAACCCTGTTTTGGAAGCAAGATCGAGAACTGAATATAATCACTCTTATTAGTAAAAAATCAAAATGAAATATTTGATGGGAAACAATCAAAAAACACAAAAGTACCTTGAAAAAAGAGTAAGATCTACCAAAGAGTAAGATCTGCCAATCAGTCTTACCTCTACCGGATATCACTTTGAGTCCCGGTTTAGGTCTGACTTTTGTTTTATCGGGTAAACCACACTACCACCCCCACCCACGCTTCTCTCCTTGCTGTTGAATTTAACGACCCAGACGGAAATTAGGGGGTTATTATGATGCAAATATTTCATATACTGTAGATATAGAGAACAGAGATTGCGAGAACAGAGACAACGGGATATAGATATAACCAGTGGTGATTTAGTCTCTGTAGATATAGAGATCTACATGAGAAAACAAAGGGAAAATGAAACTGTATTGCCTTCATCTTTGAACCCTACAACAACAAAACAATATACACAGAAAAAACTACAAAATCAAAAATCGAAAATCATTCAGAAGTTTTAGATCATAAGTCGTGAAAGGCCCTAAAATCATATACCCAAAACCAATAAAATGAACACAATAAAGTTTAATTTGTAAATATGAGAGAGAGAGAGAGATAGATAGAGAGAGAGAGAGTTCATAAATGCTCACAGTTTTCTTTGGGAAGAATACATGACATGAGGATAAATGTTAAAGTGAGGGGAGAAATTGAGTGTATTATGGTGATTTGATGTGGACTCGGTTAGTGTTATGCTTCAATCGCCACCATTCGTTCCTTTCCTTGGAGAATAGGAGAGGGAGTTTACTAATTTACCCCAATTTTTAATTTTGATTGTGGGGTGGGGGCGGGGGGAATAAATTGGAGCGTGTAGAAAGAGGGGGAATTCAAATAATTAAGGGATAAAATAGGTAGTGTAGAAAAAAAATCATACATATGACATCATATGTCAAGCTTATGACATACATAAGTTTTGTAACTTATTATATAGATATATCAATAATAGGACATAAGCACATCCCATATTACAAGTCTCATATATAGTATACTTGTATCTCGAATATCCTACATATCATGGCATTTTAAACCTCGATTATATTATAGGTATTCGATCCACCTATGTATATATATCAACTAATGGGTATACTCTCATCCCATATACAAATCCCACACGTAGTATATTTCAAGTATATCCCATAAACCAATAATTCACATTTTATTCACATTTCCCATTACTCCTAACATTTCTTGTTAATTCAAAGGATTTAATTAATTATTCCAGTAGTTGCCTTCTACCCATACTTATTGGTCCAAAACCCAGACTCATTACAATAATCCCGGATTATATTTTAATTTCCAATAATCATTTTTCTCGAAAAAGATACATTCTGCCCAGAAATATAAAATTACAATTGTCGTATTTATAAATTCTGACAATTTTTATAAAGTCATAATCATATATTACTTTTAATCACTAAGTAATATTTAATATCAGTCACATATTACTTTATGCTTGTAATATTCAATCCAAATCAATTCCAATTATTTTTACATACATAATTCCAATTAATGCCTATTGATTTAACCCGTTTACTTTTAATTTATCTCATTTTAAAAGTCATTAAATTACGGGGTATTACACTACTTCTGTCTTCTTTCATGAGGAACTTCATTCAAAAACACCCAACAATGCTTACTTTGAGCTCTAAGAACTCCTCCCAAAACCTCATATGAGTTATCCCAACTTTGAGACAGACTTAATGGGGTTTTGAGGTGTTGAGAGTAGTGTTTAGATGGTAGAAATGGGGTAGGAAAGGGTAGCTACGGATTTTAGGGATGTCTACTAGTTTAAGGGAGTTCAAAGGGAGAGAGAGTGATGATAACTCTAATGGGAATTGAATTATGGAGCCTATGCACTCACCTCTCTCTCACTCTTATAAGCAATTTTGGAAAGTCTTCCACTTATGACCCAAATATAAAAGTATTGGTGGGTTGAAAAATGTGTAAAACGCTTATCAATGTGATTTTGCAGCGGGTTGGTTCAACTTTCACATTGAAAATATAATTTGTGTAACAAATTTCACATTAAGAATATAATTTCCTGTAAATGCGGAATAAGGATGGATCAACCCAACAAATAAATTTTCCAAAACTTATTGATTTTCTATTCTTAAAAAGATGGAAAATGAAATTTAAACACAAATTTTAATTTCTGGAAAACAAAATTAAAATCAAACCTTAATAAGTGAATTATGGTGAACATACACACACACACACACAAAATTCACACAAACTAATTTTTGGATTTTCTCACAAACAAAAATAGCACTTGAAGTTAACTATGAGAAATTTACTTTTAGCCCAAAATTAATTTAACACAAGTCCTAACATTTTCCTACACAATATTTTCAATATTATCAAATTAGGCCAAACCAAATATAACAAATTAAATTTTTGACTTGAATTAAATGAACTTAAACATTACACAAATTAAATTTGCACCAAATTAAATATTCCAATTTTATCTTTTTACCTAAGCATGCATCTAATGTGATTTTGCAAAAGATAAAATAAATAAACCACTATGCCGCGATGTATGAGGAAAAACCCACAATGGGAAAAAACCTCGGACGATCCTAGCATTAAATCCATTAAGTATGCTTTTATTTTACAAGACAAATGACTTACAAAACTCGACTTGACTCCGTCCAAGCCCCTGACGCGTCTTCTTGCAACTACCTCCGCCTAGTCGACAATTTCGGAGTCCACTAGGACCTTAGAATCCCCCAATGAGACCATTAGAACAATCGTCAACCCACACCCGAAGCCTTTCTCCGAGTGGGAACACCACAACAACAAACAAGTCTTCTTCTTTGTGGAATGTAGAAGTAAACCCAAACAACTCTTCAAACGGTAGAGTAGAACCCGATGCCAAACAAACTCCAAGCAATATATATATATATATATATATATGAAAAAACTTGGAATAAACTCTTATGGGTGTAAACAAGAGTGTTTAAGAAAGATTTTCTTGAAAAAAGACACACTCAAAACATGAACTCTTCCTTTGGGAATTAAGTTCTCAAAACTCTTTTTTGGAGATTGAAGCATATGAAAAAGTAGGTTTGAAAAGGTTGGTTCCCGTACTTAGTAATTCTGTCAAAAAGTAGTGGGAACATAGAGAAAACTGCCAAAAACTATTCCCGCCAAAATCATTCGAACGACTTTACTAACGATGTTCCAATGATAAGAAAAGAATATAGTTAGAAGTCTCGTTCGAACGACCTGGGAATCTCGTTCGAATGAGATTCCAGTTCGTTCGAATGACGTGTCAGAAAATGCAAAAATCTTTGTAAGCCCAAAACTTTTATGAAAAGTTCTTAAAAAATATTTTTTGAGTAAAACGAAGTCGTTAAAATTATTTATAAAATACACCCAATAAATTTCCAAGATCCTATATATATATACTATGGGGTACCCGTGCCGATGGAACGACGATAAATTTATTCCTGTGATGTTTTATACCGGTGTCGATGGCACGATAATAAATTTATTCCCGTGATATTTTTTATTTTAAACTTATCACCAATAGTACAAATATAAATATTATTCCCGTGATAAATTTGTTCATGTGATATTTATACTCGTGCCGATGGCACGGCGATAAATTTGTTCCCGTGATATTTTGTATTTTAAACATGTCGATTGTGCAAATATAAATACTCGTCATGGCTTGGCTGTACCCGTACGGTTGGTACGGTGATAAATTCGCTCCAGTGATATTTTTTCTTTTAAAAAACTTGGGAATGCCACATGGTATTATTCATCTCACACATTTGTAATACTACATATGAACATCAATATCACTTTAACAAAGACTTAAAATTTCACACCTTACTTATGCTAATTTGTTACCCAAACTAAATCGAGTAAGAAAACAATAATTATTTTAGTAATTTACACACTTCATAAATCTAAATCTATAGTAGAAAACTAAAAGCTATAAAATAACAATTGCTTACAAAGATAAATCAAGCAAAGAGTGATAAATCATACAATATTTGCATTCACACTACAACTTCCAAATGAATTAACTCCCCAAACTAACTTGATTTTCATATCCATATGAAAAATGAGAATGAAACCCACACACTTAAAAAGACTCATTAATTTGAAAAACAATCACCATATAAAATAATCTACTTGGTCCCCATAAAAGTATATAATTTGTTCATTGTACCTCAGTTGCGATAAACAATCACCATGTCACCATATACAATAATTTGTTCAATTATTTATACACCGAAACTGAGCATTGAAAAATTAACGAATCTGATTTAAGAGTATTGTAATGTGATATAATAGATTCCATTGTACATTGGACAACACCTTGGGACACGCATGATGTATAATCTGTTCATTATCCTTTGGTTGTCAACTAACTTTGGACTTTTAGACAATGCCCCACGCATGTCAGTTTGACTGATAGAAAAAGAAACATTTTTACATACCTCGAGCCGCGCACCCTCGGTATATATCATTACTTAGGGCCACACTACCACTGTACACGCACAAACCTGGCTTGAGTTGAGCGGAATTGTACAGATTTTGGTAGAGAGTAAATTTAGTTGGTCAATTCCAAACCCCAAAAATTTTTAAAGTAAAATTTAATAACGATAAAATTACTATTTATTTTTTCTTAGGAAACAAATGTAAGTATTACTGACAAAAATAAGGAATATAATTCCACCTTCTAATGAATTGAAAATGTAAATTACTTATATTTCACCACATGAATTCACCCGTCAATTATAATATATTAGGACTCCAACAATGTTACACTAAATATCTTACAACATTACTTTAAATACCTTCATAAAAAATCTTAATATTTAAAGATCCTAAACGATAAATTAACAAAAATTTAGAAATAAACACGTAAAAAAATCACCAAATCATATTCAGATATTTCAAAAAAGGCATTTTAGCAATCATATTCATATTCAGAATATGTCTTGAGATTAAGGCTCAATAAAGGCTGACAACCAAATTAAAAATGAGGCTCACCATAATACATCAGATACATCTAAAAACGTAGATATAGAAAGTGAAATACAACCTAAATTAAATTTAGTTAACCTTTTCAAAACCCATCTTAAGCTTGTGGATAATTCCTGAAATACAACCAACTAAAAAAAAGTATTAACTGAGCTTGCTTAGTATTAACACAGAAGCGGACGATACATAAAAATGGCATTTTTTTACTAATGAAAAATACAGAGGTGGTAACTGGATACATTTATATCAATGGATATATTTATATCAAGAAGTATAAATGTATAACAACTTAGCAAACATCCAAAAAATAGAAAAACTTTTCACGCTCCCCGATATGAGTGAGATATAATACCTTTGGAAGGAGCAACTCATTTTGATCTCAAAATCCTCAGTTACATGTCTACTAATTTAATGAAATTAAAATAACTAAGAAGATGTACCGAAGGAAAAGCCATGTCCATGTTGCATATCATTCAAATAACAGTATGTCCATTAACTAAATAAGAAGAAGCCATGTCCATTAACTAAATAAGATAAAGCATTCCTTATCATCGTCGCTGAAGAAAGAAAACCAGAAAATCCCATTCTCAAATTTCAGTTTAAAGAAAAAAAACCATTCTCAAATTTCAGTTTAAAGAAAAAAAAGTTACGATGGGTATGATAGAGAGAGAGGTCTCGTAACTGACCTCTAAAATGAAAAAAAAAATCTGATTTGACCTCACCTTTGTCGAACTTGTTTTACCTCGTAACTGATCCGAGCTCCTTCACAGCGCCTGAGCTTTAGGCACCTTTTGATTCCTTGATATTTCTCTCTCCCTCGGATGAGTCTGAAGGAGTGGTTGGGTAAAAGTGAGAAACGGTACAACTGGATGAGCACATCCACTATTTCGTCAGTTGGCAACTGATGAACAACAGGTGAACAATTGGATGAGCACAACATAAGCCATCATCGGACGAAACCCATCACTGTACATCAGAAAATAAAACAAAACCAAAAGTAAAAGAAAATGAAAACCCCACACAAATAAAATGATTTCAAACAAAGACATACGTGATGTGAATTTTAGAGGTCGGAGAGGATGTCTCGAATGAGAAGGCAACGGGCAGTGGCGATGGTGATGAGGTTCTAGAGATCGATTTTACCGTCCCAGGAGCCAGAGTGGGCGATGAACTGGGAGTGGAAGGTGAGGCAGCATTCATAGGTTTTGTTTCCTTTAGTGAGTGGTGAGAGCAGAGTGGAACTATTTTTGTGTGTAGATAGAGAGTGGAGAGAGAGAGAGAGAGAGAGAAATGGTCTCTGATATATTGATTGGGGAGTGTCACATTGTGTGTGTGAGGAGGTAATATGTACATGCTTATGGGATAGGTTCTAAGTGTTCGTACTTAGTAGCCGTGCTTCAGGATTATGGGCCATGCTGTGTTGCTTCTCTTACGTTAAAGACAGGCGCTGGCTTTGAGGGAGTCTGAGTGGTTCGAGGCAGTGTCCACGTGGCACCAAAAGTGTTTATATATGTTTTGTATTGGAAGTTGTAAGATGTGGCTATACGACATGGCAAAAGTGATATGATGTGGTATGAACAGGAAAATACCCTCCTCCTTTATTATATAGATATATATATAATGCATTCATACCTTAGGATAATTGAAACCAATGTTTTTGACGTAGAAACGAGGCACACTAAACCCGACATATGATGAATCTTTATAATCTTGGCCGCTACGTCTTCAACTAACACGTCATAGGCTTGGATGGATACACTTGAACACTATCCTATGACTCAAATGTTTTTATTCAGAATTGAGTCACCAGTATATTAAGACTCAATCGTAGACTTGTGTCCTTACAAATCTCTCCCTTTGGCTATTCTGGGACAAAAACCAAACAAAAATCCTAAAGGGCCGTCAAGCTCTACTAGACTAAAAAAATATCCCACCCAAAAGAAAAAAATTACATAGTTTGACTCAAAACCCAAGGATCAATGTCTTTACTGATGAAAGTTTCCATTTAGAAGAATTACCGCACACTTAAGCAAACTATCAAATGCATAGGGAATATCAACATATTAAATGCAATTAAGATAATTACTCCCCCTAAATTAATTCGCCCCTTTATCAAATAAATGTCTTACTTAGAAAGACGTCTCCCCCTAAGATAAATCTCCCAAACTAAGATACGATGACAATAAAATTAGATACATTTCTCCCCTATCACATTTAAGTATGAAGTTGTAATGCCCATGCTTAGAGATTTGATGCTAATTTTGATTAAATCCATGTTCTTGGAGAAAAAGAATAAATTTGATGCATGTTGGTTAGGAATTTGCATGAAGTATGATATACACCTGCAGAGGAATTTAAATCATAGGAGACATGATGATTAAAATTAGTTAAATCTGGAATTTGGGATGAATATGTGGGAAGAACACAAGAATTAGGGTTTTTGAAGAATTAGTCGTTTTAGTTCATTCTTGACTAATTTTGGTATAGATTTAATGTGCTTTAAACATTTAAAATCATCATAATACCTATATATGATGTGTGATATTATGGGTTAAGAATTTGGTGAAGAAACATGGAGGTTGGGATGAGTATTAATGGTAAAAAATGAAGGAAAATGCATGAAGAAGACGAAGTGTAGAATCTGTAAAAAATCAAATCCATTCGGCTTAGGGTGAATCGATTTGGTTACCCAGAAAACTAAAATTTTTCCCTGTGCCTTAAATCCCTAAATCGTTGTTGTGAGATTTTGAGGACTTTGGTAAAGTAATATTGAGATACTAATATATTAGAGTAGGCTCATGGTGGGGGTATGGCTTAGTCCTATTGAGAGGATTAAGGCGAGAATGAAATTGGGTTAAAGTTAATTGTAATTAAATCTGAGAGACATATAAAGAATTACGGGAATTTAATGGGTTAATGTATAGACCAACATGGTAGGTTAGACTTATCTACTGAAATTTATAAAGGGGGTAACTAGGACCCTTAGATTTGGGAGAATACGCGAATTAATACGATAGTGAGATAAATCATGAAATAGTGAGTACGACAAGTATCAGAGAGAGAGAGATATATACTACGTACGAAATTATGAATAATTGGGTTGTGTGAACACCAATTGATGGATAATAATACATAGGTTGTGTGAGTACCTAAGTATACTAAATAAATATTGGTGATCGAGGTAGGATTTTGAGCCAATATAGATGACTAGTATTGGTTATGAAGGTGTGATAACGAGCCAATGCAATCAATAACCAGTGGTGATCAATGTGTGATTTTGAGCCAAGATATATAAATCACTATTGCTGATCGAATTAGGAATTTCGAGCCAATAATTTGTAAAGTGTGATATAGGGATGTGATTATAATGTATGCAGTATAGTATATATTTTGTGTGAAATATATACCATATGATTATTCTACTTATGGGTGATAGTAGGATTGGCAGATGTTATATATATATATATATATATATATATATATAGATGTGTGTGTGTGTGTGTGACGACCCAGATATGATTATGAAAATCCATATTTAAATCATGCTTATCGTATGTGATGGGGATAATGTGTTATTAGAATATATAATGTTAAGTTATTGCTTTTAGTCTAATCCTACCTTCATAACTTATGAAATATTTAGTTAGTCATAAAAACAAATTTACGATGTCTTCGATAGGAATGTTCAGGTTCGGGACTAGTTTTGGCCACTATAATATGATAATTGACTTGAGGTGAAAACTATATAGTTATAGATATACAAGTTAAGTTTGTAACACAATAAACGGTGTGTAAAACAAAGGTCTGAGGAAGGACTTATGCTAAAATTACGAATAAGGGGTAAAGTAGTCATTTAGCTTTAAAGGATATTTTGTCTTATATGGCGACACATGTCATTTTTTGATTGGACCAAGGGGGGAGACTTATGATGACTTTAAAACCTTGAAATGACTTACTACTTCATCCAAAATCAGGCATGAGAGAGTTTGGCTTGAGGAGAGAGAATTGGGAAGCTCGGGAAGTAGAAAGTGAGGAGAAAAATCCGTAGGAAGTTATGAAAAAGTCCCTAAGGTATTTCTACGCATAAATATTGTTATTATTTTGGTATTATTGATTGAAATGATAGAAATCATTGATTGTTTATTGAAATTTCATGCCTTGGTGTATATGTACGGATAGATGCAAGTTTAAGCAAAGTTGAACGTGTAAATCATGTATATTGCTTCGATTGGAAACCTCGTGTATTTAAACTTCCATAACTTTTTTTAAATTTGTTGGAATTAAATAATTTTAGTTGGAGATGAAAATAAACTCATATATGTATAACATATCCGGATATTATGTGAAAATACCAAGAAATGAATCTTTGGTGGTAGTTTGAAGTTCAAGTAGAAAATATGCCCCAAAAGTGTAAGTATGCACACCATGTATTCGATATTTTACTTGACATAACAAATGAAGCTTAAAAATTATGAAAATTTAAATTTGTATTTTTAAATACGTTTATTGATGTTGGGTGAAATATCATATAAAGTTATGGTACAAAAAAATTATGAAAATTCCTAGAAGTTCACTGAACGATAGAGGAGCCTATAGGGCAGATTTGCTATATAGCAAGGAAATGGGCATATCTTGCTCTAGGAAACTTGAAATGATATGTCGTCTTTTTGATTTGGAACCCAATATGTTAAGGATGAAACTACTAATAATAAATTAAAATATATTTGGCCTATTATTTGGGTATGGTAAATATCTTACCATGAAGTTAGATTGGACTTCATTTACGATATATGATTAGAATGGGGTTATATGATGCTTATAAATTGGGTTAAGTTGAAGTTTTCTTTGGATTGTTAACATACTTATGATGATACTAATATTGTAAGAATGAATATGTGGAAGGGAATAAGAACTGGTTGAACCAGTGCCAGGCAAAGGCAAGGGAAAAACACATGAAGTGGCCCAGGTGAGTAAAACACATGAAGTGGCCCAGGTGAATGTACTCACTAGTAAGATGTATTTATACATGATAATGTTTATTATATATTGTACTTACTGAGTTGAGTATAAATATGAGAGGTTGTACTTATTAAGATGATTATGGATGTCATATGTTGTACTTGCTGAGTTGATTATAAATATGATATGTGGCACTTATCGAGATGATTATGGATATTATGTGTTGTACTTACCGAGTTGATTATAAATATGAGATGTGGTACTTATTGAGATGATTATGGATATTATATGTTGTACCTTCTAAGTTGAGTATAAATATGAGAAGTTGTACTTATTGAGATGATTATGGATGTCATATGTTGTACTTGCTGAGTTGAGTATAAATATGAGAGGTTGTACATATTAAGATGATTATGGATGTCATATGTTGTACTTGCTGAGTTGATTGTAAATATGATATGTGGTACTTATCGAGATGATTATGGATATTATGTGTTGTACTTACCGAGTTGATTATAAATATGAGATGTGGTACATATTGAGATGATTATGGATATTATATGTTGTACCTGTCGAGTTGAGTATAAATATGAGATGTGGTACTTATTGAGATGATTATGGATGTCATATGTTGTACTTACCGAGTTGATTATAAATATGAGATGTGGTACTTATTGAGATGATTACATATATTATATATTGTACTTACCGAGTTGATTATAAATATGAGATGTGGTATTTATTGAGATGATTATGGATATTATATGTTGTACTTGCTGAGTTGAGTATCGACATGAGATATTGTACTCATTGAGATGATTATGAATATTATATGTTGTACTTGCCGAGTTGAGTATAAATACGAGATATTGTACTTATTGAGATGATTATGGATATTATATGTTGTACTTACCGAGTCGATTATAAATACGAGATGTGGTACTTATTGAGATGATTATGGATGTTATATGTTGTGCTTACCGAGTTGATTATAAATATGATATGTTATATTTATTGAGATGATTATGGATATTATATGTTGTACTTATCGAGTTGATTACAAATATGAGATGTCGTACTTACCAAGTTGAATATGGATATGATACGTTGTACTTATTGAGTTGATTATGGTTAGGATATGTCGTACTTACTGAGTTGATTATGGATATGATGTGTATGTATTATAAGAGATGTATGGTTTATTAATAGCCAAGAGATGTTATGGCTTATAAATAGCCAAGAGATGTTATGTCTTATTAACAGCCAAGAGATGTTATGGCTTATTAACAGCTAAGAGATGTTATGGCTTATTAACATCCAAGAGATCTTATGTCTTATTAATAGCTAGGAGATGCCATGGCTTATTAATAGCCAAGAGATGTTAAGGCTTATTAACAGCCAAGAGATATTATGGCTTATCAGTAGCCAAGAGATGTTATGGCTTATCAACAGCCAAGAGATGTTATGGCTTATTAACAGCCAAGAGATGTTGAGATGTTTTATATTATTACATAGATACGACTTATTGCATTTAATTTTATGCACTAGTGTAGTAGTAATGCATTCACTGAGCTATTTTACTCACGATTCCTATGTTACATTTTTTTTCAGGTAATGAAATATCACTGCCAAATCTAGGAGGTCGGGTGGGGTTAGCAAGGAATGCGTAAAAACCATGATTTGGTCAAATTAAAAAGGGGTAATTTAATCCTACTTATCCTTTGAGAAAGTTTGAATAAGCACGATTACTTTAAAATTTTGAAAAGTTTTTAGTGTTATGGCTTCATGCTGATACTGAAAAAGGATACTTGTGTTTATTGTTCGGTTAAGGAAATTATGGTTTGACTCACTTTGACTTTCAAACTCAATTATAAGTAACAAGGTTGGGGTGTGTCGATGTGTGTGTGTGTGTGTGTGTGTGTGTGTATGAATAGGAAATAAAGTAGGGAAACTTAATTGACGAATTAAAGTTACATAGTGAATATTTGATGTAATAAATTAAGTAGTGAGACTTGATTGTAGATCGAAATATAACATATGTGAAATGTTACATGAGAAATAATTAACATATGAGAGGTGTTAATATATTATGTACTATATGGACGGTACGGGAACTTAGACGTGTAGATAAGTTTAGTTAGATACTTTAAACTAGTTAGCTTGGTAGTATAGCTTGGTGGGTTAAGTATAGAATGTTAGGCGTTCACTATAGACGAGAGGTGAGGAAAATCAAAAAAGTGTACGTGAATGTGTAATAAAAAACGGGGAGAAATAAGTTAATTTAAGTTCTTTAACCTTTGTTTATTGTTGAACAAAAACGGGGAGAAACAATATCTAAACCTTCTAGTTTGGAAGATTTAACTTAGGGGGAGACGCGGCCTTCTTAGGTAGACCATGTTAGATAAAGGGAGAGAATGTATTAAGGATGAGAATTTATTTTTGTTTTTAATCTATTAATACTCCCTATGCGTTTAATGGTGTGTTTAAGTGTACAGGATTTCATCTTTATCGGCAAATGTCAAAACGGCAAAGCTTCTCGACTTTGAGTCGTGTCAAGCGTTGTATTTTTATTTTTATTTTTTATGGGTTTGAGTATGTTTAGATGTACTTGACGGCCCATAGGATTTTTGGTTTGGTTTTGTCCAGGAATAGCCAAGGGGGGGGATTTGTAAGGGCCAATTTCCAATCGAGTCAATTTGAAGTATTGGCTTAATTCTGGACAAAACTTATTTGAGTCATAAGATAGATTATTGTACCTCAAGCCTACGATGTTTGCATATTTGAAGACGTAGTGGCATGAAATTGAAGATTATATCCTTGCTAGTTTTCGTGCCAAGTTTCAAGTCATCAACATTTGAATTCCAAGGTCTTTAAAGGTATGAATGCATTTAATATATAGAGAGAGGCTTGTATATTTTTATGGGTGTCTTTTTATAAATGTTTAATGACTTTTTATTTTTTCTCCAAAAATCACTTTAGAACTTCTCATAAAAGTTTTTGGGGTTAAAAATAATTTTTTGGTTTTCTGAAATGTCGTTCGAATGACATTTTTCTCATTCGAACAAGGTCGTTCGAATGACTTATCTAACGAGATTTTCTCTTAATTCTCGTTAGAAGTTACATTCGAACAACATATCTAACGAAATGTTTTTTGAATTCTAACTTTCCCACTACCCCACTAACTTGATTATAGACGTTAATAGTGCGAGAGAAACATTTTTCCAATGACTTTTTCATACTTCCCAAAGGGTCTTGAGAGCAAAATCCTTTCACCAAAAAGTCTCATTTTTCTTGTCTATTTTTCATGGTTTAATTTCTACCAACACATATGTTTACACCCATATGTTTAGTTTGATCCATGTCCTTTATATATACTTGCTTTGAGATGAGTATGGCACTGTGTTCATTCTCATCCCAAAAGGGAGAAAAAGTTTCCTACGGAGGTTTTCGTTCTTGGTTCATGATGTGCATACATTGGAAAGGCCATCATATGTTTTGACGGTAGTTGTGGCCCATTAGTGGGTTCCGAGACGTTGATGGACTCCAACATTATCTACTAGGCATAGGTTGAAGAGTGAAGGAGCGTCAAAGCTTGAAGGGATTTGAGTCTGTGTTGTAAGTATTTCTTCCACAGTCTTTGTAAAAATACCATACTTAGTGGATTTGTAAGTAGGGTCGTCCGAAGTTTTTCCCGTTGTGAGTTTTCCTCGTACATCGCGGCGAAGTGTGTTTGGGATTTATTTTATCTTGCAAAATTCACCTAGATGCATGCTTAGGTTAATAAGATAAAAATTGGTTTAAATAACAACATTAGTTTAATTTGGTGCAAATTATGTTTGGGTAATTTTTAAGTTGTTTTAATTCAAGTTGTCATTAATTTAATTTGGTAAATATTCATTCTTGGTTTGTTTAACTTGAATTGAATTAAAATTTTGTATAAATGAAAATTAAAAATGTTTATTTCATTTAGTTTCACTTGGAAGAATTAAAATTTTCTTTAATTGTTAAATTTCAAAGAAATTTTAAGTTTCGTATATTGGTTGAACCATCCTCATATTTGAGAAATTTAAAATTGATGGTCATTTTATTCCTCTCAAGTGGTATCAGAGCATATTATAAAATAGTTTAGATAATTCACATTCTCACGCCTTAATTTGTGCATAAAAATATCAACCAAGAGCTTACATTCCCTCTGAAGTAAAGTCTCAACCAAGAGCTCACATTCCCTACAAAAGATTGGAACTCAAATAGATTTGAAAGTTTGTTTTTCTCGGACTGATAAACCACGACAATAGTGGCAATCATCTCTCACTCATAAAAGATAAAAGTTTCTCGAGAATTGGGATTTTAAAATAAATTCATCGTGAAAAAGTAGAGCCAACATCTTGCATCTCATCCAACACTTTAATGCATCTGCTTATAGAGAATCGATCCTCATTCTTCATAATCGTAAATGCCCTCATCTTTGAAGTAGCTAATATTTCTAGCATAGCATCAACTATAGTATGGTCAATTAAAAAACTCAAAATCTAACCTTGGTGGTGCTCTGATACAGAAACATCGAAGAATGGGGCATTGCCACCAAACAGCTCAACACCCAAAATCTAGTACAGGAGAACTACCTCATCAAAACGTTTTTATTATGCATATTTGAATGAGAAAATTAAACACATCTTAATCTGTAAAAACTATTGATTTTTATGAAAATGGATTCTCCCAAATAACATAAAGATAAAAGAAAATAAAAAAATAATATCAGGTTTACATTGCATAATGACATATTAATTAGATCACCACTTTCTTGTACAAATATATCAAAGGACATGTTCATGTATGGAATGTAAAAGATAAAGCAAAGGCTATATGAATTTATATAGAAGTGTAACTGGACCAAAGGACAAATACATCTTAATGAAAAAAAATCAACTTTTAAACCCCAAATCTTACTTTGTTTTACTATAGCTTATAAGGGAATGCCTAAAAATATCGTAAAAAATGACCTAGATTATGTAATGCAAGAAACTCCGAAATTTATGTGGGCAAAAATGCATAGTTCAGAGGTTACTGAACATTTAATGATTTATATTCCTTAAATTCTTTCCACTATTCTACTTTTGACACCACGTAAGAATATAAAACCACTTCACCACAAACTAAATAGTGAGATAAAGTGGAGTTGAGATTTATTAAACCCTATGACTAATAGTAACTTTATGACATATCAAGACATTACTCTCAAAGCAGAACACAACAAACTGCTAGAATGAATAATGTGCACATAGTTAATCTAAAGCATGACTGAAAGTGATATAATAACTAAAATTAGAACCCCAAATATGGTATCAAGACCTTAGTTTTAAAACTCTATAAACTAAATAAAACAACTAATAAATTACATAATTAATGATGAACCTTGTCGTTGAAGATTCTGAGGTGAAGGGTGTAAATGGTGATCGACGTAAATGGTTTTCACATATCCAAACACCTACAATGAAGTTATAAAAATTCAAATCTTAACATCTATTGAAACAAAAATGTAAAGAAAGTAGCTGATTTGGCCATTAGAATTTCCATATGACAAAGCTCACAGAATACCAAAGGTACTTACTTGGATTAATTAGTGAAGGAATGTTCAGAAGGTGGGAAATCTTAGATTTATAACTAAAAATAGTTACCTAAAGCATAAATGGAGGCATACGACTAACCCTCCTTATTAAAGGGATTTATTGAACAATGTTTTTTCATAAAGATCGTCAGTATTTCTTGGGAACACTTCTTCGTCTCACATAAATCTAAAGACGATGGGCCCATTAGTTTTACTTTAGGGTGCTCTCTTGATCTCACTTCTTCCTGACCATAACTACTCATTATGATATAATAATATAAATGACATTTCCTTTAATAGTTTTGGCATAATAAAATCATAGTAAAATCATAAGACATGAACCTGTATTAACCAAAACCGATTGCATAGTTAACTTTTCAACAATAACCATCTTGTCAAGGGTTTTAATTACTAAAACATATCAAAGAAAACGATTAGTTAAAACTTCCAATAGATTACTAAAAACATTATCAAAGAAAGCTACAAGTAAAGGTACCTAGAACAAATAAAAGAAAAAGTATTACTACAAACTTGCCAATGTAAGGCAACACATGAGTAAAAAAATAGTACCTCATATGCGATTTCATTCCCCAATAAAGAGAGAAAGGTTGTTAACAAACGATATCTTAAATTTGTGAAGCCATACTCGAAAAAACTAACCAATGCTATTATGAAACAGGGAAAGAGATAATATTACACAACAATTAGAGATAGAGAGACGTACAGTGACTCTAGTCGTCGAACAGACAGTAGCATTACTTACGTAGTTGTATGCTGAGAAAAATAGACAACCAAATAATGTTACGTACATAGTGAATATAGTCTCAAAACATGGTGAAATTGGATGTAAATAACTAAGTTTTCAGTAGAACCTTCCCAAACAACTAAGTTTACAGCAAAACCTTCCCAAAAATCTAAGAAAATCCAAAATTTTCTTCCAAAAAACCCATTAGTGAACCCCTAATATAATTGAAAAAATCTTTTTGCCCAGCTATTAAAAATAAAACTTCAATGTTTGAACAAAGTACTAATAGCCTCATAAAACTTACACAATTCATCTAAAAGAAATTAATAATGACTGCCTCATTTACGTTACACAATATAAATCCCATTTAATAACTTTTGAAGGCTTTGTTGGATGTATTCATTTAATGCAATCTGTAAAAATAAACATCATTAGGTGAAAGAAAAATATAACTACTCACAAAAGCACAACTTCATCGCAAGACAAAAATAATATACCAATTAAGACTAAACAAAATGCAAACAGTTAACTCATAAACAAAATTAGTAAAGAAAAGGTATTTAGAGGGAATTAATGGTTTGAAACCAAAAGCAAAAATAAACAAAATTTTCTCATGAACTAAATATAGAAAAAACAAATCTTTCCTCATGAACTAAATACGATTAAAATTACAGATAAAAAGAAAATTTACTTACATCAAACAATAAACCATCATCAGTCAAAATGGAGAGAGAGAAATATATATATATATATATATATATATATATATATATATATATAGAGAGAGAGAGAGAGAGAGAGAGAGAGAGTCTACTATACCTGAACAATCGAACCAAAAAAATGTCAAATCTACAAAATAAAACAAAAAATGAATTCTAAAAATGTTTTATTCAAAGTTCTAGATGTCGAAACCATGAATAGGATAAAAAAACAAAATGAGGGTTTAAAAACTATAAATTGAACTCGAAAATCACAAAAAAACTTAAATATGAGGAAGGCATTAGCCTTACCTCATGATGAAAAAAAGACCGGGTGGGAGAGAGAGAGAGAGAAGATAAGAGATAGTGTTCTCGGAGATGGATTTAAACGATGGGATAGTGAGAGAAGAGAGTGTGGCAGGTAAGATTTTGGAAAAAGAGAAACAATGGGTGAAATGGTTTTGTTCTTCGTGGGAGGGATATGTGAAATATTTTGGCGGGATAATTGATTTGGAGAGTCAATCAGAACCATTTATTTGGTGAGTGGAGATGTGACAAAATCAAGACCCTTATTGTGCTTTTACATTTTGAGATTTCAAAAAATATGCTATCTTATTATATATATATATATATATATATATATATCCCCGTTCAGTTACTAAGTTAATTGCAGGACGTACAATCACTCAAGACCTTATTCAACCCCCAGGAAATTTAGTAAGTTTCTCTCCAAAATAAATATATGTATACAACAACAGGATATTGCTAAGTCGTGTGTCTACCCAATCCAATTCAATACCAACAAAGGATGGCACTAAATAGTGCTAAGGTTTATATCTCCAATGTTCATAACTATTCCCCATGTTAACGAAGTCTAATATATAACTAAACTAAGTTAAATAATCAATAAAGGAAGCCCAAACTAAATCTAGGATTCTAAAACCCAACAAAGCAAACCCCAATCCAACCTTAGGCATAGGAGGGGCCTATCGATTAAATCTAAGGGTCAATCGATCGATGGTACTTACACATGGACTCTTATTCCTTGTTATGAATTTTTATCCTCAACCCCTTCATTAGAGCTTCTCCAAACTCCCAAATGATATAGAAAACCCAACCAAACTTCAAACTAGCTACTTGGTTATAATCCTAGATGTATTCCACCAATTATTCAAGATCAAGATCATCAAAAACAAGGTTTAATTCATCCAAGTCCCTCATTTAACCCTGGTTCGCCAACAACATGCGAGAATTACAATTACTCTGTAATTTTAATATGCAAACTATAAAGTAACATCAAAAGTAAACCCTAAAACAAGAGTTATATTATATATTTACACATTTAGAACATTCAATTCCATCTCTTCTCCATAAAAGTACAAGGCGTCAATGCATAGGCAATTAATTCAATGCCTAATTATCCTATAGACATAAGCATGATCAACACTAATTAAATCAGGAACTAAGCATATGTTCTAATCTCAGATTAACATAGGAGAACATGTATTCTATATAAGTTTCAAATTTATAAGTGTATTGAAAGGACGAAGGGTGAATCCTTTCTTAAATCCCTTGTACTTTCTTCTCCCAAAGCCTTTTCTATTTCTCCCATAAGTATATGGCTTTTAAGGTTTTCTCTTATGTTGATAAATGATTAATTAATGAGACTTAATTCTATTAACTACCTCTAATTTCCTTACCTATACATAAGGTCTATTTTCGGGACCCTGGATAAACCCAAAACACTAACCAGAACAACCCAAAACTTAGAATAAGGGGATACCTACCCCCCAATACCCACTTAAGATGATAAAAACACGTAATTGGGTATACGTATCACCCTAGAGTCCACTCCAACTAGTTATACCTCATACCTCATGGTAAAAACTCATAATGTAAACTAAAATAAAAAAAATTGTTTATTACTCTCATAATACATAATCCAATATCATTTAATCAATATAAACAATAAATTTAAATAAGTCACGACACCAAATCATATCACATGCAAATTTAATTACCATCTAAATTATTCCTTTTTATTATTACCAAACTACACAAGTAATAATTAATCCCATTCAATAATTTATTCTCTCTTAATAAATAATAGATAAATCCACGAAAATATGGGGTAATACAAAAAACTATAGGATGGGCCTCGGGATAAACCTCCCATTGAACTATTAAAATGAGATTGCGACAAGGGATTAAATGATAAAAGTCCATAATACCACATGCGTCTATGCGACTCAAATATTATTTTACGCACTGTGCACAGATATGTTATTTCTTTTATTATTTACGTGTCAACTAGATAATTATTCTAGTGTGGAGAGTTCCACATATATTTAGGGTACAAATACCGTTCAAAGTAAAACATATGTCACCAGAAGTTTTTGAACACATGCCAATTCACTTGGGATCATTTTACTACAAATAAATTATTTCACCCTCATTAAAATAAAAGTCTTTAAGGAGAAAGCATAATATCAGTCTCTCCAACTCCATAAAGTATGATTATCAGTGGGAGCATTTAAAGGAAACCAAATCCAAATTCTCTCTCCACCATTTTTCATATGGTAGAAACCTCACATTTACAATAAAACAAAAGAAGATGCTCATCTCCACCTTTATTTTATGTCAAAAATTAGCTTCTTTACTAAAAAAATGCCAATCACTATATATATTTCAATCTCAACCAAATTGTTTTGGGAAAACCAAATAATTTGGTCACCCACTCTATACACTAGAATGTCTTCACTTTTTACAAAGTTTTGAACTACCAGCATAATGCCGCTAATAAAGATTATAGCTCACATTTTCACACCCATCTTTCTCTCAATTTTTTTTTTATTTCTCTTACATTTGCAAATTAGTCACAACTGTGGTATTTATTTCATTTAGTACTTATGTTGGGTTATCTTACCCATTTTGGGGAACATTTCTAGTATTCTTTCTATGGTCCCTGACCCGTTGCCTTGAGCAGATTGGATCTTGGAGAGCGAGATTGTATCTGGACATTTATTTGATGTAAAGTTTAGTTTCCTTTATGTTGTATATATAATATGAGACACCATTTGGATGGTTGAGTCTCTTATGCACCATAATTCTAATTGGGATGTTGAACTGAGACATTTGTATATTACTTGATTATTGGACAGTGTTACATTTGGATTTATTTTGGTGATCATTCATATTCTTATTTATTATATTATTGAAAAAAGTTTTAAATGTTTCATATTTCTGGAATATGCTAAGAATGATTCTTTAAATTATAAAATTTTTCATATTTTAGTATTCTGGATTGATCAAATCGACTATTAAAATATTTTGGGTGTTACAGTTGGTATAAAATATCAAATTATAGTATTTTCATATTTTGGTATGCTAGTTTTTCTCGTGTCGTTATTTAATATGTCTTATTGATTTTAATCTCTTTAGACTTTAAGTTTGGTGTGCATTTCTTTCATATCCTTTGTGTATCAAACTCTAGGGCAATAGGTACTAGGAAATCCATAATGGCTAATGTGATGGTGGATTTCATAGGTCAAGCAGGATAGGGTCAGATTTTGATAAGACACAGGGAATTAGCAGCGACCATTTAGAATGCCACAATGGTATGGTTGAGATACGGATTACAAGGTCTAGTGTACATATAGTTCTATACTTGGGAGTGTCCACGTCAGTTTCGAACAATGTAATGCTATAAAATAGCGAGAGAGTGGGACCATAAGAAAAATATAAGGATTGTTTTAACTTATGGGGAGTTTATGGCAAGGTTCAGTGACAAATATGTTTTTGTGCTATTCGGCTTCAGAAGAAGAGGAAATATCTTTTTTGGAACAAGAGTTCAAAAATGTATTTATGTTTGTCCAAGAGTAAGTGGACACCGATGAGTATGAGAATAATTTGAGAGCGTGTCTCTCGACGGTAGTTACCCCGATAAAAAATAATTCCCCTAATTCAAGAAAATTTATAGTTAATTTATTACAAACGGGCCAAAACATCCAAACGACTATGTGAAAAAACATTTTACTAAAATTTAGAACCTTTAAGTTTTATCTTTTATATTAAGACAAGGATTCTAAAAGTTGTGGAAAGAGTAAAATAATCAAAAAACCGAATGTATGAGAGAAAAACTCACTAACGAAAAAAAATGTCGGGTTGATAACAACAGAAAATGCTTTGTGGTAGAGTTTAACAAATAGAAGAAATAGACTTAAAATCTCACAATGCTATAACAGACCATACACTATTTCCCATTATTACCTCCATAGATAGAGCTAATAGATAGAGAATATTGAACAACAGTGATCGGTTTTGGTCCGCAACCAATGCCTTCAAATCCTCTAGCCAGTTTTTTTCTTCAAAGTAGAAATAATTTTGTGTTACAAGACCGAACCTTTCAAGAATCCAAAATGCTACACCTTGGATCTTTTAAGGAATCATATAGATATGTATGCTGGGATGTTTACAAGTGTGTGGTGCTTTAAATCATAAAAAGAATTTTTTAAAGCCAAGGAAGAGAAAATATTCAATCACTAATGAAAATTAAATTTTTTAACAGAAGGTGAGTAAATATACATCTTTTTGGAACAATGGATTGAAAGAAATTAAAGAAGATAAGTGAAAAAATATTGTCTCGATTATGTGAAATGTTTTCATTACAAATAATATTTTTTCAATGTTTTCACTCTTGGTTTGAAAGATTAAACAACACACTAACTTATGGCCTTTTGATTTTGACAGAGTTAAAGGTGCATATTCTAGGTGTCACAGTCATATGGTATCAAATATTCCCATTAGGTTCTAAATCACCCAAAATATTGTACTTTACACACTAATCCAGAAGATCTTTAAGAATGATCGTATGCAAAAGTGGCTTTCGGCATTGTGAGATGCGTTTCACCTCAGTGTCGTTAGCCCAAGATATTGCGTCGCTGTGACAAACATAAAGCAAACCAGGTCGAGCTAAAGTCCTGTATTTTTTCACTGGGACAGAAGAAACCTACGAGATAGTTTCATTGCAGCGAGGAAGACTATCGATGCAACAAAACTGGTACGATGTAATTTGTGCAATTGCCTAGTGTTTTTTTTTTCATGAACAAGGAAATGCTAGCGACAAGCTTTCGCTACAACGAGAAAATCCATCATTGCGACGAAGCTGATGTGAGGTACATCGCGCATATGTCCAAAAAAATTTGTAAAATTTGCCTTTAAAGATTTTCAAAATATGTTTTCAGGAAAAATCCAAATATGTTTGTTTCTCGCATGAACACGCATACTTAAAATGCACAAAAGATTAAATTCTTAATAAAATATATTTTTCTATATGAAAAACTATATTTGCATGTGTATTTGACAAAATTACAATGCCAAGGTTAATTATTAATATATTTTAGTTTATAAAAATAGATTAGCCAAGGTGATTCTAAGTCCTATACATCATATATCTTTTCCTAAATGGTGTAATTGAGGTTAGATTTTGACTGAATCTGGTTCGTTGATGAAGCTTTCAGTTACCTCTTGGAAAAAGATTTAAACATGTTTTGGTAAGGAATTTAGACAATCTATTATGTGGAACACATCGAGTATAATATACTCTTATAATTTTCCCCTTTGTCGAATTTTGTGACAATTCGTAAAAAGAAAAAATTACAAGAAAATGAAGGAAATATATCATTTTAGGACTCTCCTTGCCAAGGGTAAATATAAAAAAAATTACATTTTTTGCAAGTACCTAATGTCTACAAGATACTTAACCATCTTCATCGATAAAAAAACTCTTAGTCAAAACTTTCCTATCACACACTAGCAAACTCATCAACGTACCAATGTGAATAAATATGATAAATATGAAAATGTGAATATATAATTTTGAACACGTAAGTATCATATATATTTAAAATAACTACTCAAATAAACAATTGCTCTCAATATACATGATTTAGCAACAAATAACTATAACTAACCTAATATGCTCTAATAACTATACTCCCCTCCCCCCGGTTGTCATGGAAAATGACAAGAGGCGGAACTAATCACATAGTAAGATTAAGTTTTCAAGTCATTTTAAAAATGTAAAACATGCTAATCAATCTACCAAATAAAGAAGAATCATATAATGAGTGAATAATTAAAATGTTAGTTTAGGCAAGATATAATCATGAAAGTAATAGGCCAAAGATAAAAAAAAATTAAACTACACATGGGAAGATAAAATATATCACACAAAGATATAAGGAATGCCAAAATATGATAAGCATTCAAAATTTTAAGAGCTTACAAGGATTACAATGAATATGATCAATTTGAACAAAATTCCAAATAAAAAAGATTACATCATTTTTACTTCCTCTTCAATATTCCAAAGACACACAAATCAATAAGCTCATTATTAGCATCATTCAAGGTATCCCAACATTCGACATGTGAGTATTAAACTGGTGCTGGAAATCGTCATAGAAAGAAGAGTTCATTGGACGAAACAATGAAAGATACTAGGAACCAATTGAGTAGATACCTGAGAGAGGGGAGAATCCAACTCATTTTCAGTTATAGGGCATGAACTAGATGCTTGGGATGTAGAGGGATCATGAGGAAGTTGTGGAGGAATGACATGAGGCGGTATAGTGGGGTCATCATGGTCGCTAAGCTGAGTAATATAATTTAATTATGAATCCATATTTAAGGTGGATTGATAGTTTTCCTATTATTTGTTTCGAAGAATATGAACTCCAAACTCCATAAGAAATCAAATAATAAAGCACGTTCTTTCATCTTGTCCTTAATGTGATCAATCATTGTCTCCCTAATGAAATCACACAAACACATATCCACCCCCATTCCATTGGCATACAATAATTGTGCACGTTTAAAAGTTTTGTTGTGCAAGTGGTGTGTGGGTAAAATACAATAACAAACATACATATTTAGGATGTACAATTATTTAACAAGATAACATGCGACAAAGTCCTAACATTAAATTATTGGCAATAATATTTGCTCAAAATATTGAAGACATTCCAGTTGCAAGGTTCACTTAAAATAAACTTGTAAGTATAGTGACACCCCGCCCAAATAAATACCGGGTGATCAGTCCTATATCAAATTTAAAACAGGAATCTCAGGGGTTCATTCTTAGCATCACTGTCGAAAACTTTTTAAAACTTTACTAACCACCTAGTATTCAAAAAGACTGATGTCAAATTTTATCTTTTTATTAAACAATTAAATATGCATGCTGAATAACAAATAAACCATACATCCAAACCATGAGTCTAAAACAGTACTAAATGACTAAATGACATGCCGAATAAACAATCAGCTCAAAATCCCAATAATAATAATTCAATAAATGAGTACATAAACCAAATACCGAGTCTAAAAGTAAAAAGGGGAAACATGACCTGAATGAATCTACAACTGAGATAAGAATCCTACTCTAGGAATAAAGAAATGATAAGTCTAAATCAAATCCTGCAACCATCCACAATGTTGCAGCTGCGTAACCCTGGAATAGATAAGTCAACTATTGCATCCCTGTGGCTGGACACCTGTTAATATACATATACATAGACAAGAGAGAAGAAGTACAAGAAACGGGTCAGAACCTGATTTATAAAAATGTTTAGCAAGCATTTTATTGCAATAAATGAAATGCGTAGTATATAATGTTCATAATTGCTTTTACGGTCCCACTCTCGTGAGGACAATCTCACCTCTCTTCTATAGTGCACACCTATCGCATTCATTTATTCCGCCTAGCCATCTGACACACTTCTAACTAGGAAAAAGGCTTATCCTTCTGGTTATCCCTCGTAGTAGTATATCATATTTGATCTCAACAATTATCATTTTTAAATAAGTGTTATCACACTAAAGTCAAGTATTTACTCTTTACGTTTATATAAGATTTCACTATCTTAATAGTCTGTAATTATCTCATTGTAGATATACCATAAGCATACATATATATCCCTCACTATTATATTTATGTATTAACACAATCTTAATAGCCTACAATTATCACAGTGTAATTATATCACAAGTATACATATATATCCACCACCATTATATATATATACTAACATAGCACCCTAAGGATACACCTATAGTGCATTGCATACTCTGCTATCATGTTCCGGTACGTCTCGTACTCAAACAAGGACTATCGGTTTCGAAAATGTCCCACGAACCATATAAACAAATCACACATATTGGCGGCGAACATAGTTCACATACCTATGGGTCACGCACATACCTACGCTCCCATAGTCAGCGGACTTATCAACTCACAAATAAGTCTTTCACAGTCCTATGTTCTGAGATACAAGTCAAATATCCCCCCGAAGGTAACTCAGGATAAGACCGTCTCTACACAACCCCCCGCGATAGCAAGCAGCTAGGTATGTCATACACATAATAAAACAATCAAATATGTATTCACGCACCCTATTAAAATATTAGGTATTCACACAACCTTTCATTGTTTTACGTATTCACACAACCTATCATTGTTTTAGGTATTCCCGTAACCTATTATCATTTTTCTATTGGATTATGTATTCCCATATTTATATATATAATTCACACATTCATATATATATACATATATTCTAATTATTACCAGTTCGCTCGTATTAAATACGATCTAATACCAAAATAACTACATCCCACTATTTAATATAATTTATATAATTATATATCTCACCTCATATATACTTGATTAAGTTCATATTAGTCTCACAAAGTTCCCAACAATTTTTAGTTTCAATTCGGGAAAGTTTCATCACTAATTAAAACTCCAAGGGTATTTTAGACATTTCACAATATATGCCTCAGTAATGAAATTCCTAGTACTGCGTACTACTCTCCATTTGCTATGCGTGGTCACAAACGGCACGTAAATCCGAATTCGTATGACAAAGTTATGCTCATTTAAAGTTGTGCTAAAAATCAAATAACTCGTTTCGTCTTCAAGGGTATTTTAAACCTTTCTATTTTTGTGTCTAATTAAAAACATTCCCAGGACAGCGTAATACTCTTCGCTATATATGTGTGGCCGTGAACGGCACACTAATCCGAGTCCGTATGCCAAAAGTTAGGGCATTATAAAGATTCACCTCAAAGAAGATTTAAAAAAAAAACCTTTCTTAAAATTTTTTCCACATTCTGCCCAGATTAATAAATTGATGTTTTGAGGCATTTTGGAGCAGTTTTGGAGGAAGCGCGTGAGACAACAAAATGTAGAAAACGCGATTTTCGACAGGGCATTGCGAACAGAATCGCCATTAAAGCTCCAAAACCTTCGATTATACCCATATCTTTTAACCCAAAAACCTCCCAAGATTCATCCTAAATCCACCCAAACTACATCATTAACAATTTCTTCCAACAATACCACTAATGGAGATTCAAAAACCAAGATCTAATCATGTTGTTCACTTCTCAAATTAAGTTATAATTTCACTATTAACCCAATTTCTCACAAAGTTAAGAATCCCTTATCAATGGTTATTCTTCATCTTCTTCACCATAAACCCACAAATTTCAATTCAAATTCCTACTTCCAGATTTCCAGAATTAATTGACATAATTACAACTATTTACATCATTAACTACAACTCAAATTAAAGCAAGAAAACACTTGCCTTGGGGGATTAAATCCGACGATCCCATGTCGAAATTCTTGCCCGGATTGCTCTTGTCATCCTTCTTTCCTTCTTCTTCTTTCTCCTTTCTCAACCCTTTGTGTTTTGGAATGACTCATGGCTGCCCAACACACTTAAACCTAGGTTAAAATTCCTCAATCCCGTAATTAAGCCTATTGGCCAATTAAAAATGACTTAAATGCCCCCGTATGGGCTCGATCATGTCTAAAAATGCCCCGAGACCCATTTACTACCCCCGGGTACTCTTTTTCGACTATCTTGACCCTTCCGGACTCAACCGTGCACTCAGAATTGTCATCCGAGATACTTTATAAAATTTTCCAATTTCAACCTCAAAATGCGACACATGTGAAAATTTTCAATAATCCGAATTAATTTGAATTTCTAAATCCCCAAATTTAAATAATAAATTCTAAATCTCCAAATTCAATAATTTCTCCAATTTAAATAAATTAAATTTAAATCACCAAATTAAATGAATTTCTCCAAATTAAATAAATCCAACTCACTAATTTAATTAATTTATATATCCTCTAAAATATGGGGTGTTACATACTTCTCCCCTTACAATGGAATTTCGTCCTCGAAATTCGGATAAGACTAGTATTCAAAGCTTCAGATATAATCTCGTACACCTTCATCCTCATCCTTTCCCACACAATCTAAATCGTTATGATGTTCTCATTACACTTCTCCTAGCGCTACCCCTTAGTCCAACGGTCCCTACACTACCGTTCAATCCTGTGGCCAATTTGCTTTAGTCATTTTATATTAAAATGTTCCATCATATAATGTATCATCTCACATTGCTGCCTACACAACACTTTGAAGCTTCTAACTTCTGACACTACTATGAGCCTAACCACTAACAGCTATAATACTTCCTCTACTGAGGAATACTCCAACATCCCCCTGCGATAACTCCCTTATTCGTTTACTCTTTTGGCACATGTATTTCTACATCTATCGACCGCGGATAATATATAAAAATTTAACTATCTAGGGTGCCCATACACCTTATATGCTGCACATAACTGCCCAATTCAACTTAACGTAATAAACTTGCTATAATTAAGCTTTTCATATTTGAGCTGATTATACGGTGAGTTATACTAAACTACCCTACCAATTGCAAATTAATTATCATTTAGGTTATCCCACCGATCTACTCGTGGTGAAAGTGTTCCACAAAGTGTTCTCACATCAACACTATACGGCTCTATCGGCCTTAAGTCGTAGTATAATTATCAACTCATAGTTATAACTATATATGTATAATAACCACGGTACCAAACCTATGTCCTATGGCCAAACAACTCCCCACTTCCAACGTTGTGCTAAGTTTCATGCGTGGGATGTCTCGCAAAGCGAAATCCAAACAAGGAACCCTCCCGATACACTACTACCTAACATTGTTGGTCGTTGAGATCTGTTAGGCCCTCAGTCCATAGCACATACCCCCTAAATCCCCATCTCTTAACATAAAAGTATATTCGTTCACTCCCATATTACACAAGACAATATATAATACGGTTCTTTTACTATCACCAGTTTCTTAGCGCGAATAAATCACGAGCTATATCTCTCCGCTCAATAATAAGTTAGTATACCCTGAATCACATCAGTAAATGTCCCTACTCATCGGGATTACATATAACAATGCCAACATATTCTTATATGTCTATTATGAAACACAGTATCAAATATATACACGTATATGCACACTATAATATATATATTCATCCAGTGGCCCTATATTTTTAATAGCTCTCAACTTAAGGTGTTTTCCCTACACGTTCAGTAACAAAAATTTTAAAACCGATGCATTAGCATCCAACTACGTCTCGTCACCACAGACATAAATTAAGGTCCCTACATGTAACATCCTGCAACTAAGTTCAAAGAAATTTCTCAATGTACTATTCTATAACATTTTCAACAAAATTCGTAGGTCCAAAGCACATAACTTAGATATCACGAATCCTGTCTCTCGACACATTATTTAATTTGCCTATGCCCACGTCTCTCAAGGCATCACACAATACGGTGTTCTAGCTATCACTTAATTCTCAGCACGTAAACAATAATGATCTAAATCTTTAAGCTCAACGGTTGTCTGATATACCTTGAATTACACCCGTAAAAGTCCCCACTCACTAGGATTTAAACATAACGAGACAACTATACTCGTCGAAGTCTATGGTATAATATATATATATATATATATATATTGACTCGACCCTCCTTCGGGTGATGATTCATGAAGTAGAATGTCTTACCCTGGCACAGCGAGCACCATAGACTTCCCATACAGTCTACTATTGCTACAACCCTCGGTATACAGTCACTACGCAAGATAAAAATATGCTCCCTTTCATATACCTCAAAAGGAAAAAAAAATCTATCACATAATATACGACACCCTCCTAGTGTCCTCACCTGCTCCCCTACAGATGGAACTAACGAGAGCCCTGTTACGCGACGACAAAGATATGTACACTATTTTAATATTCACGGAATCTCTACTAAAAATGTTTCACATGTGAATTTAGTATTAACAAACTACTGTCACACATAACATATCTCAATCACCTCGAGTGGCGGTTCAAATGGTTCTGGGACATAACGCCCTCGTCCTAACCGAACCAAAACTTCTTATAACTGTTGCCCCTACTGGGCATCCCATTTCTATCCCCGATTCGCGATAAACACGGTATACACATGTGTTATTACTCTTTACACATAGGACACCTCTCCATGTTATCTTCCTTGTCTGATCATCGGGTCCCCGATTGCTACCCCCGTTGTCCATTTGGCTTCGCTAGCCCTCTTAGACTTGTTGTTTTCCTCAATGGCCCTGACTGAATCCACCATTACTTGGTAGAAATTAAATTTAATCGAAACATTTAACTGGGTCCCTACTGGGTATACCATCATGTGGTGCTTCACTAACACCGTCAAATTCAGTCTTTCTTTTCAGATCAATTTTCAATTCTCAAGATTCACTTCCCATGGAAGCGTTAATATAAACTTGTAACGCACAACCTTGATGATATCGACACTAGTCATCTTATTCGGATTTTACACTCACGCTTTTGTATTCAACTCACGAGCCCATTAATAACTTATATACCCTTCATATACTTCGTATCCCCTTCGTCGGGTACGAAGTTCACTAAGTAAGTTAACTTCTCTCTCGCTATCAGTTTCTATCTTGCTCACTTTTGATAAGTTTCGAAACTTCATTCGTACCCCTGTCCGAACAACAGATCGAAAATCTAACGATTAAATTGTACTCAAATTTTTCATTTAATCCCATATTCTTCTTATATATAGTGACTGGCTCTTGTCACTTTACGTTGCTCCTATGAGCTTAAAATTTTATTGTCCAAAATTTACTAATGAGTATCGTTGTACTCTACCCTACATAGTTGGCGTTGGATTTCTCCTTCCATTGGTTTATCACACTTTCTCTTTTTTCTGGATTCTTATCGATGGCTCCTCGAAAGAGTCCTTTCGACTTTCCCCACCCCTTGCCGACTACGCTGGGTGAGTGTAAGATTTTCACCATTGTCATCCTTGATTGTGCTACGGGAAACTACTATCCCCGAGATTTTCCTATCATCACTTTTCTAAACAACAATTGTGGTGGCTTCTATCGCCATTACTATTTTTAGATTACTCTATTGCTTCTGCCGCCTTCCTCCTGCATTCCTTCTAACGTTCCCCGTTGATTGTCCTATAATGTTCGGTGTCCGACACCTAACCGTACTCGTACATAAATCACATCAACTATACTTGATAGCAGGAGAACGAAATCACACACGTAGATGAATTGGACAATCCTATCATAAGGCTCTACATCAAAGAACACTAAACTGAAACGTGAAAAGCCATACAGATCCTAAGGACACTAGAACCTGATGCTCTGATACCACCTGTGACACCCCGCCCAAATAAATACCGGGTGATCAGTCCTATATCAAATTTAAAACAGGAATCTCAGGGGTTCATTCTTAGCATCACTGTCGAAAACTTTTTAAAACTTTACTAACCACCTAGTATTCAAAAAGACTGATGTCAAATTTTATCTTTTTATTAAGCAATTAAATATGCATGCTGAATAACAAATAAACCATACATCCAAACCATGAGTCTAAAACAGTACTAAATGACTAAATGACATGCCGAATAAACAATCAGCTCAAAATCCCAATAATAATAATTCAATAAATGAGTACATAAACCAAATACCGAGTCTAAAAGTAAAAAGGGGAAACATGACCTGAATGAATCTACAACTGAGATAAGAATCCTACTCTAGGAATAAAGAAATGATACGTCTAAATCAAATCCTGCAACCATCCACAATGTTGCAGCTGCGTAACCCTGGAATAGATAAGTCAACTATGGCATCCCTGTGGCTGGACACCTGTTAATATACATATACATAGACAAGAGAGAAGAAGTACAAGAAACGGGTCAGAACCCGATTTATAAAAATGTTTAGCAAGCATTTTATTGCAATAAATGAAATGCGTAGTATATAATGTTCATAATTGCTTTTACGGTCCCACTCTCTTGAGGACAATCTCACCTCTCTTCTATAGTGCACACCTATCGCATTCATTTATTCCGCCTAGCCATCTGACACACTTCTAACTAGGAAAAAGGCTTATCCTTCTGGTTACCCCTCGTAGTAGTATATCATATTTGATCTCAACAATTATCATTTTTAAATAAGTGTTATCACACTAAAGTCAAGTATTTACTCTTTACGTTTATATAAGATTTCACTATCTTAATAGTCTGTAATTATCTCATTGTAGATATACCATAAGCATACATATATATCCCTCACTATTATATATATGTATTAACACAATCTTAATAACCTACAATTATCACATTGTAATTATATCACAAGTATACATATATATCCACCACCATTATTTATATATATATATATATATATATATATATATATATATATATATATATATATATACTAACATAGCACCCTAAGGATACACCTATAGTGCATTGCATACTTTGCTATCATGTCCCGGTACGTCTCGTACTCAAACAAGGACTATCGGTTCGGAAATGTCCCACGAACCATATAAACAAATCACACATATTGGCGGCAAACATAGTTCACATACCTATGGGTCACGCACATACCTACGCTCCCATAGTCAGCGGACTTATCAACTCACAAATAAGTCTTTCACAGTCCTATGTTCTGAGATACAAGTCAAATATCCCCCCGAAGGTCACTGAGGATAAGACCGTCTCTACACAACCCCCCGCGATAGCAAGCAGCTAGGTATGTCATACACATTATAAAACAATCAAATATGTATTCACGCACCCTATTAAAATATTAGGTATTCACACAACCTTTCATTGTTTTACGTATTCACACAACCTATCATTGTTTTAGGTATTCCCGTAACCTATTATCATTTTTCTATTGGATTATGTATTCCCATATTTATATATATAATTCACACATTCATATATATATACATATATTCCAATTATTACCAGTTCGCTCGTATTAAATACGATCTAATACCAAAATAACTACATCCCACTATTTAATATAATTTATATAATTATATATCTCACCTCATATATACTTGATTAAGTTCATATTAGTCTCACAAAGTTCCCAACAATTTTTAGTTTCAATTCGGGAAAGTTTCATCACTAATTAAAACTCCAAGGGTATTTTAGACATTTCACAATATATGCCTCAGTAATGAAATTCCTAGTACTGCGTACTACTCTCCATTTGCTATGCGTGGTCACAAATGGCACGTAAATCCGAATTCGTATGACAAAGTTATGCTCATTTTGAAGTTGTGCTAAAAATCAAATAACTCGTTCCGTCTTCAAGGGTATTTTAAACCTTTCAATTTTTGTGTCTAATTAAAAACATTCCCAGGACAGCGTAATACTCTTCGCTATCTATGTGTGTCCGTGAACGACACACTTATCCGAGTCCGTATGCCAAAAGTTAGGGCATTATAAAGATTCACCTCAAAGAAGATTTAAAAAAAAAACCTTTCTTAAAATTTTTTCCACATTCTGCCCAGATTAATAAATTGATGTTTTGAGGCATTTTGGAGCAGTTTTGGAGGAAGCGCGTGAGACAACAAAATGTAGAAAACGCGATTTTCGACAGGGCATTGCGGACAGAATCGACATTAAAGCTCCAAAACCTTCGATTATACCCATATCTTTTAACCCAAAAACCTCCCAAGATTCATCCTAAATCCACCCAAACTACATCATTAACAATTTCTTCCAACAATACCACTAATGGAGATTCAAAAACCAAGATCTAATCATGTTGTTCACTTCTCAAATTAAGTTATAATTTCACTATTAACCCAATTTCTCACAAAGTTAAGAATCCCTTATCAATGGTTATTCTTCATCTTCTTCACCATAAACCCACAAATTTCAATTCAAATTCCTACTTCCAGATTTCCAGAATTAATTGACATAATTACAACTATTTACATCATTAACTACAACTCAAATTAAAGCAAGAAAACACTTGCCTTGGGGGATTAAATCCGACGATCCCATGTCGAAATTCTTGCCCGGATTGCTCTTGTCATCCTTCTTTCCTTCTTCTTCTTCTTTCTCCTTTCTCTCCTCTCTCAACCCTTTGTGTTTTGGAATGACTCATGGCTGCCCAACACCCTTAAACCTAGGTTAAAATTCCTCAATCCCGTAATTAAGCCTATTGGCCAATTAAAAATGACTTAAATGCCCCCGTATGGGCTCGATCATGTCTAAAAATACCCCGAGACCCATTTACTACCCCCGGGTACTCTTTTTCGACTATCTTGACCCTTCCGGACTCAACCGTGCACTCAGAATTGTCATCCGAGATACTTTATAAAATTTTCCAATTTCAACCTCAAAATGCGACACATGTGAAAATTTTCAATAACTCGAATTAATTTGAATTTCTAAATCCCCAAATTTAAATAATAAATTCTAAATCTCCAAATTCAATAATTTCTCCAATTTAAATAAATTAAATTTAAATCACCAAATTAAATGAATTTCTCCAAATTAAATAAATCCAACTCACTAATTTAATTAATTTATATATCCTCTAAAATATGGGGTGTTACAAGTATATCCAGGTTGATTTTCTTTCGGAACACCAAAGTGGTAGCTTATCCACTCGGATAAATTTTTCACTTGAATTCCCCTCACTTTTGTAGAAGAACTATAATGCCTAAGTGACCCTTAGCATTTACAAGAATCGAATAAAATTCTCTCACCAAGTTGGGGTAACAGAGTCCGAATTGAGAGAAAACACCAAACAATTTCTTTCTTCGAGCCAATAACCTAGATTAACGGGTGTTAAAAAAAGATTCCAAATCAATTGATATATGTAATACCCCATATTTCTGCATATTTTTAATTAAATTAATTCAAAAATTAATTGAGAAAATATGTTTTATTTAAATTATGCGAGTGAATTAATTTAATGTTATTAAATGATAAATGTGATTATTAAATATTAATTGAGAGATAGATGCTGATTAATATTATGATTAATATTTACTAGGCATGAATAGTAAATAATTGATGATTAATGTTATACAACATATCGGGTGATATGTGCGTATCTTATTTTATCTCACCAAGAGTCGCGCGTAGACTATTTTGAGGTGGGAAATGAGAAATATTTTTTAGTGACTTGAATAATAATTTAGAGGTCAAAATCATTTTGAAAGGGTTGAAATAGTCAAAATAGTGTACTCGGGGGTATAGTTTGGGTCCCGGGTTAATTTTTGATCAAGCTGACACCATTTGGGGGCATTTAGTTATTTTTGGAGAATAGAGGGTAATAAACCTAGGAAATTTTAAGTGCTATATCTAATTTTTAAGACCTAAGGTTAGGGTTAGAAATAGTTAAACCCAAAGGAACCCATTAGAGAGAAAAGAGAAACCAATTTTCACGACTTGAGAGGTGTTCTTGAAGAATTGGACCTTAATCTTGCATCCTAAGCATCTAAGGAGTGAGGATTTGAAGAGAGTAACATCAAGTCACCATCAACACCACGAAATCAGATCACCTATTTGAGGCTAGTTGTTTATTTCATTTTGTTGTGAATGTAGTCCCCCAATTTTAAAAACTTTCAAATTAAGAATATAATTTCCTATAAATGCGGAATAAGGATGGTTCAACCCAACAAATTACTTTTCCAAAACTTATTGATTTTCTATTCTTAAAAAGATGGAAAATTAAATTTAAACAAAAATTTTAATTTCTGGAAAACAAAATTAAAATCAAACCTTAATAAGCGAATTATGGTGAACACACACACACACAAAATTCACACAAACCAATTTTTGGATTTTCTCACAAACAAAAATAGCGCTTGAAGTTTACTATGAGAAATTTACTTTTACCCCAAAATTAATTTAACACAAGTCATACCATTTGCCTACACAATATTTTCAATATTATCAAATTAGGCCAAACCAAATATAAAAAATTAAATTTTCGACTTGAATTAAATGAACTTAAACATTACCCAAATTAAATTTGCACCAAATTAAATATTCCAATTTTATCTTTTTACCTAAGCATGCATCTAATGTGATTTTGCAAAAGATAAAATAAATAAACCACTATGCCGCGATGTGTGAGGAAAAACCCACAACGGGAAAAAACCTCGGACGACCCTAGCCTTAAATTCATTAATTACGCTTTTATATTTATAAGACAAATGACTTACACAACTCGACTTGACTCTATCCATGCCCCTGACGTGTCTTCTTGCAACTACCTCCGCCTAGTCGACAATTTCAGAGTCCACCGGGACCTTGAAATCCACCAATGAGATATTTGGAACAACCGTCAACCCGCACCCAAAGCCTTTCTCCGAGTAGGAACACCGCAGTAACAAACAAGTCTTCTTCTTTGTGGGATGTAGAAGTAAACCCAAGCAACTCTTCAAACAGTAGACTAGAACCCGGTGCCAAACAAACTCCAAGCAATATATATATATATATATATATATATATATATGAAGAAACTTGGAATAAACTCTTATTGATGTAAACAAGAGTGTTTAAGAAAGATTTTCTTGAAAAAACACACACTCAAAACATGAACTCTTCCTTTTGGAATTAAGCTCTCAAAACTCTCTCTTCGAGATTGAAGAATATGAAAAAGTTGGTTTGAAAAGGTTGGTTCCCGTACTTAGTAATTCTGTCAAAAAGTAGCGGGGAAGAAGTAGTGGGAACATGGAGAAAACTACAAAAAAACTGCCAAAAACTGTTCCTGCCAAAATCGTTCGAACGACATTTTTGTTCGAACGACATTCTCGTTCGAACGACTTTACTAACGATGTTCCAATGATAAAAAAAGAATCTCGTTAGAAGTCTCGTTCAAATGACCTGGGAATCTCATTCGAACGAGATTGCAGTTCGTTCGAACGACGTGTCAGAAAATGCAAAAATCTTTGTAAGCCCAAAACTTTTATGGAAAAGTTCTTAAATAATATTTTCTGAGTAAAACAAAGTAGTTAAAATTATTTATAAAAAAAATTATAAAATACACCCAATAAATTTCCAAGCTCCTATATATATATATATATATATAATGCATTCATACTTTAGGAGCATTGGAACTAATGTTGTTGACGTAGAAACGAGGCACACTAAACCCGACATATGATGAAGCTTTATAATCTTGGCCGCTATGTCTTCAAATAACACGCCATAGGCTTGGATGGATACACTTGAACACTATCCTATGACACAAATGTTTTTGTTCAAAATTGAGCCTCCACTACATTAAGACCCAATCGAAGACTTGTATCCTTACAAATCTCCCCCTTTGGCTATTGCGGGACAAAAACCAAACAAAAATCCTAAAGGGCCGTCAAGCTCTACTAGACTGAGAAACTATCCCACCCAAAAGACAAAAAATACATAGCTTGACTCAAAGCCCAAGGATCAATGTCTTTGCCGATGAAAGTTTACATTTAGAAAATTTCCTGCACAATTAAGCAAACTATCAAACACATAGGGAATATCAACATATTAAATGCAATTAAGATAATTACTCCCCCTAAATTAATTCTCCCCTTTATCAAATAAATGACCTACTTAAAAAAATGTCTCCGCCTAAGATAAATCTCCCAAACTAAGATACGATGATAATAGGATTAGATACATTTCTTCCCCTATCACATTTAAGTATGAAGTTGTAATGCCCATGCGTAGAGATTTGATGATAATTTTGATTAAATCCATGTTCTTGGAGAAAAAGAATAAATCTGACGCATGTTGGTTAGGGATTTGCATGAAGTATGATTTACACCTGTAGAGGAATTTAAATCATAGGAGACATGATGATTAAAATGAATTAAATATGGAATTTGGGATGAATATGTTGGAAGAACACAAGAATTAGGGTTTTTGAAGAATTAGTTTTTTTAATTCGTTCTTGACTGATTTTGGTATATACTTAATGTGTTTTAAACGTTTAAAATCATCCCAATACCTATATATGATGTGTGATATTATGGGTTAAGAATTTGGTGAAGAAACATGGAGGTTGGGATCAGTATTAATGGTCAAAAATGAAGGAAAATGCATGAAGAAGACGAAGTGTAGAATCTGTACAAAATTGAAGCCATTCGGCTTAGGGCGAATCGATTCGGTTACCCAGAAAACTAAAAATTTTCCCTGTGCCTTAAATCCCTAAATCGTTGTTGTGAGATTTTGAGGACTTTGGTAAAGTAATATTGAGATACTAATATATTAGAGTAGGCTCATGGTGGGGGTATGGCTTAGTCCTATTGATAGGATTAAGGCGAGAATGAAATTGGGTTAAAGTTAATCGTAATTAAATCTGAGAGACGGATAAAGAATTACGGGAATTTGATGGGTTAATGCAGAGACCAACAGGGTAGGTTAGACTTATCTACTGAAATTTATAAAGGGGTAACCAGAACCCTTAGAGTTGGGCGAATACGCGAATTAATACGATAGTGAGATAAATCATGAAATAATGAGTACGACAAGTATCAGAGAGAGATATATACTACGTTCGAAATTATGATTAATTGGGTTGTGTGAACACCTATTGATGTATAATAATACATAGGTTGTGTGAATACCTAAGTATACTAAATAAATATTGGTGATCGAGGTAGGATTTAGAGCCAATATAGATGACTAGTATTGGTTACCAAGGTGTGATAACGAGCCAATGTAATCAATAACTAGTGGTGATCGAGGTGTGATTTCGAGCCAAGATATATATATCACTATTGCTGATCGAATTAGGAATTTTGAACCAATAATCTGTATAGTTTAATATAGGGATGTGATTATAAAGTATGCACTATAGTATATATTTTGTGTGAAATATATACCTTATGATTATTATACTAAGGGTGATAGTAGTAATGGAAGATGTTATATATAGAGAGAGATGTGTGTGTGTGTCTAAGTAGGAAATTTAGTAGAGAAACTTAATTGACAAATTAAAGTTACATAGTGAATATCTGATGTAACAAATTAAGTAGTGAGACTTAATTATAGATCGAAATATAACATATGTGAAATGTTACGTGAGAAATAATTAACATATGAGAGGTGTTAGTATATTATGTACTATATGGGCGGTACGAAAACTTAGACGTGTAGATAAGTTTAGTTAGATACTTTAGTCTAGTTAGCTTGGTAGTATAGCTTGGTGGGATAAGTATAGAATGTTAGGCGTGAACTACAGACGGGAGGTGAGGAAACTCAAGAAAGTGTACGTGAATGTGTAATCAATAACCGAATTTTTATTGTAATAAATGCTTGCTATGTATTTTCAAATTTTTTTGTGTACTAACACTTGATATAAATTTTTTTTTAAAACCTTTCATGTGTCCACCCATAGGGACGCCAAGCGTGACTTCATTCCAGGGACTCGGAGTTGTAGAACTGTGAATGCTAACATATTTGATTTGATTAGATGATTCCTCCTTTCGAATCTAGTGTAGGATCTCATTTTATATTCCATGTATGGACGTGTTGTTCATGACATTTTATTTTATTCATTCAGTTCTTATGTTATTTGGAGTACTTTGTTTTGAATTTTTAGACAATGGTTTATTTGGTAAAATTTTATTCATTTATATATGTTGATGATGGGACTCTAGTATATCGTGAATGTTTAATTTCGTCTTCCACATTGTTTAATTTATTTGTTTTAAAGAAAGGTAAAATTTGACATCGATCTAATTTCACTCAAGTGGTTAGCTGTCGTTTGGGCTCACCAATGCCATCCTCCCTTTTTGCGATGTCGTTTGGGCTCACCAATGCACCTGCAGTGTTCATGGATCTCATTAATAGAGTATTAAGGGAGTTTCTCAATCAGTTTGTGATAGTATTCATCAATTATAACCATGTGTACTCGCGTACGGAGGAGGAGAATGCTGAGCATTTACGTATGGTTCTACAGACGTTACGGGCCCATCAGTTGTACCCCAAATTTAGTAAGTGTGAATTTTGGTTTTGAGAGGTACAGTTTCTTGGCCACATTGTGTTTAACAGGGGAATAGCTGTTGATCCGAGTAAGGTAGCAACAGTGAAGCAGTGGGGGCAACTGACAACACCGATCAAGATTCGCAACTTCTTGTGGTTGGCCGAATATTACTGTCTCTTCATCAAGGGGTTCTCAAAGATTGTTGGGCCTTTTACAAAATTTACTCATAAAGGAGTAACATTTGTGTGGAGTGACCATTGTCAGTTGGCATTCGATGAGCTAAAGGACCGATTGACATCATCACGAGTACTTGCTTTGCCCAAGGGAGGTTTGGAGTACCGATTCTATACTGACGCATTCTTGCATGGAATTTGGGATGTGTTACAGTAGGAGGAGAGGGTGATATCTTATTCTTATCGAAAGATAAATCCCCACGAGAAGAATTATCCCACCCACGACCTCGATTTGGCAGCGGTCATTTTTGCATTGAGGATATGGAGACATTATCTAATGGGGGAGCAGTTCACATTCTTTACAGATCATAAGTCACTTCAATATCTCTTCACATAGAAGGATTTAAATATGAGGTAGAGGCAGTGAATGGAATTTGTGAAAGACTGCCAGTTTTATATAAAGTATCATCCTGATAAGGCTAACGTGGTAGCTGACGCATTGTGCAGATGACCTACTAGAGATTTAGTAGAGGAATTGAAAGCGAAGTGGAGTGAGCTTCGATAGGTACCAGAGTGTACATGGTAGTTATGACTATCACTCACGAGATCATTATACGGGTAGTTAGGGTATAGGAAGAGGATCAGTTCTATCAGGATAGGGTACGACAATTATTAGCTGAGGATGCAGAGTCTTACTCAGTCAGCTTAGATGGAGGCCTGCGCTTTAATGGGAGATTAGTAGTGCTCGACGATGAGTATTTGAGACATGCAGTTATGACTAAGTCTCACAGTTCCAGGTTTGTGGTACATCCCGGCGGGGATAAGATATACTAGAATATATAAGGAGACATTGGTGGTGGGGCAACAAGAAGAGGGACATAGCAGAGTTTATCTTAAAGTGTGTTGTTATCAACAATAATGGAATGGACTTATGTATATAAATATCAAATACATAGATTGGACTCATAAAAGCACTCTTGTATAACTCAAAATAAGCAATAAATTAACCTCCAAAGCAACTCAATTAGAGGGAGAGAAGAGCAAGCACTCTCAGATACACTCCTGGTAAGTAGCTCAAAACCAAAGGTCCCATAAATGGGGATCCCACTAATAAATGGTAATAAAATATTGGGGAGAAAATCAATGGTGGGTGAATAAGTTCTCTAGTTGTAATAACTCTTGTTCTCTCTCTCTCTCTCTTAGTCTCAAAAAATATCCCTCAGTTGTGAAATAACTCCATCTCTTGATGTGGATAAGATGTTTGTATAGTTATTAAAATCACTCAAGTGGTATAAGGCTCAATAAATGTGAATGACGACTCCTAATGACTTTACGTCACTAGTAATTAATGCTAACACAAAGCATTTGATGATGTACTTTGTGTCAGGCAACCGTCACAACATTGGTAATCTGCCAAACTGTCTGATAGCCCCCAAACCACTATGACTTGCTCAAGTTAGGATTGTAAAGTAGGTAAGTCAATTATGACATCACTAAAGGAATATGTTACTTTTGGTCAAGGGTTGTTTGGCACTAGGCCCAATGTGTAATGGAACTCATGGTTTCTCTGGGTGAGCTCTCTTGGGTTATGGTCCATCAGCCTTTTAACAAGCGTATCTAGAATGGTTAAATCAGGCCTTAACACAACCTTGCTTTTCAATCCACCAAACCAATTCCCTCGGAGCTTCCCTTAGTGAGGTGTTCCAATAGTGCATGAGAGCTCTCCCAAGCCTTGCTAGACTTGTTCCCTCATGGACACCATTTGACCTCACTCTCATATTACAAAATATTACAACTTGCAAGTTACAATATACATCTATAAATATATAAATTAAACAAGTACAAAATAAGGAAAAAAACGTGCATACTCAGACATTCTCCTTGCCTCTTTATCCCAACTAAATCATGAGCCTGCTCGCCTGGCTCTCTAATCTTGGCCTGTTAGGAGGGGGGGGGGAGGGTTATCTTTAATCATGAAATTACCTTTAGGCTACCCTACAGTATGCTTATTCAAATGTCAATTGGGATAAGGATGTTGATGGTTATAAAAGCACCTCATGTGGGTGCTTTTACTTTGGAAGCCTTGATGTTTCATGGTTGACTAAGAAGAAAAACTCCATTTGTTGGTCCACGGAGGAGGCCGAGTATATAGTCGTTGGGAATTATTGCACAGAACTCTTATGGGTGAAGAAATTTTTGGAAGATTATGGGATTACTCAAGGCACTATGACTATTTCTTACGATAATATAAGGGCAATCCACATCTCACATAATCCTATCAACATTCTCGTACGAAGCACATTAGAATTCATGAGCACATTATTTGAGATCTTGATGAGGAGAAAATCGTTTCCTTAATCTTCGTGCGTACTGAACATCAATTGGCTGACATTTTCATTAAACCTTTAGATGCACTTAGAATTAATGATCTTAAGAAGTCTTTGGGTATTTGTGCTATTGATTCAGTTTGGACATCGCTTCTAGTATAGGGTGACTTTCTTTGTTCTATCACGTGTCCCTATTTTTAAATTGTATTATTATGTGTATATGTTGAAAAATGTAAGAATATTTTCTTTTCTTTTCTTTTAGAAAAATTTCCAAAAAAGTTCAAAAATAATTTATTCTTGATAAAAAAAAATTCAAAAATTCAAATTTTTTTGTATTTTGTTTTACACTGTGTATGGATACGCATTTATGCTGTTCGAATCACAATTACATACCATCTATTCATGTGACTTAGTAATGGTGTTATAATATTTGGCTTTGTTTTATTTATGTTCTTAATAATGCGTGTTTAGCATTGCTTTGTTCTTTGTTAATTACTTCCTTCATGCTAGACTCATTATATTGCCTCTACTGCACACATGCGTGAACTTTTTGAACATTGTACTTGTTTTTCATATGTCGAATGGGATGTTCTCATTTCAATTGTGCTTAATAACTAACCAACTATACTAAGAACTAATTGTGCATGTAAAAACCATTCACCGATTTTTTTTCCAGAAAATTGATTTATGTTTAAGCAATAGAAAAGGGGCTACAAAAGAAACAGTCTTCTTTATGTTAAAATCCACCATTGGGAAAGAGCTTGAAAGATGATTTCGGCACATAAAAACAAAAGTGCCAAGATAAAAAAAAATTGTTTCATTGATGCTTCATTGGCATGAGCAATATGATTCCTTCAAAAAATTTAAGAGTTTATTCTTAAAATATGAGATTTTGAGGGGGTTATAAGTTATAGGTCAATGGATTTGCATAATAAAATTCCTTCAAGAAGTTAAATAGTCTGGCATTACTTTTTTGGTAAGCATTGAAATTCATGACATTTTGTATGAATTGAGTCAATTTCACTTCGTTCACCATTACACCAAAGGTTAAATTGAGTTTCTTATTTAGGAGTGTCACTTTGACTTCATGCACCATTACTATGCATGACTATATTGACTTTCCCGTGCATTAATTTCACACCCAATCATTCTATTTCCATGATTTGGATATTTTCATGATATTCCATAGCATGTTTGTTTGTTCTTATATGTATTTGTTTATACTAAAAAAATTCAAAACATTTCAAAAATAATTGGTTGGTTTGGTGTTGTTATTTCATCTCATATGATTTATTGCTTATTCTTTATGACGATCTTTCAAATTTGGATTCTTCTGATGCTTATTTTTTATGGTAGGCTTCTAATCATTTGTTTATTACGGACAAAAAGTGGGAGAGGATATTGAGCGGGAGTTTTCTTTATTCTTTTAAACTCCATGCGTCATGGTATTTCCTTGTCTTCATTTGTTTAAGTCTTTTCCACCTTGAATATTTCATGGACTACACCATGAAGATTTTTAGTTGAAGACGAAGTCACGAGTGTCTTTTCCGTTTTGCGTTTGGGAGGGGCATTAGTTGAACTTGTCTTAGGGGTTATTTTTTTATATTTTGTGTTTTATATCGGAATTTTCACATGGGGAGATTTGTAAGAGAAAGATTTATAATTGCTCATCATATTTTTAAGTTTGGCATATTCCGTTACACCGTCACCATTATGTACATTCTCAAAAGCTTCAACTAAAGACAAGTTAATGACCTCAGGCAACAATCGAAGATCGAAAGAGTTGAGATCGTCACTACAATCATCGGAGAAGGTATATGGTTTTGATTGTGTGTAAACATTTTATTTGAGGTTGTTTTTTTATAAAAAAAAAGTGTTTGGGGGTTTATTTTAAAATGGTTTTTAAAGAAAAATATTTTTTATGTCATTCAAATGAATTTAAGTATTCGTTCGAACGAGATTACAGTTCTTTTAAACGAATTTCAAATGAACATCATACGAGTTTTTTCCGTTAGGAGAACTAATATCGTTTGAAGCTCGTTCGAACGAGACGAGTTTATTCAAATTTTTTTTTGGACCGAATGACTTAGCACTTTCCTTCGGACAAAGTCCTATTTTCATTCGAACGAGTCCTCAAAATTTATGCCTTCTTTAAAATTATGTTTTCTATAAAAAGGGGTATTGGGATCTATTTTTATAGGACTAAACCCCTTATATAATTTTTGAGCATTTTTTCACACCCTAAAAGAACACATATATTATTCATAACCTAGTGGAGTTGTTTCTCCACTGCTGAAGATAGGAATACAGTTTCTAGAGAATGATTGATGGACATCGAGGCAAGTGTATATTTTGGTGGAGCATTGTTGGATTTGCATCATTGTTTGTTGATAATAAGTAAGGAAGACATAACTCCATCACTTAGGGAGTCTAAGTTTTTATAAGTTTGTCCCCGTCATTATGTAATACCTAGTTGTCACTGTGTTGAATATAGTTTTTTCCCCAAAGTAATTTTTCCTCATCTCTTGTCTTCTGGTTTTTGATTTTTTTTTTGTTTTGATTTAGTTTCAATATTTTGCATGTTTAGGTTCACCAAATTACTCAAGATAAAATTTGGAATAAATATAATTTGGCTTGTGTGAGAGTCGCCTAATTTATGATTTATACATCTAACCGGACCACTCCATTTTTCACTCATGATTTTGAACATATATATTTTCAACTGCAACCCTGATGATAAAAATTCTCACATAAAATAATGACAGTCTTTCATCAGAACATCACATAAAACTTTTAATTTCCCGTGGAAGTTAAAAATAAATTCGTTCATTATATTTTGAATGGAAATTCTCAAGTTTTTGATCGGTGTAAAAGTTCATGAGTTATGACAAATACTCTAAAATAGAAAGCTTAATTTACCAAGGAAATTCAAGATATAAAGTTTAATCATGGAGTATAAAAAACCATAAATAGAACCATTAGTATAATAACTGCGCATATAGGTTTGCATTTGATACCATGTGATAAAAGAATACCTAACAAACATAGAAGATAATATTGTACAGGAACAAAAATCTAAAGGTGTGAACAAGGAAAATATCATAACTAAAGAGTAAAATTAATGATATAGAGAAATCAAGATGTCTATACAAACAGATTAAACTAAGCTCTTTAAGACAATAAAACAACATTAATCCTATTTCTTCTTAAGCATGGACAAAAGCTTGACACCTTTATATAGGGATTCTATCTACCTCTATTGATAATTTGTTTAGTAAAACTATTCCGATAAAGCCTTGTAGAGTTGGATCTAGGAACCAAAATGCGAAGTTTGAGAGGATTAAACTATTTTCCTTTCCCCTTTTCTTTGAAAGGAACCTTTGGAAAGGTTTCCACCTTCTTCTTCCAATTCCTATTGACCTTTCTGACCTTATCAAAATCACCCAAATGTGGTGCGGGTTGAAGAAAAACATAAAAATCCTTAAGGTTTCCTAACTTATGACAACATGTGCACCTAAAAAGGTTTTGGATCGAAGGGGCACTGGAGTTGTTGCTTCCTAAGTCTAAATCAAAACTCCTTTCCTTCCTTGTTATAATAGGAACACATAAAAGTCACCTTTCCTTAGTTCTCTTAGGCTCTAGAATGAGTTGAAGATTCACTAATGGGAGATGGAAAAGATCCATCACTCTTAAAATCGAATCCTTAAGGTTTCCTAACTTCTGACAATAGTGCGGCATAGTTACATTCTTGAGAACCATCTCGCAGTTTGAGTCATCATCGTTAAAAGTGTCTTGATAAGAATTTTTTCCACCATTATGACTCACATATAAGGGACATTTCTTTAGTTTTTTCCCTCGACCACCACACATAAAACACGTGAGGGCCTTTGGATAAACATTTGTCTTTTCTCCACTCCCATGTCCAATCTCTAGTCTAGGCGGATTGTTCTTGGATACGGTTCTAGACTAAAATTTTACTTGTGACTTCCTATAAAATTTAGTTAGAAATTCCATGTCATTGTCACAAACATCATGGGAACTTAAATCAGGAGAAGACTTCGTAGAATTGAAAACTAAATTTTTTTCATTCTAATTGGGAAGAACTCCTTGGAGATAAGAGAAATTCACTTCATTAGTTGGGAGAGAGCCAACCAATACGTCTACATGCATTGTCTTCAAAAGCAAGTCTTTAACTAAATCAATGGCATCCATTTTCCCACTAAACCTAAGGGGACCAGACCATAAAATTTTGATAAAAATCTTATTCTCTTTTACAATCTTCCACAAAGAAAATATAGAGGTAACTATGTCTCTCAGCTTGACATAGAACTCGTCAAAAAATTTGTTCTCCTTTATGGTAAGAGGTTTAACATGGGAGGTAAGCTGTTAAATCATGGAAACCATCACGGTGGAGGTGCCTCTGTAGGTCATTTTTAAAACATCCCACGCTTCTTTAGACATCATACATGTGGATATACGTCTAAACTTAATCAGGGACGCGCATCCAAAAATAAAATTTAATCCCTTCATGTTCCTCCTATTATTCTATAAATCTTTGTTGTCCCAACTAGAACTAATCTTATATACTTAGACGACATCAACAATGATTTCAAGACAAGTACATCCCACAAGAACACAATTCCAAATGCAATCGTACATAGACATTGAATATGATGTCATAAGACCTTTGCAATAGGAATAATTGATACCATGAAATGGAGGAGGTCATAGGTCGAACTTCCATCCATTGCACACGAAAGGATCTAACTTAGATTTTTATGCTGAAAAGTTGGAAACTCGGTCCGATACTAATTAAGAGCATGCCTTTCCATGGCAGCTACCCAGATAAATATTAATTCATCCAATTCAAGAAAAAAGGTTTGTTAATTTATTATAAAAACGGACAAACATCGAAATATCTTCTTGAGAAAATGTGTTAATATATTTTAGAACGTTTAAGTTTTATCTTTTATATTAAGACAATGATTCTAAAAGTTGTGAAAAGAGCACAAGACTGGATGACTGAGAGAAAAATGCACTAACGGTAAAAACCTCAGGCCAATAAGAACGATAAATTCACTATGAAAGAGTTTTACAACTAGAAGAAAATGACTTATAACCTCACAATGTTATAACCTACTAAACTTTATTTCCCATCATATCCTCCGTAGAGAGTGCTAACAGTTGGAAAACGTTGTACAACCATAAGCAGTTTTGGTCCACAACCAATGCCTTTAAATCTTATGGCCCAAACATTATTCTTTAAATTTGAAGTAACTTTTTGTGTTTTAGGACGGAACCTTTCAAGCAAACAAAATGCTACACCTAGTATCTTGGAGGGAATCCATTAAATATGTGTGTTAGGGTATTTGAAAATGGGAGGTGCTTTAAATATCAAAACAAGTTTTTAGAAGCCAAGGAAGAGAAAATATTTACTCACTAATGGAGATTAGATTTTTGAAAAAAAAGTCAGTAAATATACCTATATTATAAACACTGTCTTGAAAGAACTCAAAGAACATGAGTGAAAAAATGTCCTCTCAAGCATGTAAAATGTTTTCATCAGCAAAACTATATTTTGAATGCTCTCACTCTTGGTTTGAAATACTAAACAACACACTAACATATTGCCTTCTGATTTTCATAGAGTTAAAGCCACAAATGCTAGGTGTCACACTCTTAAGGTGTTAAATAGTCCCGTAAGGGTCTAAGCCACCCAAATAGTTATATTTTACAAACTAACAAGACGAGATTGAGGATGATATTTTCCAAAAGTGACATTCGGTGCTGTCAAACGAGTTTCATCACTGTCGCTGCAACGACATATTCTATTACTACAGTGAACTTAAAAAGGTCCAATTTACGATAAAGTTCAAGAATTTTTCATAGGGACAAAAGAAACTAGAAAGACAATGTTGCTACAGTGAGGAGGACCATCAACGCGGTGAAACTGCTGGGATGCAAATCACGCCATTGTATAATTTTTTTACTATGGACAAGGAAATGCTAGCAATAAGCTTTTACTGCACCGAGAGAAGACATTACTGTAGAGAATCTGAGGTGAGGCAGGTCATGCATGTGTTCAGAAAATTTATTCAAGTTTCCCTCAGAAGATTCTTTAAAATATGTTTTAAGGAAACTACAAGTTTGTTTGTTTCTCTCATGATCACGCATGCTTAAAATACACAAAAAGATTAAATTACTTATTATTTTCTATCTGAAAATTATATTTGCATATGTATTTGACAAAATTACAAAAAAAAGTTTAATTAAAATTTCAATTTATAAAAACATATTAACCATGGTGAATCTAAGTTCATTGTGTCTCATACCTTTTTCTTAGTGGTGTACTTGAGGTTCGTCTTTGAGTGAATCCCGTTCACTGATGATGATTTTTGGTGACCTATTTGACAAACACGCAAACATGTTTTAGCAAGAAATTTATATAATCTATTGTATGGACAACATCGAGTAAACTGCACTCTTATAAAATTATTTTATTCATGGTTTTACATGGTCGATTAACTGGATTGTCTTGGGGAATCTGTCTTAACCCACTTATGCTCGGATGGTGAAGGTGGTTTTGGTGCTTTGGTAGGAGATTTTGAACTATCCAAATATTTTTACAAGAGCGGATAATTGATTGGTTCATATGTGGCAAAGGTAAGGACATGTGATGTTAGTGTTAACCTAGAGGGTCAAAGGGACCTACTTGGGCAACAGTATTGTAACAATCCCCGAATAGGACATGATCAACATTAGGGTGTTAGGTACCTATCATTTTCTTAGGGTACAGATCGAGGATCGTAATAAGGGTATATAGTGTCTATCAAGAAGCTAGGTCATTTCATATCTACTTATTATGCACGTAGGGATAGAGAACGCATGGGTACGTTATGCCAGAGGGCCCAGGGTCATTAGGATCAGACATTTTTAGTTCAGGAGATACAAAAAATATTATTACCACTTTCGTTTAAGATGAAACCATTTATTTGAGAGAGCAACCAAGATTAGTTTGGTTATTGTGGTATGGACTCTTTTCCCATTATGTTTCGTATAGGTTCTCTATTATAGTTTCTTACATGTATGTCTATGGGTGATTTCGAGTTTATGGGTACCCAATCGTGGTATAATGTGATTGTCACATGTGAGGCCTACTTTCATTGAGATACCATATGAGTGTATGTTGGATAGAGTGTGTTCTAATAAGAGGGCATAAGGGAGCACCGTAGATACACCTTGGCAGGCAACCAACACAACAACAACCTTCAATGTCTCTGCTTAGCTAATAAAAGCTTTATAATAAATATCAATATAGTGGGTGAATAAACTTTGGTTTGAAATAACTCCTTTGATCTCAATCAGTGTATTTCTCTTTATTTCTCTCTCTCTCTCTCTCTCTCTCTAGAAAGACCTCCCTCTTCTCGTAAGTGGTTGAGGCTAGTAAATAGCCCCACATCTCTCCCGAGATGTCTCAGTCCTAAAAAATGTGAAAACAATCCCCTCAAACTTTAAGTTACAAACATTACATGCCTGGTGTGTCAACCCATCCTACGTCATAAATATTAATGCCAATACATACCTTTTGGCTACCAACTGTGCGTCAGAGGACTGTTACGCCAGTGGTAATCCACCAAACTGTCGGAGACATCCCCAATACAATAGTGGTTTACTCGAGTTTGGATTGGAAAGCGGGTAGGTGGCTCGTGACATCACTCAAAGTAGATGTGACTTTCGATAGGGGGTGTTTGGCTCATGGCTCAATGTAAGATGTAACTCAAGGTTACTCTATGCATGCTTCCATGAGAAATGGGCTCTTGGAGTTTTACTAGGTGTATCTAAAATGGTTGAGACAAGTCTTCACACTACCTTACTTATCAATCCTACAAACTAGGCCCCTCTAAAGTTCTCACGGTGAGGTCATTCGGTAAAGCATGTAAGCTCTCCCAAGCCTTGCCAGGCCTTATCTCTCGCGAATACCGTTTGACCTCACACTAAAAGTTACAACCGTTATAGCTTAAAATTAATGAAATTTAAAGATACAATTTAACTAAGTAATTAAAATGGAAAATAAAGATGATCTCTCTTGACAAGCTTCCTCGCTGAGCCCCCTCGCTGAGCTTCTTCGATGTCTTCTTGCTTCTTCCTTATCTGGAGTTTTTTCTACTAAGAGGGGGAGTTATTTATAATCACAATATTTCCTTCAAGCCCCCTATATTTCCCCTTCGTGTAGATATTTATTGTAAGCGTAAGAAATATCTGCATGAAACTTCTCAATCCGATGAACCACCTATTATGCCGTGCAAAATTCTTCTTGATGGGCCTAAATTTTTGTTTTTTCATTATGACTGTTTAAAAAGGGAAAATTATCCCCAATGTTCCTGTGCCAAAGATCTTCAATGTCTGGGCATATAGCGAGGGGACATTGTGAATTATTTGAACCATGGGTGGGAGCCTGGCATCACTTTTCTATGAGTAGCCTCCAATCGATAGAACATATTCATCTATAGTGAAATTTATCCCCGGTGCATCTCTGAATGTAAGGCGTCATCATTATGACTGTTTAAAAAGGAAAATTCTCCCTAATGTACCTGAGCTAAAACAATTAGCGCTTGGGCTTATGGTGAGGGAACATCGTGACCTTTTAGAACTTGAGTGAAGGCTGATGCCTATTTTTCTACAATTGACCTTCGTTCCTCATACCTTCATAGCTTTACTAAAAATTCTCCCTGATGTATCTCAACTCGTTCTATCATCATTTGGGCTTGAAGTGAGGGGACAAATTTCACTTAGGCCATTGGACTTCTATCAAATTACAAAATTAGTGCCAAATTATTAATTCTCCTGGAAGCAATGTTCTCTCCCTTCCACGGGTGACCTCATTAATGATGCGACGCTGTCTTTTCAACTTTCATAGCAATTCCCAAAGTGCCTCGTATCTTTTGAAATGATTGTTGACGGTTGAGAACGTGCTAGCGTGGGAAATTTAAACGTTATTTTAAAAATCTCAAACAGCTAATACCTCCACACTTAGCATTTTTCTTCTCTTACCTTTCATTTGCTTTCGTCTTCTCTAGAGCTTTTAGAGAGAGAAAATAGCCTTCTACCATTGTTGAACTTCCTTTCAAGCTCGAACCTGTGAGAGACTTCTTCCTCTTCCATTTACCACCATCTTCAGCCACTTCCCTGCCACTTTTAGCATCTTATTTCTACTTACCAAGAGTTCGCTTCTTTTCTAACACTACAAACCCTATAATGGATTCTTCTTACGTTTCAGTTTCCCCTACCGTCGCTGCTACACCTGCTCTTACCCTAGACGCCATCGCCCTAATGGTTGCGCGCTAAAAATAATTTCATTTCTATAATCGTTCTCTCATTTTTGACAAAGGTGATGATTTGTTTGGTGAGTGCAAGGAATTCTATGAAAGTGCTATGTATGACCCCATGACACTTGGTGATGAAGACAAAAATTCTATAATTTGGGGCTTCCTGGTGTAATACCCCGTATTTTCGTGATATTTATTTATGGGATTAATTGAATTAAATGCGTATTAATTGGAAATTAATCCGGATTAAAATACTAGGGAGATGCGAGTTGGTATTTTATTATAATATGCATATATGATTATATATGAATTTTGAATTATGAAATTTGTCGTGAGATTGAAATGCGGCAATTTGGGAATTTTGTTGAGACGCGTGTGACAGTCGCGTCATGGAATATAATTATGAAAATTAAAAAGTGAATTTTATTTTTATCACCCGTATGGTCATTTTGAGTGCGCCAACGAGTCCGGAAGGGTTGAAATAGTCAGAAAACACTAGCCGGGAGTTAAGTTTAGGTCCCGGGGCATTATTGGGCCATACCGGTAACTTATAAGGGCATTTTGGTAATTTCGAATATTGGGCAATTAAAACCCACGAAAATTAGAATTAAAAATATGACTTAGTCTTAACCCACTAAGCCATATCCAACTCCAATTTAGGTAGTGGGCTACGGGAGAAGTTAGAAACTTTAAAACTTGGCAAAAACCAACCCAACCTCCATTATCACCTTGAGAAGAACTTGTAGAGAGAGAGAGAGAGAAAGAGGAGAATTCTGCAGAGAGAGAGAGGACAGATTCAACCTTCAAGATTCAACCTCAAAATCAGAGATTCAAATAAGGCAAGTGGTTTAATTTCGTTATTTTTCAAATAACGTTTCTTCCATGTGTAGGAATTGATAAAATCTTATTGTTCTTGGGAGTTAATGAAAAACCCATCTTTAATTGGAAGTAAAATTACATTTTTGATGAGGAATTGCATGTAGATTTGTATTTAGATGATTACTCTGATGATATTATAATTTGGATAAAACAAAAACGGATTTGATTAGGCTCATTGATGATTTATAAATTTTAGGGTTCATGTTCATGTAATTTGGGGGTTAAATGAAGGGATTTGATGATTTGATGATGTTGGCCCTATATAAACGTTTAGTCATGATCTATGAATGTTTAGTACGAATTAGGAACCTTAAATTGATGTTGGAACGATGTTTAGAGGAGATTAGAGATGTAGAAAAATGCGAATAACGAGTAGAGGAATTTCTGAGCTTGAATCTGGCCACTCGTTAGAAGACCTGCCCAGGTCGTTTGAACGAGCTCGTTCGAACGAGCTTCTAACGAGTTGATAGTTTGGGTTATAACGAGAGGGATGTTCGTTCGAAGACCTTCGTCCGAACGATATCTCGTTAGAAGGCTCAATTCGTTCGAACGAACTCTCATTCGAACAGCCTCGTTCGAACGAGACTTCGAACGAGTTGACAGTTTAGGCTTTTTAGCCTGTTTTGATCCCGAGTGTCCCGTAACCTTGTGTATACGTAGAGATAACCTTCCCTTGATGATTAATTGTTACCTTTGGGATGTTTGGGATATAATTAGGAGTCAAACCTAGAAGTGTAGTTTGAACCTAAGGGAAAAATATGAAGTAGGACGTGAGTGTCTATTACGTTGCGAGAACTATTGACGGTCTAATTTATTATATTAACCGGGAACATATAAATTGTGTAGTATTATATGTCGGTACGAGAATGAGAAGTGTAACTCCAATATATTATGGTAATTACTAAGAGGTGTGCATACTTAGTATATGTATTGATTTTATTTGTATGACATACCTACCATACTTGCTATCACGGGAGGTTTACGTTCGCTTAGGGCCTTCTAATCCTTGTGTTGCCCGGATTTAGATTGGTTACCTCGATGAACATAGGTCAGAGAAGGACTTATTGGGATGTTAATAAGTCTGCTGATCGTGGGAGCGCAGGTATGTGCGTGACCCATGTGATGTGACTGTGTTTGCCTCCATTATTTGTGATGTTGTTATCTGAGAACGATTCCTGAGAGATTCAGAATACGTGATCCTTATGTACGTGATGTACCGGGATGGATAGCAGAGTATGTGTGCACCACAGCTTAGTCTCGGGGTGCTTGTATTTTATATTTATGATGTGAATAATATACACTTAATTAATGGGAACTTTCATGTGATATTGTATAAATATGGAAACGTTTTGAGAAAACATAACGGGTTAACCGATAATGAATTGTATTACTAATTGAGAATCTGAGTTTAAATAAAGCCCTCTATTGTTTTGATAACGCTAGAATGTAAAATGGAAATCGAGTAGTAAGGGGTAGAACTTATTACGGTTTGGGTTAGATAGGTATGATACTTAGATGGGTATGGTACGTTAGGAGTGCACATGTAGTCGAGAGGTGAGAATTTCATGTGAGTGCACGTCCTAACATGTATTTTGCATTTAATGTTTTAATGTTATTAAAACACTTGCTGTTTTTAAAATGATTTCCACTTTCGGGCTCTGACCCATTTGCTTTCAAATCTATTTTTTTTAAAAACCATTTTAGGTGCCCAGCCACAAGGACACCATGCTTAGGATCCTCATTCAGGTGACGAGCTGTAGCTGTTTGTGGAAGTTACAGGACCTTGCTTGTAGACGCTTCTTCTATATTGACTCTCTATTCAGCATTTATCAGTTGTAGGGCATGTCGCCCATTTCTTTAGAGACTATTCATTTATTTCAATTATTCAGACTTTGGACATGTAATTAATTCAGGATTCAGACTTGTCTTATTATTTTCAGTGGTTGGATTGTTGTGAGGAGTTTTCCTCCGGACTCTTATATTTAATTGTTGGTTATTTTATTACTTCGCTATGGTGAATGGATTATGTTGTTATTACCATTATTCTTTTATCGCATGTTAATCAGACTTAATTAAAATTTGGCAACTTACTTTTTAAATACTAGGTGGTTAGTAACTATAAAAATGTTTTTGACAGTGATGCTAATAACTGAACCAACTTGGCATTTTGTATTGATTTAATAAAAGAGTAGCTACCCGGTATTTAATTAGTCGGGGTGTCACAGGTGGTATCAGAGCATCAGGTTCTAGTGTCCTTTAGGATCTGAACAACTTATTATGTTTTCGCTGAGCTTTCTTTGATGTAGAGCCCTATATTTTAGGACTGTTGTATTCTTTTGTATATGCTACGTTCTTCAGCTATTTTAAGTTTATAACTGCGAACTTATAAACTTCATTCTTATTTCAGATGCCTCCACGACGTGCACAACGGATTCCCTGGGATGCTACGCCAGAGCCACAGCCCGCACCAGTTCAGGGCACGATGAATGCCGCCGAGGTTGCAGCCATTGTGGCCCAGGCGGTAAATACCGCACTAGCTGTAGTTCAACAGGCACCACCTCAGGCGCTGATAGCCGTGCCAGTTCAGGCTCATGCATTCCCGTCTGCTTGGGAACGTGTACGTGATGCTTTTCAGAAAGCACACCCTCTGGAGTTCGCAGGTAGCTCCGATGTGGTAGTTTTGAGTCAGTGGAGGAAGGACATCCAGCGACACCTGAGGATGTATGAGTGCACAGATGTCCAGAAGCAGATACTAGCTACCTTTAAGCTAGTAGGGTCTGCACTGCAGTGGTGGGAGTCTATTACCACAGTGGAGGAGAGAGATACTCTCACTATTCAGGAGTTTTGGGTGCGGTTTGACCGCAAGTACTTTCCGTCGGCTGTTCACACAGAGATGAGGAGGAAGTTGATGAGCCTCAAGCAGGAGGGTAAGACTGTGGCTGAGTATGAGGCCGAATTCACTGATCTTCTGAACATTGTTCCGGATGAGATACCGACGGAGGAGAAGAAGATACAGAAATTTACGGACGGGTTAACATGGAGGATTCACCAGCACTTGTTAGGGAACCTCTCGTTAGCCATTTATTCTGATGTGGTTAGCGCTGCATTGCTCCATTGCCAGGATCACCGCTTTCACATGGCTGAGGGCAAGCGATCGGGAGAGTCTAGCCATCAGGGCAGGACTGGAGGAAATGGTGCCAGTGGGGCACAATCTGTTCAGGGGCAGAGACAGGGTGATCAGGGTACCCAGCAGGGGGATCACAAGAGGTTCAGGTCAGGAAATTTCAGGCACGGACAAGGAGGTTTTCGGCAGGACCATCAGGGTCCGAACGGCCATCAGAACCAGCAGGGTCAGAATGGTCAACAGCAGTTTCAGCAGGGCCAGTGGAGGAACGGTAACGGCCACCAGGGCCGGGGGCAGTAGGGACAGAGAGGGGGGAACTTCCCGGGGAAGTGTTTCGTTTGTGGCAAGACTGGCCATAAACGCCAGGACTGTCCTGATAGGGGCAGGGCCCCGCAGCAGCAGCAGGGTGCTCGACATGAGCCACAGAGGCCTTTTTTTCCACCAGCCCTCCCAGCTCCAGCCCAGGTGCCAGCTTTTCTAGCCATTCCAGCAGTTCCTGTGCAATAAGGACAGTTACAGTATGGACGTGTCTATAACGTCCACCAGGCAGCAGCTCCGCAGGCACCACCCGCGATTGAGGGTATGTTTCCTATCCATGGTACTATGGGTCGGGTTTTGTTTGATACGGGGGCAACACATTGCTTTATAGCTACACATTTTACGAAAGCCTTAGGGTTATTAGCCACAGCAGAGAACACAGTCACGTGTGTAGACTCACCATTGGGGAGTGGGTCACTTATTTTATTTATATGCCGGGGAGTAGGGGTAGAGATTGGTAGTCTGGTATTACCTGCAGATATGTTTGTATTATATATGCATGTTCATGATGTGATTATCGGTATGGATTGGCTCGCTGATTATAGAGCCATGATTGATTGCTTCGGTGGGAGCATTGTTTTTGCCATTCCGGGGCAAGAGATGTTTGTAGTGGCGATGCCTCGCCTAGAGGGAGGTTTGACCGCTCATTTGTACTACATAGAGGAGGATACCTCTAAGGAGGTTGTGATTCCTTTAGATTCGATCCCAGTTGTTAGGGAGTATTCCGATGTGTTTCAGGAGATACCAGGCCTACCCCCCAGTCGAGAGATAGACTTTGTCATAGACTTATTTCTGGATACGAGACCTATAGCGCGCGCACCGTACCGTATGGCTCCGAGAGAGATGAGAGAGCTACGAGATCAGATTGAGCAGTTGTTGGGTCAGGGGTTTATTCGGAGGAGTACTTCACCGTGGGGTGCCCCTGTGTTGTTCGTGAAGAAGAGAGATGATTCACTGAGATTGTGTGTGGACTACCGGGAGTTGAATAAAGTCACGATACGGAATAAGTATCCGTTGCCTTGAATCGATGACTTATTCGACCAGTTGAGAGGAGCTTCTTTCTTCTCGAAGATTGATTTGAGATCAGGATACCATCAGTTGCGTATCAGGGAGGAGGACGTCTCGAAGACTGCGTTCTTAACGAGATATGGTTCTTACGAGTTTCGAGTTATGCCTTTTGGTTTGACCAATGCTCTAGCCGTATTTATGGACCTGATGAATAGGGTGTTCAGGGATTTCCTAGATCAGTTTGTCATTGCCTTCATTGATGATATTCTGGTTTACTCCCAGACAGAGGAGGAGCACGCCGAGCATTTGAGGCAAGTTTTGCAGACGCTACGTAAGAACGAGCTGTATGCAAAGTATGAGAAGTGCGGGTTTTGGCTGAAGGAGGTCCAGTTTTTGGGACATATTATTTTCGACCGGGGAATATCTGTTGATCCGGGGAAAGTATCCGCGGTGAGGGAGTGGGGACAGCCCACGACACCAACGGAGATTCGTAGTTTCTTGGGATTAGAAGGATACTACCGGAGGTTCATTCGGGGATTTTCGAAGATAGCAGGTCCTTTAACACATCTGACTCGTAAGGGTGTGCCATTCATCTGGAGTGATGCCTATCAGTTGACATTCGATGAGTTGAAGGATAAGTTGACCTCAGCACCTGTGTTAGCATTACCGAGACTGGGAGTTGAATATCTAGTCTACACCGATGCGTCCTTACAAGGACTTGGAGGTGTATTACAGCAGGAGAGTCAGGCCATAGCTTATGCTTCCCGTAAGCTAAAGCCTCACGAGAAGAATTACCCCACTCATGACTTGGAGTTGGCGGCCGTGGTATTTGCCCTTCGGATTTGGAGACATTACCTTTTGGGGGAGAAGTTTCGATTGTTCATGGACCACAAGTCCCTACAGTACCTATTCACGCAGAAGGAGTTGAATATGCGGCAGCGGAGGTGGCTTGAGTTTGTGAAGGACTATCAGTTTGATATCCAGTACCACCCGGGGAAGGCTAACGTGGTAGCAGACGCGTTGAGCCGTAGGCCAGTAGATGAGGTGGCAGGAGTATGGAAGGCCAAGTGGAAAGAATTGAGACACCAGGATGCAATGGCCCGATCATTCATGTCTGTGATGACCGTTACACCTCAGATTGTCACGAAGGTAGTAAGGGCACAGGCAAATGACTCGTTCTGTCAGGAGCAGATAGTTCGATTACTAGCAGAGGGAGCCGAGTCCTATACCGTTAGCTCAGACGGGGGATTGCGCTTTAATGGGAGATTAGTAGTCCCGAAAGGGGAGGAATTACGGCACGAGGTGATGGCAGAGTCGCACGGCTCACGGTTCGTGGTACATCCCGGTGGGGACAAAATGTACCAAGACATGAGACGACAGTATTGGTGGAGCGGGATGAAGAGAGATATTGCTGTGTTTGTTTCAAAATGCGCCACTTGTCAGCTAATAAAAGTGGATCATCAGAAACCGGCAGGACTGCTACAGCCATTGGAGGTCCCGATGTGGATGTGGGAGAGCATATCCATGGACTTTATCACGGGGTTGCCTACGTTATAAAGAGGTCATGACTCCATTTGGGTAATTGTGGACAGATTGACCAAAGTCGCTCATTTTCTACCCGTAAGAACAGACTACACTACGGGATAGTATGCCCAGCTCTTTATTGCAGAGATAGTGAGACTTCACGGTGTGCCCCTAAATATCGTGTCTGACCGAGACAAGATATTTGTTTCACGGTTTTGGGAAAGTTTCCAGGAGGCTATGGGAACGGAGTTGCGTTTGAGTACGGTGTATCACCCGCAGACCGATGGGCAAACCGAGCATACGAACCAGATGTTGGAGGACATGCTACGTATGAGTATCATTGATTTCGGGGGTGGATGGGAGCAGTATCTTCCACTGGTGGAGTTTGCTTACAATAACTCCTACCAGTTCACCATTGGCATGGCTCCATTTGAGGCGTTGTACGGTAGACCTTGTCGTTCCCCAGCATGTTGGTTGGAGGTTGGGGACAACAAACTACTTGGGTCGGAAGTGATTCAGGATACTTCAGCGAGGATAGAATTGATACGGAGTCGCATTCGGGTAGCTCAGGATTGGCAGAAGAACTATGCTGATGCGAAGAGGTTCTTCAGAGAGTTCCAAGTGGGGGACCAAGTTTTGCTCAGAGTATCTCCTATGAAGGGGATTATGCGTTTCGGGAAGAAAGGGAAGTTGGCAGCGAGGTATGTGGGACCATTTCCTATTATTGAGCGGATTGGACCGGTTGCGTATAGGCTTAGGTTACCGGAGCATTTACATTGGATTCATGATGTATTTCATATTTCCTCGCTAAGGAAATATCTTAGAGACGATTTGGCTCATTCTCATATTGCTTTGGAGGACATCGATCTCCAGCCTGATAGCTCCTACGAGGAGGGGCCGATTGCTATTTTGGATCGAAGTGAGCAGAAACTGCGGTCAAAGATAGTTCCGTTAGTACGTGTTCAGTGGCGACATCATAATGTCAAGGAGTCCACATGGGAGCGTGAGGATGAGATGTGCGAACGTTATCCAGATTTATTCTTATCAGGTACTTTCTAGTTCCGAATTTCGGGACGAAATTCAGTTATTAGGGGGGAAGTATGTAATACCCCGTATTTTCGTGATATTTATTTATGGGATTAATTGAATTAAATGCGTATTAATTGAAAATTAATCCGGATTAAAATACTAGCGAGATGCGAGTTGGCATTTGATTATAATGTGCATATATGATTATATATGAATTTTGAATTATGAAATTTGTCGTGAGATTGAAATACGGCAATTTGGGAATTTTGTTGAGACGCGTGTGACAGTCGCGTCATGGAATATAATTATGAAAATTAAAAAGTGAATTTTATTTTTATCACCCGTATGGTCATTTTGAGTGCGCCAACGAGTCCGGAAGGGTCGAAATAGTCAGAAAACACTAGCCGGGGGTTAAGTTTAGGTCCCGGGGCATCATTAGGCCATACCGGTAACTTATAAGGGCATTTTGGTAATTTCAGATATTGGGTAATTAAAACCCACGAAAATTAGAGTTAAAAATTTGACTTAGTCTTAACCCACTAAGCCATCTCCAACTCCAATTTAGGTAGTGGGCTACGGGAGAAGTTAGAAACTTTAAAACTTGGCAAAAACCAACCCAACCTCCATTATCACCTTAAGAAGAACTTGTAGAGAGAGAGAGAAAGAGGAGAATTCTGTAGAGAGAGAGAGAGGACATATTCAACCTTCAAGATTCAACCTCAAAATCAGAGATTCAAATAAGGCAAGTGGTTTAATTTCATTATTTTGCAAAGAATGTTTCTTCCATGTGTAGGAATTGATAAAATCTTATTGTTCTTGGGAGTTATGAAAAACCCATCTTTAATTGGAAGTAAAATTACATTTTTGATGAGGAATTGCATGTAGATTTGTATTTAGATGATTACTCTGATGATATTATAATTTGGATAAAACAAAAACGGATTTGATTAGGCTCATTGCTGATTTATAAATTTTAGGGTTCATGTTCATGTAATTTGGGGGTTAAATGAAGGGATTTTATGATTTGATGATGTTGGCCCTATATAAACGTGTAGTTATGATCTATGAATGTTTAGTACGAATTAGTAACCTTAAATTGATGTTGGAACGATGTTTAGAGGAGGTTAGAGATGTAGAAAAATGCGAATAACGAGTAGAGGAATTTCTGGGCTTTAATCTGGCCACTCGTTAGAAGACCTGCCCAGGTCGTTCGAACGAGCTCGTTCGAACGAGCTTCTAACGAGTTGACAGTTTGGGTTCTAACAAGAGGGATGTTCGTTCGAAGACCTTCGTTCGAACGAGATCTCGTTAGAAGGCCCAGTTCGTTCGAACGAACTCTCGTTCGAACAACCTCGTTCGAACGAGTTGACAGTTTAGGCTTTTTAGCCTATTTTGATCCCGAGTGTCCCGTAACCTTGTGTATACGTAGAGATAACCTTCCCTTGATGATTAATTGTTAAATTTGGGATGTTTGGGATATAATGAGGAGTCAAACCTAGAAGTGTAGTTTGAACCTAAGGGAAAAATATGAAGTAGGACGTGAGTGTCTATTACGTTGCGAGAACTATTGACGGCCTAATTTATTATATTAACTGGGAACATATAAATTGTGTAGTATTATATGTCGGTACGAGAATGAGAAGTGTAACTCCAATATATTATGGTAATTACTAAGAGGTGTGCATACTTAGTATATGTATTGATTTTATTTGTATGACATACCTACCATACTTGCTATCACGGGAGGTTTACGTTCGCTTAGGGCCTTCTAATCCTTGTGTTGCCCGGATTTAGATTGGTTACCTCGATGAACATAGGTCAGAGAAGGACTTATTAGGATGTTAATAAGTCTGCTGATCGTGGGAGCGCAGGTATGTGCGTGACCCATGTGATGTGACTGTGTTTGCCTCCATTATTTGTGATGTTGTTATCTGAGAACGATTCCTGAGAGATTCAGAATACGTGATCCTTATGTACGTGATGTACCGGGATGGATAGCAGAGTATGTGTGCACCACAGCTTAGTCTCGGGGTGCTTGTATTTTATATTTATGATGTGAATAATATACACTTAATTAATGGGAACTTTTATGTGATATTGTGTATAAATATGGAAACGTTTTGAGAAAACATAACGGGTTAACCGATAATGAATTGTATTACTAATTGAGAATCTGAGTTTAAATAAAGCCCTCTATTGTTTTGATAACGCTAGAATGTAAAATGGAAATCGAGTAGTAAGGGGTAGAACTTATTACGGTTTGGGTTAGATAGGTATGATACTTAGATGGGTATGGTACGTTAGGAGTGCACATGTAGTCGAGAGGTGAGAATTTCATGTGAGTGCACGTCCTAACATGTATTTTGCATTTAATGTTTTAATGTTATTAAAACACTTGCTGTTTTTAAAATGATTTCCACTTTCGGGCTCTGACCCATTTGCTTTCAAATCTATTTTTTTTAAAAACCATTTTAGGTGCCCAGCCACAAGGACACCATGCTTAGGATCCTCATTCAGGTGACGAGCTGTAGATGTTTGTGGAAGTTACAGGACCTTGCTTGTAGACGCTTCTTCTATATTGACTCTCTATTCAGCATTTATCAGTTGTAGGGCATGTCGCCCATTTCTTTAGAGACTATTCATTTATTTCAATTATTCAGACTTTGGACATGTAATTAATTCAGGATTCAGACTTGTCTTATTATTTTCAGTGGTTGGATTGTTGTGAGGAGTTTTCCTCCGGACTCTTATATTTAATTATTGGTTATTTTATTACTTCGCTATGGTGAATGGATTATGTTGTTATTACCATTATTCTTTTATCGCATGTTAATCAGACTTAATTAAAATTTGGCAACTTACTTTTTAAATACTAGGTGGTTAGTAACTATAAAAATGTTTTCGACAGTGATGCTAATAACTGAACCAACTTGGCATTTTGTATTGATTTAATAAAAGAGTAGCTACCCGGTATTTAATTAGTCGGGGTGTCACAGGTGGTATCAGAGCATCAGGTTCTAGTGTCCTTTAGGATCTGAACGACTTATTATGTTTTCGCTGAGCTTTCTTTGATGTAGAGCCCTATATTTTAGGACTGTTGTATTCTTTTGTATATGCTACATTCTTCAGCTATTTTAAGTTTATAACTGCGAACTTATAAACTTCATTCTTATTTCAGATGCCTCCACGACGTGCACAACGGATTCCCTGGGATGCTACGCCAGAGCCACAGCCCGCACCAGTTCAGGGCACGATGAATGCCGCCGAGGTTGCAGCCATTGTGGCCCAGGCGGTAAATACCGCACTAGCTATAGTTCAACAGGCACAACCTCAGGCGCCGATAGCCGTGCCAGTTCAGGCTCGTGCATTCCCGTCTGCTTGGGAACGTGTACGTGATGCTTTTCAGAAAGCACACCCTCTGGAGTTCGCAGGTAGCTCCGATGTGGTAGTTTTGAGTCAGTGGAGGAAGGACATCCAGCGACACCTGAGGATGTATGAGTGCACAGATGTACAGAAGCAGATACTAGCTACCTTTAAGCTAGTAGGGTCTGCACTGCAGTGGTGGGAGTCTATTACCACAGTGGAGGAGAGAGATACTCTCACTATTCAGGAGTTTTGGGTGCGGTTTGACCGCAAGTAATTTCCGTCGGCTGTTCACACAGAGATGAGGAGGAAGTTGATGAGCCTCAAGCAGGAGGGTAAGACTGTGGCTGAGTATGAGGCCGAATTCACTGATCTTCTGAACATTGTTCCGGATGAGATACCGACGGAGGAGAAGAAGATACAGAAATTTACGGACGGGTTAACATGGAGGATTCGCCAGCACTTGTTAGGGAACCTCTCGTTAGCCACTTATTCTGATGTGGTTAACGCTGCATTGCTCCATTTCCAGGATCACCGCTTTCACATGGCTGAGGGCAAGCGATCGGGAGAGTCTAGCCATCAGGGCAGGACTGGAGGAAATGGTGCCAGTGGGGCACAATCTGTTCAGGGGCAGAGACAGGGTGATCAGGGTACCCAACAGGGGGATCACAAGAGGTTCAGGTCAGGAAATTTTAGGCACGGACAAGGAGGTTTTCGGCAGGGCCATCAGGGTCCGAACGGCCATCAGAACCAGCAGGGTCAGAATGGTCAACAGCAGTTTCAGCAGGGCCAGTGGAGGAACGGTAACGGCCACCAGGGCCGGGGGCAGCAGGGACAGAGAGGGGGGAACTTCCCAGGGAAGTGTTTCGTTTGTGGCAAGACTGGCCATAAACGCCAGGACTGTCCTGATAGGGGCAGGGCCCCGCAGCAGCAGCAGGGTGCTAAACATGAGCCACAAAGGCCTTTTTTTCCACCAGCCCTCCCAGCTCCAGCCCAGGTGCTAGCTTTTCCAGCCATTCCAGCAGTTCCTGTGCAATAGGGACAGTTACAGTATGGACGTGTCTATAACGTCCACCAGGCAGCAGCTCCGCAGGCACCACCCGCGATTGAGGGTATGTTTCCTATCCATGGTACTATGGGTCGGGTTTTGTTTGATACGGGGGCAACACATTGCTTTATAGCTACACATTTTGCGAAAGCCTTAGGGTTGTTAGCCACAGCAGAGAACACAGTCACGTGTGTAGACTCACCATTGGGGAGTGGGTCACTTATTTTCTTTGTATGCCGGGGAGTAGGGGTAGAGATTGGTAGTCTGGTATTACCTGCAGATATGTTGGTATTATATATGCATGTTCACGATGTGATTATCGGTATGGATTGGCTCGCTGATTATAGAGCCATGATTGATTGCTTCGGTGGGAGCATTGTTTTTGCCATTCCGGGGCAAGAGATGTTTGTAGTGGCGATGCCTCGCCCAGAGGGAGGTTTGACCGCTCATTTGTACTACATAGAGGAGGATACCTCTAAGGAGGTTGTGACTCCTTTAGATTCGATCCCAGTTGTTAGGGAGTATTCCGATGTGTTTCAGGAGATACGAGGCCTACCCCCCAGTCGAGAGATAGGCTTTGTCATAGACTTATTTCCGGATACGAGACCTATAGCGCGCGCACCGTACCGTATGGCTCCGAGAGAGATGCAAGAGCTACGAGATCAGATTAAGCAGTTGTTGGGTCAGGGGTTTATTCGGAGGAGTACTTCACCGTGGGGTGCCCCTGTGTTGTTCGTGAAGAAGAGAGATAGTTCACTGAGATTGTGTGTGGACTACCGGGAGTTGAATAAAGTCACGATACGGAATAAGTATCCGTTGCCTCGAATCGATGACTTATTCGACCAGTTGAGAGGAGATTCTTTCTTCTCGAAGATTGATTTGAGATCAGGATACCATCAGTTTTGTATCAGGGAGGAGGACGTCTCGAAGACTGCGTTCTTAACGAGATATGGTTCTTACGAGTTTCGAGTTATGCCTTTTGGTTTGACCAATGCTCTAGCCGTATTTATGGACCTGATGAATAGGGTGTTCAGGGATTTCCTAGATCAGTTTTTCATTTCCTTCATTGATGATATTCTGGTTTACTCCCAGACAGAGGAGGAGCACGCCGAGCATTTGAGGCAAGTTTTGCAGACGCTACGTAAGAACGAGCTGTATGCAAAGTATGAGAAGTGCGGGTTTTGGCTGAAGGAGGTCCAGTTTTTGGGACATATTATTTTCGACCGGGGAATATCTGTTGATCCGTGGAAAGTATCCGCTGTGAGGGAGTGGGGATAACCCACGACACCAACGGAGATTCGTAGTTTCTTGGGATTAGAAGGATACTACCGGAGGTTCATTCGGGGATTTTCGAAGATAGCAGGTCCTTTGACACATCTGACTCGTAAGGGTGTGCCATTCATCTGGAGTGATGCCTATCAGTTGGCATTCGATGAGTTGAAGGATAAGTTGACCTCAGCACCTGTGTTAGCATTACCGAGATCGGGAGTTGAATATCTAGTCTACACCGATGCGTCCTTACAAGGACTTGGAGGTGTATTACAGCAGGAGAGTCAGGCCATAGCTTATGCTTCCCGTAAGCTAAAGCCTCACGAGAAGAATTACCCCACTCATGACTTGGAGTTGGCGGCCGTGGTATTTGCCCTTCGGATTTGGAGACATTACCTTTTGGGGGAGAAGTTTCGATTGTTCATGGACCACAAGTCCCTACAGTACCTATTCACGCAGAAGGAGTTGAATATGCGGCAGCGGAGGTGGCTTGAGTTTGTGAAGGACTATCAGTTTGATATCCAGTACCACCCGGGGAAGGCTAACGTGGTAGCAGACGCGTTGAGCCGTAGGCCAGTAGATGAGGTGGCAGGAGTATGGAAGGCCAAGTGGAAAGAAATGGGACACCAGGATGCAGTGGCCCGATCATTCATGTCTGTGATGACCGTTACACCTGAGATTGTCACGAAGGTAGTAAGGGCACAGGCAAATGACTCGTTCTGTCAGGAGCAGATAGTTCGATTACTAGAAGAGGGAGCCGAGTCCTATACCGTTAGCTCAGACGGGGGATTGCGCTTTAATGGGAGATTAGTAGTCCCGAAAGGGGAGGAATTACGGCACGAGGTGATGGCAGAGTCGCACGGCTCACGATTCGCGGTACATCCCGGTGGGGACAAAATGTACCAAGACATGAGACGACAGTATTGGTGGAGCGGGATGAAGAGAGATATTGCCGTGTTTGTTTCAAAATGCGCCACTTGTCAGCTAATAAAAGTGGATCATCAAAAACCGGCAGGACTGCTACAGCCATTGGAGGTCCCGATGTGGATGTGGGAGAGCATATCCATGGACTTTATCACGGGGTTGCCTACGTCATAAAGAGGTCATGACTCCATTTGGGTAATTGTGGACAGATTGACCAAAGTCGCTCATTTTCTACCCGTAAGAACAGACTACACTACGGGATAGTATGCCCAGCTCTTTATTGCAGAGATAGTGAGACTTCACGGTGTGCCCCTAAATATCGTGTCTGACCGAGAAAAGATATTTGTTTCACGGTTTTGGGAAAGTTTCCAGGAGGCTATGGGCACGGAGTTGCGTTTGAGTACGGTGTATCACCCGCAGACCGATGGGCAAACCGAGCGTACGAACCAGATGTTGGAGGACATGCTACGTATGAGTATCATTGATTTCGGGGGTGGATGGGAGCAGTATCTTCCACTGGTGGAGTTTGCTTACAATAACTCCTACCAGTTCACCATTGGCATGGCTCCATTTGAGGCGTTGTACGGTAGACCTTGTCGTTCCCCAGCATGTTGGTTGGAGGTTGGGGACAACAAACTACTTGGGTCGGAAGTGATTCAGGATACTTCAGCGAGGATAGAATTGATACGGAGTCGCATTCGGGTAGCTCAGGATCGGCAGAAGAACTATGCTGATGCGAAGAGGTTCTTCAGAGAGTTCCAAGTGGGGGACCAAGTTTTGCTCAGAGTATCTCCTATGAAGGGGATTATGCGTTTCGGGAAGAAAGGGAAGTTGGCACCGAGGTATGTGGGACCATTTCCTATTATTGAGCGGATTGGACCGGTTGCGTATAGGCTTAGGTTACCGGAGCATTTACATTGGATTCATGATGTATTTCATATTTCCTCGCTAAGGAAATATCTTAGAGACGATTTGGCTCATTCTCATATTGCTTTGGAGGACATCGATCTCCAGCCTGATAGCTCCTACGAGGAGGGGCCGATTGCTATTTTGGATCGAAGTGAGCAGAAACTGCGGTCAAAGATAGTTCTGTTAGTACGTGTTCAGTGGCGACATCATAATGTCAAGGAGTCCACATGGGAGCGCGAGGATGAGATGCGCGAACGTTATCCAGATTTATTCTTATCAGGTACTTTCTAGTTCCGAATTTCGGGACGAAATTCAGTTATTAGGGGAGAAGTATGTAATACCCCGTATTTTCGTGATATTTATTTATGGGATTAATTGAATTAAATGCGTATTAATTGAAAATTAATCCGGATTAAAATACTAGCGAGATGCGAGTTGGTATTTGATTATAATGTGCATATATGATTATATATGAATTTTGAATTATGAAATTTGTCGTGAGATTGAAATACGGCAATTTGGGAATTTTGTTGAGACGCGTGTGACAGTCGCGTCATGGAATATAATTATGAAAATTAAAAAGTGAATTTTATTTTTATCACCCGTATAGTCATTTTGAGTGCGCCAACGAGTCCGAAAGGGTCGAAATAGTCAGAAAACACTAGCCGGGGGTTAAGTTTAGGTCCCGGGGCATTATTGGGCCATACCGGTAACTTATAAGGGCATTTTGGTAATTTCAGATATTGGGTAATTAAAACCCACGAAAATTAGAGTTAAAAATTTTACTTAGTCTTAACCCACTAAGCCATCTCCAACTCCAATTTAGGTAGTGGGCTACGGGAGAAGTTAGAAACTTTAAAACTTGGCAAAAACCAACCCAACCTCCATTATCACCTTAAGAAGAACTTGTAGAGAGAGAGAGAAAGAGGAGAATTCTGTAGAGAGAGAGAGAGGACAGATTCAACCTTCAAGATTCAACCTCAAAATCAGAGATTCAAATAAGGCAAGTGGTTTAATTTCGTTATTTTGCAAAGAATGTTTCTTCCATGTGTAGGAATTGATAAAATCTTATTGTTCTTGGGAGTTAATGAAAAACCCATCTTTAATTGGAAGTAAAATTACATTTTTGATGAGGAATTGCATGTAGATTTGTATTTAGATGATTACTCTGATGATATTATAATTTGGATAAAACAAAAACGGATTTGATTAGGCTCATTGATGATTTATAAATTTTAGGGTTCATGTTCATGTAATTTGGGGGTTAAATGAAGGGATTTTATGATTTGATGATGTTGGCCCTATATAAACGTGTAGTTATGATCTATGAATGTTTAGTACGAATTAGGAACCTTAAATTGATGTTGGAACGATTTTTAGAGGAGGTTAGAGATGTAGAAAAATGCGAATAACGAGTAGAGGAATTTCTGGGCTTGAATCTGGCCACTCGTTAGAAGACCTGCCCAGGTCGTTCGAACGAGCTCGTTCGAACGAGCTTCTAACGAGTTGACAGTTTGGGTTCTAACAAGAGGGATGTTCGTTCGAAGACCTTCGTTCGAACGAGATCTCGTTAGAAGGCCCAGTTCGTTCGAACGAACTCTCGTTCGAACAGCCTCGTTCGAACGAGACTTCGAACGAGTTGACAGTTTAGGCTTTTTAGCCTATTTTGATCCCGAGTGTCCCGTAACCTTGTGTATACGTAGAGATAACCTTCCCTTGATGATTAATTGTTAAATTTGGTATGTTTGGGATATAATGAGGAGTCAAACCTAGAAGTGTAGTTTGAACCTAAGGGAAAAATATGAAGTAGGACGTGAGTGTCTATTACGTTGCGAGAACTATTGACGGCCTAATTTATTATATTAACTGGGAACATATAAATTGTGTAGTATTATATGTCAGTACGAGAATGAGAAGTGTACCTCCAATATATTATGGTAATTACTAAGAGGTGTGCATACTTAGTATATGTATTGATTTTATGTGTATGACATACCTACCATACTTGCTATCACAGAAGGTTTACGTTCGCTTAGGGCCTTCTAATCCTTGTGTTGCCCGGATTTAGATTGGTTACCTCGATGAACATAGGTCAGAGAAGGACTTATTGGGATGTTAATAAGTCTGCTGATCGTGGGAGCGCAGGTATGTGCGTGACCCATGTGATGTGACTGTGTTCGCCTCCATTATTTGTGATGTTGTTATCTGAGAACGATTCCTGAGAGATTCGAAATATGTGATCCTTATGTACGTGATGTACCGGGATGGATAGCAGAGTATGTGTTCACCGCAGCTTAGTCTCGGGGTGCTTGTATTGTATATTTATGATGTGAATAATATACACTTAATTAATGGGAACTTTCATGTGATATTGTGTATAAATATGGAAACGTTTTGAGAAAACATAACGGGTTAACCGATAATGAATTGTATTACTAATTGAGAATCTGAGTTTAAATAAAGCCCTCTATTGTTTTGATAACGCTAGAATGTAAAATGGAAATCGAGTAGTAAGGGGTAGAACTTATTACGGTTTGGGTTAGATAGGTATGATACTTAGATGGGTATGGTACGTTAGGAGTGCACATGTAGTCGAGAGGTGAGAATTTCATGTGAGTGCACGTCCTAACATGTATTTTGCATTTAATGTTTTAATGTTATTAAAACACTTGCTGTTTTTAAAATGATTTCCACTTTCGGGCTCTGACCCATTTGCTTTCAAATCTATTTTTGTAAAAACCATTTTAGGTGCCCAGCCACAAGGACACCATGCTTAGGATCCTCATTCAGGTGACGAGCTGTAGCTGTTTGTGGAAGTTACAAGACCTTGCTTGTAGACGCTTCTTCTATATTGACTCTCTATTCAGCATTTATCAGTTGTAGGGCATGTCGCCCATTTCTTTAGAGACTATTCATTTATTTCAATTATTCAGACTTTGGACATGTAATTAATTCAGGATTCAGACTTGTCTTATTATTTTCAGTGGTTGGATTGTTGTGAGGAGTTTTCCTCCGGACTCTTATATTTAATTGTTGGTTATTTCATTACTTCGCTATGGTGAATGGATTATGTTGTTATTACCATTATTCTTTTATCGCATGTTAATCAGACTTAATTAAAATTTGGCAACTTACTGTTTAAATACTAGGTGGTTAGTAACTATAAAAATATTTTCGACAGTGATGCTAATAACTGAACCAACTTGGCATTTTGTATTGATTTAATAAAGGAGTAGCTACCCGGTATTTAATTAGTCGGGGTGTCACACCTGGCCCCAGAGGGGACTTTGAGATTTTAACTTGGTCGTGGGGACTTCCCATATTCCCAAATAGATTTTAAAGGTTCTGGAGGTTGCCCAACTCAATTTTATTCTTGGAGTAGATACATATAGGACACTCACGTCGATTCCCTCATGAATTTTGGGCTCCATCGCGCTTCCTGGTTTGGGCAGTTCACTCTGTCCAAGCACAATGCTTCTCTCCAGAGCTAGTGTCTCATTGGAACATTATAACCCACACTTTCCTCACTACATGGGGAGAGTTTTCCATTACCCTAGAAGACATATATTGACTTCAGCTTAATCCCATAGGTATATCATCTTATTCAGGCAAAGCTTTGGATGCTGAAGAGACTGCAACTTGTGTAGACATGGATCAGATATGTCGAAGTTACATAGGGACTTTAAATAAAATCGTATTCACCCCTCTTTTCAGTTACTTCTTCCATGCCCCTTCTACCAAGGAAGGCTTTTTTGCTTACAATAAAGGTAAGGATAAACCCTTAGAGTTATCTTCGTTTATCTTAGTCATTTTTTCTTATTTTCTCTTAATCGGTAAGACCTACGACCAACCTCGCAGGGATCTGATTAATATCTCCATTCGATTGGCAATGGGGTTCAATCTCCCTCTGGCTGCAACGGATTTAGGGTCCCTCTACACTTGGTAAGAAAAGACTCACCTTGGCATGGAGCGCTCCCTCGGCCGATACAACATGGCCAATTTTGATAACAAAATTCTACTAACGGGTTTCCTCTATACCCATTTTCCAGAGATATCTCTTGCAGAGGAGATATTACCAATTCAAGAGAACCTCAAGCCCCATCGCTTACTACGTTGGACCAAAAAAAAAAAGCCATAAGTACATTTTGCCAATCTTCCACAAACCCAGTTGTTTGGTCATGAGGCCATACAATGAGGAGACTTACACTCATTCTTGGTCATTTTTCCTTTGAAAATCTAGGAGAGTTAAAGGTACCTATGAGGATCTCAATGATGAAGATCCCTCATTTGTCGTGGTGGTTATTCTAACCGCAGGTTTCTTTCCTTCTTACACTGAATGCGGTACTACCTCCGAGCCTTACAACCCTAATCGTTACTCATGCTAGTTCAGCTACGATCAAGAAGCCCCTATCCCCATTTATTAGGCATCTCACCCCAAGGAAACCTTCTTCGAATCTTGCTCCCACTACACCATTTTAGCCACTTCATCATTCTTCTCTATAGTTAGTGGCTGAATCAGCATTCCAGGTTGTTTAGGAAATGTGTCATGCCTTCCCATTTTTGAATGAAATATTATCCACTACAGTTAATCGAAGTTGAGGAATTCATCTACAGTCCTACAATTTATCCACTTATTCTGTCATTTCCCTCTTTGGATCTTAGCCTCAAAGGTAACTCTGATATATGAGTTGGGATACCTATCAGTAGAACTCTTAAAGATCCTCCCACCGAGTTACCTCCTTATACCCCCACGGTCTTTACTACCCAAAAGACTAAGAAGGCCCTTGCTATTTGTATCGAAGGTGCTCTGAGCGAGGGTCCTTCTCAACAATCCCCCCAAAAGAAAAGACCTCAAAAAGCGGTGGTTCTTCTAAGTCCAACACTTCATCCATTATTTTCCAATTTTTATCATTCCCCATGAAATGCCTGAAGCTGCACGCGAGGAACTTCAAGCGTAATGACCTGCCAAACTCGAACGGATTCATTTCCAGTTTCAATAACACACCCCTGTTGCTCCTCCTATGATTGATTTTCCATCCATTCCCACAGTTCCCACGAAGGAAGTTGCCTCAAGATGAAAAAGCACTCAAGGAACATCTGGCGTTGGTGGTTTTTCTGGAAGAAAGAAGACTTTAAATGCGAAAACTCTAAAAAAATGTGCTTACGAGGTACAACTCACAACTCTTCCTTAAAGTCCCAGGACCTCTCCTCCTCCACCTTTCACCAAGCCTATAGAGATAAATGACAATCCTTTGTAAGAGCACGGACCCGTTGAATGAGCCTCCACGATGCTCCAACCAACTCTTTCTCATATAGTTTTTCAGTGCCCTCTTCTCCAGATGAAGAGATAACTTCCCTTTTCATAACTTCAATGTTAGTAAGGAGTATGTTTTCAACACTTAGCACAGAAAATTAGTCTTTGTCTTTACAGGAACATCACTCAGGTGGATATTCTCTTTTTGTAAGTCCAGTCGTGGGAGGACAATTTTGTTTTTCTGAAGCCATTGTAACTCCTCCCCTTTCTGCCATGATCGAAATTACATATTTTAGGCATTCTCCTTCACGATGTGTAGAGGAGGCTACTCGCAATGATGTTGCATCCCTTGACACCATTGGACCCTCCTCTTAGGCGAAGGAGATGCCCTTTATTTCTTCTAAGACGGCCCCCTTACCTATGCGTCCTTTGGCCTTGGCTCCCGTTGTTTTGTGTCCTCCAGAGGTAACGGTTTCTCTTCTTGAACAATCTTTCAAACTTAACTTCTCCCATACTAAGTGTTATATATCATCATCTTGCCAGGTCATTATTTCTTCGTTGGTTGGTTCATTACTTCACTTCCCTATGGCGAGGTCCATTGCTAGATTTGTTCCATTCCCCGTTAATACTGAGGTACCATTAATCATTTTTGAGTATTTTCCCCTTTTATGTGGTATTCCTATTTTCTAACACTTAGTTACTTTGTAAAGATTTCTCAGAATCATTCTTCGTCCTCACCCCCGAGGTTCCTTAGGGTCTAGGAGTTACTGCTTTTTCGGCTCCTCTATGTGAGGTTCCTTCGATCTTCGTAAGGACTGAGACAATTAGGGATTTTGAAGCTTTAGCCGAGCCTTCCCCCATTTTGTCACTTTTTCCCCCTGAAGTTTTTAAGGGAGCTGAAGAAGCCATCCATATGTCACTTCCTTCTACTCATGAGCCCATCGCTGAGGTAGTTTCTCTTCTCCTTTCATTTTCATAGGTTAGAGTTATGCTTGTAATAAAAGAAAAATGGGAAAAATCATTAATCACACCAATTGGTGACCTAGAAATGAAACCAATAGACTAATCACACCAATTGGCCTCTCATCATCTAGAGATTTTTACCGTTGACTAATCACATCTCCTCATACGTATTTTAATCTCATCTCTACGTATAGTATAAATATTTAGATTACTATCTCTCTCGTAATATCCAAGGTATATTCTCACTATACGAAAATAATTAAAGTATTTATTCTCACATACCTTCCCGAAATTGCGTCTTTATTAAATTTACTATTTGGAAGTTTCTCTCACTCCAATAAACCGGTAAACTCAAAACTGGACTCTAAGAAAATTCCCAAAAATTCCTTCTATCGCTCGAACCAGATGACATGTCGTTCGAACTAGAATGACATGTCATTCGAAACACTTCCCATGTCATTCGAACCACTTCACGCGAGATCCTTATCTCGTTTGAACCACTTCCACATGTCGTTCGAACCACGTTGTGCGAGATCCCCATCTCGTTTGAACCACTTCGTGCAATTTCGCGCGAGACCCACTGTTTCGTCTTCTTCGCCAAATTTTAGCATTTTCTACCATGTTTGGACCTAAAAACCTCTAAGATTCAACACCTAACGCCTCATCATCAAAACCCATCAACACCTAATGGATTATAAATCATTACCAACATCCTACGATCATTAATTCATCATTAAACATCATAATTATTTAAAACCCCCAAATTAATTCATATGGACCCTAGTTTCCAAATTTTCATTTAAAGAACCTAATCAACCCAGATTCGTTCATCAATATATAATCCAATTCCATGATTAATCCTCTACATACATGAAGGAATTTCAACCACTAATTAAACCAATCCTTAATCATAATTTAAACGTACCATTTTCACCCAATTCATATGGAAATCCTGATTAATTTCACCTACACTAACATGAGCATGATTATTGCTAAAATAAAGAAAGTAATAAACACTTGCCTCAAATATGACGGTCTGATCCGTTGCTGATATTGGTATGGGTGTGTTCCCCTTGTCCCGATCTACACGGTGGTGGTGGTGGTGATTGTGCAAGGTGGTGTTATCTTGGCCCTTTTCTCTTGGAATTAGCTCTCCCTCACACCTCCTATAGTCGTTCTTAACTTCCTGTAACTTCTTAACCCTAATAGACTTTCCTTGGCTGATATAATTACTCTTAATTTTCGTCCATTAATTTAGCCCAAAAATACCATTTACCATAATGCCCTCTCGGGGTGCCGGGTATGCCTAAAATCGCCCTGGGACCCAAACTAAACACCCGTGTATACTATTTTGACTATCTCGACCCTCCCGAACTCAACGATACAATCAAAATGACCATACGAGTTAATAAAAATAAATTTTCTTTTTATTCTATTCAATTAATCCTGACACGACTCACACGCGTGTCAGACTTAAATTACCAAACTATCGTATTTCTCACTTCCGACAATTTATCAAATGTTATAATTCCATATTACATATCACACAGTAATATTCAATAATTCTCAACAATAAGTATTAACCCTTGGCACGCTGGTTAATAATTATTCTAATCCGGATTAATAACAAATTAATTTCTTGCATTTTAATTTAATTAATCCAACAACAATAATTAATCGCATACTTATTCCCATAATAATAATAATTAATCACATAATTATTTAAATCGTCAAAAATACGGGGTGTTACATACTTCCCCCCTTATAACGGAATTTCGTCCCAAAATTCGAAAAAGTATACCAGGGACAACAACAAGGTATATATATTGCGCATCGCATCCCTGCGCTCCCAAGTAAACTACTCTGTACCACCCATATAGTACGCTATCGAATACCCTTAATAATGAACACTTCACATGTGTTTGTTTTAAACTCCAAGTTACCCTGTCATATAGGCTCTTTCCCAAGCCTTTTTCGCTTAAGTTTCACTAAAACTTTATTTTAGATATTCACTATCTAGCCTTCTACTATTTGCACCTTAGTAGATTTATTTTCTTTTCAGATACATACGACTTGTCTCGTGTCGTTTATACAAGTATATTGGTTGTGCAATATATTTCACACACAATATATACGATAATATCGATTCTTCTCCGACATTTGTATTCATAATTGGTCCCCACCTCTAACTCTCAAGTAGGAAAACAAGATAGTTTACCGTGCCATACTTCTACTGGCACTCTGCCCGTACGTGAACTTATAGGATTTATTTGGACACAAACTCCACTAGTGTAAGGTACTTCTCCCATCCTCCTCTAAGATCTCAGGGTCCACATAATTTTTTTTCTCCCGCATCCGGTTAGACCGCTTGTCCTACCCATCCCTCCGTGGGTATTAGGCTGTACTCAATCGCATGTTAGTACCTATAATCTTACCATCTCAGCTACATGAGAATATCCTTGGGGATACTCTTCCATTATCTAGTGGAAGGAGTCCCCACTGGTTTCGAATTGTCCGCCCTTTTTCTAACAGTTAGCTGACCCACTGTAAGACTAACTTTGAAAATTACTCTACATTAAACCCATTACCACTGTTATTTGTATCCTGATACATTTTATACTCTCTTGAATGTACTTCTAATCATGACACGTGTGACACAAGTCTCTTTTCCCGCTCAAAAATCTCAGTTTATTTTGAAATGTAAGTCTCTAACAAATCTTATGGAGTAATATTCGGATTACCCGACTATATGTTATCGAATTCACAAGATAATCATAATCCACCGTTTGATTCAATCCCCTAGGGCGCCCATACACCCTATGCCTCGCGCATCATTATACAAAAAACATAGAATTTTCTTACTTCAATTCTTACACACTCGGTATGCTGATGTGGTAGGGGTGCACTCAACCACCCCACTAGTCAAAACTTAATCAATGCTTCAATGGTATCATTTCTCTATTCAGAATGATACTTAGACTAGGCGACTTTATTGGCCTTAAGTTATAAAAGAATTATCAACTCTCAATTATATTCTCCTATAGGTATAATAACCAACAGACAAAACTTATGTACTATTGACCAAACTTCTCTCCAACTCCCGACGTTCGCTAGTTTCATGCGTGGGATGTATCGCAAAGCGAAATCCAAACAAGGAACCACCAAGATACACTACTATCTAACCTAGTCGGTTGTTAAGGTCCGTAAGGCCTTCATTACATACTATGTACTTTCCCACAATCTACGTATGTTGACATAAGAGTTTGCTCGGTCACTCTCATATCTCTAAACATAACATAAAGCATGGCTCTTTCACTATCCCAGGTACTCAACATATATATATATATATATATATATATATATATATATATATATATATATATTGTAGGTGCAAAAAATCTCACCCGTAGGAGGGTGTCAATTCATCACAATACAAGTATAAAAATAAATACGAGAGAGACAAAGATTTACGTGGTTCGACCATGAATGACCTACGTCCACGGGGCTGCTGGTGTGTTTCCTTAGAATGATCAAAGAGTTTTACATAAGAGTGTTTCTCTAACTTCTCAGCCCCCTTTCACAATGGGGGGTGTCACCTTTATATAGAGTTAGGGGTTACATTAGGGTTATAAATATGGAAGAGTAACAAATATGGATGAGTCCTATCTTCGTGGAGTTTCATTCCAATCCCATACTGCTCCTCAGTCTTCTAGTTTATTAAGGATTTTGGTCGTCCCTATATTGCTGGCACGTCTCCATCTTCACTGGGGTGCTCACCATATGTCATGCTATTACGTAGGCTTATATTTTGCCCCCAAAATAGCCCCACAGGTCGCAGTTCAACTGAGTTGATTCTGAGATGAGATGGGAGCTGGTCCACAATCTCTTTAAACGTATGCAGTTGGTGGTGTGAACTGGACTGGAATTCTTTGATATGTCATTCAACTTTTAAGCCTTCTTTGGTTGATCTTATCGCCTTCATAGGTTTTTAGATGAATGCTTGGCTTGAGTATAGAGACGTTCAATTGATATGGGAACCGAACTCGAGAGTGTCGAACTGCCTACGTACCCTCTTGGGATCAGGTCGAACGTAGTTCATTGGCTGTTTCATTGCATGTCCCAATTTGTGAGGTTAACCGCATGCCTGTTCAGAATTTATTTGCTAAGGCTTTTCGAGCGTGCATCAAGTTTAGGGCATCTCCCTGTATTTCAGTCTCGTACGGTCCATTTGTTGAGGCCGACCACATGCCTATGCGTAGAGTCTTGCTCGAGCATGTACCTAGTAGGGGTAAGACCCTGCCTTAAGTTTTTCATATGGTCCAATTGGACAGGCCGACCAAAAGCCTATGTGTCGAGCCTTGCTCGAGCATGTACCTAGTAGGGGTAAGATCCTGCCTTAGGTTTTTCATGTGGTCCAATTGGAGAGGCCGACCAGAAGCCTATGCGTCGAGCCTTGCTCGAGCATGTACCTAGCAGGGGTAAGACCTTGCCTTAGGTTTTTCATATGGTCCAATTGGAGAGGCCGACCAAAAGCCTATGCGTTGAGCCTTGATCGAGCATGTACCTAGTAGGGGTAAGACCCTACCTTAGGTTTTTCATATGGTCCAATTGGAGAGGTCGACCAGAAGCCTATGTGTCTAGCCTTGCTCGAGCATGTACCTAGTAGGGGTAAGACCCTGCCTTAGGTTTTTCATATGGTCCAATTAGAGAGGCCGACCAAAAGCCTATGCATAGAGCCTTGCTTGAGCATGTACCTAGTAGGGGTAAGACCCTGCCTTAGGTTTTTAATATGGTCCAATTGGAGAGGCCAACCAGAAGCCAATGCGTCGAGCCTTGCTTGAGCATGTACCTAGTAGGGGTAAGACCCTGCCTTAGGTTTTTCATATGGTCCAATTGGAGAGGCCGACCAGAAGCCTATGCGTCGAGCCTTGATCGAGCATGTACCTAGTAGGGGTAAGAACTTGCCTTAGGTTTTTCATATGGTCCAATTGGAGAGGTCGACCAGAAGCCAATGTGTCGAGCCTTGCTCGAGCATGTACCTAGTAGGGGTAAGACCCTGCCTTAGGTTTTTCATATGGTCCAATTAGAGAGGCCGACCAAAAGCCTATGCATCGAGCCTTGCTCGAGCATGTACCTAGTAGGGGTAAGACCCTACCTTAGGTTTTTCATATGGTCCAATTGGAGAGGTCGACCAGAAGCCTATGCGTCGAGCCTTGCTCGAGCATGTACCTAGTAGGGGTAAGACCCTGCATTAGGTTTTCTAACATGTGATATGTAATCGGTATGCTTATTGTACTTAGGCTTTTATCGTAATTTAATGTAATACTAATTACGTTTACATTTTTCCATTTTCTAATGCCTCGCATGTAAATATCCGCCTATTTTACCTTTTAGGTTGTGCCGTCACACTTCCTTAGGCCTAAAAGGCGATGGAAAAAATGCACCTAGTTTAAGGGTCATCCACATGTTCAGGATTTTAACTGACCAACATAGTTGGCGACCAACCTGAGTTGGCTTTTTGCCTAGGGATCCCCCGTAGGGCTTTTATTATTGCCTGGGCAACAAGTGAGGCCATTTGTGTTTGGAGATAACAAAGGCCTGTAGACGTACTTAATTTAGTGGGAACAAGCAAGAAGGCAATTGTAACTAAATCAAGCTTGGTTTTGATCGTCATTTGAAAGACTAATTCTGGTGTTAACCATGTTGGCATCTGTCCTGAGTTGACCTCTTCTATTTTTCTTTAAATATTGTAATGAATCTATTCACGTGTCATCGCTGCCATGGAGCCCCCAATCGGGCTGTGAAGAGAAGACTTCTCGACCATCCATCGGGTCATTTGATATGTATAATCGGGATGATAAGTGTACTCGATCGCTCCTCGGGGGTTCGTTGTGTTGAAGAGTGTCGCGTTGATCATTTGTCGGGCTGGATATATTTAAGGATTATCTTGCTCATATTTTTCCACGTATTGTATCGTTCCTCGGGGTACACTTGTTCGCTGGAGGCTATGGAAGACTCCATATAGCTCGTGCACCTAAAGAAATTGATGAGTTCAAAGCGTCCTTATGCCTAAATGCGTTGATCTGATATGGCGTTCAAGAAACGTTATTCCTCTGGAGTGGATATCTTAATGTTGATGACGTGTTAATTCGTTTCTTGGTGATCGTCGATCACCGTGGGTTGTCTGATGATGTTGCTCGATACATTCAGGGTGGTCTAGTGTTGTTATCAACGTGTCTTGCTTGTTGACAATGATTTTTCTGGATATGTGACTTCTTACAGGTTGGATCTATCCTTGTTGATAAATATAGTTGATCGTTGCTATTCATGCTACTTTATGTGTTATTGGATCTTTGTGGTACAGATCGCCCAAATTTTCATTCGACGAGGTTGAATAAAATAAGAACTGCATTGTCCAACTTTTTATTAGAGCTTGAGACATGATCACACAATGTCAACTATCCATCGAATCTAAGGGTCCGTCGAGGAAAAATTGCAAAGGACCTAGTAGATGTTGCGAACAATCCATGCCCGAACATCTGTCGGAGTATTTATAAGATAAATGATGCCTGAATGCCCGCCGAGGCAAAAACTATAGAGGATATGGTAGATATTGCGGGTGATCCATACTCGATCATCCGTCGAGGCAAAAAGGACCGAGCAAGTATTACGAATGATCCTGTATTGTTAGTGAAAACTAACCTTCCAATAAATTCAATGTTGATTATTAATCGACTATGCCAACCATCTGTTGGTACTGAATATAAGAATTATCCTGACCAACCATTTGTTGGGGATAAGATACGACATGTGTGGCAAATATATTCGGGACTAAATATATATTTTGCCGATCATTTGCCGAGATGAGCCTTGAATACGCCTAATCATCTTGTAGGTCAAGAATTATAGATCCACATAACCCATTCTGAAATTCAAGAAATATAAACATCCGAGCATCTATCTGTTATAAATAATATTGCCCAAGCATGTGTTGGGTCCAAAGTGGTGTAAAGTGCTCAACCATCCGTCAGAGCATTACAAAATAAGTGGTGCCAGACTGGTCTGCCGGGGCGAAGTTGTACAGGTCCGAGTAGATATAGAGAGCGATCCGCACTCGAGCATCTATCGGTGTATTAATAAGATTTTCAAGAGCTTAAGATTGTGGCCGAGCATTTGTCGGGACTGAATCTTGTACATGTGGAAGTTAATAAGTTGCTCGACCATTTGTCGAGGCTAAAAATAGAATTTATCATAAAATTTGTTTAGTCAATCAAGGAATATATGATGTGCATCTGCTCGAACATGTGTCGTGGAAAGGATTCATAACATTGAATGAATGACATGAATGATCCCATAATTTCTATGATAAAATCTCATGAAGATGGTCATGCCCGAGCATCCGTTGGGGCTACGCTAAGTATTAGTAAAGATATTACACCGACTATCCATTGGTATAACCAATAATAGGTAGACGACAATATTGAAAATTAAATAACCGAATAAATGACATGAGTGCTCTATAAGTGCACTCCCAATATTTATGTGGACAAAATAATTGTAATAAAGTCGAATGAAAGGTGAAAAATTTATCAAATATATCTAGGTGTATGACATAGGAGTTAATTTGGAATTTCTGCAAATAGCTTTAAGCAAATACTTAATATTAAGCTGGTTTCAAAAAAAAAAATTCACAGAAAATTTGTGTAGTGACAATTGTGAAGTATGCAGTGTAGATTGCCCCCTGCTGACAAATTTATGATGACACAAATCGTGAGCATAATTTGTGAGAAAATAAGATATTATGAGACATAAATGAATAATGCACAAATAAATGCGGGTATCCATCAATTGGGGTTGTGCTAAATATAAGAATTATCCTGACCAACCATCCCTTGGGGATAAAGTGCGACATGTGTGACAAATATCTTCGGGACTAAATATATAGAAATATTTTGCCGATTATATGCCGAGATGAATCATGATCGTCCTTCAGGTTAAGAATCATAGAACCCGAGCTTCAGTCGGAGTAACAATAATTTTGCCCAAGCATTTCTTTTTGGGTCTAAAATGTTATAGTATGCTCGACTATCCGTCGGAGCATTAATAAAATGAATGGTGCCTGGATAGTCCGCTGGGGAAAAATTGTGGAATACCGAGTAGATATAGCGATCAATTCGTGCTCGAGCATCCGTCGAAACATCGATGAGATTTCCAAGGACTTAAGATTGTTGCCGAGCATCCGTCGGGACTGAATCTTGTACCTGTGGAAGTTAGTAAATTCCCCGACCATCTATTGAGGCTAAATCAAAATATAAGTTATCATGGAAATGATATGTTCAACAAAGTATATAAGATATGCATCCGCTCGGCCATTTGCCGGGGAAAAAATTCATAGTAGCATATGAATGTAATAAATGATCCAATGATTTTTATGATAAAAATCCCACTGCGATAACCGTGTCGAGCATCCGTCGGGGCTGAGCTAAATAACCAATGATCTCCTTCTGGTGAGATTAAATTGTTGTAGCTTAATGACAATATTGAAAATTAAAATGTTCGAATAAATGACACGAGTGCTATATAACTGCGCCCCACTTATTTATGCGAGCAAAATAATTTGTAATAAGGTCGTATAAAAAGTGCCAACTAAAATCGTTGTAATAAAATCGCATGGTCCCTTAAAATAATTTTATTTTTAGTGAGAACCGTGTACTGCAAAAATTAGTCAAATATACCTCAAATATAAGATATAGGGGTGATTTAGAATTTTTGCAAGATTGTGTAAATTTCAAACACATAATGTATGATGGTTTCAGATCTTTGTCATGAGGAGAAAAATAGGGGGCAAAAACATTTTGCAAAAATGTTTTGCAAAAATGTTTGGACTTCAAGCAAATACTCAGTTATGGATTTTAAAAATATGTTTCCTCATAAAGCCATGTAATTCTGTCAAGGAAGAAGCAAATAGCATATGTTAAATAATTTGTGAGAAACAACTAATGGGTTCCATTATTGTCGCACAATGGCCACGAGATGGAGGCGAAATGCATATTCCTTTAATAAAGTTAAATAGGTCTAGAATCCCAAGCCCTAAAGTAACTTTGTTCGTGCTCTTCAACGCTCTGGGCGTGCTCATCGCCGACCAGTTTTTTGGTCCAGTGCACTGTTCGCTGAGCTCGCCGCTTGTGGTGCTCTGTTCGCTGAGTTCGCCGCTGTGGCGCTCTGTTCGTCTAGTTCATCGTTGTGGTGCTCTGTTCGCCGAGCTCGCCGCTGTGGTGCTCTATTTTTCGAGCTTGTAGAGGATGTCGACGAGCTTATAGCGGATGTCGACCAACGAATATGGTTGGAATTGAAGAAATTCCCTCCTGGCTCCTCGCTTAGCATATTTATCGTCACCGGCCAAGAAGGGTGGTAGGGAAGGTCGCTGATGCACGGACGCCTCTGTATGGTGGTCCCCGACCATGGAGAGATTCCTACGACCCTAACATGGGGTCCTTGATCAATTTCCAAAATACATCACATGAGTTTTTGTTGCCAGAGTTGGCGATTTCCATAATACATTTGGTGATTAATTGCCTGATGGGTTAAAAATGGTCAAAACCCCAAATGGGTCTCGCTACTCCCAGCATGCTGTGTGAGAGTTGTTGTATAGTGATTGCATATTGATATGAACTATTTGCTCGGATGGGTGGTAGTCCCAAGTTATAGGTTGGGGAAAATTGTTGACCGGAAGAGATAATCAGAAAATTGCTGTCTCCCACGATTTCATTCAGATCGCAGAAATTGTATGGATGGAGACCGAAATTGATGACTCATTATGTGCCCAGATCTGTGTGTATCTTTGTGAAAAATATCTTCTTGAAAGATAATCATCAGATATGTTCATAAAGACATGGTCAACATCTCTGAGAGAGAGGGCCACTTTTAACGCTTATCTCGTGCCATAAAATATGGGATGTGGGAATCATAATATATGATGTAACCTAGAAAATAACGTGTATAAGCATAAAAACATCAAAAGAATCCATATATTTGGAGAGTTTTCATAGACATCTCCGATAGTGAATTTTATCTGAATCAAACAATGAAAATTCTCTGGAATCAAAGCTATTTATGCAGATTTACAGATGCATAAAAATTAATTACACAAAATGCAAGAATACAAATGTGCAGAGAATTGTGCATCAATAGAACGATGTTTATATAAAACATATAATTATTCATATGGAGAGAAAAGAAAAGTAAACTTAGCTCTTTATTATCGTGCGTGTACACCATGAGTTCGCAACGTAAATCTCCATCTCGTAAACAGGAAGGAAAGACTTTTCGTGTCATTTCCCACAGACGACGCCAATTGTAGGTGCAAAAAATCTCACCCGTAGGAGGGTGTCAATTCATCACAATACAAGTATAAAAATAAATACGAGAGAGACAAAGATTTACGTGGTTCGACCATGAATGGCCTACGTCCGCGGGGCTGCTGGTGTGTTTCCTTAGAATGATCAGAGAGTTTTACATGAGAGTGTTTCTCTAACTTCTCAGCCCCCTTTCACAATGGGGGGTGTCCCCTTTATATAGAGTTAGGGGTTACATTAGGGTTACAAATATGGATGAGTAACAAATATTGATGAGTCCTATCTTCATGGAGTTTCATTCCAATCCGATACTGCTCCTCGGTCTTCTAGTTTATTAAGGATTTTGGTCGTCCCTATATTGCTGGCACGTCGCCATCTTCACTGGGGTGCTCACCACACACCATGCTATTACGTAGGCATATATTTTTACCCCATATATATATATATATATATATATATATATATATATATATATATAACGAGCTCTATCTCTCTACTCAATGAAGAACACAATGTATCCTTAGTCTCCTCAGTAAAATAAATTCTTACGCACCGGAATTACATATAACTAGACAACATACTCGCCGAGGTCTATAATATCATGATTTTTTTCCATATATTCATATATCTAGGCCCAACCCTATTTCAGGTGGCGCCGCAAAAAATAAAGATTCCTCCTCCCGGAGTATCCTTACGACAGTCATATCATTATATTTTTACTATCGTTTAACCACACGATAATTAATCACTACACATTACCATAATAAACTCTACTAAAGTTGACTAAATGCAGTAGTAAATTATAACAACAAAGCATATTCTAAGGGTCCACCCGGTTCACTCACGTGCAATTATCAAAATGCCCTGCTAATAATGAGAAATACGTTTGTAACAAGATTGTTAAAACTAACGTTCCCACTAAACTTGACCCGCACACGAAGTTTAGGGTTTCCAATTTACATAAAAGTTGTGGCACACCCACGTCACTAGAATCTATTCTTTACTCACAAGGAAGAAGCAAAACCTCACTAGTCTCACCAAATCACAGCGTCTCATCACGTGGCTACCATCACGACCCATGAACATCTGCAATCGTCATACATCCTAGGATTTCATCCTATAGTTGTCCTCTTTCATCATGGACAATTTATTCCATCATGTGGATTTCGCCCCCATTATTGAAACATTGGCGCAAACTCTCCAGGCCTCAATTATAGCTTTATTGAACTCCTATTTACATCCTGGGCCCCGTAGACCCTGACATACTGTATGCTACTATTAACGAGGACTCTACTGGTCCAGCCTGAACCCATCACTCTCGGGTTATAAATTTCATAGGCCTAATTTCATTGACCCTAAATTCTTTCGCAGGAAGTCTAGCTCCTCCAGTTGTTATGCCTAACTGGCATGGTTTACCATTTCTAATCTCTTTGGTCTCACATCTCAATTGTGGACGTCTTCAATACTTGTAGTTATACTTCTTTCACATAAGGAAAACTTTATGAACCATTTTCCCGTCATTGATCCCACTGAACATTTTGGGAGTGTCATTCTCTCGGACCAGCAGTCTTAACTCACAATTGTTCTTTCGTTGTCCCTTTGGCTATGTTGGCCATTCGAAAATATGGCTGGCCTCTACATCCCTGATTGACTTCATCGTCCTCTTGAAGTTAATCAATAAAAATCAACTAACCGAGTTCCCTACTGGGTATACTCTCATGTGGGGTTTCACTAACACCGTTAAATTCAGTTTCTGCTCTTCAGAAGATTCGTTAACCCTCTTTACTCCATTCTCTTGGAAGCGTTAACATTATCATACTAACGCATGACCTTGACGACCTCGGCACTAGTCATTCTAGCCATATTTCCCATTCATACTAGTATTCTACTCACGGGTCCTTTATCAACTATAAACCCTTTGGATAATTTATACCCCTCTGCCAGGTACGAAGTTCATTATGCAATTCAACCTCTCTCTCACGATCGGTTTCTATCTTACCCATTGTGCTAAACATCAAAATTTCACTCAAATTTTGTTACCACATCGAATGGAAGACCTCAAGGTCAAATCGTACCCAAATTTCTCTCTAAATTTCAAACACAATTATTCATATATGGTGATTGCCTCTAATCAATACATGATGCTCCTAAGAGCTATAACTTTTAACTCCAAATTTAATTTTTTTGAGTGTCGACACACCCCACTCTACACAATTGCCTTCGGATTTTCTACCTCCCTTGGTCTGTTACGCTCTCTCATTTTCTTCCCCGCACCTTCACTGATGGGTTTTTCAAAAGAGCTCCTCCGATTTCCCTATTATCAATTTTGCTAGGTGGTCCTAAAATCATTCCACCATTATCTACGACTGTGCTTTGGGAACCTACTGTTCCCTAGTGATGATTTCTCTTATCACTTGCTTAAGTAACCCTCATGGTGATTTTTGTCACGATCACTCTTTCCCGATTACTCTATGTCTTCTGTTGAGCTTCTTCTCCCGCAGTTCTTCTTACGGCCCTCGCTGGTCGTTCTAAAATATTTGGTGTTCGAATAACACCGAATTTCATATAATGAGTCACATCCATTATAATTTATAGCAGGAGAATGTAAGTCGCATAGGTAAGAGAAAACAAAAATCCTATCATAAGGCTCTACATCAAAGAATGATGCGCTGAAACGTAATAAGCCGCACAGATCCTAAGGACACTAGAACCTGATGCTCTTATACCACCTGTGACACCCTTCCCAATTAAATATAGGGTGATCAGTCCTTTATAAAATTTATAACATAATGTTCAGTTGGTTCATTCTTAGCATCACTGTCGAAAACTTAAATCCAATTAATTACCTAACATTTAATTAAGCTAGTGTCAAAATATTTCCCAATTTAATTTGAAACCAATTAATTCAATTAATTTCTGAACATTGAATTATAAACCACACACAAGAAATGAATGCTGATTGAATTAAATACTGGATAATTAAGACTAGATAAAACCTTCTAGTTCAAAGTCACAAACAAAACCAAAATAAATACTCAATCCAACAGAAAAGAACTAAAAAGGAACTGAGTAAAATCCCGCTAATGAGGATGGGCGACACATGCCCGAACTGAAGTATCTGAACTAGGAACTGAATAAAATGAGAGAAGTATCTAATCTCAATGACCCGCAACTTCCACAATAGTTGCAGCTCAGCAAACTATCCAAGTATCTAGAACCGATGTCCCTGTGGCTAGGCACCTATACTAATATATATATATATATATATATATATATATATATATATAGCAAAAGAGAGGAGAAATACAAGAAACTGGTCAGAGCCTGACGTGTAAAAATGATTTATTATTATTACCAAGTCTACTAATTTCACACAGTAGAAATATTCACAAGTTCATATATATATATATATATGGTCACATCATCACTATACATATATATACTAATCCTGCACCCCCGGGCTAAGACCCATTAGTGCACCTATTAAGAAAATCTTGCATCCCCGGGTTAGCACCCATCAATGCACCTATCAATAATAATCCAGCACCCCCCGGTTATCACCCATTAGTGTGCCTAACAATAATCATCCTTGTACCCCCGGGTTATCACCCATTAGTACACTTAACAATAGAATTTATGCACCCCCGAGTTATCACTCATTAGTGCGCTAACTAAAAGATTCTTGCACCCCCGGGTTATCACCCATTAGTGCTCTTAACAATAATTTCCCATAATAGGCATACACATATCCTATTATAATTTGTAGGTATTTCTCCAACCTACATATGTACTCCTCATACGTATTTTAATCTCATCTCTATGTATAGTATAAATATTTAGATTACTATCTCTCTCGTAATATCCAAGGTATATTCTCTCTATACCGAAATAATTAAAGTATTTATTCTCACATACCTTCCTGAAATTGTGTCTTATTTAAATTTACTACTTGGAAGTTTCTCTCACTCCAATAAATCGGTAAACTCAAACCTGTACTCTAAGAAAATTCCTAAAAATTCCTTCTGTCGCTCGAACCAGATGACATGTCGTTCGAACCAGAATGACATGTCATTCGAACCACTTCCCATGTCATTCGAACTACTTCGCGCGAGATCCCCATCTCATTTTAACCACTTCCACATGTCGTTGGAACCACTTCACGTGAGATCCCCATCTCGTTTGAACCACTTCGCGCGACTTCAGGCGAGACCCACTGTTTCATCTTCTTCACCAAATTTCAGTGTTTTCTACCTTTTTTGGACCTAAAAACCTCTAAGATCCAACACCCAACGCCTCATAATCAATACCCATCAACACCTAATGGATTATAGATCATTCCCAACATCCTAGGATCACTAATTCGTCATTAAACATCATAATTATTTAAAATCCTCAAATTAATTCATATGAACCCTAGTTTCCAAATTTTCATTTAAAGAACCTAATCAACCCATATTTGTTCATCAATATATAATCCAATTCCGTGATTAATCTTCTATATACATGAAGGAATTTCAACCACTAATTAAACCAATCCTTAATCATAATTTAAATCTCCAATTTTCACGCAATTCCTATGTAAATCATGATTAATTTCACCTACACTAACATGAGCATGATTATTGCTAAAAGAAAGCAAGTAATAAACACTTGACTTGAATATGATGGTCTGATCCGTTGGTTATATTGGTATGGGTGTGTTCCCCTTGTCCCGATTTACACGGTGGTGGTGGTGATTGAGCAAGGTGGTGTTATCTTGGCCCTTTTCTCTTGGAATTAGCTCTCTCTCACACCTCTTATAGTCGTTCTTAACTTCCTGTATACAAAGCATGTGGAGGCACAACCAACTGAGAAAGAACTTGGTAATCAATCGGTGAGGGCATCCGAGGAGGATCTAGCCAAAGCTATGCTGAAGCAGGAAGCTTTGGTCATCCAACGTGCTCAAGTCCAAATTAGGCTTAAGAGTTCCATCGCGGCCCAACAAACATGCCTGCAAGCTTCTTCAGGTCTTCCTGGGAAATTCTTATAGGTTGAGGCCTTTCAGCGTATATGTACTTTTTTCAGTTCTTATATGTAATTCATGGGCGGTAGTTCCCATACTTGTAATTTTTTTTAATGCAAAATATATGAAAAAGATCTTTTTTCCCTATCATGTCTCAAGTTACTTTATAAATTTCTTCTTTTATATTGCCATTGCAAAGAAATCTTACAATTTACAGTCTTTTCTTTCCCTTTTAACTTTAACTCCATAGAAGAAAAGAAACAAGAACAAAAAAATAATGGGCTTAGTCATGATAGTGAACAACTTAATACAAAATCCCAACTCAGGTGATGTAACTCTAGATAGGATAGACCTTTAACCACTTGTTATTAATCTTGAAAGGTCTATCCTATTTTATCTTTGAGATTGAGTTGCAACCTGAATCATGATCCTCATTCACCATATAAAGTCCTTCCTAGTTGGCAAAAAATTTGGGCAATGGGAGCCCTCGAATGTGCTTCACAGATGCCTTTAAAACTAAGTCCCCCTCTAGAAATTTCCCTAGTCTCACTAAGTTTTCATATGCCATGGAAAGTTGCTTCGTATACATTTAAAAGTTTTGTATTGTGTTATCTCTATGCTCATCAAGCACTTTTAACTGAATAAGTCTACTCTGATGGAAGATGCTACTTCGTAAGGCATATCTGTCCAAGGGGACTTCTAGTTGTACTAGAAAAATGGCTTCAGCTCCAAAGACAAGTGAAAACGGTGTATACCTGGTTGTCTTCCTCTTTGTTATTCGATAGCCCATGGAACTGCTGGAATATTTTCATCCCATGACCCTGGTAAGTCTTCCATCATCTTGGCTAAAATTTTAACCAAGGTCTTGTTAGTTGCCTCTGCCTGACCATTGCCCTTGGGATACGCCACTGTTGAGGTGTGGTGAACAATGGAGTATTTGTTTGTGAAGATCGTTGCTTCTTTTTTACAAATGGGGTTCCATTATCAGATAGGATGACCTTTGGAATCCCAGATCAATAAATTATGTACTCCCTGATGAAGTTTTCCACCACACCGATTGTTGCTCTCTTCAATGGTATTACCTCAGCCCACTTGGTGAAGCACTCTATTGCCACTAGTATCAGATATTTCCTCTCGAAGATAGATGAATTTCCATTACTAGATCAAATTCCCAAGTATGAAATGGGTAAGAAGTGGCCAATTAGTGGAGGTACACCGAAGGGGAATGGATTATATTTCCATGCAGATGGCACGCCTTGTACTTGTGAACAAACTCGGCATAATATTTCTCCATAGTTGGCCAATAATAACCCAAGGTCATTAATTCGGCATATAACTTTACCCCTCTAATATGAGATGGATCGTGAGCTTGCTTCAAAACTTCTGTTGCTTTCTCCCTTGTGATGCATCGTAATGGCTTGCTGAAGTATGATCTAGGATATAGTTGCTCCTCTTGAACATAAAACCATGGTGCCCTCCTCATGATCCCCATAGAATCCATTTTCTCTGAAGGAACAACTCCATCGTTGATGAAATCAATATAAGGTTGCCTCCAATCTACTTGAGCCTCACCGAAGTGACATTTCATTGCCTAAAAGAAACTTTGCATTTGTCGCACCCATGTTTTACCTCTACTACATCCATCTTCATCGTTGTCCATAAGTATTCCTAGATTTGGATTTTCTGTATAGAGGGATCTCCGTTGTCTCATAATGTTCTTTATGTGTCTTCTTCAACCTGTATTTTTCTTCCTATGGCCCGATGTACCTTGATAGCCATCCTCCTATATTCCTAAAATACATACTTCCTTGGTTTGAAAAGTATTTTGCAAACTCTCTAAGTTCCACATTTCCCTCTCTAGACTCCAAATATTTCCCGATCTCATCTCTTCAATCCGAATCGTCTTCCATCGGTAAGATAGATTAAACAACCGAGGGATGTGTTCTTTGTTGTATCACCACCATAATTGTATTATTGTTCATGGACACCTTCTGAGCAATAGTGGAATAAGGATTAACATGCCTGTTCATTGTTCTAGGATGCCTCCTTATTTTGACCTGATGGAATTGGTTGTTTAACCATTAGAAGATTGATCTGTAGGGCACCGAGCGGAGTTGCTTTAACTCGTATTCTCCATTCATTTTATTGACCACTAAGTTGGAATCATCTTTGATGCACAGTGAATGGATGCCTCTTCGAAGAGCTTCTAGCAATCCCAGTACTAATTCCTCATAATATGCTTCATTATTGGAACAAAGGAAATCTAACTTGTAGGAAAGGAAAAATTCATCCTTCCCCTTTGAGAGGATAACCCCTACTACCCTTTTTCTTTATGCCTAGGAACCATTGATTTCCATAATCCATTCTCCCAAGTTTTCATCCAAAAAATTGGCTTGCAAATCATCTCCCGGGATTCTCTCACGAGGTGGTTCAAATACCCCTTATGGAAAGATCGCCAAGAAGTCTGCATATGCATGGATCTTGATCGCGCGAGGAACCACACACTTCAAGTCATATTCTGAAAAAATGAGGAACCACCTAGCTTCTCTTCCGATAGAAACATTTCTCGCCAATAAAAACTTAATAGGGTCACATCTCGTTATAATATGAATTGTGAAAGATAACATATAATGTCTAAGTTTTTTAGCTACGAATACTAAGGCTATATAATGTCTCTCCATGCTAGTGTACCTAGCCTCAGGTCCATGTATGATCCTACTCAGATAGTAGACTGGCCTTTCTTACCCATCAATCTCCTATTCCAAGAGAGCCCCGATAGACTTGGTGGTAGAAGTGGGGTACATTTGTAATGGTATCCCTGCCCCGGGAGGAATCATCGTCTGTGGAGAGGTGAGAAGTTTCTTCAGTTTGTTGAGGACTTCTTAGTGAACTTCTTGTAACACCCCGTAATTTTAGAACCTTAGATAATGGTTTTTTAATTTGAAAGCCGAATAGGTATATTTAAAAAACATTATCAATTAGTAAGTGGACTATTTAAAATAAAAGATAGTTGGGTCGAAATTTGATTAAAAATAAAAGATAAAACATTTTAGGGGGACTCGGAATTTTTTTTATAATTTAATGGACATTAATAAATTCTTTACTTTATAACTTTTATAAATCCAAACAATTGATTTTTTTTGCACAAACAACTTTATAAAATATTTTGGTAAAAGTTTAGTTTCATATAGATTAGTATTATTTTTAAACCCTTCCCGGTGGGTTCTTTTAGGCACATAGCTCCACATCTTTCGGAGCTTTCATTCCTTTGGTTTTGGTCCATGTATATTACAGTGATAACAGGAGCATTGTTTTTTTTCTCTTAGGCGAATGGCTCTTTTGGGAGCTGACATTTTCTTTTTGTTTTGTTTCTTTTTTTTGTTCTTTCCTTGCTAATTTCTGTCAAGTGTAATGTGACAATAATGATAGGTTAGTCTCTTCCTTAGGCGCAAGGCCCCCGCAAGTTGGGACGTAATTGGGTAATAGGTAACTGTCAATATATTTTTTTAGAGCTAGAAATTTTTGGGAGTCTTTTTTCTGGAATTATATACAAGACCTTAACTCAATTTTTTTTAAAGGTAACGCTCCTTTTTCAAACCCACTTTTTTCCTACACAAAGCAGAACACTCAAACCCTTCAATTTCAACTCCAAAACTCCATTAAACAAAACTTTAATTATATTTTAGGAGGTCTAAACTACATATTTTCAAGAAGTCCCAAGAGCGTAACTTGCTTATTTTCGCAAGACGAACGCAACCGAGTACTCAGAATTGTCAAGAAACGACTTTTCCAAGCATGAATACTCAATTATCTTCCTTTGGTATTATGCGTCTTAAATGTCGCCCAAACCCTTAATAATGTGTTTTGGATAAAATCAATTAGTAACTTAATCAGAGAAAGTGGACAGTAAATTTTTGGGTTGTTTTGATAAAACTTTTTAATATGATTTAATCCTTGAAACCCTTGGGTGCGTAAGTTAGATTATTGGGTTTTTAGGGTTTTTGCGGTGTAGGTTCGCATGTAGAAGTTATGGGATTATTTCTATGTTATGTGGGACACGAACACACTTGTAAAAATTATAGGATTTATAAAAGAGAACGATTATGTCATATTGAATAATATCGCATGTTAAATAAATTAACAATATTGAAAGGAAATAATTATGTTGAAAATGGCGATTGTATTGTTAATGGAATTTAATTGAATTGTGACGTTTGTGATTAAAGTGCCATGTTGTGATTATGATTTGTGATATTGTGTGAATTGTTTTATTCACTTTTACTACCGCGGGGACGAAGGGCTTTTGGGTAGTATATTGCTCAGCTTGATTATAGGATGCTTAATAGGTATGGGACTAGTGGGTAGGCCTTGGTTATAATTTATGCTTGCTAGGTATAGGACTAGTTAGTGTAGAGTCATGCGGATTTCATATTTCAGGGTGGGGAAGATCTTTAATATTTTATCGTCGTCACGCTATCCTACGCATGATACTAGGACGAGTAAATGTTGGAAATTCACCATATACATAGGATAGAACGTATATGTACTTTGCGGACCCTTAGGTATGGTACTAAGGGGTATTTTGGGAATCTCAAATCGATTAAAAGGGTGGGGTAATTTGTTAATTATGAATTTGTGAAAATGAGAATTAATTCCTAAGATAAAAAATGGGTATTAAAATTTGTGGCGATATAATATGTCAGAGACCGACAGTTTAAACGGATCAGCTTAGGCGATTTATGTCGTGTCATGTGTGGAACCTTGTCATATTGCGGGGGATCATTAGTTTAAACGGATTCGGATGGATATTGACAAGGGGAAGTGTGACACTTTGGTGGGTTACCACCCTGGGCGAGAGGACCGCCATAATAAAAGTGAGAACAATAATAATTTTGGGTTCATTTAATTAAATTAATACTTTGGGGTTGTAGGATAATTAAAATGATATTGGTGTGTTTTTTATCAGAATCTTTAGAGGTGGTTATTAATTTATCTTTCGCGCTCTTAATTATATTCGGAATTAAAATACTCTATTGTGATATTTATTACGTATAATGCTATTGTCTGGGTTCACGAACCCTATTTGAGGGGAGTAGTGTGTATTCATACTCGGGGCACTGACCTCATGCGTTGACTGACGTTTTTCAGGTATTAGCTCTGGAGTAGTTGCACGGGACTTTTGGAAATTATCTTGGAGGCGTAGTTGGAGTTATTTTTGTTATGCATAGTAGTTAGATTAGTTTTCCATTCCTTCACAATTGAATTGAGATTCGATTTATGGTTTTGGTGGGTCATTTCGTTCCACAGTTGTACGATTTTATTCAGATAATCTTAGTTGGATTTTGTTCAGTTTTAAATTATTTGATATTGGTTATCATTGGAGTTTAGCATGATGATGGATCTTTTATCGCATAGGTGATTATCATAATTTGGGATTGATTAAAATATTTATCTTGTGGATTGATTTTATAATGTCTAAAATCTGTCACATGCTGAGAATGGTATTTATTTACTCGCACCCAGCTTAGTTTTGGTGGAGGTCAACACTAAAATTAGGCTGGGTGTGACAGATAGAATGTGACACCCCACCTAATTAAATATCGGGTGATCAGTCCTTTATATTTATAACATAATGTTCGGTTGGTTCATTCTTAGCATCACTGTCGAAAACTTAAATCCAATTAATTAACTAACATTTAATTAATCTAGTGTCAAAACATTTCCCAATTTAATTTGATACCAATTAATTCAATTAAGTTCTGAACATTGAATTATAAACCACACACAAGAAATGAATGTTGATTGAATTAAATACTGAATAATTAAAACTAGATAAAACCTTCCAGTTCAAAGTCACAAACAAAACCAAAATAAATACTCAATCCAACAGAAAAGAACTACAAACGAACTGAGTACAATCTCGCTAATGAGGATGAGCGACACATGCCCGAACTGAAGTATCTGAACTAGGAATTGAATAAAATGAGAGAAGCATCTAATCTCAATGACCCGCAACTTCGACAACAGCTGCAGCTCAGTAAACCATCCAAGTATCTAGAACCGGTGTCCCTGTGGCTAGGCAATTGTACTAATACATATACATATATAGCAAAAGAGAGAAGAAATACAAGAAATGGGTCAGAGCCCGAGGTGTAAAAATGATTTAGCAAGTATTTAAAACTAGTTCTTAAAACAAGTCTTATACGCATGTTAGTTATCGAACTCTCACATGAGTTTCTCACCTCTCATCTATTGTGCACGCCTAACGTACATCAAATCTCCCCTAGTTAATCCACCCAGTCTAACTAGTCAGAAACCATATTAATAGTAACTATGCTCACTAGTATTATTCCCGTATCGCCCATACAATACGCTATTCAAATAGTTTGTCTCACATATTAAGTTTCATTATTCACCGTATGAATGATTAATCTTTTATTCACTAAGATTATTTTATTTCTCATTTCCATTTTATCTACTAGTCTCGCAAAGTAGAAAGTTACCCCAAGTATACTCATACATATAAACAACTAATAATTAGAATTTCGGTTCGAAAAAATTTAATCGAGCATTTTCAATTATATATAGACTAATCCTGCACCCTTAGGTTAAGACCACTTGGTGCAATGTGATGATTATTATTATTATGACCAAGCCTACTAATTTCACACAGTAGAAATATTCCCAAGTTCATATATATATATATATATTGATTAAGTGCGAAAAGTGGCGCGTGACAAATGCCGATCGTTGTTTTTATTTCACCTCCTCAATACAAAAACCTAAACTTATGACTACACTCAAAAAGGGAGTATAGCGGCCAAGTCCGGGTATCAAAAATCCACAGAGACGAGTTGCTAGAATTTATAGGATTTAATACTTCTAAAATAAAAGTGTAAAAGGTGATAAGTTGGAAATAAAGAAAAGGGAAAAATTAAGAAGTTAAGTCTAAACTGGAATTAATAAAACGAGAGTCGGGATCGTGTCCCCACCATGGGCTAAACAACTAATAATTAGAATTTCGGTTCGAAAACATTTAATTGAGAATTTTCAATTAAGTATAAACATCACACAATAAGGAATTTAACCCAAAGTTGCGAGATTAAACATTTAACAGAAAATGGTCACACGCATCTTAAATTCGGATGATCGCTATAAACACTAACGTTGCGTGACAAAAAAAGTTAAACGCATAATAATCCGACTTTAATACGCGAGGTTTCAATTAAATGCAATTTTCCCCAAAACCTAACTTTCAGAGCTCGATGCCCATTAATGGTGGAAACGTAATCCCAACCCGTTATGTACGGACAATACATGTATTAAACTACTTTAAACAACTAATTAACTAATTAAAGCAAGAAATAAATAACTACAACTAATTATCTAGGCAAGAAATGGAATGACATCAATGGAAATAAAGCAAGAAAAGGAAATACAACTATATTAATGGAGAAGAAGATGAATAGTGTTACTTACAAACCCAGATGGTGCAAACCCTAGAGAGAGAAGCTCCACCACCAAAATCCCCTCCTCTCTAACCTAAAATGAAATATATCTCCAAAGAAAAGCCTACAATATTCTATTTATACCCCAAAATAAACCCCCAATAAAACCAAGCCAAAAAACCCAAAATAAGTCAATTTTCGTCCATATCTGGTGGGACCGGTCGACCGCACTTTTGAGATTTGCCTTGGGCTGGAGACAACCCACTTTTCCCTCCGAACCAATTTTGACGCGTTGCACGGAAATGGCCATAACTCCCTCATATGGAATCAAAATGATGCGTGGTCGGAACCAACACGAAGGTAATTCAATTATCTACATGATTATGTTTTGAAACCCTCCAAATTATGCAGTATGAAATTATCAAAATGCCCTTGAAGTAGAAGAAAATACCGAAACCTTTCGAAAATGGGCATAACTTCCACATACGGAGTCAGAATGACGAACGGTCAGTGGCCATGGAAATATAATTTGATGATATACATGTTGGTGACTTCATTAAATAAAAAATAGTGAGTTTGAAAAGACCAAATTGCCCTTGTAGTAGCATTCATTGACAGAACTTCTCCGAAATGCAACCGAACCTCACTTTTAGCTTTTCAATACCTACAATAGCACAAATAACCCCTGCAAAGCATGTATATATCCAAATCCAAGGTTTTCTGGTTAATGAGCATAATTATAGGCATTTAGGACCGTAAAAGTGCTGGAATGCATAAAGATAACGGGCGAAAATTTGCAATATTCGATATGAATCATATATATATATATATATATAGTCATATCATCACTATACATATATATATACTAATCCTGCACCCCGGGCTAAGACCCATTAGTGAACCTATCAAGAATAATTCAGCACCCCCGGGTTATCACCCATTAGTGCGCCTATCAAGAGAATCCTGCATCCCCGGGTTAGCACCCATTAATGCACCTATCAATAAATTCCTGCATCCCAGGGTTAACACCTATCAATAATAATCCAGCACCCTCGGGTTATCACCCATTAGTGTGCCTAACAGTAATCATCCTTGTACCCCCGGGTTATCACCCATTAGTACACTTAACAATAGAGTTTCTGCACCCCCGAGTTATCACTCATTAGTGCGCTTAACTATAAGATTCTTTCACCCCGGGTTATCACCCATTAGTGCTCTTAGCAATAATATCACATAATAGGCATACGCACGTCCTATTAAAATTTATAGGTCTTTTCGCAACCTACATATATACTCCTCATACGTATAGTATAAATATTTAGATTACTATCTCTCTCGTAATCTCCAAGGTATATTCTCTCTATATCGAAATTATTAAAGTATTAATCCTCACAAACTTTTCTCGAAATCCTTTCTTGCTTAAGTTTATTATCGGAGACTCTCTCACTCCAAGAAACCGGTAACCCAAATTTGGACTCAAAGAAAATTCCCTCTGTCGCTCGAACCAGAAGGGTTGTCGCTTGAACCAGAAATAGATCTCGCTCGAACGAGAATGAGGTGTCGCGCGAATGACTTCCACATGTCGTTCAAATGACTTCACGCGAGATCCCTATCTCGCGCGAATGACTTCGTGCGAGATCGCACGAGATGTCCCTGCTCGTCTTCTTTCCCAGAATTCTGCATTTTTACACCATTTATGAACCTAGAAACCTCCAAGATTCAACACCCAACACCTCATCATCAATACCCATCAACACCTAATGTATTATAAATCATTACCAACATCCTAGGATCATTAATTCGTCATTAAACATCATAATTATTTAAAACCCCTAAATTAATTCATATGAACCCTAGTTTCCAAATTTTCATTTAAAGAACCTAATCAACCCAGATTCGTTCATTAATCTATAATCCAATTCCATGATTAATCCTCTACATACATGAAGGAATTTCAACCACTAATTAAACCATTCCTTAATCATAATTTAAACGTACAATTTTCACCCAATTCATATGGAAATCATGATTAATTTCACCTACACTAACATGAGCATGATTATTGCTAAAATAAAGCAAGTAATAAACACTTGCCTCAAATATGACGGTCTGATCCGTTGGTGATATTGGTATGGGTGTGTTCCCCTTGTCCCGATCTACACGGTAGTGGTGGTGATTGTGCAAGGTGGTGTTATCTTGGCCCTTTTCTCTTGGAATTAGCTCTCCCTCACACCTCTTATAGCCGTTCTTAACTTCCTGTAACCTGTTAACCCTAATGGACTTTACTTGTTTGATATAATTACTCTTAATTTTCGTCCATTAATTTAGCCCAAAAATACGATTTACCATAATGCCCTCTCGGGGTGCCGGTTAGGCCTAAAATCGCCCTGGAACCCAAACTAAACACCCGGGTATACTATTTTGACTATCCCGGCCCTTACGGACTCAACGGCGCATTCATAATGACCATATGAGTTAAATAAAAATAAATTATCTTTTTATTCCATTCAATTAGTCCCGACACGACTCACACGCGTGTCAGACTTAAATTACCAAACTGTCGTATTTCTCACTTCTGACAATTTATCGAATTTCATAATTCCATATTCCATATCACACAGTAATATTCAATAATTCTCAACAATAAGTATTAACCCTTGGCACGCTAGTAAATAATTATTTTAATCCGAATTAATAACAAATTAATTCCTCGCATTTTAATTTAATTAATCCAACAACAATAGTTAATCGCATATGTATTCCCATAATATTAATTAATCACTTAAGTATTTAAATCGTCAAAAATACGCGGTGTTACATAATATCAGAGCATGGTCTTAGGTCTCGTAGGTTGTGGGTCCATTTAGTTTTCGCGTATCGGTCTTTGATTCCCTTTATTGATTCGTATTCCATAAGGTAGAGGGTCTAGCATATGTGTTAGATGTGTTTCTTGGAGATATGGAATTTCATGTTAAAGACGTTGTAGGCATTAAGTTTAGAAATTGTAGTCTTGATGTGAGGATACTTAGAACTAATTTTGGGGAGATGAAATTAATTTTTGATATTGTTAGTGTAGATGTTAGGTATCGTATGTATCAATTTTGGTTAGAAAAATTGATTTGAGGATTGTCGCATTTTTGTGACTTTTGGAGATAGAATCGAGCGGTAATTTGTGAGAATGCGTTGTACGCCGTTATATATATATATATATATATATATATATATATATATATATATATATATATATATATATATATATATATATATACGCGTTTACGATTTGGTATATGGGCGCCCGATCGTGACATTTTACGGGTAGGCATATGTGAGCCTTATTTTTATATTTACGCATTTACGCTTCGTCAAATTTTGAGGACGAAATTCCTGTGCTAATGGGGAAGTATGTAACACCCCGTAATTTTAAAACCTTAGATAACGCATTTTTTATTTGAAAGCCGAATAGGTATATTTAAAAAATAAATTATCAATTAATAAGTGGACTATTTAAAATAAAAGATTGTTGGGTCGAAATTTGATTAAAAATAAAATATAAATATTTTAGGGGGACTCGTAATTTTTTTTTATAATTGAATGTACATTAATAAATTCTTAACTTTATAAATTTTATAAATCCAAACAATTGATTTTTTTGGCACAAACAATTTTATAAAATATTTTGGTTAAAAGTTTAGTTTTATATAGATTAGTATTATTTTTAAATCCTTCCTGGTGGGTTCTTTTAGGCACATGGTTCCACACCTTTTGGAGCCTTCATTCCTTTGGTTTGGGGCCATGTATATTACAGTGATAACATGAGCATTGTTTTTTTTTCTCTTGGGACCATGGCTCTTTTGGGAGCTGACATTTTCTTTCTGTTTTGTTTCCTTTTTTTTTGTTCTTTCCTTGGTAATTTCTGCCAGGTGTAATGTGACGAGAAGGATAGGCTAGTCTCTTCCTTATGCGCAAGGCCCCGACAAGTTTGGACGTAATTGGGTATTAAGTAACTGTCAGTATATTTTTCTAGAGTTAGAAACTTGTGGGAGTCTTTTATCCGACATTATATAAAAGACCTTGACTCAATTTTTTTAAAGGTCACTCTCCTTTTTCAAACCCTTTTTATCTCTACACAAAGTATAACACTCAAACCCTTTAATTTTAACTCCAAACCTCCATTAAACAAAACTTCAATTATATTTAGGGAGGTCTAAACTACATATTTTCAAGAAGGCCCAAGAGCGTAACTTGCTTATTTTCGCAAGACTAACGTAACCGAGTCTCATAATTTTCAAGAAATGATTTTCTTTGGGATGAATACTCTATTATCTTCCTTTGGTATTATGCGTCTTAAGTGTCGCCCAAACCCTTAATCATGTATTTTTTATAAAATCAATTAGTAACTTAATTAGAGAAAGTGGACACTAAATTTTGGGGCTGTTTTGATATAACTTTTTAATATGATTTAATCCTTGAAACCATTCGGTGCATAAGTTAGATTATTGGGGTTTTATGGTTTTTGGGGTAGGTTCGCATGCAGAAGTTATGGGATTATTTATACTTTATGTGGGACACGAACACACTTATAAAAATTAGCGGATTTAAAAAAGAGAACGATTATGTCATATTGAATAATATCGCATGTTAAATAAATTAATGTCATTGAACAAATAATTATGTTGAAAACGACAATTGTATTATTAATGGAATTTTATTGAATTGTGACGTTTGTGATTAAAGTGACATGTTGTGATTATGAATTGTGATATTGTGTGAATTGTTTTATTCACTTTTTCCATCGCGGGGACGAGGGGCTTTTGGGAAGTATATTTCTCACCTTGATTATAGGATGCTTACTAGGTATGAGACTAGTGGGCAGACCTTGGTTATAATTTATGCTTGCTAGGTATGGGACTAGTTAGTGGAGAGTCGTACAGATTTCATATTCCGGGGTAGGGCAGATCTTCAATGTTATATCATCGTCACGCTAACCTGGGCATGAGACTAAGATGAGCAAATGTTGAAAATTCATCTTATACATAGGATAGGACGTATATGTACTTTGGGGACCCTTAGGTATGGGACTAAGGGGTATTTTGAGGATCTCACATCGATTAAAAGGGTGGGGTAATTTGTTAATTGTGAAATTGAGAAAATGAGAATTAATGCCTTAGATATAAACGAGTATTAAAATTTATGGCGACATAATGTGTTAGAGACCGACAGTTTAAACGAGTCAACTTGGGTGATTTATATAGTATCGTGTGTACAACCTTGTCATATTACGGGGGATCAACATTTAAATGGATTCGACTAGAAATTGACAAGGAGAAGTGTGACATTTGGTGGATTACCACCCAAGGTGGGAGGACCTCCGTAATAAGAAAGTGAGAACAATAATAATTTGGGTTAATAATGCTTTGGGGTTGTGGGTTAAATTAAATGATATTGGTATGTTTTTTTTATCATAATCTTTGGAGGTGGATAGTAATTTATCTTTCCCGCGCTTAATTATATTCGTAATTAAAATACTCGATTATGATATTTATTGCATATAATGCTATTGTCTGGGTTTATGGAACCTATTTGACGGGAGTAGTGTGTATTCATGCTCGGGGCTCCAACCTCGTGCGTTGACTAACTTTTTTTCAGGAATTAGCGCTGGAGTAATTGCACAGGATTTTTGGAAATTATCTTGAAGGCGTAGTTGGAGTTATTTTGGTTATGCTTAGTAGTTAGATTAGTCTTCCATTCCTTCACATTTGTATTGAGACTCAGTTTATGGTTTTGGTGGTCCATTCGGTTCCACAGTTGTACGGTTTTATTCAGATATTCTTAGCTGGATTTTATTCAGTTTTAAATTATTGGAGATTGGGTTATCATTGGAGTTTATCATGGTGATGGATCTTTTATCACATAGTTGGTTATTATCATTTGGGATTGATTAAAATATTTATCTTGTGGATTGATTTTATAATGTCTCATATCTGTCACATGCTGAGAATGGTATTTATTTACTCGCACATAACTTAGTTTTGGTAGCGACTGACGCTAGAATTAGGCGAGGTGTGACACTTCTTCCAACTTTAACTTTCCAACCTTTTAGAGTAGATCCATTAATGGATGAGTTATCTCGGCCAGTCCTAGCACAAACCTTCTGAGATAGGAGACTTTGTCAAGGAAACTATTTAGATCCTTCATAGTTTTTGGACATGACATCTCTAGAATCGCTCGCTGTTTATCTTGGTCCATCTTCACTCATTTCCTGTAAGGACATAATTCTATAAATGTCCGGGGTAAAATCTAGGAATTTTCTATTTTCTCCTAGATCACAATTCATACGTCTGATACCGCTACATTCGGCTCGTCAACACGATCATCCTCGATGGCCTGTATCCGAATTCAATGCATCCAATTTCTTCACGTGCATCATGCTACATGCAACGTGCCGCTTAGCTCATTTCCACTACTCCACTACTCTTTATCAGTAATATGTTTTATTGGAGCTTTAAATATTTGCATAAATATTTGGGAATTGTTTTTGAAAATTATTTTTGAATTCTGGATTATTTTTTTATCAAAAGAAGAATTTTTCTAAGTGTAGAAGTGAATGGCCTCGATCTACGAGATCGCTCGAGCGACTTTACAAGTCGTTCGCGCGAGATAGACATGTCACGCAATATCGTTCGAACGACTTTTGTCCTTCGTTCGAGCGACATGCTATCTCGTTCGAACGAGACTCTGCCTCGATTTTTGTATAAATATCTGATCTCCTTCTACACGTTTTTCAAGTCTTTCTGCAATCTCAATATTCTGCAAAATCTGCCCAGAATAAGACTTCACCTTTTAAGGTTTTCTAAACCTTTTTTGATTCACAAAACCGATCCCATATATGTGTGTGAATCTTTAAACCTTCAAGAAGATCGCTTACTCATCTGGAGTACTTTGTGAGGAAGCCGTTCTCTTCGTCACTGCTGCCCTACTGGAAAGGGATTGTTCCAGCCGCCGACAACAGAACCGACACCCGAGGGTATTTCTGTGTCACTGTATTTTCATTGTAATCCATTGTAAGTCGTTCTCTTATAAAAAATATTGTGAAAATAAAAGGTTTTGCCCCGTTGGGGATTTTTCCTCATATATGTGTTCTTGCATGTTTCATTATCGTATTTAATCACATATAGATGCATGTTTAGGACTTAAGTGGTAAAAACTGTGTTTAATTAAATAACTTTCTTATTTGAACGCAAGCGCACTCTTCTCAAATTGGTATCAGAGCCAGTTACACAATTCTACCGTGTAATTTTCCGCAAAATTTATCTAAGATATCAATTTTCTAAAAAATTGATTTTTGAAAACGAGTGTGTTCATTATGGAGAGGTTATATAATAAAATGCTAATTTTTTACGGGACAAACTATGCATATTGGAAAGCCCGCATGAGGTCTGCTTTAAAGGCCATTGATGAACGTGTCTGGATTTTGGTTGAAAGGGGGTGGACTCCTCCCTTCGTCACCATTGATAATGTGATCAATTTAAAACCTATCACTTTTTGGACTGAAGACGAATTTAAATGGTCATCATTCAATTCTAAGGGTCTAAGTGCTATTTCTGGGTCTGTCACACCTGATGAGTTCAAACACATAATGATGTGTACCACGTCAAAAGAGGAATGGGATGTTTTACAACTCACCCATGAAGGAGCTAATGCTGTGAAAGAGTCCAAATTGCAAAATTTTACAACTCAATTTGAAACCATCACCATGCATGAGACTGAATGTTTTGATGATTTTTATGCTAGACTTTCTGACATTGTTTATACTAGCTTTAATCTTGGTGAACATATTCCTAATGCTAGAGTTGTTAAAAACATTCTTCGTTCTTTGCCTAAGCATTTTATACCTAAAGTCACTGTGCTAAATTCTATGGGTAATTTAAATACGCTAAAATTGGAAGAACTTGTAGGAGATTTGCAAACATATGAAATTGATATGTTCCCTAAAATTGCTAGGTCTAAAGATAAGGGAATTGCACTTAATACCCAAGAGAGAAAGAGTGAGGGGTCGACTAGAAAGAGGGTAGAGTCATCTAGAAAGAGAGAGACTGACACGTTAGATTTTGATTGTGATTTTGACTTAGATGATTTGGCTCTTTTTGCAAAAAAATTCAAGAGGATTCTCAAATTTAAGAAAAATGGCAATTTTAAAGATAAAAAGAATTTTGAGAAAAATAAGTTTGAAAAGAAAAATGAAAAAGTTTTTAAAGATCCTCCTAAGAAAGAAAGTGAGAGATGCTTTGAGTGCGACGGTAGGGGTCATAGAGCCTTTGAGTGTGCCACGCGTCTGAACAGAGAGAAAGGGAAAGTTGTCCTTAATGCTACCCTTAGCGACGACAGTGAGGTCGAGTCGGTGGATTCTGGAGTCGAGTCACCACATGAGTGTAACTTCACCGCATTCATGGCTAGTCATGTGAGAAATTCTAGTTCTCCTCACGACCATGAGGATGATGCTTCACATGGACACCTCGACAGTGAGAGCGATGTGAGTGAGGTGGAGGATGACACAAGTGAGAGCGAGAGTGATATTCAATGCACCTACGCTGAGTTATATTCTGAGTCATTTAAAACTAAAAAGCGTAACAAAGCGTTAGTTCTTAAGATCACCGGCTTAGAGGAAGATTTAAGAAAAGCGAGAGAGAGAGAGAGAGAGTCCTCCACCTGCACCGCCCTGAGAGAGAGAGAATCTGCCTGTGTTGAGAAAGAGAGTTTGTTTAGAGAGAGAGAGAGAGAGAGAGAGAGAGAGTAATTTTGAGAAATAGAGAGGGGACTTGAATAAACAAGTGGCTAGTCTTATGAGTGAGCTCCATTCCTCCATGGAGACTCGGAAGAAACTTGAAGCCCTTATTGCCCAACTGACTCATGATCTTGAGAAAGCACGGGAAGCCAAGGTAAAAATCGAGGACAAATCTGGGAAAATGGTAAAGATGCTTCTCGGCCCTGCTTTAAGTTTTGGTGATAGGCAGGGAATTGGGTATGATGGTGCCTCCACGTCCCAAATTGCACCCGGACCAGTCCCTGAGTTTACTATGACTCCTTATGGCCATCGTCAAAATCCTCACAGGAGAGTTCGACCAAGAAAAGCAAACCAAGGTCCACCTTTGACTGTGTTCTTTTGTACTTATTGCAAAAAAAAAGGTCACCTCAGGGAGTTTTTCTATAGCATGGGTCAGACACGACGTACTACTGCTCCACCATGTCATACTGATGAGTTTTCTAGTCTGAGAGAGAGAGTTGAGTTCTTAGCTGCCACGTCTCAGAGTTTGATGGAAGAATTCCGACGGATGTCTTTGCCGTTAGTGAATGCTTCTCACATTCCAGCTAAAACCAACAACAACAAAGGCAAACAAAAGGTCACCTCTTCTTGGGTACCTAAGAAAGATAAAAAGGCCCTCGTTATTCATGTTTCTCTCAAAGCACATAATACCTCACAGTGGTATTTTGATAGTGGATGCTCCAGACACATGACAGGTGATGTCTCATTTTTTACCCACCTTGAGGATTATAAGGATGGTAGAGTCACCTTTGGAGATGGGAACAAGTCTAGCATTGTAGGACGAGGTACTGTAGAGTTACCAGGATTTCCTAAGTTAGAGAATGTGTTGTACGTCAAAGGTTTAAAAGTAAACCTTCTCAGCATTAGCCAGCTGCGCGACACTGACTTTGCAGTAAAGTTTGACCGGGAAGCGTGTAACGTCTTCAATTAAACCTGTAAAATTTTGATGCAAGGGGTGAGGACAGAGGATAATTATTATGGGACTGCGCCTACTTCCTCACTTGTCTGCAACAGCGCCACACTCACTCCTATGGATCTGTGGCACCAACGTCTAGGTCACGTAAATATTAGAGATCTCACTCGCTTAGCTAAAAAGGACCTAGTACGTGGCTTATCATCTCTTGGAAGGCCAACTTCGACGATTTGGGGACCCTGTCATTTGGGAAAACAAATTTGTAGTCCACATAGGAAGTTGCATTCCATTACCACCTCTCGTGTTCTTGAGATTATACACATGGATTTTATGGGTCCCATTCATACCGAGAGTCTGGGTGGTAAGAGGTATATCCTCGTGATGGTGGATGATTTCTCCAGGTACTCCATTGTAGGTTTTCTGAGAGAGAAATCTGATACTGTAGAGTTTTTAACGACTAAGTGTCATGTCCTGCAAAATCAACACGGAGTCACTATTAACAGAATACGTAGTGACAACGGCACTGAATTTAAGGAAGCAAAGGTAGATTTGTTTTGTGAAATCTTTGGGATCAAACATGAGTTTTCTGCTGTGAAGACTCCTCAGCAAAATGGGATTGTTGAGAGAAAGAATAGAACGATCCAAGAAATGGCTAGATCTATGCTTCTAGGTCGTAATGTTTCTACGAGATTTTGGGCAGAGGCAGTGTCTACTACATGCCAGATGGTGAATAGGGTTTATCTACGTCCACACACACTTCAGACACCTTATGAGTTGTGGACTGGCAAGAAGCCCAACCTTGCATATTTCTGTGTTTTTAGGAGTAAATGCTACATCCTACGGGATAGAGAGCAATTAGAAAAGTTTGACTCCCGAAGCGATGAGGGAATTCTGCTGGAATATTCATCAAATAGTAGAGCGTACTAGGTTTTTAACCTGAAGAGCTCTAAGGTTATGGAATCAATAAACGTCACCGTGCAAGATGACGAATCTCCGACGATTATTGATCCTAACCTTCAGTGTGAGGATGAGGACTCGTCTGACAGTGATCCTCTTGTTCCCCACCCACACTCTGTGGTCCCTACTCCTGTGTTAGGGGACACACCCGCTTAGGTTCATAAGAGTCATGACCCATCTGCCATAGTCGGTGATCCCACTCTAGGGGTCAAAACTCGTGCTCAGCTAGATAACGTTGTTAGCCATCTTTGCTACACGTCCAAAGTCGAGCTTAAGAATCATAAAGAAGCACTCAAGGATGAACACTGGATATTTGCTATGCAGGATGAGTTGCTTCAATTTAAAAAGAATAATGTCGGGGAACTTTTCCCCCGACCTAGTGAGACTAATGTGATAGGTACCCGGTGGATTTTTAAGAATAAAATGGATGAAAATGGTACCATAATTAGAAACAAAGCTAGGTTGGTCGCTCAAGGCTACACACAGATTCATTTTCTCCTGTTGCGAGTGAGTCCGTCCGTCTACTACTCTCCATCGCATGTCATCTGAGCTTCAAGTTATATCATATGGATGTCAAGAGTTCCTTTCTGAATGGCATTCTACAGGAGGAGATTTACGTGGAACAACCAAAAAGGTTTGAAGAGCCTCAGCACCCGGAGCACGTCTACTATCTGAGAAAAGCCTTGTATGGTTTGAAGCAAGCACCCCGTGCTTGGTACGAGAGGCTTACTTCCTATCTCTTAGCCCGTGGCTTTAAGAGAGGGGGAGTTGATATGACGTTGTTCATCAGGAGAGATGACGGTGCAATTTTGGTTACCCAGGTCTATGTGGACGACATAGTCTTTGGATCCACGTGCTCTCAACATTCTCATCACTTTGAAAAGGAGATGAAAAGTGAGTTTGAGATGAGCATGGTTGGTGAGCTTACTTTCTTCCTTGGTCTCCAGGTTCGTCAGCTAGAGGATGGGATGTTCATCTCCCAATCCAAGTATGCTAGAGACCTAGTGAAGAAATTTGGTTTAGACTCCGCTAAGCATGCACGTACAGCTATGAGTACCACTGCTAAGCTTAGGAAGGACACTTCAGGCAAGGACGTAGAGCAAACCTTATATCGGAGTATGATAGGTAGTCTTCTCTACTTGACTCCCAGTCATCCCGACATAGCCTTTAGTGTTGGAGTCTGTGCGCGATATCAGGCATCCCCGAAAGAGTCTCATTTACTTGCTCTAAAATGTATTATTAAATACATGAGTGGGACTCTCTCATACAGTATTTGGTATTCCTTTGATACTGATGACCGTTTGTCCGCCTATTCAGATGTCGATTGGGCCGGGGATGTAGATGGTTGTAGGAGCACTTCTGATGGGTGTTTCTATTTTGGTTCTGCTCTTGTCTCCTGGCTGAGCAAGAAATAAAATTCCATCTCTTTGTCCACTGTAGAGGCTGAGTACATAGCCTCCAGGAGTTGTTGCACGCAACTCTTGTGGATGAAGCAAATGTTGGAGGATTATGGGATTTCACAGGACACCATGACCATTTCCTACGATAACACGAGTGTGATACACATATCCCGCAATCCAGTCCAGCATTTGCGCACAAAGCACATCAGGATACATGAGCACTTTATACATCAGTTAGTTGAGGAGAAAGTCGTATCCCTGAGTTTTGTTCCCACCGACCATCAGTTAGCCGATATTTTCACGAAACCTTTAGATGCCCTTAGATTTGAGAGTCTTAGGAAGTCTTTGGGTATTTGCATAGTTGACTGAGGGGTTGGTCTATGTCTAGAATAGGATGTTTTTTTTTATGTTCACATCATATGCTTCCTATTGCTAGTCTGTTTTTTATGTACCATTGCTTAGTTGTACAACTATTTATTTATTCTTTTGAAAAATACAAAAAGATTTTTGTTTTTGTATATAAATATGTTAGAAATGCCAAAAAGATTTTTGTATTTTATTTTGCACCTTTTATGGATGAACATTTAAGATAGCCAAGTCACAATTTCATTCCATTTATTCATGTGACTGTTTGATAGAGATTTGAGATGCTACATCATTTCATCCATGTGCTTTACATTGTATGGAGTCTTTGAGATGTAATTAATGATATTTTCCTACATGTTTGACTCCTATCTCCTTTATTGCACACATGCACGGCTTTATTTTATTATTGTACTTATTTATCACATGTTGGCTTGAGTGTTTCCATCTCAATTCTGTCTATACAACTTGCAATATGCGATAAAACTTGACAAGATTGGAATGCATGTAAAAAAACCATTTTTGTGAGATTGAGTGATTGTTTAAGGACGGGGAGGGGTTGCGAAAGGTAATTATCTCTTCCTTGAACAAAAGCCACCGTTCAAAAGGACCTAAAAATGGAGGAATTTTATTATCCGGGGTCCAAAGAGGTTAAAAGAGCCCGAAAAAATTTAAAGGCAATGAAAAGCAATTCATGTCAATTATGGGCCACTTAGGTTTCATCTTCAATTCTCCAAAGTTTGAGAATTTAGAAAGCATCTATTCAAAATTAATATCTGAGGGAGTTTGGTTGGAGAATATAAACGGGTTTGCACTTCCTTGAAAGTCTTGAAAAAGCATGAAATAGTTTTGGACGTTATTGGTGTGGAAATCACTTTGAGCTTTCATTTGTTGATTTGATTGAGTCAATGTCTTATATTTCCACTTTTTAACACCAAAGGAAGACTTTGAGTTCATTCGTTAGCAGTATCCGATATTCATCGTGCACATATGTCATGTTTGTATGCATTGATTTTCCTATCGAATCTGATCACACCCCTTCATTTTCTCTGTCATTGACTAGGTTGTTTTTATGATCTTTCATGGTGTGATTCTTTTTTGTATACCATGTGTGAAAAATTTTGAAAAATATAAAAATAGCAGTTTATTCCCGTCCATGTGCATTCATTTCTGCTTCTCATATTTGTCTATTTAGTGACATCATAAAAAGGGGGAGAAGGATTATGGGGGAGAATTGTTTTGGTATTTGGTCGCCGCATGAATGATTTTCTTAAATTGATTTACATATCATTATATTTCAAACTGTTGCTTGTCACGGGTATTTGCTTTATCTCATGTGTGTAGGTACATCATTGTTCATTTTTGGATTTCACACCCTGATGAGAAAAGCTTTGAATGTTTCTAAAGAGCTGAAGATTTGGGAGATATGTCATTAAGTATTCTCAGTTTGAGGGTTTAATGGGGATATTATCTTATATGTCATTTGATTGCATAATTCGAATTTTTTATGTATGTACCAGCATAGACATAGGGGGAGATTTGTAAGGACATAATTCTATAAATGTTCGGGGTAGAATCTAGGAATTTTTTGTTTTCTCCTAGATCACAGTTCATATGTTTGATACCGCTACATTCGGCACGTCAACACGATCATCCTCGACGGCCTGTATCCGAATTCAATGCATCCACTTTCTTAACGTGCATCATGCTACATGCAACGTGCCGCTCAGCTCATTTCCACTACTCCACTACACTTTATCAGTAATATGTTTTATTGGAGCTTTAAATATTTGCATAAATATTTTCGAATTGTTTTTGAAAATCATTTTTGAAATCTGGATTAATTTTTTATCAAAAGCATAATTTTTCTAAGTGTAGAAGTGAATGGCCTCGATCGACGAGATCGCTCGAGCAACTTTGAAAGTCGTTCACACGAGATAGACATGTCGCGCGATATCGTTTGAACGACTTATGTCCTTCATTCGAGTGACATGCTATCTCGTTCGAACGAGCCTCTGCCTCGATTTTTGTATAAATATCCGATCTCCTTCTACACGTTTTTCAAGTCTTTCTGCAATCTCAATATTCTGTGAAATCTGCCTAGAATAAGACTTCACCTTTTAAGGTTTTCTAAACCTTTTTTGATTCACAAAACCGATCCCATATATGTGTGTGAATCTTTAAACCTTCAAGAAGATCGTTTACTCATCTGGAGTACTTTGTGAGGAAGTCGTTCTCTTCATCACTGCTGCCCTACTGGAAAGGGATTGTTCCAGCCACCGACAACAGAACCGACACTCGAGGGTATTTCTGTGTCACTGTATTTTCATTGTAATCCGTTGTAAACCGTTCTCTTACAAAAATTATTGTGAAAATAAAAGGTTTTGCCCCGTTGGGGATTTTTCCTCATATATGTGTTCTTGCATGTTTCATCATCGTATTTAATCACATATAGATGCATGTTTAGGACTTAAGTGGTAAAAACTGTGTTTAATTAAATAAATTCCTTATTTGAACGCAAGCGTACTCTTCTCAAACGCACTCTTCTCATTTCCTATCCACCAGAAACCCCATAAACTTCCCGCTCGTTATACCAAATGTGCACTTCAACGGATTCATCTTTAGTTTGTACTTCCTGCACCTGTTGAACACTTTCCTAAAATCATCCAGATGGGACTTCTCCTACTACTTGATGACAAAATCATCCACATAAAACTCTAAGATATTATGAAAGAAGTCGTGAAAAATCATCATCATTGTCTCTATTACATTGCTCCTGCATTCTTCAACCCAAAAAGCATCACTTTGTACATAAAAATTCCCAACGGAGTTCTAAACACTATTTTATCTGCATAAGTTGGAACCATCTTGATTTGGTTGTATCCCACATACCCATCTATGAAACTGTACATTTCATGCCAAACAGTTGCATCAATCATTGTTCAATGGAAGGAAAAGGGCACTCGTCCTTCGGTTAAGCTTTGTTCAAATCCCTGAAGTCTACGCATATTCATATTTGATTCTTGTCCTTCTTACCCACTAGTACTATGCGAGACAACCAAAGGGGGTGTTGGATCAGTTTGATAAACCCTATCACTACTAGTCGTTTCACCTCTTCCTTGATCTTCATGTGACACCCCCCTAATTAAATACCGGGCGATCAATCCTTTATTAAATTAAAATCAAGGTAAACAGTTGGTTCATTCTTAGCATCACTGTCGCAAAATAAAATTTCCCAATTTAAACACCCTAAATAATTAAGCTAAGTGTCAAAACAATTTAAAACTTTATTTCCATTTTTATTAAATTCCAATTTGAAAACCTTTTAAATAACCAATAATTTAAGAATCACATAAGTGCTACGAATAGCAATCAACACAACAGAATTAATCCATCTAGATTAACCAAACCAAATTTAAACTACAAATGAAATCATCCTGACTAGAGTTAATACTCAAAGAGTACCAAATACTGAAAATAAATGAACATACATTTATGACAAATCTATACTGAATGGGGAAATGAGCGACACATGCCCTAACTATGAAGAACTATAATAAGAACTGAATCAATGAAGAGGTCGTCTACAACAAGGACCTGCAACTCCCACATAAGCTACAGCGCGTCCAATCCAAAGAACCCATGCATGACGCCCCTATGGCTGGGCTCCTGTAATATATACATATATATACAAAAGAGAAGAGATAATAGAAAACGGGTCAGAGCCCTATTGTAAAATAGTTTTAAAATTAGTTTAGCAAGTATTTAAAATGCTTACCTGCTATTGCAACAACCATGTTAGTATGCGACACTCTCTTGAGAATTCTCACCTCTCGTCTAGTGTGCACGCCTACCGTACTAATGAACCTCATAAGTCTCTCTAACTTATTCTCCATACGGATTTATCACTTGGAAATAAGGTTATGATATTTACTTTAGAAAATCAATCTCTTCAAGATTTATTACATTATTTAGAATAACTTCGTAACGTTATAAAGTTTCCGAATACTTATAATGAAGTTGAAGAATTTATTCATTACTTAACTTCTATTACGCACAGTAGAAAGTTCTCATATAGATATATGTATATATATTAGTTACACGTATAATATATATACTAATGGCACCCCACATAAAATCTAGGGTGCAAGGTTTCCATATATAAGTATATATATACAAATAACTCATATAATATATATATACTATCTACACCCCACATACAATCTATGGTGCTAGCATACTCTAATATCAAGTAAGAGTATCACTCATACTACGGGAAATACTAGTATGGAATCACTCTCGAACAGTATCAACACAAAACACATACAAATGGAGGCGAAGCATAGTTCCCTATCTTAAGAGGTCAGCACATACCCTCACGTCTCTTAGGACCATCTGACTATCACTCATATAGCCTGTAATCAAGGAATCCTATGTTCTAGGGTACAAGTCAATATCACCCATAAAGGCCCAATCGAGATAAGACCGTCCCGACGCGGAAACCTCCGTGATAGCAATTATCCCGAGTATGATTTTTATACAGATATAATAAATGAACAATCACACAGTCATATATATATATATATATCCACATTGCTAAATTAGGTGCGCTCACGACCCATAATTATAATTATCCGTTATTACACCTTTGACTATAGGAACATTTGGAAATCATAAGTTGCGCCCTAGCCGTCTTTACAGTCCTGGACTCCCGTGCCATAATAGGGGTGACCTTAACTACGGTCATCATCCTAGAATATGCTCTACAACCTCAACTGATCCTTGCCTCCTGATGTCCTCCCAATGGCCCTTGCCTGCCATATTTTATGGTTCGAACACTCCCGAACGCAATTAAGATTCACTAATGTATATACGTTATAGCAGGAGAAGGGAATCTCACCATTGAAAACAACAATCCTAAACATAGGGCTCTATATCAAACAAAGTAACGCTGGAAGCACAATAAGTCGTACAGATCCTAAGGACACTAGAACCTGATGCTCTGATACCACCTGTGACACCCCGCCTAATTAAATACCGGGCGATCAATCCTTTATTAAATTAAAATCAAGGTGAACAGTTGGTTCATTCTTAGCATCACTGTCGCAAAATAAAATTTCCCAATTTAAACACCCTAATAATTAAGTTAAGTGTCAAAACAATTTTATTTCCATTTTTATTAAATTCCAATTTGAAAACCTTTTAAATAACCAACAGTTTAAGAATCACATAAGTTCTACAAATAGCAATCAACACAACAGAATTAATCCATCTAGATTAACCAAACCAAATTTAAACTACAAATGAAATCATCCTGACAAGAGTTAATACTCAAAGAGTACCGAATACTGAAAATAAATGAACATACATCTATGACAAATCTATACTGAATGGGGAAATGGGTGACATATGCCCTAACTATGAAGAACTATAATAAGAACCGAATCAATGAAGAGGTCGTCTACAATAAGGACCTGCAACTCCCACATAAACTACAGCGCGTCCAATCCAAAGAACCCATGCATAACGCCCCTATGGCTGGGCTCCTGTAATATATACATATATATACAAAAGAGAAGAGATAATAGAAAACGGGTCAGAGCTCTATTGTAAAACAGTTTTAAAATTAGTTTAGCAAGTATTTAAAATGCTTACCTACTATTGCAACAAGCTTGTTAGTATACGACACTCTCTTGAGAATTCTCACCTCTCGGCTAGTGTGCACGCCTACCGTACTAATGAACCTCATAAGTCTCTCTAACTTATTCTCCATACGGCTTTATCACTTGGAAAGAAGGTTATGATATTTACTTTAGAAAATCAATCTCTTCAAGATTTATTACATTATTTAGAATAACTTCGTAAAGTTATAAAGTTTCCGAATACTTATAATGAAGTTAAAGAATTTATTCATTACTTAACTTCTATTACGCACAGTAGAAAGTTATCATATAGATATATGTATATATATTAGTTACACGTATAATATATATACTAATGGCACCCCACATAAAATCTATGGTTCAAGGTTTCCATATATAAGTATATATATACCAATCACTCATATAATATATATATACTATCTTCACCCCACATACAATCTATGGTGCTGGCATACACTGATATCAAGTCCCCGTATCACTCATACTACGGGAAATACTAGTTCGAAATCACTCTCGAACTGTATTAACACAAAACACATACAAATGGAGGCAAAGCATAGTTCCCGGTCCTAAGAGGTCAGCACATACCCTCACGTCTCTTAGGACCATCGAACTATCACTCAGATAGCTTGTAATCAAGAAATCCTATGTTCTAGGGTACAACTCAATATCCCCCATAAAGGCCCAATCGAGATAAGACCGTCCCGACGCGAAAACCTCCGTGATAGCAAGTACCCGAGTATGATTTTTATACAGATATAGTATATGCACAATCACACAGTCATATATATATATATATATATATATATATATATACATATAGACACACACACACACACACACACACACACACACACACACACATCCACATTGCTAAATTAGGTGCGCTCACGACCCATAATTATAATTATCCCTTATTACACCTTTTACTCGATTATTTCGTATAACAGACTCGTTATTTATATTCTCATTTATTATTCCCTTCATACCCACTTCTCCTCTCTCGAATCCTTCTAATTAAAATTTCAGTATGCATTCACTCAATTACGTTGTGGTCTAACTCCCTTACGAGTCCTGATCTTTTTAGTAAATATACGCATGATTTCTTATTCACATGAAAAATTCCTCGTTAACGCAAAATCCCATCCTACACTAAATTGTTATTAGGCCCTAGTGGTCTTCTCTATATCCCATTATACTCCAACACAACAATTAAGGGATCCCATACATCTTAATCGGATTAAATCAACGGATGAGAAATATGTAGTTTTCCAGGAGTAGTCGATCGATTGATAGAAGGGGGTCGATCGATCGATCAAGCAGTTCTTGCCCAGAAACTACAAATTAAACCTACGGGTTTTATTTTCTAATTTCTCCAAAAATGTCATTAACAAGTCTAAGATTCTCAAATAACAATACTACAAGTTCTATATACATATATACAAGATTTTTTACGTGAAATATGTATAAAAATATCAACGATATCGAATTAATGGGGTAAAATTGACATAACCTTCAAGAACCGTAATTTTGAAAGAATTATCCATTCCTCTAATTATCTCCCAGAATTCTTGTTTCTAAACTCATAGTAATTCGTGGGTAATCCTCTACATGTGATGGTATATCCAGAATATATTGAATCTCTCTAAACTTGCGATTTCAAGTCTCCAAATTAACAATTTCTTTCATAAAACATGATCTTGGCAATCCTAAACTAACATGGGTGAGGCATTAACCAAAAATAAAGCAAGATAGATACTTGCCTGAAATTCAAGGTTCTGATTTCGTGGATGAAATGGTATGGTTGCGTTCCCCGTCGTGCGATCTACGTTTTGGTGGTGGTGGCGGTGCAACCAGATGAGTTCTTGGCCCTGGATTGCTTGGAAAGCTCTCCAACTCCTTCTCTAATGGTCGTTCTTTGATTTTGTGATTGCTGACCCTAAGAGACAACTCCTAAAGGCTGATATATCCTTAGGAAATTCGTGGGTTTAATTCCCCAAAAAATTAAAATGTCTAAAATACCCTCCCGGGATGTCAATTAGGCCTAAAAATGCCCCGAGACCCAAACTAAACCCCTTGGTACACTTTTCTGACTATATCGACCCTTCCGGACACTTTGCCGCACTCAAAATGACCATACGAGCAAGTTATAATTTATTCACTTTTTATAATGATAATTTAGTCCTGACATGACACAGGCACGTCCCGACTTAATTCACTCGTGACAATTCTTAACAAAATCAATTTTACTTTACTCAATAAGTAATATGTTACGAATCAAAAAAATTTTAATAATTACTAACTCTCGTCACGCTGGTAAATATTTAAAACAACTTTCAGGATTACAATTAAATTAATTTATCTCAATTAAATTTAATAAATCCCTAAATTTAAAAGCCATAATAATACGAGGTATTACATACTTCCCTCTAATAACGGAATTTCGTCCCGAAATTCAAAAAATAAGGCCTATCTGGTAAAACACATTTTGGATACCTTAACAGTACGCAACCTATCCACATAGTAAGGCGCTCAATCACTATAGTCCCCGCCTCACAGCAAGCTTGTTAACACTCTTCATTAAAGACATAAGACACGCATATACACTATTAATTCCCATTATTTAAATATCATTGGGAGGCCGTACCTCACTACATGACAACTACTCAGATTTATCTAAGCACAAAACTCCCATTATGAGAGGAACCATACGAACATCTAACCACTCTTTTTTGCCTAAAACAGTTGTGGAATTCCACCATAGTCACTGGATTATTTTGATCGATCCAAAATTCTGATTATTTGCTCACCTCTAAACATACGCAGAGGGAGAATAGTTAAGGTTTTTCCACACCAAAACTTCAATAAGAACCTCGTTCATGACAAACAAGTACGCGTGCTTCCACGGAACTATACCATTTGGTAATATCCTTCCCCAATTACCGTACCGCTCCACTTGTTAGCTATAACCGTTGTGGAAACGAAATGATCACCAAGATTCTAAAATCACCTTCACGCAACTCCACTACTCGTTAATCACCGTGCGCCTGCTCCTCGGCTATGGGTGATACCTCCTACTCAAAATGAAACGTTATCGCCGCTGTTTCCTGAAATTCCATATTGAAGGTGGGATTCACAAATTTCATCCTGATTCAGAAAATAATACCGTGTAGGACCACGTAACGGCGTGATCCCTTCCTTTCAAAGGAAGACTGGGGCACACTAGTTAATATTGTAAATCACCCCAAAGGAATGTCAATCACTTCCTTCTTGGGCGACTTACTCCCCATGTTCGGATGAACCCTTGCATCTTACCTTGAAGATAGCAACCCATCCAAGGAACTTTACCGACCTTACCTCCCTCTTCCGTTACCGGAATGGTTGATAACCACAAAATTCTCTAGTTGGTTCCCTTATTCCAACCGATCTCTATTTATGAGTGGTGCCTGTGGAGACTACTCACTATGTCTCGCTCAACATCGATTTTCCTTGAAATGTCTCACATTAAGTGACGCTTAATACTCCCCTTCCTTCCTTGGTGTATATCGAAAGTTTCGTCCCGTGCACTTTTCTCCACGATGCGCACTTCTGGATCTTTTATACCATACTAACATTATCACTCTTTGTATTCACAACTCGCTCTCAACATTTTACTAATTACAACTCCATCCTGAGTGTTCTCCATATAGTTAAATTCTACCCTTCTCAAGGAATACCCTTTTGTAAACGGCTTCCCACAGCCTTCCAACCAGATTCGGTGTGCTACTCTGATTGCACACGTATATATGGATTTATCATCTTTCACATGGTGTTTAATTCACTCTACCAGTTTTACTTCGTTATGTTAGTCCCACAAACATATATTCCACATGTCTATTCCCACGTCCCTTCAGCTTGGACGATTTTTAACATCAACTAACCAGGATGTCTACACACCCTATAATAGTGCATACTAGCGTAAGCATCACACACGCTTCACACCTAATAACCAATTCTTTATTTTCCTAGTGCTCACAACGTGATTGTAACATTTGGGTAATCTCACTCACCCTAGAAACCGAAATTCTAAATCCTCCTTATCATCGTTCCACCCCTCAACTCGTGGTGGTAAAACAAGATTTTCAATGCTTCCCTACCACACAACCGGCTCCACTGGACTTAAATCATATTTCAACTACCAACCTACAGATATAATTATCCGCTCCTATTACGACCGAGGTACAGAACTCATGGACTAATGACCAAACATCTCCCTATTCCCAACCTTACGCTATGTTTCATGCATGGGATGTCTCGCAAAGCGAAATCCAAACAAGGAACCCCCCCCCCCCGATACACTACTACCTAGCATTGTCGGTTATCAAAATCCGTTAGGCCCTCCGTCCATAGTATGTACCCCTATTTTCCTGTTTCTTGGCAGAGATTTACATATCCCCCCGAAATTACACTTAACAAAGAACATTTCGCTAATTGAACTATCGTACAGTATTTGTGGTGATTGCATTCCATAAACCTCTAATACATACAATAGGGATTCTCGAAATCCCTTTCCCCCAATCAGAGGGATATAAATCTTAACTCCCACATCTCTAAAGGATAGATATAACAATGCACTCTTTCTATCACTAAGTCATGAGCGCTAAACATAATACTGAGTTAAATCTTTTTGCTCAACAGTAAACCCGATACATACTGAATCATAACAACAAAGTCCTTACTCACACTAGAATCGAATATCTCGAGCCCACTATTCCCTCCGAAGTCCTTAAAATAGCTAATATCAGTGCGAGTCTAACCCTCTCGCATGTGAGGTCTCGCCAGAACAAAACATGTTTCACTAATGCAACCATTCCGATAGCCTTACAATAACTGCCTACTATCGTACTGACCATTTCTATAGAGTTGTAATCAATACCATCATATACTCGTATATCACATCACTAAAATGAGTAACCTCAATAAAGTATATAACACTATTAATATACTTATTTATCCCCCGCGGATAGCACCAAGGAAAATCCCGCTTCCCTAGGGAAAAATATTCACATAATGATATCGTTTGTAGTTATACACATTAAACTAGTCTCACATGCTAATCTAGAAATGAACAAAATATAATGACTCGCTCGTGTCACATAAAACACGCCTCATTCTCTGAGGATAAAACTTATACTTCTACCTTGCCAATCGTCTTGATTGTACAAATGGTCTCCGTACGTAACACGTCTTCCCAACCAAAACAAAAACTACTTTAATCGTTGTCTTTTACTAGGCACCATACTCTTATCCCTTTACTCACTTCGGGAAAACATCAACGCGTGCGATTTCACTCTCCACAAAATACCTCTACACATAATCTACTTATCACCTGTCATACCAACCATATTAGGATTGTCCTTCTCTCGGACTTTGGTAGACTCAATACATGTTGGCTATCCCCCGTGGTTACCTTAGCCTTGTTGGCCCTAAAGAACATGCTTCTGGCTACAATAGTCCTTACTGAATTCGCCATCGCTTTGGTAAGAATTCAGCTATTTGAATCATTTAAATGGGTCCCCTGACATGTATCCCCACCCCCTTGTGGTGCTACACTACCATTGTTGCATTCAGTCTTATTCTTGACTAACTTCTTCGATTCTTTTAGCTTCCCACACAAGGAAGCATTAACATCTCTATTGTCAAAGTATGACATTGATAACTTCTGAATCGACCGTCGAGCAGAATTCCCTTTTTGGTGTTATTAACTATTTTTATGAGTCGATCTCCCACATGGAGTCCTCCTCCACTTGTAACTACATCCTCCGATACAAGATTTGCTAACAGATTATATTCATATTAAAAAATGGTCCTCTGTCAGGTCCTCCTGTGATGACTTCAGAACACCATTCACTTTTTATCCAGAACATCTGATGAAGGAACATGCAGTCAAACTGTACCTAAGATTCTTCTATAGGCATAGCATTTGACTTCTAAGAAAAAATGGTGGCTGACTCCCATCATTATAACTTCGTTCCGACAAGCTAAGAAAAAATTTCACCAAATTTTCACTTTCAGTTAGCCACTCTCCGTCCTATGTCTACACCTTTGGATACTTTACCTCCTTGGGCTAACACACACAATTTTTGCATTCCTAGAATTTCCCACCGACAGTTCTCTACAATGCTTCGTCTGACTCTTCCCAGTCGTGCCATATTGGGGTGAGTTTACTCTCGTAACTCTTTTGACTATAGGAATATTTGGAAATCATAAGTTGTGCCCTATCCGTCTTTACAGTCCTGGCCTCCCGTGCCATAATAGGGGTGACCTTAACTACGGTCATCATCCTCGAATATGCTTTCCAACCTCAACTGATCCTTGCCTCTTGCTATCCGCCCAATGGCCCTTTCCTGCCATATTTTATGGTTCGAACACTCCCGAACGCAATTAAGATTCACTAATGTATATACGTTATAGCAGGAGAAGGGAATCTCACCATTGAAAACAACAATCCTAAACATAGGGCTCTATATCAAACAAAGTAACGCTGGAAGCACAATAAGTCGTACAGATCCTAAGGACACTAGAACCTGATGCTCTGATACCACCTGTGACACCCCGCCTAATTAAATACCGGGCGATCAATCCTTTATTAAATTAAAATCAAGGTGAACAGTTGGTTCATTCTTAGCATCACTGTCGCAAAATAAAATTTCCCAATTTAAATACCCTAATAATTAAGCTAAGTTTCAAAACAATTTAAAACTTTATTTTTATTTTTATTAAATTCCAATATGAAAACCTTTTAAATATCCAACAGTTTAAGAATCACATAAGTTCTACGAATAGCATTCAACACAAAAGAATTAATCCATCTAGATTAACCAAACCAAATTTAAACTACAAATGGAATCATCCTGACAAGAGTTAATACTCAAAGAGTACCGAATACTGAAAATAAATGAACATACATCTATGACAAATCTATACTGAATGGGGAAATGGGAGACACATGCCCTAACTATGAAGAACTATAATAAGAACCGAATCAATGAAGAGGTTGTCTACAACAAGGACCTGCAACTCCCACATAAGCTACAGCGCGTCCAATCCAAAGAACCCATGCATGACGCCCCTGTGGCTAGGCACCTGTAATATATACATATATATACAAAAGAGAAGAGATAATAGAAAACGGGTCAGAGCCTGATTGTAAAACAGTTTTAAAATTAGTTTAGCAAGTATTTAAAATGCTTACCTGCTAATGCAACAACCATGTTAGTATGTGACACTCTCTTGAGAATTCTCACCTCTCGTCTAGTGTGGACGCCTACCGTACTAATGAACCTCATAAGTCTCTCTAACTTATTCTCCATATGCCTTTATCATTTGGAAATAAGGTTATGATATTTACTTTAGAAAATCAATATCTTCAAGATTTATTACGTTATTTAGAATAACTCCGTAACGTTATAAAGTTTCCGAATACTTATAGTGAAGTTGAAGAATTTATTCATTACTTAACTTTTATTACGCACAGTAGAAAGTTCTCATATAGATATACGCATATATATTAGTTACACATATAATATATATACTAATGGCACCCCACATAAAATCTATGGTGCAAGGTTTCCATCTATAAGTTTATATATACCAATCACTCATATAATATATATATACTATCTTCACCCCACATACAATCTATGGTACTGGCATACTCTGCTATTAAGTCCCCGTATCACTCATACTATGGGAAACACTAGTTCGGAATCACTCTCGAACTATATTAACACAAAACACATACAAATGGAGGCGAAGCATAGTTCCCGGTCCTAAGAGGTCAGCACATACCCTCACGTCTCTTAGGACCATCAGACTATCACTCAGATAGCCTGTAATCAAGGAATTCTATGTTCTAGGGTACAAGTCAATATCCCCCATAAAGGCCCAATCAAGATAAGACCGTCCCGACGCGGAAACCTCCGTGATAGCAAGTACCCGAGTATGATTTTTATACAGATATAATATATGCACAATCACACAGTCATATATACACACACACACACACACACACACACACACACACACACACACACACACACATTGCTAAATTAGGTGCGCTCACGACCCATAATTATAATTATCCGTTATTACACCTTTACTCGATTATTTCGTATAACAGACTCGTTATTTATATTCTCATTTATTATTCCCTTCATACCCACTTCTCCTCTCTCGAAGCCTTCTATGTAATATTTCAGTACACATTCACTCAATTACGTTCTGATCTAACTCCCTTACGAGTCCCGATCTTTTTATTAAATATACGCATGATTTCTTATTCACATGAAAAATTCCTCGTTAACCCAAAATCCCATCCTACACTAAATTGTTATTCAACGGGGTCTACCTAGGACCTACTGGTCTTCTCTATATCCCATTATACTCCAACACAACATTCAAGAGATCCCATACATCTTAATCGAATTAAATCAACGGATGAGAAATATGTAGTTTTCCAGGAGTAGTCGATCGATCGATGCTCTTGGGTTGATCGATGGATCAAGCAGTTCTTGCCCAGAAACTACAAATTAAACCTACGGGTTTCATTTTCCAATTTCTCCAAAAACGTCATTAACAAGTCTAAGATTCTCAAATAACGATACTACAAGTTCTATATACATATATACAAGATTTTTTACGTGAAATATGTATAAAAATATCAACGATATCGAATTAATGGGGTAAAATTGACATAACCTTCAAGAACCGTAATTTTGAAAGAATTATCCATTCCTCTAATTGTCTCCCAGATTTCTTGTTTCTAAACTCATAGTAATTCATGGGTAATCCTCTACATGTGATGGTATATCCAGAATATATTGAATCTCTCTAAACTTGCGATTTCAAGTCTCCAAATTAATAATTTCTTTCATAAAACATGATCTTGGCAATCCTAAACTAACATGGGTGAGGCATTAACCAAAAATAAAGCAAGATAGATACTTACCTGAAATTCAAGGTTCTGATTTCGTGGATGAAATGGTATGGTTTCGTTCCCCGTCGTGCGATCTACGTTTTGGTGGTGGTGGCGGTGCAACCAGATGAGTTCTTGGCCTTGGATTGCTTGAAAAGCTCTCCAACTCCTTCTCTAATGGTCATTCTTTGATTTTGTGATTGCTAACCCTAAGAGACAACTCCTAAAGGCTGATATATCCTTAGAAAATTCGTGGGTTTAATTCCCCAAAAATATAAAATGTCTAAAATACCCTCCTGAGATGTCAATTAGGCCTAAAAATGACCCGAGACCCAAACAAAACCCCCGGGTGCACTTTTCTGACGATCTCGACCCTTCCGGACACTTTGACGCACTCAAAACGACCATACGAGCAACTTATAATTTATTCACTTTTTATAATAATGATTTAGTCCTGACACGACACAGCCGCGTCCCGACTTAATTCACTCGTGACAATTCTTAACAAAATCAATTCTACATATTACTTTACTCAATAAGTAATATCTAACGAATCAACAAATTTTCAATAATTACTAACTCTCGTCACGCTAGTAAATATTTAAAATAACTTTCAGGATTACAATTAAATTAATTTATCTCAATTAAATTTAATAAATCCCTAAATTTAAAAGCCATAAAAATACGGGGTATTAAACTTCAGATCTAGCTCTGACTTGTAATTCCTCGTAGCTTGCTTTATCGGTATGGTTGAGGCATAATGTTTAAATTGTGGCAACTTACTTATTCATCCAATCCCTCCATCTCAGTATATTTCCACGCAAAGACACCCCTATAGTCTCAAATTAGCTCAATCAATGGCCATCTTTTATCTACACTCAGATCCTTCAATATAAAGATGGGTCTTTGATATTCTCCTTCTTTAACCAGATCAAGTTGTTGCAACTCCTATACTTGTAGTTTTGGGCGATCCATCATGTACTCAGGTTCATCCTCCACTTCCTGTATAAACTCATGTATGTTGGAATTGTCAATGAAAATATATTGCCCTTGGTTTTCCACTAAAAAGTACTCATACTCTGGGTCAGCCTATTCACTGGCCTCTTTTCCAGCTTCTTTCACTTCCAGCTCACACCTACAGAGACGATAGATCGTCCTTTCATCTTCCATTTGTACCTTCTTGCACTAATGGGTGACAGATGCAACTGCTTTTCATTTCCTCTCTCACGAATCTTCTTCTAACCTACCTCATGAAAATATGCTTAGTGCACTTTGTCGTTTTACCTCATGTTCAATAGGATCAATATTGAGCCCCATTCTATCTCTCAATTGCTTAAAGATAGTTGGAGGTTTAGATCTTGAACTGTCAACCTCCTCAGCTCCTTTCCTTACTGTGACACCCCGCCTAATTAAATATAGGGTGATCAGTACTTTACATAATTTTAAAATAGGATATACGGTCGGTTCATTCTTAGCATCACTGTAAAAAATAATATAATCCATATTAATTACCTACAATATAATTAAGCTAAGTGTTAAAACATTTTCCCTTTTTTTAATACAATCATTTAATCACAACATTACAAAAGTAAATTATAAACCATTCACCATACATAGGAATAATAAGTACTGAACAAGAATTTAATACGGAATTAAATAAGACTAGGTAAAACCTCCCAGTTCAAAACTACAAACCATAAAAGAAACTAAATACAATATCTCTTATAAAAGACTAGAAGCGGGCGACACATGCCCTAAATAGGAAGTCTAAGAGAAACTGAATGAAAAGAACAGAATACGTCTACTGCAAGGACCTACAGCTTCCATAATAGTTGCAGCACATCTTCCAATCCAATCTCTAATTCAGGTACCCTTGGGGCTGAGCACCTGGTATAATATATATATAGAAAAAGAGAGAAGAGATGCAATAAACGGGTCAGGGCCCGAGGTTTAAAAATGATTTAGCAAGTATTTAAAACTGGTACTTAAAACAAGTCTTATACGCATGTTAGTTATCGAATTCTCACATGATCTTGTCACCTCTCATCTATTGTGCACGCCTAACGTACATCTAATTTTCCCCCTAGTTATACCACCTGGTCTAACTAGTCTGAGGTCATTCTAATAGTATCTATACTCACCAGTAGTGTACCCGTATCGTCCATACAATACGTTTTCAAATTAGCCTATGTCGAAAAGCTAGTTAATATATTTTCTCATTTTCATAATAAAAGCAATTATACTCTTAGGATTTATTTTATATATTAACATTTTTATCTCTACTAATTATACATAGTAGAATGATTCACAAGTTTATGTATATATACATATAGTCACATCTTCCCTATATATGTATATATTCTAATACAACGCCCCCAGGCTAAGACCAATTAGCACAACTAACAATAATAATACTGCACCCTCAGATTATCATCCATTAGTGCACCTATAACAATAATCTTGTACCCTCGGGTTATCACCCATTAGTACACTTATAAAAATATTCTTGTACCCCCGGGTTATCACCCATTAGTACACTTAACAATGGAATCCCTGCACCCCCGATTTATCACTCATTAGTGCACCTAACAATAAGATTCTTGCACCCCCGAGTTATCACCCATTAATTCTCTTCACAATAATATCACATAATAGGCATACACACATCCCATTATAATTTATAGGTATTTCTCCCGCCTATATATATACTTCTCATACGTATTTTAAATCTCAACATTACGCATAGTATATATATTTATATTACTATCTCTCTCATAATCTCCATGGTACATTCTCTCTATACCGAAATAATTAAAGTATTAAGGCTCACATACTTCTCCCGAAATTCTGTTTTGTTTTAGTTTACTATCGGTCATTTTCTCTCACTCCAAGGAACCCGGTAAACCCAAATTTGGACTCGAAGAAAAATCGTAGCAATTCCCTCTGTCGCTCGAACCAGATGGCATGTTATTTGAACGACTTCCACGTGTCATTTGAGCGACTTCGCGAGAGATGCCATATCGCTCGAACGACTATGTGCAACTTCGCTCGAGATTGCACTGTTCGTCTTCCTGCCCATATTTTCAGCGTTTCTCACCATTTTAGAAGCTAAAAAACTCTAAAATTCAATTCCCAACATCTCATCATCAATACTCATAAACACATATCATACTAGAAGTCATTCCTAACATCCTAGGATCCTTAATTCGTCAGTAATCATCATGATTATACAAAATTCCCATATTAATTCACATGAACCCTAGTTTCCAGAATTTCAATTAAAGACCCTAATCAAATCAGATTTGTTCATCAATACATGATTCAATTTCGTAGTTTAACCTCTACATACATGAAGGAATATCAGTAACTAATTAACCCAACCTCGATTCATCATTTAAACTCAAATTTTCACCCAATTAACATGTAAATCAATGGTTAATTACACCTACTCTAACATGAGTATGATTATTGCTAAAGAAAGCAAGTAATAAACACTTGCCTTAAATCGAAGGTCTGAATTCTTTGGTGATGTTGGTATAGACGTGTTCCTCTCTTCTCGATCTACGCGTTGGTAGTCACGGTTGTGCAAAGTGGGGCTAATTGAGCCTTCTCTCTTGGAAATTGGTTCTCCCTCACACCCTCTGTGGCCGTTCTTGATTTTTGTGTAACTTAACCCTAATGGAACTCCCGTTGATGATATAATTAATCTCTAATTTTCGTCCATTTAATTTTTCTCAAAAGTCCAAATTACAAAACTACCCCTACGAGGTGCCGATTTGGCCTAAAACCTCCCGGAGTCCAAATAAAATACCCGGGTAGAGTTTTCTGACTATCTCGATCCTCTCGGACTCAACGGTGCACTCAAAATCACCATTTGAGTTACATAAAAATAATTTACCTTTACATTCCATTCAATTAGTCCCGACACGACTCAAACGTGTGTCAGACTTAAATTATCAAACTGTCGTATTATTCATTCTCGATAATTTATCAAAGTATATAGTTCCATATTACATATCACACGATAATATTAACTCAATAAGTATTAACCCTTGACACGCTAGTTAATATTTATTTTTAAATTCGGATTAATTTAACAATTAAATTCTCACATTTTAATTCAATTAATCCCATGATAATAATTACTCCCATAATTATTTAAATCATCAAAAATATGGGGTATTACATACTTTCCCGCTAATAATAGAATTTTGTCCCGAAATTAGGAAGATAAGGCATACCTGGTACGAATAAATCTGGATATTTCTCACGCATAACCGCCTCACGCTCCAAATAGACTCCTCCACATTGTGATGCTGCCACTGCACCCGAACAAGTGGAAATACCTTTGACCTCAGCCTCCTCTCACTATAATCTAGGATAGCCATCGGTCTCTCCTGATATGAACTGTCGGGCTATAACTCAATCTCCTCAATCGTGATGTGAGTGTGTGACAACTCATCCCGAAGATACCGCCTTAGTGATAAAATGTGGAACACATCATGGATACGATGCAAGTGTTCTGGAAACCCAAGCCTATATGCCACTGGTCCAATCCTCTCGATAACAGGAAATGGTCCTACATATCTCGGAGCCAATTTCCCTTTTTTCCTAAATCTCATTACCCCCTTCATCAAAGATACTCTCAACAAAACCTGGTCCCCTATGGTGAACTCTCTAAAGGACCGTTTATCATCGGCATAGCTCTTCTGCCTTTCCTGTGCTACCCGTATGTGACCCCAAATCATCTCGATTATGTTCAATGTGTCCTGAATCACCTCTGGCCCGAGTAGTTTGTTGTCTCCCACTTCTAGCCAACAAGCCGAAGAATGACAAGGTCTACCGTATAATTCCTTGAACGGGGCCATGCATATCTTAAACTGATATGAGTTGTTATAAGCAAACTCCACCGGTGAAAGGTACTATTACCATCCTCCACCAAAATCAAGGACACACATGCGCAACATATCTTCAAGCATTTGATTAGTGCGCTCAGTTTGCCCATCGGTCTGCGGGTGATACGCCGTACTCAACCGTAACTCTGTACCCATAGCCTCCTGGAAGCTCTCCCAAAAGCGAGATATAAACGTCTTGTCCTTATCTGACACGATATTAAGAGGCACGCCATGCAGCCTCACTATCTCTGTAATAAATAACTGAGCATACTGTCCCACTGTGTAGTCTGTCCTGACGGGCAAAAAGTGGGCTACTTTTGTGAATCGATCCACAATAACCCATATAGAATCGTGCTCCCTCTGCGAAGTGGGAAACCCGGTAATAAAATCCATGGAAATGCCTTCCCATTTTCACGTAGGAATCTCCAATGGCTGAAGCAAACCTGGTGGTCTTTGGTGATCCACTTTCACTAACTGGTAAGTGGTACACTTAGATACGAACTCTGCGATATCCTTTTTCATTCTGCTCCATTAATACTGTCGCCTCATATCCTGGTACATTTTGTCCCCACCGGGATGTACCACAAATCGAGACCCATGCGACTCTATCATCACTGCATGTCGAAGGTCCTCCTTCTTTGGGACAATGAGTCTCCCATTGAAGCACAAACCGCCCTCGGAGCTTACTGAATATGACTCGGCTCCACCAACTAAAAGTTGTCTAATCCTTTCTTGGAAAAAAGGATCTGTCGCCTGTGCCTGAACCACCCTCTTCACTATTTGTGGTGTGATGGTCATAACTGATATAAAGGACCTGGCAACTTTATCCTGGTGCCCCAATTCCTTCCATTTCTCTTTCCATACCTCGGTTGTCTAATCTACCGACCTACGGCTCAACGCATCTGCAACTACATTAGCCTTCCTCGGGGTGATGGTGTATCTCGAACTGATAATCTTTAATAAACTCAAGCCACATGCGTTGACGCATATTCAACTCTTTCTACGTGAACAAGTACTGCAGTGACTTGTGGTCTGTAAATAAGCGAAACTGTTCCCCCAATAAATAATGCCTCCAAATTCAAAGCGCAAACACGACTGCTGCCAGCTCTAAGTCGTGGGTGGGGTAATTCTTCTCGTGAGGCTTAAGCTTCCGGGAAGCACAAGCTATAGCCTGCTCCTCCTGCTAGAGTACTCCCCCAAACCCACATAAAGAGGCATCCGTATGAACTAGGTACTCAACCCCTGCCCTGGGAAGTGCTACTATCGGTGAAGAAGTCAACTTATCCTTCAGCTCATCGAACATCAACTGACATGCATCATCCAAAACAAATGGCACACCCTTACGATTCAGATTCATCATCGAACTCGCAATGTTTCTGAATCCCCGAATAAACTATCTGTAGTACCCGACTAATCTCAGAAAACTCTGCACCTCCGTCGGTGTCATGGGCTGTCCCCACTCCCTCACCGCTGACACTTTAATAGGATCCACAGATATCCCTCTCTCTGATACAATGTGTCCCAAAAATTGAACCTCCCGCTGCCAAAATTCACACTTCTCATACTTGGTGTACAACTCATGCTCTCGTAAGGTCTGCAGAACCATACGTAAGTGTTCGGCATGCTCCTCGTCGGTGCGGGGATAAATCAGTATGTCATCTATGAACACAATGACAAACTGATCTAGGAACTCTCTGAATACTCTGTTCATTAAGTCCATAAATACCGTTGGGGCATTGGTTATCCCAAATGGCATAACCCTGAATTCGTATGACCCATACCTCATCAGAAAAGCAGTCTTATCCACGTCCTGCTCCCTGATGCGTAGCTGATGGTACCCGAATCTCAAGTCTATATTTAAGAAGTGGGTTGCTCCTCTCAGCTGGTCAAACAAGTCATCGATGCGAGGCAATGGGTACTTATTCCGTATTGTGACTTTGTTAAGCTCTCGATAATCAATACAAAGTCGTAGGGGCCCATCCTCGTTCTTCAAAAATAGAACCGGGGCACCCCAAGGCGAGGTACTCCTACGGATGGAACCCTGTCCCAACAACTATTCTATCTACTCCCGTAACTCCCTCATCTCTGCCAGAGCCATACGGTACAGTGCACGTGCTATCGGAAGAGTGCTCGGTGTTAAGTCTATCACAAAATCGATCTCCCTACTCGGAGGTAACCCCAATATATCCTGAAATACATCAGCAAACTCGCAAACGACCGGAACTGAGTCAAGTGGAACCACTACTGCAGAGGTCTCATCCTCTATATAAAATAAGTGGGTGGATGACCCTCCCTCGGAATGAGGCATCGCCACTAAGAATATCTCTAGGGCTGGAATGGTGAACATAATACTCCTATTAAAGCAATATATCATGGCCCTATACTCGAATAACCAATCCATGCCAATAATGGCGTCGTACTCAGACATATCTAATACTAGCATATCAGCTGGTAGAATTAAACTGACAATCTCTATGCCTACTCCCCAGCATATAAAGAAAATCAGCGACCCACTACCCAACGGTGAGTCTACACATGTCACTGTACTCTCTGTCATGCTTAACAACCCAGTGGCCCGTGCAAAGTTAGTGGCTATAAACGAGTGTGATGCCCCCGTGTCAAATAAGATACGACCCAAAGTACCATGGACATAAATCTTACCCTCCACTGCAGGTGGTGCCCACGGAACTGCGACATGGTGGACGTTATAGACACGTCCATACTGCAACTGCCCGTGCTGCATCGGAACTGCGGGCAAAGTTGGAACTGGAGCTGGTGCTCGTAGGGCGGCAGGAAAAATAGGTGTCTGGGGCTCCTGGTGAGCACCCTGCTGCCGAGGAACTCTATCCTTATCGGGGCATTCCTATTTCTTATGGCGAGTATTTCCACAAGTATAACATTTCCCGATGAAGTTTCCTCCCCTCTGTCCCTGACAGCCTCGGCCCTGCTGGCCGTTTCCACCCCTACCTTGGCCCTGCTGGCCCAGTTGTCCTCCCTCCTGCTGGCCCTGGTTGCCCTGCTTCGAACCCCCATGACCATGCCTGAAACTTCTAGAATGATACCTTTTAGCAGACTCCCCTACTGAGAACCCTGCCTCTGACTTTGCTCAACTGGTGCCCCACTAGCACTAACTCCTAGGGTTGTGCAAAAAAAAAACCGATCGACCCAAAAATAGAACCGACCCGACCTGAACCGAACCGAAATCGGCATTTTTTTAGCCCGATTTGGTCTGCGATTTAAGGATTTAAAAAACTGACCATGTTGGTTTGGTTTGCGATTTAGACCTAAAAAAACGATTTAAACCGAACCGAACCGACATTAATATTTATATTAAAAACCCTTAAATAATTTCTATTTTCATATACAAAAACCATTAACCGGTCTTAAAAACCAACCAAAACCGAAAATCAGCCTAAAAATCGACCAAAACTAAAAATCGGTCAAAACCGAACCGAAACCGATATGAACCAAAACCAGCAATTTTCTCCATCATCGGTTCAGTTTTGGTCTGACTTTTTCTAAAATTGAACCGATCGGTTCGTTTCGGTTTGAATTGCGATACAAAATCGAACCGGCCTGTGCACACCCCTACTAACTCCCCCTGTCTTGGCCAACTGGTTGGGCTCTCCCTCTCGCTTGCTTCCCTTAGCATGTAAGCGGTTATCCTGACAATTCAACAAGGCTGCATTCAGAACATCTATAAATAAGTGTAGGGAAAGGTTACCCAAAAGATGATGGCATATCCTCCATGTCAGGCCATCCATGAACATCTGAATGCGCTTCTCCTCAGTAGGCACCTCATCCGGTACCATGTTTGTCAATCGTGTGAACTCCTCCTCGTATTCTACAACTGTTCTCCCTTCCTGGGTGAGTTCTAAAATTTTCCACCTCATCTCAGTCTTGACGGCAAAAGGAAAGTACTTGCGGTCGAACTGAACCCATAAATCACTAATCGACATCAACTCTCTCTCCTCGGTAGTAGTAGTAGTGGACTCCCACCACTGTAAGGCTGCCCCTCACAGCTTAAAGGTAGCCAAAACTTTCTTCTGAACCTTAGTGCACTCATACATATGAAGGTGTCGTTGTATGTCCTTCTTCCACTGACTAGCAATAACCACATCGTAAATGCCCATGAACTCTGGGGGACATGCCCTCTGAAAGGACTCTCTCACTCTTTCCCATGCAGTGGGAAATGGATGCACTGGAACCGATGCTACTGCTTGAACCTGGGATGGGGCCTGCTGCTGTAACACCCTGTATTTTTGACAATTTAAATAATTATGTGATAAATTATTATGGGAATAAGTATGCGATTAATTATTGTTGTTGGATTAATTAAATTCAAATGCGAGAAATTAATTTGTTATTAATTCAGATTAAAATAATTATTAACTAGCATGCCAAGGGTTAATACTTATTGTTGAGAATTATTGAATATTACTATGTGATATGTAATATGGAATTATAACATTTGATAAGTTATCGGAAGTGAGAAATACGGCAGTTTGGTAATTTAAGTTTGACACGCGTGTGAGTCGTGTCGAGACTAATTGAATAGAATAAAAAGAGAATTTATTTTATTAACTCATATGATCATTTCAAGTGCGCCCTTGAGTCTGGGAGAGTCGAGATAGTCAAAATAGTATACTCGGGTGTTTAGTTTGGGTCCCGGGGCAATTTTAGGCCTAACCGGCGTCCCGAGGGGGCATTTTGATAAATTGTATTTTTGGGTTAATTAATGAATGAAAATTGGGAGTTATTTTATCAGTCAAGAAAAGTCTTTTAGGGTTGTGAGACACAAGAAGGAAAGAACGGCCATAGAGGGTGTGAAGGAGAACCAAACTCCAAGAGGGAAGGCCAAATTATCCTCACCTTTCACAACCATGACCACCAACACATAGATTAAGAAGAGAGGAATGCGTATATACCAACATCACCAACGGATCAGACCGTCATATTCAAGGCGAATGTTTATTACTTTCTTTCTTTTAGCAATAATCATGCTCATGTTAGTGTAGGTGAAATTAATAATGATTTACAGGTTAATGTAATACCCCGTATTTTTATGACTTTTAATTTTGGGGATTTATTAAATTTAATTAGAGATTATAATTTAATATTGATCGAGAAAATCATTTAAATACATACTAGCATGATGAGAGTTAGTTATTATTGGAATTGTGTTGTAAATTACTTTATGGGTAAAGTAAGAGGTGTAATTGTATTTAGTAAAATTATGACGAGAATCTAATTTGATAATTTTGGAAATTTATCGGGACGCCCTTATGTCGTGTTGGGAGTAAATTCGAACTATTAGAACTGAATAAATTATAAGTCACCCTTATGGTCATTTTGAGTGCATCAATGTGTCCGGAAGGGTCGAGATAGTCAAAATAATGTACCCGGGGGTTTAGTTTGGGTCTCGGGGCATTTTTAGGCCTAATTAACACCCCAGGAGGGCGTTTTAGACATTTTACATTTTTGGGCATGAAAACCCACGAAATTTCTAAGAGTATATCAGATAATAGGAGTTGTCTTCTAGGGTTAGAACAACCGAAAACCTAAGACGACCATTGGAAGGGAAGAGGAGAAGCTTTCCAAGGAGTTCAAGGCTAAGAACTCCACCGTTTGCATCGTCGCCGCCGCCAAACTTTAGATCGCGCAACGAGGATTGCAACCACACCATTCTTGTCCACTAATCTGAACCAAGAATTCCCAGGAAAGTATCTATCTTTCTCTAATTCAGTTAATGCTTCAATGATGTTAGTCTAGGGTTGATTAGGACTAGTTTTCATGAAAGAAAGCATGTATGGGAGACTCTAATTTGCATGTTGTAGATGTAAAGGACATATTTTGGAAATCAAATACACATGTAGATGTTGAACCATGAAATTGCAGTAAATTAGGAGTATGAAATTTGGGAAAAGAATGGGAAGAAACTAAACAAATAAAATATTAGGGTTCTTGATATTTTTATGGATTGTGACCCTTTTAATTCGTTATACATGATGAAAATTTGTATGCCTTACGTAGAATACCGCTTATTTGAGGATATAACACTTGTAGTATAAATTGTTGGGAGTTTGGAAGTCAAATATATTGGTTTGGATGATTTTGGAAGAAGAAACCCGTAACTGGAAATTCTACAGTTTCGTCATATCTGCTTGATCGATCGATCGACCCAGGAACATCGATCGATCGACGCATCGATCGATCGAGCACCTACCATCGATCGATCGATCCCTCCTGGAAAACTCAAATTCCCTTTTTTAAATAGGTGGTTCCAATTAAATGAATAGAAATTCTTGGACATTATTGTTAGAATATTGTGGGAGATAAGAAGACCAGTAAGACTTAATAAAAATGGAATCCTTAATGTAAGACGAGATTAATATTTAACATAAGTGTTTTACACTTAAGGAACAATGGGAACATCTGTTTAAAGGGTGAGACTCGTAAGGAAGTTTCGTTGTAAAATAAATGAGTACCTACTGAAATTACACTTGGGGAGATAGGAATTCACAAGTGTTACGTAGTAAGTTGGAATAATCCCATAAATAAAAATAAAAGAGACAAACCGTTATACGGGATAATCTAGTAATGTGCAATGAGAATAAATATCATAAGTATGGGTCGTGGGTGTAACTAAATTAGAATTGGGAATAGTAGTATACATATATGACTGTGATTGTGCATATACTATATACGTGTAAAAATCATGCCCGCGCTACTTGCTATCACCGAGGTTACCGCGCTCGGACAGTCTTATCTCAATGGGATTGTATGGGGGATATTGACTTGTACCCTAGAACATAGGAATCCTTGGTACATGCTATTTGATCGATAGTCAGACGGTCCTAAGAGATGTGAGGGTATGTGCTGACCTATTAGTGACTTGGAACTATGCTTCGCCTCAATTTGTATGTGTTTTGTATTAATACAGTTCAAGAGTGATTCCGAACTAGTATTTCCCTTAGTACGAGTGATACGGGGACTTGATAACAGAGTATGCCAGCACCATAAATTTTATGTGGGGTGCCGATAGTATATATATATATATATATATATATATATATATATATATATATATATATATATATATATATATGAACTTTAAATTTAGATACTATCTACTGTGACTAAAGGTAGGTAAGTAATAAATAATTATTTCAACTTGGAAATAAGTGTTTGAAAATTTTGAGGCAATACTGAGAAACTTTATAATCAAATGAGGTTTATGTGAGAACTTTGCTTTTAAAATTAATTTTCCTAATAACTAGAAATTGTCGGCTTGAGATCTTGTGAGTAACTTAAGATAAGCTAAACTGTTGGGAGTAGTAGTGCGGTAGGTGTGCACATTGGAAGAGAGGTGAGAATTTCTCAAGAGAGTGCCGCACTAATATGATTGTTGCATTAGCCGGTAAGCATTTTAAATACTTGCTAAACTAATTTTAAACTATTTTTATAATCGGGCTCTGACCCGTTTCCTATTTTCTCTTCTCTATTGTATATATATGTATATATCACAGGTGCCCAGCCACAGGGGCGCCTTGCATAGGACCCTTTGGAAGGCACGTGCTGCAACTTAGGTGGGAGTTGCAGGCCTATGGCTTAGATGACCTCATTATTGATTCCACTTCCAGTTTTACTTTATCTAGTTAGGCATGTGTCACCCTATTTCATTTATTCAGTCGGTTTTATTAGAGATTGTGATTCGTTTATTTCCAGTATTTATACGTTGAGATTGTTACTGATAAGAACCCAAAAGTGTATAATTTATACCCCGAATATGTGCATTTTAGTCACTCGTTTTAATTAAAATTGACCTTATTTTCGTATTTTATCATTTCTCAGGTCAAGACGCATTTGTGGTACAAATAATGCTAAATCAGTACAATTGCAACTCAAAAGCGGTCAAAAGCGCGCATCGAAGAAATCCAAAGACACTGTGAAGTGAGAAGTCCATTCGGAGCTCGCCCCGATGTGATCCGATGCCCCGAAATAGTCCCGTAACCCAAACCTAAGCCTACACCGAGCCCAAACCATTCCCCGAACCTAGTGTGTGTTTAGTTTGTATTTCACATTATTTTTTGATTTTTAGTTTGAGTCATTTTTAATTTTAGGATTTATTTTAGATTTGTTTAGAATTTTCTAGAATTTATTTTCTATTTTTCTATTTCTTTATTTTTATTTTTATTTTTTTTAATTTTTAATCTTTAATTTTTATTTTATTTCAATTTTTTTTATTAAGATTAATTTTTATGATTTTATTTTCTATTTTCTAAGATATTATCTTACTTTACTTTTATTATATTAGGATTATAATTTTTAGTTTTAATAGATTTTTATTATTTGTGTCTTATATATATATATATATATATATATATATATATATATATATATATATATATATATATATATTTTAGTCTTTTTAATTTAGGGTCAATTATTAAATAGTCCCTACTATAAATATATATTTTTTAAAAAGGACACATATTTTTAGTTTAACCCATTTAGTCCCTCAAGCACTCAATATCCTCTTATTTTTAGAGCTCCGCACCAGCGGCACTCCCTCTCCAAAATATGTGGCAAAGGACTTTTTGAGGCAAAATAAAAAAATTTGGACTAAATGGGTATTAAAAAATGTCCGAGGAACTATTTGGTATATGTCCCTTTAATTTAATAGGTTTATTATTTTTATTTTATTTTTAGTAGGATTTTATTTTTATCTAGTTTTTTTTTCTTTTTTTTTACAAAACTCACACCCTCACCTTAACAAACTATACCCTCACACACCCAATCCAACTTCTCACCCATCTTCTTCCACACCCACACCCACACCCACACCCACACCCGATTCTCTCTCCTCCATTCCCATGTCCAAACCTTAGCCCATAAACCCATTTCCCACATCCAACCTCACCACCAACTGGTGGTGGTAAATCCGAGACCCCCTCCACATCTTCAACCCGCCACCACCATCAGGTGGTGGCTAGATCTGACCCTTATCCATCGCCGATCTGCTCCGGCTCCCACTTTAGGACCAACGAACCAGGAAACCAACCCACCAGCCCGGACCGACCACCTTCTCCGGCCAGTAGAGCCGATGCGAACGCAGCCCCTGTCGGCGCCGACGACTAACCCCATTCCAGTCCAGACTTGCTCGACTTGTTCCCCGAACAAAATTGAGTCCAACACCGGCTTTAACTCACCTGTGCGACCCCATATCAGCCTCTACCCGAAACCGCCTTGGCAGCCATGGATGACCAAGCCCTCAACCTACGCCAGGAAGACCCGTGGCCATAGCAGACCCCGCGACTCGAATCCGAAACCCATCCTGACCCGCGACCCACTTCATCCAGCAAACCCGGAACCACCGCCTCCATATCTGCCAACACCTAAACTCGATCCAACTCAACCCAAATACCCATCTCAAATCCCACCAAAATCGGATTCTCACCTCATTGATTTATCCAACTCCAAATCCCACAAAAATCTCTAAACAAACAAACATCGTGGGTATGGCTTTAAAGGAGAAGGAGCAACTCTCATTTAAGGGGGGGAAGACTCTCAGAGAATAAAAAAGGAGATATACAGATACTGAGAGAACGTAGAGACAGAAAAAACAAAAAAAAAGGGCAGAAAAAATAGTCAGAAAAATACAAAAAAATATAGTTTTAGGTTTAGAAAAATTTGTAGGTTCATTTTTTTACTTTTAGTTTTGTAATCCAGTCAGATTTTGTGACGAGTTTGGGACGCGCGTTTATGCACACAATTGACTCAAGAAATTATTGTGTATCGTATTTCTTACTCTTTCTCTTTAATTCTTGTTTGTTAATTGTGCTCGTGCTAAAATTCTAATCATGTGTGGCTAAACACTCCATTCAAGGGGTGGGGTGAAACGCGTATGTTAAGTTGTTTTATTTGAATAATTGTTCGTTGATTCGTTCTAGGGTAATTAAATTGGGAAAAATCACACATTAATTTATGTAACAAGAGTTAATAAATTAATGGTGCAAATTAATATTTGATTTCTGGATTTCACTTAGAGATAAGTATTATTCTTAAATTAAAATATTAATTCTGTGTGTGCAGTTCAAAGATTCGTACAAAGTTTAATAAATTAATCTTAACGGATATTTTATTGAAACGAGTGTGAATCTTAAATTTTTTTTATGTTGTGACTATTTCCGATTTAATTGCTGAAAAGGATAAAATTGAATTTATGATTGTAACGAGAGTTAGATTTTGAATTCAATATTATTTCGAACTATTCAATTGAATGATTAGGACTTTAAATTAATTTGACTACGCAATGTAATCCCACCTCTTGTTTCTTCTCATAAATTGTCAACTAGATTACTTTCTGATTTTTTATAGTCATTTTAGTTGCATAAATTGTCGTTTCATCCCTTGAAAAATTGTTTTTAAAATATAAAAAAAAAGTAAAAATTTTAAAAACACAAAAAGATTTTTAACAAAAACTGGAATTGCAAGTTTTCACGACTCCCGTTTCAACGCTAGAAATTGGATTGATACCCGAATTTGCCACGATACTGAATTTTTAACAAGTTTTGTAAGTAATTCCAGGAACTTTGATACTCGAAGTTTGACCACAGCGACATTCAAAATCCATATCCGAAGGAATACAAATTAAGAGTTATCAGTTACTGTCAGGATGTCTTTCCTTTAAAGTTTTAATGTTGAAATTATTTGGTTGAATGCTTAAGTTGCTTGGATTAATTTTTTTTAGTGAAATTGTTGTGTGATTCTTAAACCATGAATTATGAAAGGTTTTAAATATTGGTTTTAAATTAAATTTGGAAATTGATGTTTTAAAAATGGTTTTGTCACTTAGCTTAATTATTTAGGGTGTTTAATTGGAAAAGTTATTTTTGCGACAGTGATGCTAATAATGAACCACCCGTTCACCTTGGTTATAATTTAATAAAAGACTGGTCACCTGGTATTTAATTAGGCGGGATGTCACAGGTGGTATCAGAGCGTCAGGTTCTAGTGTTCTTTAGGATCTGTACGTCTTATCTTGTTTCCAGCTTAGCGTCTTTGATTTAGAGCCCTAATATTAGGAACATTGTACTCACCTTTATGCGTTTGAAATTCGTGCTTCTGCGATTTGTCGATGTGAATGTTGAACTTATCCAGATTATTTTAAACTTTCAGATGGGCCGTCAAAACGGATAAGGTAATGCCGTTAGGGAAGTCAGTGAGAAAGAACAACTCACACCTTAGGTGTCTTAAAAAAGGGTACCAATCGCCGAATTTGCAGGCATTTTGGCACAAGCAGTTACCACTGCAGTCTTACAGTACCACGAACACAGTATGAAGCTCAGTGAAGGCAAAAGACCTAGAGAGGTTAGTCAATTTTATGTGAACAGAGTTGACAATTGTGTGAAGACATCGAAATTGCGGCAACAAACCCCTCAAGATCAAGACGGCTACCGAGGTAACAAAATTTATAAAGAGGGCCAAAATCGTCAGGGCCAACAAGATCGGGGTCAGAATGAAGTCACAAAAAGGTGTTTCAAATGTGGAATGGACGGTCATAAACTACAATCTCGTCCGAATCAGACTGGGAAGAAACTATAACCCGACCAACGACAGATTTTGGGACTCTTCTATAAATGTGTGCAATCGGGTCACAAGTGGAGGGATTGTCCTCAACCTGACATCGTTTTTCTGAAAATTCCTCATCAAGGCCAACAAGACCAAGGAAAAAGCGAGAGTAGTCAATAACGTAGTGAAGTGAGACAGTTTCGAGGGAAGTGCTTCCAATGTGGCAGGAATGGCCATAGGCGTCAGGATTGCCTAGAGAGGAATAGGGCCCCAAGGCAGCAGGGTGCCAGTAATAAACCACAAAAGCCACCTCCACCAGCCATTCTAGCAGCCTCAGTTCAGCAGAAGCAATTACAGTATGGACGTGTCTATAACGTTCACTAGATAGCAGCACCTCAGGCCCCAACCGATATAAAAGGTACGCTCCTTATACCTGGTGCTATGGGTTGAGTTTTAATTGGTATTGGGGCACCGCACTATTTTATAGCTATACATTTTCACGAGCCATAGGGCTATTAGTCACGACGACGAGTAAGGTGTCATGCGTAGACTCACCATTTGGGGGAAAGAGTCTTTGCTTTTCTTTATTTGAAGGGGTGTAAATATATAGATTGATAACTTCATTTTTACCCGCGGTCAATACTGATGTTATATATGCATGAGTATAAGGCCGTTATTGGCATGCTAGAGTTTCGGTAGGAGTATTGTCCCCGCCATTTCGGGGTAGGAAAGGTGTTTGGTGGCAATGCCTCGCCCAGAGGAAGGATTTGCCAATGCGAATGGAAAGGTAGAAGTATGAATTTTATCCTCAAAGGATGAGGCATGTTTCATGTGACACGAACAAGTCACCATAGTTTTGTTCATTGCTAGATTAACATGTGAGACGAGTTAGTGCGTATAGCTATGAATATTAATATCATGTTAGTATATTTTCCTTTTCCCTAGTGTAGTCGAATTATCTTTAGTTCTATCCACGGAGGATGAACGTGAGTATTAATAGTGTTATATACTTTATTAAGAGTACTCGTTTTAGTAAGTGTGATATACGAGTATGGTATTTCCTTGGTAGCAATTTTATAGATGTGGCTAATACAATAGTAGGCAGTTATTTCGAGGCTATCGGAGTGGCTGCCTTAGTGCAATCTAATTAATTTTGGCAAGGCCTCACGTGTGAGAGACTCGGGACCCCATTTATATTATATAATTAGAGACTCAAAGGGGTATAGTAGCCCGAAGAGTTTACATCCCGAAATGTTTAGGAACCTTATTTTCATGATTCTGTGCGTACTGGGTTTACCGTCAAACAAGAAGGTTTGACTCAGTATCACGTTTAGAGTTCAAGACTGAGTGATAAGTAAAGATCATCGATCATGAGATAGTTAACAATTAGACTCGTATGTTTGGGATCGATATTTTGAGAGTCCTGATTGTATGTGTAGGAGGTTTGCGAATAGGGAATTACCACCAATATTAGACGATAGAGGATTGGCGAAATGTTCTTTGTGTAGATGTAATTATGGGAGGTGATGTAACTTTCTGTCAAGAGACGGAATGAAGGGGTACATGTTATGGACAGAGGGCCTAACAGATTTTGATAACCGACAATGCTAGGTAGTAGTGTATCGGGGGGTTCCTTGTTTGGATTTCGCTTTGCGAGACATCCCACACATGAAACTTAGCGTAAGGTTGGAAATAGGGAGATGTTCGGTCATTAGTCCTTAAGTTTGGTACCTCGGTCGTAATAGGAGCAGGTAATTACATCGATAAGTTGGAAGATTGTATTTTTTATGTATAGAGCATTGGAGATTTGTTTTGTATCGAGTTAGATAGTTGTTTTAATTCGAGAGATTTATTGTATTAATTTGAAGATGAGTTTAGTAGTTTCTTTTCTATATTGGGATTTAGATGCTCTATACCTTGTTATATTGTTGATTAGTTTAGTTTTATAGATAGTAGCGCTCCGTTCGCTCTCGATTTCTAGGGTGTTTGAGAGTACCCAAGTGTCATAACCGCGTTCGGAACACAAGGGAAATAAAGAGTTGGGATGATTTTTGCGTGGAGTATCGGGGAAGATTTTTAATACAAGAGAGAAGACTTGTATTTATTTTGATGTATAGAGCATTAGTGAGTGATTTTAGTTATTGTATTTATTCGAGAGAACTATTGTACTTATCTGAAGAGATTTGACATTTAGCGGTTTCTCCTTTGATTGTTGTGGGATTTAGATGCCCTATTCCTTGCATTTTGTTGGATTTGGGTAATTTTATCGATGAGTAGCGTGCCGTTCTCTCTCCCCGGGCAGTCGGGGTGTTACAAAATATGTGCATCTTGGTTAGCTGATGTTGAAATCATCCAAGTTGAAGGGACGTGGGAATGGTCATGTGGAATATGTATTTGTGGGACTAGCATAACGAGGTGGAAGTGATAGAGTGGATTAAGCGTTGCATGAGGAACGATAATCCATACATACATGTACGATTAGAATAGCACACCTGAATTTGGTTGGAAGGCTGTGGAAGCCATTTTAAAAGGTGTATTCCTTGAGAAGGGTAGAATTTAATTATTATGGAGAATGCTCGGAGTGGAGTTGTTATTAGTCAAGTGTGGAAGCGACTTGCGCATACAAAGAGTAATGATGTTAGTATGGTGTAAAAAGTCTAGAAGTGCACATTGTGGAGAAAAGTACACGGGTCAAAAATTTCGATATACACCAAGGAAAGAAGGGGAGTATTAAGTGTCACTTAATGTGATGCATTTCAAGTAAAAGTCAATGTTGAGCGGGACATAGTGAGGAGTCTCTGCATGCACCACTCATAGATAGATATCGGTTGGAATAAGAGGATCAATCAGAAAATTGTGTGGCTATCGACAATTCTTATAATGGAAGAGGGTGATAAAGTCGGTAAAGTTTCTTGGATGGGTGGCCATCTTCAAGACAAGATCAAGGGTTCATCCGAACATGTGGAACAAGTCGCCCAAGAAGGAAGTGATTGATATTCTTTTGGGGTGATTTGCAATATTAACTAGTGTTCCTCAGTCTTCCTTTGCAAGGAAAGATCGCGCCGGTGCGTGATCCTACACGGTATTATTTTTGAATCAGGTTGAGATTTTTGAATCCCACCTTCAATATGGGATTTCTGGAAGCAGCGGGGTAACATTTAGATTTGAGTAGGATGTATCACCCATAGCCGGGAAATAGGCGCACGATGATTAACGATTAGTGGAACCGCGTGAAAGTAATTTTGAATTCATCGTGATCGTTTCATTTCCGCAACGGTTATAACTAGCAAGTGGAGTATATTACAGTAATTGGGGGATGATATTACCTAATGGTAGGGTTCTGGGGGAGCACGCGCACATGTTTATTGTGAACAAGATGTTTATTGAGGTTTTGATGTGGGAAAAACCTTAACTTTCTCACTCTGAATGTTAAGAGAGGGCAAATGATCAAAATTTTGGATTGGTTGAATTAGTCTGATGACTATGGTAGAATTCCACGACTATTTTAGGCAAATAAGAATGGTCAGGTGTTCGTATGGTTTCTCTCAGAACGGGAATTTTTTGTTTAGAACAGAGTAATTGTAATGTAGTGAAGTGCGGCATCCCAATGATATTGAAATGACGGGAATTAATAATATATAGGCATACCTTATCCGAATGATGTCGGTTAGGAGCACAATGTGTAGTGTCTTTAATGAGAATGTTAAACAAGCTTGCTGCGAGACGAGGGCTATAGTAATTGAAAGCCTTACTATGTAGATAGTTTGCGTACTGATAACGTATCCAAATTTGTTTTACCAGGTAGGCCTTATTCTCCGAATTTCGGGACGAAATTCCATTATTAGGGGGGAAGTATGTAATACCCCGTATTTCTATGACTTTTAATTTTGGAGATTTATTAAATTTAATTAGAGATATTAATTTAATATTAATCCAAAAAATCATTTAAATACTTACTAGCGTGATGAGAGTTAGTAATTATTGGAATTGTGTTGTAAATTACTTTATGGGTAAAGTAAGAGGTGTAATTGTATTTAGTAAAATTATCACGAGAATCTAATTTAATAATTTTGGAAATTTACCGGAACGCGCTTGTTTTGTGTGTCGGGAGTAAATTCAAACTATTAGAAGTGAATAAATTATAAGTCACCCCTATGGTCATTTTGAGTGCGTCAATGTGTCCGAAAGGGTCGAGATAGTCAAAATAATGTACCCCGGGTTTAGTTTGAGTCTTGGGGCATTTTTAGGCCTAATTAACACCCCGGGAGGGTGTTTTAGACATTTTACATTTTTGGGCATGAAAACCCACGAAATTTATAAGAGTATATCATATAATAGGAGTTGTCTTCTAGGGTTAGAACAACCAAAAACCTAAGACGACCATTGGAAGGGAAGAGGAGAAGCTTTCCAAGGAGTTCAAGGCTAAGAACTCCACGGTTTGCATCGCCGTCGCCGCCAAACTTTAGATCGCGCAATGAGGATCGCAACCACACCATTCTTGTCCACTAATCTGAACCAAGAATTCCCAGGAAAGTATCTATCTTGATCTAATTCAGTTAATGCTTCAATGATGTTAGTCTAGGGTTGAATAGGACTAGTTTTCATGAAAGAAAGCATGTATGGGAGACTCTAATTTGCATGTTGTAGAGGTAAAGGACATATTCTGGAAATCAAATACACATGTAGAGGTTGAACCACGAAATTGCAGTAAATTAGGAGTATGAAATCTTGGAAAAGAATGGGAAGAAACTAAACAAAGAAAATATTAGTGTTCTTGATATTTGTTTGGATTGTGCCCCTTTTAATTCGTTATACATGATGAAAATTCGCATGGCTTACGTAGAATACCACTTATTTGAGGATATAACACTTGTAGTATAAATTGTTGGGAGTTTGGAAGTCAAATATATTGGTTTGGATGATTTTGGAAGAAGAAACCCGTAACTAGAAATTCTGCAGTTTCGCCATACCTGCTTGATCAATGGATCGAGCCAGAAACATTGATCGATCGACGCATCGATCGATCGAGCACTTGCCATCGATCGATCGACCCCTCCTGGAAAACTCAAATTCCCCTTTTTAAATAGGTGGTTCCAACTTAAATGAATAGAAATTCTTAGACATTATTGTTAGAATATTTTGGGAGATAAAGAAGACAAGTAGGGCAATATAAAAATGGAATCCTTAATGTAAGTCGAGATTAATATTTAACAGAAGTGTTTTACGCTTAAGGAACAATGGGAACGTGTGTTTAAAGGGTGAGACTCGTAAGGAAGTTACGTTGTAAAATAAATGAGGACCTACTGAAATTACACTTGGGGAGACAGGAATTCACGAGTGTTACGTAGTAAGTTGGAATAATCCCATAAATAAAAATAAAAGAGACAAACTGTTATACGGGATAATTTAGTAATGTGCAATGAGAATAAATATCATAAGTTTGGGTCATGGGTGTACCTAAATTAGAATTGGGAATGGTAGTATACATATATGATTGTGATTGTGCATATACTATATACGTGTAAAAATCATGCCCGCGCTACTTGCTATCACCGAGGTTACCGCTCTGGGATAGTCTTATCTCGATGGGACCTTTATGGGGGATATTGACTTGTATCCTAGAACATAGGAATCCTTGGTACAGGCTATCGAATCGATAGTCAGACGATCCTAAGAGACGTGAGGGTATTTGCTGACCTCTTAGTGACTTGGAACTATGCTTCACCTCAATTTGTATGTGTTTTGTGTTGATACAGTTCGAGAGTGATTTCGAACTAGTATTTCCCTTAGTACGAGTGATACGAGAACTTAATAGCAGAGTAGGCCAGCACCATAAATTTTATGTGGTGTGCCAATAGTATATATATATATATATATATATATATATATGAACTTGAAATTTGGATACTATCTATTTCAACTTGGAAATAAGTGTTTGAAAAGTTTGGGGTAAGTAATAAATAATTATTGCAACTTGGAAATAAATGTTTGAAAAGTTTGGGGCAGTACTGAGAAACTTTATAATCAAATGAGGTTTATTTGAAAACTTTGCTTTTAAAATTAATTTTCCTAACAACTAGAAATTGTCGGCTTAAGATCTTGTGAGTAACTTAAGATAAGATAAACTGTTCGGAGTAGTAGTGCGGTAGGTGTGCACATTAGAAGAGAGGTGAGAATTTCTCAAGAGAGTGTCGTAGTAATATGATTGTTGCATTAGCCGGTAATCATTTTAAATACTTGCTAAACTAATTTTAAACTTTTTTTTACAATCGGGGTCTGAACCGTTTCCTATTTTCTCTTCTCTCTTGTATATATATCCATATATCACAGGTGCCCAACCACAGTGGCATCCTTCATAGGACTCTTTGGAAGGAACGTGTTGCAGCTTAGGTGGGAGTTGCAGGACTCTTGCTTAGACGACCTCATTATTGATTCCACTTATAGTTTTACTTTATCCAGTTGAGCATGTGTCACCCTATTTCATTTATTCAGTCGGTTTTATTAGAGATTGTGATTCGTTTATATCTAGTATTTATACTTTGGGATTGTTACTGTCAGGATGTCTTTCCTTTAAAGTTTTAATGTTGAAATTATTTGGTTGAATGCTTAAGTTGCTTGGATTAATTTTTTTTAGTGAAATTGTTGTGTGATTCTTAAACCATGAATTATGAAAGGTTTTAAATATTGGTTTTAAATTAAATTTGGAAATTGATGTTTTAAAAATGGTTTTGTCACTTAGCTTAATTGTTTAGGGTGTTTAATTGGAAAAGTTATTTTTACGACAGTGATGCAAAGAATGAACCAACCGTTCACCTTGGTTATAATTTAATAAAGGACTAATCACCCGGTATTTAATTAGGCGGGGTGTCACAGTTAATTGGGCGAAAATTGGAGATTTAAATTATGATTAAGGACTTGGTTAATTAGTGGTTGGGATTCCTTCATGTATGTAGAGGATTAATCACGAAATTGAATTACATATTGATGAATGAATCTGAATTGATTGGGTTCTTTAATTGAAAATTTGGAAACTAGGGTTCATATGAACTAATTTTGGGATTTGATATAATTATGAGAATTGATGACGAATTAATGATCCTAGGATGATAGGAATGTTATATAAACTACTTTGGATTAATTGGGATTGATGATGAGGTGTTGGGTGATAAAATCTTAGAGGTTTTTAGGATAAAAAATGGTGAAAACGCTAAAAATTTGGGCAAGAAGATGAACAGGGACATCTCGTGCGATCTCGCGCGAAGTCGTTCGCGCGAGATAGGGATCTCGCGTGAAGTCGTTCAAACGACACGTGGAAGTCGTTCGCGGGACAACCCTTCTGGTTCGAGCGACGTAGTGAATTTTTGGGGATTTTCTCAACGTCCAGTTTTGAGTTTTCCAGGTTTATTGGAGTGGGAGAAACTGCTCGATAGTAAACTTAAACAAGAAAGAATTTTGGGAAGGTATTTGAGAATTAATACTTTAATTATTCAGTATAGAGAGAGTGTACCTTGGATATTACGAAAGAGATAGTAATCTAAATATTTATACTATACGAAGTGTTGAGATTAAAATACGTATGAGAAGTATATATGTAGGTTGGAGAAATACCTATAAATTATAATAGGATGTGTGTATACCTATTATGTGATATTAATGCTAAGAGCACTAATGGGTGATAATCCGGGGGTGCAAGAATCTTATAGTTAAGCGCGCTAATGAGTGATAACTCGGGGGTGTAGAAATTCTATTGTTAAGTGCACTAATGAGTGATAACAAGGGGGTACACGGATAATTATTGTTAGGAGCACTAATGGGTGATAACCCGGGGGTGCTGGATTATTATTGATTGGAGCATTAATGGGTATTAATTTGGGGATGCAAGATTTTATTGATGGGTTCATTAATGGGTGTTAACCCGGGGATGCAGGATTCTCTTGATAGACGCACTAATGGGTGATAACCCGGGGTGCTGGATTATTGATATGTGCATTAATGGGTGCTAACCCGGGGATGCAGGATTTTCTTGATAGGTGCAGTAATGGGTCTTATATATTTATATATATATATGTGTGTGTGTGTGTGTGTAGGGATGATGTGACTATATATATATATGAACTTATGGATATTTTTACTGGGTGAAATTAGAAGACTTGGTATTAATAATAATCATTACATTGCACCAAGTGGTCTTAACCTAAGGGTGCAGGGTTAGTGTATATATATAGGGATGATGAGACTATATATACGTATGAGTGTACTTGGGAAACTTTCTACTTTGTGAGACTAGTAGATAAAATGGAAATGAGAAATGAAATAATCTTAGTAGATAAAAGATTAACCATTCAAACGGTGAATAATGAAACTTAGTAGGTGAGATAAACTATTTGAATAGCGTATTGTATGGGCGATACGGGATTACTACTAGTGAGCATAGTTAGTATTAGTATGGTTTCTGACTAGTTAGACTGGGTGGTATAACTAGGGGGAGGTTAGTGTACGTTAGGCGTGCACAATAGATGAGAGGTGAGAAACTCATGTGAGAGTTCGATAACTAACATGCGTATAAGACTTGTTTTTAAGAACTAGTTTTAAATACTTGCTAAATCATTTTTACACCTCGGGCTCTGACCCTTTTCTTAGATTTCTTATCTCGTTTGCTATATATATATATATATATATATATATATATGTATATATATGTATGTATTAGTACAGGTGCCTAGCCACAGGGACACCGATTCTAGATGCTTGGATGGTTTGTCGAGCTGCAGTTGTTGTGAAAGTTGCGGGTCATTGGGATTATATGCTTCTCTCATTTTTATTCAGTTCCTAGTTCAGATGCTTCAGTCCGGGCATGTGCCTGTAACAACCCGAGGTCTTGGAGACGAATATTTATTTATTTTGGGAGAAATAAATATTATTTTTATTGGAGAAATAATTAAACTGGCAATTGAGGTCAAAATTTAGAGTCGTTAGAAAGTATGTCGAATGGCAATTCTGAGGGTACCATAGTGTCCGAAAGGGTCGAGAAAGTCGAAATGACTGTACTTGGGGTCTATTTGGGTTCCGAAATAAATTAGGACCGTTTGACTCGAATTAAAGTTACCGTGTCATTTAAAGTGTTTATTATCATTTAAAGATGTGTATCTTGGGAGATTAGGCTAAATAAGCCTACGGGAGAAATAATTCTCCAAAGAGAGAAATAGAAAGAAAGAGAAGAAGAAAGAAGAAGAAAAGGAAGGAGAAAAAGAGGGAGAAGGAGGATTTTCGGGCAAATACGCGATCTCAAGGCGGATTCAGACCCTACGAACCCGAGGCAAGTGATTAAACCTGCTAAATAATTGTTGTGTACTATTATTGCATGATTTGTGGATTTTAGGTTTAATTTATCAAAACCTAATTTTTGGGAAAACCTTGGATTTGTTATTAATAAAATGAATTTGAGGTTAGAAATCAATTAAAATATGTTCTTGGATGAATAATAATGTTGTGTTGGTGATTGGGTTGGATCAAAATGGTTGGAAGATGATTAAATTGATTTTTGGGTATTTTGGGTTAAGAAGAAAACAACCCATTTCGTAGCTTGCTGCACTTGCCGAATCGATTCGCCCCTACCGAATCGATTCGGTCTGTTGCAGATTGCCCAGGTCTTTAGGGCCGAATCGATTCGCCCCTTGCGAATTGATTCAGTATGTAGCAGACTCCCAGGTCCTTTGGACCGAATCGATTCGGATGGGCCGAATCGATTCGTTTCTAGGCCGAATCGATTCGGAAACAGGGGAAATTTTTGGAGATATTTTCTAAAGGAGAATTTCATCCCATTTTGTTCGAGGTTATCGACTTGGGGCCTCTATATGAGACATTTGGAGTATGTTTTGGAGACTTTTAGAAGGATTCCATCGTACGAAATTATGGGAGTCATATTAATTAAAGTTGAGGATTACCGAGTAGAGATTTTGGTATATTCTAAGTGGGGAAGCCCACCTTGATTTGGAGATTCGACTTGGGGATGATAATTACAATTATATGAATAAATCAGACAAATTTAGAGATAATGGATTTTAAAATCCAATCCCAAATGGGATAACTTTAAAAAGGTTCATAAACTGAATTGAACCCTATAATGGATGGAGAATCATAAATGCTATTTGATGTGCATACGGATATAGAAATATCCTTATTGATGATTGATTTGGGAGATATCTCACACAATGAGAAATACTAATTGAGGTGCATTATGATATAGAATATCCTTAACTTAAATAGAATTGAAAGACAATTCATACTAGAAGCGACATGAGAGCTTCAAGCGAGAATTAGTATAACATATACTAAGTGGGGTAAATGTGTGAGTATTGACGATTGGTGTATCATGAGAGAGATATACTAAACAATGATGTTCATCAAATTGAGCCTAAGAGAGTATAATGAAAATGATTGTTGCAGGTATACCTTATATAATGGTATATATTTATTATGTGGGATGTATGTATACCTTATATGATGGTTTATCTACATGTTAAGCATACCCCCTCCTTGCTATCATTGGGAAGTTTCGTGCGTAGAGGGTGAGCATCCTGACAAATAACACAGGGTGTGGATATTCCCCAGGTCATAGTCGTCCTTTGTGGTCAACAATATGACATTTATGATATACATTATTTATTTTGGGGTGAGAGGTCTTGGGTATGTGTCGCTCTCACTTGCCGGTTATGAACTATGATCGCTTCTCGGACGTTGTGTGCGTGAGTAGATCACGAGGTGGGTGTCGTTGAACCCCACCAGGTGGCCCTAGTTTGCTACGTATATGGGTTGCTGGAAGATGATAACATGTGAGCCTGCGTCCTTCGAGTTATATCTCGGTTGGATGGTTATTATTGTTTGTGTTTGTATTTGAGTATCAAGGGCATAATGGACCTCAACGACCTACATTGCCAGGATTAGTGTATCGGGGGGGTTCCTTGTTTGGATTTCGCAACGGCGAGACGTCCCACGCATGAACCGCAGTGTGATGTTGGAACTTGGGGATAAGTTTAGTCCTTAATGCTCATAATTATTTATATATATATCACCTATCCCGACAATTGACAGTGCCAGGAGTAGTGTAATCTGGGGGGTTCCTTGTTTGGATTTCGCTTCGGCGAGACGTCCCACGCATGAAACACCGTGTACTGTTGAGAATTGGGAATATTCATTAATTAAAATTGGAAAATAATTTGGGTTACATGCACCATTAATTGAGGGCATAATGATCCTCGAGGATTAATACGGTCAGGAGTAGTGTAACGGGGGGGGGGGGGGTTCCTTGTTTGGATTTCGCCTCGGCGAGACGTCCCACGCACGAAACGCAGTGCCGTGTTGAAAATCAAGAGGAGTTTAGTCTTTAATATTCATGACGCTAATAACTCATATATAATTACTATAATAATTATATATATGGTTTCATGTCTTATAAGGGCATCACTAGAATACAAAAATTCTAGTAAATGAGATTGTTGATGTATTGTGATGATGTGGACATGATTGGATCATGTAACTTTATATGTTCAACAAATGAACATTATAAAGATAACTATAACTATTACATTAAAGTTAAAGAATTTAACTTAAAGATAATTGAGATAAATGTAGATTGGGACATAGGTTAGACGGTTTCACTTAAATACTTCTTTTGGGTTTAAGCTAGAATCCTCTTACCTAAATAGAATCGGGCATCCATTTGGAGATCACGTGCATACGCTTAGTATGCGCTTTAGTTGAGAGGTGATGGTTTTTATGGAGAGCTCGATTCCAACTAAATCATGTAATAATGCATTTATAATTATTATGCATTTTAATACACTTGCTATAAAATGTTTTTCAAAACTCGGGCTCTGACCCGTTTATATTTCCTCCTCCATATATATATTGTATTACTTCAGGTGTTCCTCTGCAAGGACGCCTTTGATGTGTAACACCCCGTATTTTTGTACATTTAATATTTAATTAATTCGGGAATTTTAAATTACTTGTGTATTGTAATTTTAATTGAATTAATTATGGCAATATAAATATTTAAATATTAATCGAGGAGTGAATGGTTAATGTTTAGGGAAATTTATTTACTAAGTGAATAGTAATAATTTAATTACGTCATTTCGAGTATTAATGACAAGGTATACACTTATCCCATCCAGGAGTCGGTATAGACTAAATTGGGTGTGAGATAAGGATTTTTATAAATTAATTCGGACGCCAATTCTGAGTGCGCGGTTGAGTCCGGATGGGTCGAGATAGTCAGAAAAGAGTACCCGGGGGGGTAGTAATTGGGTCTCGGGGCATTTTTGAGCATAGCCAGGCCCACACGAGGTGATTTGGGCTATTTTAATTAGGCCCATTAGGCTAAAAACGGGATGGAGGGTTTTTAACCTAATTGGGAGATTAAGGAATGGCAACCAACATAACTCTAAACCTAGGGTTTGAGAGGGGATTTGGGGAAAAATAAATCAAGAGCAAATTGGAGGTTATTGGAGCCAAATTAAGGGACATCAACAACGGATCAGACACTACAAACACTTAGAGGCAAGTGGTTAACTGTTTTGATTCTTAAAGTGTGATAATCAATTCATATCATAGTGATGTGTAAACCAAAATTCGTTTTGGGGATAAATGGGTACAAAAAGGGGGTTTTGTTAATGGAACCATTGAATGAAATTTAAGGCAAGAATTAGTTGTGATATATAATTCTGACTATGATTATCTGGTTTGAATGAGAAAAATCGAAATAAAAAAGGATGGAATTTGAATTTGAAATTGGGATTATACCATAGAAATTTGTGTTCTTAGGGGGGTCAAGATTCATAGTGTTAATGATGTTAAAAGGTTTAGATGATATTTTAGTTCATGAGAAATGTTATGAGATGATTAATATACTGATTTGAGGTTGGTTTTGAGGAAAGAAACCTTGAAATTTCGTTAATGGTGGAATTCAGCAATCTAGGAGAGCTGGCACGAAGGGATCGATCGATCGATCGGGGGCCATCGATCGATCGACGATGGGAAATTCTGGGTAGTTCGGCCAGTGGGTGATATAAGGGGGAAATTAACTATAAATTAATTTCCATACATTTATTAGTGATAAATAATTATGAAACAAATATTCCTAGCAAGTTTGAGAGAGAATAATTGGGACTAGGATGAATTTATGTGGGATATTTAATGGATGAAGTTGAGAGATTTTATTCCAAAATAGTGAGATACGGTTCAAGTGAGCGAATCCGGGTATATTGGTCAAGCGACCCCAAGGTAGTGAAATCGAGTCGGGGTATGTAAATAATTATAGGCAAATATAATTGGGAAAATTATGGAAATAAAGGTGTGACACATTGTAGGCAAAAATGTGGGTATTATATTATGAGATGTAAATTGGACCAAGTGAGTGAGTCCGGGTATGTTAGTTAAGTGACATTAAGGCATTAAATTAATTATTGAGAGAAAGTAATTTGTTTGGAGTCGGAACATGGACTCGGGAAATATTGAGGTACGGGCCAAGTGAGAGAGTCCGGGGATAATGGTTGGGTGACTCCAAGTTATTCAATTAATAAATGAGATAATTAATTTAATTAGAGTCGGATTGTAGACTCGGATATGTGTTGATTAATTAATGTGTAAATTAATTAAATAAAAGTCGGATTGTAGACTCGGGTAAGTATTAAATTAATGGGTGTAATAATTAATTTAATTAGAGTTGGACAATAGACTCGGGGAGATATTAAATTAATATGTGTGCTAGTTAATTTAATTAGAGTTGGACGATAGACTCGGGGAGATATTAAATTAATATGTGTGTTAGTTAATTTAATTAGAGTTGGGTGATAGACTCGGGGAGACGGTAAATTATTAAGTGAGAAAATTAATTACGTTGAGTCAAGCCACAGACTCAGGAAATTTCAGGCAGTATACGGGATATTTAGTACACAGTAAGGCCAGGGTTATATATATATATATATATATATATATATACGTGTCTATTGTGCGTGACATTTAAATTTCAGGCTGTATACGGGATTTTGAGTGCACGGTAAAGCCGGAGTTTATATTATATATATACAGTGTAGTGATAGTATATATATACGTGTATAGATTGTGTGTGACATTAAATATCAGTGACTAGATATTTATTCAAATTATATACTCTAATGCTATCAAGGGAGGTTGCGTGATGTGGGTGAATCCCCTAGCTTGAGGAGTAGGGTGAGTATATCCCCAGGTCATAGCGTCCGGTAGATGGGTGAGGAGATTATCTCACTTTCAGGAAGGAAAATGGCCGCCTCCAATTCGTTTATGTAGTAGACTAGGTTGGTGAGCGAATCCAACTTGGAAAACTAGGTTTTGTGAGCACAGCTAGTGAGATGGCATTTTAGAGTGAATCATCCGGTGAGGGTATACTCGGAAGGATGGATACACGTATGATATATGTGTGGATGTTAGTAAAGGTACGTATAATATGGTAGTAAATATTATATGTAGGTGATAATACAGTGTGTGATGTATTTACCTTATATAACTCGGGTTACGGTTATATGCTGTTAATTAATGAGAAATTAATTAAGTTATTCATTTACTGGAATAATACAGTGTGTGATGTATTTACTTTATATAACTTGTGAGACGGTTATAGGCTATTATTTAAGAGGAATTAATTAAGTTAATTGTGAAATAACTTATAATTCAAGAATCATTATACTCGGGTTAGAGTAATATGGTAAGGGAAGGTTATATCAGGACTAGTTGGACAGGGTAGTACAACTAGGCGGGGTTAAGGTAACCGGTAGGTGTGCACAATAGTGGAGGGGTGAGAATGTCCTCAAGGGAGTACGCCACTAACTTAAATATGAAGCGCATTCATGCATTTTAAATTACTGCAGTTAATTCACTTGCTAAATATTTTCAAAATGTTTTGGGTTCTAACCCTTGCTATAAAACTATTTTCAAAACCTTTTAGGTGTCCAGCCACAGGGACGCCAGGATTGATATTCTATTCCAGGGACACGGAGCTGCGGCATATGTGGATGCTAGCAGGAGTTTGGATTAGACGCATCATTCATTCATTCCTAGAGTAGGAATCATTTCTCAGTTCAGTTTTATTTAGGGCTTGTCGCCCAGACTTCTCAGTACAGTTTTCAGATGTAATCCTTCAGGTGTTTGATGTTTGTATTGGATTATTTTACTTTGGTGGACGATGGTTTATTCGGCAAGTTATTTAAATTAATTATTCAGTTGATTTATTCAGTTGTGTGAATGGTTTATAATTAATTCCGCATGTACTATTTTGTTAAATTAAAAAGTTAAAATTTGGCACCAGTTTTTGGAATACTAGGTGGTTAGTATGTTTTAAAAAGTTTTCGGCAGTGATGCTAAGGATGATCCAACTGGGATTCCTGTTTTAATTTGGTATTGGACTGATCACCCGGTATTTTATTAGGCGGGGTGTCACAGATGGTATCAGAGCATCAGGTTCTAGTGTCCTTAGGATCTGTGCGGCTTTTCACGTTTCGGCTTAGCAATATTTCATATAGAGCCCTATTATAGGATTGTTGTATTCTCATACGTATGCGCATATACGTTCTTCTGCCAAATTTATATTTGAGAGTGAACTCATACAAATTCGATTCTCATTCCAGATGATGCCCAGGAGAGAGAGAGCAGTTGGGGCAGTAGGGGGAGATGAGACGAGGGAGACTCGTTAGGAGCAAGAGTTATCGCAGCTATAGCCAGAGATGGTTTTGACAGCACAAGTAACTGAAATAGTGGCACAGAAAATTGAAACGATGGTGGTCACAATGGTAGGGTACTTTCCACGGGATCCGCCACAAGTGTTAGTGGCGCCGGATGTTCAGACTCACGCGGGGTCGTCAGGGTGGAAACTGGAAAGAGAGGTTATTTTTAGTAAGAACCCACCAGAGTTGCGAGGGGGTTCAGCTGTAGTACTAGCGTGTCAAGGAAGAGAGATATCCAGCGTCACCTACGCATGGGAGATTGTGATAAGGTGCAGAAGCAAATGCTAACCACTTTTAGTTTAGTGGGAGCAGCGCTACAGTGGTGGGAGTCGATCACCACAGTTGAGGAAAGGGACACACTAGCTATTGCAGAGTTTTGGGTGCGATTCGACCGCAAGTATTCTCCTCCAGTCGTTGAGACCGAAACGAGGAGAAAATTTTGTGAGATGACTCAAGGGGACCGTTAAGTGGCCGATTATGAGGAAGAATTCACTCGGTTAGAAAATTTTGTATGAGATGAGGTAAGCAAGGGAAAAGAGAAAGAAAGTAAAGTTTATGGATGAGTTAGTCTGGAGAATCAGACAACCTTTAATTGATAATTCCGCATTAGTAAATTATACTGATGTCATTAACGCAGCACTCCGGCACTGTCGAAAATATCGCTTCCACGTGAAAAGAAGCGGGAGGGGAGTGGAAACTAGCCAGTAGGATAAGGCAGGAGGGAACAATACCAGTGGGGTATCCCAGCAGAAGACTGGGGGAGATCAGGGGCAGGATTTCCGGCAGGGAAACCACGCCAAACGATTTAGAACTGGAGGCTATCGGCAGGATGGCCAGGGAATTCAACAAGGTCGGCATGGAAGGGACCAGTGGCAGGGTGAATGTATTAGACGATGTTTCATCGGTGGGGAAAGAGAGACACTTTAAGAGAGATTATCTTAAGCAAGGTAGGGGGAAACTACAGGACGAGGTCCTAGATGTACAGCCACTAAAGCAAGTCACGGGTGCATTCGGGCAGGGAGAAGCTGCTCCGAAAATTGAGAACCAACCGTTGCAGCCGGAGTATAGAGGTAATTATTTTACCCTAGGGGCATGGGGTATATTTTTGAGTGACAAAGAGGATGTCATAGTATAAGACTTATTTTTCACTAGAGTTCGCATGTGAGTCGAACTTAGTGGGTGAGTTGGCGGTAGCAGCCATAACATGTGGGTAAACTTTCCGTAGGGTAGCGGAGTTCCTTAGTGTTATTCATGGGAGAGCGGAGGCGTACACTGAGTGATTGGTTGAATTATGCAAGGAATTACTACTTTTGAGAATTATGGGAGTAGGGTTGATAATACTTTTTAAACATCAGTTGGATAGCGATGGAATTTAACTATTGTGGATAGTGGAGTTAAATTTTGGTGTTCGCGACACCAGGGTATGGTTGGTACTAGGTATCACCGGAGAGGGCATATAGCCTATATATATGTGGATATATATGTTGTATTGCGTGGTGCGATGGCACATAGTGAGGTTTTGTGTTCTCACATTTTATCCCGGTAAGTGGGGATGTTTACTGAAGTGAATCAGGGTGGTTAAATTGATTTTCGAGCAAAGAGAGATAGCTCGGGGTTTACTTTGCTCTAGGACTAGTGATAGTAAGGGCGCGGTATTTTATGTTGTCTTTAGTAGCATAAGGGTAAGCATATATACTTTTGTGTTGAGAGACAAGTATTTATGGGGAGATAGTTGGACGTAGCATGGGTTGAGTACCCGGGCAGTAATTATATATATATATATATATATATATATATATATATATATATATATATATATATATATATAGGTAATATGACTACGGGTTCGAAGTTATATTATGGGTTACGACTAGCATAGTTGGGTAACTTTCATGTGGTAGGGCACGGGGATAGGGTGTATGGGCACCCGGGTTAATTAAGACAAAATTTTGTGTGGTTAAGCACGGGAATAGGGTGTATGGGCGCCCTGGGTAAATTTTAAATGCATACTTGTGCAACGTGGTTAGAAACAGATGGGATAGATATAGTGGACTTGGAGGCACATGACTGGTGAGAAAGATGTGAATATCGGAACACTAGGTTTATCTTAATTTCGAGGACGAAATTCCTTTGTAAGGGGGGAAGTATGTAACACCCCATATTTTTGTACATTTAATATTTAATTAATTCGAGAATTTTAAATTACTTGTGTATTGTAATTTTAATTGAATTAATTATGGAAATATATATATTTAAATATTAATCGAGGAGTGAATGGTTAATGTTTAGGGAAATTTATTTACTAAGTGAATAGTAATAATTTAATTACGTCATTTCGAGTATTAATGACAAGGTATACACTTATCCCAGCCAGGAGTCGGTATAGACTAAATTGGGTGTGAGATAAGGATTTTTATAAATTAATTCGGACGCCAATTTTGAGTGCGCGGTTGAGTCCGGATGGGTCGAGATAGTCAGAAAAGAGTACCCGAGGGTAGTAATTGGGTCTCGGGGCATTTTTGAGCATATCCGGGCCCCCACGAGGTGATTTGGGCTATTTTAATTAGGTCCATTAGGCTAAAAACGGGATGGAGGGTTTTTAACCTAATTGGGAGATTAAGGAATGGCAGCCAACATAACTCTAAACCTAGGGTTTGAGAGGGGATTTGGGGAAAAACAAATCAAGAGCAAATTGGAGGTTATTGGAGCCAAATTAAGGGACATCAACAACGGATCAGACACTACAAACACTTAGAGGCAAGTGGTTAACTGTTTTGATTCTTAAAGTGTATTAATCAGTTCATATCATAGTGATGTGTAAACCAAAATTCGTTTTGGGGATAAATGGGTACAAAAAGGGGGTTTTGTTAATGGAACCATTGAATGAAATTTAAGGTAAGAATTAGTTGTGATATATAATTCTGAGTATGATTATCTGGTTTGAATGAGAAAAATCGGAATATAAAAGGATGGAATTTGAATTTGAAATTGGGATTATACCCTAGAAATTTGTGTTCTTGGGGGGGGGGGTCAAGATTCATAGTGTTAATGATGTTAAAGGTTTAGATGATATTTTAGTTCATGAGAAATGTTATGAGATGATTAATATACTAATTTGAGGTTGGTTTTAAGGAAAGAAACCTTGAAATTTCGTTAATGGTAGAATTCAGCAAGGTAGGAGAGCTGACACGAAGGGATCGATCGATCGATCGGGGGCCATCGATCGATCGACGATGGGAAATTCTGGGCAGTTCGGCCAGTGGGTGATATAAGGGGGAAATTAACTATAAATTAATTTACATACATTTATTAGTGATAAATAATTATGAAACAAATATTCCTAGCAATTTTGAGAGAGAATAATTGGGACTAGGATGAATTTATGTGGGATATTTAATGGATGAAGTTGAGAGATTTTATTCCAAAATAGTGAGATACGGATCAAGTGAGCGAATCCGGGTATATTGGTCAAGCGACCCCAAGGTAGTGAAATCGAGTCGGGGTATGTAAATAATTATAGGCAAATATAATTGGAAAAATTATGGAAATAAAGGTGTGACACATTGTAGGCAAAAATGTGGGTGTTATATTATGAGATGTAAATTGGACCAATTGAGTGAGTCCGGGTATGTTGGTTAAGTGACATTAAGGCATTAAATTAATTATTGAGAGAAAGTAATTTGTTTGGAGTCGGAACATGGACTCGGGAAATATTGAGGTACGGGCCAAGTGAGAGAGTCCGGGGATAATGGTTGGGTGACACCAAGTTATTAAATTAATAAATGAGATAATTAATTTAATTAGAGTCGAATTGTAGACTCGGATATGTATTGATTAATTAATGTGTAAATTAATTAAATAAAAGTCGGATTGTAGACTCGGGTAAGTATTAAATTAATGGGTGTAATAATTAATTTAATTAGAGTTGGAGGATAGACTCGGGGAGATATTAAATTAATATGTGTGTTAGTTAATTTAATTAGAGTTGGACGATAGACTCGGGGAGATATTAAATTAATATGTGTGTTAGTTAATTTAATTAGAGTTGGGTGATAGACTCGGGGAGACGGTAAATTATTAAGTGAGAAAATTAATTACGTTGAGTTGAGCCACAGACTCAGGAAATTTCAGGCAGTATACGGGATATTTAGTACACTATAAGGCCAGGGTTATAATATATATATACGGTGTAGTGATAGTATATATATATATATATATATATATATATATATATATATATATATATATATATATACACACGTGTCTATTGTGCGTGACATTTAAATTTCAGGCCGTATACGAGATTTTGAGTACACGGTAAAGCCGGAGTTTATATTATATATATACGGTGTAGTGATAGTATATATATACGTGTATAGATTGTGTGTGACATTAAATATCAGTGACTATATATTTATTCAAATTATATACTCTAATGCTATCAAGGGAGGTTGCGCGATGTGGGTGAATCCCCTAGCTTGAGGAGTAGGGCGAGTATATCCCCAGGTCATAGCGTCCGGTAGATGGGTGAGGAGATTATCTCACTTTCAGGAAGGAAAATGATCGCCTCCAATTCGTTTATGTAGTAGATCAGGTTGGTGAACGAATCCAACTTGGAAAACTAGGTTTTGTGAGCACACGTAGTGAGATGGCATTTTAGAGTGAATCATCCGGTGAGGGTATACTCGGAAGGATGGATACACGTATGATATATGTGTGGATGTTAGTAAAGGTACGTATAATATGGTAGTAAATTTTATATGTAGGTGATAATACAATGTGTGATGTATTTACCTTATATAACTCGGGTTACGGTTATATGTTGTTAATTAATGAGAAATTAATAAAGTTATTCATTTGCTGGAATAATACAGTGTGTGATGTATTTACTTTATATAACCTGTGAGACAGTTATAGGCTATTATTTAAGAGGAATTAATTAAGTTAATTGTGAAATAACTTATAATTCAAGAATCATTATACTCGGGATAGAGTAATATGGTAAGGGAAGGTTATATCAGGACTAGTTGGACGGGGTAGTACAACTAGGCGGGGTTAAGGTAACCGGTAGGTGTGCACAATAGTGGAGGGGTGAGAATGTCCTCAAGGGAGTGCGACACTAACTTAAATATGAAGCGCATTCATGCATTTTAAATTACTGCAGTTAATTCACTTGCTAAATATTTTCAAAATGTTTTGGGTTCTAACCCTTGCTATAAAACTATTTTCAAAACCTTTTAGGTGTCCAGCCACATGGACGCCAGGATTGATATTCTATTCCAGGGACACGGAGCTGCGGCATATGTGGATGCTAGCAGGAGTTTGGATTAGACGCATCGTTCATTCATTCCTAGAGTAGGAATCATTTCTCAGTTCAGTTTTATTTAGGGGTTGTCGCCCAGACTTCTCAGTACAGTTTTCAGATGTAATCCTTCAGGTGTTTGATGTTTGTATTGGATTATTTTACTTTGGTGGACGATGGTTTATTCGGCAAGTTATTTAAATTAATTATTCACTTGATTTATTCAGTTGTGTGAATGGTTTATATTTAATTCCGCATGTACTATTTTGTTAAATTAAAAAGTTAAAATTTGGCACCAGTTTTTGGAATACTAGGTGGTTAGTATGTTTTAAAAAGTTTTCGACTGTGATGCTAAGGATGATCCAACTGGGATTCCTATTTTAATTTGGTATAGGACTGATCACCCGGTATTTTATCAGGTGGGGTGTCACATGATGTTCATCCATCTAGGATTCGTGGAGCTGTGGCAGTTGCAGACTGTTGCGGCACTTTGCTTTAGTCGATTCCTATCCTTGTATATCTAGATCAGGATTCAGTTGTATTGAGTTAGTATTCAAGTGTTGTAGATTAACACTTTCATATTTCATTTATCAGTTTATTGTATTGTCTGTTACCCGACAGCATATTCGGGTATTTCATTGTTGAGATTTTGTTGTACAATGTATTGTACTCTTTCATATTGTTGTAACTTGCACATTTCTCTCATCATAGTTAGATGTATATTGTTGGTTATGTGCATTATTTGTTTTGTTGTTGTTGTTAAAAATAAAAAGTTTAAAATTTTTGACAATTCGCACTTAATGATTTCGGGTAGTTAGCCTTATATTAGTGGTTAGTAAGTTATAGAGCTGGCCACCCGTTATTATTTAGAGCAGGTTGTCACAGTGTCGCCCATCCTCATTAGCGGGAATGTACTCAGTTCATTTGTAGTTCTTTTCTGTTGGATTGAGTATTTATTTTGGTTTTGTTTGTGACTTTGAACTAGAAGGTTTTATCCAGTCTTAATTATTCAGTATTTAATTCAATCAGCATTCATTTATTGTGTGTGGTTTATATATCAATGTTCAGAAATAAATTGAATTAATTGGTTTCAAATTAAATTGGGACATGTTTTGACACTAGCTTAATTAAATGTTAGGTAATTAATTGGATTTAAGTTTTCGACAGTGATGCTTAGAATGAACCAACCGAACATTCTATTATAAATTATATAAAGGAATGATCACCCGATATTTAATTGGGTGGGGTGTCACAGGTGGTATCAGAGCATTAGGTTCTAGTGTACTTAGGATCTGTGCGGCTTATTACGTTTCAGCGCATCGTTCTTTGATGTAGAGACTTATGATAAGATTGTTGTGTTCCCTTACGTATGTGACTTACGTTCTCCTGCTATAAATTATAATGGATGTGACTCATTATATGAAATTTTGTGTGATTCAAACACCGAACTTTTTAAGACGACCAGCGAGGGCCATAAGAAGAACTGTGGGAGAAGAAGATCAACAGAAGACATAGAGTAATCGGGAAAAAGTGAACGGGACAAAAATCACCATGAGGATTACTTAAGTAAGAGATAGAAAAAAATCATCACTCGGGAACTATGGGTTCCCAGGTCATAGTCGTAGATAACGGTGGAGTGATTTTAGGACCACCTAGCATAATCGATAAAGGGGAAATCAGAGGGACTTTTTTGCAAACCCATCGGTGAAGATGCGGAGAAGAAAAAGAGAGTGTAACAGACCAACGGAGGTAGAAAATCCGAAGGCAATTATGTAGAGTTGGGTGTGACGACATTCAAAATTAAATTTGGGAGTTAAAAGTTATAGCTCTTAGGAGCATCATGTATTGATTAAAGGCAATCACCACATATGAAGAAGTGTGTTTGAAATTTATAGAGAAATTTGGGTACGATTTGACAGTGAGGTCTTCCATTTGATGTGGTAACAAAATGCGAGTGAAATTTTGATGTTTAACAAAGGGTAAGATAGAAACCGATCATGAGAGAAAGGTTAAATTGCATAATGAACTTCGTACCTGGAAGAGGGGCATAAATTATCCAAAGGGTCTATAGTTGATAAAGAACCCATGAGTAGAACACAAGCATAAATGAAAAATCCAGCTAGGATAACTAATGTTGATGTCATCAAGGTTATATGGTGACTAGTTCTTGCATTTTTTCCAGAACAAGTAAGCCAGAAAGGTTAGAGAATCTGGCCGAAAAGAAAGACTGAACTTAACGGTGTTAGTGAAACCCTACATTAGAGTATACCCAATAGGAAACACGGTTAGATGATTTTAAGTTGATTAACTTCCAAAAAAGTAACGATGAAGTCAATCAGGGCCGTGGAGACCAACCATAGTTTCGAAAAGCAAGTGTAGCCAGCAAGTTAAGACTACTCGGTCCGAGAGAAGGACATTCCCAAAATGGTCAGTGGGACCAGTGATAGGGAAATGGTTCATGAAGTTTTCCTTATGTGAAGGAAGTAGAACTACAAGTATTGAAGGTGTCCACAATTGAGAAGTGAGATCGAAGAGATTAGAAATGGTAAACCATGCTAGTTAAGCATAACAACTGGGGGAGCGAGACTTCCAGTGAAAGAATTTGGGGTCAAAATAATTAGCCCTAGGAAATTTATAACCCGAGAGTGACGGGTTCAGGCTGGACCAGTAAAGTCCTCGTTAATAGTAGCATACAGTATGTCAAGGTCTACGGGGTCCGGGATGTAAACGAGAATTCAATAAAGCTATAATTGAGGCCTAGAGAGTTTCGGCCAACGTTTCAATAATGGGCGCGAAACCCACATGATGGAATAAATTGTCCATGATGAGAGAGGACAACTATAGGATGAAATCCTAGGATGTATGACAATTGCAAATGTTCATGGGTCATAATGGCAGCCACGTGCTGAGACCCTGTGATTTGGCGGGACTGGTGAGGTTTTGCTTCTTCCTTGTGAGTAAAGGATAGATTCTAGTGACATGGGTGTGCCACAACTTTTATGTAAATTGAAAACCCTAAACTTCGCGTGTGGGTCGAGTTTAGTGGGAACGTAAGTTTTAACAGTCTTGTTACAAACATATTTCTCGTTATTAGCAGGGCATTTTGATGATTGCCCGTGAGTGAACCGGGTGGTCCCGAAGAATATGTTTTGTTGTTATAATTTACTACTGCATTGAGTCAGCTTTAGTAGAGTTTATTATGATAATGTGTAATGATTAATTACCGTATGGTTAAACGATAGTAAAAATGTAGTGATATGACTGTTGTTCCGGATATTCCAGCAGGAGAAATCTTTATTTTGTGCGGCGCCACCTGAAATAGGGTTGGGCCCAGATATATGAATATATGAAAATTTTCATGGTGTTATAGACCTCAGTGAGTATGTTGTATAGTTATATGTGATTCCAGTGCGTAGGAATTTATTTTAATGAGGAGACTCAACTTTCATTTTGTTCTTCTTCAAGCAGAGAGATAGTAACCGTTATATTTATTGCGCTGAGTACTTGGGTTAGTAAGGGTGCTATGCTTCATGTTACATTTTTAGGGACATGAGAGTGGACGAGTAGACTTTTATGTCATAATACGTAGATTGTGGGAGAGTACATAGTATGTACTGAAGTCCTTACGGACCTCGACAACCGGCTAGGTTAGATTGTAGTGTATCGGGGGGTTCCTTGTTTGGATTTTGCCTTACGAGAAATCCCACGCATGAAACTAGCGAACGTCAAGAGTTGGAGAGAAGTTTCATCGATAGTACATAAGTTTGTATGTTGGTTATTGTACCTAAAGGGGAGTATAATTGAGAATTGATAATTCTTTTATGACTTAAGGCCAATAGAGTCGCCTAGTCTTAGTATCATTCTGAATAGAGCAATGATACCATTGAAGGATTGATTAAGTTTTGACTAGTGGGGTGGTTGAGTGCACCCCTACCACATCAGCATATCGAGTGTGGAAGAATTTAGATAAGAAAATTTTATGTCATTTGTATAATAATACGCGAGGCATAGGGAGTTAGAAAAAAAAAGGTGGGCAATTCGAAACCAGTAGGGGATCCTTCCACTAGAGAACGGAAGACTATCCCCAAGGATCTTCTCATGTAGCTGAGATGGTAAGATTATAGGTACTAAAATGCGATTGAGTACGGCCTAATACCCACAGGGGGATGGGTAGTACAAGCAGTCTAATTAGATGCGAAAGAGAAATTTTATGTGGACCCTAAGATCTTAGAGGAGGATGGGAGCAGTACCTTCCACTAGTGGAGTTTGTGTCCAAATAACTCCTATAAGTTCACGTACGGGCAGAGTGCCAGTAGAAGTATGGCACGGTAAACTATATTGTTGTCCTACTTGAGAGTTAGAGGTGGGGACCAATTATGATTACAAATGTCGGAGAAGAATCGATATTATCGTATATATTGTGTGTGAAATATATATTGCACAGCCAATTTACTTGTATGAATGACACGAGATGAAGTCGTATGTATATGAAAAGAGGATAAATCTACTAAGGTGCAAATAGTAGAAGGCTAGATAGTGGATATCTAAAAATAAAGTTTAAGTAGTGAAACTTAAGAAGAAAGGCTTGGGCAAGAGCCTATATGACAGGGTAACCTGGAGTTTAAAACAAACACATGTGAAGTGTTCATTATTTAGGGTATTCTATAGCGTACTATATGGGTGGTACGGAGTAGCTTACTTGTGAGCGCAAGGATGCAATGCGCAATATTTTTACAGCGTTGTCTGTACCTGGTATACTTTTTCCGAATTTCGGGATGAAATTCCATTGTAAGTAGGGAAGTATGTAACACCCCATATTTTTGACGATTTAAATAATTATGTGATTAATTATTATTATGGGAATAAGTATATGATTAATTATTGTTGCTGGATTAATTAAATTAAAATGCGAGAAATTAATTTGTTATTAATTTCGGATTAAAATAATTATTAACTAGCGTGCCAAAGGTTAATACTTATTGTTAGGAATTATTGAATATTACTGTGTGATATGTAATATGGAATTATAACATTTGATAAGTTGTCGGAAGTGAAAAATACGACAGTTTCGTAATTTAAGTCTGACACGCGTGTGAGTCGTGTCGGGACTAATTGAATAGAATAAAAAGAAAATTTATTTTTATTAACTCATATGGTCATTTCGAGTGCGCCGTTGAGTTCGGGATAGTCGAGATAGTCAAAATAGTATACTCGGGTGTTTAGTTTGGGTCCCGGGGCAAATTTAGGCCTAACCAGCATCCCAAGAGGGCATTTTGGTAAATTGTATTTTTGGGTTTAATTAATGGACGAAAATTGGGAGTTTTTTTATCAGCCAAGAAAAGTCTTTTAGGGTTGTGAGACACAGGACGAAAAGAACGGCCATAGAGGGTGTGAGGGAGAACCAAACTCCAAGAGGGAAGGCTAAATTATCCTCACCTTGCACAACCATGACCACTAACGCGTAGATCAAGAAGAGAGGAACACGTATATACCAATATCACCAACGGATCAGACCACCATATTCGAGGTAAGTGTTTATTACTTGCTTTATTTTAGCAATAATCATGCTCATGTTAGTGTAGGTGAAATTAATCATGATTTACATGTTAATTTGGTGAAAATTAGAGATTTAAATTATGATTAAGGATAGGTTTAATTAGTGGTTGGGATTCCTTCATGTATGTAGAGGATTAATCACGAAATTGAATTACATATTGATGAACGAATCTGAATTGATTAGGTTCTTTAATTAAAAATTTGGAAACTAGGGTTCATATGAACTAATTTGGGGATTTGATATAATTATGAGAATTGATGACGAATTAATGATTCTAGGATGATACGAATGTTATATAAACTGTTATGGCTTAATTGGGATTGATGATGAGGTGTTGGGTGATAAAATCTTAGAGGTTTTTAGGATAAAAAATGGTGAAAAACACTGAAAATCTGGGTAAGAAGACGAACAGGAACATCTCACGCAATCTCACGCGAAGTCGTTCGCGCGAGATAGGGATCTCGTGCTAAGTCGTTCGAACGACACATGGAAGTTGTTCTAACGACACATGGAAGTCGTTCGCGCGACACCCCTTCTGGTTCGAGCGACGTAGTGAATTTTTGGGGATTTTCTCAACGTCCAGTTTTGAGTTTGCCAGGTTTATTGGAGTAAGAGAAACCGCCCAATAGTAAACTTAAACAAGACAGAATTTTGGGAAGGTATGTGAGAATTAATACTTTAATTATTTCGGTATAGAGAGAGTATAACTTGGATATTATGAGAGAGATAGTAATCTAAATATTTATACTATACAAAGTGTTGAGATTGAAATGCGTATGAGAAGTATATATGTAGGTTGGAGAAATACCTATAAATTATAATAGGATGTGTGTATACCTATTATGTGATATTAATGCTAAGAGCACTAATGGGTGATAACCCGGGGGTGCAAGAATCTTATAGTTAAGCATGAGCTCTCCCATGTACAGCCAGACATAGTCCCTCGAGGTTACCGATCAAACTCACAATTTCTAACATAAATCTATATATTTACAAAGAGAACTAAATGTAAGGCCATCAAAATTTCTATTACATTTATATGTTTTCCAAATATTCTCCTTGTCTTGAACTTTCTAGGAGGTCCTGCGAGCAGCTTCCTCCATGTGCGAGCACCCTTATTTGTATGATCATTCGAGCAACTTCAGCCTTGTCAGATTAACCATCGCTAATCTTCTATGTAAAGTTCTGGCATTGTCTTTGATCAACTTTAAGCATGGACCTCCCTCGACACATAAATATTGTTACATTATTGAATTGTTTAGGATTCTTGAATTGTTGTTGACTGGTGGATTTAAACATTTAGATGACCACTGAGTTCGTTGGACTTAGGAATTTGTAATATATCGCATTATTATTTGCATTGTTGTTTGGGATTCTTGAATTGCTGTTGACTGATGGATTGAAGACTTAGATGGCCATTGAGTTTGTTGGCCCTAGGCATTTATAACATTTAGGGTTGTGATAAAATCTAATATAAATAAGACATAATTAAATGAAACATACTATAAATTACAAAGATTATCGTTAAACAATTAGTAATGCAAAATGAAACATAACTATGTACAAATTATCACTGTAAACATTATTATCGAATAAGTAACGAGGATGAAAAGTAATAAGTAAGTAATCATGCATTCACATGAGAATACATGCATGCATGCACCCCCCAAAGAAAGTGTTTTATAAAAGTAACAAGGGTAAAAGGTAATAAGTAATCATATACAAGTAATCATGCCTATATTATAGTTACGAGAACCGCAATAGATATCCATTGGCTCCTATTTCACGCACCTATTTGTCATCATAATAGTATTCACATTTGGAGTACCCCAAATGTGAATACTATTATGATCCACCACTCTACCCCAATTGTGCATACTATCATGATGAAAAATAGGTGAGTGAAATAGGAGCCAATTGCTATGTATTGCGGTTCTCGTTACTATAATCTAGGGATGCATGTGTAAATTTACATTAAATCTTGAAAAATAAAATTAATTTTTATTTTAGGAAAACAAAAATTAATTCAAAAATAATAAACATTTAATGAGCTCTGATACAACTTTGTAAGGATAAAAAATTAAATTAATAAGCTTTGATACCAATTTGAATATGCCAATTTTTAGGTTCTAAAGGGATGGTTCACCAAATATTCAAAATTTAAAATTCTTTCAAAATTAAAATAAAGATAAAACAAATGTTTAAATTTTCTCTTAAACAAATTGAATTCAAGTTCCAATTAAGGTCAAACAAACCAAACATGAATATTGCCAAATTAAATTTGTTGACTTGAATTAAATTTACACCATTCCACCACCAAACAAACCAAACATGAATATCTCCACTATTCCACCACCATAAACCACCATATATCACATGTATACTACCATAGTTAAACTCTTTATACCCATTTCCACCATTGATAAGGAGATCTAAGAATTTGTAGATGTTTGTTCGAGGTTGTAAAGAAGATGAAGATGGATGTTCATGGAGTTCGAAGAGGGTTTTGATGGGGCTTTCATGGAGGCAAACTTGGTGGAGCAAGACAACCCCTCTTAAGGCCGCCTTAGGAGGTGGGGGTTTGTCATCTTCTTTTATCTCCCATGCCTTCCATTCTTAGAGCTTCATTTGAGGTGGGAAAATCTACTCTTAGGTTAAAGACTCAATTTTGTATATTTGTAGTCTTGTTGTAAATATTAAGAGTAAGAATGCTATGAACATGATGATGAGTTTTCTAGTAAAAGTAATAATAAACATTTTTATGGAATAAAAATGTTAGGAAAATGTCATTTGTTGAAGATAAATGAAGAACATGCATTTAAAATCTTTTTTAACTAAATAATTGGGTACTTTTTTTTAGAAAAATACTTTATTTTTTAGAGGTGTGATGTTAAATATTTTTATGGAATAAAATATTGAAATGATGTTGATCTTGACAAAATGTTTATGAGATAAAGTTCCAAAGTTTCTTGCAAAAATGGAGGTTTTAGTGAAAATGGACATTTTTGGGTTTGGAGAAATAAACTAAAGTATCTTTATATCTTGAAAAGCATAGTTTTTACAAATGGTCTAAATCTCTAGAAGTAAGAATATGTTTAACCCATTTAATAGGATTTTACGATTTAAAGTCCATCTTCTCATGCACATGAACTTGTAGTATTTTGATAATAAACATATGAACAAGTTTAAAGAAAGTATTGTTAGGCTTAAACATGAAATAAGACAAATGGAAATTTTAGTCTTCAAAGTGTGTGGAAAAGGATATTGAAAGGATATTGAAAGTATGAATAGTGTAAGGTTGTAAAACTACATGTGTCAATAAGAGGAAGTGGTAATTTCTAATAAAAAGTAGTCTTCAAATGTAGTTGGATTTCTTTGATAAAGAATGTGTAGAATATAGGAGTTTAATATGTAAAAGGTGATATTTTATGTATTAAAGGTGTTAATGTGACAAGTGTGAAAGTTGGGTAAAAGTGTGATATTGAACAAGTGTTAAAAGGGCTAAAAGTGCTTTAAATGTTAAGTTGGAAACTTAATAACCATTTTGGGAAATAACACTTGTTAAAGGACTAAATTGCAAGTTTGACAATCAAGGGGTAAATTCATAAATTTACATAAAGTGGAACATTTTTATGATATGAGAATGTTAATGGATGGTGTTACACTAGTGTGGATGAAATTAGCATATGTTCTCAAGAAGCAAATGATTTTGGTATAAAATCAACATAAGTATGTAAAGGACAAGAATTAACTAATTCAAGGTGTGGCACAAGTTAAGGTGAAACCCCGGGTTTTAGATTCAGTTGGATAAAAGTACAGAAGTGGAATAATGTGGAAATGTGTAAAATGTTAAACATATGAATAAAGACATGGATGCAGTCATGAAATAGTTAAGGAGGGCCCGGAGCTCTGGGGTGAAAGACCCAAAATCACTGGCTAAGCATATGGTGGCATCGCTGGCAGTGTGGAGCCAGTTAAACTTCGCAGGTTATTAGGAAATTTTGAGAAAAAGATCATTGAATGTGGAACATATCATGAAATAGGCTGTGTAGTTAAAATAATAAAACAACCTAACTTGAATGAATTAACAAGTGTTCCAATAATTTATTAAGTGGACTAGTAAAGTGTGAAAAACCTTACTAAGTTGTTTAACACAAGTTAAAACAGTTAAGTAAGTTCCAATCTACTTTTTGAGGAAACTCTTTTATAAAAAGATCTCAGCAGAAAACACTAGAAGTGTTAAAATGGTAAGTATGAACAGGTTATCTCATAATATTGGAAATAGGTTTTAAAATTAAACTAAGTCTAGTTTGCAACAGTAGTAGTGAAGAAGTAAAAAACACACACAGGAGATAAAAGTTTTTACATGGTAAAACCCCCAAATTATGGGAAACATCCACGACTCCCTCTACGGAATAAAACAAAAAATCCACTATAATCAAACACAGTTACAAGATTACAAGCACTACGCATGCATTCAAGACCCTAAGTTTAAGATAGGAAATATACCTACACGAGTTCCCATCTTCAAAGGTACATCTGATCCAACTTTAATCTCCCTAGAAGCTTCTTTGCCGTCCTCCATGTTCCTTGCTTGCAGTGGCTCAAACAACACAAGATCTCTCAAATAAACCACACTTAACTAGGTGTTCATGTGAGAGTGACAATGATAGTGATGTGACTACAACTACATACAACATGCAACTTACACCTCTCAAGATTTATACAAATAAATCCGATCAAATTATATTTGTTTCTATATGACATGCCGTAGGTCAAATATCTTTGAAAACGAGACTTCAAAACTATTTTCAAATCTGAAAAAGAATCTTTCTAAAAAATAGATATTATCATTTCAAAACATATTTATGTACGAAATAATTTCACAAACTATAAAACATGAACTTTTGAAACAAATAATTTCAGATTTTAGATTTTACACTACTGGAAGTCTCTTTTTCAAAGTATTTGAAATAGAGAGTGGGTCTACAAACATAAACAGTAACGAGATCCAACTGAAAAGAGTAACAGAAACCCTAATATACTACGTGAAGTATATCTTTTAGCAAATCTCATAATTTCTAAAGAGAAAAGTGAGATCTACTGTGAGAAAGGTTCCTAAGAGAGATCAATGTTGAAGAGGTTCTTCAAACGTCAAACCAGTCCACTAAACTCATTGGAAGACCTAGAAGTGTAACACTCAAGAAAGGAGGTTTTTTTTATATGATTAACTGTGGAAAACTGGTGTTTGGTTTGTGAGAAAACTTTAGGGTTTTGAAGTGTTGGACGACTGGCTTTCTCTTTCTCTCTCTATTCTTTCTATTCTCTCTCTCTCTCTCTCTCTCTCTCTTCTCTCTTTTTTCTCTCAAATGAGACGAATGGTAAAAGTCTCTAAATGGCTGAACTAAAGAGCCTATTTATACAAGTCTTAGAATGATCTGGAACTTCGAATTCTTTGGACGGTTTGGATTAAGTCAAAGTTGTTGACTTCAGATCTAATGGCTACAAATGCACCGCACATGCTTACTCTCCTTGGTTCATCTAACCCTCACAAGGATTGACTCTGGATACATGTAGACCATAGATTAAAATGAACCAAGGTCTTAGATTACGTCTCACTTCTAAGACACGTAGAAAAAAAATCTAACCAACACAATGACAACACGTGTAAGGATATCCATGATGAAAAAATGCGTGTTTTTTAAGTTTTTATAATCTAATTTTCTACCACAAATGTTTATGCCGATTTTATATTCTACCCATGCATGTTTTTCAGGAATAATAATAATATAATTAAGCCCACAACATTTTTTAAAACATAATTATAAATGTTTAATTATCATTTTTAAATGTTTTTTTTAAATTAATAAAAATATGTAAACACTTGTGCACACACTTTTATACCTATATGCATGATGTGTGTCCTAAAATGTGTTAAAGAGATTAGAATATTTCCCTTTTAGTAGACATGAGGTTCTTGGACTGGATGTTATTTTGATGATGAAGCTTGTATACCTTGGAGGGGATGCTCATGAAATCTAACCTATTTTGTCACCATATCCAAACTAGTTGGAACTCCTATATGGTATAGACTCATCTAAGTCAACCGTATAGTGTAATCTGAATCCCCCCCCCCCCTTTGGACGTTGGAGACAAAATTCCCTTTTTTAACTTGTACTCATGGGTAAATAATAAAATCCTAGATTTCCTATACAAAAGAAATTTCTACCCATTTCCATCTTAGAACCGAAAATAAGAGAGAAAAAAAATACATGACTCAACTATTATACAAACCATTAAACTAAAGCGTGAAATTTGCGCAAATGGATTCTAAAATGCCCGAAACAAAACACTTAAGTTGGCACATTAGTTGAGTCAAGATGCAAAATATTATATCTAGTTACTCAAGTTCTTCTCCCTTAATGTTTCGCAAATGTACAAAGGGTGAAGACAAATATCAAGAATGTAACAAGTATGTGAGTAACAATCTATCAACCTAAATTATACAATGGGGCACTTTAAGGGTCTCCTATATAAAATAGAGATAGGAGGCATATGTTGTCATTTTTTAAATGACCGTGCCTTATATCCTCAAAGACTAATTATAAGTATGAATGCAGTCGGAGGATATAATAATAGGTGATAGAAAACTATTCAGGAATGACCATACAAATAGATTTTCTTAAGGATTCAAATATCAAGTTATCTAAAGGATTAGTGAATAAGTCAGATAGTTAAAGTTCTATGGGAAAATAGTTTACCTTTAACTCTTTAGGTTCAACTAGTTCACGTATAAAATGATGTCTTATCTTGACGTGTTTAGTATGTAAATGTTGAATAGGATGCTTAGAGATATTCATGGCACTTTGATTATCGCAATATAGGTTTAGTTTTTCTTCACTAATTCCATAGTCAGTAAGCATTTTCTTAATCAACATTAATTGAGCACAACAACTTCTTGCGTCTATATATTCTGATTCTGATGTGCTTTTGTTGTCATCAGAACATCCAGCCCAATCTGAGTTAGTGTATCCAACAATTATGCTCGAGGTGTCATTTTTGTACCACATACCTAGGTTTATTTCCCCTTACATATTTAATAATATGCTTGACATAAAATAGATGTCTTTCCATAGGTTCACTTTGGTAACGGACACAAATACACACAACATACATGATATCAGGACGCGAGGTTGTGAGGTATAACAGGCTACCTATCATGATTATATATAGGGTAGGATTTATAGGTTTCTCATTCTCATCTTTAGATAATTTCATAAAGGTACTCATGGGTGTCCTAGCAACCTTAGCATTATCTAATCCAAACTTTTTCACTAACTCTATTGCATATTTTTATTGTGAAATGAATAACCCATCATCTTGTTGCTTGACTTGGAGTCCTAAGAAGTATTGAATCTCCCCCATTAACCACATTTGGAACTCCCCATGCATAATTTTAGAAAACTCTTTAACCTCGGATGGGGATGTAAAACCAAAAATAATATCGTCGACATAAACCTAAGCTATTAAGACCTATTTGCTAAAACATTTAACAAATAATGTCTCATCATTTTCACCACGTTGAAACCCTTTATTGATAAGAAAGGTCGATAAGTGTTTGTACTATGCTCGTGGGGCTTGCTTTAAATCGTATAATGCCTTTTTTAATCCATATAAATGGTTTGGGTAATGAGAATCAATAAATACTTTCGGTTGTTCAACATAGGTTTCCTCTATCAAAATTCCATTTAGAAAGGGTAATTTTACATCCATTTGATAAAGTGTTAATTATAAGTGACAGACTAGAGAAAAGAGTAAGCGAACAGACTTAAGACGCGTGACTGGGGCAAATATCTCCTCGAAATATATTCCTTCAACTTGAGAGTAACCCTAGACAACTAGGCTAGCCTTATTTCTAACTATCATCCCAGATTCGTCTATTTTGTTTTAAATCTAACGAGTGCTAATAACCCTTTTATTTTCTGATCTAGGCACAAGATACCACATGTCATGGCTTTTAAATTCGACGAGCTCTTCTTTCGTAGAACCTATCCAAAATGAGTCATTAAGTGCTTCATTCACATTCTTTATTTCTACTAGAGAAACAAAGCATGCAAAATGAGAAACACTACATCATTGGGATCTTTTACGCACTGGATCATCAGGGTTACCAACCACTTTATTTATAAGATGATCTTTAGATACCCAGTTAGGCTCTTCAGGGGTCTCAGTTGGTAAAGGATCCACTATCTCTGGAGAGTCATAAGTAAATTTGTATTCAGACTCATCCAAGATAATTGGCCCTTGATTTGTACTCTCAACATTAGTGTTACTCACTATCACATTTATTGATTCCATGATAACTTTGGTACGTAAGTTATAAATGTGATAAGCCAAACTATTAGGGGAGTAACCCAAAAATATGGCTTTGTCACCACGGGCTTCAAACTTAGACAAGTGTTCTCTATCTTTGAAAACATAACAAGTACTCCCAAAAGTTCAAAAATATTTTAAGTTGGGCTTTTTGCCATACCAAAGTTCATAGGAGGTTTGTTTGGTATTTTTTCTAAGGTAAACTCAGTTGATAATATGACACATTTTTTTAACTGCCTCAACCCAAAAGTATTTTGGCAAGTTCTTATCATGTATCACTACCCTGTCCATTTTTTAGATTGTGCAATTTTTATGCTCGGCAATCTCATTTTGTTGGGGTATTTTAGGAGCATTGAACTCAGTTTAGTAACCATTACAGTTACAATATTCTGTCATGCCCAAGTCTTTAAATTCACCTCCTCTATAACAACATATTTCTATTTACTTGGGTATCTTTTTGTTCTCAATTCTTAAAATAATTTTCAAAAAATCTCAAAATGTATCATATTTTTTATTTTAAAAATGCTACCCAAGTGAATTGAGTGAAATCATTCACAATAACCAAAATCTAACTGTTACCACAAAGGCTTACAGTTTGGGAGGGACCCATAAGGTCCATGTGAATTAGTTCTAGAGGTCTTGTTATTAAAGTGTCTTTAACTTTCTTGTGAGTAGATTTAATTATTTTTCCTTCCTGACATGGGCCACAGACAACGTTTAAAATATATTTTATCTTTGGTAAACCTCTAACTATATCTTGGGAGCTTAATTTGCCAAGATTATCGTAATTTATGTGACCCAACCTATTGCGCCAAATTTTATTATCATCAAGTCTGGCTAATCTACAAGTCTCATAACTTGGATTTACTTTGTAACAGTTGTCCAGAGTTCGGAGACCTGTGTGGATGCAATCACCATTCTCATTTAAAATTTTACAATTGGTTTTTGAGAATATGATCGTGTGGTTGGAGTCGTAAAATTGTGATATACTTAACAAAATATCTTTTAGACCTTTTACTAATTGGACATCTTTGAGAATGGGGAGTCCTTTCTCTTGGAGTGTTCCTTTACCTATGACATGAGCTAATACCCCATCCCCAAACAAAACATTTTCTCATTAGAAGTCAGATATGTTGGATAATTTAGTATCATCTCCGATCATATATTTGGAACAACCAAAGTCTAAGTACCAACCAGAAGCAGTGTGTATTGTTGGATGGCTAAACTGTAGTAAAAAACTACAGTTTAGGAGTGTTGGGATTGCTACAGTGTAGGCTTTTTTAAAGAACTAATAACAATGTTACACTTCATATAGGGCATTATATCATCCTTTCTAACCCATAAAGCTCCGGTTTTAAAAGGTTTGTGAGCTTTTGATTTAGACATAGATATATGACTGTTTCTCTTAGATTTATTCTTAGCATTAGATATTTTCTTCCTATTTCTGTAGTTAGAGTTCTTATTGGTCTATTTAGGAAAGACATAATTATTCCTGCTATGTCTATAATAGTTAATTTTTTGTAAACTCGTGAATTGTAAACAGGTTTGTACAAACGTTTTTGAAAATATTCTTCAAGATAGTGTCCATAAACATCACAGTAAGAATAGTATAGGTGGCTAGATGGTTTTTTCACATTTTAAAACCCTATAAAAATAGGTTTTTCCATTTGTTGTACTTTGGTCTTATGTCTAACTGCAAAAGGATGGAACGAATAATTTCCTTGCCTTATGGGGGGGGGGGGGGGGGGGAGTATTTAGTCTTAGGTTCAACAATTTTCTTAGGATAATTTTTCATCATAATGCCTGGCGCTTTTTTTTTTATCAAAATCATTTTTCAAAGCCTGAAAATCTGGACATAGGTCCATAGGTCGTTTTTCAGAAGACGCAAATTGCACATTTTGAAAAGTTTTAGTTTGTGTCTTAGAATTCTGTTAAAAGCTTATACCAGTTTTATTTTCATAATTAATCTTTTTAGAGGCAACACAATCTTCAAAACAATTAGAGTTATTTTCAAACTTGGAATTTTTTTTTAATATTGTTGAAACTTTTCTTTGGATTTTCAACAAAAGACTTGGTTTTGGTTTCATAAGCGAGACATTGAGTTGTATAATCCCTTGCACTCTGTTTCACCATTAGACTCAGGGCTTCTATTTTTTCAGTAAGATCCTCGACAGTTTTTTCAAGTTTTGTGCTCTTCCTAAGAGTTTTAGTGTATTGTGTGTGAATATCAGGAAGATCATCATTATCGAACTCATTAAGTGTGGTGTGTGAATTGTCCCCTAATGATTCATTTGTCATACACACACATATTGAATTCGCCATTGACGCGTTCACTTTGACTCACACACCCCATTTATGAACTACTACTAGCAATATCAACATTATTAGCAGTATATAGGCAAATAGCAGATAAACCAGAAGCAGGCAAGACATCACAGGACATAATAGTATTAGGCATTATAACATCAAGTTCAGCATTATTTGAAGGCATATCATCAGTATACACAATCTTTGCAAAAAAATATGCAAGGGTCAAGCATATTGGATGATTCAGGCTCATCTTCTTCATAGTCGCTTGAATCATCCCAAGTCATACAAATATTGGCCTTAGCATGATTATTGTTAAGTTTAACTCTATACTTACTAGCAAAATGACCTAGTTTAACAGAATGATGACATTTAACATTTCTCATATCAGTCCTTAGTTTATTATTGTCATCGATGTTGTGTTTGTCTTGATTTCTCTCATGAGTCTTGTTATTAAAGTAATCTGGATATGCATCTTTCCCTTGTCTAGATGCAAGATTGTTTCTAAACTTCCAAATTTTCTTGAAATGTTTAGACATGAGGGAAATTTGATTATCCAAATTATCAAAGTCACAATCCTCATCAGAGTCAAGCCAACATTATGTAGAATTAATTGAGGTAAGGTCCTTTTGGATTGAACGAATACATTAGGACTGGCGTGTCTCTTCTGATTATTAGAAAGATGTTTTTTAAATTTTAGTTCCATCTCTACAGTCCTAAGTTTGCTGCTAAGAAATCCTGGGTTAAATTTGGGTCGTCCTTCTCCTTAATTACATAACGCTTTTTATCAAACTTAGGTGGAAGAGATCTAAAAATTTTAAAAATAGTTTCCTTTCTTTCATACATAATTCCGTTGGCATGTAATTTAGTAATAACATTAGTTAACCTAATGTATAATTCATCAAAAGTCTCAGTCTCAGCCATAAGGAGTGTGTTGTACTATTGTATTAACATCTGGGTTTTGGTCGCCTTAACACGGGTATCACCTTCATGAGAAGTGACCAACGTATCCCAGGCTTCCTTAGATGTTGAACATACAGATATGAGTTTTAACTCAAGTTCATTAACAGACATAGATATTGCATTTTCCCTTTATTGTTACATAGAGAGGCAAAATTTTCTTCCTTTGTAAATTCATTGAGGAGTTTTTTAATTCTTACATTACTACCTTCTGCGACAGATTTAGTTGGATGTGTATATCCATTTTCAATGGCATCCCAGGCATCATCTCCCAAGGTCCATTGGATTAAAGCAATCATCCTTACTTTCCACTAAGGGAAATTGGTTTCATCAAATAGGGGAGGCCTGGATAAATTTCCAAGAAGCTCAAATTTCTCCTCCATTGAGATTTTGTATTTTAAAATAATTTCAAAGTACAGGATCTTATAGTTTTGAAAAACAAATACTCAGCTCTGATACCAATTTAAAAAACCTTACTAAATTATTTAACACAAGTTAAAACAATTAAGTAAGTGTCAATCTACTTTTTGAGGAAACTATTTTATAAAAGGATCTCAACATAAACACTAGAAGTGTAAACAATAAGTATTAACAAGTTATCTTAGAATCTTTGAAATATGTTTTAACATTAAACCTAAGTCTAGTTTGAAGCAGTAGCAGTGATGAAGTAAAAACCACACACAAGAGATAACATTTTTTACGTGGTAAAACCCCAAAATTAAGGGAAATATCCACGACCCCCTCTACGGAGTAAAACAAAAAATCCACTAAAATCAAACATAGTTACAAGATTACAAGCCCTAAGCATGCATTCACGATCCTAATTCTAAGATAAGAAATATACCTACACGCCCCTCTTCAAAGGTCTATCTGATCCAGCTTTAATCTCCCTAGAATCTTATTTTCCTTCCTTTTTATTCCTTGCTTGCAGTAGCTCAAGCAATACAAGATCTCTCAAATGAACCCCACTTAACTAGGTGTTCGTGTGACAATGATAGTGATATGACTATAACTACAAGCAATATGTAAATCACACCTCTCAACATTTATACAAATAAATCCTATCAAATTACATAGTTTCTATATGACATTCAAAGAATTCAAATCTCTTCCAAAATGAGACTTCAAAACTATTTTCAGATATGAAAAATAATCTTTCTAAAAAATAGATATTATTAAAGTAAAATGCTAAAAATTAATTGTTTATTAATAAGAATTGAAATAATTATTAACTAGCGTGACAAGGGTTAATACTTACTATTGAGAATCATTGATTATTACTATGTGAATACGTAATATGGAATGATGCAAATTTGATAAATTGTCGAGAGTGAAATATACGGCAGTTTGGTATATTAAGTCGGTACACCTATATGATTCGTGTCGGGACTAGTTGAATGAAATATGAAGGTAAATTATTTTAAAGTAACTCGTATAGTAATTTCTAGTGCGTCGTTGAGTCTGGGAGGTTCGAGATAGTCAGAAAAGTCTACCCGGGTATTTTATTTGGACTCCGGTAGATTTTAGGCCAAACCAGCACCCCGTAGGGGTAGTTTTGTCATTTTAATTTTTGGAGAAATTAAATGGACGAAAATTGGGATTTTATTATATCGGTTACGTGGGAGAAATTAGGGCTAACATTCACATAAATCAAGAGAGAGTCACAGAGAGTGAGGGAGAGCAATTCCCAAGGAGCCAAAGCTTTTAGGCATCATCTTCCACCACCGTGACCACCATCGTATAGATCGAAAGACGAGGAACACATCTATACCAACATCACCAAGGGATCAGACCATCATATTCGAGGCAAGTGTTTATTAATTGCGTGATTTAGTCATAATTATGTTCAAGATTAGAGTAGGTGATAACCCATCAATTTATGAGAATTAATTTTGATGAAAAACTGATGATTTGATTCATTTTGGGTCTGAGATTATAAGAGATGAAATCCCCTTATGTTGATTGGATTTCATCCACGAATCTATGATAATTTCCATGAACAAATCTGGGTTATAGTAGTTCTTGAATAGAAAATGGAAGAACTGGGGTTTTAACGGTTTACTTTGGGGATTTAGTATTTAATTGATGTATTGTGAAGATTTAATGATTCGATGTTGTTAGAAATCATTTAAATATGTTAGAGAATCAATTGGGTTTGTTGTTTGGGTGTTTGGGAATGAACAGTAAAGGTTTTAGAAGTGTTAATGGTGGAAAAATGTTGAAATCTGGCCAAGAAGATGAAATAGTGTATCTCGCGCGATGTCGCGCGTAGTCGTTCGAGCGAGATAGGGATGCCGTGCGAAGTCGCTCGAGTGACACGTGGAAGTCGTTTAAACGATGTTTCCATCTGGTTCGAGCGACGAGATAAATTCTGGGAATTTTCTTAGAATCCATCTTTGGAATTTTAAGTTTATTGGAGTGAGAGAAACAGCCAGATAGTAAATTTATATGGGACAGAATTTCGGGAAAATATGTGAGAATTAATACTTTAATGAATTCGGTATAGAGAATGTACCTTAGAGATTACGAGAGAGATAGTAATCTAAATATTTATACTATATATAGTGATAAGAACAAAGTACGTATGAGAAGTATATAATTTAGGTTAGGTGAATACCTATGAATTATAATAGGATGTGCGTATGCCTATTATATGATATGATTGTTAAGTGTACTAATGGTTGATGACCCAGGGGTACAAAGAAATATTATCATTAAGTGTACTAATGGGTGATAACCCGGGGGTACAAGGTACAAGAATATTATCGTTAAGTGTACTACTGGGTGATAACCCGGGGGTACATGAATATTATCATAAGTGTACTAATGGGTGATGACCTGGGGGTATAAGATTATTATTGTTAAGTGTACTAATGGTTGATAACCCAGGGGTATAAGAATATTGTTGTTAAGTGTACTAATGGTTGTTAACTCGAGGGTGCAAGATTATTATGGTTAGGGGCACTAATTGGTCTTAGCCCGAGGGTGCATAAATAGTAAATATATGCATAGGGATGTTGTGACTATATGTGTTTATATATATATATGAACTTATGAATATTTCTACTGTGTGAAACTGGTAGATATAGTGATAGTAATAAAATTCTTTGCGCCAAGTGGTGTTAACCTTAGGGTAGTATGTATATATATATATATATATTTTGAAGAGGGACAGAACCCCCACCCAAATTAATTATACCAATTGGGACAGAAAAGCCCTATCCTGGTAGCTTACAAGCTAAGAGAATTTTAAAATCATAAATGAGGCTTTTTATAAATAAAGCCCTTACAAGAATTAATAGGAATCTAAGTAATGCCGAATGCATATGAAAATCTATCAAAAATGACCTACTCATAAACTTTTCTAATTCTAACAATAGGCATGCCCCATTTATCCACTTTGATTGCTCCTCTAAGATGACTTGGGAATGATCTAATATCATGAGACCATAAAGAAAATTTAGACTTGCTTCCCATACTAGCCAAACTATCTGCCAGTTGATTGCCTTCTCTATAAACATGAAGAAATGATAAGTTGAGATCTGAAGCTAGAATATTAATTTCTTCCATTACATCTCTAATCTTCCAGGGACACTTTATATTATTGTTTATCACATCAATCAAGATCTTTGAATCCGATTCAACAATTAATTGATAATTTTTAAGCTCCCTGTAGTATTTTAGACCCTCTAAGATGGATAAGGCTTCTGCCTCAATATTTTTTTTAATACCAAATTGATGGAAAAAATCTCAGATCATATCTTCGTGTACGTTTCGAAGAATCCCACCTCCACCACTTCTACCTAGATTCCTTATTGAACTCCCATCTATGTTGAGCTTTATAACTTGCTGATCGGAAGGTCTCCATTTAACCTAAATGTAATCTTTATGAAAGGAAACATCTTCTAAGTAATAAATAGAGAAGGCCTTTGGGGCATGAGGAATCAATTTAAAAATGGACATACAATATTCCTCTGTTTTCATACTCAATCGAGACAAATTAGGAGTATAACCATTGTATCTAATTTCATTTCTTTGACACCACAAGATCCAACAAATGATTACTGGCATCATTTTTTGGCATGAACCTACAACAGAATTAGCTGCTGAAGACCACCATAGAAGACATCTACTACGAATGACAATTCTAGTATTTGGAATCCCCATTATACCTCCAAAATGCAGCCATAATTTAACGACAATATCCCCAGTAATAAAAACATGATCATAAGATTCATTATGAGGAAATTCATAGCAATGGCATTTTGATGGACCACATCACCCGATGGAGTAAAGTTTATCATCCAAAGGAAGCAAACCATTCAATAATTTCCATATAAAAATGGACAATTTCATAGGCAGACCTTCCTTCCATGTAAAAGCTAAAGACCAAGAAAGAAGAGAATGATCTCTTACTAACTCCCAAGCAGACTGTAATGAAAAACTCCCATCAGTTGTACCTAACCAAATTATATCATCCAATTGATCTCGAACAGGAATATATGAGTTCATTATTTGGTAACTAATCTGGAGAGGAAAAACCTCATTTAATTTGGCCAAATCCCACTTTCTATTATCAGACCATAAATCCTTCACTTTGAGATGAGATATATCAGAAGCATATTGGTTTAAAGGGCCTATTGGACTCTAGTTATCCCAAAAAACACTGCAATTGCCTTCTCCAAGCCTCTATTTCATGTTTACGTTCTCCATTTCATGTATATATATATATATATAGGAATGATGTGACTATATATATATGAATATACTTGGGAACATTCTACTTTGTGAAATTAGTAAAGATAGTATAAATGAGAAATAAAATAGTCTTAGTGGGTAAAATATTAACCATTCGAACGGTGAATAATGAAACTTTTAGTTATGTGAGATAAACTATTTCTTTAATATATTGTATGGGCGATACGGGTACACTACTTGAGAACGTAGATGGTGATATTATGATTTCGAACTACTTAGGATGGGTAACATAGCTAGTGTGGTTTAAATGTACGTTAGTCATGCACAATAGATGAGAGGTGATAATCTCATGTGAGAGTGCGATATCTAACATGCACATAATACTTTCTTCATTGCAGTTTGAAATACTTGCTAAATATTTTTAAAACATCGGGCTCTGACCCGTATCTTGCACATCTTCTCTATTTTTCTATATATATGTATTATATTAGGTGGTCAGCCACAGGGTTACCAAAACTAGAGATTTGGATTGCTTTACGTGTTGCAGCTGTTGTGGAAGCTATAGGTCCTTGCATTAGACGTATCCATTATTTCCGTTCAGTTTTATCTTGACATCTCAGTTGGGTCATGAGTCTCCCCTTCCTAGTTTTTATCAGAGTTATTATTCAGTTTACCTTACAGTTCTTTTAGTTGAATGGAATTTTACTATGAGTCTGGGAATTGGAGTTTTGAGCTGGGTAGTTTTACCCAGTCTTACTTATTTCAGTATTTGATTCATGTTCAGTATTTAGTATGTTATTGAGTATGATGAAGGGTTATGTAAAACTAAAATTGGAAAATGTTTTGACACCTTGCTTAATTTTATATTAGGTGATTAATATGTTAAAAAGTTTTTCGACAGTGAGGCTAAGAATGAACCAATCGAACATTTTATTTTGAATTGGTACATGACTGATCACCCTATATTTAATTGGGTAGGGTGTCACATGTGGTATCAGAGCATCAGGTTCTAAAGTCTTTTAGGATCTGTGCGGCTTATTACGTTTCAGCGCACCGTTCTTTTATGTAGAGCCTTATGATAGGATTGTTGTGTTCCCTTATGTATGCGACATACGTACTCCTGCTATGAATTATAATGGATGTGACTCATTATACGAAATTTTGTGTAATTCGAACACCGAACATTTTAAGACGACCAACGAGGGTCGTAAGAAGGACTGCAGGAGAAGAAACTCGACAGAAGACATAAAGTAATTTGAGAATGGTGATCGTGACAAGTGTCCCCATGAGTACTACTTTACCAAGTGATAATGAAATCATCACTCGAGAATAGTGGGTTCCTAAGGCACAGTCGCATATAACGGTGGAGTGATTTTAGGAACACCTAGAATAGTCGATAGGGGGAGAAACCAGAGGGACTCTTTTTAAAACCATTAGTGAAGGTGCGAAAATGAAAAAGAGAAAGTTTAAAAGGCCAACGAAACTACAAAATCCTAAGGAAATTGTGTAGAGTGATGTGTAACGACACTCAGAATTAAATTTGGAATTAAGTTGGTAGCTCGTAGGAGCGACATAAAGTGATTAGAGTCAATCACTATGTGTGGAAAGTGCGTTTGAAATGTAAAGAGAAATTTGGGTACAAGTTGACTATGAGGTCTTCCATTCGATGTTGTAATCGAGATGCAAGTGAAATTTTGAAACTTAGCACAGTGGTTAAGCCAGAGACCAATCGTATGAAACAGGTTGAATGACATAAGAACTTCTTACCTGGAAAGGGGTCATATAATTAAAAACAATGGGGGCTTATAGTTAAAGAAGGACCCTGTGTAGAATACAAGCATGGATGAGAAATCTACCTAGGGTGACTAATTTTGATGTCGTCAAGGTTGTAGGATTGTAAGTTATTATGGCATTTCTAGAAGAAGTGAGCCAGGAGGATTAGAGAATCTGGGTGAAAGGCAGAACTGAACTTAACAGTGTTAGTGAGACACCACAGGAAAGTATACCCATTAGGGAACTCAGTTAGATAATTTTTAGTGATTAACTTCCTACAAAGTGATGATGGAGTCAATCAGGGCTGTAGAGGCCAACAATAGTCCTAAAGGCCAGCGTAGCCAAAGGGACAATGGGAGAACAATTGGGAACTATGACTACTCGGTCAGAGAGAAGGAAATTTCAAAATGTTCAGTGGGACTAATGACGGGGAAGTGACTCATGAAGTTTCCCTATGAGAAGTGAGTAGGACTACAAGTGTTGAATGTGTCCATAATAGTGAAGTGAGACTGATGAGATTGGAAATGGTAAACCATGCCAGTTAGGCATAACAACTGGAGGAGTGAGACTTCCAGCGAAGGAATTTGGGTAAAGAGAATTAGGCCCATGAAATTTACAAACCATGAGTGATAGGTTCAGGATGGACCAGTGGAGTCCTTGTTAAGAGTAGAATGTAGTATGTCAGGGTCGACGGGGAATAGGATGTAAATGGGAGGCCATTAAAGCCATAATTGAGGCCTAGATATTTTGGTCCAACGTTTCAATAATGGGCGTGAAATACACATGATGGAATAAAGTGTCCACAATGATAGGGGACAACTATTGGATGAAATCCTAGATGTATAACGATTGCAGATGTTCATGGGTTATGTTAACCGCCATATACTGGGACCCTATGATTAGGCGATACTGGTGAGGTTTTTCTTCATCCTTGTGAGTAAAGGATAAATTCTAGTGACATGGGTGTGTCATAACTTAAATGTAAATTGGAAACCATAAAACTCGCGTGCGGGTCGAGTTGAGTGGGAACGTTAGTTATAATAGACTTGTTATAAACGTATTTCTCATTAATAGCGGGGCATTTTGATGTCGCCCGTGAGTGAACCGAGTGGGCCCTAAGAGTATATTTTGTTGTTATAATTTACTACTGCATTGAGTTAACATTAGTAGAGTTTATTTTTGGTAATGTGTGTAATACCCCGTGATTTTAATAATTTTTTTTAAAATGGGTTATATTTTAAATTAATGGATTAATTGAATTTTATTATTAATTAATTCATTTGGGTTTTACCCGAATTGTGGATATTAAAATGGATGATTCTGAATATTACTTAAAGATATATAGGTAATATATGAATGTGATGTTATTGATATTTCTGTGAGTTATTAATTAAGTAATTTGAATTTTTAATCGGACGCGGTATGGGACGTGTCGGGACTAATTTGTTAAATTAAAAAAGGGAGTTTATTTTTTATCGACCTTATAGTCATTTCGACTGCGTCGTTGCATCCGAAAGGTTTGAAATAGTCAGAAAAGTCTATTTGGATGTTGAATTTGGGTCTCGGGTCATTTGGAAATGAATAGATAACCCAAAAGGGCATTTTAGTCACTTTTATAGGGGGGTGAATAGTGATTTCGGATTTTGTCCTATTATATGTATTTGGAGATTAAGTGTACGTGGGTTATTCATCTCTTCTACACAAAATAGAGAAGTCATCTTCCTAGAGAGAGTGAAAGGTTGCTTGGGAAGAAGAAAGCTTTCTTGGAAGGAGGAGAACCAAAGAACCAAAGGTCACCACTACCATCCACCATCGGAAGTTGGCCGAAAAAGAGAGAACCACTTGTGATATACTACACCAAAGGATCAGACCTTCATTAGAGGCAAGTATTTGATGATTGAAATCTAAGTTTTTATATTGTCCATGTTAGGATAGTTATAAAAAGATGAGATTTTGCATGTTTTGGAAGATAATAATGGAATTGTTAATTGATTTCTGGAAAATGGAAATATATAGGGATCAAACTCATGTTGTAGGTAGTTAGTAAACCACGAAATAATCATAAATCTGTTGAAGAAATTCTGAGAATCAATGGTGTGTTCTTGAAGATATCATATATATAATTTTCTGTAAAAAGAGGATAAACATATGCTTTAAATTCAAACTCTTGATGATTCTAGGATTTTTAGATCATTAGAAATAATTCACATATGTTGATATATCATGTAGTAAGGTTTATAAGGAATTTGGGTTGTTAATATGAAGGATTGTATGATCAAAAGTGATGAAACCCGTAGTAGAAGAAATGTAAAAACTGGCCTGTTATCTGGGTGATCGATCGATCGACCCCCTGCCTTCGATCGATCGACCTCCACAGAATCCTTGAAGTTGTTTCTTTTTAATGCTTGTACATATCCCAAACCTTTTGTAAACCTTCGGTGATTATTAATTGGATATAATGGGACTTGGGAAGGTTCAGTAAGCTCTAGTTAAGAATCGAATTGATTTGATTGGGATTTAATTGATTAGAATTATGATAACTAAGTTAAAAGAAATTTTGGTTACTAGATTCATGTGTTGGATTATAATTGGTATTCATGAGGATTAAGGATGGGTCTAATAGGGGATATTGAATATAACACCTGGGTAGCATTAGGGTTACAATTTGAGCATCAAGGATGGAGTTTAAGCTTATTATTGATTTCGCAAGGACTGAGTGTAGTACAAGCACTTAGTGGTATAGCTCCTGGATAGAGATGGGAGTTTAGACTAAATTTGGTTGAGAGAAGGGATGAGGTTATCCCGATTGCGTATTTTAAGTTGACGGACCTCCACGATCGACAAAGTTAAATAGTAATGTATTGGAGGGGTTCCTTGTTTGGATTTCGCTTTGCGAGACGTTTCACGCATGAACCTTAACCACGTCGGGAGTGGAGAGATGTTATAGGATGCGAGGATGTTGGTTTTGTTGATAAGTCTTATAGTGTGAATGAAACACTATAGACTATGAGTCATGTGATGATGGTATTCAATCCTAGTTGATAGAAGATGTGTTTATAAGAGATTCGAAACAATCGGTTATAACCCTAATTAAAGGAGAGTTTAATTCGTGGAAATTCGGGAGACATGATGATATGGACCGGTAGGATTCTAGTGATTTCTCACTGAATATATGTTAAGGAAAAACCTATTTGAACCTTGAGTATTGAGTGAGGCTCGGGGATAATTAAATTAAGAAGTAAAGTTATGATATTTTAATACGTGGGATTTAAAGAGATATAATGCTACGTATGGGAATTATTGAAGGGTAGTGGGATTACCTTGTTGATATTATATTGTAGGTATGATAATGCCTATTTAATTTATTGATGATTATGTATATGACATACCTAGCTTACTTGCTATCGACGGGAGGTTTACGTGTGAGGGCAGTCATATCCTGATGAATCCATGGGATCTTTGATTTGTCGCTCAAGAACATAGGTCTATGAAAGACTTATCGGGGAGTTGATAAGTCCGCTGACTGTGGGAACGTAGGTATGTGCGTGACCCATGGATACGAGAACTATGTTCGCCTCCAATTTGTATGTTGTTGTTTGTGGTTCGAGGAATCCTTACCGAACCTTTAGTCCCCTATTCGGCGACCAGCGATGATGGGACATGATAGCAGAGTATTTCATTGCACCGCAGCTGTGACTCGGGGTGCCGTATTATATATATATATATATATATATATAATGAATTAATTGATTGAATGAATGTTTATAGTATCTACTGTGTGATAATTGTAGATAACGGTGAATCGAAAAAGAGAATGGAATTAAGTTAATGAATGTTTATTCTTATTGAATTGAAAAGATTAATTCATATTAATGAGAAATGATTCATGATAATGAGAAACGATTCGTATAAATGAGAAATGTACAATAATGATTATGTGACGTATGGTATGGGACATACGGGGTTATGATATGGGATGGAATCATATTATGGAAACTAGTAAAGAGGAACCATTAACTAGGAGGTTAATAGGAAACGTTAAGTGTGCACTCTAGATGAGTGGTGAGAATAAGAAAGTGCGAGTTGTTTACTAACATGTGCATAATAAATGATTTATTGCACTTGTTAAATACTTGTTGTTTTTAAAATCATTTTCACAATCGGGCTCTGACCCGTTTCCTTGCATATTTTCTTTTCTATTGTATCTTCTATAACAGGTGTCCAGTAATAGGGACACCAACCTTAGTGGATTATGACGAGCTATGGAGCTATGGAGTATTTCTTAGACGCCTATCTTCATTTGATTCACAGTGTTCTTTTAGTTAGAGCATGTCACCCATAAGAATTCAGTCATCTCTTCCTATCTGAGTCAAATACTTTTGTACTCGTGTCATTTTAATACATTTACTATTATTGGGATTACTGTATTTGATTGTTATTTGGGAATGTTTATTCCAATTGCATTTAAATTCTTTTCTGTTATCTGTGTTGGAGAATAATATGTGTAGTGTTACTCATAAACTAAAAATGTATTTTATTGAATTAAAAATTTGAAAAGTTTTTAACACCAGCTTAATTGGGTATTGGGTGAGTTGTAAATGTTTTCGACAGTGATGCTAAGAATGAGCCAACTGTATATTCTGTTTTAATTTGGTATGGGACTAGCCACCCGGTATTTAATTAGGCGGGATGTTACAATGGGTAGTGATTAATTACCTTATGTTTGAACAATAGTAAATTGAGTGATATGACTATCGTGTCGGGTACTCCAGGGGGAGCAATCTTTGTTTTGTGCAGTGCCACCTGAAAAAGGGTTGGGCCCAGATATATGTATACATGAAACTTTTATGGTATTATAGACCTCTACGAGTATGTTGTCTAGTTATATGTGATTCTGGTGCATAGGAATTTATTTGACTGATAAGATTTAGTATACATTGTGTTCTTTGTCGAGCAGTGAGATATAGCTCGTTAAATATATGTAGCGCCGAGTACTTGCGGTAGTAGTAGCGCCATGCTTCATGTTATTATTAGGGGCATGAGAGTGGATGACAGAACTTTTACGTTCATATACGAAGATTGTGGGAAGATACATAGTATGGACTAAGGGCCTTACAGACCTCGAGAACCTACTAGGTTAGATAGTAGTGTATTAGGGGGGTTCCTTGTTTGGATTTCTCTTTGTGAGACATCCCACGCATGAAACTAGTGAACGTCGGGAGTTTGAGAGAATTTTGGTCGATAGTACATAAGTTTTGTACGACGGTTATTGTACCTATAAAAGAATATAATTGAGTGTTGATAATTTCATTATAACTTAAGGCCAGAAGAGTCGCCTAGTATTAGTATCATTTTGAATAGAGCAATGATGCCACTGAAGGAGTGATTAAATTATGACTAGTGGGATGGTTGAGTACACCCCTACTACTATCAACACGCTGAGTGCGACAGGACTAATATAAGATAAATACATGTCATGGGTGCAATGATGCACGAGACATAGGGTGTGTGGGTGCCCTTGGTGATCGAATCAGATAGTGAATTGTGATTGTCATGTTAATTAAATAACATATAGTTGAGAAAACTAAAGTTTTTTCTGTAAAATTTAACTGAGGCCTACAATTCATGAGAAACTGAAATTCAAAACAGGGAAAAGACTTGTGTCACACGGTGGGGGGAAAAGTCACAAATATCACGATTAGAAGTACATTCAAAAGAGTATAAAATGTATCAGGTTCCAAATAATAGGGATGAAGGGTTATGATGTAGAGTAATATTGCAATGTTCGTTTTGCAGTGGGTCACCTGACAGTTGGAAAAAGAATGGACAATTCGAAACCAGTAGGGTCTTCTTCCACTAGTGAATGGGAGAGTACCCCCAAGGATATTCTCATGTAGCTGAGATGGTGAGACTATAGTACCGAGATGCGATTGAGGATGGCCTACCATCCGCAGAAGGATGGGAAAGACAAGAGGTCTAATCAGATGCTGGAGAGCAATTTTATGTGTAACCCCTAAATCTTAGGGGAGGACGAGAGTAGTACCTTCAACTAGTGGAGTTTATGTCCAAATAACCCTATATATTTTGTTGTTGTCCTGCTTGATAGTTAAAGGTGGGGGACCAGCTATAATTGTAAATATCGGAGAAGAATTATTGTTATCATGTATATTGTGTGTGAAATATATATATGGCACAACCAAATTACTCGTACATTGACACGAGACTAGGTCGTATGTATCTGAAAGGATGATAAATCTACTCAGGTGTAAATAGTAGAGGGCTAGATAGTGAATATCTAAAATAATGTTTAAGTAGTGGAACTTAATCAGTAAGGCTTGGGCAAGAGCCTATACGACAGGGTAACCTAGAGTTTAAAACAAACACATGTGAATTGTTCACTAATTAAGGGTATTCGATAGCATACTATATGGGTGATACGGAGTAGCTTACTTGGGAGCGCAAGGATGCGTTGCACAATATTTTTACAGCGTTGTCTGTACCTCGTATATTTTTTCCAAAATTCCGGACGAAATTCCGTTGTAGGGGGGACTATGTAACACCCGTATTTTTGATGATTTAAATAATTATGTGATTAATTATTATTGTTGGATTAATTAAAGTAAAATGCTAGAATTAATTGTTTATTAATCCGAATTGAAATAATTATTAACTAGCGTGACAAGGGTTAATACTTACTGTTGAGAATCATTGAATATTACTGTGTGAATATGTAATATGGAATGATGCAAATTTGATAAATTATCGAGAGTGAAATATACGGCAGTTTGGTATATTAAGTCGGGACACATGTGTGAGTCGTGTCGGGACTAATTGAATGGAATATAAAGGTAAATTATTTTTAAGTAACTCGTATGGTAATTTTGAGTTCATCGTTGAGTCCGTAAGGGTCGAGATAGTCAGAAAACTCTACTCGGGTATTTTATTTGGACTCCGGGAGATTTTAGGCCAAAACGACACCCCGTAGGGGTAGTTTTGTAATTTTAATTTTTGGAGAAATTAAATGAACGAAAATTGGGAGTTTATTATATCAGTTACGTGGGAGAAATTAGGGCTCACATTCACATAACTCAAGAGAGAGTCACAGAGAGTGAGGGAGAGCAAATCCCAAGGAGCCAAAGCTTTGAGGCATCATCTTCCACCATCGTATAGATCGGAAGACGAAGAACGCCTATATACCAACACCATCAACGGATCACACCATCATATTCGAGGCACGTGTTTATTACTTGCATGATTTAGTAATAATTATGTTCATGATTAGAGTAGGTGATAACCCATCAATTTATGAGAATTAATTTTGATGAAAACTTGATGATTTGATTCATTTTGGGTCTTAAATTATAAGAGATTAAATTCCCTTATGTAGATAGGATGTGATCCATGAATTTATGACAATTTCCATGAACAAATCTGGATTATAGTAGTTCTTGAATTGAAATTGGAAGAACTAGGGTTTTAACGGTTTAATTTGGGGATTTAGTATTTAATTGGTGTATTGTGAAGATTTAATGATTCTACATTGTTAGAAATCATTTAAATATGTTAGATCATAGATTGGCTTTGCTATTTAGGTATTTGGGAATGAACAGTAGAGGTTTGAGAGGTGTTAATGGTGGAAAAACGCTGAAATCTGGGCAAGAAGATGAAACAGTGTATCTAGCGCGATGTCACGCGTAGTTATTCGAGCGAGATAAGGATGCCGCGCGAAGTAGCTCGAGAGACATGTGGAAGTCGTTCAAACGATGTTGCCATCTGGTTCGAGGGACGAGATAACTTCTGGGAATCTTCTTTGAATCTAGCTTTGGATTTTTAAGTTTATTGGAGTGAGAGAAACTGCCAGATAGTAAATTTATATGGGACAGAATTAGGGGAAAATATGTGAGAATTAATACTTTAATGAATTCGGTATAGAGAATGTACCTTGGAGATTACGAGAGAGATAGTAATCTAAATATTTATACTATATGTAGTGATGAGAAAAAAGTACGTATGAGAAGTATATAATTTAGGTTGGGTGAATACCTATGAATTGTAATAGGATGTGCGTATGACTATTATATGATATTATTGTTAAGTGTACTAATGGGTGATGACCCGAGGGTACAAAGAAATATTATCATTAAGTGTACTAATGGGTGATAACCCGGGGGTACAAGAATATTATCGTTAAGTGTACTAATGGGTTAAGTGTACTAATGGGTGATAACCCGGGGGTACAAGAATATTATCGTAAGTGTACTAATGGGTGATAACCCGGGGTACAAGAATATCGTTATTAAGTGCACTAATGGGTGTTAACCCGAGGGTGCAGAATTAGTATGGATTGGGGCGCTAATGGGTCTTAGTCTGAGGGTGCAGAAATAGTATATATATGTATAGGGATGTTATGACTATATGTGTGTGTGTATATATATATATATATATGAACTTATGAATATTTCTACTGTGTGAAACTGGTAGATATGGTGATAATAATAAAATACTTTGCGCCAAGTGGTGTTAACCTAAGGGTGCAGGATTAGTATGTATATATAGGGATGATGTGACTATATTTATATGAATATACTTGGGAACATTCTACTTTGTGAAATTAGTAGAGATAGTATAAATGAGAAATAAAATAATCTTAATGGGTAAAATATTAACCATTCGAACGGTGAATAATGGAACTTTTAGTTATGTGAGATAAAATATTTCTTTTATGTATTGTATGGGCGATACGGATATACTACTTGAGAATGTAGATGGTGATATTATGATTTCGTACTAGTTAGGACGGGTAGCATAGCTAATGTGGGTTAGATGTACGTTAATCTTGCACAATAGATTAGAGGTGATACGTGCTTCATTGCAGTTTGAAATACTTGCTAAATATTTTTAAAACATCAGGCTCTGACCCGTCTCTTGCATATCTTCTCTCTTTTTCTATATATAAGTATTATATCAGGTTCTTAGCCACAGGGTTACCAGAACTAGAGATTTGGATTTCTTTACGTGCTGCAGCTGTTGTGGAAGTTGTAGATCCTTGCATTAGACGTATCCATAATTTTCATTCAGTTTTATCTAGACATCTCAGTTGGGGCATGTGCTACCCATTCCGAGTTTTTATCAGAGTTATTATTCAGTTTACCTTACAGTTCTTTTAGTTGGGTGGAATTTTACTATGAGTCTGTGAATTGGAGTTTTTAGCTGTGAGGTTTTACCCAGTCTTACTTGTTTCAGTATTTGATTCATGTTCAGTATTTAGTATGTTCTGAAGTATGATGAAGGGTTGTGTAAAACTATAATTGGAAAATGTTTTGAGACCTAACTTAATTTTATATTAGATGATTAATACGTTAAAAAGTTTTTCGATAGTGATGCTAAGAATAAACCAATCGATCATTCCATTATAAATTGGTGCAGTACTGGTCACCCTATATTTACTTGGGCGGTGTGTCATAGGGCACCTATTTATACAAGTCTTTGAAGGATCTAGAACATCGAATGCTTTGGACAGTTTGGATTCAGTCTGATTTATTGAGTTAAGATCTAATGGCTACAAATGCACCGCACAAAGGCTTTCCCTAATTGGTTTATCTAACCCTCACAAGGATTAACTCTGGTGACATGCATACCATAGATTAAAATGATCCAAGAGCTTAGATTATGTCTCACTTCTAAGACACATAGAAAACACAAATCCAACCAACATAATGACAACACGTGTAAGGATATGAATGATGCAAATACGTGGTTTTGAAGCTTTTATAATCTAATTTTCTACCACAAATGTTTATGTCGGTTTTATATTCTACACAGGCATGTTTTTCAGGAATAATAATAATTCTAATTAAGACCACAACATTTTTTTAAACATAATTTTAAATGTTTAATAATCATTTTTAAAATGTTAAATTTTTTTAAAAAAATATGTAAACACTTGTGCTCACACTTTTTTACCTATATGCATGATGTGTGTCCTAAAATGTTCTCAAGAGATTATAATACTTCCCTTTTAGGTAGATATGAGGTTCTTGGACTGGATGATATGTTGATGATGAAGCTTGTATACCTAGGAGAGGATGCTCAAGAAATCGAACTTATTTTGTCACCATTTCTAAACTAGTTGGAACTCCTATATGGTATAGACTCAAGTAAGTCAACCATATAGTGTGTTCTTAAAGTGGAAATTGATTAATGTCCATAAAGAGAAAGAAAAGTCTAACGCATAGTGGTTAAATGGGTCATTACGCTTCCAAAGAGGTTTAACCCATAATTAACACAAGGAAATGTTGGTAAAATATTTTCCATAAGGTAAAAGAGTATTTTACAATGTGGTGTTTGTGTGTGTTGAAAGGGTCCATTTCAATGAAAATACTTTCATAACTGGTCTTTGCACAAAAGGGTGATTTCGACAAGGGAATGGTTTTTCAGTTAATCAAAGCGTGGTCATTTCAAGTATTTAACTATTTGTGTTAAATAAGGTATAAAAGTCAAGTATTAAAAAGAAGAAGTTCCCTTAAAAGATTAAGGTGAATCAATCGGGGATAAGTAACGTATTTGTATAAAAGTAGTTGCATCCATTAAGGTATGTATATATATATATATATATATATATATTAGGAAGTTGTAAGTATACGTAGTTATAATGTATTGAGTCTCTTTATGACATTCGATTCTATACTACATTGTTGTATATTCCCACTGGGCATTCGGCTCATTCCCTCTTCTTTGTTACGGCAGGTAGTACGTGGTTTCGTACTTTGAGAGAATGTGTTCAGGTGAGACTTCTCTTTTAATTTATGTTAGTGGATCTATATGCTTGGGTTCCAGGGATTCTTCCCACGGGTTCTTCAAGTATTCATATTTGAAATTGAAATTGCATTGTAAACAAGTGAAAGGGTAACTAAAATAAAATAGGATTAGCAACATCATATAATTTGTTCATTACACTTCACGCCTAACGCTCGGTTCGGACCTGGTTGATCATGGGTAACCCATATATTCGGGCCTGGGCATTACAAGGTATCTCAGGGATAACTTGACTTACTCGCATATAGCATTGGAGGAGAACGACATAAAACTGAACATAATTTAGGAGGAGAGACTTGTTCCCATTTTGGATTTGTGTGAGTAAAAGCTTTGGTAAAAAAATGATACCGTTAGTGTGTGTGTAATGGGAGCACTATAATGGTGCCAAATTGATTTGGGAGTGCAAGGATAACTTGCAGGAAAAGTATCCAGATCTTTTTGTGGCAAGTACGTTCGAATTTTATGGTTTAAATTTCGTTATTAGGGTGAAAATGTAATACCCCGTACTTTTATAAGTATTTTACTTCCACATGTGCATTTAATTTGGGAAATTAAATTAGTTTCGGTAAATATTATTTAGCGAGTTAAGGATTAATATTTGTGACTACTACTATTTATTTTTGTGTGAAAAGTAAATAGAGATGCGGATTATTATATTATCGTTTATTAAGTGAAATGCGACATATTATCATATTATGTCGATTATCATTTAGTGAGTGAAAAGCGACAGATTCATTCGAGAGTTAGAATGATAGAGTTAAATAGTTTGAGGGCGACACGTACTATGCGCATATGCCAAATTCGGTTAATCGTATGATGGTATATTTTTAGTTTGGTGACTCGAATGGCCTTTTCAAATGCAAAGGTGATTCGAAATGGGTCAAAATTGTCCAGAATAGGTACCCGAGGATTATAATTTGGTTCCTAGGACTTTTTAAACATATTACGGCCCGTATATGAGTATAATTTTCTTTTTAAGCTTAGGTCTACACCTACAAATGGGATTAGGGTGTGATTAAGAAGTATTTAAGGTTAAGTGAGGTGGATGACAACCTCATTCTAGCCTCTGCATGTTGGAAATTAAAGGAGAGACCAAGGAGAAAAGAAAACATAAGAAAAGAGAGAACAAAACTTAGAGAGGGGAAGGACAACATCTCCGAAAATCAATTCATCTCTACGAGTCGAGACTTTGAAGTTAATCAAACAAGGCAAGTGTTTACTTTCTTTAGAATTGTAATGTTATCTAGTTAATTACGTTTTTGTTTAATTAGTAATCTGGGATTTCAAAGATGAAACTTTTGGAGATTAATTGAAAGGAATTGGTTTGTGTTTAATCTATGATAATTATTAATAATTAATAAGTGAGAATTCTTGATATTAATATGGGTTTATGATTATGAACTTGAAGAAGATTGATAGGGAGTTAGATCATTGAATTTCAAAGATTGAATAATTATGGGTTGTGATAACTATGACTTTTTTGTGTATGTCGTTGTTGAAAGCCAAGTTAATCTAAACCTCAAATACCTAAAAATATATAACAAACTAAAGTGTAGAGGTAAGTAAGAGTATCAATCCACATCAAGGGGGGTAAGCTAGAGACAAACTCAATTGTAATTCAATTTTTATTTTCTATTTGGAATTTTTCGTTTTCTAATTTTTTTTATCTTTTTCAATATTAAAACAATTTTTAGGAGTGATGGTGAAATAACACTAAACTAAATCAAAGATTTAAACAATTAACTAAAAAGTGACTAAAATGAAAAAATAAAGTCTAACACAAAAATCTGAGATAAATGAGGTAAATAAGTGTGAAAACAATCAAGGAGTGGGATTACACCACAAATTTTAGGTATTCTAACTAATTAATTTAATTAATTGAATTATTCTAAATTAATATCAAAATTTCAACCCAACTCTCATTGCAAATGTGATTTTAATAGTAATCTTTTAGAAAATTAAGTTTAACCCCCCACAACTCTAGAAAACTAGATCTACACTCCTTTTAATTAATCACCCGCTAGGATCGATCGATTAAAATTATGTAAATCTTAGAAAATAAATTTAGAGTTGAAATTCAAGTAATAATACCCCACTTAAGAAACCCCTATCATTAGTTCGAATCTAAAATGGGTATTACAACTAGAATTTCGATTTTCTGTCGAAAATCAGTTACCCTCTCTCGAGGCATAAATTTAAGGGTGAGGGATCAAAATTAACATTCAAAGGGAATTTTCAAGTAATCAAATTAATTAAATTAAAATAACATCAAACAAGGGTTCTCCCCACCCCTTGAAAGGAGATTTAGCCTAACATGGTATGAAATTTGACAAATTAATAATCAAAGGCATAAAATAAATGAAAAGAGAAGAGAACAATCAAACCCAATCTCGTGATGCTTAATTGAACTTCAATCCATGAGTTGAAATTAACATCCCTCAATTTGAATGATCCAAATAAAATTGTATCAAAATTTCACTCAAATTAATCCTCACAACAATTTATTTTTCCCTCACTATCTAAAAAATAAAATAAAAATTCTAATCTACAAAACTACGCTAAAATGGTATTTCTCTCTCTAAAACCCTAGATGGGGTTTCTAGCATTTTTTCAAATGGGGTCTTCATCCTCTTTTTATAGTAGGTATGGAGCATGGGGGTAATTTGGGTAGGTTTAATGTGTAAGAGGTGTGTAAGGTGTTGAGGTCATGTGGATGAGGGGTGAGGGAATCAAATTTGGTTAAAATAGGTAGTTGGGGGTAATAAGGGAAAAGAGGGTTAATAAACATATGGGGATATTGTTTTGATTTTTGGGTTATTTGAGTTTTGACTTGACAGGTAGAAAACGATTTTGGTTTGGGAGGTCAAATGGGTTTTGTGGCTAGGACACGGTTAGTGCTCAGGTGAGGGGCTATTGGGAGTGGAGGTCATGGGTAGGATGGGTATGGCACGGGTTTGAAGCACCGGTTTTTGGGGGCTACGTGGATAGGGGTCTGGCGAGCTCGGGTAGCTCGCAGGTATGGGTTTGGTTGGGAATTTGGCTTGAGGATAGGATCTCGAGTTGGAACCGATCGAAGCAGGGCCGGAGGTTGGTTGTTGGGTCGTCGTGGGTTGAACACTCAGGTATGGGGGTTTGCTGCTGGTATGGTCGGGTTGTTGCAAGTATCAGGTGATTGGCTAGATTGGAGGGATAAGGGAGAATTTGGATTTTTAGTAATGATATTTTGGTGAGAGGAGAGAGAAAGGGTGTCGGTGTTTAGGGAATAAGATGAAGTTGGGTGAGGGTTGTGTGTGCGAGGGTGTAGAAGAGTGGTGTATTTGGGTGTGAGGGGTTTCGTGTGTGTTTAACTTATGACCCCTAAAAAATGTCTAACTAAAACTAATAAAATTAAAACTTAAATCCCAAAAATAAAAATAAAAATAAAAACTTAAATAAAATAAAAACACAAGTCCTAAAAAAATAAACTAATAAAAGTAAAAAAATACATTCCTAAAACTTAAAAATTGAAACTAAAGACCTAAAAAAATGTAAATCCAAAAAAAACTAAAAAATAAATGAATTCCTAAAAAAAACTAATCCTAATAAAATAAAATATAAACTAAAAACTAAAAATCAAAATAAAACATCATTAAATAAAAAGAAATAAAAAATAAATCCTAAAAATAAAAACGATTCAAACTAAAAATTAAAAATATAAAAAATACGAAAGGGAACAAATCAAACACACACGGCTCGGGATAAAGTTTAGGCTAGGTTAGGGTAGGCTAGGGTTACGGGATTGGTAATTAGCCCCATAATCTGCACAATTGCTTTGAAATACGCATTTGAGCACCGCAACGTGCATTCGACCTACAAAATAGATAATAAAGCGCATAAGACACAAATTGTCGAGAATTAGCAACTAAAATACGCCTATTCGGGGTATAAAATGTATAATTTTGGGTGCTTATCAGGTTGAAAGAATTATATTAGTGATTAGAAATCCTTGAGTTTTGATGTTGGATTAGGGATTTAATCGGTGTTAAAATACTTTTGGAATGCTTAGATATTGATGTGGGATCTTAATTTATGATTTTTGGAGGCTTGGGACCTCCATTGAAGGGTTTGGGAGGATAAAACCTGAGGTTGAAAATGAAGAGCAGTCCATCAAACCGAATCGATCGTCTAGGGGAGTAAATCGATTCGCTGACAAAACCGATTTGGTTTTCCAAGCAAACGGGTTCGGTTTTCTGGCTTGCCCTAATTTTTATTGTGCGTTGTTTTGACTCATTAGTGTTTGGAAAATGGAATATGGCCTTTCGAGGTAGATTCAGTTTACCAGGGAACATTCTCAAGGATTGTTGTGTATTTTAGGCCAACAGTTATATAGGTATGAGTGAGACAAATAATGATACAAGTGAGTGAACACTTAAATCTAAAATCGAGATGTTAGTTCATACTTCGAGTTTCGTAAACTAGCACGCGATGGGATTTCCATATGTAGTCAGTACATATACGTATTGTGGATTATATATATATATATATATTTGCGATTACTTATGTATTTGTTTAGATCATACCTACTTGGTAATGTTATCGTTAGAAAGTTTCATATAGTGGGCAATCCACCATGGCACTGACCAAAGGGTGTTGGATTGATTCCCCAAGTCATAGTACTATTGCATGGCCATTATCATGTGTGAGGGTAGATGTTAGTTTGGAGACCGGTTGGGTGCAATGTGGTACGATTGCGACCCTCGGGTATATGTTTATGATCATCTTTATTGTTTGTATTTACGTTTGGCTTTGGTGCTGAGATTCAGAATTGGTGAACCAGTTGTGGTATGTGGTATACAAGATCCCGGTAGCACACGAGAGATGCATCCACGAGGTTCATGCTCTCAGGATGAGGTATATATGTATATGCCCAGTGTTATATATGTATGTGTGTACGAGATATTGTGTGTATATCTATTTATCGCACATGTGTAGTGTGAGTGCAAGTATTATCACAATAAGAAATCTAGAAAGCAATATCAAATGGAAAATAATTAATCAAACACACAACAACAGATGAACATGGTTAGGAAATTTTCTTACGTCCACGGAGAGGTTATTGTTCTTATTAATGTCTCTCAAATGTTCGAGGTTACATCCCCTTCACCCTGGGGTCTAGGTCTTTATTTATAGATGTCAAAATAAGTGATTGAGTTGTACAAGTAACTCAATCATCTTGTTAGATAGCTCATAAGTGTCCATGAATATTTGTTCGATATTGTTGGTAACTGATTTGAGCTTATCTTCATGTATTTAAGCACATGTTAAATGTACAAGTAAAAATTAATTATCTCTTATTGGGTCGGGCAGTCCATCTTGTGTTTTTGACTGGTCGACTAGAACACTATGATCAAATAAATATTCCCCCACAATTGCCTCTAAAATCTTTGGGCTGAAAAGTTGGGCCAATAGATTTTAAATAAGTCCAAAGCCCAAGTCTTGGAGCGGTATTAAAATCGACATGGCATTTTTGTAATATTTTATGATTGGCGAGGACACGCTTATCCTGAGGAGAGATGTGAAGTGTCGAAGTTCACCTACCCCATCATTTGCGCAAGTTTTCAAACTCTGGTCAGGTGCAAGCAACCATCAGTTCAGTATCTAATTGTTTCCTCTTTTTGACCTATATGTCTATATTTTCCTGCTTATTCTCCATATTTCAAGATCTCTCTTTGATCATTTTTCACTTGTAGGTTTTTATAATCCTCTTTTTTTATTCACCATTTCGATTTGTTTTTTCTGTTATTTGAAGTCTTTTTCTTAATGGCTCTCCTTGATAACAAAACTATTGTTGAGTTTAGAAAACTTATAACATTTCGAAGTGGGTGGTCATCGAATGCGTCCCCATGCCCAAAGATGTTAGGGATATAGAAGATGGCCAATGGATGCACACTCTCCTCATTGTACAAGGGGGTTTAACCTTCCCCAAAACCCTTTTTCTTAAGGTTTTTCAAATATTTTGATGTTGTACTTACCCAATGTGCCCCAAATGTCTTGAAAGTAGTGAATGTGTTACATAGGAATAATGAATTACATAGGACCAACTTAAGGATCTGTGAGATTTTTTATTACCACGTATGGTTGTGCACTACTGATGGTATTCTGTACCTGAAGGACGAAAAATCTGAAAGGGTCTTAGCCGTGAACTTGCCTAACTCCCACAAGGGCTACTAGGAGCATAACTTTGTTTCCAGGAATGGGCAACATCCTCCCTTACCTGAGGGTGAAAAGTACCAAGGTCTTTGGATCCATGACCGGGGGGAGGATCAAATAAGTAAATTCTACTCTCTCTTCTGTTTGCTTGCTGATTTTTGCATGTTATTCTGCTTTCTTGTTTACTAATTCATATTTTCTTTTTCTATTTTGCAGCTCGTGATAGGAGCTAGGAGCCAACCCTTCACGAGCTGAGAGTCGTTGATCTTTTCGAAGCTTGCAGTGTTCGAGAAAGGTTGCTAGACGACAAGCACCCCATGTTGTATCTTACTTACTGGAGTATAAAAACATTACTCCAAGTTTCATTGCTCGGTCGGTTGATAAAAGTCCAGTATTGGGGCTTACAGATAAGGATATCTACAGACCATTTGAGCCAATTGTGCTGAAGAAGAAGAAGAAGAAGAAGAAGAAGAAGAAGAAGAAGAAGAAGAAGAAGAAGAAGAAGAAGAAGAAGAGGAAGATATGGCTCCCACATTGAAGAGGAGATTGTTGATCATAGATGACGATGATTATGTTGTGTTGTTCGATAGGATAAAATCTCTGAAGAAAATAAAGGGGGATTCCCCTAAGGTCAGTGGTTCCATCATGGGGACCATGGGAAGTAGAAGGAGGCAAAAAAGAAGAAAGAAGAGGAAGATAATAGAAAAGAAAGAAAGAGGAAAATTGAGGAGAGGAAGAGAGAGGATCAAGCGAAGAAGAGGCTGACTCTAAAGGCCTCAATTGTCCCTCTCTCTCTCTCTCTCTCTTGCCACTAAGGGGTCTAGCAGGCTAACACCCTGTCCCTCTCCCCAGGTTTACTGAAGGGGGAAGTCTCATGGATAACCATGAGAGCTTATCTAAGCTGCAGATGGAACTTAAGTCCGCTCAGGGACTTTCCTTGGTAAGTATCCATATGTTTATTAGTAATTTATCTTTGCTCGGCTTCCATGCACTGACTTTCTTTTTTTCATCATGAAGTTTTTGTTAGACTTAATTTATTGGATGGTCAGTTCGACCTGTCCAAAAAGAACCAGAAGCTGAAAGAGGCCCTCAAGAAGTCCAAACAGGACTTAGTTGATGCCCGTTTTGCCTTTGACAAGGATAAAGAGAAGTGGAAAAAGTTCTTTGCCAACCTCTAAGTTGCTAATAGCATGTTAACCATGGAGAAAGAGAAGCTATCCACTAAAAACCTGGGCCTGATCGAGAAGGTTCAGGAGTTGGAGGGAGAGGTCTCGGCCATTAAGAATAACAGTTATATTGAAGGTCATAATGTAGTCTATGATGATGTTGAGCGTCATATTGGCTACATTAAGGATCTATCCTTCAAAAAGGGTTGGGACCAGGCCTTGGGGATTTTTACAGTCCTCGCAGAGTCTAACCTATATAAGCTCCACGTGTCAGGTCCTTCCCCCATTACTACTGATGAGACTTTGACTAGTCATTTTGCTGACCATGCTGGGAAAGAGTCTACTGAGTTCGGGACTATTACCGACGAGACATAAAAGGGTGCTGAGAAGGGAAAATACTAAAAAAATTCTGAGAATGTGAAGGAGTAAAGCCCTGCAGCTTTAGGACTTTCACTTTTTAATTCACATATTGTAATTTTATCTTCTACTTTTAGTTGTATTGGTTTCTTGCCTCCCCTCTTTTTATAAATAAAAATATTTTTCCCTTTATTAATGTTCTTCTATTACTTCTGATGAAGTTTGTTTCATTCATTATTTGGGTTGTTTCTTGTAGATCATCAATTTAGAGGATTATATCTCCCCTAACTCAAATCTGGGGAAGATTCAGGGCTCAAATGTGAGGGGGCATGTTCGTCGAGCATTTTTAAAGCTGGCCAAGAAACTAAAGGAAAGAACAATGCAATATAAGGACCAACCCGAGCTGGTAGATAAGTTGAAAGACGACCTCCAAGTAATGGAGGAAATTAGCTCATCAATGCAGGAGGAACTGAATGATCTCAGGGTCCAACTGGCGGCAAACAGGGATGTGAGCCAAGTAGGTGAAATGATTGAGGTATAAAATGATGCCTTAAAAAAGGAGATTACTAAGCTGAAGGAGAACGTCCATCAAGGGTACACCATCGTGGTTGTTGGTACAGTCCAAGCTAAAAACATTTCTTCAAAAAAGAGGTTTTCAAGCTAAAAGAGGACGTTCAATGAGCCTATGTTATTGCAGCTGGTCTTTAGAGAGATGTTACCTGACTAAGGCCTCTTTTCAGAATGGGTCCTCAAGAGACCTGGGCAGTAGGCTACAATGAGGGTTGGACGAATGCACCAGCAAGGGTTAAGGAAGCCTAAGAAGTGGCATACTCACGTGGGTGGTTGAGTGCCCTCAGAGAGCTTAAGATCCCAAAGGATTCAAACTTATGGTATAAGACCAAACTGGATTGCCCAGCTTACCATCAGCCTCCTTTCCTAAATTATGATAAGTGGATAGAAATTGACATTACTCCTGCCCAACTTTTAAAACATTATCTTGAGGATGATAGGTAGGCGTTTGTTCCCAACCCAGGTGATGGTCGGAGGGCATGTGTAGTCGATTATCTCATGGGAAAACGTTCATTCTGGTGGCCATAGATCAGTATACTAAATGGGTAGAAGTGATCCCCTTGAGAAGGGTCACCGTTCAAGTGGTGACATAGTTCATCCGAGAATATATAATATGTAGGTTTAGTATTCCAAAGGTCATTCTCACAGACAATGGCAAGAAGTTTATATGTAAGGAAATGGGGCTGCTGACGAACAAGTATAATTCATTCATACCAGTTAGACTATCTCTTATCTTAAAGGGAATGGTAAAGTGGAGGCCACCAATAAAACATTGATCAATATCTAGAAAAAATGTTGAAAGATTTGTCGGGAGCTTTGCATGATATGTTTCCATTGGTCTTATGGGATTACAATACCTTACATAAAAAGCTGACTGGTTGTACCCCATTTTCTCTGGTCTATGGACAAAAGTTGTCCTACCAATGGAGTTGGTTGTGCCTTTAGAGAGAATGTCTCTAAACCATAATTTAGTGCCAGACCCAAGATATATGCAGTTGGAGTCTTTGGATGAGCACCATGACGAAGTTAAAGAAAACATTAAAATTTACGCTCAGTAGTTGTCTAGTTTAATTAAACTTGGAGAATTTCAAGTGGGAGATTTAGTTTTGCGAGCATCCACTCATCACTTAAGAAGCTTTTCAGCCTCAAAGTTCAAACCCAATTGGGAAGGACCATTCATGGTGCGAGGAATGGGAAGGTCGGGATATTGCCAAATTATAGAGACAGAAAGTGATTGTATTCAATCAATCCACTGCAAATGGCTTAAGAAATACTAAGCCTAAGTTACCCCAAATATATTTTTTACTTTTTTTAGAGAGGAAGGTCCCTCGGAGCAAAAAGGGAAAATAGTGGGTAATATCCTATTGTAATGGCACACTAAAGAAAAATATGTTGTCTTTTTTAGCAGTGAATGCAATAAAGAATGTTCAAATATAACCAGCCTTATTTTCATAATCTTTTTTGGTAATGTTCATAATGTTTGTCATTTTACATAACCAACGAGTTCATCATTCATCCGCTCACCAAATTATCCGAGCAGATGCATCACCCTTTTATTTTTCCTCTGATAATCTACTTTTACTAAGTAAATTGTAGAGAAGCCTGAGATTCTTAGTATATAAGAGAAAAGATATTCAATTTAAAGAGAATTTCCCATCATACTTGGGGGATATATTCACCCTAATGAAAAAGTATGAAGAGCAAACAACCTTTGTTTACAAAAAAATTAAGAGTTAAAGTCCTAGAATAGTTTATATGTTCAAAAGAAAGGGGTTGATCTTAAGTCCTATTTTCTAAAACAAAATAGGACAAGAATTCCACAGACTATGGGAAAGTTACATACATTACTCGCCAGATTGCGAGAAAACACTCCCACGGAATAAGGAAGCAGTATCAATCCAAGAATGGAAACTCCCCCAAAATGAGGGATAGTCCATAGCATATAAATAAAACAATTTAATAATAGAAAAATACAAACATGGAGAATAAACAAATAATAAAAAAAATGGGATATTTATTTCTCATTCGCATAAATGGCTTGCTCAAATTAGAGCAGACCTAGCTATTATAAACAAAAAGAGGAAATAATTTACAAAGTTTAGCTAGATAAAATAAACAAAAGATCCTTCTGCAAGTAAAACCCCTCGAATAGGGGGCCAGCCTCTAGAACAATGTCTCTCTCCATCCTGGACAGTCGAGCATCATCCTCTACCTCACTAGCTAAAACTTTATCTAACTTAGCATCCAATGATTTAAGCTTCTTACGGATGCATCAGCTTCTGAATGACGCATTTGGACTTGGCCCGCTCAGAAGATTTGTGCCTTATTAACCTCCTAACTTATCGACAGATGAGTTAGAAGACAGAAGAATCATGCCAGTCAAGTTTGAAGTGGTAGAAAATCTCGAAGTCCATGATAACTGCCAAATATAGTCTAGCACTCGCGCTAATAACCTTGCATGAAGGAGTTGAGGTGAACTCACAAAAATGGACGGTGAGTTCAAGCCATTAGCATTGCAAACACTCCTGAGTGTAAAACTCTAAGAGTAATGCTCAAAATTAAGTACAGAACGGCATAAGTCAAAATGTCTTTAGATAGTGCTCACACCACATATCCCTCATGTAAGAATCAGGAGCATCCACCTCTATAGAGTCAATGCCAGTATATATGGAACTAGCCTAAGAAGGTTAGGACTCCTCATCGAATTTCTCACCCTTAGAATGAGTGGCCTTATAATCCTCATCCCCACCCTTAACTACCTCTATCTCGTTTGTATCCTCCTGAAAAAAAAAATAACAAAGAGGAAGAGAACAAACTGAGTAAAAATTATACTTAAAAAATGGCAAGAGCAATAAACAAGAGAAAAATACTTACTCGCAAGCCTAGGGGAGTCATCATGCTACCGGAAAGGTGGCGTTGCTCCCTCTGGGTAACCATATGCTACACAGTTACATGAGAGCTTGTGGAACTAACTTGAAAACAAAGAAAGGGGAAGTGGTCACTCGAGTACTTGCAAAGTAAAAGCAAGTTGTAAAAATTAGGTATGGCAATATAATACCTGAGGAGTGCTCGTAACAACACTCATATAATGTGCCGCAGATAGAGGAATGCTCACGCAATTATCCTACAAATAAACAAACATGAAAGTGCCACTTGAGCACTTGCAAATTAAAAGAAAGTTATAAAATAAGTAAGTATGACAGAATAATACCTGAGGAGAACTCGTAACAATGCTCATAGAACGTTCCATAGGCATAAGAATGCTGGTATCAATAACCCGAAGCAAATAAACAGGAAGGTGTTACCAAAATTCTTGCACAATAAAAGAAAGTTCTAGGGAAACTAAATATGATAGAGTAATACATCGAAAATACCCATAGATGCACTCACAGAGGGTTCTACAATCAAAGGAACACCTACAGTGATAACCTAAAAATATTATAAGAACACTTGCACTGTAAAAGCAAGGTTTAGAGGTCTAAGTATAACAAAATAATACCTGAGCACTCGTAGGCATACTTGTAGTAGGCTCCACAGTCGATGAAACCCCCACAAACATGGTCATTTAGGGTTCCACGATGATGGAGCACTCATCAGTCCCAACTAAAAAAGTGGAGGAGAAGGGGAATACAATCATTTGAGAAACCACACACAAACAATACAAATAAAAAGAAAAAAAAAATCCTAAGTAGGAAATTAAGGAATGTCAGGATTAATACATGAGGTGGCACAAGTGGTGAATCTCTCCTAGCAGCGCTGCCTAGAGATGCAACAAGAGAGGATGTGCTAATAATGCTCGTCTAAATTTAAAAGAAGATACAAGGAACAGAAGTTCGAACACATAAAAATAAAAATTCATAAGATCTGAAAGCAAATGTAAGAGTACGCCATTTCTAGTACTTGAACTCCAAGGGGAGGAGGAGCATTCAAATTCACATATGGAGGTGGAGGGATACTCGTGCTAACCTGTTAATAAAGAAGTTGTTAATAAAGAAAAAGTTATCAGAAATGAAATAACTATATAATTATCTACCTGTGTTGAGCAGGTAATGTGAACAACACATTCCCACTCGTAGCCACACTAAAGATGGGCTGAGTGGAAAGAGTTTAGATGTGGTCCTCATTGTCAAAAGGAAGACAAACCCTGGGGATAGGTATCCTTTTAGGTGGAGATAATCCTGGGGTGAGTACCCCCATGGACATAAGTACACCCCCATTGGTAAGAGGGTTTCTCAAGAGGGAGTCCTGCAACAAATGGGTTAATAGAAGTAGTCACATTTTTATTCGTGACATAAGTTTCTGAGGAAACGGAAAGGAGGCGTTACAAGAATACCTCTCAGAACTAGCCATAGTCTGGGTTGAGGCTGAGCTAAATATCTTCTCACTATTGAAGAAGTAAGTGGCCTGGTAATTGATGCAAGAGGGGCCACAAAAACTTGTAAAAAAATACACAAGTTGATAGGAAACACATAAATAATGGCTTGATAAAATTACTTTATAAAGCATTAAATAACTGAACAGTGTGAGCATTCATTGAAGAAATCCTCAAGGTGGTGGGGAATATAGTAGAGAGATGATAGAAAAAAAAAGTAAGAAGAATTTAATTCATAAAATCTAGAATGTAGAAGGTCAAAATTCAAAAGAGCAAAGCAAAAAGATCAAGTGCACTTAATAGCTTTATGTGAAAACCTCTCATGAGAAGCTCAATGAGGATACGAGCATGGAATTCCTCTCATGGTGAAATGGATCTCAAAGAATAATAGGAGAAGATGATGAAGGAATCACTCTCAACCGGGAGGAGTCACTCACCCAGTAGAAGAAGCATGCTCAGTAAATGAGAGAAATTGGTAATACGATAAATTATAATCCAGATATATAATAGAGGAGAAAAATACTTAATGAATTAAACACTTACAGGGTCATCACGACGAGCTTACCCATAGGTTAAAGTCCCAGTAGTAGGACTAGTGGAGGAAGGTGAGTAAATAATGGTGTCATTATGATCATTGATTGAGGGTTCCAAATCCATGGCTAATCCCATAGTGGATGATAAAAAAAAAAGCATCAGGCGGGTGATCTTTATTAAAACCAAGTAAGTGATCTTTATTGAGACCAAGTAAGGCAATATCATTTGAAGAAGAACTATAGTAATCATAAGAGGGAGTGATTCCATAATCGACAAGTTCCTCTTCAGATGAAAAGGACGAGGATAAAGTTCTCGTCATTCCATTACTTATATTTTTAATAGGTAAAAGAGGAGTTACTAGCGTACCTTCCACTAAGGGGCTAGATAGTGGAGTAAAAGATCGAGAAAAAGTTTCTTCATGGGCCTCGTAGTCGTGCTCGCGAATAGTCTAAAAAGTTTCTTCAATCCCCAAGGTGTCAGTGTCTGATCCTTGGTCTTCCATCGCAGAGGGGATAGTGGCCTTAGACGCCTTCTTATTTTTCCTAGCCGCTCAAATCCTAACAGGCGAGGGAGGGGAAACAACACCCCTAACTTGTGCAGGAACAAAGTTGGAAATTTTAGTATCAGGATGCTTCTTCTTTGAGGGGAGTTTGGCCTTGGCTTTGCCCTTGCCTTTTCCCTTTGTTTGTTGAGGCTTTGCCTATGGATTTTTTAGTATATTCTCTCCACATGAAGAGGATTCACAAGGATGGAAACCACCTACTTTAGGGGAGTTCTCTCCACTTAGATGCGGTGTCAAACTTCTTTTTTGGTGCATTTGACCAAGTATTTCCAGTGCGAGCGGATGCCCTCAATAAACGATTCGTGGGGAACATCATGTATGAAATTATTTATTAATAGTATCTGACATTTCCATAGGAAAAACCACGAGTGGCTAAAAGAAGGTAGATAATTACAAGCAGGTACGAAGAAGTTTCATAAGCTATCAGTCCTTACTACCATTCCCTCGGGGGTGATGTTGGAAAAATCTTCTGAATATAAATCCGAGGGCACGAAATTGGTGGGAAAATCTAGAATATAAGTGCCCTAGTCATACCCAAACTTCCTTCTGACCCACTTAGGGTGATAAAATTCAACCCCTACCCAACCTTAGTCAAGGAAGGTAGTATGCATACAAAAGTAAAAGCCATCCCAAAAATATGAGGGAAATCACTCATAGATTCAGTATTATCTAGAGAGAAAAAGGTCCTAGGTGAAGCAGAGTGGAAGCACCAAGACAATAATCCACCCAATCATTTAGAGTAAGAGCAGATTAAAAACTCATCTATGTTATCCAAAAATGGTCTAAGTGAATGCTTATAGGCTTTCTTATGCAACCTATCAATATGAACAGTCCGGCTATGTAGTTAGCCGGGCTCAAGGGCCCAATTGAGGAATCATTCAAAAAGGAAACCCATTAGTATAAAAGAACTAACAATATTTACCACGTCAAAATAGTCGTGTGAACACTCCACATCAACATGTGTTCGATCCAACTAAGTATAAATGAATCCCAAAGTGATGGTAGAGGTACGAAGGTTCCTACAGCGAGCAAGCCTAACAGCCAAGCAAAAGAGAAACTCATGAGGGGTCATTTGGACTCCCTTGAAATAGGAACCCGCTCAAGAAAGTGACAAATAAAGCGGCCATGTGAGTCATCGAATGGAGTTTTGGACCCTCTTGACTCCTAGATGCCCTAGTTGGGGCATCTACCTTGAGTAATGACTCAAAATTATTAAACTAATAACATTTCCATTTAGCAAAAAGAGTGCTTACTCACCCCAGTCTCGGTGAGAGCGACATAATGGGTAAATTCAGATAGATCCTAGTGGAGCACCTCGCACATCTCCTGCTCGATGGATTCCTTATAACCATTAGTGAAAACAAGGTTCACTAAGACAGGTAAATTAGTCAAATCACAGATGTCTTCCATTGTGATAGAAATTTTCCCCAAATGGTAATGAAGGTGTGGGAGTCCACACTCCAATGAGAGAGTGGAATGTTATAGGCATTGGTGTTCTTTGGAATAATGTAAGATTTTAGACTAGTGAGGGATCGAGTTAAGCCTAACTCATAAATAATGACACGGTAGACTGGGACGTTGATGACATAGTCAACCCATAGGTCCCACTCGTCTGGTGTTCCTCCACAAACTGTAATGTTTACATTTGAAAAGGGGAATCACCCCTATCGACACAAGTTCTCAAAATACTATCAGCAAGGGCCACTGGGGTGTCCACAGATTCAGAAAAACCCATGAGCATCCGCTCGTTAATATTATCTATGAACTCGGCCTCAAACTTCTTGAGTGAAGCCATTAAATCATCATCCTTGCCAAAAAAATGGAGCGAGGGAGTAATCAAAAAAATCTATCCTCATCCTATTTTCTAATAATTTCCTTTGTACCTTGGGCAAGGCTGTGATGGTACATGCAAAAGGACCAGCTCCACTAGAGATGGGGGTGGTAGCAGTGGAGGAAATAGCAAAAGAGGAGGTGACCATGGTGGCAGAAGAGGTAGTAATTGTGATGCAAATGGGTAAAGATCCAATAAATACCTCAATCATGGAGGTAGAGGAAGAAGAAGTAAGGTTTTATAAAGAAGAAGACATGGAACTACTGAGCTATGAAGAAAAATGAAGATGGGAAAAAGGGTTTTTTGAACTTAAAAAGAAAATATCTCTCTCTCTCTCTAAAAAATGAAGGCAAATGATGGTGAAGGTTTTAAAATATTAATGGTAAAAGTATTTATAGGGTGTACGAACTCTTGGTTGACGGCTCAAAAGTGTGGGAAATCATTGACCAAATAATGAAGAGGCATTACCAAGGAGACACGTGTCTCCTCGAAACACTAAAACACACCCCCAGATACGACTCGTCTGACAGAAGCATTAAATGCACATAAAATTAATGATTTTATTTTAGAGTTCCCTCGAATTGCTAAAGATTCCTTTTTCGTCCAATACTCTTCGTTCTCCTCCCAAACTAACAATTTTGCATGAGGCGACTAATGTAGAGGGGTACTGACTTAACCACTCATAAGAAATAAGTTTGTGTATGAGTAGGACCAAAACAGAAGTAAAGAATATTGGTCAAGAAATTCCAAGCTATCTAGGGGTACCAATCGATTGTATCCAAATCATTGAGGGGGTTCCATGAGAGTAACCCCCAAGAGAGTTAAGAAATTCCATGCAAGCAAGCCCAAGTCAACGAGGGGGTGCCAAAAGAGTGGATCCAATCCAGCGAAGGGTGTCATCTGAGCAACCCCCAAACAGTAAAGGAATGTCGTACAAGAAACCCCAAGACAATGAGGGGGTGTCATGTGAGTTTGTCAAAGTCAGCAAGGGGGTGCCAGGCGATTAACCCCAAAATTGTAAGGAGGCGTTCTGTGAGAAACTCCAAGGAAGCGAGGGGGTGCTCTGGGAGAAGCCCCAAACCTATGTTAGAAGGATGTTTACATATATAATATTTCCTAACACTTTGTTATTTTTGTACATAGGAATGCTTAGTAAGAATCCTTAACAGAGCAAGTCGGGCTCAAGCAGATGGACATTTAGGATCCCTTGAGAGTTTTGGTTTGAACATTGAGAGGCAAGTCTTATTGGGCAAGCTAAGGCCTAAAAAATTCATTACCTTAGGAAAGAGAGAATAATATAAGAATGGACCAAAGAGGTCACTTAAGCTATAACATTTACGAGTGGCCCTCAAGGCCGCTCACAAGTTTTCAAAATTATTTATTAAGTAAGCATTTGAAATATTCCTAGAATCGTACTTTTTGGCACTATTTCCAACATATCTGGTTTTTGACTTTGGGTTGCACTAGATTTCGTCTATCAGAGTGGACAACGACAAACAGTAAAATAGGACAAAAGTAGAACTCAGATATTTTCGCAAGGATATTATTTTTGGCGCGCACACGTCGCATCATCCCTAATATTTTACTATAAATATATCACCTAATAAAGGCTAAATTGGAACATCATTGAAGCACTATTACTTTTTACAAATACACACAAAAAGTATTCTCTCCCTGCTCTTTCTTAGGTACTTGAAGTTATTGTCTCTTCACCCCCAAGAATCATCGCTTTCAAGTGATCCCATCCATTTTGTTCTTACTGAAAAGCTTATATTATATCATTGTCTTCCTCACATTGTAATCATAAAATTATTATTTATATTACAAAAGTTAGCTTTCAATTACTTATTTGTCTTGAAGTTTTGAACACCTCGAAGGCAGTTTCCATTAGAGTGGGTCATACCTCACTTGATTTAGTATATTCATAGACCCTAGAACCACTACCCTCCTACAGTTTGAATCCACACCATTCCATATTTCCATGTGTATAAGACATTTGATTATGATTTTCAATTTTTAGACTGTTCATAACCATGCTTGCATGGAGTATTTTGAAAACGACTTGCTTAATGGATTCACTTTGCCTCCTCACACACATGCCTGAGCTCGTTTCGATTTGAACTTCATATGTTCAATGATCTAAGTGATATTGTATGGTAACAATCTCTTCATTATGCATACGTATTTGATTGGGGGGTTTATATCTATTTCATTGAAATATGATTGTGCATGGGAAAGTAATATGAAGGAATAAATCTTCCTTATGTCAAAGGCCACTATTGGCAAGAGCCTAAAAAATTGAGGGGAAAAAGAAAAGAAAACATTGCCAAGGTTAAAAATTTGTTTCATCAATTCTTTAATAAAATTGGTTTCTTCAAAATATGAGAGTGAAAAAATGATATATCTATAATATTGAGCCTATTATAAGTTGAAGATAAATGGGTTTACACAGTGAGTCCTAGTTAATTCATGTTTGACGCTATTGATGTGAGAATCGTCAACATTTCCTAGGCTTTTGTTCATTGTGTTTATTTGTTCATTATGAGTTCACTTTATCTTTCACTATAAGGCTAAATATTTGTTTGATAAAGTTAATGCAGTCAAATAGAATTCCATCGACATTTTCTGAGTTATTGGGTCATAATTCTTTTATTTCTGAGTTCACGCCCCTTCACTCCGTTTACCACATGTTTAGACAAATTAATATTATGATACTGTGGAAAGCTTATTATATTTAGTGTCTTTTATGGTGTTTATATATATATATATTGTGTGTGTGTGTGTGTCATTGTTATCTTTTGCATATTTATATATATGGTATCATTTACTTTGAGTCTTTGCATTTGCATTTAATCCATGTATGCCATATGTTCATCTTAGTTTCAAACGATTTCAATTAGTATGCTATATGATCTCCTTAATATCTTTTGTTGTTTTGTTTCAATTAGTATCATATGCTTTCACGTCTATTAAAGTTGCTATAATTTATTACAACATAATTGTTTATAATTGATCGTTGTTTGGATTATTTGTACTTGTATTGCTGAAATGTTTGTCGTTGCTCGTTTCACTACACATCATTGCATGATATACTTGTTTTTCTATATGCTTACCCTTGTTTCATTTTGGGGGATAATTGGTACTATTGGGGAAATATGATTTTATTATGCACCTTTATTCTTTGTCTATTCCTAAACAAAAAGGGTCAGAAATGGTATCTCAAAAGGGGGAGGGGTTACTCTTATGCAAATTTATATTAATACATATTATCTTTGCATTTGAAGGTGCGTTTAAGTGTGTAGGTTTGCAACGATGCGGGAAAGTTTATATAAGAGCAAACCTACTCAGAGTATGTGTATGTCAAGTATATACTTTTTTCCTTTGGGGGTTAGGATTGAGACTTTTAGGTAAGCTTGACGACCCATAATTTTTTTTGTGTTTTGTCCTGGAATAGCCAAAGGGGGAGATTTGTAAGGACAAATTTTCGATATTCAATTTGTATCTATTTTTTCTTATTCCTTTTTAGACAAAACCTTTTAGTCATAGGTTAGGACTTGAGTGTGTTGGCCTTTCCAGACTATCCTGTTTATTTGAAGATGTAGCGGTGAGATTTCAGAGATTACATTCATTGTGTCGAGTTTCCAGCCATGTTTTCTCTTTATGTTCTGAGGATCTCTTAGGTATGAATGAGTATAGTATTTATCCTTGTATATTTTAGTTTTGGGTGTTTATTTTTAGAAAAAAGGTTTGAGGGTAGTTTTTAAAATATTTTGGCAGAAAATTATTTTTTTGTTTTAAGTCATTTGAATGACTTTATAGTTTTCATTAGGATGAGATTGTCCATTCATTCAAACGATGTTCAAGTGAATATCAAATGAGGTTTCTCTATTAGTAGAAAAAATATCGTATGAACTCGTTACAAATTGGTTCAAATGGGATGAGTTATTCGTTCAAACGAGTTTGGTTTTGAATTGAATGAGATATGCAGTTTCATTTGAACAAGTCCGCAAAATTTATGTCGCCTTTAAAATTGTGTTTCCTATATAAAAGGGTCCTGGCATCAATTTTTATAGAGATTTTTCGCCAAAAATCACTTTCCGATCATAATCCAAAAGCCTTGAAACCCTAGCTTCACCCTAACCCTAAATCTAAACATTTATCATTCTCAATATCACTGTCGCAATAATAATATAACATAAATAGTAGAAATAATCCATACAATCACAATGAATATAATAACCACTATGCATAAATAAATAATAAGTGCGAATCGAATAAACTATCGGTCGCCAAATAAACATCCATAGTATAAAAGGTATAATAACTGAGTACGAAAAAGTAAATGTTTGATAAATGTATAACAGTCTGCAGTACGATAAAAGCCTATCATCTATGGGCAACACGCCCAGCTATAAATGGAAATAACGGATCCTATCTAGATACGAATCAACTAAGGTGCCTAAGCAAAGGTGTAGCATCCACAACTACTATTCGACAAGAACAAATCAATCCCAGTTGTCCCGGCCGCTGCTGCTGTTGCACATCTATGGTGTAAAAAGGAAACCAAAGAAAGTCAAAAACCTGCGGGTCAAAGCCCGAAGAGTAGAAAATATTTTTTTCAAGTAAATAATTATTTTAAATCATTAAAACAATAGTGTATTACTTTCACAATTCACCGATCGCACTCACTTGAGATAAATCTTACCCCCAACTATAGTGTGCAACTAATGTATTCATTTTTATTTATGTTAATTAAACTGTGATAACCCGCCTACTAAAATAATAGGTGGCCAACCCAATACTCTAATAATCACAGGAATCATAGATGGTCCATTCTCAGCATCACTGTCGATTAAAATAATAGTACGAGATAACCATCAATCATTTTAGAAAACGGACTGTTAATTAAAAGAAAATTTTGTAAATAAAAGAAAACACTTAGACAATCCCATTTGCGAAAACGGTGGATATAAAAAATCAATAAATAAAGAATGACAATTTCATAAATAATCACCGAATAAGCTGTCGGTGCACAGACTAATAAAAATAGTTACACCGAGTATTAAATTTCAATATTTACAATATAGTAAATGAGTGTAACACTTGGGCACACACGCCCGAATAAATAACTGAACATAACTAGAGTTCAATAGAGAGAAACGTCTAAACAAGTAACCTACAACATTCGCAATATGCCGTAGCTCCATGACAACTGGAATGGAAATGTAAATACAGGTGTCCATGCGGTAGAGCACCTGTAATGGAAAAGAGTATATGCAGAAACAAAGAAATATAGATGCGGGTCAGGGCCTAGTTTGATATGATTCCCATGTGCATAAAATGCATGACAATTAAGTGTGTAGTTCTCTCGCAGTTAACAATAATATTTCTCACCTCTCAGTCTAAAAGCAACCTAGCGCAATATCAATGATGATGTTCTAATTAAACAAAGAACAGAAGGCTAACTTCTCTCCAATCACAACACTATGCCCTTGTTCGTGCGTGGGGTGTCTCGCAAAGCGAAATCTAAACAAGGAACCCCCCCCCCCCCCCCGATACACTACTACTAAGCAAGGTTAATCGTCGAGATACATTAGACTCTGTCCTAATTAATCCAAGTACTAAAGGATAACTTCTCCCCAGTCACAACACTATGCCCTTGTTCATGCGTGGGGTGTCTCGCAAAGCGAAATCCAAACAAGGAACCCCCCCGATACACTACTACTAGGCAAGGCTGATCGTCGAGATACATTAGACCCTTAGCACAATATTATATATATATATATATGTGTGTGTGTGTGTGTGTGTGCGTGTGTGTGTGTGTGTGAGGTCTCATCTACTACTACTCAAGGATACATAATTATATCCATTCACCATCAAAACATAATTCCCATTTGTTCTTTAGGAATATATAAATGGTACAACATTTTATCAAATGTTTACCAATCAATTTCATCGTATTCTAATTCATTTCATAAATTCGTTCCTTATTAGGAAATATAATCATAGTTTTATGCTCTTTGTGGCATTTCATCTCAATTATACACTTTGTAAAAATATCTTCCTTATCAGGAATATAATCATCATCATATGCACTTTGTGGCATTTTCATCGTGCTCTTTGTGGCACTTCCTCATGCTCTTTATGGCATTTCATTATGCTCTTTATGGCACTTCATCATGCTCTTTATGGCATTTCATACATCAAGTCCAATTTGATTTAGAATAGTTATAATCATATATATATAATGATTCTAAGACCGCCCGTCCGGGTTTCCCCACTGTGCGCGCCCCTAAATGGCTATCATCTTCCAGGGCCTATCATTTAGACAAACTGGGATCTTACCGAAACGTCGGGAAGCGGCCATGTGCATGCGGGATAGTCAAGACCACACCCGGAATCTCCTACCCATCGTAGAAAAATATACAATCACAAATGCTCACATGGCCTAGGCACTATATCCACCCTGCATTCATTAGTCAGGGGGCTTCACCACAACACGTGAACTTCCCTTAAGATAGAGATTTAGAGAGGTGTGTATCCATCCATTAACATTTATGAAAACCATTACTTTTTCCTTTTGAAAACATCCAATTTTACATTCTCAAAATCATTTGTACTTATTTATTAGTACCACATTTCATTTTATGTATTTCTTATTCTTAATGTCATATTTTATTAATGACTTAAGACCCGAAGTGCCATCAACCTCAACTAGTCCCCAAGACTTCAATACATTATCATAAACCATTAAAATGGATCTCCGTCAAGGAGTGCCTTCCAAATGTCTCATCGTAAACATTTTTATCTCCAATTCATTTTTAAGTTTACTCCTAAATCATTCGGAAGTTAACCTATACACTTTAGCCCTCGGGGTAAGCCCAATCATCCCATAAATCTTAGGACATTAGTCTACCCAAAAACCACCCTCTTGGACTCCCCATACTTTCCAAAGGAAGGCCCCTCAACCTTGGACCAAAAAAAAGGGCTAAAAAATCAAACTAAGAAAATCTCACAAAAACAGGGGAACCGAATCGATTCGCCCCCTGGGCCGAATCGATTCGCCCTTGAGAATCGATTCGCTAAACAGCCGAATCGATTCGGTGAGCAAAACTGACTTTCTATAATTGTCCGAATCGATTCGGTCTTAACCTTAATCGATTCGGTCTATCAGACCTGTAGCGTATCCCTTATCCAAATCGATTCGCCCCTAGGACCGAATTAATTCGATCCTGCAGAATTCCCAAGTATGGGTTTCGGGTTGTATGAACCCTAAAATCTCAAAACCCCAAATCTTTGATTTTATCCAACATCTAATTCTCCCAAATCATTTCTACACCATTAATAACTAATAGTTTATCATCAAATCAAATTAAAACTAAGATTTATGGGTTAAGTCCTCAAAATCAACAAAGAACCCATTTATGGTTTAAATCTCCGAAACTTAACTACACATGCAATTTATCACATTAAATCACATCTAGCAAGTAAAAATCTTGCCTCGAGGTTCGTAGTCTCTGATCTACCTCCGGTAGCAACGAAAATCCGGCCCAAATCTCCATTTCTCTCTCTTTCTCTCCATTTCTCCCAAGCTCTCTCTTCTCTCTCTCTCTCTCCTTTGGCTTCTAACACACATGAAGAAAGAAAAAGGGGTGGGGGACTTAAACGGGTCTTAAAACATAAATGCCCTCTTTTAATTGCCAATACACCATTAAAATGACGCATATCCACTTAATTGAGTTATAATGCGTTAAAAGTGTCCGAAACTCTAAAATACAACTAGGAACTTATTTCGACTATCTCGACCATTCTAAAAACAACCGCACCCCCTATTTTGGCATTCGGGGAAGTGTGAACAAATTTTACGTTCCAATTTTATTTTATTTCATTAAATGTGCCTCAATTTAAATATAAGTCATAACTGTCGTTTTACATATAACGACGCAATATATCACAATATATAAAGCCATTTACCTTCTCATACGGTAAATTGACAAAACATAGTAAATATTATCCCTTAATATCAAGGGAAACAATATTTACTCCAACTTCCCCTATTTTATAGAATTAGCCTATCGGGCAAAATAATATAAAATAGCCGCTCAAAAGCCTGGGTTGTTACATAAACTACCCTATCAAACTAGGACACAAAACCGCTATTTGAGCCCAATTTTGCTAAAACTCTCCATTAGCTAAGTCTAACTACCTTCAATGGGTATACATTTATAAGCAGTATTTTAGCCACACACTTAATATAATTAAATAATCAGGTAATTAACATAACATAACTACACTCATGCTCTAAATATGTATACAAACTATATCATATAAGCATACATCTATATCGCTCATTATGTACGTATAACCGTATCCCTAGAGCTTGGACCTCACTGATACATTCCTCATGCGATATTCTGATACATTCCTCATGCGATATTCGGCTCCAGGCATCACGCCTCACACCGAGCCATCGGTCGGAATCTCACCACCGATCCCAAACGAATACGCGTACAATAGAGGTGACCATAGGCATACATCCGTGGGTCGCAACCATACCACATCGTGCCCAACTGGACTCGAAACCAACATTTATTCTCATACACAAATAGTGGTCATGCGACAACATTATAACCTAGGGAATCAACACAACACCTGTTGGTTAGTGCCAAGGTGGGTTGCCCATTATGATAGCACATCCGAGTAGGAATTTTCAAACAAACAAGTATCATATAGACATTCTTATATATATATATATATATATGTGTGTGTGTGTGTGTGTGTGTGTGTGTGTGTGCCCTTTTAATATGTATATATAGTAATTACCAAACTCGTACACATATCCCACCGCATACGGTCAACCAAATCTCAAAGTTCATCCCAACTTCATGATTTATTTATTTAACTAGTCCCTTACCCGAGCACCCTAGTAAATAATTAATTTCCCACTAATAAATAGCAACACAAAAATATTTTTAATTAAATACTCACTCACTTGGAGAAAATCTCACATAATTATTTGAGTTCATAAAAATACCCGGAACCTTTCCATAATCCAAACCCAACCCAAACCCATGGGTCATTGGAAAGAATTCCCTACTCGTTCAAATGAAAATAACATCCCATTCGAACGAGGTTCGTGTGAGATTACAAAGAACGATTGTGAAGCATTTTTCTCAGGCGGAATTCATCCCCAAAAACCCAACTTCATTTATAAGGTTTTTTCTACCAAAATTTCAAAAACTATAACCCATTTATCATCCAAAATACATAATCCCATCACTATATATTTTATTTTTACATGTAAATCCCCCTAAATTCAAGATTACAATTCTTTTATCAAGTTGATTATTAAAGATTCCATCTTTTATCTAGGTTCTACATCTTTGTCTCGCTAATTAATATTTACTAAATTCCTTATCTCGCTAATTAATATTTACTAAATTCCATTTTAATTTTTACCCAGTTCCATTTATAATATAAAGTAATTAATTATTACCAAAATTATGGGGTGTTACATTCTTCCCCACTAACAACAAAATTTCATCCTTGAAATTCAAACGTACCTACCATGAAGAGCTCTGAACACTTTTCCTGCATGTCATCCTCATTCTCCCATGTAGACTTGATAATATTGTCGTCTTCCCAATGTACACGCACTAGCGGTACCACCTTTAACCAAAACTTACACTCACTATGATATAAAATAATAACATGTCTCTCTACAAGTCAATCTCCTTTAACGGTATGTACGAATCCATGTCACCCCTGTGATACTTCGTCAACCACGACAAATGGAACACGTCGTGAATCCTCTGCAAATTATCTAGGAAAGCAAGCCTATAAGAAACCGACCCAATCCTCTCGATAATGGTAAAAGGCCCCACATAACTAGGTGTCAACTTACCTTTTTTTCCAAATCGCATCACTCCCTTCTTGGGAGATACCCGCAGTAACACCTGATCATCCACGTTAAGCTCTACAAATCTCTAATTCGCATTAGGGTAACTCTTTTGCCTACCCTGCGCTTCCTAAATGTGAATCCTATTCAACTTGATACTCGATGATGTCTCCTGAATCAAATTAGACCCGAGTATTTTATTATCCCCACCTCTAACTAATAAAAAGGCGAACGATAAGATCTCTCGTACAAAGTCTCAAACAGTGCCATACCAATAGTGAACTGGTATGAGTTATTATATGCAAACTCTACTAAAGGAAAATAATGCTTTCAAGTACCCTTAAAATCCAGAATAGACATCCTCAACATATTCCTTAACATCTAATTCAGCCTCTCCGCCTACCCGTTGGTCTAGGGGTGATAAGCCATGCCCAAATGCAACTCTATCCCCATCGCTTCCTGAAAGATCTACTAGAAGTGGGACACAAAGATCTTATTCCGAAATGAAACAATGTTGAGAGATACCCCGTTCAATCTCACTATCTCCACTATGAATAACTACGCATACTAACCCATCGTATAATCCACCCGAACTGGAAAGAAATGGGCTATCTTAGTCAACCAAACCACAATGACCCAGATGGAATCGTGACCCCGCTGCGATTTCGATAACCCTATGATGAAATCCATCGAAATACTCCCCCATTTCTATACCAAAATATCTAACGACTTAGAACCTCGACTGGTCTTTGATGATTGACTTTCACCATATGAAAAGATATACAACTAGAGACAAACTCTGTAATGTTCTGCTTCATCTCGACCCACCAATATGGTCGCCTCTTATCCTGGTACATCTTATCCCCTTCGATATGTATCGAAAACTGCGACCCAAGCGCCTCCTGCATAACTGCGTGTCGTAGATCCTCATTATCTGGGACTATCAACCTCCCATTGAAGCGTAAGCCACCCTCAGAACTAACTGAGTAAAAATCCACTCCACACACTAATAATTATTTAATCCTCTCCTAGCAAGACAGATCTCCTTCCCGTGCCTTTAAAACCCTCAAAATGATCTCGAATGTGATAGTCATTACTGCCAAGTAAGCCCGGACTACCTTATCCTCCTGAAAAAGCTCTACCCACTCCGCCTTACACACCGATGCCAACTACCCTTCCAGTATACGGATCAACGCATCAGCCACTATGTTAGCCTTACCCGAATGATATTGGATGACAAAATGGTAATTCTTCACGAACTTAAGCCACAAACATCGCCTCATATTTATCTCCTTCTGCATGAAAATATACTTAGGTCATGGTCCATGAACAATCAAAACTTCTCCCCAAGAAGATAGTGCCTCCAAATCCTCAAGGCAAATACAACTACTACTAATTCCATGTCATGAGTGGGATAGTTCTTCTCATGGGGCTTAAGCTTACAAGATGCATATGCTATGTCCCTCTCCTCCTGGTGGAGAACTCCCACAAGTCTTTCTAAGGATGCATCAATAAAAACAAAGTACTCCACTCCTTCCCTAAGCAATACAGTTACTCCACTCCTTTACTAGGTATACATTTATAAGAAATATTTTAGCAACACACTTGCTATATGTAAACAATCATGTAATTAACATAACATAGCTACATTTATGCTATAAATCGGCATAAACACTATATCATATAAGCATATTGTGGAGGCAATTGTTATGCAACACAAATAAATACGAGAGAAGCAATTATCAAGAAAAAAATAAGGAATATAAGATGCCAATCACACAACAAAGGATGTACGTGGTTCAGCAAGGATGTGCCTACGTCCACGGTGGTGCAGTCGATATTATTTCTATATACTCCGGAGGGTAATTACAGAGAATATAACTTGTCCTTTTGCCCCGGACCTAGGGTTTAATATATACATGTACATGTAGGTAAGCGGAGGTGATGGGTTTCTCCACGTTTTCCATCTCCCGTATAACTTCCAATTTGTGGAAACGTGGGGGAGACCGGATCAATATAAGAGATGAGGGGTCCGGACTTTGGGCTGCCAGGACTGGGCTACTCGTCCGGGCCCATGGTTCTAAATTTTGGGTACCCACAATTGCCCCTAAATTTGTTGGGCTATGTTTATGGGTTCAATGGATTTAAATGATCAGCCATTATGGTTGATTTGCGATTCTTCGAAAACTGTGAAGTTGATTTGGCGGCACCCGCTTCGCTTATTGTGCGCTATGATTAGAATTGAAGGCTTGTTGGGATAGCCACTTTTTCTTCCGTCGCTTCATCCCTTCCAGTACTCTTCTTTCTTCTGAGAACTCTAGCGCCTCGTACCTTCTTCTCCCAATCCCCATTCCCATTTCTTCTTAGTCGTCTTGAGCTCATGCTTCTTCATCACTTGAACCGATCTTATGTTTTATAAGTTTCTCCTGCCCTTTCTTTGCACTTTCTCTTTGGTTTGTAGGTTTTCTTGAGTTTTTCAATGGCGAAGATTGGAAATAGGTCAATCTCTGAATTTAGGAAGTTCTACAACATCCCTGAGTGGGTAGATATTGAGTGTTATGCCTCCCATCTAGGAACGTTAGGGATATAGAGGATGCCCACTGGATCCATGTTTTGTTACTTTCCCAGGGGGGACTTACTTTTCCCCCTAATGATCTATTTTTGCACTTTTTTGGCTATTTTAATATTGTTCCTACACAATGCTCGCCCAATGTATGGAAAATAGTGAATGCTGTGCACAGGGTAAATCAATTGTATGGCACTAGGTTAGGACTTGTCGAGGTCTGCTTTTCTTACTCCTTTTCTCGAACTAGTTCAGGTGTCCTGTACCTCAAAGCTAGGAGCCCTGATAGGGTATTGGTAGTAAACCTACCTGATTCCCATAAGGACTACTAGCAACACTACACCAAAATGGCCAAATTATCACCTTTCAGATGGCCACCCTTGTCAAGGTCATTGACCGTGACACAAATCTCGCATTTTGTGTCATGATCATTGACCTTGACACGATCGTGACACAGAATTGTCACGGTCTTTGACCGTTACAAGGCCGTGACAAATTTACTTGTCACGACTGTGTTACGGTCTATGACCGTGACAATTCTGTGTCACGGTCGTGTCAAGGTCAATGACCGTGACACAAAACGCGAGTTTTGTGTCACGGTCAATGACCTTGACACGACCGTGACAACTTTTGCAGCAAAAAAAGCCCTAGGATTCTTTTTTCCCACCTCTTTTGGTTTTCCCCCTCTCTCTCTCTCTAAGGTATATTTTTTTTCCTCTCTTTGTCTTTCATTTCTATATGTATTTGTATGTGTATGTGTGTATATATATGTGTGTATATGTATATGTGTATGTGTGTATATATATGTGTAAATGTTAGTGATAGTTAGAATGGTGTAAATGTTAGTGATAGTTAAAATTGTGTAAATGTTAGAAAAGTTCTAGAATTCATATGTTAAATTTAATTATATAAATATTTAAATTGATAATAATTTTATTCATGAAATTAATTCAATTAGGTAAAACCCTAGATAATTTTTTAACAAAATTTGATAATATTATATAAAGTTTAGTAAATTCACAAAATGTTGCCAATTGTATGTTTTTAGGAATATCATTAGTTACTTTCGTGCCCAACTATGTAGAATCCATACACATGCATGTTGTTAGAAAGTCTTAAATTTAATTCTCACTTTAATTTGTTGAATCTCTTTACTTGGTTGGATTTATCCCTTTATGATAATGAAATTTATGCTCCAATTATAATTATCTCATGTCATAATTTTATTGATAAACAATAAATGTAGTTGTCACGGTCGTGGTGGGGGAGGGGGTTGGGGTGGGGTGGTGGGGGTGGGGTGTGTGTGTGTGCGTAGGTGTGTGTATGGTGGTGTGTGGTGGGGGAGGGGGGTAGTGGGGGTGGGGGTGGTGGGGGGAGGGGGTGGGGGTGGGGGGTGGGGTGTGTGTGTGTGTGCGTAGGTGTGTGCGTGTGTGCATGGTGGGGGGAGGGGACAAGGGGTGTGGTGGGGGTGGGGGTGGGGTGTGGGGGGTGTGGAGGGGCAATTTTAACAATTGTATATCTTTAATTAAGAAATTGTATAGCTTTAATTGTAATTTTAATTGTATAGTTTTAGATGAAAGTAAATTAATAATTAGTGCCAATTTCATATGAAAGTAGGATTGTCCCTCATTGTAAATTAGTAAATTAATAATTGTATACTTTTGTTAGTTTAATTGATGAAATGTTGGGTTGGTTAGTTTTAAAAGTGGCATGACGTGTGCGTGTGTGTGGTGGGAGTGGGGTAGGGGTGTGTGTATGTGTACTATTAACATTTTTTTTATCTGTACTAATAACATTTTTTTATAGCAAAAATTTCTCCTTCAGATATTAAGGCGAAGATGATGATGCTGTTTATGATGATGTCGTCTGGGCTCAGTGGTAGCAGAGGCGACGAGGGCTCCTCCGCCCTTAGGCTCCCCAAATATGAAAAATTTGGGATTACCGTCGAGAACAAGTCGGAGCTATTAGCGAGATCCCTCGAGCTGCTAAAGGCGGTCATCGGCCCGGGGTTTATGAGTTGGAAGGAGGTGCCATATGAGCTCAAATTAGCTGTTTGGGCGGCACTACAGGTAATATATTTATATGAATATTTCAATTTCAATTTCAATTTCAATTTCAATTTCAATTTCAATTTCATATTTATATTTATATTTATATTTATATTTATATTTATTCGCAACTAACATTGTATTTGTTGGACAGGAACAATTCAACTTGGATCCAAAGCTACGCGATCCCGTCTTGGAGCAGATTAGGGAGAAACTCAAGTCGTGGAAAAAAATATGCGGGCACGGTACTTTGGGAAAATAATAGAGTCGATTATCCAATGGCGTGAATCCGTCCCGCCCAAGGAGCCGATCTCATTGGCACAATGGCAGAAGTTCATTGACAATGAGATCGAGTATCGACAATTGGAATCTCGCCAATCGGGGAGGGAAAATCGGGCAAAAAAGACGGACGTGCACTACTCCAGCCGGACCTCTTACGCCGAGGTGGAGCATAGGATGCAGGTAAGATTTAATTTTTCTATAACTATAGAAATATATTATTATTCATTAATTTACTTTGCGGGGCCGATACTAATTTTACTTTTCTTTATTTTATTTCAGGGGGTAGGGAGTGGGCCAGGGGGTAAGCCACATAGGCTCGATACTTATGTGGCTCTTCGGACGAAGAAGGGGAAGGATAAGGAGGTGTCCCCGAGCGTCGCGACCATGATTTTAAGTAATCCGACAGTTTAATTTTTGTTAATTACATTATAATTTTTTAGTTTACTTATTTTACTAATCATGTGCTTTTTGTCGTTTCAGGCAAAGCTTAAGGAAGTGCATGAGTCGCAATCTGATGCCGACAAGGCATCTTTGTCCACAGACGCACTTAGCCAAGTGCTTGGATCTGATCGCAAGGGGAGTGAGCTCGTGGGTGGCCAAATCTAGGATCATCGGATTGGAGACGAGCGACACCGGGTTGGCTCGAATGGTGGATTCACACGACGCGAAGCTGTCCCGTTTGGAGGCGACGATCCAAGATATGTACGCATTCATGAAGCGTACGTTGGGCGGAGACGGTAAAGGGAAAGGGAAAGGGAAGGAGAAGGCGGTGGAGGAGGAGGTGCGGGAGGACGAGCCACAGGATGACGAGTATGTGGACCTCGATGCTTCATCACCGACACGTTCGTACTTCGATAATCCATTTCCCTATTTGGCGCCCTTCAACAGACCATTGTCGACACTTGGTTGGCCGAGCGTGTTCATATTGGACATATTTGATGGCCAGCGGATAGGGCGGGGGTTGAGGGATCCAAATATCATCGAGGGTGGAATAGTTCATGGACGTGCGCTTCAACAGATGGAGTCCAGGGTGCTCGTCATGCATGTCATACCCGGGAAGGAGAACTCCCTATTGTGGTTGCGCGAACAATGCGGTACGACGTATATTAGTGGGTGTGTCAATTCGTATGTCGTGTGGCCTACTCACCTCCTCACATTTACCCAAGACATGTAGTAACATTATTTTTAAGTTTGTCCTTTTTAATTATATTTGGATTATATTGTCATGTATATTATTTTTATTTTGAATATTTGGATTATATCGTCATGAATATATATTTGCATTATCTTTAGTTTGTTTGGATATATGATGTTTGGAACAGGTACGACGTTGCTATAACAGGTACAAATATACTGCTGGGCAGTGGCAGTGGCCATACTGCCCAGCATATTTTTTTTAAATTCTGCCCAGAATTGTCACGGTCGTTGACCGTGACAACTTTTGTCATGGACGTGTCACGGTCAATGACCGTGACAATTTTAAAAAGGGTCACGGCTTTGTCACGGTTTATAATCGTGACAAACGTGTCACGGTCATTAACCGCGACACGACCGTGACAAAAAAAGTTATCTCACCTCGAAATGTCACGGTCATTGACCTTGACAAGTTGGATTTGTCAAGGTCAATGACCTTGACAAATGGGCAGATCTGGTGTAGTGCAAGAAGGTTTCCTTGTTAGAAATTGGCAGTTCTCTCCCCAATTTGAAGGGTCGAGGTCGGAGAGGTTCACTGTTCCTTTTTACGGAGAAGAATATATAGGTAGACATTGTACTTTTGTTTCACCCTTTGCTGATTTGTGACTTTTCTAACCCCTCTTTGATTTTTCTTCCACAGCGAGGTCAAAGAATTTGGAGCCTGCTCTCAGCGAGGTTCGTATCTCGGAGTTGGTAAAAGCTTGGAATATCAGGGAGCCTCTGGGTGACGGCGAGCATCCCAAGTCTGTTTCCTTTTTGCTCGAGTATAAGAAAGTTGGCTCCAGCTTCATAGCACGGCCTATGGATAGTGTACCAGAGTTCTATTCCTTCGAAGAGATTACTGCTGAGCCTATCTAGTTGGACGAAGAGGAGAGCAACTCTGAAAGTGAGCCTGCAGGAGCTGCGAGTAATTTGGGTGAAGGGAGCTTTGACAGTAGCAGTTCCTCTGACTGTGAGGAGGATTATGAAGATCGAGGATCGTCGAGCACTTCCAGCAGTTCAGGTGAAGAGATGCCTCCAAGGAAGAACTTGATTAGAGATGATGATGATGAGGACCACGTGCTTCTTGCACAAAGGTTAAAGAAACAAAAGTTTACTTATGTGGCCGTGGCTACTGGTTCTCGATCTTCTACTCAGGAGCAAGAGAGGAAGAGGAGGGAGGAAGAGCATGTGAGAGAGAAGGAGAGAAAAAAGGAGGAGGAAAGAAAGAAGGTGGAGGAAAAGAAGAGGATGGAGAAGGAGAAAGAGGAAGAGAGGAGAAAGATGGATTCAAGGATGAAGGCTGGGCAAGCCTTGGTCCATGTGTCTGCTTTGCCCGAGGGGGCCTCAGTTGCCATTTCTCCTCAGCTGGCTCCTGCGCTGCTCGAGAGAGCAGTTCTCCCTACAGATCGCCAGAGGGCACTGGGGTCTGATCAATTGGCCCTACAAGCTAGACAGAGGCTAGCCTTGGTAAGATCCTATCCATTTTTCAATTCTTTAACAAGTTTTAGTTGTTTCTCCTTCTTGATCTCTTCTTTATTTCTGGCAGTTTGTGACTGACTTCGTCGTGCTCTATCGCTCTCGCGATGAGTTGGTGAGAAGGAATGGCGAGCTGGAGAAGCAGAAGTCCGCTCTGGAAGTCAGGGGTTCTCAGCTGGAGGCTGATTTAAAGACTTCTGATGCCGCCCGAGCTTCCTCTGATCTGGCGCTCATCAATTCTAATCGAGAGAGGGATGCGGCGGTTAAGGAGCTGAACGAGCTGAGGCATGCCTATGACCTAGTCTGCTCGAGAAAGCTGGATGTCGTGGAGGAGAATAAGGTTCTGACCGAGAAGTTAAAGGAGAAAGAGTCCTAGGTAGCCACCATCAAGGAGGATTCATACAACTCTGGGTGGACTGCTGCTTACGAAGACGCCGAGGTTCAGATAGGCAACATCAGCCGTCTGAACTTCAAGAAGGGATGGAACAAGGCCCTCTTAGCTTCTAGTGTTGATGCTGAGTCTCCTCTGTTTGACGAGCATGATCCGGTTCCGAAGACAACTGTGGACGAAGAAGCCCCTGCCCCGGCCATCGAGGGTGTTGATCTTACCTCTCAGACAATTCTTGCCGGTGTTTGTCCTGCCCAGGTGACTAAGGGCATCCCTGCAGAGGGGGATGCCTCCACTGCTGCTAACAAGGGGAAGCAGCCAGCCACCTCTGGGTAGCCTGAGGTTTCTAGTTAATCTACTTTTAGGACTATTCTTGTATTTTTTCTTTTTCTAGTCTATAATTTTTTTTTTCTTCAATCTGATGTAACCTCGACCCTTATTAATGAGAAGGCTTCATTTTTGCTTGTGCTGATCTCTTTCTCTCCTCTATCTTTGTTTTATTTGTAGTTAGTCGATATGGATGATTACATTCCTGCTACTTCCCAATTGGGTAGGACCCTCGGTCCCAATGCGAGCCCTGAAGTTCGCCAGGCCTTTGTCAAACTTTGCAAGTCTCTTAGGTCCAGAAATCAGAAATATAAGGAGCAGTCCGAGCTAGTGGCTAAGCAGAAGGACAGGCTCCAGGAGATGGAAGACATTGGTACCTTAGTGCAAGAGGAAGTCAATGTACTGAGAGCTAAGTTACTTGAGGCCACCGAGATCAACCAAGTTGGGGAGTGCCTGCAGCAGGAGAATGAAGACCTGAGGAGGAAAGTCTTACAACTTAGGGAGCATGTGTCGAGCACTGTTTCAGCAGTTCTACAAGGCTCCTCGTCGTTGCGAGCTGGATATACTCCTCCGATGCCGCGAGGTTCCACTCGTCCTCCCCTCCCGCGAGATGGTAGGAGCACCAGGGGTAGGAGCAGGGAAGCTGAAGAACAGCATGATAAGGAGATGGAAGAGCTCTGCGATGATGTCTGGGGAGCATATGTAATTGCTATTGGGCTTCAAAAGGATGTCACCCGATTGCGGAACTTATTCAAGAAAGGTCCTCGGCAAGCGTGGGCTGATGGTTATGATCAAGGCTGGCTAGATGCTCCAATAAGACTATCTGAGTTCGAGGAACTTTCTTTCATCAAAGGGTGGTTAAGTGCCTTGAAAGAGCTGCAGGTCCTGAGGAACTCGGTGTTATGGTATCGTCACGAGATGTCTTCCTCCACTCTGATGCCCAACCCATTCAGGAGGGACGATCGATGGATCCCCATCGATGCTATTCCTCGACAATTATTGGAGTTGGACGCAAATAAGGTTGTGGAAGAGCTATCCCCTGCTCAAGACGATTGACGAAGAGCTAGAGTGGCTGATTATCTTGCTCGTAGGCTTCCACCCCCATGAGTTTTTGCAAGTTGTTATTCTTTTGTACCCTTGATATTGTAAATGCTTTGGGCGAGCTTCGCCGACTAAATATGTATTATCATTGTTGTAAATATAAGGTATTAATGAAAAGTTCGTGTTTTGGGCAATTTTGTCGACTAAACGTGTTCATCCAATCTTTTTATATTCTTGCTGCTTCATAATCCTTTTTGTTTTGTCATGCAAGTGTCCCCCCAGTCCAGTATAATACCAAAATACCATTATGCCCCATTTTACCTTTTAGGTTGTGTCGTCACACTCCCTTAGGCCTAAGTAGGACGATTGGCGAGGACACACCTGGTATTGGATGTCTTCATCCGATCAGGATTTTTCTCAACCAAAATAGGTTTGATGGACAGTATAAAATCTGGTCGCATTGCCTAAGAATCCTCTGTAGGGATTTATATATTGGCAGGGGCAATGCTAAGAGGTCTCTCGTGTTTCATGACGATGACCTGAGGAGGGGTATTCCCCTGCTAATAAAATCCAGTTGCATTGCCTAAGAATCCTCTGTAGGGCTTTATATATTGCCAGTGGAAATGCTAAGAGGTCTCTCGTGTTTCATGGCGATGACCTGAGGAGGGGTATTCCCCTGCTATATCGACCATCGTGCCTATGATTTGGAAAAGATGTGTGATGAAATGCAACTGTTACTGATTTCATTAGTAATAAGGGAAATGAATTGTCCTTTCACATAACAAATACAAGAAAAAGATTCAATAATAGAATTCTTTGAGAATCTAAAAATAAAATTTCTTGAGATTAGCTGCGTTCCATGCTCGTGGTATCTCTCTGCCCTCCATCGTTTCCAAATGATAGGAACCTTGCAGGTCGTCTTTAGTTACTTTAAAGGGTCCTTCCCAGTTTGGGCCTAGCTTGCCATCTGATGACTTCACCGCGTTGCCCAGGACTTTTCTTAGAACATAGTCCCCAACTTGGAATCTTCTCGGGTTAACCCTTTTGTGGTAGTGCTTTGTGAGCTGTTGCTGATAGCTCGCAAGCTTCACCAGGGACAGTTCTCTGCGCTCGTCGGCTAGGTCGAGTTCGGCGAGCAATGCTTCTTCATTCAGGCCTTGGTCGACAAGGTTGGATCTCATTGTTGGCAAACCTGCTTCTAATGGGATGACTGCTTCCATGCTATATGTCAGCGAAAATGGGGTTTCTCCTGTTGCTCGTCGAGGAGTGGTTCGGTATGCCCATAGAACATGGGGTAGCTCTATTACCCATGCACCCTTGGCTCGCTCTAATCGCTTCTTTAATCCTTCGATCACAGTTTTGTTGGAAGCTTCGGCTTGGCCATTGCTCTTAGGGTAGGCTACAGAGCCGAAGTGGTGTCTGATCCCATGTTCGTTACAGAAGTTCAGAAAGGGGCCACTTTCGAACTGCGTTCCATTGTCGATGATGATGGTTCTGGGGATTCCAAACCGAGTGATTATATTTCTCCATATGAACCTTATCATATCAGCATATCGGATGTTCGCTAGGGATTCAGCCTCGATCCATTTGGTGAAGTAGTCAGTCACAACCAATAGGTATTTGCGATTTCCGACGGTGGTAGGCAGTGGTCCCACGATGTCCATTCCCCATTGGGCGAAGGGCCATGGGCTGGACAGGGACTTCAGATCACTGGCGGGTTGGTGGACCATAGGAGCGTGGAATTGGCATTTCAGGCATTTGCGAACATATACTGCGGAGCCCTTTTGCATGTATGGCCACCAATAGCCTTCCTTCATTGATCGAAAGGCTAGAGACCTTCCTCCGATATGACTTCCACATATTCCTTCATGAAGCTCGTGTAGCACTTGCTCGACATCACCTGGGTGGACGCATCTAAGGTAGGGATAGGAGAAGGATTTCTTATATAAGTCGCCTCCTGTGGATAAGTAAAAGCGAGCAGCTTTGACTCTTATCTGGTGGGCAGTTTTCTTGTCATCTGGGAGTGTGCCATCCTTTAAATAGTCCCTTAAGGGGTCCATCCAGTTGGGGGCTGATCCCACCTGGAGTACTTGTTCCGTATTTGGTAACTTGCTGTTGCGATTAATGCTCGAACAAATGAGGCAATCGATGGGGATGACCCTCTTAAGGTCAGAGTCAACTGCCGAACTCAAGCTGCTAAGGCATCAACGTGACTGTTTTGCCCCCTGGGAAACTGGTGGATGTTGATCTCTTCAAAGCTTGACATTAATTCTCTTACTAAGGCGAGGTAGGCTGCCATTCTTTCATCCTTTGCTTTGTAATCTCCACTTATCTGATTGGAGACTAACTGAGAGTCGCCGAACACCTGTAAACATTTTTCTCCTAGAGTTTGTGCCTTTTGGAGATCGGCTATTAGGGCTTCGTATTCTGCTTCGTTATTGGAGGTTGTAAATCCAAGCCTGATTCCTTGTTCGAGGATTGTGTTTTCTGGAGTGATGAGGACAATTCCTACCCCTACCCCCTTTGAGTTGGAGGCTCCATCACCAAAGAGTTTCTAGGTTCTTTCTGTTGCTTGGTTCTTCTTTTTCTTTATCGGTTGAGGTTGGTCGGAGAGTTCCTCGCCCATGAATTCGGCTATGAAATCAGCAAGGATCTGACCCTTGATAACTGTCCTTGGTTAAAATTGGATGTCAAACCGGCCGAGCTCGATTGACCACTTAGACAGTCTGCCCGACAAGTCCGCTTTCCTTAGGACAACCTTAAGGGGATGCGATGTAAGGACGATGACAGCATGGGCTTTGAAATAATGCTTCAGTTTCCTCGAGGATATTAGTAGTGCAAAGGCGAGCTTTTCCAATGGCAGGTACCTTTGCTCGGCGTCTAATAAGGTCTTGCTCGCGTAGTAAACGGGGTATTGGATTCCTGCAACCTCGTATATTAACGCAGAGCTGACTGTGTGATTAGATACCGAGAGGTATAGGTACAAAGAATCCATTTGCTGTGGTATGACAAGTAGCGGTGGGGAGCTTAAGTAGGCCTTGAGCTCGTCCAAAGCTCGCGAGCAGTCTGGGCTCCATTCTATCAGTTTACTCCCCTTTAGAAGCTGGAAAAAAGGTTTGCATTTCTCGGAGGATTTGGATATGAAGCGATTTAAGGCGGCAAGCATTCCAGTGAGCTTCTGCACGTCTTGGATTGTTCGAGGGGGTTGTACCCTATTGATTGCATCGATCTAGTCTGGATTATCTTCTATGCCTCTCTTACTGACCAGGTATCCCAGGAAATTTTCCTGATTGGACACCAAAGGAACATTTGCTCGCATTAAGCTTCATTCGGTACTTCCTGAGGATTTCGAAGCTCTTTGACAGGTCTGAGAGGTGATTTTCCTTCTTCTTGCTCTTAACGAGCATGTCATCGATGTAGACCTCCATTGTGTCTCCCATTTGATCCTTGAACATTTTTGTGACCAGCCGCTGATAGGTTGCCCTCGCATTCTTGAGCCTAATTGGCATGACCTTGTATCAATATAACCCAACTGTCGTGATGAACGCCGTTTTGTCCTGGTCTGGGGCATACAAGGGGATCTGGGGATATCCTGAGTATGCGTCCAAGAAACTCATTCGCTCGTGAGATGCAGTGGCATCTACTAGTTGGTCTATCTTTGGGAGGGTGAAACTATCCTTAGGGCATGCTTTGTTGAGGTCAATGAAGTCGATGAAAACTCTCCACTTCCCATTATTCTTCGGAACTACTACTGGGTTGGACAACCACTTGGGGAATTGCACTTCTCGTATGGATCCTGCATCCAGTAATTTTTTGACTTCCTTTTCGACCGCTTTAGCCTTCTTGGGTGCAGTTCTCCGTGCCTTCTGTGTGACTGGCTTGAATGTGGGGTCGACGTGCAGTTGATGACAGACCATATCAGGATCGATGCCAGGCAGCTTGTATGGTTCCCATGCGAAAACATCTACGTTGTGTCTTAGCAAGATCGTCAACTCCTTCTGTTCTTGGTCGGTGAGAGATGATCCAATCAAGAAGACTCTGCTACTGTCACCAACTTTGGCTATAACTTCTACCATGTCCTCGACGACACGCTCGGAGGGGAGGAGCCTGGTCACCTCTACTCCAGGTCTTCCATACTTTAATTGCTATTTAGAAGGTATCACACCCTCTTCAACTTTCTCGCTGGGTTGATCGGCCTTCTTCTCTAGCTTTGGTCGGATGGCTGCTATGAAGCACTTCCTCGCCATCGCTTGGCCACCGTGGATCTCCATTACTCCTCGCTCGGTTACATACTTGAGCTTCTGATGGTAGGTTGAGGAGACCGCCTTCATTGCATGAATCCATCCTCTGCCGAGGATGGCCTGGTACGGTGATTCGATGTCAACTACCAAAAACTCAATCATCTTGGAGACGTTCCGAGCACGAACTGGCAGCACTATCTTGCCTAGGGGCATGGTCATTTTTCCAGCGAAGCCGACCAAAGGAACAATAGCTTCCTTTAGGTCGGCGACGCTCAACTTCAATTTCCTGAATAGGTCGAGGTACATTACTTCGGATGAACTTCCTTGATCGATGAGAAGCTTGTCGATGTCAAAGTTGGCTATCCTGAGTGTAATGACCAGGGCATCATGATGTGGGGTCCTTACTCCCATCAAATCTTCATCCGTGAAAACAATATGCTTGTTATAGTTGACGTCCTCTGCTCGTCAATGCTTTCCTGACTGTGACTTTGTTGGATCGATTTGAAAAGCCTGCATTACCGGTGTAAGTTTTTTCATTTCCATTCGAGCTGAGTTCCCTTGTATTTGCTTGACGTCAGATACTCCGTGGATTACTGGAAACTCATGTCCAGCATCATCCTTCAGCACGTTGTCGGGTCTCGCCTCTCTGTTGGCAGTCACTTTCTCTGCCCTTTTTTCCACAAAGTCGTTCAAATGCCTAGACTGGGCCAACTCTTCGAGGTGATACTTAAGAGTTTTGCATTGCTCGGTCTTATGTCCTCCCTCTTTGTGAAAAGCGCATCTCAACGCATTTTTCCTCTTCGAGGGATCTCCTCCCATTTTCCTGGGCCACTTGATGAATGGCTCATCCTTGATCTTCGTAAGAATCTTATAAATTGATTCTTTGAAGACGGTGTTGACCGCCTGGAATACTTTTGATGAGTCATGGTTCCCTCCGTTCTTGGAGCCATTTTTGCCTCCGTTCTTTCCTCCTTTCCTCTGGTTCTCAATTTTCTCACCTACCTTGGTAGTGAGCTTAGCTCGACCATTTTCTCCTGTATTAGGGAGGGTGACATTTTCCACCTTTGCGTATTTCTCGATTCGGGCCATTAGGTCGTCGATAGTCATAGCTTCCTTCTTCGTTAGGGACTGGTAGAGGAGGGAAGAACTAGGGAGCCCAATTTTGAAGGAGGCCACTTCCACTTCCTCCACGCAGTCCTCGATCTCATTGAATAACTCCCACTACCTCTCCGCGTATTCTCGGAGGGTCTCCTGAGGCATTTTCTTCATTGTTAGTAGAGCATGCATACTTTTGGGATAGGAGTTACTGGTAATGAATCGAGCCGTAAAAAGTTCGGCTAGGGATTTGAAATACTTGATCGACCGGTGGGGGAGCCTTTCGAACCACTTCTGTGCTACATCATGAAGGCTCGAGGGAAAAATGCGACACATCAGGGCATTTCGGTGACTCCAGAGGGTCATGGCCTGTCGGTATTGCCTGACGTGATCGATGGGATCCGTTTTTCCATCGTAAATCTTGAACCTTGGAATGGAAAATTTCTTGGGAGCTTCCTCCTCTTCGATTTCTCTTGTGAAAGGTGACTTCATCTGGGTTTTGAGAGCTCGCCTTGTTAGTTCTTTGGTTGATCTTGTTCCGTGGTGAGCGGGATGCTGGTCCATCTCCCTGCGGACCATGTTTCGTATGTTCTCGTCGCTGCGAACAGGGCTCTGGTAGCGGCGAGCTCTTCGCAGCTATTCACGGAGGTCGTCGTCTGACTCGCCTCCTTCGTCCCGCCTAGGGCTCCTTCCTCGGCTGCGAGATTTACTCGCCTGAGGGCTAGGAGTGCGATATGGGCGTCTCCTGTTATCAGGGCGAAGCTCCCTCTCCAGTCTTTCTAGTCTTCTTTTCAAGCGAGCATTCTCAGCCTCGTATCTGCGAGAAGAGTCCCTCTGCTCGTGGAGCCTTACCTCGTACGCATCAATCAACCTGGATATCTGCGTGGACCTCGCTGGTCCCTGACTTGCTTCTGAGGCTGGTTTTTCCAGGCGGGCTCTCTGATCTGAACGTCGGACTTCAGACCCAATCTTGCGAGGAGCAGGTGGCTCTTGAATATCTCCTGCTTGGGGAGCATTACTGTTGTGGCCAGACATCTTAAACTCCTTTCTTGATGTGGGCTCTTCTCAGGGAAAGATGAACGTTTCCCACAGACGGCGCCAACTGTGGAGGCAATTGTTATGCAACACAAATAAATACGAGATAAGCAATTATCAAGAAAAAAATAAGGAATATAAGATGTCAATCACACAATAAAGGATGTACGTGGTTCAGCAAGGATGTGCCTACGTCCACGGTGGTGCAGTCGATATTATTTCTATATACTCCGGAGAGTAATTACAGAGAATACAACTTGTCCTTTTGCCCCGGACCTAGGGTTTAATATATACATGTACATGTAGGTAAGTGGAGGTGATGGGTTTCTCCACATTTTCCATCTCCCGTATAACTTCCAATTTGTGGAAACGTGGGGGAGACCGGATCAATATAAGATATGAGGGGTCCGGACTTTGGGCTGCTAGGACTGGGCTACTCGTCCGGGCCCATGGTTATAAATTTCGGGTACCCACAAATATATATATATATCGCTCACTATATGCGTATAATCGTATTCCCAGAGCTTAGACCTCGCGGATACATTTCTCATGTGCTATCGGGCTCCATGCATCATGTCTTATACCGAGCCTTGGGTTAGAATCTCACCACCGATCCAAAATGAATACCCATACAATGGAGGAGATCATAGACATACATCCGTGGGTCGCACCCATACCACATAGCGCCTAACCGGAGTCGAAACCAACATTGATCCTCACACATGGGTAGTGGTCATGCAGCAGTACTATAACTTGCGGAATCAACCCAACAGTTGTTGGTCAATGCCAAGGTGGGTTGCCCATTGCGTGCTACCTCCTACGATAGCACTCCCGTGTAGGTATGTTAAAATAAATAAGTAACATACACACATTCACACACACATATATATATATATATATATATATATATATATATATATATATATATATATAACAATTACCAAACTCGTACGCATATCCCACCGTGCACGGTTCACCCAAATCCCGAAGTTCATCCCAACTTACTGATTTACTTATTTAATTAGTCCCTTACCTGAGCCCCTAGTTAATTATTAACTTCCCACTAATAAATAGTGATACAAAACTATTTTTACTTAAATATCCACTTGAGTGGATAATCTCCCACATACTCGATTGAGTTCATAAAATACCCATAACCTTTCCATAATCCAAACCCGACCCAAACCCACGGGTCGTTCGAATGAATTACCTTCTCGATTGAACGAGGTTCTAACGAGATTACAAAGAACATGTCTGAAGCATTTTGCTTAAGCGGGATTCATCTCCAAAAACCTAACTTCATTTCTAGGGTTCTTTCTACCAAAATTCCAAGAACTTTAATCCATATATCATCTAGAAAACATAATCCCATCAGTATATATTTTATTCTCACTACACCAAAACTAGAAACTTGTCAAGGTCTATGATCGTGACAAGTTTGGGAGTGACAACTTTATTATCACGGACCTGTCAAGGTCAATGACCGTTACAAGTTATTGGACTTGTCACGATCTTTTACCTTGACAAGTTTCTGTCAAGGTCAAAGACCGTGATAAGTCCAATAACTTGTCACAGTCATTGACCTTGACAGGACCGTGAAAAGTTTATTTGTCACGGTCCTGTCAAGGTTAATGATCGTGATAATTCTAGGCAGAATATAAAAAAACTGTTTGGCAGTATGGCCACTGTCATTGCCCAGCAGTATATTTGTACATGTTATAACAAAATTGTACCTGTCCAAATAGCATATATCCGAATAAAATAGAAATAATGTAATAAATCATGACAAATAATCCATATCTAAATAAATGAAATGAAAATATCCATATCCATATCCATATCCAAACCAAATTGTACCAAAATCAAACAAATACAAATACATCCAATATCCAAATATAAAAGATAGAAATAATGTCATAAATTAGGTTGGAGGAGGAAGGAAGGCCACACGACATATGAATTGAGACAATCGTAAATATCTTGAATGTCGCATTGCTCGCGCAACCACAAAGGTGAGTTCTCCTTTCCCTCAACCACATGCGTGACGAGCACTCGTGCCTCAATGCCTTAGAGGGGACGTCCATGAATAGACATACCCGAGCCGTAGTTTGGGTCCCTCAACCCTAGATATCAGATCCCCACAAATTTTTTCGAGTAAAAACACGCTCGGTCAACCGATTGTTGGCATATGGCGCTCAACAGGGATCACGATGGGAAATGGATCATCACATGGCGCTGAGTCCGTGCGTATCCGCGATGAAGCAATGATGTCCTCGTCCTCGTCCTCATTCTCCTCTACCTCTACTTTCTTATCATTCCCTTTACCCTTTCCCATCTGACGCTTCATGAAGGCATACATATCTTGGACCGTCGCCTCTAACCTTGATAGCATATCATCATGGGTTTCCACCTTATGTGCCAACCCACTCTTACTCGTCTCCATTTCGATGATCCTCGACTTCTCCACCCGCGAGATCACCCTCTAGTCCTCTCCTTGCGATCCACCCCGAGCACTTGGCTGAGTGCTTCCGTAGCCAAAAATGCTTTGTCGGCATCAGACTGCGACTCATGCACTTCCTTAATCTTTTCCAAAAAAGACAAAAATAAAATATTACATGATTACTTAATTAAGTAAATAAAAAATTATAACATAATTAAAAAATAAATATATTTAACTTACAATGGTGGTTGCGATGCTTGGGGCCACCTCCTTTTCATTTCCCTTTTTCATCCGAATTTCCACATAGGCATCGAGCCTATGTGGCCTACCCCCAGGGCCACTCCTCGTCTCCTGAAATAAAATAATATAGAATTAGTAAGAAACTCAAAGTAATGTTAAATTAAGATAACTAAAAATAACGAAAAATAAAAACTTACCATCATATGCTCCACCTCAGTGTAAGACGTCCTCCCGGAGTAGTGTACGTCCAAATTTTTTGTTCGGTTCTCCCTCCCCAATTGGCGAGATGCCAATTTTCTCTCATTGGTCTCATTGTCGATAAACTCTTGCCACTATGCCAATAAGATCGGCTCCTTCGCGGGGACGCGGTCACGTAGCCCCAGAATGGACTCCCGAGTCTTCCCAAAGTACCGGACTCGCATATTCTTCTTCCACATCTTATATTGATCCCTCAATTGTTTGAATGTGGACTCACAGAGATGTGGGGGCAGACCAAATTTTTCCTATCAAACAAATACAAATAAAAAAGAATGTAAGTCTTAGTAAACATAAAAATAAATATATACCTATCGTGCCCCCCAGATGTTCATCTTGAGGTCTAGAGGCACGTCCCTCCAATTAGTGTACCCAGTGCTAACGATCACCTTCAGTAACTCTAGTGCTCTATCCATTAATGTCGTCTTATTCTCGACAACTGACCCCAAGTTACCCCATTTTGGGGGCCTACTGGCCGAGGGGCCCACGTCGCCCCCTCTACCACGCCCGGATGAAGTCATTTTCTGCAAAAATTGTTATTATTAGTCCAAACATGTATATATACTTTGAATTAATGCTCAAATCCGATAATAACAATACCAATATCAATTTATGCCAATACCAAATTCAATTTACACACACATATGCACACTACCCCACCCCTCACGCACAATACAAACATGTATATAGACTTTGAATTAATGCTCAAATATGATAATAACAATACATACCAATATCAATTTATACCAATACCAAATTCAACTTACACACACGCACACTGCCCCCCCCCCACCCCTCCACCCCCCCACCCCCACCCCCACCCCCACCACGACGCACACACTCCCGGGTCATGGACTTTGAATTAATGCTCAAACCCGATAATAACAATAAATACCAATATATACCAATATCATATTCAATTTATAACAATTTATACCAATAGCAAATTCAATTTACACAAACGCACCCCCCCCCTCCCCCCCCCCCCCCCCCCCCCCCCCCCCCGTACACACACTCTCGGGTCATGGACTTTGAATTAATGCTTAAATTGATTAAAATCCTAATTAAAATGATCGAGTACAAATGAATAAAAAGCATTAAATCTAAAAATACAGCAAGTACTCATTATAAACAATTTGAATACGTATTAAAAATCTAAAAATTGTTTCAAATTCAGGTTATCATAAAAAATAGATTGATATTCGGTAGGTGAAGCCAAGTCATCCACACTACTACTTAGACGCTTTGGCTCATGTAAGACGAGTGACCATGGATCGTTGTTGATATACTCTGAGTAAAACACTTTCTTGGCCTTTTGAAAAGCACAAACAAACAGCTCATCGCTCACGTGTTCGTTGCTTTTCAACTTGGAGAAGTCTACCATGATCAAATTGGTGCCAAGATCAACTTTACAAGCATTTTTATCCTCAACTCTTACCCAATCACAATAAAATACAGCCTCTTTTAAGTTTACATAGTCCAATTGAAATATATTTAGAATTACACAGAGTAAGTCATTTCAGCTTCAATGAGATTTTTGTCCTTCCCACTCACTCGAAGAAAGTAAGAGCCTTGTATGAAATGCCCGAGTTATGTACATTTTTATTTTCCTCGTACACCCTTGCATTGAATACGTAACCATTCAATCGATATTTTTTGTATTCTTGTGCCATGAACAAGGGTTCAGTGGCTAGACGAGCAAGCCTTGATATCGCATCACCCGTCTTTAAGATTAGAGAAAATAGATAAATTAATTAGCTTAGTTGTAAAGATTTCTTATAATGTGACATTTAATAACAACCCTTTTCATTATAATTACCTCGTGTGACAACCATAGCCTAAATTCATTGTCTGATTGTGCCATTGTTTTTCGTCTTTTATTGTTCTCACATGCTTTATATTTTTTTGCATAGACCGTGACGAACGTATTACAATAATCCACAAGTTAAAATAATCTTAAAAGTTAAAACAATTTAAAATTACTTTTTCCATTCTTCGACATCTTCATATGTGTCAAATAGATAACGAACTACTTGTTTATGTTGCAAACTCAATAAGTTCACTCATTTGCCCATCACATGGCCACCCTCATCAAGGAACTCATCATTATCATCCACGATGGTCGAGTTAGGCATATATTCCTGAGTATAGATTGATGACTTCATAGTGATGTATTCCTATGCAATTGATCCTTCAATGTATCGTGTATTCTTGAGGTAATCTTTGAAAATTTTCATCAATCTTTCAAATGAATGGATCCATCAATATCTAACTTGCCAGCAAAGAAGTTCCTCGTCGCATAGGTGTACCAACAAGTGAACACTTATGTCAAAGAAAGATGGGGGAAAGTACTTCTCCAAGACACAAATATCTTCGTTAACCGCTAATTTTTCAGCCACTATGTGATCTCGATTGACTACCTTTTCATATAAAAGTGAGAAGCAGATACTAATTTGCATAATATCCCTCCACAAATCCTTGTACTTAGAGAAACAGTGCTTAAATAATAGAGGAACATATTCGAACCTTTCTCAAATCTAAAACTATAAGTGGGGGGGTAAAATCCTCCTATGGTAATGGTATATATTTTTTGAGCTAGAAGGGAGAGGAAGACATTCTGTCTCCTCTCCACAAATAGGACACCCCAAATAACCATGTACTACACAATCGGATAATGTCCCATTAGCTGGCAAATCATGAATTGCACACATCAACATAGCTTTCAGCGTAAACTCTTCTTTTCTAGAAGAGTCAAATACTTACACACCCTCTTCCCACAACTCATTTAATTCTTCTACCAAAGGAGCCAGGTAGACATCGATGTCCTCACTTGGTGCCTTTGGCCCAGGTATCAATAAAGACAACATCGAAAATTTAGGTATCATACAATGTGAAGGAGGGTGGTTAAGTGGGGCTAGTATCACTCGCCATACATTCTGATTGGTGCTTAGATTTCCAAATGGATTGAAACCATCTGTTGATATTGCCAAACGAATGTTACGCTATTCTCAAGCAAAAATGGGATACTCATAACTCATCATTTTTCCAAATTGTAGAATCAATAGGATGGCGTATGAGATTGTCCTCTAGTTCTTCCCTAGCATGCCAAGTCATTGCCTCTGCTATCTATGGTACTATGAAAAACTGTCTTAATGTAGGCTAAGCGGGAAAATATTTCAACACTTTTTGAGGCATTTTTGAGATTTTGCCTTCCTTGCCAGTAGAGTGGACATATCTAGGTTCATCGCGTACCGGGGACCGATTGAGATTTCATACTCCTTTCGGTATAGTATGCAGTCATACACACAAGCATGAATTGATTTATGCTTCATTTTCAAACCTTTCAAACTATTTTTCATAGTAGGATAGTTGTTTGGAAGCGTATTCTACTTGGGTAGCAATCCATTCACCCAATTCAAAATTCATGTCACGCTATTGCCAGACAAACCATATTAGGTCTTCAAACCATGCAAACCAACCATGGTATGTAAATTTGTTTGATATATCTCACAGCCAGAGTATAACGGTTGGCTCGCCTTAAATTTTAAACTCTGGTAGTCATCGTCATGGTTTATCCCGATATCTTCATAAGCACCTGAACCTTGTACATCGTCAATTACCTCATTATCTTCCACTTCATAAACTCCATACGCATCATCAACTAAATCCTCTAGAATATTATGATCTACATTGTCATCATCCCCTTGTACATCTATCCTACTTATTGAAGGTTGTTGTAAAGGTTGCTCGGGGACAAAAGGAACTTTCGGTTCCTCGTGAAAAACACAAACTCGATAACTATCTTGCATACTAGATATTAACAAATGTAGTTCAATTGTTTTCCACTCAAACACCTTACCATTCTTACATTTAGCACACGGACATGGAAAATCTTCATCATTTAGGCATCTCTTTGCGTATTTTACAAATTCATTAGCACCTCTGCGAAATAAATCCCTTAATATATTTGTCTCACCCATCCACTCTTTGTATTTAGGATATACCATCATAACTACTACAAACAATCACCTATTATGAGTAAGAATGTATATTCAATTTATATATGAAGTTGACTTAATGTAAATTGAAATTACAATTTATATATTCAATTTATTCATGCATTCAAATTACAATTCAAATTCAATTTTCATTTGAAATTAAACTTAAAATTTAATTTATAATATTAAATCATATTTCCTCCATCTCCTCTAAAGGATGAGTGGTCATATCCTATTCAAGACCGTATATTTTTATAATATACTTAACAGCACATGCACATTGTTCCAATTTGAGGAAAATTCAACAACATATCCCCATAGTTCTGCAAGTACACGACATAAATTCGCAAGTGTGAGTGTTATTTCAGTTTATCAATTGAAATAACACTTAACATCGCATCATCTAGTATGTACTCAGAGAACATTAAGATACGACTGCACAACTTCCCCAAAAGTAACAAGTTTAAGCCACTAAGAATATTATTACACAGAAACTATGCAGTCCCAAACTGTCCAAACGGGACAATTCGAGAGATCTCATTACAGGGGTAATGACTCTTGAACGGGTCTAAGGGCTATTGAATGCGTACGGATAAGGACTAGAAGGCTAGTATCTATGCGCACTATCTATAATTTCAAGTATGTTGCATTTAATTATCATAAGTCCTTGGTCGACCACTCTCGAACGGGTCATGACACAAAGTAGTTTTGGAAAAATTTGAAAACTCTCCCCCCACCCACCCCCACTTGGACAATAATCCAGTGGTCGTGCCACTTCCAAAATTAACCAACCCAACAAATTAAGACAATATAATTATTTAAGGATTTATTAGTGTGAATTAAATTAAGGATTTAAAAAAAATAACCAACTTCCATATCCAACCACATCCGTCCAATACAATCCAACAGCAACAACAAACCAACAAATGTGTATCCCATACTCCTTCTAATTCATCTACACAATTAATTCATTTCCAACAACAAAAGAAATTATCTCAATTTTAGTTAGTTCTTGATGTGTATAATCAGTGTCTTGATTATATTAATAGCATCTCCAAAGCAAAAAAAATTATGTGTTATGAATGTGTAATAAAATAATGTGATTGTTATGTGGCGCATGAAAGGAATTCACACATTGTCAGTAGAAATAATCTTCTTCAATCCATATGTTTATACATTAACTTCTACCCTAGGTGATATAAAATATATATTTATAATTGGGTTTTTTTTACTTTAATACATTACTAATTGTCAATTTTAAACTCTAATACAATTTTAATTAAAATTTTGAATTTGCCCAAAATCGTTAGAAAAATTGTCAACTTTAACTACCACGTGGATTTTCTCAATTAAAAGAATTTAAAATTCCGAAAACATGTACGAAAGAAAAAAAAAATGGCATTTTAATATAGAAAAAAATTCAAAAACCATAAAAATCTTAAACAAATCTTAAAAATCCATCCCCACCACTTCCCTCCCCCCACCCCCTACCCCTCCTCCCCCACACACACACTAGCGTGCACACACGAACACAAACTTCCCCCCTTCCCCCCCCCCCCCCCACTGCCCCCCACACACACCAACACACCCACCCACCTGCACACACACATGACAAAAATAAGGGTTATATACACAAATATACACATATGCACACACACATATACATACATAATGGAAAGATAGAGGGTGAGAAATCATACCTTAGAGAGAGAGAGAGAGAGAGAGAGAGAGAGAGAGAGAGAGAGAGCAGCTGCGCGAGAGAGGGGAAAAAAGGATGGAGTTGGAAACAGGGGGGAAAAAAGAGGGGGTTGGGTTTTTTTTACTGACAAAGTTGTCACATACCTGTCAAGGTCTTTGACCGTGACAACATTCTAAAGTTGTCACGGTCAATGACCGTGATAAGACCGTGACAACAGTACTTGTCATGGTCATTAAACTTGACAAAACCTTGTCACAACCTTGTCAAGGTCAATGACTGTGACAACAAATGCGTGTTTTGTTGTCATGGTCAATGACCATGACAACTCTGGCCGGCTGAAAGATGACATTTTTGCCTTTTTGGTGTAGTGTCTTACATGGAAATCTACCATTCTTTTTTAAGTTGATTATTAAAGATTCCGTATTCATCTAGGTTTTACATCTCCATCCATTAAAACCCATAATTCTATTTCTAATTATTAACATAATCAATTCCAACTTAATGATTTATTCAAGATCATTCAACATTTGTCAATAGATTTCTTCATCAAATCATCAATTTTCAATCTTTTATACTCAAAATCCCCAATTATATTTTAAACCAAGATAGTAATTAACTACAAATGAAAATGTGATATAAAATAATTATTTACTTGCCCTGTGGGATTCAAAATCCGAAGACTTCTAAGGCGGGTTGAATTATCTTCTTCCCCTCTTTAAAGTCCATTATCTTTTCCTCTTTTTATCATCTCTATGGTTCTCTCTCTCTCTCAATATTTTGTTTGGAATATGAAAGGTGGGCCTCCATCTACCTTTCCAAACCCTTAAATGTCCTCCCAAAAACCTAATCCCGTTTTCCTATTAATTTTAGGTATATGCCTAAAAAACCCTCGGAAATCAAACTCAACACACGGGTTTTTTTACCCTTCCCAGATCACCGGTGCACTCCAAAAAGGCATCCGAGTTATCCAACTCCAATTATGCTAACCTCTCATTAATCGGGCTCGACACGTGTATACCCAACACGCCGCCCATAATATATCGATTTGTCGATGTAACACCCTATCGACCTATCACCAATTAAACTGTTGCTATCACTCATACGCGACATATAATAAATCATATAACTATTTACTTATCACACGCAAGTAAATAATAATTATAAGAAATATTAATCATTTATCACACAAATTTATATTTGCTAAATTCTAGATTAATTTTCTCCCAATTAAATTTATAATAGAAAGCAATTAATTAATATCAAAACTAAGGGGTATTACATCTTGCGAGGGCATCGAGTCTGTGTAACAAGTCTTTTGTCCTCTCCTCTGTAATTTTATACTTAGTTGATTTTGCCTGGTCAGGGCATTTGAGGTTTTTCCCATTTAGGGTTTCCTCGTACATCAGGTGTTGCGTGATTCTTTATTTTACTTTATCATTTTGTCTCCTAGATGCATGTTTTAGGATAAGATAAAATTTTCTAAAACTGGTTCACACGACATTCGTTTATAATTAATGCTTAGGGTTATCTTTTTAAGTTGAATATTTAATTTGAAAAAATTAAAAATTGGTATGTGTGTTTTGACAATCCTCCGTATTTTAACGACTTCAATTATGTCATACTTCAGTATCGAGTGTTGTTTTAGTAGGGTTTATGGGATGAGAGTACAACAAATACCTTGCCTTAGGTCATGTTATTGAGTTGACCCACAAAAGATTAATGGTTGGCCCTTATTAACATCGACATCAATCGGTTTTAGGTAATATGGTGACTTGAGATCTACCAAATGGTATTGGATCAATTAGACACAGTTCGTCTTTTTTCTATGTCATTTGTTAGGGGACTTTGTTGGAATGGGAGTACAAGAAATGCCTTGTCCATGGCATGTTGTTGAGTCGACCTATAAAAATTATGGTTGGCCTTTTTTAACACCAAACATTTTTAGGTAGTAGAAAATCTCATAATGAGATCCGATAAGCCAATTGGTTGACAATTTGTGTATAATCATCACTTATTAAACCATTGTGAGTACTCTCCCATTTTTAAGATTTATTTTGCTATAGACCCCCTTAGAAAATTACAATATTCCCCCATTTGAAAATATTTTTCAAATCAATTAATAAGGTTTCCCTAAGCCTAATTAAAGCGTTAGTTTTTGCAATGCACTCCCAATATTAATAGATGGGAGTGTATTGAAAAATTTGTCAGAAATAGGAATAAACTATGACACCCCGACTAATTAAATACCGGGTATCTACTCCTTTATGAAATTAATAGAGAATAACAACTTGGTTCAGTCATAACATCATTGTCGAAAACATTTAATCTATTACTAGCCACCTAATATTTAAAAAGAGAGAGATGCCAAATTTTATTAATTAAATTAACAACCAAGTAATTAAATCATCAACCATCCATCGCATAAATAATCTCATATGACTAACCAACGAAATAAAAAAAAACCGAGTCTGGAGTAAACACTCCAATGATAATAATACCATAGTAAATAAAATCCCAATACAAGAGTCTGAATAAATAAACCAACATTTGAAATAATGAAAGTCTGTAACTACAATCTCTAGATAAGAATGGGCACCATGCCTTAACTGATATGAATGACTCTGAAGGAATCAAGGATAAATGTGGAGGCGTCTAATATCGAGGTCCTGTAGCTTCCACAACAGCTACAACACGCCATCAAAATGGAACTCATATGCTTGGTATCCCTATAGCTGGGCACCTAAAATGTTTTTACAAAACAAAAATAGATTTGGAGGAAAACGGGTCAGAGCCTGAGGAGAAAATAGTTAAAAATATAGCAAGTGTTTAAATTACAATTAAATAACACATATTATAAAAATGTTAGTTGTGTACTCTCACATCAGTTTCTCACCTCTCAACTAATGTACACGCTTAACGTATACCCATAACCCATCCTAGTTATGTCGCTAACTAACTAGTCTATACCACTCCTGCTTTCGCATTTGAACATAGGGTATCTACTCGTAACACCCAAATAAGTCATATTCATAACCCATATTCACATTCATTAAATTAGTTATCTCAAGTGTTAATAAAATTCTCACATTCTTAGCCCATTCAAATATCTTAGTTATTCACATCTACTAAGCAACAGTGGACCAGTCACAAGTACATATATAAATCACACTCAGTACATATATACATATAAGCACCCCTAGGCTAAGCTGCGATGCACGCATACTCTGCTATCAAATTCATGTACATCATGTACGTAAGGATCACGTGTTCCGAATCACTGAGGAACCATCTCAATACAAATTACACATATTGGAGGTGGACATAGTTCACATACCAATGGGTCATGCACACACCTACGCTCCCATGGCCAGCTGACTTATCAACAAAATAAATAAGTCATTCACAGTCCTATGTCCTTAAGGTACTAATATAAATCCCCCCGAAGGCACACAAATATAAGATGGCACTCTTCCCGAAAACCAACCTCCCGTGATAGCACGTATGGTAGGTATGTCATACACATAATAAATCCATACACTAGGCATTCACACAACCTAAGTAATCATATTTCAATATAGGTATTCACACATTCCATCTAGTAAATCTCTGTAAGGCCCTAAAACACGATTCGTAAGGTTAATTATACGATTAAGTATAAGTTATGAGTTATAAGTTATAAATTGGTTATGTGGTTAAATGCATCATGAAAATATGTTTCTAAATGCATCATTATGTTTATAAAAAGTAAGCTAGAGCCTAGTGTGAAAGTTATGAAATTTTGAGTAAATAATTACTCTTCTGTTCGAGCCCAAATTAAGTGTACTAGTTTTATGATTTTGGAAAAACACAAAACATGAAAGTTGTATATGTTTAAGTTATATACTTATAGACACAAAGTGAGAGTAAATCGGGGCCCGAAATAATGAATTATGGTGATTTTACGAGGCAGGACAAATCTGTCATTAACGGAATTGTCCAATTGGACCCCTTGCCCAACGAATCGCGTAATACCACCTTAAAGTGGGCACATAGACACGTTTTTAAGCTTATAAGGCAGAACTTATCATCATTTTCATTTCCTATTACAAGCTTGAGAAAAATATGCTTATGGAGAGAGAAAAACAAAGTTAAGGAAGAATTTCTTTGAAAATTCACCATAAATCGAGGGATTCTCGTAAGGTAATTACATCTTTATTAAAGTTTGTCACATGGATGAGTTATATACTTGGAATGTTTTTATTTCTGATTTGGTTATATATTCTAATGATACCCATATTGCTGAATTGTGTTGGAACAAGGATGGGTTAAGAACATAAGTTAGAACCAGAACTAGGATCGTAAATGCATACTTTAAAGTCCTAAATTTATATCATCTTTTCGTAAAGCATTTTGATTTAGAAAAATTCATGATTATGATGTATATTTCTTCTAAAACATGTTTATTATATGTTTCCATGAATTATACTCAAGGTCAAGGTTATGTATGCTTAAAAATGTTAAGTTATGCCTTAATGTTGTATTTTGACCTAGTTATGCTAAAAATGGCATAAATCATGGAATACTTATTGGAATTGAGTGATTAAAGTTGGAGAGTAAAATACACTCATACATGTATAACATATCCGAAAATTGGGTTAAAATACCAAGGAATGAACCCTTGGTGATAGTTTGAAGTCTTGGTTTAAAATCTGCCCTAAAGGTGCAAGAATGCATACCAAGTGTTTGACGTTTTGATCGACATAGAAAATGAGCCCTAGAAATTATGAAACATTAAATTTGTATTATTCAATGTGTTTACTGATATTGGGTGGAATATCATGAAAAGTTATGTTGTACAAAAATTATGAGAATTCCAGGAAGTTGAAGTTGTGTTGTTGTTTTTCTTGAGAAACGATTTGGAAAAGGCTGTAATAAAATGGGCATAACTTTGTCTAGCAAATTCGTAATTTAATTCTATAAATTGTGTTAGAACCCTAATTAATTTGGTGTTATATAAATGTGAAGTGTCATATGTAATTCCTCCTTAGTTATTTCTGATTGACCAAATTATGTGATGTGTTACTGGGTTTGATGTTAATCGGTGTATTCAAATACTAACGACATTGACTTGTTAGGTGGGGAAGCAGCTAATACTACCATACCAAGGAAGTAGTTGGTATTAATATTAGCACAAAATCGAAGGTGAGTGACCTTACTTATGAAATATAAATGCTTATAATTTCATATGGAAATGTGTAGTTAAACACATGTGTGAAAATATTTATGGGAGTGATGTTGTATTTATGAAACATATGCATATGATTAAAAATGTTAAGCGATGTTATATAATGATATGGACTAGTGAGTCCTTTATCTAATGTTAAGGACTGTGGTGGGTCCTACGGGATGTGGTGGTCCTGTTAATTCAACTTAAAGGTTTGTGTGCTCGGGCCTAATAAAGGGATGTGGTGGTCCCTAATAACTGTGGTGGGTTAATTGGACTGTGGCGGGTCCAGGCTTGCGAGAGTTTCACAATTCCTGTTGGGTTATAGCATTAAAACAAAATAAAAATGGTTATTCAAATTGGTTATATGTGTGGTATGTGGTCATTCACTAAGCCTTTATAGCTTACACTCATATAATGTTTTGTTTCAGGTATGCTTATAATTTGGAGTTCACTGCCAAGTTAGGACCTTAAAACGGGGGAGTGACGGATATTTAGTATGGTTTGAATATCAGGATTTCTTTTGTGTAATTATTAAACTAAGGATCTTGGTTATGTAAAGTTATGTAGTACTTATTATTTATAAGTAAAGGCAGTTATGTTTTCATCTACACATACCTTTGGAAAAAAAAAATCTTATGCTATTTTCCTTAGAGATTTAAATTAAAGCATTGTTTAAGCCAATTTATCTCTAATTAAAAAGGATGAGTTTAACAAAATTAAGTCAGGGCGCGAGAACTTGGTATCAGAGTGTGGTCATTAGGTTCTAGATAGGGTGTGGGGTCTAGATTGGCAGTGGACACTAGAAAGTGAGTTTGTTATGCACCTGGATTTGACTAACAATGTTAATATTAAATTGCTCCTATTGTTTAAGTGAATTATATTGCAGTGAATGATGGATCCACATGAGTCACATGATGGAGCGGAGGGTGAGGCATCTTATGTTCCTAATAGTCAGCAAGGACATAGACATATTCAAGTGGAGGAACCATAGGTGCAACAACAGCCTATTGATGATGTGGGAAGAATATTGCGTGCTGTGGCACAACTTATGGAACAAGCAAGAGGTGGAGAACATGGTGGGGATAGGGACAAATTACATGAGAGGTTCATGAAGTTAAATCCGCCTACATTTACTGGGACTACGGATCCGTTAATGGCAGAGGGGTGGATTCGAAAAATGGAAACAATATTCAAGGTGATGGAAGTGCGAGATGAACAAAAGGTTTTGTTAGCAACCTTTAGATTGGAGAATGATGCAAAGTTATGGTGGGATTCTACAGAGACGTTACTTACTATGATTGGGGGAGTAGTGCCAGAAAATCCTCCACCAATTACATGGGAGAGGTTTGTGAAGGTGTTCTTTGAAAAATATTTCCCAAGGCTTTATAGGAAAGAGAAAGACGAAGAATTTATCACGTTGAAACAAGGGAACCGAACAGTGGCAGATTATGAAGCTTTATTTATATCCTTATCAAGATTTACACCTGACTTGGTGAGGACGGAAGAAAGTAAATGTGATCGGTTTCAAACCGGACTAAGTGTAGAGATAAAAAGCATGGTTGCTAATATGAAGATCATATATTATGTGGACTTGGTTGATAGGGCCATGGTGTTAGAAAAGTCAATGAAAGAAATGCAAGCTGAACACTCGAAGAAAGCTAGACATGATGTTATAAGATCATATGGATGGGAGACGGGAACCTCAACTCAGAGTGTAGCACGAGGAGTACCTAAGGGACAAGAATTTAAAAATAATAGAAGTGCACGTGGAATATTTCAAGCTCGAGGTGGAAGGACTGGGATGAATCGGTCAGAAAATGCATCTGTGTTGGTACCGAAGGCTATATTTTGTTATAGATGTGGTGGTCAAGGGAACATGTCTCGAGAGTGTACAATAGCTGAGACGACACCTTTGTGTTTCCATTGTCATCAACCGGGGCACTTACGAAAGAATTGTCCAGCGATGGGAGCTACAACATCAGTTGGGAGTGTGGCAGTAGGAGGTAGGGGTTCTACACAGAATGTACCCAGGGGAGGTAGAGGAGGTATATCGCAAAGTCAAGGTCAAGGCAGAGTGTTTGCACTGACGCAACAAGATGCACAAGATATGCCTAACGTAGTGACAGGTACACTTCCTATTGGTGATAAAGATGCTTATGTGTTGATAGATCATGGTTCTACACATTCTTTTGTGTATTTGATTTATCTGTTGCATCTTAATAAACCATTATCATCATTAGATTTTGGTTTAGCTATTGTTACTCCAGTAGGGGGTTGGTTTTTATTGAGAGGGTATATAGGGAGTGTGTGGTGCGAGTGGGTGAAAAAGAATTACTAGTTGACTTATTACCTCTCGATATGCGCGACTTTGATGTAATAATGGGTATGGATTGGTTAGCTTCATATCATGTATGTTTGGATTGCTTTAAAAAGGAGGTAGTGTTTCAATTACCGGGTGAACCTGAATTTAAATTTATTGGGGAACGAAATGTCACTCCAACTTGTTTGATTTCTGCTACAAAATGTTATGAACTGCTAAGGAAAGGATGTGAAGGTTATCTTGCCCATGTGGTGGACATACGACAAGAGGCTGGAAAATTATCAGATATACCAGTAGTTAATGAGTTTGCAGATATCTTCCCAGAAGAACTCCCAGGGTTAGCACCAGATCGTAAGGTAGAATTTGCGATTGAGTTGGTACCAGGCACCGCACCGATATCTATTACACCATATCGCATGGAACCTGCAGAAATAAATGAGCTAAAAATACAGTTGCAAGATTTGTTAGATCGTGGTTTTATAAGGCCTAGTGTATCACCGTGGGGAGCCCCAGTATTGTTTGTGAAGAAGAAAGATGGAACCATGAGGATGTGCATCGATTATCGTCAATTGAATAAGGTGACTATCCGTAATAAATACCCACTACCCCGCATTGATGACTTGTTCGATCAGTTGGAAGGAGCCAAGGTGTTTTCTAAGATCGATCTCAGATCCGAAGATCATCAATTGAAAGTAAGAGATTGTGACATTTCTAAAACTGCTTTTCGTTCCAGGTATGGACATTATGAATTTCTTGTCATGCTATTTGGGTTAACAAATGCACCGACCGTATTCATGGATTTGATGAACCGTATATTTCACCCATACGTGGATTATTTTTTTATTGTCTTCATCGATGATATTTTGATATATTCTCGTAGTAGGGATGAGCATGAATGCCACCTGCGTATTATTTTACAGACCTTGCGAGAGAAGCAATTGTATGCTAAATTTTCTAAATGTGAATTTTGGCTAGACAAGGTAGTATTTTTGGGGCATGTTATTTCTGCTGATGGTATTTGTGTAGATCCCAAGAAGGTTGAAGCAGTAATGAATTGGGAAAGACCAACTAGTGTGACAGAGGTGCGTAGCTTTTTGGAATTAGTGGGCTATTACAGGAGGTTTATACCGGGGTTTTCTTCTATTGCGTTGCCATTAACTAAGCATAACAGAAAGGAGAACAAGTTTGTGTGGAGTGGCGATTGTGATAAAAGCTTTGAAAATTTAAAGGGTAAGTTGACATCAACTCCAGTATTGACTATCCCAACGGGTACAGAAGGTTTAGTTATTTATAGTGATGCCTCGTATCAAGGACTCGATTGTGTGTTAATGCAACATGGAAAGGTAATTGCTTTTGCTTCTCGACGGTTAAAGATACATGAACGCAACTACCCTACACACGATCTTGAGTTGGCTGCAGTAGTTTTTGCATTAAAAATCTGGAGACACTACTTATATGGTGTTAGTTGTGAAATTTTTACTGACCATCAAAGCTTAAAATACTTGTTTACACAAAAAGACTTGAACTTGAGGCAAAGAAGGTGGATGGAACTTATAAAAGATTATGATTGCACGATACATCACCATCCGGGTAAAGTTAATGTTGTTGCTGATGCTTTGAGTAGAAAATCTCTAGGCATAGTATCTTGTATTTATTGTATTCGAGTTGACCTGCTGAGAGAGTTAGCTTTAATGGGGGTGGAATTAGTTTTGAATGAGTCTTATGGAATAGTGGCACATTTAAATGTTAGACCCACGTTGATAGACTGGATAAAACAAGCACAGGCAGGAGATACAAAATTGGAGAAAGTTAGAGATAATATGAAAAAGGGTAAAGAAAATGAATTTTCTATTCAGGACAATGACATTGATATGTACGGAAACCGTTTGTGTGTACCTAACGTGCCTGATTTAAGAAGAACGATTTTAGAGGAAGCCCACTGTTCTTTATATGCTATGCATCCAGGGAGCACAAAACTGTATAGAGACTTGAAACAATGTTATTGGTGGCCGGGAATGAAACACGACATTGCAGATTTTGTTGCTAGATGTCTAGTTTGTCAACAGGTGAAGGTGGAGCATCAGAAGCCAAGTGGTTTACTACAGCCCTTACCTATTCCTGAGTGGAAATGGGAGCATGTTAATACAGATTTTGTTATAGGTTTACCAAAATCATCACGAGGGTTTGATTCTATTTGGGTTGTCGTTGATAGGTTGACTAAGTCTGCACATTTTCTTCCTGTTAAAACTACTTACTCCATGGATAGATATGCCAAATTATATGTGGATGAGATTATCAGACTGCATGGTGCACCTGTTTCTATTATTTCTGATCGAGATCCTAAGTTTACTTCTCACTTTTGGCCTAGTTTACAAGAAGCTTTGGGGACTAAATTGAAATTTAGTACAGCTTTTCATCCTCAAACTGATGGGCAGTCAGAAAGAATGATCCAAACACTTGAAGACATGTTACGAATCTGTGTGTTGGAGTTCAAGGGGAGTTGGGATGAACACTTGCCACTAATAGAGTTTGCTTATAATAATAGCTATCATTCGAGTATTGAGATGGCTCATTATGAAGCTTTGTATGGGAGAAAATGCAGAACTCCAATGTGTTGGACTGAAGTAGGAGAACGAAAACTACTTGGGCCAGAAATTGTACAGCAGACTACTGAAAAGATAAATCTTATCCATAATCACTTGAAGGTGGCGCAAAGCAGACAGAAAAGTTATGCAGACAATCGAAGGAAAGAATTGAAATTTGAGGAAGGTGATCGAGTATTCCTACGTGTTTCTACTTGGAGAGGGGTTATGAGATTCGGGAAGAAGGGAAAGTTAATTCCCAGGTATATTGGCCCTTATGAGATAGTGAAACGGGTTGGAGCTGTAGCTTATAAATTGGCGTTACCACCAGAATTTTCTCGGATACACGATGTTTTTCATATATCCATGTTACGTAAGTATGTGTTTGATCCTTCACATGTGTTTACTTCACAACCGATAGAGCTTCAAGATGACCTAACCTACGTGGAGGAACCAATTGCTATTGTAGATCGAAAGGAGCAAGTGTTACGTAGTAAAACCATTTCACTAGTTAAGGTGATGTGGAGAAGTCAGAATGTGGAGTATGCCACCTGGGAAGGGGAGGATAACATGAAGAAGCAATATCCTCATTTGTTTGGTAAGTTTCTTATGCATTAAATTTCGAGGACGAAATTTTTATAAGAGGGGTAGAATTGTAAGGCCCTAAAACACGATTCGTAAGGTTAATTATACGATTAAGTATAAGTTATGAGTTATAAGTTATAAATTGGTTATGTGGTTAAATGAATCATGAAAATATGTTTCTAAATGCATCATTATGTTTATAAAAAGTAAGCTAGAGCCTAGTGTGAAAGTTATGAAATTTTGAGTAAATAATTACTCTTCTGTTCGAGCCCAAATTAAGTGTACTAGTTTTATGATTTTGGAAAAACACAAAACATGAAAGTTGTATATGTTTAAGTTATATACTTATAGACACAAAGTGAGAGTAAATCGGGGCCCGAAATAATGAATTATGGTGATTTTACGAGGCAGGACAAATCTGTCATTAACGGAATTGTCCTATTGGACCCCTTGCCCAACGAATCGCGTAATACCACCTTAAAGTGGGCACATAGCCACGTTTTTAAGCTTATAAGGCAGAACTTATCATCTTTTTCATTTCCTATTACAAGCTTGAGAAAAATATGCTTATGGAGAGAGAAAAACAAAGTTAAGGAAGAATTTCTTTGAAAATTCACCATAAATCGAGGGATTCTCGTGAGGTAATTACATATTTATTAAAGTTTGTCACATGGATGAGTTATATACTTGGAATGTTTTTATTTCTGATTTGGTTATTTATTCTAATGATACCCATATTGCTGAATTGTGTTGGAACAAGGATGGGTTAAGAACATAAGTTAGAACCATAACTAGGATCGTAAATGCATACTTTAAAGTCCTAAATTTATATCATCTTTTCGTAAAGCATTTTGATTTAGAAAAATTCATGATTATGATGTATATTTCTGCTAAAACATGTTTATTATATGTTTCCATGAATTATACTCAAGGTCAAGGTTATGTATGCTTAAAAATGTTAAGTTATGCCTTAATGTTGTATTTTGACCTAGTTATGCTAAAAATGGCATAAATCATGGAATACTTATTGGAATTGAGTGATTAAAGTTGGAGAGTAAAATACACTTATACATGTATAACATATCCGAAAATTGGGTTAAAATACCAAGGAATGAACCCTTGGTGATAGTTTGAAGTCTTGGTTTAAAATCTGCCCTAAAGGTGCAAGAATGCATACCAAGTGTTTGACGTTTTGATCGACATAGAAAATGAGCCCTAGAAATTATGAAACATTAAATTTGTATTATTCAATGTGTTTACTGATATTGGGTGGAATATCATGAAAAGTTATGTTGTACAAAAATTATGAGAATTCCAGGAAGTTGAAGTTGTGTTGTTGTTTTTCTTGAGAAACGATTTGGAAAAGGCTGTAATAAAATGGGCATAACTTTGTCTAGCAAATTCTTAATTTAATTCTGTAAATTGTGTTAGAACCCTAATTAATTCGGTGTTATATAGATGTGAAGTGTCATATGTAATTCCTCCTTAGTTATTTCTGATTGACCAAAGTATGTGATGTGTTACTGGGTTTGATGTTAATCGGTGTATTCAAATACTAACGACATTGACTTGTTAGGTGGGGAAGCAGCTAATACTACCATACCAAGGAAGTAGTTGGTATTAATCTTAGCACAAAATCCAAGTTGAGTGACCTTACTTATGAAATATAAAGCTTATAATTTCATATGGAAATGTGTAGTTAAACACATGTGTGAAAATATTTATGGGAGTGATGTTGTATTTATGAAACATATGCATATGATTAAAAATGTTAAGCGATGTTATATAATGATATGGACTAGTGAGTCCTTTATCTAATGTTAAATACTGTGGTGGGTCCTACGGGATGTGGTGGTCCTGTTAATTCAACTTAAAGGTTTGTGTGCTCGGGCCTAATAAAGGGATGTGGTGGTCCCTAATAACTGTGGTGGGTTAATTGGACTGTGGCGGGTCCAGGCTTGCGAGAGTTTCACAATTCATGTTGGGTTATAGCATTAAAACAAAATAAAAATGGTTATTCAAATTGGTTATATGTGTGGTATGTGGTCATTCACTAAGCCTTTATAGCTTACACTCCTATAATGTTTTGTTTCAAGTATGCTTATAATTTGGAGTTCACTGCCAAGTTAGGACCTTAAAACGGGGGAGTGACGGATATTTAGTATGGTTTGAATATCAGGATTTCTTTTGTGTAATTATTAAACTAAGGATCTTGGTTATGTAAAGTTATGTAGTAATTATTAGTTAGTAATTATTAGTTGTAAGTAAAGGCAGTTATGTTTTCATCTACACATACCTTTGGAAAAAAAAATCTTATGCTATTTTCCTTAGAGATTTAAATTAAAGAATTGTTTAAGCCAATTTATCTCTAATTAAAAAGGATGAGTTTAACAAAATTAAGTCGGGGTGCGACAATCTCGTACGTAGTAAGTTTATACCGAACTTCCTACATAATATACTTACCTTGATAACTCTCTTGTCGTATCAATTTGAGTACTTAAACCTATCACAAAAGGCTACTAGGTCTCCTATTAGTTTCTAATGTTATCTCAGAAACTTAAAGTCCCTCCGTTCCTGTTCTTATCCTAACATCATTATTCATTACCATTATAGTTTCAATTCGAACACTTTCTAATTACACCTCACTCGATAGACCCTCATAAGCAATAGCATTCAAATCCATAAGGTAAACCATTTTTTCGGGTATCAACTAAGACCCTACTGACCTTAACTAAGTCCCACAATATTAAATTAATCACCCTAAGAATCATTATCGTATTTTGGATTTTCATTAAACCTTAAGGGAAACAATTACCAAGAATCAGAAGAGGTCGATCGATCGAATAAAAGGATCGATTGATCGATGATCAATCGATCGATATTCTTGAGTTGATCCATCGATCAAGCATGTATTTGCCCAGAATTCTCTTAAACAGTTATGGGTTCTTCCAATTTTACACCCCAAATACTCCATTACAACGTCCCAAAATCCCAAGAAAGTTCACTAATCATCCTATTAACATATTAGCATAATCTTTAACGTATTAGAATCATTAAATCATCATGGATCATCAGTTTCTTGGATCAAAACACCAAATTTTCATAAAAATCCTCTTTCTTCTATTTCCTTCAAGATCTTCATATAACTCAACATAAATTCACAATTCCCTATGCATGGATCATGGTTTTATAACTAGTATATGCCCAGAAGTCTATCTACATGAAGCCTACCTATATTCAATGTTTAATTCTCCAGTTTCACAATTAATTCACTTATTTACGATAAATCATCAAATCTAAACTATCATGTAAAATATATGCTTCAAATCTTTGCAAGATAAATCACTTGCCTGGAAAATAAAGATTCTTATCCGTTGATGACAGTATTGGTTGATTCTCCCTTTCTTTCCAGTCACAAATCCTGCGATGGTGGTGGTGTGTGGTGGTTATGGCCATAGAAACCCTTGGAACTTCTCCTCGCTTCCTCTCTAACTGCCATTATGATTTTCGGTTGTGAAAACCCTAAGGGATTCAAGTGTTGGCTGATAATTTAATTCTAAAATTCATGGTCTACTATTCCTCCAAAAGTCAAAATGACTAAAATACCCACCCGGGTTGCCGGTCAGGCCTAAAATTCCTCGACACCCAAACTAAACCCCCGGCTAGTGTTTTTTTACTATTTCGACCCTTTCGGAAACGTTGGCGAACTCAAAATGATCATACGGATGATATAAAAATAAAATACTTTTAAATCCATTAAATTGGGTCCTGACACGACTGACACGCGCGTCCCAACTTAATTACCGAAACTGTCGTATTTTTAACTCACGACAATTTTAATAAATTTAATAATCACATATTACCATAATCACTCAGTAATATTAAACATTATCATCATATTTAAATTCTAACTCTCGTCTCTCTAGTTATTTAAATTTGAATTTATTTCCAATTAATTATCCCAAATTATTTTACTTACTCCCACAATTGAAAGCAATTTCATTTAATTAATATGATAATTAAAAGCCATAAAATTACGGGGTATTACATACTTCCCCCCTAACAACGGAATTTCGTCCTGAAATTAAAAAAGTAAGGCATAACTGGAAAATTAGGTATCCTCCTGTACTCAAAATAAAATAAAAAGAAAGGCTTAAACACTACAGCCTCTGCTTCACAACAAGCTTGTTGAACACTCTTGACACTTTATCAGTTATAGGGTTACACCTCTATAAATGCACCTCATGTTGTGATCTTACTAAACAACATTCGAATAAGAATAGCCTATACATCAATGGCCTCATTATCTTAACATTATTTGGAGTTCGCACCTCAATTCGTATCAACTCCCGCGTTTATCTAAACACAAAACTTTCATCCTGGGAGAAACCATAGGACATCTGACTACTCTTGTCCGTTCTTCGAATCTCCATTCCCAGCGGTGTGACTTTTACAAAAGGAACAATCCACTTAAGACGATTTGTGGTTATCCCAATATAGTCATCAGACTCTGACTTCTGACTGATCCAAAACTCTAATAATCCACTCACCTCTAAACATCCAGAGGAAGAATGGTTAAGTTTATCCACACAAAACCTAAGTAAGAACCTTGTCCACTATAAATAGGTACAGGTGCTTTCACACAACTCTACTAGTAGGTAATATTCTCTCCCCATTGCCATATTATACTTCACTTACTAACTATACCCGTTGTGGAAATGAAATGATCACAATGAGTCTAAAATTACTTTCATACAGTTCCACTAGTTGTAAATCACCTTGCGCCTACTCCTCGGGATATAGGTGAGACACCCTTCTAAAAAAGAAACGTTATCCGCACTACTTCCTGATACCCCATGTTGAAGTTGGATTTCGTGGATCTCATCCTAGTTCAGAATAATAATGAGTAGGACCACATATCGATGCGTTCACTATCTAATAGTATAAATCACCTAAGGATATAATAATTACTTTCTTTTTGGACAACCTGTTCCACACATTCGAATGAACTCGTTACTTATCTTTAAGTTTACAATCCTTCAAAGAAATTTACCAACTTGACTCTCCATCACTGGAATCCTCAACTTGATACAAAATTATCTGGCTGATCATCTTACCCCAACCAATCTACTACTTACTATACCACTTTCAACACCGACTTTCACTTATAATTGTTCCCGTTAAGTGATACTTAATAACCATCTTCTTCCCTTGGCGCATACCAAAATTTTTCACCGCGATGTTCACTTCTGTACTCTTTATACCTAATCGACATACTCACTCTATTTACACGTAAGCCACTCTCAACATTCGAGTGGGTGGAACTCCGCTCCAAATTGTCCATAATAGTTAAATATTTGTCTTCTCAAGGGATACCCCCTTTTTAAATGGCTTCCCATTTCCTTTAAACCAAGTTCGGACGTGATACTCTGTTTGCACATGAGTATACAGATTATCACCTTCTCTTACGATGATTAATCCACTCTAACACTACTATTGTAAAACATGTGAACGTGGTGTGTGATACCAATTTAAATTAATTCAAAAATTTCTAATTTGTCACACATATATAATTAGAGTCAATTTGAACCAAAATAATTCAGACCCTAAACATGCATCTATGTGTGTGCATGTGACAAACCATAAATAGACAAAGCATGCGACATAAATATTTAGGAAAAATTCCCGAAGGGTAAAACCTTTTATTTCTAGAACTTTAACGAATTCACAAGACCATTGACTTACATACAACCTGATAATTTCCCACAAGTGTAACGCACGGTGTCTTCGTCAAACCCTCAAGGCAACGGCTAGAAATATTATCAGCTGGAATCTCCCGCAAGGACTCCATATGGTCAGCAATGAAAAAGAAAACAGATTCTCCACAAGTGTGAACTTTATAAGGACTCCCTCCACACTGGCACGTAGCTCTTCGATTGTAGATCTCTCCCCATAAAGAATAAACCATAGCAAAGTGTGTTCTTGAACACCAAAACAATTCACCAAAGCATATTGGAATTTTTGTGAATTGTAAATAAAAAGGGATTAAACCCTAAAAGGAAGAAGCCAAAAGAATTTCGCTTTCGCAGTTTTTCTATTCTGTAAAACGATGGGACTTCTTAAAGAAAATGAAACCATTTAATGAGTATTTATAATAAAAATCCATTGCCTCGAAATATGAGCTCGTTCGAACGAGATAAGGGTCTCGCGTGACACTGCCATGTCGTTTGAACGGTTGTTGCGTCGAAAAATTAATATTTTAATGTCCGCTCCAATACTTAGAAAAAATACTCATTCTCAAATTTTGACGAAAAATTCTGCTCCAACACTTAGACGAAAAATATCCCAAAAGCTCTAAGTGAAAAGTTAAGGTATTAAAAACATAACCTTACAAAAGTAAACTTTGCGGAGTCTTTTTTATGAAGAACTTGATATTCAGATCTGTCTTTGATGCTTGAATGTTCTTGAATTCTCTTCGATGGTGTAGCGGTATATGACATACTAAATTAATAATGGACTTATAAAAATAAGTCCTTACAAATCTCCCCCTATGTCTATGTCGGTACATACATAAAAACATCTGAATTATCAAATACCAAAATGCCTATACAAATCTACCCTCCTATTGAATAAATTTGCAAGATCTCAAACTGTTCTTCAAAAAGTCTTCATCAAATCTCAAAGCTTTTCTCATCAGGGTGTGCAACATAGTGATCTTCAATCTTTGTACCTACACACATGAGATAAAGCAAAAACCTTCGTGACACATCGAGTTTGAAATGATATAAGAATAGAACATTAATAATCAAATATCCCCCATAATGCAAAAACTCCACCATAACATGATAATTCTTTCTCCCCCTTTTTATGATGTCCCCAAATAAACAGCTAAGAAGAAACAATTAAAACATGGAGTGTCACGATAAAATTGCATAGCAAACAAGTATCAATCTACGTGCATGCAAAGGTATATCCCAAAAACATCCCCAAACTATTTTTGTTTTTTCAAATTTTTCATACAAAAATAAGATACTAAAAATCACACCATGGATTTAAACTAAAATAACCAAGTCATGGAAATGGACTGAATGGGTGTGAACACATTCGATAGGTAAATCAACTCAATCAATCATATGTGCACAATGCATACGTATACTCCTAACGAATGAACATCAAAAGTATCCTTAGGTGAAAAAATTGTTGAATTTAGATGACATTGTCTTATGCAAATCAACAAATCAAAGTCAAAATGATTTCCACCCCAATAACGTCCAAAAATTATTTAACGCTTTTTCAAGATTTCCAAGGATATGCAAACCCGTTTAAATTATCCATCCAAACTCCCTCATATATATTTTCTATTAGAGGTGTATAAACTAAATTCTCAAACTTTGGATAATTGGTGCAAAAACTTAAATGGCCCATAATTGGCATGAATTTCTTTTTATTGCCTTTAAATGTTTTCGGGCTCTTTTAAACCTCTTTGGATCCCTGATAATAAAATTCCTCAATTTTTTAGGTCCAGTTAAATGGCGGCTTAATCGCAAAGGATAAATGATAATCTTTCGTAGCCCTTCACCGTTTTCAAATAAAGCACACAAACTCACAAACGGCTCTTACATGAACAACTTTCTTATCAAGTTTTATTGCGCTTGGTTCGTTTTAAGGACATGATTGAAGTGAAAACACCCAACCAACATGTGATAAGACAAGAACAATAATCAAATAAATCTGTGCATGTGTGCAAAAAAGGAAATCATGAGTAAAACATGTAGGAAGAAACACTTAATTACATATTAATGACTCCAAACATTATAAAGCACAAGGATGAATTGACATATTGTCTCAAAACACTATCAAATAGTCACATGAAAAATGGAATGATGTTGTGACTCGGCTATCATAAGTGTCCATCCATAAACGGTGCAAACAAAATACAAAAATCTTTTTGGATTTTTTTAAAAAATTTATCAAAATAAAATCTTTTTGTATTTTTCAAAAAATTTCAAAGCAAAAATTTATACAAAAAGTACATGTCAATACACTAACAAATATATATCATGAAACCACAACTAGTGTATGACAAACATGCGAACACAATCATCTATATGATATGGCAAGAGAAGAATCATGTGCAAGCAAATGAGAATCAACTTGTCTAAAATCTAGTGCCTCTAAAAGTGATTTCCTAACCCAAATAGATGTGAAATGTCATGTGGGAGATTTAGGAACCAATGTAACACTAGACATAAACTTCCTAGGACATTTTTTGATATCAAAACAAAAACGCCTAAGGTGACCTTTCCTACCACAATATGAACATTTGTATACGGGTGGAACGACACATATGGGTTGACCTTTTCTAACGTCCTTGAAATTGGTTGACCCTCTAAAACAAATAATGGTTTTGGCTTTAGCACTAGAAGCATGAGAACAAGATGAGCCATTACCATCACCCTCAAACCTACTCGAGTCTTTCAAATCATTTTTTAACTTCAAAAAATTTTACACAAGCAAAGAATTAGACTCTTCCAATTTGAGGGACGCCTTTTTCAAATTTTCAACAATTCCTAAAAGGATATCTCTCTCTCCCTCAATTAAAGCAAACTTCTCCCTAAGAGCCTCTTCACGTGTCACAAACTCATTAACTATAATATTTTTATCCTCTTTGGCACAAACACAAACCATCGAATTTTTAAGGTCCTCTGATTCTTTTTCTAAAAATAGGACCCTATCATCACTCTCCTTCTTGGACAATTTTAAAGCAACAAAGTCATGGTCCAAGGAAACAAATTTTTCTCGATAAAAATCTCTTTGATTTTGAACCGTTTGCAAAAGATCCAATGCAGATTTAAAACAAGAATTTTCTTTTTTCAAAAAATCAATTATTTTAGCAAACATCAAATTCAAATGATTTATATCATTAAAACTATGACTCGTGTCATCAATGGGGGGCTTCCGATTACATAAGTGCTCCATTGGAAAAATTGCGATTTTTCACAAAACTGATTTTTCAAAAAAAATCAATATCACACGATTTTGCGGAAAATTGGAAGACGTGATAAATTAGTGAAACCCGCTCTGATACCAATTTGTAAACGTGAGTAGACAAATTGTATCAGAAGGTAAATCCTCAAAAAATCTGGATTACGCGATAAATTAGCGTAACCTTCTCTGATACCAATTTGTAAAACGTGTGAACGCGGTGTGTGATACCAATTTAAATTAATTCATAAATTTCTAATTTGGCACACTTATATAATTAGAGTCAATTTGAACCAAATAATTCAGCACCTAAACATGCATCTATGTGTGTGCATGTGTCAAACCATAAATAGATAAAGCATGTGACACAAATATTCAGAAAAAATACACGAAGGGCAAAACCTTTTATTTCTAGAACTTTCAAGCATTCACAAGACCAATGACTTACATACAACCTGATAATCGCCCACAAGTGTAACGCACGGTGTCTTCGTCAAACCTCCAAAGAAACGACTAGAAATATCGTCAGCTGGAATCTCCCGCAAGGACTCCAGATGGTCAGCAATGAAGAAGAAAACGACTTTTTCACAAATGTGAACTTTATAAGGACTCCCTCCACAATAGCACGTAGCTCTACGGTTGTAGAGTTCTCCCCACAAAGAATAAACCACAGCAAAGTGTGTTCAGTAACACCAAAACAATTCACCAAAGCATATTGGGATTTTTGTGAATTGTAAACAAAAACGGATTAAATCCTAAAAGGAAGAAGCCAAAAGAATTCTGCTTTCGCAGTTTTTCTATTCTGTAAAACGCTGGAACTTCTTAAAGAAAATGAAACCATTTAATGAGTATTTATAATAAAAACATGTCGCCTCAAAATACGAGCTCGTTCGAACGAGATAAGGGTCTCGCGTGAACGACGTACAGATGTCGTTTGAACGACATCGCGCGACACTGCCATGTTGTTCAAACGACAGTACAAAGTGGTTTGAACGACTGTTGCATCAAAAAATTAACATTTTAATGTCCGCTCCAATACTTAGAAAAAATACTCATTCTCAAATTTAGACGAAAAAGTTCGCTCCAACACTTAGAAAATCTTTTTTTTAAATATCCCAAAAGCTCTAAGTGGAAAGTTAAGGTATTAAAAACATAACCTTACCAAAGTAAACTTTGCGTAGTCTTTTTGATGAAGAACTTGATATTCAGATCCGTCTTTGATGCTTGAATGTTCTTGAATTCTCTTTGACGGTATAGCGGTATATGACATACTAAATTGATAATGGACTTATAAAAATAAGTCCTTACAACTATTTTGTAATATCAGTCCCACAAGCATAAATTTCACCCATCTATATCCATGTTTTTTCTTCCTACGATTCTGACACCAGCAAACCAAGGTGTCCATACACCATATAAATCACGCAAACGGGTTTAAATATCATACACGCTCATACATAAGCCTAATTATTTATTGTCCTTGTATTCGCAACGTGGCTATACCACTTGGACCATCTCAATTACCCCCGAATTTGAAATCCTAAATCCTCCTTAAACATCATTCCATCCTTCAACCAGCCGTAATAAAACAAAATTTTCAGTACTTCCTCACCATACAACTGGCTCTTTTGGCCTCATATCATAATTTACCTTTTAGCTTTCACTTATAACTACATACTTCCATAACAATCGAGGTACCAGACTCATGAACGAATGGCCAAACATATCCCTACTACCAACGTTACGCTAAGTTTCATGCGTGGGATGTCTCGCAAAGCGAAATCCAAATAATGAACCCCCCTGATACACTACTACCTAGCATTGTCGATCATCGAAATTCGTTAGGCCCTCATTCCATAACATGCGCCCCTATATTCCCGTCTCTTGACAACAAATTTACATCTCCTTCCGCAATTTCACTTAAAAAAAATTCTTCTGAAAGGCATTGTCTCTTAACATTGATGGAAATCACATTCCATAAACATAATGAAAATATAATCGGGGCTCTCAAAATCCCATCCCCAGATATACAACTATGAGTATTAACTTCCACGTCTCTAAAGGGTGATATAACACTACACTCTTCTTATTACCACATCTTGAGCGTTGATTATAATAACCATCTAAATCTTTTCGCTAAACAGTAAACCAAATACACTTTGAATCATATCAATTAAATCCCTACACATACCGGGATCAAATATCCGAGACCATTATACCTTTTGAAGTCTCGATAATATATATATATATATATATAAACGCGAGCCCGACCCTCTCACAGATGGGGTCTCGCCAGAACAAAACATTCTACACCAAGGTAGTAACCCCGATAGACTTGCAATAACCACACACTATCGGTTTAACCATTATTATAAAACCATAATTAGAATAATATCATACTCGTATAACACAACACTAAAACGAGTAATTTCAATAAAGTATATACCACTATGGATACACCCATTCATCCTCCATGAATAACATTAAAGGTAACCCCACTATACCAGGGAAAATACCTAAATAATAACATTATCAATATACGCACATACTCGTCTCTCATGCGAATATAGAAATAATAAAAATGTAGTAACTCTTTCCTGACATATACAACGCGCATCATTATCTGAGGATATAACTCATACTTCTACCTTGGAAATAGCCCTGGATCCTCAAATAGTTCCTGGACTTAACACACATGTCCGCACCAAACCGAAAATTTCAATAACTATTGCCCTTGCTAGGCACCATACCCTTATCCCTATACTTGCTTAGGGAAAACTTTTAATGCAATGGTTTCACTCCCCACAAAAAACCTCTACACGTACTCCACTTATCTCCGGTCACACTGACCATGTAAGGTTATCCTTCTCTCGAACATTGGTAGTCTCGACTATAATGACTACCTCTGTTGTTCCCTTAGCTTTGATGGCCCTAAGGAACACGCTACTCGCTTCCATAACTCTAACTAAAATCACCATCGCTTGGTAAAAAATTTTCTATCCGAATTATTTAAATGGGTCCCCTGATGGGTCTCCCCCTTGTGGTGCTTCACAACACCATTTCTCCCAGTCTTACTTTGTCTAAATTCTTCGATTTTGGTAGCTCCCCACCCAAGGAAGCCTTTACCTCCACATCAACAAAACGTGACATTGTTACTATCTGCATTGATCGTCCAAGCAGAATTCCCCAAAAGTGCTAACAATTCTTCATGTAAGTTAATTTTCCCCTTTAATGTCATCTTCTCCATTGCAACTACTTCATCCGGTGTAAGGTTCACTAATTAATTAAATTTCTTTTCATAAAGTGACCAATGTCCAACCCTCTTATGTGAGTTCAAAAAGACGTTCGCGTCTTATCCTGAACATCTGATGAAGGAACTTATGGTCAAACCATACCTATGCGCCTTCTCTTGACAAAACATTCCACTCCTAAGTGTGGTGGTTGCCTCTCACCATTGTTACTCTGCTCTTACGAGACAAGAAAACTTTTACCCTAAATTTTCACTCCCGGTTAGCCACACTCCGACATATGCCCAAGCCTTTGGATATTTTACCTTCGTTGGATAACACACGCCATTTCTGCATTTCTAGAATTTCTACTGTTGGTACTCTTTAATGTTTCGTCTGACTCTCTCCTAATCTAACCTTGTTGGGTGAGTCTAATTTGACCCCACTTTCTACAATAGTGGTACTTGTAAGTCATATGTTGAGCCTTAACCGTCTCTACCGTCCTGGCCTTAAGTGCCATAATAGGGTGACCTCAACTACGGTCATCATTCTTGAATATACACTATAACCTCCACTGAGCTTTGCCTCCTGCTCTTCGTCCAATTGTCCACGCCTGACATACTGCATTGTTCGGCACACAAACACACCCGAATGCAAATAAGATTCACTATCATATACATCATAGCAGGAGAACGAAATCTCACCAAAGAAATCAACAATCCTAAACATAGGGCTCTATATAAAAGAAAGCTACGCTGGAAGCATAATAAGTTGCACAGATCCTAAAGGACACTAGAACCTGATGCTCTGATACCACCTGTGATACCCCGACTAATTAAATACCGGGTAGCTACTCCTTTATGAAATTAATACAGAATATCAAGTTGGTTCAGTCATAGCATCACTGTCGAAAACATTTAATTTATTACTAGCCACTTAATATTTAAAAAGAGAGAGATGCCAAATTTTATTAATTAAATTAACAACCAAGTGATTAAATCATCAACCATCCATCGCATAAATAATCTCATATGACTAACTAACGAAATGAAATAAATTGAGTCTAGATTAAACACTCCAATGATAATAATACCAGAGTAAATAAAATCCCAATACAAGAGTCTGAATAAATAAACCAATATCTGAAATAATGAAAGTCTGTAACTACAATCTCTAGATAAGAATGGGCACCATGCCCTAACTGATATGAACGACTCTGAATGAATCAAGGATAAATGTGGAGGCATCTAATACCGAGGTCATGTAGCTTCCACAACAGCTACATCACGCCATCAGAATGGAACTTCTATGCTTGTCGTCCCTATGGCTGGGCACCTAAAATGTTTTTACAAAAAAAAAATAGATTCGGAGGAAAATGGGTCAGAGCCCGAGGTGAAAACAGTTGAAAAATATAGCAAGTGTTTAAACTACAAGTAAACAACACATATTATAAACATGTTAGTTGCGTACTCGCACATGAGTTTCTCACCTCTCAACTAATGTGCACCCCTAACGTATACCCTTAACCCATCCTAGTTATGTCGTTAACTAACTACTCTGTACCACTCCTGCTTTCACATTCTAACATAGGGTATCTACTCGTAACACCCGAATAAGTCATATTCATAACCCATATTCACATTCATTAAATTACTTATCTCAAGTGTTAATAAAATTCTCATATTCTTAGCCCATTCAAATATCTTACTTATTCACTTCTACTAAGAAACAGTGGACCAGTCACAAGTACATATATAAATCACTCTCAGTACATATATACATATAAGGCCACCCCTAGGCTAAGCTGCGGTGCACGCATATTATGCTATCAAATCCATATACATCATGTACATAAGGATCATGTGTTCCGAATCACTAAGGAACCATCTCAATACAAATCACACATATTGGAGGCGGACATAGTTCACATACCCATGGGTCACGCACATATCTACGCTCACATGGTCAGCTGACTTATCAACTTACAAATAAGTCATTCACAGTCCTATGTCCTTAAGGTGCCAATCTAAATCCCATCGAAGGCACACAAAGATAAGATGGCCCTTTTCTCGAAAACCAACCTCCCGTGATAACAAGTATGGTAGGTATGTCATACATATAAGAAATCCATACACTAGGCATTCACACAACCTAAGTAATAATATTTCAATAAAGGTATTCACACATTCCATCTAGTAAATCTCTTACGTAGTAAGTTTATCCCGAACACCCTACGTAATATATATTTAGTTTGATAACTCTCTTGTCGTATCAATTTGAGTACTTAATCCTATCCCAAAAGGTTACTAGATCTCCTACTAGTTTCTAATGTTATCTTAGTAACTTAAAGTCCCTCCATTACTGTTCTTATCCTTACATCATTATTCATTCCCATTATAGCTTCAATTCGAACGCTTTCTAACCATACCTCACTCTATAGACCTTTATAAGCAATAGCATTCAAATCCATAAGGTAAATAATTTTTTTGGGTATCAACTAAGACCCTACTGACCTTAACTAAGTCCCACAATATTAAATTAATCACCCTAAGAATCATTATGGGCTTTGAGATTTTCATTAAACCTTAAGGGAAAACAATTACCAAAAATCAGAAGAGGTTGATTGATCGATCGATCGACATTCTTGAGTTGGTCGATCGATCAAGCAGGTATTTGCCTAGAATTCTCTTAAAAAGTTACAGGTTCTTCTAATTTTACACCCCAAATACTCCATTACAACGTCCCAAACTCCCAAGAAAGTTCAGTAATCATCCTATTAACATATTACCATGATCTTTAACGTATTAGAATCATTAAATTATCATGGATCATCAGTTTCTTGGATCAAAACACCCAATTTTTATAAAAACCCTATTTCTTATATTTCCTTCAAGATCTTCATATAACTCAACATAAATTCACAATTCCCTATGCATGGATCATGGTTTCATAACTAGTACATGCCCAGAAGTTTATCTACATGAAGCCTACCTATATTCAATGTTTAATTCTCCAGTTTCACAATTAATTCACTTATTTATGATAAATCATCAAATCTAAACTATCATGTAAAATATATGCTTTGAATCTTTGCAAGATAAATCACTTGCCTGGAAAATAAAGATTCTGATCCATTGATGACAATATTGGTTGGTTCTCCCTCTCTTTCCAGCCACAAATCTGGCGATGGTGATGGTGTATAGTGGTTGTGGCCATGGAAACCCTTGGAACTTCTCCTCTCTTCCTCTCTAACTGCCATTATGATTTTTGGTTGTGAAAACCCTAAGGTACTCAAGTGTTGGATGATAATTTCAGTCTAAAATTCGTGGGTTACTATTCCTTAAAAAGTCAAAATTACTAAAATACCCTCCTGGATCACCGGTTAGACCTATAATGCCGGGGACCCAAACAAAACCCACGGCTAGTATTTTCTGACTATCTCGACCCTTCCGGACACGTTGGCGCACTCAAAATGATCATACAGATGACATAAAAATAAAATACTTTTAAATCCATTAAACTGAATCCTAACACGACTGACACGCGGGTCCCAACTTAATTACCGAAACTGTCGTATTTTCAACTCACGATAATTTTAATAAATTTAATAATCACATATTACCATAATCACTCAATAATATTCAACATTGTCATCATATTTAAATACTAACTCTCGTCTCGCTAGTTATTTAAATCCGAATTTATTTCTAATTAATGATCCCAAATTAATTTAACTACTCCCACAATTAAAAGCAATTTTATTTAATTAATCTCATAATTAAAAGCCATTAAATTATGGGGTATTACATAAATTAAACGATAAACCCTTATTAAACTTGTTAAATAATTAAAATAATAATAATTAAGCGTAAAAAGTACCCTTTATCTATCGTCTCTTTGGTGGGGACGATAGTGGAGGAAGGTTTTAATGGTGATGGAGGGAGTGGCTATTGTGGTTGGGGTTGGATGGGGGTGGCAATAGGAGAATGGGGAGAAATTTTTATTTTGTTTCATTATTTTGTTTAATCTATTAGTCAGTTTGATTTAGGGAAAATGGGAGTGTATAGAAAGACTGGTAATAAAAATACGGGATAACCTCAAAATATGCCTTTAATAATTAAGCTTAGTCAATTAATTGGTTGACTAACATATTGGATGCAAATATAATATAACCGAGACTATTGCAATTCTGTTTTTTTTAAACGATGGTGTATTGCCAAAAATATGGATCATGAGCGATATCTTCATGAATTTTACGGGCAGGATAAATTTTTGAGTGATTCTACTGGAACCGAATTTTCGATCGAAATTTTGTAGACACACTGACGTGGCTATTTGTTACTGGTTGGTTTTTTATCCCACTGGCATGGACCCCAAAAACCAACCAACAACAAGCCACCACGTCCACGTGTCTACAAAATTTCGGTAAAAAATTCGGGCACAATAATTTTTTTGTAAAATTTTACTATTACCATGCCCATATAATTTTGGAATTAATTCTTGAGCTACAAAATCTCTGCCTCCCTCATACTGGATGATAAAAATGTTACAACCTCTCAAGAATTAAAGAATCCATACCCAGATAACCATGGGGGTTGAAAGCACCCTCTCTCACTAAAATCAAATTGGGTAACCATGCCCCACGAAATCTCATTCTGTACACCACTATAACTTAATTTAAAATGTAGTAAGGCATATCACATAAGGCGAGGATGAAATTGTTTTTATAAGATACACTATTATTAATGAACTGATAACTTGAGTCTTTTATGGGAATTTAAGGGTACGTATGTTTATTAACATTAACAACACTTCCATGCTTGTGTGGAGGTTTCTAGGTAATGTATTAAATCAATATAACATTTATTTAAGAAAAAATGGTGCGTGATTTTCAATATTATAAGGTAAATAAAACTATTAATGGATTTCAATCATAGTAGTTTTTGTAAAAGCATATACCGAATAGTCCTTTAAATATTTTTTAATACACGTTTAGTCTAAGTCTTTTATTTTGTTCCAAAAAATTTCTCATCACATAAAAACACTCAACATAAGGACAAGCACAAACCCATTTACCCACCTCCCTCCAACCCCACCCCTACTGTTGGAGCTCTTGGGGCCCCTACCGGAGCTCCGGCAGTTTAGTGGGGGGGGGGGGGGGGGGCGCTAGTGCGGACCTTTAAAAATAAGATAATATTTAGTAAATGGGTGTTTGAAGGACTAAATGGGTTAAACTAAAAATATATGTCTTTTTACAAAATATGTATTTATGTTGGGGACTTTTCGATAATTGACCCTTTTCCTAAATGTAAGATGATTTACATTCACATTATATGTGGCTGAATTTTTGAGTTTTTAAAGCAATGATAAATTTTTGTAACAGTAATTCTAAAGAAATGATGAGTTTTTCTAAATCATATTCTTAATCTAGAAAAAATTCTAAATCCTAGTAGTTTTTCTAAAGCAATGATGAATTTTTGAGATTTTAAAAGCAATGATAAATTTGTTTCAATCGTAGTGTTAATCTAGATGAGCAAGCACAAATAATTATCCATAAGCATGAATAATTTTGCAACCACAAAATTGAGTAATGTTACAGTGACATAATTTTTTTATAGGCATGGGTACTTTGTCATGTTAAGAACTTGACTGATGTTTGATTAATTTTCTCTAGGTAATCTTACGATAATTAGCATCAAATAACTGAATATTGTGTTCTTGAGATTACCATTACCATTTTCTAGCATTCACATATTGAGTTAAACATTTGTATCATTTAAAATATAGAATAAATGCATAAGAGAACAAACATTATCACATAATGTTTTAATTCAACCATTAGTTTGATCTTTTTTGACTAATTAGTGTACAGGTCAGTCATACAAAAGAGAAAGAACAAGAGGGGTCACATCTATTTGAATATATTAGCAATTGGTTATTTTATATTTAGAGGTTTTCTATCTTATTGAACATATCAATAAAATGTGTTGTCTTCCCAAAAATGTATGATTAACTTGAATAAAATAAACAAAGTATGGCAGGTCACTTATTGCACACATACACACATTGGGATTTGGTAAAATAAAGTACTACTCCAAGATTCGAAAATAACTATTATATTGGTGACTTACATGGTTAAGTAAAGTGAATGCTCTTTGAGTTGGATAATGGCCATCTATGAACCCCAAGAGACCATTTCTATTATAAGAATTCACCTTGTACTCTATGAACCCCAAAACAAATTTGAACCTTATGTGATTTATAAAACAACTTCAAAGAAATACCAAAATTAACTTCTAAAGAGTAAGAAATAGAAATTGCATGGTTCGTAAATAATTCAATTTATAAATAAGTACATCACTTTTCTCATATTATAAAAAGCAAGAAAAACTAGAAGAAAAGGGTAAGTAACATAAATTCCCTTAAATTATGGCACATTGTCACCTTTGATAATCTACTCCATATCAAATTTTTATTCTCTCTATTAAGTTGTTATTCTATTCCTTTCATTTCAAATCTCAACGATTCAAACTACTTGCATCTTGTTAATTCGTGAGTGTTCTATTGTTTATACTAAGTCTTAACACAATTTTGTAATAGACAGAGTCATGTTGTTTACGATGAAAATGGAGATTAAATATTTGATAGATTTATTATCGTCCTCTTTAGTTGATCGATGTGGAGTTCGTGCAGGTTATTAGCAAGTTGGCTGATGATTTCATGCAAATGATCATCGATATCATTATAGGGGTGGTTCGAGCACAGGTAGATGATTTTTCATCAAAAGAGAAAGTTTGTACGATTGTATATGTCATGGATCGTTCCCTTTCACAAGGTACCATTATCAATCATCTATGATATAGGGATTCAAATTTTTTATCACAGTTTTGGGGAATCTTTTAGGAGGTTATGATAACTCGGTTACACTTAAGTATGTCTTACCATCATCAAACAGATGGGAAAACAGAGAGGGTGAGCCACATTTTTCAAGATATGTTGTGGGCATGTGCATTGGATTTCAGGGATACCTTGGAGGTTCACTATTATTTATTAGAGTTCACCTACTACAACAATTAACAAAAATCGTTCATTATGGCACCGTATGAGTCAATATATGGGTGACCATGTAGATCATTGTTGTGTTGGTTGGACTTGTGTGAAAGTTATTTATTAGGACCCGATTTTGTTGAGGAAACGACTGAGAAGATTAAGGTGATTCGGGATCGAATCAAGATAGACCATAGTTGACAAAAGATCCATGCAGACTTAGAGAGGTAGGATGTTCCGTTTCAAATGGATGATCAGTTGTTTCTCAAGGTTTCTCCCATGAACGAATGATGCGTTCAGAGAGGAAGGGGAAGTTGGCCCCAAGGTATATTGGGCCATTTAATATCGTACAATAGGGTAGAAATGCTTGTGTATCATCTAGAGCTTCCAAACCATTTAGATCGGGTACATAACGTGTTCAATGTATCCATTATTCATCGAGTCTTGTGTGGTGGGGCCACTTATCAGCACTTTGATTAGGGGATATTCAGTTAGAGAATGATGTTTCATATAGTGAGGAGACTATGCATATTTTAGACCATAAATTCCATATTTGGAGGTCTAAGGAGACATCAATAGTTCGTGTTCAGTGGGGTCACCATGGTGATGATGAGTCCACTTGGGAGCAAGACGATACGATGAGGCAGTAGTATCCGGAATTATTTTTTGCACCATAATATTGCCCGACCAATAGCGTATCTCCACCTGGAGATATAAACCAGTTGTTACATCAGAGAAATATTATGGGTCAATCTAACACGAATGACTACACAAGTAATTGACACCTGTTAAGACATTGAATGCGGGGTAACAACTTAAGTAGATGGATTTAGGATCGTGAGTGCACCTAGGAGGGAACTTGTAATTAGGTAACCACGCAACAGTTGCAATAGCAGTTGTATGGCAAAGTAATCTATAAATAAGAGGATAAAGGATGAAGTAAAAGAGGACTCTTTAAACAAAAAAAATATTTTTACTCATTTGAACATTTTTTTCATTTTCTTTATTTTACTGTTATCTAGCATAGTTTATCTTGAGACGAGATGGTTTCTAAGAATACATGGTTTTTACTAGAATTCCATAAAAAAAGGATTGAATGGAATTCGCCAAATGATATAAAAAATGCTAACAGCATGGTCCTGTGACACCCTTCCTATTTTAATACCAGGTGATCAATTCTTTATTAACATAAAACATGAATCCAGTATTATTTCAATCTCAGCATCACAACCGCAACAAGTATATAAAACAAATAAAACCATGCATTTAATGAAATGATAGAATAACTAATAAGCATAAATATAAATAACGTGAGCCAAATAAACCAATGGTCACTAAAGGTAATCATCTAACGTAAACAAAAACTGATAAATAAAAAATATATTTGCCAATAATAAAATCCTATCCAACTACGGGCAACATGCCCAAAAGGAAATAATGGAAATGAAACTGAGTCCTATCTAGATAAAAAGAATTTGAGGCATCAACAATCAAATCAGGCAATATCCATAGCTACTTCTCAGAACGGTATGAAAGAAACTAACCATGGGATCCCTATTGTTGCTGCACACCTGGGGTTTTAAAAACAAAAATAGATTTGTCAATGGGTCAAAGCCCAAAAAATGTTTGAACATTTTTTGCAAATAAGTAAATGATTTAAATAAAAACATGCAGTATATTACTTTCACAATTAATTAACTAATCGCACTCATATGAGAACTTATCCTCACCTCTCATCTATAATGCGAACCTAACGCATTCATTTTATTATCCGAATTATGCTACACAGTCTAACTAGGAAAATAACTGCTGTAAAAGACCATTCTGCTAATAATCACCATCAGCTAACTATATACTACCCTCACTAGGTATACTTTCACGAGTAATAATACTGCTACACACGTGTTATAAATAAATATTCACACAATATAATAACATAGCTACACCCCGTGCTATAAATAGATATACGCACAATATCTTGTATACACATACATATATATCACTTGCTATACACATATAGCCCACATCCCTAGAGCCTGGATCTCGTGGATGCATTCCTCGTGTGCAATCGGGCACCAAATATACCACAAATCACAACTAGGCCACCGGGTCACAATCTCACCACCGAACCCAATGTAAACACAAACAAATGGAGGTTGTTATAAACATACGTATGGGGGTTGCAACCATATCACATCGCACCCAACTGGTCTCCAAACAAACACCTATCCTCGCACATGAATAGTGGCCATGCAACGTACTATGACTAGAGGAATCAATCCAATACATGTTGGTCAACGCCACGGTGGACTGCCCACTACGCTCAACCTCCTAACGATTGCACTACCGAGTATGTACGTTTAATATAAATAAGCAACAATCAGTACTACGAAGTCAGTACTTATATATATATATATAAGTACTGACTTCGTACGAAAATCCCATAGCGTACTTGTCTATCAAATCTCGAAGTTTGAACCAACTTCTTGATTATATATTTAAGTGTTAGCTCACTTGAATTCCTAGTTCATCTCACCCCAAACCCATTTAACCATTGGACTAACACATGTACCAAACCCTGGAAATATTTCATAGTAGTCGCAATCTATCTCGAAAGACCATACGTCCATTTCCCAAGCACGGGCGAGTCAAAACAACGCGTAACAAAATATGGACAGGCCATCAAGACAAATCGGTTCGATTGGCTGACCGAATCGGTTCGGTTGTTAGAACCAATCCTCTCCCCCGAGAGAATCGGTTTGGTTTGCTAGGCTACCAATCGTCTTATCCCTCGGGTTTTTACCTCTTAAACCCTCCAATGGAGATCCCAAGCCTCCCAAAATCGCAAATTGACTTCCCACATCATTATATAACTATCCAAAAATCATTATAACACCAAACTAAACTTGAATCCCTCATTAAAACACCAGGATTCCTAAACATAAATCAGTTATTACAACTAAGAATTTATCAAGCCTTTAAATTTATTGATTTCTAACACCCTATCACTATTCTTATGTTTATAATAACAAACCCATAATTAAATCATGAAATTATTAATTATTCATTATCATTTAATATCAATTACGATCAAAGATTAAACACAACTTAAATATCTTCACCTGATTATCAAAGTTTTCATCTTTTAAATCTCAGATTTATTCCTCATCAATTACGAACGTAATTAACCCTAAGGAATGTAATCTAAAGCAAGTAAACACTTTCCTTATGGATAAGAATCCAAAGTCTGACTAAATGATTGAATTCGAAGATTTTCTTTTCTCTTCTCCAAGATTCTCTTCTCCCTTTCTTCTCTTTTCCTTTTCTCTTAATCTTTTCCTTAATCACAATTATGCAGAGACCAAAATGAGGTTTCCATCCACCTCCCTAATCCTTAAAGAATCCTTTATTATACCATAATCTCATTTTAAGTGTTAACCTAACGGTAAAAAGACTACCATAAACCTGTACGATCCCTACTACATTTAAAAATCCCCTAGAACCCAACTATAACTCTAGGGTACCTATTCTGGACTGTTTCGATCCATTCTGGATCATGAGTTCCCTAAAAAATATCATTCGAGTCACCCAACTAAAAATATATCATTATCTCATTAACTAGGCCCGACACGTGCGTACAGGCTTGTTTCTGGAAAATTCCTAAAAATTATTATAAAATCTGAAAATTAATTTTAAACAAAAATTAATCCAATTTCACTTAAAAAATATTTTAGACACGTAATCAAATAATTACATATGAGATGCATAAGTTCCTTAAAAGTATCCAAGTGTAAAATATGTGAATCTGCTCGGTGTAATTTTACCTTTTTACCTTTATTTAAAATTTATCATTGATTGAGTCTTGAGTCTCGAGGCATGAACGAGATGGAATTTGATGCAACAAGTCATGAGTATACCTCATATATAATCTATAAAATTATTTTGGCAAAAATATCCAAACTTGAAAAACCAAAATTAGTATGGACTAAGACCATCCTAGTGAAGTCCTCTACTTTGTGTGTTTCAATCTCCCCTCGTTGGATAAATGTCTTGAGTGCATCATGGGCACTCTTAGAAGAAAAAAACTAATTTCCTATGCATCAAATTCAACGAAAATGACAAATCCTAAAAGATCAAGTTATCATAAATAAATTCTTCAAGATTAGGAATTATTTACTCGTTCCCCCATTTTATCTCAAATAGACAAGGGAATAACATGTAAAATTGAGAGAAATAAAAGATTAAATACTAATAAAAAATAGTCAGTGTCGAATCACGTGTCACTCTTACGCAAAAAAGTTTTAAGAGGTTTTTTTGTCACTTGTCAACCATTCATACCCTAAAATCTCATAAGACCATTATAAGAAAAGACAGATACACAAAACTAAAATTCTAGGAAGTTTTAATATCAAATCCATAACATGCATTCCACTAGTCTTGCGCAAATACTCAAATTTAAAGGGTTTCGTGAAGAAATCAATATATATATATATATATATAGTTCACCATTCAAATGGTTTTCATGCAAGCCTAAGAAATATTTTGACTCCCCCATAAAAGATGTTTCCTTAATGTTTGGGAGTGTAGAATTAAGAATGTCCTTTATTTTCTCAGGAGGAGCCCTTACTAGTTTTCCTATGAGGGCCACAAACAATATTTGAAACTTCCTTATTCTTGGGTAAACCACGAACACATTTTGAACGGGATAAGATGGTTAGATTGTCCAATCTTATTAATTTACACAAGTAGGCCTCGAGCTTGGGATAAAATTTATAACGATTTTCTTTAATCCGAATCACTCTTATGATGCACTTGCCACTTTTATCAATAATTTTACAATCAGTTTTAAAAACAAAGCAGTGTGTCAAGATCACATAATTGACTAATACTAAGCAAATTATATTTAAGTCCTTTGACTAAAAGAACATCAAAAAGTAACGGGAGTCCTTCCTCATTGTTTTTTCCTCTCCAATTGATCTGATATGATTCACCATTGACTAAAAGAACACCCAAAAGTAACGGTTATGTGCTTGGAACATCTCGAGTCTATGTACAGACCTCCCTTGGTGCTTTTTAAATTAAAAGTAGTATTAATGAAATTGCACCTTAGTTGGGGTCTTGACTTATCCTTCGTAACCCAAATAGGCCTTATTTTTAAACATTTTCGCATTTAAGTTAAAAGAGGGGCTAGGACTCTTACGTCGTGACTGTCATCTGTTATTTGATATATTCTTGGGTTGCACAGCCTTTCTTTCATTAAATTTTTTTTTGGGAAAGACGTAGTGATTCATCTCGTTTGAGAGTAATGAAAATTCTAAAAGGTCGGGGTGTTGATTCTAATTTGAAAGCACGCGTTTTTATTATGGCCAAAAATATCACAATATGAACGATATTTATCCGACGTTGATTTTACCTTGGCAAGATTTTTAAAAAGAAATTTCTCTTTAACCATCATAGGATCATTCAAAAAAGTTTTTTGTTTATTCTCAAAATCTCTAACGAGTGGGCATTTATATTTTAAAACAGATCCATGCTTACGCTTAGGAGACTCAACCGTCTTTGCTGCATTCGGAACTGAATTTTAAAAGATATGTTTTTCAAAAGTTTCAGATTTAACTTTTCTTTTGCTACAACCTTGTTTGATAAAAGTTGTTCTTTACTTTTGAAAGAATTTTGATTTTTAATGAAATATATCCCATGCTTGTCATAAGCTTTTCTCATAACACTCATTGTTTTCCACGTTCTTTGGTTCTGATTCAAGTGATATTGAAAAAAAAAAATTACATGCAAGTAAATTAAATATTGATATTGATATAGATTTTCAATAACTCTACAAATGATATTAAGATAAAAATCAGAGTTGATATTGACATATCCCTCACTCCCTACCTACACATTTAGTTACATATGAGGTGGTCCTTTTACCTTTTTTTTTTTAAAAAGGGTGGTCTGTTTATCTCAAGAACGTGTTTCACATATATGGGTGTTTATGTGGGTGGTTTACGTGGGTCACATGTCCACTAAAACAACATTCAATGTGATGATGACGCATCATTGGATTTCAAAATTGGGTTCAAAAAGTGGGTCGCCTTAGCATTTTGCAAAAACTATTCATATAACATGAATTAGATTTTCGCTATATAGTATGACTTAACAAAGTAAACATTGAAATAAATTCATCAAATAGCTGGAATGAATTCTTACAAATTATCACTAATTAGTGTGAATTACAAAGTGATATGAGATATAAGAAATTGCATAATAAATTATAGGGGTCATTAGGATTCACCCCTAACTTGGCATTTAATTAGAGTAAAGTCCAATGTCAATTTATTTTTAGTGTCCACCCCCAGTGATATTTTAACGTGAGTTGGAGTGAAATTTTCCATCTCACCAAGGGTCATTTTGAGATGCATAGTTATTTTATTTTGTTCAGCAATAATATTGTTTGAGGGGTAAAATATCACCATTGGGGAGGGGCACTAATAGATTTGGAATTCGGTGACGGAAAACAAAAAAATTCGGAAGTAAGGGTGGACACTAATTTCCTATAAATTATATAGTATCTCAAAATGAATCGAAGTATAAATGGAATTATAAGTTGAATTGGCAAGCTGAAGTGTGATGTAATATGTAATTTGTAATTTGAAACCAAGGTAGAAGTCGACATTTTGTGGGAGAGATCAAACTGTAAATAATTGAATTATTGCCATAAAAAATCAATTAATTTTTTAAAAATATTTTTAGAATTATTTTGTTTCACATCCGTATTTGCTTATTTTCATATTCTTTAATAAAGAAAGGTTTTTTTTTTGTAGTTATCTCCTGAGTTAATCATAAAACTAGTAATGCCCCTCTAAAAGTTAACAAATTAGACTTACCCTCTACAAACACAAATCTGAGTATCCCAGGGGATAAGTTTAATTTTTAAACTTCTGGGCGGAATTACTAGTTTCGTGATTAATTCTGGGAGTCACTACAAAAAAACTCATAAAGAAATAATCATACATAATGCAAAAAAAGAGAGATATATAAATGTTCCACTATCAAATAAACGGCCAAATGTGTTCTTTATTCTCCAAACCTTATGTATTCTATATTGTCTATTCAACAATTTAGTTTTCAAAAATTATTATAAAACATATGAAATATTTACTTAAAACATGGTGACAAACCTTTGGTTTACACATACAGATATGGAGAAAAAGCATCTAAAAAAACAAAAGATATAGGGAGAAATAATATGATATCATTCTTTTACATAAATAACAATTTTCAATTAACACCCTTTGAGTTGAGTTGGCTAAAAAGATGTGCATACATAGGAAATCAAAATCAAAAGACATAACCGAAATGCATATAGTTTGCGACGGTTGTACTCATAATCATGTAGCCCTTGATATTAAAAAGGGCATATACCGAATAGTCCCTCGAATATTTTTAATACACGTTTAGTCTAATTGTTTTTATTTTGTTCTAAAAAGTTCTTCAACACATAAAAACACTCAAAACAAGGACACACACAACCTCATTTACCCCCTCCCTCCACCCACCCCCCGCCTCCCGCCAACCCCACTGCCGGAGCACCGGCGACCTCACCAGAGGGTGTGAGGTGGGAGGGGGAGGTGGGGAGGGCGTGCTGCTAGCGCAGACCTTTAAAAATAAGAGAATATTGGGTAAACGGGTGTTTGAAGAATTAAATGGGTTAAACTAAAAATTAGCATCTTTTGTGTTTTTATGTGATGAGGGACTTTTTGGAACAAAATAAAAAAGAGTTGGACTAAACGCGTATTAAAAAATATTTGAGGAACTTTTTGCTAATTGATCCATAATAAAATTATTTATTCAATAAAACTAAATATATCAAAGGAGAGAATAAAAATTATTTGATTAGAAAAGTTTTAGAAGAAAATTAGAGATGTAAGCAAAAAGGGAAATAAAACAGTATATGCCAACTTTAATTGCATATGAACATCAATGCTGACATATCCATTTATCAAGTATTCATATAATGAGTAAAAAAATTCAACTCATAATCATTAACATGTTTAGAATTACGAAATTCATGTTGTAACCTGATTTGCAACCATATTGTTAACAATACTTAAACATAAAAGGGAAAAATGGGGTAAAATATATGAACAGATAGAGCCAAAATACTACGGGACATATACCGAATAGTCCCTAGAATATTTTTTAATACACGTTTAGTCTAAGCCATTTTATTTAATTTCAAAAAGTCCATCACCACATAAAAACAAAAAAAAAAGACAAACAATTTACCCACCTCCCTCCACCCCCCACACCCACCCCACTCCCACTGTCGGAGTTCTGACAACCCTCGCCGAGTTTTGGCAACCCCCACTGGAGCTCCAGTGAGGGTCACCGACATTCCGGCGAGGGAGTGTGGTGGGGAGGGGGTGCCGCTAGCGCGGACCGTTAAAAATAAGAGAATATTGAATCAATGGGTATTTGAGGAAATAAATGGGTTAAACTAAAAATAAATGTCTTTTTAAAAAAATATGTATTTACGTTGGAGACTATTTGGTAATTGACTCAAATACTAATCACGGAACTTAAATATTCTTAAAATCATTAAATGGCGGTGATTTATCCATACCTTAATAGTTTCTTTTCCATCCATAAATGATATCAATATACAGTATAGGAAGAGCATTGCATTGCGAGCAAATTAATTTTTATATGAAAATATAGCATCTGTAATATGAAAATTGTGCTACATGAACTATACATTTATCTCAGCCAAAAATTATACAAAGCTGTTGGAAGAGTCCAAAATGCGAGTGGAAGAGTCCAAAAATTATACTTATGGGATATGTTAAGGAAAAAAAATCACAATCTATAATTTACTCTGTTATAGATTGAGTTCCAAGTTGTCTACGGTTAGACACATTTGCCCGAGTTCTAAGTTGGGTCGAGAAAGATGATTATTAGTGCAAATGACGAGTAAAATTGGCCCAGAGACCTTACCCTTGAACCTAAAATGTGTTCGTAAAAGTGCACTCATTCGAGCGAGCGCTAAGTCGTTTGAATGGTACATGCGACGTTCCTTTTTCCTACAATCAGTGCGATACCCTTTGCAATCTGGAAATGGTTACTGAACATAAGGACGATGGGTTTTTCTTTGGAATTAATAGCTACAACTTCTAGTATGGGCACGAAATAGTAGCGATGACCACTGATGAAATAACTGAGGAGCTCGCAAAACAACAACTGCTGCCAGTGGCGGAGCCAGGAATTCACGTCAAGACTGGCGGCCTTATTTTTTTGAGGTTATTTAAATTATTTTGAAAAAAATCATCAAAAGTCCTATTAGGGGTGCGCTGAATTTATATTTTGGGCGGGCTGAATTTATATTTTAACACTTTTTTTTTTTTGGTTATAAATTAACACTACTAATTTTTTTTTTTGGGGGGGGGGGTGGGCTGGGACCCCCACAAGCCACCCCCTGGCTCCGCCTATGACTGCTGCTCACAACCACCACAGGAGGAGCTGATTCTGATGTGACCACCAGAGGAGCTGATGTGACCTCCGAAGAACAGCTGACCCATGTTGAATGAACAGCCTTTGGAGTGATCGAGTTAACTTCTGCAATCAATCCGATGATTATCACAAGTATTATCCGTGTGTCTGTCTGCATCGAACCAAAGTTTGTCAGTCTTTCGATTTCACAGCATGTTAGTTACAGCTTTATTTTCAAGTGATGATCACATAAAAAAGTTGTGTTTGTTCATTTTCAAGTGTTCATGAAATAAGGAACATTTTTGTTTAATGATAGTATCATCTACGTACTTTTGCATGTATAGCATTTACAAACTAAAGGCATTTGTATCTACACAAATTATACAAACCTACTCACTACTAAGTGCATAACCGACACAAAAATGTTCGGACCTCCTTGTACTAAACGCTCTTCAATTCTATCAATCCTAACATACTTGTCTTCTTTAGCAAAAAAGGGCAACATGGCCGGTTGTGCTACACCCACAAGGCAATTGATAAAATAGGACAAACAATTCAATGTGCAATGAATGCAGATTTATCAATTTATGAAAACATTCATCATAATGAAATTATCCTCAACTTTGATGGTTCAATCATATTTGGAAAAATGGTTATACTTCCTAGGGTATCCATCCTTATGTTTTTCTTTTTGTAAGAAGGTCACTAAACCTAGTCATCATTAGTTTAATGGTTGAATCTTTGTAAGGAGACTGCTCAACTGGGTTCATAATTTATTTAACGTTCCCTCAAATCAAATTACTTCTACTTGCTGTTGTGATGAGAGAATTGGATGCTACATGTAGGACAAGAAATAAGGCCATTTTTCAAGGAAAGACCACCTCTATATATCACTACATCGCTTATGTCAAGGGTTGGCTTATAAATGTTGACAATTACTGGGAGTATGAACATTATTGAACATGTTATATTTCAATCTTTTAAAGTGCTTGGAGTGCTTAAAAAGTCTCCTAAAATCATCCCTGTACACTGGACGCCCCCTTCTACTAGGTGGTTAAAGTTAGATACTGATGGTCTTGCACTAGGTGCCCCTGGAGTTGCTCCTGTTGGTGGTTGTTTTAGAACCAGTAGAATATTTTTTAAAGGGTCATTTTCTGGAACAACTGGGAACTCACAGAGCATTCTATGCTGAAATTATGGTTGTTATGATGGAAATTTATTTGCTTGGTTAAATGGTTGGAATAAAATTTGGCTTGAAATGGATTCTATGGTTGTTATTGCCTGGCTACAGTCCCAAATCGTATAAACTTCCAGGGGATTTGAAGATTAGATGGTGAAACTGCCTATACTATATCTTCAAATGACTTTTCATTTTTCGAACATTTACAGAGAGGGAAATGAGGTTGCAGATAGGCGTTCTAAAATGGGATTTGAATTTGAGTCACTTAACTGGTGGAGGCAGACTCCAGATGGTATTAAAAAGAAGTTATCTAGTAACACTTCTCCTCTATGTACTTACTGATTTTGTTAACTGTGAGTTGTTACATCAGTTTTATGTGCCTCTTATTTGGTTGATTATATGGTTGTTGAGTTACTTTGATGTTGATTTTCATCTAGTTGCAATAAGAAGGGCTACTCATTTGGTTCCAAACGGAAGATGGAATGGGAAGAAGAAAAAGTGGAGAGGATAATGAGTATACATCATCGCTAGACAACCGAATTGTATCGGCTAAAAATGGATATCGAATGAGTAGGGGGAAAGCTAAAGAGTAGAGTAGGATGTTGTTTAATTACTATTATACTCTTTTAATCAAATTGGGAGATAATTTGATAAAAAATATGCCCAGCACCCTCATACACGGTATTTTAATTACAATGTATAATCATTTTGGTGTGCAAAGTACAATATTTGTGTGATGCCTTAGCAACTATCAGAAAATAAATGTTCTGGGCTAAGGAAAAAAAATGGTAAAATGTGTATTTAATTACTATCATTTCCTTTTCTTTCTCCGTTGTATACGACCATGGAAATTGTATCCCTCCCATTTTTCTTCCCCTGTACCAAACAAAATAAGAGGTTAAAGAAAGTTTCTTTACGTTATGAATAAAAAGTTTATCTCTTCTAGTTTTCTTTCCATCTACTTTTTCATCCTTTCTACCCAAGTTAGAATGTCTTTAGCTGCATGAAAGGGGTAGGTACCATATGGATACTCACATCTGTAAAACGAAAAATTATTGCAACTATAAGTAATCCAAGTCCCTTGGAGACCCATTGCTTGAGTCTCTCATCATGCCCCTGCCAATAAAGTAAAATAAATTAATAATTAAATATGAATCATTCTTCATGAGTTATATATTTTAATATGACTAGAGCAGGTTAAGAGTAACTAAAAATTTGTAACCCTGAAATGTATCGAAATGTTTGACAACTTAGTTCTAGCCGAGGAAACTTGAGGGAAAGAAAACAATGTATATCTTCAAATGTTTTCATTTTAGTGAAGGACTTGGAAAGTTGTAAAATAGGTTAAGCTGATTGTTGTTTCTCAGCTGTTATTTTTTAACTAATACAAAATAGATATGTTTCTCAGTTGTTATTATAAATATGGATGGGGGTAGAGGATGCCTGAAAGCTTGTGGATGAATTCAACAACAACTTTTTTTGACTATTTGGTTGAATGACAGTATGTCTGCAACCCCAATCCTCCCCATTGTTTGAGTTGCAGAACATTGTGATTTAATCAAATGCATCTTTTGGGACCTCAGCTTGTTTAAACTATCAATGAACATAATTTGGGATGTTCATAATATATAATTTATTTCCCAGGTAATTTAGGGGTTGTTTCTTACGAGTGAGCCTAGTTTTTTCAATAAACATAAAGCCTAGCTTTTTCAATAAACATATTCATCTTGACCTTGGGATTACTGTTGTGGAATAATTTGGCATTACTGTTGTGGAATAATTTGGCATTACTGTTGTGGAATAATTTTTTTTAACATATAAATTTAGGCGTGGGTTTCTGCCGTGCCAGATTGACTGAAAGTTATTATTACATTACTATTTACAACCCATATGACTGTTTTATCTAAAGTAACGTCAACACACCGTAAGTATAAACTTGATTCAATTTTTCATAATACTAATAAGAATGTGTTCTAATCCAAGTAAGTTATGATGGCAGTCTAAGGTATTTTTGCTTCAAATGTAACTCTTATCCTATCCCTCTTTCAAAATACCTCACACTTCCTAAGTACGATGTTGAGTCTTCCTAGTAGAAATTTATCAATTTTCCCATGCTTCAAAATGCAAGTTTGAATGGTGATTATAATTTATAGTTTAATAATTATGTCAATAAAAATAGTCAAGGCTCGCCCTGGAGGTGGCCCATGGTTTTTTTATGTAAGTTCACTTGGACCATAGTCTTTCTCTCTCTATTCCAAAATCTCAATATTCAAGGTCAAGTACAAATGAGGGCCAAGGGGCTTATTTATAGGAAGAGTTAGCTTGTTAATCAAGATATTAACCAAAAAGACTAAAAAGAACAACTAAAACCTAAAAATGACCCATTAGTCCTAAACATTCTTGGAGACCAATTAAAAGACTAAAATAAAGGAAAATGACTATAAACCCTAAACTAAAAATAAAATATAAAAGAAAATAAAATATAATTGTCTCCCGTAGGCACAACCATGCGCCACATGTCACTACAAATCCCATACACATCATTCTCCATGTCTTTGAAAAAGCTCGTCCTTGAGCTTAACGAGCTTGGAGGGTGACTCATCAATGCCACATGAACACGTGTGGGTACAAGTGTTATCTTCCAACGTAAATCAAAACCCCAAGTCAAATCTAACATGCAAATGGACAAGTCGCACTTCTATTAGACCCATATGGAACTTCAACAAGTGGATCTAAATTACCCGAATCTCAACGATGTCTCCCTACAGAATCTGAGAAACCAAAAACTGACGACCACTCTGCCTTCTCAACACCATAAGCACATGTTACAACTTGGCTTGGTGGACCCCTGAATCTGACCAGACGGTAACTCTGGTGATTGCGCCTTTGCAAATATGATGGCGAAAAAAGAGGAATGCAGACGTCGACATCTCTGGTGGCAAACAATGGTAAAATATATTCCCAGTGGGTACATTTCTCATGGAAGTCATATGTTGTGTCAAAAATTGACCGGAATAGAGGTCAATAGGGAGGGTGAGATCGGCTCAAATTAGGGCAGGCCCGTTTGGGTTGGATTTACTTGTGGTTGGGCATTAATGAGTGGGAAAACGTAAAGATTGGGGTTGTTTTGGGTTAAGAAACAAGGAGCTAGGGTTTGTTTTAGGGCAGGAATATGGGTTGGTAATAGGGAAGCAAGGCAGGGGGTTTGGGTGATGATCGGTTTAAAGGTGGAAAAGGTTGTCCGTAGCTTTTAAGGTTGGCCAATTCTAGTGGGGTGGTTTACGGGTCAGATCGAGGCTTAGTTTTAGGGAGGCAGGGTTTGTAGACAACAGTGGGTGATCAACGAATAAAACAGGTTGGTCGGCACCTGTTTGACTGCGACGGGAGGTTTCAAGCAAGTGTAGATTCTTTTTGGCTTGTTTTTTGCTTTTACGATCACTGGAGTTGGTCAAGAGGGTTGTTCAGGGATTTTGGATTACGTCGGCGGGGCTAAAGGGGTTGGGGATGGAAAATCAGCTTCAGAAAAGGGCTGGGGTTCTGGATGAAGGATGTCTGGAGTGGGGAGGGGCTGCTAGAGTGGTTTTCGGTCAAAATAGGGGTTGGTTAGAGTAGGAATAGGGTTGGTCGGAGGTTGGGAAGGGTAGCCAAGGTGTTTCGGAGGTTTTGGTGAAGGTTCCGGGGCTGTTTGGAGGGGAAATGGGGTCTTATCAGAGGGTTTACTATTGACTTGCCTCGGTGTGACAGTGGGTTGTCATGGTAGGGGTTGCCTACTATGTTGGAGTTGATTACGGCCTCTTCTGGGGCTATTCCGGCCAGTGGAGTTGGTCAAAGGTGGCTAGGGCTGCTGGGCTATTTGGCGGCAACAGGTAGGGCATGATTACAGTTATGTTTTGTTGGTTCTTGTTAGGGTTTGTGGGTTTTGAGTTCTTGAGCGCTAGGGTTTCAATTTTGGGGTGGTGGGGTTTTCTTGGGTGAGGGTTTGGGTAAAAAAATTGAAGACGGAGATTCATGTATACGGGGTGGTGGTTGTGTGGCGGAAGGAGATAGAGGTGGAGGATGGTGGTGGTGGTGGAGATGGAGATGGAGGGTGGAGGAGCTAAAAGAGGTGGTATCTCTTCTTTTAGTTGTCATGGAATTTAGGATTTCCACTCACCCGATTCTCCTTTTAGGAATTTATCAATATTTCGATTGAATGGTTGCCGGAGTTGGAATCTCAACTCGTGACCCGGTTCACGCACATCGACAAACACCAAGAACAAACTGAGCTCTGATACCAATTTGATGTAAATATCAAAATGCGGAAGCGTCATTACTACAATACACAACTACAACAACAATAACAAATAAATTAGACTAGTGAAATGAATTTCTTTCTCTCTATTCCCAAATCTTAATATTGAAGGTTAAGTACAAATGAGGGCCAAGGGGTTATTTATAGGAAGAGTTAGCCTGCTAATCAAGATATTACCCAAAAAGATCAAAAATGACAACTAATACCTAAAAATGATCCATTATCCCCAAACATGCTTAGAGACTAATTAAAAGATTAAAATAAGGGAAAATGACCATAAACCCCAAACTAAAAATAGAAAATAAAAGATAATTGTCTCCCGTAGGCACAACCACACGCCATGTGTCGCTACAAATCCCATACACATCATTATCCCCGTTTTCGAAAAAAGCTCGTCCTTGAGCTTAGAGGGTGACTCGTCAATGCCACATGAACACGTGTCTGTACAAGTGTTATCTTCCAACGTAAAGCAAAACTCCAAATCAAATCCAACACGCAAATGGACCGACTGCCCTTCTATTAGACCCATATGGACCTTCAACAAGTGGATCTAAGATACCCGAATCTCAACGATGTCTCCCTACAGAATTCGAGCAACAAAAAACTGACAACCACTCTGCCTTCTCAATACCATAAGCATATGGTTGCAACTTGGCTTGGTGGACCCCTGAATCTGATCCGATGGTAGCTCTGGTGATTGCACCTTTGCAAGTATGATGGAAAAACAAGAGGAATGAAGGCGGCGACATCTCCGATTGACAGGAGTCGAAAAAAGTATCCCCGGTGGGTACTTTTCTCATGAAAGTCATATGTTGTGTAAAAAATTGGCCGGAATAGAGGTTAATAGCAAGGGTGAGATCGTCTCAAATTAGGGCAGGCCCGTTTGGGTTTGATTTACTTGTGGTTGGGTATTAATGAGTGGGAAATGGTAAAAATAGGGTAAGGAGGGATTGGGGATGTTTTGGGTTAAGAAAAAAGGAGCTAGGGTTTGTTTTGGGGCAGGAATATGGGTTGGTAATAGGGAAGCAAGGTAGGGGGTTTGGGTGATGGTCGGTTTGAAGGTGGCAAAGGCTGTTAGTTGCTTTTAAGGCTGACTGACCCTTGTAGGTTGGTTTACGGGTCAGATCGAAGCTTGGTTTTAGGTCGGTGGGGGTTGTAGACAACAGTGGGTGATCAACGAATACAACAGGTTGGTCAACACCTGTTTGACTGCAGCAAGAGGTTCCGAGCAAGTGTAGGTTATTTTTGGCTTGTTTTGGGCTTTTTCGGTCACTGAAGTCTATTGGCAAGGCTGTTTAGGGGGGTTTGGATTATGTCGACGGGGCTAAAGGGGTTGGGGATGGAAAATCAGCTTCAGAAAAGGGTCGGGGTTCTGGCCGGAGGTTGTTCGGAGTGGGGAGGGGCTGCTGGGGTGGTTTTCGATCAAAACAGGGGTTGGTTAGAGTAGGAATAGGAATGGTCGGAGGTTGGGAAGGGTCGCCGAGGTGTTTTGGGAGTTTAGGTGAAGGTACCGTGGTTGTTTGGAGGGGAAATGGGGTCGGATCAACGGGTTTACTGTCGAACTGCCTCGGTGTGGTAGTGGGCTATCTTGGTAGGGATTGCCTACCAGGTTGGAGTTGATTCTGGGCTCTTCTGGGGCTATTTCAGCTAGTGGAATGGTCAGAGATGGCTAGGGCTACTGGGGTATTTGGCGGCAGCAGGTAGGGCTTGATTAGGGTTATGTTTTGTTGGTTCTTTGTTAGCGTTTGTAGTTCTTGAGTTCCTGATGGTTAGGGTTTCAATTTTGGGGGTGGTGGGGTTTTCTTGGGTGAGGTTTTGGGTAAAACATTTGAAGACGGAGATTCATTTAGACGAGGTGGTTGTTGTGTGGCGGAAGGAAGTAGAGGTGGAGGATGCTATGAAGCACGGACACGTAATACGTGTTTCGACACGCGACACATGATTGATCAAAAAATTAGAATACGACATGCTATGATACGTATAATATAAAATATATATTTAAATATATATTAATGAAATTAAACAGATTTTCTCCATAAAATACATTATTAGAACATTCGTAACATGTAATTAAGAAAATGGACCATACAAAATAAAATTCAAGTACACTTTGACATTAAGAATCATAAATAAAGCACAATCACCATCACTTGAGTCAAAGTTGACTCGTGGCTTCCGAAGAGTGTTCATGCTTCATAGGTGTCCTACACGTTGTCAGACATGAAACGTTGACTTCCGGGAGAGTGTCCGCGCTTCATAGGTGGTGGTGGAGATGGAGGAGTTAAAAGAGTTGGTATGTCCTCTTTTAGTGGTTATGGAATTTAGGGTTTCCACTCACCCGATTCTCCTTTGGGAATTTATCAATCTTTTGATTGATGGGTTGCCGGAGTTGGAATCTCAACTCGTGACCCGCTTCATGCACACCGACGAACACCAAGAAAAAATCGAGCTCTGATACCAATTTGATGTAAATCTTTAAATGTGGAAGTGTTATTACTACACTACACAACAACAACAACAAAAAAAAAAAAATAGACTAGTGAAATGGGTTTCTTTCTCTCTCTATTCTCAATTCTCAATTCTCCATATTCAAGGTTAAGTTCAAATGAGGGCCAAGGGGCCTATTTTTGGGAAGCGTTAGCTTCACGCTATTTCCCCAAAAGACCAAAAATGAAAACTAATACCTGAAACTAACCTATTAATCCCAAACATGCTTGGAGACTAATTAAAAGACTAAAATAAAGGAAACTGACAATAAAACCTTAAACTAAAAATAGAAAATAAAAGATAGTCATCTCCCGTAGGCACAACCACGCGCCACATGTCGCTACAAATCCCATACACATCATGAACCCAAATTAATTATATAATGATATCAAAATTGCTCATTTTCAATTATCTTCTCTATAGTCATCAGTAGTAATATTAACATTACTCAATTATAATGGATAGATAAATGATAATGCAAAGTCCCCCACCCTTCCCCAAGAACTTTCACATTAATTTAATATTGTTAAAAAATATTCTACTATATTTGATCAAAACCCAATATGATTTATGTTTGGAAATGCCTCTTTGAAATGTCTTTAGTCAATGTCATGCAACTCAATATTTTAATGTATAATCACTTCCTTCGGCGAACAAATCGCTTATTTATTATTTTCAAAAGATGGTGAGATTCTTAATCCACAGAGTAATGTAATTCTTGGTCATTTTCCCTCTTTAGTGATGTTTTCAATAAACAGGTAGAGATTATGTCAAGCCCCTAGCCTCTAAGGTGGAATATCTTAATTTTAAACCAAACAGTTATCAATTTCCTTATGAGGATTATTTATTTTGAAAATCAACATACGAATGTAAAATAGGTGTGGAACATTTTTGGTACACAAATAACGTCATTTACAAAAATTAATTCTCCGAAAGTAAAATGTACTTGTGAAATTTAAAAATATTACAGTGGACAATTAAATTTGTATTGACATGAATTAGTGGATATATTCACATCACTTATGAATTTAAACTTCACACTTATCTAAAAATCATGACATACATAGAGGTATGCAATCCATCATTGTTATTTTTCTTCATTATTCACAATGTCAGGGTCTATATCCTCTCGAATTTCGTTAACAATGATATATTGAAAGACCTATATTGGGGGTCTTGACGATTTCATCGTGCCTTTCCTGGGGCCCTTCTAACCTTTGGCAAAGGTTGTCAACGTCCTGCGATGTCGATTAGACCTCCACCAAACCCACAACGAATCATCACAGTGTTGAAGGTGTCATTTCCTTGAGCAACAATAGGCAAAACTTTAAGGCCCTGTTTGGTTGCGCAAATTGTTTGATTATGTAAATTGGTTCATTGTGAATTAGTAAATTGTAAATGAGTTGATTTGAAATGAGTTAAATCCAATTTAAATGTTGTTTGGTAAATGAAAATTGAAATACAATAATTACGAATTGGCCAATTTTAAGGTGTTTGGTTGCACAAATTATTGAACCCGGTGAATTTAAAATGATTTGCATTTTTTCAAAAAGCGATTAACTTAAATTGCATTTTTTCAAAAAATGCAAAATAACTGAAAAAATAAATAATTTTTTTTTAAAGTGCAAAAATTATTGAAATGACATATAACTAGAAGTTCATCCAAAATGTCATATAATCCACAAAATAACAATGAAATATAGTCGTCGAGTAATGACATAAAGAATATGACTAGAAGTTCATCCAAAACGTCATACAATCCACAAAATAACAATGAAATATAGTCACTGATATCTATCACAACTAATTCAACATAGACATATCACACAACACGTCCCCTCCTCCTTAATTCGTTGAGATGATCACGCCACATATCCATTGCTATTTTGTCTCGCAATACTTTGCCTTCTCGAAGTAGTCCGCTCGTGGAATTATTTCTTTGCATCAGTCTTCGTGAAAGATTCTCGAATTGTTCCTCAATGCCCATATCATTGATTAAACGATCATACTCCTCATAAACCCAATCTTCACCTCCACATTCGATGCGTATGTGATTATGCAAAACACACAATGCTACTATTATTTTGGCTTGAGAAGTAAATGGATATGAATGTGGCATTCTTAAAATAGGAAATCGTTGCTTAAGAACACCAAATATTCTCTCAATTGCATTTAGTAAAGACGAATGTCGATGGTTGAACAACTCCTTTGCATTTTTAGGTGCCCGAAGTCCAGAATCATATTCTTTTAGATGATATCTAACACCCCTATATGGTGCAATAAAATTTGGCAAATTTGGGTAACCGGCATCCACGAGGTAAAATTTACCTGTTAACATAAATAAAACATATGAGAAAGTAACATTGAAATGTGCGTAAGATAATCTCCATTTATAAAATCATAATCTTAAATATGTTTAAACTAAAAGGAATAATACCTTCAGGAACAACGAAATCTTTTTCTCGTGCCGCAAGCAAAACACGACCATCTGCTGCAGATCCCTCCCAGCCGGATAAAACATAAGTAAATCTCAAATCAAAAGAACATGCTGCCATAACACTCTGGGATAAGTTTCCCCGCCGATCCCGAAATGAAGCTTGTTCATCGACCCCAACAATAACAGAGACGTGGGTCCCATCAATCGCTCCAATACAGTCCTTTAAAAAATACATTGAAGTCAGTAAAGTTTGAATATTAAGACATATAAACAAAGTCATGAATTTAAAAATGAAGTACCTTAAGATATGGATAAAATCTAGGATCGGTTAAAATCTCCATTGGTGTGATGTTTGACGGACCTCGAATGAAATCACTTGAGAGTTGGGTGAGAGCATGTAATACCTTGTGAAAATACCTACTTATGGTTTCACCTGAATGTTGAAAACGTTCTTGAACTAGTCGATTCCCAGCACTATGACCAACGGTGAAAAGAAACATAGTTAATTGTTCTTCTATGTTAACACGTGACGTGTCATTAAAAATACCTTGCTCTCTCACAATATGACAAAGCTTTTGAAAAATGGGCAAATCCATTCGACAAACCTCACGACAACACGTTTTATTTCCCTTAAGTATTTCATCAACATATGCTGCACCACTAAGAGCGGAGTTACGACATGGTTTTTTTCCGAATTCTACTTGTGTAATAAAAGGCAGCAATTGCAGCGGCCATGTCATCCATTTCTTGATACTCTTAATCAGATTCTACCATCGCTAGAATAAAATTAATTCAAAGCCAAAACTAGTTGGTTAGAGAACATTGAATCAAAGAAAATTACCATATACAAGGATTAAGGAAGATAATATTTCAAAGTCTCACAGTGAACCTCTACTTATGTCATGTTGAAACAAAAAGAAGTGATGATCCCACATTTTTTAGTGCAAGCAGATAAGATAATTAGTATTATAAAAAAATAAAACTGCAGGGCCACTCTGCTTTTTTATTCCTCAAGAGTAATTGTTGAAAATGTAACTGCAGTGCCACTCTACATTTTTATTATAAGCACAAAGTGCTAAAAATTTGGATTCTCTGAAACTTGGATTAATAGAATCAGGTTCATTACTAAAACCATTGAATTGTCCTCTAGGCAAGATATTAATTTCAGCAAGAGTAGCTTTACTGTTCATCATTCTATTCCTATCAATAGAATCAGGTTAATTACTAAAACCATTGGATTATCTTTGAAGAAATCCCCCTTTGAAATATCTGGGATGTCCTCTTTTCTATGGCAGGAGAAAACATATTTATTTTGAGGATCTAATTCAGAAGATAAGGAATAAATTTCCTCTCTACAAACTAACTTTTTTTCTTTTGCAGGTAGAAGAACCTCGATCCTTTCATTCCTTTCTTCTATTAAAATTCATACATTTGCAGCCCTAAATCCTCCTAATAAAACTATTCCAATTATTCAAAGCCTCTTTAGTAAATTTCTATATGGATCTTCCAAAGAGTATGGGGCTAAGTACCAGAGGAAAAAATGGCCTAATCTTTGCCTACCAGTGGAAGAAGGAGGTTTGGGATTTAAGCTTACTAAAGATATTTGCAAATCTTTCAGCATCAAGTTATGGTCTGAATTCTATTGGAAAAAATACAGAAATATGGACTTTAAATCTGGTTCTCTTACTCATAAGAGGTTTAAAGATGTTGCTGAACCTACTGATCTGCTATTGAATGCCTTATATGCAATTGTATATACCTTATATGTATTTTCATTCAATAGCAGATAGCTTATATTTGCTTATAACAGATGGCATATACAATTTGCACAACCAAAAGATGGTGAAAAAGATGATGTAGTGATTTGGATGGATAGATAAGAAGAGGATGCAGTGATTTATATAAAGGGCTTGTTACATGACCTACTAATAATATATCATTAGTAGGTCAACTAAACATGAAGCATCTCACGGTTAGCAGGCTTATAGAATAATTTAAGATAAGAATGGAGGTCAACACACATACGCGTGCGAGAACGCACACAAGTTCTCAAACAACAAAACCTCTGTACAGATAAAGGCACCCATACTAAGTAATTTGAATGTGAGCAATAATATTTGCTCACAAAAAATTTAAGAACAGATCTACACTGGAATATATAATGACAGTAACATCAACCCCGCTAAGTCAACAATAAGACACGATTGAGAGCTAAAATACAAGGGGAAGGACACTAAACTCGCAGTGAATTATAGCTAAGAAGGGGAATTTTTATGCATGAAAATAGAGGAATTGATTCTTTGATAAAGGTTACCACCACTGTTGTCGACATTATTTCAAGGCCAATCACTGATAAGCCATATTTAACTAATGACACTGAAGTGAGAAACATCAGTGATACTTTAAATAGTGGGAGTGTCGACAGTCTGCCAAAATTGAACAAAGTTATTTCTTTCAGACAATTATTTCTTTCAGACATAAACTCAGAATAGCTGTTGGGAATGTTAGAAACATAAGAATCTTACAAAGTGATTTATATAGAGGGCTTGTCACAGGATGTGAGTTTAAAGCCACCTTTCAGCAAAATGCGAAGCTTACAAACTCAATCATAATCTATTTATTTCATTGATATCTTCTTTGACAATATTTCTTTAGTATCCTCTTTGAGTGTATACATGTTCACTTCATTTTCTGAATATAGATTTGAGCCATAAAAAGTCTTCCCATATTTGATTCGTAAACACTTTACCAAGTGAGTGTATATGCTATAAGCAGATAGCATATACACTGCTATAAGGTATCTGCTATGAGCAGGTAGGCTACTATTGCAGTTACTTCACCAAGTGGTGCAGCAAATGACACGACTATTACGATTCATAATTTCAATACAAATATAGTATCACTCAAATATCAATTCAGCGAATGACAACGAATGTTACAATATAAAAGTTTCAGTTAGAACCTGAAGACAAAGACCTCTGATTATAATTGCAAACTTCTTTGACAACCTTCAATTCAGACAGAGCCTTTATCTTATCAACCTCTTCTTGATTTCTCTATCCATCTTCTTTGATTATTGTTAGAGACCAATAGGGATTGAAGAGTTGCACACTTGGTTATTCTCAGATATTTCAGCAGCAACATTAAAATGCAAATATATAATTGAGCACTTAAATTATGAGATATATTCAGACTTAATTGAGCACTTAAATTATGATATATATACACAGATACACAGTTAATGAAATAAACCTACTGCATAACATATTCACAGCAACAGTCACCAATATATGTACACAGATACACAGTTTTATGTGAAAGTAGTGCTGCCAGTGCAGTGTTGCCATACATTTTTCATCTTTCTAACCAAGAAAAAAAGCAATTAAAAAGCCAAATACAAACAGAGTATCAATTACAATATTGAAACTTGACTTTGAGTATATTGAGTATAAATTGTATTTGACCTCACTGGACATATATTGAGTATAAACTGTACTACAAAATATAAGAATGACCCATTATTTTATGGTAAACCTACACTACCACAATGACTTCAAGAAGGCCAAGCGCAAAGAACCTTTAAGTGTCATGAATGCAATAGCATTTTTTTCATCCCGAAGAGCACTTAGGGACTTAAGTATCTCCGACTCATCCAACTCTTCCATTTTCCGCAAATCCTCGATGCATTTTTGGTACAAACTAAGCCCATTTTCTTCAACTTTTTGAAGTGCTCTAATCTTAGAAGCAGCAGCCATCTCAGAGAAAGCGTTTGCTATCCTATCTCCCGTCTTAAGGCGCATTTTTTTCTTCGGACGTGAACTCGTTGGACCATCGAATTTAGGTTTTTTGGATTTCCCATCTGTTGATGTAAAAAACTAGATCGCTCTAATTTTTCAATCACAGATAAATAAATAAGACAAAGATTTTTAAAGTGGTTCGGCTAGGAATAAAGCCTACGTCCACTGTTATGTTATTGCTGAGTGTTTTTGGAATTCTTGATTACAAGATCTCTCAAGAAATTCCGGTCCCCTTGAATGAGGATGATACATGGTATTTATAGCCTTGAGGCTGTACATGAAAGGTTCGATACATTAAATGACATACGTATGAAAGGGTAATACATTTAATGCAGAGTGCGTGCCAAGAATATAAGCATTCAATGAATATCTGAGCTGTTGATTATCTGGCAATTAATGATACGACCGAGATGCAGCTCGGACCGCCATAGCTGTTTGCTGATCGGGAGTTCCTCGGAACATTAGAGTACCTCGGTGCGTTGGAGTTCCTCGGTGTGATAGAGTTCCTCGGTGTAATAGAGTTCCTCGGTGTGATAGAGTTCCTCGGAAAGAAACATGGCTGGTCGGGAAATGATCTTCCTCGCTGCTATTGTGCCACGTAGATTGACACGTGTCTTCGTATTATTCGTCCACATCAGCATATTAATTTTGGTATCAACAGAAGCCCCCAATGTTTCATATTTTGAACTTTGAAGAGTATGGAACATTCTTTCTTGGTATATGGCAATATTAAATGTACTTCCCGGGTTTTAGGAACATTGTATTCAAATTTTCCTTCTTATTTCGCAGTTTCCGCCTTTTTGATAAGCGCTTTGATATTCGTGCAAATTTTGTCCTTTTAGCCGCCGGAAGTTTAGTAATTTCTTTTTGGTAATCATTTCTTTCGCCGCTTCCCAATGCAAAGTATTTAAACTTCTTTGGTAACCATACCGTCGTCTACGTTTTTCATTCTCTGCATTCAAGCTTTCTCTTCTCTTCTTCTCTTGTGCGTTCATCTTTGTTTCCGTTCGTTGTCAACACATCTCCTTTCTTTCTGTAAGATCTTCTTTCTTTCTTCTGTATCTCTTTTATTCAATATGGTTTATATCGTGGAGTCGTTGAGAAATTCCGTTCTGATTTTTCCATTCCTTCGTGGATAACTCTAGAGGTTCTTTCTGAGCCTTTAGATTACTTTCGATTGGCTGAGGGACATTGGTTCCCCAGTCTTTTTGTTGCTGAATGCGGTTTTTCCTTTCCACCAAACTCATTATGTCTTGAGTTTTGTCAATATTTTGATCTTGTTCCTGCAAAAATAGCCCCCAATTCATGGAGAATAATTAACGGGGTGCACAAATTAAATCTAACTCATGGGACTCGTATTGGGATCCCTGAAATTATGTTTTGTTATAAATGGGCCGTTCTAGATAATATTTATTATTTGAAAACTAGGTATTTGAATAGGGCTCTTGTAGTTAATCTCCCTGACTCAAATAGGGATTATTTTGAGCATGGGTTGGTCATAAAAAATTGGCAACATGCGCCTTTATCTGGGAATGAAGTATACAACGGTCCCAGATGCCCCCCATACGGCAATGGGATAGGTTTATTTTTCGTTTTATTTTACTTATGAAATTATGCTTTCATCCTGTTTGACAAAATGTATGACTGATATTCTATTATGTATTTGTTTGCAGTTGATAGCAAAAGAAAAACTCCAAAAGAGTCAGAAGTGAATATCAAGCATTTGAAACTTATCTGGAATTTGCATAAGACCATTGCTGACGAGCATATTAGATCTGCTTCATATTTACTACAGTATAAGAGTTATACAACCTCTTATACTGCTCGCCCTGTTGAACCAGCTTCAACACCAGAAAGTTCATCTTCAGATTCTCATATCCCCCTATCTCAGAGAATGGGCAAGAAAAGAGCTCCTCCTGCTCTATTTGGTGACACTTCTTCTGCTGTTGGAGCCCAGAAAGGCAAAATTGATGTCCCGGAGGGGACTAAAAAAGTAGATGCTGGTTCCTCCAAAATTGCCGAGAAGCCCCCAGTGGCCCCGAGCAAGAAAAATGCTCCTGCTGATGTAATTGTCATCTCTCCGACCAAGACTTCTTCCTTGGTTGATGCTGCTGACCGTCCTTTGAAGAGATTGAGGAAATCATCCTCAGTTAATCTTGCTGGAACTGCATCTTCTCTACCCGCTGGTGGTAGTAGTGTTTCAAACATCCTTCTTCCGAGTTCTTCAACGAACTCAGTTATACCCGAGGTTCTCGGGGTTGATGAAAAAATTCCTAGGGATACACTGACGTCCCTAGCTGCTCGCCATCTTTCTTCAGTAAATTTCTCATACCTTTGATCTTTCTTTCTTTTTCTTGAATGCTTGTATTTGTGTTGACTCTATTGTTTTTCTTATCTTTCAGCTGGTGAACTGCTTCAATACCATCGTGAAGAAAGATCAAGTTATTAAAGCTTCCACTTCCTCGTCCGATGTTGACGATGCTTTGTTGGGTTTAACCCAATCTGTGAAGGAATCTCACCAACAGTACATCGAGGAGAAAACTGTTTGGGAGAAAAAATTGGCTGTGGCTGAGGCTGATAAGATGAAGATGGCTGAAACCTCCAAGAATTTGGAGGAGAAAATTAAAGATTTGGAAGTTAAACATCAGGAATCTGATGATAAATTGAAGAAGGCAGAAGAAGAAATATCTACTCTGCGAGATATTAAGGTTAAGAAAGAGGAACTGGAGGTGAAGCTCTCCTCGGAGAAATCGAGGAGAAAAGTTGCAATCAAGAAACATTTCAGTGTTGGTTGGGAGAAAGGATGGGAGAGAGGGATAGCTGCAATGACGTCCCAAGTCCAATATGGGGAGTTGAAATACTTCTATGATGGTTGGGTAGCTGCTCTGCAAGAGCTAAAAGTCCAAGATGATTCTGAGCTATTCCAACGGCATCTCCCTGGTCCTCCTCCACCAATTGTGGAAGAAGAAGAAGATGAACCTGCTTCAGATGAATCTTCCATGGCTATGGGCGATCAAGTTTCTGCCTCTCAACCATCTGCCACCGAGGACATTTCCTCCATGCCTCCTCCTCCCGAAAAGACTCCTACCGATCAAGCTGTAGTTATCACCGAGCAACCAAGCTCCTCGTCCCAGCCTCCCGAGAAAGTCTTGGGGGACAAGGAAAAGGTGTGAAGTTGTTCGGTAGCCTTTCTGTATTTCCTTGTAATCGAATGATGTAACTTTTTGATGATCTAATAAAATATATCTTTGCTCATCTCTGTTGTTGATAACTTGTTTTTGTTGATTGTTGTCTTTTTCTTGTCATTAGTTTGTTGCTAGAATGGAATTGATCTCTTCTCATGATACCGAGCTGATGCAGCAATGCCATCAATATTATAAGGCTGGTCATACAGATCTTAGTACATCAGAAATTGTTGATATCCTTGGTCACGGTGCTTCAGAGCAGGCTATTGAAGCTTATCAATACTTGAAAGCTTTACTCGACCGAGCAGTGGCCAACAATGTCGCTTACTATGAGTTGATTGAAGAGCTTCATGATTCCTTAAAGGATCTTCAAAATCAACATAACGAATCAATGGCTTTATTACATGAAGATTATGAAAATAGATACCAGCAGCTCTCTTCAGAAACAGGCCACAAGAAGATCATTGCTGGGTATGACGTCAGGGAGAGGACCCTAAAAGGTGAAATTGAAGCCTGTAGACAAATCGCTGAGATCCTGGAGCAAGAAAATAACAATTTGCAGAAGAAATTAGCTCAGTATGAATCTGCTGCTTCATCCTCTACTGCATTAATACCAGTCACTGATGAAGGCTTCTCGTTTTTAGAAGTCGAAAATGCCAAACTGAGGCAAGAGCTGGAGGACTTAAGAAGATCTGCTATTTCTGGAACTGCTCGGGGACGAGGAAGAGGTTCTCGGGGGCGAGGAAGAGTCAGCCAAAATGTTGAGGAAGCTCGCACTCAGTCTACTCTGGAAACTCAAGCATTCCAGTTGAAAGTAAAAGACCGTGCTCTGACTGAAATGTCCAATAAAAATCTGTCTCTGGAAGATCAGCTGGCATCAACGAAATCTGCCTTGCATAACAAAGATCTCTTTGCCAAAAGCCTTCATGAACAATTGGATAGATTAACCTTCCAATTCCATAAACAGCCAAGAGAATTCTGGATGGCAGGATACAATGAAGCTCTCGTTCATCTGGATGCTCGCATTGAACATGCTAATAATGAAGGTTACAAGCAAGGATGGTTAAATGCATTGGGTGTATTAAAGTTGGAGCAAGGGCATTTTTTATGGGACTATCATGCTCCATCGTTATTAGACCTGCCTGTACCACCTTTCAAATTGGATATGGCATGGATTCCAGCTCGCTCCATTCCTCGCAGTCTAATTTTGAAATATCTTGGTGATTATAGCCTTCACTCCCAAGTTGAATTATCTCGTCCTGAGCATCTTTTGGATACACCTTCTGTTATGAACGTCAGAATGCTCAGAGATGTTAATTTCATCAATTCTCCCCTTTGCCTAGAAGACCCTCCTGCCGGCGAGGAACCTGTTTCTAAAGGACAGGGTAAAAAACCAATAGAATAGTAATGTCCATGTAACAATTTTGTAATTTGTAATTTATTCCAGATTAATGAAAAGATTTTCATTTTTTGCCAATTTTGTTTTATCAAGCACATTTATATTTGTACATATGTATCTATGTATCTATTAAAAAGCTAACAGTATTATTGTTCAATAAGCAACTTAATAAAAGGTTACATGTATTAGTAATGTTTCTCGATCACTTAATAATAAAGTAATGAGAAAAATGTTCAAACTGTTTCCAACCAACTAAGGTGGGTGAATAATGTTTGTCGACCAAATACAGCTCCGACGAGCTATACTTGGTTTGATTATAAAATTGCGTCCGACCAACTAAGATCAATAAGTTGTCCTCGCCGACCAACTACAGTTATTGGGTTTTTATCCCCGACCAACTATACTTGGTGTATTTTTTAAACATTTTGTTCTTCAAAGAACTCATTGTAACAATATTACCTCCCGACCAACATAAGTTGTAATATGAGAGTATATTTTTATCTTACCAACCGTGGTTGATCCTGCTGGTGTACACTTTTTGGCTCCTTAAAGCTTTTGGCTCCTTAGAGCATTTTTTTGGCTCCGTAGAGCATGTCCTCCTAACCAAAGGAGGTTGGCTACTTATAGCACTTTTTGCTCAATAGAGCTGTCCTCCTAACCAAAGGAGGTTGGCTCCTTAGAGCACTTTTGCTCCGAAGAGCTGTCCTCCTAACCAAAGGAGGTTGGCTCCTTAGAGCACTTTTGCTCCGAAGAGCTGTATTTGTTGGCTCCTTAGAGCACTTTTGCTCCGAAGAGCTGTATTTGTTGGCTCCTTAGAGCACTTTTGCTCCGAAGAGCTGTCCTCCTAACCAAAGGAGGTTGGCTCCTTAGAGCACTTTCGTTGTATAGTGTATTACACTAGTATTCCCCGAAAAACTTTCATCAAAAGGAAAACTGGTGAAACATCTTCGTTTTATTCATAATGAGAGAAATGCTTTACATTGGACATCATTGATAATACTTGCGCAGGTGTTCAGCATTCCATGCATTTTTAAATTCTTCTCCTTCTAGAGTTGCTATTCTGTAAGTTCCTGGTCGAACAACCTCTGTAACTCGGTAAGGTCCATGCCAGTTTGCTTCTAGTTTATTCTGCTTCTGAATGACCTTCTTTAGCACATAATCCCCTTCTTTTAAATCACATTTCTTTACCCTCTTGTTGTAAAACAGAGCTGTTCGTTGTTGATAAGCAGCATTCCTAATGGCTGCCTCTTCTCTGACTTCCTCGAGCATATCTAAATCCATCCTTCTCATCAAATCACTGATCGGAGAATTGAAATTTAACACCCTATGTGTTGGTAGGCCCAACTCGGCAGGTATCACAGCCTCACTTCCAAATGCTAGCATATATGGTGATTCTCCTGTTGCTGCTCGGGGAGTTGTTCGGTAAGCCCACAAAACTGACTGTAGCTCATTAATCCAATTTGCTTTAGCCTCACTTAACCTCTTCTTCAACCCATTTAGTAATGTTCTATTCGTCACTTCAGTCTGCCCATTGCTTTGGGGATGGCCTGGTGCTGAATGAAACTTCAAGACGTTTGACTGATGACAATAGGCAGCAAATTCTTCATTATCAAATTGTGTTCCATGGTCTGTGATGAAAGCGTGGGGGAGACCATATCGACAAATGATATTCTTCCATATGAACTGATACACCTTCTCGTACGTCATATCAATTAGTGGTTCAGCTTCCACCCACTTAGTAAAATAGTCTACTGCCACGACGAGATACTTGAACCTTCCTCGGGTCGTCGGCAGTGGTCCAACCAGATCAATCCCCCACATGGCAAATGGCCAAGGTGATGTTATGGGTGTCAACAATGCCTGTGGAGTTCTTCGGATAGAAGAAAAACGTTGGCACTTGTCACACTTCTTAGCATAAGCTATACAATCAGCTCTCATCGTCGGCCAATAGTATCCCTGTGTCATCACCCTTTGCAGTAGGGTCCGACCTGCTACATGATCTCCACAAGATCCTTCATGGATTTCTTCAATCAATTCTTTGACTTCTGATGGATGCACACATCTCTGCAAACCTGCCATAATTCCTCGTCTATACAAAACACCATTAGTTAACACATACCGAGCAACTTTATACTTCAATTTCTTGGCAGCTAGTTTGTCCTCCGGTAGTACTCCTTCTTCAATGTATGCTCTGATAGGATCCATCCAAGATGGTCCTAAATCAAGGGTAATAATCTTCATCGTCAGATCTTCTTCTATGCTCCGACTTTCTAATACTTCAATTGGTATTGTTCTTCGCAGCTCGGTGCGCGTAGCTGACGCTAGTCGGGCCAATGCGTCTGCTCTGGCATTCTCCATTCTCGGTATCCTCACCAATTGAATAGCATCAAATTCTTTCAACAATTCCATCACTTTTGCATGGTACTTCACCATTAACTCTCCCTTCACTGCATATATTCCCATCATTTGATTCACAATTAACTGAGAATCACTGAAAACAATTACTTGACGTGCCTCCATAACTTTCGCCAAATGAAAACCTGCTATCATAGCCTCATATTCAGCTTCATTATTGGAAGCCTTGAATTGGAATCTCAAGGCGTACTCCATGTCAATATCATCTGGAGAATTTAAAACAATCCCTGCTCCACAACCAGCCGTGCAAGATGATCCATCTACATATAATCTCCATGTATGTAACTCGTCTTCAAATTTCTTATCTGTTAGAGTTCCTCGGTGAAATATCATCTGTTTTCTTTCATCATCCCCGGGTATCCTTCGTTCCTCGTCGATCATTTGTTCGTGCCCTTCCACCAACCGGAGTTGGTCGGGATTTAAATATGATGATTTTTCTACATCCACAAGTCCTTTTACCAACCTTGGTTGGTTTGGATCTGTGTCTGTCGATCCTGTATCGTCCACAGGTAGGTCAGCAAGCATCTTTTGCTCCTCGGGGGTATCAGGGTATGTGAACTCTGCTATAAAATCTGCCACGGCTTGCCCTTTCAACGATGATCTGGGTTCATACACAATATCATATTCACCGAGTTCTATTGCCCAATACATCAATCTTCCTGATTTTTCTGGCTTGTGAAGGGCTTGTCTTAACGGCATGTCGGTATACACAATGATGGTATGGGCCTGGAAGTATGGTCTCATTCTTCTACTTGCTTCAATTAATGCCAGTGCCAATTTTTCCAGCTTTGGGTATCTGATTTCCGCACCTCGGAAGGCCTTGCTTGTATAATAAATTGGCTTCTGGACTCCATTCTCCAATCTGATCAACGCCGAGCTAACTGCATTTTCTGATACTGCCAAATACAAGTACAGCTTCTCTCCATTTATTGGCCTAGACAACAATGGTGGGGCTCCCAAATACTTCTTCAGATCTTGAAAGGCTTTCTCACATTCATCAGTCCACTCAAAACTTTTTCGTAGCGTTTTGAAGAATGGGAGGCATTTATCAGTTGCTCGGGATACAAATCTGTTGAGTGCTGCAACTCGTCCGGTAAGACTTTGCACTTCTTTCTTCGTCTTCGGGGATCGCAGCCCTAAAAGAGCTTTGATCTTTTCTGGATTTGCCTCAATACCTCGTTGGTTGACGATGTATCCGAGGAACATTCCTTCTCGTACTCCAAAGGTACATTTCGTCGGGTTAAGCTTCATCTGGTATTTATCCAGTTGATCAAAAGTTTGACTCAAGTCAACCAAATGATCTGCAGCTCTCTTGCTTTTGGTGAGCATGTCGTCGACATAGACCTCCATATTGCGGCTGATTTGTTCGGTGAATACCTTGTTCATCAACCGCTGATATGTTGCACCTGCATTTTTTAAACCAAAAGGCATAACATTATAACAATAAGTTCCTCTTGGGGTAATAAAAGAAGTACTTTCCCTGTCTTCAGGTTTCATTTTGATTTGGTTGTAGCCAGAATAAGCATCCATGAAGCTGAGTAGCTCGTGTCCCGAAGTAGCATCCACTAGTTGATCAATTCTGGGCAATGGAAAATGATCTTTTGGACATGCTTTGTTGAGATCAGTAAAATCAACACACATTCTCCACTTGTTGTTCTTCTTCTTTACCATCACCACATTCGCCAACCAATCTGGATATTTCACGTCTTCAATAAATTGGGCTTTCTGGAGTTTCTCGACCTCCTCTTGTATGGCCTGGTTCTTCTCGGGACTAAACACTCTTCTTCTTTGCTTCACAGGTTTGATCTCCTTATTCACATTGAGTTCATGACATAAGAAGTTTGGATCTATTCCTGGCATGTCTTCATGACTCCAAGCAAAAGTATTCTTCCTGTTTCTCAAGAAAGTTATCAACTCCTGTTTTATTGAAAAATCCAACGACGACCCTATCTGAGTTATTCGTTCAGGATGCTCGTCGTCCAGGATAACAATTTCTGTAGATTCCACAACCTGTCCTTTTACGAGTTGAGATTCATCCCTAGGGTCAAGAGTTTCAATTTCTGTGCTTTCCTCCACTTGGTAAGTAGTAGTCTTTTTCTGTAACTCTTCAAGTTCCTCTTGCTCGGCCGACGAATAATAGCATTCCCGAGCTACTTTTTGATCACCTTTCATAATTCCTACTCCAAAATTCGTTGGGAATTTCAAACATTGATGAACTGTAGATGGAACTGCTTCGAACTTCTTCAATCCAACTCTTCCCATGATGATGTTGTAGGCGGACTGCACATTCTTATCCATTACAAAAAAGCGTATTCTTTCCGTTCGACAAGCAGGCCAAGTTCCAATGAGTATATCCAACTTGATCGTCCCAAGTGGAAAAACTTTCTCGCCAGCAAAACCCAGAAGGGGTCTGTGATAAGGTTCTAACTGAGATAATTTTAAATTCAAGCTATCAAAGCATGAATAATACATGATGTCTGCTGAACTACCATTGTCTACTAACACCCTTGAAATGACCACATCCTTCATCCTCATTTTGATCACCAGCGGATCATCATGAGGGTAGAGAACACCTGTCAGGTCGTTTTTTGAAAAACCAATCACTAGCTTCTCTTTGTTTACTTTCCTCGGACGATCATCCTCGGCCAGGTTTATTCGCTGAATGTATGAACAAGCTTGAGCCTCTCCGAGATAAGCTTTTCTTTCTGCAGTAAGGTCTCCTCCTCCTGCATCTCCTCCTGTAATAACATTACAATCAAATGACCCAAAACGTATGGAAAATACCTCTCGTTCAGGTTTCCTTGGCTTCTTGGGAAGATCGGGGTCATCATCTGGATCCTCTTCATGGTCCCTCCTCTTTTTCTCCTCTGCACGACGAGGAGATCTAGATCTTTCTCTAGTTCTATCATCATTCTTCCTCTCATTCCTGCGATCTACGTACTTTGATAATTTTCCTCTTCGGATGAGTGTTTCAATCTCGTTCTGAAGGGCTATACAATTTTTGGTCATATGGCCATGATCTTTGTGAAATTCGCAATATTTGGTCTTATTCCTCATGTCGGGATCTGTCTTCAGTTTCTCTGGCCATTTGATTTCCTCGTTATTCCTGATTTCTTCCAAAACATGATTAATACCCACTTTCAATGGAGTATAATTATCATACTTCTTTAGGGCTTCCAACTTCATCCTGTTATTCTTGGAATATTTGTCACCACCATTACTTTTCTGATCTTTCTTCTTAGAATTGTCGACCTCCACTTTAACTTCTTTATCCATACTCTTCTTCGCAGCCATAGCCTCCTCGGCATTCATGATTTTGGCCGCCTTTGCCATCAACTCCGACATATTTTTAGGTGGATCTTTAGCCAAAGTGTAATACAGCTTGTTAGGCAGCAAACCACTCATCAAAGCAGTGATTGCTGTCTTTTCTTCATAATCTATGACTTCCAACTTTTCGTTATTGAAACGAGTTATGTAATCTCTAGTACTTTCACCTGATTTCTGTCTAACACTTAGCAAGTGTGCTACTCGCTTTACCGGCTTTGCTCCAAAACAAAAATTGCCAATAAACAACTCGGCTAACTGAACAAAAGTTGAAATCTTACCCCGAGGAAGATTATTGTACCATATCTGTGCAGATCCAGTAAGAGTTCCCGAGAATGCTCTACACCTCATCTCGTCGGGAACAGCGTAGATATCTGCAGCAGCTTGGTATTGTTCTATATGAAGTACGGGATCTGTCTTTCCATCGTACTTGGGAGTCACTACGGGTGCTTTGAATTTCGAAGGCGTAGGGAAATCCACAATGGCTTGCACAAAAGGTGTTCCTTGAACAAAAGTTCTCTGTAAGGGATTTCTTGCCTTAGCCATTTCTCCCAGTCTATCCTCCAATCGTTGAATGGAACCTTTCCATGCTTCATTCCCTTCCTCGGGCCGTTTAGTCCGAGCAACTGATTGCTCTGACGTAGCTTCCTGAGATTTATCTCGACGAGTGGTTGGTCGCGATTGCGCAGATCCTTCTCTCAAACCTGGTGGTGGTCGAAAACTTCTTGATGGAGCCCTAGGTGGACTCATGTTCCTCCTTGGTCCTAACTGACTGAAAGGAGATACTCTACTTAACCTCTCCAAAGCGCTAGTTCTCTCCGGAGAGAGAGTGATACGTTGATCTGTATCCGAAGCCCGTATTGATGAAGTTCGCCCAGGTTGATAAGAAAAATCATTAGACTCCTCATTGCGATATGACCCAGTGCGTCTAGATTGCGATTGCCTATGATCACTTCTTTGCCCTGAATAGGTAGGTGCACCGCCCTGAAGAGTTTGAATGAGTTGCCTCATGGATTCTTGCATGGCGGTTTGTCCTTGAGCCAGATTCGTTATAATCCCAGCCAGATCTGGGGATGCAGATGGATTTGGAAGATTTCTAGTATTTCCAATATTTCGATTACTGGATTCTGGATTATCAGCCATTGGTGATAAATGATTTTTATGAAAAACGATAATAACAGTCGTTTCCCACAGACGGCGCCAATCTGTTGATGTAAAAAACTAGATCGCTCTAATTTTTCAATCACAGATAAATAAATAAGACAAAGATTTTTAAAGTGGTTCGGCTAGGAATAAAGCCTACGTCCACTGTTATGTTATTGCTGAGTGTTTTTGGAATTCTTGATTACAAGATCTCTCAAGAAATTCCGGTCCCCTTGAATGAGGATGATACATGGTATTTATAGCCTTGAGGCTGTACATGAAAGGTTCGATACATTAAATGACATACGTATGAAAGGGTAATACATTTAATGCAGAGTGCGTGCCAAGAATATAAGCATTCAATGAATATCTGAGCTGTTGATTATCTGGCAATTAATGATACGACCGAGATGCAGCTCGGACCGCCATAGCTGTTTGCTGATCGGGAGTTCCTCGGAACATTAGAGTACCTCGGTGCGTTGGAGTTCCTCGGTGTGATAGAGTTCCTCGGTGTGATAGAGTTCCTCGGTGTAATAGAGTTCCTCGGTGTGATAGAGTTCCTCGGAAAGAAACATGGCTGGTCGGGAAATGATCTTCCTCGCTGCTATTGTTCCACGTAGATTGACACGTGTCTTCGTATTATTCGTCCACATCAGCATATTAATTTTGGTATCAACACCATCATTAAATAAGAAGATCGAATCTGAACTCGAACCGGACTCCTCATGTATTATATCAATTGCTTTTCTTACTGTACTAGTTGACTTTGAAACTTGGGTAGAATTCAAATTATCATTTCCCTCTTCGGATACAACTTGAACACTTGAAACTTGATACTTCCCGGTAGCTCGTTGACCTATAGTCAAAATACGTTACTAGATTTTATAAATATATATTTTTACAAGTAAAAGTGTATAACTAAATTAAAATTTCATTACTCATGTAAAATGAATTACCTTCAAATATATGTGATAATCGATCATATAATGGGAACCCTTTTCTTCGAAAAGCTCTCGCATCGTTATGGACCTACATTTAAAAGTTTTAAGCGTTATTCCCTTTTTATATATAGTAATTACTGACCCAAATACTTTTACCTACCACAAGATAGTCATCCCAAACTTTGTCATCCGCCACAACCATTTTTGGATCATCATCCCAACCAAATCTAGATTGATTCCGTAACTTCTTGACAATACCAAAATATTTCTTCAGAACACTGTATCGATTTTTGATTTGAGCTACATCCAAATTCAAATTGAATTTCTTATTAACTTCTCGCGCCATACTTCGAAACACCTCGGTTTTAAAACCACTTTGATTTTTTCCTCCATTATGATGTTCAATAAACAGTTCAACCAAGAAAGCATCACGTGATGGCACCCACTCTGCCTTCGTTCTATTTTCGATCGTATCTTGTGAATTTGCCATTTACCTTTTAATCAAATGAAAAAATTAAGTTTAGCATTAATGTGTCGCGTAAAAGAAGGAGATTTTCATTTCATATAATCTCCAAGATAAATCATATACAGGAGAAAGAAAGAATGGTAAATCATATACAACTATTAATCAAAGGATGAACAAAACATACATTAAAATAACTACAATCAAACACACACATATTATCATTTCATTAAGGCAAATTTTAAACAAATCTACAAGATACACATGCTTTAAACTTTGGTAATGAATCATCATTTACAAGAAAAATTTTAGACTAAGATTCAAACAATGATAAAAATCAAGAGTCAACCACAAATGTCCATAGTTAAATGAAAATTCACTAATAATCACAAAATTGAACAACAATAGACATAAAAGCCCAAAAATCTAGGGCATATACAATTTTATAAACTTTAAACATAAAAAAAACCTAAAATCTATAGCATATACAATTTTATTATCTTTGGACTTATAAAAACCCTAAAATCTAGAAAGATCAAATTAAATTGTTAATCATATTTGATTGTGCAGTATATCATATCAGATTTGATTAATTTGAACAACATTAGACATAAGAACCCTAAAATATAGTATGATTATATAATATTAAAGATCACATCAGAGAGAGAAAAGATAATCAGAGAAGAGATCGAGATCGAGAGAGAAAATATAATCAGAGAAGAGATCGAGAGAGAAAAGATGCAGAGAAGAGAGAAAACTTACGGATATGAAATGAGGGGATGAGCTGCCGGCTGGTTAGAGATGCTCGGGATGAGATCTAAAACGATCCTATTTGAAATGAGAGCATTTCATGTTTTTTGAGAAATGAATCAATTTCTAATTTTACAAAGGAGCTCAAATGGGCCTATTATTGAATCTTTTCATTAAAAAAACCAAACACAAATAATGAACTCATTTGTAAATGGGCCTATTTTTAAATGGGCCAATTTACAATTTTGGGACAACCAAACAGGGCCTAAGAAAATTGAAGATCCCTAAAAACTAGATGTTGATCCGTCCTCTCACCACAATAGTCGTCTTTGTGCGACCATCGCCAAAGAGTTTCGAACCCTACTGGTGCTCCAATAGCCCCACTGGAGTTGTGGGCACCTCCACCAGCCTCAAATAACCCTAGTTTGTTTCCCTAAATCTTTAAGGTAATTCCAAATTTACCCCTCCCTAATTTTTAATATAATTCAAGGCCTATATTTGATTTTCAAGCATTTACAAAAGCCAACCCTTTTACACTTTTGACCCATAACAACCTTGTGAAAATTCCACTCCCACCCCATGTGGTATTTGCAAAATCACCCAACCCTCCATTCAACTTTGCAAAAAAATGTTTAAGACCCCAAATTTTTTAAATTACCAAAAACTACCTAATCATTTCATTTACATCTTTCGTCAGCCGACCATTTAACATCCATCCGATTTGGAGGCCAAATAAAATGATTTGGGATTGATTGATAAGGTGAATAATGAGTATAGGTACTTAGAGAATACTATCACAAGGCTCTATGGGATGTTGTGGAAAAAATTAAACAATGGAAAAATGAGTGTTCTTATTGGTATGATAGGGAAATGGAGTGCCGGTTCGAGATCATCATACCGACCTAATATGAGATGTGACATTTGAAGTCGATGAGTGCAATGAGAAGACACTATAATGGAAATCAGAGCATGATAATATCGATGTCATTTTTCTAACCTTTGTGCTTCTGTCGATGTCACCAAGAGGGCTTTTGAGATTAGTTCATTGGTGGGTCTTTGGTCATTGTGGATAGAGAGAAATAATAGGTGTTTTGAAGGCATAGAGTCTTCGGCATAGACGGTCCATAAGACGATGCTTTCAATGTTGCATTTTTGGTGCATAGATAGGTTTGCGATTTTTTTTTATCTCATGTATAGTTTTTAGATGACTTAGAGTCTGTTTGGGAGTTTTATTTTGGAGAGAAAAAAAGGGAAGGAAGGAAAATTATGTTTCCTTTTCGTCGTTTAGGAGTTTACATAGGAGAGAAAGTGTTGTTTCACCATTTTTCGTCGTTTGGGAGTTTAAAATGAGAGAAAATAAAGGAATTTTTTTAAAAAAAATTCCCTTCCTTTCTTTCCAAAACTTTCCTTCCAAATCGGAAAGAAATGGAGATAAAGGAAAGTTTTCTAAAGAATGTACCTTATTTCCTTTAAAAAAATTATTTTCCTTCCAACTCACAAACACAAGAAAAGAAAATTATTTTATCTTCCTTCCTAAATCCTTTCTCTTCTCTTCCTTTATTTTTTCTCTTATAAATTTTCCTTTATTTTCTTTTCTCTCCTAATAAAATTTTCCTTTCCTTTCATTTCCTTCCTCTAAAAAACTCTCAAACAGGCCATTAAGGGCCTAGGGATGATTTTTTTTCTTCTCATTTTTTGGTGGGTTCCTATGCCCCCGGGGAGATCTTTTTTCTTGACCAGTTCTTTATTTGGTTTGATTTCTCATTTTTGTCTTCGTTTGTATACATCCTGTGTATGGATTCCACTCTCTTGGTGGGTGTTCTTATTCCAATCTTGTATTTATAAAAATAATAATAATTTGATATAAAAAACTTAACATTAATTTTTTCTAATGAAATATTTACAAAAAATTTGTCATGATCCTGAGTAATTTTAGGGACAAAGTTAAGTATTTCTATAAAAATGTGTACTTTATTTTAAATTTAAACTTAGTTTTGCATGAGAATTTCATATTAGACACATTTTGTAAATCAAGGAGAGTCATAAATATATAATCTATAATAAACATGGGTTACTAGGCACACATAAAATTCTGTATACATAAACTTGGTTTATGTTGTTAGTACTTTTAACATGAATTGTGGTGTTACAAGAATAGGGTGACCATCGTATCGATATGACACAGGCACGAATGCACCTGAGAAAAATTATAGTCGTTCCATCAAGACAAGCTTGCCTCAGGTGTGGGAAAATTCATTGGTCTACCGTAGACACAAGGGAGGTGTCGAAGGCATAACTCACCAACATTTTAAACACATTATGATAAAACGAATTGACCATATATGTCGTGGTTCGTCTTGGAATTTTCTTACACGATTTATATCATTTCGTGCTCTTATCAAAATTTTAACTCGTTTTAGTTAGGTTATCATGCCTTGTCGTGCTATTCATGTTTTACTCGTGGTTTAGGCATTACGGGTTCAATTGGGTGGAAAACATAGAAATCGTATTAGTCGTATTGTGTTTTCAATAGGCCAAGTTCATCTTAAGTAAAAAATTACAATTTTGTGTCATGTCGAACCCTAACACGACCTGAAAACATGAATTGACACCCCTAAGCGCATGCAACTAAATCAATATTACAACTGTGTCGTAGTGACCGCTAATGTGTGTGCGTGTGTGTGTGTGTGTGTGTGTGTTTGTTCATGTGCGAGTATTCTCACATCAGTACAAAAAAAATAAACTTATGATAGAAGTGCTTATTAGGACTTTTCTCATATTCAAAGAGCTCAAAAATTTTACCATGGAAGTGCATAATAGGAATTTTCCCATTTCTCATAAGCTCAAGTGCGAAAGTGTCTCTTTTCTTTAGGTATTTTGCATTACGTAAAAAGCTCCATCTTTTTCCAATACAAACTTGACCATCGCAATTGTGACTCAATACTATTAGCCATGATCTTTGCTAGTCTTTGAGAATCATCTTACATTGCCCATTGTTTAGGCCATTTGACCTCACAAAGCTTATGGGAATGTACTGCAGTAGAATCACTATAAGTAACACCATGCATTTTTTTCCTTCTATTTTTCTCTTTTTAAGTTTTTGGATAAAGAAGGATGGAGGGGAATCAAAAGTTATAAAAGTAATTTAGACACTGACTAATTTGGGCCCATTAAGTCTATATGGCCGCAGCATGGATACAAAATACGGATGATGAAGTTTGAAATAAGAAGATTTTCCTTTCACGTGAGCAGTGGATCGATTTTTAGAAATCTTCTTTGACCCTAAAAAGAAAAATCTCAACAAAATCACGTCAAATGAAACGAAATAGATATCGCCATAAATCAATTTTCTTCAATTATCTAGTCAATCAAATGGGTCATCAATCGGCATCTTAATTTTCTTATGCTAGACCATCTGTATTCAATCCATATTGTTAAAATCTTGTATAAAGTAAAAAGTCTCTATTTCTTCAAAACCCAACATGATTATTATTTGGAAATCTTATGTTTGAACTTAGAAATGTGATTAGTAACTGAAAAGCACCAAGAGTGCAAAAAAAGGGGATGGTTATTTGATTACTCACACACATAAGCTTCTAAATGTACGAGCAATGCCTAGAACAAACACTTTTAATTCACTTTTGTAAGTTTATTTTATATTATTTAGGAGTTGATTTTTACATTTTAGGTAATTAGGAGGTTGTGCTTCTTGTTCCTGATGTGAACCATATTGCTAGCACTGTTTCATAAATTGATGGGCTCAAATTTTGATGATTTTATAAATTGATGGGGTGAAAGATCTAGGATAAAAATTTATGGTTGGGAACACAAAACATGTTAGTGATATCAAATTTGAACTATTTATCAACATTCACTCAACCAAATCAAAGAAATCAAGATATTACTCAATTATCATGAAAATCCCCACAAACTTTCATATTCAGTTGATAACTTATATTGCTAAAATTTGTATTATGTTACTAACATGAAAGAAAAATATGTACTCTACTTTGGTGAAAATCTGAGTAAAACATGATCACTATTTTCAAAACATCTTTAGTCATTGGCATTCAACTTAAACTTTAATCTAGAGTACAAAGGTCTAGTGGTGTTCATATTCACACACATGAGAAATAACCTTTATTTCTACAAATATTGCTTTGAGCCAACCCTTAATTTATTGACAGTGTAATCAAATTTTCTATTACTTCTGAGTTTATTTTATTTTTCAAAGTGTTAGAAGTTTTAGCAAGTACAAAAATAGTTTCTTACGTTTGGTATGAGCAGTAACACTTCCATTAGGTACCAAATATTTATTATTATCATGTTGTTATTAAGAATTTTCCTTTTGTGTCATCCGATCTATTCTCCTCTAGGTACATTATGAGTTAGCAGTGTACCAAAAAGAACGGTTATTTCCCAGTACCACGAGTTTTTGAAATTACTATTATAGATTTTCAACAGAGTATTTAGTGCCATTATTTTGTGTATTATTATTTGATCTTCATGTGTGTATTCTATATTTCTTGATACGCAACTTATTAAAGTAATGTTTATGAACATCAGTTAGAGTGCCGTTATTCTTATTTGTCTACGTTGCTAGTGTTTTTTAAGGAAGAACTCGCCTTTTTCCGTGATTTGAAAAGCAATGCCAAAAACAAGGTTGTCAAAAGGATTTGAAGAGAGGTTTAAATTGAAGCCAACCCCAGCACCTACAAATGATATCGCAGTAGACTCATAATCGTTTATGAACATAAAGATGACGAATAAAGTCTCTTCTATTCTAGGAGGACAGAGTCGTCCTGCAAAGATCAGGACATGTACGAACTTGAATTGATTGATTGCATCTGAAAGATAGGCCCCCATAACACCATAATCCCATCTGATATGCAAAATGAAATATATACTCGAGGCACAAAGATTATATCTACCATGGTCGAGAAAGACAAACCAACATGAGCCCACATAAGAATTCTTCCTATTTTTGCGATTGTATACAAAGCTTTCAAGCATGAGGCCTAACAAGACGACATGGACCGGGCTAAAAAAATATGTTCATAACATGATTGTTGAGAGGTTCAGAACTAGGACGAAGCCAGGATTAGATATTGGTGGGGGACAAAATTTGTTAAAAGAGAATTTCGTAAAAGAAGTGGCAACAATTATAGATATAATAACAATTACATTATTCGTAGTTTAGTAACAGAAGTGGCAATAATTATCTTGAATTTAAAATCCAATCTTACACTTATTTATTAATTAACAAATAATGTATTGTTAAAAATTATTGGGTCTTCACAACTTGGTTAGGTAATTTTATTATTAGAGTCTAAGAACCATTAACTAAACTAGTTTACACAGTTTTCATGCATATATAAACGCAATTTTATAAATGTTGGAAGCTTCGTCCCTATTCACAACAATCACGTGCACTAGGGAAAATCAAGACATTGGTCTGAGATGATGAACATGATGCAAATCTGACCATTAGTTTGGGTCTGTAGATTTGAGAAATATGTTCCTACTTCTATGTTGGTTGTGGAGTATTTGATGGCTTGGTCATAAGGTGTTTGCTAGAATGTAGGAACCGATTTATTATTTTTTGTTAGACGTTTTGAATGTGGGAATTGCCACTTTGGTTGTTTTATGCTATAAATAATCTTAAACTAGCAGGTGGTTTAGTGCCACAAAATTAAGATTTTTTGCCTTGTAGTTTTTCGTTGTCTGCATACCTCTGTTTCATTCAAATTATCTATAGATTTATGGACTATTTAGAATTAAAATTTGTAGTTCTGGTCATCATAGGATTTTCAAGATATATACAAGTTAACTTTGTTCTTTATGGTTCGCTGATAATGGTACTTGTATTCTTTATGTAATAGAGCCCTCACACATTATCACTTATGAGAAGAGTGCATGTGTGTATTTGTTTGTCTTCAAGGGTTCATATGCAAAATTGACTAGTCATTTAAAAAATAGCTAGTATGTTGTTCAAGATTGGTTTGAAAAACTTAACTAAAAATTATTTCATCTAGACTTGTTTATTTTTGTGAGTTGAGCGAAAATGAGCTTATATTCGAACGAACATGCCCAGTAGCTTGATATTTTATTCTCCTTAGTATGATTAGTAATCGATCCTAATTCAAGCCGAGCTCTACAAGATAACAAGCTTAAAAATATGTACAATCTTGGCTTGTTACATTTACGAGTCAATCTTAAACGAGCTTTTATCTAAACGAATATGAGCCAAGTGGAGCAGATTGGTTTGTTTTACTTTGTTTTTTTACTCCCCTAACAGTATCTCACCCCGTATTTTCTTACTTTTACTCCTAGAGGAAATCATCAACATCCAGGAAAGTTCTCTTACAAGTAGAAGATGAAATTCTTATCAATTTTTGAACTTAAATGCCTAACCTCAATGCTTTAGCTGCTGTTTTTTAAGAATTTTATGATCTCATATTGCCTCTTAACTAATATGATGTAAATGCCATGGAATGCATAATTTATATACATGCTGAATCTAGTTAAAAGATTGATGGTAGCTTTCAACAATTCTTCTTTTATCAGGCTTGCAAGAAAATATCCAAGCACTTCGCTCAGATGCAGGCTATACAAGAACAAGTTTGTTTTAGTCTTCAATACTAATTATTACTTTTATAACCTTAAAAAAAGGACAAACTGGAAGTCTTTTTATTTTAGTTTTTAATTTCCTCTCATCATAGAACTTTGTCACTTCTAACAGGTGAACTCTACAAAATCGGTTGAAAAAGATGTTAAGGTTCTAAAAGCTAAACTGAGTGATGATACAGTTTTAAATAAGTCACTCGAGGCCAAACTAGATGAACGGCAAGTGAAAGGTAGATTTCATTTGATCTGCTTAAGTTATTTTTTTTTGTAATTTACCTTATAATGTAAAGTTTGAAATGTGTTACTCAGGGGACCGATTGGATAACATGAGAAAGCAGTCAGAAAAAGAGAGGGATCTCAGTTATGAGAAGGCTATTAGAGAATTAAATAATGTGAAATCAGAGGTGGAATCAAATAGGCACGGTCTTGTAACAAGACAAAAGACGACTGAAGCTACGGTTTCAAAGGTATTACATACATGTTCCAATTCTTAAACGTGCTAAGAATAGGATTCATGTAGCCGAACCCATATGACTGGAAAGACTTTCTATAGTTGTGTTGAGTATATATAAAGCCGAAAAGTATTCATGTAATCACTGAAAAGAGAAGGGGCGTTTTGTATAATAGTTAAATTATTTTATACAACAAACATAATTTTGACAAGTTTGTGTTTTTTTAATCAACTTTTATGAGGATTTTGTGTCATTATTGTTTGTATATTCCTTTTTGTAAATAAGACAAACATTGGTAGCTTGTTTTTGTTGAATGAAGAGCCAAGCGAAAAATAATAACTAATTTTGGCTGGTGCTTTATGTATATAGTTGTTTCAACTTTTCTGATAGAATGGGTTATTTTCAATTATTAGGCGGATGATATAAATGGAAAGATAAATTCGGTGAAAGAAGCTGGAGTAGATAAACGGAAAGAGATAGTCTGTAAATTAAGATTTTTTATATTTCAGTTTAAAATTATCTATAGCAGCTGTTTTTCCAGCATTGGAATGATTAGCTGTGGGAAAGCTTGGAAGTAACTACAACGGTCCATTGTTAGCGATAGGAACCATCATAATTCTAATGGTCCAGCTTTTGGAGGAATATTGAGTTTAGTTGTGATGACTTCTTTCTTTGTGGTATTTTCTCGCTCTTTTTCTACTTAAATTGCTGGTTTTGGATTTCATAATCCCAAAATGGGTCTATGCATTTCAATTTGAGTACTTGAAACAGTAATTGCTTTAATATTTTTTGTTTGCGTGTTATTGTTCATATTGACGTGTATGTTGAGCACTAAGACGTCACAAAATATAGCAAAAGGCACTCTAAAATTGTCGCTAAAACCCCACAATGTCACAAATATTCATTTTTTGTGCTTATTCATATATTTATTTATTTATTTATTATTATTATTATTTGTTTTTTTTTTTTTGGGGGGGGGGATGGTAACTAAAGCGTGTCAAACACAAATTAACTTCCTCATGCAAAGATAATTTTTATCATCATTAATAAAAAAGGGGGGCGTTATATGCAATTCCTCTTGCGCTTAACCAAATATGACAGTGTGAGAGTTATATTGTGAAAATACTAATAAGTACAACTATATTTTTTATATAATTCTCCAAATATAACAATATTTTTAATATAACAATTAGAGATAACAGTGTTGATATTATCATATATTTAGTGGCGGATCTAGGATTTGGGTTTCCCCCGGACGATAAAAGTAAATTTTAAACATGACTTACTATAAAAAGTAACAATGCAAAAAGAATATTAATAGTGTCTAGGCGCGCCTAGGCTTGAGGCTTGGAAGAAACGCTCCGCCTTAAGCCTTTACGCCTTATTCTTGATAAAAGGTTTAAGGCGCACTTTTTTTTTTAAACAAAAACGCTTTAGTGAAATGATATCGCTATTTAAAGATTTTTTTAAAAAAAATTGGAGTAATATCTCGTTCAAAACAATCAAAATACATATGGTATCCCAAACCTCTCTACCTCGTCCAAAAAAACGCGCGTTTTTCTTTTTTTTTTCCAAGTATTTAAAAAAATAGTATTTTAATTTTCATATATTCAGACATATTTTGAGGTATGTGCCATTTTGGTATTTTATTTTTAATAGCATTGTTATAATTAAAATTGTTAAAATATATTAAAAACGCCTAAAAGCCTTTTCACGCCTTTTTTACGCCTAAGGCCCGCCTAGGCTTATAAAGCTTAACGCTTGGCCTCGACGCCTTGGTCACGCCCCGTGTTTTTTAGAACCTTGAGTATTAAAGTAAAGGTTCAATTAGGGAGAAAATTTTTCAATTTATCAACTACCAATAGTAAGGTAACATTTACATAAGCTAAAGTAATATGCCATAATTTATCAACCCATGCCCTAACAATGCAATTGAAAATCCCTAACAATTGGGTCTTATAAATAAGGACACTAAAAGAATTATCAATTTATGCCCTAACAATTTCAATTCAAAGTCAGAAGAATTAATTCCCATAACACACGACATATTAGCAAATTAGCAAACTTTCTCCAAGTATAAATCCTTGGAGTTTATCACCAAAGTAGAATAGATTGTCAATAATCACTCATTCAGCTACCTGAAGCAACATAAATATTCATTTATGGTTTAAATTATTTGAGGTCAGGCAAACATAAACTAACAATCAGCTCTAAAAAAATTATACAATGGATATGTGTTTGTTTTTACCTTGAAGTTCAGATATAAATTCAATCTTAACCTTTAACCATAGTTCGAAATCTCGATCGAGTCAACTCAGTATTGGCTGAGCTGACTCAATATCGTAGGCCACCGAGACGATACCGTGACGCGATATGAGTTTTTTCTATTTTGGGGTTGAATCGGTATATATTGGTGAGATCTCGACTGTCTCGGTCTTTTTTCTTTCTTTGATCCTACTTTTTTGCGGACTAGGTCATGGTCGTGGTCTGTTTTTCTCACAATTTTATTTTTAAAAGTTGGTACTGATTTTTAACAAAATGATCAATAAATTGTACTATTTAAAAAGCTGGTACTATTTTAAAAATAAAATTGGAACTGATTTAAAAAAAAACTATCAATAAATCATTTTATAATATTTCGTACTGTTTTTTAAAATCATTAATAAATTGATCGTTTTAAAAAAGTATTATCTTAATAAAAATTGGTACTATTCTTTTAATTGGGGTTGATTTTTAACAAAAATATACAATTTTTTTTTTAACTGGCAGTATTTTTTTAAGAAAAATTGTAAAGATTTTTAACAATCTTTTAAAACTTGTTAAAAAATGCTCTTTATTTTATAGAATGGCTCCTAAACAAATTATTGGTTGGGAGCATGGATGTGCTTTGGTGACAAAAAAATTTGTTTGCAATTATTATAGAAAGTCTTTAATGGTGGTGGTATTATTGAATTGAAAGAACGCTTGTGAGAGTGAAAGAGAATGTGAAATTCTTAATAAAACTTCTATGTAACTTCTCATGAAGTTTTTTGTGTGATTAAATTATTTTTATTAACCTACAACATACTGATTATGAAATGTTAAACCTGATAAGTCTGGCACGGGTGAGTATAATCAATTAGACAATGCTATATGAATTAAATGATGGTTTTGAACTTATCTAATTGGTCAGCATTACTAATCTTATTTTTTCAGAATTTTCAACATTTTTTCCAGAATATTTTGAGCTCTCTAAATAGCGTAATGTTGTGTATCGCCCGATACCGCGACCGAGTTGAAAATTGGGCATCCGCGACATTGATTGTGACTGAGATTTTGAACCATTCCTTTAACTTTGTAGTTTTACACATAGGACCACTACAACTCCAATACTACAGTTAAAACTTTCCTCATTATAGTTACATAACAAATAGTTGAATAACTGCACAAAAAACTGCAAATTAAACAATAAAAATCCTTGACCATATGATGGACCCCATATAAATTATAAATAATAAGGGTTTTCAACAAAAACCTTCCAAAGATCAATATAAAGAAAGTAGATTTAACATCCAAATTGCTTATCCAGATATTAAAGTACAAAATTTAACATTTAAAAATTCACAAAGTATATTTCATATATTAGAATATCACTGACTGGCAAAAATGTTGAAATGTTGAAGTTCTGAATGTGTCTTAGTAGTTCTTCACAATTTCTGACAGCGAAGAGTACGTTCCAAGCACCGCGGTCATGATACCCAATGCAATAATAGCAGTACTCAAGATAATCTAAATATACAAAACACGAGAAGTGAATATAGAGAAGAGTAATTCTACATGTACACTCAAATCATACCCTCAAACCCATACCCGCTTAGTTGTCAAAACATCATTGGTTGATTTTTCAATGGACCCCATGTGGACCTTACACATTAACGAATGGTTTTTCTGATAAATAAGCAAGGTATTTGAGGGTATGATTCGAGAATTATCAAATGTGAAACTATAAATGAAATTATAGTTAAATTGTACAACCTTACCAGAGCTGCAAGGTGAATAATTACATTAGGCATGTCAATGTGTCGAGTTCGGACCGGAAAGGTCCTTTTAAGCGGGTCTAAGCATTTTTGAAAACCCACATTATAATAAATTGTACGACCTTTCCAGGGCTTCAAGGTGATTAATTACATTAGGCATGTCAATGTGTCGGGTTCGGACCGAAAATGTCCTTTTAATCGGGTCTAAGCATTTTTGAAAACCCACACCCCGTTTACCAATTTATCTATTTACAGTATACAAAATGGATCAGGTTTGGTTTTATTTGTCTCCAACCCCCTTAAGACACGACCCATTCATATATATATATAGTACTGCTCTTGTGCAGACCAATCCGCATTTTAAGAGTGCGAACCGGACATATGTCACCTGGCGGTGAGCTTTGAAAAGAAAGAGAGTGTGCCTATAATTTAGCCGATAATTTCTAGGATCACCGCCAGGTGATACATGTCCGGTCCGCATTCTTAAAATGTGGACTGGTACGCACAAGAGCAGTACTATATATATATAATTGAATATATATTTTTAGGAGAGAAAAGAAAAGAAGGGAAAGTTAATAAGGGAGAAAAGAAAAGAAGAGAAGAGAAGGGAGATTGGGATAGAAAAGAAAATAACTTTCTTTCTTGTGTTTGTGAGTTTGGGAGGAAAATAATTTTTGAAGGGAAAGAAGGTACAATTCATTAAAATTTTCCTTTCTCTCCATTTCTTTCTGGTTTGGAAACAAAGTTTTGCAAAGAAAGGAACGAAATTTTTTTAAAAAATTTCCTTTTTTTCTCTTTTTAAACTCCCAAACGAGGGAAATACACTTTCTTTCCTTCTTAAACTCCAAAACGAAGGAAACGAAATACACTTTCCCTCCCTTTCCTTTCTTTTTACTCCAAAATAGAACTCACAGACACGGCCGTGATATATGTTTATTTGTCAACCATATTGTAAGAGACCTACCTGGAAACTATATGTTATACTAGCGAAGATGGTTTGTTAGATTGATTTTCCTCCAAATAGTTTTTATATCAAACTTTTGTTAAGTTTGTTTAATCAGGTCGGGTAAACGGACCGGGACTTAGGTCCTTAACGGATTTGGGTTTGTCAAAATATATAAGACCTGTCAGGTAATCGGGTAAGACCCAGTCCATCTAAAAACTTAACGGATCGGAGATGGTATAGGGTATACCCGACCCCATTACACGTCGAATTCACATTGTTTTCACTTCTTGACGCGGAACAAATAGAAATTTGTTGCGCAATTATTTGATGTTAAATATTTTGCAATTCAGATGTTCTAACAGATCGTATTTATAATTAGTCAGTTTTAAATTATAACTTCAGTAGTATTAAATTCGATAGTTTAATTAGGTATTGTAGTTATAAGTGCTTTTTCTGTTTAATTTTTAATTTGAATTTTAAGCCCCAAATCGGAATCTAGAAAATAAGTTTGTTGTAATAAATGGATATATATAGTCTACTCAACTTTCAAATTCAGAGCCTCTTCTACCTTTTATAACACTACGAGGAAATACTGACCATGATACTCTAAATTAGTAAAACAAACACAATTAGAACCTCTTGATTGAGGCAAACAACCCCTCTGTATAATTAGGATTTTGTTTCTTTTATAAACAAGTTGTAATCTCTATGGATTAGAACCTTTGTATGAATGAACTGTATATTGATATAATTTAGAAATGTTTCTTTGATATTGCATTTTGTCTTTTCTTTCTGATTATTGTTGCTGTTCTTAACAAGTTCTGTTTTCTTCATCAATTAGCTACACTGTAACACTTCTCTTTACAAAAAAAATTAATAACTGAATTTGAATTACAGGTTTTGGACATTCTCAATTTAACAAATGTAAATGAATACTGAAAGCTTATTAAAAAGAACCGGGGAAATGGGATTGAGAAGGTATCTGATGAAACTGACAATCTGAATTAAGGCAAATACCTGCGTTGTTGTAGCCTTCTCCTTCATAATTTTCAAGAAACATAAAGCTGGAATTATAATTGCCTGATTCAAAGACATGAAACGTGTATCAGCATATCTAATTTGTGATGTAATTACTTAAAACAAAATTTCTAAGGAAAGAAAAATAAAGAAATGGAAAAGAGACAACGATTATATAAGTCTCAAAATATGTTTGTGAAGGGTATACACAAACAGGAAACACCAAACACCTATTTTTCAGGAAACAAACAATTACTCTAGAAATACGAATGCATATAATAATATTTTAATGCACCAGAATGGAAAAATAAAATGGTTCAAATCTGTCTTGAATAGGGATACTAAAACTTAAAATTTAAAGCCAAAATGGAAACAAAAAATATGGTGGAAGTGCAGAAAATTAAAAGATTAAAATACCAACAACATTAGATTAAAATAACTGCTCACGGATAGAACCCCCCCAGCTTAGTCGACCTCCTCAATCTTGGGTCCCTGTTAGTTTTATTTGACTTTTGAAGGAATATTGGGAGGGGATTAAATATGATTTTGTATATAGTTTTCTTGGAATTTTATGAGAGAAGTGTAAATGCAAAAACCAATGCTCACTTTATTTGTTTCATCCCTAAAAACTCAAGTCTTCCAGGAAAATAAAGGATTCTTGACCTATTAGTCAGGTATCTTATGTATACAAGTTATTGGATCCAGTCTTCTCCTCGAGATCAAGGAAAGTGGTGTGTGAAAAAGATGATAAATCTCAAGGGGCTTCCGTCAAGAGTAGAAATTATTTTGAATTCAGTGTCGCGTGCAAACGAGATAGTTAAGTATACATAAGGTAAGGAGGAAATCATCTTCTAAAAATATTACCATAACGTGTAATTGGACTTCCTTGACCATGTGTTGGAAAAGAAAGGATTCAGGCTAAGATGGAGTAAATGGATTCGAGGTTTATTATCTTCGGGTAATTTCATTATTTTAAATACTGGGAGATCGATGGGTTGTTTATTTGAAGAAAGGAAATCCTCTATCTCCTTTAATTTTGTTCTTGTTGCGAATGTGCTTATGTTTAGTGAAGAGATCTTGTGAATTTTATTTGATTAAAGGGTTTTGAAATTGGTACATAGTGTTACCAAATGCGTTTGACACAACTTTCTTGTAATACAAGGATTATCGACATATTTTCTAAATTGTCAACTCTTACAAAGTGTGTTGCGTGGCACTAATGTCATTGAGGAAACATTGATCCATTTGTCTTGTAGGTTGGGGTTGGATCTTGGATGTAATCTTGTCATATTTGGGGTTATCTCTTAATGGTAATCCATGGAATTTTAAAATTTTGGAATTTTGTCGTAGAATTTTTTTCCAAAAAGACTTGACGGTTGGTTGAAAAGGTGTTTGTTTAGAGGTGGGAGGCTTACTTTGGTCCATAGTAGCATTCTCACGTATGTTTTTTTCTATTGTTTAACTCCCTTCTTTAGGGCAAAAAGGAACATCTTGTTAAATATGACGCTTTGGGTAATTTAAAAGGAGAGGTGGTTTTTGTTTGGGGCAATTTGTTTTTTTTTGGGAATATAGCTTTAAACGCCCCCCTGCAGAGACTCTGTTATCTTTCAAGCATTACGTATGATATTCATGAAAATGGGTGGGATACCACACTCGTTGTGAGGGGTAATAACCGTAATTTATGGAAATTCATACCTATTGGCTTGCATTTTTTCGTAAACATATCAAACTCGTCAATGAGAAAGGTAATGTTTTTAATTTGGTAAGATATTTGATTGGGGAATTCCCCTTTTCCCTGTTTCCTTGTCTCTGTGAAGTCTCCCCAAATTCCCATCATACTATCAACCATCCTCTCTTGGTCATTTATTTTTTCTTTTTTGTTAGAAACTCAAATGTACAGGAAATCAATGATAGTCTCTCTTTTAAATCGAGTTGAAAATGTTCATCTATCCCTTTTAAATTGTGTATCCCTAGGTTACTTTTACTGCAAATCATATTTTGAAATCGTTGTGGAATCTCCATCTTCATCTATTTTTTAGCTGTGTAAAATGATTTGGAAAGTGGGTGCAACACCAAAATTATTTGTTTTGTTGACCGTTTAAGGGAAGGTGAACACATGCGATCTCTACCAATAGAAAAAACTTCATCGTTGATTTTCGCCTCACTCTCTCTCTCTCTCTCTCTCTCTCTCTAGGATATCTAGGATGAGGGATCTTTGTTGTCTCATATAAGATTAACTCTCCTTTGGATTTTGAATAGGGTTCGGATTTCTCATCGCTCCATCTTCTATCCTATTCTCTTCTAGTACTACATATCTCTGCATTTCACGCCCCTTTTCTCTCTTGTCAGTTCAATTTCTGTTTTGTTGGATATGGAGAAAGAATCACTCAATAAGTGGAGATCTTTATCCTTAACCGAAGTAGAAAAAATGCAGTGATCATTCCTCAAACACTATGTACAGGGCGTCAAAAATCCATGTTTTTGTGTTTGATAGGGAAGTTTCTCACTAATCGATCAACTAACAAGGAGGTTATACGAGAAGTGTTTACTCAAATTTGACGTGTTGATGATGGCTTATGTAATCGGAGAAAATTAATTTATGTTTTACTTCTCATTGGAGGTCAAGAAGAATAAGGTTCTCAAACAGTCCATTGGTCTTTTGATAAGGCTTCTGCATATTGCTTATATGTCGGATACTTTGTGGGAAAGTCTTTGAGGGTAAAAGTTAAATGGATATATCAAAACCTCCATGCCGAGACATTTGTATTGCATTGGAAGAATGGATAGACTCCATGTAGATTGCAATTTCGTATGAAAGGCCATCAGGCTACGTTATTACTAAGGCAAAATGCAGTAGTCGTTCCTCAAACCCAAAGGTAGATCAAATTTTGGAACAAAAAATGGTGTAGGAGTGGCCTAAATATCTCTTTTTAGAGAACATATATCTGAGGAAGTATAAGATTCCACAACGGTGAATTACTAGATAGTGGTGCTCTAAATTTCTGGGCGGTTTCACCTACCGGGATGGCCATGGGTGTGGTTGCCAACTGTTCACAAGGAAAATTTCAAAAGGGAACGGAAAAGTAGGTATCACGATCTTGGAGGAGGTGGGACAGAGTATGTTAGTGGAAATAGTTAAGCCAACAAGTGTAGCCTCTAGGACATAATAAAAAAGAAAGACAAAAGGGTGAGAAGACATAAAATAGGCCTAAATTATGCTAAAAAGGTTACCCACATTGAACCTCTAGTGGGTATCAAAAGAGACTTGGACATATATGAACTAAAACCTGCTACCACACAGCGTCTAGGGAAAAAAAAAGTTAGTGAGCGATAATGCTTATTAAATATCTATCTCTAAACAAACAGCAGCGGCGGGCCGATGACCAGCGCTGTCAAAAACCACAAGTTTCCTATTGGAATGTTCATGGATTGGGGAATTCCCTAAGATCCTCTGCACTACGAAAAATTTTCAGGAGCTGCAATCCCCATTTAGTCTTCTTGTTGGAGACAAAATGCTCAATTGTCAAAGAAAAGTTAGAATGAAATTTGGTTTCTCTAGTTGTTTCTAGGTGGAGAGGGAAGGATTAATAGGTGGCCTTGCATTGTTATGGGGGGAGTCAATTACAGTGGACATTCGATCATTTTCCATGTTTTATATTTATGCTCTTGTTAAATTCGAGGAGACTCATTGGCGATATATCAGGATTTATGGAAACCAAGTTACGAACGGGCGATTTAAATTAAGTTCTCTGAGATGATGATAAATAGGGAGGCCAACTCCGAGCTTAATCATTAATGAACAATTTCAGAGGGGCTTTGGAGATATCCAGTCTTGTTGAAATGCGATTGTGGGGACCAATGTTTACATGGAGGAATGGGAAAAATTAGAGCAATTTGTTCAACAGAAGCTGGACAGGGCTTTTTTCATTGAGGAGTAGAGGAATTTATTCCCAAATTCTGTGCACATGCTCTCGACTTTGCGTCATCGAACCATAGACAACTTCTTATTTGTTTTGATAATGAGGTGGAGTAATTAAAGGCCTCAAGTAAATGTGGTAAAAGTTAAAATTGATATATCAAAACCTCTATGACGAGGAATTTTTATTGCACTGGAAGAAGGGATAGACCCAATGTAAATTGCAATTTCATATGAAAGGCTACCGGACTTTTGTTACAACAGCAAAAAAATGCAGTGGTCGTTCCTCAACCTAAGGTGGATCGAATTTTGGAAGAAAAATGGTGGAGGGGCTGTCTAAAGATCTCTTGCACGAGAACATACCGTCTCTGGAAGTAGTACATTCCACAGAGGTGAATGACCAGACAGTGGTGGGAAAAATTTCAGGGGTGGTCTCACTTACTATCTCAGGCAGCAGGTGTGGTTGTCAACTGCTCATGAGGAAAAAATTCAAATTGGGATGCAAAAGTAGGTAGCAGGATCTTGGAGGAAATGAGACAGAGTATGAAGGTGGAAATAGTGAAGCCAACATGTGTAGATTCTGGGCCTTAATAAAAAAAGAAAGACATAAGGGTGCGAAGACATAAAACAAGCCTGAATGATGCTAAAAAGGTAGTCCACATTGAACCTCTTGTGGGTATAAAAAGAGACTTGGACCAATCTGGACTAAAACCTGCTACCACCCAATGTCCGGGAAAAAAAGGGTTAGTAAGTCCTAATATTAAATTCCTCTCAAATGATCTGTTGCTATTGTGTCCGCAGTTTTTTTAATTCGCTTAATGATACTACGGAGATTAATAAGACTTACGTTATATCATGTTGATTCCTAAAGTTAAAAATGCTTTGAAAGTGAAAGATTGTAAACCCATCAGCCTGTGTAATGTGGCATACAAAATTATTTTTAAACTTTTAGCTAATAGACTTAAAAGAGGTTTTTCCGGATATTACTGAGGACTCTCAAAGTGCTTTTGTCCATGGTAGACAAATATTAGACAATGTTACCGTGGTCTTTGAAACTATACATCATACCAAGAGGAACACTTCTACGTCTAATGGTTTGGGGGATTTTGATGTGGATATGAGAAAGGCGTATGATAGGGTTGAATTGCTCTATCTTCAAAAAAACTGGAAATTTTGGGGATTGATTCTCTCTGGGTTTCCTGGAGTATGAAATGTGTCTCTTCAGTGAAAATTTAGGGTTTGATGCTATTTGCGGATGGTAGCATATTTTCATGAGAATCTCTATTGAGGGATGTTTAGTTATTAAAGATATTTAAGTTCTTATGAGGTGGGTTCGGGTCAAATGATAAACTTTGTTAAATCTTGAATTGCATTCAGCCCCAATGCTTTTTCACGAAGTCAACAATAGATTTTTTCCCTCTTGGTGTCCTTGTTGTAGCTTGCCACGCAAGATACTTAGGGCTACCTACTCTCATTGGGAGAAACATAAGAACTTTTAATGTGCTTAAAGAGAGAGTTTGGAAGAAACTTCAAGTATGGAAAGACAAATTGTTTCCAGGAGGAGGCAATGAGATTTTAAATAAGGCAATAGTACAAGACATCCCTATACACTACATGAGTTTGCTTTCAACTACCAGTAAGCCTATGTAATGAGTTGAATATCCTCGCAGCTAATTTCTGTTTGGGGTTTACAGGTGAGGAGAGAAAGATACATTGGGTATCCTAGAATAATTTTTGTAAGACTAAAAAGAGGGGGATTTGGGTTTTAGATCCATTTATCCTTTCAATCAAGCCTTATTAGCTAAACAAGCATGGAGATTGGCTCAAAACTCACAACCTCTTGTAAGCAAGGTATTAAAAGGTAAATACATGACTCCCAATTTATGGAAGATAGAATTGTAGGAGTTTTATGCGGGGTAGAGAGTTATTGGAATGTGGGTATAAATGAATGGTTAGTAATGGGAAATCTATCTCTATTTATAAAGATGCTTGGATCTCTAGATCGAACTCTTTTGAAGTCATTTATCCTTTTGTCCTTCCTCCTAATGCTCAGATAATTGACCTTATTTCTGAAATAGGCTATTGGAATGAATAATTCACTAGGGATATCTTTATTGAATGGGAGGCCAGAGATTATCTAGATATACCTATTGGGAGCCCTCATTACGCGGATACTAAAGTTGGGCAGTTCGACCTTGTTGGAAGATATTCGGTTAAGAGTGATTTTAAGGTAGCTTACAACAAATCCCAAGACTCCCCTTCCTCATCCTCATGTGTGTTAGATCATTGGTGGAAGATCATGTGGAAGTTAAAATTCCCAAGAAAGATCCCCATCTTTTAATAGAAAGTGTCCATTGATTGCTTACCTACTCAAGTTAACTTCTGTGCTCAAGAAATCCTCATTTCACCTTATTGTGGATTTTGTGAGGAGGAGGTGGAATCCTCGGATCATGCTATTTGGTGGTGTGAGTGGGCTGCTGTAGTATGGAACATAAATAAGTTGGCCTTCATGTATGATAAGCGTAAAAGCATGAAATTAATTGATGCTTTGTGGGTAGTAGCGGGCTCAGGGAATAGGCATTGTTTGAGTTTGATGGTTGTGATGGCATGGAAGCTTTGGTTTGATAGAAACAAACGTGTAAATGGAGATGGGAGGAATCATCCAAAAATTACTAAGGTGTAAGCCAAATCTTCTCTCTTTTCTTATTGTTTGTACATTTTCTTATTCTATATTTTCTCTTCTTCATTTCTGTTTTATGGACTTTTAGTCCACTTATTTTGTAACGTTGTTGTACCCCTATTTTTCTTACTGAAATTGCTCTATTTCTGATAAAATAAAATAAAATTTCGAAGTGAGATAAGAAGGGAACAAAAAATAAGTAGGCAAACATTCCACGCCATATTCTGTAAGCCATAGATAAATTTTGTAAAGCACTAAAGGGGGAAAATCAACCAAATTTCTGATCCAACAAAATACAAAGGACATAAGAAATCATACTAAATATTACCTTCTTTAGCCATATTCTGGGCCATGTTCTAAGGAACGTAATACTTAGCTTCATGTTTTTTGAAATAGCACTAGTGACTAAATAAATAGCTCAGAGAGTCGTTGAGTTATAGTACTAAACTAAATATGCTTGTCATGGTAGAAAATTTTCCGGTTATCAGTGACAATATAAATTAGTAGAAGTTCTAACTCAGAAGATTCAAATGGCAGATCCCATCTCTAAATCAAATATTAACACAGTTCGCCTACCTGAATTGGGAAAAAATAAGCAAAGGAAATGTATGCTTACCAGCAGAATACAAATGAGAGAACCCATTAAAGCCATCACAAGACCTACAATAGAAACTAAACGAAATTGAGGTCATTCAGCTTTTCTACCATTTTGCAGTTGGTAAAGCTGCAGGAAAGATGCAAATTAATTCATAGACAAGAAACTATTATTGTTCAACATTTTTTTTATTTCAACTACTACATTACTCTTACACAGTCCAAGAACTGTTATTAGAAAAAAGTTAAAAAAAGAAAATCAAAATGAATAGAGGGGGAGGGTCCAATAGCTTTTTTAGCTTCATATACTTGTTCAGACCAAGGCCCTTATTTAAACCTTTTTCATACATTTAAATTCTTTTTCCGTAAGAAAGAAGTTGAACTATTATTATACTTCCTCAACGATAACATTTCCCTAGTTAAGTCTATATATTGCATATCGAGTATTAATTAACAAGTCCACATCCTCTCATAATCATTGTCATTTGGCCATCTATTTACAGTATATTTGACATAATATTAAATAATACTTTACTGCGTTGCACAACTGAATGAGCTTCCGCACCTTCCTTTAAGCTGGTGCACCCTGGCTTCTTAGTTATATATGTATTATTTATCGTATATCCATTGAACTATCTTTATATTTTCATTTCCATGCACTCAATTGTTAATAAAACTTCAGACAATTTATAATTAGGTCCCTCGGTAACAATTTTTAAACATTTAAGGATAATTTACTATTATATCCACTTGTTATGCCACTATCGTGGACTTCTACAAGAAGAGAATTAGTGGATCTAAGTGTTTAAAATTTGTCAAAATTCCTTTAATGTTTAAAATTTGTTTGTGAGGCACCTAAGAGTACTTTCCCTAAAACTTCTTATATTTACACCATGAACCTAACGAGGGCTACAACTATCTTATATAATTTCCACTTCCCTTGATTAAAATTTTATAAGACCACAAAAGAATTTCTGCCCTTCCTCAAGGACAATGTTTCTATTATAGTAAAGTGGCCACTTTCAGGTTGTCAAAGCCGCTGACATTAATGATTCTGTCAATACCATTATTAATTAGAGTTTTATCCATATTTTACATCTAGAATTACATATATCATATTCTGGTTTCTCAATTATGAACTTTCCACTATTCATTTTTAATATTGTCACTTGATTTATTCAAGTTTCCAAAACCCTTGAGGCATATTTTAAGAGACAATTTTGTAATTAAAGAGAGAATATAGGATTAATTTCTGCTAAACAGTTCCATAAGTCTCTTTTTCCTACATCTTTGTAACACCAAGATCAGACTCAAAAGGTTGTACCATTGTTCAACCTGAACTTCCCCCCCCCCCCCCCCCCCCTCATATATCTACTAGAAAATATTATACAATACGAAAGTGTCCTATAGCTGGGTAAAGAGACTCAAAAGTCTGTACCATTATTCCATAAGTAAGTAGCATTGATCACTGGATTAAGGCTAATGATGCCCAAATGAGTTGTTCAAAATTATGGTCTACATATCCATCCAAATGTCTTTTGTCACTTGTAGCTGGTGACTTGATGTAAAAGCATGTGTCCTTTTTTCCAGCTTTTGCCTTTTCTTTAGCAAAAAAAAATGTAATTGAAGACCTAGAAATTGTATTCCAACTATGTACTAGAAATTTTATATATATATATATATATATACATGTGTGTGTGTGTGTGTGTGTGTGTGTGTGTGTGTGTGTGTTCTCTCAGAATTGTATTCCAACTATGTACTTGAAATTCTCACGCAATAATGTAAATATGTAAGGGAGTGAGTTACTTTTCAATGTATAACATGTTACATTTCAATAGGTAGTTGCGGACTAAATGTCAATAAATTTGGTGAGAGTATTTCTCTTATCTCTTAAAGTAATGTATATAGCTGAGAGTAAAGAAAACAGGGAATTTAGAGTTAAACCCATTAGTGTGAAGAAGACGTCTCATCCATTAGCCCAACTTTCTCTATTTTTCTTTTAAATCTAAAAGATAGTTAAGGCTATGGGTTAGTTTGAACCAAAGTCGTAGAAGAGCTTGGGAATGGACCAACGGGTGGAACAATTGGAATAAAATTATGGCTATCATTCCTGATGGCCAACAAGATTTTATGAATCGGATTACGAAGTAGTTGTAAAATTCACTACAAGATTTGATAACCTACCAGTACAATCTGCTTATAAGAAAACGGTGAATCCTCGCAAGCTCCTGTTCGCAATCATGGGGGTAAAACGATAGAAATAGTGGGTACCAATGCACGCACTCAGGTGCTTCTTATACGCGTAAGTTAGTGAAATCATACTTCCCACGTTTCAATGATGAAGAAGAGCCAAACCCCAAGGGGATAGCCCAGTGGCATAGGCTTTTACCTCATAACCTGGAGGTCAAGAGTTGTAATCCTACTGGGGCTACCTCCCATAGTATGTCATGGTTGGGAATAGTCAGATGCCCAGAAAGGCCTGTATACCCCAGTATATAAAAAACATTATGATGAAGAATAACCAACTAGTTAGTTAGGCCGAGTTGAGCATTTTTTTAATTCCAAAACCCGCCGGAAGTTGAACGAGTAGAGTTAGCATCATTTCGTCTTAAAGGGGATGCTCAATTATGGTACCAACGATTCAAACACGAAATGAATCTTCACTTGGAATGGATTCAAAGAAGCGTTGCTTGTTTTCTTTAGTCCTAGTAAGTTCAACAATTTTTATACAAATTTTACAGAGAACTTTAAAAGTTTCTATAGGGTTTTCAGTACAAAGGCTGGTGGTCTCCCACAAGGTGGACATGTGAGTTTTTTTAGTGGTCTTTGTGAATCAATTCAGACGGATGTCCAAGCTACAAAATCTGTCTGTTTATATGCGGCAATAGGCTTAGCTTAGCTCATATGCAGCACAAGACATTTCTCATCTAGATCCAAGAGGTTAAACTGGAAATCCACCATCAACTCATGTGAAGCAATTGATCTAGTCTTAATTACAGAAGAGACATGCAAAAAGGCACATGCATAATTGTAACAAAAGATTTTTCTCTAACACATCGTTTCAAAAATTAATTTTTTATCGACATATGCAACGAGGGAGATGACAGTGACATTCACACGGAACTAGATAATGATAATTGTTTTTGTTCCTTGTTTTTAGGTAGATGGATGCTCACAAAATTTGAATCAGTTTATTCTGAGTTTCTATTTTCTTTGATTATCCTCTTTATCTCTTAAAGTAGTGGAGTCGTGGGTCCCTTATGTTCTGTATTTGTGTTTACTAAAGCTAAAAGAATAAAGAAAGCAGGGAGTAAACACATTAGTGAGAAGAAGAGGTCGTGGATTCCTCCATCAACCCAACTTTCTTCAGTTTTTCTTTTTACTCAATAAGATCAGCAAGGTTAAGAGTCAGTTTGTACCATAGTCTCAATATTTGATAAATATTATATGGACAGAGAGAGAATAACAGAAGAACTTAAATAAGCCCAGATCCTAGTCATTTATTTCTTCAAAGAATAACATCCAAGGAAAATATAAGAACATTAAGTAAAAGGGAGCACACCACTAGACATGCCTTGGAAGAAATTGAGCCACTACACATGCTTTGGAAACATTAAAAGAGTTCTAAAAATCCCCACCTAAGTGTTGCTCTGCCGCCTCGCCTATGCCATATATATATGACTATTATTTGGTATATGTATTGTTATTGATAATTTGATTATTTAAATTGTGTTTAATTGACATTGTTTTGGGTTAGATAGTGTAACATAATATCAAAGCAAGTCATTCAGATCTAAACTATACGTGTTTGGTCTGCTAATGGAAGGAAATCAAATCACACAGGAGGAAGTGTGTTTAAAATGTACAGTTTCCCACCTCTCCAGACATTTTAATTTGGCAATGAGTTTGATGTTATAACATAATATAAATAAAACCAAAGGATTTTGATGCAGAATGATAAATGATGGAGAGAAGAAACGGGAAGAAGATATAAGCCAATAGGAAAACTAATTGTAATTAATAAATACAAATAAAAGATATTTCAACCTAACAAATCCTAATTCAATAAGAAAACTAATTGAAATTAGTAAATACTACATAAATTCTAATAACTAATATATACATGCTAATATTAATTACTAAATATCCTAAATTATGATAATTACTATCCACTTTAATTCCAAATACAAAAACGGAAATTAGAAAAATTAATACTACGTCAACTAAATTTATGCGTAGCTACTCCGCATAAGATTTCCCTAGTATGTTTCTTGAGCAAGAATAAGAACAAGAATATACAGTATGTACACAAGAGGTTGATTAACAAGGGGTTGTCACACAAAATTGTAATTAGTGGTAGTTAGGTCACTTATTCTGAGTTAGGAGGTTGTAATAGTTAGTTAGGTTCTTCAACCTTCCCAATTTTAGGAAGAGGTCTCTTAAAGGAAGCTAGATTATTTCGACTCCTAGTCTGTGTCATTCGTAAGGCCCCATTGTTGGTAGATTGGTGTTTGGGTTTCTTTTGCAGTAGTAATTCACTCCATTTTATTATCAAATACCCCTTGTGAACTTTATTAGAAAAAAATTTGGTTGGGTTTTGGGGTTAGTTGACCAACATTACACAGAGTGAAAAACTGCTTTGCAGCTTGTGTGCAATTGGTTGATGATTCATATCTCACCTTAAATCAATAGTGCCTTTTTACTGGATAAACATACATATATAATCTATGACTTTGATGTGATGCTATGGATGTTATCACACTAAAGTGGCATAAGGTTTAACATCACCAAAGAATAATTTAGAAATCTAAAAAAACTAGAGAGTAAAAATACAAAAACAATCCCCTAAACCCATAATCATAGCATCACTCTTCCCCCTAGAGAAAAGTCCATGTAACTCTGGTATTACGTATTGATGGTAGAAATCGTGGTCGATGTGTTATAAAGTGACCTCAAAGATCTAGGTATAACCAGAATCGGGTCGATTGGTCTTGCATATGAGGAAGCGAGTGTAAGGGCATGTGGAAGCGTATGGTCTATGAGATTATAAAAACCCTCAACTTGGTCACCAAAACGAGAGGTGTCTTGAGGTCAAGGAATGGGTCGAGCGTGGGTCCCTTGGAAGGAAAAAAGGTCCACAACATTAAACAAGTGGTGTAACCGTAAGTCATTCAAAAGGTCGACCTCATAGGGGTTATCCCCACAATGCCTACCTAAAAATATGGAAGGGACGAATCGGCGCATGTTGACACATATGTCCTTTCCATATTGACGCTTCTTACGGAGATAAATCACCACTAAATCTCCTAGTTAAAAGACAAAGCGGTTGCGATGAGATTCAATAACGTGCATGTACTAAAGGCAATTGCAACGTCGATGTGAATAGATACCAACCGGGTAGCAAAATCAGTGGTCAACGGACACACTTGAGTGGTGGGTAGGGGGTTGAAAAGATCAATGGGCATTAAATAGAGGCCCGAGGATAATATGGAAGGAGAGGTCGGCTAAGCGGTTAACAATATTGATTAAAGAAAACTCGGTTGTCAAACTAATGGAATCCAAACTCTAGGGATTGTTTCCATCCAAATGCCATAAAATATCCTTGACGCTTCGTTTAACGAACTCCATATGTTAGAAGAGGAAAAACCATAGAGAATTGGTGGGAAAAACATAGAAGCCGCCAGGAAATGACCCAAAAAGCATACCGCAGCATGAGGTGATGGCATGTGTTATAACATGGATGTGAAAAATCTCCAAGTAATACAAGGTGGTCATAAGTGAGGCATCAAATGTTCAGGTGCACGGAATGAAATGATACATCTTTGAGAACCTATCAACAACCATGAAGATTCAACTTAATTCATGATACAATTGTGGGAGGAAAACAATGAAATCCATTTAAACATCGGTCAACAAGCACTTGGGAATTGAGAGCGGGGTATAAATAATAGAATTGGAGTGTTGCCCCTTCACTGTCTGATGTAGCAACATCAGATAAATACATCGGCGTCCTTTCTTATAGTAGGCCAATAAAAAAGATCTTGTAACAAGGTTAGGGTAGAACAAAATACACATGTAGCCGAAGATCCTGCTAATGGGAACTTCTCTTATGATATATCACAAACAGAATAATGTGGGACTCAACGAGCCATAACTCCCCATCTTGTAATTAAAACTCTCTTGAAGCGCTATGATGGCAATTGCAATCTTCGAGAATGGGGCTGAAGTGAGCGTTTGTGGTGTAAAGATCATAGACCTTGTCAAAATTAAGAAATAACACTACATACGATGACAAGGGCATGATCACACCAGCTCAAAGCATATGCTACTTGGTTCTCCTTTCCGATCTTGTTTTGGATGCGAAAGGTGTACTTCATAAAGTTGGCCAAATTATAAGAAACGTCAGTGGAAGACATTAAAGAAACAAGTACCATTCAAAAATCCAGCATTTCAGTTGCCAACCAACCTCAATCATTCTCCCAAATCCCAAGATTACAAAAAAAAAACAAGTTTAACTTTCACCTCACCAGTAACAGCAAGCCTTTCACTACAATATATACCATACCAGTGAAGAGGTTAACACTCGAGGAAATGAAGTAGAAGCGAGAAAAAGGGTTATGGTACTATTGTGATGAGGTGCATAAAATGGGGCATAAGTGTGCAAAAAAATAGTTATTAGAAGAAGGAGCAATGGAGAAGGAATACAAAGACAAGAAAGATTGCAACCAAGAAATGGCTATCTCCCTGCAGGGCTCCCCCCAAACAATTAGGCTCAAGGATAAGGCAAAGAGGATTCCTATAATAATATTGGTGGACGTGGGGAGTACCCACAATTTTATAGACCCGGTGACCTCTCACAATTTTATAGACCCGGTGACTACCAGACAAGCAAGGTACCCTATTCAAACTAAAAACACTATGATGGTTGTTGGAATGAGTGTACAACAAATGCCCTGCCCAGGACAACGATGTTGAGTGAACCCGTAAATTATTAAAGGCTTACCCTCCTTAACACTAATTGGTTTTAGGTGGGATGGTGCCTTGAGATCTGACTAGTGGTATCACAACCAATGGTTAGGGATTCGACTCTTGTCTTAGTCATTTGTTGGGGGGATTGTGTTGGAATGAGAGTACAACAAACGCCTTGTCCCAGGACAACGATGTTGAGTGAACCCGTAAAAGATTAAAGGCTTACCGTCCTTAACACCAATTAGTTTTAGGTGAGATAGTGGCTTGTGATCTGACTAAAATGGTAACAGTGGTAGGTGGGGGAAAATGGGATCTTAAGTGTTTAGTTCTATTATTTAAGATTTATTTGTATCCACTCCCATGTTTTTATTTTTTTAGTTGTTGGTCCTATTATAACCACTATGGGACAAGTGTCACTCTCTGCAAAAAGGAAGATGGGCGGTTACAGAGTAGTTATGGGCAGTTTTGGACGGTTATGGGACTTAATACAATTTTAAAAATACAAGGAGCCTAAAAAATTTTAGGAGATGGGACTAAAGAAAAAAAAAACTAGGGGAAAATTGACAAGCAATGCCAAATGCCCCTATTTTAAATAGGAAGTACAAGGATTTCGATTTGAATTAGAGATGAGGTTGTTACCATTAAAAGGATGTAACATGGTTTTGGGTGTGCAATGGCTAAATGTTCTTGGGGATATTACTATGAATTTCAGCAGATTGACCTTGAATTTCTATAGAGAGGAAGAGTTGATACAACTACAAGGGGAAATTAAAAAGGCAGAGGGGATTAAGGCAGAGGTACCAATAGAAGTACAACCGGTGTTGGAGGAATTTAAAGATATATTTGTCTCCCCCTCGGGATGCCTCCTCATTGAAGTTGTGACCATCACATTACACTCAAAGATAGTACCAACCTAGTAAATTCAAGACCCTAGTGATACCCCCATATACAAAAGCAAAAATTGAAAAGTTAGTACAAGAAATGCTTGATTCGAAAATTATTAGTCCTAGTTCAAGTTCTTTTGCATCCCCCGTGATTCTTGTTAAAAGAAGATAACACCTAGAGATTTTGTGTTGAATATAGGGAATTAACGTTGCTACAGTTAAAGATAAGTTCCCTATGTCCATTATTGATGAACTACTAGATTTACTATACAGGGAAAAAATATTTTCCCAATTAGATTTGAGGGAGGGGTACCATCAAATCCGAGTGCATGAACTCGGTGTTCCCAAAACAGATTTTAAAACACACCATGGGCATTACGAGTTTAAGGTGAGGCCATTTGGTCTCCCAAATGCAGCAATTGCATTTCAAGCGCTAATGAACAATAGTTTCAAGCCAACAAACGCACCGGTTATATTGGTGTACAGTATGAATATTGAAGAATATGTCCACCACCTGAGACTTACCTTCAAAATTCTTAAGGACCAACAACTATGAGTCACAACTACCTTCCTATTAGCCATACCCCCACTCCTCTAATAAAATCTTTTCTTATCTTATTTTTGTATGGTGATTTTTTTCTTGCAATTACACATCTTTCACAGCAAAAACGAAGTCCTATCTAAACATCTAAAGTTTCTTCGTCAAGTTTTTGCAAGTTTCCTACTAGTTTTGAGTCTTTTGACAATAGTGAAGAAAATTATATCGAAATGATGAATCATCAATGAAGTTTAAAACACCCGAGAGTGATAGACTGTTAGTATCCAATACGTATCCGAAATGAACATCACCTCACATATTCATTTTACTTTTTCCTAAACAGAACCAAAAATTTTCTTATTAATATAACCAAACAAAGTACAAGAGACCAGTTCCATTTCACCACCAAGACATAGATACAAATATAACAATCAAAGTTTGAGCTATGAAATAAGGGACAGTCGATTAGATTGCGAGTCTATGAAAAATCATCTTATCATACCAAAAGGAGTAAAACAATACTCTTTCAGATAAAGAAAAAGAAAAGGATAAAAACAGTAGTTCAGTACGTACCAAAGAAAGGAAGAAGAAATGCAACGCAGACAGTAGAGATAACTAGTGCTGTCCTGAGAAGAATATAACACCAGATACTACTAGAAATTCCATCTGGAAGCATATTTTCTATACTTCTGGCTATTGGGTTCATCAACAAGGCATATTTGTGCATTGTTAAGGAAGAAAATGAGATGTATGAAAAAATGATTGAAAAGCGCAATCAAGTTACATTTGCAATTTTTGTTTCTGATACGGATAATTGACTGCAAAAAAGGATATTTGGTGACCGGTTTGATAACCTGTAGAAATTTAATAAAAATACAAAAACAAACTAAAATTTTAACCCAAACTAAAAAAACATAGAAATAGCAGAACGAAATAGATAAAAGGATGATAATTCATTACTTACTGTTGTCCATTGCGCAACTTTGGAAGCAATTGAATTCCCCGCCATATTTAAAGTTATCGGGGATAATGTATCTTGACCAAACATGAGAAACCCCATGATAGCAGCACCCCCATATATTACAACACAGAAAAGAAAACTGCAAAACAACAAAGAGAAAGACACTTGAGAGAATGGAAAAAAGGAAAACAAATGCATATGCTGCTATGAAAATAAAAGCCTTGTACCATATTAAAAGTGCCTTGATAAATTTTGTTTTGTTGGCCATTGAATGGTAAATGTTTGGAAGTACAGAATGCCCAGAATAGCAAAAGCCATATACACCCATGGTAAAAGGAATACCACCCCAATTAATCACTTGACTAGTCTGATGAAATCCAATCCCATCCACCGTACCAAGAAATAGCAAACAAAGAACATTCACAACAGTCGCAAGAACACCTCCAGCTGTTTTGGATAACAAAAATATAAAACAAAATTGATTATCAAGTGAGTTGAATTTCGTATAACATTGACACAATAGAGTTGCTAGATATAAGTAGTACAAAACACCTGAAAGGTAAGAGATCACTCGGAGATCCCTCAACCAAACAGTGGGTAGAATAATAAGCGCAGTGAGAATTCCAAAGAAGTGCATAGAATCCAGATTAAAACCAGCCCAATTCAAGGATGCTTTAGGGAATAGCGTGGTAAGATTATCGGCTTCCAAAATAATTAACTCCACACAACGAGTCTACATAATTGGAAATAATTCATGTGAGTAATCTTCCTGATAAACAATTATAGACAAACCAACTTGTTACTCCGGAACCAATACTTCACTTACATATAACTCTGTGAACCAAATGATCTGCACCAAAACCCAAGAGTAAGATATTATTAGAAAAGGGATTACAAAGCACAATGACTAATAAAAAGTAAAACTATGAATATTCAACATTCAACCATTTTTAATGTCCATTTTTACTATGAGGGAACGAATAGTGTTGGCTAGATCCTTATGGGATAAAATTAGTGTTTTAGTGATGTATACCAGGTATGACACGTGACGTGTGGATGGAGACGATCTCAAGAGAATTTTTAATGGTAGCTGTTTAATTGTATTTATTTTTAGTAACTGATTATATTTAGGAAATTAAAGATACTCCTTTGGGATATTCATCAATTAGTTAGGATGTAGCTAGTTATTAGTAATTATCTTATTATGGACTTTATCTCCCACTCAACTTAGGTAATTTACCTATTAGGAGTTTCTTCAATGGAACTTTCATGATCAAGGAGCTTAATCTCACATTTGTTGTTCTCATTCCTAAAGTTTCCTCTCCTGAAATCATTCAAGATTTTCGACCGATTAGCCTGACTAATTTCGTTTACAAAATCATTACAAAGGTGTTGGCAAATAGCACTAAAACCTTTCATGGATACTTGGCCACTATCAATTAATTAGTGTTTGTCCCACATAGACTTGTTCAAGATATCATTGTTTTAGCCAATGAAGCTTCCCATTTTATTAAAAATATAAATGGGGAAACCGTGGAGTTATGGCTATCAAGTTTGATTTGCACAAAGCCTATGATAAGGTAGAGTGGGATTTTCTCATTGCCATTTCATCAAAAAAATTATTTTTGTTCTTATTGGATTCAGTTGATTTGGAAATGTATTAGTACGGTTAAGTTAGACAAGGAGAAACCCTTGTCTAACTATAGAAGGTGCTCCTATTTTCCATATTGTTCCTCAACGTGGAGTTAAAGAAGGAGAAGCCCTTTCTCTTTGCCTTTTCCTTTTTATGCTATGCTAGATGTGCTTTCTAGAGCTTTAGTAGAGATTGATTCCAAGTCTCTTAAGGGTATTAATATTCGAAGGGGAACCCCTATCCATACCCATATATTTTCGCGAATGATTCTATTGTCTTTTTGGAAAGTGGCACAATTCAAGCATCCCACTTTCTTAAATATGTTAATGCTTATTGTCATGCATCAGGTCAACTTGTGAATTTTTTTTGGTGAGTCTAATATTTTCTTTTCACCTAAAACTTTGGAAGAGACTAGACTTAGTGTTTATGATATCCTTGCTTTCCAACCATGAGTCCTAATGACAAGTATCTTGGGTTACCATCCTTTAAGGCGAGATCTAAGGGGGAGGGTTTTAGATTCCTTGTTGTTAATATAATAACCAAGCTTCAAAATTGGCAACATACTTTCCTCGCTTACGCCGAAAGATATGTCCTCGTAAAGGCCGTGCTTCAAGCTATCCAATCCCATGCCATGTCCGTTTTCCTCTTCCTAATTCCTTGTGTATGAAGTTCAATTAACTTGTGAATGAATTTTAGTGGGGTCAGAAGAATGGGAGAAAGTCTAGTCATTGGAGGAGTTGGGATAATATTCTACACATAAACATGATGGTTGATTGGGTTTTAGAGATTTCCAATCCTTTAATATTACCTTCCTTGCTAAGCAATTTTTAGAGGCTTTTAAATCACCCTAACTCATTGTTGGCCCACATCCTTAAGTCTATTTATTTCCCTAATTTCTCCTTTCCTGAGGAACCTAACGGATTGAGACCCTCATGGGTGTGGAGTAGTTTGGTGAAGGATGGAGAGTTTCTCATTAGAGGTCTTTGTAAAAAAGTGGAGGATGGCTCGTTTATTTCAATTTGGGAAGATCCGTGGACTCCTTATGTTAAGGGCCCTAAAGTGGGTTGACAAGACCTCTGAGATACCCTTGTACCCTTGTTAAGACCAATCTATCCCTTATGGTGGAGGATTGAATTCTAAATTGGTTAAGACTTGTTTTATTGAGAGTATATGGCCATTTTGTGGATTCCTACTAGAAGAGTTGATGCTAAAGATAGTTTTACGTGAATACTATCTTGTAATGATAATATTTAGTGAGATTGGGCTACAAATAGGCTCTTCTTCTAGTGCTACTCCGATTAATCCTTGTCCCTCATCTTCTTATGTACTTGATAAATTGATGTGGAAATGTATTTGGTCATTAAATACCCCTCCAAATATCCATTAGTTTTGGTAGAGGGTTTGTTCAAACTCTTTGGCCACTAAAAACAATCGTTTAGTTAAAAATTGCCCCCTCTCCCTTGTGTCCTCGGTGTAGGAAGGAGGTAAAGCCCGCTTCCACTCCCCCCCCCCCCCCCCCCCCCCCCCCCACACACACACCCGTGGAAAGAGGAGGCAATGGTTATGGTGTGACTAGTAGTGGAAAATTGGGCTCCAAATAATAAATCAATCCATATTAGACCATGCATTCAAATATGGGGCCCATATTTAAAAGCTATGAGTCATATATGAATCCCATATTTAAAAGCTATGAGTCAAATATGAAGCCCAATCCATCTTTAAAAGTTATGAGTGAAATATGTATTTTTTACTTTTACTTGAATTGTAATACTTACTTGGAAAGAAAAAATGGGTTGGCCCAACTCATATTCGGCCCGCCCATATTTGGCCCAACCCATAATTTTGCCATTACTAGGTGTGATTAAAAAGACTACGGTGGTGTCTGTCACACACGCTGGCGGGGATCTAGGCGAGGGGAAGAGGAGTGGCAGAGGCGGTGTGGGAGGGGGGGGGGGGAGAGTATAGATTTTTTTTCCTTGCATTTTTTCGTTTTTTTTCAGTTTTTCAGTTTTCTTATATTTTAATTATTATTTTTTCATAGGTCATTTTTGTGAAGTCCCCTCTAACAGACGAGGTACCAAACTCAAAATGGGGTAATTATAGACTTATTAAAGTTAAAAAAAATACTTAGTATATTTTTATTTTATGCCTTTTATCTTTAATTCTTACTTTTGGATTAAATGTGAGTTTACTACATTATATATTTATGATATGTATGTAAACATATATATTTCATTTATGTATTATAGATATAACTATATTTTTATATTTGTAATAATTAAGTTTTAAATAAATATAATTTAATTATTTATCATACATACATAAGTATATATTAATTTATAATATATACCATACTTGGTGGGATTGGGCTATTAACAAATCGGATTAGGCTAAATCCATCTCATAGCCATTTAATAATTCGATAATCGAATAAACAAGTGATCAAATTTTAAAATATAATCCGAATACCGATAAATTAAATGGATTTGTGTCCGGGTCCAAATCCAATCCATTGACAGCCCTAGCTGTGTCAACTTACTGATACGATAAGACGTCCATATCTTCCAAATGCAGCTTCTCCAATATCCGGGTATGTTATGATGCCTTCTTTACTTTCGAAGCAATGTCTCATAAGAGAAGCTGTATACAAGCATACAACTGCAAAAAGAACTAGCACTACCAAGCTTGACCAACCAGCTTCTTTCACAGTATAAGGTGTAGAAAGAATCCCAACTCCAACCATCAAATTTAATCCTGTTCCAACAGAATACACTTGAATTATCGTAAATCAAACTAAAAATGGGACATGTTCCGCATATAATTGAAATCTATATAGAAAAAGAGTGATATTTCTGACTTCAAAACATTAATTCCCACATAACTTGCATCACAGTAGATAAGATTTTATGACATCTCCATACATAAGTTTTTCAGGCTCCGTTTGATTGTGATGAAGTTTATAACATCTCCACATAACTTTCATTTATGCATTTGTTTAACAAGAATTATTACAAAGTTGTATACAATAATTAATATTACAATAAAAGAAAATATAGTATATTTTCTTACTTAAAACGCCAAAAACGTATAAATAAATTAATTAACATCCACATAACCCATACATTACATAATATGACAAAAAAATTATTAACAACATTTTAATCAATAAAAATATCTATAAATTGCATATTATTTGTTGTTAAAACTCATGATGATAATAATAAAAATATATAATTTACATGATAAATATACCAAAGTTCTTGTATCTTTACCCCAATTCTGTGTTTTATGTGGGATGCATTTGGTGGGAAAATTTCTTGAAGGAAAGTTTAAGGATATGGACCCCATAACAATGTTGCCAACCAAATGCTACTGTCACTCAAACAGGGTCTCATAGGTAGAAATTACAATGCTCCAACTATAATATTGTGTCGAAGTAGACAATTTCGTCCACATGTTTGGTCCAATTTGGTCGCACATGCTCTGAACACCAAATAAGGTGTTTGCCTTAATTGAACCACATGTTTGGCACGGGGGGGGGGGGGGGGGGGGGGGGTATTTGTTAGTTTTCATTTTTCTCAAATCAAAAAATATGTAGAAGGAAAATATAAACAAGCATACTAGCAAAAAGTCATGAGAAATTATTTCCTAAAATTGACTCTCGTAGCACGTTTCTCCATTATCCTAACTACTTATTACATTTCAGTTCCTTTAATTGCAATGTAATGAAACATATAATTATCCCCTCCCCAAACTCCATTCCCTCCCCCCCACCCCCCACCCACCCACCCAAAAAAATAAAGAAAAAGTCTATAATTATGACACTTAAAACTGTAATGCCATTGCTCACCATTAAATATAGTCTGAGTAAAGCTGCATCCACCGCCAATGGGAAATTCTCCGGTGAGTTGCTCATGCGATGTAGCTATCTCTGACAATGATAGTTGTGTTCTTGAGATCCCCCCCAAGCTTTCTTCCCGATAATATTTCTCATATTGAGACAACAAAGGAGACTTCAAATCAATGTCAATGTTACTTCCAATATCAGTAGCACTATGTGAATATCCAGTATTGGATGCACGATGTATTCCAAAATTTGGTGATGCAGCAATTGTCAATGAATCAGTTGCCTCCCTTCCATGATGAAAGGAATCATAAGAACTCAAATTAAGAATTCCAAAGAAGTAAGATAACACCACTAATTAAGTTCAAAGAAGATACAGTAGACAGAAGCACAAATTTGAAATTTATTAACAAGTAAAATTTTCATGCACTCACCATTACTTCATGCCATTTTATCCTAAAAGTAATACTTAGTCACCAAGTCAAGTGCCAAAAATAAAATGACCAAAAGTATCTTTACTTATTCTAATATTCCCTCAAGAGGACTAAACCCCTATTACATTTACCATTAACAATTCTATATACTCAAAACAAAACAAAAAAGACTTAATCAACATAAAAATATAAAATATGAATCTGACCACCTATTTACATCATCTTCCCCTGCATTTTAATACTGAAGTAAAAGTAAGCCATAATGTGCTTGGACGTTGGAATTATCACCAGTATGATTGGAGATCCGAAACAAGAAAAAAGATGCATAACTATGCCCGTTATTCCCTTTTTGTGTTGCCAAACTTACATAACATTAACCCTTACCCTTCCTCCAACAATGAAAGTATTGTTGATTTTACATAACACCACCAATAGAAGCTACTTAAATGAAAAAGATGATCAATCAAATGGTGATACTTTTCTTTATTACCGAACCTACTTCGAGGCTAGAGTTTCATCTCCATCACACAAATCATCTTACTAAGATTCAGTAAGTGCAACCTTGCAGTTTGTTTTCCCAATTGAGATAAATAAATTTCCCCAAATACTTAGCCAAATTCTCCATAACCCTCACTCCTTTCCTTCAGTTCAATATTTCACCATTATATATCTACTAAATACAGCAACTTATGGAAAATTATTCAAGAGGTTAGAGTTTTACAACAATTACAAGGTTATAACAAGAAACTCGAGGAAGAAAAAAATCAACACAAAATAATTGTTCATACCTAAGAAGCACGGGCACGGACATGGACACAGACACGAATGTTGTGTCTGAGACGACTCAAACACACCGACATGACAAATATTAAAAAATTAGGATACAGGGACACGTTGATAAATAAATATATTTTATAAAAATATATAGAGAAATTTACAAGAATACGAGGATAAAAGGAAAAGAAATAGCACATTTGAATATTTATTAAAAAGAACGGATTAGTATTTTAACAGAAAAACATGAAAATGAAGCTTCTTTTAAGATAAGAACGTTCATGGAGAGCATAGGATAGCCGTTTGAGTGTAACTAAAGCATATTTCTTAAAGGATGAAGCTCAAAGTGATGCCACTAATTTAACTTATATTATTACACCACAATAAGTGTCAGACACGAGCAAATAAATGCCAAACACATGAAAATAAGTGTCGGACATGCTAATTTTATATTATAGACACGTGAAAGGAGTGTCGGACGTGGTGTCCGAGAATGTCAGATGAGTGTCCGTGTATGAGTCAAACAGTCTAACAAGTGACTGACACGCTGCCTATTGTGATTCCTTTGTTCATACTATCTGCACTACATTTCACCTCCCCCTTATCAAACGATCTGCATGTCAAATTCAACTGAAAACTCCAATTGGACATATAGGCCAAGTTATATCAATGTGCAATTTTTTCCCTCCGTTGTAATATAAAAATAGAGAATTAGGTTCAAGGTCATGTTCCATCCTATATTTAGATTTATAGGACACTGGTTTCCAGATTTACAAATACAGTCCCTGTGGTACAATAACATTTATTTGTGTGGTACCATTAGAGTTAAGAGTACATAAAACATGTTATTTTTTTTATTAAAGAGATATTTATATTTATACCCTTACTCATACTCATTTTAAAACCATTTTAAAAATAAATACATAACTCCACCTCCACCCAATCACCGGAATCCTCTTCGGAGACCGCCGAAATCCTCGTTGAATTGTTTATCTCTCCTCGTTTCTCTCTCTCTCTTTGTCTATTTCTTTTATTTTTTTGGTCCACGCCAATGACACCATTTCGTCGAAAAAAATGGAGTTTTTAGTGAAATAGTAAATTTATCTGTTTCAATTTATTTGTTAAAAAATCTCGAATATGGGTGTTGTTAGATAGATCTCGATGAGTAGATTTCAAATATATAAATTTTGTGAATTTTGGATTTGTAGATTTGAAGTTATGGACTGTAAAACATTTAATGAATTTTTTATGTATGAGTTGTCAAATGGTATATTGATTATTTCATGATCTTTATAGTAAAATGATTAAATTTATAAAATTATATGATGTGTCATATTTTTATACACTTTTGAATTGAGTCGAGTTTCCGAAAAAATGCTCTTTACTTGTTCTTTGTCAGATTGAATTACATTTTCAATAGTATCTTTGGTTATGCCCGCCCTAATATACACTATCTTATTACCACAATTGTTATGAATTCATATTAGTCGTACTTATTCTATAACTTTTGTGTTTAAACTTTTATACCAAGACTAACCATGTTTATCAAAGGGCAATAATTATAATTTTGTAAACACACACACACACATCTCATTTCTCACTTTCTTTACTTCTTTTTTGTCGATTTCTCAACAACCAAACGGTTCATGATAGTACAAAGTTGAGAAGATCGAGCTGCTAACCTGAAACTCTGTGGCCATTGCTTAGAATAGAAAGACGAGGTACGGCCGCCCTCACCTACCTCTTCACCGCTACTACCAATGTCAAAGTTGATGTCTTCTACATCATTACCACATTCTTCATCATTCTCGAAGAAAAAACGTAAGTCTTTCCCGTTCTCTGCCATTGCAAAGTTCAAACACAAATCTATGTATATATATAAATAGATATCTATGTATATATATATATAAAATAGAAGCTTGAATACGTAGTAGATCTACACGTGGTCTGTTCCTTAATTGTTTGGGAGACCAAAGATTTGTTAGCACACCAATGGTTTGTTGCACCTTAATTGTTTGGGAGACCAAGGGTTTACATTTTATTTGGCCATATTACATATTACGTGGCCTGCCATTGCTCTGATGTCTCTTGAGAAACTAGACTATTCAGTTTCCTTATAATGGGGCCGTAAAACTAAAAAGCCTAGAAGGACTCCAACCCTTCATTTTTTTGAATTGTAAAAGACTATTGATTCAAAATATTTTACTCTTTTTCTTTGCTATTCCATTTCTTAATCCCACTCCACCAATGTATCAAGGCACTCCAAAATATTATAACATGACCAAAAAATCCTTAAACACCTTTACAAATATTTTAACTTTTCAAGCAATAAAATTGTATATACATAATAAGGGACTAATTAAAAATAAAAATAAAATATTAAGAGTAGTAGTTTAATTCCAATACTAAGGGCTGATTAAAATAAAAATAATTATTTGATTAACAGTAATTAAAAAGTGGAAGTATGATAGTAATTATAAAAAAAGAGTAGTGCAAAAAAAATACAAAATTGTGTCGTGTCATGTCGCGTTTATGTCCAAAAAATTCTTGTATTGTCATATCGTGCCGGCGCAAACAAAATTATTTTGGACACCAACGCAACACGGCACAAATTTGTATTTTTTTATCCTACATGAACACGAACCATTTAAAACTCAACATGAAATGACTAACACTAGTGTTTGAAATAAATTTTTGTGAAGTTTCGCGTTCTAGTGCATGTCAGGTTGCTTTTTTTAGGTCATGTTGGTATTAGGTAAAAAAAATATGAGATTTCGCATCGTGCCGTGTCATGTTGCGTTTTTTAGAACCTCAGATAATACAAGAGTTTTTTGGATACAAACGCGATACAAGTTTGAATTTTTTTTTGCATTACTCTTTTTTCGAATTATTGTCATACTTGCCCTTTTAAATTAGTTTTAATCAAATAATTATTTTTATTTTTAATCAGTCCCTTAGAACTGTCAATTAAACTGCTACTTTTAATATTTTATTTTTAATCATTCCCTTATTACGTATAAAATGTTAACATACATTTTTTTTTCATCATAATTTGGAAAAAAAGTTATTTATGTTTTAGGCATATATATATATAATTTAACTTATATAAAAATATGTAAATTAATTTTTGGCCTTTTTTGTTCTAAAATTCAAGAACCACATATTTAATTTTCTGTCGTGTCGTGAATTAATTGGATCGTGCCATATCACATTTTATTTTAGTCGTGTTCGTGTTAGGTAAAAAATGAGATTTAATGGCATATAACATTTTAATTGGGTTGTGTTCGTATCTTATTTTTTAAAAATATTTTGTGTAATGTCGTATTGTGTCTTGTCCCATGTGTCTTGTCTCTTTTTAATTAAGTTTTTAATTGAGTTGTGATCGTCTTTGGTTAAAAAAATTGGTTTCGTATCGTGTCGCTTTTATTTGGATCATTCGTCCATGTTAGATATAAAAATAGGATTTTGTGTCGTGTCTTAATAAAGATGTGTTCGTGTTAAGTAAAAATAATAAAAATCTCGTGTCATATTGTATCACATCTCTTTTATTTGGATGACGTTCGTATTAGTTAAAAAAAAATAAGATTTTGTATTGTGTGATGTTGTGTCACGATTTATAAAGTCATTTTTGTATTTATATGTAGTAAACATTTATTAATATAAAATGAATATATATGTATAGTCCTTGCTTTTTTGTAATAGTTCATTTTTTTAAATTATGTGCATAATTTTTGGGGTAAAGAACAAGTTTATTTTTCTTTATGAGTGAGTGAGAAATAATGAAAGGGATTAATCATAAGGGTATAAGGATCTTTAACTTTTATTTGAATAGAAAATGGTCTTAGATTATTTTGGTGGAGTGGGAATCGCATTACCCTTAAAAAAATATTCTACCGAGCAAATGATGCCTTCATACCACAAGGCCGAACAAAGTTGAGGGTTGGCAGTAATTAACTTCATATGTTAGTATTTTCCTTTCACTCCTATGTACTCTGTATTGTTATAAACTATGTTGACAATGAATAGTAGTGAGCTGAAATTGAATCATCTATTTATGAGTTTATCACAAATATTAAAAGAATATTATATGTATATAAGAACACATTATTTTTGTGTCTGTTATACTGTCCCTTTGTTCTTTTACAAATAAACATAGATGATATAGAAGATGAGATAAATATTTTCGATATTTGTGACTAAATCACTTAGGGGCTCCTTCACAGGGTGTAGTTGATGGAGATGGTAAGCTTTAGTATTTACACATATCTAATATATAAGGTGTACTAACTGTGCATGCTCATATCAACCAAGATCAAATTATTGCATGTTTGTCATGGTTAAGGTCATTAAAAGAATTAAATAAATATAGTTTTTATTCACATACCGAATTGTGTGAATATATCTAAGATGTATATTAATAGTACTGTTGGACTTCATTATATGGAGTGAAGTCTCTAAATAAATGAGTTGCATTTTATGCAATAACAAGTTGACGTGTGATTTTTTGAAATACACTTTGGAACTTTATAATCATATATTTAGGAGTGCTAATTCATTTTTTTATTGTGTTTTAGTTTGCCAAGGCACTGAGATAATAAACAAAGCATGAGTAAATTCACAAACGACATTAGGTGCATATAATTTTTATGGTTTAAATGTTGTGTTGAGTTTGATGAATATTTTTTTAATTTGAGACTTTAATGAAAACATAGTTGGTTGAAGATTTAATAAGTTCGTCGTCTACATCTGTCAATTAAAAATGCAGTTTCCGTGGTTGGACGCATGTCATTTTAAGCAATTGCAAATACACATTAAAAGAAAATCTACAAACAGTTCGCGCATCGCGTGAGCTAAAACCTAGTATTATACAGATCTATATATAAGTAGAATGAGTTGCAAAGAGAAACTACATATAGATGGCCGCATAGAGAGAGAGATTGTGACGTTTGTTTGACATTTGATGGGATTTGGAGCATAGGATACGGTTAATAAAATAGTTCATTTTAAAGAGATATGGGAGTGCCTAGTCTACCATCATTTGGCTGACGTTGAAATCTTGCATGAATGTCACGCTGAGGTGAGAAATTCTAGTTGAACTGCCGCTTCATCCCGCCTTGGAACCGCATTGATGATCTGGCATAGCAAACAAACAAAATCATATTTTTTTTTTTTGGTGAAAACAGGAATTAAACAAACAGAAGCAAACATAGCAGGTCCAACTGGGACTTAGACAAAATAGAACCCCTCCTCCTCAATTTCCTCGTCCACCATCTTTAGGAATTCCTCCGGCTCATGACTATATTCTTTGTATAGGTCATCCGACTTTCTCCCGATCTTTACCATGATATCCGCCATGAAGTTGCTTGCTCTTGGGATATGGACGATGTTGATTTTTAGCTCTTTCACAAGCTCCTTGCAGTCCTCTATGGTATTCGCCAAAGGATGGTTTTGGATGTTATCATGCTTGATGAGATTGATGGCTTCAAGACAGTCATTTTTCAGGCAGGCGTTCATCCACTTTTTTCTGAGTGCGAGGTTTAAGCCATGAAAAATTCCTTCTAGTTCCGCACGTAGAGGGCTAGCAGAACCCTGCATTCTTCCGGTAAAGCCCATGATCCATTCTCCATCTTGATTTCTAACCACTCCACCAAAGGATCCCATACCACATCCATGATCAAATCCACCGTCAGTGCGGATGATGATCCTTCCTGCAAAAAGGCATGGTTCCCGAATTAATAAGCTCTTTTCTCCCCCATTAACCTTTGCTCGCTTGTTGTTTAGAGCTTCAAAAACATAATTTGTGTAAGTCATAACCAAGCGGGCAACTGTTGATGGGGTCTCAACAATGTTATTAAAAACTAAATTGTTTCTGGATTTCCAAATATGCCATAAGGTAAAAATAAAGCAATTGTACCTTTCTTTCCTCAAATCGCCCCATATGTTTAGATCAATCCACTCATTAATACTACCTGGTAAATTGAGGTCAAGGTTGTGGTCGAAGCCAAGTGTACACCAAATTTCCCTAGTGTGATTGCATTCCCTAAATAAGTGATCGATGTCTTCGAGGAGCCCACACCGTGGGCAGTCACCACTACTCGTAAGCCCTCTACGCATACGATGTTCATTTGTGAGGATTTTACCATGTAGTACTGTCCACAAAAAGGTGCAAATTTTTGGTGGGATGTTTAACTTCCATAACTTTTTCCAAACCTCCCATGGTTGGTGTTCATTATTCTTGGTAACAAGGAACTGATAGCATGAACTAATAGTGAACTTCCCTTTATTACTTAAAGACCAGGATGGGTTATCATCACAACGGCGAATACGGGAGAGGGGGATGTTAATAATATCATTGGTAGTGCTCAAGTTGAAGTAATTTTCAATAGTTTTAACATCCCACTTCCCGTCCTCGTCAATAAGGGCCTCAACGTTAACCTCTTCAAGGTTCCCCGGATGTTTCATAGGGTTGATCACTTTATTCCCCACCCACCAGTCTTTTAATATGCTTATGTTTTTACCATTACCAACATTCCATTTGATGTTTTTCTCAAGGTTTCCTCTACATTTTATAATACTTCTCCAAGTATGAGACGCTTTATTACATTTTTCCCACATTCTCGGATTTTGACCCGCTTTATATTTTTTTCTTAAAACTTCAGCCCATAGAGACTTATCCTTATTCACAATTTTCCATCCTAGTTTAGTGACACTAGCTTGATTATTTTGCTCACTCTTTCTTAACCCAAAGCCCCCATTCACTTTGGGACTACAAACTTTGTCCCATTTAACAAGATGGATCTTTCCCTTACCATTATTTTCTCCCCATAGGAAATTCCTATTAAGTCTATCAATCTCATTACATATTTTAACCGGAATCATGACATTTTGCATGCAATAGTTAGGGATGGTGGACGTAACCGCCTGGATAAGTGTTTTTCTTCCCGCAAGAGAGAGGAGTTTAGATTTCCACCCCGTTAATCTTTTTTGGATTTTTTCAATAATGTCATTAAAATGAGAGGCCTATAGCCTACCATGTATAAGTCTATTACCAAGGTATATACCAAGGTCATTAGTGAGGTTCATACCAAACCAATGACTCGCCTTCAAAGCCTCTTTCTTAGGGATATTAGGGGGCGCAAACAGCTTAGATTTGGAGTAATTAATTTTTTGCCCCGAGATGTGGCAAAACTCCTCAAGGGTGTTAATGACAGTTTTACACGACAAGATATCATTTTTCGTGAAAAGAATAAGGTCATCAGCAAAAAAGAGGTGGGTGATGCGGGGGACCCTAGGAGAGGCCTTAATACCTTTCCAATCCTTACATTTTACTCTATCAGATATCATGGCAGATAAATACTCCATACACATAACGAAAAGATAAGGGGAAAGAGGGTCTCCCTGTCGGAGGCCCCTAGATGGTTTAAAGTTGGGGAGGGGGGCACCATTCCAAAGAATATATGTAGTTGTGAATTTAACACAACTCAAAATAAGGCGGCAAAAATCCTTATCAATATTAAACCAATTCAAAACTCCCTCGAGGAAGTCCCAATCCACTCTGTCGTAAGCTTTTTCTAAATCAATTTTGAGAATATAGCCCCCAGTTTTACTTTTAGTGTTCATAAGAGTGTGTATAATTTCCTGGGTAACAATAACATTATCAGAAGCTTGTCTCCCAGGGAGGAAACTAGCTTGGTGGGGGCTAATATTCCGGCGTCTATCCACAATAATTTTAGCCAGAATCTTATAAGAAACATTACAAAGAGTAATAGGTCTAAACTGCGAAATGTTCTCAGGGTTGTCCACTTTAGGGATGAGCGTTATAAAACTGTTATTTAGATCACTAGGGAAGCACTTTTCACGAAAACATTTTTGGCAAAAGTTCAGAAGGTTAGTAGCGATGGTTTTCCAAAAATGTTGGTAAAAAAGTGGTTGGACACCATCCGGTCCAGGAGCTTTGAGTTGAGAGCTTTGAGAGCTTTGGACACCATCCGGTCCAGGAGCTTTGAGAGCTTTCATGAGTTGTTTCTCTCTTTTGTTCATTCGACGTGTAAACAAAGAAATTCATATTGTTAATCTTTATTTCAGGAGCAAAAAACATCCAATTTTCAACAACAACAAGTTTCAAGCCATATTGACCAATGAGGTGTATTTTTTTCAAGCTGCACCTTTAAAAATAAAAATTATATATCAATTAAAAAATAAAAATTTAATTTGTCAAATAAAAAAAATATATACTAGATTTATTTAATAAAAAAAATAAAATATTCAAAACTATTTTTTATATAAAAAAGTTTCATTAATTGTTCATTATTGAGTTAATCCCTCATAATTTTCACCTCTTCGTGTTGGACCCTTTGTGACAGATTCTGTCAATTGACCTTTAACTAACAAATTTTAAGGCCTAAGTTCTGGGTAACTATTTAAAAAAAACATTTCAACAGTTTTAAAAAGGGTCAATTACTGTATAGTCGCCAACATATATATATATATATATATATATATATATATATATATTTAGTTTAACACATTCAGTCTCCCAAACACCCATTTACCCAATATTCTCTTATTTTTAAAGGTACATGCCAACGGCATTCTCCCCCCCCCCCCCCCCCAACGTATTTTGGGACTATACCGTAATTAACAATTTTTTTAAAACACTTGAATTTGTTTTGTATCTTTTAAAAGAGTTATAAAAAAACTTAAAAGAAATTTTAAAAAACATTTTGTTATTAAAAAAAAAATTGAAAAACCTTTTTATTGAAAAACCAACTATTGAATAAAAATTTAAAAAAAAAAACTTTTTTACATTAAAAACAATTTTGGCTGTTTTATTTATTTTTTATTAAATAAATCTTGTATATATATTTTTATTTGACATATTAAATTTCTATTTTTTAATTGATATATAATTTTAATTTTTTAAAGGTGCAGCTTGAAAAAAATACATCTCGTTGGTCAATATGGCTTGAAACTTGTTGTTGTTGAAATTTTGATGTTTTTTGCTCCTAGAATAAAGATTAACAATATGGGTTTCTTTGTTTACACGTGGAATGAACAAAAGAGAGAAACACGTATGACTTTGTTCGTTTGCTATGCCAGATCATCAATACGGTTCCTAGGCGGGATGAAGCGGCGATAAAGCTAGAATTTCTCCGTTGAGCTATATGAAATCTTGCATGAATGTCATTCCTACAAATTCTTCTAACACTCAATTTTATTCTTAAAAGACCCATATACCCTTATATCAATTTCTCCATCCTTCAATCTCACTTATACACATAAATAAAAAATAAAATCTACTATTAACTTGACGCACGAAAAAAATGTTTATTATTAACTGCTTTTTTTTATAAAAATAAACAGTTTTATTAAAAAAAACATTTAAAAATATATATATATATATATTAGAGCCTTTTTACTGAAGGAAAAAGAATAGAAAGCAAAAAATCCGTTCCCACATAATCATTTTTGGCATCAAAACATTGATAAAAAAGGCTTTTCAAAAAATAAAATAAAAACTTTTTCATTAAAATTGTTCTTTTGTTTTATATTTTCTTTATTTTTCGTTAAAAATGTTTGTTTTGGTTAAAAACTGTATTTTTTTTATGAAAACTAGTTTTAAAAAATATATATATATATATATATTTTTTTTTTTTTTGCTAAAAGAACTATTTTTCGTTAAAAACTTGTTTTGTTTTTGTCAAAACTATTTTTTAAAGATTCGCGATTAGCCAGTGCGGCTGGCGCGGACCCACATCATTTAATGGATGTGGATCCGCGTCAGCGAACTAACCAATCACAAATATTTAAAAGGGTCATATACCAAATAGTCATTCAAACATTTTTAATACACGTTTAGTCCAAGACTTTTTTCAATAAAATAAAAAGGCTTGGACTAAATGTGTATTAAAAAATGTTTGACTATAGTTTTAACTAGTGTAGACACAACACGAGTCTTAATTATAGCACGAGCAAGGAACAACGCGAGTCATGATTTTATGGAGAACTATACGACACAATATATTTTGTATCAAAAATAAATATAAACATAAGGATTTAAATTTTATTTTTTAAAATTTATAATGGAAAGTTAATATTGTTTTCGAATAAACTATACGTTTTGACTTTTTTTAAAACAAATTTTGTATATATGAAAGGAATTTTTTTAACAAAACATTTTTTTTTAGTAAAAAACATTTTATTGAACAAAATTGTTTCTTTTTATAAAAAAACATTTTTTGGTGCCTCAAGTGAATAGTACACTTTATTTATTATTTATGTGTATAAGTGAGATAGAAGGATGGAGGAATTGATATAAGGGTATATGGGTCTTTTGAGAAGAAAATAGAGTGTTAGAAGAATTTTTAGGAGTGGGAATACCCCTACCCTAAAAATTTCACTTAAACATAAAATAAAGCATATATACATAGAAAAATATAACATTTACATTTTACAAAATGTAAATAGTGAAAACTATCATCTATGTGACGGGAAAACATCAAGTATATATACTAAAACACATCATGTATATGGTGAAAAAGTAACCTACACATTATCCATGTCCATCTTCGTCTCTTCGTGCTTTTTTCTATAATCCTTGTCTTTTGTTTTTTTGATTACCAAGCTATGTATAAAGAATTTTTAACTAAATTATTCAAATGTTTGCAGTCACTTGTGTCCAAGAAAATTGAGGCATTGTGGCCTCGTCCCAAAAATAATTTGTTGAAAACTGAATACACAAATATTTGAACTTGTCGCAACCCCCGAAAAATAAGCCGGCGTCCTTTCAATAAATTAATTAAAAAAACTCATGTTAAATATGAGGCCCCCAATTCAAGATTTTGACTCGGGCCCCTAAAACCTTGGGACCGTCACGTCTTGAGCATAGACAATCTCGAGTACTTCTAGAGGACACCCCTCAAACACAACAAGAGGGTGTCTAACATTTTTTCATTTAGTTTTTGACATACTTGGATATAGTGGACACGCTATAGGACATCTCAAACACATTTGGTGGATTACAATATAGTTACCTCACTAAAAACTGGGCTCGGTAGGAATTTAGCCCGGCCTCCAGCTCATGAGGACCTAACCAGGATCATCCTTGAAGGCTTCCCCCGGTTTCACCATATCACTCTCAACCTCTGTTTCAGAGAATCTGTAAAGGATAGGACCCCAATTTAAAAAATTCTTCTTCAATTAAATATGATTAATTTCCTAACACGTACGGAATAGAGATGATTCAACTAAACAACTACATAAACTAAAAATTAATTTCTTCACAAATTAAAACTAAAGTAAAACAAATTTTAATTTTCTCAAAATTAAAATTATACTAAAATTCAAATTTGTGAATTTTCTACTTTAAGCCCAAAAATCAATTTAATACAAGTCCTAGAAATTTGTCTAACAATAAATATTTAATTTTTGCAAATTAGGCCAAACCAAATTTTACCAAATTAAGGTTAATGACTTGAATTAAATTAATTAAATTATACCCAAACTAATTTAGTACCAAATTAAACAAGAGTCGTAAATTAAACCATATTTTATTTTTTAGTCATAAGCATGCGTTCTAGGTGATTTTACAAGATAAAATAAATTCACAACACACTACGTCGCGATGTACGAGGAAAATCCACAGCGGGAAAAACCTCGGACGACCCCTAGCCTTAAGTCCACTAAGTACGGAATTTTACAAATACAAGATAGATGACTTACACAACTCGACTTGACACCCTTTAAGTCCCTGATGCGTCTTCTTGTATCAACTTCTGCTTAATCGATAATTCCGGACTCCACCGGAACCTTGGAATCCGCCAATGAATCTTTTGGAAACAACCGTCAACCACACATGGTGCCTTTCACCATGTGAGTACGCCGCAGCAAAAACAAGTCTTCTTATTTTAGGGATTTAGAAGTAAACCCAAACTTCTCTTCTTTGACGTGTAGAGAAAACCCGATGCCAAACACTCCAAGCAAAGATATATATGAAGAAACTTGGAATAAACAAACTATGGGAGTATAAACCTTGATTTTGTTTTAAGGATTCAAAAATCAAGGGGACTTTTTCTTGGAAGAATTTGATCTAAAAAACTATCTTAGATGTATGAAAAAGTCTAAGAAAAAAATATGTCCCAAAGTTGCTTTTAAAACTGTCAAAAGAGAGTGAGACAAACAAGTGGCAAAGTGGGATAAAACTGCCAAAAAAATTCCCGCCAGAAATCTCGTTCGAACGATACTTCTAAGGAAGTTCCAATGGCCAAGTGGGAAAATTCGTTGGCAAACTCGTTCGAACGACGTTCTCGTACGAACGACAATATCGAACGAACTGCCAGAATGTCATTTTTCAATTTTAAGCCCCAATTTTTTTTTATTCAAAGTTCTAAAATGACCTTCTGGAAATAAAATTCAATTTAAAGTAAAATTACACCCATTAAAAAATGTTCCAAGCTCCTATATATATATATATATATATATGTAATGCATTCATACCTTAGGAGAGATTGGAACTAAGTTGATGACGTGAAATGAGGCACATGTAACCAACAATGATTTTCTCCTGATAAGTAGGCCGCAACGTCTTCAACTTTAACATGTCATAGGCTTGATGGATGAATAAGAACTTTATCCTATGACTCAAACATTTTTGTCCGGAATTGAGCCAACACTACATTATGACTCAATCGGAGACTTGTGTCCTTACAAATCTCCCCCTTTGGCTATTTCAGGACAAAAACCAAAACAAAATCCTAAAGGGCCGTCATGCTCACCCAAAATTAAAATTACATAGCTTGACTCAAAACCTAAGGATCAATATCTTTGCCGATGAAAGTTTCCATTTAGAAGAATTCCTACACACTTAAGCAAACTATCAAACGCATAGGGAATACGAATATTAAATGCATATAAAATAAATACTCCCCCTAAATTAATTATCCCCTTTATCAAATAAATGACATACTTAGAAAGACGTCTCCCCCGAAGTTAAATCTCCCAAACTAAGATACGATTACAATAGGATTATATACCATTTCTCCCCCTATCATTATCCTCTTTTTTGTTTAGGAATAGACAAAGGATAAAAACTAATTTAAACATGATGAAGCTTAGAGTCATAAGAGCATGAAAGCAAGTGGGCAACAAAATCATAATTAATCCATACAAATAATAACGGATACCAATGAAGATGCAAAAAAAAATGATACCAATGTGATACATAAGATACTAAGCATGTGATATCAACAACAATATGCAACAAGATAGATACCAATTATGAATTAGAAGCATAGATGGACAAGAAAGTGAGGCAAAGAAAAAAATACCATATATATGTAGACATAATGAATATCACTAATGCACACGCACATATATATAGGTATAGACACTACACATGACACAAATTACAATAAGATTTTCACACTCATATGGAAAAAATGTGTCATATGGAAACGGAAGTGTAGGGGTGTGAACTAGTAACAATTAAATTTAGACCCAATCACTTAAAATATGTTCACGGAGTTCTCATTTGATTGCAAACTTTATCACATTTGAATATAACCTCATGTGACAATATAGATTGAACTCAATCAACAAACATACACAATGCATACAAGCCTAGAATTTTGATGATTCCACAAACCAATAGAGTCATGAAAATGAAAGCACATCTAGGATAAACGTACATTGTGCAAACCATTGATATACCATCCAATCTCCCTCAAAATATGCATATATAGTTTAATCTTTTGAATAAATAAATCAACTAATCAAAATAGGCCTTGGAAAATATTTCCTTTTAATGCCATTATTCTTTTAGGCCTTTGGACCACGAATTTCTTTTAGGTCCAAGAAAACGGTGACTTACTCGTAAAGGAGGATATTTCCTTTCGGAGACCTTCCTAGTGCACATTCATATAAGAATGTTTTTATATCACACAAATCTCACGTGCAGCGGATTTTAACATGCACTAGTCCTCCTAGGTCACATAATATGTAATGACTAGATTGGTAGGAGAACACCTCACAAAGCTCAAGTATACATGTGAAGTTAAAATTTCAAGTGAGCTCGTGCATGTGTGAATTGAGGCATATAAATATAGAATCCATTATAGCAACACAAAATCTAACTACTCCATGTGAGCATGGTAAAGAACATTTTAAGAATTGAAAATCTTAACCAAAAGTTCTAGCCACATGGAAGTGAAAAAGAAGGGATTCAGACACAAGTATATGCCACATAAAGTGTGTCAAACTAAAATACACACAAAACAAAAATCTTTTTGAGTTTTTTTTGTGAAATTTTTTAACCAAAAAGAAAAAATATTTACTCAAAAGACACACGAAAATCATTTGTATTTTTCATTAAGCCTAAATTACTAAAAAGTGAAACACAAATGATAAACAAAAATCTTTTTGTATTTTTCGTTTAATGCCAACAAACTAAATATAATACAAAAGATAAACAAGTCGTGATTTCTAGCATGAGATATGGAATAAAACAATGACCAGAAAATGACTAAACATGCATATACCTAGCAATGCTATATGATATGAAGCACAAACACATTCAACCTTTAAATTTAGCAATTGAGGTTTCATGTAAAAACAAATGAGAATCAACAAATCTAATATCTAGCGCCTCTAAAATTGATTTCCTAACCCATATAGATGTATATTTAAAATGATGGGGTTTGGGAACTAATGAAATACTAGACATAAACTTCCTAGGACTTCTTTCAAGATCAAAACAAAATGACCTAAGGTGACCTTTCCTACTATAGTGCAAGCATGTGAAAACACGAGGAATGATACCTAAGGTGTGACCTTTTCTAAAGTCCTTGGATAAAGTTGACTCTTTAAAACAAACAATGGTCTTAGCTTTAGCAACGGACGTATTTGAACAAGATGAGCTAGAACCATTACAACTACTACTCGAGTCTTGTAAATCATTTTTCATTTTTAAAATTTCGGACTCAAGTAATAAATTAGACTCCTCAATTTTACGGGACTCTTTCTTTAAATTTTCTATAACTCCTAAAAGGTTGTCACGCTCCCCCTCAATGTGAGTAAACTTGTCCCTAAGAGTCTTTTCTCGACTATCACTCTCTTTCTTGGACATTTCTAAAATATTAAATTTGTAATTTATGTCCATGAGCTTTTTACAAAAAATATCTTTTTGAGATAGTGAGGTTTGCAAAAGTTCAATTCTAGATTTAAAACATAAATTTTCATTTTCAATAAACTTAATTGTTTTTGCAAATCTCAAATTTAATTCTCTTAATTTTTCATTACACTTATTAAGCCCATTAAATTCCTCTCGAATATCAAAAACTTCATTAGCATTAGAAATGGACAAATTATCATTAAGACGTCCCATCGAGAGATACAAAACAAAAAATGAGAATGAGTAAAAAATGAACCACCTAAAAATACAAGGAGCACAAAAATTATAAAAGCCGAAAAACGGATCTTTAAAGCGATAAATTAGCCCTCCGGCTCTGATACCACTTGTAAAGAATAGGACCCCAATTTAAAAAACTCTTCTTTCAATTAAATATGATTAATTTCCTAACACCCGCGGAATAGAGATGGTTCAACTAAACAAATACATAAACTAAAAATTAATTTCTTCACATATTAAAACTAAAGTAAAACAAATTTTAATTTTCTCAAAATTAAAATTATACTAAAATTCAAATTTGTGAATTTTTTACTTTAAGCCAAAAATCAATTTAATACAAGTCCTGGAAATTTGCCTAACAATAAATATTTAATTTTTGCAAATTAGGCCAAACCAAATTTTACCAAATTAAGGTTAATGACTTGAATTAAATTAATTAAATTATACCCAAACTAATTTAGCACCAAATTAAACAAGAGTAGTGAATTAAACCATATTTTATCCTTTAGTCCTTAGCATGCATTCTAGGTGATTTTTCAAGATAAATAAATTCACAACACACTACGCCACGATATACGATGAAAACCCACAACGAAAAAAACCTCGGACGACCCCTAGCCTTAAGTCCACTAAGTACGAAATTTTACAAATACAAGACAGATGACTTACACAACTCGACTCGACTCCCTTCAAGTCCTTGACGCGTCTTCTTGTATCAACCTTTGCTTAGCCGATAATCCTGGACTCCACCGGAACCTTGGAATCCACCAATGAAGAATTTGGGAACAACCGTCAACCACACATGGTGTCTTTCACCATGTGAGAACGCCGCAACAAAAACAAGTCTTCTTCTTTTAGGGATGTAGAAGTAAACCCAAACTTCTCTTTTTTGAGGTGTAGAGAAAAACTCGGTGCCAAACACTCCAAGCAAAGATATATATGAAGAAACTTGGAATAAACAAACTATGGGTGTATAAACCTTGATTTTGTTCTAAGGATTAAAACATTTTAACAAAAATCAAGGGGACTTTTTCTTGGAAGAATTTTCTCTAAAAAACTATCTTAGGTGTATGAAAAAGTCTTAGAAAAAAATATGTCCTGAAGGTGGTTTTAAAACTGTCAAAAGAGAGTGGGACAAACAAGTGGGAAAGTGGGGTAAAATTTTAAAAAAAATTCCCGCCAGAAATCTCGTTCGAACGACACTTCTAACGAAGTTCTAGTGGCCAAGTGGGAAAAATCGTTGGCAAACTCGTTCGAACGACATTCTCATTCGAACGACAATATCGAACAAACTGCCAGAATGTCATTTTTCAATTTTAAGCCCAAAAACTTTTTATTCAAAGTTCTTAAATGACCTTTTGAAAATAAAATTCATTTTAAAATAAAATTACACCCTAAAAAATGTTCCAAACTCCAATATATATATATATATATATATATATATATATATATATATGTATGTATGTATGTATGTATGTATGTATGTATGTAATGCATTCATACCTTAGGAGAGATTGGAATTAAGTTGATGACGTGAAACGAGGCACATGTAACCAACAATGATTTTCTCTTGATAAGTAGGCTACAACGTCTCCAACTTTAATATGTCATAGGCTTGATGGATGGACAAGAACTCTATCCTATGACTCAAACACTTTTGTCTAGAATTGAGCCAACACTACATTAAGACTCAATCGGAGACTTATGTCCTTACAGAATCTAACATCCATGCGAATCTCTTAGCTGCTATGTTCGTAAATAGTCCATTTTGCTTTCAAGTTTTAAAGTCTACCCCTCCATTTTTACTTTCTTGTTTGTTGTTTGATCAGAGTACTTTTAGTGTAATTAGGTGTGCTTCTCGAAACATCTCATGTAAAATACTGTTGTTTTAATATAGATTTTTGTTTTGTGGAAAAAAAAACTATGCTCAGCATAAAACTTGTGTTAGTTGAAACGTGTTATTTCTAATTAAAGGACTGAGTTTATAATATTTTAAACTATTGGCACAGTGTTAATTTTTCTTTTATTATTATATACTAAAACGTGTCGGCTTGTCGAGTCACGTCAAGTCACATGACTATCTAAGGGCTTCATATAACATAACCACTTGGGTGGATTTTGGATTGGTGGAGTAAATTTCATTCCACAACTTATAAAAAATGAGGTGGCATTTTGGTCAAATAGGGGAAAAAAGAATCGGACTCTCTAATATACTTCAAGAAATACTTTCAATTTTGGTTGGATAAATAAATGAGTATTTTGTTGAAATTTGCTAGGATGATCTCCTTCATTAGAAAATTCAACCATTTAGTGGGTGAAATGAAAAGCGAAAATATATGTGCATTTTTGGGCCATTGAAACTTTGGACCATCTATTTATTATCTTAAAAACTAAATGGTTGAATTTTTTTCATAAAATTTTGTGTAGACATCTCTATCAATGTTTATCAAACAATTCATTCATTTACACTATGGTATATGTCAAATGAGGTATGTTTAAGAAACTTTTGGGTTGTTTGTTTTTTGCCTTTAAGCTTGAATCTAGATCATTCAGACTTTAAAGGTACCAAATAATATTTTTTTATTTTTTATAAAATTAAGAGACCATATATCCACATCTATCGAGATGTTTATTCTAACTATAAACATATATTTCACATTAACTTTAAAGTAAACACAACCTCTCCCTTTTTCACATTCACTTCAAAACGAACGCACGATCTCTCTCTCTCTCTCTCTCTCTCTCTCTCTCTCTCTCTCTATATATATATATATATATATATATATATATATATATATATATATATATATACACACACACACACACACACACAAAACTAAAATCTGTAGACCATTTTTAAAATTGTAAAAAATATATTTTTGGAGATTTTCTTTGTAGATGAATTCAATAACCAATAAAGAAGAAAAAAATTCAATTGGAAAGTAGGTAAAATGATCATCAAAAGTTTCAACGGCTTAAAATTTGACATATATGAACTTTGCATTTCAATCACTTTCCAGTTGAATGTTTTGATCAAATTTTGTGTAGATTATCTCCTCATTATGGAGATCATCTTTAAAAAAGAGTTGGCAATTTTTTTTTACAATTTTACTAAACATATATCTTTTTAAATATTGCAATTTGTTGTTTTGGTACGTGTTTGGGTGTGACACGACATGACAAGCACCATTTAACACGACGACATAAAATCGTATTTTTTTACTTATACGACCACGAAACAACTAGCACAATTAGTAACTTTTACACTCATTAATACACGAAAAAACAAATAATGCAACAAGACACGATAACACGGATCATAATTGTAACACCCCGCACTTTTAGGGATTATTAAAATACATTAGTGGGTGTAATTTGGAGATTAAGAGAAATCTTGTGAATAGAAATTTTGGGGTTTATGAATATTTGATTATTACTCGTGTGTGTTTCATTTACTTTTAAGACTAAGTAAATGAGTTGGATTATTTTAATTACATGTCGTAGTTGGATAAAGCGACAAAGGATAATATTTTAATGGGAAAACCCGCATTGAGATATATTGGGTTTAATTAGTGGATTGCGGTCATGTATCTCGGATGGAGATTTTGATTGCGCGATTGGCCTCAAAATGGCTGAGATAGTCAGAATAGAGTATCCAGAGGTCGTAATTGATTCCGGAAATTTTTGGATTAAAAGGATCTCGCAATTGAGTAAACGAGTCATTTTTGGGTTTACAGGGATAAACCCTTATTTCTCCCTATATAAGGCACGGGAGAGGGAAAGAAAGAAAGGAAAAAGAGAGAAAAGAAATAGGAGAGGAAAGGAAGAGAGAAAAGAGAAGAAAAAGGAGGTTCCGTCCAAACTCCGCGGGATTCGACTCGAGGTCGTCAGATTTTATCCACGAGGCAAGTGTTTACTTGCTTTATTTTCTTTTGAGCATAAATCTCATATCATAATTTGGTAATAATAAATTAGATGATTTTGGGTTGGGGTTTTTGTGAATCAAAACGGGTTTTCGAAAGTTAAACGAGTAAACCTCGAATAATAACTAATTTGAGAAACCCAAGATTTAAGCAAGGTTCTAAAAAACGCGAGGCGTGATCGAGGCGTGGAGGTCAAGCCTTAAGCCTTAGAAGCCTAGGCGGGCCTAGGCGTAAAAAAGCGTGAAAAGGCATTTAGGCCTTCTTAATATATTTTAATATTTTTTAACCATAACAAGGCTATTAAAATACAAAAATTGCACAGATCATAAAAATATGTCTGAATATATGCAAATTAAAATACTATTTGATTATTTTGGATGAGATAATGGTCCAGTTTGTAAACAAATTCTTTAAAAGGCGACATCGTTTCACCAAATCATTGTTGTTTTGAGAAAAAGTGCGCCTTAAGGGTTTTACCAAGAATAAGGCGTGAAAAGCGTAAGGCGAGGCGTTTCTCCCAAGCCTTAAGCCTAGGCGTGCCTAGGCTGAGCCTAGGCGGGTTTTTTAGAACAGTGGATTTAATTAAAATTTATTGTTGGTTTTGGGTTCTAGGATGTTTAGAACCCTTTTCATTTGGGTATATGTAGTTGATTGAGGTTGGAGGTCATTAGGTGAGGAGATAAAATCTTGGGAGAATCTTTAATGGCCGAAACAGTTTCTCGGAGAAGCAGCTGTCTGGAGCGATCGATAGATCGATGGCCCAGAGTCGATCGATCGATCTTCAGGATTATCGACAATTTTGCCTAGGGTTAATTATATGGAATAAATTCCATTTTTAATTGATTCTAGTTTATTTAATTAAGGAAATGAAGATTCATTGAGGGAATTAATATCTAGCCATTTGAGGAAATTTATAGGGGCTAGGAGGGTGCTAACATGTGCTGCACTAAAAACACAATTTCGAGGAAAATAAATAGATTGTGGAATTAAATGTTTAGGGCTCCTAAAATAGAGTGGGGACCTCTAAATAAATTTTGAAACGGTATGTAAACTTTAGGTTCATGGAAAATGGTATCCATGACTTATTTAATCGAGGGTGTTTAAGATGAGTAACACTCGAAGGAATATTTCGGCGGGCGATTATATGGAAATAATTGTGCGCGTAGATAATGAAATCTTATGCCAACTATAATTGAGCAAATCCTAAGAGGCGACTAGGATGGAATTTGGGTTATAGGTTAAAGATAAGTTGAGGGTATACTTATATAATGGTTACGTATTGGGATTTTTGGAGAGTATATAAATCCCTAGTAGCGATCAAGGTGCGAAGTATATTTATGTAAGGGAATACTTAAATATCATTTTACGATTGGCAATTATAGCCATGTATCCAGTTCAGGAGTGATATATATATATATATATATATATATTGTATGATATGAATACATATATATCTATGTGTGTTTAGTATATGTGTATTTGGAGGCTGATTCCATGGGCTTTCCTTTGGCGTAGGGTTGGAACAACCAGATATATATTTTTCTCTAGTGCGATCCAGGGAGGTTGCGCGATGTGGGTGAATCCCCTGGCTTGAGGAGCAGGGTGAGTATATCCCCAGGTCATCTCGTCCCGCGTTCGAGTGTGATGTGTGTACTCCACTCGCAGGGGGAACATGATCGCCTCCACCATTGTGTATATTTTATCAATGACCATTGAGTAAGTCTGGCTTGGTACCGAGGTACGGTGAGTAAACCCGAATTTGGGATCGGCACTATGAGACTGCATCCTTGAGTTATAGTTCGGTGGGATGGTTATTATACTTATGTTTGTGATAGGTATAATCATGTACTGGTTGCGTATATTATATTGTTTGTATATGAAAATGAGACATCATATAGTAAACTTATGTATATAAAGTGAAAAGCCTGATAAGGTCTATTTTCCCCTTTCTGGTAGATTTATATCCGGATTTATATGATTATGAATCAGAAGTTCTAGTAAGAACTATAAGTATATGTATATATGAGTCTTATATACGCGCCAGGTGCTGAGGACCTAATGGATCTTGACGATCAACATTGCCAGGTAGTAGTGTATCGGGGGGGTTTCTTGTTTGGATTTCGCTTCCTGAGACACCCCACGCACGAGCATAGAGCAGTGTTGGGAATGGGGAGAAGTTTAGTCCTTAGTACTCAGGTTAATTGGGATTTTTAGAGATTAGTGCAACGGATTAGTTAGGCAGGGTAGCTTAACTCAGTTGTTTGTTACGTATGCTATAGGTGTGCACTATTAGAATAGGGGTGAGGGGTATCTCATGGGAGTGCGATACCAAATTTAAATATGAGGTAAAACATATTTTAAAAATATAGCATTTATGCACTTGCAAAATATTTTCACAAATTGGGGTCTCACCCGTTTATCTCTTTTTCCCCTCTCTTGCTATATATTATATATATATAGGTATCCAGACACAGGGACGCCTGGATGATGATTCTTTCGAGTCAGATGCTTGTTGCAGCAACTGTGGATGCATGCAGGTTTCTTGTAAACGCTTCCATCCTTGAGATCTAGATAGGAGGTACTAGAGACATTCGGGCTGAAAGCCCAATTGTATTTATTTACTCTTTTACCGCCTTTTTGTGCGGCCTTTGATTTGATTGTAGTACTTTAAACCGAGTGTTCGGTTATTTTATTACTTTTCAGTTTCATTTATATAAACTGTGTGATGGCTTTACTTTGTTGGTTTGATTAAAAAGACTAGTTAAATAAAATTTTGACGCCGGCCTAATAGGTTATTAGTAATTAATTTGATTTTCGATAGTGATGCTAAGAATGAACCATGTGCGACTCCTGTTTTAAATTGGCACAGGAGTGGTCGCCCGGTATTTTATTAGGCGGGGTGTCACAATAATTTTAACACAAACATGATACAACTTCGTGTCATAAAGTTTCGACACAAACATAACATATCGTGTCAATTTCTTATCAACTCGTAGTGTTTCATGTCGTGTTATCATGGCATGAAGTGTTTTGAATTGTGTGCAATTGTCCCCGCTGCGCTTTATTGCATTTCAAAAACACGACATTTTGCATATTGAATATCGTCTAACACAAATAGCGCGAGCTATTTGTGATTTACGTTGTTTGCGTTATTTCGCGCTACTTACACTATTTCACGCTGTGCGATATTTGCATATTTTTATGTTTCCTCCCTTTACTAAAAGTAGTTATTTAAAGGAAAGAAAATAACCTTAATTTTATTTGAGTCACTGTATTTTTAACGTTTTTTCTTTTGGGGATTTGATATCTTTTATATTGAATCGCGGGGGACTACATTTGATTTCTTATTTACTTGCCAATTTAGTCTTTTTTTAGTAACTTCATCCTTGTGGGATGATTATGTGGATTCATCTCTACCACTTTATTAGACGTGGTGTAGCATTTATAACTTACTATATGAATGAAGTTTTATTTGAAATTTTGTAAATAAAAAACTCAATTCATAATAGAGATTACAACCCTATTTATAAATAGTAATGTAGAAATGCCACCTAAACCGTAATAATTAATATTCACTATTAGACTTTATCCACCATTTTATTTTTATTTAGACACCTTCCACCATTTTTACTTTCAGCGATGCAAAAAGTGTCGCTAAAAGTTAAAATGGTTAGTAAAGTATAAAGCAAAGAAAAATGACGCACAAATGTTTATGTTACCTTTAATGGGTCATTTGACATTTATTCCTCCATCATTTGTCCACTTTTCTCTTTGTCACCCACACTTTTCATAATGTATCCTTGGCCCTCATTTTCACATTTTGCGACATTTTAAAAGATTTTTTGCGACATTTTTCTACTTCTAAAGCATCACAAAAAGTGAAAATGGGGGTAAATAGTATATTATGAGAAATGGTGGGTGTCAAACTATAAACTAGAAAATTGAGTGGGGGTAAAGCGTTTTTCTACATAATCATGTGGTTTCTACTTGGTTTAAAATGGTGGGCTACACAGAGTTTTCTGGAGGACAAATTCCTAATCACCCTAATTTAATTTTTATATTATAAAAAATAAAAGTACACACCTGACAATTGGTTGTGTCGGCTCGTGTTCGTATCGATTTTTATCGTGTTCCGATATAATTGATTTTGTGTCTAAACGGATGACTTTTTTATTGCGTGAGAAAATCATATTTAAACCAGGCCAATTGACGAGTTATCTCACCATGTCGAGTTAACCCTTAATTGTCCATTAAGATAATGAGACATTATCCCATTCATTAATTTCTTGTTGTTACTAAATACTTTATTTATAATCATTTCATATGATTAAATTAACATTAAACTACATAAACTCTTTAAGAGACTCAATAATAATTCGTGTTTCTTTAATGGATAATGCAAGTCAATTAGGACCCGATTTGTTAACTATCGTGTTTTATCCGATTGACACCGGTATGACTTAAAACCATTAAGGGTTCACTCATTAACTTACAACTTCGTAAATAACTTCCACGGCGCGAGAGCCTATAAGCGACGTGGCCGTGATTTAAGAAATTTGTTTGCGCGACTAAAGGTTTGAGGCCTGATTTTTAGGACCAAATACATTAGTATGTATATAGCAGCGAAGCACGTTTTACTCAGCATCATTGAAGGGAATAATATTGACTATATACATACTAATGATGCTGAGTTTTACATACTAATGATATACATACTAATGAGTTTTACATACATCCATCAATAATCCATCAATAATCGTCACAATTGAAGGGATTATTGATGGATTATTGATTCAGCACAATTGAACGGAGCACGTTTTACATACATCCATCAATAATCGATTACAAACTTTTTACACAATTAAATGATGAATGATTGGATTTATGAGTTCAATAATAGATACATTGAGAAAGATTCGTGAGCACAATCAGATATTATTTATTGATTAACAAAAGCTGTAATTGAACAAATATCGGAGACAATGGAACTCTACAGCTTTCGTTAATCAACATTTTAGCTGCCGACTGAACAAAAAGAAAAAGGAAAATTATTTAGGGCACATTTGATTCTTGTGTTTATGTTGTAAAATTAGAACGACCAAAATATGGCACGACACATTAACACCACACGAAATTATATATGTATTAGCTCGATAAGACATTGATAGTTAACAGAGCATGTTAGAATTGTCATGTTTCACCCATTAAAAACCGTTAAGACAAGTTAAGATTCATTTACTTTAGATAAATAAAAAATATTATTCGTCCTTCTAAATAATTATGTAGTATATTATTAATATAAATATATAAAATTCTACAAAATGACATCTTTAGTAGTGTTAATGAATTAATGGTCTAACCGAGTTTGTGTTAATGGGATAATGTCCCAATGTGTGTAAGAAAATTGATTTATTATCTTAAAGTGTAATAATGGGTAAACACAACACGACACGGTAAGATAACGGGTCAGGTTTGAATATGATTTTCTCACACGATAAAAAAGTCACTCATTTAGACACGAACTTGATAAAATCCGAACACGATAAAAATTGACACGAACACGACACGACATGACACGACACGACACTATCCATTGATAGTTATATATAAAATATTTTAATTATTATGATTTTTTTTACTTAACCCTCACTTTTTAATATGCTATTTGACTTAACCTTCAGTTTTCTAATCTATTTTGCTTACCCCTTTCACGATAGGGTTATTTTAAAATAATGAATAACTAGAGGGGGTTAAGTCAAATTATTTTTTTGACTTTGCCCCATATTTATAATGCAAAATTAGACATGACCACATTTGTTGGGGAGTAAATCAAAGAGATTAACAAACTAAGGGTTAAGGCATATATCATATTAAAAAATTTTGATTAAATAAAAAATGATCTTAATTATTATTAGGTTAATTGCAGCACAAGTTGGACCGAATACAACCCACCTATAATTTTACAAAAATGGTAATTATATTTGCAGCTCATGTTTGACTGAATAGAGTCAACTGTCTAAATGTAGCCCAAATTGTAAATGGACTCAGTGTAGTCTAAAAAATATTTGACTTACCCATTATACCTTTTTAGGTATTTAGATAGATATAACCAATGTAACAATTACAAAATCATCCCCCATTTTCAACCCACAAACAAACATTTAACATTCAAAAGAAAAGACAATAATCAAACGCACTTGGTTTAGTAATGTCCAACTTATCTCTCAATAATCGAACACATTTTATTTACTAAAGTTCATCTTCAAACACAATAATCAAACATATTTTTCAAACACACTTGGTTAAATAACAATTTCCACCACCACCTACCACCTGTCTAAACACACCCTACCACCACCCTTAAAATACCCCTATTTTGGCTCAATTTTATGACAAACTTATTTTCTTTCTCTTGATCTTATTTTGCAATTTACTTTTGGCTAAAAACAAATTTTATAATTTTAAAAACTAACATAATATTTTTTGATTTAATTGGTTTAATATTTAAACTATTTGTGTAATTATACATTTTATATGTATTATAACTCAAATAATTTTTATATTATAATTTACTGGTTTTATGAATTTATAAAATAGTTTTTATTTGATTTTTACAATTTTTTCTGTATTTTAAAATGTTAAATTAAACATTTGATTAAACGTTATTATTGTTTAATTAAAAAAATTTAATAAATATAAAACGACAACGTTTTTGGCTTAGGAGTCGATTTTTGTTCGATTCGGTGGGTTTGGCCAATAGGATTTGAGTGTTTAGCTCACGCGTTGTTTCGTCATAGTAGCTTTGTGGGGAATCTCTATGGCAAGCCTCTAGTTATTTTGTGAAGGAAGTAGGGATACACATTTTTGAAAGGCGACGTGTAAAACTCCATGATTTTCTCGCCCTCTGAATAAATAAAATTTGACAACCCCATCACTTAATTGAAGATAAAAAAATTGCTACATGATAGTTACGATTTGTCCTTTGCTTGTACGTATCTAATTCAAATAATTTGGTAGTCGATTTTTTGTGCTTCGTCCTTGTGTGTTTCAGACCAAGTCCATTTTTATCCTTTCTCAAAAATCCAAAAACATTTTTTCTTTCTCTTATATTTAAAAATCCCAAAACTAGTTTCCTTCTTTCTCAAAATTAAAAACTCAAAAATATTTTCTTTTTTTTTCAAAAAATTTAAAAAGCCAAAAATATTTTTGGAGAAATCTTTTTCTACATTATCCATCCCATCATGGCCGAAGAACATCATTTATGGGATGACTTTAGTCATTTTCCATATTCGTTGTGCACCTATTGTTATCAAGCCAATCACTTGTCCCATAAGTGCCCATACCTTTCGTATCTATCCGAACCAAGTATGGAACAAATGTGTCCATATGACATTGTTTTGGTACCCACTTCGGCCTATTATCATGACATATCCAATACCGAGTGGTGTGAGAAACCAAACTATTCATGGCGTATTGATTACCCTCCCACGCAATATGAATCCCAACCCCATGTTGTTGATCCTTACGCTTTTCAACAGTCGTCATGGAAACCTAGTGCACCATATCCTGATTAGTTCCCTCACTATGCTTCACATGATTAGCAAGCTTTTGTCTCTCATGAGGGCCTCTTCTCGTGTATGACGAACTTGACTCTGTTGTGACACCCCGCCTATTCTAATATTGGTTGATCAGGCCTTTATTAAAATTAAACAGGAATCAAATTATGATTGCATTCTTAGCATCATTGTCACACCTAGTTACATTATTAATAACCTATTAAGTTTGGTTCCAATCTAACATAATCAATCACAAATACAATATTGTAAACATAACCATCCACTATGAATAAAACACAATAAGCGACTGATGATAACATAAATAAGAAAATCGAATAATCCATCGACGTCCCAATACAATATTCGAAAATGAACTGATAAGAGTAAATAACAACTGAATAAGAAATCCTATCCATCTACGGGAAACACGCCTAAAGGACAATTACTAAATAAATGATCATTTCTAAATGGAAGGAACTAAAGCGTCAAAAGAAAATCCAGCATGAATCTATAACTGTTGCACGCAACGTCTGACTGGAACATCTAGTCTTAATTAACATGTGTTGAGCACCTAAAAGGTTTTGATAATATTTTGATACGGTCCAGAGCCCAAAACATTTGAAAATAGTTGCAAGTATTTATTCACAATAATACGGATGTGCGGTGAAATATTCACATTAACATATGGTCTCACTCCCATGAGATCGTCCTTAGCTCTCATTTACAGTGCGCACCTATCGCATTCATTTTATTTACCTAGTTATGCTACCCTGCCTAACTAGTCTAGCCACTTCTACCTCAGTCAACCCCACTAAAAGTTCAGTATTAGTTCATAATTAGTATTTGTAACTTATATATATGTGTGAAATGATAAATAGCAATTATCTACACATATGTTGTAAAGAGACTAACATAAAACCATAAAACTATAGGTATCACATAGCCATACACATGCTACAAGGAGAGATTCACATGAGAATCTCAACCACATATACATAGAACATTCTCTATATACGTATATACCACATCATTAGAATCAAACCTCTTAGATGAATCCCTCGTATGTTATCAGGCCCTAGATACATCGTGTATCACCACTGAGCCACCGGGTTGTAGTCTCGCCATCGATACCGAAACGTATACACAAACAACGGAGGCGATCATAAGCATACATTCGGGGGGTCGTAACCACACCATATTGCTCCTGGTCAGTTTTTAAACCAATACCTATCCTCACACATGGATAGTGGCCATGCAACAGTACTATGGCAGGGGGAAAGAATCCAACACCCGGTGATCAACGCTAAGGTGGGTAGCCCACTACGCGCAACCTCCAACAATCAAACATACATCTATATATAATGGTCACACTTAGTACGTATATATATATATATACACACACACACACATACACTATCGGCTAACATACATAACAGCTCATGGGGTACTAGCCCACTAATTCTAAAGTCCAACCCGACTTCATAATTAAGCATTGCTAAGTAGTCACTTACTTATTAATTCATCACAATTGAATGTTCACAACACTGGCCAACCCGACTCCCCGATTAAATATTATTAAGTATTTACTCACTTGTTACCGATTCTCCTCACTTAAATTCAATTATCGGTTAACCTAAGCCACGTATTCAACCTTCAAATAACATTCCCAGATTACCCAACCTGACCCGAGACCCATGTATCCCATCGTCCAACACGAACGGTCCAAAAACATCACATAATAAAAGTAGGGAATGCTAGAAAACCGAATCGGTTCGCTAGCAGACCGCGCTTGTTCAGTCCTACGAATCGGTTCACTCAGCCTAACGAACCGGTTCAATTTTCTGGGCTACCAAGCTTCTTTAATAATGGGATTTCACCCCGAAGGTCCATACATGGAGGTATCAATCCTCTCTAAACACCCATCCATGAACCCTGACGAATAGAAAATCTATTTTACACTCAAAACTACCCAAAATTTATCAAAGTTTATCCCCAATTTACAATGCTAAGATCAAATTACACTACTTGGATCAAAATTCCCAAATTTCTCATCTCTTGTTAAATCTGCCATTAATTCTCATTTTCATTTGGTTTTCACTCCATTTAATTCCTTAAACACAATTAAATTACTATCATTAACACATGATAAAACTCATATTTATATCCATCCAACAACCCAAAATCAACCCTATTTCCAGATTTCTCAAAACAGTTTTTCTATGAAAAATATTAACTACAACATCAATTAAAGTAAGTAAATACTTGCATTTGTTAGATTGAATCCAACGTTGTCTACCTGAAAACCTCTTCTTCATGTGGGAATCCTCTATCGAAATTGGTAGTTTTCTTCTCCAACTCCTTTTTCCTTCATTTCTCTCTTGTTTCTCCTCTCTCTCTCTCTCTCTCTCTCTCTCTCTCTAACTTTAACCTTAGCCTCCCTTTGAAAAGACCTTTTCTCCTTACTTATTTATACCCTTCATTAAACCTATTTTTGGATTAGGGTTAACCCCTAGGATTAAAATCACCAACATACCCTTACACAAGTCACACATGTTTTAAAAAGTCACCGGAACCCAAAAATAATCACCGGGTACCTATTTCGGACTATTTTGACCCATTTTGAGACATTGGCGCACTCAGAATGGTCATCCAAGTCACCAAACCAACATGTTCTATTGTACCCGACACGTGTGTCCCGTACACCTTTTCGATAAACCCGTTGTTTGTACTCACTAATGACATAATATAATATCATACGTTCTCATTTACATATCACACAAGTAAATATATTTATACATAAACATTAATCCAAAGCATGATAACTTATATTTATCAAAGTCAATTAAATTTTAATTATGCTCCCATGTGTAATTTAAAATGCTCTAAAAATACGGGATGTTACATACTTCCCCCTAATAACGAAATTTTGTCCTCGAAATTAAAACATACTTGGAATAAAGAGCTCAGTGTAAGGACATTGTCGTTGTTTGGTTTCCCATCACAATATAAAAAAAAGTCAAACTTTTACTACACTTATTTTATAAGTATAGCGGTGAGTTCGGGTATCGAATCCATAGGGAATGAGTGCTAGACTTTAATTGATTTATTATTTATCAAATACAAGTGTAAAAGATGATAGGGTTAACAAAAGATTAATCTAGGCATGTATTTAAACTAATATTAACCAAACGGTTAGAAAGTATAAATTGAGAATAATATCCCTCACCTCGGGTTAATTAGTATAAATGGTTACATAGGAAGACAATTTTATCACAATTAAATCTCATTTTATCAATTAATTAAATCTGGAGTTGTCACCCCTAAATTCTCATAAAATCCTACTATGATTTTTGTGTCAATAAATATCTCAGAAATTATGCATACATGGTCGTAAATACGGTGCATACATGATATAGACCGTTAAATATCCTAGGCATAAAATCAAGAACCATCTAACCCATATAAACTTATCTAATCCATCACCAAAGCAAAAAAAAATATTTAATCTAAGGTGAGTTCAATCATCTCAACCTAAACTAATTTAGCTACAAAGCATTATAAATGGCATGAATTAAAGGAAAGCAAGTAAACCTAATTAACAAAACTTGGAAACATCAATGGAAACTTCAACTGAATGGAGGGAGACATCGAATAGTATACTTACAACACAAATAGGATTGAACCCTAGGATAGAGAAGCTCCCAACCAAAATATCCCTCCTAATCTGATTTATATATCTAAAGTTAAAGCCCGCATTTTCTATTTATACAACTAAACAAACTACCAACAAGACAAAACAAAATAACACAAAAAATAACAATTTCCATATTTTTTCCGATAGTAGTGGTCAACCTCTAAAAGGACCTGGTCGATCTTGCCTTTGGCAATCCCTTTCTCACTTCGATCCAATTTTGACATGTCACGCGAAAAAGGCTATAAAATCTTTATACGGACTCAGAATGACGGGCGATCGAAATACGTGCAAAGATAATTGAACTCTCTACATGATGGTGTTTTGAATCCCTCCAAATTGTGTTTTATAAAATTACCAAATTACCTTTGAAGTATAAGAAGGTGCCAAAACGTTCTAAAAACGGTCATAACTTCCTCATTCGAGATCAAATGATGCATGACCAGCGACCATGCAAAGATAATTTGATGATCTACATGTTGATAATTTCATACCATCCAAAATAGGGAGTTTAAAAAATACCTAACTGCGCTCGAAGTTACATTTTGCGATGAAACTTTCTCGAAACGCATCCAACCTCACACTATGAATCCATAGAACCTATAAAAGCTCAAATATTCCTCATAAAACATATATGAGCTTAAATATAGGAATCAACGGACACGAGAATACTAGAATGTGTAAGAATAAAGGGTACTAATTGCAATATTCATGAGTAATCACACCCCCTAACTTACACATTGTTAGTCGCTAGTAATAAAGATGAATGAAAATGAGAAAAAGAGGTAAACCAACCAGAATATATATAAATCATAAAAAATCTACTTTCATAAGGAACACGATTGTATTTAGCATATGCAACAATTCGTTAAACCCCTAGGTTACCCAGTGGACGAGTGTTATCTCATAAGGGTTTTCAAGGATAAAACCCACAAACATCAAGTTTCTTCAAAAGTATGCCCAAATAACGAATAAGAGAAGATAAACAACAATGAAAAGTGTTTCAACATGTTATTAGCATAGTGAATGAATTCACACAACATACCTTATACATTAATTTTATAGAATGGACTTCATTGAATTGAAACCTTAAGCACGAGAGGAAAAGTGAGCACATGCAAAGTATAATTTGCCAAAACTTTTATAGTCCGGATAAGTATTAAAGCATAGCATGATATCAATCATCTCTGGTCTTTACACTCTGTAGGGGGATTGAAGGAAATATAATCATTAGAAATATATCCCCCTCCAAATAGAAGAAGCTCAAGAGAAGGAAGAAGCAAGAAGTCAGCGAAGAAGTTCAACGAGAAGCTTAGTGAGGGAGCTCAATGAGGAAGCTTACCGAAAGTGATCATTTTTATTTTATATTTTGACTACTTATTCAAATGGTATATTTTAATTACATTAAATGTAAGATGTAACGGTTGTAACTTTTAGTGTGGGGTCAAGCGGTACTCGTAAGAGACCAAGCCTGGCAGGGCTTGGGAGAGCTTACATACTCTACTGAATGACCTCATCATGAGAACTTCAGAGGGACTTGGTTTGGAGGATTGATAAGTAAGTCAGCGTTAAGACTTATTTTAACCATTTTAGATACACCTGGTAAAACACCAAGAGACCATGTGTCGCGGAAGCTCACGCAAAGTAACCTTGAGTTCCATTTTAAATTGAGCCTTGAGACAAGCAACCCTCTACCGAAAGTCACATCTGATGGATGTCACAAGCCACTTACCCATTGTCCAATTAAAACTAGATCAAACCACTATTGTATTGGGGCTATTATATGGTTTGGTGGGTTACCACTGACGTGATACTCCTCTGACACACAGTTGGTAGCCAAAAGGTATGTACTGGCCTTAATGTTTATGACGTAGAATGGTCTGACCCATTAGGCATTTAATGTATGTGACTTAAAGCGTGAGGGGAATCTCTTTCACATTTATGAGGACTAAGACATCTCTGGATATGTGTAGAGCTATTTATTAGCCTCAACCACTTCTAAGAAGATGGAGTTCTTCCAAGAGAAAGAGAAAGAAAAATACCCTAACTGATAGCAAAGGAGTTATTGCAAACTAGAGTTTACTCGCCCACCATTTCTATATTTATTACGAAGATTTTATTAGATAACTAGAGTCAATGAATGATGTTAGTGTGTTGTTTTCCTTCCAGGGTGTATCTAGGGTGCTTGATTCTCTCTCCCTTTGACCGAGTTATTTCTAAGGCTTTTTATTATTATTTGAGTTATACATAAGTGATTTGTGAGTTCAATATGAGTATTTGTTGTATATAATATTATGTGTTCATTTGTGATTTTTGAGGATATTTGGGTTAATGGTTTATCACCATATATATAGGGATTATGCCTATGATTGTATTATAATACTCCCAACCCCAAGAGTACTCCCCTCTTACAGTTGGCGACTCCACTAGGGAGGCATTCTTCTAGAAATATGGTTCAAGAGAATGTTAACCAGGTCCTTGAATTTGATGATATTCAATGGAGGGAGGAACAAGCAACGAGGAGCTTGAAACCTCAGAGAAGGGGGAGGATCCCCAAGTCCAAATGGTGGCAGGAGTTCCAACGATCACACAGGCTTCCATGAGTACTGTGATGGGACCAGGCCAGATGTTTCATCTGATGGGTAAATTTATGGAGTTTTTGCAGACTCTCCGAGTTGAAATGGCTTTCAGTGGAGGAATGGATACTAGCTCTTTTGTCACTCCAGTGGTGACTCCAACAGCCCCATCAAGTGCAGTTCCAATAGGCACAGTCTCCATGACCACTATCCCCACCCACATGCCAATGGTGGGTGCTCCAAATGTGACTAGTGTTCCACCAGTGGTCCATCAATCCAGTGTCCCAGTGGAAGAGAAGGATCCTTCATCTTCCTTGGTAAGAAATGAGGAAGGAGATGCAGAAGTAGATATTGAAAATGATAACAGCTTCCTCGCAGTCATCCAGCGAGGTAGCTTCAGTATATGATGATTTTCGTACTCCTTATCCATAGGAGTAAAACGAGGAACCTTACCCCAAAGATTACATGCCACCAATATTTTACAAGTACACTAGGAAAGGAGGGAATCCTAAAGACCACATTGAGAGGTTCGTGGAACATTTGGTGGCTCGCTGCAGCAACAAGAAGTTGCATTTGAGGGTGTTTTCTAAATCCCTCACTGATAAGGCATACACGTGGTACTCTCACCTAGCACCAAGGAGTGTTTCCACATGGGAGGAAATGGACATTCTTTTTTTCCATAAATTCTTTATAGAATATGATGAGTTCACGCTGACACAGTTGTCCAGGGAGAAGCAACGACCAGGTGAAGAGTTTGTGGTGTACATTTAAAAGTTTAGGGAAAGATCCCTCTATGTGAGTGAGGAGGCCAAAGAGTCCAAGTTACTCCAAATCTGCGTTGAAGGTTTGCTCCCGGAGTACATCTTCCATCCGATAAATGAAACACACAAAAGAACTTTCGCAGCATTTCTAAAAGCTACAAGAAACATCTCTTTGGTGGTACACCCAAGCCCCATAATGGTACTAATGATGTTTAGACAACAAGTACAGCTTGTTAGGGGACGTAGTCAGCCATCACAAGTGGGTTATGCTGATGGAGGAGAGTAAGAAGCCAAGTAGCCAAAGAAAGATAATAAGAGGAAATTTGGCAGAGAAAGAAAGGACCCACCACTACTGTCTTGCACTGTAGAGGAGGTTGTTAGCTATTATAACTCCATGCTACAAGGAGGGGTAGTCTATGTACACAAGGATGCTCCAGCTAAAGAGCCAGAACTATAAGTAAGGGCTAACACTAAGTATTACCAAACAATTGGAAGATTAGTCATCTAATGGTGTCATGTTTCACCCTAAGAAAGGTCATTAACAAACACATGAAGGCAAGGACTTTGAAAATCCCTCAAGGAAATATCAACAATGACCCATTATTAGCGCATGCAGCAAACCTGGCGGTGGCCTATGATGAAGAAGCTGAAAGGGAAGCAAAATAGTTTATGATGGAACGAGAGCTATTAGAAGAAGCTCTAAAATATTATACAAGGGGAATGACGAACGTCATGATAGCCTACGATGAAGCAAGGGCGAACGATGTTGAAGAAGTATAAAATATTAATAATGAAGAGATGGACTCAGGACTAGATATCAAGCCGTATCATAGTCACCCAAGTTCACGTGGTTTTCGATCAGGTGGGGATCCCCAAGAAGTGGACGCTGGAGATCACTCAGTCAATATTAGATATTTACAGGAAGAATGCAGTTCCATATTTAAGGTGGAAAGGGCCCATAGCACGGCTTGTAAGGAAGTTTTTGTCAGAGGTAAATTTCTTTGACGTCGATTCCCTTACAACAGACCACTGTATGTAATGGCAATCATTAACAGGGTAAGCTTTGCGAGATCTTTGATGGACGGGGGAGATTCCATAAATATCATGCATATTATCTCATTTTATGCTTCCAACATCTCTGAGGCTAGGTTGATACCAATGCCGTTGGTGATTTCTGGTTATGACAACCAGTCTTTAAAATGGATTGGTTATATGAATGTGGGGATAATAATGGGGAACCTTACATCACATATAAAATTCCATATCATTAAGAGTGCTACTTCGTACCATATCTTGATAGGAAGGGTGTAGATGCACAATCATGGCTTGGCTCCTTTGACATACCACTAGTGTGCCAAGGAAAACATAAAAGGAACGAATATTATTATACGATCAATCAAAAACCATTTGCACACGAGGAGGTGCCACATTCTACACAGCGTTAAAGGAAGATGTGTGAGTCCTAACGAGGCATACGGAGGGTGTTAGAGTCCCCTCAATCGGAGAAAGGATAGGACATGTGAATATTCAGAGTGATGAAGGAACAAGAGTAAGTGTAATACCCCATATTTTTTATGATTTAAATAATTATGGGAGTAATTATTATCATGGGATTAATTGAATTAAAATGTGAGAATTTAATTATTAAATTAATTTGGATTTAAAAATAAATATTAACTAGCATGCCAAGGGTTAATACTTATTGAGTTAATATTACCCTGTGATATGTAATATGGAACTATATACTTTGATAAATTGTCGAGAATGAATAATACGACAGTTTGGTAATTTAAGTCTGACACATGTGTGAGTCGTGTTGGGACTAATTGAATGGAATGCAAAGATAAATTATTTTTATGTAACTCGTATGGTTATTTTGAGTGCGCCATTAAGTCCGGAAGGATCGAGATAGTCAGAAAACTCTACCCGGGTATTATATTTGGACTCCGGGAGGTTTTAGGCCAAACCGGCACCTCGTAGGGGTAGTTTTGTAATTTGGACTTTTGGGAAAAATTAAATGGACGAAAATTAGAGATCAATTATATCATCTACGGGAGTTCCATTAGGGTTAAGTTACACAAAAATCAAGAACGTCCACAGAGGGTGTGAGGGAGAACCAATTTTCAAGAGAGAAGGCTCAATTAGCACCGCTTTGCACAACCGTGACCACCAACGCGTAGATCGAGAAGAGAGGAATGCGTCTATACAAACATCACCAAAGAATTCAGACCTTCGATTTAAGGCAAGTGTTTATTACTTGCTTTATTTAGCAATAATCATATTCATGTTAGAGTATGTGTAATTAACTATTGATTTACATGTTAATTGGGTGAAAATTTGAGTTTAAATGATGAATCGAGGTTAGGTTAATTAGTTACTGATATTCCTTCATGTATGTAGAGGTTAAACTACGAAATTGAATCATGTATTGATGAATGAATCTGAGTTGATTAGGGTCTTTAATTGAAATTCTGGAAACTAGGGTTCATGTGAATTAATTTAGGGATTTTGTATAATCATGATGATTAATGACGAATTAAGGATCCTAGGATGTTAGGAATGACTTATAATCTGATATGTGTTTATGAGTATTGATGATGAGGTGTTGGGAATTAAATTTTAGAGGTTTTTAGGTTCTAAAATGGTGAGAAACGCTGAAAATATGGGCAGGAAGACGAACAGTGCAATCTCGCGCGAAGTCGTTCGAGCGAGATGGCATCTCGCGCGAAGTCGCTCGAACAACACGTGGCAGTCATTCAAACGACATGCCATCTGGTTCGAGTGACAGAGGGAATTTCTGATATTTTTCTTCGATTCCAAATTTGGGTTTACCGGGTTCCTTGGAGAGAGAGAAAATGACCGGTAGGAAAGTAAAACAAAACAGAATTTTGGGAAAAGTATGTGAGCCTTAATACTTTAATTATTTCTGTATAGAGAGAATGTACCTTAGAGATTACGAGAGAGATAGTAATCTAAATATTTATACTATATGTAATGTTGAGATTTAAAATATTTATGAGAAGTATATATGTAGGTGGGAGAAATACCTATAAATTATAATGGGATGTGTGTATGCCTATTATGTGATCTTATTGTTAAGAGCACTAATGGGTGATAACCCGGGAGTGCAAGAATCTTGTTGTTAGGTGCACTAATGAGTGATAACTCGGGGGTGCAAGGATTCCATTGTTAAGTGTACTAATGGGTGATAACCCGGGGGTAAAAGATTATTGTTATAGGTGCACTAATGGATGATAATCCGGGGGTACAGTATTATTGTGGTTAGTTGCGCTAATGGGTCTTAGCCCGGGGGCGTAGTATTAGAATATATATATATATATATATATATAGGGAAGATGTGACTATATGTATATATACATAAACTTGTGAATCATTCTACTGTGTATAGTTAGTAGAGATAAAAATGTTAATATATAAAATAAATCCTAAGAGTATAATTGATTTATTATGAAAATGAGAAAACATTTTAACTAGCCGTTCGACATAGGCTAATTTGTAAACGTATTGTATGGGTGATACGGGTACGCAACTGGGGAGTATAGATACTATTAGAATGACTTCAGACTAGTTAGGCTGGGTGGTATAACAAGGGGGAAAATTATATGTACGTTAGGCGTGCACAATAGATGAGAGGTGAGAAGCTTATGTGAGAATTCGATAACTAACATGCGTATAAGACTTGGTTTTAAGAACCAGTTTTAAATACTTTCTAAATCATTTTTAAACCTCGGGCCCTGACCCGTTTATCGACTCTCTTCTCTCTTTTGCTATATATATATATATATTTGTAGAGGGGGCTTGAAGGTAATCCTGAGATTAGGGATAATTCCCTAATTAGCAACAGTGTTTGAGGATTAACGCAATAGAGGCAGCTTAGCGAGGCAGCCTAGCGAGGCAGCTTAGTGTGGCAGCTCAAGCGTGGCAACTTAGCGTGGCAACTCAAGTGTGGCAACTCATACTTCAGCTTGTTGTGTTAGTCATATTGTATCTTTGGTTACATTTACTGTAAGCTATAAAGGTTGTAATAATGTAACGAGAATAATAAAGAGTTTTAGTGTGAAGTCAAACGGTACTTGCGAGAGACCAGGCTTGGAAGGGCCTGGGAGAGCTGTCATGCTCTATCAAATGACCTCACCGTGGGAACTTTAGAGGGACTTGGTTTAGAGGATTGAGAAGTAAGGCACCGTTGGGGCTTGTCCTGACCATCTTAGATACACCTGGTAAAACACCGAAGGACCCTGACCGTGGAACCTCAAGCGGAGTAGCTTGGAGTTCCATCGGGCATTGAGTTATGGACCAAACAGCCCTCTACTTAATGTCACATCTACTGTGGGTGATGTCACTAGCCATCTAAACAATGTCAGACATGCAGTTGAGTAAACCACCGTGGTATTTGGGGTTATCAGGCAATTGGTAAGACACCTCTGCGACAACAGTTCCCTGACACACGGTGGTTAGGCAAAAGGCATGTCTTGGCATTTAATATTTATGACGTGGAGACAACTAGTGCATCAGGTATTTAGTGTTGTGACATAAAGTATGAGGGATGTCTTTTATAGTTTTAATGACTGAGTTGCCTCGGGGGTGGTGTGGGGGGCTATTTAAGGACCCCAACCACCTTTGAGGAAGGGGGGACTTTTGGAGAGTTTAGAAGTTATTGCGAGAGAGAATACACACCAGAGAGAGTTATTGAAAACAAGAGAGTCTACTCACTCACCATTGTCATTTATTATAAAGCTTTCAATATTCGACAGAGATTCCTGAGGGTATCTGGTGTGGTTTTACCTGCCTACCAAGGTGTATCTAGGGTGCTTACTTCTCTCTCCCTCTAGCTAGGTTACTTCTAAAGTTTATTACTATTTCCTGAGTTAGACACGAGATCTTTGTGAGTTTAAGCTGAGTCTATCTTCATTTATGTGTTCCATCATTAATCCAAAGCTTTGGCCAATTAACTTGTCATTACCGTACTCAATAGGGGTTACGCCTCCATATATAATCTAAAGTACCCTCCTACATTTGGGGACTCTGCTGGGGAGGCATTCTTCTAGATAAGGAGTATGGTGCAAGATAATGCTACTCGAAGACTCAATTTCGATGACATTCAGCATAATGAAGAACAGGTTGCGCGAGGGCAAGAGGCCCTAAGAGATGGGGCTCCTCGAGTAGAGATACCTCTGGCGCCAGCAACGTTAGGCATCCCAGGGATGGCCCAACCTCCTGCGATCACGAGGTTGGGACCCACTCAGATTGCCCTCCTCGTGAGCAAGTTTCACGAGTTCTTGCAAACTCCGATGGATTCAACTATGTTGGGAGGGTTAGAGGCTAACGCTTTCGTAACACCAGGAGTAGCCCCAACGGTCCCACTAGGGGCAGGAATTGCAGGAACGATCCCAGTGGGTGTATCTTCAGGAGTGAACCCGGCAGTGGGCACCTCAAGAGTCTCAACGGCACCACCGGTAATGTTCGTTTCGGTTGCAACGAGCGCTCAGCCCTTGGTCCCATTGCTAGCAGCCCCAATAGCCTCGCCGATAGAAGAGATGAGAAAAGAGATGCAGAAAGAAATGCTGAAGTTCATGAAGGCTTCTTCACAGGCTGTGGGTGAGGTGGCGTCAGTCTACGATGACTTCCGAACACCTTATCCTCAGGGATACAACGACGAGCCTTACCCGAAGGACTATATCCCCCCTACCTTCGAAAAATACTCAGGAAAGGGCAGGAACCCGAAGGAGCACATTAAGCATTTCGTTGAACATTTAGGAGCACACAGCAATGACAAAAAGCTTAGAGTGAGGGAATTCTCCAAATCCCTAACTGACAAGGCATACACTTGGTACTCTCATCTGCCTCCCAATAGTGTTCCCACGTGGGAGGAGATGCATGTTTTGTTTGTACAAAAGTTCTTCCTGGCAGAAGATGAGTTAACTCTAACCCAACTTGGCAGGGAGAAGGAGAGACCAGGAGAAGAGGTAGTGGCCTATAGTCGAAGGTTTAGGTAAAGGTCCCTCGATGTAAGGGAAGAAGCCAAGGAGGCCAGGTTACTGCAGATTTGTGCTGATGGACTACTTCCTGAGTATATCTGCCACCTAATCAATGAGACACGCGAGGGAACCTTTTCAGCATTCTTAAAACCCGCAAGAAACATCTCTTTAGTGGTACGACCTATCTCAGGGGTGGCCCCCATGATGTTCAGGTAGCCGATACAACCCATGGGAGGAATGTCTCAGGCCCCACGGGTGGGATATATCGAGATGGAAGATGGGGGCAAGGCGCCAAGAAAGGATAATAAAAGGAAGTTCAAAAGAGATAGGGAATACCTGCCACCGTTACCTTGTACGGTGGAGGAGGCTGTGAGTTTCTATAACGCAGTGGTCCAAGGCGGATGTAATACCCCGTACTTTTTGTGATATTTATTTATGGGATTAATTGAATTAAATGCGTATTAATTGGAAATTAATCCGGATAAAAATACTAGCGAGATGCGAGTTAGTATTTGATATTAATGAGTATATATGTCTATATATGAATATTGAACTATGAAACTTGTCGTGAGATCGAAATACGGCAATTTGGAAATTTTGTTAAGACGCGTGTGACAGTCGCGTCATGGAATATAATTATGATAATTAAAAAGTGAATTTTATTTCTATAAACCTTATGGTCATTTTGAGTGCGCAAACGCATCCGGAAGGGTCGAAATAGTCAAAAAACACTAGCCGGGGGTTTAGTTTGGGTCCCGGAGCATTTTTAGGCCATACCGGCAACGTATAAGGGTAGTTTGGTAATTTTAGAATTTTGGGATTTTTAATTAACGAATTTTAGGAGTTTTAAATGGAAAATTAAAAGACCCACTAACCCATTACCAGCCATTAACTGATTAGAGGGCTACGGGGGTTATTAAAATTGTCCCAAAAGTTCCTAAGACAAACCCTAGCCTCCATTGCCACCATTGGAGAAGAAAGCTTGTAGAGAGAGAAGAGAGGAGAATTCTGCAGAGAGAGAGAGTGAGAAATTCATCAGATTCTTCATCAAATCCATACACACATAAGGCAAGTGGTTTAATTTCAATTAATTGCAGAGAATGCTTCTTCCATGCGTAGGAATTTGTCATAATTGTATTTGTTTGGGAGACGGATGAAAACCCATTAAACTTGGAATTAGAACTTGTATTTTGATGAGGAATTGCATGTAGAACTGTATGTAGGTGATTAATCTGATGATAATATACTTTAGATGAGACAAAAACGGATTTAATTAGGCCCATTGATGATTTATAAGTTTTAGGGTTCATGTTCATGTGATTTGGGAAAAATGGTGGAGATTTGATAATTTGATGTAGTTTAGGGTGATTTGAACCCATATAAATGTTGTAATACGGTTGAAACATGTTTAGGAAGGATTAGATACCTTGAAACATTGTTGGAATGACATTTAGGTGAGATTATAGGTGAAAAAAAGTTGGAAAAACGAGTTAAGGAAAATCTGGGCTTGAATCTGGCCACTCGTTAGAAGACCTGCCCAGGTTGTTCGAACGAGCTTCTAACGAGTTGACAGTTTGGCTACTAACGAGAGGGGGGGGGGTGTTCGTTCGATGACTTTCATTCGAACGAGATCTCGTTAGAAGGCCCAGTTCGTTCGAAAGAACTCTCGTTCGAACAGCCTCGTTCGAACGAGACTTTTAACGAGCTGACAGTTTAGGCTTTTTAGCCTGTTTTGATCCCGAGTGTCCCGTAACCTTGGTTATATGTGGAGATAACACTTCCTTGTTGATTGATTGATATAGTAGGGACATTTGAGGTATAATGAGGAGTAAAACCTAGGAGTGTAGTTTGAACCTAAGGGGAATTATGAATTAGGACGCGAGTGCCTATACGATGCGAGAACATTTACGGCCTAAATAATTATATTAACCGGGAACATATAAATTGTGTAGCATTATATGTCGGTACGAATGAGAAGTGTTCCACCAATATATTATGGTGATTACTAAGACGTGTGCATACTTAGTATATGTATTGCTTTTATGTGTATGATATACCTACCATACTTGCTATCACGGGAGGTTTACGTTCGCTTAGGACCCTCTAATCCTTGTGTTGCCCGGATTTAGACTGGTACCTTGATGAACATAGGTCAGAGAAGGACTTATTGGGATGTTAATAAGTCTACTGATCGTGGGAGCGCAGGTATGTGCATGACCCATGTGATGTGACTGTGTTCGCCTCCATTATTTGTGATGTTGTTATCTGAGAACGATTCCTGAGAGATTCGGAATGCGTGATCCTTATGTACGTGATGTACCGAGATGGATAGCAGAGTATGTGTGCACCGCAGCTTAGTCTCAGGGTGCTTGTATTGTATATTTATGACGTGAATAATATACACTTAATTAATGGGAACTTTCATGTGATATTGTGTATAAATATGGAAACGTTTTGAGAAAACATAACGGGTTAACCGATAGTGAATTGTATTACAAATTGAGAATCTGAGTTTAAGTAAAGCCCTCTATTTAATTGTTAACGCTAGAATGTAATATGCGAACCGAGTAGTAAGGGGTAGAACTTTTACAATTTGGTTAGATATGGATGTCATTTAGATGGGTACGGTACGTTAGGAGTGCACATGTAGTCGAGAGGTGAGAATTTCATGTGAGTGCACGTCCTAACATGTATTTTGCATTTAATGTTTTATTGTTATTAAAACACTTGCTGTTTTTAAAATGATTTCCACTTTAGGGCTCTGACCCATTTGCTTTCAAATCTATTTTTGTAAAAACCATTTTAGGTGCCCAGCCACAAGGACACCATGCTTAGGATCCTCATTCAGGTGACGAGCTGTGGCTGTTTGTGGAAGTTACAGGACTTTGCTTGTAGATGTTTCATCTATATTGACTCTATATTCAGCATTTATCAGTTGTAGGGCATGTCGCCCATTTCTTTAGAGACATTTCATTTATTTCAGTTATTCAGACTTATGGCATGTATTAATTCAGGATTCAGACTTGTCATTTTATTTTCAGTTGTGGGATTGTTGTGAGGAGTTTTCCTCCGGACTTTTATTACTTCATTGGTTATTTGTTACTTCGTTATGGTGAATGGATTATGTTGTTCTTCCATTACTCTTTTATTGCATGTTAATCAGACTTAACTTAAAATTTGGCAACTTACTTTTTAAATACTAGGTGGTTAGTAATTATTAAAATGTTTTCGACAGTGATGCTATTAACTGAACCAACTTGGCATTTTGTATTGATTTAATAAAGGAGTAGCTACCCGGTATTTAATTAGTCGGGGTGTCACAGGTGGTATCAGAGCATCAGGTTCTAGTGTCCATTAGGATCTGTACGGCTTATTATGTTTCCGCTGAGCTTTCTTTGATGTTGAGCCCTATATTTTAGGACTGTTGTATTCTCTTGTATATGCTACGTTCTTCAGCTATTTTGAGTTTATAACTGTGAACTTATAAACTTCATTCTTATTTCAGATGCCTCCACGGCGTGCACAAAGGATTCCCAGGGATGCAACGCCAGAACCACAGCCCGCACCAGTTTAGGGCACGATGAATGCCGCAGAGGTTGCAGCCATTGTGGCCCAGGCGGTAAATGCCGCACTAGCCGTAGTTCAGCAGGCACCACCTCAGGCGCCGATAGCCGTGCCAGTTCAGGCACATGCATTCCCGTCTGCTTGGGAACGTGTACGTGATGCTTTCCAGAAAGCACACCCTCCGGAGTTCGCAGGTAGCTCCGATGTGGTAGTTTCGAGTCAGTGGAGGAAGGATATTCAGCGGCACTTGAGGATGTATGAGTGCACTGATGTCCAGAAGCAGATACTAGCTACCTTTAAGCTAGTGGGGTCTGCACTGCAGTGGTGGGAGTCTATTACCACCGTGGAGGAGAGAGATACTCTCACTATCCAGGAGTTTTGGGTGCGGTTTGACCGCAAGTATTTTCCGTCAGCTGTTCACACGGAGATGAGGAGGAAGTTGATGAGCCTCAAGCAGGAGGGTAAGACTGTGGTCGAGTATGAGGCTGAATTCACTGATCTTCTGAATATTGTTCCGGACGAGATACCGACAGAGGAGAAGAAGATACAGAAATTTACAGACGGGTTGACATGGAGGATTCGTCAGCACTTGTTAGGGAACCTCTCGTTAGCCACTTATTCTGATGTGGTTAACGCTGCACTGTTACACTGCCAGGACCATCGCTTTCACATGACTGAAGGCAAGAGGTCAGGAGAGTCCAGCCATCAGGGCAGGACTGGGGGAAATGGTGCCAGTGGGGCACATTATGTTCAGGGGCAGAGGCAGGGTGATCAGGGTTCCCAGCAGGGGGATCACAAGAGGTTCAGGTCGGGAAATTTCAGGCACGGACAGGGAGGTTTCCGGCAGGGCCATCAGGGTCCGAACGGCCATCAGAACCAACAGGGTCAGAATGGTCAATAGCAGTTTTAGCAGGGCCAGCAGGGCCAGTGGAGGAACGGTAACGGCCACCAGGGCTGGGGGCAGCAGAGACAGAGAGGGGGGAACTTCCCGGGGAAGTGTTTCATTTGTGGTAAGACTGGCCATAAATGCCAGGACTGTCCTGATAGGGGCAGGGCCCCGCAGTAGCAGCAGGGTACTCGACATGAGCCACAGAGGCCACTTTTTCCACCTGCTCTCCCAGCTCCAGCCCAAATGCCAGCTCTTCCAGCCATTCCAGAAGTTCCTGTGCAGCAGGGGCAGTTACAGTATGGACGTGTCTATAACGTCCACCAGGCAGCAGCTCCAGAGGCACCACCCGCGATTGAGGGTATGTTTCCTATCCATGGTACTATGGGTCGGGTTTTGTTTGATACGGGGGCAACGCATTGTTTTATAGCTACACATTTTGCGAAAGCCTTAGGGTTGTTAGCCATAGCAGAGAGCACAGTAACGTGTGTAGACTCACCATTGGGGAGTGGGTCACTTATTTTCTTTATATGCCGGGGAGTGGGGGTAGAGATTGGTAGTTTGGTATTACCTGCAGACATGTTGGTATTAGATATGCATGTGCACGATGTGATTATCGGTATGGATTGGCTCGCTGATTATAGAGCCATGATTGATTGCTTCGGTGGGAGCATAGTTTTTGCCATTCCGGGGCAAGAGATGTTTGTAGTAGCGATGCCTCGCCCAGAGGGGGGCTCGATCGCTCATTTATACTACATAGAGGAGGATACCTCTAAGGAGGTTGTGATTCCTTTAGATTCGATCCCAGTTGTCAGGGAGTATTCTGATGTGTTTCAGGAGATACCAGGCCTACCCCCCAGTCGAGAGATAGACTTTGTAATAGACTTATTGCCGGATACGAGACCTATAGTACGCTCACCGTACCGTATGGCTCCGGCAGAGATGCGAGAGCTACGAGATCAGATTGAGCTGTTGTTGGGTCAGGGGTTTATACAGAGGAGTACTTCACCGTGGGGTGCCCCTGTGTTGTTCGTGAAGAAGAGAGATGGTTCAGTGAGATTGTGTGTGGATTACCGAGAGTTGAATAAGGTCACGATACGGAATAAGTATCCGTTGCCTCGAATCGATGACTTATTCGACCAGTTGAGAGGAGCTTCATTCTTCTCAAAGATTGATTTGCGATCGGGATACCATCAGTTGCGTATCAGGGAAGAGGATGTCTCGAAGACTGCGTTCTTAACGAGATATGGTTCTTACGAGTTTCGGGTTATTCCTTTTGGTTTGACCAATGCTCCAGCCGTGTTTATGGACTTGATGAATAGGGTGTTCAGAGATTTCCTAGATCAGTTTGTCATTATCTTCATTGATGATATTCTAGTTTACTCCCAGACAGAGGAGGAGCACGCTGAGCATTTGAGGCAAGTTTTGCAGACGCTACGTCAGAACGAGCTGTATGCAAAGTATGAGAAGTCCGGGTTTTGGCTGAAGGAGGTCCAGTTTTTGGGACACATTATTTCAGACCGGGGGATATCTGTTGATCCGGGGAAAGTATCCGCGATGAGGGAGTGGGGACAGCCCACGACACCAATGGAGATCCGTAGTTTCTTGGGATTAGCAGGATACTATAGGAGGTTCATTCGGGGATTTTCGAAGATAGCGGGTCCTTTGACGCATCTGACTCGTAAGGGTGTGCCATGCATCTGGAGTGATGCCTGTCAGTTGGCATTCGATGAGTTGAAGGATAAGTTGACCTCAGCACCTGTGTTAGCATTGCCAAGATCGGGAGTTGAGTATCTAGTTTACACCGATGCGTCCTTGCAAGAACTTGGAGGTGTATTGCAGCAGGAGAGTCAGGCCATTGCTTATGCATCCCGTAAGCTAAAGCCTCATGAGAAGAATTACCCTACTCATGACTTGGAGTTGGTGGCAGTGGTATTTGCCCTACGGATTTGGAGACATTATCTGTTGGGGGAGAAGTTTCGATTGTTCATGGACCACAAGTCCCTACAGTACCTATTCACGCAAAAGGAGTTGAATATGCGGCAGCGAAGGTGGCTTGAGTTTGTGAAGGACTATCAGTTTGATATCCAGTATCACACGGGAAAGGCTAACGTGGTAGCAGACGCGTTGAGCTGTAGGCCAGTAGATGAGGTGGCAGAAGTGTGGAAGGCCAAGTGGAAGGAGTTGGGACACCAGGATGCAGTGGCCCGATCGTTCATGTCTGTGATGACCGTTACACCTCAGATTGTCACGAAGGTAGTAAGGGCACAAGCAAATGACTTGTTCTGTCAGGAGAAGATAGTTCGATTACTAGCAGAGGGAGACGAATCCTATACCGTTAGCTCAGACGGGGGATTACGCTTCAATGGGAGATTGGTAGTTCCGGAAGGGGAAGAATTACGACACGAGGTGATGGCAGAGTCGCACGGCTCACGGTTCGCGGTACATCCCGGTGGGGACAAAATGTACCAAGACATGAGACGACAGTATTAGTGGAGCGGAATGAAAAGAGATATTGCCGTGTTTGTTTCAAAATGCGCCACTTGTCAGCTAGTAGATCATCAAAGACCGGCAGGACTTCTGCAGCCATTGGAGGTCCCGATGTGGATGTGGGAGAGCATATCCATGGACTTTATCACGGGGTTGCCTACGTCACAGAGAGGTCATGACTCCATTTGGGTGATTGTGGACAGGTTGACCAAAGTCGCTCATTTTCTACCCGTAAGGACAGACTACACTACGGGATAGTATGCCCAGCTCTTTATTACAGAGATAGTGAGACTTCACGGTGTACCCCTAAATATCGTGTCTGACCGAGACAAGATATTTGTTTCACGGTTTTGGGAAAGTTTTCAGGAGGGCATGGGCACGGAGTTGCGGTTGAGTACGGCGTATCACCCGCAGACTGATGGGCAAACCGAGCGTACGAACCAGATGTTGGAGGACATGCTACGTATGAGTATCATTGATTTTGGGGGTGGATGGGAGCAGTATCTTCCACTGGTGGAGTTTGCTTACAACAACTCCTACCAGTTCACCATTGGCATGTCTCCATTTGAGGCGTTATACGGTAGACCTTGTCGTTCCCCATCATGTTGGTTGGAGGTGGGGGACAACAAGCTACTTGGGCCGGAAGTGATTCAGGATACTTCGGCGAGGATAGAATTGATTCGGAGTCGCATTCGGGTAGCTCAGGATCGGCAGAAGAGCTATGCTGATGCGAAGAGGTTCTTCAGGGAGTTCTAAGTGGTGGACCAGGTTTTGCTCGGAGTATCTCCTATGAAGAGGATTATGCATTTCAGGAAGAAAGGGAAGTTGGCACCGAGGTATGTGGGACCATTTCCTATTATTGAGCGGATTGGACCGGTTGCGTATAGGCTTGGATTATCGGAGCATTTGCATCGGATTCACGATGTATTTCATATTTCCTCGCTAAGGAAATATCTTAGAAACGATTTGGCTCATTCTCATATTGCTTTGGAGAACATCGATCTCCAGCCTGATAGCTCTTACGAGGAGGGGCCGATTGCTATTTTGGACCGAAGTGAGCGGAAACTGCTGTCAAAGATAGTTCCGATAGTACGTGTTCAGTGGCGACATCATAATGTCGAGGAGTCCACATGGGAGCGCGAGGATGAGATGCAAGAATGTTATCCAGAGTTGTTCTTACCAGGTACTTTCTAGTTCCGAATTTCGGGACGAAATTCTGTTATTAGGGGGGAAGTATGTAATACCCCGTACTTTTGGTGATATTTATTTATGGGATTAATTGAATTAAATGCGTATTAATTGGAAATTAATCTGGATAAAAATACTAGAGAGATGCGAGTTAGTATTTTATATTAATGAGTATATATGGCTATATATGAATATTGAACTATGAAACTTGTCATGAGATCGAAATACGGCAATTTGGAAATTTTGTTGAGACGCGTGTGACAGTCGCGTCATGGAATATAATTATGATAATTAAAAAGTGAATTTTATTTCTACAAACCGTATGATCATTTTGAGTGCGCCAACGCTTCCGGAAGGATCGAAATAGTCAGAAAACACTAGCTGGGGGTTTAGTTTGGATCCCGGGGCATTTTTAGGCCATACCGGCAACGTATAAGGGTAGTTTGGTAATTTTAGAATTTTGGGATTTTTAATTAACGAATTTTAGGAGTTTTAAATGGAAAATTAAAAGACCCACTAACCCATTACCAGCCATTAACTGATTAGAGGGCTACGGGGGTTATTAGAATTGTCCCAAAAGTTCCTAAGACAAACCCTAGCCTCCATTGCCACCATTGGAGAAGAAAGCTTGTAGAGAGAGAAGAGAGGAGAATTATGCAGAGAGAGAGAGTGAGAAATTCATCAGATTCATCATCAAATCCAGACACACATAAGGCAAGTGGTTTAATTTCAATTAATTGCAGAGAATGCTTCTTCCATGCGTAGGAATTTGTCATAATTGTATTTGTTTGGGAGATGGATGAAAACCCATTAAACTTGGAATTAGAACTTGTATTTTGATGAGGAATTGCATGTAGAACTGGATGTAGGTGATTAATCTGATGATAATATACTTTAGATGAGACAAAAATGGATTTAATTAGGCCCATTGATGATTTATAAGTTTTAAGGTTCATGTTCATGTGATTTGCGAAAAATGGTGGAGATTTGATAATTTGATGTAGTTTAGGGTGATTTGAACCCATATAAATGTTGTAATACGGTTGAAACATGTTTAGGAAGGATTAGATACCTTGAAACATTGTTGGAATGACATTTAGGTGAGATTAGAGGTGAAGAAAAGTTGGAAAAACGAGTTAAGGAAAATCTGGGCTCGAATCTGGCCACTCGTTAGAAAACCTGCCCAGGTCGTTCGAACGAGCTTCTAACGAGTTGACAGTTTGGCTACTAACGAGAGGGGGGGTGTTCGTTCGATGACTTTCATTCGAACGAGATCTCGTTAGAAGGCCCAGTTCGTTCGAAAGAACTCTCGTTCGAACAGCCTCGTTCGAACGAGACTTTTAACGAGCTGACAGTTTAGGCTTTTTAGCCTGTTTTGATCCCGAGTGTCCCGTAACCTTGGTTATATGTGGAGATAACACTTCCTTGTTGATTGATTGATATAGTAGGGACATTTGAGGTATAATGAGGAGTAAAACCTAGGAGTGTAGTTTGAACCTAAGGGGAATTATGAATTAGGACGCGAGTGCCTATACGATGCGAGAACATTTACGGCCTAAATAATTATATTAATCGGGAAGATATAAATTGTGTAGCATTATATGTCGGTACGAATGAGAAGTGTACCACCAATATATTATGGTAATTACTATGACGTGTGCATACTTAGTATATGTATTTCTTTTATGTGTATGACATACCTACCATACTTGCTATCACGGGAGGTTTACGTTCGCTTAGGACCCTCTAATACTTGTGTTGCCGGGATTTAGACTGGTACCTTGATGAACATAGGTCAGAGAAGGACTTATTGGGATGTTAATAAGTCTGCTGATCATGGGAGCGCAGGTATGTGCGTGACCCATGTGATGTGATTGTGTTCGCCTCCATTATTTGTGATGTTGTTATCTGAGAACGATTCCTGAGAGATTCGGAATGCGTGATCCTTATGTACGTGATGTACCGGGATGGATAGCAGAGTATGTGTGCACCGCATCTTAGTCTCGGGGTTCTTGTATTGTATATTTATGACGTGAATAATATACACTTAATTAATGGGAACTTTCATGTGATATTGTGTATAAATATGGAAACGTTTTGAGAAAACATAACGGGTTAACCGATAGTGAATTGTATTACAAATTGAGAATCTGAGTTTAAGTAATGCCCTCTATTTAATTGTTAACGCTAGAATGTAATATGGGAACCGAGTAGTAAGGGGTAGAAATTTTACAGTTTGGTTAGATATGGATGTCATTTAGATGGGTACGGTACGTTAGGAGTGCACATGTAGTCGAGAGGTGAGAATTTCATGTGAGTGCACGTCCTAACATGCATTTTGCATTTAATGTTTTATTGTTATTAAAACACTTGTTGTTTTTAAAATGATTTCCACTTTCGGGCTCTGACCCATTTGCTTTCAAATCTATTTTTGTAAAAACCATTTTAGGTGCCCAGCCACAAGGACACCATGCTTAGGATCCTCATTCAGGTGACGAGCTGTAGCTGTTTGTGGAAGTTACAGGACTTTGCTTGTAGACGCTTCATCTATATTGACTCTATATTCAGCATTTATCAGTTGTAGGGCATGTCGCCCATTTCTTTAGAGACATTTCATTTATTTTAGTTATTCAGACTTATGGCATGTATTAATTCAGGATTCAGACTTGTCATTTTATTTTCAGTTATGGGATTGTTGTGAGGAGTTTTCCTCCGAACTTTTATTACTTCGTTGGTTATTTGTTACTTCGTTATGGTGAATGGATTATGTTGTTCTTCCATTACTCTTTTATTGCATGTTAATCAGACTTAGCTTAAAATTTGGCAACTTACTTTTTAAATACTAGGTGGTTAGTAATTATTAAAATGTTTTCGACAGTGATGCTATTAACTGAACCAACTTGGCATTTTGTATTGATTTAATAAAGGAGTAGCTACCCGATATTTAATTAGTCGGGGTGTCACAGCGGAACGGCTAACGAACCAAAGGGTGTTCCGACGGAAGAGCCCGACGCGGTAACTAGGACTGATCCCAAATATTGTCAGGTTCATCGAAAGGTCCAGCATCCAACAGAAAGCTGCTTCACGCTGCGAAGGATCATCGACATGTACATGAAGGCGGGGACATTGCGAATCCCCCCCCCCCCAGAACATTAACAATAACCCACTCCCAGCACATGGGGCCAATCTGGTGACCGCCTATGACAAGGAGGCAGAAAGGGAGAGGGGAAGGTCAACAATGAAGAAGTTCAATCAGGCACTGGAGCATTGCACCAGGGGAATGGCTAACGTAGTTTTAGCCTATGATGAAGAAAATGCTAAGGACGTAGAAGACGTATACAGCGTTGAGGTTGAGGAAATGGATCCAGTCGTAGAATATAGCGCAGTTTCAAAATCTCCAAAGTTCACTTGGTTCTTCGACCAAGTGGGAATCCCAAAAGAAAGCAGAATAAAGGTAACTCAGGCGATCTTAGACATTACAGGAAGAAATGCAGTCCCCTAGCTGAGATGGAGGGGACCCATGGCTAGTCTGGTAAAGAAGTTCCTATCAGAGGTAACTTTCAGCGATGCGGATAGAGCTGTAAGGTTCCCCCATAATAGGCCCCTGTATGTAACTGCTAGTGTTAACGGGGTTAGCTTTGTAAGAACTCTTATGGATGGGGGTGCTTCCATCAATATTATGCCAATCAACTCCTTCCACGCGGATAATATTCCGGAAGAAAGGTTGGTTCCCATGCCCTTGGTAATCTAGGGCTACGATAATCAATCTTCCAAATCCATCGGGTATGTGAACGTGGGGATAGTGATGGGAAATCTGAGTTCCCATATCAAGTTCCATGTAATCGAAAGCGCAACTTCCTATCATTTTTTAATAGGGAGAGTATGGATGCACAACCAAGGGTTAGTTCCCTCAACTTACCATCAATGTGCTAAGGCGAATATCAAGGGGACAGAAGTGACTATTAGGGCAACTAAGAGGCCTTTCGCTATTGAAGAAGCACACTTAGTCGATGCAGCCTTTTATACAGAGCTCGAAGAGGACGTGCGGGGTCTAACAAAGAGAATGGAGGGAGCATGGGTCCCCTCGATTAGAGAAAGAATGGGACCTTTAAATGAGGATGGCGAAGGGGGGAGGATCGAGGAAACATATCGGGCGGTCCTTCGACCCCAAAACATCTCGCCCCAGCTCAAAGATAGGATGAGGACTAGAACAGACCCAGTGGAGCATGAGGTCCAACGACAAAGCGTGTTGAGTCGTTTTTCAGGGGAAAGAATCGCTGAGGCTTCCAGAGAAAGGAAGAGAAAGGTCGTGGCAACAGCTACCAGCAGGCAATGCAAGAAAATTGTCACTGAAGAGGGAAAAGTGGTGTACCGTTTATAATGGTGTGAGCGGGCGGCCGAAAAGACTAACAATGAGGTTGACCCGATATATGAGTATTTTTTAGTAGATCAACAGGGGCAGTGTATGGTGATAGACAACTCCAACATACAAGAGTTCGTAGAAGATGTCGTCAAAGAACCAGACTACATGGCAGACCAACCAAGGTCCCAGGCACAAGAGTTGGAGCAACTAAACCTGGCAAGAGAAGGGGAAGATCCAAGGCCTATCTTTATCTCGAAAGATCTTGGTAAGGAGAAACGAGAAGCCTTGGTTGACCTGATTTGGGAATTCATAGATGTCTTCGCATGGAAGTACACTGAAATGGAAGGGCTGGATGAGGAAGTGAGCTGCCACAAGCTGAACGTGATGCCTTCAGCTATTCCGGTGAAGCAGGCAATAAGAACTTACAAGTCCGAACTAGATTTAAAGATTAAAGAAGAGGTCCAACGCTTATTGACAGCAGGATTGATCAAGCCAATACAACATCCCCTCTGGCTATCCAGCATTGTGCCAGTAGGGAAGAAAGACAAAAAGCAAATAAGGATCTGTGTGGACTTCAGAGACTTGAATAGGGCTTGCCCCAAGGATGAGTTTCCCCTACCCTCCATCGATAGTTTGATAGATTCCACGGCTGGTCATGAGATGTATAGCTTCATGGATGGATATGTGGGATACAACCAGATCAAGATGGACCCCTCTGATGCAGATAAAACAGCATTCAGAACTCCGTTGGGTAACTTCATGTACAAAGTAATGCCGTTTGGACTCAAGAACGCCGGAGCTACGTACCAAAGAACGATGATGGCCATTTTTTATGACTTCTTCCACAAATTTATGGAATTCTACGTAGACAACTTGGTCATCAAATCGAAGAAGGAAGAGTCCCATCTGAACGATTTAAGGAAGGTGTTTGCTCGGTGCAGGAGATACAAGTTGAGGATGAACCCATTAAAGTGTGTCTTCGGAGTAACAAGTGGTAAGTTTTTAGGCTTCGTGGTTAATCGACAAGGGGTACAGATGGACCAGGATAAACAACTGGCAATCTTGGAGATGCCATGTCCAAGAACGGCAAAGGATCTAAAAAGTTTCCTCGGTAAAGTCTCCTACCTTAGGAGATTTGTGCCTTGATTGGACGAAATAACACACCCACTGATGCAGCTGCTACGAAGGAACACGAAATTCAGGTGGGAAGAGGTTCACCAGGAGTCCCTTATGGGGTTGAAGAAACTGCTCGTATCACCACAAATCATGGTTCCTCCCCAGGCAGGAGCTCCGTTGCAGCTATACCTTACATCCACCACGAGGTCCGTTGGAGCTCTGCTAGCAAAAGAAGTAGACGGACAAGAACGGCCGATTTACTACCTCAGCAGAATTATCCATGGGCCAGAAATTAGATATAGTAGCTTAGAAAGGCATTATTTAGCCCTGGTCTTTGTAGCACAAAAACTTAGGCATTATATGCTGTCTTTCACCATTCATATTGTAACTAGAGGCGACCCAATTAGGTATTTGCTCGCAAAGACCATATTGATTGGCAGGGCAGCTAGATGGTTCCTTATTCTCTCTGAATATGACTTAAAATGTGTGGTCCCTTGCAAAATCAAAAGCCAGGCGTATGCTGACCTGTTGGCCATCTTCCCTTCAGGAACCTTCGAGCCACCTAGGGAAGACATTCCAGGAGATGATTTGCAGGCCAATTACCTGGGTGTAACTGATGAGGAATGGACGATGCAGTTCGATGGATCTTCAGTGGAAAAGAAGGGAGGAGCAGGGGTTATTCTTTCAAAAGGAATGGAAGAGATTTGCCTTTCCTACAAACTAGATTTCCCTTGATCCAATAACGAGGCAGAGTACGAGGCATTGGTACTAGGGTTGCTTGAGGCTCTTCGAAGGGGAATTCGTTCACTCTGCATTAAGGGTGACTCGAACTTAGTAATTCAACAGGTAAACGGAGAATATACGTTAAAACACATGAGCCTGGCGCCCTATAGAACAATCATTCAAAGGCTCCTCAACCAGTTCCATCGAACCAAGATCAGAAGACATCCCAGAATGATGAACCGCCATCCAGACGCCTATGCCACTATCGCCCAGAAGATGATAATGAAAACCAATGTGACTACAATTGTGATCCAACGAAGAACAGCTCCTTCGGTAGTATAGTCAATACTACCGATGGAGGAAGAGGCGGGCTGGAGAAGAGATATTAGGAAGCAGCTGGAGTCTGGTGAGGGGGCAATGGGGCTAAGAGAGTTGGCCCAATATTTTACAATCCAGGAAAATCTCTATTTTAGAAATACAGAAGGATGGTTGTCAAGATGCGTCAGCCCAGAGGAAGTCGAGCAAATATTGAGGAAAATGCATAAGAAGCACTGCAAAACGACTGAGATACCTCTATATAGGAGAATTCAAAGGGAGGGGTATTTCTGGCCTAGGATGAAGCAAGATGCAGCAGAGCTGCAACGGAAGTGCAATAAGTGTTAGCTATTCTTTGAGGCAGCTGAGTGCCATTTCATTGAAGCTCAAACGGACTGGAGGCATCCCTACATCGACTTCATTCAGGAGGGGGTTGTCCCAACGGAGAAAATGGATGCAATAGGTCTTAGGCGAAGGGCTCCAAGGTTCTACGTCCAGGGGGGAAGCTCTATCGAAAGGGGTACTTTAACAGGCCCTTGCGATGTGTCACGAAGAAAGAAGCAGTGGAGGTCCTCAAACAAGCGCACGATCCAGCACATATAGGAGGAGCCAAGCTGTATGATCAGTTGATGACATTGGGGTATTATTGGCCAACGATGGAGAAAGACTCTGCGGAGTTCGTTCGAAAATGCAAAGCTTGCCAACTTCATGGGAACATGATCCATGCCCCATCGGTAGACTTACACTCTCTATCAACACCCTATCCATTTTATACTTGGGCGTTTGACCTAGTGGGGGCAATACACCCCTCTTCGAGGGGCAAGATATGGATACTAGTAGCAACAGAATGTTTCACAAAATGGGCAGAGGAGATACCACTCAGACAAGCAACGGCTGGGGTGGTGAGCAACTTCATCAGAGAATACATCATTTGCCGTTTTGGGATCCCAAAAGTTATTCTCTCAGATAACGGGACCCCCTTCGTCAACTCCGAAGTAACAATGCTCACGGACAAGTACTCCATTGTTCATCACACTTTAACGGTGGCATACCCAAAGGGAAATGGTCAGGCCGAAGCAACTAACAAAACCTTGGTTAATATTTTGGCCAAAATGATGGAAGACTTTCCAGGGGCGTGGGATGACAAGATACCAGCTGTCTTGTGGTCCTATCGAACAACCAACCGAAAACCCACGGGATATATGCCGTTCTCTCTTGTTTATGGGGCCGAAGCAATCCTCCCAGTAGAATTGGAAGTTCCCTCTGCTCGTTATGCTTTGCGAAGTAGCATGCTTCCTCAAAGTAGACATGTACAGTTGGAAGCGTTGGATGAACACAGAGATAATTCGATGCAGAACTTCCAAATATATACGAAGCAACTTTCAAGGGAGTACGATAACTTGGTGAGACCAAGGAAATTCGTGAAGGGAGACCTCGTATTGAAAGCGGCAGTGAAACACATCAGGGGGCTTCCTATACCAAAGTTTGCAGCTAATTGGGAGGGACCTTTCGTTGTGAAAGATGCCCATGACTCAGGTTATTGTTTAATTTCGAAGTTAGAGGAAGACAAACCATTTAAGATTAACAATAAGTGGCTGAAGGTTTATCATGTGTAAACAACCAAGTTTGAACTGATATTATGACTAGCTATTGTTATAAATATACAAGTTTTGGGTGACATTTTTTAGCATAATGGAGGAATTGCAGAAATACAAAACTCTATAGCATACAACAACAATCACAACACACGAAGGGATTGAAAAGTATATATTCTTCATTCATAAACAATAGAGCATTACAAAATTTGTTTGGGAACTATCGCCCAATAATTACATAGATAAAGGCAAGTGGAGGATCTGTATACAAGAGGCAACTAATCTAAAAGAAATGATAAATCTGAGGAAGAGAAAAAATCTCCAGGAAGGCCCGAAGAAGCTGCTGTGAAAGATCGTTGGGCATTAATAGAAACCTCCAGTCTCGTTTGCACTTGTGTACGTTAGATGAGGAGTCTCTCGCGTTTCAGTTTAACCAGACACAAAGCTTCTTCGGCATCCTTTACCTCTTGATCCACTGCTTCCAAAAGAGGTGCCAATGCGACCAACCTAGCTTCCTCAACCTGCTGGTCCTCCTGATGCTTTCATAAAACCTCCCTCTGACTGATTAATCGCTGATTCTTCAAAGTCTTCAAATATGTTATAAGCCAGTGAAAACAGAAGCCATCACGCTCCAGCTCCCTCAGATAACCCAGAAATTGGTTAAGTAAGGACCGGGTAACACTTGCAGTCGGAGTACTGGTAATTTCAGCAACTAACTATCGCCATGCCTTGAAGTCTGTGACTCATCACGTGAATGTTGGAACGCAGACAGTCCAGTGTGAAGGTCTCAGGGTGATGATTCACCAGTTGTTCGATCACCAAACGGTGGTTGGCAGGCATTTGAGGAGACTGCCGAAGCACCATCAGGCAGAAGGCGTGAGGAGCCAGGTCAGGACGAGGGAGTTCACACCCAGACTCGCTCTCCGCTGCAACACCGGTCATGGAACCCTGATCGTCATGACCACAATCTTCCGAAGAAGCAGGTTCTCGATGGGGGGAGGCCATAAGCGAAAGAACTGGGGGAGAATTTTCCCGAGCAACCTGATAAGAGATAACGGGCATGATGAACTTATAAAAAAAAATTATTATAAGGTGGAGTTTATGAAAAATCTTAACAAGCATTTTTCGTTGTTAAGTCACCGTTATAAGGTGGAGTTTATGAAAAAACTTAACAAGCGTTTTCGTTGTTAAGTCACCGTTATAAGGTGGAGTTTATGACAAATCTTAATAAGTGTTTTCGTTGTTAAGTCACCGTTATAAGGTGGAGTTTATGAAAAATCTTTACAAGCGTTTTCGTTGTTAAGTCACCGTTCTAAGGTGGAGTTTATGAAAAAGCTTAACAAGTGTTTCGTTGTTAAGTCACCGTTATAAGGTGGAGTTTATGAAAAATCTTAACAAGTGTTTTCGTTGTTAAGTCACCGTTATAAGGTGAAGTTTAAGAAATATCTTAAAAAAAAAAGAAAAATCATAAGATAGAGATTATGGAAAATCTTAACAAAAGCTAACAAAAAATACCTCAGTCAATACGGGGGCAAGAACGGGAGCATGGGGGGCAGCCGCAGGGACAGGAACCGTTGGGGGCGAGATTATTACCCCAGAAGCCATAATGGGGTCCCTGGACGCAGAAGCCCCCACGCTTCGCAAAACGCTATCACCTGCATAGGGCACCAGGGCCAGCATATTGGGTTCATCGGACGAAGACACTGGGCTCCCAAATAAAGACCCAACACGATGGGGTGTAAACACACCACTATGTTGGGTAAAAGCACCAACCTGGGCCTTGACTGCATGAGTTGGTGCAAGATCAGGAGAGAACTGTGGCACAAAGGCAAGTGTTAGAAAAGAAGAATGGGCATAAAAAATATGAAGAAATATCTCTACGTGTTACTTACCTCAGTTATGGTGCCAAAGAGAGGAATGGAAGTCAGGGGCCTCATCAGTGTCGTTGGAGGAAGAACGCTTGCCAACAACGAGGATATTTCAACCTGGGGTACCCAAAACATCTCAGAATTCAGCAAGCCAAATAAGAAAAGAGTGGGACCGAAAAGACTACAACAAATAAATTATAGAGGAAATCATACCTCAGACCACTCTCCTCAACAAGAACAATGGGCAGAGGAACCTCAGGTGAGGCCTGTAAATCAGAAGGGACCGAGGGTGTTATCTCGGATTGTGTCACTTCGGGTTGTGTTACCACTTCAGGCGAGGAATCACTTGCAGGATCAGCGGCTTCACCTCCCACAACGACTTCCCTTGCACGTTGACTGCCTGCGCGGCGAGAATACGTAAGCCCCATCATGGGGGAATGGGGAGGAGTCACATCAGTACGAGATGAACCAAAGCGTCCCCCCACAAATGGGCTCACGGGAGGACTGGAGGGGGTTGGTTCTTCTTCTTCAATCCCCTGCATCACAGTTGCCAATAGTAAGTAAGCGAATGTAGCCTGCCCTAAGAAAAAAGATAGGATGAAATTGAATAAGATCAAGCATACATACCTCGGATGCAGAAGGAGATATGACAATGGGAGAGGGGGCAGGAGTGAGATGCACCTTAGGATTATGCTTCCTCTGAGGCTTGGTACCCAAGGTCTTCCTCCTTGACCCCGTTGCACCGGTACTGACCCCTTGAGGAACCCTGGAGCTCTTTCTCCTCCTAGCCATTAGCTCTGCAGGATCAACCACCACCGTGGGGAAAGAAACGGAAGAAGGAACAATGACGGCATGCCGTTGATACTCGGCATTTATTCGATCTATTTCTTCTTGGGCCTCCCTCCTTACACGCTCCGCCATCTCAGCAGGCATGGGAGGTGGAACGGAGGTTATGGGAAGGGCTGCCATGGGATTTTGGGGCTTCTGGGACTTCGATTTTGATTTTGATGTCCCACTCGTGGCCATTTTTACCTTCTTGGCAGGTGGTTGAGAAGCCCCCTCGTTGGTAGTAGCTTCGGTAGATGGGGCAGCCTTCTTCGCAGCAGCAGCAGTTTTGGGCTTTGGCGTGGCAATTGGGACCATGGGACAAAGTGGGGGAAGCTCGGTAGGAGGTTCTTTGTGGGTTGAACTTAGGGGGAATTCTATCCCAAGTACAGAGTTGCCTTTTAGCCCCAACTCTAGGGCAGAAAATGAAGAAACAGGAGGATACACCGGCTCTCCCTCAACGAACTCAGCAATTTCAGCTAGTTGTTTCGGCCAGTATTTGGTGGCAAACAAAGGGGTCACATCCCCATGCCTAATAATACTGGGAATGGTGACACGCCCAGCCATTGTCGAACATATCCTCCATGCAGCGGTCAAAGAAAATAGGGAACATGCCTCGCCAAAGGAGACCTTGGGGTTTGACGATTGAAACACTGGACGTGGACCCCCTGGTCAAACCCAAACTGGCGGCTACATCGGTTGGGATTATAATGCTCGCTGGTATACCCCCACTCGGTGTAGGAAGGCAGATATCCTGGAGAAAACAGAAGGACCACGGCAAGCAAGGGATCCTCAATATCAGGAGAAGGGTCCTGTATTACTCTGTCTTCATGATGAAAAAATTCACAAGTGTGAAAGAAGGCCTCTTCCTAATAAGGCCTCATGACGAAGTTCTTGAAACGGTCAATCACAGAAATTAGCTCCTTTCGTCTTTGTCTCTTGTGATAAATGAAAGACCATGGAGGCAGAATTGTTTCCCTAGAAGGAGGACTGTTGGTCTTGGCCGCCACGGCAGGAAAACGAAAGTAAAGGAAGCTGGTCAGAAGAACGTTGTTGGCAAAATTGGCCAAGTTATAACGGCCAAGAGAGCGCTCCATGTCGAATAAAGTCCTATCCAGCCAGGTGTAGAGGGATGCCAAGGCAATTGCAGCCAGGGGAAGTTTTATCCCTCGGGCCAAACAAAGGGACAGGTTAATAAGGTCCCTTCGTGGTTGGTCATTGGGTTTGCCCATCAAAAAGAAACGAGAGAGAATCATGAGAATATAGGTTAAAAGCTCCAACGGCATACCTTGACCAGGGGCAGTTGATGAGGAACTGCCTTCACCAGAACTTTTGAAGAAATAATTGATCAAGGGAGAAAAAGTAGCTTTGTTGGAAGAACCGATGCAGCTTCGGCATATGCGATCCAACTCCAAATGATCTACAGTCTCTTGAGCATCAAGAGCCTCATCGGTGTAAGACTCATGGCCTGTTGCATCGAGGCCCAGGAGCTCGCACACGTCCTCCAGAGTTATAGTGAACTCGCCCCACACAACAATGAACGTGTGAGTAGTCACGTTCCATCGAGAGACCAAGATAGGAAGGGAAGCATTATTCTTTGAGAGAGTGAACTCACCAAACCATTTGGCCCGTTGCAGCCCAATCTTGGTGAGGATGTCAGCGTAGGAACTCTGCATGTGGGAGTTCCAGGCAGCAAAGTGGGCAGGGGATCCCCCGGGTGCTTCGAAATCAATGTGGGACCATCAAAAGTCCCCTCGCTCCAAGCGAAATCTGAGAGTTCCTTCTGGAGGCAGAAAGCCCCACTTAGACAATTCTTCGTCCTCATCACCCAACAGTAGGGCGTCAAACTTAGAAGAAAAACAAATATTCTTACTGGCAACAATAAAGTCATCACCCTCCCCAAAAATAGGAGAGCGACGATAAAACCGCATCTGTTCCTGACGAGCAGAATCCAGGACGGAGGTAGTGGTGGTGGAAGATGGAGAACCGGTGGCAGAGGTAGCAAGACCGCTTGAGGTGGCCATGAAAGACGATGACAGAGACAGCAAGAAAACCTTAAGCAAGAGAGGTTTCAAGAGCGAGAAGATCGCGACAATGGGGTACTTGCAGAACGAGAAGGAAACAACGCGAACAGGAGCTTAGCAACAATGGGGTACTTGCAGGGTTTCTCTCTCTCTCTAAAAAGAAAATGGAAGTCTGAGGAAGATAGTAGAAGAGTAAGAAAACAAAATGAAAAAGAAGGGTTCAAGTGCTTTGAATTTGGCAGTTTGAAAATCTCGAGTTTGGCATTTAGATTTCCCCACCCTCGCACATGCACGGCCGCCTATAATCATTTCACATGAACACGTGGCACTTCGGGAAGCACTTTGACAATTGAAAAGACAACGCCACGTTATTAATTAAATGACGCATAGATAACAGGAAGCGTTGCCTTCTTCAACAAACTTCGATTTTGGCGCCAGAAATTTTGCTCAGGAATTTCCAAAGAGTTCCCAAACGAAGAAGATCTCACGTGTACAAATGAGAATTTCATAAATTTACCGGGGGGGCTTCGGTAAGGTTCATCGGATCGAGAAGTTTTCGTGCAGGCATTTCTTGTTCCCACAACCAATCCCTACACGCGGGGGCAAATGTAAAGGGGGCTTGAAGGTAATCCTGAGATTAGGGATAATTCCCTAATTAGCAACAGTGTTTGAGGATTAACGCAATAGAGGCAGCTTAGCGAGGCAGCCTAGCGAGGCAGCTTAGCGTGGCAGCTCAAGCGTGGCAACTTAGCGTGGCAACTTAGCATGGTAACTCATACTTCAGCTTGTTGTGTTAGTCATATTGTATCTTTGGTTACATTTACTGTAAGCTACAATAGTTGTAATGATGTAACGAGAATAATAAAGAGTTTTAGTGTGAAGTGAAACGGTACTTGCGAGAGACCAGGCTTGGCAGGGCCTGGGAGAGCTGTCATGCTCTATCGAATGACCTCACCGTGGGAACTTTAGAGGGACTTGGTTTGGAGGATTGAGAAGTAAGGCACCGTTGGGGCTTGTCCTGACCATCTTAGATACACTTGGTAAAACACCGAAGGACCCTGACCGTAGAACCTCAAGCGGAGCAGCTTGGAGTTCAATCGGGCATTGAGTTATGGACCAAACAGCCCTCTACTTAATGTCACATCTACTGTGGGTGATGTCACTAGCCATCTAAACAATATCAGACATGCACTTGAGTAAACCACCGTGGTATTTGGGGCTGTCAGGCAGTTAGTAAGCCACCTCTGCGACAACAGTCCCCTGACACACGGTGGTTAGGCAAAAGGCATGTCTTGGCATTTAATGTTTATGACATGGAGACAGCAAGTGCATCAGGTATTTAGTGTTGTGACATAAAGTATGAGGGATGTCTTTCATAGTTTTAATGACTGAGTTGCCTCGGGGGTGGTGTGGGAGGCTATTTAAGGACCCCAACCACCTTTGAGGAAGGGGGGGACTTTTGGAGAGTTCAGAAGTTAATGCGAGAGAGAATACACACCAGAGAGAGTTATTGCAAACCAGAGAGTCTACTCACTCACCATTGTCATTTATTATAAAGCTTTCAATATTCGACAGAGATTCCTGAGGGTATCTGGTGTGGTTTTACCTGCCTACCAAGGTGTATCTAGGGTGCTTACTTCTCTCTCCCTCTAGCTAGGTTACTTATAAAGTTCATTACTATTTCCTGAGTTAGACACGAGAGCTTTGTGAGTTTAAGCTGAGTCTATCTTCATTGGGTTCATGTTTATGTGTTCCATCATTAATCCAAAGCTTTGGACAATTAACTTGTCATTACCATACTTAATAGGGGTTACGCCTCCATATATAATCTAAAGTACCCTCCTACAATATTATACCAGGTGCTCAGCCACAGGGGTACCCGAATTAGAGATTGGATTGGAAGACGTGTTGCAGCTATTGTGGAAGTTGTAGGTCCTTGCAGTAGACGCATTATGTTCTTTTCATTCAGTTTCTCTTAGACTTCCTATTTAGGGCATGTGTCGCCCGCTTCTAGTCTTTTATCAGAGATATTGTATTTAGTTTCTTTTATGGTTTGGAGTTTTGAACTGGGAGGTTTAACCAAATCCGATTTAATTTCGTATTAAATTCTTGTTCAGTACTTATTATTCCTATGTATGGTGAATGGTTTATAATTTACTTTTGGAATGCTGTGGTTAAATTGTTTTATTAAAAAAAGGGAAAATGTTTTAACACTTAGCTTAATTATATTATAAGTGATTAATATGGATTATATTGTTTTCTCCAGTGATGCTAAGAATGAACCAACCGTATATCCTGTTTTAAAATTTGGTAAAGGACTGATCACCCTATATTTAATTGGGCGGGGTGTCACAAGTGGTATCAGAGCATCAGGTTCTAGAGTCCTTTAGGATTTGGACGGCTTACTATGTTTTCAGCTTTGTGTCCTTCGATATAAAGCCCTATCTTTAGGACTATTGTGATCTTAATTTTTGCGATTACGTCTTCAGCTATTTGAGATTTAGTAATAACTGTGGACTAATAAAGTTCCTTCTCATCTCAGATGCCTCCTCGACGTGCACCAAGGGACAGACAGGCCCAGCCAGAGCCGCCGGCACTACAGGCTCAGGGGACAATGAACGCAACAGATGTTGCCGCGATAGTTGCATAAGCGGTGAATGCAGCCCTAGCGGTGGTGCAGCTGTGACACCCCGCCCAATTAAATATCGAGTGATCAGTCCTTCATAGAATTTATAACAGAATGTTCGGTTGGTTCATTCTTAGCATCACTGTCGAAAACTTAAATCCAATTAATTAACTAACATTTAATTAAGCTAGTGTCAAAACATTTCCCATTTTAATTTGAAACCAATTAATTTCTGAACATTGAATTATAAACCACACACAACAAATGAATGCTGATTGAATTATATACCGAATAATTAAGACTGGATAAAACCTTCCAGTTCAAAGTCACAAAAAAAAATCAAAATAAATACTCAATCCAACAGAAAAGAACTACAAAGGAACTGAGTACAATCCCGCTAATGAGGATGGGCGACACATGCCCGAACTGAAGCATCTGAACTAGGAACTGAATAAAAATTCGAGAAGCGTCTAATCCCAATGACCCGCAACTTCCACAACAGCTACAACTTGGCAAACCATTCAAGTATCTAGAACCGGTGTCCCTGTGGCTAGGCACCTATACTCATACATATATATATAGCAAAGGAGAGAAGATATACAAGAAACGTGTCAGAGCCCGAGGTGTAAAAATGATTTAGCAAGTATTTAAAACTGGTTCTTAAAAACAAGTCTTATATGCATGTTAGTTATCGAACTCTCACATGAGTTTCTCACCTCTCATCTATTGTGCACGCCTAACGTACACCTAACCTCCCCTAGTTATACCACCCAATCTAACTAGTCAGAAACCATACTAATACTAACTATGCTCACTAGTAGTATTCCCGTATCGCCCATATAATATGCTATTCAAATAGTTTATCTCACCTACTAAGTTTCATTATTCACCGTTTGAATGGTTAATCTTTTATCTACTAAGATTATTTCATTTCTCATTTCCATTTTATCTACTAGTCTCACAAAGTAGAAAGTTGTCCAAGTACACTCATACATATATACAGTCTCATCATCCCTATATATATACACTAATCCTTCACCCTTAGGTTAAGACCACTTGGTGCAATGCAATGATTATTATTAAATTTCATGTTTTACACATGAGCTAAAATGGGACAATTAATGAATCATTTCATTAATAAAACCAAACACAATTAATGGATCAATTTGTAAATGGACCAATTTATAAATAGATCAATTTACAATTTTGGGACAACCAAACGGGCCATTTATTTACATTTTCCCTTTTGAGGTTTCAATATGTTGAAGTATGAGTTGTTTTGAACATGAAACTAATACTCAAAGTCTATCAACCTCAATATGAAATAAGTAGACAAGGAAACTAAAATAAAGGAAACACAGTTCTAAGCTAACCGTAATCCTTGATAAGCAAGGAAACTAAAATAAAATTAATAAAAAGTATGAGTGATTGCAGTAGTTATCCAAAGGCCTCCTTATTTAGAGGCTAAGCCAACCGTAATCCTTGATAAACAAGGAAACTAAAGTTAAGGAAACACAATTAAGAAACTAACAAAATAAAAGACAATTCTTTTAATTATTCGCTACCTAAATTAGCTCCTAATAATTAGCTACACCACATAATAATACAAAAGAGGACAAGACAATTATATTCCCACAAAATCCAGAAATCCCAAAGCCCGACTAACTACCCGTAAAGCCCAACCAATCCATTGTTAATATTAGCTAACCAGCAGCAAATTTCATTCAAAGATCCCAACGTTGCTCAATTATGGGTGAAGGTGTAACTCTAAATTGGATCACATATTTGATTATATTTTTTCGCCCTTTTAAAGCAACGATATGTGTTATTCCTTTACACCTTATTCCTAGCCCACTCTGCCACCACCAAACTACATTCCTAGCCCAAATCAGACAACTTAATTGAAAGCCTTAACTAAATTATCATCAATGTGAATTACACACTTAAAATTTGATACACAACCCTCCACTTTCTACACATGCATAAGTGAGTCCATAAAAGAAAGAACTCACTCAATATATCACATACATACACAGACAGAGATGAAAAAAGACCTGTAAGAATTGTGTGGGAATATCAAGGGTCTGGCCCACAAAAATATATATAAGTGATCCACCAAGATAATGATAAAAATAGATAAACAAGGATAACAATTAGTCAAGATAAATATACCTGTTTTGCTAGGTTGCAAGCACGATCAGGTGAGTTAAAGGATTTCATAATAGAAGACGGAGAAGTTAAGTGCAAGTTTGAGCCTTATCGGATGACTGGGAGCCAATTCAGCTAAAGCAATATCCTACATAACATATCAGGACATGTAAATGATGTAATGACAGTAACATGTGAATAAGTGCAAAATGAACAGGTTGGAAAACTGATGACCCACCTGAGCAGACATGTAAGCCAACAATGTGCTCTCAACAGCTAGAAATAAAATTAATAATTCTGAGCATACCTTCTTAACTCTTGAGATTGACTCCTTTACACCAAATTGCATACAAATTATGGAAGGAAGAATATATGGATATAAACCAAATTTTACAGCAAACCATCTCCACACAGCTTTAGAAACATCAATGTCCACCATGACATGGAATCTGCCCTCGATCTAAGGAGAAACAGAACACCTGCATTTAGAAGCCCAATTAATACATACGAATTTCATATGTTCTAGTTAAACTGATTGTTACGACAAACATTTTTTTGTTGGAAACAACATGTGGACGTTTTTTCTGGTGATGTGACAATGATACACTATTTCAAGTTACCAAATAGTAAAGCACAATAGTTGTGCTCCTTCCCCTCCCCAGCTTTGTAGTGAACATAGGTCTACTTGACACAAGATGCATTCTCTAACATCCAAAAAGAAAAACAGAGAGAAGAAATCAGAAAAACATAATGCATAAAACAACACCAATAAATACAAGCTCAGGTAAATTCACTCACTGTGAATGAAATCTACTGCTCGGTTGATATCCACAAATGAAGGGGCAAATAGGTAATCTATGGTCAAAATAACCAGATGGTCAATGCCATGAGCCTTAAAAACACAATGAAATAATGAGATTAATCAACAAACGAGAATAAAACCATGTGATCATTCAAATTTGTCCGTTCAACAGATAAAATTTCTGGAAAACTCTCATTTGAAAATATTTAGTGTGAAACATAGGTAGGAAATTTTTCATGTCTGATTAACCATTCTTTTTTAATAGAAAGACACATGCAAATGAGTCAGATAGACAACAAAAAACACAGGTATACATTGGTCTAAACCTGTGCCTGCAATATGTATATATTGCGATAGCCAATCAGCGATTGGAAGGGCACAAAATCACATGTATAGCGAAAAGTCATGACATATTCGTCGTCGACACAATACCGTTAGACAACTTCTCTCAAACAAAATTATCTCAATTGACTATGTAAAGTCAAAAGATAATATATCGGATCCACTAACGAAAGGTTTAAACCGAGAGCAAGTTGAAAGATCATCGAGAGGAATGGGTATAAAGCCTATAAATAAATAAGAATCAATATAGTGGCAACTCAACCTAGCTGACTGGAGATCCCAAGATCTAGGTTCAATGGGCAAACCGAACTACATTGTATTCAGTAAGCACTGGAGGAAATTTAATCCTATCCATTCCAAAGATGAGACAGCGCACATCTGCCGCGAAATTAGGATAAGTTATGCTTTTAATGACATTTATATCTTAGTACGTCTAAGTGGGGTATTGCAGAATAATCTTTATGGAAGTCACCTACGTGAGTAAGAAGGGGGCCACTTCTATAAGAATAATGAAAGGCATATTCTCTAAAATACTTACGGAACCAAGTGGTGTCCATGGACAAAATGAACACAAACATGAGAACCAACTGTGTTGAAGAATTATTATGTGAATACGTTTGTCTAGGTTTACAAAAACGATTGATGGTTCAAGGACGTGAAGTCTACTGATTAACCAAGTAAATCCGATAGTATATCACTAAGGAAAGTTCAAGGCCACTAGGCTACTTCTCCCGATGCAATAAGTCTTCAGTTTTACTCAACTTGTGTCTGCATCTGCATTAGTATCTGTTCTGTTTATTTATAGCGATATATCATTCATGTGGGGGATTGTTGGAAAATTGAACTTGAATTGGGTTTTAGAAAGTTGTCCAGAATTTTCTGGACAGATTTTTGAGCAACTTTGAGCTCAAATTTAGGTGGAACCCATGCCAGCGTACGCGCACCACTAGAGTAATCCCTACGCCCCGAACAACGCTTACGAAACAAGCAGTGTGCAACTCAAACACAAAATTTGTCCGTTGTCCGTATCCCTTGCGGGATTCGAACTAGTGATCTCTGGGGAGCAAACCCAAGGTCTAACCAGCTGTGCCAACTGCTCAGGTTGAGAGACGAACCTAAACCTTGCAATTCGGGGCTTTTCGTTTGGGAGGGAAGAATGACGGGGAGTAAATTTGGGACTTTTTGAGTGGGAGGGAAAACACGAGTGTGCTCGACAAATTAGTAACGGTAATCTATTGTAAGAAATAGTATTGGTCTAATAATATTAGGCATTTTTGGTTTGCAACTATTTTAATGTATTTATACCTTAATATCTAATATACATATCATTCTTAATATTTTAATGTATTTATACCTTAATATCTAATATACATACATAATACATTAATATGTGTGTAATTCTTATAAATAAAAAATATATATGTACATGTACACAAAATTACGTATATTTATATTATTAAATTATATAATATACTACGATCCATATGTTAAATAATAATATGAATAGATACATGATACTTATATATAATTTTCTACATCTATTATTAATGTATTGAATAATATAAAATATACATATACTACATATGTATTAAAAAATATTATCAATTCATGTAGTATATAATTTTATTGTGAACTATACATGCAATATCATTATATTATCAATTCATGTGTGTGTGTGTATAGTTAAACTCCCCAACAATTCTCATTAAATATACATAAAAATACATTATATTAAATGTATATGTATATAATTTATGATGTATGTATGTATGTATGTATGTATTCATGTATCTTGTATGTATAAAAGTTTTATGTATGTGTTTATATATATACACATATATGAAAAAACACAACAGGTAGCAAAATGGAGACGACGACATCTCGTTCGAACGAGATGCATAGTCGTTCGAACGACATGCTAATTTGTTCGAACGAAACCAGTTCTGGTTCGAACAACACTCCCCAGAAAAATTTCAAAAATCCCTATTTTTCCCCTAAATCGCGTTACACAGTTAGTTGAGTGAGGTAAACTGCCATTTACTGATATTAGCTTAGTGCTAATTATTTAGGAAGCGTTTCTAGGATGATACCTCAAGGCTTGGATAGGTGAATTAACTTTGGAAATTTCTAGAGAGTGGATAATCGAATTAATTACATTATAAGTAGTAATGAGAAGTGTACTGCGTGTAGAAATGTATGTATGGGTTGGGTGAATACCTAGACTTTAATAAGACAGGGGAGTGCCTATTATTCTTATTATTATTATTATTGTGTGTATAGCATATCTACGCTGCTTGCTATCGGGAGGAGGTTGTCGCGCAGTGTACAGTCTTATCCTGGATGACCCAATGGGCGAATATTTGACTTGTACCCAGAGCATATGAACTTAGATATGTACTATCTGAGACGTAGGATAGTTTTGACGGCTTAATGGAAGCGTAAGTATGTGCGTGACCCATTTGGCTGGTGAGTATGCTCGCCTCCAATATTTGTGTTATGAGATTTATGGTTTGTGTGAGACGCCGAACCAATTGTCCTTTACGCAGTGAGCGATGCATCGGGACATGATAGCAGAGTGTGCATTGCGCCAAGCAGTCCTAACTAAGGGGCACAGGATATATATATATATATATATATATATATATATATATATATATATAAAGAGAGAGAGAGAGAGAGGCTCACCAACATCATGATGTATACATCACACCTAATTCTAGGTCCTAAGAAATTTTTTCTCCAAATTTTTTATTTTTTCCTTGAAATTAACCTTTTAATCAACCCATATTCAAAAAATTAGGGTAAACTACATTTTGTAGCTATTTTTAAAAAATCCACAAAAAACTGTTGGCGCATACCCTTATAAATAAGATGTTTTGAGCAGTTTTTTGTGGATATTTTAAAATTAGCTACAAAACGTATTTTGACCTGATTTTTTGAACATGGGTTTATTGGAAGGTTAATTTCAAGAGAAAAATAAAAAAGTTGAAAAAAAAAGTTTTCAGTGCCAACAACTAGGTGTGATGTATGGATGATGTATAGAGCATGATGTAGGTGAGTCTTCTCCTATATATATATATATATACTTGTGAATAATTCTAATGGGTGAAATTAGCAAATTTATAAATGTTGGTAAGTAAAGTAATTTTAGTGGATAAAAGATTTTCCATCAGAACAGTGAATGTGAAATATCGTTAATTCGCATAAAGGAATATTATTAGCGTATTGTATGGGCGATATGGGTTACTCTTTTGAGATATATTTAGAAGTATAAGTCTATGATCTAGTTGGAAACATTATGGATAACTAGGTTAGGATAAACGTACGTTAGGCGTGCACAATAGTGGAGAGGTGAGAATCTCATGTTAGAGTCCGAAACTAACATGCACTTAATAATTGCATCATTGCAGTTTTAAATACTTGCTAAAACAAATATTTTTACAACTTCCCTTTTGTATATATATATATAATTTGTCAGGTGCCCAGCCACAGGGGTACTAGACTTAGATTCGTGGATCATTTAGCGAGCTGCAGCAGTTGTGGGAGTTGCAGGTCTTTGCACTTAGGCACTTCTATCATTTCTCTCTACTCTTTTCAGATATTTCATTTAGGGCACGTTACGCCCCTTTCCTTGTCATTTAGTAGATATTGTACTCAGTTCAATTCAGGATTTTATTCCTATTTCACTTGAGGATATTATGGTTTGTTGGTTTATAACTTTGAACTAGAATGTTTTACCCAGTCCGATTTATTTCAGTATTTGATTCATGTTCAGTATTTATTTTATTCTTGTGGAATGTGAGTAGCTTATATTTTAAATAATGGAAAGTTAATAATGGATTGGTTGGGTATAATTAAATGGGAAAATGTATTGACACTTAGCTTAATTATTTATTAGGTGATTAAAAATATTAAATGTTTTTTTACAGTGATGCTAAGAATGAACCCACCGAACATCCTGTTTTAATTTTAATAAAGGACTGATCACCCGATAACTAATTAGGCGGGATGTCACAATTGTGCCCGTTTTAACCGGTCGTATGCACCTACAGCCCCCGATGCATCCCAATTTTCCTTTACCTCCTCAAAATTTTCCTTCTTCTCCATTCCCCTCACAGATATCGGTTCGTCATTCAATAATCCCCTTCTCAGCACCTCAGCATGTCACAGGTCTTGGATCATCGTCAACAACCTATGATGACTATAGTGAGAAATAGTATATGAAGGACCTGAGCAGTAAAATTATCGTTGGGTGTGCACGCTCATCTCTACCCAAGTAGGAACTTTAGTACATAATAGGCCTTTGCAGGAGGATGAATGTCAAATCTTGGTTGATAAAGTATATGGCGGTTGCGAAGATGCTCCAGTGCACGTCAACAGTAGAGAAGGGAATTGCTTGAAAAAATATTTAAACTCTTTTACCACTTGGCTAGTAGATCGTTTGATGAAGATGTAGTAATATTTTTCTTATGCTGTAATAATATCACTAGACAAATTTATTTAATTTGAGTTTAAGTGGTTGTGTAGTGTCGTTGATTGATGTGTTCTTGTATTTAAGTTATTGCATAGTTTGATTGATTGGTGCGTTGTTGACACTATATTAGTGCTTTGCTTTGACACTATATTAATGCTTTACTATGCAAAATGATATTTATGCAACATGAGATTTATGCAACATGTTAACACACGATTTTACACAATACAAAGAGTGGATGGGGGAAACTGACCGAATAGCTAATAGTTATGTTAAAGGCGTTCAAGAATTTATTAGCTACGCTTTTAAGAACCTTAAAAGTGAGAAGATTCCATGTTCGTGCACCCATTGTATGAACGAAAAATATAAATCTTTAGAAGATGTTGAGTTACATTTGATAAAGTGAGGAATTTGTCAAGATTATAACAAATGGACACACCATGGTGAAAAATATGTACCTTCTGTTCCAGAAGAATTATCGGTAACCGACCGCGTAATTGAACACCAACGAGTGAAAGTGGTAAATGATTTGCCAACACATCGTCCATTGACCGACCTAATTGATGATGCTTACGGAGTCCACCACGACCAAAATCACCAACCTATGGAGACAAATAATGCGCACAATGAAAAATTTGATACTGAACTACCAGAAGACCGAGATTATATACGACTAAAAGCCGATGCGACTAGACCATTGTACAAAGATTGCGATGAAGATCCCTTAGTATTATATGAAATGATTGGTTTGCATAATTTGAAGAGTCATTTTGATTTGTCTTGGAATAGTGTAACCAGAATTCTTAAGTGGGTTAAAAAAATTATCCCGAAAGAGAACATCTTACCGGACAATTATCCTACCACGAAGAAGAGCTTAAAGGGTTTGGAATTGAAATACAAATCTAATCATGCATGCAAGTATGATTTCATATTGTACCACAACGAGCACAGAGATAAGGATGAATGTCCAGTATGAGGTGAGCCTAGATATGTAGTTTGGTGAAAATATAAAGGACAAACTTGCAAAATATCAAAAGTACACGCAAGTCTCATAAAAGGTTTTGATGTATTTTCCACTTGGGCCATGGTTAAAACGATTTTTTACTGTACCGTGGATAGCAGAGGCCATGACATGGCACATTCGATGCGAGGTGGGAGGGAATCTGATGCGTCATCTGGTTAATTCACTCATCTAAAAAATTTCAAATGCACGACACCATGAATTTACAAAGGAACCGCACAATGTTTGTCTTGCAATAGTTTAAGTACTAGTCAAAGTTATTGGCCAGTTCTCATGATGACTTTAGGTCTCCCTCAAACATTGTGCTTAAAAAAGGAGTTCATATTGTTATCTTTATTGACACTCGGGTTGAAGGCTCCAAGCGATGATATTGATATATTCTTAGCACCATTAATCGAAGAACTTAAATAGTTGTGGGATAAAGGCATGGCGGCGTTCGACTCTCACAAGGGTGAAGAGTTCACACTTAATGCAATGGTGATGTGGGCGATCCATAACCTTCCTATTTCTGGGACCATGTCCGATGGTAATGTTCATGGTTATTATGGATGTCCCATATACGAGGAGGAAACTGAAGCCACTTGGCTACAACATAGTAGTAAGATGAGTTACACGGAGGGTGACACGACTAAGAATGTGTCTCAGAAGTGCGTACTCTCTAGGCTTAAGCGCAAGCCTGTCGCTCAAGTAATAATTCGATAAGTCGAGTATCGATCCTCAGGGAAATAGGACAACAGGGTTGTGACGACGTTGGACACATGAAGGAATCCTAACTCTGACTCTAAAGAAAAAGAAAAGATGATTGGTTTGGGGAAGCAACTACAACTAAATGCAATTTTGAAAATATTTATTTAATGAACTAAAGTATGAATTGAATGCAATTATTCTAAAATACTTACAATACTGATGATGATTGAACTGAAACTTGAATTATATGGTGAAGAAAACAGGACGGGAATACAATCCCTCAACCCTGGTGTATTGTAGGTATAAAACTAATCATAAATTTAATTGATTAATTAGACTCGAAATTTAGTACTCCCAATCATTACGTATATGAGGTTCAAGCCCGCACCATACTTAATCGGAGGACGAGTAAATCGGTATTGTGATAGTTACACTCGAATTACATTCTGAAGCATCCCAGTTACCCTGAAGTAAACGAGATCCAAAGATCTACAATTGTCGTATTTCTACGTAATACGGTCGTAATAAACCATTAAATTTAGAGGATTAATTTTATACACATGCAACTACCACATCAGGTTGAGTTCATGCATCCCGACCTTTTAAATCTAGCCAGACATGTGAAAACTTGAAAACAACACGTTTAGAATGAAAGAAACCATTTTTACTAATGAATGAAGATGAAATTAGTAATGAACAAGCAACTAGAAAAAAGATTGAAACAGAAATCAGAATGATTTTACTTTAATTGCAACTTGAAAGTAACTAGGGTTTGTCGTTATTCTCCTATAAAAAGGATTACTAAACTTCCTTAATGACCTGGAAGCCCCCCTTTTCTACATCTGGGAGGAGTATAATTTATTAACTACAAAATTACAAGAGTTTGGACCAAGAAAAACTCTAATTTTCACAAGTGGATATACGGAAAATCGATAACATAACCGATCCGGGTAATGGTTCGGTTCGATTCCATCTTTTGTAGCCTTTACAGAAAACTCTTCGAGCATGGGATCGGTTCGTTATTTCCTTGCTTCGGTTCGGTTCCATCTTTTCGTCTCTTTACAGGAAGTTTTGCCATGGTGGATTCGGTTCGTTTTTTAATTACTTCGGTTCGGTTCTATTTTACCATCCTTTACAGAAACTTTGCCCATAAGGGATTCGGTTCATTTTAGCTTCCTTGGGTTCGGTTCCCTTTTGTCAGTCTTTGCAGAAACCTTGCCTTCTTGTGTTTCTTTGAAGCTTTTGATATGGAACTTGACTTACAACACTGGATACCTGCGAAATAGATGACGACCACATGAAACTCGATGCACTCATTAGAATTTGTCAATAGCAAAGATATGATATAAATCCACTTGAATTACACTTCGTGGAGCGATAAAAACCTCTAAATTAAGGGGATAAATGGGAAGAATTTATGCCTAATCAAACCCCCTAAATTAGAACGTTGATCGTCTCGAGCAATGTAAAAGAATCAAAGCATGGTCTAACTCATAAATGGGATAGGATACTTCTTTCGCGGGTGAATGATTGCATTTAGCGTATGCAACAAGCCTTTAAACCCCAAGGTTACCCTAGTAGGACGAGTTGTGTCTCGTGAGGGTTTGCAGAGAATATACCCACAAAATTCAACTCAAAGAAAACTCAAAATATGCAAAAAGTGTGTAATTCAAACTTTTCCAGAAAATAATCATCATCAAGTCGTGTTCAAGAGTCTCAAATCATAGTGCGCGTGTGTGAAGCTGAAGATTTTAACCGCGAATTTCCACCGATTGACCATTACGTTACTTATCCAAAAATTCATTTTGATTTCAAAATCTCACGGAATCCTCTCACAAACGAATCACTCGAAATGTGGCTATTCTCTCGGTATGTGTGATTTATTAGAGTAAATGTATTGGAACCAAGTTCACACATACAAGTAGAAAGACAAAATTATATGGTAATCGGATCTCATCATCGGATTACGACAATAAGAAAATGGGAACATTGCCTCTAATTAGTATTTTTGATCTCTTTTGTTATCTTTTTGTGTTTTTTCTCTCCACGTGGTAACTAATTTCGCAATTTTGGACTCGGTTAGGACTTTTTCGGGCTAAAGGTGTATTGGGTAATATGAGAGTGGTACGGGAAATTTGAAATTGGAAAGTTTTCTTATGATGTTCGTTATTGCGTTTCCGGGCTTTTGCTCATTTTTTTCCTCTTTTTCTATTTTTTTTTTCTGTTTTTCACTTCTTTTCTTTTCTTGCTATTTTTGTTGAGCATAACTATTTTTTCTTGCCCCTTTTATGCACTTTTCGGACTTTAATTTTTGGGATTATCAACTTTCACAATTCCGGGTCAATTGGGGATTTTCGGGTTGTCAAATGAAAGGGAAATATTTATTTGGCTCAATTTGGGATACAAAAGGGATAATTTTTTTCTACTTTTTATGGCCAATATTTTTGGGTGACAAACGAAGGCCTACTTCATTGTCCAAAATACTAATTGCATTACCATGTGCGTTTCGAGATGAATTAAGTTTAGAGATCTATTTGGCACATTTTTCAAGGCAATATCACACACATTTTCCATAACCGATCAAAGTGAAAGAATTGAGATCCTCGACGACTTTATTTGACGCTGAAAAGAACTTTTGAGTTAACAAGTAACTCGGATTGATTTATAAATTTCACAAAGATGAAAGGCTCGAATCTCACCGGGGTGGTTAATCTCCACATTTATTCGTTAAGTCGCCTATGTTCGCTCAATTCCCATCTTTGGTCACTTTCGGCTTTGTGCATTTTGAATTTTACAACTTGAGACTTTAAACCGACTTTGAATGACATTTTCGAAAATTTTGAATTCCAATTTTTATTTATTTTGAACAAAAAATATTTTTGGATTTTTCAAGATTTTATGATTTTTTTGACATTTCTGGGAATTTTTGAAAATTTGTGAAGTTTTAGAAATACGCACTTGTTACCCCCCCTAACTTAGACTTTTGCATTGTCCTCAAGCAAAAGGATGAAAATCAAACTCAAAGCGAATTAAAAGTGCGAAAAAATAAAACAAACAAATTATTTAAAATTCATAAAGACACTAAATGACACTAACACATGACTCAATAATACAATAAAAATCACCCCATACGCGTCGGGGGTGCGACGAACTCTCATCTCTCCACAAACTCACCCGACCCCATGAACTGGGTCCAATGCTCTCCTCGTCTCCCCCGTCTTCATATCATAAACCAATAATCGGAACAAGTTGGGACCTCAACCATAGATGAGGGAAAGACCAGGAGACTCGTCGTGATTACTCGGAAAGGGGTCCCTGTGATGCTTACTCAAAGCATAGCCTGCGTGCACCGACTCGGAGGGAACACCTAAGTTTCTTTCAATTTTTGGAACGCATGGGTAAGGCTCTAAGTCGAATGAAACACAACTTTTCTCCTCAATCGCCTTCGGCACCTCTTGTGGTATGGGTGGATGGTCACAAAGAAGGACTTCATCGATTTTGTCTTTCCATTCGCTTTCTTCTAGGTGACTACATGAATCCAATAGAGATTGGACTTCGTCGTTAAGGCTCTCATCCACCTTCCTGAATTCTCTCTCAAATTCTGCTAGGCTCAACTCCTTTAGCTCTCTCTCCTGCTTTGTTTCCACATCCTTCCTTCCTCGCTCAAATTCAGTATATGCCCCCTCACTCTCATGGCTCAACACTAATAAAGTTCCTAGGGCATCTCCACAATAATTTTCCTCAAAGTACTCCTCTACGATCTCGTCGATTAAGCTCACCTTTTGAAGATCATCTTCTTCCCCCGTATGTTAGGCTATATTGAAGATGTGAGTCTCTAAGGCCATATTCCCGAAAGTGAGTTGCATCTACCCATTTTGAGTATTGATAATTGTGTTAGCCGTAGCTAAGAATGGTCGCCCAAGAATGATGGGAACATGATTGCTCGAAGCGATGGAGGGTTTCGTGTCCCAAATGACAAAGTCTACCGGAAAGTAGAAAGTGTCAACTTGGACGATCATGTCCTCAACTACACCTCTTGGAATCTTCACGGTTCGATCCGCTAATTGGAGAAAGATTTTTATGGGCTTAAGGTCACCCAGATGAAGTTTCCTATAGATGGCGTAAGGGATGATATTGACCCTTGCTCCCAAGTCAAGTAAGGCCTTTTAATTTTATTTTCTCCAATGGTGCAGGAAATGGTGGGTGCAGTGGGATCTTTGAATTTTGGTGGGAGATCATTAAGTAGAATGGAGCTCATGCTCTGTGCTAGACATACGTTTTTCTTTACCTTCATCTTCCTCTTCACTGTTAACAAGTCTTTGATGACTTTTGCATAAGCTGGAATTTGCTTAATGGCATCGAGGAACGATAAATTTAAATTTACTTGCTTTAGCACATCTAGCACTTCATCACGGGGGTTCCTTTTATGGGAAGGAACTAGCCTTTGAGGAAACGATTCCGCGGTGGGTGGTTTCACTACTACCTCGGGCTCACTAGTGTCTTCTTTATCACTCTCTTTCAAGGGGACATCTTCGGCCTTTTTCGTGCCGGGTGAAATCTCCTTGTCTTTGGTTGCGTCATGTGGGGGAGGTGATAAATCAACTACTCTCCCACTACATAGAGTGGTAATTGCTCTACATTGCTCAGGATGGTCATGGGGTATCGAGCTAACACTAGTTTGAACTTGGAGAGGTCTTTGGCCCTGGGCAGGAAACTTGCCTTTCTCTTGGATACTCAACGATGATTGCAACTTTGAAATATTCGCATTCATGTCGTTGATCATGCACTCATGCCTAGAATTAGTTTCATTTTGGGTATTGATAAAGTCGTTGATCGTATCCTCGAGATTTCTTCGCGGTGGAGTGATATATGCTCCTTGAGGTGGTGGTGCTTGCACATGTCCTTGCACGTGTGGAGCTTGTTGAAAATGCGGTGGTGGAGGAGGGGCAACATGTGAATTAGGATTCATCGCAGCATGTTATTGCCCATAGCTAAAACCAAGATGGTTTTTCCATGAAGGATTGTAAGAATTCCCGTGCGGTGCACCGAAATTACCCTTAAATCCTCCTATACCACTTACTTGTTCTTAAAGCATAACTTTCCAGGCGGGTATATTCAGGCATTCCTCAGTTGAATGACTCACCTCACAAATTGCACACACCTTCTCAACGAGGTTTGGGATGGATCCAGTTAAACCTCTTCCACATACTTCAAGTAGTTCTCGCATTCCTTTCTCAAGTACATCGAGTCGACAGTCCGTCATAGAATTCTTCTCTACGTGAAATAGGTCAGACGCTGATGGAGTTGTGGTCACTTGGAGATTTCAATTTTGAGCATTAGGGTCAGATGTATCCCAGGATTGGGTAGTCTCGGCGACATACCTCAGGTAAAGCTCAACATTGTTGGCGTCTAAGTCAACAAATGGACCATTGCACATGGTTTCAACGAGTTGCTTGGAATTAATGTTTAGCCCATTATGGATGAAGGAAATGATTTACGTTTTATCAAACTCATGATGGGGGCACGAAGTAATCAACTCATTAAAATGCTCGTAGCATCGATCGAACGACTCATTTTCTAATTGTCGAAAAGTTTGAATTTGAGCCTTGATGGAGTTCGTTCGATGTGAAGGAAAGAATTCTTGAGAAATTTAGATTGTAGCTCGTTCCATGATAAAATCGAATTTGGAGGTAAAGACCATAGCCAGGTCTTAGACTTATCCTTTAGCGAGAATGGGAAGAGTTTAAGGCGAAGCACATCTTTTGTGCAAGTTTGATCACTGAGAGTCTCGCACACCTCCTCAAATTCCATGATGTGGGCATATGGCTTTTCTGAATCCATTCCATGGTAAGTGGGAAGTATCTGGATCATCACATTCCTAAAGTGAAATTGCCCTGCCTTATACGGGAGTAAAATGCATCCCAGAGTGACAGTGCGCTCGGGATATAAGACATCTCTCAAAGGGTGATACCGGGCCTCTTCCTCAACGACGGCTGCACTACCGTGTTGAGATATATTTCTCTCACTCAAAGGCTCTGCGTCCTCACTTGGTATGCTCCGGGCACGCTCTGAGGTGTGTCCTAAGAGGGAAAATGGAGTGTTATTTGCGATTGACTGTGACGGTGTGGGAGGTGGAACCTAGAATTATGGGGCGTTAGGAGTGTGAGGGCTATTAGGGTCGTACTCAACTATTGGATTCTCGTGAGTGTGGGTTGGAGTATTATGGGGAGTTGGAGTGAGTTCAGAATTTTGCATTAACGGGCTTATGAGAGATGATGATGATGATGATGATGATGATGATGATGATGATGATGATGATGATGAATATTTTTGTGCTTTTTCATATTTTTATATGTTTTTGGATTTTTGAAATTTTTTGGTCAAAGTTTTAGATTGACTCGATCTAATCCTAAGTCTACCTAAATCCCCAGCAACGGCGCCAAAAACTAGACGCGACTGAGAATGTGTTTCAGAAGTGCGTACTCTCTAGGCTCAAGTGCAAGCCTGTCGCTTAAGTAATAATCTGATAAGTCGGGTATCGATCCTAGGGGAAATAGAACAACAGGGTTGTGACGACGTTGGACAGACGAAGGAATCCTAACTCTGACTCTAAAGAAAAAGAAAAGATGATTGGTTTTGGGAATCAACTACAACTAAATGCAATTTTGAAAATATTTATTTAATGAACTAAAGTATGAATTGAATGCAATTATTCTAAATTACTTACAATACTGATGATGATTGAACTGAAACTTGAATTATATGGTGAAGAAAACCGGACGGGAATACAATCCCTCAACCCTAGTGTATTGCAGGTATAAAACTAATCGTCAATTTAAGTGATTAATTAGACCTAGAATTTAGTACTCCCAAGCATTATGTATATGAGGTTCAAGACCGCACCATACTTAATCGGAGGACGAGTAAATCGGTATTGCGATAGTTATACTCGAATTGCACTCGAAAGCATCCCAATTACCCTGAATCAAATGAGATCCAAAGATCTATAATTATCGTATTTCTATGCAATACGGTCGTAATAAACCATTAAATTTAGAGGATTAATTTTATACACATGCAACTAACACATCAGGTTGAGTTCATGCATCCCGACCTTTTAAATCTAGCCGGACATGTGAAAACTTGAAAACAACATGTTTAGAATGAAGAACCCATTTTTACTAATGAATGAAGATGAAGAAAGATGAAATTAGTAATGAACAGGCAACTAGAACAAAGATTGAAACAAAAATCAGAATGATTTTACTTGAATTGCAACTTGAAAGTAACTAGGGTTTGTTGTTCTTCTCCTCTAAAATGGATTACTAAGCTTCCTTAATGACCTGGAAGCCCCCCCTTTCTACGTTTGGGAGGAGTACAATTTATTAACTACGAAATTACAAGAGCTTGAACCAAGAAAAACTCTAGTTTTCACAAGTGGATAAGTACGAAAATCGATAACAGAACCGATCTGGGTAAAGGGTTCGGTTCGGTTCGATTCCATCTTTTGTAACCTTTACAGAAAACTCTTCGAGCATGGGATCAGTTCGTTATTTACTTACTTTGGTTCGGTTCCATCTTTTCGTCTCTTTACAGGAAGTTTTATCGTGGTGGATTCGGTTCATTTTTCATCACTTCGGTTCGGTTCAGTTTTACCATCCTTTACAGAAACTTTGCCCATGAGGGATTTGGTTCGTTTTAGCATCCTTGGGTTCAGTTCCCTTTTGTCAGCCTATGCAGAACCCTTGCCTTCTTGTGTTTCTTTGAAGCTTTTTATATGGAACTTGACTTACAACTCCGGATACCTGCGAAATAGATGACGAACACACGAAACTTGATACACTCATTAGAATTTGTAATTTCAAAGATATGATATAAATCCACTTAAATTACACTTCGCAGAGCGATAAAAGCCTTTAAATTAAGGGGATAAATGGGAAGAATTTATGCCTAATCAGGGGGTCATTGTAGATTTCTGTCGACTAGTCACCCTTTTAGGAATGATAAGTCTAATTTTTATCCTATTGGTCACGAGCGTCGGATACCACTTGCTCGACTTTTTAGTCAGCAGCTCAAGGAGAAGGCGGTGGCTGCGACTGCGGGGAATAGATACGTAGGCAAACACCCGAAGTTTGTAAACCTGAAGCATAAATCAAAGGGAGATTCTAACGACCCTAGTAAAGCAAAACCATGGTCCAGACTATCAATATTTTTTAATCTTCCATATTGGAAAGATTATAGGGTAAGGCATGTAATTGATATGATGCACACAGAGAAGAATGTTGCAAAACATTTTATAGGAACTTGTCTGGGCGGATCTTATTCCAAAGATGGAGAGTGGGCTCACCGAGATCTACATGATATGAAGATAAAGAAGAAACTCTGGTTAAAAAATGATCCTACAACAGGAAGAATTTCTACCCCTCCAATTGCTTTCACTTTGACTACTAGTGAGAATAAGATCCTCTTAGATACGTTGTTCAACTTGAAGACTCCAATGGGTTATTCTCATAATTTACGTAGGGTAGTAAGCTACCAAGCAAATGACTTAAAATAGTGCAAGTCTCACGACTGGCGTGTAATCATCCAATTAATCCCTATGTTATGTTGGCATTACTTCTATGAACACAAAGATCTCCATCAGGCAATCATGCAAATCAGTATGGGTTTTACCCTACTTTTTGCAAAACTGGTAAACAAAAGGCACATTAAAGCTGTGAAATCAACTTTAGCAGAGGCAGTTTGTGTATTAGAGAAATATTTTCCTCCACTGTTCTTCAATATTAGCATCCACTTACTTGTGCATTCATGTAATGAAGCTTTATTATGTGGTCCTGTTAGGTATCATTAGGTGTATCCTTTTGAGTGCTTGATGAAAACCTTCAAAGATTACATAAAGAATACAAGGTATATTAGAGGGTTAATTGCTGAAGAATACGTAACTATGGAATCATCGTTATACTAGAGAATATATGCGAGAACAAAAGGTGAGGAAATTCAATCCTCATGGAGGAGGAGTGATCGAGGAACTTAATAAGTTTGAGGGCGAATTACCTTTTGGGAACCCTAAAGAGGTGAAACTCACAAATATACAATACGAGCAAGAAACTCATTATGTTTTTGAATCCCAAGATAAAGTCGAAGATTGGAGAGAGTGAATATCTACTGAATTCTTCTTTTATGATTATATGTATTTTATATTTTATGATCTAAACTCAATAATTTACCCGTAAGAAGTACGAGAATGAAATTGACCAAAATCAAATGTGAAATTGCACGACAACTGATTTTAGGGCATGGATGTCAAAAGAGGTAAATTTCACATCTTATGTATGCTGTTAAAAATTCATGTGTGATAAAAACATGCCCTAATACTAATTCGTTAATAAATGCAGCTTTTAAAAAGAGGTGATGTCTCTTCCAGGCTTTCACTTCTACCAAAAGGCCCTAGCGCACCAATGGTTTTGATTTCATTTCATATCCATATGAGGAAAAGCTTTTAACGCAAAATAATTAAATATCAATTTTTTCCTTCACCACATGTATCGCTAGAGAAAGTGTTAAAAATCCAAAGAATACCGTTCTAACTTATTATGGGATAATCCAACAAATCCTATAACTTAATTACTTAGATTTCATAGAAACAGTATTCTATTGTGATTGGGTAAAGGTGGAGGATACTACGAATGCTTGCAAAGTTGATTCTGACTTCAAACTTATTATGGTAGATTTATCAAAGTTGAAGAGTAAAGATCGCATAGTCTATGAGCCTTTTATTTATGCCTTTCAGAATGTAAATAAGGTATTATACTCGAAGTGGATAAACGATGACAATTGGTCTATTGTTGTGCATGCACCAAAGCGTATAATTACCCAAGTGGAGGCATTAAAGGATCCTAAAGAGTTCCAGTCAGCGCTTGATGACAACCCTAATTTGAAGGATCTTTTAGTTGATTTAGAGGAATATTGAGTATCAAAATATCATTTTATCCTTGTCATCCTTATTTTCATCCTATTATGATATTAACACTGTATTAGCACTTTACTTTGATGTATGAATATTTAGTTACTATTGTGAATGTTTAATATGATATGTGTAAGTTAACTTTCGATAATTTGTTATGTTCAGTCAAATATTTAGTTACTTTACGCTTGGTTTGAGAATATAATCATTTAACTTTATGATTGGATAGTTATTGGTTGTTGGTTTGTTGTTGGATAGTATGTTAGAAGGGGTACGTGATAACAATTGGTTGTTGGCTTGTTGTTGGTTTTTGGCTGCTGGATAATTTGCAAAATATCTAACTGTTAGACTTAGGCTTAAAAACATGTCGTCAAAGGGTGAAAACATAAAACTACCACAAAACGGCCCCGTAAGAGGCACTAACACCTCGCACAGGACCAATGTAATTCGCAGGAACCGACTACATAGTCACGAGATCCCCAATTTGAGGGCACGACCAATATTTGCAAACTGTTAAACTTAGGCTTAAAAACATGTCTTCAAAGGGTGAAAACATAAAACAACCACAAAATGGCACTGTAAGAGGCAGGACTACCTCGCACGGGACCAATATAACCCGCAGGAATCGATCGTATAGTCACGGGATGCTCGATTTGAGGGCTCAACCAAAATTTGCAAACTATTAAACTTAGGTATAAAAACATGTTGTCAAAGGCTGAAAATGTAACACAGTCACAAAATGGCCCCATAAGAGGTACGGACACCTCGCATGGGACCAATGTAACCCGTAGGAACTGATCACGTAGTCATGAGACACCTGGTTTAAGGGGACGACCAAAATTTGTAAACTGTTAGACTCATGCTCAAAGTCATGCTGTCAAATGGTGAAAATGTAAAACATTCACAAAACGTCCCCATAAAGGCTCCAACACCTCGCATGGGACCAATGTAACCCGCAGGAACCGATCGCATAATCACGGGACCCCTGGTTTGAGGGCACAGCCAAAATGTATAAAATATCTAAACTTAGGCTTAAAAATATGTCGTCAAAGGGTGAAAATATAAAACAACCACAAAACGGTGCCATAAGAGGAACGAACTCCTTGTACGAGACTAATGTAACTCGCAAAAATTGAGCGCGTAGTCACTGGGCCCCCGGTTTAAGGGGATGTCAAAATTTGCAAACTGTTAGACTTAGGCTTAAAACCATAAAGGGTGAAAACATAAAATAGCTACAAAATGACTTTGTAAGAGGCACGAAAACATCACACGGGACTAATATATCCCGTAGGAACTGACCGCATAGTCACGGAACTCCCGGTTTGAGGGCATGAACAAAATTTGCAAAATATCCTAACTTAGGCTTAAAAGCATGTCGTTAAAGGGTGAAAACATAAAACACCAATAAAACGGCTCCGTATGAGGCATAAACACCTCGCACGGGACCAATATAACCCGTAGGAACCGATCGGGTAGCCACGGGATCCCGATTTGAGGGCAGGATCAAAATTTACAAACTGTTAGACTTAGGCTTTAAAACATGTTGTCAAAGGGTGAAAACGTAAAACAGCCACGAAACGGCCCCTTAAGAAGTACGAACACCTCACACAGGACCAATGAAACCTTTAGGAACTGACGCGTAGTCACAAAACCTAAGGTTTGAGGGCAGGACCAAAATTCATAAAATATCTAAACTCAGGCTTAAAAACATGTCATCAAAGGGTGAAAACATAAAATAGCCACAAAATGGCCCTGTAAGAGGCACGAACTCCTCGCATGGGACCAACGTAACCCGTAGGAACCGACCGCGTAGTCACGAGACCCCCGATTTGAGGGCACGACAAAAATTTACAAATTGCTAGACTTAGGCTTAAAAACATGTCGTGAAAGGTTGAAAAAATAAAACAATCACAAAACGGCACGTAAGAGGCATGAACACCGCGCACGGGACCACCAATGTAACTCGCAGGAATCGATCACGTAATCACGGGACCCCCGGTTTGAGGGCACGACCAAAATTTTTGTACCTAGACTTTTACGGGACAAATGTAACTCGTAGAAACCGAACACATAGTCACCCAAGGGGCCAATATAACCCAAGGGGAACTCGCAATAACTGACCGATTAGACACCAGGTTCGAGGATAATTTTTTTTAAACAAAACACGGTTACGTCCCAAAGCCATGGCCAGCTTTTATTTTGAAAATAAAGTAGTCACGGCCCAAAGCCGTGACTACTTTATTTTTAAAATAAAACTGGTCAAGACTTTGGGTCGTGACCCTGTTTTGTGTACACAAAAAAATGGGTCGCGGATATGTGTTTGGAGAATACATTTGGTAACTCCTCGAGGCCACCTTTGGAGGTGGGGGTGGCTCCTCTTACACCAACACTTTTACCACCATTGGAGTTATTAGAGGTAGAAAAATCTATCTTTAGTAATAAGACTCTATTTTGCATTTTTTGTAATTTTGTAGTTAGATTACATAAGTAATTAGATGATGAAATTATGTATAGTAAATAAGAAAGATTTTTATGGAATAAAAATGTTGGAAAAATACTATTTTTTTGAAAATAGAGAATGACTAAATATTTCAAAATTTGGAAGTATTAAAAGTTGGCATTTTCTGAAAATGAGGAATTTTCTAGAAAGATTGATGTTAAACATTTTATGAAATAATATTTAGAAATAATGATTTATTTTGGTAAGCATTAGTGAAATAATGCTTTTGGCAAAAACGGAGATTTTGTGAAAAATAAACATTTGTTGAGTTTGAAGAAATTAAATGTCTTTTATACCTTGAAAATGTATTTTTACAAGTATGATGAATTTGTAGAATGAAATATACGTTTAATCCATTAAATAGGATTTAAGCTTTAAAGTCCATATTTTCATGCATATAAACTTGTAGTATTTTGGCACTAAGTGTATAAGCGAGTTTAAAGAAGATTTAGTTGGGTTTAAACATGAAATAAGGGATAGTGAAAACTCCGGTCTTCAAGTGTGTAAAAATAGGATTAAAGGTATAATGAACATAAGGATGTAAGGCCACATGTGTTGTTAAAAAAATAGTATTTTCTTATATAAGTAGTCTTTAAGTGTAACTAGGTTTCTTGAATAAAGAAAGTAAAGGAATGTCTAGTTTGGAAAAATGGTTAATAAAGGTGTTGAATAAGTATTAATAGTTAAACAATGAAAGTTGGTGTGTATAACTTAGTAATATTGTGAGAGATTAACACTTTTAAAATTGGAAAGAAAATAATATAATAAGGATGTTTACAATTAAAAAGAATGTTAATCCAAGGTTAAAAAACGTGTTGAGGTGTTAAACACTTAAGGAGTTTGTGTAGGTAACTTAATAATATTTTGGAAAAAATTAACACTTGTGGAAATGGAGAAAAGGATGAGTATTGAAACAAATGGGTACAATGGTAATTTTACTTAAAGTGAAATATTTTTATGAAATAAAAATGTTGAAAAAAGTGTTACACAAATTGGTCCTAAGCGAATGTGATTTTTAGAATAAAATCAAGATTAAAGTGTAAAGGACATGAAATGGTAAAATTTTGAGTATAACATAAGTTCGGGTGAAACCTAGGGTTTTTGCTTGGACCCGATAAAAGGAATAATGTGGACATTTATAAAATATTAAAACACGTGTAAAGAAACTCAGATGATACCGGGAAAAATTAAGGAGGCTTCGGAGCCCTGGGGTGAAAGACCCAAAACAACTGGCCAGAGCATATGGTGCACATAGCCGGCGGTGTGGAGCCCATTGAAGTATGCAGTCTTTGGAAGATTCAGAGAAAAGATAAAGGAATAAGGAACATGTCAAGAAATGGGTTGTATGGTGAAATGTGTTAATACAACCTAACTTGAATGAATTAATAAATGTTCTAGTAAAGGTTAAAATGGACAAGTAAATGTGTCATTGATTAATGTCCATAAGGTAAAGGAAAAGGTAAAGTAAGTGGATAGTGGGTGGTAAGCAACCTAAATGGTTAAACTCATAATTAACACAAGAATGTGTTGTTAAAGATTTTTAAAGGCTATATGAGTATTTTCTAATCCGGTGTTCGCGTGTGTTGAAAGTTCGGGTTTCAACGAAAATACTAATGTGTATTGAATAAAATAAAAAGGGCAATTTCGGTAAAGAAATATTTTTTGGTTAAATCAAGTGTAGTGGTTTCAAGTATTGAATCGCGTGTGTTAAATAAAGTGAGAAAAGCTAAATTGAGAAAAAGAAAGTTTTTTTATAAGATTAAGGTAAATTAATCTGGTCAAATAAGGTTTTCGAAAGTAAAACTATTTCATGCATTTAGTATATGTATATGTATGTATATATATATATCCACGGTAGTTGCATGTGCACGTAGGCATAGCGTATCAGAGTCTCATTTCTGTCGTTCGATTCTATATTGCGTTTGTATATTTCCCATTGCGCATTTGGCTCACATCCTCACTTTGTTACGGCAAGTTGGGAGTGGTTTCGTATTTTGAGAGTGTTATATAGGTAAGTACTTTATTTATTTTTACGTTAGTAGCTCTGTATGCTTGGACTTCGGGATGTCCCCCATGGGTCCCTCACGAAGTTTATTTTGAAAGTGGAATCGTATGCCTAACAAGTGAAACGTTAATAAAAATAAAATTATACTAACCACATTATATAGGTTGTTTCATTGCACTTCACGCATAATGCTCGGATCGAACCGGGTTGACTACGAGTAACCATAAATTCGGGTTGGGGCGTCACACCTTATTAGTGAGACAATTTGTAGTAGTTGAGTTCTAAAATTGTGCAAGAACGAACCATAAATGGTGTTTCCAAGTTTATTATATATTAGAAATATAGATACTCTGTTTTATTTGTTTAAGAAATTTTATGAGTTTGCACCATGGATTTTATTTTGTTAGTTGAGTTTGAAATCTGTGGATTTGATGGAGCGCTCCAATCAAATCTGTTGATATCATATACAAGTTGAACTAAAAAAAAATTGGTTATTACGATTCGTAGAATCTTACAAGGCGGAATAAAGATTTATCATCGAGATCTCTGGTTTGATGTCATCTTAATTCGAATAATAGGTGATGCAGATAAATCGAGAACACATGTTCGTATTATCCTCACAATCTTCAATTGTCTTTCTTATAAATCCAATCACTTGCAAATGGCGGGTTCTCCTTCGTAATCACCTCTCTCTCTCTCTCTCTCTCCACATATATAATTCTTGGGTTTCATGAGTAATGAGCTAAAGAGCTTAAGGTTCATATTTATAGGTAGTGGTTGGGACCCTTAGTATAAACTAAGGCATGACTTCTCATGATCCTAAGAAAACTTAATCCAACCCGAATCCTAACCTTATTTTATGAATAATAATTAATTCCACTAAATAATTAGATCAACTACACTCCTTATCTCAATCATATTTCAAGCTCTTTATAATTAATTACTTAATGTCTTCCCACATTAAGGTTATGTATATTATTAATAAAATAAATTACTGGCAATATATTTTAATCAACACATTTTAATTCTTTTAATTTTTCAACCTAACTTATTTGTAATGTCAAATTAATAAAAGTCACCTCTAGGGTTTGACACATAAAACTTATAAGCATCTCTATGTTTAATATACTCATTTATTTATTTGACCGTATTTAACATGTGCAACATAAATAAATTCTGGATTTTTTTTATATTTATACGTCCATAATTACCCACTTTTGAGTTTGGTACCTTTTTCTAATTGACTTTGAGTCTATTACCTATTCCGTTGAAGTTTTGTTATATTTAATAGTCATGTGCCTAACACATGACCTCTTAATGAAAATTATATTAAAAAAAACAAGAAAAAATAAAGAAAACCCCCAAAATAATAGGGGGGAAAAATAGTAACCTGCCAATTATATCCCCCTCCCTCTCTCTAACCCCTGATGTCCCCCATCCCCAGCCTGCCAGCCCCACCCTTGGTGTCCCCCATACCCAAAAATATATAATTTTATTTATTTTATTTCTAAATGTGAGAAATTTTATTGGGCTTGAATTATCGCACTTAAAGATATTGTCTAACAAAAAATTATGAAAATCTAAATATTTTCAAGTACCAAAACATACATATAAATTTATAAAATTAAAATAAGATAAATATTAATAATGTCAAAGATGTTAATTCTATTTCATTATGAAAATTTGTTTAAACACTTGTGAGTTAAAATGAAAATTCATGAAACTTTATTGACAAATGAATTTTTAAGCTTATAACATTACATAACAATTTGTATATGTTTGTGAAAAAGAGTTCAATTTCTATTCAGTTTGGTGTGAAGCTATAAAAAAATTCTCATTCAAGTAAGTGAAAATTTTAAATATCTCAACAATTTTATTTAGAAATTTAACAAATTCTGAATTAAAAAAATGGATTATATGAATTTAAAATTTTCTTAATAGTGAAAATTCAAATTCTCAATAATTGAACTAAAGAAATCACAAAATTTATCAATGGAATCATATTATTAGTACCAAACAAAAAAATCTCATTTTTTATATATATTTTCGCAACCCGAACATCTGAAAGGTAAAAAGATGAAGAAGAAATGAAATTTTAACTTTCCATTTAGAAACTAATTTCATCCCCTGCATTTTTTTTGTTACGAATAAGAAACAATTGCATTATTTAAGCTTTAAATTTGAGTTGCTAACAAAAATATCCTTACTTGAGTCGCTTATTTTGGTCACACACACACACACATTATATATACATACACACACACACACACACAGATATATATATATATATATATATATATATATATATATATATATATTGTGAGTGCAGAAAAATTCACAATAAAGGATCTACGAAAACCATCACAAAGGGAAGAAAGTAAATGGAATCACACGCAACAACGATGAACGTGGTTCGACTACTTGCCTACGAGATTCTTGGCACCTGATTTGACCACATCTGTGAGTATCCTCCTCGGACTAAACTGCCTGTGTAGAAATTAAGTTATGATTTGGGTCGGGACAAATAACTCAAGTTATTTTTGTCGGCTACTCTCATGAACTTGTAAAAAATGGGCTCCCACAATTGCCCCTAAAATTTTTGGGCTAATAACCATGGGCCAACATATTTCAACTGCTTCGGAGGCTCAAGGCCTAAAAATGTAATAAGAGTCTGTGGTGTCATCTTTGTAATAACAAGGCTTGCAACAAGGGCACGCTTGTATTAAAAGAGAAAACGAATCGCCAAAATCTTCCTAGGAAGTCGAAACACATCATTTGAGTGTTCTGGTGATCAGTTGTTTCTTACTCAAGCGTTTGTTCACTGTTTCTGGTCGTTCTTGCGCATACTCCGTTCATAAGCTCTTTTGCTTCAAAAGTCAAAGTTTTCTTCATTCTGTGTTTTCTCAAAGCTTCGTTACCACCTGTAAGTTATAGTCTCTGCCTCTTATTAGTTCTTTATCCCTGTATTAGCTAGTTACTATAGTTAGGGTTTCTTCTTTGTTCAGTAATGGTGATGTTAGATAATCCTATAGAAGAGTTTAGGTGCAAGTACAACATCCCTAATTGGGTGATTATCGAATGTTTCCTCGTAATGTTCATAGAGCTGATGGGGGGAATTGGATTCACACCCTGTTGATAACTCAGGGGGGTTTGATATTTCCCCCAAATGAGTTTTTCCTAAGATTTTTTAGGTTCTTTGCCATTGTTCCAGCTTAATGTGCCCCCAACGTATGGAAGATAGTAAATATTGTTTATAGGATAAACACTCTTTATCGAACAAAGTTGGGTCTTGCTGAAATATGTTACTGTTATGTTTTCTCGAAGATCAAAGAAGGGTTGTTATATCCGAAAACTAAAAAATTTGAGCAAGTTCTGATGGTAAATCTTCCGGATTCCCACAAAGACTACTGGGGACGTGGGTTCATTGTAAGGAACTAGCAGCACCCTCCACTGTTGGAGGGGGAGAGACCATGTGACCTTTCCATTTTTTAATATGGAGAGGCTGAAATAGGTCTCTTCCTTTTTTTCCCTTTCTGCTAACTTCTTGTGAATTCTTCTCATTTTTGTGGATGATATTCCTCATCTTTGTTATTTCATCTCGTGCCAAGAACCACGAGTATGACATCAATTAAATTAATACTAAAGAGCTCGTGAAGGCCTGGAGCATAAGGGAGAGATTGGCAGAAAGTGAGCCTCCAAGGTCGGCAACCTTTCTTTTGGAATACAAGAACCCAAGTACCAGCTTCATTGCTCGACCAGTCAACTAGGTACCAATTTTAAGGGCTCTAAAAGTAGTTCATTCTGAGGAGGAAAGGTATAAAGTAGAAGAGGAAGAAGAAGAAGAAGAAGAAGAAGAAGAAGAAGAAGAAGAAGAAGAAGAAGAAGAAGAAGAAGAAGAAGAAGAAGAAGAAGAAGAAGAAGAAGGCTCCTTTAGTTAAGAATATAAGGTTAAGGCTTCCTGATGCTAATGAAAATCATGATGTCCTTTCTGATAGGATTCCTGATTTAAAAGTGTCTGCGACAGACTTTTCCAAGGGAAGTAGTTCCGACCCATCTGATAAAGGAAGAGAGTAAGAAAAGGATAGAGAGGAGAAGAAGAAGAAGAAGAAGAAGAAGAAGAAGAAGAAGAAGAAGAAGAAGAAGAAGAAGAAGAAGAAGAGAGAGAGAGAGAAGACTGAGGCTAAGAAAAATTTAGTCTTGCAATCTGCTGGAGTTCCCACCATCCCTAATCTTGAGGGGGCTAGCGTGGGTGATTCCCCATTTTTGGCCCCTGGCCTTCTGAAGAGTTCGGTGCTCGCTGTTGATCGTGAGCGTCCCTCGAGGCTGTGACACCCCGCTTATTAAAAAAAGAGGTGGCCAGCCCGCTACTCCAATAAAAATAGGAATCATAAGTGGTCCATTCTTAGCATCACTATCGCATAATAATAGTACGAGACAACCACCAAATATTTTTAAAAATGGATGTCATATAATTGCAAATTTGATAAAAAACAATTTCGACAATCCAATTTATAACTGAAAGGTGGATATAAATAAAGACATATAACATCTTAATGACCATTCTACAAAACATAACCGAATAAGCTGTTGATTAACAGGTCAATACAAATGGTTAAACCAAGTATTACAGTAGATATAAATAATAACTGGGTCCACACGCCCGAATATACAGACGGATCATAACTAGATTGTACAAAAGAGTGATGCATCTACTATAAAAATCCTACAACATCCGCAAAATATTGTAGCTCCTTGACACTGGGAAGGAAAGATCAAAGCGTGTGACCTTGCGACGGATCACCTGAGCATAAATAAGAACCACACGAGAAAGAGAAAGAGAAATGGGTCAGGGGCCGGTTTGATATGATATACGTGTGAATAAAATGCATAACAGTTATGAATGCTAACATCATAAATAAGTTAAGTTCGCTCTTCAATATAAGAATCATCCTCACCTCTCATCTAAATGCACATCCTAGCATCGTGCCATATCATTATAAGTCAAACTACCCATCTAATTAAGAGGAATATATTATTCCATTTAACAAGCTTAGTTTGCAAATTCATGAAATATAACTTCATAAGTCCATTTATCATTTGAGGGATCATATATCATAAAGTTGATTTATAGATTCATTAACTCATTCACATGAAATATCATAACCGTGAGATCAATTTACAATCATTATGTAACGTTTCTAAGACTATCCTTCTAGGAGTCACCCCACTGGATGCGCCCCTAAATGCTATTATCTTTCAGGGCCTATAATTAAGACCACCTGGGCAACCTAAATCGTGACGCATGGGAAGTGGTCATATACCTTCGACAGTTACTCATAATCATACCCGGGATTACCTCACTTCGAATAAAACAATCATACAATGTAACCACCGGTCCTATGGCCCGAGGACTATATTCTCCCTGCATCACTAGCCAGGGGATTTACCTCATTCACGTAACTTCCCTTATGATAGCATTTAGAGAGGTATGTTTATGCATGCCATAATCATAAGATATGCCAATTAAGATGTACGTTTCTTATTTACGAAACCATATGTGCATAAAGATATGAGCTACAAGTATAATTACCCTCATACTAGCCCCCAACAGTCCAAAACGATACTACCCAGCTCTACCGTAGTCCTAGACTTGTTTACTAAATGAAATGAAATATTAAGTCCTACTAAATAATCCCTAAGATAAGCCCAAATACTCCCTTACTAACCTAGGGTATTAATTCCCCTAATGTAAAACCCTAATACTCTTTATTACTTCATATGAGAAGGTTCCTAAGCCTCAAATCTAAAAGAAAATGACTAGAAACCAAGTTGGAAAAATTCCATAAAACAGCAGGATTTCGAATCGATTCGCTCTAAAAGTGAATCGATTCGGTTGAGAAAACCAACTTTCTGCCTCATCCCGAATCGATTTGATTCCTCGGACTTGTAGCCACCATTTTAGCAAACCGATTCACTGAGGAGGGAGAATCGATTCGCCCTGGTCAAGAAGCCCAGTTGTTGCTACAGGTTAATATAAACCGTAAATCTCCAAATCCTATTTTCTTCCACTATACCCAATGTCATCTATAAATAACTTCACCAAATCATTTCTACACAATAACCTACCAACATATCCAACTCCAATCATGCCTAAATCAAAATCTAAAGGTTTAAATACCAACATCATCAATAACCATTTTTGGTTCAAACTCAAGAACACAAACCATAAATACAAATTATTCACACTCAATTATATATTTATGCAAGTTAGAAACTTGCCTCAAGATTGTAGCCTCAGATTCTCTTCTCGTTGCAACGATTCCAAGCCCAAAATAGCAAATCTCCTCTTTCTCTCTTCTTTTTCCCAAGCTCTCTCTCTCTCTCTAACGCTCTCTTTCTAAGTTAAACACAAATGAGCTTAAATGCTCTTGCGAGACTAAAATACCCAAATCATCCAAAATACATTAAGTCCAACATTAAATGTTACTACATACTTAAAAGGGCTCGTAACATCATAATTAAGTTATAACTAGTCAAAAGTACCCCGGAACCCAAAAATATACGTGGCACTTATTTTGACTGTCTTGGCTCTTTTCAGACTAATCGTGCCCTCTAAACTGGCATCCATGATATCGTTCATTACTTCATGTTCCAACGTCATATTAATTCTTTAATAATAACCCGATTGGAATATAAGTCATAACCGTATTTTAAAGCACAACGACGCAACAAAACATGATGTTATACTATTTACATTCGCTTAACGGTAAATTTGCAAAACTTAGTAAATATTATCTCTTAAATCATTTAAAGTAATATTTACTTCAACTTCCCTTATTTTATATAATTAACCCACAAGGCAATTTAATATAAAAATAATTACTCATAAATAAGGGGTATTACAAAGGCTAGGGCCATCTCAACTTGCCCTCAAAACTGCACAGGGAATGGCACTGGTAAGTCTTTCCTATCTATTTCTTTTCCTTGAATCTTCCTTTTCTGTTTTGATTCTCTTTTGTTCTTCTTCTTTTTACAGATGTTGTCTGATTTCACTACCCTTTTAGATAATCAATCTGATGGCTTCAAAAGGGAAGAAGAGCTGAAGAAAGCCTTGGAGGCTGAGAAGGTGGACCATTGTCAATGCTCGCCAAGCATGGGAGCGTGAGAAGAGTGAGATGTCTAAGGCCTATGGTGCTCTGCAGGCTTCTCGAAAGGTAATGATTGATGAGAAGTCCGAATTAGTGGAGGCCAACAAGGAGTTGACTGATAAGGTGGCCAAGTTGGAGGGCGAACTTTATCAAGCCAAGGATGACAATGTAAAGGTTTTTATAAAGCTTACGAGGATGCTAAACGCCAGATGGATTATGCTTGTAAGGTCTCCTTCAAGAAGGGATGGGACCCAGGTTTGAAGTTTGCTGGAACACCTACAGATTCTAAACTTTTTGGCCTTTACTCTCCTAGTCATGAATCTTATATTGAGGAAGAAGAGGGATAAGGTGGTGACCAGGATGCTGGAAACACTCAAATTGTTCCTACTGCGATTGGTGGGAGTGTAGGTATTGGCAGGGAACAACAAGTGGTCGACAAGGGGAAAACCATAGTTGGGGGAGACCAGATGAAAGACTAGGGCTCCTGTAGACTATGAGTTTTCATTTACTTGTATAATTTTAGTCTTATTGGTCTATACCCTTTTTTTAGAACTTCATGTCTTGTCCATTAGCCTTCTCTTTATTTTGTGTGATAATGAAATTCCTCATTTTGCTCATGTGTTTATTTTTTTTTTTTTATGCTAATATACTTGCTTCTGGTTTGATGTGTATCATTTATAGTCTGCTGATTTAGATCGCTATATTTCTCCCAATTCTCAAATGGGGATAATTCTTGGACCTAATATCAGTCTATAAGATCATAAAGCCTTCGTGAAAATCTATAAGTCACTAAGAGCTGGGAACGAACAATACAAAAACCAGACTGAAGTGATTGCAAAACTGAAGGATGACCTCTAGGAGATGGAGGAGATAGGGGCATATATTTATGAGGAAGTTAATTCCCTGAGGGACCAATTTTTGGAGAGGACTGAGGTCGACCAAGTGGGCGAGGTCCTACAGTCTAAAAATGATGCTCTGCGAAAAGAGGTGGCAAGCTTGAAATCTTTTATAGGGGTGCTAAAAGATAATGTTAAGAAGTTGAGATACTCATTTAAAGTGGGACCCAGAGAGGTCTGGGAAGAAGGTTATAATATTTGTTGGGCAAATTCCCTAACAAAACTCAAAGAGGTTGAAAGTATTGCTTTTTCTCTAGGACGGTTGAGTGCTCTTAAAGAGGCGACAACTTCAAAAGAATCCAAGCTCTGGTATAAGTACCAGGTTGAATGTCCTGTGTATTACCATAATCCTTTCTCTAGAGATGATGAATGGATTCCGTACGATGATATTCCTCCCTGACTCTTGGATCAGGATCTCAACGAAGATGTCAAAGAATTTTCTCCAAAGCCAGACGATGTTCAAAGGGCAGTTGTAGCAGAATATCTTGTTTGATGCCCTAGCCCCTTTTAGGCTGTTATGTATCTCTTTTTGGTCATGTGGTTGTAACCTTGTATTCTAAATAAAGAATTTTCTTATGTTTTGAGTGTATGCTGACTAAACATATTTTAATTTTACATGTTCGTAGGTTAATTAACACTTTTATTGACCAAAATGATATTGATTGACCGATTGTAGGCTTTAGGTAGACTCGTCTTAAGTTTAAATCATTTTGGGCTTTTTATAATCGACTAAATGATGTTTAAGTGTGGGCATTCTACCTTCATATGTTTTAACATTATCCCAGTCCAATATGCCCGAGCAGTATCATTCCATTCACTTTACCTTTTAGGTCGTGTCATCACACTTCCTTAAGCCTAAGAGAGATTATGGCGAGAATGTACCTAGTTATTGGGAAATCCACCTGAGCAGATTTTTTTTATAATCAACAGATGTTGGAGACCAACCAAAGTTGGCTTTATTGCCTAAGGATCACCAGTAGGGCTTTTGTTGTTGTCTGGGCAACTCATGAGGCCTCTTGTATTATCAATAAAGTCATGTGGGTAATTCGAAGTGTTTGTATTTAACTTTTTAACCCTGCTCATCAAACATTCTAGACATAGAGAAACGAGTTATCATTGAAAAGGTGAAAATTAGTGAGATATAATCAAGATGAGTTAAGAAGCCAATGCAAACTTTGAGGATAAATGGGCCAATCCGGCCGTTATTCATGAAAATTGTCTTATCAAGCAATAAAAAACTAAAAATTATGCTAAAAAGAAGATCTAAAAGTATAATTTCTTGAGGTTAGTTGCATTCCATGCTCTTGGCATCTCTCTGCCCTCCAGTATTTCCAGATGATATGCTCCCTGAAGATCAATTATAATCACTCTGAATGGTCCTTCCCAGTTTGGTCCTAGTTTTCTATTTGATGGTTTTACAACTCTGTCGAGGACTTTTCACAGGATCTAGTCTCGTACTAAAAACTTCCTGGAATGGACCATTTTTTGAACTGGTTGGCTAGTTGTTGTTGGTAGGACGTTAACTTGATGAAGGCTAGCTCTCGTCGCTCATCTTCTAGGTCAAACTTAGTGCGTAAGGATTCATTATTGAGGCCTTGGTCGACCAGTGTGGTTCTCATAGTAAGGAGACCTGCTTCCAGAGGGATGACAACCTCGATGTCATAAGTGAGGGAAATGGTGTTTCCTTAGTTGGTCTCCTAGGCATTGTGCGATAGGCCCATAGAACATGAGGGAGTTCATCCACCCAAGCGCCCTTAGCCCTTTATAATCATTTTTTCATCCCATCGATCATGGTTTTGTTGGAAGCCTCCACTTGACCATTTTTTTAGGGATACATCGCAGAACTGAAGTGGTGCTTGATGTCGTACGCATCGCAGAAAGCTTGGAAGAAACCACTTTCAAATTGTGTACCATTATCGGTGATGATATTTCTTGGTATCTCCAAGCGAGTTATGATGTTTCATCATATGAACCTGGCCATGTCAGAGTTTCGAATGTTCATCAATGGTTCTACCTCAACCCATTTAGTGAAGTAATTAGTTACGACCAGCAAGTACTTGCAATTTTCAGATGAAGTATGTAGCTTTCCCACGATGTCTAATACTCACTAGATGAATGGACATGGACTCGTAAGTGACTTTAGGTCGTTGACGGGATGGTGAACCATGGGCGAGTGCTTTTCACATTTGCAAACATATGTGCCAACGTCTTTCTGCACGTGAGGCCACTAATATCATTCCTTGATTGCTCAAAAGGGTAGCGATCTTCCACCTACGTGACTTCCGTATATGCCTTCGTGAAGTTTGCTAAGTACTCTCTAGGCATCTTGTGGGTGAACGCATTGGAGGTAGGTGCCTGTGAATGACTTCTTATAGAATTTACCTTCAGAGCTAAGGAAGAAATGAGCAGTCTTGACTTTGATTTGATGGGCTGACTTCTTATCATTTGGCGGAACATCGCTCCTTAGATAATTGATTATATGGTCCATCTAACTCGGGGCTTTATCTGTAAGGAGGACTTGCTCAGCTATGACTATATGATCGATACTAGGCTGTGTGAGGAACTGAATTTGTATTATCCTTTTCTAGTCAGAGTCAATTGCTGAGCTTAGTGCTGCTAAGGCATCAACGTGACTACTCTCTCCTCGCGAGAACTATTGAATCTCCACCTACTCAAATTCTCCCATGATTCCTCTTACTATGCCGAGGTATACTATCATTCAATCGTCTTTGGTGTTGAAGTTTCCATTTACCATTTTTGAGACTAGTTTGGAATCACCGAATACGTTAAGGCATCTCGCCCCCAGTAGTTTAGCTTTTCACAAACCGATGATCAACGCTCCATACTCAACTTCATTATTAGAGGCTTCAAATCCCAGCCTAATTCCCTGCTCGATTATTGTGTCTTTAGGGGTAACAAGAACAATCCCTACTCGTGCCCTAAATAATTTAAGGCTCCATCAATATACAGTGTCCAGTCTTTGAACGTTGCATCACATGTGAGCAATTACTCTTCGTTCAACTGATATCCTGGCCGATCTCCTGTGAACTCGGAAATAAAATATGTTAGGACGTGTCCCTTGATTTCCATTATGGGTTGGAAGTGGATGTCGAATCTCCCGAGCTCGATCGACCACTTCGAAAGTCGTCGAGAGAGGTCAGTTTTTTATAAAACGACCTTGAGTCGGTAAGAGGTGATTACTGTTATGGAATAAGCTTTGAAGTAGTGCTTTAAATTCCTTAAAGCGATCACTAAGGTATAGGCGATATTTTTAAGAGGCAAGTATCATTTTTCATCATCTAGTAGCGTCTTGCTGGCATAGTAAACCAAATGTTGTTCTCCCTCCTTTTCACAAACTAAGGCGGAGCTCACAGCATGGTTTGATACTGGCAGGTAATGATACAGTTGTTCCCCATCATTTGGAATTATCAGCAGTGGGGGATTACTAAGGTAAGACTTAACCTCTTCCAACTCTTATGAGGAGTCTTCACTCCATACTAGGCATTTACCTTTTTTTAAGAGCTGAAAGAATGGTCGACAGGGCTCTGAAGACTTGGAGAAGAAGTGATTGAGCGCAATGAGCATTCTAGTAATCTTTTGAACATCTCTCAGTGTCTGTGGTGGCTGGACCTTGGTGATAGCATCGATCTGATTTGGGTTGGTCTCAATTCCACCTTTACTCACTAAGTAGCCTAAGAAACTTCCTGACTAGACCCCGAATAAACACTTACTTGCATTAAGCTTCATCCGGTACTTCCTGAAGATTTAGAAGGTTGCTATTAGTTCTGAGAGGTGATCATCATTTTTCTTTCTTTTAACGAGCATGTCATTGATGTACACTTCCTTCGTCCCCCCATCTGTTTGCTAAATATCTTGGTTACCAATCTTTAGTAAGTTGCCCTTGTGTTCTTGAGGTCGAAAGGCATGACCTTACAGTAGTACAAACCAATTGAGGTTATAAAGGAGTTCTTATCTTGGTCGGGCCTATATAGGGGGATGTGATGATATCCCGAGTAAGAGTTAAGGAAGCTCATCCTTTCGTGAGTTGATGTGTCATCGACCAGTTGATCTATTTTTAGGAGAGGGAAGATATCCTTAAGACATGCCCGATTAAGGATGGTATAATCGATGCAAACCTTCCAACTGCCATTGCTTTTGGGTACTACCACTGGGTTGGATAACTATACAAGGAACTAAACTGCCCTGATGGATCCTATATCCAGTAGCTTTCCTACCTCTTTCACTGTTACCTTGGCCTTTTGGGGGAACGCTCGACGAGCCTTTTAAGTAATGGGCTTAAAATTAGGATCGACGTGTCGGTGGTGGCACACCAAACTGGGGTCCATCACAGGCAACTCATAAAGAGCCCATGCAAAAACATCTATGTTTCTTTTAAAGAGTGCAACTAATTCTGTTTTCTCCTGATCGATAAGATCAGATCCAATCAAAAACTTCCTTTCTATCAAGTTGTCATCGGCTACAACTTCTTCTAGGCCTTTTATGACCCCATCTACGGGGTGGACCCTGGTCTCTTCCACCCCTGGTCGACCGTACTATGGTTATTATTTAAAGAGAATAATGCCTTCCTGGGCTTTCTCCTGGGTATTCTCGAGTTCCTTCTTTTTCTCTTTCTACGGGCGGATGGCTGCGATGAAATATTTTTGAGTTGTAGCCTGGTCGCTACGAATTTTGACCACTCCACGATATGTAATGCATTTCATCTTTTGATTATAAGTGGACGGGACAGCCCCTCATGGCGTGGACCATCCTCTGGCTAAAATATCATGGTATGGGGAATTGATGCCCACAGTTAAGAACTCGATTAACTTCAAGATGCTCCCTCCACTGACTTGCAGGGTGATCTTTCCCAACAACATGGTAATCCTTCTTGCAAAGCCAACCAATGGAATAGTGGCTTCTTTGAGGTCGTTGACATTCAATTTTAACTTGTGGAACAGGTCCACATACATCACTTCAGATGAACTCCCTTAGTCCACTAGTAGCTTATCAACATTCCAGTTAGCAATATTGATCATGATTACTAATGCATCATGATAGGGGGTCCTTACCCCAGCCAAGTCGTATTTAGTGAACATGATGTGCTTCGTGTAATTAACATCTTCTAATCATCAACGCTTTTCAGCCTAAGTTTTGGCTGGATCGATCTGAAAAGCTTCAATCACGACAGTCGCCTTCTTGAGTTCCATTCTCATAGCGTTTCCCTGAATCTGTTTGAGTTCTGATTCCCCATGAATGAATGGAAACTCGTTTCCTGTATCATCATTGAGGACGTTATCTGGCTTCTGATCGCCATCGGCTACTTTGTCTTCTTATCAACATACTCACTAAGGTGCCCTGTCTAAACTAGCTCCTTCATATGTTACTTCATAGCTTTACGATTCTCAGTTCGATGACCACCCTTCTTGTGGAATGCTCACCTTAGTGAGTTATTTCTCTTGGTTGGATCGCCTCCCATCTTCTTGGGCCATTTGATGAAGGGCTTATCCTTAATTTTACTGAGAATTTTTTAAATGGTATCCTTCAAGACTGTGTTAATATCTTGAAATACCTTGGATGGGTCATTCTTACTTCTATATTTGGATCCATTCTTACCCCCGTTATTGCTTCCCTTTTTATGGATGTCGTTCTTATCTATCCCATTATTCACCTTCACTCGACCATTATCTCCCCCATTAGGATGGATCACATCTTCGACCTTGTTGTACTTCTCGATACAGGCCATAAGATCATCGGTCTTTATAGCTTCCTTCTTAGTGAGAGATTAGTGCAACAGAGAGGTGGTCGACAGGTCGATTTTGAAGGATGCTACGACAACTTTCTCCAATCAGTCCTCGATCTCATTAAAGATCCCCCAGTATCCTTTGGCATAATCTCTAAGATTTTCTTGAGGCTTTTTCTTCATTGTGAGCAGTGCATCAATCAGCTTAGGATGGGAGTTACTCGTTATGAACCGTGTCCTAAAAGCCTCTGCCAGGGCTACGAAATTCTTGATTGACCTGTATGGGATCCTCTCAAACCACTTATATTCTACATTGTGTAGGCTAAAAGGGAATATCTTACACATCAGTGCATCATAATGGCTCCATAAGGTCATTGCCTATCGATACTACCTGACATGGTCTATGGGATCCATTTTTCCGTCGTAGACCTTAAAGCCATGGATAGAGAATTTCATGGGGGGCTCATCACATTTAATTTTCCTTGAAAATAGGGCCTTTATCTAAGATTTTAGATCTCTTTTAGCAAGCTCTCTGGTCGATCTGTCTCCTCAGTGCGTCAAATGTTAGTCCATCTCCCTACGGACCAGAATCCTCAAATCCTCACTTGGTCGATCATTGTTCCTGTAGCACCTCTCCTGGTGTCCACGCTCTGATCATGCTCGCTCTGATCTTTCAAATTCAGTTCTCTCCTAGTCATGCCTTGTACTCCTTCCTCGGTTGGGGGAGCCCCCCCGAGGGCTGGGAATTTTGACTCTATATCGCCTTGTGTTTGTTAGAAGATCCCTATCCATTCTTTCAAGTCGCCTCTTAATGCGAGCATTTTCTTCTTCTTGGTGGTGAGTTGCCTCTTCCTTTTCTCGAAGTCACGCTTTATAGGCATCGACCAGCCTAGAAATCTGAGTGGACCTTGGACGCCCATGGATCTCTTCTGAAGGTTGCCTTTCTTGGCAAAACCTTAGGTTTGTATGTTAGCGAATTTCAGACCTAACCCTAGGAGGGGCAGGCTCTTCCTGAACTTCACCGGCTTATGGAATGTATCTACTGTGGTGGTACATTACTAGCTTTCTGGTTATGAATGCTTTCGTAGGAACACATGTTCATTCCAACAGACGATGTCAATTGTGAGTGCAAAAAAATTCACAATAAAGGATCTAGAAAAACAATCACAAAGGGCATAAAGTAAATGGAATCACACACAACAACGATGTACGTGGGTCGGTAACTTGACAACGTCCATGAAAAGGTTACTTGCTCTTACTAAGTGTCTCTAAACGATTATAATTTTTCACCCCTTTTCCCCGGGTCAGGGTGTACAATTTATAGTTATGTCTTTTACAGAGTTTGAGTTGTTTAAGAAAATCCATCATCGTTCGTGGATTGGCCATGATGTGCTTGAATATCTCGACCGATATTCTTGGCACCTAATTTGATTACATCTGCGAGTATCCTCCTCTAACTAAAATGCCCATATAGAAATTAAGTTATGATTTGGACCGAGCCAAATAACTCAAGTTATCTTGGTCGGCTACTCTCATGAACTTGTAAAAAAGGGCTCACCCCCCCCCCCCATATATATATATATATATAGATAGATAGATAGATAGATAGAGAGAGAGAGAGAGAGAGAGAGAGAGAGAGAGAGGTTACAATATTATATTTTTGGCTAGCTATGGTGGTGTAATGCGGGTATCTTAGAGTAGTGGATTCATGAGTTCATTTAGTTTGATTCCATGTCTAACTAGAACTAGAAAAAATTGAAATTATGTGGAACCAGACTAACTTAACGTGACAACCCACCTATTCTAATACCGCATGGCCAATCCTCTATTAAAATAAAATAGATATCTCAGTATGGTTCATTCTCAGCATCACTTTCTCAATCACAATATAATATAAATAATACGAATAAAACCATGCAATCGAAATGAATGAATAATTATCGTGCATCAATAAGTAATAAGTATGGATTGAATAAACCACCGGCCACCAAAAAATAACATCCACAGTAAACTGAATAAATAAATTGAATACTGAAATATAAATATCGGACAGTAATATAAAAGCATCCATTTATGGGCAACATGCCCAAAACTGAAACTGAAATGATTGATCCTATTTAGATGATATAGAGTGAAGCGTCTAAACAAACATGTAGCATCCACAACCACTGCACGACAAGAATGAATCTATCCATGCGGTCCTGGTTACTGTTGCTGCACACCTGGAGTATGAAAAGAAAAACAAGAAAAAAAGACTATGGATTAAAGCCCGTAATATAGAAAATATTTTGCACTATATAATTATTTTAAATCGATTAAAACAATAGTTTATTACTTTCAAGATAAACTAGTCACACTCACTTGAGTTAAAACCTCACCACTCAACTGCAATGCCCACCTAATATGTTCATTTATCATCGTAATTAAACTAATCGGTCCAATAAGGACACGTAATAACTATCCAAGCCCAATCCCACTAATACTCCATATTTTCTAAGCATAACTACCTGCACTTGATATATATTTATAACCCATATCGTAGTGACACACTTGCTATAGATAATTATTCAGACAATAAATATAACATAGCTACACCCTTGCTATTACTGGACAATCACACTACATAAATCATAGTTACGCTAGTGATATAAATAGATGTACATACCATAACTCGTATACACATAAATATACACATATATGACTGGATATATATATATAACCGCATTACCAGAGTTTAGAGCTCGCAAATGCATCCCTCTTGTGCTATCAAACCCCAGGCATCACACGTCACACCGAGCCACTGGGTTGAAATCTCATCACCGATCACAAACGTAAACACATACAATGGAGGCAGTTATAGACACATATCCGGGGGTCGCAACCATAACACATTGCGCCCAACCGTACTCGAAACCAACACCTATCCTCACACACGGATAGTGGCCATGCAACAATCTTATGACTTAGGGAATCAATCCAATACCTACTGGTCAATGCCAGGATGGACCGCCTACTGTGTGTAACCTCCTATGATAACACTACCGAGTAGATAAGTTTAAATAAAACAAGTAGCATGCACACATACATGTATATACACGTCATCCTAATATGTATATATAACCAATACCAAACTCATACACATATCACATAGCGTATGGTTCACAAATCCCGAAGTTCAACCTAACTTCCTGATTAATAGAAACAAAAAGTCACTCATTTGAATCCTCGGTTCTCCTCACTCGAACCCATCTAACGTTGGCCTATCATACATACCAAACTCTATAAAGTCTTACCCAGTAATCCCATAGTACCCCAAAATCCCCTACGGTCAATCCCCAAGTCCTAACGGTTCAAAACTACACACGAAAAAAAAATGGGCAAGCCAGCAAACCGAACCAATTCACTACCCCCAAATCAAAATTTCCAAAAGAAAACCCAATCTAAAACCACCAATATAAAATTTTGGTATCGCGCACCATTTAGTAAAAAAATTATAACAAATTAAAAAAAATCAAAAAAATACGAAATCGGTATCTATGCCTTCGTAATTTGATTCTGCGCAACCTTATCCAACTTCCAAAAGTGAACTGATTTGTCCGCTAGCGAACCGGTTTGGTTTTCTGAGTTGCTTATCATCTTTTTCCTTGAATTTTTCTCTTACAAACCCTCCAATGGAGGTTTCCACCTATTCCAAGCATAACAATTAACTCTTATAACATTACCCTAACATTTTAGAGGTAATTTAACACAAAACTAACCCCAAATCCCTAATCAAACCCTAGGATTCTTCACATTAATTCAACACAAAATTTCCCCAAATTAATTATCAAGGATCCAATCTTTCTATTCAAGTTGTACACGTTCATCCATTTAAATCCGATAATATATTTCGAATTTTAAGTAATATTAATCAGCATCAATAATCCATTTACAAACCCTAATCTCATATCATTTAGGTTTTTATATCAATTAAGTAAGTTTCAATATTTAATATCTTAATTTTCAGATTTCTACCTCTAATCATGAAAATAATTAACTACTTATAAAAATGTAACATAAAGCAAGTATCTACTTGCTTTGGTGGATTAAAATCTGAAGTTCTCTACTTATTGATGGTGGATTGAGTCGTCTCTCTTTTCCTCTCCAAGACTTTCCTTATTTGTTCTTCTTATTCTCTTCTCTTGGGCTCTCTCTCTCAATCTCTTGTATAAAATATAAAAGGTGAGCTTCCATCTACCTTTCCAACCTATTAAGTATTCTCTTAATTAACCTAATCCCGTTTTTCCCTTAACCCTAAGTGTAAAATAACTCTCCTACCGTTATACCGGTCCTGTTATGTCTAAAAAGTCCCCGAAACTCAAATATAATACTCGGGTACCTATTCTAAACTATTTTGACCCTTCCTGGATCACCGGTGCACTCGAAAAGGTCATTCAAGTCACCAACTCCAAATATGATAACTTCTTATTAACCGAGCTTGACACATGTGTGCCCTACGCGTCGCCCATAAATTATACTGATTCGCCAATGTAACACCCTATCGATATATAACAATAAACTATCGCTATCACTCATACGCGACATATAATAATTCACATAATTATTTACTTATCGCACACAAGTAACTAATAATTATAGTAAATATTAATCATTTTTCTCACTAATTAATATATACTAAAATCCAATTTAATTTTCCTATAATATAAAGTGCACGAATATTAATAATAAAAGTACAGGGTATTATATTATTCCCCCTACTAATGAAATTTCATCCCCGAAATGTGAACGTACCAGCTATGAAGAGCTCCGGATACTTTTCCCACATGTCATCCTCATGCTCTCATGTCAACTCGAAAATATTGTGGTGTCCCCACTGTACATGCACTAATAGTACCACATTTGATCGAAGATTACGTTCGCTACGATCCAAAATGATAACAAGTCTCTCCTTATATGATACATTTGGTTGTAAATCAATCTCCTCTAACGGCATGTGCCAGTAAGCCACATCACCCCTGAGATGCCTATTCAATGACGACACATGGAACACATCATGAATCCACTGTAAATGCTCTGGAAAGGTGAGCTTATTTGCAATCGGCCCTACCCTCTCGATAATCGAAAAGGCCCCACATGACTAGGCGCTAACTTCTATTCCTCCTCAATCGCATCACTTCCTTTATATGAGGTACTGACAGAAATACCTGATCACCCACGTAAAACTCCAATTGTCTCTAGTTTGCATCGGTATAACTCTTCTGAATATCCTGAGCTACCTGAATATGACTCCTGGTCACTCAATCCTTGCCTACATATTCTGAGTTACATCCGAACTAAAAATCTTATTGTCCCCCACCTCTAACCAATAAGAGGGCGAACAATAAGGTATCCATTACAACGCCTTCAAAGGTTCCATGATAATACTAAACTAGTATGAGTTATTACACGCAAACTTTAACAAAGGAAGATACTGCTCCCAACTACCCTTAAAAATTTAAATACGGCTCCTTAGCATACCCTTCAACATCTGATTCACCCTCTTCATCTTCCCATCAGTCTGAGGGTGACACGCGATGCTCAAACGCAACTCCGTTCCCATTGCCTCCTAAAACTCTTCCATAAGTGGGACATAATGATCTTATCCCAATCTTAAATAATATTGAGATGAACCCTGTGCGATTTCACTATCTTTGTAATCAAAGGTTGGGTATACCCCCTTATCATGTAGTTCACCCAAGCTGGGAAAAACTGCTACACCTTGGTCAATCGATCCCATTAACCTAAATGGAAATGTACCCTTCCACGACGTCAATAACTCCAAAATAAAATCAATCGATATATACAACCCGTCCCAAACCAGAATCTCCAATGGATGCAAGACCCCGACTAGTCTCATAAGATCAACCTTCACCATCCAGTAAGTGGGCACCTGGAGACAAACTCTAGTATGTCTCACTTCATGCTGGCATACCAAGCTACCCTCAGAACTGACTGAGTAAGAATCCACTTCACCCGTTAATAACTGTTAAACCCTCGCTTGATAAGATAGATCCCTTGCCTATGCCTTCACAACCCTTAAACGATCGAGGGATTGGTGGTCATCACTTCTATGACTGCCCAAACTATCTCCTCTTCCTGACAAAGTTCAGTTTACTTTGCCTTCCAAAACTACTGCCAACTGCCCTACAGGTGTGAAACTAAATGCATCTACCACCACATTAACCTTTCTCGGATGGTGTTGAATATCAAACTGAGTAGAGCGCCTATACCCCCTATACCACGTACACACATGCATAAAGTTTACCAATGCAACTCCTATACATCAAAAAAATCAACCATACAGAAAGGATATACCCAACTACCCTACCAATCATGACTCAACTCTTTTTGAGAATAATTCACGTATTCAACTAGTGGTGCAAACATCCCTGAATGCTCTCGAAATTGCACTATTTGGACCCGTTGGCCTCAAATCATATAATAGCTCACTACTCGATGTGTTACATCTTCACACATGTAATGACTAATATACTAAACCAATAACCTCGATCCCAAATGTCTCCCAACTCCTAAAACTTACTAAGCTCCATGCGTGGGACGTCTCTCAAGAGAAATCCAAATAAATGACCCTCCTGATACCCTACTGCCTAACTCTGTCAGTTATCAATATCCGTAGGCCCAAGACACAGTATCAGGGCACCCAAAAACCCTGCCCTAAAATCTACTAAATCTGATTTCTTAACCCTCGCATTTCTAAATGAGTCATACAATACGACGCTCGTACAATCGCCTGGTCCCCGACGCTAAGTCAATCACAAACTTAATCTCCCGACTCAGCGGTAATCCTGGTATCTCCTGAATCACACCAATAAAGTCCCTAAACACGGAGAATAAATCTAACGAGATAACTATACTCTCCGAAGTCTCATCCTCGATATAATATAAACATGTGTTCAACCCTCCCTTTGGACGAGGCATCGTCACTAAAAACCTTTCCTGACTTGGGAATAGCAACCACGATAGTCCTACTATAACAATCCACGATCGTTCTAATCGTCACTAACCAGTCCATACCTAGGATAACATTAAACTTGTATGTCACTAAAATGAGAAGATCCACTAAAAACATAACATCCCAAAATTCACATCCATTCCATTGCCGATCAAACAGATGAAAGCCCCGCTACATAACGGTAAATATACGATCGTAAGAATATCTGACACTATATCCACTAAACCCATCTAACCCGCGAATCTAGTGGAATAAAAATATGTGACGCACTAGGGTCAAGAAATACCCACCCCATGTGACCATGGATAGAAATCATACCCTCAATCGCTAACGGCGCTAGGTATAAAATCGGTCCACGTACGTGATACATATGCCAAAGCATCCCCTACAAAGGCGACATTGCTTGAACTACTGGTGGGGATGAAAGTTGCTATAACTATTACCCCGACTGAGCATCTTTCTTTGGACCCCAAGCTTTGTTCGGGCATGCACATCTCATGTGGCCCTGCTCCCCACACACGAAACACCTCCCTATAAAATTTGCCTACCTCTGTCCCTACTAACTCTGACAAGGATGACACTATCTATAACCCTAATAACAACGACCTTACTGGTCTCCAATCTGATTTTCTTAGCCCTGAGGAGTGTGTTGTTGGTCCTGATGGTCCTGCTTATAACTACCATTACCCGACCTAAATCTCTTAGCCGATTCCCCCTGTAGGGTACCCCACTCATATTTCCTACTCAGTTGTTGTGGCTCCCCGCTGGAACCATTACCCCCAGTCTTGTCCTGATGGCTCGACTCTCCTGTCCTCTTCGCTTTCCTCTGATGGAAGCGATGATCCTGGCAGTGAAGCAATGTGGAGTTAACAACATCAATATAAGTCCTCAATATCGGGTTCCCTAATAAATGCTGGTCCTCAAAGTCAGCCCATCCATAAACTTAAGACTCTTCTTCTCATCGATGTTCACCTCATTTGGCACACAGTTCACCAGGTAAATGAACTCCTCCTCATACTCGGCCACAGTCCATCCCTCCTGCGAAAGATCTAGAAATCTTCTCGTCATCTCTGTTTGCACTGCTGATAAAAAAGAACTTGTGGTCAAACCGCACCCAAAACTTTTGGATAGTATTTGAATCCTTCTCTTTTGATGTGGTAACTGACCCCTATCACTATAATGCTGCCCCATCTAACTTGAACGTAGCTAGTATCTCTCACACCCCTGAAACTCCAACGGATGGCCCTTCTAAAAGGCCTTTCTGGCTCACTCCCAAACTGATGGCAATGGGTGAGTCTGAAATGATGCTGCCACTGGAGGCTATGGATGTGACTAGGTAAAATGTTGTCCTAAGGCAATCATTAAAGTAATAATCATTTATGCAACAATAGTAGCGACCTTTTCTGCGGTCACCATCCCCTGAGTGGCCTGCGGCTCCGTCTGAGCCTCCTCCTCTGCAGCCCTCTAAGTGGCATGTGTTGGTCTACCTCTCCTTGCATTTGGCATCTGAAACAAAATCAAAGTTGTATAAGATTTACTTGAAACATAAATAGTAGCTGAAGAACATGAACGCACAATATGAAACAACAATCCTAATCATAGGGCTCTATATCAAAGAAAACGCAACACTGACAATGTAGAAAGTCCGCACAGATCCTAAGGACACTAGAACCTAATGCTCTGATACCAACTGTGACAATATGCCTATTCTAATATGAGATGGCCAATCCACTTCTAAAATAGGACAACTATCTTGATACGATTCATTCTCAGCATCACTGTCTCATTCATAATATAATATAGATAATACGAATAAAAGCATCTAATTAAAATAAATGAATAGTCCTCATGCATCAATAAGTAATAAGGTGAACCATCAGCCACCAAATAATAACATCCATAAACTGAATAAATAAACTGAGTATTAAATATAAATGTCGGATAATAATATAAAAGTCTATCCATCTATGGGAAACACGCCCAAAACTGAAACTGAAATAACTGGTCTTATCTGGATATAATAGACTGAGGCGTCTAAACAAAGATGTAGCATCCACAGCTACTGCGCGGAGAGAATGAATCTATTCATGTGGTCCCATCTGTTGTTGCTGCACGCAGGGGGTATAAAAAAAATAGGGAAAAACAAAAAGCCTGCAGGTTAAAGCCCGTAATGTAGAAAATATTTTGAAAGTAGTTAATTGTTTGAAATCGATTAAAACAGTAGTATATTACTTTCAAGATTAACCAGTCGCACTCACTTGAGACAAAATCTCACCCCTTAACTACAGTACACACCTAATGTGTTCATTTATCATCCTAATGAAACTAACTGATCTAACTAGGGCACTTAGCTACTATCCAAGCCCAATCCCACTAATACTCTATATTAGTTAAGTATAACTACCTTCACTAGGTGTATGTTCATAACTAATATCGTAGCGACACACGTGCTATAGATAATTATTCAGACAATAAATATAACATACCTAAATCAGAGAGACATTCATGCTATAAATAGATGTACACAACACATCTTCCATACATGTGCACACACACACACACACACACACATATATATATATATCCCTCGCTATATACGTATATCTGCATTCCCAAAGCTGAGGCCTTGTGAATGCATCCCTCGTGTGCTATCAGTCCCTGGCATCGAGCCTCACACTAAGCCACTAGGTTAGAATCTCACCACCGATTCCAAACATAAACATATATAACGAAGATGATCATAGTCATACATCTGTGGGTCACAACCTGTGTTCTAAAAGGCGCGCCTAGGCTCTGTCTAGGCGCGCCTAGGCTTGAGGCTTGAGAGAAACGCATCGCTTACACCTTATTACGCCTTATTCTTGGTAAAAATATTAAGGCACACTTTTTTTTAAAACAAAGATGCCTTAGTGAAATGATATCTCCATTTAAAGACTATTTTTTACAAATCGGACCAATATCTCGTTCAAAACAATCAAAATACATTTTATACATTGATTATGGAGCATTAATATGAGAAAGATGGCTACCAAACATACGGATATATTTTCAAAATTCAAGGTATGTATTATTTTATTATATTATTAGCCTTAGAATAATTAAAATAATGAAAAAAGGTAAAACGCCTTTTTATGCCTAGGCTCCTAAGGCTTGAGGCTTGACCTCTACGCCTCAACCACGCCTCGCGCCTTTTAGAACCTTGGTCACAACCATACAACATTGCACCCAACTTGACTAAAAACCAACACCTATCCTCACACACGAATAGTTGTCAGGCAATAGTCTTATGACCTGGGGAAACAATCAAATACCTGCTTGTTAATGTTAGGATGGATCGCCCACTACGCGCAACCTCCTACGATGGCACTACCGAGTAGGTATGTTTAAATAAAATAAGTAGCATGCACACATACAAATATATATATATATATATATATACACGTCACTAGAATATGTATATATAATCAATACTGAACTCATACGCCTATCCCACAGCGTACAATGCACCAATCTCGAAGTTCAACCTAACTCCTCAATTAATATAAATAAATAGTCATTCACTTGAATTCTCGGTTCTCCTCACACAAATCCATCTAACATTGGCCTATTACACGTAATAAAATCTCTAAAGTCTTCTCCAGTAATCCCAAAGTTCCCCGAAGACCCTTACGGTCAATATTAAATCTTAATGGGTCAAAATGACATAAAAACAAAATTGGGATAGGCCGACAAACCGAACCGGTTCGCTACCCCTAAAATCAAAATTTCCAAAAGAAATCCCAATACAAAACCACCAATTTAAAATTTTGGTATCGCTCAACTTTTAATAGAAAATTCAAAACAAATTTTAAAAAATCAGAAAATACGAAACATTCTGTACAACCTAATCCCAACCCTCCAATGGAGGTTTCCACGCACTCCAAATACAAAAATTAACTCTTACAACATTATCCTCACATTTCAGAGGTATTTCAACATAAAACTAACCCCAAATCCCAAATCAAACCCTAGGATTTTAAATCAATGTCAAATTAACTCAACACAAAAAAATTCCAAATTAAATCCCAGAATATATTTCAAATTTAAAATATGATTAATGACCATCAATAATTCATTTACAAATCCTAATTTCTTAACTTCTAGTTTTTATATCAAGTAAGAAAGTTTCAATCTTTATCATCTTAATTTTTAGATTTCTACCTCTAATCATAAAAATAATTAACTACTTATCAAATTGTGAAAGCAAGTATATACTTGCTTTGGTGGATTAAAATCCGAAGTTCTCTACTTGTTTGATAATGGGTTGAGTCCTGTCTCTTCTCCTCTTAAAGATTTTCCCTATTTCTTTTCCTTATTTCTTCTTCTTTTTTCTCTTCTCTAGGTCTCTCTCTCTCTCTCTCTCTCTCTCTTCTGTAAAATATGAAAGGTGGGTTGCCATCCACCTTCTCAACCTCTTAAATATCCCCTTAATTAACCTAATCTCGTTTTATTTCTTAATGCTAAGTGTAAAATGATCCTCATACCCTTATGCATGTCCTGTTATGTTTAAAAAGCCCCCGGAACACAAACATAACACCCGGGCACCTATTCTACCCAACTTCAAATATGTTAACTTCTCATTAACCGCGCCTGACACGTGCGCACCTTATGTGTTGGCCATAAGTTATTCCAATTTGCAGATCTAACACCCTAACGACATATAACAATAAGTCGTCGCTATCACTCATACATGACATATAATAATTCACATAACTAAATACTTATCACACACAAGTAAATAATTATTATAATAAATATTAATCCTTTTTCTCGCTAATTAATATTTATTAAAATTCAATTTAATTATCACATATTAAATTAATAATATAATGCATACGAAAATTAATTAATAATATAAGTATGGGGCACTTAACCCATAATATTTCAAATTGTTTCTTTTTCGTTCTCAACTCTACTGATTTTTTTTAATACTCCCATATAATTTAAATGATTTAACATTCACACAAACATATAATGTCATTTAAATTTTATTAACACAAATAAAAATGGCAAATAATGACTATAATAATTTTTAAACCGATAAATTACACCAAACCCCCCTCAACTATCGCAGGTTTACAGGTCATTCCTTTAATTAAAATACCCGACAAACTTACCTCTAAACTATCAACCGTTGTAAACAAGTCCAAAAATCAGATTCCCTCAATTTTTTTTGTCTAAATGGACAAAAATGCCCCTTAGCCCAATTAAAAACTCCAAAACTAAAAAAAAAAGAAAAGGAAAAAGAAAATGAAAAACCCATTTCTCCCTCCACAACACACCCATTTCAAAATCTGAAACCCACTTACCCACCCTCCTATCTTTCCCCAAACCCACCACTCCACCTCCCACCACCACTTGCGCGCCCACATTACATGAAAAACCCATCCTCTCTCACCTTCTCGCAGTGCCATCCGCTCCCCCATTATAAGGGAAATTTTCCAATTAAGTCTTATGTATGTATTGTCTTATCTCGTTGGCCAAAACTCGTAGGGTTATATGTGTCATATATTTGTTATTCAAGCCTATAAATCGAGTCACCCAAGCGGATACACTTGGTACTACAAGATTGGACACATTAAATGCCTCTCGAGATTGAAGATATATGATATTTTATGGTCAAAATATTCCTAATTGTATTTGGATAAAAATTTTAATGGTTTTTTTATTAATTTAAAAAAATTTCAAGAAAAATATTTTTTTACATTGTCGTTCTAACGAGATGGATTTCTTATTCTAATGAGAATCCATTCTCATTCGAATGAGGGATCCAACGAGAGACTAGTCTCGTTTTAACATGTTTCAAATGAAGTTTAAACGGGTGACCTCTATTTAGCATAAGTTGACACGTTGGAAGCTGGTTTGAACGAAAATCCTTGTTCGTTTGAACGACCTTTGACCTCATTCCAGTTAGGTATGCAAATTCGTTCGAATCAACCAGCATTTTCGTTCAAACAAACTTCACATTTTTCAAGAAAATGCTTTTTGATTTTTTGTAAGGCCTACGCTCTTTTAATCTAGGTTTTCCATCCATATTTAGCATCCTCCTTTTGCAAAAAAGGATTTTAAAGCCTCAAACCTTCAAAAACACTTTTTAGACCTAAATCCAAATAAAACTTTATTTATCTTGATCATTGTTTAAGATCAAATCCCAAACCCTACTTTATCTATATCTAATGTGGTGGATTCCACATAAGTGGGTGACGGTTAGGGCTATTGGAGGAGTTTAAGGCATGGAGATGGTGTGATGCTGATGCTCGATTGTACAATTGCTATAAGTGGAGATGTGAAGACATTTATCCACATAGGCTTGAGGAGTCAAGTGTTGTAAGTCATTTGTGTCCTTTTTGTAAAACCTACATTTTAGTGATTTTTCCTAGGCTTGGCCGTCCAAGGCTTTCTCCAATTGGGTTTTCCTTATACATCGTTGTCTCGTGCGTGATTGTGCTTCTTTATTTACTTGAATTATCTTGCATGTAAACTTAGTAACTAAGTTAATCAAGATTAAAAATGGTAATAATTTGGTAAGCATGTTTTGAATGGCTTAGACTGTATTTGGTAATTATGGTATTTCTTTAATTAATCGATTCATAAGTAAAAAAAACAGAATTTCAATTGATATTATAGCAGGTGTCTATAAGTTATTAAGGCGTGTTTTCTAGGAGATTTTCTATGGAGTCAATAAGTAGGTTACCGATGTTTTACGATTTGAATTATGCGTATTAGAAGTCCCGTATAAAATTTGTGCTTAAGTTTATAGAAAAGAGTGAAAAAATACCACTTAAGTCGTTTAATTCAAAATTACACTATATAAATGGCTCCAAACAGTATGTTGATGAAACTCTTTTCTTAAAATAAATTTTAAACACAAGATGTGTAAAACAGCATGAATGAGTAATTTCAGTTATAGGTTTACCAGTTTTGAAAAACAAAACATAAAGAAATTAAACCAACACAACGTTAAGAAAGGGATGAGAGGAAGATGAAGTATACACGGGCAATTTTAACGTGGTAAAACCCCACCCAATTGGAAAAACATCCACGGAGATCTCTACACCTCAAAAGTAAAAAAGTCCACTAAAATAAAGTAACAGGTTACAACTATATAACAATCAAGACACACAATCAGACCTAAATCTAATTTCTGAAATATACCAACTCCTTTGGATTTTCAGACTTCTCCCAAGGCTCTGATGTTGTTGATGTTCTCTCAGCTTTGTAAATCCACTCCTTTTAGCTTTACGTCGACTCAAAATATCCAAGATCTCAATACCAACACCTTTCAGTGTAGTAGTGTGATAGTGTAAGTGGTGATGTTCTCTAAATCACATGGATGCAGCTCACACACACTTAATTACAAACAGTTTGCAAAATAAATCACAAATATGCAAAGGAATTTCCAATATCGGTTTAATCAAAATATCAGACTTTAGATCTTTCAATTATCCGCAGATCCAAAGGGAATCTTGCTATATATATGAGCCAAGATCCTATGAACTTTTTATTTGAAAGTATTTACACTTATTTCACAAAATATGAAATATAATAAAGTGCAAATCCCCAATCAAGATCTCAACTAGATCTAAGTCTGAATATTCAAAGAAATTGAAATCAGAAGTCTTTTTGTTGGTTTAGGGTTTGAAAACATATAACAAAATAAGATTTTTTGAAATAATAAATCAAAACTACGCAATATCTAAGTGAAATGTACCACAGAGATCAAATCTCAAAGTTCTATGAAAGAAAATGAGATTTAACCAACGTGATTAAGTTGGGAAAGAGATAAAGGACAGAAGAGGATGGATCTTCTTGAATATCAAACTAACTCACTCACAGAAAGGGTTTTCTGGAAATATTTTGACGGAGTTTAGTTTAGGGTTTGATTTCTCTCTCTTTTCTCTCTCTTCTCTATTTTTTCTCTCAGAAGTGAGGTTGGCCAAAGATTGTACACGTATAACATATGGAAAGTATTTATAGAAAGAGATGGATGGCTTTGTAAACTCGAGGAAAATCAACGCTCAAGATTGAGTTTAAAAGATAAAAGCAAATCCAAGGGTTAAGGCTGCACCGCTTCAAAGTTAACCCTCATTGGTTGATCCAGGTGTTACAAGGATCATCTCAGATAACATGCAGGTCGATGATTAAAAGGATCCAAGGGTTCACACTTAAGCATAGGTATGTGAGAGCGTAGAAACACAAATTTAGCCATTGTGGAGACAACACGTGTAAGGCTAAGATGGCTAGAAAAATGCGTGTTTTTGAACTTTTACAAATACAAATTGCACCCACATAATTATCAAGCACTTTTGGTTTCTACCCAAGCAAGTTTTTAACAGCTTATGGAATTTACAAAACAGACAACACCTTTATAAAAACCAATTTTTAATTTTTAAAAAAATGTTTAAAAAATCATAGAAATTATTTAAAATATCCCAAAAATTATAGAAAATTATTTTAGAGAGATTTAACTCACACAACACCAATTAATGAATAAAGCAAGAACATATGCAACACATGAATGCATCCTAGGTGAATTGTTGGTGTACTACCATTTGGATAATAAGAGGAACTCAATATGAAGAGTTTGAAGGTTCTTTAGTTTGAAAGGGTATGACTCAATTTTGTCACTATTTTCAAACTAGATGAGCACCTATATAATATAGACTCAAGTGAGTCAAAGATATAGGGTGCTTCAAAGAGAGTGTGGATGGCAGTAGTTAGAGGGTGATCTCCACCCACAGCAATTGTAGGAGAGCATATTGTCCCTAAATCGGTTGAGAGTTAGAGTGAGGATCAACATAAACCTTGTAACTATAATTTCCTTGGTCATAACACTTTATTCAGTGCAGTATCATCTGAGGAGTTTCGTTAAATTATGATGTGTGAAATGTCTAAGGAGGCTCGAAAACAGTCTTACTTATGCATAAAGGAACCAATCCCATGAAAGCTTCCAAGCTTCAAAATCTAACTACTCAATTTGAAACCATCCGTATGAGTGAGAGTGAAATGTTTGATGAGTTCTATTCTCATTTCTCGTACATCATAAACTCTTCAATAAATTTGGGGGAAAGAATTTCCAAGACTCGGGTTGTGAAAAAAATCATAAGGTCCATATAACTCGAAATTCACTGTCTTAAACTCTTTGGGAAACACTAACACTATGGAATTAGAAGAGCTTGTTGGTGATATACAAACCTACGAGCTTGACATGTTTCCTAAAACCATGAAGAAAAAAGATAAGAGCATTACCTTAAAATCCCGGAAGGAGGAAACGTTTGAGTCTGACGAGTTTTACCTATATCCCAACGACATGGCCTTATTCGTTACAAAAGTTCAAAAAAATTCCTAAGTTTAAGAAACAAAATTCAAAATTTTATGAATAAAAATTTGAGAAGAACAAATATAATAAGGCGGGAAAGAATTTCAATAATCACAATTTTAAGAAAAACAAGAATGATAACTCCAAGAAAGATGATTCTGAGAGATGTTATGAGTGTGAAGGTCATGGTCACAGAGCGTTTGAATGTAGTGTGAAGCTAAAGAGACAGGGAAAAAATAAATTTGTTTACAATGCCACTCTAAGTCATATTGATGTCGAGTCGGATGATTCAGGTAACTGTTCTCCTCATGGACCCAACATCAGTACATTCACTACTAGTCATGCCAGTAACTCCAGTATATCTCATTTTATTGATGACAATCTTCTTCATGAAGGCCTTAACTCTAGGTCTACCTTTTCTAAGACAGTAAAAATGATGATGGTTTCACTGATGGAGATGGTGATATCTCCAATCTGCCTATTTTAAGCTCCACACAAATTCCATGATAATTCAAAAGAGGAATAAAAAATAAATTATGAAGGCGTTAATACTTGAAAAGAGATTGAGGCATTGGTGAGTCAACTCGAGGCGGATGAAGTTTCTTTGTTTGGAAAGCTTATTTTGGTGGGAAAAGAGAGAGACGACTTATTTTCCAAAGTCACAAGACTTTTTATGATCTTAGTGATTCTTTAAAAGTCTTTTAGAAGATTGAATCCGATATTATCATATTCAAAAAAGATCTTGAGGCTTCTCGTGAGGTAAAAGTCATTCTTGAGGATAATTTTGAGAGAATGGGGAAGTTGTTTCTCGAACCCGTCCTCGGGTATAAGGAGAAAGCCTATCAAGAGATAAAGGTTATAGGTTATGATGAAGATGAATATCCTAAGTCTAAATTTGAGCCCATTGCTAAGTTTGTTTCCGAAATAAACACTCCTAAAACAAACCCACCAAAGGGGAACCCTCATAAGAAAATAAAGAAGATGAAATTCGTTCAACCCTATGTTTGTACTTATTTCAAAAGAACGGGACATCTTTGAGACTTTTTCTATAAGATTGAGAGGGATTCTCATTCTCGTACTCCTGAGGCCGACAATATCCACTTGCCTAGATTGAGAGAGCGGGTTGAATATCTTGTTCATACTTCGAAAGGGCTAATGGAAAATTTCTAACGGTTGTTGACTCCTCATGGAAGCTCATTTAAACTAAATGCCAGGAACAATAATAGAAATATCAAAAGGAAGACAACGCCTTCATATTATACTCCTACTTGGGTAATGAAAGTAAATGACACAAAAGCTCTTGTTGTTCATCTTACACTCAATGCTTAGAATACCTCCCTGTGGTATTTTGGTAGTGGTTGCTTAAGGCATATGACAGGTGACAAATCTCTTTTTACCAAACTTATTTGAAGATCACAAAGAAGGTAAAGTCACTTTCGGTGATGGGAGTCGGTTTAGCATGTTGGGGTGAGGCACTATTGAGACTTTCAGGTTCCCAAAATAGGACAATGTGCTTTATGTTGATGGGTTGAAAGAAAATGTTATTATCACAAGAAAATTATGTGATGAAAATCTTATAGTTAAGTTTGACCAGTCGAAAAGATGTGTCTATAATGATTCGGGTAAGATTGTACTTCAAGGTATGAGGACATTCGATAATTGTTATGGTAACATTCTTAAATCCTCATTCATCTGCAATAGTGCTAGGGTCCCCCTGTTAACCTATGTCACCAAAGAATAGTTCATGTGAACTATAGGGATCTTAATCGTCCTGTGAGGAAAGACTTAGTCTGTGGCTTACCATCTCTAGTAAAACCAACTTCTTTGGTTTGTCGTCCGTGTCAACATGGAAAAATCAAGAGTTCACATAAGAACTTGAATACTATTAATACCTTAAGTGTATTAGAGTTAATACACATGGATATTATAGGTCCAATACATATGGAGATCCTAGGTGGTAGACGGTATATCATAGTGACGGTCGATGATTTTTTGAGGTATTCTATTGTGGGACTCCTTAAGGAAAAATCGGATGTCATTGAGCTTCGTACAAAAAAAATGACGTGTTTTACATAATCAACATAGTGTCACTATAAATCGAATCAAAAATGATAATGTCAAAGAATTCATTGATGTCGACGTTTGAGAGTTTTGTGATGAATTGTGCATCAAAAATGAATTGTCAACGGTAGGTACACCTCAACAAAATGGCATTATTGAGCAAACGAATTGGACCATTTAGGAGATGACACGGTTTATAATCCTTGGTCAAATTGTTACTAGATATCTTTGGGCAGAGACAATTAACACTACATGTCACATAGTGAATAGGGTTTATCTCCGTCCACACACCACTAAAAGGCAGTATGAATTACGGACGGGGAAAAAACTCAACCTATCTTATTTTTGTCTTTGGGAATCCTTGCTACATTCTTTGGATAGAGAGAACTTAGGTAATTTTGACTCTCGGAGTGACAATGGAATATTTTTAGGTTATTCATCATATAGTTGAGCCTATATGGTTTACAACCTTAAAAGTTTTAAGATCATGGAATCGATAAATGTCACTATTAAAGATTATGCTCCTGCAACATTTATCGACAATGATCTCTCTTATGAGAATGATACACTCCCTAGTGATCATCCCATTATTTCTGATAATAATGAGATGTCACTCTTAACAAAGAGGATCCACTATCTTGGGTTCGCAAGAGTCATGACCCCATAAACATTCTTCGAGATTTAAACCAAGGTGTCAATACTCGTGCTCAATTAGAAAATGAGGTTATCCATTTTTTCAATACTTCTCAAATCGATCCCAATAACATTAAATAATCACTCAAGGAGGAACATTAGATTAATGACATGCAAGAAGAGTTGATTCAATTTATAAAGAATGTGTATGGAAATTGGTCCCCCGACCTAAAGACACAAACTTCATTAGTACCAAATGGGTTCATAAGAATATGATGGATGGGCATGGTACCATTGTTTGTAGTAAGGCTAGGTTGGTTGCTCAAGGTTACACTCAAATTTAGGGTGTCGAATTTGACGAGACATTTGCTCATGTTGCTAGGTTAGAGTCTATTGGTATTTTACTAGCCATATCATGCCATCTAAGGTTAAATCCATATCAAATGGATGTCAAGAGTGCCTTACTTAATGGCATTCTACGAGAGGAGGTCTTTATGGAACAACCGGAAGGATTTGAAGATTCAAAATTCCCCGATCATGTTTTTTTATCTCAAGAAAGCCCTATACGGATTGAACAAGCTCGTCAGCTTGGTATAAGAGGATTACTTCCTATATCTTAAAATGTGGTTTCAAGAGGGAGGAGTTGATATGACATTGTTCGTGCATAGAGAGAAGGGGGACATTTTGGTTGCACTAGTTTATGTCGACGACATAGTCTTTGGTTCCACTTATTATTGACATACTCATCATTTTATGAAGGAGATGACTAGTGATTTCGAGATGAGTATGTTGAGCATACATTGTCTTAGGTCTTCAGGTTCATCAATTATAGGATCGGATTTTCATTTCTCGAGCCAAGTATGCGAGATATCTAGTGAAGAAGTTTGATTTATACACTCCTAAGCACGCACGTACATTGATGAGTTTTAGGATTAAGTTTAGCAAAGATATATAGAGAAAGGACAAACCCTCTTTATGAGTATGGTAGGTAGTCTTCTACACATAATTACTAGTTGTCCTGATATCGCCTTTAGTGTAGGTGTGTGTGCTAGGTATCAGGCATCCCCCAAAGAGTCTCACTTATATGCGCTAAAAGAATCATCAAATATGTGAGTGGTACTTTAAATTATGGGTTATGATGTTCTTTCAATACTAATGATGATTTATCGACATATTTTGATTGGGCTGGGGATGTAGATGGTTGCAAAAGCACCATGGGTGGGTGTGTCTTTTTGGTAGTGCTTTAGTTTCGTGGTTAAGTAAGAAATAAAATTTGATATCTTTGTTGATCGTTGAGGTCGAATACATTACAGTCGGGAGTTATTACACACAACTCTTGTAGATGAAGCATATGTTGGGTCATTATGGGATTAACCAAGGCACCATGACCATATTATGTGATAATACTAGTAACATTCACCTTTATAGTGAGCATTTCATTCGTGATCTTGTTGAAGAAAAAGTGTAAGGACATAATTTCCAAAGTCCTGATTTTACATTAAGTATGTTGTATATCGCTATAACCGTTGAGGAAAGCTCACGATATCATTTGTTCAAGACGAGAGATCCGAATATCAAGTTTCTTCAATAACGGATATCTACGAGATTGATTCTGATAAGGACTGTGTTTAAGTTTCGAATTTGGTTTACGATAGTAGTAGGATAATTTTTGAAACCATTTTTTTAATCAAAATGAGGCATTTTTCTATGTCAAAATAATTTTTTGGAAGACATGTAGGCGATCATTTTAAATAATAATTTTTCATTTCAGTCATTCAAATGACACAGCCATGTCGTTCACATGACATTGGCTTGTCGTCCCCTTCGAAGACATCACATGTCGTTAGATAGGTCGCGAGATAGGCAATTCCTTTTGTGCTTCAAACGACCCTAAACTGTTTTGATTTTTTTAATGTCATTTTTAGAGTCGTTCAAACGACATCAAGAAGTCGCTCGAAAGAGCTGCGCCGCCTCAAGAATTTTTTTTTGTTATAAATACCTATTTTGGAAGACTTTTTTATTAAGACTTTTGCCAAATGAAAACTAAAAATATGCAGCATTTTAGTCTTCACTTTTAGGTCACAAAACTTTATTTTTGATTCACACATAAGATCCCATATATGTTTATGAATCATTTGGAACCTAAAACACTTCTTGTCAAAGTTTTACTTATAGAGAAGATTTCTCTAATACTGGATTGATAGTTCTTGGGAGGGCTCATTGGGGTCATTGTGGATACTCGAGGGTATTCATTGCTCAAGAGGAGTTGCGATTCTTGAGGCTCTTGAGAAAAGGTTTACTGGTTCTAGAGTGCGGTCTATGTGAATTATCTGCCAAAGATTCATTGAATATTTTATTATGTAATTGTAAGTTGTGATTTAAATTAGATAGTGAAATAAAAGGTTTTACCCGAATAAAAAATTCCCTGAAACTTGTTTGTCGCTTAAATTATGACTGCATGTTTGATTTATCCACATAAATGCATGGTTAGGGTTTAATTAATTTGGATTGAAGATTGACTTTTATTAAATAAGTTTAAAATTGTAAATTTGCGAATTCCAAAGATAATTGATATCACGGATTTTCAAATTGGTATCAGAGTAGGTTTCACCAAATTAGCGTGAGATCCTTCTTCAGCAAAATTTTTGTGATGTCAACCATTTTGAAAATTTTGTTTTATCATCATTCTCGTGCTTGTGTTTATTTTTGTCTCTCGATGGATTCTCCTTTGAATTTGAAGTTTTCCAAAAGAATTGAATTTTTTTAAAATTCTTTTAAAAAAAATTTGAAACTTTTGCAAATTGTTCAAAATCAAAGAGACATCGTTCGTGAGAAGTTTGGTGCTTTATATGATGACTTTAAATCTTTAAAAGTGTCCAAAAAGGAGAGTGATGAAGAATTAGATTATTTGAAAATTTCTAGGGTTTGTGTTCGTGCCAAAGAGGATAAAAATATTCGAATATATGATTTTAAGGCACTTGAATAGACTTTTTGGGATAAGTTTGCTTTTACTGAGGAAGAGAGAGATAACCTTATAGGTATTATTGAAAATATGAATAAGGAGTCCCTAAAATTAGAAGAGTCTAATTCTTTGCTTGAGTCTAAAATTTTGAAGTTAAAAGTTAATTTAAAAGACTCGAGTAGTTGGAGTAGTGATGGTAATGGCTCATCTTGTTCTACTGCTTTGAGTGTTAAAGACAAAACCATTGTTTGTTTTAGAGGGCCAATCAAAATCAATAACGTTAGAAAAGGTCAACCCATAGGTAACATTCCTCCTGTTTACACATGTTCACATTGTGGTAGGAAAGGTCACCTTAGGCGATTTTATTTTGATCTTGGAAGAGGTCCTAGGAAGTTTAAGGATAGTGACCCATCGGTTCCCATAACCCTTCAAATTAGGTATACACCGGTTTGGGTTAGAAATTATCTTTCGAAGATGCTAAATTCTAAATTGGTTGATTTCCACATGCTTGAACATGATGCATCACATGTTTTTTATATCGTTGATTGATTTTATGTTTTGTTTGTCATACGCTAGTAGTGCTTCATGATATATTCTTGCTAGTGTTATGACATGTGTACTTTTGTATGTATTTTTTCATTTTGATATAATTTTGAAAAATACAAAAAGATTTTCAATTTTTTTTACGAAAAAATATAGAAAAAAGCCAAAAAGATTTTATTTTAAAAATTTTTATGGAAAAAAACAAAAAGATTTTTGTATTTCTTTTTACACATTTATGGATGGACATTTAGGATTACCAAGTCACAACATCATTCCATATCCATGTGACTATTTGATAGTGTTTTGAGACGATAAATCATTTCATCCATGTGCTTTATAATGTTTGGAGTTATTAAGATGAGATTTGAAGTTACTTTCTGGATGTTTGACTCGTGATTTCCTTTAATGCAAACTTTCACGGATTTATTTGATTATTTTGCTTGTCTATCACATGTTGGTCAAAGTATTTCCATCTCAATCATGTCTTTAAAACTAACCATATGCGGTAAAACTTGACAATGAAAGTAGTGCATATATTAACTGTTGCCCATGAGGAATTTGTTTAATACGAAAAAATGAAGAGTATGCACGGGAAAGGGCTACAAAAGGAGCAAATAACCTTTGCGTGAAAACCGCCATTCAAAAGACCCTAAAAAAGTGTGTCCTTGTAAAAAGTATCTAAGGTCAAACTAGTTTAGTTTGATATGATCATTCATAAGAAAAAGAAAAGAATAGAAAAATATGATCATTATTATATTTGAGGGAGTTTGGTTGGAAATCAACGGGTTTGCACGTCCTAACAAAGTCTTGAAAAAACATTACATAGTCTTAGACGTTATTGGTGTGGAAATCATTTTAGACTTTGATTTATTGATTAAATTGAGTCAATATCATTTGAACTCAACATGTTTTTTACACCTAACGACGATTTTGAAGATCAATCGTTAGGAGTCATATTCATCGTGCACATATGTTATGAATGTTTGAGTTAATTTTCCTATCGATTTTATTCACACCCATTCATTCCCAATTTGGTTTATTTTTGTAAAACAATTTCTTGAAAACTTTGATCAAAAAGAGTTTGTGGATCCTTTTGAGTATATCCTTGAATTAGCGTAATTGATTGAGAAATGAGCATTGATTGATTTACTTGATTTAATTTTTATTTATCTCATTTCGAACTCGATATGTCACGAAGGTATTTATTTTGTTTATTGTGTGTAGGACTTTGATGATCATTTTGAAAGCACACAAAAGAGGCACAAGGAAAGCAAAGAGATTTGATTGGAAGAGATTTAAAGTTGAAGATCTTTGAAGACTTACATTTTTTAGTATCTTTCCACTTTTGGGTTCATGAGAGGGTATTAGATTTGTATAGGCATTTGATTGATATTTCGGATTGTTTTTATTTTGTACCAGCATAGATATAGGGGGATATTTGTAAGGACGTAATTTCTATAGTCTTGATTTTACATTGAGTATGTCATACACCGCTACAACCATCGGAGAAAGCTCACAATCATTTGTTCAAGACGACGGATCCCAATATCAAGCTTCCTCAACAACAGACATCTGCGAGAGTATTTTGTTAAGGATTGTGTTTAAGTTTCGAATTTGGTTTACGATAGTATTGGAATATTTTTTGAAATCATTTTTTTTATCAAAATGATGCATTTTTCTAAGTCAAAATAATTTTTGGAAAACCTGTAGGCGAGCTTTTTTAAATAATAATTTTTTGCTTCAGTCGTTCAAATGATACAGGCATGTCGTCCAAACGACATTGTCTTGTTGTTTAAACGACCCCTTCGAACGACATCACATGTCGTTAGATATGTCGCGACATAACTTGTCCCTTTTGTGCTTCAAACGAACCTACACTATTTTTGTTTTTTTAAGGTCATTTTTAGAGTCGTTCAAACAACATCAAGAAGCTATTCAAATGAGCTGCGCCGCCTTAAGAATTTTGTTTTGTTATAAATACCTACTTTGGAAGACTTTTTCATTAAGACTTTTGCCAAACGAAAATTGCAAATCTGCAACATTTTAGTCTTCACTTTTAGGGCACAAAACTTTGTTTTTGATTCACACATAAGATCCCATCTAAGTTTGTGAATCATTTGGAACCCAAAATAGTTCTTGTCGAAGTTTCTCTTAAAGAGAATATTTCTCTACTGCTGGATTAATAGTTCTTGCAAGGTCTATTTGTTGACGACTGCGGTCATTGGGTATAATTGAGGGTATTCACGGCTGAAGAGGAGCTGCAATTCTTGAGGTTCTTGAGGGAATATTTGTTGGTGATAGGTTGTAGTCTATGTGAATTTTCTGTGGGAGATTCGTTTCAGATTTCATTATGTAATTGTAAGTTGCGATTTACGTTAGATAATGAAATAAAAGGTGTTACCCGATAAAAGTTTTTTTTTCTTGAAACTTGTTTGTCGCTTGATTTGTGACTGCACGTTTGATTTATCCACATAGTTGCATGGTTAGGATTTTATTAATTTGGATTGAAGATTGACTTTAATTAGATAAGTTTAAAATTGGAAATTTGCAAATTCCAAAGATAATTGATGTCACGCATTCGCAAAAATTCGTATCCTTAAGCTTCGTTTCTACAGATCTTAATTTCGTCGATCTTTTCATTAAGCCACTAGATGCCCTTAGGTCTGAAAATCTTAGGAAATCTATTGGTGTTATTTTCATCGATTGAGTTCAGGTCTTTTTCTAGTTGGGGTGTGTGTTTATTTCTATTATTTATCTCCCTAAACTAGATTGTAAACGTTTGTATATATTTTTTTGCAAATCCAAAAACCTTTTTTATCTTTTTCAAAAATATTTTTCATGTTTTTGTGTGACGTGATTATGATCCTTGAAGCACTCCTTCACTCAATTTTTGTGACCTATCATGTTGTAATAGATTCAGTTATGCTAATATAATGCTTAAATATGTCTTTTCAGGCATAACAGTGTTCATATGTGACTCTGTCCTTTATGTTCGTCTCTTATCATCACCCTTTCTGCACACACATTTCACAGTCACTCTCGAGTGTTGGTGTTTTTTGCATGAGCTAAATGATATGTTCTCCTCCCAATACTATCATTTCCATATTGTTCACTCAGGATTATTGTGCATGTGAGAAACATTGCATGTGATTAGTTTATGTGATTCTTGTGTTTGAGTATGCAATGGCTTGGACTGTGATCAAAGAAAATACACATTTGCATGAAAATCCACCATTGGCAAGAGCCCATTTGTTTAAAGCAAAAGGATTCATGATGCCATCAAGGGCCAAATTGAGATTGAATTTTGTGGGTACCCTTTTTGCTCATTAGATTAGCCGGACTAAGCCCAACTAATAAAAAGGGGGCCCGACCCAAATAATGGGTTCAAAGTGACGGTTAGAATAAAAAGATGTGAACAAGTCTATCCCCAAGATCTCAGAGGAGATATCCAAGGGATACTAGGTTATTGTGTTGCCTGCCAACACTCCTTCCCTTTCCTTTTGATAACGGACTATATATTGTTCCCATGGCCCAGGGAAATGGGCATGTGAAAAAACCAGTTCGAGAGATACTAAATAAGAAACATTAGACCACTCTGTGGACGTAGGCAATTTGCTGAACCACGTATATTCTCGTGTTGTGTGATTGTTGTTCTTTCTTTAATTATGGTGATTATTTTATTTTGATAAATTATTTTGTGTTGAGATTTTTTTTCATCACAATTGGCGTCGTCTATGGGAAACGATTTCTTTCTCCTCTCAAAACCCTTACCAGCAAGAACCAGCAATGTCACATCACATCAGTAACATTACTCACACAGGAGACATTCAACAACAGCTAAACTCCCCAAGGGTAAGATCTAAAATACGCCATTCAAACCCGACACTTCGCCAGGAGAGACAGGTCTCTGAAGAAAGTCATGGGCCACCCAGGTCCATGAAAATCTCTAGGTTAATTGACGCCTATGAGGCCAGGCTCCAAGAACAGGAGGAGGCCACTCGCCAAAGGGAAAATGAGAATGCCCACCTCAAGAGTCGACTAGAGAGACTGGAGAGAGTGCTCCATCGAAATACGAGGCGACATCACAGTAGGACTCCTATCCCTCATGCGAGCAAATCTCGCAGCCGAGGAAGAAGCCCAAGACGTGGTTCATAAAGAATGGAAATACCTAAATCAGCAGACCACCACTCTGAGCACTCGCAACTAGCTTGTTAGTAAAGAAGTCCCAATCGGCGGAATGATGATATTCGAAGTCTGGTCCAAAGATAGATGGACTAGCACACAACTCACCGTGGTACCAGACCGACAAGGGAGTTAGCAAGGTGATCTCTCAAAACTCAGATGAAGTCCCCTTTTTCAAGGGCAATAGAAGAAGAGGAAGCCCCAAAGAAGTTTGCGATCCCCGGGTTCAAGATTTATGATGGGAAAACAGATCCCATCGACCATGTTAGGCAATACAGACAAGCAATGACTCTATGGAATAATAATGATGCACTCATGTGCCGAATTTTCCCTTCAATTTTGCACGACGTGGCTCAGAAGTGGTTCGATAGGTTACTTCACCGATCCATCAAGAGTTTTAAATCCCTGGTCGAGTTGTTCACGGTTCGCTTCATTACGAGCAGCTCCCATCCGAAGACGATGGATGCTTTGCTCACTATAAAGAAGAAGCCACAAGAAAACCTACGAGAGTACGTAAAGAGGTACTGGGAGATATTTAATGAGGTTGAAGACTGCTGGGAGTAAGTCGCCGTAGCATCCTTCAAAATAGGATTGCCCAGCACTTGCCTCTTGTACCAATCCCTAACTAAGAAGGAGGCCACAACCATCGATCACTTAATGGCTTGTATTGAGAAATACACTAAAGTCGAGGATGTCACCCATCTTAACACAGGGGAAAATGGTCATGCTAAGACGGCAAGGGGGTGAGAATGTTGAACCACAAAAAAAGGAAATAAGAATGGGGCAAGAACGGCTCCAAGAATGGAAACAAGAACGATGCCTCAAAAGTATTTCAAGCTGTAAACACAATCTTCAAAGAGCCGATTTATAAGATCCTGGAAAAGATAATGGATGACCATTCATCAAATGGCCAAAGAAGGTGGGAGGAGACCCCTCCAAGCGAAATAAAACGCTGAGATGCGCGTTCCACAAGGAAGGCGGATATAAAACTGAACATTGTAAGTCCCTGAAGTCTCACCTCGAGGAGTTGGCCCAGGCCAAACACCTTAACGAGTTCGTGGAAAATAAGATAAATAAAGCGACATTGAACAGCGAGCAGCAACCAGATAATGTCCTCGAGGAAGATGCTGGTCATGAATTCGCAGTGATACATGGGGCATTAGAACTCAAACAAATTCAAGGGAACGCACCTCGAATGGAAGTTAAGAAGCTTACCGCAGTTATATAGGCCTTACAGATTAACCCAGCCAAGTCTCTGGAAGGGAAGCGGTGATGGCTAGAGGACGTTGATTATAACAAACATATCATTTTTACAGACAAAGATTTAGTGGGGGTAGGAACCCCTCATCATGACGCACTGGTCATTACACTCAGGATAGCCAATTGGGACATCGACAGGCTGCTCGTCGACCAAGGCAGCTCATCTGAAGTAATGTACCTTGACTTCTTTAGGAAGCTGAAGTTAAGTGTAGCAGACCTAAAGTAAACCACTGTCCCATTGGTCGGCTTCACTGGGAAGGTCACAATCCCTATGGGAAAGGTTATCCTTCCAGTCAGGGCAGGAAACATCTCCAAAATGATTGAGTTTCTTATTGTCTATATCGAATCACCATACCAAGCCATCCTCGAACGGGGGTGGATCCATGCAATGAAGGCCGTTCCATCGACCTATCACCAGAAGTTAAAGTGTGTAACTGATCGAGGAGTGGTTGAAATCCATGGGGACCAGGCTGCGGTGAGGATTGTTTCATCGCGGCCATACGCCCCAAATAGGAAAAGAGAGTAGAAAAAATAAAAGGCAAGGAAGAAGGACAGGAGGCATTGACGCCCTCCAAATATCAGCTAAGATATGGTCGACCAGGAGTGGAGGAAACTAGGCTCCTCCCCTCTGAAAGGGTCGTTGAATATCTGGAAGAGGTCGCGGTTGGAAGTGGCTCGACCGAAAAAAAGTTTTTAATTGGCTCCTCTGCGACTGATGTCGAGAAAAAAGAACTAATTACCTTAATCCGGAGCAACGTGGATGTTTTTGCATGGGAACCCTACGAGATACCTGGAATTGATCCAAGCATCGCATGTCATCAACTACACGTGGACCCAATTTTTAGGCCGGTGGCGCAAAAGTCTCGTCGAACAGCCCCGAAGAAGGCCAAAGCAGTAGAGAAAGAGGATGAGAAGCTACTCGACACAGGGACCATATGGGAAGTTCAATTTCCCAAATGGTTATCCAACCCAGTAGTGGTTCCTAAAATGCATACTCAGGATACCATCAAATCCCCCTTCACGTGCTAGATCAAGATAAAACCTCTTTTATAACCACTATTGGATTCTATTGCTATAAGGTTATGCCTTTCGACCTTAAAAATGTAGGGGCAACCTATCAGCGACTGGTAACGAAGATGTTCAAGGACCAGATGGGGGATACCATGGAATTTTATATCGATGATATGCTCGTCAAGAGAAAACTCAAGGATAACCACCTCTCTGACCTAACTGAAACCTTCCAAACCCTTAGGAAGTACCAACTGAAACTTGACGCAAGTAAGTGTTCCTTCGGTGTCCAATCAGGAAAATTCCTTGGATACTTAGTCAGTACGAGAGGGATAGAGGCCAACCCTGACCAGACCGATGCCATGATCAAGGTCCAGCTACCCCAAATAGTAAAAGACGTACAAAATCTAATAGGAATGCTCTCTGCACTCAAGCGGTTCATTTCTAAGTCTTTGGAACGATGCCAACCATTCTTTCAATTATTGAAAAATAACAAAGGAGTAACATGGGACGAAGATTTCTCGAGGGCCCTAGAGGACTCAAAGTTTACCTGAGTTGGTCCTTTTTGCTCGTAATTCCTTGGCAGAATGATCCACTACATCTCTACCTAGCAGTGTTAGACCACATGGTAAGCTTTGCCTCGGTATGTGAAAGGGAGGAAGCCAGCATCCAGTCTACTACATGGGCAAAACTCTCTTGGAGGTCGAACAGCGATACCCACCATTGGAAAATCTCGCTTATGCGCTTGTGGTAGCCTCAAGGAAACTAATGAATTATTTTGAATCTCACTCCATTTTCGTAGTTACTTCACACACCCTTAAAGTCGTTCTAAGGAAAGCATACCTCTTCGGTCGAATATCTAAATGGTCAGTCGATCTCGGAAGGTTTAATATCCACTTTTAACCAAGAACAACCATAAAAGGGCAAGTATTGGCGGACTTCATTATCCAATTCACAGGGGATCAACCTTGCAATCACCCCAAAACCAGTCACCCAAAGGAAGGTTTAGGTGTTTGGACATTATATGTTGATGGAGCCTCTAACTCAAGGGGGCGGGAGTGGGTATTGTGATAGTGACTCCTGAGAATACGGTGCTCGAGCAAGGATTGAGACTTATATTTGAAGCCTCCAACAACGATGCAAAATACGAGGCATTTATTATGGGACTACGCAAAGCAAAGCTACTTGGGGCAAGGCATCTTCAATTCTTCGGCGATTCGCAGCTAGTTTTCAACCAGGTAAGTGGTGACTTAAACGCGAAAGACAAAAGGATGGCAGCTTATCTCACCATTATAAAGGGATTAATGGATGACATCGATCAAGTTGATGCTCAACAATTCCCCAGGGGACAGAACAGCCATGCAGATGCCCTAGCAGCCCTAAGCTCAGCAATAGACTCGTGCATGAGAAGAACAATTCAAATTGATTTCCTTGCACAACCCAGTATTCATAAGGACGTTGAGTTACAGAACCCCGAGCAGATCCTCCACATTGAAAAATCTCCTAGATGGATGGATCCCATTATAGATTATTTGAAAAACGATAAGTTACCCAGTGACAGGAAGATAGCCCATCAGATTAGAGTCAAGGCTGCTAGCTTTCACTTCTCTCCTGAGGGAAAACTGTATAAAAGATCTTTCAGTGGCCCCTTCCTCCAGTGCATCCACCCACAGGATGCCGAGAAAGTCCTGTACGAGGTCCATGAAGGGATTTATGGAAGTTATGCAGGAGGAAGATCGATAGCGTTCCGAGCAATAAAGGAAGGATACTGGTGGCCATACATGCAGAAGGATGCTGGAACCTATGTTCGAAGATGTGAGAAATGCCAAAAACACTCGCCCTTAGTCCACCAACCCGCCAACGACTTGTAGTACTTAACTAGCCCCTGTCCCTTCGACCAGTGGGACCTAGACATCGTGGGCCCTCTGCCTACTGCAATTGGAAATAGGAAGTATCTGTTGGTAGCCACGGACTATTTCATAAAATGAATAGAGGTAGAGCCATTGGCGAACATCGGGGACGTTGACATGATAAGGTTCATATAGAGGAATATTATCACATGCTTCGTCATACCCAGGATGATCATTATCGATAACAGGACCAAGTTCGAGACCCTTCCAAAGCTTTTGCAGTGATCATGGAATCAGGCACTACTTCAGCTCTGTAGCGTACCCTCAAAGAAAGATCAAGCCAATGCCTCTAACAAGACAGTGATCGATGGATTGAGGAAGCACCTTCAACGAGCCAAAGGAGCATGGGCAAATAAATTGCCCCGCATCCTTTGGGATTATCGCACCACCCCTAGACGAGTAACTGGGGAAACACCTTTTGCACTCGCATACGGAATAGAATCAATCATCCCCTTAGAAGCTGGTCTTCCTACCATGAAGTCGACGTTGGTCGTACAAGGCCAAAATAATGAAGTGTTACTCGCTGAGCTTGAGTTAGTTGACGAACGATAAGAGTTGGCTCTAGTTAAGCTGACATCTTACCAGTAACATCTATCTAAACAATACAATTAGAAGGTCAGCCCAAGGAAATTCCAGGTCGGAGACTACATCCTGAGGAAAGTTCTGGGCAGCGTGGTAAAACCATTAGATGGAAAGCTTGGACCTTACTGGGAAGGACCATTCAAGGTCATAAGGGATAACCTACAAGGAGCCTCCCATTTGGAAACGCTGGAGGGAAGGGAGATACCGAGAGCCTGGAATGCAGCCAACCTAAAGAAATTTTACTTCTAAATTTCTCCATGCACTATTAGTTTAGGCAAATTTTCATTTACAAATTAATGTTGCACTTTTGTTTCTGACTGTTATCAATAAAAACTGATTCACCTTGGCATTCTATATATGTTGGTTGTGTCAAATGTATATTATTTTATGCACCCTTTCCAAGTTACAGGCTTCACTATTTTAACATAAATAGCCCCTTATGGTTACATCACAGTAGCTAGTTTTATACCAGTTCGACTTTTCCATAGCGAAATAAGCAGGGTTTATATATAATCACCCTCCTCAAGCCTTTATTCATAACACAACTAGCCTCCGAGGTTTCTCCGATAATGAGTAAACACCTGCAGGGGATCCTTAGGCAATATGGCCAACCCAGGTTGATCGCCAACATAGTTTGGATTTAAAATCCTGCTCGGGTGGATTGCCCACTAACCAGGTGTATCCTCGCCATCACCTTACTTAGGCCTAAGGAAGTATGACGACACGACCTAAAAGGTAAATCAAGGCAGAATGGTATGTCTACAGCATACTGGATCGGGAGAATACTCATTTTAAAATAAACTTGTGCTTAGTCAGCTGAGAAGCCCAAAGTCACTAGAGATTATCAATCAAAAGCATGTTTAGTCGGCAACTGCCCAAAACATAAAAAAAATTATTGCTACACGGTTACACATAAAACAGTGATAAAATAAAATAAAAAAGAAGAAAGAATAAATTGGATCCTAAGAGGGATTAGGTCACTGAGCGAGGTAATCATCAACTCGCGCCCTTCGACCATCGTCTAGCCAAGGGGTAAAGTCCTCCTCGACCTATTTTGGGCTTGACTCTAACAGTTTCCTTTGGATTGCATCTATTGGGATCAAGCGATCATCCCTTTTGAATGGATTTTTCTCCAGAGACGAAAGAGTGATCTCATGCATGTATCAAAGGATAGAGTTCTTAGGCACCTTTAACTCCCTAAGGGCACTCAACCACCCTCTGATAAAGTAAAACTCCTCGACCTCCTTTAACCTCGTGGGAGCATCTATCCAACCTTGGTTGTACCCATATGCCCACACTTGTTGAGGACCTTTCTTGAACAAATGCCTCAGTAGGGTGACATCCCTTTGAAGCCCTGCAGCTATCACGTACGCCCTACGAACATCTCCCCACAGTTCGATAATCTCCCTAGATAAACCACTGTTATTAGGCCTAGCTCGCTGCCTAGTCGATGAAGAAGAACCTTGTATGACTGGAGGGGCAATGCTTGGTGTATTATCTCTAAGGCGCGTGACTTCCTTCCTTAACACATCGTTCTCCTGTTGAAGAACTTCTCCAACCTGATTGATCTCAGAGGCATCCAAGAGCTTAGCCTTCAGAGCATCCATCTCTTCTTGAACAGAGGCACCGACTTTCCCCACCTCTGTAAGTCTATCCTTAAACCTAGCTACTACCTTAGACTGATCCTTGTAATCTGAGTTCCTTGTCCTAAGGGATTTGCATATCTTTAAGAATGCTAAGCGAGCTTAGTAGCTTACATTGGAACCAAGGATTTGGCCTAAGAGAGAATAATCTAGTCATCAAGATCAATAAACTACAAGACATGGAGCGAGAATAATAAAAATATTTCAGTAAAAGCACAAACCAAATCCTTTCATTAAAAATTGGCACCAGCCAGGTACAGGTACATGAAATAGCAAGAAAAGAGAACAAAAAAAAGGAGAAAATATAAAAAAAAGTCCTAAGAATCAATTGGTCGACCTTGACCTTCTATGTGGCGGTTGGCTCTTTCCCCTTGCTAGTAGCAATCTCACTCGACTCTTCCCCTAATACTGGGGCATCGGCAGAAGAATTGATAGGAACGTCAGAAGCACGAGAAACAGGTTGGCTAGTAGCTGGGGCTTCTTCATCAACAACAGGTTTGGGACTAGGGTTGTGCTCGCCAAATAGGGGGAGTTAGTAGAAATTCTAGCAACAACCAAGGCTCGATCCCAGCCTTTCTTGAAGTTCGCCCGATAGATGTATTCAATTTGCTTCTCGACGTCTTCATAAGCTGCTTCCCAACCCTCGTTGTAGCTGTTCTCCCTAATCGTGACCGCTTCTGCCTCCAGGATCGCCACCTTCTCAGTGAGCTTAGTGTTCTTATTGGTGACGATGAGCTTTTCAGCCACTACCAACTCGTAATCCTCGCAAAGCTCCTTCAGCTCCTTAGCCACCCCAACCATCTCCTTATCGAATGAGGCCTCAGCTGCAGTAAGAGCTTTCTCAAAAGACTTTTGGGATTCGTGAGTAGTCTTTAAGCTCTCCTCGAGCTCAGTATTTCTCCTTGATATCCCATCTCGACTTCAGTGGAGGACAGTATAATCAGATAAAAACTGCAAAAAGAAATAGGTATGAGGTAAACGACGAAGAGAGCCAACGTAAAACAACAAAGAAAAATAAGAGAGAGCCTTACCAAAACAGGCCCCTAATCTTCCTTCAGGGCTAATTGGTCTACACCCATCTTTGAGGACCGCTCGCTGTCCGCTGTTAGTACTGCCCTCTCGAGCAGCATGGGGGCAAGTTGAAGAGCTAAGGCCACAAAGGCCCCCTCAGTTGGAGCAACAACAAGCACCAGGTAAGCCTACGTCTTGTTTATTCTTTCCTCTACTCTCTTCATGTCCTCTTCCTTCTTCTTCTCCTCCTTTCTTCTTCTCTCTTCTTCTTTCTTTCTCTCCCTCTCCCTCTTCTCCTCTTCTCTTATTTTTCTCTCCATGTCCTTCTCGTGGACTCCTGTTTAGGAACCACTAGTAGTATCCCCTATTCTGGTCTTCGGGATTTTTAGCTTGTTGGATAACAGAATGTTATCGCCATCATCATCAGGAATCAAATTCTTCCTTTTGGGAGGAGCCATATCTTCCTCGCTAGAAATCTCTGAATTGAAACCACTTGAGTTGGAGCCTTCCTCATTGGATCTCTCTCCGCCAGGATCCTCTTCGTTGGATTCCACCTCACAAGATTCTGCTTCACCACCACCTCTAGCAGCATCGGACTCTGAACTGTTCTCCTCCTATTCATCTAGGTCGATAGGTTGGAGAGCACCTTCCTCCTCCTCTTCTTCCTTCGAGATGTCAAGATGAGTAATATAATCAATTGGATGGGTGTTGAAGCTGGAGGTAGTGTTCTTATATTCTAATAAGAAAGCAGTTGACCTGGGATGTTCACCTTCTGTAATAGAGTCTCTTATATTCCAGGCCTTAAGTAGCTCAACAACACGGATCTCTTGGAGAGTAGTCTCCTGGTTCTTGGACTTTCCTATAAAGGAAAAAGGAAAATATTAAAGGAAGAATGCATTATAGCAGCAATGAAAAGGCAAAGAGATTGAACAACAACCTATATATTCCTCCCCATAAGTAGGAATTCGAGGACGTGTGTACTTCGCACCTCCTACATGAGGAGGGAAATGCTAGTTCCTAGCTATGAATCCTTCAGTCCAATAATCTTTATGGGAATCATGTAGATTAACTACCAATACCCATCTAGACTCCTCGCTTTCAAGTAAAGAAGACCAGATGTGGTACAAGAAAAGGAGTAACAAAAACAAATTTCAACCAAGTTAAACTTAGTGCCATAGAGTCGGTTTATTCTATGGACACCACTGACAATCTTCTAAACGTTTGGAGAACATTGGGCTAGGACTATATCGAAATATTGAAAGAAATGTAAGAAGAGACGATTTGGGGGAAAAGTTAAACCCCCTTGGGAAAACAGAAGAACATGAATCCAATAGCCATCCTCAACGTCACGAACATTACGAGGAACAGGAGCACACTCAATATCCACCCAGTTAGGGATGTTGTAGCATTTCCTAAAATCTACCAGGAATTTATTGTCTATCCTTGCCATAAGAAAAACCCTAGCTACAGTAGAAATAAAAAAGACGATAGGAAATACACAAAGAGGGAAGACTCAGAACTTACAGGAAAAAGAATGAAGCTTGAAATAATGGAATACCATGAGCAAATGAAGATTATTGAGGCGAAAAATATCTTGGAAGTAATGAAGAATAAGCTTGAGAACAAGAGAAAGCTTGGAGAACAAGAGATGACTTGAAAGTGAGAGAAGTAAGAAGTTGAAGTGACGCTGAAATTCATCCAACACTTTGGTCTAAACTCTTCAAAGATAATGTACTCTGATCAAAGAATATTTTCCGCCCAAACTTCCAACCAAATGACGATTCACTCCCCACACGATTTGGGAATTGCAACTGTACTATAAAGAGCAGGCCAGAGGTACCATTTAAATGTTTTGAGCCCAAACTGTGTGTGACACCCCGACTAATTAAATACCGGGTAGCTACTCCTTTATTCAAATTAATACAAAATGTCAAGTTGGTTCAGTTCATAGCATCACTGTTAAAAAACGTTTTAATAATTACTAGCCACCTAATATTTAAAAAGTGAGCTGTCAATTTTAATTAAATCCGATTAACATACAATCCATTTAAATTACGAAATACTAATACCACAACCACAACACAGTCACAATAAAATAATAATAGAATGACAATGAATCTGGAGGAATACACCTCTAATAATCCAAATACTGAATACAACCAAATACAAAGTCTGTATCACAAATTAATTACAACCCAAAATCTAAAATAAAACTGAGTAAGTAGGATGTCTCTAAAAGAAAAGGGGGGACATGCCCTACAGATGAGTAAAATAGAGTCAAGGTAGAAAGTGGAGGCGTCTACTATCGAGGTCCTGCAACTTCCATCGCAGCTACAGCACGTCACTGGAATGGAACTCCTACACTTGGTGTCCTTGTGGCTGGGCACCTAAAATGTTTTTACAAGAAAATAGATTGGAAAGAAAACGGGTCAGATCCCGATTGTGAAAACAGTTTAAAATATAGCAAGTGTTTGATATCATTAAACAGTGAATATAAAATACATGATAGTGCGTGCACTCACATGAGTCCCTCACCTCTCAACTAATTGTGCACACCTAGAGTACCCGTACCCGTTCTAGTTATACTACTATCGAACTAGTCCAATCCATGACCTGACATTACTTTACAATTCAAAGTTCATTTCTCAATGTCTTAATATAAACTGGAGGTCTTACTGTTTTTGCTCAGAATTACTTATAATAATTACTAAGAGTTTTCCCATTCTTAACTCTACAAAGATGTTACATTAATTCACACTTGTACTTATACAAACAGTTCATTTCAATAATTAGGTATATCAATCTCATCATAATATACAATAATGGCACCCCTACACTAAGTTGCGGTGCACACTTACTTTGCTATCAAATCCCGGTACATCACGTACATAAGGATCACGTATTCCGAATCTCTCAGGAATCGTTTCGACAAGTATCAAACACACATATGGAGGCGAACATATTTCACATCACATGGGTCACTCACATACCTACGCTCCCATGATCAGGAGACTTATTAACTCCTCAATAAGTCATTCTCTGACCTATGTCCTCGAGGTACCAATCTAAATCCCCCCCGTAGGCACACAAAGATTAGATGGCCCTGATCGAACGCCGACCTCCCGTGATAGAAAGTATGGTAGGTATGTTATACACAGATAACCACATATACTAAGCAGTCACACATCTTAGATATCTTATAATATCAATAGAGGTATATTTTACATTCCTATACCGTCATTAAATGTTGAACGTTTACAAATCCCCGAATAATATACATTAAAAGTTATCAACCCTTCTCACGTCGCAATTTATGTACTTATTTCCTAACCCATAGATGTCACCCGGTTCACTAAAAAATTCTAAGTTTTAATCCTCAATGTACCCCAATCTCACAACTATACCCACTAGTTAACAAGGGAAGGTTAACACTCAATTAAATAAGTCTACTGGAAGTTAGAAATAAAATCAGGCCTAAAGAGGCCATTCTGTCAACTCGTTAGAAATCTCGTTCGAACGAGTGTCGTTCGAACGAATGGCTTCGAATGAACTACCAACTCGTTAGAAGGAGTACTATCATCTCGTTAGAATCTCGTTCGAACGAGGTCGTTCGAACGACCTGGGCAGGTCTTCTAACGAGATGGCAGAAAACACCCCCAACTCATTTTTCTTCATTTTTCTCTTCTCTAAATCCATCTTAAGATCATCCAAATTACGTTTTAATGTTTGTAAACTATTTTAAGTCATCCTAGGTCGTTCCTTAACATATTTTTGGGATCAAATCTTACTAATCAACATGTAACAATCATAAATCCCCAATTCTTACCCCAAACCCTATGAACATGAACCCATAATTTAATTGACTACAAAGACTCCTTATAAATCCATTTCCAAATCATCAAAAGTTATGTTTTGTGTATTTAATTCGTCCATAAGTATTCTACATGCAATTCCTATCCCAAAATCATAAGTTTCTCAATAATCCCATTGGTTTTCATCAAAACTTTCAAGGCAAATATAGTTTCTACACTAAACATGGAAGAAATATTCATTGAACTTAATAATATCAAATCACTTGACTTAAATTCGATGTTTTGGTTCGTTGTTGATGATCAAGGTTGGTGTTCTCTCTTCTTTCTGGTCACAAATCCTTTCCAATTTCTAGTGATGGGAGATAGTTTGGTTTGGAACCTCATTTACCCTCTTTCTAACTTCTCTCAAAACTCCCGTAGCCCACTCTCTTGCCTTTTGATGGTAATGGCCTTAGTGGCCTCTTCAAAAATATAAAAATAAACTCTAAATTCGTGGGTTTTAATTCCTCAATTTTTAAAATTACTAAAATACCCTTCTAGGTTGTCGGTTTGGCCTAAACATGCCCCGGGACCCAAACTAAACCCTCGGCTAGTGTTTTCTGACTATTTCGACCCTTTCGGACATGTTGGCGCACTCAAAATGATCATTCGGTTGATAAAAAATATAATTTACTTTTTAATTTAAATAAATTCATTCCTGACGCGACTGACACGTGCGTTCCAATTAAATTTCCCAAATTATCGTATTTCTGCCTCTTGATAATTTCAATATTTTAAACACTCATATATTACCATATATAATCAGAAATATTCAATTTTAACATCATAATCAAATACCAACTCACATCTCTCTAGTATTTATATCCGGATTAATTCCCAATTAATTCTCATTTAATTCAATAAATCCCTCAAATACAAATCAATAAAATTACGGGGTATTACATACTTCCCCCCTAATAACAGAATTTCATCCCGAAATTCGGAACTAATGAATACCTGGTAAAAATAGCTCTGGATAATGTTTGCGCATCTCATCCTCGCTCTCCCATATGGACCCCTCGGCATTATGATGCCGCCACTACATGCGTACTAATGGTACTATCTTCGACCTCAGTTTCCTCTCGTTGTGGTCCAGAATAGCAATCGGCCCCTCCTCGTAGGAACTATCAGGCTGAAGATCGATGTCCTCTAAAGCAATGTGAGTATGGGCTAAATAGTCCCTAAGATATTTCCTTAGCGAGGAAATATGGAACACATCATGAATCCTATGCAAGCGCTTCGGTAACCCAAGTCTATACGCAACTGGCCCAATCCTCTCGATGATAGGAAATGGCCCCACGTATCTTGGTGCCAGTTTCCCCTTCTTCCCAAAATGCATAATCCCCTTCATAGGAGATACTCTGAGTAACACCTGGTCCCCCACCTTGAATTCTCTGAAGAACCTCTTGGCATCATAATAGCTTTTCTGTCGGTTCAGAGCTACCCGAATACGGCTCTGTATCATCTCTATCCTTACCGAAGTGTCCTGAATCACTTCCGGCCCAAGGAGTTTGTTATCCCCCACCTCTAACCAACATGCTGGGGAACGACAAGGTCTACCATACAGCGCCTCGAATGGAGCCATGCCAATAGTGAACTGGTAGGAGTTATTACAAGCAAACTCCACCAGTGGAGGTACTGTTCCCAACCACATCCAAAGTCGAGGATACACATACGCAACATGTTCTCCACCGTTTGATTTGTCCGCTCTGTTTTCCCATCAGTCTGCGGGTGATATGTCGTACTTAGCCGTAACTCCGTACCCATGGCCTCCTAGAAACTCTCCCAAAATCGTGAAACAAATATCTTATCTCGATCAGACACGATATTTAGAGGTACCCCGTGAAGTCTCACTATCTCGGCAATAAAAATCTGGGCATACTGTCCCGTAGTGTAGTCTGTCCTCACGGGCAGAAAATGAGAAACTTTGGTCAACCTATCCATAATTACTCATATGGAGTCGTGACCCCTCTGTGACGTAGGTAACCCCGTGATAAAGTCCATGGATATGCTCTCCCATATCCACATCGAAACCTCTAACGGCTGTAGAAGTCCTGTCAGTTTATGATGGTCCACCTTTACTAGCTGGCAAGTGGCGCATTTAGAAACGAACACGGCGATATCTCTCTTCATCCCGCTCCACCAGTACTGTCATCTCATGTCTTGGTACATATTATCCCCACCAGGGTGTACCGCGAACCGTGAGCCGTGCGACTCTGTCATTACCTCGTGTCGCGAGTCTTCCCCTTACGAAATGACCAGTCTCCCATTGAAGTGTAATCCCCCGTCTGAACAAACTGCATAGGACTCAGCTCCATCTGCTAGTAATCGAACTATCTTCTCCTGACATAACGAGTCTTTTTCCTAGGCCTTTATCACTCTCGTAACAATCTGAGGTGTAACAGTCATCACAGATATGAATGATCGGGCCACTGCATCCTGGTGTCCCAACTCCTTCCACTTAGCTTTTCACACCTCGGCCACCTCATCTACTAGCCTACGGCTCAATGCGTCTGCTACCACGTTAGCCTTCCTTAGGTGATATTCGATATCAAACTGATAATCCTTCACAAACTCAAGCCACCGACGTTGACGCATATGCAGTTCCTTCTGCGTGAAGAGGTATTGTAGAGACTTGTGGTCTGTGAACAATCGAAATTTCTCCCCCGGGAGATAGTGTCTCCAAATCCGAAGAGCGAATAAGACTGCCGCTAACTCCAAGTCGTGGGTGGGGTAATTCTTCTCGTGAGGCTTAAGCTTACGGGAAGCATAAGCTATGGCCTGACTCTCCTGTTGCAGAACACCTCCAAGTCCTTGTAAGGATGCATCGGTGTAGAATAGATACTCAACTCCTAGTCTGGGCAATGCTAACACAGTCGTTGAGGTCAATTTTTCCTTCAACTCATCGAATGCCAACTGACAGGCATCGCTCTAGATGAATGGCACACCTTTGCGAGTCAGATGTGTCAAAGGGCCCGCTATCTTTGAAAAACCCCGAATAAACCTTATGTAGTATCCTGTTAGGCCCAAGAAACTACGAATCTCGATCGATGTCGTGGGGTGTCCCCACTCCCTCACCGCGGATACCTTCCCCGGATCAACAGATATCCCCCGGTATGAAATGATATGCCCCAAAAACTGAACCTCCTTCAGCCAAAATACACATTTTTCGTACTTTGCATAAAGCTCGTTCTGATGCAGCGTCTGTAAAACCTGTCTTAAATGTTCAGCGTGTTCCTCTTCTGTCTGGGAGTAAACCATAATGTCATCAATAAAGACAATGACGAACTGGTCTAGGAACTCTCTAAATACCCTATTCATCAAGTCCATAAACACGGCTGGAGCGTTGGTCAAGCCAAAAGGCATAACCCGAAACTCATAAGAACCATATCTCATCAAGACAGCAGTCTTCGAGACGTCCTGTTCCCTGATATGCAATTGATGGTATCCCGATCGCAAGTCAATCTTCGAGAAGAAGGAAGCTCCTCTCAACTGGTCGAATAAGTCATCGATTCGGGGTAACGGATACTTATTCCGTATCGTGACTTTATTCAACTCTCGGTAATCTACACACAACCTCAACGATCCATCCCTCTTCTTTATGAACAACACAGGGGCACCCCACGACGAAGTACTCCTTCGGATAAACCCCAGACCCAACAACTGCTCTATCTGATCCCTTAGCTCTCTCATTTTCGCTAGATCCATACGGTAAGGTGCGCGGGCAATTGGTCGAGTGCCTGACGTCAAATCGATAATAAATTATATCTCCCTACTAGGAGATAATCCAAGTATATCTTGAAATACATCAGCAAACTCCCTAACAACTGGAATCGAATCGAGTGGTTATACCACTTCCTTAGAGGTCTCCTCCTCTTTATAGTACAAGTGAGTGGACGATCCTCCCTCAGGGCGAGGCATCGCCACTAAAAACATCTCCTGCCCGGGAATGACAAAAATAATACTCCTACTAAAACAATCAATCATGGCTCGGTATGCAACTAGCCAATCCATACCAATAATCGCATCGTACTCAGCCATCTCTAATAGTAACATATCAGCAGGTAAAATAAATCTCCCGATCTCTATACCCACACCTCTACAAATAAGAGAAATCACAGAACCCCTACTCAACGGTGAATCTACGCAAGTAATAGTACTCTCTGCAGTGTCTAACAATCCCAAAGTGCGTGCAAATCTCGTGGCAATGAAACAGTGTGTGTCTCCCGTATCAAATAAAATACGCCCCATAGTCCCCTAAATAGATAACATACCCTCAATAGCAGGTGGATCCTGTGGGACTGTGACATGCTGGAGTTAATAAACTCTCTCGTATTGAAGCTGTCTCTGCTGGACAGGGACTGCTGGGATGGGTGGCAAAGCTGGCATCTGTGGTGGTGCTGGGAGGGCGGCGGAAAACATAGGTCTCTGGGGCTCATATCAAGCACCCTGCTGCTGCTACTGTGGGGCCCTTCCCCTATCAGGACACTCCTGGCGCTTGTGACCGATCTTTCCACAAGTGAAACATTTCCCCGAAAAATTCCCCCCTCTCTGACCCTGCTGCCCACGGCCCTGTTGGCCATTTCCATTCCTCCCCTGGTCGTGTTGGCCCTGATGAAACTACTGCTGTTGGCCATGTTGGTCGTGCTGACCCTGCTGGCCCTGACAAAAACCTCCCTGACCATTTCTGAAACCCCTAGATCTGAACCTCTTAAAATCCCCCTGCGTCTCCATGCCTATGTTGACCCTGAGCAGATTGTGCCCCGCTGGCACCATTTCCCCCTGTCCTGCCCTGATGGATGGACTCTCCTGATCGCTTACTCTCTGACATGTGAAAGCGGTGGTCCTGGCAGTGAAGCAGTGCTACGTTAACCACATCAGAATAAGTGGCCAACGAGATATTACCCAACAAGTGCTGACGGATCCTCCAAGTCAACCCATCCATGAACTTCTAATTTTTTTTCTCCTTGGTTGGAATTTCATCGGGAACTATGTTCAAGAGATTAGTGAATTTGGCCTCATACTCGGCCACGGTCTTCCCCTCCTGCTTAAGGTTCATTAACTTCCTCCTCATTTCGGTGTGAACAGCTGATGGAAAATATTTGCGATCGAACCGCACCCAGAATTCCAGAATAGAAAGGATATCTCTTTCCTCCGTGGTGGTAATGAACTCCCACCACTGCAACACTGATCCTACTAGCTTAAAAGTAGAAACTATCTGTTTCTGTACATCCGTGCACTCGTACATCCTCAAGTGCCTTTAGATGTCCTTCCACTGACTGGACACAACGACGTCGAAGCTACCTACAAACTCCGGAGGGTGTGCTTTCTGAAAAGCATCACAAACACATTCCCAAGCAGACGGGAATGCATGTGCCTAAACTGGCACTACTACCGGCGCCTGAGACGGTGCCTGCTGCACAACTTCTAGGGCGGCATTTATCGCTTGGGCTACAATAGCGGCAACCTCTGCGGCATTCAAGGAGCCCTGAACTGGTGCAGGCTGTGGCTCGGGATGAGCATCCCTAAGAACTCACTGTGCACGTCGTGGAGGCATCTGAAATGAGAGTAAAGTCTTATAAGTTCGCAGTAATTATCACAAAATAGCTGAAGAGCGAAACATACACAAAAGAATACAACAATCCTAAAATATAGGGCTTTATATCAAAGAAAGCTACGCAGAAACATAACAAGCCGTACATATCCTAAGGACACTAGAACATGATGCTCTGATTCCACCTGTGACACCCCGACTAATTAAATACCGGGTAGCTACTCCTTTATTCAAATTAATACAAAATGTTAAGTTGGTTCAGTTCATAGCATCACTGTCGAAAAACGTTTTAATAATTACTAGCCACCTAATATTTAAAAAGTGAGTTGTCAATTTTAATTAAATTCGATTAACATACAATCCATTTAAATTATGAAATACTAATACCACAACCACAACACAGTCACAATAAAATAATAATAGAATGACAATCAATCTGGAGGAATACACCTCTAATATTCCAAATACTGAATACAACCAAATACAAAGTCTGAATCACAAATTAATTATAACCCCAAATCTGAAATAAAACTTAGTAAGTAGGATGTCTCTAAAAGAAAAGGGGCGACATGCCCTACAGATGAGTAAAATAGATTCTGTAATACCCCGTACTTTTGGCTATATTTATTTCTGGGATTAATTAATTAAATGCGTATTAATTGGAAATTAATTCGGGTTATAAATACTAACGAGATGTGAGTTGGTATTTAATTATGTGCATATATGATTATATATGAATTTGGAATTATGAAATTTGTCGTGAGATTTATATACGGCATTTTAGAAATTTTGTTGAGACGCGTGGGACCGTCGCGTCACGTTGTAATATTTTGATTATAAAAGTGAATTTAAAAATCTATAAACCGTATGGTCGTTTTGAGTGCGCTAACGCGTCCGGAAGGGTCGAGATAGTCAGAAAACACTAGCCGGGGGTGTAGTTTGGGTCCCGGGGTATTTTTAGGCCATACCGGCATCATAAAGGGTATTTTGGTAATTTTACATTTTGAGGAATTAAAAGTGACGAAAATTGGGGGTTTTAATCTGATGTGGATTTAACCCACTAAACCCACTAACCAACCCATATTAACCCATTAAGCTACAGAGGCTATCATTAGGTTTACAAATTTTCCCAAAGAAAACCCTAGCCACCTTAAGCCACCATTGGAGGAGAAGCTTGGAGAGAGGGAATTCTGCAGAAATCTTCACCAAACCAACACCAAAATCAGAAATCCAATCAAGGCAAGTGTTTTAATCATATTTAAATTCGTAGAATGTTTCTTCCATGTTAGAAAATTGATGAATTACAACTGTTCTAGAAAGATAATGAAAACCCATGTAGTTTGGAGCTTAGAACTTGAAAATATTGAGGAGAATTGCATGTAGAATGATAGGTAGATAATTATTCTCATGATATCTGTGATAGGAAGGAATTAAAACGGATTTATAGTGAGTTAATTCATGATTCAAAAGTTAGGGTTCATGTTCTTGAAATAATTGGGGAAAAAGTGTAGAGATTTATATTTTGATTGATGTCAAAGAGATTTAATCCTTGAAAACATGTTAGGAGTTGACTTGAATATGTTTAGGATGAATTAGAGACCCTAAAACGTTGTTGGGATGAATTTTGGAAGAGATTAGGAGTGATAAAATGGATGAAAAACGTAACTAAGAAAATCTGGGACGAATCTGGTAGCTCGTTAGAAGCCCCTACCCAGGTCGTTCGAATGAACTCGTTCGAACGAGCTTCTAACGAGTTGACCAGTCGCTGCTAACGAGAAGGGATTTCGTTCGATATCTCATTCGAACGAGATATCATTAGAAGGTACAGTTCGTTCGAACGAACTGGAATCTCGTTCGAACAGCCTCGTTCGAACGAGACTTCTAACGAGTTAACAGAGGAATCTCGTTCGAACAGTCTCGTTCGAACGAGACTTCTAACGAGTTGACAGTTTGGTCCTTTTTGGACTGTTTTGATTTTTGGAGTCCCGTAAACTTGTTCGAGGATATAGATAATATTCCGATGATTATATAAAGATAGAATTGGGACTTTTGGGTATTTATGAGAAGGAAATTATATTCGAGAGTTATATTAAATGGACGGTTTGGGTTGAGACGTGAGTGTCTACTACGACGTGAGAATGAATTATGGCGCGTATGATTATAAACCGGAATAGTATAAGTTGTAGATATTATAAGTTGGTACGAGAATGCGATATGTACTACGATTAAACTACGGGATTACTAAGACGTGTGTTTACTTAGTATTGGTATATGTATTATGTGTATGACATACCTACCATACTTGCTATCACGGGAGGTTTGCGTTCGCTTAGGGCCCTCTAATCCTTGTGTTGCCCGGATTTAGACTGGTTACCTTGATGAACATAGGTCATAGAAAGACTTATTGGGATATTAATAAGTCCGCTGATCGTGGGAGCGTAGGTATGTGCGTGACCCATGTGATGTGACTGTGTTCGCCTCCACTGTTTGTGATTTGTGTTATCTGAACTATTCCTGAGAGATTCGGAATATGTAATCCTTACGTACGTGATGTATCGGGATGGATAGCAGAGTATGTGTGCACCTCAGTTTAGTTCTCGGGGTGATTGTATTGTATATTTATGATGTGAATAATATACACTTAATTAATGGGAACCTTCATGTTATTGTTGTGATAATAATTACGGTATCAATTCGAGAAATATAACGAGTTAACTGATAGTTATATATATTGCATATTGAACATCTGAGTTACGTTAGACCCCTACTTAATTACGAGCGTTATAATGTTAAGAGAACCGAGTAATAAGGGTAGGACCTATGATAGACTAGCTAGATATGTTGTCACTTAGCTAGCAGTTTGTATCACTCTAGATGGGTACTACGTTAGGAGTGCACAGTTAGACGAGAGGTGAGAATATCATGTGAGTGCACGTCCTAACATGTACTTTGCATTTAAGGTTTTAAATGTTTTTAAAATATAACTCCACATTCGGGCTCTGACCCGTTTGCTTTTCAAATCTACTTTTCTTTGTAAAACCATTTTAGGTGCCCAGACACAAGGACACCAAGCATAGGATACTCATTCAGGTGACGAGCTGTAGCTGTTTGTGGAAGCTACAGGGATTTGCTTGTAGACGCCTCTATTCACTTGGATTCCATCTTCATTATCTATCAGTTGTAGGGCATGTTGCACATTTCTATTAGAGTTACATTTCCATTACAGTTTTCAGACTTTGGCATGTATTGTTTTAGTTTTCGGTTTACTTAGCAGTTGTGGGATTTGTAGTGAGGAGTTTTCCTCCAGACGTTATTTACGTTTTGTGATGGTTATTCTATTTACTTCATTATGGTGTATGGTGTTATTATTCTTCATTACACTTGTTGCATGTTAATCAGGCTTTAATTAAAATTTGGCACTTACTTTTTAAATACTAGGTGGTTAGTAATCATAAAAGAATGTTTTCGACAGTGATGCTATTAACTGGACCAACTTGACATTTTGAATTAATTTAATAAAGGAGTAGCTACCCGGTATTTAATTAGTCGGGGTGTCACAGATTCAAGGTAGAAAGTGGAGGCGTCAACCATCGAGGTCCTGTAACTTCCACCGCAACTACAGCACGTCACTGGAATGGAACTCCTACACTTGGTGTCCTTGTGGCTGGGCACCTAAAAAAATTTTATAAGAAAATAGATTTGAAAGCAAACGGGTCAGAGCCCGATTGTGAAAATAGTTTAAAATAAAGCAAGTGTTTAATATCATTAAACAGTGAATATAAAATACATGATAGTGCGTGCACTCACAAGAGTCCCTCACCTCTCAACTAATTGTGCACACCTATCGTACACGTACCCGTTCTAGTTAAACTATTATCGAACTAGTACAATCCATGACCTGACATTAATTTACAATTCAAAGTTCATTTCTCAATGTCTTAATATAAACCAGAGGTCTTACTGTTTTTGCTCAGAATCAGTTATAATAATTACTAAGAGTTTTCCCATTCTTAACTCTACAAAGATGTTACATTAATTCACACCTTTACTTATATAAACAGTTCATTTCAATAATTCGGTATATCAATCTCATCATAATATACAATAATGTCACCCCCAGACTAAGCTGCGGTGCACACATACTCTTCTATCAAATCCCGGTACATCACGTACATAAGGATCACGTATTCCAAATCTCTCAGGAATCTTTTCGACGAGTATCAAACACACATAATGGAGGCGAACATTGTTCACATCACATGGATCACGCACATACGTACGCTCCCATGATCAGCAGACTTATTAACTCCTCAATAAGTCATTCTCTGACCTATGTCCTCAAGGTACCAATCTAAATCCCCCCGTAGGCACACAAAGATTAGGTGGCCCTGATCGAACGCCGACCTCCCGTGATAGTAAGTATGGTAGGTATGTTATACACAGATAACCACATATACTAAGTGATTCGTATCGAATATTTCATATTTCCGCCCGTTATCTTTATGCATTCTGGCACTTTGACGGTCCTAAATGCCTATAATTATGCTCATTAACCAGACAACCTTGTATTTGGATATATACATGCTTTGCAGAGGTTAGTTGTACTTTTGTAGGTATTGGAACGCTAAAAGTGAGGTTCGGTTGCATTTCGGAGAAGTTCCGTCGTTGAATGCTACTACAAGGGCAATTTGGCCTTTTCAAACTCACTATTTTTTATGGAATGAAGTTACCAAAATGTATATGATCAAATTCTCTTTCCATGTCCACTGACCGTGCGTCATTCTGACTCCGTATGTGGAAGTTATGCCCATTTTCGGATAGTTTCGATATTTTCTTCTACTTCAAGGGCATTTTGGTAATTTCATACTGCATAATTTGGAGGGTTTCAAAACAGAATCATTTAGATAATTGAATTAGCTTCGCGTCGGTTCCGACCACGCCTCATTTCGATTCCGTATGAGGGAGTTATGGCCATTTCCGTGCAACGCGTCAAAATTGGTTCGGAGTGGAAAAGTGGGTTGTCTCCAGCCCAAGGCAAATCTCAAAAGTGCGGTCGACCGGTCCCAAAATAGAGGTCGAACGGTCCCATCAGATATGGACGAAAATTGACTTATTTTGGGTTTTTTGGCTTGGTTTTGTTTGGGGTTTATTTTGGGGTATAAATAGAATGTTGTAGGCTTTTCTTTGGAGGATATAATTCATTTAGGTTAGTTTTTAGGTGATATTTTTTAGAGCTTCTCTCTCCTAGGGCTCCATCCCAATTTGTATGTAAGTTGTTACTATTCATCTTCTTCCTCTTTAATAAAGCTTCCATTTCTTCATTTCTTGCTTTGATAACTAGTTTCCTTTCTTTCAAATTAGTTTATTGTTGTTATTTATTGCTTTAATTAGTTTAGTTGTTGTTTAAAGTAGTTTAATCCATGTATTGTCACTAGATAATGGGTTGGGATCGTGTGTCCGCCATTGATGGGCGTTGAGCTCCGAAAATTAGGTTTTGTGTAAAAATTGCATTTAATTGGAACCTTGCGTATTAAAGTCGGATTATTATGCGTTTAACTTTCTTTGTCATGCAACGTTAGTGTTTATAGCGGTAATCCGAATTTAAGATGCGTGTGACCATTTTCTGTCAAATGTTTAATCTCGCAACTTTGGGTTAAATTCCTTATTGTGTGATGTTTATACTTAATTGAAAATGCTCGATTAAATATTTTCGAACCGAAATTCTAATTATTAGTTATTTAGCCCATGGTGGGGACACGATCCTGACTCTCGTTTTATTAATTCTAGTTTAGACTTAACTTCTTATTTTTTTCCCTTTTTTTTATTTCCAACCTATCACCTTTTACACTTTAATTTTAGGAGTATTAAATCCTATAAATTCTAGCAATTCGTCTCTGTGGATTTTCGATACCCGGACTTGGCCGCTATACTCCCTTTTTGAGTGTAGTCATAAGTTTAGGTTTTTGTATTGAGGAGGTGAAATGAAAACAACGATTAGCGTCTTGACACGCGCAAATTTTCACCCTTAATCAAAATGGCGCCGTTGCCGGGGATGAGTTTGTTTTAGACTTTATTTGATTTAGTATTTCATAGTATCTTCTTTCTATTTCTATTATTTGCTAATATTTTGCAGGACTTCCACATTTGAGCACTTAGAAACGCTCGAATCTTTCCCGCGCGCACTTACTTTGTGGAATCCGCCATTCGAGCCATTTTTTGGGGTAAGCATGTCGTATTCCAAGTCTTTCGGTAATCCTTGTTATAATTCTCAAAATTCTAGGCCTATGACTTTCGGTGAATACTTAGCATCCCAAAGTAAAACAAATTCAAATATGACTTTGGGCGAGTATAACGAAAGTCAAAATTTGGGTTATTGGAATTTTGATGATGATGATAATGATTTTGGGCCTTTACCTCCTTATAATAGGAATTTTGAAACGAATTTGAATAGTTTTCAAAATTCCTATAATAATGAGTTTTCGTTTGAGTCCGATGGTAATTTTCAAAGTTCCCATTTTCATGGATCCGCACCTCGGCCCATGACATTCGGTGAGGGTTTGCGTATGTATGAAAATGAGAAACTTGAAACTCATTTTCGGGAAGAAAATCGTTTGTGGGAACATGAGTTGGATTTATTATTTGAGTCCGACGACGATTTTGCTTCCGAGACTTTCGAGGTTGACGAATGTTTTGAACCAAATGAGGTACTTGTGCCTACTTTGGAACAAGCCATTCTAGACTTTTCCCATTGTGTAATAGATATTGAAAGTGAGGATGAAAATGATGTAATATCTATTTGCAATGAAATGATTTCTTCCTTGGCCCCCAAAGAAGAACATTTCATTGAAAATGATATTATTTCCTTTGAAATTCCAACGTCATGCGATGATGATTCATCTCATGAGTTTGAATTTCATTCATCCCCATTTTCATTCTCTATTATCCCACCGGAACAAGTACCCGATGATTTGGTTTTAAACTTTAATGTTTTAAATCCTATCGCTGATGAGGAGTACTTGCTCGAGTTGCCCTCCACGATCGCATATTTGCCTTTGTGTGCGCCGCCTCCCATTCCAGCTTTAAAATCTTTGGGAGGATATTCGGCTTTTCTCGGTCCACACATGTTTTTGTCGCCCATTCAATCCAAACCCCCCATCGTCCCTCCAAAACTTTTAATTGGCGATGGTTCATTTCTTCCACCTTACACATGCCTTTCGTTTTTCAAACGGAATTCATATTTTTCGGAAGGCCTGCTTGTATGTGAGGGTACACCGGTTATCCTCCAAAGTCAAATCATTTTTATGGTGGACCCTCACCTATTTAGACTTCTAGTGTATAGTTAGTGTGGAGTCTAAATAGTAGATTGTATATAGTTAGATTTTTTATCATTTCTTTCTTTTTATTTTTTATTTTCTTTTTAATTTAGTTTAGTGTAATTAGTTAACTTTTTATTATTTGTTTTTGCTATGCTCGGTACTAACTTCTTTCGTAGATTCTTTGGACTTGTTCTTATGGGGATCGCTCCATTTTTGGGTAATATCACTATTTTCCTCTCTTTGACTTGGTTCTTAATTTACATTGAGGACAATGTCAAGTTTTAAGTTAGGGGTGTGGGATATTCTATCCATTTCTTCATTTAGTCCATGTTTTTGCTCACATGTTAGTTACTTAGTATGCTTTTCTTAGAAAAATTAAAAAATTTAAAAAGATTTTCTTTCTTTTTTCTCCTTTTTTGGGCAATTTACCTTTGTTTCCGATGATAAATTTCAATAATTGCCCGATCCAATAGACAACCCAACGATGCGTGTTCTCGATTTTAGAAGTTATTAGACTTTAGTCTCGATTATTGATATTGTGAATAACTTCATGAATTAAACTTTAATCCCATGAGCACATGCACTTTTATGGTTATATTGATTTGGTTTAAGATTTTTATAACTTGGTAATCTTTTGTTGCATTGTATATACTTACACCGAGTAAGCTTTGTACCTTTCGTCATTTGTGAGTGTATACACTATTCTTTTCTCATTGAAAACGTTGAATTCGTTGGTAATCTCTCTATTCTTTCATTTGATCGTTCATTAATTGAGTTCATACTTGAATTGTGTTACTTGATCATGATTTTCATATATTGTTTTGACTCGAGAATTGCGTAAACTTTGTGAAATGATCATAGGAATTCTTTGTTATATCACCCATATTAGCCTTGACCTCACCCTTATATGTTTACCCTCGTTAACCCCGTTGAGCCTAAATATAGCCTTTCGTTTCATAACCCTATTCCCATAACCAACTCTAAATTGGAGTTATATACCATACATACACTTTCCATACCTTTGTTTGGAATATTACTTGGGATTGAATGTTGTTGTTATGATGTCGGTTGCAATTTAGGCATATGAGAGTTTGACAAGTAAAGAAAAGAAAGTAGTGAAAAAAGTGAAGAAAAAGAGAAGGCAAAAAACAAAAGAAAACAAATGACAAAATGAGAAAAAGAAGAAAACAAAAGAAAGAGAAAGTTGTAAATATTGTGTATATAGTTCAATAAGCTTTGATTACTCTCCCCGATGATATATTCGATGCCTTTTGGAACTTGTTTTCCAATTTTGATATTCCCCGTGTCGTCCTATTATCCCTAGTTTTCATTCCGAACACTTTGAATCCGTACATACATTCCCTCTTTTCGTAATCTAAGCCTAGCCTACATTATAACCCTATACAAGTCCTATGTGATCTTAGGTTGATGTAATTTAAAAGTCATAATAGTTGTGATAATCTGTGAAAATGCATTTCGCCTCTTTTAGTGTGCGGTATCCTTTCATTGAGATTACATTTTTCAGTTTATATATAGCGTTCTTCTTTTGTGACATGTGTCCGGCCTAGTTTCCATTTACAATTACTCTTTAGCCAGCATGTTCCGTGTGTTACCTCCCTGTTTCGAGTGAATTCGCTTGATGAGCGTAATGCCCGTGAGGATTGAATATATGCTTGCTTTAATGTTTATCCGGTTTATATAAGTTTTTGCCAAATCACACTTTGCATGTGCTCTCTCCCCTCCCACATTTTAAGGTTTCAATTCTATGAGGTGCATTCTATAATGTTAATGATTCGAACTTTTATGTGAATTCATTCACTTTGCTAATAATGCAAATGAAATCTTTTTCGCTTTTGCTGGGCTTGTCGCATGTTGGTTTGGGCATATTTTGAGGAAACCATATGATGTTTGTGGGTATCATCCCTGAAAACCCTCACGAGACGACACTCGTCCACTAGGGTAACCTAGGAATTTAACGGCTTATTGCATATACTAAATGCAATCGTGTTTCCTACGAAAGTGACAATTATATTTTGATGCATATATACGTTTTGTATTTCCTTCTGTGGACTGGTTTTGCTTGTTTTATCACTAGGGACTAGCAATGTTTAAGTTAGGGGGTGTGATTCGTATCGAATATTGCATATTTCCGCCCGTTATCTTTATGCATTCTAGCACTTTTACGGTCCTAAATGCCTATAATTATGCTCATTAACCAGAAAACCTTGGATTTGGATATATACATGCTTTGCAGAGGTTATTTGTACTTTTGTAGGTATTGGAACGCTAAAAGTGAGGTTCGGTTGCATTTCGGAGAAGTTCCGTCGTTGAATGCTACTACAAGGGCAATTTGGTCTTTTCAAACTCACTATTTTTTATGGAATGAAGTTACCAACATGTATATCATCAAATTATCTTTCCATGGCCACTGACCGTGCGTCATTCTGACTCCGTATGTGGAAGTTATGCCCATTTCCGGAAGGTTTCGGTATTTTCTTCTACTTCAAGGGCATTTTGGTAATTTCATACTGCATAATTTGGAGGGTTTCAAAACATAATCATTTAGAGAATTGAATTAGCTTTGCTTCGGTTCCGACCATGCCTCATTTCGATTCCGTATGAGGGAGTTATGGCCATTTCCGTGCAACGCGTCAAAATTGGTTCGGAGTGGAAAAGTGGGTTGTCTCCAGCCCAAGGCAAATCTCAAAAGTGCGTTCGACCGGTCCCAAAATAGAGGTCGACCGGTCCCATCAGATATGGACGAAAATTGACTTATTTTGGGTTTTTTGGCTTGGTTTTGTTTGGGGTTTATTTTGGGGTATAAATAGAATGTTGTAGGCTTTTCTTTGGAGGATATAATTCATTTAGGTTAGTTTTTAGGTGATTTTTTTAGAGCTTCTCTCTCCTAGGGTTCCATCTCAATTTGTATGTAAGTTATTACTATTCATCTTCTTCCTCTTTAATAAAGCTTCCATTTCTTGATTTCTTGCTTTGATAACTAGTTTCCTTTCTTTCAAAGTAGTTTATTGTTGTTATTTATTGCTTTAATTAGTTTAGTTGTTGTTTAAAGTAGTTTAATCCATGTATTGTCAGTAGATAACGGGTTGGGATCGTGTGTCCGCCATTGATGGGCGTTGAGCTCCGAAAATTAGGTTTTGTGTAAAAATTGCATTTAATTGGAACCTTGCGTATTAAAGTCGGATTATTATGCGTTTAACTTTCTTTGTCATGCAACGTTAGTGTTTATAGCGGTAATCCGAATTTAAGATGCGTGTGACCATTTTCTGTGAAATGTTTAATCTCGCAACTTTGGGTTAAATTCCTTATTGTGTGATGTTTATACTTAATTGAAAATGCTCGATTAAATATTTTCGAACTGAAATTCTAATTATTAGTTATTTAGCCCATGGTGGGGACACGATCCCGACTCTCGTTTTATTAATTCTAGTTTAGACTTAACTTCTTATTTTTTTCCCTTTTTTTTATTTCCAACCTATCACCTTTTACACTTTAATTTTAGGAGTATTAAATCCTATAAATTCTAGCAACTCGTCTCTGTGGATTTTCGATACCCGAACTTGGCCGCTATACTCCCTTTTTTAGTGTAGTCATAAGTTTAGGTTTTTGTATTGAGGAGGTGAAATGAAAACAACGATTAGCGTCTTGACACGCGCTACTTTTCACCCTTAATCACTAAGCATTAACACATCTTAGATATCTTATAATATCAATAGAGGTTTATTTTATATTCATATACCGTCATTAAATGTTGTACGTTTACAAATCCCCGAATAATATACATTAAAAGTTATCAACCCTTCTCACGTCGCAATTTTAAGTACTTATTTCTTAACCCATAGATGTCACCCGGTTCACTACAAAATTCTATGTTTCAATCCTCAATGTACCCTAATATCACAACTATACCCACTAGTTAACAAGGGAAGGTTAACACTCAATTAAATAAGTCTACTGGAAGTTCGAAATAAAATCAGGCCTAAAGAGGTCATTCTGTCAACTCGTTAGAAATATCGTTCGAACGAGTGTCGTTCAAACGAATGGATTCGAATGAACTACCAACTCGTAGGAAGGAGTACTGTCATCTCGTTAGAAGTTCGTTCGAACGAGGTCGTTCGAACGACCTCGGCAGGTCTTCTAACGAGATGGCAAAAAAACCCCAGAAATTTCCCAACTCATTTTTCTTCATTTTTCTCTTCTCTAAATCCATCTTAAGATCATCCAACTTACGTTTTAATGTTTGTAAACTATTTTAAGTCATCCTACGTCGTTCCTTAACATATTTTTGGGGTCAAATCTTACTAATCAACATGTAACAATTATAAATCCCCAATTATTGCCCCGAACCCTATGAACATGAACCCATAATTTAATTGACTACAAAGACTCCTTATAAATCCATTTCCAAGTCATCAAAAGTTATGTTTTTTGTATTTAATTCGTCCATAAGTATTCTACATGCCATTCCTATCCCAAAATCATAAGTTTCTCAATAATCCCATTGGTTTTCATCAAAACTTTCAAGGCAAATACAGTTTCTACACTAAACATGGAAGAAATATTCATTGAACTTAATAATATCAAATCACTTGCCTTAAATTCGATGTTTTGGTTCGTTGTTGATGATCAAGGTTGGCTTTCTATCTTCTTTCTGGTCACAAATCCTTTCCAATTTCTAGTGATGGGAGATAGTTTGGTTTGGAACCTCCTTTACCCTCTTTCTAACTTCTCTCAAAACTCCCGTAGCCCACTCTTTTACCTTTTACTGGTAATGGCCTTAGTGGCCTCTTTAAAAATATAAAAATAAACTCTCAAATTCGTGGGTTTTAATTCCTCAATTTTTAAAATTACTAAAATACCCTTCTAGGTTGCCGATTTGGCCTAAAAATGCCCCAGGACCCAAACTAAACCCTCGGCTAGTGTTTTCTGACTATTTCGACCCTTCCGGACGTGTTGACGCACTCAAAATGATCATTCGATTGATAAAAATATATAATTTACTTTTTAATTTAAATAAATTCATTCCTGACGCGACTGACACGCGCGTTCCAATTAAATTTCCCAAATTGTCGTATTTCTGCCTCTTGACAATTTCAATATTTTCAACACTCATATATTACCATATATAATCAGAAATATTCAATTTTAACATCATAATCAAATACCAACTCACATCTCGCTAGTATTTATATCCGGATTAATTCCCAATTAATTCTCATTTAATTCAATAAATCCCTTAAATACAAATCAATAAAATTATGGGGTATTACACTGTGGCCCCTAAACTTTTAAGGGCAATTGTGGGTAGCCTTTTTTCTCATTAGATTATCCGGACTAATCTCTACTAAGAAAAATGGGGACCCGACCCAAATAATGGGTTCAAAGTTACGGTTAGAATAAAAAGATGTGACCAAGTCTATCCCCAAGATCTCGAAGGAGATATTCAGGGGATCTTAGGTTAACGTGTTGCCTACCAACACTCCTTCTCTTTCCTTTTGATAACGGACTATATATTGTACCCCTGGCCCGGGGAAATGGGCATTTGAAAAAACCATTTCAAGAGATACTAAATAAGAAACAGTAGACCTCTCCGTGGACGTAGGCAATTTTTCGAACCACGTATATTCTCGTGTTGTGTGATTGTTGTTCTTTCTTTAATTCTGGTGATTGTTTTCTTTTGATAAATTGTTTTGTGTTGAGATTTTTGTCACCACAAATTCTATATAGAAAATAAAAAGGGAAACTACTCACACATCTTAAATTGAGAAAATCCCTACAACAAAAAAAAAAGCATGAGTGTTTGAGGGAGATTAGTTGAAAATCAATGGGTTTGCACAACTTTATTCATATTTTTGTCTTTCATTTTTTGCTATATTGGGTTAAGAATCATCGAGACTTTGGCATATATGCATAACTGCATCCGCCTTCTGTAAGTGCCATCTTATTTGTCACTAAGGTTGATTTGAGCACTTAACTCGTTGGTGTGTCCATTAGTCGTCGTGCATTAGAACGTAATTTTTTAATTGATTCTCCCGTGTTTAGTTTCACACCCATGCATTTCCTTTTTATGTTTTATTGGGTTGCTTAATGTCATAATGTGTTTTTTTATATATTTTTTTGGAGTTTCTTTTATATTTCTTTTAGGAGTTTCTTCTTTTTTTTTATTTTGTGGTGAATTTTTTGAAAAAATACACATTTTTTTGGAGTTCGTTAGAACGAGATCGCCACCTCATTCAAAAAAGATGGGGTTTTCGTTGGAATGGTCATCCCACGACCTTCCAACGTGGTCCCTCTATTTGTTTGTCCTTCACTCGTTGGAAGCTCATTTGTTCCTCATTCGAACGAGATTAAGTCTTTGTTCAAACGACCTATCCTTCGTTCCAATGAGATATTAGGTTCGTTCAAACAAACTTAGTTTTTTCATTCCAACAAATTTAAAAATCACTTTAAGCTGTCTTCCCATTTCTCACTTGCATCCCTTTGCCGTTTCCTTAAACCTCCTGAAATCCCTTATATGCTCCTTGCGATTTCCTCAAATTTCAAGTGTGAATTCAATATCAATCTCAATCTCCGTACGATAAAAGTGACAAACTTTTTTCATATCGTGTGTAGCGATTTTATTCACTTTGTCACCTTTCATGCTTTGCCTATGGTTTTACTTTCAGAGGTTTTCTGCTTAGATTTGCAAATTTTGGGGTTTCTCTTGGTTCTATTCTTCTTTTTGAGGTATTTATTTTTGTTTTCTTCTCTGTTTAATTTTCTGTGTATTGTTATATATATATATATATAAATATATATATCAACACTGTTTTGGGGAATTTTTCACTTTTTATTTTTTATATATAATCCAAAATTTATTTATTTTTTTGCCCCCTTTCATGTGTGACATACTACCACATTTCAATATTTTACAGATTGCTAAAATTTTGTTCACCGAATTTGTAATATTTCACTCATGAATGTTATTCCGTATCATAAGTCCTTGTTGAGTTGATTATGCATTGCAGATGTTGTTGTGTTATTGGATTGTAGTATGGTTTATCTTGGGAGTCGGTTGTATTGTTGTCGAATATGGGTTCTTAGAGTGTTGGATTGGTGTCGTCCTTCCTTATCGTTCAATCCAACCGTGTTCCTCTCCTTCTATCCCCACTTCCCGTGTTCTTTAGTATGGCATGTGATCGAAAACGTCGTTCCTCTCAAGACGAGTCTCTTGCAGAGTCCTCTTCCTCATCATCTCGAGCGTGAGCCCCCTAAGCATGTCGTCCTGTATATTCTTATATTCGTTGGGCGCGCCGAGTCGACTTCGAGCATTTCTGTAGTCTAGGGTTCCATATTTGAGTTGTAGTTAGGGAGCGTGTATTCATGTTGTCTAAATTTCCTCAGACACATCTTCCTGAGTGGTTTGCAGGGCATGGGTGGGAGATTATTTTCTGCATGTATAATGTGATTCTTCCGGACCTAGTTCGAGAATTTTACCATCACATGACAGCTCACGCAGTTACTATTTGCTCCACCGTTCGCGATGTCGATCTCTTTGTGACATCCAACGCTATTGCCGTTATTCTAGGTATCCCTATGGCACCTGATGCTACATTTCCTAAACTCGAGGAGGAGCGGATTCAGATTGATGATATTCTTCCGATTCTTTTTTGTTCTTTTCAGTCTCACACTGTCACTCTCTATCACACCAATCTCCACCCTGACCATCGGATCCTTAATTGGGTCACTTGCTCATCTTTCCTTCCGTATACCAAATCCACATAGATATTTGATGAGATTGTTCGATTCATGCGTGGTATCAGCTCTAAGAATATCCTCGATCTTCATACTATGAGTCTTGGCTTTGTGGCTTATATGCAAAATTATGAGACGTCCTCTATTAGATTTGCTCTACCTTATGGGATTTTGATTACTAGTCTGTGTCTCACTGCTGAGGTTCTTGTTCTTCCTAATGAGGTTAAAATGAGTTCGATTTCTATCATTCACAAAAAAAAAAAAATCGTTGATCGGAAGGCCATCTTCCTTCTATTACTCGTCGGCCTTGTTCGTCAGCTCCTTCCACCTCTTATTCTTTTAGGTCGGGTCCTACCTCAAATTCTGCAGGCTCCTTACCTCCATCTTCTTTCTATCGGACAAGGGACTCAACGACAGTTCTGGAGTTGACATGATAGGTTCAGACCATGCCCTCACAGCAGTTGGAGGATGACGAGCAATAAAAAGTGTGCACTACATGTGTACGTATGTCTCAAGTGTAAGCCAATCTCTCAAATAATAAACACAGTAAGACGGGATCGAATCCTTAGGGAATAGTTTGCTGACAAAGAAAGTAGGGTTGGGTTCTTAGATCTAAGCTTCGACTCGTAAAAGAAAAGAAAAGGTGATGATCCTTACTTGAAGAGATTTCTAGTTACCTAGGTAAAATTATGCTATGAAATTGCAAATTTAAACTTCTTAAAGCGAAGACTAATATATTTGGTTTTTAAAAAAATTGGAAAATGAGGCTGGGATCCAATCCCCCAAACCGTAGACTTCCTATGAGAAATATAAAATTCTATATATTAATTAATTAATCAAAATAAAAGCACCAATCAATTAGAAGCACAAATATGTTTGGGCATTAACTCACGCGATAATTAGTGAACAAATTAATAAGCGCGAATGAGATATTCACCGACACATATAATGCATCCTCATATACTCAGGTTGCTTCTAACAAACTGAGTTAAGAGCCTACACTAATAGTCCCGATCAATATATCAAACTCGAAAAATTAATTGTTTAATTATGGCAAATTTTACATTTAAAGTCGAAAACTCTAGATTGGGTTCATGTTCCCCAATCCACAAATAATTTAGGTAGACATGGAATTTAATTCTACGCAAATCATATTCATTATACAAGAATTCATATTTTAATATCAAGAAGAAACAATTGAGAATTTGATACCAATTGGGAAGAAATAAAAGTCCAAGAAAGAAGCTTGACATCAAAGAGGAATTTCGAAAATTGCAATAACTTGAATTTAATTGATGTGCAATGATGAATAATTGAATCTCCAATGATTATAGATAAAATACTTGATTAATAATGTGTAAAGTATATAAAATAATACTCCTAGATGAACTATATAAGTGCCAAAAAACTGCCAAAGTGCTAAACATGGACCACAACTCTAGCTACAAAATAGGAAATGAATGAAAATCCTGCAGAAAATCAAACCCTGGAGCCAAATCGCACCAATTTGGTCCGAACCCTCAAGGAAAGTGAACCTATTTGCATGAGGAACCGAACCGGTTCGATTTCTGGGACTGGTTTTTGCATGTAAATATATTGTCTTTCCACGATTTGCAGTTTCTACCCCTGAAACTTTTCTCCTATTTAAAATCGCTTTAACTTCTTCATTGTAACTCGGATCAAGGTATTGTTTCTTTCTATGTTCTCGTGAACTCGATATCTTCAACTTTCATGTTGGATCCTTCTACGAGTTTTGGCTGAAAGATTACCATTTTACCCTTGACTATCCTTCCTCGCATTGTATTAATTGTTTTAGCTATTCTCTTCCGTCCAATTGCATGATTTACCTGTAAAACACATGAAAATACACAAAACATGAAACACTTTCCACAAAGGTTAGCTGCAACAAATGTGACCTAAGTTCGGGATAAATGTGATGTTCGGGACCATAAAATGACTTAAATTATAGTGATTAATATGAAATATTCGTGGCGAATCAAATTCCCTAACTTAGAACCTTGCTAGTATCGACCAATGTAAACGAATCATAAATAGGATCCATAAATAACACTCATTAACTAAAGGATAGAATGCATGTTTCATGAGCACGCGATTGCATTTAGCATATGCAATAAGCCGTTAAACTCCTAGGTTACCCGAGTAGGACAAGTGGTGTCTCATGAGGGTTTGTAGTGAATTTACCTACAAAATTCATTTTGTACCACATGGTACGACTCAAAGAAAAATCAAAATAATTAAAAGTCGTAAAATCTAAATTCCATAAAAATAGTTGCTTTTTTTATTTGATAAATCTCAATCCAGTGCGTATGTACGAAGTTAAAAATTAATCGTCAACTTCCACCTATTGATCAATATGTAACTTTTCAAAAATTCACTTTGATTCAATTTCTCACGGGATGCACTCTCAAATAAATCACTCGGATAGTGGCTTTATCTCGCGATGTGCGTGAAATTAAGAGTAAATGTAGTGGACACGAGTTCACGCACACAAATTGAAAGAAGAAATTTTTTATGATGAAAAGATCTCTTAGACGGATTACAGTCATTGGAAAATGAGAAAATATCATTCTTTAGTCACACCGTTTTGTCTCATTATTGTATAATTTTTTTATAGTTTTTTAACCTCTCCACGCAGTGATTGATTTTGTTATTCGGACTCGGTTAGGACTTTTTTCGGGTTAAGTGTATTTTGGGCACTAATGGAACTTTTGAAACTTCTTGTAGTTGGAAAATTTTCCTCGTGAATGTCCATTGGAACTTTTTCAGGCTTTTGCTCATTTTTCTAATTTCTTTATTTTCTCTTCTATTATTTTTTTTCATTTGAGAATTTTTCTGTCCTTTTTTTGTACCGTATGGACTTAAAATTCTAAATTTTCTGATTTTCACAACTCTGGGCCAATTTGGATTTTTAGGGTTAACAAACGAGAAGTATAAAAAAAATTATCTCAATTTGGCTTTCAAAAGTTGGATATTTTTCTGAAATTTTTATGGCTAAAATTTTTGGTTAACAAACGATGACCTAACTTCATGTGTTCGAATTACTAATCAAATTACCATATACGTCTCGAGATTAATTTTTATTTTTATTTTTGAGATATCTTTAGGCGCGTCTTTAAAATAAAATTTTCGCTCGTTTTCCGTAGCCGATCAAAACAATGATTTACAGATCTACGATGATTTTACCACTAAAGGAAAGTTTGAGTTATTGATTTAAATTACTCAAAAATGAGGAATGACACAAAAATCTCACCGGGTTAAAATCTCCACATTTATTCATATAAGTCGTCAATTTTCATTTTAAATCATTATTGGCTTAGTGCGTGGAATTTTTACAAATTGAGATTTGAAACAATTTTTTTGTAATATTTTTAAGGATTTTAAATTCCAAATTTTACTTATTTTGAAAAAAAAAATGACTTTTTGAAAATTTTCCTTTTTCTGAGATTTTAAAATTTTTAATTTTTTTGGGCATTTTAAAATTGTGAAGTTTTTAAAAAATGCACTTGTACCCCTCCTAACTTAGGCTTTGCATTGTCATCAATGTGAAAAACTAAAATCCAAATAAGAAACGAAATAGGTACGAAATGTAAAACAAACAATATTTAAAATGCAACAATGACACTATATGAACGCAAACAACTTTTATTCATAAACGATAGTAAATATTACATAGTTTCTTAAAAGATAGAACAAATAAAAGTGAAGAAACTACATAAGATGGTGCATACCCAAGAGATAATCAACGAGATGGGTCGGGGGCCTTTGGATCCCAACCATATGGGTCCATGAAGTACGAAGACAATTCAGCCCCCGGGCCCAAGGTAAGTCTATATAAATTGGCTTGAAGTCGCATCATCATCGAGGTGTCGCGACGGTAGTTGGCCCAGAAATCATCCTAGTCTTGGCAGTATTCCGCAAGGAAACCGTCGATTTCAGATTTGAGGTGATCCATACGGCTATTAACTATCGTCGTCTCGTATGCGTGCTCATCAAAATCACCCTCGTAATCCTGATCCGTCGGATCGTCTCCTTCTTTCTCACTGGAGTTGACATCCTCGCCAACATCTTTTTCCTCTTCGGTCTTTTCTCCTCCCTCCTCCATCTCAACGTCCTCAAAAATTTGTGCGAGAGGAGGGGGTTGATTATAGGCCTCTCGCGTGCTCCTACCCACAGAGGTTCCATTGATGGGCTAGGGAACCCCAGCCTGGTCACCGCACTGTACGACTCCCACCTCTAAGCATACGAAGGTGATAAAATGGCCATACAGTAGAGAAGTCGTACCTATGGGTCATACGCCGCACTTGTGATTTCATCAAAGTATATTTCCGGTAGGCTTATTTTAGACACGGAGTCAAACAAAAAATAAAGAAAATTTCTTTGTTGCAAGAAAATTACGAAATTATTCTTTGTAGGAAAAATTATACCACGTGTAATGAGATTGGCCAATCGGGTGCGAGAAAGTAGCTGCTCGGATGGAAATGTCTCTCTCATCCAAAGAGTGTCTGGCGCCCATCAGCTAGAGAGCTCGGTTCGCGGGATGTCCTTTCGGCGGCAGGGATAGGTATAGGTTTGGTAGTATTTTACACCTGCCACTTGCAGTTTTCTTTTGAGGATTTTGAGTGAAAATGGGATGAAAACATCGCCAATATATGCCTCGTAGTTCCCGTCGAAAATGTGGATGAGGGTCCCATAAAATAATCAAGCAATATGCTCATAGAAGGGGTTCTCATTGCGGGAGTACCAATTGTGCCACCCGAATTTAGGGAAAAGGGACACCACATTTTCGGGGAGATCATCCCAAATTATACGTTGCTCGATAAACAAGGTTCAACGGGTGACAAAATATATGTGGCACCAATCTCGTTCTTGGGGAGAACAAAACATGTTATGCTCATCGCCTTCTTGCACGTCGGTTGACTTATATATTTTTGGTATTGTTTGGGAGCCATGAAATTTCTAAGATGGGATGTTGGGAGGAATTTAGGAGAATTCTAGGAAAAGAAGAAAATGGTAGGTGTGACGATGAATGGGGGTGGGGGGTATTTATAGGTTGGAAAGGGAGGGAAAATGGAAGCTTTCAGGATAAATGAGTGGGATTGGTTGGTGAATTTAGAAGATGGAGGGAGTGTTTTTTAGTGTAAATTCGTGTATGGAGGGAATAGTAAAGGCTTTAGGTGAAGGAAGGTGAAAAGGTGAGAGGGAAGTGAGAAAATTTTGTGGTAAAATTCGTGTATCTCTTCAAAAAGTGAACCGGATTGTATGAGGAACCGAACTGGTTCGATCTTCAGCACTGCTAAATCAAAACCCCTTGCTGGGGGTTCGGTTTTTGAGCTAATGGGTTCGGTTTTCTGAAGCGGATTTTTTCAAGTTTTCTCATTTTCCTCGCAATTTTCACGTTCTCTCGGGCACGGGTGGTGGGCTTCCTAAAAATCTCCTAGGATTCAACCTAAATTCACCTTTTTTAATGGAATTTCATCAAAATCTCCATGGATTCGTTGGGTACTCTCGGGATGGGTCTCAAAAATCGAAATATCCCACTCTAGCATAAACACACACGACCGACTCCTACACATATGACGCACTCACACAACTCTAATGTACAACTAGTGATCATCCTATACATGTCGGGGGTACAATGACCTCTCTCTAAATCCTAATCATTCCCATACTCGAGGTCCGACAATAGAATTGCCTCCACTTCCCTGATGCCAGCCTATAGATATGGCTTTAGGCGTTGTCCATTTACATTGAACGTGCTCCCATCCTTCGGGTTTTCCATGTCTATTGCACCATGTGGGAACACCTCTTTCATAACAAACGGTCTTAACCATCTGGACCGTAACTTTTCGAGAAACAAATGTAAATATGAGTTGTAGAGTAGTACCTTTTGCCCCAAATGAAACTCTTTGCGATTAGTGTTTTGATCATGTGCAAGTTATATCCGTTCTTTTGTGATTCAGGTGTGTAACACCCCGTACTTTTATGGATAATTAAATTTCATAAGTGGGTGTAATTTGGAGATTTGAGGAATTTAGTAAATAGTAATTTTGGAATTAGGAGTATAATTTGATAAATTGAGAATTTAAAGTGAGTAGTAAATATATTGCAAGTGTCGAATTAATATTTACAAGGATTAGATTTTCTTACTGGACTGAGTAAATTAGTTGGGTAATTTCAATTACATGTCGCAATTGAGTAAAGCGACAAAGGATAATATTTTAATTGGAAAAAATTGTATTGAGATGTGTTGGGTTTAATTAGTGAATTTTAGTTAAGTGACTCGGATAAAATTTCGAGTGCGCGGTTGGTTTTAGAATGATCGAGATAGTCAGAATAGAGTATCCGGAGGTATTGTTTAGGTTCCAAGGATTTTCGAACTAGTAGAGACTCGCATTTGAGTATACGAGTCAATTTTGGGTATTATAAGGAATAAGCTTTATAAACCCTTATAACCCTTATTTCTCACACATTTCATGGAGTTAATTAATAATGAGTTATCAGCAGGGAAACGGGCATTAAGACTGCCTAGATGTGCAGATTTATTACTGAGCTGACCTCATTGTTGTCAGCGACTAGATTCAATGTTGGGTCAATCTCCTTTTTGTACATGAACATGACATGTGTTATCTTCTGAGAGTCTTACTGGCTGTTCCATATTTATGGTATAACAATATCATTTAAAGGGTATCAAATCCCACCCATTTCACACATGGGTTAGAAAATGCGAGTTTACAGGATTTTTAATTATTTAAAGGAAACTATGGGTTGATTTAGGTAAATATCACAAGATAGCACAAAGGATCTAATTCAGGAGATTAAGCCCAAAAAGAACAATCATGCTCTGATACCAATTGAGAATAAATATGTGAATGACTTAAACCAAACCTAAAGCAGGTGAATATGATTTTTAACTCAATGTGCCCAAATTTTACGTTTTAAAAAATTTCTTCCAAAATTTCTAAACTTTATAACAAAAGTAATCCACAAGTCTGGTTGAAGACACCCACACAAGTAAATTAAATAGATATAGGTGGTTATATAAAAACTAACCCACCTAAGTTAAATTTTAACCAAATATAAGTGATCCAAACATCCAATGAAAAGTGTGTGATAAAATTTGTTAGATATGAATACTTCTTTTGGTATGCCTTTTGGCTATTCTAGTGAGTTCTAATATAGAAGAAATTTGATGGGACAGGTTCCATCTTCATACTCTCTGTTGGATGGCCCTATTTTCCACATGATCAGCATGCTCAAGTGGTTTTTCCCACTTTCAGTGCTCATCCTTGAATTGATTACCTGGTTAGCTTTCAACTTTTTTGATACGGAGAGAAGTGCCAACATGAATCTTTTGTTTGTTTGAGAATATTCTCCACCCAAATATGTGACTTCATAATCCTAGATCACCACCACTTTTCGAAACGTCTAACACCAAACGTGACTAAAAGTTAGTCCCACTCACAGTACTCTAATCTTTCTGTCATAATTTAATTTGAACCCAATAAAAAATTAAATACAAATAAATAGCAGCATGACACACATAGAGGTTATATTATATCTTACACAAAGCTTCCCTCTCATCTTATTCTGACTTATTTTTTCATATGATTTAAAATTCCCATAATTTAATTTAGTTAAAATTAAATTATATGACATGCACAAAGGTTATATTATATGGCACGATGAAATAAAACATTGGTTAAAATTCATGGAATAAAATGTTTAAATCTCCCCCACAAATTTGGATTTTATTCCAATTCCAAAAAAAAAGAGATATTTCAAAATTTAAATCAACATGTTTAATATTGAATTAAAAAAAGATGAAGCTTGATGTATTTGATTAGCTTAGCCCAAAATGATGTAGCTACAACCAAGTGAATTTTCAAGTTTCAATATGCCTACTCCAAACTTGTTCAATATATAACTTGCCAAAAAATTGATGACAAAATGTGTATGTGCATCGAGTATAAAGGAAAAACCACTAAAATCTAATTATAAAAAACATTAATTAATATCTAAATGTTGATTCCATTTATATATATCATAAATATGAGCTTTTTTTTACCTTAATACATTATTATGTTTTAAATGTGAACATTTCGCCACTAAAAAGTAATGTTTTGTGAATTTAGCGGAAACAAATGTTCTAAAGTATAATAAAGTGATTAATTTATATTAAAGCAGATGGAGAGAAGAGAGAAAAGGAAAAAGAGAAGAGAAGAAGGAAGAAAGAAAGGGGATTTTCGGCCAAACTCCGCGGGATTCGACTCGAGGTCGTCGGATTTTATCCACGAGGCAAATGTTTACTTGCTTTATTCATTTGTGTGTGTATCTCATATTATAGTTGGTAAACTAGATAAATTTTGGGTTAGAACCCTTAAAATAAATTTGGGAAATTTGAGTTTAAGTTTACAAATTGATGTGTTGTAAATTCTTAATGATTTCTAGTGTTAAATCCATTATAATGGAGTGTATAAATGGTTAGAAATGGGAGAAATGATAAAACTAGAGCTTTAATGGTTTTAGGGTTTAAATCTAAGAGAATTGGTTTAATGGTTTTATGAAGGCGATTATCAGGTTCGAGACTATAGAGTCCGAGATACTGATAACCTTAACATGGTCAAGGTGGCCAGAGACGGGGAATGTTGCAACGTGGGGTGTAGAACCATATGGTTAGTCCCTGTCCGGTAGGAGTTAAAGGACAAGAATAGGGTGCTGAGATGGGGCATTGATTAAAGAAATTTTTGGTTCAGTTAGGGCAGGTGTACCATGTCCGGGAACCATTTGGAGTAGCCAATGTAAGTGGCGAAGTTATTCTTATGAGTTTCACCTTAGTTGATGGAGGTGTATTATGTGTGGTACGACTGAGTCACAGTATTTCGTGTGTGTGATTCGAGTTTACTGGTAGTATCAATAACATTACATAGAGTATCTATATGTCTTTTCGCGGTAGCAGGGTCCTATTTTGAATTTGTATCTGGTTTGTATTGCTCGTTTTGTATGTGTTATACGATTATGGTGTTATTTTGAGTATAATATGTTATCAGTTGATTGGAACGATAGCAGGCTAATGAATGCAAGACTATCGTATCTGCAGTTCCAGGGTGGAACGGGATTTTTGTTGCAATATCTCGCCTGAATACAGGTTGAGTTCGCCTTTATTGTATGGGTAGATGGAACTTCGACGAGTATACATTTCATTATCATGATTTGAGTGCGTGGAGACCTTATATATATGATTTAAGGTATGCAGGATTTATTGTTAAGCTGTGAGTTTAAGCTCGTTGTTGTTTGTGCAAAGGACTTAGTGTTAGTACGAGCGCTTGGTGGCGTGGATCCTGGAAAGAAGTAGGAGTTCTGACCACATTTTGTTGGTAGATGTGATGGGATTATCCTAGTGGCATGTTTGAAGATAACGGACCTCCACGACCGACAAAGTTAAGAAGTAGTGTATAGGAGGGGTTACTTATTTGGATTTCGATTGCGAGACACTCCACGCATGAACCTTAACGACATCGGGAGTGAAGAGATGTTACGGAATGCAAGGATGTTTGTTTTTACGATAAGTTACCTAGTGTGGAGAAAACACTATAAACTGAGAGTCATGTGATGATTGAGGGCTAATGGACGTAGAAGTTCTATGGAAAATCACTAAAATGGTTTTCTCACCGCAAGTGCGTGGGTGAGGTAAGGTAAAGGAAATCGATTTAAGTCTTATGACCAGGCCCTGAGTGGAAGGCGAATTCTGAGGTAATATATTTTGGGTATGATGTTAGTATCACTTTTGCAGAGAGTAGGCGCCCCGATTAGTTAGACTTTCCATTTCGCCGAGTTTGAAAGACATAGTGGTAGAAGAGCGTTAGTAGGTTAACGAGGTAGGATTTAGAACATCCCGATGGTGTGCCTTAGGCCATTATATCTCGATGATTGATGATGCGAGTAAGTAGTGTAATGGGAGGGTTCCTTGTCTGGATTTCGCTTTGCGAGACGTCCCACGCATGAAACCGAGCGAATTTCGAAAATGGAGATAGGTCTTGGGCATTAGGGACATGGATAGAATAATACTCATTTTACGTGTGTAGGAAACACGTCGACCTTAGGATTATTGGGAAGTAAGGCCAGTGGGACTAGTGGCGCCGATATAGGGAGATTATAGTGAGTTAACCACGAGAAGATTGGTGGGTTAACTTTATGAAGTATTGGATTCCCAGGTATAAGAAAGATTAAATTTTGAAGTATTCGGGGTTAGGAATACCTAGGTGTTAGCACTACGCCAAGAAAGTGAGGCCCATTTTCAGAAAGAATGTTACATCTATGACGTTTGCAGTAAGGGTACAGGTAGGCACGGATTAAAAAGGTGTATGGGCACCTTGGTAAGTTGATTTTATATACCCCCGGAAATAGAAAGGGGCGTAGTATATAAAACTGAAAAATATGTTGTGAGGCAGTTATAAATGGATTTGGAGTGTGTTGGACGGAATGTCGTAGGAGGTACGCAATAATCCAATCATGGGTGCAATAGGTATAGTTTCCTTCAGAGGAAATTTGAAGTCATGAGGTGAGCAAACGTACGCTTAGAGTGTCGACTTTCTGAGGGGATCAAGACGTTAGAGCTGCGATATAGGCTCGTGTTCCTTATATACGGTTATAGAAGCCCTAGGTGCGATGTGTCGTCGTTAGAGACAACCTTGCGACGAGTTAGCGTTGTAGCATATAGAGATTTCGTTAAGCTAGTGCGTTAGAGTATAAGCCTTGAGATATGTGGGTACCGTGAACAAGTGTATGGTTGAGTGCCATTGGGTTAGTACCATACGACTTTTGTGCACTAGGATTTAGTGCGATTAGCAATCCTAGGTTGGTAGTACCGGTCATATCCGAATTTCGGGGACGAAATTCCATTGTAAGGGGGGAGAATGTAATACCCCGTACTTTTATGCATAATTAAATTTCATAAGTGGGTGTAATTTGGAGATTTGAGGAATTTCAGTAAATAGTCATTTTGGAATTTACGAGTATAATTTGATAAATTGAGAATTTAAAGTGAGTAGTAAATATTAGTTTGCAAGTGTCGGATTAATATTTACAGGGATTAGATTTTCTTACGGGACTGAGTAAATGAGTTGGGTAATTTTAATTACATGTCGTAGTTGAGTAAAGTGACAAAGGATAATATTTTAATTGGAAAAACCCGTATTGAGATGTGTTGGGTTTAATTAGTGAATTTTAGTTAAGTGACTCGGATGGAGATTTTGAGTGCGCTGTTGGTTTTAGAATGATCGAGATAGTCATAATAGAGTGTCCGGGGGTATTGTTTATGTTTCGGGAATTTTTGGACTAGTAGGGACTCGCATTTGAGTATACGAGTCAATTTTGGGTATTATAAGGAATAAGCTTTATAAACCCTTATTTCTCACACATTTCAGCCCTAAGAGAGAGAGGGAGATAAGAGAGAAAAGGAAAAAGAGAAGAGAAGAAGGAAGAAAGGGGATTTTCGACCAAACTCCGCGGGATTCGACTCGAGGTCATCGGATTTTATCCACGAGGCAAGTGTTTACTTGCTTTATTAATTTGTGTGTGTATCTCATATTATAGTTGGTAAACTAGATAAATTTTGGGTTAGAACCCTTAAAATAAATTTGAGAAATTTGAGTTTAAGTCTACAAATTGATGTGTTGTAAACTCTTAATGATTGCAAGTGTTAAATCCATGATAATGGAGTGTAGAAATGGTTAGAAATGGGAGAAATGATAAAACTAGGGCTTTAATGGTTTTAGGGTTTAAATCTAAGAGAATTGGTTTAATACCACAAATAATTGATGTGTTTTGTATATCATAGTTAGTAGATGATTATATTGATGGTGGATAACGTTGGGATGATTTTTTAGTAGTGGTTTTGATGAAGAAATTGGGAGAAAAACAAAAACAGTCACAGTTGTCTCGTACTGAATTTTTGCACAAGGCCGGATTGGTCCGCCTTCCCAGGACCGGATTGGTCCGATTTTTGTTGACTTTCAAAAAATGAAAGTTGTATATATTTTCGATACGGTCGCGTGGGGGCCGACCACGTATTTTTTTTGGATTTGATATGATTTTATTACTGAAGGATGTTTGACACCGAAATAAATTATGGAGATAAATATTAGGGGTTCATAAATATAGTATAAGGACTTCAAAATTATTAATTGAGTGAGGTGTGTACCTTGGGTTCTTTGAAAGTAAAATCCAAGGGCTTACTAATTTAAGGGTGTTCGGGACGAGTAACACTCGGGGTAATATTTTTGCGGGCAATTATATATATATATATATATATATATATATATATATATATATATATATATATATATATATATATATTATGCGAGTCGAAAATATTTATATAATGCCTATATGTTGGGAGTAAATCCTAGGATGCGAATAGGATGGAAATTGAGGATAGGGGCTAGAGATGCATGAGCTGCTATCCGGGGTCGGTTGACGACTGTGATTATAGGTAAGGCGATACATGTAGGATTAAAACAAGTTGAGAGTATACTTATTTAATTAGTATGAATTGGTATATTTGGAGAGAATATAAATCCTTAAAAGTGATTAAGGTACGAGTTATATTTAAGTAAGAGAATACTTAAGGGTTTAGTATTTTAAAGTGTGTAAATACTTATATACTATTACGAGTGGGAGCATTTGGGTTTAGCTATTGCTATGAGAGATTGGCAATTTTAGTCATATATATATATATATATATATATATATATATATATATATATTTGAGAAGTGATATAGATTATATATACGACGTTGCTATAGTATATATAATATGATACTAAAATACATATATATCTGTATGTGATTGGTATATCTGTATCTTAGAGGCTAATTCCACGGGCTTTCCCGAGCGTAGGGTTGGAACAGCCAGATTATATATCTTTTCTAGTGCGATCCAGGGAGGTTGCGCGATGTGGGTGAATCCCCTGGCCTGAGGAGCAGGGAGAGTATATCCCCTGTTCATATCGTCCCGCATATGGTTGCAATATTGTTATCCCACTTTCAGGAGGGAATATGACCGCCTCCACCGTTGAGTATTTTTACCATGATCATGAGAGAGTCTGGCTTGGTACCGTGGTATAGTGAGTAAACTCGGATTTGGATAGGCACTATGAGACTACATCCCCGAGTTATAGCTCGGTGGGATGGTTATTATACTTATGATTGTGATAGGTATAATTATACTTGTTGTGTATAGTATATTGTTTGTATATGAAGATGAACTATCAAATAAAGTAAGTTTGTGTAAAGTGAAAAGAATGAATAAAAAGTATTTCCCCTTCCAGTAGATTTATATCCGGATTTATATAAATCATAGGTTCTAGTGAGAACTATATATTTGTATATGAGTTTTATATATGCGTTATGTCCTGAGGTCCTAATGAATCTCGACGATCAACATTTCCGGGTAATAGTGTATCGGGGAGGTTCCTTGTTTGGATTTTGCTTCGCAAGACACACCACGCACGAACGTAGCGCAATGTTGGGAATGGGGAGAAGTTTAGCCTTTAGTACTCGGGTCTATGAGGATTTTTAGAGGATGGGTGATAATGGATTAGTTAGGCAGGGTAGCTTACTAGGTTGTTTAAAAAGTTATGCGATAGGTGTGCACTATTTAGAAGAGGGGTGGGGGGTATCTCATGGGAGTGTGATACCAATTTAAATATGGCATTTATGCACTTGCAAAATATTTTCAAACTCGGGCTGTGACCCGTTTCTCTATTTTCTCCTCTCTTGCTATATATATATAGGTGTCAAGACACAGGGACACCTGGATGATGATTCTTTCGAGTCAGATGTTTACTGCAGTAGTTGTGGATGCATCCAGGTTTGTTGTAGACGCTTCTATCATTGAGATCTAGATAGGAGGTATTGTAGAAACATTCGGGCCGATAGTCCAACTGTATTCATTTATTCTTTTACCGCCTTTTAGTGCGGCATTCGATTTGGTTGTATTATGTTAAACCGAGTGTTCGGTTATTTTATTTCATATTCAGTTGTTGCATATATAAACTGTGTGAATGTTTTATTTAGTTGGTTTGATTTAAAAAGATTAGTTAAATAAAATTTTGACACCATCCTAATAGGTTATTAGTAATTAAATTGGTTTTCGACGGTGATGCTGAGAATGAACCATATGAGACTCCTATTTTAATTTGGTATAGGATTGATCACCCGGTATTTTAGTAGGCGGGGTGTCACAATGTGCTCCCCAAAATGCCTTGTGTTCTAACTCGACGGGGAGGTGGCAAGGCTTGCCTAACACAAAACGGAATGGGTACATCCTAAGGGGGTTCTTGTAAGTGGTTCGGTAAGCCCATATAACATCGAGTAATCGGATAGACCAATCCCGAAGATTGATATCAACTGTCTTTTTTAGTATATTTTTTATCTCTCGATTAGTTAGCTCAGCTTGTCCATTTGTTTGCGGGTTGTAAGTTATCCCAACCTTATAGACGACTCTATACTTCCTCATTAACTTCTCGAACAGCTTATTGTGAAGTGCGAACCGTTGTCACTAATGACGGCTTTGGGAGCACCGAAACAAGAAAGTATATGTTCATGGATGAACTTCACCACCACCTTACTGTCATTCGTGTGTCTAGATATTTCATCTACCCATTTAGACACATAGTCTACCATAAAAAGGATGTAGAGAAAGATAAAAGAGGGAGGAAAGGATCACATGAAGTCAGTTCCCCAACAATCAAGCATCTCAATAGTGAGGATAGGGGTCCAAGGCATCATATCACATCTAGTAATAGCGCCCATCTTTTGACATCTCTTACATGATCGACAAAATATGTTCACATCCCGGAAGATAGTGGGCCAATAGAGACCATATTGAAGAATCTTTGCGACCATCTTTTTCGTGGAAAAGTGGCCTCCACATGCTTCTGAATGATAAAATCGGATGACACTTTGGATATCTTCCTCCGGTACACACTTCCATATTATTCGATACGCGCAATACTTAAATAAGTAGGGATTTTTGTAAAAGAACATGCGCGGCCAAGTGAAAAATTTCCTCTTCTCTTGCGGAGTCCAATCGGAGGCAATGACCCCCGACACTAGATAATTCACAATATCCACAAACCAAGGTAGAGAGGAAGTAGCAAAAAGTTTATCATCCGAAAAATATTCGTTTTTGGGTATGAGATTTTGAAGCACGTAGGAGAAAATCCTAAATAAATGATCGTTTACGACGTTTTCTACTCCCTTCTTATCTTTGATGGAAGGTGTCAAATTCTTGGAGTAGAAAGATCCACTTAATAAGGAGCGGCTTGGCATCCTTATTGGAAATGAGGTATTTTAGTGGTACGTGATCGGTAAAGCATATGATGGGTGACCTGATAAGATATGAACGGTATTAATTAAGGGCGAACACTACCGCTAGCAACTATTTCTCCATGGTAGAGTAGTTTAATTGTAGTCCGATTAAAGTTCGACTATCATAGTATATGACATGGGCCTTCTTATCTCCACGTTGCCCTAAAATAGCCCCCTGTTGCATAGTCACTTTCTTGCACATTAGCTTGAATGGAAGGGTCCAATCCAGGGCTTGTATGATGGGAGTGAAGATGAGCATACTCTTTAATTTCTCAAATGCCTCTTAGCACGCTTCGCTCTACTCAAATGGGGCATCCTTAACGAGTACGTTACTTAAGGGGCTAGCTATGGAGATAAAGTCATTAATAAACCTATGATAGAATCCCACGTGTCCCAAAAATTAGCACACGTCTTTGAGTGACTTGGGTGGAAAAAATTCGATAATGATGTCAATTTTTGTTCTATCCACTTCTATCCCCTTGGATGAAACTATGTGACCCAGAACTACTCATTTGGTAACCATGAAATGCATTTCTCCCAATTTAGTACTAGGTTCCTTTCCACACATCGGACAAGTACTTTCTCAAGGTTAGCAAGACATTGGTCAAAAGAGGGGTCGAAAATGCTAAAGTCATCCATACACACCTCAAGGCCTCTTTGAACCATGTCACTAAAAAGACTTAACATGCACCTTTGAAGGTCGCGAACGCATTACATAATCCAAATGGAGTCCTTTTGTAGGCAAAAGTGCCAAAAGGACATGTGAAGATATTATTTTCTTGATCAAGCACGTCTACCTCTATTGGTTATAACCAGAATAATCGTCTAAAAATAGTTAAATGGGTGGCCCGACACTCTCTTGAGCATTTGGTCCATAAACAACAAAGTAAAGTGGTATTTCTTAGTGTTGGCATTAAGTTTTCGATAATCAGTGCAAACACGCCACCCGATCCTAGTACTTTCTGGAATAAGTTCTCCCTTACCGTTCTCAACCACGGTCATTCCCGACTCCTTGAGAATGACTTGGATTGTACTAACGCATTTTCTATCTGAGATAGGATAGATTACGCCCACATCTAACAACTTTATAATTTTCATTATCACCGGGCCTTTCATGATCGGGTTTAATCTTCTTTGCATCTCCCTAGAGGGCTTCACGTCATCATCAAGGTAGATTTTATGGGTATAGATCAAGGGACATATATCTTTCAAATCGGCAATATACCAACTAAAAGAACACTTATTCTTTCTTAATATCGCAATAATCTTCCCTTCTTACTCTTTATCTAGGCTAGAGGAGACAATAGCAGGAAATGTCTCATCCTCCGCCAAATAAGCATATTTAATGTTAGAAGGTAGCTTCTTCAATTCGAGTTTAGGAAATTTAACATCGGAGGGAACCTCATAGGATTTCCACGATAGTAACTCCTTGAATCGAGAGACCTAACTCACATCTCTCACGTCGTCCACAATCTCTCCCTCACCTAGCATCTCACCCATCCTACTCAACTCACGATCGAACTCCAAATACTCTCTCTCTCTCTCTCTCTCTCTCTCTCTCTCTCGCGCGCGCGCGCGCTAGCCGTCACTAAACACACCTTATGTGGATCCTTAAAATTATTACCCTCAAAATGCTCATGTACTACCTTCTTGATAAGATTAGTGTCGTGTAAATCATTCTCATCACCCATTCGCTTGGTGATGTTGAAGATACCCCTTTCAAGTGTCATGTTCCCAAACGTTAGTTGCATTTGACCATTACGCATATTGATCAACGTGTTAGCCGTATCTAGGAAAGGGTGGCCAAGAATGACGAAAACATGATGGCTTGATGGGGAGGAGGGCTCTGTGTCCTAAATGATAAAATCTACCGGGAAGTAGAAAGTGTCAACTTGGACGATCACGTCCTCAACTACCCAACGAGGTACCTTCACGGAATAATCCGCAAGTTGGAGATTGATTTTAGTGGGCTTATGATCTCCCAATTCGAGTTTCCTATAGATTGAATAGGGTAGAATGTTGACACTCTCTATCTTACTATCTCTAATTATGCATGAAATGGTGGGAGCTCTCGAATCTTTATACTTGAGTGGGAAGTCGCTCAAAAGTATCCAGCTAACATTTTGTGCTATGAAAACCTTCTTCTTCACCTTTAATTTTCGTTTCAACGTGAACAATTCCTTTAAAAACGTACGCGAGAATTTGCTTGATAGCTTGGAGAAAAGGTAGGTTTAGCTTCATTTGCTTAAGCACCTCTAAAATGTTATCACGGGATGCACCTTTAGGAGGAGGGACCAACTGTTGAGGGTATGGTGCGGCTATTAAGGGTTTTACTACCACTTCAAGCCCATTTGTGTCTTCTTTCTCACTCTCGATCAAGGGGACACCTTCGGCCTCTTGCGTGCTGAGTGAAACCTCCTAGTATTTTTGTACATCTTATGGGGGAGGTGACAAGTCAACAACTCCCCCACTACGTAGAGTGGTTACCGCTTTACATTGCTCTTGATTTTCATAGGGATTAGAGATTACATAGTTTTGACCTTGGGGAGGTCGTCTCTTGGACACTTAAAGAAAATTGCAACTTAGATAGTGATGCCTTTAGGTCGGAAAAATTTTGAGCATTTTGGGCATTGATCATTGACTGAGTTTGCATAAATTGGGCAAGAAAATCCTCGAGACTTTTCCATTGTGGGATCGCATAAGGCGCGGGAGGAGGCGCTTGCATTGGTGGCACTTGTTGAAAAGGTGGGAGCGGTGGCGATTATTGGGCAACGTATTGACTAGAATTCAACGATGCATTCGGTTTCCCATTATTGAAACAGGGATGGTTCCACCACGAGGGATTATAAGATTTTTTGTGAGGGGCGTTAAAGTTCCCTTTATAAGCTCCTATTGCTTCAACTTGCTCTTGAAGCATAATTTTGCAGGCGAGAATAGTTAAACATTCCTTCGTTAAATGTCCCACCTCACAAAGAGTGCAAATATCCTCCTTTAAATCTCGAGATGGGCCAGATGTATCTCTCCACGTTGCTTTAACCACGTCTTCTAGCTGTATGGCTAATTAATTTATTTAAAGCTTCAACTCGGCTTCCATATCCAATTGGTAGAGTTCGGGCGAGGAAGGACTTGTTGACGTGAATTTAGCCTTGGGTTAGGTGTTCGGATCCGATGTGTTCCAAGATTGAGTAGTCTCGATGACATACTTAAAGTGAGCCGGCCTCCGCATCATCTGCATCTAACTCGAAGAACTTTTCCAGGCTCATTGTTTCCATGAGTTGCTTTGAGCTTAGTGTAAGCACTTGATGAAAGTAGGAGATAAGTCTCCACTTCTCAAAACCATGATGTGGGCACATGTTAACCAACTCATTGAACCTCTCTCAGTAGCTATCAAAGGGCTCATTGTCGTTTTGCTTAAATGTTTGAATTTGAGCCCTAATAAAGTTGGTCATGTGGGCGGAAAAGAACTTTTGGAGATATTTAGCTTGCATATCTCTCTAGTACCAATAGAGTTCGATGCTAAAGACCAAAGCCAAGTCTTAATCTTGTCTTTAAGCGAGAAAGGGAAAAGCTTGAGACGTACGATGTCTTGAGTACAAGCTTGATTGTTAAACATTTTACACGCCTCCTTGAACTCACGAATGTGGAGATATGGCTTATCTAACTCCATGCCAAGAAAAGTAGGAGAAATTTGGATTATTCCATTCCGAAAGTGAAATTGCCCTACATTATACTGGAATATAATGCATCCCAGAGCGACAGTTCACTCCAGGTATAAGAGGTCTCTTATAAAGCGGTACGGCATCTCACCCTAACCTGTTTCGAAACTAGCATTGTTCGGCATCGCATTCACACTCGAAGAATCACTACCCTCACCAGAGTATCTAGATATTCTACTCGTGGTATGGTTACACGGTGTAGGACGTGTTGGAGGTGGTATCCATAAATTTAGAGTGTTATTGCTAGAATATGGGGGATTCACTATTGGCTCGGGATTTGGATTAGGCAATGTATATTGCATTTAAGGACATGGGTAAATAATTTTTATTTATATGATTTTTTTATATTTGGGATTTATGATTTTTTTTTTGGATTTTAAGGATTAGAGTCAAATTAAGATCAATTCAACCCAACCTACAATCTACCTAGCCCCCGGCAACGGAACCAGAAACTTAACGAGCAATAAAAAGTATTTGTTACGTGTGTACCTACGGCTCAAGTGCAAGTCTATCGCTCAAGTAATAAACCCGGTAAGATGGGGTCGAATCCTTAGGGAATAGATCGCTAACGACGAAAGTGGGGTTGGATTATTAAATATAAGCTTCGATTTGTAAAAGAAAAGAAAAAGTGATGATCCTTACTTTAAGAGATTTCTAATTACCTAGGTAAATTAAGCTATGAAATTGCAAATTTAAACTATTTAAAGCAAATATTGAAAATTTTATTTTAAAACAATTTTGGAAAATGAGGTTGGGATTCAATCCCCCAAACCGTAGAGTTCCTATGATAAATATAAAACTTTTTAAATTAATTAATTAATTAATTACAAGAAAAGCACAAATCAATTTGAGGCACCAAATATATGTTTGGGCACTAACCCGCACGATAATTGGTCAATAAATTAATAAGCGTGAATGATATATTCACCTACACATATAATGCATCCTCAAACACTCAGGTTGCTTTTAACAAATTGAGTTAAGAGGCCTACACTAATAGTCCCGATCAATATATCAAACTCAAAAAATTAATTATTTAATTCTAGCAAATTTTATATTTAAAGTCGAAAACTCTAGATTGGGTTCATATTCCCCAACTCACAAATAATTTAGATAGACGTGGAATTTAATTCTACGAAAATCATATTCATTATGCAAGAATTCATATTTTAATATCAAGAAGAAAGAATTGAGAATTTGATACCAATTGGGAAGAAATTAAAGTGCAAGAAAGAAGAACTTCACAGCAAAGAGAAATTCCGAAAATTGCAAGAACTTGAATTTAATTGATGTGCGATGATGAATTCTTGAATCTTCAATAGTTATAGATCAAATCCTTGCTTAATAATATGTAAGTATATAAAATAAGACTCCTAGATAAACTGTATAAGTGTCAAAAAATAGCCAAAGTTCTAAACATGGACCCTAACAACTCTAGCTATAACATAGAAAATGATAGAAAATCCCGCATAAAACAGAACCCTGGAGCCAAACCAAACCGATTTGGTACAAACCCTTAAGGAAAGCGAACCAATTCGCATGAGGAACCGAATCGATTCGGTTTCTGGGACTAATTTTTGCACGTAAATGTGTTTTCTTTCCACTATTTGTAGTTTTTAACCCTAAAACTTTTCTCCAATTTCAAATCGTTGTAACGTCTTCATCGTAAGTCGGATCGAGGTGTCATTTCTTCCTATGTTCTCATGAACTCAATATATTCAACCTTCATGTTGACTCCTTCTCCGAGTTTTGGCTGAAAATTTACCGTTTTGCCCTTGACTATCCTTTCTCCCATTATTTTCATTGTTTTGGCTATTCTCTTTCGTCTAATTGCATGATTGACCACTAAAACACATGAAAAACACACAAAACACAAAAAATTTACCATAAAGGTTAGTTACAACAAATATGAGCTAATTCCGGGATAAATGTCATGTTCGGGACCATAAAATCACCAAAATTAGAGGGATAATAATGGGATATTCATGTCGAATCAGAGTACCGTCAGTGCATTGAGGCTGAGTTACTAGAGTCTCATCGTCTTCATGCTAGCTTACTTGCACAGCTTACCTGTGAGAGTGAGCACCGGATGCGGATGGAGTTAATGATGATAGCTCACATCTAGGAGATGCGGCGTGCTGAGCAGAAACGAGGAGCCCGCTCATCTGGAGCCGGACATGAGCTGGGCAGTGCAGTAGATGATCTTTCGCCACCTTTGGAGTTTTGATTTTACGTTGAACTCTCTTGTAGTTTGTGATACTATTTTTGATGTATTCTGAGAGAAAATATTTTTATGTTGTTTTGAGACGGATTTTAGTAATATAATTCATATTTGTCATTCTCTCTTGAGATGGATTGTATGCTACAATGTATCACCTTTGAGTTTTATATGGAGATTCTGATTTCTTCTCATATATTTTTATCCATATTATTGTGTTCCATCTTTTATATATTATGGGTTGTTGTTTATGCTTCTATTATATCATATACGGATATTTTTCTTCACTATGATGCATGATTTACTTATTTTATTTATGTATGCCAATGTGATAGTCTTTGTCTTTCTATCCATATATGTGCTCTTATTTGCAGGATATTTGATTATCTATTCCTTTGTCTTTTTCGAACAAAAAGGAGGAGAGAGTTTTTGGACGTAGGGGTACTTATTAACTTTTATTTATATTTTATTTTCACCCATATGTCATAGGTATTTATTGTTTCGTGTGTGTAGGTTTCCATCTTTATGACTTAATCATAAGCTACACAACGAAACATCAGTTGATGAATACTTGTCAGGTTGTCCGTGTCCATTTTTTGGGGTTTTAGGATGGGCATAGGTGGCTTGACGGCCTGGCTTAGCATTTTTCACTTTGTCTTGGGTTTTGTCCCGAATAGCCAAAAGGGAAGATTTGTATTGAGTCTTGTGTATGTATTGACTTATTTTGTTAGTCAAAACACGTAAGATTAGATGTGGCATATATTTGTTACTCAAGCCTATGAACCGAGATACGCAAGCGACTACACTTGGTACTACATAAGGGTGTTCGCGGTACGGTAAAAAACAGTACCGTACCATTTTGTACCGCAAATTAGTGGTAATGGTTTACATTTTTTATTTTTCGAAACCGAAACTACCGAAACCGAAATTATCGAATTTTTTATATTTGGTTTTGGTTTTAGCATTTTAAAACCCGATTTACCAATTGTACCGCACCGAAATAAAATACCGAAATACCGTATCATAAATTTTTGTATATTACCGTACCACATATTACCAAATTCATTAATACCCCTTATTTTTTTTAAATAATGAATATCATTGTTTTTAAATAATCAATACTGTTATTTTAAAATTATATTCAAAATAATATATACACCAAATGAATCATTGCCCTTTATTTTTTGAACTCATCTCCTTCGTTCATTTTTTAGTATAAAATAAAGAAACCCTACGTATTTTTCATTCTACTCTTCACTTCTCACATCACTATATCATCAGCCACCATCACAAACGAATGCCAAAATCTACCACTCGTCTTCTCCTCCGGCCACAATCTTCTGGACATCACAGCGGATGGTAACTTCTTAATTTTTTTCTACTTTTTTCCGACTATGTTTATGTTTAATGGCTATATACTAAATCTTTTTTTGTAAGAAGCAAGAGAATAGTACTCACGTGTGTATGGAGTCACCATGTTTTTTAGTCCAAGTGGCATCATTAGCTTGTAGGTTACAATTTTGTATGAAAGTAATCAAACATTTATGGAAAGGGAAATTTTGCTACCTATTTCTGCTTCCAATTATGTCCTGCTACCAATTTTTGTTTTGCAATAATATACCTGTATTTGTTCTGCTACCAATTTTGCATCCTACTAAAGCAGCTTTTTTTTTATAGAAGTTGCAGCAGCCTTCTAGCAGCCCTTTGTATTAGTAGACGCCTTGCAACAGCCTTGCACGAGCCTAGTACCCTTTTGTAGTAGCAACAACCATGTAGCAGCAACAACAAGGCTGCCTTGTAGCAGCTGTGAGAGAAGTATTTGTTATTAGTAGCAGCTATATTTAGGCCTTAATATTTTGGTATATTGGTTATTGGTAGCAGCAGCCTTTATAGTAGCATATAAAACTTTGTAGTAGCATATAAAACTTTGTAATAGTAGCCTTTGTAGTAGCTGCTATAAAACTTTGTAGCAGGACCCTTGGTATCAATATGGAAGGCCTTTTATTACTACATTTTGTTCATTTTGATGTGTTATCGCAGTAAATACAATTCGATGTGCCATTTTGCAATATACTTGCATATGAACAAGTATATGGAAGTGGTACACAACAAATACCATTATGTACCGAATACTACCAAAATTACCGTAAAGAGAAATTTACCAAAATTACCGTATTTTTCGAAAAACTGATTTTACCGCAAAAAACTGATTTTACCAATGTACCGCGCAGTTTGGTTTTGGTTTATGGGTTAGTGTACCAGCTGGTAAAATTGGTAATTTTGGTTTGATGATTTAAAAGTTGGTATGCTATTGGTAATTATGGTTTGATGATTTAAAATTGGTATGGACGATTTACTGACCAAACCGACCGATACCTAGCTCTAGTACTACATGATTGGACGGGCTACACATTTCTCGAGATTGAAGGTATATGATATTTTATGGTCAAAATATTCATAATTGTATTTGGATTAAAAAAAATCTAAGATTTTTTATTAATTTAGAATATTTTCAAGAAAAATAATTTTTTAAATTGTCGATCTAATGAGATGGCTTTCTCGTTCTAACGAGAAGACATTCTCGTTCGAACAAGGGATCCAACGAGAGGCCGCTCTCGTTCTAACGTGTTTCAAACGAGCTTCAAATGGGTGATCTCTGTTTAGCAGAAGTTCGCGCGTTGGAAGCTTGTTGGAAGGGCGTTCGAACGAAAAATCCTTATTCGTTCGAACGAACTTTTAGCTCGTTTAAAAGAGGTATGCAAAGTCATTTAACGAACCTGCATTCTCGTTCGAACGAACTTCACGTTTTTCAAGAAAATAATTTTTGACTTTTTCTGAGGGCTACACTCTTTGAGTCTAGGTTTTCCTCCATATTTAGCAGCCTCCTTTTTCAGAAAAGGTTTTTGAGCCCCTAACCTTTAAAAACACTCTTTAAACCTAAATCCAAATACAACTTTATTTATCTTGATCATTGTTCAAGATCAAATCTCAAACTCTACTTTATTTATATCTGGTGTGGTGGATTTCACATAAGTGGATGACAGTTGAGGCTATCGGAGAAGTCTGAGACATGGAGATGCTGTGATGCTGACGCTAGATTGTGCAGTTGGTATAAGCGGAGGTGTGAAGACATTCATCCGCATAAGCTTGAGGAGTCAAGTGTTGTAAGTCGTTTGTGTCCTTTTTGTAAAACTTTTATTATAGTGATTTTGTCTAGGCCTAGCGGTCTAAATTTTTTTCCAGATGAGTTTTCCTCGTACATCAACGTCTCGCGTGTGTTTATACTTCATTATTTACCTAACTTATTTTGCATGCAAACTTAGTAAGTTAATCAAGATTAAAATTGGTAATAATTTAGTACGCATATTTAGAATGGCTTAGACTGTATTTGGTAATTATTTTATCTCTTTAATTAATTGATTCGTAAGTAGAAAATCAGACTTTCGCCCATCCTCTCCGACCTCTTCCCCCTCTGAAACGTCATCATCCATTCCCACTTCCTCTGGAACCAAAAGCTCCACCTTTACCTCCCACCCCACATGAAAAACCCGTCAACAAACGTCATTCCCTTCTCAAGTCCACCACAACTCCATTCCAAGAGTTTATATTAATTAGAGTTTTGATTCCTTCTCGTTGTCGAACATGGTGAAGATTCTGACATCGGCTATACATGATAGAATTTCAGGCGAGGCTCACGGCTGTAGCTCTCTGTAATTTTTGTTCAGGGTAGGCTCGCAACTATAAAGATTAAAATCAATCTGCTATTTAACCTCATTTGTCTACTATATAAGAAAAACCTTCATTTTGATTTTGAGTTTGTTGTGGGTTCACGACGTTTGACGGTGTAATAGTGGTTGGGGTGGTGACACTTGTCAATGGATCAGATTTTATCCGAATCCTAACCATTTAAGCAGATATGGATCATGCCTAAAATCTAATTACCCGGTTACTCGTTCATTAAATGGAGTGGATTTGGATTCATATACTCTGATCTGTTAATAATCCGATCCGATTAATATATATATATATAAGTCTTAAAATAGGGACACGGCTGACTTAAATATATAATAACTTTTAAAAAAAAGGGTAGGAAACATAATAAGTTTTAACTATAAATGGAGTGTAAGTTTTTATTTTTAAAAACTCAACTTTGTTTTAACATTATCAAACCCACGACTATCTAATACTCAAAACAGATCTAGGGTTTTTTCTCTTTTGTTTCTCAAAAAATCCACCACGATTGTATCTCAAAACCTACCCTTCCTCAGCCGGTAGCTTCTCCACTCCTCTCTGGCAGCCTCTGCCCTCCTCTCCGACAACTTCCGCCTACTCTCCGGCAGCTTCTTCATTCGGATCTTCTAGCCGTAAGTTTTATTCTTTTTTTTTTGCACAAAATACCTTTTTGTTCCATTAATCTCTATTGTTGTAGTTTTTTGCACAAATATCATCTCTGTGTAAGTTTTTTTCCGATTAATCTCTACTTGTTCATAAAAAAAACATATTCTTTGTTTTTACTACACCTGCTTTTTTTTATGTTTTTCCTTTGTTAATCTTTGCACAAATTAAAATGTTGCAAATCAAGGGGTCAAAAGTATATTTTTTGACATATCATTATCTGTTTTTTTTTAATAAAAATAAATAAATAAATAAAACTAATCGGATCGAATAAACGGATATTAAACAAATCGAATTCGGAACCCTAATAGATTATCCGTCAGATAATCGGATCGGATCCGAATCTGTTTAACATAAACGAATATGAATTTGGATTGGCCTGATCCGGTCCGAATCCGATGTGTTTACAGGGCTAGTGGTAGGTTTTGGTGGTGATGGGAGGTAGGAGATGGCGGTCATAGGTAGGGCTGATTTTCGATCGGTTTAGTCGGTAAATGGACCATACCAGCTTTAAAATCATCAAATCAAAATTACCAGTTTTATTGGCTGGTACATCAACCCATAAACCAAAACCAACCCGCTCGGTACATCGGTAAAATCGATTTTTTGCGGTAAAATCAATTTTTCGAAAAATACGGTAATTTCGATAAATTTCTCTTTGCGGTAATTTTGATAGTCCTCGGTACATAATTGTATTTTTTTTGTACCACTTGCATAATTGTATTTCAAATAATAATAAACAGTGGCAATTCAATTAACAATGGTAATACTTATGCCACCAATTCAATTCAATTTTAAAAAAATTAAGGTTATTGATTAATTTGGTAATATGTGGTACGGTAATAAACGGTAATTTGTGATACGGTATTTCGATTTTTTATTTCGATACGGTACAGTCGGTAAATCGGGTTTTAAAATGCTAAAACCAAAACCAACCAAAAAAAAATCGATAATTTTGGTTTAGGTAGTTTCGATTTCGGTAAATAGAAAATGTAAACCATTACCACTAATTTGCAGCACAAAACGGTGCGATACGAATTTTTGTCATATCGCGAACACCCCTAATCACAGGGTTTGGTGCAATTTAAAATTTTCATGCATTGAGGTGTGGCTGGGGCTGTAAACGTCGTGTTGATCGTCAAAAACGGCGGTGATTGTCATTAACTAAATGAGATGGTGGGGAGATAGCAGAAGGTGGAGGGAGTCGGGGGGAAAAAGACATGAAGGGAAGGTGGGTTTCAATTTTTGAAATGGGTGTGTTGGGGAGAGAGAAATGGGTAAGGTTTTATTTTTCTTCTTTTAGTTTTGGGTTTTTTAATTGGGCTTAAGGGTATTTTTGCCCATTTAGACAAAAAAATATAGGGAAGTCAATTTTTTAACTTATTTGTAATGGGTTGATAGTGTAGTGAATGAGTTTGTCGGGTATATTAAATGAGGGGGGTGACCCTTAAACTCGATATAGTTGGGGGGAGTTGAGTGTAATTTTCCCTTTTTAAAATTTAGTGAAGAAGCTTATAATATGATTCTTGGAGCCAAAATCAAAATGATTTGGTTCCATGACTTGTGGAACCATACCCAAATCATAAGGGTGGAAAACCAACTCAACTCAACCCACTGACGAGGATTTGATTCCTTTTGTTGGTTTATTGATTCGAATGATCAATTAATGAGGTTCTTAAAGAGAGATGTTGATGGGTATAATATAGTGTACTCCAACTATCATTTCTACCGATATAAATTTCTATGATATTTCTCCAATGGAAATTTCCAACTCTATATATGACATGGTGTGGTCTATGTATAGAAAATTTCTTAAGAGAATTTCTACACGTAAAAATCTTTAACGAGTATTTTACTGACATCAACAAATATAATTAGACCCACCTAGATATGCTTTAGAGTTGACACATGCCACAGAAATATTTTAAGAAATAACCCCATTGGAGAAACTTTTCAATTAATTTTAAATTTTCTTACTTTAATACATTACTAATTTGCGATTTTAGACTTTAATACAACTTAATTAGTTTATTAGACGTTAGTACATTTTTCGTCGCTAAATGTGAAAATTTCACCACTAAAAATGATATTTTGCGACATTTAGCGGCAAAAAATATCATTTAGCGACGTTGTCTAAAGTCTAATAAACTAATTAAGTTGTATTGAAGTCTAAAACCGCATAGTAAAAAAAAATGAAAAATGTCAAAAATTTGTAAAAATAATTGTTATACACGATAGAAAAGACGTATAACATTAGAGATGGCCTAAGAGACCTTAGGGTAATACTATAATAAAATTTCAGTTATAATGAGTTGGAGAACATTGAAGACTATGGGTTCTCTAAAAAATGTGGATCAAGTCTCAAACTACCAATTAAGAAAGACGCCTATATTGCTAGTAAAAAGGAATGTCCATAATTTATCCGTAAATGAAGTGTTCAAAGTGTAAATTACACAACTCAACTCAACAAAACATTTTTCAGTTATTTTGGGTAAGCTAAATAGTGATATTATGTCCTTTTTGCAATGCTCCACCAAATTTGCTCACGTGATTAACCATACCCTTTCACAGTTTCACCCCATTTAGCAGAGCCAGGGGGAGACCAATGTTGACCACATCGCCACCACATTAAACTATTTTGCAATATTCCAATCACTTCCTCAAAAGAGGAGATCCAAAACTTACTAAAAAACCTGTTATAAACAATTCAAATGCATGAAATTCACACCCATTCCCCCTCAGCCAACAAATATCATCCGGATTTCCTCTTCCACCTAACACATCTTAATACTTAATTCACACACAAAAAAGGAGGGCATTAAAAATTGCATCTTCCTTAAAAAAGAAAACCAGAATCTCTAATAGAGCCAATCACTAAAATACAAGGATAGAGTTAAGAGTACCATTATAAAACACCAATAGTCCACAATTTGTACATTGGATACTGTCGCGAAAATCATTGATCTAACAAAAACAAGGCCTGTATTCATACCTATAATGGTGGAGCGTGGAAAGATGGACCATAATAAGGAGGAGGAGCTTGGTTTGTGGCGGTTGGCATGAATATCGGAGCATGAGGTGGCATTATGCCACCTTGCATCATTCCAGCTGTCATCATTCCAGCTCCGTGATCACTGCATGTTACCAGTAATTAGCTCCACGAAAGTAATTAAACTAATAACACAAGGACAATCAAATCACTCTACGGCCCGTTTGGTGAAAGGCTAAATATTTTCAACTTGGGAGAAAAAGTTGTGTGGTGAAATATATATCCTTGTTATAACTTGTAAATGAATATTTTTCACCATAGAACTCTTACTGGATCCCCGTAAAAATTGGGACCTTAAGTAGATACGCCAATTCACGAAACACCCAAACTATTGAGCCAAAAGCAACCAAAATTGAGTCCCAGACACAACAATCAGCAATCCTCTCACAGCACTTGCAACATGCTAATATAATTTCAAGATAAAAAACAAAGATCAGATTGAAAGCATGAAAATTACACCAACTGTTGACCACCAGCTTGTTGCATCATCTGGGAATATATGTATTCATCAACTCTCTGCTTTGCCAGTGCTACCTGTTAACAGTCCAGAAATTTCATAATGAGAACCGCGATAAATTAACTTCAAAAACCCTTGCAAATTATTTTGAGGCGAAGTTTTCTTTTGATAAGCAATCAGCATAGTTTTCTATCTGGAACATTGTTCATGGCTGTAACCAGCGGATGAATCTCCAAATCCCAGTTTTGACGAGCTATCAAATAGTATAAATTGTCACCGGTACAACATTGAACTTTATTTGAAGTGAGGAACATTAATTTTCCAAAAAATTGTGACGTATAATTATATAGACCAGATTTTCAGCCTTCCCTTTCTCATTTAAAAATCATTGTAGTTTCTCCATTTATGAATTTTATTTTTGGGTATGCGTAACAGTTGCCTTTTAACAATTTAAGATATCAAGGTTCTAAAAAACGCGAAGCGTGATCGAGGCGTGGAGGCCAGCCTTAAGCCTAAGCGGGCCTTAAGCGTGAAAAGGCGTTTAGGCGTTTTTAATATATTTTAATATTTTTTAACCATAACAAAGCTATTAAAATACTAAAATTATACATATCATAAAAAAATGTCTAAATATTTGCAAATTAAAATACTATTTGATTATTTTGGATGAAATAATGGTCCGGTTTGTAAAAAAATCTTTAAAAGGCGATATTGTTTCACTAAAGCATTATTGCTTTTAAAGAAAAAGTGCGTCTTAAGAGTTTTACCAAGCATAAGGCGTCAAAAGCTTAAGGCGGGGCGTTTCTCCCAAGCCTTAAGCCTAGGCGGGTTTTTTAGATCAGTTAAAATACCATAGAGACCTTTAAGATATTTGCGTGAGCCTTAAAAAATCCATTTTGGTGCGTGTTTACACGAAATTGGTATTAAGATATTCGCTCTCGGTGTGTATGTACTTATAGGTAATATGTGTGCGCTAACATGCCTCCGAAAGCTCACAGACAATCCAAGATAAGCAAATCGATTGACGAGATCAAACAAATGATTAATGCAAGGGATCAACCGATACACGGGCGACTTGAGTGTATAAAGAAGATGATGGCGGTGAGATAGCATGAGTCGTCCAACCCCTATGGAGTCCCCTGACTCCCCCTTTGATGGTGACGCCCACAATGCTCTCTCTAACTCTCACCCACAACATGGAGTGGCTGGTCGACATCCAGTGGACAACCATGACTTAACGAGGCAAATGAAACCCTAGGCATATAGTGACGACCACAGACAGTGAGGTTCTCACATCCCTTCAACCTCAAATCAAGTCCATGACTGGATATGTAGCATCAGACTCTTTCCCCACCAGCAAAACCCTGATACAGGTGGAGAAGATCCCATTCGAGTTGGGGCAGAGAGGATGTAGGTAAATCAAAGTTGCTGGGACACTCGGCTCTCATCAATCTAGTCCCTCATCCCCGCTTTCAGCGGGACCTACACAACTAAGGTAGCAGAAGATTGGCTCAAGCTTTATTTCTACAGCTCGACCCCATCCCTAACCAATATTTAAAAAGGCACCCGAGGCGAGGCGGTGGAAAAAAGCCACGAGGCTTAAGTTGAGGCTACCGCATTTGTTGGCTAAGGCATTGCGCCTTGAGGCTGTGAGGCATAAGCCTCTGTGTTGGAGGTTAAAAAAAAGTTTAAGTTACGTAAAAATTTAAAACCGAGGCTTTAACTTGAAAAAAAAAAAAGAAAAAGAAAAACTTCTATCATATTCCCTCATTTTATCGTATGCCCTTACTCAAAAAAAACTTATAGCCGGCCAACGTTTCTTCATTCCGGCCTTGATTTCTTCCATTCCGACCCTCGTTTCTCATATTCCGGCCTTCGTCTGGCCCTAGGTAAGAAGTCCGAACATCGTTTGCTTCTTAATTTGTTTTTCGTTACTACTTTGTTTGAAATAACTGTTTGAAACTATATTTTTATTATAAATTTAGTTTTAAATAACTGTTATTTGTTTTTTCACTGTTTTTTCACTATTTTTGAGTTCTGATCACTATTGGTTTAAAAAAATTGTTTTTTAACTTAAAAAGTTTACTAATTTGTTAGAATAACTGTTTGAAACTATATTTTTATTATAAATATAGTTTTAAATAACTGTTATTTGTTTTTTTTCACTGTTTTTGAATTTTAATCACTGTTTGTTTAAAAATATTGTTTTTTAACTTAAAAGGTTACTAATTTATTGAAATAACTTAAAAGGGTTACTAATTTGTTGATATAACTTAAAAAGGTTTCTGTTTTTTAATTTCTCCCAATAAAGTTGCTGTTTTTTTTAATAAAAATTATGTTTTATCCACTTTTTTTGTAATAACTTTTTTTATATTTTTTTTTGTAGTTGAATTATGTCTCGAAAGGATCCCGCCTGAAAAGATGCTACGGAGGTTGATAATGGGAAAGGATATGTCTATATCCAATGTAATTTTTGTAAAAAGGTTATAAAATGGGGTGTCAAACAAATGAAAGATCATCCTGTAGGAAGGATAAAAAAAAGTTCGAGAATGTGATAGCGGATGTGAGATAGGAAATGGCGGATTTCTTGAAAACAAAAAAGTTTGAAAAAGATGTGTCCCAAAGAAAAACCGAGGAACGTATTGGGAGTGGCGCGTATTTCACGAGCTCAAAGGATGGTCCAAGCATGGGTAGTACGGCTAGGGGGATTAGGGGACCCATGGATAGGTTTTTAGTTGATCTTGATGAGGGTTGTGATGACGAACCTAAACCTAAAACTGAAAAGGAGACTAGAAATGAAGTATGCCTTGATGTTGGTAGGTTATTCTTTGAAAATGGTCTTCCATTTCATGTGACATATAGTCCATCCTTTATTAGTATGGTGAGGGCAATTACAAAGTATGGCCACGGGTTGAAACCTCCTACTGCATACAAGCTTAGCACGTGGATATTAGATGAGGAAGAAAGGCGTGCCAATATAATAGTTGATGACGTAAAGAAAACGTGGATGCAAACAGGGGTGTCCATATTATTGATGGTTGGAAGGATATTCGAGGTCGCCATTTGATAAATTTTCTCGTTAATAATCCACATGGCACGGTTTTCTTGCGATCACTTGATGTGTCTGATGCTATAAAGGACGCAAACATGTTGTTTAAGCTTCTTGATAGTGTTGTTGAGGAGGTGGGGGAGGGGTTGGTCATTCAAGTTGTAACCGACAATGCGTCGAATTATAAGGCGGTGGAAAAGTTGTTAATGGAGAGGAGGAAACATTTGTGGTGAACACCATGCGCCGCCCATTGCATTGACTTAATGTTAGAGAAAGTTGGGGAATTATCACAGCACAAAAATGCCTTGATAAAGTCAAAAAAAAGTATATTAATTCATTTTTAATTTTTAATTTTTAATTCGTTCCACATATTAACAATGTAATATATAATTGTAGGTGAGTAACTTCATATATAACCACGAGTGGGTTTTGCAACTGATGAGAGATCATACGAAGAAGGATCTTATTCGCCTGGCTGCAACGAGGTTTGCTACCGCTTATTTGACACTTCAGAGTATGTATAGCCTTAAGGAACCATTGGAGCGTATGTTCACTTCTCCTATACAGGCTAGATCACGTTGGGCAAAGAAGAATGAAGGAACCATTGGAGTGTATGCAATTAGAAGCATAAAATCTCTCGTGAGTGTTTTGAGGATGACTGATTCAGAAAAGATGTCTGGGATGGGTTTTATGGTGCCACGAACAAAGCAAAGGAAGCTATAGCGGAAAACGTGGGAGGCGATGAGGGGTCTTATAAGAAGATATTGAGCATCATTGATACACAATGGAAGTTCCAGTTACATCACCATTTGCATGCAGTGGCATGAATAGAACTTCTCTAACCATCCTGAAATTAAATCGGGTTTATTGACTTGCATGGAAAAGCTTATTCCTAATGAGCAAGATAGACTGAAAGCGGAATTACAGATTGATGATTTCAGGAATAGGAAGGTTTTTTTTTCTTTCGCATCAGCAAGAACAAATTGCAAATTGCGTAGTCCCGGTAAGTAAATCTTTTATTTAAGTACGCTTTGCTTTTCATTAATACCATTAAATACACATTTGAACTAAATTTTACTTCACTCTTATTTTAACGGATTGGTGGATTCAATTTGGAGATGGAACTCTAGAATTGACTAGTTTTGCGGTGAGGGCTTTGAGTCTTACATGCTCTTCGTCCGCATGTGAACGCAACCGGGGCACATTTAATCAAGTATTCGTTTGTTGCAAAGTAAATGTTACAAAAGTTTTTTATTTAATGACTAAAAAATTATTATTTATAAAAATTATATATCTCCATGCAAAGAAGAGAAATTGTTTGTCAACGAAGAGCTTGAATTCATTGGTGTATATAATGTATAACAAGAAGTTACAAACGAAGTTTTTGAAAAAGAAGGCGCTTAAGGAGGATGAGGACCCATTGGTTATTGATCATCTACCGTCAGATTAGGGGTGGCCGTGGGCCGGGCCTGGGCAGGCCCGGTCGGGCTCGGGCCGGGCTTGAAAAATTAAGTGTTATCCCAAGCTCGCTCGGGCCTAGATCGGGCCTTATTATGTAATCCCAAGCCCGCCCAGATTTGAAAGCTCTTTACCCAGGCCCGCCCGATCGGGCCCTATTATGTTAATTAAAAGATTTTTTTTAAAAATTAAAATACCTACTTTTTTATTTAAAGACCAATTTTTTTAATTAAAAATCTGTTTTAAACTCCATATATTACAAAATCCATATATAAAGTTTCTCACTTTACATGAAAAGACTTGGTATACGTTTTTATATTTATAGAAGTCCCCCCCCCCCCCCCCCCCCCACACACACACACACACACACATATATATATATATATATATATATATATATTTCGGGCCTCGGGCCGGGCCGGGCCTCATCGGGCTTAAGAACTCATGCCCAAGCCCGCCCGAAAAAAAATCGGGCCTATAAAATTTTGCCAAGCCCGCTTTGCGGGCCTATGTACCTTACCCAAGCCCTATTTTTTTATTGGGCGGGCTTGGCGGGCCGCGGGCCTATGGCCACCCCTACGTCAGATGATGAGTGGGTTGCGGCGCAAGATGATGATTCCCTTTCAATAGATGCCTCGGTGGTTACGAATGCCTCGGGAGCGACGGATAATGTGATAGGGGTAGGAGAGATTCCTATTCCTATTCGTCGTGAACATGCTAGAGGGGGGGGGAGGAAGAAAGAGGAATAATTCACAATTGAACACTTAAAGAAAGTGTTAGTATTAAATATTTTTAGTCTTTTTTTACATTAAATAATTATTTTAAAGGGGATCTTGGTGGATGAAGATGATGAATTTGTTTATGTTGACTCGGGTGATGATGACGATAATGAGATGACCATTAAATATGATGATGATTCCATGGACGATCCTATTAGCGATGGTGGTGATAGCGGGGATGAGGATGGATTAAACCCACTTTTCAAGCCTTTGGATATGGATGATCCATTATTGTTTTAGTAGTAAACTTGGGGATGCTTTGTTTTTTTCTGTTTTTGTGATGAACAATATGTTTTTGTGATGAATAATATGGTAATGATGTAATGGAGATGGAACTTTAAGTTTGATTGGTTGATGGATTGAATGATTATGGACCCTCGCCTTGCGCCTTTTTAAACATTGTCGCTAACTTCCACCATCGATGCATGCTTAAAGTCTGCCACGATGGGTTGTGCTACTATGGTTGTGGATTGCGGTATAACAGGGACACAGTCAACTTCAAGTCTTCACTAATGTCAAAATTGAGGATCAAGCAAAGTTTAACGTTATCAAGTCTTCAAGAGAAGAAGATCAAGCAATTGAATTAGGACCACAATGTAAGGTATCCCTCTCAACACCTGCTTAGAATTAACTCAATAGTCATTATGAATTCTTTAATAAAAGTGAACAAAGTTGGATTTTCAAAAAACCATTATTTTCCGAACTTTAAAAAATATATAAGCATTTTTGAGAAAAATGAGGTGCCTATATAAGTTGCCTAAGTTAAACCAAAATGCATCGCATGGATAAAGGGGTGCTTCAATCTTTACACAAGGGCCTATATGTTGGAACCCATAAATTAAGGTGTCTAAATAGAAAATCCAGGCGCCTACTTTAATTTTAATTAATGTGATGTAATGTAGGGTGCGGGTGCGTAAAAAAAAAAGTTATCTACACAACAACAACATGGTAAATGAGGAAGGTTTTATTACTTCTCTCTAATCTTTCAATATCAAAATGGTAAAAGTGATACAATGAAGGACTCAAGAGCTATTTATACTAAAAGGTACAAAAGGGGAAAATTAGAATAAATGCTAAAAGACAACTATATCCCTATGCTCCTGCATCATTCTCCCCCCCCCCCCCCCCCCCCGAGAGGAATCCATATAGGTCTAGTACTATCAAAAGAAATCAGGATAAACATGCTGTAAGGTGGCCTCAGTAATCTAAGAGTCCTCCACCTCAGTGCGTCCAACCCAGCGGACCAAGTAGCGGGTGTCGTCTCCCGATGCAGAAGAGACAAATGCGGAATCAAGGATACCCTCAATGCTATCAACATGGGAACGGGTTGGCTGGATCGAAGATGAAGGTAGAGGAATGGATGGGGGTGAGGGCCTCGAAAAGGGGGAAGTCCGCCATGTTAAACGTGCGGTGCATGCGAAACTCTAGAGGAAGGTCGACCTCATAGGCATTCGGCCCACAAGCTCCAATAATAGGAAAAGGGCCAAAACGTCGCATAAGGAGCTTGTTGCCTTTGCCTAAACGTCGCGCTTTATGGAGGTACACCATAACTAAATCGCCAGGCTGAAAAGAAACAAAACGGCGATGCTCATCAACCGCCTCTTTATAAGAAGCATAGGTAGTCTGTAGGCGAGCACGGACATCGGCCAGGATGGAAGTCAAGTGTGCCGTGAACTCCTCCGCGGAGGGGCATGTTGGAACTGTCGGTGGAAGCTCAACTAGGTCAATGAGCATAGTGGGAGACTGACCCAATATAATTTGAAAGGAAGAGAAACCCGTAAAGCGGTTGACGGCATTGTCGAAAGCAAACTCAGCCTGTGCAATCACGATATCCCACCTACGGGGATGCTCGGAGGTCAAACAACGTAAGAGGTCACCTACACTCCTGTTGACCACCTCAGTCTGTTCATCAGTCTGTGGGTGAAAGGCAGTCGAAACTGAAGCTCTGTCCGTAATAAACGCCATAAGGTCCACCAGAAATAGCCTGTAAAACGTACATCTCGACCGGACGTGATGCTGCGGGGAACGCCATGTAAACGGACCTCACAGAAGTACAAGAACGCGACATGAGAAGCATCTGTCGTACGAGAACATGGGATGAAATGAGACATCTTGGAAAATCTATCTACAACCGCTATGATTACGTGGGAGGCCCACATTGAAATCCATCGAAACATCCTGTCACGGGCGCTCAGGTATCGGAAGCGGAGTGTACAAACCAGCATTGGAGTGTTGCCCCTTGGTCGTCTGGCAGGTATAACAACGCCGAATGAAGCCATTAGTATCCCGCCGCATAGTTGGCCAATAAAAACGGTCTCGCAACAACGCATAGGTGCGTGCCTGCCCCAAATGACCTGCTAAGCCACCCCCGTGAAACTCGAAAATAATCTTCTCCCGTAAAGATGATGAAGAAATACACAAAGATGTCCCACGATGTAAAAAATTGTCCTGTAATAAGTACTCACCTGATGCCCCATTGCCCTGCTGGCATGCGGCATAAATGGGTCCCAAATCCACACCAGTCAGATAGAGGTCTCGAATCTCAACAAATTCAAAAATCTGACTCCGCAAAGTCATCAAAGCATGAGCTCATCGGCTAAGTGCATCCGCTTCCAGATTCTCCTTACCGAGCTTGTATTGGAGATGGAAAGTGTAACGCTGAAGATAGGCAGTACACTTGGCGTATCTGTCACTAACACGCCACTGGCTATGAAGGAATCGCAACTTCGTATGTAGGAGATAAGGTGACCAAAACTTCAAGGCCTTGACAACCGCATAGAACTCCAAGTCATACGTAACACAATCCTGTCTCCACTCTAAACACATGGTGGAACGGATGTCTCCAGGGTGGTGATGGGGCTAATAAGAGCATAACACAATCCTGTCTCCACGGCCTCGATGGCTAACTCCTCATGTGAGACTACTAGGGCAGAAGGTCAAGACATCGGGAATGGTCGCATGGGGCTGACGAGAAAGTCCCTCCCCTCATGTGTCAATAAATAAGTGTTGCCTTGGCCATCATGCATACTACGATGATCAAATTGCCACGACCTCCTCAAAAGTAGGTGGCATACCCACATATCAACCATGGTGCACAAAACCCCATCATGATTGACTCCAATGGAGAAAGTACCCCGATACTGTTGACTAGGGGCAAGTGTGGCTCCACTACCCAACCATCCAATACGACACGGAGTGGGCAATAATTCCGTGGGGGGCTTGAGTTTGTCTACCATCTCTTGCGCTACCAAATTATCACTAGCTCCCCCGTCAATAATCACCGTGCACAGCTTCCCTTTTGCAATGCAACGAGTAAAAAAAATACTCGTCCGGATCCATGTGTCATCACTAGGAGGAAGTGATCGGGTGTCCACCAAAGTCGTAATCATAACGATGTGAGTATAGGCGGTAGAGATATCGGCGAGTCTTGCATGAGAATGGCAAAAAGAATCACGTTGACGGCAAATGGATTGAGCGGTGGATAAGGGCACATTAGTGGGAATGGGTAGGATTTTTAAGAGGTGTGAATGTTAGGGTTTCTTTGGAGGGGGGTAAATAGGGTTTGGGATTGGTTTTGTGTTGTGGAAATTGGCTAATGTTTGTGTTTGAGTGAATCTTGGCCCTAATTTCTGTCTTGAAGTCTTCAACTTGGGTCACGGCTGGAACGGAACCATCTAGGGGCTGCCCGATTGGGTCTTTGGGCAAACGGCATCGGAACAGGTATCCAGTGGCCCTTGGTGGCATTCCGACACAATCAGGGGAATAGTGGCATTTTTTTATGGTCGGAACCCTCGGTATAAGGCACCAGGGTTTCCGTTCTTCCTTCCGGCGAGTCTAGGGTTGAGTGGAATGGGGAAACAACCCGAAGGTCCTCAGTGGTAGGAGTTTGGCGGTCGTGGTGGTTCCGGTCTGATTTTTTTGCGTATCATGGGTGGAGCAAGTGGACAACGGTATCACATGACTAGGGTTTGACCGAAAATCATTCGGGTGAGCCCAATTGGAGTCCCAATCGTCAATAAACATTGTTGATCCAAGAACAAACCACGCTCTGATACCAATTTGATGTAATCTAGGGTGCGGAAGCGTAAAGAAAAAAAAGTTATCTACACAATAACATGGAAAATGAGGAAGGTTTAATTATTTCTCTCTCTAGTCTTTCAATATCAAAATGGAAAAAGTGATACAATGAAGGACTCAAGAGCTATTTATACTAAAAGGCACAAAAGGGAAAAATTGGAATAAATGCTAAAAAAACAATTATATCTCTATGCTCTTGCATCATAATGTATCTTTAGTTTTTTAAAAAATAACTGCTAGTTTAATTTTTTAACCTTGCCCAACTTTTCTAAAATGTCTGTGGGGGGGTACCCTAAAGATAGTGGGTGAAGAGAGTAAACCACTGAAAAGACGAGAACTAAAGGTTTGCGATGCAGGCTAGGGTTTGATGTGTGCATGGATTAGAGGGTATGTTGTCTGCAAGGGTTTCGAGAAAGTGTATTAAAATGTACTTTTTGAGATCAACTAATGAGATGTATAGTTTTAGTGGTCCCCTCCCCTTTCATTCCAACACATTATTATAGTAGTAAAACTAGGGAATGATAGTTAGTTAAACCCCTTGTAGTCAATTCCCCGATTAGGGTTGTTTGACTAAGGATACTAGATATAATAAATAGATTGTATCCCTCTTGGAAATTTGTGATTTCTACTCATAAGTCCTTTGCATGGTGAGTGCTTACATGAAATAGAGAGGAGAGGAGTCACTGTCAAGTCAAGGAACAACATGACATGGGTTTAAAGACCTATAATTTATTCCTTTCATTGACTTACCCTGATGAGCAATGAAGAGTATTTTCAATACAAATCGGTGTAAAGGAAAATGATGACCAAAAAAATGATATGACACAGAAAGACAAGTTAGAAAACAGACATTCTTCTAGCTTACTATAATAGTTAGAGATACACATGCTTTTTCACATATAAAATAGAGGATGGGTAACCTGTTGTGCACTACCACCCAGATGTATTTGTCTAAGTTTCTGTTCACCTTTCCCACCATACACCTGCAAAAGCACACAAGTAAACTAAAAACAGTTTCGCAATGCTAATTTCAAATCAACTGAAATACTTAAGAGGTCCAAGGTAAAACCTACTGGTATCATATTCAGTCACGTAAAAGTAACTAAAACACTAGATATAAAGTTTTAACAGAATCACGATTTGGATACCTTGATTGTTGCTCCGGACTCGCTTCTGATCCTTGATATGTTCGAGCCAGACCTTCCGATCAGTCCACCAACCATTGTTTCGGAAATCATCATCACCAGAGTTACATATTCAGCTGCAAGATTGGTTGTCCTAAAGATGATGTCGTTATAAGAAAATAAATTAAAAAATTTATAAGCAGCAGAATGCAGCAGTTTAAAAACTGCTAATATCTGATATGAAAAGCATTAAATAACCTGAATTTGGGTCCACAATTTGCTGAGGTGCTCGATGAACAGGAAGATTATATGTCGGGCTGAATGAAATTACTTGGCTTGGTGGGTTATCCCTAAACAAATCAGATTCGCCTAGATTAGGAAGAGAAGCTACAAAATATTGAGGGGGTGAGAAAGACTGACATAGAAAACAATCCGTCAATAAAAAATCTAATGTCAAACCTTAGTTGACATCCAATCTCTACCAAAGCATTCAATACTGCAGGAATATCACCTGATATCTGCATTTACCCACATTCATCATTTCTCAGTAGAGCAAAAAGCACATAAACATAGTAAGACTAAAACAGTATAGTTCTAAAACAAAGATTCCTTTAATCATTGTGAACGATTTATTAATAATCAGTAATTTTCTGCGGCAATGACCTTCCTGCAATGCATCAAATCAACCAGGAATTATATAATATATTCCTAACAATCAAATTCATCATTTTGCTGCAGAGTACCATCCAAATTAATGCAGCTTTACATTTCAATTTGATAACAACACAATGCTACTAACAATGTATCCACTTAAACTTCACTCTGTGTCATGCTAAAAGCACAACACTTCTATCTATTTTTTAACACCTATGGATGATTCATTCCTTTTCATATTTTTCAAATAAGCAAACACAGGATACGAGGGGATGAGCGGATGGTAACACATTTCTGTCTGGACATCAGTGTAAGAGCACCCTGCATGATATGGAAGCAATGATAGGAAGGGTACAGATGCGTGCACTAACAGTGTTGGGGGATCCACAGGCACTCCTTCGAGAGTCCAAATTTGTTGAACAAACTAGGGTCATGAAGGTCTCAACATCTTATTTGCTGACTAGCTTAAAACCATTAAAAACAACTTTTCGTGGTTTTAAAGCATCAACCACAGGATGTTGATGAGACCATCACCCTCCATGACCCTACTTTAAGAGGGTCAACAAACTTGAACTCGCTCCATCAAGCCGATTGAGCCATAGCCATATACCATAGACAAGTGTCAAAGTAACGGAAAAAGGTAATGTGGCTTTAAAGACTATTTTGCCGCTTTCGTTAGTTATGGCAGTGGATAAGGATGCCATGATGGCAGATTTTGCAGTTTAAAGACTTTACTGCTCGTCCAATTATTAATGTATCCCCTCCCCCACTCCTCTCCAACACACATAAATATAGACACACAATAGTAATGGACAACAATGGCAAAGGTGCACTTAATGAATTGGGCGCCAGGCCGAACACATCACCTTGTGCACCTAATTAAATTAAACAAAAACTAAACCGATCATTTGGGTTCATGTAGAGTAGTGTAGAGCTGTAAACGTAAAGAAATTATTTTATGAATTAAAATCCCAGTTAATAATTTCCTTTTAAATTAAACTCGATGCGGAAGCGTTAGGGAGATGGTTCAACAAAATTACTCAATTAATATATTCACTTAAACCGATTAATAAATCCAAGTCCTAGAATTTGCCTAAGTCATATTTATCAATATTAGCAAATTAGGCGAAACCAAATTTTAGCAACTGACTTGAATTAAACAAACTATACCCAATATTCAATTTAAGTCCAAATTAATTTGAGTGAGATAATTTAAACCGAATTTTATCTTAAATTTATTCTAAGCATGCGTTCTAAATTATGAAGCAAGATAAAATAAACAATATCACACTACGCCGCGATGTACGAGGAAAAACCCAAGACGGGAAACAACCTCGGACGGCCCTAGCCACAAATCCACTAGATACAAAATTACAATTACAAGACAGATAGACTTACAACGACTGACTCGATCCCTCTCAAGCCTCGATGCTTCTTCTTGTAGACACCTCTTCCTAGCGGATAACCTCGGAACACCACCGCGGTCTCGGTGGTCACCGTCACCCGTACATGGAGCCTTTCTCCAAGTGGGTAGAGTCGCAACAAAAAGTCTTCTTCTTTGATGGATGTAGAAGCAAACCAAAACTTCTCTTCTTGAATTCGGTAGAGATAAACCGGTGCCAAAACTCCAAGCAATTTGATATGTAAATAAGAACTTGGACTAAACACAATTGGGTGTAAACTAGAGTGTGAAGGATTTTCTCTTTGAAAAATAACACTCAAAACATGAACAATTTCCTAAACCATTTTTGCTCTCAAACACTCTCTAAGAGATGGAAATATTTTGGAAATGTTGGTTTGGAAAATGTGATTCCCGTCCTTCATAAAGTCTGAAAAAATCAGTTAAGAAACAAGTGGGAAAGTGGGTTAAAAACTGCCAAAAACTGCCTAAAAACTGTTCCCGCCTAGCAGTTCGTTCGAACGACATTTCGTTCGAACGAACTCTCGTTCGAACGAGACTTCTAACGACGCTCCAGTTTGGACTCGTTAGAATCTCGTTTGAAATCTCGTTAGAACGAACTATCTCGTTCGAACGACATTTCGAACGACGGACCAGTTTAGACTCGTTGGCAAACTCGTTCGAACGAAACCTGGTTCGAACGAAAAACTCGTTCGAACGACATTTCGAACGACTTCCAGAATTTTTACAAAATTAGATTTTTGGCCCAGAAACTTTATATACTTTATTTTTAAAGTTCTAATTAAATTTTTCTGAAAGTAAAACACAGTTTTAATTAAACCTAACACCCAATAAACTTTGTTCCAAGCTCCTATATAAATACAATTGCATTCATACCTTGGGAGCATGGAACTATAGTTGATGACGTAGAAACGAGGCACGCAAACCGGCATATTGATGAAGCTTTATATTCTTTGCCGCTACGTCTTCAACAAACACTTCATAGGCTTGAGAATATTACAATTAAATACTATCCTATGAATAAATGTTTTTGTCCGGAATTGAGCCAAAACTATATATGGACTCAATTGGAAATTTGTGTCCTTACAAATCTCCCCCTTTGGCTATTCCGGGACAAAAACCAAACAAAAATCCTAAAGGGCCGTCAAGCTCACTAGACTCGAAACATAACCCACCCAAACTTGACTCAACCCGAGGATCAAACGCTTTGCCGTTTAAACAATGCCGCTGTAGAAGAAATCCTGCAAACTCATCAAATGCATAGGGAATATCAAAGTATTAAATGCACTTAATTAATTACTCCCCCTAAATTAATTCTCCCCTTTATCAAACACATGACCTACTTAGAAAGACGTCTCCCCCTAAGATAAATCTCCCCAAACTAGGATACGATAATAATGTCATCATTCTCCCCCTTTTTGTTCAGGAATAGGCAAAGTATAAAGAACTAATAAACAGCATGTTGAAGTTTAAAGTGATAAGACATGAAAGCATATGAGCAATAAAAGCAAGGCAAAGACAAACAAATATCATATATATATATGAATTAGAAATACACTAGCATATATATATAGATATAAACACACATATAACATAAAATACAATAAGTTTGCACACTCGTATGGCAAAAATGTGTCATATGGAAACGGAAGTGTTGGGGTGTGAACTAGTAACAATTAAATTTAGGCCCAAACACTTAATAAACATTCACGGAGTTCTCATTTGATTGCAAACTTTATCACATTTAAATATAACCTCATATGGCAATATGAAGATTGAACTCAATGAACAAACATACACAATGCATACAAGCCTAGCATGAAGATGATTCTACAAACCAAATAGAGTCATGACATTAAAGACAACTAGGATAAACGGACATTGTGCAAACCGTTGATATACCATCCAATTCTCCCTCAATAAGCATATATATTCTTTTACTTTTGAATGAATATATCAAACAAACATAGGCCTTGGCAATTGTTTTCTTTTTAATGCTAAATATTCTGTTTTTAGGCCTTTGAATCACGTATTTCTTTTAGATCCAATAAACGGTGGCTTACAATCGCAAAGGATTTAATTCATCCTTTCGGAGCCCTTCCCCGTGCACATTTGTATTTATCATGTTTTCATTTTCACACAAATCTCACATGCAACGGATTTTGACATGCACTAGTCCTCCTAGGTCAAAGATATGTAGATGACGAGATTGGTAGGAGAACACCTCAAAAAGCTCAAACATAACATGTGACATTAAGATTTCAAAAGAGCTCGTGCATGTGTGAATAGAGGCATATAAAAATAGAATCCATTTAAACATCACAAAATCCAACTACTCCATATAAAGCATGGTAAAGAACATTTTAAGGATTGAAAATCTAAACCAAAAGTTCTAGCCACATGGGAGCGTTAAAGAAGGGATTCAAACACAAGTATATGCCACTTAAAGTGTGTCAAACTAAAATACACACAAAATAAAATCTTTTTGAGTTTTTAACATTTTAAAAAATAAAGATATATACTCAAAAGGATAAACAAAAAATCATTTGTATTTTTCATTAAGCTTAAATGAAATAAATAAAACACAAATGATAAACAAAACATCTTTTTATAATTTTCAGTTAATTCAAACACAAAATATAATACAAAAAGATAAACAAGTCATAATTTCTAGCATGTGATATCAAATAAAGCAATGACTAGAAAATTGACTAAACAAGCATACATTTAGCATGTGAATATAGCATGAAGTACAAAAGCTAAAGTATGCAAACACTAACACATTCATCCTTTAGATTTAGCAAGGGAGGAGGCATGTGAAAGTAAATGAGAATCAAAAACCCTATTTTGCAAGGCAACCAAATCGGATTTCCTAACCCAAATTAATGAGGAATGACTATCTTGGGGTGTAGGAACTTTAACTACCGTGGTTACTTTACTATGGGGTTTTCTAGGAATTCGTTTAAGATCAAAACAAAATTTCCTAAGATGACCTTGTCGACCACAATGTGTACAAGTGAGAATATGTCGAAAAGATTTACTTAAGGAGTGATCTTTAAATGTATTCCTAGTTGATTCTCCTAAAACATTGGTTTGGGCATTATGAGTAAATTCATTACAAGTATTGAAGCCTAAACCACAAGTGTCATTTTTAATTTGTTCCGTTCCAAACATTTTATCTAGTTTTTCTGAACGACATTCCAAATCAAATTTGACATTACTAGAGTCTTTTAATTTATCTTGCAATTCCAAAATATTCGACTCTAATAAAACATTGCGCTCTTCAAAAGCAAGAAGCTCCTTTTTCAAGGATTCCATTAAACCCCTAAGGCTATCTCTTTCGCCTTCTACATATTCTAGCTTCTCTCGAAGAGTCCTCACATGTGTCCTAAGGTCTTCTATTAAATCATTGTCATCAACGACCTTGACACTCTCTCTTAGACTAGCTTCTAACTTTAAATTAGCTCTTTTCAATTTAATAGATTCTTTGTAAAGTTCTTGAAAAGCATTTTGAAGTTCACTCACATTAACCTCTTCTTCATTTTCACTCTCTCTTTCTTCTTCACTCTCACTATCATCAAAAACAAGAGAATCATGTATAATGACCTTGGAAGTGGCATGTGCTATCGTTTCATCAATCGATGAGTTCTCACTATCACTCACATGACTAGCCATAAAAGCCACAAAATCTTTCTTAGTGGGGGAATCGGGCTTCTCTTCCTTATCACTATCACTAAGGGTTACATTATATGAAATGGGTCGCTTACCCTCTTTCCTTAGTTTAGTGGGGCACTCAAACGCCCTATGGCCATAACCTTCACAACCAAAACACTTATCAGACTCGTCCCTATCTAAATGTTCATTACTATGTTTAGGGATCTTCTCGGCTTTAGGAATCTTTTCGCCTTTGTCATGCTTAGAAGATTCGAATTTCTTAAAATCATTTTTAAATTTATCTTTGTTAAATTTAAGAAATTTTCTAAATTTACGAGCAAATAAAGCCATGTCTTCCGAGTCACTATCACTCTCGCTCTCTACTACTTGTTTGACCTCTTTTCGGGTTTTAAGGCAACGCCCTTTTCAATTTTCTTTTCAGTTTTAGAGGGAAACATATCTAGTTCATAGGTTTGTAAATCACCTACAAGCTCTTCTAATTTCGTAGAGGCTAAAGTTGGTAAAGAATTTAACACGGTCACCTTTGGAATAAATCTATCGGGTAGGGACCTTAAAATTTTCTTTACAACACGGTCGTCAGGTATTTTCTCTCCCAGGTTAAACGATGAATTAACAATATCTGAAAGTCTAGCATAAAATTCATCAAACGTTTCTTTTTCATTCATTTTGATAGTTTTAAATTGAGTGGTGAGGTTTTGGAGTTTTGAAGCTTTAACGACACTAGTTCCTTCATGAGTTAATTGTAAAATATCCGAAGCTTCTTTAGCGGTTTCACACGTCATAATACGACGGAATTCATCCGGTGTGACAGCGCTAAATAAAGCATTTAAACCACGGGAATTGAAATTAGCAAGTTTAAACTCATTTTCAGTCCATCTATCGGCGGGTTTGATAACACGTTCATTTTCAACTAAATAAGTTGGAGGGGACCACCCGTTAACAACAGACATCCAAACTCTCTCGTCGATAGATTTTAGTGCCGATCTCATACGCGCTTTCCAATACGCGTAGTTTGAACCATCGAAAATAGGAAATTTCGAAAATGGGGAAAAATCCATTTTAGCCAAAAATTATTTAAAAAGATCGTTAACGAAATAATTTATCGCTTTGGCTCTGATACCAATTTGTAAACGTAAAGAAATTATTTTATGAATTAAAATCCCAGTTAATAATTTCCTTTTAAATTAAACTCGATGCGGAAGCGTTAGGGAGATGGTTCAACAAAATTACTCAATTAATATATTCACTTAAACCGATTAATAAATCCAAGTCCTAGAATTTGCCTAAGTCATATTTATCAATATTAGCAAATTAGGCGAAACCAAATTTTAGCAACTGACTTGAATTAAACAAACTATACCCAATATTCAATTTAAGTCCAAATTAAATTGAGTGAGATAATTTAAACCGAATTTTATCTTGAATTTATTCTAAGCATGCGTTCTAAATTATGAAGCAAGATAAAATAAACAATATCACACTACGCCGCGATGTACGAGGAAAAACCCAAGACGGGAAACAACCTCGGACGGCCCTAGCCACAAATCCACTAGATACAAAATTACAATTACAAGACAGATAGACTTACAACGACTGACTCGATCCCTCTCAAGCCTCGATGCTTCTTCTTGTAGACACCTCTTCCTAGCGGATAACCTCGGAACACCACCGCGGTCTCGGAATCCACCGATGGGGCTTTCTATGGTCACCGTCACCCGTACATGGAGCCTTTCTCCAAGTGGGTAGAGTCGCAACAAAAAGTCTTCTTCTTTGATGGATGTAGAAGCAAACCAAAACTTCTCTTCTTGAATTCGGTAGAGATAAACCGGTGCCAAAACTCCAAGCAATTTGATATGTAAATAAGAACTTGGACTAAACACAATTGGGTGTAAACTAGAGTGTGAAGGATTTTCTCTTTGAAAAATAACACTCAAAACATGAACAATTTCCTAAACCATTTTTGCTCTCAAACACTCTAAGAGATGGAAATATTTTGGAAATGTTGGTTTGGAAAATGTGATTCCCGTCCTTCATAAAGTCTGAAAAAATCAGTTAAGAAACAAGTGGGAAAGTGGGTTAAAAACTGCCAAAAACTGCCTAAAAACTGTTCCCGCCTAGCAGTTCGTTCGAACGAACTCTCGTTCGAACGAGACTTCTAACGACGCTCCAGTTTGGACTCGTTAGAATCTCGTTTGAAATCTCGTTAGAACGAACTATCTCGTTCGAACGACATTTCGAACGACGGACCAGTTTAGACTCGTTGGCAAACTCGTTCGAACGAAACCTGGTTCGAACGAAAAACTCGTTCGAACGACATTTCGAACGACTTCCAGAATTTTTACAAAATTAGATTTTTGGCCCAGAAACTTTATATACTTTATTTTTAAAGTTCTAATTAAATTTTTCTGAAAGTAAAACACAGTTTTAATTAAACCTAACACCCAATAAACTTTGTTCCAAACTCCTATATAAATATAATTGCATTCATACCTTGGGAGCATGGAACTATAGTTGATGACGTAGAAACGAGGCACGCAAACCGGCATATTGATGAAGCTTTATATTCTTTGCCGCTACGTCTTCAACAAACACTTCATAGGCTTGAGAATATTACAATTAAATACTATCCTATGAATAAATGTTTTTGTCCGGAATTGAGCCAAAACTATATATGGACTCAATTGGAAATTTGTGTCCTTACAAGAGCAACTAGGGGAAGGCTCTGTTGAGTTAAAAACCTCAACCAATGGATTTGTTGACCGCATTTTCCACATATATGTGAAACATTGGATCACTCCCAACCCCAAATTTGACCAAAGTCAGCAACATAGGAGCCATAACTAAAACACACACAAGCTTAATCAATGAGTTAAGTGACCACGCCACGAATCTGTAAAAAGTTCCACTTAGCTTTGATGTGAAATTTAAATCACAAAAGCTACTTGCTTGTGAATGATTGCTTCAACAAAACAATTCAGTAGCTTCTTTTTTACAAGTATTTCAGCAGATTTTATATAATTTGCTTCTATCTAATGCACCCTGGAATTAGTCTCCTCAATCACCCCTTCTAGAAATTTATAAAATCTACGGTAGCAAAACAAAAGGCAGAATAACAAAAATGAACATCTAAATTGTAACATCCTGTATGGTTCAGGGTGAAATATTTCAACATCGTTGTATAATAGAATGGTGAAAGGTATTCACCTATTTAGAGTTAAAACATTTCTTCACATTCATATAAAATTGCAGATATGTGTAATTGGTATAGCTATGTGATTTTGGACATATAGTGAACAAATTTTAACTCTGAATGTGTGAAAGTACTTTCCGCCTAGGTAAAAAATGTTTTACCCCAACAAAAGGGGGGCTAAATGTTGTCCTCACTTAGTAGATGAAACAAGGATGTCCTCACCTGTACTACTCGATCAGATTCATGAGCAGATGCACACAAAGGCAACTGATTTTGATCAAGAACCGTGATAGTGGCACCCGAGGAATTCCTCAGTGTCTCTATATTCTGACCAGAAACTCCAATCAAACCACCTGCTTGGGAACCAGCTATTAAAAGCCTTATTGCATTTGCTGGAACGTGGCCAGCACCAACTTTAAGTGCTTCAGTAGTGCCGTCGTCCTAAACAATGGCAGGGAAAATATTCACTGCATCAGTCATCTATTTCAAAAATTCACAATCATTTCCCTCAAATAAGTACTTGAGTTGTAGAATGATCACCTGAAGGATCAAAGTGGCTATCTGATGAAGGGCATTCTCAGCATCACAAAACGTGTTGTCGCTGTCTTTAGAACTTATGATGATTACACGCTCTTCATGTCTCTGTAAAACGACAGGCAATAGTAAATTCCATTATGTTCAATTCACAAATTTTCAGTGTAGCTGATCTTACCACAGAAGATTTATAATACATATAAAAAATGAACATGTAGAAAGTAAATATGTATGCATCAATTTTAAATCTTTTAATAACATCATTGCACTAAATTGGCATGTTAAAAGAAACCTCAGCACATGCAGATTTTGTTTCTTTATCTACTTCTGAGACCATTGAAGATAAACGGCCAACAAACTCTTAGGCCTCGTTTGATGCGCCGTATAAGAGGTCCGTATTGGATAAAATTATCCAATCCAATGTTTGGTGTAATTTAGAATGGAATATGAGATGGAATAAGTTATCCAAAGTGAGCTCCTTATCCCATAAGGAGTGGGATAAAAAAATCCCACCTCTAAGGTCGTATAAAATTATACGGTGTCAAAATTTGATTAAAAATTACTACTCTACCCTTATTAAGTTATAAAAAAAACTCACGCAACTTGCACTATCTCAAGTATTAGATAGTAGTCGGCGATCCCTTTGATTCACATAACTCTCCATTCATATTTTTCATCACGGTAGGTAACCTCCTCATTTTTTTTTTCTATTTGTTGCTTTATCATGAACTACTATTTTGGTTTAAATCAATGCAAATATTATGTTAACTCACCTACTAGACAAGTTGAAAGTTATGTGTTATTAATTCACCGCTAATATTTTGTTACACATATTTTTTTTAATGTATTATTAACCTATATGCTAGACAAGTTGAAAGTTGTGTACAATTCAATTTATTTGTTTCTGTATGTTTCCGGCGACTATTTTGGGTAAATCGATGTTATTCAGTTGTGACTTCAAGCAATTTTCTGCAACTGATTTGTTTTGAATCGAAAGAGAATATAGTAAGCAACCAGTTTTACTATCTCATTATTTCTGGTGGCTAGTTTGTGTACACATGATTTTTGTATGCGTGTAAGTGATTACTAGTGATTTGTGTACAAATTATAAATACAAATACATATTTTCATCTCATAATATTATTTTTTTAACATCCCACGTGGAATTAAATATTATGTTATTGAGTTAAAATATGTGATAACAATATATTTTTTTAGAATTATATACAAAAGAAGGGTATTTTTGGAAAACTGGAGATAAATTAATCATATCCGATGCATTTCAAACACATGACTATATTATTATATTCCACCCCGTCTTCTTATTCGGAACTGTTCCAAACGCAGTATTGGAATAAGCCTTATACGGTGCATCCTTATCCTATCCAATCCGACTCTTATCCTATCCTATCCTATCCTATCCGGACCCCTTATACGGCGTATCAAACGAGGCCTTAATGATTGTATATTGGACAAGAGGAAAATCTCATCAAAAACACATTTAACTTCTCTGTTCTTTGTAGTACACCCCATAATCCAAAAGTATATTAATTCAGTCCAATTAAACATATTAACCTCAATTTTAAAAAATATCAACCAAATCATGCAGCCTCAAGAAAGAGTAGACTAAAAGAGAACAAACTACAAATCCAAAACTACATGTACCAAGTCCAATCAAACATTATTAATCTCAATTTCAAAATTTCCATCTAAATCATGATGAAGCTTCAAGAAACAGTAAACTCAAAGAAATCAAACTACAATGAACTTGTTAAAATTGAATAGAAAATTTAGTTATTCGACAGTATTATTCTTTACATCCTTGATAATATATCTGTTCTCTTGTGAAATCAATGTGCGTTATATGTTTTTCTAGTTTTATGATCAGGGCATTGTTGTAGCTTTGTTGTGGGCTCTAGATTGGCCGCCAAATTGGGCTTTTAATTGTGGCTTAATCTCTTGATACCAAGGTAAACTTAACAAGCCAAAAGGGGAAAGTCCAAGTCTTTTAGTAAAACTTGGACACCAAGACTACTTAGGCAACAAGTGTCCTGGGCTTCCAAGGGGTGTATTTACTTTATTTAATGGTTCTATTGCATCTTTTGATAAATAATTTAGTTTTATCGGCCAAATGAAGACATTATGACTCAAATTTACAATTGAACATGCACGAGAGAGACAAGGAAGCACGAAGGAGACGAGGGAGAAAGGAAAAAAGTTCTTTAAGTGAATGTTAGTATCACTATATAGCTTAAGCGTATTACATTTTTCTTTTTAGTTAAATTACAAACTTATTTAATAGAGTTACATTTTCATTTATATATTTATCTTATAGTTATAGGAAAGGGAGTTCAGTTGGTTGATAGAGAACAATAATGGGAGAATATTGATTCAGATGATAAGGATGACACATCAATCAAATATAATGATTCTACGGAAGATCCTCTTAGTAATGATGATGGGGGGGATGATGTTGGATATGATCCATTTTTCAAACCACTATTAATTCATTATCCATTATTATTTAGTAAATAACTCCAGGATGGAACTCTTTTGTGATGTTTTTATGATGAAACACTATTCTTTGTTGGAGACGTATATCGATAATGATGTGAAGACACTACACTATATAGTGTTGGTTTTATATATTATGGATTTATTTTGTCATGATAAAGGTGTTACATTTTTTATGTTTTATCAATATTTTAATGTTATTTAAAGTTGGGGTTTACGCCTCAGGCTTACTGTCCGCCTCGGCTCCGCTTTTGCGCCTTTTTAAACATTGCTCGAGTAATATTCGTGTAATTTCCACACATTTTCTCATCCTAAATTGGCAGGAAATTCCAAGTTAAAGCCCAAACAAAGTATTACGCGTTGTGATAAAGGACCAAATCCAACAAATTGGTACCCGATAAAGAGGATGACATAGACATGTTAACATAGACATAAATTATCAGTCTACTACTGATTTTTCAAATAATATCACATTTACTGATGAAATTATCCCATCCTCTTCCATCTCAAACTAGTTGAGCTTGTCACTTTGCCTACCAATAAGATTTTGTTTCGTCCTATTGCTAACAGGACCCATTTGTAGATCGTTGAATATGTCCCTTGGCATGCTTCTTTGACTTTTAAGACACATTTTCTTAAGGATGTTCTAGCCATTTCAATATCAGGGTTTTGTTGCTACTCCTTTGTCACAAGTTTAATCTTGTCTTTCACGTTAACATTTAATAAGCTTATTCTTGTAATTCTTGGGTATGGACCTAGTGCATATTTTATTAGTTTATCATCAAATTAAATATTAGTCCTAAATTTAATTATAGGACATGATACTTGACCAAAATCTATTGGAGTCTCCTATTTTGATGACTACTTGTTTCCATTGATGAAGTTTATACTTTTCCAACACCTGTGCTTTTGTCCCCCATGTCCTTATGGGTGGGTCCAATTTGACTGGACCTTTTGCGGTGGACAGAAACATGAGCTCCCGTTTCAATCTCATGAGCTATCTTGCACTGATTCACCGACTGTTCTAGCTCTCGTGGAGTTTTTTTCCATCTTGACTTGACGGTATCAAGTTCCTTTCGGCGGAGAAGGAATTATGGAACGGGAGAAAGGATTGGATGAATATATTGACGTAAAGGGTGTCAATGGCACACAAAAAGAACTACACTCAAACGAGTTGTGATACTCAAAATTAACTATACTTGAAGGATTTACTCCAATGGGGTATTACACTATTCATAGGGATAAGAAGGTTCTAGAAAAGTCATTACTTGCCCACTAAGGAATGCTTATATCACATGTGATGTCATGGGTGACATCACTAATGACATCACTAATGACATCACATGGACTAGATTATTCCCTTTACAAAACAAAACCTAGTAACTACAACGTAAAATGGAAAATAGTAAAAGAATAATTACAATATTAGATATAAGAAAATGCTTAAAAAAAATACAATTCAGATCACACTCCCCCAATTAAAACCAGGCTAGTCCTCAAGCTTTTAGACTTCACTCGTGTGCATATTCTGAATTGGCAAGCCCAAAGGAAGTAGCTTTTTCAATGCTTTTACACAAGTGGACTGAGGTGGATTGTGTTGTCAAGCTCAATGAGCATCAATGATCAAATATGACTGTTTAAATGCATTGGATTCCTATTATTGGCCAAACTTCTTTTTGGATCCAAAAAAAAAGAAGTAAACCCAACAGCTTTAAACCCAATGAACCATTAGTTTAAAAACCCATTTTATTTCCAAAGCAACAAAGCCAAAAAGATCCAACCAAAGAAAAGTCCAACTTATTATTTCGATTATTCCTACGTTCCACTTGGAAACCTAGCAATTGGAAATGCTTTGAAGAATTGACCAACCGCTAGCTTTCTCATCAAGAGAGCTCGCCGACCACCTTCCTCGGTGAGACCCTCTCTCTCTCTCTTCTCGTGACCTCTTCGTCATCTCTTCTCCTCCTGGGTCAAAAACAAGCCTAGGCGAGCAGATTGGGTCCATTTTCTACTCATTTTTTGTTCATACTTTATTCTCTCTCCTCAATGGAGCCTTAGGGGTTTGTTCTGGCCCCTCTTTCTTTTGCTATGGCCATAGGGCCAAATAGGGACTTCATTCCTCATTTTTGTTGGTCAGGGTTTGCTGGAGTTTTGACAATAGGGTTTTGTGAGGTTTGAAGCCTGACAACAATTTTTTTGGGCGGGGTTAGACCTTTGTGGTGGCAACGCATGTTGGTGTAAGGACTGATCAAGCAAGAGGGGACTTAGGTCCGCTAGTAATAGGTTCGGGGGGGTGTTCGGGGCTGAGGTGATTTGGTGATGGAACGACGGGTGGTAGTGGAGTGGAAATGGTGGGCTGTGGTGGGCGATAGCGGATTACTGTTAAGGCAAAGGAGAGGATAATAGGGCGGCAGGCGTGGTGGCGGGTCTAGGTGGGTGCGCACGTAAAATGGATAGCAACGAATCGCTCGACTAGAAAATTGACTCAGTAATTTCGAACATGGAGAATTTCATTCATGTTGCATATCAGCTCTTCAATCTCCATTTTCTAATTCAAGGGTCACGACACTAGGCTTAGATGTTTTCGGCGCAATTGTTGCTTTGTTTAGGATTTTCCTACGCAAACAACGGGTGACTAGACTCTGATACCAATTGATGTAAACGGTATCAATAGCACGCAAAAATAATTACACTCAAACAACGAGTAGTAATACTCAAAATTAACTATACTTGAATGATTTACCCAAATAGGGTATTACACTATTTATAGGGATAAGAGAAGGAACTAGAAATAGCTCATTACTTGTCCACTAAGAAATGCTTAGATCACATGTGATGTCAATAACATTAATAATGACATCATATGTACTAGAACATGTCATTTATAAAATACCTATTCTAGCCCTCAGTAAACCTAATAACTACAACTAAAAATAGAAAATATTAAGAGAAATACTACAGTATTAAAAATAAGAAAATGGTAAAAATACCCAAGATACAATTTACATCATATATATTTGAGATTATTTTATTCAATAATTTAGATAAGATTATCCTCAGGACATTAGGATATTTGTTAGTTTCCCTTCGTCATTATATGTCCGTACTTAATTTCAATAAGTAATTGATTCGGAGTAGCATTATAATATTGTGCCAAAGGAACCTTGTAATACCTAATCTTGTGCCAAAGGAACCTTATAATTTCTGAAATGCAATGAAATAGGAGATAATCATTTATCAAAGGATAAATAAACTATGCTGTGTTGTACTTGAAAAATGAGAATGTGGTATTGAGGAGGAAAACAAAAAGGTAGTGTAGTGAGGTAGCCTCATTTCGAAAACATGATATTAGTAACTTTAGATAATAAAAACACAGTAAGAGATAATATTAAAACTAACAGCAACAGCGTCGGCGATTTTGATAGTAGCTTTGGATTGTTCTCGAATCTTCTGAATACGAGTTCCTTCTTTACCAATAACCTTGCCGATCTGTCTAGAAGGTACCATGATTCTGAACAAAACATCCTGTGTAGGCAAAACACGTCGTTTTGGAGCAGGGGCGTCGCCGCCGGAACCGTCTGCCGCCGCATCGCCGTCGTCTTCGCGGGGGCGCTTGGCTTTCGCGGATCGGTCTTCCGGTGGTGGAAGAGTAGTAGGGTTTACGGGGATTTCACTCTGTTGTTGTTCAGCCATTGCCGCTGCTGTGGAAAAAGAGAGAATGGGGGGACACGGTTGAAGAAAGATGAAGGTAAATCCAGGGTTTATTTATTGTACCTCGTTAAATATCTTATATGCCCCTTCTTAATAAGCTCTCTCCCAATACGGCGCTATATAGGTTTCGATTTAGGGATTGTTTTGTGTTTGTTTTTCATCGCAATTTAAAATTTGAATCTGAAAAATATATTTATTTTTATATTTAAATAAAAAATTTAATGAATGTATATAAATTGATTGAGACTTAGATATAACTCTATTCAAATGGTCATTCAAACTTTAGAGTTAACTTTACCTCATAATCATTCAGAGGTCAATAAATCATTTAAAAAAAATAATATTTGGTGCCTCTTAAATCTGAATGGTAAAATCAAATAACACCTTAGTCTAAAACTAGTTTGCAGGTCACATGTAGCATGACTGTGAAATTATAGTATATAATTAAAATTGATAGCGGAATAGGAGAAGACATTTGTCGCTTTTACAGAGCATCATGTGGACAATTATAATTAAAATTTATTATTTAATAAATGAACTTTACCTCTTTATTAATTTTTTCCCCAATAAAAAAGAAAAATTAATGAAATAAGGTTGTATGTATCCCAAACTCAAAACCATTCAACTTCAACTACTGCAATTAAGTGTGCTTTCCAATTATAGCTTCAATTTAACCCATTTGAGAGTTCTCTCTCTCTCACTCTCTCTCTCTCTCTCCACACACACTCCATTACTAAGAAACAACTACAAAGTCCCTCTTGCCTCCCGCTCTTCCCTTTACCTTCAGCTCATACAACAGAGTGCCTATATGAGAAAACTTATGGATGATCTTGAAGGAATACCTGAAAAGGTGAGAGAAGTTATTTGAACTGGAAGTAGAGAACTTACCAATTACAACGCAAAAACGGAAGATCGTGGACGGATGGAAGATGATCTCTTCGCTCGTGCTCCTCTTACAAAAGTCGAGAAATAAAAGACGAAACACATGAACTCAATGAGCGGATTGCCAGAAGTGGAGACGGGAAGCTTAAGAAACGCAAGCGGATGAAAAAAGGACAAAAAGCTCATATATTTTTTATGCATAGATAGAGTTGTTGAACAAAGAAGCTACGTGTCCAATTTTCATTCTTTATTTTTTCAGCAGAGGAAGTAATTGAGGCTTACAGGAGCGTGTAGAGTATAGATTTTTTACTCAAATTTTAGTTGTTTCTTTTCTTTACATTTTTCTTCCAGGTGAAAACTCTATAAAGATTAAAGTATGATTAGTGTGAACCTATGACCCTTACAACTTATTCAGTAAATATAAACTGTTGTAAAATTTTAAATACGAGATTGTTATAAAGATGGTATAGTTATTTATTCACTTCCACCCAATCATTTCCCGCTCATATTTGAAATGTATATATTGCTGAAGGTATGTAAGTAGTCCTTACTTCCTTAGTTTTCACAGTTAGAATATATATATATATATATATATATATATATATATATATATATATATATATATATATATATATGTGTGTGTGTGTGTGTGTGTGTGTGTGTGTGTGTGTGTGCGCGCGCGCGAGCGCGTGTGTTTCTAATTCGCATGTGGGATATTAAGAATTGTTATTATATTGGTGTATTTAAGCTTGGTTAGTTGGGTTTTTTAGTCTCTTTCTCTTTCTTTACATTGGTTGTTGTTTGTATATATATATACTAGGGTATGCTTGTGCCTGAAGGTACGATGCAAATTTTCGAAAGTATACGTCATTGATTGGATCATACGTCGTTTTTAGTTCGCAACACATTGATTCGAAATTGACATTTTTAAAGACGTATATATGTCGGAATTTTCTTTCATGGATGTGAATAAAAAAACTTTCGTTATTTATTTCAAAAAATGGACGTTATTTTTATCCAAAAAAAATTGGCGTTACTTATATTAAATAAAAAAATTGGACTTCATTTTTTTTAATAAAAACTCGACAAATTAATAGTGTCATTAGGGATCAAGTTTTTCACCTAACATTAATACAATGATATGATTAATTCATAATTTTACTCGTGTTATTCGCGTCAAATAGTATTTTAATGCAGTGTGAAAATTATAATTCATGTTATTAGTGTCGTGTATTGAAGTAAAAAAAAATAGTAATGTATTAAAGTCAAAGCTTAGTTTCTTACAAAAATAAAATACATTTTTTTTAAAAAAGTTAAGTTCTTTCTATAAAAAAAAATTATAAAACAAAGTATTAAAAAAATACATTTTTTGAAAAAATTTATTTTTATAAAATTTGAAAAAAATAGTGTTTTTAAAAAAAATAAGTTTATACTAAAAGTTTCGTCGAGTGTTTAGTAAAAAAATGATGTCAACTTTGTTTTTTTAATACACCTAACGTCAACTTTTGTTAAAATAAATAATGAAACAATTTTTTTTTATTCACCTTAATTTCAATAAAAAATTAATATAAAGATCAAAATATATACTTTAACCAACTTTTTTCCTCTAGGTGTGGATTTGCTTATACATCACCTAAATAACAAAGTGGGGGTGATGGGATGGGATTAGAGAGAGTTGGTGACAATCGAACGTGATTGAGATGTAAAAGAGTTTGTATTTTAAATATATTAAAGTGTAAGGACATTTTTCTCATGTCCGAAATGTTTCATTTATTTATGTCGTACGCCGCTACATTTGGCACGTCACCTCACGATCTCACATGACGGCCTCTATCCGAATTTCGGGAATCAAGCATACATTATCCCCACTAATGTATCCCTCATCTACATCAACGACTTCACGTTCCTTGATTCTAGGCTCGTAATGCAAGTGGAACGCAAGAGAAGTCAAATCAGTGAAACAAGGTTTGATAGGGATGTTCAAGGGCAAATTGGTAATTTTACAGCCACCGTCCGGAGGATGCTTGCCGCAATAAAGATACTGGAAGAAACGGCACCTCAATCCGAGCTACGGTGAACAAGTTATGGCCCGTTGAAAATGGAGATATGTTCATTGAAAAGTCTAGAAATTTTTCTAAGTGTTTAAGCACCAATTCCCAGCACACTTTCCCGAACCCAGACCCAAACCGGTTCGGAGGGGCGAACCGGTTCGCAGGGGTACCCGAACCGGTTCGGGGTACCTGTACGCTGGATAGAATTTCAGCAGTTTAAAATCGTGGGTCTCTTCATGGTTTTCCCTATAAATACCAACTTCGGGAGAGCTGTTTTGCAAGACTTTAGGAGACGAATTTGAGAGTCCAAATACACCTAGTCTTCATATTTTTGAGTCCCAAGACTCATGTTTTGATTCACACATCCTTGCCAAATATTTGTGAATCCTTTTGCAACCCAAGAACACAACTTTGGTTTGTTCAACCCTTGTGGAGGAGACCGTTCTTCTTCTTCATTGCAGCCCTACTGGAAAGGGATAATTCCAGCCGCGACTACAGAATCCGATACCCGAGGGTAATTCTTAGTCAACTTGTATTTTCATTGTAATCCGATTGTAAGTCGTTTTCTTACAAATTATAGTGAAAATAAATGGTTTTGCCCCTGAGGGGGATTTTTCCTTAATTGCATGTGTTTGAATGTTCTTGCGTAGATTATCCATTTATTCAATCACATACTGCTGCATGTTTAGGGTTTGTTTGTGTTAAAAGGGTTTTATATATAACTTGATCATTTGAACGCGAGCACACACACTCTTCAAATTGGTATCAGTGCAGGTTACGCTAATCTATCGCGTATTCCTTTTTCCGCAAAATTTTTCTAAGATATCAATTTTCGGAAAAAATTGATTTTTGAAAAAGTGCGTGTTCAAATGGAGAAGTCATATTATAAAATGCCTGTTTTTGACGGGACAAATTATGCTTATTGGAAAGCCCGTATGAGGTCGGCTTTAAAAGCCATTGATGAACGTGTCTGGATTTTGGTTGAACGAGGGTGGACTCCTCCCACCGTGACTGTTGATAATGTGACCAACTTGAAACCTGACATTTCTTGGACTGATGAAGAAATTAAATGGTCATCTTTTAATTCTAAGGGTCTAAGTGTTATTTATGGGTCTGTCACACCTGATGAGTTCAAACGCATAATGACATGTACCACGTCAAAAGAGGCATGGGATGTTTTACAACTCACCCATGAAGGAACTAATGCTGTGAAAGAGTCTAAGTTGCAAAACTTGACAACTCAATTTGAAACAATCACCATGCATGAGTCTGAATGCTTTGATGAATTTTATGCTAGACTTTCTGACATTGTGAACACTAGTTTTAATCTTGGTGAACATATTCCGAATGCTAGAGTTGTTAAAAAGATTCTTCGTTCTTTGCCTAAGCGTTTTATCCCTAAAGTCACTGTGCTAAATTCTATGGGTAATTTAAATACGCTAAAATTGGAAGAACTTGTAGGAGATTTGCAAACTTATGAAATTGATATGTTCCCTAAAAATGCTAAATCTAAAGATAAGGGAATTGCTCTTAAAGCCCAAGAGAGAAGGAGTGAGGGGTCAGCTAGAAAGAGGGTAGAGTCATCTAAAAAGAGAGAGACTGACACTTCAGATTCTGAGTGCGATTTTGACTTAGATGATTTGGCTCTTTTCGCAAAAAATTTCAAGAGGATTCTCAAATTTAAGAAAAATGGCAATTTTAAAGATAAAAAGAAATTTGAGAAAAATAAGTTTGAAAAAGAAAAATGAAAAAGTTTCCAAAAATCCTCGTCTGAAAGAAAGTGAGAGATGTTTTAGTGTGATGGGAGGGGTCACAGAGCTTTTGAGTGTGCCAATCGTCTGAATAGAGAGAAAGGGAAAGTTGTTCTTAATGCTACCCTTAGTGACGACAGTGAGGTCGAGACGGTGGATTCTGGAGATGAGTCACCGCATGAGTGTAACTTCACCGCATTCATGGACAGCCAAGTGAGCACTCCTAGTTCTCCTCACGACGTTGAGGATGATGCTTCATAGGGACACCTCGACAGTGAGAGCGATGTGAGTGAGGGGGAGGATGACACAAGTGAGAGCGAGAGTGATATACAACGCGCCTACGCTGAGTTATATTCTGAGTCATTTAAAACTAAAAAGCGTAACAAAGCGTTAGTTCTTAAGATCACCGGCTTAGAGGAAGATTTAAGAAAAGCGAGAGAAAGAGAGTCCTCCACCTGCACCGCACTGAGAGAGAGAGAATCTGCCTGTGTCGAGAAAGAGAACCTATTTAGAGAGAGAGAGAGTGTTTTAGAGAAAGAGAGAGGGGACTTGACTAAACAAGTGGCTAGTCTTACGAGTCAGCCCCATTCCTCCGTGGAGACTCGGAAGAAACTTGAAGCCCTTGTTGCCCAACTGACTCATGATCTTGAGAAAGCATGGGAAGTCAAGGTACAAATCGAGGACAGATCTGGGAAGATGGGAAAGATGCTCCTCGGCCCTGCTTTAGGTTTTGGTGATCGACAAGGAATTGGTTATGATGGTGCCTCCACGTCCCAAATTGCACCTGGACCAGTTCCTGAGTTTACTACAACCCCTTATGGTCACCGTCAAAAACCTCATAGGAGAGTTCGACCAAGAAAAGTAAACCAAGGTCCACCTTTGACTGCACTCTTTTGTACCTATTGCAAAAGAAAAGGACACCTTAGGGAGTTTTGCTATAGCATGGGTTGGACAAGACGTACTACTGCTCCACTACGTCATACTGATGAGTTTTCTAGTCTGAGAGAGCGAGTTGAGTTCTTAGCTGCCACTTCTCAGAGTTTGATGGAAGAATTCAGACGGATGTCTTTGCCGTTAATGAATGCTTCTCACATTCCAGCTAAAAACAACAACAACAAAGGCAAACAAAAGGTTACCACTGCTTGGGTACCGAAGAAAGATAAAAAGGCTTTTGTTGTTCATGTTGCTCTCAAAGCACATAATACCTCACAGTGGTATTTTGATAGTGGGTGCTCCAGACATATGATAGGTGATGCCTCATTTTTTACATCTCTTGAGGATTATCAGGATGGCAGAGTCACCTTTGGAGATGGGAGCAAGTCTAGCATTGTAGGACGAGGTACTGTAGAGTTACCAGGATTTCCTAAGCTAGAAAATGTGTTGTACGTCAAAGGTTTAAAAGTGAACCTTCTCAGCATTAGCCAGTTGTGCGACACTGACTTTGCAGTAAAATTTGACCGGGACGCGTGTAAAGTCTACAATCAAGCCGGTAAACTTTTGATGCAAGGGGTGAGGACCGAGGATAATTGCTATGGGACTGAGCCCACATCCTCACTTGTCTACAACAGCGCCACGATCACTCCTATGGATCTGTGGCACCAACGTCTAGGTCACGTGAACGTTAGAGATCTTAATCGTTTAGCTAAAAAGGACCTAGTACGTGGCTTACCATCTCTTGGAAAGTCAACTTCGACCGTTTGTGGACCCTGTCAGTTGGGAAAACAAATCCGTAGTCCTCATAGGAAGTTGCATTCCATTACCACCTCTCGTGTTCTGGAGTTGATTCACATGGATCTTATGGGTCCCACTCGTACTGAGAGTCTAGGTGGTAAGAGGTACATCCTCGTGATGGTAGATGATTTCTCCAGGTACTCCATTGTAGGTTTTCTGAGAGAGAAATCCGATGCTGTAGAATTTTTAACGACCAAGTGCTGTGTCCTGCAAAATCAACACTGTGTCACTATTAACAGAATACGTAGTGACAACGGGACTGAATTCAAGGAACCAAAGGTGGATTTATACTGTGATAGCCTTGGGATCAAACATGAGTTTTCTGCTGTGAGAACTCCTCAGCAAAATGGGATTGTTGAGAGAAAGAATAGAACGATCCAAGAGATGGCTAGATCTATGCTTCTAGGTCGTAAAACTTCTAGGAGATTTTGGGCAGAGGAAGTGTCTACTGCATGCCACACGGTGAATAGGATTTATTTGCGTCCACACACACTACAGACACCTTATGAGTTGTGGACCGGCAAGAAGCCCAACCTGGCATATTTCCGTATTTTTGGGAGTAAATGCTACATCCTACGGGATAGAGAGCAATTAGGAAAGTTCGACTCCCGGAGCGACGAGGGAATATTTATAGGATATTCATCGAATAGTAGAGCGTACCGGGTATTTAACCTGAAGAGCTCTAGGGTTATGGAATCAATAAACGTTACCGTGCAAGATGACGAACCTTTGACGGTTATTGATCCTAACCTTCAGTGTGAGGATGAGGATTGTTCTGACAGTGATTTACCTGTTCCTCTCTCACACTCTGTGGACCCTATTCCTGTGTTAGGGGACACACCTGCTTGGGTTCGCAAGAGTCATGACCCTTCTGCCATTGTTGGTGATCCCACTCTAGGGGTCAAGACTCGTGCTCAGCTAGAGAACGTTGTTAGCCATCTTTGCTACACGTCCAAAGTCGAGCCCAAGAACCATAAAGAAGCACTCAAGGATGAACACTGGATATCTGCTATGCAGGATGAGTTGCTTCAGTTTAAAAAGAATAATGTCTGGGAATTAGTCCCCCAACCTAGTGAGACTAATGTGATAGGTACCCGGTGGATTTTCAAGAACAAAATGGATGAATATGGTACCATAATCAGAAATAAGGCTAGGCTGGTCGCTCAAGGCTACACACAGATAGAGGGTGTAGACTTTGGGGAGACATTTGCTCCTGTTGTGAGGCTTGAGTCCGTCCGTCTTCTGCTCGCCATCGCATGTCATCTGCGCTTCAAGGTGTATCAGATGGATGTCAAGAGTGCCTTTTTGAATGGCATTCTACAGGAGGAGGTTTATGTGGAACAACCAAAAGGGTTTGAAGACCCTCAGCACCCTGAGCACGTCTACTATCTGAGGAAAGCCTTGTATGGTTTGAAGCAAGCACCCCGTGCGTGGTACGAGAGGCTTACTTCCTATCTCTTAGCTCGTGGCTTCAAGAGAGGGGGAGTAGATATGACGTTGTTCGTCAGGAGAGATGACGGTGCTATTTTGGTTGCCCAGGTCTATGTGGACGACATAGTCTTTGGATCCACATGCTCCCAGCATGCTCATCACTTTGAGGAGGAGATGAAAAGTGAGTTTGAAATGAGCATGGTTGGTGGGCTTACATTCTTCCTTGGTCTCCAGGTTCGTCAGCTAGAGGATGGTATGTTCATCTCCCAATCCAAGTATGCTAGAGACCTAGTGAAGAAATTCGGTTTAGACTCCGCTAAGCATGCCCGTACACCTATGAGTACCACTACCAAGCTTAGTAAGGACACTTCAGGCAAGGACGTAGAGCAAACCTTATATCGGAGTATGATAGGTAGTCTTCTCTACTTGACTGTCAGTCGTCCCGACATCGCCTTTAGTGTTGGAGTCTGTGCGCGATATCAGGCATCCCCAAAAGAGTCACATTTACTTGCTCTAAAACGTATTATTAAATACGTAAGTGGGACTCTCTCATACGGGATTTGGTATTCCTTTGATACCGATGACCGTCTGTCCGCCTATTCGGATGCAGATTGGGCTGGGGATGTAGATGGATGTAGGAGCACTTCTGGTGGGTGTTTCTATTTTGGTTCTGCTCTTGTCTCCTGGCTGAGCAAGAAGCAAAATTCCATCTCTTTGTCCACTGCGGAGGCTGAGTACATAGCCGCCGGGAGTTGTTGCACACAACTCTTGTGGATGAAGTAAATGCTGGAGGATTATGGGATATCACAGGACACCATGACCATTTCCTGTGATAACACGAGCGCTATACACATATCCCGCAATCCTGTTCAGCATTCGCTCACAAAACACATCAGGATACGTGAGCACTTTATACGTCAGTTAGTTGAAGAGAAAGTCGTATCCCTGAGTTTTGTTCCTACCGACCGTCAGTTAGCCGATATTTTCACGAAACCTTTAGATGCCCTTAGATTTGAGAGTCTTAGGAAGTCTTTGTGGATTTGCACAGTTGACTGAGGGGTTGGTCTATGTCTAGAATAGGATGCTTCTTCATGTCCATATCATATGCTTCCTATTGCTAGTCTGTTTTATATGTACCATTGCTTAGTTGTACAACTTTGTTTTATTCTTGTTGCTTTTTATATTTCTTTAAAAAAAAAATACAAAAAGATTTTACTTTAAGAACAATTTTGAGAAAAGCACAAAAAGATTTTATTTTGATAATTTTTTTGAAAAAGACCAAAAAGATTTATATTTTTTTGCTTCTTTTATGGATGAGCATGTAAGTTAGCCAAGTCACAACTTCATTCCATATATCCATGTGACTGTTTGATAGAGATTTGAGAGGCTACATCATTTCATCCATGTGCTTTACATTGATTGGAGTCTTTGAGATGTAATTAGTGATATCTTCTTATATGTTTGACTCCTATATCCTTTATTGCACACATGCATGGCTATATTTGATTATTGCACTTATCTATCTCATGTTGGCTTGCGTGTTTTCATCTCAATCCTGTCTATACAATGTACAATATGCGATAAAACTTGACAAGATTGGAATGCATGTAAAAACCGTTTTGGTGAGACTGTGTGTTTTTGTATAACGGGGAGGGGTTGCGAAAGGTAATCATCTATCCTTTGCGCAAAAGCCACCGTTAAAAAGAACCTAAAAAATGGAGGAATTTTAATATCCGAGGTCCAAAGAGGTTAAAAGAGCCCAAAAAAATTTATAGGCAATAAAAAGAAATTCATGCCAAATATGGGCCACTTAGGTTTCACCATCAATTCTCCAAAGTTTGAGAATTTAGAATGCCTCTATTCAATATAATATCTGAGGGAGTTAGTTTGGAGAATTCTTAAACGGGTTTGCACTTCCTTGAAAGTCCTGAAAAAGCATAAAATCATTTTGGACGTTATTGGTGTGAAAATCATTTTGAGCTTTGATTTGTTGATTTGATTGAGTCAATATCTTATACTGTCACTCTTTACACCAAAGGAAGCATTTGAGTTCATTCGCTAGGAATATCCAATATTCATCGTGCACATATGTCATGTTTGTATGCATTGATTTTCCTATCGAATTTGATCACACCACTTCATTTACGCTATCATTGACTTGGTTGCTTTGTGTTCATTCATGGTGTGATTTTATCCATGTGACACCCCGCACTTGCTTATTTGATTTATTTCTCTCATTTGTCTATTTGGGGACATCATAAAAAGGGGGAGAATGAATTATCTTATCATGGGGGAGTTTTTTGAAACTTGACCATTTCAAACTCAATATGTCACTTGGTATTTTGCTTTATCTCATGTGTGTAGGTACTAAATTGGATGATCTCTGAATTGCACACCCTGATGAGATAAGATCTGTGATTCCTGAAAAATTGAAGAACAAACGATGAAGACTATTCATTTGTACCTTTTCCAGTTTTGGGTTCATGGGAGGGTAGATTTGTATAGGCAATTTCATAATTGATAATTCAGATTTTTTATGTATGTACCGGCATAGACATAGGGGGAGATTTGTAAGGACATTTTTCTCATTTCCGAAATGTTTTATTTATTTATGTTGTACGCCGCTACATTTGGCACGTCACCTCACGATCTCACATGACGGCCTCTATCCGAATTCCGGGAATCAAGCATACATTATCCCCACTAATGTATCCCTCATCTGCATCAACGACTTCACGTTCCTTGATTCTAGGCTCGTAATGCAAGTGGAACGCAAGAGAAGTCAAATCAGTGAAATAAGGCTTGATAGGGATGTTCAAGGGCAAATTGGTAATTTTACAGCCACCGTCCGGAGGACCGGTCAACTGGAAAGTTGAAGAGCTTGCCGCAAGAAAGATACTGGAAGAAACGGCACCTCAATCCGAGCTACGGTGAACAAGTTATGGCCCGTTGAAAATGGAGATATGTTCATTGAAAAGTCTAGAAATTTTTCTAAGTGTTTAAGCACCAATTCCCAGCACACTTTCCCGAACCCAGACCCAAACCGGTTCGGAGGGGCGAACCGGTTCGCAGGGGTACCCGAACCGGTTCGGGGTACCTGTACGCTGGATAGAATTTCAGCAGTTTAAAATCGTGGGTCTCTTCATGGTTTTCCCTATAAATACCAACTTCGGGAGAGCTGTTTTGCAAGACTTTAGGAGACGAATTTGAGAGTCCAAATACACCTAGTCTTCATATTTTTGAGTCCCAAGACTCATGTTTTGATTCACACATCCTTGCCAAATATTTGTGAATCCTTTTGCAACCCAAGAACACAACTTTGGTTTGTTCAACCCTTGTGGAGGAGACCGTTCTTCTTCTTCATTGCAACCCTACTGGAAAGGGATAATTCCAGCCGCGACTATAGAATCCGATACCCGAGGGTAATTCTTAGTCAACTTGTATTTTCATTGTAATCCGATTGTAAGCCGTTTTCTTACAAATTATAGTGAAAATAAATGGTTTTGCCCCTGAGGGGGATTTTTCCTTAATTGCATGTGTTTGAATGTTCTTGCGTAGATTATCCATTTATTCAATCACATACTGCTGCATGTTTAGGGTTTGTTTGTGTTAAAAGGGTTTTATATATAACTTGATCATTTGAACGCGAGCACACACACTCTTCATAAAGGAAGTACAAAAATGAACTATTTTAAAAATAATAAAAAACATGGGGCAATACACTTGAGACAACTCAATTACCCAAACATAAATACAAACTTATAACCCGGAGAATGTACATAAATTTGTATTAAAGGGTTTGTAGGACTTGTAGTCAAGACAGATCTGAGAAGATAAAATTTGTATTAAAGGGTTTGATGTTGAATTATAGAATACCACTGTTCAACACTAAATTTATGCTATGTGTTGAAACCCATCTGCTGACATGCTATCCACCCTGTAAAAGAGAGTTTATGTTATGTGTTGAAACTCTATCTCTTGACCTGCTAAAATTTGGAATCAACTTAATAAAAGTGAATTAATTCCTTTGCCGAAAAACCTATATCTATGTAATACCCCGTACTTTTATGGATAATTTAAATTTCATAAATGGTTGTGATTTGAAAATTTGAGACATTTCTGAGAAAAATAATTTATGGAGTTTATGCGGGCTAGATGATTTCCGATGTATGCTACATTTACTTTTGGGATTAAGTAAATGAGTTGGACTATTTCAATTACATGTCACAGTTGGATAAAGCGACAAAGGATAATATTTTAATTGAAAAATCTGCATTGAGATGTATTGGGTTTAATTAGCGGATTGCGGTTAAGTACCTCGAATGGAGATTTCAAGTGTGCGGTTGGTTTCGAAATGGTCGAGATAGTCAAAATAAAGTATCCGGGAGTAGTGTTTGGATTCCAAACATTTTTGGACCAATAGAGACTCGTAATTGAGTAAACGAGTCAATTTTTGGTTTAATAATGGATAAACCCTTTTCTCTCCTATAAAAGACATGAGAGAGTGGGAGAAAGGAAAGAAAAAGGATAGAAAGGAAGAAGATAAGAAATGAAGGGATAAAGAGGAAGAAAATGGGAGATTCCGGCCAAACTCCGCACGATTCGACTCGGGGTCATTTAATATTATCCACGAGGCAAGTGTTTACTTGCTTTATTTATTTTTTAGCATAAATCTCATATCACAATTTGGTAATAACAAATTAGACAAGGGTTGGGTTTTCGTGAATCAAAACGAGTTTTTCAAAATTTTAATGGGTAAACCCCGAAAAATATCAAATTGGAGAAACTTATGAATTAATTGAATTTAGTTATTGATTCTTGATTCTAGGATGATTAGAACCTATTTCCCTTGTGTATATATAGTTGGGTGTGGTTATATGTTGGTGGGAGAATAGATAAAAAGCTTGGTGGGTTATTAATGGCCGAAATAGACTCGTTAGAGAAGAACCGGAGTCGGCTGCCCTGTTCGATCGATCGATCCTACAGAATTTTTGGCAATTTTTGTTGGTTCAATTTATATGGGATAAATTCCCAAATTAAGGATTTCTAGCCTATTTATTTGAGAAAATAAATACATAACTAAGGAATAAATATTTATCCATTTGAAGGAATTTATGGGGGCTAAGAGGGTGCTATGATCGTGTGGCACTAAAAGTATATTTTTGAGGAAAAGGAGTAAATTGAGGAATTAGATATTTGGGGTACCCCAAAATAGAGTGGGGACCTCTAAATTATTATTTGAGCGAAATGTAGACCTTAGGTTCGTGGAAAATGGAATCCACGACTTATCTAATTTAAGGGTGTTTGGGGATGAATATTTCTTGGGATAGTTTCGGTGGGCATTTAGGCATATATAATTGTGCGCGTAGAAAACGTAATTATATCGATTAAGGTTGAGTAAATCCTACGAGGCGACTAGGATGAATTTGTGATATAGGCTTAGGATGATTGAGCGGTTATCCGATACGTCCATTGGCGACTGTTAGTATAGGTAATGCGATACATATGAGACTCAAATAAATTGAGAATATACTTATTCACTTAGTATGAATTGGTATAGTTGGAGAATTTATATAAATCCTTAAACGTGATTACGGTGCAAGTTATATATCAAGTGAGAGAATACTTTTGGATTTAGTATTTTAAAGTGATGTAGAATATATATATAAACAATGTGATTACAGTGTATATATATATATATATATATATATATATATATATATATATATATATATATATATATATATATATATATATATATATATATTTAAGTGAAGCATACCCCCTCTAATGCTATCATGGGAAGTTGCGCGATGTGGGTGAGGTCCCTGGCTTGAGGAGCAGGGAGCGTATAGTCCCCAGGTCATAGCGTCCATTTTATATTGTGTGATTTTTATTAGGGGTGAGACGTGGTGGGTATGTTTCGTCTCATTTTCGGGGAGGAACTATGACCGCTTCCCATACGTTGTGATTTGGTTTTTACCAAGTCGGTGTGAGAGTCCGACCGTTGATACCCAGGATGGTATGTGAGTGATTCCCTGGAAGATGATAGCATTGAGAGAATCTATCCTCGAGTTATAGCTCTGTGAGATGGTTTTTATACTTGTTGTGTATAGTATATTATCTGTATATGAGGACAAGATATCATATATCTTTATCTAGTGTAAAGAGATATATGAATAAGGATTTATTCTCATTCAGGGAGATTTTATCAAGACTTAAATTATGATTTGTATATTAAAGTGAGTATTATATGTATATATTTATATGTGTGTATATATACATTTTGTACTGAGGGCCTAATGGATCTCGACGATCGACATTGACAGGTAGTAGTGTATCGGGGGGGTTCCTTGTTTGGATTTTTCTTCGCGAGACACCCCGCGCATGAACGTAGCACAGTGTTGGGACTGGGGAGAAGTTTAGCCCTTAGTACTCGGGTTAATTAGGATTTTAGAATGGTTGGAACGAGTTTAGTTAGGCAGGGTAGCTTGACTAGGTTGTTTAAAGGGATGCGATAGGTTTGCACCATTAGAAGAGGGGTGAGGGGTATCTCATGAGAGTGTTATACCAATTTAAATATGAGAGAAATCATTTTTTTTTAAATACAGCATTTATGCATTTGCAAAATATTTTCACAACTCGGGCTCTGACCCGTTTATCTATTTTCCTCTCTTTTACTATATATATAGGTGTCCAGACACAGGGATGCTTGGATGATGATTCCTTCGAGTCTGACGTCTGCTGCAGCAGCTGTGGATGCATGCAGGTTTACTACAGACACTTCTATCTTTGTAATCTAGATAAGAGATACTGTACAAATATTCGGGCTAATAACCCAACTGCATTTATTTATTCTTTTACCGCCTTTTATCACGAAATTCGATTGGGTTATATTATTGTTATACCGAGTGTTCGATTATTTTATTTCATTTTCGGTCTTATATATAAACTGTGTGGATGTTTTATTTAAATGGCTTGTTTAAAAAGATTAGTTAAATAAAATTTTGACGCCAGCCTAATTGGTTATTAGTAATTAAATTGGTTTTCGACAGTGATGCTAAGAATGAAGCATATGCGAGTCATGTTTTAATTTGGTACAGGATTGATCGCCCGGTATTTTATTAGGTGGGGTGTCACAATCTCTTGACCTGCTATTCACCCATAAACCCACGCATCCTCTACCTGCCTCAAACTATACCCCGTGGCCTTCTTTAACCCACAACACCCAATCTCAAGCAACTTAAACCTGCAAGAAAAATATTATCAGTCTTCCTACAAAACATAACCCAAAATGTTACATACTTCAACGTAGTATAATCATTTATAAATGCCTCAATCGAGGATAGGACCGCATGTAGGACCGACCTGCGGCACTTTGTATTAGCTTAGTTACTATTAACTGTAATGGGAATTGAAAAGAAAGTTCAGTCCAAACAAATAAAATGAAGAAAAGGTTGATTTAAGAAACATGTATACACAATGGTGTTCGTCCATTAAACCACCAAAAATTCAACATATCATTTACAAACCACCAAATAAATTGTTTAAAAATTCAACATATCAATTCAACCTGTAATATTTAGGGATTTGATTTCACCATTGAACGCAACGCTTCCAGCTGAAATGTGAACACTGAAATGTGAACACTGATCTAATAAGAAAATGTTCATCATTGAATGCAATGTCAACTTCTTGTGGCGTTTGATCTTAAAATGTTCATCTCTCACCATCACGTTCGCAAAGTACCGATCACAGTGTAAGAACAGTAACAAAATAGGCATAGTATATGAGTAAACTTGTCAATATGATGCAAATCTAATAAGAAAATTTAGAGATACTAAAAAAAAAGTAAATATAACAAATAAATTAAAAAAAAAGTTAAAACCTGGAGGTGAATAGATAACACTGGGTTCCCTTGGAACGAAGAGGGCGTACAGATTGTGAAAGAACATCTGTAATCTGCAAAGATGAGAGTAAAAAACATCATAAAAATTATTATGTTTGCAAACATAGATTAAAAGGCAAGGGTGAATTAATCAAGTTTGTACAATTATTATGTTTGGAAACACCAGATATTGATTAATCAAGGGTGAATTGAAAATACTCCCCTAAACTTCTCATTATTGATTAATCAAGGGTGAATTAATCAAGGCTTATTCTCTCCCTCTTGATTTTGAAGAGCATCATAAATAGCATCATCAAATTTGAGCTCAAATTTGGTAAGGAAAAATTTATTGTGAGAGTATCTTCATTTCTTTACATTCCTGTGAGGGCAGAGAAGAGGAATATACCAATTAAAAAGTTAAACTAAGAGAAAAAATTATACAGGTCATGGGGTTGCTGTAAAAAAAATTAAATAGCTCACATTTGATTTGAATCAAGAAACGATCTTGATATATAAGTGTAACCGAGAAATGATCATAAAATTGCAACCCAAATCGATTTCTGTAAAAAAAAATAAAGATCGTTTTTAAACCAAGAAACGACCTTGATTTGAACCCAATTGATTTCATGTGGTTTGAACCAAGATCGTTCAAAAGCTGTGAAGTTTATTCAAGATGGTTCAAAGAAATCAGTCAATTTTTTTAACCCAGTTAATTTGAACCAAGAAATCAGTCAGTTTTTGAACAAAAAAATCAGCTCATGTGGTTTGAATCAACATCACAGCTTGAGATACAAAAATTAACGGGGTTCATGAATACATCCAAAACCCACTTTGTTTTTACACAAATCGGCACCCAAAAAAATACAACATAGTTACAGAGCAGGGGTAAAAATGTAGAGAGAGATAGAGGATACCTAATGGCGAGAAGCGTGGTTCTACAGCATATGAGTTATGAGGTGATGGGTTGAATCTGCTATTGAAAGCGTGGTCCGCCATTGAATTCAAGGTCAATCGCTCTTAAATTCGCTGTTGAAAACCAAGTGTGGGAGTTAGCGTAGGAGAAATAGAGAAGTTGGGACTGGAAAAGTTGAAATCGCTGTTGAATCCTTTGTTGATATCGCTATTGAGATTCATTGTTAGAAAAAGATAAATTTCAACAAAGGATTTCAACAAAACATCAAAACATAAAATATCTCTCCTCTTTGGAGAAACCATTTGCTTTCTACAATAACCCCCGGTCTCTCCCATTTCTGTCGCACCTAATTTCTAATTTCTTTCATTTCTCGAGCCACACAAATGTACGGTATGGTATGGCAGGGTGAGGTGTTATTTGGGACAAAACAAATCTACTACGTGGAATCGTATATAACCATTAGATTTCAATCCCGTAAGAGTCTCTTATGATAGAAATTATATGTTTGTGTGAGAAATGAGTGAAGGTGTCAGCAGGAGAAAAGTAGATAAATATTGTGGCCAAAGTATCCCTAATTTTAAATTGAAGTGTAAATTTAGTAAGTATAAAAAAAGAGGGAAATCAAAGATGTGAGGGGAAAAAAGAGGCATTGCAAAAAAAAAGCATCTCATGACATCATCAACTAAGCTTATGACATACATAAGTTTTCTACTTTATTTTATATATATATATATATATATATATATATATATATATATATATATATATATATATATATATATATATATATATATGTGTGTGTGTGTGTGTGTGTGTGTGTGTGTGTGTGTGTGTTTCTGGTTCTTTCTTTTTTGATATGATCTAATGAGCATGTGGGATATTGAGAATTGTTATTATGTTGGTGTATTTAAGCTTGGTTAGTTGGGTTTTTTTAGTCTATTTCTCTTTTTTTACATAGGTTGTTGTTTGTGCGATTTATAGTAAAGGTTTATTTTTTCTTTTGTTTTTTTATATTAGTGAAATTTTGCCTTTGTTGTTTTATTTTGTGTCTTGATACACCTGTGATGCTGTCACTAATAGTGATTAAAGAAAAAAACTGATAATTTAGTGAGCATTACAAAAAAGTTATCTTTCCAAAATTACAATCTATAAATAAAAATCATAGTGACCATTTGTTTTAAGGTGACAACAATTTTAAGTTTTTGTATTATTTTACATGATAATCAACAAAAGTGAGTATCAAACTTTACGACAAACTCATTAGAATAATGGATGGAAATATGTAGGCATGAAAGTATTATAGAAAAAAAAAAGCTATATGTGTCTGCGCATTGCGCGGGTTGCATGTTAGTGTTACTTTTTGAAAATTTACACTGCAAAAGAGAATATCATTAAAGCATGTTGAAAACATATCTAACATAATAGACCGAACACTTTTATTTAAGGTAATATTTATATACCAAAAATACCACTGATCGGAGTGAGACTATTGTTGACCTTGGTAATCCTCTATTATCTTTCTCATAATCCCCTATTTGTGTCATTGGTAAATTCATATTAATGCCTTTCATATGATGTTAAATTAAAAACATCAAACAATAAAAGTAAAGAGTGAAATGGTTATATATATACCAGGAAAGGATTCAAATGATGGTTTGAGCATACCCCATTTAGACTTCTACAAATGAACCACTAAATGCATTGTATTAACCAAATATATATGTGTTTATATACACAACCCACCTAAATGTATGTATTGATCAAATACATATGTGTTTATATTAATTTTGATAATACAAACTTAGTAAATGGCTAGGGAGCGCAACAAATGTCGACGCTTTACTATGATGTCAACTTCAGTTATATGCTATAATACCACAAGTAAATATTTTTTTTTTATTAAGAGCCACCACTTCATATAAACATTTTATACACAATATTTTCTACACAATCTCTCATACTTTTCTCTTCCCACCCACTAATTTTGCACATCAATCTCACTCTAGCCACTAAACTCTAATGATTTTTGTCCCCAATCAAAGGGTAGTCAATAAATTATGATTCTCATTACACCAATCGAATTGCATTTATTGCATTTTGGTGCCCACTACATTAACAATCATAAATTTTGTCCCCACACAGTAATTATGGTTTGTCATAAAACTTTCAAATACCAATGCAAAGTGTTAGCAATAGGTTTGAGACCACTAAAGACAATGAAACTACCCCAAATAATATTTTCGAGGTAATTTTTGGGTCCATTGATATTATTTTTTGTTTGTTCTTAAGTATTAAAAAATAAAATATGGCAGAAAATTGAACATTGGTTCGGGATTGGGGCCCCGAGTTGGAGGTCAAATCCCGGGGTAGCCCTCCCAAACCACTGTTATATATAAAAAAAAGTTCATTCAGTATCATCATACTGAGGTAGGTAACTTGGATTCGTCACTTTCCTACCGAGAGAACGCCATAAATTTGGCAGCTACCTACCGAATGAATTCTACGATTTAGACAAACTCTAATTATGTATGATTCATTTGATAATAATGTAGGATGCTTTGCTTTAAAGTAATTTATATACAATTATGTTCTTATTTATATAGGATGCTTTCATGGATTTTAACTCTGTATAATTTGATAAGGCGTTAGTCAATATCGATTGTGAGAACAAATGCACAGATGGTTCTTTAGGAGTCGATGTTAGTATCACTTTATTTACAAACAAAGTAATTTTATTACACACAATCTATAGAGTTATCTCAAATGGGATAGATTTGTGTCTTAAAATGTATTGGTTAATTTATATATATATATATATATATATATATATATTCTCAGGAATTTCCCACCCGTCAAGTGTTGGTCGATCGGGCTTAAGCACAAGCTCGATCGGTTAAAGCAGTAATAGTAATCACCGAGTCTAATGCACCTTCGGCGACACAGAAATGACGTTTACATTTGGGTTGTGAGAGAGAAGGGGAGTACCGGGACCATCATGGGGAGAAGTGTCAGAACAAAATAGGTTCTCAGGGTGAGAAAAATAAGAAAAATGATACGATGATTAGAAATTACGATTGCCCATTTCTATTGAAGGTCTATCCACTTGATAGTGGGAGTTAGATGTTACAAATTGTAAGTGGACTTCACAATCACTAATTGCTGGAATCATTAATTGGCCATCCATGTGTTGGGTGTCTTACTTTAGAGGAAAGGAACATCGTTGAAGAGATGTCATTGAGTGGGGTGAATCGAACCGCCATTCTAATGATGATAAAATATGGTAATGTTGTGTCAACAATGAAAACAATTTATAGTCCCAATGAAAATCTAAGGATTGGAGAACGGGATGGTAGAACGACAATTGTTATTGTCTAAAATTGGTATTAGGATAATTATGTGTCTTAGTTGAATAATATCAATAATAAACTACCATATATATGAAAAAAGTGATTTAAACTTGAGAGAGATGAGAGACAGAAAAAGAGACGAGATTCAATGTGATTCAACCCAAAGAGGTGCCTACATCTACGGTGCAAAGTTACTTCACATTAGGGCAAAGTACAAACTCTCAATGATCTCTTTAGGGTTGATAGTGGACTATTTATAGTATGGACTGAAAAGAAGAAGAAGAGGTGGAGTGCATTTATATGTCAAGTAATTTAACCTTTTTACATTCCTAATGACATCTAATCATGAGCTAGCCTCAAAATTAACCAACATGCCTTTACAAAAGAGATTGTAGCAATATTCCCACATACGTCTAAACTTAAACACTACGCCTTGCTGGCTGTTAGCCTTCATGTTGGTGGTCAGCCATACTGTCGACCAGTAGGGATCACTCAGTCGACCACAATAATGACCCGTGAATAGTGCTTGATTGAACATATTATAATGACAAATGTCACGATTTTATTAGTTCATGTCATGCTCATGTTTTAAAAAATAATAAAAGTCCCCAATACTTCATTCTTTATCGGAGTGAGCAGCGAATGATGAAATGCAGGAATGGACTATCAACCACTAGGAGTTGGTCATTTCTATGGAAGTTTGGTCGCAAACATTTAAAGGTGATTTTATCATATTGAGGTGTTTGGTCGGCAACTGATCTCTAAAAATTTGCACTTTGGGGTTCTGTTTCTTGAGATAGTGGTAATTTTATAAATAAGGGCAAAATTTATGAAACATCCAGGGGTATGCCCATAATAACATTTATTAGGTAATGAAGCGCCATTAAATATGAAATATCAACTACATTTAATCATATCCATTATGTGCAACTCGAGAGACGTCACTGAGCTTATAAAGAATCAATTCCCTCCTTCATTCATTTCACCCTAAATTTCAAAATCTTTTTCTTCTCTTTCAAGTCTTTTTCGCCATTTGTGAGAGTTATATTCCTTTACTGCCTTTCACTGTAAGAACTTCTTCTTTGCATTTCTTTGGTATTTCCTTGTTGCAAATATGGTAAATACAATAGATACGAGTTTGTTAGAGCTTTTAAGTCTACTCACAAAATCCCATCTTGGGTAAAGATTGAATTATTAATTGGTCCTTGTGACCTTTGTGATTTAGAGGAGGGCCATTAGATACATGTCATATGTATTACAGAGAGTGGGGTTACTTTTCCAACCAATAGTTTATTTATGGAATTTTGTCAATATTTCGATGTAGTCCCTGCCCGAGTTGCCCTAAATACTTAGAGGGTCATTAATGGGATTTACCGCATTAATGAGCAGTATAGGACAAATGTCAGATAAAAGAGTTGATGTATTGTTATAGTTAGGGTACCACAGACTAAAATATTTATTACTTGAAGATGAGATAGTCTAATAGAGCTCTTGTCATGAATTTATCTTATTGTAATAAGGACCATTGGAATTATGGATTAATTGTGAAAGACTAAAAGTTTTCCCCTCTTCCTGAGGGCGAGGTGTATAGTGATCCTAGGTGACCTCAATAGGGTCAAGCCATAGTTCGGCACATGAACACACAACTCGAATATATTTCTTTTTGACCTATGTCTTTTTATCTCATAGTTGGCTGTATATTTTTATTTTGCGAAGAAAAGTAAGAAAAATATCCTTCGTGTTTCTGAAGTCAATTTTGCCAACTTGGAGATCATTTGGTCTATCCAGCAGAGGATTGGTGTTAAAGATCACCCTCCCCCGACTTTCTTCTTGCTTGGCTACTATAGTTCCATTACTTCTTTTATTGCGCGTCCAACCGATGAGATACCAATAAACCCATCAGCCTAGACGACCCTGCCTTTTCATCTTCATATTTTAGTTTTAAGTCTTCCCACCAAGCAGAGGGTAATTTTTTGGCAGATAGAACTTTATCGTCTTGGTAACCTTTGGACATAGCTTTAGTGTTGAGCGATATTCCGCCCTTAAAAATAGTGAAGAGAGAGATTCCTATCCTCCTTGTTGGCACTAAGTCTCCTCTTTTTACAAGTAAAAAGCTTGAAGTTAGGATCTACGATCAACCTATCCCTGTAATTCCCTCGATCAAAGATCAAGAGCCTCAATATAAGATGTTAATGAGGGTTTTCTGGAGGTGGTCGAAAAAGAGGCCTCTGATAAGGGCGAAGGCACCGCTCAATTTATTACGGTAAATCCTGAGCTTGCTAGGGGAATGATTGGGATTGGAGATCTCCGTGTCGATGAAATGGTTGCATCCTCCCTCACTCGTTCAAGGCTAGTCGATCGGACGAAGCATAATTTGCCCTTGTAAGTGTATTACCTGTTATTCCTCTGTTAATGTATTTGGTACCATTTGTTGCTAACTTTCTTCCCTTAATAATTGTATTGAATTATGAATAATTTTTTAAGAATAATAATAAGGTGAAGGAGTCCTCTTTTGATGTGGAGGCGTCCTTTTTGGGAATGCGCAAGTCCTTGGAAGAAGCCGGTCGCGCTCACGAGGATGAAAAGAGGAAGTTGGAAGATATAATTAAACAACCAGAACATATGAAGACTTTGGTAAAGGAAGCTACGAGCAATGCCAAGAGAGAGGTCAGGGAGGCTAAGTTAGTTGTCGACCCGGTAAAAACCCAAGTGGTTGATGTCAAGACCAAGTCCATAAAGGATAATGAGGATGCCTTTACTAGGGGATGGGATAAGGCGTTCTTTAATATTGCCATACAATTCGAATATCTGAGAAAGTTTTCTTTTAAGGAAGGTTGGGATGCTTCCCTCACCCAGGTTAGTCCAGAGCTTTTTCTCCAGTACAACCCGAGCACTCCTCCTTAGATATAGGAAGAGGGTGATGAGGAGGAGGGGGCAGATGCGTTTATATTGGCTAGGGATCATATGGTGGTAGTTAGACGAGCAGAGGGTGAGATTGAAGCTGATAAGTAGAAGGTGTGAGATGGGCCTTTGTAGTTATGTGTATTTAATGATTTTCTTTCCCTTTGATTTGTGAACTCTTGCTACATCATTGTAATCCCCCCCAATATAACACCTTTTATGTTCTAATAAAGCGAAGTTTCACTTTTCCTATCATTATCTTGATCACATTACTAAAGCATCCTCTTTTTTTGGTCTCTACTTATGTGCAACCATATATTTTTAAGTTTAACACCAGGATGGATTATTTGGTCTCTAATCAGAGTGATCTTCAATAGAGATGTAATCCACTGTTTGTCATTGGTCATGAAGAGATGGATGAAGAAGAATTAGAAGATTTGTTTGTCCTAGACGTATCAGGTCAGGCCAAGGATGCCTATCTGGATATGCGTTAACTTTTTCATCAGCCTGTGGCAAGCAATGACACATATCATGAAATAATCATTAATATTCAATAAAATCATAAAGATACAATAGTAATTATGATCACCGATTATGCAAAAAAGTTTGCTCCTTTACAAGAGGGCAGTGGGTTTGATTAGAAACTGCTATATTTGCCTTCGACATACTTTAATAAGGAATATATTTTTAAGTCAGAGTTAAAAAGCGCCAGAGAGGTTGCAAGTTTGCTGGAACAAGAGAACAATTTACTACACTATGAGTTAGAGGGCCTTGAGAATTCTAAGTTTGTCGAGCACTCTGAACGTGCCTCTTTTTAGAAGCAATAAAATGCTCATTTTATGGAAGAGATGGAATAATTAAGAGAAAAGCTAAGGGGAAAAGTCATTTTTTCAATAGTTAGTTAGAGTCCCTCAGTCGGTGAAGGAAGAGTGGACCAAGAAAACTTTTTTTGACCAAGCTTCCATTTTAAATAATCGGTGGGTGACTATCAAAAGGTTGAGTGAACAAGTTTATCGCCTTACATATCATTTCCATAAGCAACCTCACACCGTCTAAATGGATGGTTACGAAGAAGTCCTTACACATATGAGTGATGAACTTGACCAAGCCTATAAAGTTAGCTATAAATATTTTTAGCTCAATTCTCTAGCTATAACAAAAGTACCAAAGAACAATGAGTTATGGTACTGGCATGATCCTGGTTGTTTGGAGCATCCTAATCCTCCCTTTAATCTAGATGCTTCTTGGATTCCACCAGATGATATTGAAACGAGTTTAATCAGAAAATATCTCAGGGATTATGATTTTCGTGGTGATGATGCACTCAACAAACCATTTTATTTGACGACTAGGGCGAGCTCTAATAGTCAGATGAGACTTAGAGATCTGAGTACTACTTTTACTCCTTATGCTTTAGATGTTCCTCCACTTGGTGTGGAAAAAGAGTCAACTTATCCATCTCATCCCCATTGATGTGTCATTGTACCTTTATTTTTCTAACATTGTAATAACTCTTCACAGCTAATGATAATTTTGATCCCTCTTCTTCATGGATTTATTGGTTATTAGTTGATTAAAATTAGCCAGCTAGTAGTTTAGTCTTACGATTATGTGGTCGGTGGTTAGCCGGACAATCTGCCTTACTAGCTGCCAATATTGGACGAACCTAAGTTATCTTGTCGTAGGTTCTACTAACGTGCAATTTAGTTATTTTTGTTGTTTAAACAGATCTCGTCGTTTTGACCAAGTGCTAAAGTTATACTGGTGGCGACCAAATGTGTTAAGATTAGTCCTTGCTTCTAGCTTGTTATGATTGGCCTTTTTTCTCTATATGACTGACTGCACTGGATTCCCTTAATTTGGTTATGTAAACTTATCGTTCTTGACCCTATGGGGTAATACATAAAGTTTAACTCTCGTTCGTGGCATGTTCAAAGACGAGGTCATGCGTGAAGTTTATTTTTTTATAATTTGAGATTGTTTTGAATTTCTAGCACATATTCTACTCTGGAAAAAACATAAAAGGGGAAATAATATCCACTGAAAATTGACAATCTTTATTAAGCAATGGAAATTAGTTACAAGGAGTTGAAAAGAAATTACATTGCATGCGAAACTGATGGCATTTCCTCAAATATTCAGCATTCCAAGGATTTATTAATTGCTCCCCTCTATTGTTTCAATTCGGTAATTTTATGGTTGGACGAATGCAGAGATGCAATATGGACTATGCCAATTGGGCTAAAACTTATTCTCTCTCTGGAGCACCTTCTTTAGCACGTAGTCCCCTTCTTTGAGGTTGCTCGACCTTACCCTTCTGTTGTAAAATCGAGCGGTTCGTTCTTGCTTCGTATTGTATGTCATACTCTCCTTATTCTGCGGTCAAGCCATTAGTCTCCTCGATTTCTTAAGTTTATGAATGGCTTGTCGTAGTGGAAAGCCTGTCTATACTACAATGGTATGAGCTTAGAAATATGGCTTCATTATTCGGGAAGCCTCAATTAGAGCTAAAACTAACTTCTCCAGCCTTGGATATCGAATTTCCACTCCTCGGTATGCTTTGCTCGTATAATAAATAGGCTTTTGTACCCCATTTTCTAGTCGGAACAATGCCGAGCTAACTGTCGACTCGGATACAATCAGGTATAAGTAAATTTTCTCTCCCATGAGGGGTCTTGAGAGTAAGGGTGGATATCTCAGATGTTTTTTAATTCCAAGAAATAGACTTTGCATTCCTCATTCCATTCAAATGATTTCCTTAGCACAAGGAAGACAATTGTAAGTAGATCGCGAGACGAATTGATTTAGCTTCGCCACCCTACCAGTTAGCTGTTGTACATTTTTTATTGTTGGGGATTGCATGTTCATCAGAGCTTGGATCTTTTTCTGGATTTGCTTCAATACCTCTTTGATTTACTATAAAGCCAAGGAAAATTCCTTCCTACACACCAATTACACATTTTGTGGGGTTGAGCTTTGTGCTTCTCCAATTGGTTAAATGTTTGACCTAAGTCTATAATGTGGTCGATGGTTATCATGCTCATTATGAGAATGTCATCAATATATACTTCCATATTTTCACCGATTTGTTCTTCGAATACTTTGTTCACCAGCCTTTGGTATGTTGCTCCAGTGTTTTTGAGACCCAAAGGCATAACATTAAATGAAGTCCTCTCCTTATCGTTTGTGTGAGTACAAGAATTATCACAATAAAGATCCGCGAAAACAATCACAAAAATATAATGTAAAATCACACACACAACAACTATATACGTGGTTCAACAACTTGCACACGTCCACGGAGAGGTTACTATTTCATCATAGTGTCTTTCAATGCTCTAGATTACATTCCTTTGCCCCGGGTCAGGATTTATAATTTATAGACGCTTAAAAGTAAGAGATTGTGTTGTACAAGGAATCAATTAACATGTGGATAATTTGTGGTGTCCCTGACTATCTCCTTTGAGATTGGTGGTAACCAATTTGAATGTATCCATAAGTGTTTTAGTGTATATTATATACATGTGCATTAGTTAAATATTTGATTTGGGTCGGGAAACTCTTCAAGCAGATTGGGCTAGTCGGCTACTCTTATGGACCATAATAAATGGGCCCCCACAGTCTTGTTTCATTTTGACTTGATTATAGTCCGAGTACGCATCCACGAAACTAAATAGTATATGCCGATAGCGTTAACCAATCAATCCATCCTTTGTAAAGGATAGTGGTCCTTTAAAAAGACTTTTTTCAAATATGTGAAGTCAACACACATGTGCCATTTTTTATTCTTCTTTCGAACCATAACTACGTTGGACATCCATTCGGGGTACTTGGCATCTTCATTGAATCTCCCTTTCTCTAGCTTCTCCATTTCTTCTCGTATAGTCATGTACATGTTCATTTCCTGGCTGAAGACCTATCTTTTTTATTTAAACTTTTGGCATTCTTGACTATGCCAAGTTCATGACATATTAATTCTGTACTAATTCTCGACATATCTTCGTGACTCCAAGCAAAAATATTCTTTTGCTATCCGAGGAAGTCCACCAATTCATTCTTGATAGTAGGTTCCATTGATGAGCTGATCTCTGTTGTTTTCTCAGAATGTTCATCATCCAGGATAATTGATTCTATCACTTCCTTATATATATATATATATACCGAACTTGTACGCATGTCCCACCGCGCACGATTCATCCAATCCCGAAGTTCAACCTAACTTCCCGATTAATTAAACAAATAGTCACTCAGTTGAATCCTCAGTTCTCCTCACTCGAACCCATTTAACATTGACCTATCATACTTACCAAACTCTGTATAGTCTTCCCTAGTAATCTTACAGTATCCCGAAAGCCCTTACGGTCATCCTCAATTCTAAACTGGTCAAAATAATGAATAAACAAAAACTGGACAGGCCAGTACACCAAACCAATTTACTGGCAGACCGAACCCGTTCGCTCCCTCCAGCGAATTGATTTGTTTTTTGGGCTGCCATACGTCTTTTTTCTCCGAGTTTTCTCCTCTAAAACCCTCCAATGGAGGTTCCCAACCATCCAAACACAAAAATAGTCTCTTACAAAATTACCCTAACATTTCAGACACGTAATTAACCCCAAATCCCGAATAAAACCCTAGGATTTAAAATCAAACTTCCAATTAATTCAACACAAAATTTTCCCCAAACTAATTATCTAAGATTTAATCTTTATATACAAGTTCTACATGTTCGTCCATTTAAATCCCTTAATATATTTTGAATTTCAAGTATGATAAATCTCCATTGATGATTCATTTACAAACCCTAGTCTCTTATCATTTAAGTATCTATAACAATTAAGAAAGTTTCAATCTTTAACATCTTGATTTTCAAATTTCTTCCTCTAATCATGAAAATAATTAACTATTATCAAATTGCGACATAAAACAAGTATCTACTGAAAATCTCATTCTTCTTATGTTGGCTCAATCTTGAGACAAATAATTTTTGTGATGCTCTTGCATTTTTTTATTATTATTAAAATCTATTTTTTATACCATAAATCATATTTTCATATATTTATTTAATATATAAATTATTTTTTAAAAAAATAATTTTTGTGGAGTGTATAATTTGTTTTGGTCAAAATACAATTTGTTTTGTATTTTTTGTTTAGAGTTCTTTTTTTATTCTCATATTTGAGTTTAATTTTTTACTATCCTATTTTGACTCGATGGATAGAATATTTTTTATAAAATATATTCAGAATATATTTTTGTTACATAAATTTTTGTAATGTCATTTATTTGATCTATTTTTTTTAGAATGTGTAAATATTTTTTGTATAGTTATATTTATGTTTTATAGATTTTTTATTGGATAAAAATGTACTAGATTAAACATTAAGTTATTGTTTAAATTAATCTTTTAATCCTAAATTATAACGGCAGTATTTATTTTTATGGTTGATGGTTTTGGGAGTTATTGGTTTTGGTTCAAAACCATTTCATGGTTTCGAGATTGGTACGCTCGAGATCTGATATTGACCGTTTCAAAATCTGTTTGCGTGTTGATTAAGGGATTTTATCTCCACTAGTATTACCCATTTACCCCTTGTTTATTTGGGGCGTTATAACACTCATGTGTGGTCTTGTGAGATCAAGTTTTTTTCCTTCATATTTTCGTTTCTCTCTCTTTAAAAGAAATAAGAGCTGCCAACAACATTTTTGTTTTTACCCTCTTTTCTCTCTCTAAAGATTTTTATATACTCAATACTTTTAAGGGATTTTTTTTTCATCTTCTACTCTCTACCTTTTTGGAGCTTTAGATCTTGGATCTTGTGTTGGAGATTGTGTTTCCGGTGGTTCTATATCTCCGGTTTGAATTTTTGGAGGCGTGTATTTTCGGCGAGTTGGTTTTCCGGTGAGGTGTGGAGTTTTTTTGGGGATTCGATTTTTCGGTGGTTTCTCCGGCCTTAGTTTGAGGTAACGTTTTTTTCTTTATATATATATATATATATATATATATATATATATATATATATATATATATATATTATTAAGATCTGTGTAATAGAAATATTTTTTAAAAACTAAATTTGCTGTTGCGGTTTTTTTGTTGGTCTAAATTTTTTTATATATACATCTGTACATCAATTTTTATATATATATAAAATTAGATCTATTTTTTGTTTGTTTGTTGGAGATTGATTTTGGTTTATGCTTTTATTGGTTTGGACTTGGATCAGTAAACTGTTTGTGTTTTTAGATCTGTTAACATACATAGACCCATGGTTGTTTAGATCTGGTTTGTGCCAGGTGATTTAGTTCTCCTTATATATTACTTAGTTGGGTGTTTGATTTTGAGATTTTTTGTTACACCCATTTTAGTGTGTCACTTATTGCGTGTCTTGTTAAAATTTGGACTTAATTGTTGAAATTTTATGGACTTAAATTTAATTTGGACAAAAAATTTATTTGGACTGTTTTGGACTAAGGCTGATTTTAGGTGTTTGTTGTTGAGAATTATTTACACCCATTTTAGTGTTTGTGTGCAATTGTTATCTAGTCCTAATAATTTGGGTGTTTTGTTGGTGTGATTTATTTACACCAAATTTAGTGTGTGCGCTCTTGTCTAGTTGGACTTAACACTTTGTTATCTAGATTTTTTTTTGTGCCACACATTTTTATTTATTTATTAAAATATTATTTGATTTATTTGGGGATAAAGATAATCTGATTTTTTATTCTAACTATTTACACCCTCTAAGTTGAACTTTTATGTGTTCACTTTATTTAGTTGGGTTTAATTAGTGTGTAGACTTTAATCATAATTATTGATACAAAAATTAATCAGTAGACGTGGATCAATTATATGAAGACACATGTCATCCTGCGTGGCATAAAATATATTCATCGAATAACTCATAGTGCCATGCTACTCAACGTACCGAGCTACTCAACGTATATAGCATCTAGCCAAGAAGATCAAGCGACAAAAACATATTCAATGAACATTCTTATTATGTACAGATGTGTATGTCTATTAAATAACGACATAATGTCTATTCATATTGACAGCCCAAGGGCTATAAATACATTGTAACCCCCTCCATAACGGAGTAATCGATCACTTGCGATCATAATTGAGATCAAGGCAAAACACCCAGCAATACAAGACAATGGATGTAGGCCATTTTCATTAAAGCTGAACCACTTTAAAAATCCTTTGTCTTATTTCTTATTCATATTTATCTGTGATTAATTAATTAGATCAAGTCTATTTTTTTACATCAATAGATTGACGCCGTATGTGGGAACGACTATACGTAGCGTTTTTCACTAAAAAATTCATCATACATGGTTGAGATCCCATAATCTAGCAATAGGAACAATGACGGAGCTCCTCCCAACTAGTCCGCTCCTCCAACTGTCCATGAGCTGATCGGAATAGTGGCAAACTTAGCCAAAGGACAAACAGCTATGCTGGAGACCATGCGATAACTCATTCAAACTGTTCAAAACGCAACGCCTGCCCAGTCAGGCAGTGAAACGTTCAGAGAAACATGCACTTGCCGTCTTCACGATCCAGACATGCTTTATTCCCTCATGCTTCCCGATCCAGATATATTGAATTCCATCATACTGAGAGGTCCAACGATCCCTCCTATCAGCCTGGCCGGACATCTCCCATTAGAGTTATAGACTCTCACGAAAATGTTACTCTAACTCCAGAACGAACAAGCGCTCTGGAGAGGTTGAGTAGAGTCTCCCCCTTTGACCGTTTGGGCCCTAGGAGGAATAGAAACCCTCCTCGGATTGCGTCGAGAAATTCTCAATGACCAAATGATCTAAGGGAAGGTTCTGCCCAATCATGCCCTGCAGCTTGTACAAAAAGATCCCAAGAGGAGAATTCAGTGCGATTTGTTGCTTGGGTAAATAGATCAGAGGCTGGAAATGATGCATGGAAGGGCTCCATTCAGAGGTTGGAAGACAGGTTAGGGGAAATGGCTAAGGCCGGAAACCCTATCCCAAAAACCTTTATTAAAGGATCTCCATTTATACAAGCAATTGTGGACTTTCCTACACCCTAAATGTTTAAGGCTCATGTAGTTACGCCGAAGTACGATAGGAATACTGACCCTGTTCTCTATATATAATGGTACCAAGTTGCAGCAAATATTTATGCGAGCCCAGATGAGGTGAGGTGCAGGGCGTTCTCAGGAACCATCACTGGTTCTGCTCAAATATGGTATAACAGCCTTCCTCGGGGGCAAATCACAATTTTCATCAGTTGGCTGAGCTATTCATCAAGAATTTATGCTTTGGTGCAAAGCCAGTCAAGAGGGTAGCCCATCTGTTGAGCGTAAGGCAAAAAGAAGGAGAAAGCACCAGGAACTACATCACTCGTTTTAACAACGAGAAACTGGAGGTAATCGAGTACGAAGAGAAGACAACCATTACAACTCTGATGAGTGGTATTTTACCGAATAAGCTGTATTACACTTTGGCCAAAGATCCCCCCAAATCCATGACAGAGTTGATGGTGAAAGCAACCAAGATTATGAATACCGAATAATCTATGGTTGTGAAGAAGAACGTTGAGGCAAAAGCGGAAACTAAAGCTGAAGGCAGGTCGAAAAGGAATGATCATAAGCATAATGGAGGCAGCAAATAATCGAAAGGCAAGGAAACGGTTGAGCACTTGAAGAAGTATGCAAATTATACCCCCTTAAAGGTAGGCATAAACCATGTTTTGGAGAAGATAAAAAATAGTGAAGAACTGAATTGGCCGGAGAAATTGAGGACAGCCCCCGAAAGGAGAGATAAGTCCAAGTATTGCGAGTTCCATAAAGACTACGGTCACACGACCAAGCGGTGCATAGCTCTTCAAAATGAGATCAAGGCACTCAGTAGACGAGGGAAATTTAACAAGTTTGTTGATCGCCAAAATGGTGAGAAGACCAATAACAAAGCACGACAAATGTCTAAATCTCCTCACCGATTAAGAGATGACAAGAAAAAGGGACCATGAAGATGATCCGGAGGATGACCCCGATCTCCCCCAAAAGCTTAGACAACCTGACCATAAGGTATTTTTAATTCGCTTTGGTTCATTTAACTGTAATATGATAACAGGTGGAGATGCTGGAGGTGGGGATCATACCGCTGAAAGGAAAACTTACCTAAATGAGGCACAAGATCGCTCCTCCATACAACGGATAAATCTGACAGAGGAATATCGTATGAGGAAGGTCAATAAGGATAAACTAGTCATCGATTTTTTCAAAAGTGATATGGAAGGTGTCTTATATCCTCACAACGATCCTTTGGTGATTAAGATGAGGATGAAGGATGTAATCATCTCAAGAGTATTGGTAGATAATTGTAGCTCGACACACATCATGTTCTACCCTTACTTTGACAGTTTAAACTTGCCCAATTGTAGCCGTACCATAAGCCCCTTATCGATTTTTTAGCGAAAAAGTATTTCCACTTGGGACGATCAAGTTGGACATGCTTATTGGTACCTGGCCTGCTTGTAGAACAAAAAAAGTACGTTTTTTTGTAATGGATAAAAACATCCAATCAGCCTATAATATAATCATGGGAAGAGTAAGTCTGAAAAAGTTTTAAGCAGTGCCATCCACGGTACATCAATGCTTGAACTTCCCGACCAACTTTGGTGCGGGACTTGTGAAGGGAGATCATAAAGTAGCTCGGGAATGCTACTATTCATCTGTCGAACAAGAAGAGTTGGAGGATACCAGAAAGAAGACCACCACTTACCAAGTGGATGAGTCCGAAGATTCAGAGATTGAGACAGTGGACCCCAGAAATGAATCAGAGCTCGTGAAGGGTCAGGTCATGGAAGGGACGGAGAACATTATTCTGGACGATGAACGACCAGAAAGAACGACTCAAATTGGCACTTTACTTGATCCAATAATAGAAGAGGTGGTGACATTTTTTAGGTATAGAAAGAAAGCTTTCGCGTGGAGTCTTGAAGATATATCGGTGATAGACCCAACTTTCTTGTGCCACTAACTCAATGTTAATAAGGAGATCAAACTGGTGAAGCAGCGAAGAAGGGTCTTTACCTTGAGAAGAACCAAGCTATTTAAGAGGAAGTAGAGAAACTGCAAAAGGCCTCTTTTATTGAGGATGTCAAATACCTTGATTGGTTAGCTAATGTGGTGATGGTAAAAAAAACGAACAATAAATGGAGAATGTGCGTGGATTTCACAGATCTGAACAAAGCCTGCCCAAAAGATCACTTCCCTCTACCCCGAATAGATCAACTGGTAGATGCTACTTCGGTGAATAAATTGTTGAGCTTCATGGAGGCTTATTCCGGCTACAACCAAATTAAAATGAAACCAAAGGACAGGGATGTACCTCTTTTATCACCCCAAGGGGAACATACTGTTACAATGTTATGCCTTTTGGTCTTAAAAATGCAGGTGCTATATACCAGCGGCTAATGAACAAGGTGTTCACAAAGAAAATCGAAAGAAACATGAAGGTTTATATAGATGACATGCTGACCAAGAGCAAGAAAGATGCTGACCACATAGCTGATCTGAGCCAAACATTTGACCAGCTGGAGAAATATTAGATGAAGATGAACCTGACCAAGTGCGTATTTGGCGTACAAGAAGGCATGTTCCTCTGGTATATTATGAATCAATGCGACATCGAGGTAAATCCTGACAAGATCAAAGCCTTGCTAGAATTATAATCTCCAATTACGAAGAAGAAAGTACAAAGCCTCACAGGGCGTGTTGCAGCTCTTAACAGGTTCGTCTCATGAGCAACTGACAGATGGCTTCCATTCTTTAAGACACTCAGAAAAACTTTCGAGTGGAATGATGAGTGTGAGAAGGCGTTACAAGAGTTGAAGAGATATTTGGGGACACCTCCTTTGCTATCCACACCGGCAAAGGGAGAGAAATTATATTTATACTTGGCTGTCTCAAAAGTGTAGTCAGTTCAGCGTTGATAAGAGTAGACAATGGAGTGCAGAAGCCGATGTATTATACAAGCAAGGCATTCTGAGGAGCAGAGATTAGGTACCTAAAATTGGAAAAGCTGGCATTAGCATTGATCGAGGTGAGCAGGATAATGAAACCATACTTCCAATCCCATACCATAGTGGTATACACTGACATGCCACTCAGACAGGCTTTACACAAGCCGAAAAAATCTAAAAGATTGATGTATTGGACGATGGAGTTAGGCGAATATGATATTGTCTATGAACCAAGGTCTTCTCTCAAAGGGAAGACGATGGCAGATTTCATTGCTGAATTTACTTACCCAGATACCTCCGACTAATAGGGGTTTAACGCAGAATAACCCGCAGGTATTAGAGGATTATCAAAAACTATCCCCGATCAACTCCCTCCTATCAGCAGACTTGCCGAAAGGATTGGTGACCGAGCAATAAGAATCTTTTGATAAAAGCCCAGCGTTGAGGGATGATAAAAGGAAGCACCACATATTCCATCATGGGACTTTGTCAGATCAAGGGTTTGATAACTGTATCCCCGTATGGAATTTATATGTTGATGGTTCTTCGTGTGCCATACGCAGCGGAGCTAGAATAATTCTTAATAGTCCGGATGGATTGGATATAGAGTATGCTCTGTGTTTCTAATTCAAAGCTTCCAACAATGAAGCTGAGTATGTAGCTATGATTGTGGGCCTTAGTTTAGCCAAAACACTGAATGCAGAGCAAGTTACGGTGTTTAGTGATTCACAGCTAGTCGTAAATCAGATTCTCGGGCTGTACACGCCAAATGGAGAATTCATGTAAAGGTATCACACCAAAGCTATGGAGATTGTATTCAATTTTGCAGCGGTCCAAGTGATCAGAATACCAAGACTGGAGAATGTGAAGGCTGATGCACTAGCTCGGTTGACCTCAGCTACCCGCAGCGAGCTACGAAGAATTATTCCTATTGAGATACTTATAGACCGAAGCGTTGATGACAATTTGATGGTGAAGTTTATCACTTTGGATATGGGACCTTCCTAGATAGATCCCATCAGGGCGTATATCGAAGAAGGCATTTTACCCACCGACCAGCTTGCAGCCAAGAGGCTCAAGTTTAAAGCTGTTAGGTATGTCTTAAGCAATGGAGTTCTATACAGAAGAGGTATGATAGTAGGTCTACAAAGATGTGTTCATCCATCAGAAGTTAAAAATCGAATAGAAGAATTCACGAGGCTCTTGTGGAGCTTATGTAGCAGGTCAAACTCTTTTGCAGAGGATAACGACGCAGGGATATTGTTGTCTAATGATGCGAGTTGACTGCATAGCTGATGCCAAGAAATACGACAAGTGTCGACGGTTCTCTACCATACGAAGAAATACCCAGGCATTATTAACACCGATTACCTCACCTTGGCCATTTGTTATGTGGGGAATAGACTTGGTTGGGCCTCTACCAACTACCAAATGATGATTCAAATACATGGTAATCGTTGTTAATTACTTCATAAAATAGGAGGAAGCTAAACCTCTAATTGACATGGAATATGAAAGAGTCTATCAGTTCATCCGAAAGAATATTATTTACAGATATGGTCTGCCACATGCTTTCATCACTGATCATGATACCCAATTTGATAATGAGGAGTTCGCTGTGTACTGTCAACAATCCAATGTTCAAAAGCTTCATTCTGCACCAGGCCACCCCCAGAGCAACAGGCAAACAGAGGTAACCAACAGAACTATGTTGAACGGGTTGAAGAAACGGTTGGATGATGCGAAAGGAAATTGGATTAACGAGTTGCATTCTGTGTTATGGGCTTATCGAACAACTCCCCGAACAGCAACTGGGGAATCTCCTTACATGTTAGCCTTTGGAAGTGAAGAAGTCATACCCGCTGAATTGGGTCTGCCTACTCACAGGGTGCTTAATTTCAACACTCTAGTATGCGATTTGATGAGATGCTTATATTTAAACATGCTCGAGGAAGTCCGGGAAGATACGACAATCAGAAATGCCACTTATTAGCAATGAACTGCCATGTTCTACAATAAATGGGTCAAGATATGTGATCTCAAGGAGGGAGATTATGTACTCAAGAAAGTTATTCAGAAGCATAATAAGCTGGAGGCCAACTGGCATGGGCCTTATCGTGTAACAACGATTGTTCGACCTGGCACCTACAGAATAGCAACTTTAGAGGGGGAAGAATTCAAAAATGCATGGAATGTGGAGCATATGCGCCAATATTGTCAGTAATGTAGATTCACATGTATTCCATTCTTTCAATATGAATAAAAATGATATTTTCCCCATATTCTTTTTAGTTCAATTTTTTTCGGAGTACTCGTGCTATACACTACACTTGAATTTTGTAAGAAAGCATTAAGAACCACCAACTACGGTTAGTCGGATATCAGCAACCACCAACTACGATTGGTCGGATATCAACAACCACCAACTAAGGTTGGTCGACATCAATAAACTTAACAAATAATGTTGGCATAAAAATCATACAAGGCAAGGCCTATTTGATTATGGGTGACCTGAAGGGGCATCCAAAACTATGCAAGAAGATGGGTGACCTCAAGGGGCATCCACTGCCTAGGCACCAAGGTAGTCTAGATAAGATTGCTACAACTAAACAGGACCATGGGATGAAAATAATTCCATTGCTTAGGCACTTATGGGTGACAAGTCACTACAACTAGGCAACAAATGGGGCAAAATTCCATTGTCTAGGTAATTAAAACAAAATATGACAAATTGTCCCTTTATAAATATATATACAAACAAAACATCTTATAATCTATTTCCAAGGAAATAACATTACAAAAATATGAAATTTTATTCATTGAATACAAATTTCCTATTCTATTGGTTTTTTTCCTTCCGATTTAGGTACAGGATCCATTCTAGTTGGAGGACCATCTAAAGCAAAAGGAGAATTTATATAATTTAAATCCTGCAACATCCTGGTATTGCTCAAACTTGGTCGGTCAAGTAAATGTGGAGGAAGGAATATCTCAAAATCTTCATAAAGCTGGTAATCACCAAGGCATTTGGAGATCAAACACTGAGGAATATAACTGACTGGAATCGAGCTAACGTCTAGTTTGAAAGGAGGAACCAACAGATCAAGCATTCCAGGATCACACCAATCCCATAACGAGTTCCCTTTTTCAACGTGCATCATAGCTAGAGCGTTCATCTATCCATACTTGTACCCCTCATTGTTTGACTGCTTCAACCTGGCATCGAGATGGCACAAAGCCTCATTGTACCCCACATCCAAAACTCTCTAGGCTACTTGTGAAATTGATGAGTCAATCTCTCAACATGCTGATGAAGTTTCTTCACCAAGTTTTCTTTACTTTCCAACGCAAAAGTCTAATTGGATAGTTGCTCGGTAAGACTTTGAATTTTCTGGGACATCTCAACCAGGACTTGATTTTTTTCTTTCATCTGAACAACCTGATTTGCTAAGGCTTGTTGGGTCCTAGTGAAAACGATAGGACCCCCAATTTTTTAAATTTTACCAAAAGTAATTTCTTTTTACATGCGAAATAAAGATAGCTCAACAAATTTTATATAAACCAAATTTTAATTTCATTCAAATTAAAATTAAACTCAACTCAAAGTGAAATTAAATTAATCAACAAATACATTTTTCACTTTAACATATTAACTCAACCCAAGCCCTAGAAATTTGCCTAACAATAAATATTCAATTTTGTAAATTAGGCCAAACCAAATTTGTAAGGACATTTTTTCTCATGTCCAACATGTTACATTTGTGTATGTCGTACGCCGCTACATTTGGCACGTCACCTCACGATCTCACATGACGGCCTCTATCCGAATTCCGGGAATCAAGCATTCAACATCTCCATTAGTATGTCCCACATCTGCCTCAACGACTTCACGGTCCAAGATTTTAGGGACTTAATGCAAGTGGTACGCAAGGGAAGTCAAAACAGTGAAAAAAAGGCACTATAGGAGAGTTCAAGGGCATTTTCGTAATTTTACATCCATAGTTCGGAGGTATGGTCAACTAGAAAGTTGAAGATCTCGCCGCAACGAAGATACTGGAAAAAACGGCACCTCAATCCGAGCTACGGTGAAGGAGTTATGACCTTTTGAAGATAGAGAAAATTCCTTAAAGAATGCTGTTTTTTTTGTACGTTGGATAGAATTTTAGAGTTTTAAAAACATGAGACTCTTCATATTTTTTCCTATAAATACCAACTTCGGGGGAGTTGTTTTGCAAGACTTTAGAAGACGTTTTTGAGAGTCCAAAATACTCTAGTCTTCATATTTTTTGAGTCCCAAGACTCATGTTTTGATTCACACAATTGCCAAACCTTTGTGAATCTTTTTGGTAACCCAAGAACACAACCTTGTGTTTGTTCAAACCTTTGTGGAGAGATCTTTGCAACCGAGGGCTACGTGTCATTGCTGAGGGAGTCTCTACAAAGTTTTATGGCTGCGTGTCATTGAGGAGAGCTGCGGTTCTTCCTTCGTTGTTTGGGCTGCGAGTCCTTGGAGGGTGCTGCGTGTATTCTCTTGCTGAGTTCAAGACTGCGTGTCTTTGTGGGTTGGCTGCGCGTTGATCCATTGCAGATTTCTCTATGTAATTGTAAGTTGCGGCTTGTATATTCATAGTGAAATAAAGGTTTTGCCCCTTTGGGGGATTTTTCCTGAAATTGTTTGTTTTTATCCTGCATGCTATATTTTATTTGATAAATCATCTAGATGCATGTCTTAGGGTTTAACTAAAATTTGGGATTAATTAAAATTGGTTTTTATTTGAGAAGTCGCAATATTTCCGCTGTAGCTACTCTCTCAAAATTTTATCCAATAAAATTAATGACTTGAATTAAATTAACAAAAAGATAAAATAAACAAATAACCACTACGCCGCGATGTACGAGGAAAAACCTACAACGGGAAAAACCTCGGACGACCCTAGCCTCAAATCAACTAAGTACGATTTTATAAGTACAAGACAATAAGACTTACAACACTCGACTTGACTCCGTCCAAGCCCCGATGCTCCTTCTTGTACGCACCTTTGCCTAGCGAATAACCATGGAGGTCCACCACGGTCTCGGAATCCACCGATCGGACTTTTAGGAACCCATCAACCACACACGGCGCCTTTCACCGTATGAGAATGCTGCAGCCAAAAGTAATGAACTTCTTCTTTGTGGGATGTAGAAGTAAACCCAAACACTCTTCCAATAATAGAGATAAAATCGGTGCCAAAACTCCAAGCAAAGTATATATATTAAGGAGCTTGGATAAACTAAACAATTGGGTGTAAACAAAAGTGTTTAAGCATTTTTCTTAAAAGACAAACACTCAAACTTTGAACCTTTTCATTTGAAATTGAAACTCTCTAAAACTCTCTCTAGGAGATGGAGGAATGTGAAAAAGTTACGTGGAAAAGGTTGGTTCTCGCACTAAGTAAATCTGTCAAAAAGTAGTGGGAAAAAGGTAGTGGGACCATGGAGAAAACCGCCAAAAAACTGTTCCTGCCAAAGTCGTTCGAATGACTTTTTCGTTCTAATGACTTTACTAACGAGGTTCCAGAAGGGAAAAAGGAAAATTCGTTAGAAGGCTCGTTCGAACGACCTGACAATCTCATTCGAACGAGATTCCAGTTCGTTCGAACGACATTGGAATCTCGTTTGAACGATATTCCAAATAGTTTGAACGACGTGTCAGAAAAAATAAAATATTTTTTAAGCCCAAAACTTTTTATGAAAAGTTCTAAATAATATTTTCTGAGTAAAAAAAAGTCGTTAAAATTATTTTATAAAAATTATAAATTACACCCAATAAATTTTCAAGCTCCTATATATATATATATACATATATATATATATAAAATTCATTCATACCTTAGGAGCATTGGAACATTGTTGTTGATGTAGAAACGAGGCACACTAAACCCGGTATATGATGAAGTTTCATAATCTTGGCCGCTACGTCTTCAACTAACACATCATAGGCTTGGATGGATACACTTAAAAACTATCCTATGACTCAAATGCTTTTGTCCGGAATTGAGCCAACACTACATTAAGATTCAATCAGAGACTCATGTCCTTACAAATCTCCCCCTTTCGCTATTCCGGGACAAAAACCAATCAAAAATCCTAAAGGGCCGTAAAGCTCTACTAGACTTAAAAAAATATACCACCCAAAATAAAAATTACATAGCTTGACTCAAAACCCAAGGATCAATATCTTTTCCGACGATGAAAGTTGCCATTTAGAAGAATTCCTGCACACTTAAGCAAACTATCAAACGCATAGGTAATATCAAGAATATTAAATGCATGTAAAATAAATAAATACTCCCCCTAAATTAATTCTCCCCTTAATCAACTGTGATATACCTAAGAAAGTCGCGACTCCCCCTAAGTTAAATATCCCAAACTAAGATAGGATTACAATAGGATTAGATACCATTTCCCCCTATCATTCTCCCCTTTTTTATTCAGGAATAAACAAAGGATAAAATTAATTTTAAACACGTTGAAGCTTAGAGAGATAAGAACATGAAAGCATATGGGAAACACAATTATAACTAATCCATAAAAATAATAACGAATACCAACGAAGGTGAAAAAACAAAAGATACCAATGTGATATATAAGATACTAATCATGTGATATCAACAACAATATGCAATACGATAGATATCAATTATGAATTGAAAAGCATAGATGGACTAGAAAGCGTGGCAAAGAAAAAATATACCATATATATGTAGACATAATGAATATCACTAGTGTGATGACTTGTACCTTTTGTATATATTCTTTTTGAAAATTTTTGAAAAATACAAAAAAAAATTAGTTTGTTAAAATTTTGAGAAAATCCAAAAAGATTTTTGTATTTTGTTTGCACCTTTTATGGATGAACACTTAGGATGACCGAGTCACAACATCATTCCATTATTTTCATGTGACTATTTGATAGTGTTTTGAGACAATATGTCAATTCATCCATGTGCTTTATAATGTTTGGAGTCATTAAGATGTAATTAAGTGTTACTTCCTACATGTTTGACTCATGTTTCCTTTATTGCACACATGCACGGATTTTTTTTTATTATTGTGCTTATCTTATCACATGTTGGTTGGGTGTTTTCACTTCAATCCTGTCCTTAAAACGAACCAAGCGCGATAATTTTTTGATAAGGAAATTGTGCATATAAGAACCGTTTTGTGAGTTTGTGTGCTTTATTTAAAAACGAGGAGGGGCTGCGAAAGGTAATCATCTATCCTTTGCCCAAAAGCCACCGTTAAAAAGGACCTAAAAAATTGAGGAATTTTATTATCCGAGGTCCAAAGAGGTTAAAAGAGCCCGAATTTTTTTTTAAGGCAATATAAAAAAATAAAAAATAAAAAATTTCATGCCAATTATGGGCCATTTAGGTTTTTGCACCAATTCTCCAAAGTTTGAGAATTTAGATTACCTCTAAAAGAATATATATATATATATGAGGGAGTTTGGTTGGAGAATTTAAAACGGGTTTGCACGTCCTTGAAATGCTTGAAAATGCGCTACATAGTTTTGGACGTTATTGGTGTGGAAATCACTTTGACTTTGATTTGTTGATTTGCATAAGACGATGTCATCTAAATTCAACAAATTTTTTTACACCTAAGGATACTTTTGATGTTCATTCGTTAGGGGTACACATATGCATCGTGCACATATGATTGATTAAGTTGATTTGCCTATCGAATGTGTTCACACCCATTATTTCCGTTTCCATGACTTGGTTGTTTGAGTTTAAATCCATGGTGTGATTTTTGTATCATGTTTTACATTTTTTTTCAAAATGGTATCTATTTTTTGTATAAAAAAATTCAAAAAATAAAAAATAGTTTGTGTATTTTTTGTATACCGTGACACCCCGATTTTGCTTGTTTGATTCATTCTTCTTATTTGTCTATTTGGGGACATCATAAAAAGGGGGAGAAAGAATTATCATTTTATGGGGGAGTTTGAATTTTGGGGGAGTTTTGAAATTTGACGTATGCTTATCATATATTGGTATCTATGTTTATCTCATTTCAAACTCGATACGTCACTTGGTATTTTTTTCTTTATCTCATGTGTGTAGGTACTACATTGATGATCTCTGAATTGCACACCCTGATGAGAAAAGATTTGAGATTCTTGAAGATTTGAAGAACAAACGATGGAGACTATTCATTTGTACTTTTTCCAGTTTTGGGTTCATGGAAGGGTAGATTTGTATAGGCAATTTCATATTTGATAATTCGGATTTTTTATGTATGTACCGGCATAGACATAGGGGGAGATTTGTAAGGACATTTTTTCTCATGTCCAACATGTTACATTTGTGTATGTCGTACGCCGCTACATTTGGCACGTCACCTCACGATCTCACATGACGGACTCTATCCGAATTCCGGGAATCAAGCATTCAACATCTCCATTAATATGTCCCACATCTGCCTCAACGACTTCACGGTCCAAGATTTTAGGGACTTAATGCAAGTGGTACGCAAGGGAAGTCAAAACAGTGAAAAAAGGCACTATAGGAGAGTTCAAGGGCATTTTAGTAATTTTACATCCATAGTTCGGAGGTATGGTCAACTAGAAAGTTGAAGATCTCGCCGCAACGAAGATACTGGACAAAACGGCACCTCAATCCGAGCTACGGTGAAGGAGTTATGACCTTTTGAAGATAGAGAAAATTCCTTAAAGAATGCTGTTTTTTTTGTACGCTGGATAGAATTTTAGAGTTTTAAAAACATGGGACTCTTCATATTTTTTCCTATAAATACCAACTTCGGGGGAGTTGTTTTGCAAGACTTTAGAAGACGTTTTTGAGAGTCCAAAATACTCTAGTCTTCATATTTTTTGAGTCCCAAGACTCATGTTTTGATTCACACAATTGCCAAACCTTTGTGAATCTTTTTGGTAACCCAAGAACACAACCTTGTGTTTGTTCAAACCTTTGTGGAGAGATCTTTGCAACCGAGGGCTACGTGTCATTGCTGAGGGAGTCTCTACAAAGTTTTATGGCTGCGTGTCATTGAGGAGAGCTGCGGTTCTTCCTTCGTTGTTTGGGCTGCGAGTCCTTGGAGGGTGCTGCGTGTATTCTCTTGCTGAGTTCAAGACTGCGTGTCTTTGTGGGTTGGCTGCGCGTTGATCCATTGCAGATTTCTCTATGTAATTGTAAGTTGCGGCTTGTATATTCATAGTGAAATAAAGGTTTTGCCCCTTTGGGGGATTTTTCCTGAAATTGTTTGTTTTTATCCTGCATGCTATATTTTATTTGATAAATCATCTAGATGCATGTCTTAGGGTTTAACTAAAATTTAGGATTAATTAAAATTGGTTTTTATTTGAGAAGTCGCAATATTTCCGCTGTAGCTACTCTCTCAAAATTTTATCCAATAAAATTAATGACTTGAATTAAATTAACAAAAAGATAAAATAAACAAATAACCACTACGCAGCGATGTACGAGGAAAAACCTACAACGGGAAAAACCTCGGACGACCCTAGCCTCAAATCCACTAAGTACGATTTTATAAGTACAAGACAATAAGACTTACAACACTCGACTTGACTCCGTCCAAGCCCCGATGCTCCTTATTGTACACACCTTTGCCTAGCGAATAACCATGGAGGTCCACCACGGTCTCGGAATCCACCGATCGGACTTTTAGGAACCCATCAACCACACACGGCGCCTTTCACCGTATGAGAATGCTGCAGCCAAAAGTAATGAACTTCTTCTTTGTGGGATGTAGAAGTAAACCCAAACACTCTTCCAATAATAGAGATAAAATCGGTGCCAAAACTCCAAGCAAAGTATATATATTAAGGAACTTGGATAAACTAAACAATTGGGTGTAAACAAAAGTGTTTAATCATTTTTCTTAAAAGACAAACACTCAAACTTTGAACCTTTTCATTTGAAATTGAAACTCTCTAAAACTCTCTCTAGGAGATGGAGGAATGTGAAAAAGTTACTTGGAAAAGGTTGGTTCTCGCACTAAGTAAATCTGTCAAAAAGTAGTGGGAAAAAGGTAGTGGGACCATGGAGAAAACCGCCAAAAAACTGTTCCTGCCAAAGTCGTTCGAATGACTTTTTCGTTCTAATGACTTTACTAACGAGGTTCCAGAAGGGAAAAAGGAAAATTCGTTAGAAGGCTCGTTCGAACGACCTGACAATCTCATTCGAACGAGATTCCAGTTCGTTCGAACGACATTGGAATCTCGTTTGAACGATATTCCAAATAGTTTGAACGACGTGTCAGAAAAAATAAAATATTTTTTAAGCCCAAAACTTTTTATGAAAAGTTCTAAATAATATTTTCTGAGTAAAAAAAAGTCATTAAAATTATTTTATAAAAATTATAAATTACACCCAATAAATTTTCAAGCTCCTATATATATATATACATATATATATATAATTCATTCATACCTTAGGAGCATTGGAACATTGTTGTTGATGTAGAAACGAGGCACACTAAACCCGGTATATGATGAAATTTCATAATCTTGGCCGCTACGTCTTCAACTAACACATCATAGGCTTGGATGGATACACTTAAAAACTATCCTATGACTCAAATGCTTTTGTCCGGAATTGAGCCAACACTACATTAAGATTCAATCAGAGACTCATGTCCTTACAAATCTCCCCCTTTCGCTATTCCGGGACAAAAACCAAACAAAAATCCTAAAGGGCCTTAAAGCTCTACTAGACTTAAAAAAATATACCACCCAAAATAAAAATTACATAGCTTGACTCAAAACCCAAGGATCAATATCTTTTCCGACGATGAAAGTTGCCATTTAGAAGAATTCCTGCACACTTAAGCAAACTATCAAACGCATAGGTAATATCAAGAATATTAAATGCATGTAAAATAAATAAATACTCCCCCTAAACTAATTCTCCCCTTAATCAACTGTGATATACCTAAGAAAGTCGCGACTCCCCCTAAGTTAAATATCCCAAACTAAGATAGGATTACAATAGGATTAGATACCATTTCCCCCTATCATTCTCCCCTTTTTTTATTCAGGAATAAACAAAGGATAAAATTAATTTTAAACACGTTGAAGCTTAGAGAGATAAGAACATGAAAGCATATGGGAAACACAATTATAACTAATCCATAAAAATAATAACGAATACCAACGAAGATGAAAAAACAAAAGATACCAATGTGATATATAAGATACTAATCATGTGATATCAACAACAATATGCAATACGATATATATCAATTATGAATTGAAAAGCATAGATGGACTAGAAAGCGAGGCAAAGAAAAAATATACCATATATATGTAGACATAATGAATATCACTAACGCACACGCACATATATATAGGTATAGACACCACACATGACTCAAAATACAATAAGCTTTTCATACTCGTATGGCAAAAATGTGTCATATGGAAACGGAAGTGTAGGAGTGTGAACTAGTAACAATTAAATTTAGACCCAATCACTTAAAACATGTTCACGGAGTTCTCAATTGATTGCAAACTTCATCACATTTGAATATAACCTTATGTGACAATATAAATTGAACTTAGTGAACAAACATACACAATGCATACAAGCCTAGAATTTTGATGATTCTACGAACCAATAGAGTCATGACATTGAAAGTACAACTAGGATAAACGGACATTGTGCAAACCGTTGATATACCATCCAAACTCCCGAAATAAGCATATACATTTTAATCTTTTGAATGAATAAATCAACTAAACAAAATAGGCCTTGGCAAATATTTTCTTTTAATGCCATTATTCTTTTGGGCCTTTGGACCACGTATTTCTTTTAGGTCTAAGCAAGCGGTGGCTTCCTCGCAAAGGATAATTTTTCCTTTCGGAGCCCTTCCCCGTGCACATATATATACATCATTTATATATCTCACACAAATCTCACGTGCAACGGATTTTAACATGCACTAGTCCTCCTAGATCATATAATATGTAGATGACTAGATTGGTGGGAGAACACCTCACAAAGCTCAAATATACATATGAAGTTATAATTTCAAGTGAGCTTGTGCATGTGTGAAGTGAGGCATATAAAAATAGAATCCATTATATCAACACAAAATCCAACTACTCCATGTAAGCATGGTAAAGAATATTTCAAGGATTGACAATCTAAACCAAAAGTTCTAACCACATTGAAGCGAAAAAGAAGAGATTCTAACACAAGTATATGCCACATAGAGTGTGTCAAACTAAAAAACACACAAAACAAAAATCTTTTTGAGTTTTTGAAAAAAAATTTAACAAAAAAAATATTTAATCAAAAGACAAACAAAACTCATTTGTATTTTTCATAAAGCCTAAATTACTAACAAGGTAAAACACAAATGTTAAACAAAAATCTTTTTGTATTTTTCATTTAATGCAAACAAAAATGAAAGAAGTATAATACAAAAGATAAAAAAAAATCATTATTCTAGAACGTGATTAAGCATGGAACATATACTAGAACAATAATAAAGAAGCATACAATTAGCATGATAATTTATCATGAAGTACTAAAGCTAACGTATGCAAACAACTAACACATTCAACCTTTAGATTTAGCAAGGGAGGAAGCATGTGAACGTAAATGAGAATAAAAAATCATATCTTGTAAAGCTACCAAGTTGGATCTCCTCACCCAAACTAATGACGAATGGCGAGCTCGGGGTGTAGGAATCTTGGCTACCTCAGTTGCCTTACGTTGGGATTTTCTAGGACCTCGTTTAAGATCAAATCAAAATTTCCTAAGATGACCTTTTCGACCGCAATGTGAGCACCTAAAGACTCAGCGAAAAGATTTACCTAAGTAATGATCTATAACATTGTTCCTAGAGGATTCTCCTAAAATATTGGTTTTGTCTTTATGAGTTGATTCATTATAAGTATCGAAGCCTGAACCACAAGTGTTATTTTTTATTTGAACTGTTCCTAATATTTTATCTAATTTCTCCGAACGACACTTCAAATCAAATTTGACTTTACTAGAGTCTTTTAGTTTATTTTCTAAATCTAAAATGTGAGACTCTAATAAAATATTGCGCTCTTCAAACGCGAGAAGCTCCTTTTTTAAGGATTCCATTAAACTTTTAAGGTTATCTCTCTCGCCTTCTACATATTCAATCTTCTCACAAAGAGCTCTCTCACGTGTTCTAAGGTCTTCCACTAACGCACTCTCATCAATGACCTTAGCACGCTCTCTTAAACTAGTTTCTAACTTCAAATTTGTTCTTTTTAATTTAATAGATTCTTCAAATAATTCTTGAAACGCAATTTGAAGTTCACTCACATCAACCTCATTTTCACTTTCGCTCTCTCTTTCTTCTCCACTCTCACTACCATAAAAAATAAGGGAATCATAAACTTTGACCATGGAAGTGTAATGTGTTAAAATTTCATCAATAGAGGAGTGCTCACTATCACTCACATGACTAGCCATAAAAGCCACAAAGTTGGGCTTAGTGGGGGAATCGGGTCCCTCTTCCTTATCACTATCACTAAGGGTCGCATTATATGAAATAGGTTGCTTACCCTCTCTCCTTAGTTTAGTGGGGCACTCAAAATCCCTATGGCCATACCCTTCGCAACCATAACAGCTATTTGACTCGTCACTATTTAAATTTTCATTAAAAGTTTTAGGGATCTTCACAGCTTTGTCATGCTTTATAATTTTCAAATTTCTTATAATCAATTTTAATTTTATCTTTGTTAAATTTAAGAAATTTTCGAAACTTCCTAGCAAACATAGTCATATCTTTCGAGTCACTCTCACTTTCACTCTCTACTACTTGTTTTTACTCCTTTCGGACTTTCAAAGTTACGCCCTTATCTATTTTTTTTTTCTGTTTTAGAGGGAAACATGTCTAGTTCATAGGTTTGTAAATCACCTACGAGCTCTTCTAATTTCGTAGAGGCTAAAGTGGGTAAAGAGTTTAACATGGTCACCTTAGGAATAAATCTATCGGGTAGGGACCTTAAAATTTTCTTTACTACTCGGTTGTCGGGTATTTTCTCTCCCAAGTTAAAAGATGAATTAACTATATCGAAAAGTCTAGCATAAAATTCATCAAAAGTTTCTTTTTCATTCATTTTGATGGTTTCAAATTGAGTGGTGAGGTTTTGGAGTTTATAAGCCTTAACGACACTAGTTCCTTCATGAGTGAGTTGTAAAATATCCCAAGCTTCTTTAGCGGTTTCACACGTCATAATGCGTCGGAATTCATCCGGTGTGACTGCGCTAAACAAGGCATTTAAACCACGTGAATTAAAGTTTGCAAGTTTAAATTCTTTCTCACTCCATCTATCGATGGGTTTGGGAACACGTTCATTTTCAACTAAATATGTAGGTGGGGACCACCCATTAACGACAGACAACCAAACCCTCTCATCTAGAGACCTAAGTGTCGAACGCATACGTGCTTTCCAATATGCGTAATTAGAACCATCGAAAATAGGAAATTTTGAAAATGGGAAAAATTCCATTTTTGTCAAAAATATTTAAAAGGATCTTAAACGCAATAAATTAGCGATCCCGCTCTGATACCACTTTGAAAACGATAGGACCCCCAATTTTTTAAATTTTACCAAAAGTAATTTCCTTTTTTGACATGCGAAATAAATATGGCTCAACAAATTTTACATAAACCAAATTTTAATTTCTTTTGAATTAAAATTAAACTCAACTCAAAGTGAAATTAAATTAATCAACAAATACATTTTTCACTTTAACATATTAACTCAACCCAAATCCTAGAAATTTGCCTAACAGTAAATATTCAATTTTGCAAATTAGGCCAAACCAAATTTTATCCAATAAAATTAATGACTTGAATTAAATTAACAAAAAGATTAAATTAACAAATAACCACTACGCCGTGATGTACGAGGGAAAATCCACAACGGAAAAAAACTTCGGACGACCCTAGCCTCAAATCCACTAAGTACGATTTTACAAGTACAAGACAGTAAAACTTACAACAGTCGACTTGACTCCGTCCAAGACCCGATGCTCCTTCTTGTACACACCTTTGCCTAGCGAATAACCATGGAGGTCCACCACGATCTCGGAATCCACCGATCGGACTTTTAGGAACCCATCAACCACACACGGTGCGTATCACCGTATGAGAATGCCGCAGCCAAAAACAATGAATTTCTTCTTTATGGGATGTAGAAGTAAACCCAAACACTCTTCCAATGGTAGAGATAAAATCGGTGCCAAAACTTCAAGCAAAGTATATATATTAAGGAACTTGGATAAACTAAACAATTGGGTGTAAATAAAAGTGTTTAAGGATTTTTCTTAAAAGACAAACACTCAAACTTTGAACCTTTTCATTTGGAATTGAAACTCTCTAAAAATCTCTCTAGGAGATGGAGGAATGTGAAAAAGTTACTTGGAAAAGGTTGGTTCCCGCACTAAGTAAATCTGTCAAAAAGTAGTGGGGAAAAGGTAGTGGGAACATGGAGAAAACTGCAAAAAATCGCAAAAAAACTGTTCCCGCCAAAGTCGTTCGAATGACTTTTTTTCGTTCGAACGACTTTACTAATGAAGGTTCCAGAAGAAAAAAATGAAAATTCATTAGAAGGCTCGTTCGAACGACCTGTCAATCTCGTTCGAATGAGTTGCCAGTTCGTTCAAACGATATTGGAATCTCGTTTGAACGACATTCCAGATGGTTCAAACGACGTGTCAAAAAAAATAAAATATTTTTTAAGCCCAAAACTTTTTATGAAAAGTTCTAAAAAATATCTTCAGAGTTAAATAAAGTCGTTAAAACTATTTTATAAAAATTATAAATTACACCCAATAAATTTTCAAGCTCCTATATATATATATAATGAATTCATACCTTAGGAGCATTGGAACATTGTTGTTGACGTAGAAATGAGTCACACTAAACCCGACATATGATGAAGCGTTGTAATCCTTGCTGCTACGTCTTCAACTAACACGTCATAGGCTTGGATGGATACACTTGAACACTATCCTATGACTCAATTATTTTCGTTTGGAATTGAGCCAACACTACATTACGACTCAATCGGAGACTTGCGTCCTTACACCTAGTCTCTTCAATGCTGCTCTGGCCAACTCTTACTCTACCATGAGAGGAAGATGTAGGTCTGGCTCTTTTTAAAGTCTCCAATTCTTCTCTCAAGGCAGCATTTTCAGTTTTAAGGAATGAAAAACCCTCATCACTGACCAAAACTAGAGCTTCAGAAGAAGAGGCAGACTTTAGTTGTCTTAGTTCTTCTCTCAGAGCAATATTCTCCTCCTCCAGCAGCTTGGCAATGTTCCCATGCTCCTCAGCCTCAAGTTTTAGCACACTTTCTCTCTTCTTATGGGCTAAGAGAAATTTGTCGTAGCCCCGATTAGCACTCAACTGTTGGTACTTTTTCTCATAACCTTCATGCATAAGAGCAATGGTTTCTTTGTGCTGAAGTTAAAGTTCTTCGATTACTGCTTGACGATCTTTTACTATTTCATAATAAGCCACATTGTTCGACACAACTCGATCAAGTAGACATTTTAAATATTGATAAGCATTAATTTTTCATTCTGAAGCATCAGGCCCGAGAATATCAACTATTTGTGCTTCAGTAAAATCTGCACGACCAGCTTTGAAGTAATCATTACATTTTTTCATCAACTCTGTATCATGAGCTGACAAAAGTTCCATCCTGGCAATAAACTAGCAAGGAAAAATAAAAATGGATCAACAACGATACAGATCGAGCAAGTAAAGGAGAAAACTCAAAATAGATAACAAAGTCCATTTTATTGATCACGGGAGGAGAAAGTATAACCAAAGTTACAACAAAAAGGGAAAAATAGAAAAATAACATAATTAAAGAGCCGAATAACTCTACACCTTCTCCTTATTTCCTATAACGTCTTCACCCGATTTGGATGAAGGAGGTGGCTGCTCGGAAGGTAATTAGCGTTGCTCGGCAGAAGTTGTTGCCTACTGAACGTGCTCAGAGGATTGAGGAATGGTAACAGTAGGTGTTTGTTCTACTATCACCATAGAAGATTCATGAACTGCATCTTCATCTTCTTCTTCTTCTCCAATAGTAGGAGGAGGGCCATGAGCGTGTTTCTGAAATAGTTCAAAATCATCAGCAATATTTAACTCCTTCAAAGCTGCAACCCATCCATCTCTGAAGTATTTCAAACTTACATAGTCCATCTGAAGAGAGACAGCATCCAAAGCTTTATTCCATCTTTTGTCCCAGCCAAAGCTAAAGGACTTCTTCATAGCAGCTTTCCTCTTCGCTCTCTCCGAGGAAGTTTTTTCCCTAAGAAGCTCTTCAACAGACTTCACCTTCTCCTCAAGCTCTTTCTTACACCGTTCATCCTCTTCAAGATTGCCACCAGCTTCCACTTTGCTGGAAAGAGCAACCTTTAATTTTTCTTCCAACTCCTTGGAGGCTTTTACAGCCTGATCTTGAGCTGTATCAGCATGTTGACGAGCCGTCTCAGTAGATTGGAACTTATTCTCCCAGTCAGCTTTGTCCTCTTCGTACTTTTGCAGGGACTCCCCCAAAGATTTTGATAACCCGATAAGGGATTCCTCTACTCCACCAGATGAGGTTGAAGCTTTGATGGCTTCATCCTTATCCACAATATTATTAAAGTACACCAAAAATTGCAACAAGAAGAAAGACACGAGTCAGAGTACGAACATGGCAATAAAGACTTAAAAAGATAAGTATAATGACTACTTAGTGATGCAAGGTGTTGGGCTGCCAAATCGGTAACCTTATCCCGAGGAGTTGAAGTTTCAGCAGCTCGATAATAAGGGAGAGTCCCCGACTTGATCAATTTCTTGGCCAAGCCAGGGGTAAGGACGTCTGGAGAACTAGCCCTCAAAGAATTAATCCCAAGTCCAGTAGGTTGGGAAACAACATCCATTGGCCTTTCAGCAAGACCCCTCCTTAACCTCCTCAAAGGAGCACCTTCAATCACAGGTGTTGTCTCTTCTTGAATAACAACTGCTTCAATTAAAGGTGCTGCCTCTTTTGTGATAACAACTTCAATCAAAGGCGATGCCTCTTTAGGGGCAACATGGGGCTTCTTGCTAATATCTTTGGCAGGAGGAACAACATCCTTTTTCTTAGTTAGAGCTTCGTCTTTACTCTTCTTCGCCCCTTCAGTACCAGGAGCAGATTTGGCAAAAAGGTCAGGCAATTTCCTCTTCTTCGTCATCAAGTCAGCAATAGAAGTACCCAAGTCAGAAGAAGATTCTTCAACAGTTGTTGAGGATACAGGTGTTTGGTCAAGGTCAATCACCAAAGGAGTAACAAGAGGACGAGCAATGAAAGAAGAAGTGGTGTTCTTATATCTCAGCAAGCAAGAGGCAACTCTCACATACTCCCCAACAACTAATTAATGCAAACCCCAGATGAGTTTCAAATCCTTTATATTAATATCACTTTCTTTTGGAGATTTCCTTTTACTGTCAACTGCAATAAGCAAAAAATAAGTGTCAATGACACATTTTATCAAACAAAAATACAACTAAATTGAAAAACTAAAAACAACCTATCCCATTGCCATAAAATGTACATCTGGGACCTTAGTACACATCTTTCCCTTTTAACAGGGGGCGTTGCCAATTTTTCATCACAACCCCATGATCAAAATAGTCCCTACTAGCATCAGGGAGATTGACCACTAAAGCTCTATGAGAATACCTAATTTTTAAATAAAAGGTGGTATCGCTAGTAACCCATTTATAACAGTACATAATTTCAGGAATCCCTAAATGAGTTCCATGAATTAGATTCAACCTATGTACGCCATTAACTACCCTCCATGTATTTGGAACTACTCTTACAGGAACAATATAAAAATGTTGGCAAAATTCCAAACGCATGGGATTAGGCGAGAAAGAAAAGCCACATTCTACTACAAAAATGAAGGGAAACCAGTGTCCCTCAGCTAAAGAAAATAAATATGAAGGGCAAGGTGGTTCTTCCAGAATAACCTAAAAAGGAATTGTAAAATCGACTCGAAACTCATCCAACGATTCGATAAGATAAACCAGGGTGGCTAAAGCAAAGAAAGAAGAAATAAGAAGTTCTTATACAAAATTGAGAAATCTGTTAAGGCGGGTGACAGAAGGAACGAGCATAAGAAGAAAAAGTAAGAAGACAACAAGCTTGGAAGTCTAAAAGGCAAAAGGTCAAAGACGAATTGATACTATCACTTTTAAATGCATTATTTCGGGAAGCGAGAAAAATAATGATCACTAGAGACGATGATTGCATTTTTGGCGGCTAAATGATGAAAAAGACGCGAATGCCCAAGCGTTTGTTAAAGATTCAAAATATTTATGAGTTTTGCCATTTCGCGCTCAAAATCATTAAATGTCACCAGTGTTGGAGATGTGTAAACTAATGAGACTGGGTAAACGTGTTCGAGAAACCTCTGGGCATAATGTTCCACACTTTCATATCCAACCTCAACTGTGAAACATTGGGGGCTTCTGTTGATACGAAAATTAGTCAGCAAATGTGGATCAATTATATGAAGACAAGTGTCATCTTGTGTGGCATAAAATATATTCACCGAACAACTCATAGTGCCGAGCTACACAGTGTACCGAGCTACTCAACGTACAGAGTATCTAGCCAAGAAGATCAAGCGAGAAAAACAGATTTAATGAACATTCTTATTATGTACAAATGTATATGTCTATTAAACAACGGCATACCGTCTATTCATATTGACAGCCCAATAGCTATAAATACATTGTAACCCCCTCTATAACGGGGTAATCGATCACTTGCGATGATAATTGAGATCAAGGAAAAACAAGACAGTGGACGTAGACCATTTTCATTAAGGCTGAACCAATTTAAAAATCCTTTGTCTTATTTCTTTATTCATATTTATCTGTGATTAATTAATTAGATCAAGTCTAGTTTTTTACATCAACAATAATACTCTTTATTTGTTTAAATTTTATTTTAGCGAAACCCATCCTATTTTATTGAGTCGAGTGTTACACTCTTTATCTCGTACTCAATTTGACTTGGATTGAATCATTTGACTCATACACTTTTTATTACCTAAGTTGAATACTTTTTGTTGTATTCTTTTATACTTAGGTGGTGCTTGTGTGTGTATTAGTTTTTTATCCAAACCTAGTTATAGTATTGGCTTAAACTAAAATTTGTAATTTAATCTTTGTGATTATTTTTTTTGGTTGCACAAATTTGAAATTTGGACTTAACTAATTTATTAGTATCTTTCTTGTGGTAACTTTGATTAAGTTCTAATTTGTATGAGCTAAGTTCTACACATATTTACCTTGTGCTCATTTTACTTGAACTTAATATTTTAACATAACACCGGTTTAAATTGATTCATATGCTATTTGGTGTTAAGTTAATTTTTTATTTTAGTTGCGTGACACAATTGTTGGAATTTCATTTCCGATTTTATTTGTGGTCATTTGCATGAACTAAATTGTTTTAGAATTAATCTTTACTTGAATATTAAATATTAAGGAAGACCTTGCTTGTGACTTAATATTTAAGCATTCTTTTTAGTATCGATTAATTCAATTTTTTCTTACCTTTCACTTAGTCACTTATTGGTAATTTTTTCTTGTTAATTAAAATAGACTTAACCGGGTGTGTGTTTAGTCTCTTTTTCTAAATAAGATTATTTTATTATTTTGACTAAAACAAACTTTATTATTAAATCTGTTTTGCACATCTACATGGGGTTTCGGATTTGAGTGTGTAGTTGTGTGTGTGTCTCACACTTTCACTACCTGGGTTATTTAGTTGGATTTATTATTGTGGGGTTGTTTAGTTTGTGCCTGGGTGTACTGGTTTTGTATTGGCCTAACTATTTCATTTACACTGGATTACTGAATTCTTTATCTAAACATTGGTATTAATGTTGCGTGTGTAGTGAGTGAGTGATAGTCACTATTACCTGGATTTATTAGGTTGACTAATTTTCATTCAAGTTTGGTTGTTTTAGACTAGGCTAGTTGTACGGGTGTGTATTCACTTAGTTTAATTCATTGTGGACTTGGAGGACTGTAATCTGTAACTTGTAATTGGTAGTAGTGGACTTGGGTGCGTGTGTTGTCCTGGGACTAGGGACATGGGGTTTACCACCACGGTGGGTTCCTCGAGAATAAATATTTTTTCACCTTCCACTTTTCTTCATCTCATTCTTAAAGGGAATTATTTGTATATCTAATATCACCACCTTTTACTTACAAGTGTGCACGATTGTTTTAATTTATAATAGATTTTATCAAAGAGTTTAAAAGAGTTTTTAAATAACCTAATACACATTAGCGAGTACCCTTTGGTCCTTTCTAGTGACTGTTAAGTCGTTTCATCTACTTGTCTTTGTGGATTATTATCTGAAGTCTTCTACGAAATTGATGACAGGTTGAGTCCTCTCTCTTCTTCTAGCCAAGCTTCCTCTTTTTCTATTCTCTAGGGATCTCTCTCAATCTCTTGTGTAAAATATGGAAGGTGGGATGTCATCCACCTTATCAACCTCTAGATATACCTTTAATGTACATAATTATGTTTTTCTTCTTAGCCCTAAGTATAAAATGACCCTCCTACCCTTATATGGGCCCCTGTTATGTCTAAAAAGCCCAATATACCCTAACATAACACCCGAGTACCTATTCTGGACCACTTCGACCCTTCCCAGATCGCCGGTGCACTATAAAAGTTCATTCGAGTCACCCAACTCCAAATATGTTTACATCTCATTAACCGGGCCTGACACGTGCATACCCTACACGTCGCTCATAAATTATACCAATTCACTGATGTAGCACCCTATCGACGTATAATAATAAACCGTCGCCATCACTCATACACGACATATAATAAATCACATAATTATTTACTTCTCACACACAAGTAAATAATAATTATAATAAATACTAATCATTTATCTCGCAAATGAATATTTACTAAAATCCAATTTAATTTTGCCAATTAAATTGATAATATAAAGCACATGAAAATTAATTAATAATAAAAGTACAGGGTATACATTCTTCCCCCTAATAACATAATTTCATCCCCGAAATTCGAACTTACTGGCCACGAAGAGCTCCAGATACTTTTCCCACATGTCATCCTTGCACTCATACGCTAGACTCGACGACATTATGGTGTCCCCCCACTATATACCCACTAACCGTACTACCTTTAATCGAAGCTTCACCTCACTACAACCCAAAATGTCAACAGGTTGCATCTCATATAAATTATTTACCCGTAATTCAATATCCTCCAATGCTATATGCCGATAAATTACGTCATCCCTGATATACCTCCTTAATGACGACACATGAAACCCATCAAAAATCCACTGTAATTTCTCTGGAAAGATGAGCCTATATGCAACTGGCCCCATCCTCTCGATAATTGGAAAAGGCTCCACATACCTAGGCCCTAACCTTCGCTTCTTCTCGAACCACCTCACTGTCTTCATGGGATATGCTAGCAAAAACACCTGATCACCACGTCAAACTCCAAGTGTCTCTGATTGCATTGGTGTAACTCTTATGAAAATAGCGAGCACCCTAATACGACTCATAATCAACTCAATCCTTGCTGATGTATCCCGAATCATGTCCATTTTGAGAAGCTTGTTGTTCCCCACCTCTACCCAGTAAGAGGGCAGACGACAAGGCCCCCCTTACAATCCCTCAAAAGGTGTCATGCCAATGGCAAACTAGTACAAGTTATATACGCAACACTACCATCGATAAATATTACTACCAGATACTTTTTATAGTCCATAATGCATATCCTCAATATATCCTCCAACATCTGATTCACCCTCTCCATTTGACCATCAGTCTGCGGGTGATACACCATGCTCAAGCAAAACTCCATCCCGTCTCATCCTGAAAACTCTACCATAAGTGGGACACACAAATCTTATCTCGGTCTGAAATAATATTGAGCGAAACCCCGTTCAATCTTACTATCTTTATAATGAAAGTTGGGTATACTGTCCTATCGTGTAACCCACCCGAACTCATGAGAACTACACCACCTTGGTTAACCGATCCCAATAATCCAGATGGAATCATGACCCCTCTGCGATGTTGGTAACTCTAAAATGAAATCCATCGATATATAATCCTCTTTCCACATCGAAATCTCCAATGGCTGCAAAACCCCGACTGGTCTCCTGTGATCAACCTTCACCATCTGACAAGTGGTGCAGCTGGAGATAAACTCTGTTATGCCTCGCTTCACGTTTATAATCCGTCACATCTTAACTCCTCTGGGATGCATCGAAAACTGTGACTCGTCCACCTCCTGCATAATTGCGTGCCTTAGGTACTCATTATCTGGAATAATCAACCTCCCATTGAAGCGTAAGCCACCCTCAGAGTGAATAAGACTTAGCTTTGCCTACCAAAAACTGTTGTATCCTCTTCTGATAGGATGGGTCCCCCACATTTGCCTTCACAACCCTAAAAATGACCTCAGGTGTGGTGATCATCACTTCCATATAGGCCCGAACTACCTTCTCTTTCGTAAGGGGTTCATCCTACTTTGTCTTTCATACTGCTATAAATTGTCTTACAGGCATACGCCTCGACGTATCTACCACCGCATTAGCCTTTTACGGATAATGTTGAATATTGAACTAACTGGGGTACCCAAACACCCTATACCACATATGCAACCCACATACATCAGAATCAACTACACATGGCCTACATGATCACACAGTAAAGGTGTACTCGATTACCTTACTAATCATGACTTAATTCTTCCCGATATTACCCCACTTATTCAACTAGTGGGGAAAACATCCCCCAGTGTTCTCTATATAGCATCACTTTCTCCGCTGGCCTTAAATCACACTACACCAAAAAGGCTAAAATGCCACTCTTGAGCCGGCCACCCTTGTCATGGTCTTTGTCCGTGACAAAACGTTTTTTATCATGGTTATTGACCGTGACAAGTCAGTTGTCATGGACTTGTCATGGTCAAAGACCTTGACACGTTCGTGAGAAGTCTATTAATTAAAAACCCTACAAGCCCTTTTTTTTGCCATTTCATTTCCCTCCTCTCTCTCTCTCTCTGTTTTCTTTGTGTTTGCATGTGTGCATATATGCATGTGTGGGGATTTTTCCATATGATTTTGTGTGTGTGTGTGTATGATTTTCTCTCCATGTGTGTGTGTGTGTGTGTATGTATATGCGTGTGTGTGTTAGATTAATTGTGTGTGATTTTTTCTGTATATATGTGTGTGTGGATAATTTTTTATATATATGTATATATGCGTTTGTGTGCGTGTGTAGTTTTTTCTATGTATATGTGTTTTTGTGTGTGTGATTAATTTGGTATTTATAAAAATTGGGCATAAATATGAAATTGGACCTCTTTTGTTGTGTAAATATGAAATTGAAATGGGGTATAAATCTGAAATTCGGCATATTGTTGTGTAAATGTGAAATTAAAATTGAAATTGGGTATAAAACGAAAAATGGGTAGTGCTGTGTAAATATGAAATTGGGTATAATGTTGTGTAATTTTTGTACATTTATTTTTTATTTATAAGCAATTGGGTATATTGAAATCTAAAACCATAAATGTGATTGTTATAAGGGTATTAGCTAAAACCATATATATATATATATAATGTAAAAATCGAATATAAATATGACGTAATTAAATGAAACATACTATAGCGCTTACATATCCCTGGGTCGTACCTGAGGTCACCATCGGCCTCGGCCTCAGTGATAAGTCGAACACCAGCTACCAGCAATTGATAAGTGTGGGCCCTCGGCCTAGTCTGAAGCCTCGTCCTCATCCTCGTCCTCAAGTGAATGCAAGACTACGGCCGACCTGACCTATCTTTACATCATCAATGATATCGCATACTCCTTGATCAACAACCTCGACCTAGGTTCAAGCATACTGGTCGAGGGTGACATCATCACAGCACGTGGGTTGGGGGACGCATGGATCAGTGCGCATAGGACACAGACCACACGTGGGAAAAATCATTACTACCAGATCATCCCCTTACATGAGGGAATATTTACTCATCATGACCTACATGTGACAGGGCCAGATGTCCACACCGGATTGACTAAGAGAAATACATTCATGCATACAACATGATTGGGGGATACACTATACCCTCTAAGCACTATATATATCTTTCATCTTCTTCAGTGTAAAGGATCGATTAATTCAAACAGTAGCTAAAACTCTGCTCATTTGTATACAGAATAGAGAGAGAGAGAGAGAGAGCTTGTGTTGTAACTAGGCCATTAGAGCCATATTTACTAGTGGATTTCACTCACTCACACACACACACACGCACAATGTACATAGGCTCAGACCAAACCACTTAAATTCGTGTGTTCATCCTCTTTACCTAATCTCCTTCTCCGTTGATTTACTATGTGATTATTACCATTATTGTACACCTGTTTGAGCTTCAAACATCTGTAACCTGGTGATACCATTTCTGGTATCGTCAGACCTGTTCGAGAGTCATTATCCCTGTAATGAGATATCTCAAATTATCCTATTTGGACAATTTGAGACTGCATAGTTTCTATATAATAGTATTCTTAGTGGCTTAAACTTGTTACTTTTGGAGACAGTTCTGCTGTCGTATCTTAATGTTATATGGATATATACTAGATGATGCGATGTTAAGTGTTATTTCAATTGATAAGATGAAATAACACTTATGCTTGCAAATCTATGTCGTGTACTTAGAGAACTATGGAGATATATTGCTGAATTTTCCTCAAATTGGAACAATGTGCATGAGTTGTTAAGTATATTACAGGAATATGTGGTCTTGAATGGGATAGGACCACTCACCCTTCAGAGGAGATTGAGGAAATAGGAATTAGTATTATTGTTGATACCAAAATTTACAATCCTACATGGACCAATTACAAGCAGCATGTGTCATCCTATATGGCACAAGTCCAAGTCAGCATGATAGAAAACCCCGACCAACAAGAAATCCCGACCAACAAGGAAGACCGACCAACATAGTTACTTGACCAACTGGGAGGCCCGACTAATAGCCGAAAAGTCATTCTGTACAGCCAACCAAGCGCCAACAGTCTTACAGCCTATATCACTTATGAAGCGATAATGTTCATATAATTAATTCTCATTATGTATTGATGTAAATTCCTAACAAATAAAGGCAATCCATAATTTCACATGACAAATGATAAAGACCCCCTTTGGGCTATAAATACATGGTATCACTCTCATTGCAAGGGATCGAAAAACAACTCAAGGCATTCAATACATAACAGTGGATGTAGGCAATTCCATTGAGCTGAAACACTTTAAAAAGTTTCCTTGTGTCTTATTTATTTTACTTAATTTATATGTGATCAACTAATTAGGCTTAGTCTAATTTTTTGCATCAACATATTGGCGTCGTCTATGGGAATGTATTGCTAAACATTTTCACTCATTCATCATTCATCACCTATGGCTGAAATTCCAGAATCAAGCACTAGAAATTAGGGTATTTCGCCAATCCCTCTGTCCCTCTTAACAATAATGATTTGACCAGAATTTTGGCTAGCCTGGCCAAGGGTCAAGAGGCCATGCAAGATATCATACGACAGCTGACCCAAACTCTGCAAGCTGGAGTGCCGGCATAATCTAATTACAGGAATATGCCACCGCCGCCAACAAGGAGTATTGGGCACAACCGTTCCAGAACTTCTAGGGATCCTTCATATCTATCTGGAGCAACCTCTTCTATTAGAATCACTAATTCCACTAATGTACAATCTCTCATCCCAGAAAGACTAAGTGCCTTAGAAAGGCTGAGTAGGGCCTCACCTTTCGATCGTTTGGGACCCCAAGGAAATGCCCTGCGGGTTGCGTCGAGAAATACTCGATGACCAAGTGATCTAAGGGAAGGTTCAGCCCAGTCCAGATTAAATACTCGACGAACTGAAAGGTCTAGTCAGAGAAAAGGTTCACAGGAAGAAAGTTCAGCAAGATCTAGAGGTCGGCATAAAAGAGCTGCCATCCATGGAACTAGCAGTGATGCTTGGAAGGGTTCCATTTAACATTTGGAAGACAAATTAGGTGAAATGGCTAAGGCCAAGAATCCCCTTCAAAGAAGTTTTATTAAGGGGTCCCCCTTTGTACAAACCAACGTGGATTTCCCTACGCCGACCAAGTTTAAAGCTCCAGTAGTCACTCCCATATACGATAGGAAAACTGATTCAGTTCTCCATATAGAGCAGTACCAAGAAGCTGCTGATATCTATGTTGTTCATAATGAGATGAGATGTATGGTATTCTCAGGAACAATTACTGGATCTGCTCAGATTTGGTACAATAGCCTTCCTTAGGGGCAGATCTCTTGCTTCCAATAACTCGCTGAGCTATTCATCAATAATTTTTACTTTGGAGAAAAACCAGTGAAACGAGTAGCTCATTTGCTTAGGGTGAGACAGAAGGAAGGATAAAGTACCAGAGATTACATCACTCATTTCAATAATGAGAAACTGGAGGTAATTGATTATGAAGAGAAAACTTCAATCACTGCCCTCATGAGTGGTTTGCTCCTTGATAAATTGTATTATACTCTGGCAAAAGATCCACCGAAGATAATGACAGAATTGATGGTCAAAGCAGCAAAGATTATAAATGCCGAGGAAGCTATGGCCGCTAAAAAGAATTCAGACACAAAGGTAGAAGAAAAGCATAAGGGAAGTCAGATAAGAAGGAGCACAAGAATCATAATGAGCGCAGGAGTTCGAAAGGAAAGGAAGGCCTAGATCGGCTCAGGAAATTCACTAATTACACTCATTTGATAGTTAATATACATCACGTATTGGACGAAATCAAGCACAAAAATGATTTGAGTTGGATTGAAAAGCTAAGGTCACCTGCTAATAAAAGGGATAAGTCCAAGTATTGTGAGTTTCACAAAGATCATGGTCATACTACCAACCGTTGTATTACCATACATAATGAGATAGAAGCACTCATCCGAAGAGAAAAGTTGGATAGATTTGTTGATCGACAGAATGGTGGAAGAAATGGGGAAAGAGGTCGACAGAGATTTAAATTGCCAGTTAAGCCTAAAGAAGACAAGAAGAGGAACCATGGCGATGATCCAAAATATGATCCCGATCTCCCCAAGAAACCTAGACAATCAAAATGTGAGGTATTCACACTCAGTTTTGGATCTTTTGATTTTCACATGATTACAGGTGGATATGCCGAAGGAGGAGATCACATAGCTGAAAGGAAATCTTACCTCAATGAGGCTCAAGCTTGTTCCCATATCCAGCGTATCAACCTCGCCGAGGAGGATCGTGTAAGAAAAGTTAACAAGGATAAGCTTGTAATTGGCTTTTCTAAAAAAAAATTATCAGGAGTTTTGTATCCTCATGATGATACTTTAGTGACCAGAGTCCAGATGAAAGAAGTATTGATAACAAGAACATTGGTGGACAATGGTAGTTCGGTAAACATCATGTTCTATCCCAGTTTTGATAGTTTAAGTTTAAAACTCAGTCAATTAGAACCATATCATAGGCCACTCTTTAGATTCTCAGGTGAAAAGGTATTTTCATTAGGAACTATCAAGCTGGATGTGTTGATCGGGACTTGGCCAGCAAGCAGGACAGAGAAAGTACAATTCTTTGTAATGGACAAAAATGTTCATACTGCTTATAATATGATCATAGGGAGGGTTGGTCTGAAAAAGTTCGAAGTTGTACCCTTAACTGTTCATCAATACTTAAAATTATCGACCAACTTTGGAGTATGAGTATTGAAAGGAGACTAAAAAGTAACTCGGGAGTGCTATTATTCCTTAGTTGAGGAAGGAGATATGTTAAAGTCCAAATGGAAAATAACTACTTATAAGGTGGCTACAATTAAGCCGAATAGCTGGTCTGAGGTTGAAACCTTAGATCCAAGAGATGAATCTGAGCTTATAAAAGGTCAAGCGATGGAGGTAACAGAAAGCATTATTTTAGATGATGATGAGTCAGAATGAATAACACAAATATGAACATTGTTGGAATCGATTCTTAAGCAGGAGTTAACAACTTTCTTGAGGCAAAGAAAACAAGTGTTCGCTTGGAGTCATAAAAATATTCCAGGCATAGATTCAAACTTTCCGTGTCATGAACTTAATGTCAATAGGGAAGCCAAACCTGTGAAGCAGCAAATAAGAGTTTTCAACCCGGAGAAGAACCAGACTATACAAGAAGAACTAGAGAAGCTTTAAAAAACTTCCTTTATTGAAGATGTGAAGTACCATGGTCGGTTGGACAATATAGTTATGGTTAAGAAGAAGAACAATAAGTGGAGGATGTGTGTGGATTTTACTGATTTGAACAAGCGATCCTGAAGGATCATTTTCCTTTACCAAGAATTGATCAACTTGTAGATGCTACTTCAGAGCATGAATTACTGAGTTTCATGGATGCATATTTTGGTTATAACCAGATCAAAATGAAGCCAGAAGATAAAGAAAGTATTTCCTTTATCACCCCCGAGGAACTTATTGCTATAATGTTATACCGTTTGGTCTGAAAAATGCAGGTGCTACTTATCAGAGACTGGTGAACAAAGTATTTGAGGAGCAGATAGGCAAGAATATGGAAGTTTATGTTGATGATATGCTCACTAAAAGTAAAAAAATTGTTGATCATATTTCCAACCTCAGTCAAACGTTTGATCAATTGAAAAAACACCAAATAAAGTTAAACCCCACCAAATGCGTCTTCAGAGTGCAGGAGGGAATGTTCCTTGGGTATATAGTGAATCAAAGGGGAATTGATGCTAATCTAGATAATATTAAAGCTTTGATCGAAATGAAGTCCCCGACTTGTAAAAAAGATGTCCAAAGGCTAACTGGACGTGTAGCAGCACTCAACAGGTTTGTGTCAAGAACAATAAACAAATATTTGCCATTCTTCAAGGTACGAAGAAACACCTTTGAATAGAACGATGAATATGAAAAGGCATTCCTGGAGTTGAAGAAGTATCTGGGGGTTCCACCATTACTTTTTCGACCAATATTGGGAAAAAAGCTGTATCTGTATCTGACAGTATCTGAGTCCACGATTAGCTCTGCTTTAATCAAGGAGGAAAATGGAGTTCAAAATCCAGTTTATTACACCAGCAAAGCTTTCCGAGGAGCAGAAGTAAGATATCCCAAACTGGAGAAATTGACACTGGCTTTAATTGAAGCTAGTAGACGAATGAAGCCATACTTTCAAGCCCACACTATAGCGATCTACACCGATATGCCATTAAGGTCGACTTTGCACAAACCATAAAAATTTGGAAGACTGATGTATTGGGCTGTGGAGTTGGGGGAGTATAACCTTGTGTGTATGAACCAATGACTGCTTTAAACGGCCAAGTTGTGGCTAATTTTATTACAGAATTCACTTATCCAAAGGTCCACGAGCAGCAAGGGACTCTAGCCGAGCAACATACAGAAGTCAGTAGACCAACTGGAAATACACCCGACCAATTCCAAATAGGGTAAACTATAGAAAAAGATCAACCAAAACCGTCCAGTGGAGTACAGGAGATGAATAAGAAATATGAGGAGGTAAAAGATAAAATCTTCCATTAAGGGACTCTGACAAACCAAGCGTTTGACAATAATATCCCCATATAGAGTTTGTACATCGACTGGTCATATTGCATAACCAGATGTGGAGCTGGAATAATTCTCAATACTCCTGATGAGATAGACATAGAGTACGCTCTACATTTATAATTTCAAGCCTCTAATAATGAAGTAGAGTATGAAGCTGTGATTATTGGCCTAAATCTAGCTAAATCATTGAACGCCGAGCAAGTTGTGGTGTATAGTGATTCGTAATTAGTTGTAAATCAAGTGTTGAATTTATATGCTGCGAAAGGAGAACTGATGACCAGATATATGGCTAAAACTGTGGAAGTAATTTCCACCTTGCTAGAAGTTCAGATGGTCAGGATTCCGAGATTGAAGAACGCCCAAGCAGATGCACTTGCTCGATTAGCTTCAATAACCAGAACAGAAATATGAAGAACTATTCCTATTGAGATACTTGCTAATAGGTGCATTGATGAAGATCTGATGGTCAACTTTATTACAGTTGATATAGGGACGTCTTGGATAGACCCCATAAGAGCATATATTGAAGAGGGGATTCTTCCAGCTGATCTACTCGAATCTAAGAGACTAAAGTACAAAGCTGTAAGAAACGTGTTAGATGGTGGTGTGTTATACAGAAGGGGATTAACTGCTAGTCTACAATGGTCATGAAGGATCCCATGGGGCCCACGTAACAGAAAGAACGTTGCTACAAAGAATACATACGCAAGGGTACTACTGGCCAACCATGCGAGCAGATTGTGCAGATTTTGCTAAGAAATATGACAAGTGTCAGAGGTTTTCTAGTATACGTAAGGCTTCACAAGCCCTCTTAACACCAATCACTTTACCCTGGCCTTTTTCCATGTGGGTAATTGACTTGGTCGGGCCCCTGCTAACCACCCGAGGAAGGTTCAAGTACCTAATTGTAGCTATTGATAATTTTACAAAATGAGTGGAAGCTGAACCATTGATTGATATGTCTTATGAAAAGGTTTACCATTTCATTTGGAAAAGTATTATATGCAGGTATGGTTTACCTTGTGCTTTTATAAATGATCATGGTACACAGTTTGACAATAAAGAATTCGCTGCTTACTGCGCCCAATCCAATGTCAAAAAAATCCACTCTGCTCCTGGACATCCTCAAAGCAATGGCCAAACAGAGGTAACTAATAAAACTTTGCTGAACGGGCTAGAGAAAAGGTTGGAAGATGCAAAAGGAAATTGGATTAATGAACTCCATTCGGTCCTGTGGGCTTATCGAACTACTTTCAGAATAGCTACTAGAGAAACTCCCTGTCACACCCCGCTTAATTCTGGGATCGGCCGCCACCAAAACTAAGCCGGGCGTGAACTAAATAAAATATCATTCTTAGCATGAGACAGATATGATACATAAATAAATCAGTCCATAAGATAAACAATTGAGTCAATCTCAAATGATCATAAACAACTGAGCGATAAAAGATCCATCACATGCTAACTCCAAAAAATCCAATCTCCAATAATGATTAAATAAAATCTGAATAATCCCAACAGAAATCCTCTAAACAACTTTGGAACCGAATGGCCCAATAAAACTCCAATGAAGTCTCATAATACGACTGGAAAAGAAAGTCTAACTAAACTATGCCATAAAGTAAATAACTCCAGTTGCCCCTCCAATGATAACTCCGACAAACTTATGCAGCTTCCCCAAATCAAATCCTGAAAAAGATTAGTCAACGCATGGGTCAGAGCCAAAGCCCTGAGCAAGAATACACACTACTCCCCTCAAATAGGATCCTTGAATCCAGACAGTAGCATGATACGCAATAAATATCACAATAGAATATTTTAAATTAAACGGGATAATTAAACGCGATAATTATAATCTACTAACTACCCGCAAAAATCCCCATTTATAAAGGCACACCAATATGATTTTAAATTCCCAAGTCCCACGATATTAATTTAATTAAATTAACCAGCTTTTATTATAGTTCTCACTTTTTTTATTAAAGTGTCACACTTCCCCTTGTCAATCGTCCTCTGACCCGTTTACTGTCGGCCCCGACACATGACAAGGTTCCCCTTGTCAATCGTCCTCTGACCCGTTTACTGTCGGCCCCGACACATGACAAGGTTCCACACATGAGACGACATAAATCGTCCTCTGACCCGTTTAAACTGTCGGCCCCGACACATTATGTCGCCACAAATTTTAATACCCATTTTTATCTTAGGCATTAATTCTCAAGTTCACAATTTATACTCACCCCACCCTTTTAATCGATGTGAGATCCTCAAAATACCCCTTAGTCCCATACCTAAGGGTCCCCAAGTTATCAATACGTCCTATCCTATGTATAGGAGGATTTTCTAACATAAATCTTAACTTAGTCTCGTACTTAGACTACCGTAACGACGATAAAGTAATAAAAATCAGCCCACCCTCAAGATGATAAAAACGCGATAATCTACCCTCACTAGTCCCATACCTAGAAGGCGTAAATCATCAAAAGGCATACCCACTAGTCCCATACCTATAGGCATTCTAAAATATAGGGAGAGCAATAATACCCAACAACCCGTCGTCACAAAGGCAACATCATAATACCAACAAGTCACACAAACAAGCAATAATTAATCAATATATAAAACTACGCATGATAGTCCAATTCAATTAAACCTTAATTTAATTATCACAACGTCAACAATACCCAAATAATCTCATTTAATTATTTTTTAAAATTAAATATACCAAGTTTTCATCATATATATATCAAAAACCAAATTTTATTATCTCTACATGTATTACCTGAGTTATACGCACCCAAAAGTCAATTATTTTAAAGCTATGATTTTTCTACATGCAACCCACACCAATAAAATCCAAAATCACTCATAAATTCTACGTACCCAAAGGGTTACGAATATTATTCAGATTAAAATATTTTATAAAAACAGTCCCATAATTAATATCCACTTTTTCTAATTAAGTTACTAATTATTTTTAAGAAAACATGTAATTAAGTGTTTAGGCGACACTTAAAACGCATAATACTAAAGGAAAAGAATAGAGTATTCATGCCTGAATAAAAGTTGGTTTAGAAATCTGATCTTGAATGTGTATTCCTCTCAAAAATTTGACAAAGATTCGTTCTTGACGCGTCTTGAGAAAATCCGGTTAATCTTGACAAAACTTGAGTTGAAAGTTATGTAGAATGGGGCTAGGGTTTTGAGGTTGAAGAAGATGAGAGGATTCTGATTTTTGAGAAGGCTAAAATGTGTTTTAAAAGATCTAAACTCGTCACTTTATGTTTATATACAAAAAAGAATTAGAGTCATAATCAAATACAAATACTTGAAAAAATCATTACGGACGATCGAACCGTTAAAATCGTTTGAAATTTTAGTATGTTGTAGCGAACGGCGAGACAGGACTGCTGACAAAAATTCAGCTTGATCGGACGGTCGGATTTCTAAAAATATTATTTTTACTAGAGAGTTTTATGTTCCGAGGACTCTTAGAGAGTTTTATGTTTTGAGGACTCTTCTAAATAAATTCAATTAAAACTCCATTTTAATTCCGATTCCAATTCCGTTTGAAAATTTATTTTTCAAATATAAAAATCAACACTTTAAATTATAAAATTTATAAAACCCAAAATTTCATTTTTTTTCGATTTCCAAAATTAATTTAAAAATTCCCATTTAAAAAATCCGGGTTGTTACATACTTCCCCACTAGCAAAGAATTTCGTCCTCGAAATTAAACGAAGCATACACATAAACACTTAAATCTCGCAAAAAGAAAATAAGGCTCACATATGCCTACCCGTAGAATGCCATAAATGGGCGCCCATACACCCAATTCTACGCGCACCTACCCCACGAGCAACAAAATAATATATATTGCCTATGTACATACACATAATTATGAAAATAATGGCGTACCACATGCTCTCAAAATCCCCCACTCGATCCTATATCCGAAAGTCATTAAAATTCTAACTTCCTCAAATTAAATCTCAACATCAAAAATCGATACATACGGTACCTAACATCTGTACTAAAATCTCCAAAATAATTATCGTCTCCAAAATCCATTTTAAGGATCCCCACATCAAGCTTACTAATTCTAAACTCCATGTCTACAATGTCCTTAACTCAAAACTTCACATCTCCAAGAAACACATCTAACACGTATGCTAGAACATCTACCTTAAGAAGTACGAATAAACAAGGGAATCAAAGATCAGCAACGCGGAAACTAAACAGACTCATAACCTACGAGACCTAAGACCATGCTCTGATACCATCTGTCACAGCCCGCTTAATTCTGGCGTCGGTCGCCACCAAAACTAAGCCGGGCGTGAACTAAATAAAATATCATTCTTAGCATGAGACAGATATGAGACATAAATAAATCAGTCCATAAGATAAACAATTGAGTCAATCTCAAATGATCATAAACAACTAAGCGATAAAAGATCCATCACATGCTAACTCCAAAAAATCCAATCTCCAATAATGATTAAATAAAATCTGAATAATCCCAACAGAATTCCTCTAAACAACTTTGGAACCGAATGGCCCAATAAAACTCCAATGAAGTCTCATAATACGACTGGAAAAGAAAGTCTAACTAAACTATGCCATAAAGTAAATAACTCCAGCTGCCCCTCCAATGATAACTCCGATAAACTTATGCAGCTTCCCCAAATCAAATCCTGAAAAAGATTAGTCAACGCATGGGTCAGAGCCAAAGCCCTGAGCAAGAATACACACTACTCCCCTCAAATAGGATCCTTGAATCCAGACAGTAGCATGATACGCAATAAATATCACAATAGAATATTTTAAATTAAACGGGATAATTAAACGCGATAATTATAATCTACTAACTACCCGCAAAAATCCCCATTTATAAAGGCACACCAATATGATTTTAAATTCCCAAGTCCCACGATATTAATTTAATTAAATTAACCAGCTTTTATTATAGTTCTCACTTTTTTTATTAAAGTGTCACACTTCCCCTTGTCAATCGTCCTCTGACCCGTTTACTGTCGGCCCCGACACATGACAAGGTTCCCCTTGTCAATCGTCCTCTGACCCGTTTACTGTCGGCCCCGACACATGACAAGGTTCCACACACGAGACGACATAAATCGTCCTCTGACCCGTTTAAACTGTCGGCCCCGACACATTATGTCGCCACAAATTTTAATACCCATTTTTATCTTAGGCATTAATTCTCAAGTTCACAATTTATACTCACCCCACCCTTTTAATCGATGTGAGATCCTCAAAATACCCCTTAGTCCCATACCTAAGGGTCCCCAAGTTATCAATACGTCCTATCCTATGTATAGGAGGATTTTCTAACATAAATCTTAACTTAGTCTCGTACTTAGACTACCGTAACGACGATAAAGTAATAAAAATCAGCCCACCCTCAAGATGATAAAAACGCGATAATCTACCCTCACTAGTCCCATACCTAGAAGGCGTAAATCATCAAAAGGCATACCCACTAGTCCCATACCTATAGGCATTCTAAAATATAGGGAGAGCAATAATACCCAACAACCCGTCGTCACAAAGGCAACATCATAATACCAACAAGTCACACAAACAAGCAATAATTAATCAATATATAAAACTACGCATGATAGTCCAATTCAATTAAACCTTAATTTAATTATCACAACGTCAACAATACCCAAATAATCTCATTTAATTATTTTTTAAAATTAAATATACCAAGTTTTCATCATATATATATCAAAAACCAAATTTTATTATCTCTACATGTATTACCTGAGTTATACGCACCCAAAAGTCAATTATTTTAAAGCTAGGATTTTTCTACATGCAACCCACACCAATAAAATCCAAAATCACTCATAAATTCTACGTACCCAAAGGGTTACGAATATTATTCAGATTAAAATATTTTATAAAAACAGTCCCATAATTAATATCCACTTTTTCTAATTAAGTTACTAATTATTTTTAAGAAAACATGTAATTAAGTGTTTAGGCGACACTTAAAACGCATAATACTAAAGGAAAAGAATAGAGTATTCATGCCTGAATAAAAGTTGGTTTAGAAATCTGATCTTGAATGTGTATTCCTCTCAAAAATTTGACAAAGATTCGTTCTTGACGCGTCTTGAGAAAATCCGGTTAATCTTGACAAAACTTGAGTTGAAAGTTATGTAGAATGGGGCTAGGGTTTTGAGGTTGAAGAAGATGAGAGGATTCTGATTTTTGAGAAGGCTAAAATGTGTTTTAAAAGATCTAAACTCGTCACTTTATGTTTATATACAAAAAAGAATTAGAGTCATAATCAAATACAAATACTTGAAAAAATCATTACGGACGATCGAACCATTAAAATCGTTTGAAATTTTAGTATGTTGTAGCGAACGGCGAGACAGGACTGCTGACAAAAATTCAGCTTGATCGGACGGTCGGATTTCTAAAAATATTATTTTTACTAGAGAGTTTTATGTTCCGAGGACTCTTAGAGAGTTTTATGTTTTGAGGACTCTTCTAAATAAATTCAATTAAAACTCCATTTTAATTCCGATTCCAATTCCGTTTGAAAATTTATTTTTCAAATATAAAAATCAACACTTTAAATTATAAAATTTATAAAACCCAAAATTTCATTTTTTTTCGATTTCCAAAATTAATTTAAAAATTCCCATTTAAAAAATCCGGGTTGTTACATACTTCCCCACTAGCAAAGAATTTCGTCCTCGAAATTAAACGAAGCATACACATAAACACTTAAATCTCGCAAAAAGAAAATAAGGCTCACATATGCCTACCCGTAGAATGCCATAAATGGGCGCCCATACACCAAATTCTACGCGCACCTACCCCACGAGCAACAAAATAATATATATTGCCTATATACATACACATAATTATGAAAATAATGGCGTACCACATGCTCTCAAAATCCCCCACTCGATCCTATATCCGAAAGTCATTAAAATTCTAACTTCCTCAAATTAAATCTCAACATCAAAAATCGATACATACGGTACCTAACATCTGTACTAAAATCTCCAAAATAATTATCGTCTCCAAAATCCATTTTAAGGATCCCCACATCAAGCTTACTAATTCTAAACTCCATGTCTACAATGTCCTTAACTCAAAACTTCACATCTCCAAGAAACACATCTAACACGTATGCTAGAACATCTACCTTAAGAAGTACGAATAAACAAGGGAATCAAAGATCAGCAACGCGGAAACTAAACAGACTCATAACCTACGAGACCTAAGACCATGCTCTGATACCATCTGTCACAGCCCGCTTAATTCTGGCGTCGGTCGCCACCAAAACTAAGCCGGGCGTGAACTAAATAAAATATCATTCTTAGCATGAGACAGATATGAGACATAAATAAATCAGTCCATAAGATAAACAATTGAGTCAATCTCAAATGATCATAAACAACTAAGCGATAAAAGATCCATCACATGCTAACTCCAAAAAATCCAATCTCCAATAATGATTAAATAAAATCTGAATAATCCCAACAGAAATCCTCTAAACAACTTTGGAACCGAATGGCCCAATAAAATTCCAATGAAGTCTCATAATACGACTGGAAAAGAAAGTCTAACTAAACTATGCCATAAAGTAAATAACTCCAGCTGCCCCTCCAATGATAACTCCGATAAACTTATGCAGCTTCCCCAAATCAAATCCTGAAAAAGATTAGTCAACGCATGGGTCAGAGCCAAAGCCCTGAGCAAGAATACACACTACTCCCCTCAAATAGGATCCTTGAATCCAGACAGTAGCATGATACGCAATAAATATCACAATAGAATATTTTAAATTAAACGGGATAATTAAACGCGATAATTATAATCTACTAACTACCCGCAAAAATCCCCATTTATAAAGGCACACCAATATGATTTTAAATTCCCAAGTCCCACGATATTAATTTAATTAAATTAACCAGCTTTTATTATAGTTCTCACTTTTTTTATTAAAGTGTCACACTTCCCCTTGTCAATCGTCCTCTGACCCGTTTACTGTCGGCCCCGACACATGACAAGGTTCCCCTTGTCAATCGTCCTCTGACCCGTTTACTGTCGGCCCCGACACATGACAAGGTTCCACACACGAGACGACATAAATCGTCCTCTGACCCGTTTACTGTCGGCCCCGACACATGACAAGGTTCCACACACGAGACGACATAAATCGTCCTCTGACCCGTTTAAACTGTCGGCCCCGACACATTATGTCGCCACAAATTTTAATACCCATTTTTATCTTAGGCATTAATTCTCAAGTTCACAATTTATACTCACCCCACCCTTTTAATCGATGTGAGATCCTCAAAATACCCCTTAGTCCCATACCTAAGGGTCCCCAAGTTATCAATACGTCCTATCCTATGTATAGGAGGATTTTCTAACATAAATCTTAACTTAGTCTCGTACTTAGACTACCGTAACGACGATAAAGTAATAAAAATCAGCCCACCCTCAAGATGATAAAAACGCGATAATCTACCCTCACTAGTCCCATACCTAGAAGGCGTAAATCATCAAAAGGCATACCCACTAGTCCCATACCTATAGGCATTCTAAAATATAGGGAGAGCAATAATACCCAACAACCCGTCGTCACAAAGGCAACATCATAATACCAACAAGTCACACAAACAAGCAATAATTAATCAATATATAAAACTACGCATGATAGTCCAATTCAATTAAACCTTAATTTAATTATCACAACGTCAACAATACCCAAATAATCTCATTTAATTATTTTTTAAAATTAAATATACCAAGTTTTCATCATATATATATCAAAAACCAAATTTTATTATCTCTACATGTATTACCTGAGTTATACGCACCCAAAAGTCAATTATTTTAAAGCTAGGATTTTTCTACATGCAACCCACACCAATAAAATCCAAAATCACTCATAAATTCTACGTACCCAAAGGGTTACGAATATTATTCAGATTAAAATATTTTATAAAAACAGTCCCATAATTAATATCCACTTTTTCTAATTAAGTTACTAATTATTTTTAAGAAAACATGTAATTAAGTGTTTAGGCGACACTTAAAACGCATAATACTAAAGGAAAAGAATAGAGTATTCATGCCTGAATAAAAGTTGGTTTAGAAATCTGATCTTGAATGTGTATTCCTCTCAAAAATTTGACAAAGATTCGTTCTTGACGCGTCTTGAGAAAATCCGGTTAATCTTGACAAAACTTGAGTTGAAAGTTATGTAGAATGGGGCTAGGGTTTTGAGGTTGAAGAAGATGAGAGGATTCTGATTTTTGAGAAGGCTAAAATGTGTTTTAAAAGATCTAAACTCGTCACTTTATGTTTATATACAAAAAAGAATTAGAGTCATAATCAAATACAAATACTTGAAAAAATCATTACGGACGATCGAACCGTTAAAATCGTTTGAAATTTTAGTATGTTGTAGCGAACGGCGAGACAGGACTGCTGACAAAAATTCAGCTTGATCGGACGGTCGCATTTCTAAAAATATTATTTTTACTAGAGAGTTTTATGTTCCGAGGACTCTTAGAGAGTTTTATGTTTTGAGGACTCTTCTAAATAAATTCAATTAAAACTCCATTTTAATTCCGATTCCAATTCCGTTTGAAAATTTATTTTTCAAATATAAAAATCAACACTTTAAATTATAAAATTTATAAAACCCAAAATTTCATTTTTTTTCGATTTCCAAAATTAATTTAAAAATTCCCATTTAAAAAATCCGGGTTGTTACATACTTCCCCACTAGCAAAGAATTTCGTCCTCGAAATTAAACGAAGCATACACATAAACACTTAAATCTCGCAAAAAGAAAATAAGGCTCACATATGCCTACCCGTAGAATGCCATAAATGGGCGCCCATACACCCAATTCTACGCGCACCTACCCCACGAGCAACAAAATAATATATATTGCCTATATACATACACATAATTATGAAAATAATGGCGTACCACATGCTCTCAAAATCCCCCACTCGATCCTATATCCGAAAGTCATTAAAATTCTAACTTCCTCAAATTAAATCTCAACATCAAAAATCGATACATACGGTACCTAACATCTGTACTAAAATCTCCAAAATAATTATCGTCTCCAAAATCCATTTTAAGGATCCCCACATCAAGCTTACTAATTCTAAACTCCATGTCTACAATGTCCTTAACTCAAAACTTCACATCTCCAAGAAACACATCTAACACGTATGCTAGAACATCTACCTTAAGAAGTACGAATAAACAAGGGAATCAAAGATCAGCAACGCGGAAACTAAACAGACTCATAACCTACGAGACCTAAGACCATGCTCTGATACCATCTGTCACAGCCCGCTTAATTCTGGCGTCGGTCGCCACCAAAACTAAGCCGGGCGTGAACTAAATAAAATATCATTCTTAGCATGAGACAGATATGAGACATAAATAAATCAGTCCATAAGATAAACAATTGAGTCAATCTCAAATGATCATAAACAACTAAGCGATAAAAGATCCATCACATGCTAACTCCAAAAAATCCAATCTCCAATAATGATTAAATAAAATCTGAATAATCCCAACAGAAATCCTCTAAACAACTTTGGAACCGAATGGCCCAATAAAATTCCAATGAAGTCTCATAATACGACTGGAAAAGAAAGTCTAACTAAACTATGCCATAAAGTAAATAACTCCAGCTGCCCCTCCAATGATAACTCCGATAAACTTATGCAGCTTCCCCAAATCAAATCCTGAAAAAGATTAGTCAACGCATGGGTCAGAGCCAAAGCCCTGAGCAAGTATACACACTACTCCCCTCAAATAGGATCCTTGAATCCAGACAGTAGCATGATACGCAATAAATATCACAATAGAATATTTTAAATTAAACGGGATAATTAAACGCGATAATTATAATCTACTAACTACCCGCAAAAATCCCCATTTATAAAGGCACACCAATATGATTTTAAATTCCCAAGTCCCACGATATTAATTTAATTAAATTAACCAGCTTTTATTATAGTTCTCACTTTTTTTATTAAAGTGTCACACTTCCCCTTGTCAATCGTCCTCTGACCCGTTTACTGTCGGCCCCGACACATGACAAGGTTCCCCTTGTCAATCGTCCTCTGACCCGTTTACTGTCGGCCCCGACACATGACAAGGTTCCACACACGAGACGACATAAATCGTCCTCTGACCCGTTTACTGTCGGCCCCGACACATGACAAGGTTCCACACACGAGACGACATAAATCGTCCTCTGACCCGTTTAAACTGTCGGCCCCGACACATTATGTCGCCACAAATTTTAATACCCATTTTTATCTTAGGCATTAATTCTCAAGTTCACAATTTATACTCACCCCACCCTTTTAATCGATGTGAGATCCTCAAAATACCCCTTAGTCCCATACCTAAGGGTCCCCAAGTTATCAATACGTCCTATCCTATGTATAGGAGGATTTTCTAACATAAATCTTAACTTAGTCTCGTACTTAGACTACCGTAACGACGATAAAGTAATAAAAATCAGCCCACCCTCAAGATGATAAAAACGCGATAATCTACCCTCACTAGTCCCATACCTAGAAGGCGTAAATCATCAAAAGGCATACCCACTAGTCCCATACCTATAGGCATTCTAAAATATAGGGAGAGCAATAATACCCAACAACCCGTCGTCACAAAGGCAACATCATAATACCAACAAGTCACACAAACAAGCAATAATTAATCAATATATAAAACTACGCATGATAGTCCAATTCAATTAAACCTTAATTTAATTATCACAACGTCAACAATACCCAAATAATCTCATTTAATTATTTTTTAAAATTAAATATACCAAGTTTTCATCATATATATATCAAAAACCAAATTTTATTATCTCTACATGTATTACCTGAATTATACGCACCCAAAAGTCAATTATTTTAAAGCTAGGATTTTTCTACATGCAACCCACACCAATAAAATCCAAAATCACTCATAAATTCTACGTACCCAAAGGGTTACGAATATTATTCAGATTAAAATATTTTATAAAAACAGTCCCATAATTAATATCCACTTTTTCTAATTAAGTTACTAATTATTTTTAAGAAAACATGTAATTAAGTGTTTAGGCGACACTTAAAACGCATAATACTAAAGGAAAAGAATAGAGTATTCTTGCCTGAATAAAAGTTGGTTTAGAAATCTGATCTTGAATGTGTATTCCTCTCAAAAATTTGACAAAGATTCGTTCTTGACGCGTCTTGAGAAAATCCGGTTAATCTTGACAAAACTTGAGTTGAAAGTTATGTAGATTGGGGCTAGGGTTTTGAGGTTGAAGAAGATGAGAGGATTCTGATTTTTGAGAAGGCTAAAATGTGTTTTAAAAGATCTAAACTCGTCACTTTATGTTTATATACCAAAAAGAATTAGAGTCCTAATCAAATACAAATACTTGAAAAAATCATTACGGACGATCGAACCGTTAGAATCGCTTGAAATTTTAGTATGTTGTAGCGAACGGCGAGACAGGACTGCTGACAAAAATTCAGCTTGATCGGACGGTCGCATTTCTAAAAATATTATTTTTACTAGAGAGTTTTATGTTCCGAGGACTCTTAGAGAGTTTTATGTTTTGAGAACTCTTCTAAATAAATTCAATTAAAACTCCATTTTAATTCCGATTCCAATTCCGTTTGAAAATTTATTTTTCAAATATAAAAATCAACACTTTAAATTATAAAATTTATAAAACCCAAAATTTCATTTTTTTTCGATTTCCAAAATTAATTTAAAAATTCCCATTTAAAAAATCCGGGTTGTTACATACTTCCCCACTAGCAAAGAATTTCGTCCTCGAAATTAAACGAAGCATACACATAAACACTTAAATCTCGCAAAAAGAAAATAAGGCTCACATATGCCTACCCGTAGAATGCCATAAATGGGCGCCCATACACCCAATTCTACGCGCACCTACCCCACGAGCAACAAAATAATATATATTGCCTATATACATACACATAATTATGAAAATAATGGCGTACCACATGCTCTCAAAATCCCCCACTCGATCCTATATCCGAAAGTCATTAAAATTCTAACTTCCTCAAATTAAATCTCAACATCAAAAATCGATACATACGGTACCTAACATCTGTACTAAAATCTCCAAAATAATTATCGTCTCCAAAATCCATTTTAAGGATCCCCACATCAAGCTTACTAATTCTAAACTCCATGTCTACAATGTCCTTAACTCAAAACTTCACATCTCCAAGAAACACATCTAACACGTATGCTAGAACATCTACCTTAAGAAGTACGAATAAACAAGGGAATCAAAGATCAGCAACGCGGAAACTAAACAGACTCATAACCTACGAGACCTAAGACCATGCTCTGATACCATCTGTCACAGCCCGCTTAATTCTGGCGTCGGTCGCCACCAAAACTAAGCCGGGCGTGAACTAAATAAAATATCATTCTTAGCATGAGACAGATATGAGACATAAATAAATCAGTCCATAAGATAAACAATTGAGTCAATCTCAAATGATCATAAACAACTAAGCGATAAAAGATCCATCACATGCTAACTCCAAAAAATCCAATCTCCAATAATGATTAAATAAAATCTGAATAATCCCAACAGAAATCCTCTAAACAACTTTGGAACCGAATGGCCCAATAAAACTCCAATGAAGTCTCATAATACGACTGGAAAAGAAAGTCTAACTAAACTATGCCATAAAGTAAATAACTCCAGCTGCCCCTCCAATGATAACTCCGATAAACTTATGCAGCTTCCCCAAATCAAATCCTGAAAAAGATTAGTCAACGCATGGGTCAGAGCCAAAGCCCTGAGCAAGAATACACACTACTCCCCTCAAATAGGATCCTTGAATCCAGACAGTAGCATGATACGCAATAAATATCACAATAGAATATTTTAAATTAAACGGGATAATTAAACGCGATAATTATAATCTACTAACTACCCGCAAAAATCCCCATTTATAAAGGCACACCAATATGATTTTAAATTCCCAAGTCCCACGATATTAATTTAATTAAATTAACCAGCTTTTATTATAGTTCTCACTTTTTTTATTAAAGTGTCACACTTTCCCTTGTCAATCGTCCTCTGACCCGTTTACTGTCGGCCCCGACACATGACAAGGTTCCCCTTGTCAATCGTCCTCTGACCCGTTTACTGTAGGCCCCGACACATGACAAGGTTCCACACACGAGACGACATAAATCGTCCTCTGACCCGTTTAAACTGTCGGCCCCGACACATTATGTCGCCACAAATTTTAATACCCATTTTTATCTTAGGCATTAATTCTCAAGTTCACAATTTATACTCACCCCACCCTTTTAATCGATGTGAGATCCTCAAAATACCCCTTAGTCCCATACCTAAGGGTCCCCAAGTTATCAATACGTCCTATCCTATGTATAGGAGGATTTTCTAACATAAATCTTAACTTAGTCTCGTACTTAGACTACCGTAACGACGATAAAGTAATAAAAATCAGCCCACCCTCAAGATGATAAAAACGCGATAATCTACCCTCACTAGTCCCATACCTAGAAGGCGTAAATCATCAAAAGGCATACCCACTAGTCCCATACCTATAGGCATTCTAAAATATAGGGAGAGCAATAATACCCAACAACCCGTCGTCACAAAGGCAACATCATAATACCAACAAGTCACACAAACAAGCAATAATTAATCAATATATAAAACTACGCATGATAGTCCAATTCAATTAAACCTTAATTTAATTATCACAACGTCAACAATACCCAAATAATCTCATTTAATTATTTTTTAAAATTAAATATACCAAGTTTTCATCATATATATATCAAAAACCAAATTTTATTATCTCTACATGTATTACCTGAGTTATACGCACCCAAAAGTCAATTATTTTAAAGCTAGGATTTTTCTACATGCAACCCACACCAATAAAATCCAAAATCACTCATAAATTCTACGTACCCAAAGGGTTACGAATATTATTCAGATTAAAATATTTTATAAAAACAGTCCCATAATTAATATCCACTTTTTCTAATTAAGTTACTAATTATTTTTAAGAAAACATGTAATTAAGTGTTTAGGCGACACTTAAAACGCATAATACTAAAGGAAAAGAATAGAGTATTCATGCCTGAATAAAAGTTGGTTTAGAAATCTCATCTTGAATGTGTATTCCTCTCAAAAATTTGACAAAGATTCGTTCTTGACGCGTCTTGAGAAAATCCGGTCAATCTTGACAAAACTTGAGTTGAAAGTTATGTAGAATGGGGCTAGGGTTTTGAGGTTGAAGAAGATGAGAGGATTCTGATTTTTGAGAAGGCTAAAATGTGTTTTAAAAGATCTAAACTCGTCACTTTATGTTTATATACCAAAAAGAATTAGAGTCCTAATCAAATACAAATACTTGAAAAAATCATTACGGACGATCGGACCGTTAGAATCGCTTGAAATTTTACTATGTTGTAGCGAACGGCGAGACAGGACTGCTGACAAAAATTCAGCTTGATTGGACAGTCGGATTTCTAAAAATATTATTTTTACTAGAGAGTTTTATGTTCCGATGACTCTTAAAGAGTTTTATGTTTTGAGGACTCTTCTAAATAAATTCAATTAAAACTCCATTTTAATTCCGATTCCAATTCCGTTTGAAAATTTATTTTTCAAATATAAAAATCAACACTTTAAATTATAAAATTTATAAAACCCAAAATTTCATTTTTTTCCGATTTCCAAAATTAATTTAAAAATTCCCATTTAAAAAATCCGGGTTGTTACACTCCCTATCTATTGGCATTTGGTACTGATGCTGTAATCCCTGTTGAGCTAGGTGTACCTACGCATAGAGTTCTTAACTTCAATACCCCAGTTAGCGATTTGATGAGAATGTTGGAATTAGACATGCTGAAAGAAGTCTGTGAAGATGCAGCTTTAAGGAATACAACCTATCAATAAAGGATTGAACGTTCCTATAATAAGCGGGTCATGTCGAGTAACTTAAAGAAGGGAGATTTTATTTTGAAGAAGGTTATTCAGAAGAGTAATAATCTTAAAGCCAATTGGCATGGGCCTTATCGTGTTACTGCAGTTATCCGATCAGGCACATATAGGATTGAGACTTTGGAAGAGGAAGAGTTCAAGAACCCATGGAATACAGAGTCACTTGAAGAAGTACTATCAGTAAACGTAGTTGTGTTATACTCAGTTCATTTCAATATTAATGAGAACATGACTTTCTGGGAAATCGTTATTTTTTTTTAGAGTCGTAGTATTATGTACTTGTAGCACCATGATGGTAGTTCTAATTATGAAGACACCAACACCAACAAAGTTGGCCGGCATCAATAAGGCCACCAACAAAGTTGGTCAGTTATATTATAAAGACACCAAGTTGGTCTGCATAAAAAAATACCACCAACAAAGTTGGTCGTTATCGACAAAAGCCACCAATAAAGTTGGTCAATATCAACTAAAGCTACCAACAAAGTTGGCCAACATCACTAAAACTACCAACAAAGTAGCTCTACATCAATGAAAAAACCAATATCTGTTAGATGCAAAAAACTAGACTAGGCCTAATTAGTTGATCACAGATAAATTAAGTAAAATAAACGAGACACAAGGAAACTTTTTAAGTGGTTAGGCTCAATGGAATAGCCTACGCCTACTGTTATATATTGAATGCCTTGAGTTATTTTTCGATCCCTTGCAATTAGGGTGATACAATGTATTTATAACCCAAGGGGGGTCTTTATCGTTTGTCATGTGAAAGGATAGAATGCCTTTATTTTTTAGGCATTTACATCAATACATAATGATAATTAATTATATGAACATTGTTGCTTCAGAGGTGATACAGGTTATAAGACTGCTGGCGCTTGGTTGTCTATACAGAATGACTTTTCAGCTATTGGTCGGGCCTCTCAGTTGGTCGGGTATCCTTGTTGGTCGGGCCTCCCAGTTGGTCGGGTAACAATGTTAAATCGTTGTAAGAATCTTTCTTCTATTCTTCTTTATTTTCTTCATCATGGTTTACTCTATCGAGTCGCTTGATAAGTTTAGAGCTGATTTTAACATTCCGTTTTGGGTGGTATTAGAACATCCCACTTTTCCTTATGATTTTTTCTCTCTTGCTGAGGGTCATTGGTTCCCCTCTATCTTTGTTTCTGAATGTGGCTTCACATTCCTCTCAATCCCTTATGTTTGGATTTTTGTCAATATTTTGACATTGTACCTGTAAGAGTAGCTCCTAACACTTGGAGAGTTGTTAATGGAGTTTATAGGTTAAATTAAACTTATGGAACCCATCTAGGGATTTCAAAAATTATGTTTTGTTATAAGTAGGTAACTAGTGATAGCACTTTTTATTTAAAAACTAGGGTTGTTAGTAAATATTTGGTAGTTAACCTCCCTGATTCAAATAGGGATTATTTTGATCACGGAGTCGTTGTAAAAAATTAGCAACATACCCCTTTAACTGAAGGTGCTAAATACCAATGACCTAGATGTCCACTATTTGGAAATGGAATAGGTTGCTTTATGTTTTAATAAATTTGTCCTGTTTATATTTGATAAAATGTCATACTGACCGTGGTTTTATAAATTATTTTACAGTTGAGAAAAAAAGAAAGTGTTCCAAAGAGAGCGAAGTAAATTTGAAAGAGTTGAAGTTTATCTGGGTACTTAATAAGGTAGTTGCTGAGGAGCACGTGAGGTATGGTTCCAATATGCTCCAGTACAGGAATACTGTTTCCTCTTTTATTGCCAGACCAACTACTTCTCCTGCTTTGGTAATTGATCTTGACACAGAGACTGCTATTGATTCTGATACTCCTTTGTCTGAAATTATAAAGAAAAGGAAGTTTCCTGATCTCTGCAGTGGTGTTTCTTCTGGCTCCCCATCATCTGCCGAAGGAGTTAAGAATAAAATAAGGGATGTTATGCAGCCCCCAGCCCCTAAGAGTCCAGTCCCCAAAGATCTAGCCCCCAAAGATCCAGCCCCCAAAGATCTGGTTCCTAAGGTTGTATCTCCCCAAGAGGTTGAAGTTCTTCTAAGGAGACTTAGGAGAGGGCTTATAAAGAAGAAAGTCGATCAAGTGACCGATCAGCTGCCCTTGTTCGATTTTCCCTCATTTGATGCTGCTCTTCCAACAGCTATTACTCCTAGTTTAGCTTGGAAGTTGATCAAGTCTGGTATTCTTCTAGACCATAGGGGGTGGATGCCAAGCTTCCCAGAACGAAGGTCTCTGAATTGGCTGCCCAAACCTTATATCATCAAGTAATTTCCATTATCTTGGCAAGGTTGTTATTTACATTCTTCACGTGCTCACTTTAATTTTTATTTTTTACAGTTCTTGGTACAGTTCAATAATATGATCGAAAAATATGATGCAATCAAGGCTTCTTCTTCTTCGAATGAGGTAGAGGAAGCTTTATCTGGTTTGAAGAAGTCTCTGCTTGAGGCTCAGCAAGCCTTAGAGATTGAGAGAAATGAATGGACAGAGAAATTAAAGACAACTGAAATGGCCCTTCAAACTTCTGATACAAATGCCCGTGAAGCTGAGCGCAGGGCTAAGGAGGCTGAGCTCCAGAGGGATGAAGATGTGCATGAGAAAGAGGAAGCTAAGCGCCAAAAAAGGAAGCTGAGCGCATAACTAAGGCTGCTGAGAAGTTTGTGTCCTCTGTTAGAGCTAAAAGAAGGGTTGTTGTGAAGACCTCCTTCAGTGCTGGTTGGGACAAGGGTTGGATCAAATCCATTTATACTACTTCTGCTCAGATTGGGTATGTGAAGCAAAAATGTTTCGAGATGGTTAGGCTGCTGCCCTTTAAGAGCTTAACACAAATAGAGACTCTAAACTTTTTCAGAGGTATATTCATGGGCCTCCTTCAGTCATTGAGGAAGAGGTTGAAGATGAAGTAGCTTCTGATGAGTCTTTAGTTATGGTTGAATCTGCTACCAAATAACCTGAAGTCTGTGAGTCTTTTATTCCTCCAGCTGAGAAAACCGAGCAACACTAGCCTGCACCCCCTTCTTCTGAGCAGATCAAGTAGGTTGAGAGTGATAGGGAGAAGGTGTAATGTTATTTAGCATTTTTCTCTTTTACTTTTGTTTTTCCCTTTATTTTGATTGTACTTGAACTCTTTGTTATCAATAAAAGAACCTTTTGTTGCTCCTTTCTATCTCTTGTTGATTATACATGTTCTCCATTCTTGTTGTTGATTGGTGATTATTTCTTCTTGCTAGTTTATTACGAAGATGGAACAAATGTCTTCTCATGATACCGATCTACTGAGGAAATATAATGCTTTTTTCAAAGCTGGCCATATGGACTTGTCCGATGAAGAAGTTACCCAGTTGCTCGGTGATGATGCTTCAGAGCAAGTTAGAGAATCTTACAGATATTTGAAGTACTCACTTGATTGGGTGGTAGCAAATAATATTGCCTATTATGACATGATAGAAGAACTTCAAGAACAGTATAAGGAATCCACTGCGCTGCTACATCAGAGCTACGAGCAAAAGTATCAAAGTTTGAGTGAAGGTCGGGGCTTTGATAAGTTTCTCTCCGTTTATAATAAGAAATAATCTTTACTTAATCTTAAAATTTAAGAAACTAGAACCATTGCCAAACTCCTGGAAGAGGAGAATAGTAATTTGAGGAATGAGTTGAATCTTCTGAAGTCTTCCTCTGGAGCTATTGTTGCTACTACCGATAAAGGTCATTCCTTTTAAAAGCTGAGAACACTACATTGAGAGATGAATTGGAGGCCTTGAAAAATATGAAGTTCGACTCCTCTTCCCGAGTAAGAAATAGGGATGGCCAAGGAACTACAGAAGAACTTAGGACCCAACAGTCTGCTGCACAGTTAAAAGCAAAGGACCGAGCTATTGCTAAAATGTCTCAGAAGCTGTAAACATTATCTGAGCAACTATCTACTCAATCTTCTCAATTAGAGTCTAAGGATGGGGTAGTGAAGAAACTGTAATGGTAAGTTGATAGATTAACTTTCCAATTCCATAAGAATCTCAGAGAATTTTGGTTGGGTAGGTATAATGAAGCTTTGGGACATTATGATGATAGATTCCAACAAGCCCAAAATGAGTCCTACAAATGGGGTTGGATTAACGCTTTAACTGTGCTAAAGGTGGATAATAATGATACTATATGGGATTGGTATGATCTAGGCTTGCTGCATCTTGACAATCCTCCATTCAAGTTTGATGTTAATTGGGTACCTGTTCACCACATTCCCCAATGTTTGATTTCTAAGTACTTGGGGGATTACGAACTGTATGGCGAGCTTGATATCGTTCTTCCTCCTCATTTTCTTGACCGTCCTAGTAGCGGCAATACCAGGATGCTTCGAGATCCTAACTTCATCAACTCTCCTTTTACTTTGTATGATCCTCCAGCTGGCATGGATCCTGTTTCTAAAGCTAAAGGAAAGCATCATTTAGAATAAATTTTTACGTTTTTATTTTTCCACATTTGAGCAACAATATGTAGTCATTTAAATTTAATGACATGTTTTGTGAATGGATCAACTTTTAGTTAATCTTTGAATGTATGTGAATGTTTTTTTAGTCTTTGACTATGAATGGATCAACTCTTTTAGTTAATCTCTATTTTTTCACCAGTTTTATTTATATTCTTAGGATTATCCTAAGTTTTAGACCAATTACCAATGCTTCGCCATGGTTCTACTAATGTACCTGAATGTTATGGTAATTGCACTAATTACCTTGGTTCCCAGGCTTAAGTGGAATATTTGTCATCCGGGTCTTCATTAACCCAGCATTTTGGACTTACGATTTTGCCCTGCATGATTTTATAAGTTTGATACCGACCAACTTTATTGGTGATTTTATTGATGCCGACCAACTTTTTGGAGGCCTTGTTGATGCCGAACAACTTTAATGGTGGTCTTGATTGATGTCGAGCAACTTTGTTGGTTGTTTTATTGATGTTGACCAACTTTGTTGGTAGCTTTAGTAGATACCGACCAACTTTATTGGTGTTTTTTATCGATACCGACCAACTTTGTTGGTGGTATTTGTTGATGCAGACCAACTTTGTTGGTGTCTTTATAATGTTACTGACCAACTTTGTTGGTGGCCATCTTGATGCTGACCAACTTTATTGGTGTTGGTGTCTTCATAATTAGAACTACCATCATGGTGCTACAAGTGCATAACACTATTACTCCGGAAAAAAAAACTGCAGAGATCAGAAAACTTCCTCTTCTTCATAATTTCAGACAAAGGAGTATCAGAATTAACAACAGTCTCTGCGTTAAGATCAATTATGAGAGTAGGAGAAGTAGCTGGTCTGGCAATAAGTGAGGAAACAATATTCCTGTACTGGAGCATATATGAAGCAGACCTGACGTGCTCCTCGGCAACTACCTTATGAAGTCCCCAGAAAAACTTCAACTCTTTCAAATTTACTTCGCCCTCTTTAGGACACTTTCTTTTTTACTCAATTGCAAAATAATTTATAAAACAATGGTCAGTATGACATTTTATCAAATATAAGCAGGACAAATTTACTAAAATATAAAGCAACCTATTCCATTGCCAAAGAGTGGACATCTAGGTCCTTGGTATTTATCACCTCCAATTAAAGGGGTATGTTGCCAATTTTTTACAATGACCCCGTGATCAAAATAATCCTTATTAAAATCAGGGAGGTTAACTACCAAAGCTTTTCAAATAAAAAGCGGTATCACTAGTTACCCACTTATAATAAAACATAATTTCTGAAATCCCTAGATGGGTTCCATAAGTTTGATTTAACCTATAAACTCCATTAACAACTCTCCAAGGGTTAGGAGATACTCTTGCAGGTACAATGTCAAAATATTGACAAAACACTAAATATAAGGGATTGGGAAGAAATGTGAAGCCACATTCAGCAACAAAGATAGAGGGGAACCAATGACCCTCAACAAGAGAGAAAAAATCAGAAGAAAAAGTGAGATGTTCTAATACCACCCAAGACGGAATGTTAAAATCAGATCTAAACTTATCAAGCGACTCGATAGAGTAAACTATGATGAAGAAACCAAAGAAGTAGAGAAGAAAGATTCTTACAATGATTTAAGGATTCAGTAAGAACTGAAGACAGAAAAGAAAATGATCGTACGAAAGCAAAGAACACAGCAGCAGAATCGAAGTAAGAAGTAAAAAATGATCGAAGTCTTTACCGCCCTTTTTATAGGACGCATCGAAAATTGGGCCAAGTAATGATTAAAGCAAATGACAGTTGGATTTACGACGGCTAAACAGACGAAAAGACTAAGATACCCCAAAAGTATTCGCTAAAATTTGAAATATTTATAAAATTGCCATTCGTGCTCAAAAGCTGTAAAGTGAATAAATTTCATAAGTTTAGAAGCTCTACAGCCAACCAAATCGCCCGAGCTACTGCCAGAGCATAATATTCCACACTTTTGCATAAACTTCAAGTATGAAACATTAGGGGCTTCTATTGATACCAAAATTTACCATCCTACATGGACCAATTACAAGCCATCATGTGTCATCGTATGTGGCACAAGTCCAAGTCAGCATGATAGAAAAGCCCGACCAACAAGGAAGCTCGACCAATAGCCGAAAAGTCATTTTGTACAGCCAACCAAGCGCCAGCAGTCTTACAGCCTGTATCACCAGTGAAGAGACAGCGTTCGTATAATTAATTATCATTATGTATTGATGTAAATGCCTAACAAATAAAGGCATTCAATCCTTTCACATGACGAACGATAAAGACCCCCTTGGCTATAAATACATGGTATCACCCTGATTGCAAGGGATTGAAAAATAACTCAAGTCATTCAATACATAACAGTGGATGTAGGCTATTCCATTGAGCCGAACCACTTTAAAAAGTTTCCTCGTGTCTTGTTTGTTTTACTTAATTTATATGTGATCAACTAATTAGGCTTAGTCTAGTTTTTTGCATCAACAGTTATAAATTGGAATTTAATTTCAATTTTAACTTCAAATTGAATTTGAATTTGATATTGAAGTTGTTATTATATATTGAAATTGAAATTGAGATTGAAATTCGTATTTGGTTTTTGGTATAGTGTCTATTTGATTTGGTATTCAATTCTGAAATTGAAATTTGGTTTCTCTCTCTAATTATTGCAGCACCCGCCATCTCTCTCTCCCTCTACACACATTTTGGTCTCTCTCCCCCCCTCTCTCTACACACACACACACACACACACACACATGCACACACACACACATAGAGAGATTGTTGAATTGTTTGGGATTCTTGAATTGTTGGACTGGTGGATTTAAACATTTAGATGGCCATTGAGTTGGTTGGCCCTAGAAATTTCTAATAAATGACATTATTATTTGTATTATTGTTTTGAATTCTTGAATTGTTGTTGACTGGTGGATTTGAACACCTGGATGGCCATTTAGTTGGTTGGCCCTAGGCATTCTCTAAAGTTTAGGGATGTGATGTGAAATGAAACATAACTATGTAAAACTCGAATATAAATAAGACATAATTAAATGAAACATACTATAAATTTTATACAACAAGTAATAACTAAGCATGCATTCACATGAGAATACATGCATTTATGTAGCCTGCAAAGCAAGTGTTGTATAACAAGTAATGAGGGTAAAAGATAATAATGGTAACCGCAATAGATAACCATTAGCTATCTATAGAGGTTCTCGTTACTATAATCTAGGCATGCATATGTAAATTTATATTAAGTCAACTTCTTATATAACACTTGCTGCGGGGGTGCATGACTGCACGTATTCTCATTTGAATGCATGATATAATGGTTTTGTAACATTTATAACTAATTTAAAATACATATAGTGTGCATAGATACTAGCCTTCTAGTTCTTATGCGTACGCATTCAATATCCCTTAGACCCCTTCGAGAGTCATTACCCCTGTAATGAGATATCTCGAATTGTTCCGTTTGGACAGTTTGAGATTGCATAGTTTTCGTATAATAATATTATTAGTGGCTTAAACTTGTTACTTTTGGGGGAAGTTCTATTGTCATATCTCAATGTTCGTTAGGTACATACTAGATGATGCGATGTTAAGTGTTATTTCAATTGATAAATTGAAATAGCACTTACACTTGCGAATCTATGTCGTGTACATGGAGAACTATGGGGCTATGCTATTGAATTTTCCTCAAATTAGAACAATGCACACGAGTTCTTAAGTATATTTTAGAAATATATGGGATATAACCACTCACCCTTTAGAGGAGATGGAGGAAATTGGAATTATATTATTTTTATAATATAACACCGAAAGATGAAATGTCAATCTTATAGTAAATTATTTAATAGGAACTAAATGTTCACACTTTTGTTTGTACTAATCCATGAATATACACTTCTTACCCATAATATGTGATTGTTTGTAGTAGTTGTGATGGGATATCCTAAATACAAAGAGTGGATGGGTGAGAGAAATTTATTAGGGGATGTGTTTCGCAGAGGTGCTAATGAATTTGTGAAATATATGAAGAGATGTCATAATGATGAAGAGTTCCCATGTCCGTGTGCTGAGTGTAAGAATGGTAAGGTGTTTGAGTGGAAAACAGTTGAACTACATTTGTTAAGATGGGGTATGCAAAATAGTTATCAATTTTGGAATTTTTATAGGGAATTAAAAGTTCCTTTTATCCCCGAGCAACCTTCACAACAACCTTCAACAAGTAGGCTATATGTACAGGGGGAGGATAATGTAGTTCATAATATGCTAGAGGATTTAGTTGATGATGCATATGGAGTTCATGAAGTGGAAGAAAATGAGGTCACGAACAATGTACAAGGTTCAGGTGCTCATGAAAATATTGGGATAAACCTTGACGATGACTACCAAAGTTTAAAATTGAAGGCGACATAGTTGTTGTACTCTGACTGTGAGAAAGTTTTAACAACGTTACATTCCATGGTTGGTTTGCATAGTTTGAAGACCCAATAAGGTGTGTCTATCAATAGCGTGACATGAATTTTGAATTGGGTGAAGGGTTTGCTACCCAACCAAAATACGCTTACAAATAGCTATCGTACTATGAAGAACAGTTTGAAAGGTTTGGGAATAAAGTATAAATCAATTCATTCTTATGTGTATGACTGCATACTATACCAAAAGGAGTATGAAAATCTCAATCGGTGTTCGGTTTGTGATGAACCGAGATATGTCCAATCTATTGGCAAGGAAGGCACAAGCTCAAAAGTGCCTAAAAAATGTTAAAATATTTTCCCGTTGGGCTTAAATGAAAGCGATTTTTCACAGTACCTTGGATAGAAAAGGCATTGATTTAGCATGCTAGGGCAAAAGTAGGGTATAACCTTATGTGTCGTCCTCTTGATTCTACAGCTTGGAAGAGGATGAGTTATGAGTATCCCGATTTTTCTCGAGAAAAGTGTAGCATTTGTTTAACAATATCAACATATGGTTTCAATCCATTCGAAATTTAAGCACCAATCAGAGTGTATGGCCAGTGACCCTAGCCCCACTCAACCTCCCTCATTCGCAGTGTATGAGACCTGAATTTTTGATGTTGTCTTTATTGATACCTGGGCGAAAGGCACCAAGTGAGGACATCGATGTAGACCTGGATTATTTGGTAGAAGAATTAAATGAGTTATAGGAAGAGGGTGTGCAAGCATTTGACTCTTTTAAAAAATAAAAGTTTATGCTAAAAGCTATATTGAAGTGGGCAATTCATGATTTTCCATCTTATGAGACATTATCCGATTGTGTAGTACATGGTTATCTGGGGTGTCCTATTTATGGAGAGAAGACTGAATCTCTTCGTCTCCCCGCTAGGTAAAAAAATGTATACCATTGCCATAGGAGGTTTTCGCCCCCCGCTCATAGTTTTAGATTTGAGAATGGTTCTAATTTTTCACTGGGCGGGGTTGAATATAGGCTACCTTCGAGAAAACTTTCAGGTTCAAAAATTGAAATTAAATCTTATGATTGTAGCCCTAATATGACACGTAAGAATCCTAAACATAAGAAGACTCCAACTGAAAATGAAACTGAGATAAGAAAGGAATGGTCTAGGAGGTCAATTTTATTTGACTTGCCTTATTGGAAGAATAATCCGGTGTGCCATGTATTGGATGTGGTGCACGTACAGAAGAACACCGTTCAACATATTGTGGCACATGCCTTTGGGGAGTCATTTGAAGGATGGAGAAAATGCACAAGAAGACATTAAATCGTTGAAACTTAAGCCGCAACTATGGTTGAAAGAAGATAGTAGGGGAAGGACAATAATTTCTCCTGGTGCGTTTACTTTGACGAGTGAGGAAATAAATGTTCTTTTAGACATAATATATGATTTGAAGGTTCCATATAATTTTTTGTCCAACTTCCAAAGGATTGTGAATTATGCCACCCATGATTTACATTAGTGTAAGTCCCACGATTGACATTTGATCATGCAATTGGTTCCTCTATTGTTTAAGCACCGTTTCTCCAAGCACAAGGATTTGCGGAGGGCTATTATACAAATTAGTATTCGCTTCTCACTTTGATGTGAGAAGGTAGTCAATTGAGATCACATTGTGACAGCAAAATTGGTGGTGACTTATGCGATTTATGTGTTTGATAAGTACTTTCCCCCATAATTCTTTGACATAAGTGTTCACTTGTTGGTATACCTATACGACGAGGCACTTATTTGCGACCCAGTTAGATATCGGTGGATGTATCCGTTTGAAACATTGATGAAAGTTTTCAAAGATTACATGATACATTGAAGGATCAATTGTCGAGGAATGCATCACCGTGGAGTCATCAATCTACACTCGGGAATATTTGCCTGACCCGAGCAGCGTGGATGACAGTGATGAGTTTGTCGACGAGGGTGGTCATGTGATGGGCAAAGGAGTAAAATTAACGAGTTTGCAACATGAACAAGTAGCTCGTTATCTACTTGACACATATGAAGATATCGAAGAATGGAAAAAGTAAGTTTAAATTATTTTAACTTTTACATTATTTTAATTTTTATACATGATCAATTTTGTAATGCGTTCATCATGATCTATGCAAAAAATATAAAGCAAGTGAGAACAATAAAAGCTGAAAAATAATGGCACAATCAAACAACGAATTGAGGTTGTGGTTGTCACATGAGGTAATTATAATGAAAATGTCTGTTATTAAATGTCACATTACAAGAAAGCTTTACACTAACCTAATTAATTTATCTATAATTTCAGCTCTTGAAGACGGGTGATGCGATATCAAGGCTTGCTCGTCTAACCACTGGACACTTGTTTATAGCACAAGAGTACAAAAAGTATTAATTGAACAGTTACGTATTCGGTGCAAGGGTGTACGAGGAAAATAAAAATGTACAAAACTCAGGCATTTCATACAAGGCTCTTACTTATTTTTGAGTGAGCGCGAAAGATAAAAACCTCGTTGAAGCTGAAATGATTTACTATGGTGTAATTCAAAATATATTTTAATTGGACTATATAAGTTTCAAAGAGGTTGTATTTTACTGTGATTGGGTAAGAGTTGAGATAAAAATGCTTGTAAAGTTGATCCTGGCACCAATTTTATCATGGTTGACTTCTCCAAGTTGAAGAGCAACGAACACGTGAGCGATGAGCCATTTGTTTGTGCTTTTCAAAAGGTCAAGCAAGTGTTTTACTCGGAATATATCAACAACGAGTCGTGGTCAATCATCATACATGCGCCAAAGCGTTTAAATAATAGTGTGGATGACTTGGCTGCTCCTACCGGATATCAATCAATTTTTTATGATAACCTGAATTTGAAACAATTTTTAGACTTGTAATAAGTATTTCAATTATATGTAATGAGCTGTGGGTGTATTATTCTAGTGCTTTATTATTATCGAACGACAATTTAATGATTTTGATTCATTGATACTTGATCAGTTTAATACTTGTAATAACCAGTGGGTGTATTCTTCTAGTGCTGTGTTATTATCGAAATTGAATCAAAATTGGTTATATGGTTAGTGAATATGTTAATTAGGATTTCAATCAATTTAAGCATTAATTAAAAGTCCATCAGTTGACCCAATATTGAAACCATATTTAGATTTATAATGTCGTTAACTTGTATTCTTCTAGTGCTTTGTTATTATCGGATTTGAATCAAAATTGATTTTATGGTCAGTGAAAATGTTAATTTGGATTTTAATCAATTTAAGCATTAATTCAAAGTCCATGATATTACCCGATATTGAAACAATATTTATATTTATAATGTCATTAACTTGTATTCTTCTAGTGGTTTATTATTATCGAAATTGAATCAAAATTGGTTTTATGGTTAGTGAATATGTTAATTTGGATTTTAATCAATTTAAGCATTAATTTAAAGTCCATGACATGACCCGATATTGAAACAATATTTAGATTTATAATGTCGTTAACTTGTATTCTTATAGTGGTTTATTATTATTAGATTTGAGCATTAATTCAAGGTCCATATACATGTTGGTACTACTGCTACTAATTTTTACAGAAAATGTCTTCATCCCAGTGTGGTAGCGGAGACAATGACGGCTCCTCGGCCACTAGGCCCCCAAAATGGGGCAAATTGGGATCCGTTGTCGAGTACAAGATCACATTATTGGCTAGATCCCTAGAGTTATTGAAGGCGATCGTCGGTCCGAGGTACACTGATTGGTGGGTCGTGCCACACGAGCTCAAGATGGGCGTCTGAGGAACACTACAGGTAGTGTATTTATATTTATAAGCAACTAACACTTACTTTTTTTTTATTTGTATTTTTTTGACAGGATCAATTCGGCCTGCCCCCACATGTCCGCGACTTCACGTTTGGAACAATTGAAGGATCAATATAAGACGTGGAAGAAAAACATACGGGCACAGTACTTTGGGAAGATCCATCAGTCCATTCTGAGAGTGCGTGACACCGTCCCCTCGAAGGAGCCGATGTCATTGGCACAATGGCAACAGTTTGTCAATAATGAGATCGATGAGAGACAATTGGCATCTCGTCAATTGGGGAGGGAACACGGGGCGAGGGTGGACGTGCACTACTCTAGGCGGACGTTTTACGCCTAGGTGGAGCACAGGATGGTAAGTTTTTATTTTTCTTTAATTTTAGTTTTATGTTATTCTAATTTAGCATTACTTTGCATTACTTACTAATTTTGCATTATTTTATTTTAGGAGATGGGGAGTGGCTCGGGGTTAGTCCACATAGGCTCGATGCCTATGTAGTAATTCAGAGGAATAAGGGCAAGGAGAATGAGGTGTCCCCGAGCGTCGCAACCACGAATGTAAGTTATAATTGTTTAATTTTTTTAATTGCGTCATAATTTTTTTATTAACTTAATTAACTAATCACGTACTTTTTGTCGTTTCAAGAAAAGCTTAAGGAATTGCATGAGTCGCAATATGATTCCAACAAAGCATATTTGGCTACGGACGCACTCAACCAAGTTCTCGGGGAGGATCACAAGGGGAGGGCTAAGGGTGAGCTCTTGGGTGGGGAAGTAAAGGATCATCGGAATGGATACGAGCAACACCGGATTGACTCATAATGTGGACACCCATGACGATAAGCTATCAAGGGTGGTGGTGACGGTCCTAGCTATGTACGCCTTACTGAAGTGTCAACGGGGGTCCACCTCCGATGAAGGCAGGGACAATGATAATGAAAAGGGGAAAGGAAAGGAGAAGGATCTTCATCACCGATACGCACGAACTTGCCGCCCTTATACGATCCATTTCCCATATTGACCCCCGTCGAACGACCTATGTCAACAATCGGTTGGCCGACCGTATTTTTAATCAACATATTTGGTGGGGATCCTATAGCGAAGGGGTTGAGGGACTCAATCACCCTCCCGAGTATGGTGGATCATGGACATCCCCTGCAAAACATTGAGGCAAAGGTGCTCGTCATGCATGTTTTTGGCGAAAAGGAAAACTCACATTTGTGGTTGCATAAACAATGTGACGTTCGACGAATTGATGGGTGTGTCAATGCATATGTCGTGTGGCCTTCTTTCCTCCTCCGACCTGTTCAAGACCCTAGTCCATGACATTATATGTATTTATTTTATTTGGATATTGGATTATATTTTTATTTTTTTGATTTGGTACATGTTGGTTTGGATATGGACATTTGTATTTAATTATTAATATTTACATGTTAGTTATGGATATTTGTATTTTGGTTTGGTCGCTTGATATATATGTAGTTAAATTTTGCTATAACAGGTACAAATATTTTGCTGGGCAGTGGCAGTGGCCATACTACCTAACTTTTTTTTTTAAAATTTACCCATATTTATCACGTACTTTGACCGTGACAAGTTCTTAACAGAAAATTATCACGGTCAAAGTCCATGACAAGTTTAAGCTTTGGTTAAACTTGTCACGGTCTTGGACCGTGACAAGTCCTTGACAAATTCCTTTGTCACCCCCAAACTTGTTACGGTCAAAGACCATGACAAGTTTGACTTGTCAAGGTTTTTGACTGTGACAAGTTGGCAGTTTGGGTGTAGTGTCAATAATAGCTCTTTGCTCAAAGCGCCATATCTTCACATATGTAATGCCTAATTGTAACACCCCGTATTTTTTGGAATATTTAAACTACACGTGTACTCGTAATTTAATAAATTGAGAAATACAGTGAATGGAATAATTATCAATTACCGAATATTGAATTAGTATTTATTGTTATTATATTTACGTGTGTAATAAGTAAGTGAAATTGTATTATTATGTATTATGTCGTAAGTGGGTAAAAGCGACGAATTGACAGTATCCCATTCAGGATGCACGTGTGGGGTCGTGTTGGGAATAATATGATAAATTGATGATAGGAGACTCGGATGGTAATTTCGAGTGCACAGATGATTCAGGATAGGTCGAGATAGTTAGAATTAGGTACTCGGGGGTTGTAATCGGGTTCAGGAAACTTTTTAAGCTAAACGGGACCCGTACGGGGGTATTCGGGTCATCTTAATATTACAACTTAACCTAATTTTGGAATTAAGAAAATATTAAGGGGTGTGGGTGTAATACCCCGTATTTTTACGCATATTTATTTTATTACGAAATTATGGAAATCGGGATTAATTAATTTAAAATAGGAAATTTATTTTATAATTAATCCGTTTTAAAGGTAATAATTATTAGCGTGACGAGAGTTGGTAGTATCGAAAATAATTATGTCAAATTATAATTATGTTGAACCCTACGTAGTGAGTAACGTAATATTATTTCGAAAATAAGAATATGATTGGGAACGAGATACACGGCAGTTAAAATATAATTATTTAGGATGTGCGTATGAGTCGCGTCAATATTACATATTCAGGGTTTAAAAGGTAAATTATTTTTATATAACTCTAATGACAATTTTGAGTGTGCCAGTGTGTCCGGAAGGGTCGATATAGTCAGAAAACACTACTCGGGTGTTATATTTGGAGTTCGGGCCATTTTAGCCCAAAACGACACCCTCGAGGGGTATTTTAGCCTTTTGGGATTTTTGAGTAATTAAAAGGAAGAAAATTACGTTTAATTAAAATCTACGTGGGTTAGAGGTCTGTCAGTTTCAACCCACATGAGAAAGAGAGAGAGAGAGGGAGGGAGTACTAAGGAGGAGGAAGACTCCATTGGAGAACAAGGGCAAAAACTCAAGGATTCCCACAAAAAGTTGCGTCAAAGTGTAGATCGCAACGAGAGGATCGAACACATACCAATTTCAGTCCGAGAATCAGAAGTCCATTCCAAGGCAAGTGCTTATCTTGCTCCCTTTTAGCATTATATTGTTCCTATTTATTTAGATCAGATGATATAAACTTGGTGCAATGAAAACTTAGGTTTAATTAGATTGAATTGTAAAGTAACCTTAAGAATTGGAGATGGGTATGCATGTAGAGGTTTTGCCCTTTGTTAAACCATTAAAATATGGGAATTTTATACCTTAATAACGAATTAAAATAAGAGTTTTGAGTAATTATATTACTGGGTTCATTTTATGAGCATTTTTAGAGATTAAAGTTCTTATTGGGTTTTATTCTATCATTAGACTTTAATTTCACATTATTGGATTACTGTATGGGATTTTATCTGGATGTGGTTACACTAGTTCTTCATATTATTTCAGTTAGTTCTTTCCTTACGTTTTTGTGTTTGAGTGGTGATGTTTAATTATTTTCCTTTTATGGCGATTACTGTTAATAACATAAAATTTTGACATCAACCTTTTTAAATATTAGGTGGTTAGTTTTAAACAATACACCTTTCGAGCATAATCTGAACCGACCGCATATTCTGATTTAATTTTATAAAGGATTGATCATCCGGTATGTTATTAGGCGGGGTGTCACAGGTGGTATTAGAGTATCAGGTTCTAGTGTCCTTAGGATCTGTACGGCTTATTATGTTTCCACGTAGCATCCTTTGATATAGAGCCCTATATTTAGGGATTGTTGTACTCTTTATGCATTTTACGTTCTTCAGCTATTTTGAGATAATAAATGTAGACTTATGAGACTTTTATCTCCTTTAATATGCCTCCTCGATGTGCACATTGAGTTCCAAAGGATGCCTAGCCTGAGCTTCAGCCTGCACCAGCTCAGGGTGTGATGAATGCCACTGAACTTGTCGCCATTGTAGCTCAGGCGGTAAATGCTGCATTGGCAGTTGTGCAACAAGCACCACCTAAGGCACCTGTGGAGGCTCCAGTTCAGGCCCAAACATTCACGTCTACTTGGGAACGTGTTAGGTACGCCTTCCAAAAGGCGCATCCTCCGGAGTTTATAGGGAGCTCCGAAGTGGTGGTAGCGAGCCAATGGAAGAAGGACATCCAGAGGCATTTGAGGATGCATGAGTGCATAGAGGTGCAGATTCAAATACTGGCCATGCTCAAGTTAGTGTGAGCAACACTACAGTGGTGGGAGTCTATTACCACCTCTAAAGAGAGATATACACCCATGATTCGAGACTCTTGGATGCGGTTCGACCATAAATATTTTACCCCGACTGTCCAGACAGAGATGAGATGGAAATTAATGAACTTGAAGCAGGAGGGAAAGACGGTGGCAGAATATGAGATAAAGTTTATCAACCTTCTAAACATTGTACCGGATGAGATCCCGACTGAGGAGAAGAAGATTCAGTGTTTTGTAGATGAGTTGATAAAGAGGATTTTCCAGCACTTGTTAGGCAATCTCTTTTTGGCCGCCTAATTGGACGTGGTTAATGCAGCACTACTTCACTGCCAAGACAACCGTTTTTATCTGACAGAGGTTAAATGAGTAGGAGAGTCTAGCCAGCAGGGCAGGACAAGTGAAAATGGTGCCAGTGGGGCACAGGCAATTCAGGGTCAGGATAGACACAGTGATCAGGGTTCCCAATAGGGGGATCCTAAGAGGTTCAGGTTATGAGGTTTTAGATATGGGCAGGGAGGCTTTAAACATGACCAGCAAGGTCAGCACGGCCATCAGAGCCAACAGCAGGTTTGGCAGGGCCAGCATGGCCAATGGAGGGGTGGTAACGGCCATCAGGGTCAGGGACAACATGGACAGAAGGGGGGACCCTTCCCAGGGAGATGTTTCACTTGTGGGAAATGGTCAAAGTATTCCCGTAAAGGACGTTCCTCGGTCATGACAAGATATATTTTTTTAATTTTAAAATATTTTTCAAAAGAAAAGAAAATCTTTTTGTGATTTCTTTATTTTAAAAATAAGAAAAGGAAAATATTTTTGGCATTTTAAATATAAAAAAAAAAGAAAATCTTTTTGGGATTTTTGAAAATATTTTTAAAAAGAAGGAAAATAGTTTTGGGATTTGTGAAAATATTTAAAAAAAAAGGAAAATATTTTTTTGGGATTTTTCGAAAAAGGGGAGAAAATGGACTCGTTATTTGGACGAACAAATTAAAACTGACTACCAAAGGAATTGAATTGGACACACACGAGTCAAGAAAAATCCTAACGAGCACGTAGCCAATTATTATCTTCAAAATTAATGAAAGGGGTGGTCAAATTTTAATTAAGTCCGCGGGCGACAAAAATCACGGAATTTATCTTTGTGATCGTCTGTTGTAAAAATGTGTTCTTACGGGGCTAGCTAGTGGATTGATTTTAAATTTAATGACAGTTAGGGAAGCACTTAATGGATGAGCGAGTGAGTCGGGTGATCAAAACCCTTCTCGTTTCAAAGACCGGGTCCAGGTCTTAGGTAAATTAATTCATCAAACTATTAAATTTAAGTGCGATACAGAAATTAAAAGCACATAGGAGCAATTAAGCACACAAAAATTCAACTCGCTGACAGGAGATTTGCGAGTGATAAAGAAATTACCTCCCACGACTTTTACACACGTGGGGTGAAGATCGAGTTGAGTCGACCGGGGGGAGATCTCGCCTATCTCAGTCGTCCCCGGGAGTCCTACCAACCAAAAGTAGAGAGACTTATAAATCCTTGCCTTTGGACGCCCTCTCTCTACCTTGTCCGATTTCCCTTTTCGTTTTTTTTATGAATAATTATTACAATAAATTGGTGTCAAAAAGCACCAAAATAAATACAAAGCTTCAATAATCCTATACAACCAGTCTAAGGAGGAGGGAGAAGGAATAACTACAACTAAAAAGAAAAAATAGAAAAATGAATAAAAAAAAATTACAAGTCTTCAATTGCTTCCAGACCAAGAAAGCGGCAACGACGCCATTTGATAATTAGCTTTTGGAGTATATTTGGTCGTTGTACGGTCGTTGTCTTCAAAATCCACTCTCAAAATTCACTTGAGTACCTACTAAATTGTCTAAAAATAACTCGTATTGCGTTAAGTACGGGTATCAATCCAACTTCCAAGGTGAAACAATAAATGTGAATACTTGAAATTTCAATTTTTTTTATTGAAATAATTTTTTTTAATTTTTAATTTTTAATTTTTTTAAAACAATGTCAAGGGAAAAGTTACTACTAAATGCTAAAACTATAAAATGACTAAATAATGAAAAAGAATGTGTAATTGAGTGTGAAATAATGTGAGAAAGTCAAGAGATGGGATTACACTGCATTTTCAATTATTTTAATTTCTCAATTTATTAATTTGAAATGTTTCGAGATAATATTAAATCGATAATCTAACTCTCGTTATAATTACAAATTTAATATCTTTTTCAAAAAATAATTTAAAAATGTCACACAATGAAAAGTTAGGACTACACTATTTTCCGAAAAGTACTCGCTAGGATCAATTTAACTAAAACAATATCAATCCTCAAATTTCAACACCGAATTAATATTCAAATATAGGAAAACATATATCTAGTTCGATTCCTAAATTCAAACATTAATTTGTTCAATTAATTTACTAACTCTCGTTACATAAATTAATTGGTGACTGTTAATATTAGTTTACATAGAAATATAAAATTAATGAAACCAATTAATTAAATTAACATCATACGCAGTGCATCCCACCCCTTGAACGGGGTCTTTAGCCAAACATTCTCATTTTAGAATAAATATCATTCAATAATATAGCAAGAATGAAGAGGAAAAGGAAAGAAATTTAATACACAAAATTTCCTTGTCGAACTTGTTCATGAAAGTGCATCTCAATCTTCTCACAAATCCAACACTTGATTACACAAAAAAGAATATAAAAAAAACTACAAATTTATTCTAAACTAAACCATTTTTTTTTTGTATTTTTCTGAATTTTTTTCATGACCCTAAACTGTACATAATATACACATTTTTTCTCTCTTGCGTCTTTTTTTCCCCCTGATATGAGAGTCCTTTTTGTTTAAATGAGATGCTCCTTCTCTTTTATTTACCCACGATCTTTTGTTTAGGATATGGAGATTTTGTTGGGATTGGAAGATTGGGTTTTGGAAGATAAGATTAGCAAAGTTTGTTCTGATTTTTAAGGGATGTAGCAGTCGTTTGGAGATTTCGAGTTGGGAGGTGCTGGTCGGTTTGGAATTTGGGTTGAATACGGGTTGTAGTGGGCTCGGGTCGGCAATGGCTGGATTGGGAGGTGGCACTCGATTTAGGCCGATATGATGGGTTTTTGTTTGTGCAGATGGTCGCACGGGTTCCGGGGTTGGTAGATCCGGGGTCGTCGGGTTTTGCGTTCGGCGAGTTGGGGTTGGCCGGCCGGGTGAGCTGGGGGTTGAGAGGTTTGGGTTGGGATGTTGGGTTTAAGGGGGGTAAGAGGATGAGAGGGATTGGGTTTTAGTGGGTTAATGGGTGTGGTTTAAGGTTTTTGGTTATGGTGGTTTTAAGGGAGAGAATCGTGGGTGTTGATTTTTTGGAAGAGGATGAATAGTGAGGTGGGGTGTTTTATGTGTGGGTGGGTGTATGGAGTTTAGTGTGAGGGTGAGGAGGTGTTTGGACGTGTGTTAGATGTAGACTAGTTGTGTGTGAGTGAGTGATGAGTTTGTGTGTGGTTGAGTGTATGTTAGTGTGGTGTGTGTGTGTTTAATTTGTACCTTTAAAAATTAATACTACCTAAAAAAAAAAAAAAATTAAAATCTAATAAAACTAAAAAAAAAAGCTAACATCTTAAAATAAAAATTAAAAGACACTAAATAAAAAATGAAAATAAAAAGAAATGAAAATAAAATAAAATAAAACTCTATTAGAACTAAAAAAATATAATCCTAATAAAAAAAATCTAATAAAACTAGAAAATAAAACAAAATAAAGATTAAAAAATAAAAAATAATAGAAATCAATATTAAAATATAGAAATATAAAAATAGAAACTAAATCCTAGATAAATCTAAAAAAATTCTAAAGTAAATCATAAAAATAAAACGACTCAAAATAAAAAAAATCTAAAAAAATAATAAATGTACAAACTCAAAACACACCGGGCTTGGGGTATGGACTGAGCTCGGTGTAGGCTCGGGTTAGGGTTACAGGACTGGTTCGGCACATCAGAACTCTTCTGGGCAAGCTCAATGTGGACTCAGACTTCGCAACGGCTTTGAATTTCTTCATTTAACGCTTTTAGCCGCTTCTTTGGCGCAATTGACTGGATTTAGCATTATTAGATACTGTGACTGCTGATTGGCCTGCAAAATGATAAAATACGAACATAAGGCCAATTTTAATTAAAGCGACTGATTAAAATGCACATATTCAGGGCATAAATTATACACTTTTTGGTGCTTATCACCCCCCAAACAGAACATTGCTAGTCCTCGGGCAAAAATAGAGAGAAAACAGAGATAAGTAACCAAAAGTGTGCCACTTTCGCAGGCACTGGCGATTGCACTTAGCATGTGCAACAAGCCGTTAAACCTATAGGTTACCCTAAAGGACGAGTGGTGTCTCGTGAGGGTTTGTAGTGAATATACCCACAAAATTCGAAAACTTATTAAGATGCAGTTTCAGATTAGATGATGAAACGCTATACAACCCAACTAAAAAGGACGTCAAGGAATACTGTATTCAACTATCAAAATAAGATATAAAATTACTTAATACCGAAAAGCGTAATCCTTCCTAAAACTCAGCATGTGTAGTGTGAAGTAATCTTAAGTATCATTTGAGTAATTCAAAGATCGCCTTTATAGAATCAAAGCTTTAACTTCAATTCTCACTGGATATATCTCTCTGAATCGAACTCTTTGAGATTTGGGTAAGTGTATCTCTCTAGTGTGTGAGGAGGTGAGTAAATGTAAACAATTTCAAACGTCTCACACACTTTATAGAAAATGAGAGATACATGAAAGAAAATCTGATCTCATGAAGGAATGCTAACCACTATAGTTGAGAATGTCAAGTTATTCACCATGTAATCTACTTGTTTGCCCGAACACTTTACCAAGGGTAAAAAATGTCATTTATGAAAGGTATGAGGGGATAATGAAGAAGATGTAGGGTTTTTGCGAAGAGTGTGACACGCTTTGAATAACTAATGTCTTCATCATTTGAATTTATGATTGCATGCTTTCTTTTTCTTCTATTTTATTTTTTTCTTTGCTTTTCCTATTTTTTTTTTCATTGCGATACATTTTTCTTTTCATAGCACAAATGAAGACAATTTACATGGAAAATTTCAAACACTCTTTTTCTAAAAAACGATGGCAATGATGGATGGTATTTGGGACATATGGATAAGGGTAATATGGAAAATGATAATGGGTGAATAATAATGTGATAAGGAAAATGGTAAGTGAATGGCAAAATCGATTTAGTGCTCAGGACAAACTACAAGATACATATTTCTTACAACTCGAAAGTAATGTCATTCTTAGTGATTAAGCCAAATTTTAAAAAACGATGAGACCATGCAATGACTAAGTGCGGTATCCAAAGACAGTTGAGTCAATTTGTGACTTGGAGATACGTAAAAACCCTCAAAAGGTGAAAATCTCAAATCTCACGGGTTTTAAGTCTCCACTAGTGATCTTTTAAGGCTCTCTTGAGAATATAGTTATTCTTCAACTTTTGATTATAGACGTGATAGTGCAAATTTTCGAGTCTAAGAATTCATAGTGCAAGTACGCTTTTTAGAGGTATTAATTAATTTAAGGTTAAAAGCGTAAGTTTTTAGTCAAACACAGGTATTCCGAGATTTCTAAAAGAGGGATGATAGACAATTCATGTCATAAAAATTAAATTTAACTGCACAAAAAGTTTAAAATCACTTGTTTCTAAAAAATTTCAAAAGAGGTATGATTTTGATAACTTTCTCGCCCCCAAACAAAAGAGAACATTGTCCTCGATGTTTAAAACCATATATAAAAATAAAAGCACAAGGAAGGAAAGATATTACCATAATGAACCACTTATGAAAATGTACCGCATGGTGGAGTAGAGATATAACATGAAGAACAAATGCAATACAAAAATATGTACAAGTCTAAAAATCGTGTGAAAACCATTGGGTGGTGTGAAACACCACCCCCAAACAGGGTAAGACTCATACTCAGAAACAATGAACGATGGGCTGCCTCCCGGTAGCGCTGAGTTTAATGTCTTCAGCCAGACCGATCGGAACTCACCCTAAAGATAAGAGCTATGAAAGTCCGGGGTGGCAAAAAAATGGCGTGATGAAAGTCACCCCTAAACAAGACTGAAGCATTAGTCTTGCTGGATAAAGGAGAAAATAGGTCAATGCACTTGTATAGCAAAGTGCATCACGCGATACAAAGCATCAGTGGACCATGGGCGGGTGGGTAGGAGGGTACATGGATGAAGGGAAAGTGTGAGAATGTAGAGGCACTGGCCACAGGCCTTATTGAGCGTAAATGTGAGGGCAACAAGGGCCCTATAAGAATGGAGCTCAAGTTGGTGGGGGAGGCTAGGTTCGATAATAATAATGGGGAGGGCCTCAGAGAAAGTGCACGACTTTTCTATAAATGGACGGTGAAAATGGTCGCTTCGTGACACGTCAGGGAGCTGTCGATGGAAAAAATCAACACAATAAGGAAGTGGCGTGCATAGAGTAACAAGCTCGGTGTCACGTATGGGGAGAGTAGCATGCATACTCACACGGATGGTGGGGTCGATGAAAAGTGCACAAATGGGATCGTGGAGCACTAAAGTGGAGGGTGGGTGTAGGTGAGGACCTAAATACGTAGATGGAAATAGGTGAGTTGCAATAACAAGGTCCAAACCAAGTGGTGGGGTGGAAAGGACAGTGGGTGGATCGGGTGGGACAAAGGGTGGGGGAAGATGATCTAACTCACGAGTAGGAGACACACACTCCTCATGAGGCACAGAGTGATCCTCAGGGGCACTCGCGGGAGGAAGTGTGGAAATAAACGAGGGAGTGATCAACTTAGCCACCATTACGTCACCATCCCAGGTGGTGAAAGGGTCTAACGAGGCGTTAATATTCGAGATAGATGAATCTAAATCAATATTTGGCTCAAGGGGAGCCAAATATGATGGGTTAGGATCCATATCAAGAGAGGTGGGAACCATCTCTGATGCTATTTCGGGACATTGGTGAGCACTCCTAACCGGAGCTAACCGAAAAGATAGGGGCATGTAAGAGACATATGCAATTGGGGCATAAGGTAAAAGCTCAGGCGTAATGAAGGATTCTATGGAAGGGAAAAGGAGATCCTCAATGTTGGGTTCGAGACGATAGGGCGGTGTGGGTTTAGTCACACAATCAATGGATACGTCAACACAGTTGTCAACTGGGGGCCCGGACTATAGGGTGGTCTCAACATCTAGATTCTCAGGATAACAGGGTTGGTCACACTCAAAATCAGTGGCACACGACGACACATCATCGTCCCACACGGGTGCAACAATGGATTGACTTGTGGTGAAATCCGACTCGTTCGCACATTCAAATGCAGTAAACCTGTGTTCAAGCCGTTGAAGGGCTTCATTTTGAGATTGAAGAGTGTGCGCAAACTTTTGCAAGAGGCTTTCGAAAGCGGATGTGCAAGGTGGTGGGGAGATGTCGGTGGGTGGCGCTGGTGGTTGAGGTGGACACAACTCACTATAGACACCAGGATAGAAAGAATACTCATCGAAAGTGTGGGTAATGGGGTCAAGTTGGTCATACACGGGAGAAGCATCTCCGTGAGAGACAAAAGTGTGATAAGCATGGGGAGCATATGAAGGGGACTGATAGGTATGAGGTGCACGAGGTGGCGATGACGACTGTTTGAAACTGTAAGGATCCACAATATGGCGTTGTGATTCATATTGCATGGAAGGATGATTAGTCCTCTATGAATAGCTTGGGTACTCATACCCCTCGACATTAGATATGTCGTGACAATACGTCGTGGGTTGGTCCAAAACAGTGTCAGAGGGATACACATGTTCCAAGGTGGATTCAGATGGAAAGAATATAAATGGACACTCATGGTACAAGTAATCGATAAGAAAGCAGTGTGTGCACGACGAAGCATGGGATGGGTGACACTCGTCACCGGAGGAGGTGGAGGAGGAGATGTGGGTATAGACGACACACGAGTATCAATAACGGGTGTTTGAGAGTTAAAGCCCTGAATTAAGGATTGAAGGTTCGATACGGGCTCATCGTCAAACAAGCTTTGAGAGAAGTATTTCCATAAAGGACGTTCCTCGGTCATGACAAGAGATTTGTTTTTTGAATTTTTAAATATTTTTCAAAAGAAAAGAAAATATTTTTGTGATTTTTTTATTTTAAAAATAAGAAAAGGAAAATATTTTTGGCATTTTAAATATGAAAAAAAAGAAAATCTTTTTGGGATTTGTGAAGATATATTTTTTTTTTTTAAAAAGGAAAATATTTTTTTGGGATTTTTCGAAAAAGGGGAGAAAATGGACTCGTTAGTTGGACGAACAAACTAAAACTGACTACCGAAGGAATTGAATTGGACACACACGAGTCAAGAAAAATCCTAACGAGCACGTAGCCAATTATTATCTTCAAAATTAATGAAAGGGGTAGTCAAATTTTAATTAAGTCCGCGGGCGATAAAAATCACGGAATTTATCTTTGTGATTGCTTGTTGTAAAAATGCGTTCTTACGGGTCTAACTAGTGGATTGATTTTAAATTTAATGACAGCTAGGGTAGCACACAATGGATGAGCGAGTGAGTCGGGTGATGAAATCCCTTCTCGTTTCAAAGACCGGGTCCAGGCCTTAGGTAAATTAATTCATCAAACCATTTAATTTAAGTGCGATACAAAAATTAAAGGCACACAGGAGCAATTAAGCACACAAAAATTCAACTCGCCGACAGGAGATTCACGAGTGATAAAGAAATTACCTCCCACGGCTTTTACACACGTGGGGTGAAGACCGAGTTGAGTCGATCGGGGGGAGATCTTGCCTATCTTAGTCGTCCCCGGGAGTCCTACCGACCCAAATTATAGAGGCTTTTAAATCCTTGCCTTTGGACGCCCTCTCTCTACCTTGTCCAGTTTCCCTTTTCTCTTTTTTTTTTATGAATAATTATTACAATAAATTGGTGTAAAAAAGCACCAAAATAAATACAAAGCTTCAATAATCCTATACAACCAGTCTAAGGAGGAGGGAGAAGGAATAACTACAACTAAAAAATAAAAATAAAAAAATGAATAAAAAAATTACAAGTCTTCAATTGCTTCCAGGCCAAGAAAGCGGTAACGACGCCATTTGATAATTAGCTTTTGGGGTATATTTGGTCGTTGTACGGTCGTTGTCTTCAAAAGTCACTCTCAAAATTCCCTTGAGTACATACAAAACTTGTCTAAAAATAACTCGTATTGCGGTAAGCACGGGTATCAATCCAACTTCCAAGGTGAAACAATTAATGTAAATACTTGCAATTTCATTTTTTTTTATTAAAATAATTTTTTTTTAATTTTTAATTTTTTTAAAACAATGTCAAGGGAAAAGTTACTACTAAATGCTAAAACTATAAAATGACTAAATAATGAAAAAGAATGTGCAACTGAGTGTGAAATAATGTGACAAAGTCAAGAGATGGGACTACACTGCATTTTCAATTATTTTAATTTCTCCATTTATTAATTTGAAATATTTTGAGATAATATTAAATCGATAATCTAACTCTCATTATAATTATAAATTTAATAATATCTTTTTCAGAAAATTAATTTAAAAATGTCACACAATGAAAAGTTAGGACTATACTATTTTCATAAAATTACCTGCTGGATCAATTTAACGAAAACAATATCAATCCTCAAATTTCAACATCGAATTAATATTCAAATATAGGAAAAACATATCTCTAGTTGGATTCCTAAATTCAAACATTAATTTGTTCAATTAATTTACTAACTCTCGTTACATAAATTAATTGGTGACAATTAATATTTATTTACCTAGAAATATAAAATTAATGAAACCAATTAATGAAATTAACATCATACGCAGTGCATCCCATCCCTTGAACGGGGTGTTTAGCCAAACATTCTCATTTCAGAATAAACATCATTCAATAATATAGCAAGAATGAAAAGAAAATGGAAAGAAATTCAATACACAAAATTTCCTTGTCTAACTTGTTCATGAAAGTGAATCTCAATCTTCTCACAAATCCAGCACTTGATTACATAAAAAAGAATAAAAAAAAGCCTACAAATTTATTCTAAACTAAATTAATTTTATTTTGTATTTTTCTGAATTTTTTCATGACCCTAAACTGTACATAATATACACAATTTTTCTCTATCTTGCGTCTTTTTTTTTTCCTGATGTGAGAGTCTTTTTCTTTAAATGAGATGCTGCTTCTCTTTTATTTACCCACGATCTTTTGTTTAGGATATGGGGATTTTGTTGGGATTGGAAGATAAGGTTAGCAAAGTTTGTTCCGATTTTTAAGGGATGTAGCAGCCGTTTGGAGATTTCGAGTTGGGAGGTGCTGGCCGATTTGGAATTTGGGTTAAATACAGGTTGTGGTGGGCTCGGGTCGGCAATGGCTGGATCGGGAGGTGGCGCTCAATTTAGTCCTAGATGATGGGTTTTTGTTTGGGCAGATGGTCGCGGGTTTCGGGGTTGGTAGATCCGAGCTCGTCGGGTTTTGCGTTCGACGAGTTGGGGTTGGCCGGCCGGGTGAGCTGTTGGTTGAGAGGTTTGGGTTGGGATGTTGGGTTTAAGGGGGTAAGAGGATGAGAGAGATTGGGTTTTAGTGGGTTAATGGGTGTGGTTTAAGGTTTTTGGTTATGGTGGTTTTAAGAGAGAGAATCGTGGGTGTTAATTTTTGAAAGAGGTTGAATAGTGAGGTGGGGTGTTTTATGTGTGGGTGGGTGTATGGAGTTTAGTGTGAGGGTGAGGGGGTGTTTGGGTGTGTGTTAGATGTAGGCTAGTTGGGTGTGAGTGAGTGATGAGTTTGTGTGTGGTTGAGTGTATGTTAGTGTGGTGTGTGTGTGTTTAATTTGTACCCCTAAAAATTAACACTACCTAAAAAAAACTCAATATAATTAAAATCTAATAAAACTAAAAAAAAAGCTAACATTTAAAATAAAAATTAAAAGACACTAAATAAAAAATGAAAATAAAAATAAATGAAAATAAAATAAAATAAAACTCTATTAGAACTACAAAAATATAATCCTAATAAAAAATCTAATAAAACTAGAAAATAAAAAAAAATAAAGATTAAAAATTAAAAACTAATAAAAATCAATATTAAAATATAGAAATATAAAAATGGAAACTAAATCCTAGATAAATCTAAAAAATTTCTAAAGTAAATCATAAATATAAAACGACTCAAAATAAAAAAAATCTAAAAAATAATAAAGGTACAAACTCAACACACACCAGGCTTGCGGTATGGACTGGGCTCGGTGTAGGCTCAGATTAGGGTTACAGGACTGGTTCGAAACATTGGAACTCTTCTGGGCAAGCTCAATGTGGACTCAGACTTCGCGACGGCTTTGAATATCTTCATTTAACGCCTTTTGTCACTTCTTTGTCGTAATTGACTGGATTTAGCATTATTTGATACTACGATTGCTGATTGACCTGCAAAATGAAAAAATACGAACATAAGGCCAATTTTAATTAAAACGAGTGACCAAAATGCACATATTTGGGGAATAAATTATACAGTTTTGGGTGCTTATCAGGATACTACAGGAGGTTCATTCGAGGGTTTTCGAAGATAGCGGGTCCGTTAACACACCTGACTCGCAAAGGGGTGCCATTTATATGGAGTGAAGCCTGTCTGTTGGCCTTTGATGAGTTGAAAGACAAGTTAACCTCAGCACCAGTGTTAGCATTGCCCAGGCCGGGAGTGGAGTATCTATTCTACACTGATGCGTACTTATTAGGACTTTGGGATGTACTTCAGCAGGAGGATCAAGCTATATCTTATGCCTCCCGTAAGCTTAAGCCTCACGAGAAGAATTATCCCACCCAAAACTTAGAGTTGGCGACGGTCGCGTTTGCACTTCGAATTTGCAGACATTACCTCCTTGGGGAGATATTTCGCTTGTTCACAGATCATAAGTCATTACAGTATCTCTTCACACAGAAGGAGTGGAATATGCGTCAGCGCCAGTGGCTTGAGTTTGTGAAGGATTATCATTTTGATATCCAATACCATCCGAGGAAGGCTAATGTGGTAGCAGACGCATTGAGCAGTAGGCCGTTCGGGGAGGTGACCGAAATGTGGAAGGAGTTAGGACACCAAGATGCGGTGGCTCGATCGTTCATGTCTGTGATGATAGTTATGCCCCAGATTATTACAAGATAGTACAGGCTCAGGCAACTGATCCTTTATGCTAGAGTCAGATAGTGCAGCTTCTAAAAGAGGGGGCCGAGTCTTATACTGTGGGTTCAGATGGGGTTTCAATGGAAGGTTGGTTGTTCCTAAGGGAGAGGACTTGCGACATGAGGTGATGACAAAGTCGCACGATTCATGATATGCGGTACATCTCGGTGGGGATAAGATGTATCAGGATATGCGGAGATAGTACTGATGGAGCGGGATGAAGAAGGATATTTTCGAGTTCGTCTCAAAATGTACCACTTGTCAGCTAGTAAAGGTGGACCATCAGAGATCAACGGGACTTCTGCAGCTATTAGAGGTTCTTATGTGGAAATGGGAGAGAATTTCCATGGACTTCATCACGAAATTACCTATGTCGCAGAGGGGTCATGATTCGATATGGATGATAGTAAATCGACTGACCAAGATATCCCACTTTTTGCCTGTACGGACGGATTACAACATGGGATAGCACACCCAAGTATTCATAGAAGAGATAGTGAGACTTCACGGGGTGCCTCTTAACATTGTGTCTGACAGAGATAAGGTGTTTGTCTCTCGATTTTGGGAGAGTTTCCAGGAGGTAATGGGTATAGAGTTATGACTGAGTACAACTTATCACCCGCATACGGATGGACAAATCGAGCGGACAAATCAGATGTTAGAGGACATGTTACGTATGTGCATCATTGATTTTGGCAGAGGGTGGAGCAATATATTTCACTGGTGGAGTTTGCCTATAATAACGCCTACCAATTTACTATCGGTATGACTCCATTCGAGGCACTATACGATAGACCTTGTCGTTCCCCAGCATGTTGGTTGGAGATGGGGGACAACAAATTACTTGTCTCAAAAGTGATTCAGGATACTTCAACGAGGATAGAGTTGATACGGAACCGTATTTGGGTTACTCAGGATCGACAAAAGAGTTACGTCGATGCCAAACGGTTTTTCTAAGAGTTCAATATTAGGGAATAGGTGTTACTTTGGGTGTCTCCTATAAAATGAGTTATGCATTTCGGGAAGAAGGGAAAGTTGACACCTAGGTATGTAGGGCCATTCCCTATTATAGAGAGGATTGGGCCAGTTACTTATAGACTTGGGTTATCGGAGCACTTGCATAGGGTATATGAAGTATTCCATATCTCTTCGCTAAGGAGACTTCTTCGAGATGATTTGGCCCACACTCACATTATGTTAGAGGAGATCGACTTACATCCTGATAGCTTTTACCAATAAGGGCCGGTTGCTATCCTAGACCGTAGCGAAAGAAAGTTGAGGTCAAAGATAGTACCACTAGTCCGTGTGCAGTGGCAACACCATAATGCTGAGGAATCTACCTGGGAGCGCGAGGATGACATGTGTGAATGTTATCTATAGTTATTCTTGCCAGGTATACTTTAATTTCCAAATTTCGAGATGAAATTCAGTTATAAGGAGGAAAGTATGTAATACCCCGTATTTTTACGCATATTTATTTTATTATGAAATTATGAAAATTAGGATTAATTAATTTAAAAGAGAAAGTTTATTTATAATTAATCTGATTTTAAGTGTAATAATTATTAGCGTGACGAGAGTTGGTAGTATCGAAAATAATTATTTCAAATTGTAATTATGTTGAACATTACGTAGTGAGTAACGTAATATTGTTTCGAAAATAAGAATATGGCCGGGGACGAGATACACGACAATTTAAATATAATTATTTGGGACGCGCGTATGAGTCGTGTCACTATTACATATTCGGGGGGTTAAAAGGTAAATTATTTTTATATAACTCGAATGACTATTTTGAGTGTGTCAGTGTGTCCGGAAGGGTCGATATAGTCAGAAAACACTACTCGGGTGTTTATTTGGAGTTCGGGGCATTTTAGCCCAAAATGACATCCCGGAGGGGTATTTTAGTCTTTTGAGATTTTTGAATAATTAAATGGACAAAAATTAGGTTTAATTAAAAGCTATGTGGGTTAGAGGTCTTTCAGTTTCAACCCACGTGAGAAGGAGAGAGAGAGAGAGAGAGAGAGAGAGAGAGAGAGAGAGAGAGAGAGGGAGTACCAAGGAGGAAAAAGACTCCATTGGAGAACAAGGGCAAGAACTCAAGGGTTACCACCAAAAGTTGCGTCAAAGTGTAGATCGCAACAAGAGTATCAACCACGTACCGATTTCAGTCCGAGAATCAGAAGTCCATTCCAAGGCAAGTGTTTATCTTGCTCCCTTTTAGCATTATATTGTTCCTATTAATTTGAATTAGATGATATAAACTTGGTGCAATGAAAACTTAGGTTTAATTAGACTGAATTGTAAAGAAACCTTAGGAATTGGAGATGGGTATGCATGTAGAGGTTTTACCCTTTGTTAGACCATTAAAATCTTGGAATTTTATACCTAAATCACAAATTAAAATAAGAGTTTTGAGTAATTATATTACTGGGTTCATTTTATGAGAATTTTTAGAGATTTAAGTTCTTATTGGGTTTCCCCTTGAAAATTTATCGATTTGAACACTAGTCGTGTTGGAAAGTGACCCATAATGATTAGGAATAGTTTATAACTATCTAATTAAAGTTGGGTTGAATTTTGGATTGGTATTGAGGATTGAAAGTTGGAAAAATTAAACTTGGGGAAGAATAGGGGTCTGACCCGACTTCTCGTTCGAAGTTCTCCCAACGAGAATTCTAACGACCTTTTAAATAAATGATGGAGTTCGTTCGGAGTGACGAGGTCATTCGAACGAGATTCCTTTGACTTCTAACGAGATTTCAGAATGCCTTTTTAGGGTCCGTTCGAGTTAAAAATAATTCTAGGGTATCCAAGCGAGAGTAATGACCTACGTAAGTAACGGATGACTTAAATTCTGAATTATTAGTGTGTTGGGATTGTAATGGTTCTCGGGATATAGGAAGTTTATAGAAATTAGGAGGGAATGTAGGTTCGAGACAGGAAATATATGATCGAATCACGGTTAGTGTCAAAATTAATACAACTACTTATGTATTATAAAAATCAGGTTGCGGGAACGCCTATTAAGTTATATAATTTGTGTGCATGCTTATTACTTTAGATATTATGTGTATGACATACCTAGCTACTAGCTATCGAACGGAGATTAGCGTGTTGTGGACGACCATATCTTGTGTGCCTTCGGGGGATTTTGAGTCGTACCACTAGAGCATGGAACCTAGGTACGGGCTATCTTGTGATGACGAAAATGGTGACAGTCATATGGGTGCGTAGGTATGTGCGTAGCCCATCGACTTGGAACTATGTTCGCCCCCAATATGTGTATAAGTTTTATTGCTTCTTGAGATATTGAACATGTTGTCCTTTATGCGTGAGCGTTGTAATGGGACTAGATAGCCGAGTATGCCTAACACTAGGGGTTTCTTAACCATGGGTGCAATATTGATATATATATATATATATATATATATATATATATATATATATATAGTGAGATTTTATATATGTATACTGAGTTCCTATTCTGTGTTTCATGTTAGCTACTTTATTAAAGTGTATATGTATTGGGTCACCAGTTGAGAATTAAGAATGCTATGAGAATGAGTTAAGACATCTGTAAACCTATTCCTAAATAATAGAAATATATTGGCTTCAGATTATTTAGATATTTTATCCGGCATAGTGGTTATACTACATATAATCAGACAGAGTATCGAGACTAATATGGGTAGTTAGGCTCGCTAGGTGTGAACATTAGATGAGAGGTGAGCATCCCAAGTGAGTACGCTAAGTTAACATGAATAATATTTGCGTTAATTAACCAATTTAAGCGCTTGCTATATTTAAACTGTTTTTTACTCGGGCTCTGACCCGTTTTTCTGCAAATCTCTTTTCTTGTTATGTTATTTTAGGTGCTCAGCCACAAGGACACCAGAATTAAGAGATTCCATTCATTTGCCGAGCTGTAGCTACTGTGAAAGCTACAGGATGTTGCTAGTAGATGCTTCTGAGTCTATTTCTCCTCATCTATCAGTTATTTACTTCTGTTGGACATGTCGTCCCTCGTATTTTACATTCAGAGATTTAGAATTATTTTATTCTATCATTAGACTTTAATTTCAGATTATTGGATTACCGTATAGGATTTTATCTAGACGTGTTTACTCCAGTTCTTCATATTATTTCAGTTAGTTATTTCTTTACGTTTTTGTGTTTGAATGGTGATGTTTAATTATTTTCCTTTTATGGCGATTACTGTAGATAAGATAAAATTTTGACATCAACCTTTTTAAATATTAGGTGGTTAGTTTTAAATAATAAAACTTTCGACAGTGATGCATAATCTGAACCGACCGGATACTCTGATTTAATTTTATAAAGCAATGATCACCCGGTATGTTATTAGGTGGGGTGTCAGAGTTGGATGATGGAGGCAACCTTATACTCATTCTAAATCACCTAGGCTTGAAAAAGAGGCAAACAAAGATGGGGAATTCAAGAGAAAACTTAAGAACACCATTCCAGGAGAATATTAAATAATTCCGAGGCTTGGATCATTGCGTGTTGAGGATGTCAAGAAGAAAGATCATAATTTTTATAATTAGAGGCAAGTGTTTAACTTGATTTGATATTATATGTTGTGTTTTAGTTAATGTCATAATTAGTGATAAACAAATATGAATTTTTCGGGTGGGATTCACATGTCAAAATGGATTTTGGGGAAAGATTTATTGGGAATTGAATTGAGAAACATATTATCTGAAATCTGATATGAATCCTATATAAAAGTTAGAATTTTGCTTTGAAAATCTGAATTAGATTCATAATGGGAATATACGTAACCTTAACTGATAATTTTGGAAAAATAATGAAATTTGATGTTAAAATTAGGGTGAATTAATTTAGGAAAATTTGATGATTGAATCCCATAAAGAAGAATAATTTCTTGATGAATTAAATATATAAAACATGCGAACTTTTGATTTATATTTATAGGGTAGTGTAAATTTATGTCAGGATGATTATTGGGAATGATTTTGGTTTCAAAGTGACTAGGAAACAAATAAAACAACCTCTTTTTGGACAAACCCATGGTGGAAGAAATTCGCCCCGTAGCTGAACCGGTTCGACCGCCCTGTTCGTCCAGGCTTGGTTATTTAAATGATTGCGTTGGTTAGATTGATTTTTGCTTATTTCGAGAGGCCCGTAGATAAGATTAGGACTTCTGAAAAAATGTAGAAATATTTATAGTTACCTTGGAATAGTTGGGATAAATCCGGGGTATGAAATTTAGGGTGTTTAGGAAGAACAACACTCGAAAATCGAATTAATGAATTCGATTGGAAATTTGGTTAGAATTGAGATACGGGTTTGTTGGGAATGACTCAGTGTCCAGACTTACTATTATATAGGTGAATTAATTAAATACGTGATTATTTAAATATTCGAGAGTCGCGATCAGACTTGGGGAATATAGATTAGTGCTTCAAGTGACATGCATGGTTAGCAAATTTTTATTGTATATATAAATAGGGTATATATATAGTATTTATATGTGTGTATGAATATATCTGTGTGTGATTAATATATGTGAAACATACCTACTCTAGGGGATGTTATCAGTGGAGGTGGCACATAGTGGGCAATTTACCCCGGCGAATCCCACTAGGTGTAGTAACGATCCCCCGAGTCATATGTCTGTGCATGACCACCCTATGTGAGTTTAGAGTCCAAGTGAAGTACCGTGGTATGGTTATGAACCACTGACTCAAGACTACGATCGCCTCCGATTTTACGTTTACACTTTGGGTTCGGTGGAGATATTTCGACTCGGTGGCCCAGGTTGAGGTGTGTATCCCTGGAGGCTCATAGCATGCATAGATTTGCATCCGCGAGGTAATGCTCTGGTGATTGCGGTTATACGTATATAGCGAGTGATATATATGTATGTGTATAAGATGTGATATATATATATATATATATATATATATTTTATTGAAGAGGGAAAGAACCCCCACCAGTATTATAAATTAAGGAGAAACACCCTCTCCAAAGTGGCAAACACATTACACAAAACTTGAAAGAAATAAATGTGGGGAAAATTAACAGCCCCATTACAAAATTGAATAGGGAAACTATAATTTGATAGGCGAAGATCTGATGTAGTGACAACCCATCTTGTCAAGCCTAATAGCCCCCTTACTAAAGGAGGAAGCTCTGCCATAGAAGAGAACATTTGAGAATTCTTGCAATGAATGCCAAAATTTGCTAAATAATCGGCCACCATATTAGATTCCCTGTAACAATGGCATAAAGAAATTTTTTGGAACTTCAAGTCTTCTGTGATCTCAGAAACCAAATTCTTCAGTCTCCATGGGGGCTTCCATTCCTATTGATAAGATTCACCACGAACATTGAATCTACCTCAATGTAGATCTCCTCAATATGAAATTAATACATAATTTCAGCCCCATTCTAAGGCCATATAATTCATCATAAGAATTGGAAGCAATATCTGTCGAATGAGCATATGCCAGAATTGCATTGCCTTTATCATCTCTAACAATACCCCCACATCCACTAGGACCTGGATTGCCCTTAGAAGAACCATCAATGTTGAGTTTGAAGCAATTCTAATGGGGAAACGACCATTTGATATACTTGCATAATTTGAAATTATTTGATGACTTTAGCTAAAATATCTCTTTAATTCCAACATCAAACTCTGAGATTGAGTTCTTAAAATGAAGGCCTGAAAAAATCTTAGAAATTAAAGAAATAGCTTGAGAGATGATATACCGAGGGTCCATCTTGACATTATTCTATGTAGAACTATTTCTACTTTTCCAAATCTCCCAACAAGTCACTGAAGGGATGCACTTACAGAGGAATTTGTGATAATCTTTGGACCCTGCTTTTAGCCACCAACTGTGCATAAGAGAAGAAATAGAAGACTTGTCTAATGACATACCCATCAAATCAGCAAAAAACTTCCAAATATGGGAGATGACAGGACATTGAATAAAGGAATGAGTAATGGATTCTTCATGATTATAACAAGATTTTCATCTAGAGCAAAGCCTAACTCCCACCTTCTGAATGCAGTCGTCAATAGGAACACATTGATTCAATAAATTCCAAGAGAGAATAGATAATTTTATTGGGATATTAGAATCCCATATCTGCTCATAAACTCTGGATGAAGGAAAACGATCTAAAGATAACTCATAAGCTGAAGAAAATGAAAATTCACCGGATATATTAGGCTTCCATATCCAAGAACCATCTTCATTGACCATGTTGTCCAAGCACTCATCTTCAACTGCTCTGATTCTCTTCCAAGTCAGAGATCCACCAATAGATGCAGCCTTTAGGTTCTTGTACTTGTTGGCCATAAAAGATGACCAGAGATATTTCTCTGCCTTAATCTTCCAAAAAAGCCTCATGGATGAAGCTTTATAAATGCTATTAAAATTCTCGAAGCCCATTCCACCTGCTTGAGTACCTCTGCATAACACTTCCCATTTTTTCCATTGGAACTTCCAGCCCTGATCAATAGAACCACCCCAGAAAAATTTATTGAAAAGATTATGAATTCTGGTGATGATGGTTTTTGGAGGGGATAGAGAAGCCAATAAGAAAAGAGGGATAAATTATAGAACATGTTTTAAGAGAATCAATTTGCCACCTATAGTAAAAAAATTTGACTGCCAACCTGCCAATTTAGATCTCAAAGATTGAAGCAAGCTGTCATAATATTTAAGTTTGTTTCTACCTTTAAAGATAGGACAACCTAGATATTTAATAGGCAGGTCTTTAAACCTCAGACATGTACAATCAGCAACTTTGGATTTGAACTGAGAAGAGCACTTGGAATCAACTGAGAATCTACTCTTATTGAAGTTGACATTCTGATCAGATATTGATGAATAATAAGCAAGAAATCCCATAACATTCCTTAAGCTTTTTTTGTCCCCTCTACAGAATATCATAAGATCATCAGCAAAGGATAAATGAGATATCAAGGGACTGCCACTAGGTAAGTAGAAAGGAGAAATATTCCCTTTCTCCATAAGCATATTCAACCCTCTGCTCAAGAAATCTGCCGCAATTATGAAAATACCTGGAGAAATAGGATCCCCCTACCTCAAGCCTCTAGTGGATTTGAAGAAACCACAACTTTGCCCATTTAAAAGAATATAGAACCAATTAGATGATATAATCCTCCAAATAAAATCAATCTATCTTTCCCCAAATCCAAAGCCCCTGAGCACTGAAATGAGAAGCCCCCAATTGACTCTATCATAGGCTTTTTCCATGTCCAGTTTAATAAGAACATTACCTCCATGAGCCTTTTTGCCTAAGTTTTCCACCATCTCTTTGGCTAAAAGAATATTGTCTTGGATAGCTCTCCCTTGAATAAATCCACTTTGGTTAGAAGAAATAATGAAAAGGAAGGACTATTGCCAATCTGTTTGATAGCACCTTAGAGATGATCTTCATTGAGAAATTACATAGACTAATTGGTCTTAGCTCAGCATAGGACTTTGGACACTTGACTTTAGGAATAAGGGCAATTGAGGTGCTTGACCAACTTTGAGGGATAGATGTACCTGCAAAGAATGAAGAGATAGCAGATATAAAGTCAGTTTTAATTATTGGCCAACATTTTTTGTAAAAAGATCCACCAAAGCCATCAGGCCCTGGAGCTGCTTCCTCACTAAGGTCTGATATGGCTATGTAAATCTCCAATTCAGAGGGGAACTCTTCAAGTGAGGCATTAATTTCAGCAGATATCAATGGAGGAATAAACTCAGATACATCATGCATTTGAACTGGAGAAGCAGGAGACCAAAGATTTTTTAAAAAATTAACTATATGAGTCTTCAGCTCTTGAGGATCCTCTATTAACTGACCATCATTGGATTTTAAAGAATGAATATGAAGAATCTGTTGCTTGGCCTTCGCAGTAGCCTGAAAAAACTTTGTGATATATATATATATATATATATATATATATATATATATATATTGGTAAATTAAAGGATTGTACGAATAGTAAATTTATTTGCATATGGGAGGACAACTCGGGATGCTATGTGGAAATACATATATAAGTGTGATATAAATATATACTGGTGCATGACACTAATGTGTGAACATCAAATTAATAACCAACGCGAAGTTATGTGAAATGAATTAATAATATTATAAATGAGATTTATAATGAATAATCAGATGCGAAAGGTAAATGAGAACTCCAAGTAAAAAAAAAAGTATAGGTGGGGAATAGGGTAGCGTATGGGATTAAGATGAGTAGAGATACTAGTTAGGATGTGTAGCATAACTAGGATGTTTAATATACATGCGATAGGTGTGCACTATAGATAAGGGGCATCTCATGGGAGTGTGACGCTCATTTAAATATGAAAGATTGCATGACATATTTATTAATGTATTTTTAACACTTGCAAAATATTTTCAAAAGGTTTTGGGCTCTGACCCGTAATAAAGTATTTTCAAAACTTTTAGGTTCTCAACCACAGGGATGCCTGGTTTAACCATCCTTCTAGTCAGATGATGTTACAACAGCTGCGGATGCATGCAAGGATGGATTAAACGCTTATATCCTTAAGATCTAGATAAAAGGTACTTTAGATTCATTTAGGACATTTCACCCGGTCAGTTGGTATTTATTTTATTCAAATGTTTCCTATCAATTAGTTGGATTATTGTATTGGGTTTTTATCGAGAGTTATCGATTAATTTATTTATGCCATAGAGAGTTAGTTTCATCATTTGCATGGTTGGTTATGTGAATGAAAATTCTATGTAAGTAAGCTAATAAGTTTATAATAAAAAGAACACCAGGCCTAATAGGTTATTAGTAATTAATTTTTTTTGCAGTGATGCTAAGAATGAACCAGATGATATTCTTATTTTATTTTAGTAGAGGACTGATCACCCATTATTGAAATAGGAAGGGTGTCACACTAATGTACTAAACCATTGTCCTAGAGTCCAATGTTTCTCAACTCCTGACGCTTGTTAAGCTTGATGCGCGGGACATCTCATAAGCGAAATCGAAATAAGGAACCCTATCGATACACTATCACCTATCTCAATCGGATATCGAGATCCGTTAGCCAAAGACATAGTACTGGGGCACTTAAAAACCCTACCCCAAAAGCTATTGAATTTGTTCTCTTAACTCCCACCTCTCTCAAGGAGTCATACAATACGTCACTCGAACAAACGCTTAATCCTTAGCAGTAAGTCGATCGACCTCTCGACTCGGCTGTCACCCCAATATACCCTAAATCATACCAATAAAATCCCTAAATAGAGGAATTGAATTTAACGAGACAACTATACTCTCTCGAGTCTTATCCTCGAAATAATATATACACGCAATTGGTCCTCTCTTCGGGTGAGGCATCGCCACAAGAAACATATCATGCCCTGGAATTAACAAACGCGATAGTTCCACTGTAACAATCACCCATCGCTCTAACCGTCACTATTCAGTCCATACTTAGGATAACATCATGCTCGTACATTTCTAAAATGAGCAGATCCGCTATAAACATAGCCTCCCAATGTCCACACCCTCTCCCCTTATAGAACGAATGAGAGCCCTACTACCTAATGGTAAATATACGATAATAATTGTATCTGACGCTATATCCACTAAACCCACCTCACACGCGAATGTAGTGATAATAAGGGAATGTGATGCACTTGTGTCAAATAAAACCCACCCTAAGTGCCCATGGGTAGAAAACATACCCTCAATCGTTAACGGCGTTAATTATAAAACTTGTCCACATACGTGATACACACGCCCTAACTTCCCCTATCCCAGCAGAGGTGACAATGCTGGAACTTCTAGTGGGGCTGGAAGCTATTGTAGTTGCTGCCCCCTACTGGGCATCCTGCTTTTAACCCCTAGCCCCATTCGAGCATACACGCCGCATGTGTCCCCGCTCCCCAAATATAAAACATCTCCCGATAAAATCTATCGGCCTCTAGCCCTTTTGGCCCTGGCAAGGCTGCCCCTATCTCTAGTCTTGTTGTCCCTGATATTCACGGCCCTGCTAGCCTCCAGTATGGTTCCTCTGCCCTACTGGTCCTGAGAAGAATACTTCTGGGTCTGATGGACCTTCTTCTAATTACCATTACCCGATCTAAATCTTTTAGCAGAGTCCCCCTACTAAGAGCCCTGCTTTTGCTACTTACTCTGCTATTGTGGCGTCTCACTGGCATCGTTGCCCCCAGTCTTGCCCTACTGGCTCGACTCTCATGTCCTATTCGCTCCCCTCTGATGGAAGCAATGATCTTGACAGTGAGTAATACAACGTCAACGACATCCATATAAGTCTTAACGTCGGGTTCCCCAATAAATGCTTATGGATCTCTTCCAAGTCAGCTCATCCATAAACTTTAAACTCCTTTTCTCATCAGTGTTAACTTCATCTGGCATAAAGTTTTCCAAGCGAGTGAAATCCTCCTCATACTTGACGATAGTCTAAACCTCCTGCGAAAGGTCTAGGAACCTCTTCCTCATCTCCGCCTCAACTGTCGATAGAAAGAACTTGCAATCAAACCACACACAAAACTCCCGTATCGCCATAATGCCTCTCTCCTTTGATGTAGTGATTGACTCCCACCACTGAAGTGTTGCTCCTACTAGATTTTATGTAGCAAGTATCTGATTTTAAATGTCGCTGCACTTAACCATACGTAAATTCCACTGGATGTCTTTTTTCGTCGGATAACTACAACCATATTCGCACTTCCTTGGAACTCCGGTGGATGGCCCTTCTAGAATGCCTCTTTAACTCTCCTCCAAACAGATGGCACTAACTGAGCCTAAACTGGTGCCACTGGCTGTTGTAGCTGTGCCTGATGAAAATGATGTGCTAAGGAAGTCATTGTGGCATTAACCACTTATGGAACAATAATGGTTACCTCTACTTCGATCACCGTCCCTTGAGTGGCCTGTGGCTTCGGCTAAGACTCTTCCTTTGTAGCCCTTATTGTGGCACATGCTGGTCTACCTCATATTGCATTTGGCATCTAAAACCAAACTGAAGTTGTATGAGATTCATTTTAAATATAAACAATAGAAGAAGAATGTAAACGCGTAATATGAACCAACAATCCTAATCACAAGGCTCTATATCAAAGAAAACACAAAGCTGACAACGTAGCAAGTTTGCACAGATCCCAAGGACATTAGATTCTGATGCTCTGATACCAATGGTGACATTTAGCCTATTCTAATACCGGGTGGCCAATCCTCTACTAAAATAAAGCATAAATCTTAGTATGGTTCATTCTCAGTATCACTGTCGTAGTCACAATATGATACAAATAATATGAATAAAAAGATACAACTAAAGTAAATGAATAATCTCCATACGTCAAATAATAAGAGTGAATCGAATAAACCATCAGTCATAAAATAAAACATCCACAGTGTAAATTGAATAATAAAATTGTATACTGAACAAGGTTCTAAAAAATGTGTGGCGTGGCCAAGGCGTGGAGGCAAGCCTTGAGCCTTAGAAGCCTAGGCTGGCCTTAGGTGTAAAAAGGCATGAAAAGGTGTTTAGGCCCTTTTTAATATATTTTAATATTTTTTAACTATGACAAGGCTATTAAAAATACTAAAATGGTACATACTTTAAAAATATGTCTTAAAATTTGTAAATTAAATACTATTTTTTAAAATACTTAAAAAAATATAAAAAAACTCGCGTTTTTTCACGCCTTACCGCCAAAAAATGTGCGTTTTTTCATGCCTTACCCCAAAAAATATTGACCATCGTTGATCATGCCTTAATCCATGCCTAGGGCCAAAACTTGGCGTATCTAAAAAGCCACACGTTTTTTAGAACACCGCTACTGAAATATAAGTGTCTAACGGTAATATAAAAACCTATCCATCTATGAACAACATGCCCAAAACTGAAATAGAAATGATGGATTCTATTTAGATAAAATAGACCGAGGCGTCTAACAAAAATGTAGCGTCCATAGTTACTGCACGGTAAGGAAAAATAAAAGCCTGCGAGTCACAGCCTGAAAAAGTAGAAAATAGTTTGCAAGTCGATAGTTGTTTTAAATCGATTAAAACTGTAGTGCATTACTTTCATAATTAACCGGTCACACTCACTTGAGATATACCTCAATTCTTAACAATAGAGCGCACCTAACAGGTTCATTTATTATCCCGATTAAACTACTCGGTCTAACTAGGACACATAATTCGTAACCAAGCCCAAACGTCTTTTATACTCTTTATTAGCTATTACGCGCAACCTCCTACGATAACACTCCCAAGTAGGTATGTTTAATAAAATAAATAGCATCCACACATACATATATACACATGTTACTCTAATATGTATATATATATATATAATAAGTATCAAACTCATATGCATGTTACATTGCTCACGGTTCACCCAATCTTGAAGTTCCACCCAACTTCTTGATTGATTAAACAAATTGTCTATCACTTGAATCCTCAATTTTCCTCCCTCGAACCCATCTAACGTTGGCCTATCACACGTACCGAACTCTATAGAGACCTCTTTAGTAATCCTACAGTACCCCGGAAGCCCCTATGGTCAGTTCCCAAGTCCTAATGGGTCAAAATAAACCTTAAACAAAAACTGGGTAGGTTAACAAACATAACCAATTTGCTGGCAGGCCAAACCAGTTCGGTTGAGTGAATCGATTTGGTTTTCTGAGAAGGCAGGCATCCTCTTCCTCAGGTTTTCTCCTCCAAAACCCTCAAATGGAGGTTCCTAACCATTCCAAACACAAAAATAGCCTCATATAATATTACCATATCATTTCAGCGGTATTTTAACACGTAATTAACCCCAAATCCCGAATCAAACCTTAGGATTTGAAATCAAACTTCCAATTAATTCAACATTCCCTAAACTAATTATCCAAGATTCAATCTTTATATACAAGTTCTACATGTTCATACATTTAAATCCACAATACATTTTAATTTTTAAGTATGATTAATCTCTATTAATGATTCATTTATAAACCCTAATCTACTATCATGTAGGTCTCTATAACAATTAAGAAAGTTTCAATCTTTAACATATTAATTTTCAGATTTCTTAAGTTAACCATGAAAATAATTAACTACTATTAAATTATGACATAAAACAAGTATTTACTTGCCATGGTGGGTTAAAATCCAAAGTCCTCTACGAAATTGATGACGGGTTGAGTTCTCTCTCTTCTCCTATCCAAGATTCCTCTTCTTTCTTCTTATTTTTCTCTTCTCTGGGCCTCTCTCTCTCAATCTCTTGTGTAAAATATGAAATGTAGGATGCCATCCACCTTCCAAAACTCTTATATATCCCTTTAATTTATCGAATCCAATTTTTCTTCTTAGCCCTAAGTATAAAATGACCCGTCTACTCTTATACGAGTCCTGTTATGTTTAAAAAGCCCTAGAAACCCAAACATAACAACCGAGTACTTATTCCAGACTACTTCGACCTTTTCGAGATCACCAGTGCTCTCAAAAAGGTCATCCGAGTCACCAAAATCCAAATATGCTAGCAACTCATCAATCGTACACAACACGTGTGTACTCTATGTGTCGCCCATAAATTATACTGATCCACTAATGTAACACCCTATCGACATATAACAATAAACCATCGCTATCACTCATACGCGATATATAATAAATCACATAACTATTTACTTATCACACACAAGTAAATAATAATTATAAATCCTTTATCTCGATCATTGATATTTAATAAATTCCAATTTAATTTCTCTAATTAAATTAATAGTATAAAGCAAACAAAAATTAATTAGCAATAAAACTACAGGGTATTACAGTCGGCTGAAGTGGAGTAGCATTCCTGTAATACCCCGTACTTTTATAGATATTTAAATTACATAAGTGGGTGTAATTTGGTAATTAAAGGAATTAATGTGAATTGTAATTTTGGAATTTATGAGTGTTAGATTATCCTATGTGTGTTACATTTACTTTGGGGACTAAGTAAATGAGTCAAAATATTTTATGTCATGTCACAGTTGGGTAAAGCGACGAGTAATATTTCACTTTGAGGAAAACGCATGTTGAGAAGTGTCAGGTCCGATTAGTGAATTTTAGTTAAGTGACTCCGATGGAGATTTCGAGTGCACGGATGGTTTCAGAATGGCCTAAATAGTCAGAACAGAGTATCCGGGGGTAGTGTTTCGAGAACTTTTGGACTAGTTGGGATTCGCAATTGAGTATACGAGTCAAAACTGGGTTTTATAAGCGATAAACCCTTATCTCCCACTTATAAGCCCTAAGAGAGAGAAAGAGAAGAAAGAAAAGAGATAAAAGAAGAAAGGAAGGAAAGGAAGAGAGAAAAGGAGATTTCCAGTCAAACTCCGTGAGATTCGACTCGAGGTCGTCGAATTTTATCCACGAGGCAAGTGTTTACTTGCTGTATTCATTTGATTGTATGTATCTCATATTATAGTTGGTAACTAGATAATTTTGGGTTAGAACCCTTTAAACAAATTTGGGAAAATTGGATTGAGAGTTAACAAATTGATGTGTTGTTAACTCCTTATGAATTCAAGTGTTAAAACCATGTAAATGGTGTAAATCTTGTTGAGAAATTGGAAGAAATGAAAATGGTGGGTTAATTACGAAAAGGGTTTAATTTCTTGATTTATATGTTGAATCCCATAAAGATATTGATGTGTTGGTTATATCATTATGTATAGATGATTATTTTATTGGTTGTTGAGGTAGAAATCATGGGATTGGAGTTGGGATTGTGTTGGATTAAAGAGAAAATTGGAGAAGAAGGTGAATAGTAACTCAACGCAGTTTCTGAATCGATTCGAGCAAGATGCAAATCGATTCGGCTGTTTGTTAAAAAATGAAATTTCTAGATCTTTTCGATATGAACGCTTGGACGCCGACCGCGTATTTTTCTATTTTTTTGAATTAATAATGGTTTTTCTACGGAAGGGTGTCCAAGATCAAAATAGTTAGTCAGAAATCAAACTTGATATTAGGAGAATTAGGGCTAGAATGGTTTGGAGATAAATATTAGGGGTTCCTAAATAAAGTTTTTGGACTTCTAAATGATTTTAAGAGATATAAAAACTTTGGGTTCGTAGAAATAAATCCAGGTTATATTTTAAATGAATGCTTAGGACGAGTAACATTCAAGAGAAGTCTTTGGCAAGGGTGTTTATATATTTATGCGGTTAGAATAAATATGGGTCTATTGCATTTGAGTAAATCCTAGGATTCGATTAGTATGGAATTTATGATATGGGCTAAAGAGTATTGAGCGGCTATCTGGTACGTCTATTGACGATTATTAATATAGGTTATGCGATACCTATGGAATTAAGATAAGTCGATAGTCTACTTATTTAATTATTACGAATTGGTATATTCGGGATTGTATATAAATACTTGAAAGTGATTAAGGTGTAAGTTAAATCGTGAGTAAGAGAATACTTATAAGTTTAGTATTTTAAGTGTGAATACTTATATACTCTTACAAATGTGAACATTCGGGATTTTGGCTATCGCTATGAGAGTTTGGAAAATAAAGCCAAGGTATATCGAGGAGTTGATATATTATATATACAAGAGTTGTTATGATATATATATGATATGATACGAATATAAATATATCTGTGTGTGATTGGTATATTTGTATGTTAAAGGCTGGTTCCATGGGCATAGGGATGGACAACCAGACTATATATATATATATATATATATATATATATATATATATATATATATATATATATATATATATATATATATATATATATATATTTTAGTGCTATATAGGGAGGTTGCACGATGTGGTTGAATCCCCTGGGTTGATGAGCAGGGAGAGTATAGTCCCCAGGTCATATCGTCGCGCATATGGGTGGATGAGGATGATGATTCCATTTTCAGGAGGGAATATGACCGCCTCCACTGTTTAGTTTTTACCATGACCATGAATGAGTTTGGCTTGGTACTGTGGTCACGTGAGCAAACCCGGATGTGGATAGGGACGTGAGACTACATCCTCGAGTAATAGCTCGGTGGGATGGTTATTATACTTATGGTTGTGAAATTGGTATAAATTATACTTCTTGTGCATAGTATATTATTTATATGGTAAGATGTGAAATCATATAACTTAGACTCGTGTGAAGTGCATTTGAATAAGGTTTTATTCTCATTCCGGGAGATTCTCATCCGAGTTTAAACTGTGATTCGTATATTAAAGGTGAGAATAATATACGAGGGATATTATATACTAAAGTGAAAATGGTATTTTAAACTAGTGAAAGTTTTTTGAATATGAACGGTATATATATATAAATGAGAATTATATATATATCTAATCGAGATGAGAACTATATATATATATATATATATATATATATATATATATATATATATATATATATATATATATATATATATATATATATATATATATATATATATATATATATCTAATCGAGGATCATGCCATCGAAAGCTTGGGTGATAGCTTACGGTATAGCTCATCTTATGTCATGTTTGGTAAAGCGTTAGTTATGAGAATTCAAAGGCTGGGTGAAAGAGTTTAGTTAGGCAGGGTAGCTTAACTAGGTTGGTTAAATGCATGCGATAGGTGTGCACTGTTAGAAGAGGGGTGAGGCGTATTTCATGAGAGTGTGATACCAGTTTAAATATGAGAGATTTCATATTTTAAAATATGGCATTTGATGCACTCACTAAATATTTGCAAAACTCGGGCTCAGACCCATTTCTCTATTTTCCCCTCTCTTGCTATATATATGTACATATTTAGGTGCCCAGACATAGGGACGCATGGATGATGATTCTTTCGAGCTAGACGTTTACTGTAGCACCTGTGGATGCAAGCAGGTTTATTATAGACGCTTTTATCCTTGAGATCTAGATAGGAGGTACTGTAGAAACACTCGGGCTGATAGCCCAAACTGTATTGATTTATTCTTTTACCGCATTTTAGTTTGCGGCATTTTAATTTGGTTGTATTATATTGTACCGAGAGTTCGGTTATTTTATTTCATTTCAATTTTTGTATATAAATTGTTGTGATTGTTGTTCTTGGTTGGTTTGATTAAAGATTAGTTTAATAAAATTTTGACGCCAGCCTAATAAGTTATTAGTAATTAAATTAGTTTTCGACAGTGATGCTGAGAATGAACCATATGAGATTCCTATTTTAATCTGGTAAAGGATTAATCACCCGATATTTTATTAGGCGGGGTGTCATAGATGGTATCAGAGCATCAACTTCTAGTGTCCTTAGGAATCTATGCGGACGTACTATAATTTTTGCGATTGTTTATATTTAAGATAGAGCCTTATTATTAGGATTGTTGATTATTGTTGTGAGATTTTGTTCTCCTGCTATTATGTAAGATTATGGTAAATCTTTTGCACGCTCGTGTGATATTCGTGTGCTGATTGATGAAGGGCGACCAGGGAAGGCCATTATGACAGAGCCGGAGGCGGGGCTTAGTTAGAGCTGTAAGTTAATGTCGGGGACGAGCATCATAGTTGAGGTCACTCCCTTTGTGGCATTGTTATGTATTGCTGCAACGACTGCTAGAGTCTAGTAGTTATAATTATTCAAGTGGCTATAGTAGAGAGTGGGGTTAAACTTGAATTACCCAGTGAAGTTAGATTGGGAATACATTCGAAAGGTCTTTGATGAGGACCATAGGTTGAAGTTTAAGTTATGCGAAGGAGGTGTAGCATTATCCAATGGAAGTAGGAGGCTAGGAAGCTTTGGCTTAGAGCAGGGTATAGAAATACCCAAATGTGAAAATTTGAGGAAAAAATTTCACTCGTTGGAGCAATGTTGAAATGGTGGTCACCATATTTCGGGGAGCATGATGTTTTGATCATAGAGGAAATTTACGAGTAGTTTTAACTGCAAGTTCCTTTAGTTTATCAAAAATGAGTAGAACGCAGTTTCTGAATTATTCACATGAGAATCGATTAGAGGTCGACAGTGAATAAAGAATTATATGGTTAAGTGAATTTTGTACCTGATGAGGCAGGTAAAGTGAAGAGAGAGTCCTTCAGTGGAATAATAGGCTCACTAGTAAGTGTTGCTAACACTTATGGATAATTTATGTTCGTGAAGCCCTACAGGTGGGCATCCACCCGGGGATTCATTGAAACAGGGCAGTTGAGGCCGTTAGTATGTTTCCTTTTGGTTGGAGGAGCTAAGGGAACTATGGGGGTTATTGTTCAGATCTAGGCTATTAGAGTCTGAGATACTGATAACCTTAACATGGTCAGGGTGGCCATAGATGGGGATTAATTATGATGTGGAACGCAGAACCACACGTTTTGATCTTGCCCGGTATGACCTAAAGGACAAGATTAGGTTGACTAAATGGGGCATTGATTAATAAATTTTTGGTTAGGTTAAGACAAGTGTACTATGTCTGGGAAGCATTTGGGGCAGCCAGGATGATTGACAAGAATGTTATTGTGAATTTCACCTCGGATGAAGGAGGTATATTTTGTGTGGCATAATTGAGTCTCAGTATTTTGTTAGCCCAAGATTCGTGTGTGTGATTCGAGTTTAGTGGTAGTATCGATAATATTATGGAGGGTATATCTATATACTTTTTCGCGGTAGCGGATTCTATTTTTCTTCGTTCGCAGTGGAAGCGGGTGTTGGTATTTTAAGCTTATATTTGGTTTGCACTGCTCGTTTTGTGTGTGTTACACGAGTATAGTACTATTATGAGTATAATATGTTCGTGGATAGTCGGAGCGATAGTAGGCCAGTGATTGTAAGTCTATCGTATCCGCAGTTCCAAGGTGGAATGGGTTGCTTTTGCGATATCTCACCTGGATACGGGTTGATCTTGCCTTTAATATATTTACAGATGGAACTTTGATGAGTAGAGGTTTCATTCTTTTGATTTTGGTGCATGGCAACCTTATAGATATGATTTAAGGTATGCGGGACTTATTGTTAAACTGTGAGTTTAAGCTCGTTGTTGTTTGCACAAATAACTTAGTATTAGTACTAGCGCTTTGTGGTTGGGCTCCTTAAGAGAAGTAGGAATTCTGACCATATTTGGTTGATATATGGGATATGAATATCTTGATGGTATATTTTGAGCTAACAGACCTCCACGACCGACAAAGTTAATTAGTAGTGTATCAGAGGGGTTCCTTATTTGGATTTTGCTTGCGAGACACTCCACGCATGAACCTTAACAACGTCGGGAGTTGGGAGATATTATTAGATGCAAAGATGTTGGTTTTGATGATGAATTACCTAGTGTGAAGAAAACACTATAAACTAAGAGCCATGTTATTATTATGGAGACGGAAGTGCTGTGGAAAAGCACTGAATTATTTCTCTCACCACAAGTATGTGGGTGAGGAAAGGTAAAGGAAATTTATTTAAGCCTTATAGCCAGGCCTTGAGTCGAAGGAAAATTCGGAGGTAAGATGTTTTGGGTGTGATGTTCGTAACACTTGTGCAGAGTATAGGCGCCCCGATTATTTAGACTTTCCATTTGGTCGAGACGGAAGGACATAGAGGTAAAAGCGCGTGAGTAAGTGTGCAAGGTAGGATTTAGAATGTCCCGATTATCTGCCTTAGCCTGTTATTATGACACCCCGCCTAATTAAATATCGGGTGATGAGTCCTTTATTAAATTAAAAATCAAGGTGAACGGTTTGTTCATTCTTAGCATCACTATCGCAATTGAAAATTTCCAATTTAAACACCATAAATAATTAAGCTAAGTGTCAAAACAATTTTAAAACCGTAATTCCATTTTATTAAATCCAAATGTGAAAACCTTTTTAAATAACCAACAATTTCAGAACTCTGACATACTAAATATGGGTAATAACACACAAGAATTAGATTCATCCATATAAACCAAACCAGTTTAAACTATAAATAAAACCATCCTGACAATAATTAAATTCCAAAGAGTACCAACAAATGGAAATATAAAGGAATGTAAATCTATAACAAAAATTCAAACTGAATAGAGAAATGGGCGACACATGCCCTAACTAATAAGAACTAGAAGTAGGAGTGGAGTCAAAAATGAGGTCATCTAAGCAATGGCCTGCAACTCCCACATAAGCTGTAGCGCGTCCGGTCCAAAGAACCTAAGCATGACGCCCCTGTGGCTGGGAACCCGTATTATATACATAAGAGAGAAGAAATAACAGGAAACGGGTCAGAGCCCGAGTTTAAAACAGTTTAAAATTAGTTTAGCAAGTATTTAAAATGCTTACCGGCTAATCCAATGACCATGTTAGTATGCGACCCTCTCTTCAGAATTCTCACCTCTCATCCTAGTGTGCACGCCTACCGTACTAATAAATCTCATAAGTTTCTCTAACTTATTCCATAAGGTTTTATCAGGTGATAATCGAGGTTATGATATTTAATTTAGAAAATCATTCTCTTCGCGATTTCTACATTAGTTAGAATAACTCATTTCCCTTATAAAGTCCAGAATGATTATGATCAAATTGAAGCATTTATTCATTACTTATCTACTAATACACACAGTAGAAAGTTCCCATATAGATATACGTATATATATTAGTCACACATATAATATATATACTAACGATACCCCACATAAAACCTATGGTGCTGGCATACTCTGCTATCAAGTCCCCGTGCCACACAAACTAAGGGAAATACTAGTTCAGAATCACTCTCGAATTGTATTAACACAATACACAAACAAATGGAGGCGAAGCATAATTCCAGGTCCTAAGTGGTCAGAACATACCCTCACGTCTCTTAGAACATCTGACTATCATTTTCGGATGGCCTGTATCGAGGATACTATCTTCTAGGGTATGAGTCAACATCCCCCATAAAGGTCCAATCGAGATAAGACTGTCCCTGTGCGGAAACCCCCGTGACAGCAAGTAGTCCGGGTATGATTTTTACACAGATATATAATATGCATAGTCACACAGTCATATATATAAATATTCACATTTCTAAATTAGGTGCACCCACAACCCATAATTATAATTATCCGCTCTTAGCACATTTTTACTCGATTATCTCGCACAATGGATTTGTCACTTTTATTCTCATATATATAAATTACTCCACACCTACTTCTTGTCTCTCTAAGTATTCTAACTTCCTAAGTATATTTTCAGTAGGCACTCTCATTTACCTTCTAGTCTCACTTCCTCACAAGTCTCTACCTTTTATCAAATGTACGCATAATTTCTTATGTGTGGATAACTCCCCGTTAACCCTTAATATCATCTTACATTAAATTCTTACTTAACGGAGTTTACCTATACCCTACTGGTCCTATTTATATCCCATTATTCTCCCACAATAATAATCAAGGGTTACTACGCATTTTAACCGGATTAAACCAACAGAAGAAAAATATGCAATTTTCTAGGAGGGGTCGATCGATTGATCATCAATCGATCGATGTTCTTGGGTCGATCGATCGATTAAGCAGTTCTTGCCCAGAAACTGCAAATTAAACCTAAGGGTTTCATCTTCCAAATTTCTCCAAAACATCATTATCGATTCCCAAACTCCAAAATAACATTTCTACCAGTTCTCTATACATATATGCATGATTCCCTACGTGAAACATGTACAAATTCATCAACGAGATTGTATTAAAGGGGTAATTTGTCTTAATTATCAAGAACCCTAATTTTACACTAAACTTTCATTGTTCTAATTCTTTTTCCATATTTCTCACTTTTAAATCACTCAAATTTTGTGGATAATCCTCTACATGTGATTGAGATTTCCAGAATATATTTATTCCCTTTAAACATGTGATTTGATTCTCTAAATCCTTAAATTTTTCCATGAGACATATGTTTATCAATCCTAATCTAACATGAGTGAAACATTAACTACAAGAAAAGCAACAAAGATACTGGCCTGGGAATTTAAGGTTCTGATTCGACGACTCCGATTGGTATAGCAGTAATCCTCTTCTTTCGATCTACGCTTTGGTGGTGGTGGGGTTGCTAGATTGGTGGTTCTTGGCCTTGGACACTTGGAAGGCTTTCCCCTTCTTCTTCCTATGGCCTTTTTCTCTTTTGGTTCTAAGAACCCTAACTTCCCTTGCACTCCATCTGATATAACCTTAATGATTTTCGTCATTATTAAAGGCCAAAAATAGAAAATTATCAAAATGCCCTCCCAGGTTACCGGTTAGGCCTAAAACGTCCCGAGACCCAAACTAAAACCCCGGGTACACTTTTCGGACTATCTCCATCCTTTCGGACATGTTGGCGCACTCGAAATGACCATACAGGTGAATTATAATTTTCACTTATAATAATAATAATAATAATAATAATAATAATAATAATAATAATAATAATAATAATAATAATTTAGTCCTGACACGACACAGGCGCGCCCCGACTTAATTTCCATAATTGTCATTTTATTCACTCGTGACAATTTTTAGTAAAATCAATTTTACATATTACTTTACTCAATAAGACATATTTAATCAAATCAACAAATTTCCAATAATTACTAACTCTCGTCACGCAAGTAAATATTTAAAACCATTTTTCGGATTAAAATTAAATTAATTTATCTCAATTTAATTTAATAAATCCCTAAATTTAAAAGCCATAATAATACGGGGTATTACATACTTTCTCCCTAATAACGGAATTTCGTCCCGAAATTTGGAAAATAAGGCCTACTTTTTCAAACAATTTTGGATACCGTAACAGTATGCAAACTATCTACATAGTAGGGAGCTCAATCACTACAACCCCCGTCTCTCAGCAAGCTTGTTTAACACTCTCATTAACGACATTTCATATTGTGCTCCTATCCGACAGCATTCGCATCAGACACGCATATACTCTATTAATTCCCATTATTTCAATACCATTGCGAGGCCGCACCTCACTACATGACAACTACTCGGATTTATCTAACAACAAAACTCCTATTCTGAGAGAAACCATACGAACATCTGACCACTCTCATTCACCTAAAACAGTCGTGGAATTCCACCATAGTCATCAGACTCTAACTCGACCAACCCCAAATTCTGATTATTCGCCCGTCTCTTAACATTCAGAGTGAGAAAAGTTATGGTTTTCCACACCAAAACCTCAATAAGCACCTTGTTCACAATAAACAGGTAAGAATGCTCCCACGGAACCCTACCATTAGGTAATATCCTTCCCCAATTATCGTACTATACTCCACTTGCTAGCTATAACCGTTGTGGAAATGAAACAATCACAATGAATCCAAAATTACTTTCACAAGGCTCCACTAATGGTTAATTACCGCTAGCCTTCTCCCCGGATTATGGGTGATACAACCCGCTCACACTAAGTGTTATCCCCGCTGCTTACTGAAATTCCATATTGAAGGTGGGATTTGAAAGTCTCACCCTAAGGAGAGCGATCATGTACCGACGCGATTATTCCTTTCAAAGGAAGACTGGGGCACACTAGTTAGTGTGGTAAATCACCCCAAAAGAATATCAATCACTTCCTTCTTGGGCGACTTGTTCCACATGTTCGAATGAACCCTTGATCTTGCCTTGAGGTTAGCAACCCATCAAGGAAACTTTACCGACTTCACTGGCCTCTTCCCTTATCGGAATCTTCGGTAGCCACAAAATTCTCTGGTTGGACCTCTTTTTCCAACCGAATTCTGTTTATGAGTAGTGCCTGCGGAGACTAACCACTATGTCCCGCTCGACACCGACTTCTACTTGTAATGTCTCACATTAAGTGATAGTTAATACTCACCTTCTTTCCTTTGCGTATACTGAAAGTTCTGACCCATGCACTTTTCTCCACGATGTGCACTTACGGACCTATTATACCATACTAACATCTTCACTCTTTATACGCATCAGTCGCTCTCAACATTTGACTAGTTACAACTCTGCTCCAAGTGTTCTCCATAATAATTGAATTCTACCCTTCTCAAGGAATACCCCTTTTTAAATGGCTTCCCACAACCTTCCAACCAGATTCGGTGTGCTACTTTGAACACAAATATGGGGATTTATCGTCTTTCACACGGTGCTCAATCCACTCTACCACTTCCATTTCGTTATGTCTATCCCTCAAACATTTATTCCACATGTCTATTTCCACGTCCCTTCAACTCGGACGATTTTGACATCAGTTAACCAAGATGCCCACACATCCTATAAATCGTGTATACTAGCGTAAGCATCACATACGCTTCATGTATAACACCCAATTCCTCATTTTCCTTGTGATCACAATGTGATTACCACACTTGGGTACTCTCAGTAACCCTAGAAATCGAAATTTTAAATCCTGCTTATCATCGTTCCACCCCTTAACTCGTGGTGATAAGACAAAACTTCCAATGCCTCCTTACCACCCCACCGGCTATTTTTTTTAATCGTAATTCAACTTCCAACTTAAAGATAATAATTATCTGTTCCTACTACGACTGAGGTACCAAACTCATAAACTAATGACGAAACATCTTCCCACTTCCAACCTTACGCTAAGTTTCATGCGTGGGATGTCTCGCGAAGCGAAATCCAAACAAGGAACCCCCGATACACTACTACCTAGCATTGTCGGTTATTGAAATATGTTAGGCCCTCTGTCCATAAAATGTACCCCGTTATTCCGTCTCTTTACAGAAAAGGTTACATCTCCTCCCGTAATTACACTTAACAAAGAACATTTTGCCAAATGTACAATCATTCAGTATTGGTGGAAATTATATTCTAAAAACCTTAAATACATACAATCGGGATTCTCGAAATCCCGTTCCCAATAATATGGGTGTAACTCTCAACTCCCACATCTCTAAAGGATAGGTATATCAACGCACTCTTCCTATCACCAAGTCCTAAGCGCTAAGCATAATAATGATTTAAATCTTTTTTCTCAACAGTAAACCTAATACATACTGAATCATAATAACAAATTCCATACACATACCGGGATCGAATATCTCGAGCCCACTATCCCCTCCGAAGTCTCTAGAATAAATAATATAAGTACAAGTCCGACCCTCTCGCAGGTGAGGCCTCTCCAGAACAAAACATGCTGCACTAATGCAACCACTCCGATAGCCTTGCAATAACTGCCTACCATCGTACTAACCATTACTATAAAGTTGTAACTAAGATAATATCATACTCGTATAACACACCACTAAAACGAGTAACCTCAATAAAGTATATAACACTACTAATACACCCATTCATCCTCCACGGATAGCACTAAAGATAATCCCGCTAAACTAGGGAGAATATTAACATAATAATAACGTTCATAGTTATATGCACTAACTCATCTCTCATGCTAATATAGTAATGAACAAAAATAAAATGACTCGCTCGTGTCACATACAACACGCTTCATCCTCCGAGGATAAAACTCATACTTCAACTTTGCCAATCGCCTTAGCTACTTAATCGTCTTCCGGAACATAACGCATCTCTCTGAACCAAATTGAAAATTATATTAACCATTTCCCTTGTAAGCGCCATCCTCCTGTCCCTTATTCTCACTTTGGAAAATTTTTAACTCCTGCGGTTTTACTCTCCACAAAATACCTCAACATATAACCCACTTATCTCCTGAAATACATTTGAAAACTCACGAACGAATGGAGTTAAATTTAGGAGAGTCACAATCTCCTTAGAGGTATCCTCCTTTATGTAATACAAATAGGTGGAAAGTCCCCCTTCTGGGCGAGGCATCGCCACCAAAACATCTCCTGCCTCAAAATGGCAAAGATAATACTCCTACCGAATCAATTTATCATACCTCACGAGCCAATCCATGCCAATAATGACTTCGTGCTCATGTATGACTAAACTAGTATGACTGTAGGTAAAACCAAACTACCAAACTATATACCTACACCCCGATGTATACAGAAAATTAATGAACCTTTCCCAATGATGAGTCTACACATGACACCGTACTCTCAATAGTGTTTAAAAATCCTAAGGTCCATGCAAAGTGAGTATCTATAAAACAGTATGATGCCCAAGTATTGAATAAAATGTGTCCCATAGTACTAGAAGGAAGGAACATACCATCAATGGCTGAGGATGGTTGCTGGATTTCAGTATGCTGGACGTCGCACACACACTCGTGCTGTTTCTGCCCCTACTACTGGGGTATTTTACTCTTATCTGGGCATCCTACCTCCGGTGACCCATCCTGCCGCAATTGAAGCATCTACCTCTAAATTGTTTCATTTTACGGCTCTGTTGGTCTTGGCCTGGTTGTACAGTTCCACTTTTTCCTTGGCCTTGTTGGCCTGGTTGAGCATCTCGATGAAAAATGACATCTGGTTGAGGATAGTCCCTCCACTTATGACCCGTTTGTACACACTTATAGCAGAGTCCTAAAAGTTCTCGCTGGTCGGGTCTGAGTTCCTCTCCAGTTTGATCTGGACAAGTTCGACGTTCATGACCATCCATTCCACATTTGAAACACCTCTTTATGACTTCAATCGGTCCCCGACTTTATTAGCCCTGGCGCTTTTGGTTTTTCCTGCACATTTTGTTACCTTCGTGGCTTTTACGATCTCGAGGAGCTTGCTGTTGCGATTTTAGTGTCTTCGCGCACTTGTTGTTTCTAGTCATGATAAATTGACTATACTCTCTAGATCTTTTGCCCCTTATAAGTTGTGTGCTGCGTTCTTGATACTGTAAGATCGCAGTGGTAACTGTCTATGCCACAATACCTGCTAACTCGACGGTTGATACACTCTCTGGAGACACCTGAGGTGTGAGCTGACCTTGCTCATTGACTCCCCTAACGGCATTAGCTTGTTCTTCTTGACGATCCATCTAAAATTTTTAAATAATCTGGATGAGTTCATCATTCACATAAACAAATCGCAGAAGCACGAATTCCCAACGCATAAAGATGAATTCAACATTCCTAATATTAGGGCTCTAAATCAAAGACGCTAAGCTGGAAACAAAATAAGCCGTACAGATCCTAAAGGACACTATAACCTGATGCTCTGATACCACCTGTGACGTCCCGCCTAATTAAATATCAGGTGATCAGTCCTTTATTAAATTAAAAATCAAGGTAAATGGTTGGTTCATTCTTAGTATCACTGTCGCAATTGAAAATTTCCAATTTAAACACCCTAAATAATTAAGCTAAGTGTAAAAACTATTTTAAAACCGTATTTCCATTTTATTAAATCCAAATGTGAAAACCTTTTTAAATAACCAACAATTTCAGAACTCTGACATACTAAAGATGGGTAATAACACACAAGAATTATATTCATCCATATAAACCAAACCAATTTAAATTATAAATAAAACCATCCTGACAATAATTAAATTCCAAAGAGTACCAACAAATGGAAATATAAAGGAATGTAAATCTCAGACAAAAATCCAAACTGAATAGAGAAATGGGTGACACATGCCCTAACTAATAAGAACTAAAAGTAGGAGTGGAGTCAACAATGAGGTCGTCTAAGCAATAGCCTACAACTCCCACATAAGCTGCAGCGCGTCCGGTCCAAAGAACCTAAGCATGACGCTCCTGTGGCTGGGCACCTGTATTATATACATATATATATATATACAAGAGAGAAGAAATAACAGGAAATGGGTCAGAGTCGGAGTGTAAAATAATTTAAAATTAGTTTAGCAAGTATTTAAAATGCATACCGGCTAATGCAACAACCATGTTAGTATGCGACACTCTCTTGAGAATTCTCACCTCTCATTCTAGTGTGCACGCCTACCGTACTAATAAATCTCATAAGTTTCTCTAACTTATTCCTTAAGATTTTATCAGGTGACAATCGAGGTTATGATATTTACTTTAGAAAATCATTCTCTTCGCGATTTCTACATTATTTAGAATAACTCATTTCCCTTATAAAGTTCCCGAATGCTTATGATAAAATTGAAGCATTCATTCATTACTTATCTACTTATACGCACAGTAGAAAGTTTGCATATAGATATACGTATATATATTAGTCACACATATAATATATATACTAACGGCACCCCACATAAAACCTATGGTGCTGGCATACTCTGCTATCAAGTTCCCGTGTCACACAAACTAAGGGAAATACTAGTTCGGAATCACTCTCGAACTGTATTAACACAATACACAAACAAATGGAGGCGAATCATAGTTCCAGGTCTTAAGAGGTCAGCACATACCCTTACGTCTCTTAGAAAACATCTGACTATCATTTTCGGATGGCCTATATCGAGGATACTATCTTCTAGGGTACGAGTCAATATTACCCATAAAGGTCAAATCGAGATAAGACTATACCGGTGCGAAAACCCCCATGATAGCAAGTAGTCCGGGTATGATTTTTACACAGATATATAATATGCATAGTCACACAGTCATATATATAAATATTCACATTTCTAAATTAGGTGCACCCACAACCCATAATTATAATTATCCACTCTTAGCACATTTTTACTCGATTATCTCGCATAATGGATTTGTCACTTTTATTCTCACATATATAAGTTACTCCACACCTACTTCTCGTCTCTCTAAGTATTCTAACTTCCTAAGTATATTTTCAGTAGGCATTCTCATTTACCTTCTAGTCTCACTACCTCACAAATCTCGACCTTTTATCAAATGTACGCATAATTTCTTATGTGTGGATAACTCCCCGTTAACCCTTAATATCATCTTACATTAAATTCTTACTTAACGGAGTTTACCTATCCCCTACTGGTCCTATTTATATCCCATCATGCTCCCACAATAATAATGAAGGGTTACTACGCATTTTAACCGGATTAAACCAACAGAAGAAAAATATGCAGTTTTCCAGGAGGGGTCGATCGATCGATGTAAGGGGTCGATCGATCGATCATCGATCGATCGATGTTCTTGGGTCGATCGATCGATTAAGCAGTTCTTTCCCAGAAACTGCAAATTCAACCTACGGGTTTCATCTTCCAAATTTCTCCAAAACATCATTATCGATTCCCAAACTCCACAATAACATTTCTACTAGTTCTCTATACATATATGCATGATTCCCTACGTGAAACAAGTGCAAATTCATCAACGAGATTGTATTAAAGGGGCAATTTGTCTTAATTATCAAGAACCTTAATTTTACACTAAACTTCTATTGTTCTAATTCTTTTTCCAGATTTCTCACTTTTAAATCACTCTAATTTCATGGATAATCCTCTACGTGTGATTGAGATTTCCAGAATATATTTATTCCCTTTAAATGTGTGATTTGATTCTCTAAATCCTTAAATTTTTTCATGAGACATAGGTTTATCAATCCCAATCTAACATGAGTGAAACATTAACTACAAGAAAAGCAAGATAAATAATTGCCTGGGAATTTAAGGTTCTGATTCGATGACTCCGATTGGTATAACAGTAATCCTCTTCTTCCGATCTACGCTTTGGTGGTGGTGGGGTTGCAAGATTGGTGGTTCTTGGCCTTGAACACTTGGAAGGCTTTTCCCTTCTTCTTCTTATGGACTTTTTCTCTTTTGGTTCTAAGAACCATAACTTCCCTGGCACTCCAACTGATATAACCTTAATGATTTTGGTCATTATTATAGGCCAAAAATAGAAAATTACCAACATGCCCTCTCGAGTTACCGGTTAGGCCTAAAAACGTCCCGAGACCCAAACAAAAACCCCCGGGTACACTTTTTTAACTATCTCGACCCTTCCGGACATGTTGGCGCACTCGAAATGACCATACAGGTGACTTATAATTTTCATTTATAATAGTAATAATAATAATAATAATTTAGTCCTGACACGACATAGGCGCGTCCCGACTTAATTTTCATAATTGTCATTTTATTCACTCGTGACAATTTTTAATAAAACCAATTCTATATATTACTTTACTCAATAAGACATATTTAATCAAATCAAAAATTTTCGAATAATTTCTAACTCTCGTCACGCTAGTAAATATTTATAACAATTTTATGGATTAAAATTAAATTAATTTATCTCAATTAAATTTAATAAATCCCTAAATTTAAAAGCCATAAAAATACGAGGTATTACATACTTTCCCCCAATAACGGAATTTCGTCCCGAAATTCGAAAAATAAGGCCTACCTTTTCATATAATTTTGGATACCGTAACAGTATGCAAACTATCTACATAGTAAGGAGCTTAATCACTACAGCCCCCGTCTCTCAGCAAGCTTGTTTAACACTCTTATTAACGACACTTCATATTGTTCTCCTATCCAACAACATTCTCATAAGACACGCATATACTCTATTAATTCCCATTATTTCAATATCATTGGGAGGCCGCACCTCACTACTTGACAACTACTCGGATTTATCTAACAACAAAACTCCCATTCTGAGAGAAATATATGAACATCTGACCACTCTTGTTCGCCTAAAACAGTCGTGGAATTCCACCATAGTCATCAGACTCTAACTCGACCAACCCCAAATTCTGATTATCCGCCCATCTCTTAACATTCAAAGTGAGAAAAGTTAAGGTTTTCCACACCAAAACCTCAATAAGAACCTTGTTCACAATAAACAGGTAAGAATGCTCCCACGGAACCCTACCATTAGGTAATATCCTTCCCCAATTATCGTACTATACTCCACTTGCTAGCTATAACAGTTGTGGAAATGAAACAATCACAATGAATCCAAAATTACTTTCACAAGGCTCCACTAATGGTTAATTACCGCTCGCCTAGTCTCCGAATTATAGGTGATACAACCCACTCACACTAAGTGTTATCCTCGCTGCTTACTGAAATTCCATATTGAAGCTGGGATTTGAAAGTCTCACCCTAAGGAGAGCGATCATATACTGACGCGATTATTCCTTTCAAAGGAAGACTGGGCACACTAGTTAATATGACGAATCACCCCAAAGGAATATCAATCACTTCCTTCTTGGGCGACTTGTTCCACATGTTCGAATGAACCCTTGATCTTGCCTTGATGTTAGCAACCCATCGAGGAAACTTTATCGACTTCACTGGCCTCTTCCCTTATCGGAATCTTTAGTAGACACAAAATTCTCTGGTTAGTCCTCTTCTTCCAACCGATTTCTGTTTATGAGTAGTGCCCGCGGAGACTACCCACTATGTCCCGCTCGACACCGACTTCTACTTGTAATGTCTCACATTAAGTGACACTTAATACTCCCTTTCTTTCTTTTGCGTATACTAAAAGTTCCGACCCATGCACTTTTCTTCACGATGTGCACTTACGGACCTATTATACCATACTAACATCTTCACTCTTTGTACGCATCAGTCGCTCTCAACATTTGACTAATTACAACTCTGCTCCGAGTGTTCTCCATAATAATTGAATTCTACCCTTCTCAAGGAATACCCCTTTTTAAATGGCTTCCCACAACCTTCCAACCAGATTCGATGTGCCACTTTAATCACTAATATGGGGATTTATCGTCTTTCACACGACGCTCAATCCACTCTACCACTTCCATTTCGTTATGTCAATCCCTCAAACATTTATTCCACATGTCTATTTCCACGTCCCTTCAACTCAGACGATTTTGACATCAGCTAACCAAGATGCCCACACACCTTATAAATCGCGTATATTAGCGTAAGGATCTTATACGCTTCACGTATAACACCCAATTCCTTATTTTCCTTGTGCTCACAACGTGATTACCACACTTGGGTACTCTCAGTCACCCTAGAAATCAAATTTTGGATTTTGCTTTGTGAGACATCCCACGCATGAAACCGAGTGAATGTCGGAAGTTAGGAGAGGTCTTGGGCACTAGGGATATAGTTAGTATATTACTCATTTTTTTATGTGTAGGAAAACACATCGATATTAGGACTACTATGAAATAGGGCCAGTGGGGCAGGTGACGCTGAGATAAGGAGATTGTAATGAGTTAACCACTAGAAGATTGGTGGTTTTAACCTTGAGAAGGATTAAATTTTGAAGTATAGGATGCACAGGTTACAAGATATGTGGACACCTTGGTAAGTTAATTTTATATATTATCCGAGATAGAAGGGGGATAGTATATAAAGCTGAAGATTTTGCTTTGGGGTCAATTATCAATGTAATTGAAATGTGTTGGATGGAATGTCGTAGGAGGTACGCAATAATTCAATTATATAGGTGCAACAAGAGTTAGCACACCTAAGATAAGAGATAAGACTGACGGGAGTAGTCAAGTGCAAGTGTAATTTCCTTTTTGAGAGAAATTTGAAGTCATGACGTAGATGAACGGATGCTTAGAGTGGCGGCTTTCTGATGGGATTGATACGTTAAAGCTGTGATTATAGGCTCTTTATCTTTATATGCAGTTATAAAAGCACTAGGTTTGATTTATTGTTTTTAGAGTTAACCATACGATCGAGGTAATGTTATAGTATCTAGAAATTTAGTCAAGCTTTTTGTTAAGCTAGTGCGTTAGAGTATAAGCCTTGAGATAGGTGGGTTCCGTGAATGATTATATGGTAGGGTACTATTGTGTTAGTACCATTCGACTTCGGTGTACTAGGACGTAATGTAACTAGCGATCCTAGGTTGGTAGTTCAGGTTGCATCCGAATTTCGGGGATAAAATTATGTTGTTAAGGGGGAAGTATGTAATACCCCATACTTTTATAGATATTTAAATTACATAAGTGGGCGTAATTTGGTAATTGAAGGAATCACTATGAATAGTAATTTTAGAATTTATGAGTGTTGGATTATCCGATGTGTGTTACATTTACTTTGAGGACTAAGTAAATGAGTCAGAATATTTTATGTCATGTCATAGTTGGATAAAATGACGAGTAATATTTCTCTTTGAGGAAAACGCGTGTTGAGAAGTGTTAGGTCTGATTAGTGAATTTTAGTTAAGTGACTCGGATGGATATTTCGAGTGCACGGTTGGTTTCAAAATGGCCGAGATAGTTAGAATAGAGTCTCCGGGGGTAGTGTTTGGGTTCCGAGAACTTTTGAACTAGTAGGGACTTGCAATTGAGTATACGAGTCAAAACTGGATTTTATAAGGGATAAACCCTTATCTCCCTCTTATAAGCCCTAAGAGAGAGAAAAAGAAGAAAGAAAATAGAGGAAAGAAGAAAGGAAGGAAAGGAAGGAAAGGAAGAGAGAAAAGGGGATTTTCGGCCAAACTCCGTGGGATTCGACTTGAGGTCGTCGTATTTTATCCACGAGGCAAGTGTTTACTTGCTCTATTCATTTGAGTGTGTGTATCTCATATTATAGTTGGTAACTAGATAATTTTGGGTTAGAACCCTTTAAATAAATTTGGGAAAATTGGATTGAGATTTAACAAATTAATGTGTTGTTAACTCCTTATGAATTCTAGTGTTAAAACCATGTTAATGGTGTAAATCTTGTTGAGAAATTGGAAGAAATGAAAATGGTGGGTTAATTACGAAAGGGGTTTAATTTCTTGATTGAATCCTATAAAGATATTGATGTGTTGGTTATATCATTATGTATAGATGATTATTTTTTTACTTTTTGAGGTAGAAATCATGGGATTGGAGTTGGGATTGTGTTGGATTAAAGAGAAATTGGAGAAGAAGGTGAATAGTAACTCAACGCACTTTCTGAATCGATTCGGGCTAGATGCGAATCGATTCGACTATTTGTTAAAAAATGAAATTTCTAGATCTTTTTTATACAAACTCTTGGCGCTGACCACGTATTTTTCTGATTATTTTTGAATTAATAATGATTTTTCTACGGAAGGGTGTTCGAGATCGAAATCGTTAGTCAGAAATCAAACTTGATATTGGGAGAATTACGGCTAGAATGGTTTGGAGATAAATATTAGGGGTTCCTAAATAAATTTTTAGGACTTCTAAATGACTTTAAGAGATATAAAAACCTTGGGTTCGTAGAAATAAATCCAGGTTATATTTTAAATGAATGTTTAGGGCGAGTAACATTCAAGAGAAGTCTTTGGCAAGGGTGGTTATATATTTATGCGGTTAAAATAAATATGGGCCGATTTAATTTGAGTAAATCCTAGGATATGATTATGATGGAATTTAGGATACGGGTTAAAGAGTATTGAGCGTCTATCTGGTACGTCTATCGACGATTATAAATATAGGTGATGCGATACCTATGGAATTAAGATAAGTTGATAGTCTACTTATTTAATTATTACGAATTGGTATATTCGGGATTATATATAAATCCTTGAAAGTGATTAAGGTGTAAGTTAAATCATGAGTAGGAGAATAATTATAAGTTTATTATTTCAAGTGTGAATACTTATATACTATTACGAATGTGAACATTCGGGATTTTGGCTATTGCTATGAGAGTTTGGTAAATGTAGCCAATGTATATCAAGGAGTTGATATATTATATATAAAGGAGTTGTTACGATATATATATGATATGATACGAATATAAATATATCTGTGTGTGATTGGTATATTTGTATGTTAAAGGCTGGTTCCACAGGCATAGGGATGGACAACCAGACTATATATATATATATATATATATATATATATATATATATATATATATATATATATATATATATATATATATATATATATCTCTTTATTGCTATCTAGGGAGGTTGCACGATGTTGGAAAATCCCCTGGCTTGAGGAGCAGGGAGAGTATAGTCCCCAGGTCATATCGTCGTGCATATGGGTGGGTGAGGATGATGATTCCATTTTCAGGAGGGAATATGACCACCTCCACCGTTTAGTTTTTACCATGACCATGAATGAGTCTGGCTTGGTACCGTGGTCACGTGAGCAAACCCGAATGTGGATAGGCACTTGAGACTGTATCCTCGAGTAATAGCTCGGTGGGATGGTTATTATACTTATGGTTGTGAAATAGGCATAAATTATACCTGTTGTGCATAGTATATTATTTATATAGTAAGATGTGAAATCATATAACTTAGACTCGTGTGAAGTGCATATGAATAAGGTTTTATTCGCATTCTGGGAGATTCTCATCCGGATTTAAACCGTGATTCGTATATTAAAGTGAGAATTATATAAGAGGGATATTATATACTAAAGTGAAAATGGTATTTTAAACTAGTGAAAGTTTTTAGAATATGAACGGTATATATATATATATATATAAAATCGAGGATCATGCTAGCTAAAGCTTGGGTAATAGCAGTATAACTCATCTTATATTACGTCGGGTAAAGCGTTAGTTATGAGAATTCAAAGGATGGGTGAAAGAGTTTAGTTAGGCAAGGTAGCTGAACTAGATTGGTTAAATGTATGCGATAGGTGTGAACGATTAGAAGAGGAGTGAAGCGTATCTCATGAGAGTCCTATACCAGTTTAAATATGAGATATTTCATATTTTAAAATATGACATTTGATGGACTTGCTAAATATTTGCAAAACTCGGGCTCTGACCTGTTTCTCTATTTTCCCCTCTCTTGCTATATATATGTATATATTTAGGGGTTCAGACACAGGGACGCCTGGATGATGATTCTTTCAAGTCAGACCTTTGTTGTAGTAGCTGTGGAAGCAAGAACGTTTATTGTAGATGCTTTTATCCTTGAGATCTAGATAGGAGGTACTGTAGAAACACTCGGGCTGATAGCCTAAACTGTATTCATGTATTCTTTTATCGCATTTTAGTTTGCGACATTTTGATTTGGTTGTATTATATTGTACCGAGAGTTTGGTTATTTTATTTCATTTCAATTGTTGCATATAAACTGTTGTGATTGTTTTACTTGGTTGGTTTGATTAGAGATTAGTTTAATACAATTTTGACTCCAGCCTAATAAGTTATTAGTAATTAAATTGGTTTTCGACACTGATGCTGAGAATGAACCATATGAGATTCGTGTTTTAATCTAGTAAAGGATTGATCACCTGATATTTTATTAGGCGGGGTGTCACAATTCCCTAGCTTCAATTTGATTCCCTTTAACTATGCCAATCCCATAATGAGTGTGGAACTTTAGTTACTGATGTACGGTAAAGGGCACTGCTCAAAAATTTTCAGTCCAACCCTGCTGAGGATATTATTATACGGTAAGTTAACATTCTTGTCTAAGATGAAGAATCTAATCTTGTCAGATCAACAGGTCATCTAGGTGTCAATCACGACTTCCAGACTAACGGTTCTCTGAGGATATACCTTTCCTCCTGAGAAACCAATGAGCGGTCTGCGATATGCTTTGAGTTTTCTATCTCGCATCCCCATACCTTTGAAGTTGTTGTAGAATAAGACGTCGATTTAATTACCATTGTCGATCAAAACTATATCCACCTTTCCTTCATGCACCAACATTGTGACAACGAGAGGGTCATAATGAGATAAAGCACCTCTAATAGATCATCTTTGGAGAATCCTACTTCCAATTGATCTTTGTTCACTTTCCTCGAGTGAGCATCCACATCATTAAACATATTGATCTGTCGAATGTAAAAATAGGCAGTGGCTTCATTAAGGTTAGCTTTCCTCTCTACTATTCCATCTCCTTCATCGACATCACCACCTGTAATAAAGTGCAACGAAAAGAGATCATTTTTACCTCTCGTACAGATTCCTTAGGTCTACTCAACAGGTTTGGATCATCCTTAAAGTCATCGTCCCTGCCCGTTTTTTATTAACTCCCCTTCTACAAGGGGATTCCGATCGTCTCATGGGTTCCTGCTCGTTCGAGTTGTCTATTCAGCCTCATATATCTATGAACTTTGATAGTTTCCCTCTTCAGATTATGTTCTCTATGTAGATCTTCAATTCTATGCAGTTATCGGTGTTATGGTCATGATTTTTATGTAACACATACTATTTGCAATTATATTTTCGGTTCAAAGGATATTTAAACCTCTGGGACCATTTCAGATCTTTGTTCTCATGAATTTCTTCTAGAATATGGTGAAAGGCAACAGTTAGAGGAGTATATTTATCATATCTTTTTGGTTTTTCTACCTTATTATTTTTCTTCTCCTTCTTCTCAAGGATTTTTTTAGCATCGGCTTTGGAGTTATTGGTCTCTTTTGCAACTATGGTCTCCTCGGCATTCATAATTTTACTGACTTTAGCTAGTAATTCGATCACAGTCTTGGCTAGTTGTTTGACTAGAACATAATATATTTTTTTGATAGTAAGCCACTCATTAATGCGGCGATAGCATCTTCTTATCATAATCTACGACCTCTAGCTTTTCACTATTAAATTAGATGATGTGTTCATGAGTGGTCATTCCAACTCTTTGGCGAACACTTAGTAAATGAACTAACCTTCTGGCTGTTTTGGCTCTAAAGCATAAATTATTGATAAATAAATTAGCCAATTGCTAAAAGTTAGAGATTTTCCCTCGCGATAGATTATTTTACTAAATCTATGCCGACCGAATAACAGTACTGGAAAATGCTCAACAACGCATCTCATTAGGGATCGAATAGATGTCGGTGATGATTGATATTGCTCCATGTGCAATACATGATTTGTTTTGCCATCATACTTTGGGATTGACATGGGTGGCTTGTACTTGGCAGGCGTAGGATAATTCACAATTGAAGGCGTGAAAGGTATCCATTTCACAAAGCCCTTGTGTAAGGAATTTTTAGGCTAGCTCCCCAAACGATCCTCTAATCGTTGGATTAAGCCTTTTTACGACTGATCATCTAGATTGGCCTTGGCTGAGAGAATTTTAGTTGATTGATCATTATTTTACATTGAGCTCTCTCCTGGGAAGTCTGTTCAGCACATACTGAGCCTCGTGCGCTAGTCCTTGACCTGAAGAATCATTCTCGACGGTCTATGGATCCTTTAGGCTCTATTTGGTGATGAACCCTCATCACTTGGGGACCTAGACAATCAATAGTTGAGCCCTGCTTGACCTTTTTAAGATGCTCCGTCTCTCCTAGGAGAATAATTGCTCACTATAGTGATTAGTGGTGTTGAGAGATAAAGTGATATAAATTATTGATCTGGAATATCTAGATATGCTTCTTTTATTTCGTGATCCAACATGCATCTCGATCCAGTTCATGAGTTGTCTATTTCTATAAGGATCATGCGGTAATAATTCTCCGCTCCTATTAGAGATTTCTCTCCCAAATGGCATGATGGATTCTGCTATTGTTTTGCTCTAACTGGATCGTCTAAGTAAATTATTTTACTATTTGTTACTTGGCCTCCAAACCTCTAGTTATACTCATCAAAATTCCATGTAGGTCTACCATCCCAACAGGTGTGGAGGGTGGGATGATTTCATTTACCCAGCTACTTTAGATATTATCTCCGATTTTTGGTGACAAAGGAGCTAACAGGTGAATTTTGATAGGAATTTTAATAGGAAAAAATGGGTGGCTTGTCCAGTCGATTCCTATAGACGACACCAATCTATTATTGTCTAAAATTGGTATTAGGATAATTATGTGTCTTAGTTAAACAATATAAATAATAAACTACCATAGATATGAAAGAAAATGATTTGAACTTGAAAGATATGAGAGACGAAGAAAGAGACGGGAATTAATGTGGTTCAGTCCAACGAGGTGCCTACATTCATGGGTGCAAAGTTATTTCAGATTAGGGAAAAGTACATTCTCTCAATGATCTTTCTAGGGTTGAGTTAATATCGTTTTCTTCATATTACAACTAAGGGATATAGTGGGCTATTTACAGTAAGTGGTGAGGAGAAGAAGAAGTGGAGTGCCTTTATATGTCAGGAAATTACACCTTTTTACATTCTTGATCACATCTAATCATGAGCCAGCCCGGGAGTTAACCCACGTGCCTTTATAAAAGAGACTATATGTATATTCCCACATGCATCTAAACTTAGACACTATGCCTTCCTGACTGTTTGTTGGCATTCCTGCTGGTGGCGTCCATATTGCCGACCAGTAGGGAACATTCAGCTGGCCATGATAATGACCTGTAAATAGTGCTTGATTAAATATATTATGATGATAGGTGTCCCAATTTTACTGGTCCACATCATGCTCGTGCTTTATGATATAACATCAATACAACAGTTAATGAAATTCATTAGTGACAAACACTATGTATATTTGTATCGCACGAATGATTCTATGATGGAGGTTATATACATATTCTGGACTCATCAGAACTCCAATCAATTGGCAAAGTATTTTCCCTCAGTTGTCATTATCGATTTCACTTACAAGACACACTGTTTAAATATGCTTTTGTTTGAGATGGTTGGTATAACCTTTTGTGAATGGACATTTAACGTTGCTTTTTCATTTTTAGTTATAGAGAAGGAAGATAACCTTTGTTGGGCATTGGGTAGTTTAAAAGCATTATTCGATCCATTTGCATGTCCCATTGTCTTCATCATCGATCCGGAGCATGCGTGCATTAATGTATTGAGGATGGTGTTTCCCGATAATAAATATATGGTGTGCACTCTCCACTTTCAACAAAATGTGAAAATTCATGCTTATAACGAGATCTATGATAAGGATTCACAAAAAAAATTCTTGAGAGATTGGGTTCATTTGGTTGAATCCCCAATGGAGAGCGATGTCTACGATATAACTTGTGATCATGAGTTGGTCATCTACCTAATGGAGGTTCGACCTATACTTTGGGGGTATTTGGATGGTCATTGGTACAAATTATCTATGGTGCCCAAGTTAGCCAAGTACTATATGGTTGATTATGAGCCCTAAATGATATTATTCAAACAGATGTGGGAAAGGTCAAATATAGATGACCAAAGGGATATGTTATGTAAATTAAAAGACATAAGGCGTCCCGTCACTGCGAGGCTATTTGAGTCGTTCGTGATGAAGCAAGGGAAGGGTCGGATGAAAATCAACCGCTCATGAGCAAAAACACCAGAAGTCAATGAAAAGGTATCCCTCTGCCTTCGAATTGGCGCAGTAGTTAGTAGAGAAGGATCATCGTGATATGCATAGGCCTAATAAAAACATTGATTTTACGAGTTCACATGCCAAACCCCATGGTGCCCTAAGTACACGCCCTTGTACAAAAAGTACCCGAATGAGATACCCGAGATTTACAGAGGTTTTGTTAAAGATATTGTGGATGTGGAAGTGAATGGAAATTGCAACCTTATATGCATGTTTAACTGTCTAAGGTTGGGGTTTGAAAGTGATGATGGAGAAATGTGAGAGCGGATTTGATGGACGAAGTGCATGAAAATAATGATTTTTATGTACACTGTTCTGGTAGTTAGTTTCCAGAAACTTTGCTATTTCTGCTAGATGATTATACAAGACCATATGGTCCAAAGTCTTGAATGATCATGAAAGAGTGTAGTGTGACACCCCACCTATTCTAATAAAAGGTGGCCAATCCTCTACTAAAATAAAACTTGAATCTTAGTCTGATTCATTCTTAGCATCAGTGTCGAAAACCAATTAATTACTATTAACCTATTAAGCCCGGTGTCAAATTATAAAAACTTATTGACATGCTTTATTAAACCTTTTAACCATATAAGATAAACCTCCACCATAACCACATAACATAATAAATACTTCTATCATAATTCAATAATTGACCGAATAACTCTTGGTAAAACCCACGTAAAATAATCCAACTGGTAAATGAAAAATATAACAAAGTATGATAACAAAACGTGTCCAACTGTGGGAGACATGCCCAAAAGAAATATTAGAATAATCATCTTGACTAGATATAATGAAAATAAGTGTCTACACAAATCCTGCATGCATCCACAGCTACTACAACATCGTCTGACTGGAATGACAAGCTAACTTTGGTGCCCCTATGGCTGAGCACCTAAAAGATTTATAAAATATTTTTGATACGAGTCGGAACCCAAAATATTTTTAAAACAACTGCAAGTATTTAAATGCAATAATAAATATACAGCAAGAATTATTCATGTTCATTTGGTATCGCACTCACATGATATTATTCTCACCCTCATCTATAGTGCAGACCTAACACATGTATTTTAATTACCTAGTTATGCTACCCTGTCTAACTAGTCTAGTCACACTTGACATAATTCAATGCATTAATCCTCTAGCCCAATTTTATTACTCGTATTTTACTTTAATTTGTTTATCACGTGGCTATCACATAAGCTATAACATATTATTTCTCAATTATATTCATATTGTTATCTAGTCACGTAACTACCACTAGTTATAGTTTAATGTTCACATAATTATTTGAGTACACATATACATAACACTCTTTAATACGTATATACATAGCATCCTCGAGCTATCCTCCAAGATGCATTACCTAGTATGCTATCACTCTCCAGGTAAGTCCCATACCATCCCTGGGCCACCAGATCGGAATCTCACTACCGAACCTAAAATCGTAACCACATAATGAAGGCGGTCATAAACACACATCCGTGGGTCATAACCATACCACATTATCCCAACCAGACTCAAAACTCATCCATCCTCACACACGAATAGTGGTCGTCCAACGGTATTATGACTCGGGGAACAATCCAACACCTGCTGGTCATGCCAGGGTGGGCCGACTAGCGTGCATAATGTTCCTCGTAGCACTAGCCCATAAATTCCGAATCTATCCCGACTTTATAATTTTAACCAAGTATTCACTTACTTATGCTTACTCTCTAACTTCATAGTTCTAACCAATATGCTATTCTACTTAAGCACTTAGCCTAATCATTCCCAAATCCTAACCCGATTTCATGTTTTTCACTCGATTACATTCACCCTCTTATATACACAATTTCCCACTCGGAATCCATCTTTGGATAGCCTAAAATACTTCCTGAGTATCTTGGAAATAAGTTAATATGAGTTTTAAAAAGTCCTCCCATGATCTCCCTTTAAATAAATAAATATAAGAGACCTTACCCATTAGAATTCACAAATTCACACAAATATAATATTCAGATAAATTAAACACTTTTTACTAAAATGACTTTACTCCCTCCACAGAAGTCCAAATGACCCGATTCAAAGATCATTGGAAATATAAGATCCATACCTTTCTTTACATATATGTATAATAGTCTAATTCCAAGTATAAATAAAATGGCATGAATTTGAATTGACATCAAAATTTGTAAAATCAAATATTCTGACAGATTAAAAACCTTTTACTAAAACGATTATTACTCCCTCCACAGATGTCCAAATGACCTGATTCAAATCTCATTGCTAATATACGAACCATACATTTCTTTAAATCTATAATTCATAGTATAATTCAAAGTATAAATAAAATGGCATGCATTTAAAATGACATTAAAATTTATAATGGATTCATCAATTTAATCAATAAATCATGCAATACTAAACCTTAGTTTCAAGATTTGATCCTTTATATTCTAAATCAATCAAGAACTCATCCTTTTCATTTTAATCATATAAGATTTATTTTATTATCATTACAAGATTCCTCTTCGATGATTTGCTTAATCAAAACCTCGTTTTACGTGGTTCTCCCAACCCAAAATTTATATTCTTCCTACACAATTTTTACATGAATATTTGGGCCCCTTCTATCCACATTACTTAAATCTAATCCAGGACACTCCAAATCCCAAAATTGATCTAGCCCTCTATGAAAAATAATTTAAATACCCTTTTATGGCTCCCGCTTAGCTTAAAAAGCCCTCGGAACCCAATTTTAACCCCAGGTACCTAATTCTGACTATTTTGACCCATTCCGGACCATTGGTGTACTAGAAATTCCCATCCGAGTTATATAACAATAATTTCCATCACATGTCTGAGATGACTCTATCTGCGTGTCCCGAATGAGATACCATTAAACCCATCATTTTTAATCACTTACGACGTAATGGATTTCTGACATGTTTTAATTTACTTATCACATAAGTAAATATATTTACACATAAATATTAAACCTTTTATTCGCTAATTAATATTTATTGAAGTCGCTTTATTTCTCAATTTAATTAAATTACGTGCACACGAGTGATTTAAAATACTCTAAAATATGGGGTGCTACATACTCCCCTTAACAACGGAATTTCGTCCCCAAAATTCGAACGTACCGGGCAAAAAGAGCTCCAGATACCCTTTTGTATGTCATCCTCACGCTCTCAATTTGACTCACGATCACATTGTGGTGTCCCCACTGTACATGCACTAATGGCACTATCTTGATCGAAGTCGTACTTAATACGACCCAAAATAGCGACAAGTCTCTTCTAATCATTGTACGCCAACATACTACATCATCCCTAAAATACTTCATTGATGACAACACACGAAACACATCATGAGACCGCTTCAAGTGCTCTAGTAAGTCAAGCCTATATACAACCGACCCTACCCTCTTCATAGTGGGTAAGGCCCCACTTACCTAGGCGCCAACTTCCATTCTTCACAAATCGCATCATTCCTTTCATGGGGGATACCCATAGTAACACCTGACAACTCATGGTAAACTTTAAAAATCTTCGATTACTACCCTTAACTTCTAGAATATACATCCTCAATCATCTTACTCACCCTTCCTGTCTGCCCATCGGGCTGCGGTGATACGCTTTGCTCAAATGCAACTCCGTCCTCATCACTTCCTGATAACTCTACCAGAGGTGGGACACAAATCTTATCTTGATCCAAAACCATATTGGGCGGCGCCTCGTGCCGACTCATTTTTTTTATAATTATATATTGGGTACACCGCCCGATTGTGTAATTCGCCCGAATTAGTAACAATTTCTCCATCTCGGTAAACCGATCCTAATAACCCAGATGTAATCCTAACCCCTCTACGACACTGGCAACCCAAATGATATCCATTAGTATACACTCCCATTCCCTCACCGAAATCTCCAATTATTGAAAAATTATGGTTGGCCGCCTATTATCAACCTTCTCTATCTAATGAGTGGTGCACCTAGAGATAAACTTCACTATGTCTTGCACTACACCGACCCACACGTACTGTATCCAACGTTATATAGTACATCTTATCCCCCTCCCGAGGCACACCAAAAATTGTGACCCATGCGAGTATTCCATAACCACGTGCCTCGTAGGTTCTCCTTGTTTAGTACAGTCAATCCTTCTATTAATGCACAAGCCACCCTCAAAACTGGATGAGTACGACTTTGCATTACCTTCCAAAACTGTTGGACCCTATCTATAACAATAAGGATCCCTTACCTATGTTTTTATAGTCCTTTAACCCATCTCGGGTATGATGGTTCTCCCTGCTATAAATGACCTAACTATCTTCTTCCCCTAACAAAGTTCAGTCCACCTCACCATTCCAAATCTATTGTTAACTGCCCTTTTGGCATAGGACTCAACTCATTTACTTCCACGTTACCTTATCTCGGATGATACCGAAAATCAAATTAATCAGGGCACCCATACACCTTATGCCCCATGCATAAATGCATAAATATTACAGATGCAACTTACATTCATCAAAATTGACACGCATTCTCTGAATGAATATTCAGAAAAGGTAGGCTCGATTACCTTACTAATCGCGACTCAATTATTCTTGAGATTTCCCCACTTATTAACTAGTGGCGCAAATACTCCTCAGTGCCTTCTACATAGCATTACCTCACTCCGCTAGACTTAAATCATATATTAGCTCTTTGCTCGAATCATTATCTACACACGTGTAATGACTAATAAAACTAATTCCTTAATGCCCAAAACATCTACCAACTCTCGATGCTTACTAAGGTTCATGCGTGGGACATCTCGTAAGCGAATTCTAAATAAGGAACCCCCCGATATACTACTACTTAGCGTTATTGGTCATCGAGATCCGTAGGCCCAAAGCACATTAGCGGGACATTAAAAAATTATGTCACCAAAATTACTAAGTCTAGTCCTCAACTCCCATATTTCTAAAGGAGTTATACAATACGGTGCTTGCACTATGAGTAATTCCCCAATGCTAAGTCAATAATGAACTCAATCTCTTGGCTTGGCGATGACCTGGATATCCCCTGAATCACATTAGTAAAGTCCCTATGAACATGGTACAAATATAATGATACAACTATACTCTCCAAAGTCCCACACTCAGGACGAGGCATCGCAAAAAGAAACATTCCCCGCCCTGGATAACAAACACGACGACCTTACTGATGTAACACCCCATATTTTTAATGATTTTTATATTGAGATTAATTAAATTGAAATGGGAAATTAATAGGAAATTAATCCAGATTAAAATAAATATTAATTTGCGAGACAACGGTTAATATTTTGTTGTACGCATTATATTGAGTATTACTTGGTGAACGAGTAATAAATTAGTAAGAATGCATTATGATTGTCATGAGTGAGAAATACGGCAGTTATGGTAATTTATTCGGGATGCGAGTGTCAGTACTTAAATCTATAAAATAAAATGTGATTTAATTATAAGCCATCCAAATGGTCATTTCGAGTATGCTAGTGTGTCTGGAAGGGTCAAAATTGTCAGAAAAGTATACTCGGAGGTTTTTATTGGGTCCCGGGGCATTTTTAGGTCAAATACGGCAGTTTAGGTCAAATTGGCACCCCGATAGGCTATTTTGGTCTTTTGGATTTTTAAAGTAAAGGACCTAAGAGTTTTCTAGAGTTATATCATCATGTAGGTTGAGGGTTCTAGGGTTAGAAGTTATAAAATCTAAGGGAGACCATTAGAGGAGGAAGGAGAGGAGTTCCAGGGCTTCCCACACCATTTTCTGCACCACCACCACCACCAGAGTGTAGATCAGGAGGAGAGGAAGACAATCCTAACACATTTTTGCAAAAAATCAGTCCTTTAATTCCAGACAAGTGTTTATCTTGCGTTTACTTTAAGCATGCTATAATACCCATGTAGTTTAGGGTTTGATTTACATGTTTTTAGAAGATTTAATGTGAATTTTGGTGGGTATAATAAATGAATTGGAATAGGAATGCATGTAGTTCTATTCCTTTATGTTAGTAACACAAAATCAGAAGGTTTGGGATGATTGATATGAATGAAATCTCGGTTTCTTGATGAACACATTTGAAGAACAAATAAATTAGGGTTTTATAGATTCCCAGAAGGTAATCGATTCTCGGATTGAAATCTTGGTGATTTATTCTTGGATTTACGTTGGAAATCATCTCTATGCATTTATATAATGTTTAATATTGTTGGTTGAAAGTTTGGTGAATAATCATGAAGATTAGATTAATGAAATTTGAATAATACATAATTGAATAGAGAAAGTAGCCACCTGCACATTTTCGAATCAATTCGGGTCAAGGTCGAATCGATTTGCTTTGCCCAGATTTGTGTTATTTCCCTTATTAAGCCCATAAAATATGATTTATAAGTTATGAAACTTTTGGGACATCCTTAAAATATAATGAGGGGTATATTGGATGACAGTAGGAATTAGTAGGTTTGAGACCCGGTCATATATGAGAAAAATTAAGGTTAAGAACAGAGTTGGGCTTAATTGGTAACGTAATAGATTCAAGAGAATGAGAATGGATTACGTAGTGGGAAATTAAAACTATGATGTAAACCAGTAAAGTATGGTTGAATTAACAACTGAAACGACTTTAGGGGTTAACTAGGGCCCTTGTGGTAGAGAATAATACCCGAGAAAATACTATGGAGAGTTATAAATCATAAATTGAGAAGTACGGTAAGTGTTCAAGTGATGTATATATATACTACTTACGAAGGATAACTATAGGTTGAGTGTATACCTATACGAATTATATAATAGGTGGGGTGTATACCTATATGGACTATATTTATTGGTTGTGTGCATACCTATACGAATTATATTTATAGGTCGTGTGTATGCATATATGCGACATATGGATAGGTTGTGTGTATGACTATTATGTACTTTGTTATGTGTGTAAACATACACACGCTGCCTGCTATCACGGGAGGTTCCACGCCGTGGACAATCTTATTTTAATGAGACCATTGGGAGAATTTTAGACTTGTGCCTCTGAACATAAAACCTAGGTACGGGCTATATGAGTGTATGATAGTTTTGACGATCAATTGGGAACATTAGGTGTGTGCATGACCCATAGACTTGGAACTGTGTTCGTCTCCAATATGTGTTAATTTGATTTATGGTTCGAGAGTGACATCCGAACCGATAATCCTTGATTTGGTACGAGAGGTACATGGACTTGATAATAGAGTATGCATATTCGCACCACGATTCTTAGCTCGGGGATGCTGGAGTTGTATATATATATATATATAGATAGATAGCGGATCTCATGGGGTCCCCTAGTTTGAGGTCCCTGAACGAGGTCCATTTTTTTAAAATAGTAAAAAAAATATTTTTGGGCTGATTTTTTTGATAGTTTTTAAACATTTCAGTAGGGCCATATAAAAAAAATCAACGAAAAATGGATTTTTTTACTATTTTAAAAAAATCGGTCAAACTTTGTCAGTTTTTAACAGCTTAAAAATTGACACAGTTTGATCGATATTTTTAAAATAGCAAAATAATTTATTTTGAGCTAATTATTTTTTATGGTCCTACTGAAATGTTTAAAAACCATTAAAAAAATCAACCCCAAAATATTTTTTTTACTATTTTAAAAAAATGATCCACATTCAGGGACCTCAAACTGAGACCACACTTGATCCTTTCCCTATATATATATATATATATATATATATATATATATATATATATATATATATATATACATACACATGTGTTTTATCCTGCTTGTATGTGAAAGTAGGGGGTGTAGATAGTTTATATCCAAAAGTGATTTAATTATGAGAAAAAATACACTGAGTGTGATGGTAGTAAAGTTGGATAGCGTATAGCTAAAGATGATTTAAGCATAGAAACCTAATGAAATGGTTTAATGATAATATACGTGAAATGTTAATTATGGTTTAATAATAACATGCGAGGAATGTTAATTATTAGTGCTACTATACTATACTGTATGGGCGGTACGTGGAAGAGTTAAAGAGTTATTTAGCTAAGGAATTAATGAGTAAAGATTGGGATGCTATAGCGTACTGTATGTGCGATACGGGGAGCTAAATCTGTTAGTGGTTAGATAGTTGTTGATGAGACCTAGTTGGATTGGTTAGACTAGCTAGGTAGATAACGTTGGGCGTGCACATTAGTTGAGAGGTAAAGAACTCAAGGGAGATTACGTTGAACTAATATGTGTAATCAATAACTTCTTTTAAACTGTGATAAATACTTGTTAAATGTTTTTGAAAGTTTTGGGCTCTCATGTGTTTATAAAATATTTGCAAAACCTTTTAGGTAGGGATGGAAATTCGTGTTTTTGGGCCGTGTTTTGGGTCGACACTACACGACGTGACACGATAAGGGTTTTTCGAACACGAACATGAACACGAACATGACCCGACACGACTCCAATTTGTGTTTTTTTTAGTTGACAAGAACAAGAACCAAATAAAACACGATGCAAAATGACACAATACAAATAACATGATTTCTAAAATTTTACACTTAATTAAACATAAATAGACACAATAAACTGAATAAAAACATGATTAACATGACAAGACACGATAACACGACTCATAATTTTGACACGAACAGGACACGACACGACTTCATGTTAAAAAACATGAACACGACAAGTCATGTTAATTTTGGGTCAATTTCGTGTTGTTTCGTGCCGTGTCTAAAATTTCCACCCCTACTTTTAGGTGTCCAACCATAGGAACGCCATGCTGGATAATCTATTCTAGGGATGCGTAGCTGTAGCACTTGTGGATGCTTGGAGGATTTGGATTAAACATTTCAGTGATTTCATTTCTAGAGTAGGATTCAGTTTCAGTTATTTCATTTGAATTTTGTATTTGTGGATTCAGTTTTACATCATTAGATGTAAGTTGAATTTTGTATATGGGAACCGATGGTTTATTCAGTATTATTCTATTCAGTTTCTTATTTTGTGATTGCTTCAGATTATTATTATTGAGTAGTTGGATTGGTTATTGTATTTATTTTTGCATGTTGATATTGTTAAATAAAAAGATAAAATTTGGTATCGACTTTTTGAATACTAGATGGTTAGTAAACTTTTAAACTATTTTTAACAGTGATGCAAAGAATAAACCAAATAAAATTCCTGTTTTATTTTTATAAAGGATTGATCACCCAGTATTTAAATAGGCGGGGTGTCACAGATGGTATCAGAGCATGAGGTTCTACTGTCCTTAGGATCTATGCTGCTTTTTTATGCTTCAGTGTTACGTTCTTTGATGTAGAGCCTTATGATAGGATTGTTGTATTCTCTTACGTATGCGCATTTATGTTCTTCTGCCAATTACTTTGTATTTGATGAATAACTCATATAATTCGATCTAATTTCATATGCCCCCTGAGAGAGAACGATAGACTAGTGCCGCTGGAAAGTTTAATGCTGAATAAGTTCAACAGGTGACTCAAGTACCACAAGGAATGGTGACAGTCACGAAAGTGGCGAGTATTGTAGCACAAACAGTTACTACCACACTATTTCACTACCAAGAAAATCGTATCCAACTAATAGGGATCAAAAGAACAAGGGAAATTAGTCAATCAGGCATGAGAAGAGGTAACAATAGTGGATGAGCAACATTGCAGCAGTGATAAGTTCCTCAGAGTCATCAAGCCCAAGGGGACTGTTGATACCAAAAATTATCCACCTATGTGGACCAATCAGAAGTGAACACTTGTCCTCTTATGTGGCCAAAATTCTAATCAGCAGATAGTAGCGCGGCAGGCATGACGACCAACGTAAAGAATGCCGACCATCAAGACCAATGAAGCATCACCATACTATGGGTCTTATCACACGTGGTTCATACAATTAATTATCATATTCATTATGTACGAGCGTAAATGCTTAAATGTATAAAGGCATTCCAACCATTAACCTCCGGGGCATTATAAATACATTGTATCCCTTTCATCAAGGGAAATATATAACAAATCCTAGAATATTATTATTTACAAGAATACCTAGCTTTCTATAATCTTTGAAATTAATATCATAATAGTGAACGTAAGCTTTCTTACATAGCCGACCCACTTTAAAACCTTATGTCACTCTTTTAACTATTTCATTGCAAGTCTTTATTTTATCCATGATTTTAAAATTGGACCATATTTTTTGACATCAACAGATTGGCGTCGTCTATGGGAACGTGTGTCCAAACGGCGTTATCAATCTCGTATATCCTTATTCAAGGAAAAATGAATGATCTAAAGCCCATTGCCAGAAATGAAGGTAAATCGCTTGCTCCATCTGCTCTGCCTATAGCAGCTGACCTAAATGGGATCCTTGCTAGCATTTCTAGGGGGTCAAGACTCTATTCAAGAGTTAATGAGACAATTGGCTCAGTCACTATAAGCCAGATCTCCAGCCCTATCCGGACAGCAGGAAGTTTTATCACCATGGAGAGAAATGCCACCCCAACTCTGTGGCATAACCGACAATGCTATTCCATATTAACTCATGATAAGACTTATCACCTTGGAATTAGCTCCTCAATCAGAGCTTCAAAGTCTTATGATGACCATTATTTCTCTCCTGAAAGGCCAGGTGTTATGGAGAGATTGAGACGAGCTTTGCCTTTTGACTTATTGGGACCCCGAGCATACATAAACCCTTCTAGAGCATTATCCAAAAACACATAACATTCTACCGACCAACGTGAAGCCTCAATTAGATCACGATTAAGCGTTCGTCGATCCGTACGTGCGGAGAAGACTTATCAGGAAGAGAGTTTAATGTATACACATAGTCGGGGTAATCGAGCTATTTCTTATAAATATGATGTAGGTAATCCTTCATGGGAATGATCAATCCAGCGATTGGAAGATCGATTAGGAGAGATGGCAAAAGCAAAAAATCATTTACAAGAGAGCTTCATTAAAGGATCCCCTTTTATTCAGGCGATTGTGGATTTTCCTACCCCATCTAAGCTTAAAGCTCTGGTGGTTACCCCCAAATATGATGGGAAAACTGATCCAGTTCTTCACATTAAATAATATTAAGCTACCGCACACGTTTATTCGGTCCTTGATGAGATGGGATATAGAGTGTTCTCAAGCACCATTATATGATCTGTTAAGATATGGTACAATAACTTGCCCCGAGGACAAGTTACCAACTTCAACCAGCTTATAAAGTTATTTATTAGCAATTTTAGTTTCGGGGCCAAGACAATAAAGAGAGTAGCCCATGTCTTAAGCGTAAGGCAATAAGTAGGGGAAACAACCAGGGAGTACATCACTTGTTTCAATAACAAAAAATTGGAAGTAGTAGATTACGAGGAGAAAACAGCCATCACCCCTCTTATGAGTGGATTGCTTTTTGAGAAACTATACTATACTCTGGCCAAAGATCCTCCTAAAACCATAACCGAGCTCATGTCTAAGGTAGGAAAAATAATGAACGCCGAAGAAGCAATGGCTATAAAGAGGAGTCAATACACAAAGATCGAGAAAAAAGAGCAGAAGGAGAAGAAGCCGAAAAAGAGGAAAAACTAAAAAAATATAGAAACTACACTCCACTGAGTGTTAACATTCATCATATCCTTGAAGACATTAAAAACAATAAGGAATTGCGATGGCCTGAAATGTTGAAAGCACCCCCTAATAAGAGGGACAAATCTAAATATTCTGAATTCCATAAGGATCATGGCTATACAACAGATGACTGCATCACTTTAAAAAATAAGGTAGAATCTCTCATCCACCGAGGAAAACTCAATAAATTTGTTGATCGACGTGGAAGCAGAGAAGCTAAAGGAAGATCAAATTCTCCATACAAGCTCAGAGATGATCGAAATAAAAACCATGAAGATGATTATGAAGATGATCCCAACCTGCCAAAAAAGCCTAAGCAGCTAGAATCATTTGCTGTCATGTAATTATAGGTGGCGATATAGGAGGAGGCGATCACACTACTGAAAGAAAAGCTTAGTTGAATGAGGCCCAGGCTTGATCTTATATCTAGAGAATTAATCTGAATAAATATGATATGTCTAGGAAGGTTAATAAAGATAAACCGGTGATCGATTTTTCAAAGAATGATCTCCCTGGGGTACTTTATCCCTATGACGATCCATTGGTTGTGAAATTTAGGATCTAGGATACTGTCATCGCTAGAGTCTTGATTGACAATGGGAGCTCAGTAGATATTATGTTTTATCCTTGCTTTCAGAGTCTGGATTTAAAACTCAGCCAATTGGAACCCTACCATAAACCATTAATAGGATTTTCTGGTGAAAAAGTTTACCCTTTTGGGACAGTCAAGCTAGAAGTGTTGTTCGGGACTTGGCCGGCAAGCCATTCTAAAAAAATACACTTATTTATGATGGATAAAAGCGTTTAATCTGCCTACAATGTGATCCTCGGTCGGGTAGGGTTGAAGAAGTTTGAAGCTATACTATCAATAGTTCATCAATACTTTAAATTTCGAACTCATTTTGGTATAGGTGTTGTGACAAGTGATAAAAAGGTGACTAGAGAGTGTTACTACTCCTCAGCCGAGTAAGAGGATTTGATCGAATTAAAGAAAAAGACTACCCCCTATCAGGTGGATACCACTAAGCCTAATATTAAATCTGAAGTTAAAACTTTATATCCATGAGATGAGACATAATTAGTAAAGGGAAAAATTATGAAAGCTACTTAAAGCATTATTATGGATGACGATAAACCAAGGAGAACTATACAGACCAGTTCAACACTGGATCCAGTCTTTAAACCGAAAATGATGATGTTCCTGAGGAAATGGAGAAATGTATTTGCTTGGAGCCATGAGGATATGCCTGAGATTGACCCCAATTTTCTTTATCATGACCTAAATATCAATAAGGATGCCAAGCCGATCAATCAGAGATGAAGGGTTTTTAGTTCAGCGAAGAATCAAGATATCCATGAAGAGGCTGAAAATTTTTAAAAAGCCCGATTGATTGAACATGTGAAGTATCCAGCCTGGTTGGATAATATTATGATGGCCAAGAAGAAGAATGATAAATGAAGGATGTTCTTAGATTTCACTGATTTAAATAAAGCCTGCCCAAAAGACTTGATCAATTGGTGGATGCTACATCGGGACATGAACTTTTAAGCTTCATGGATGCCTATTTAGGGTATAACCAGATTAAAATGAAACCAGAAGATAGGTAAAACATAACTTTTATCACCAATCGAGGATCTTATTGCGATAACGTAATGCCCTATGGGCTAAAAAATGTTGGAGCAACGTATCAAAGGTTGGTGAACAAGGTATTTGAAGAACAGATAGGCAATAACATGGAGTTTTATGTTGGCGATATTTTAACAAAAAGCAAGAAAGCTTCAAATCATATAAACGATTTTAGCCAAACATTTGACCATCTGAAAAAGCATCAGATGAAGCTAAAATCGAACAAGTGTGTGTTTAGGGTCTAGGAAGGAATGTTCCTCGACTTTATAGTCAATCAAAGGGGAATTAAAGCCAATCCAACAAAGATCAAAGATTTGATCGAAACACAATAGCCAGCTTGTAAGAAAGATGTATTAAGGCTCACTAGAAGAGTGGAAGTTTTAAAAAGATTTGTGTCTAGGGCAACATACAGGTGTTTGCCAGTTTTCAAAGTGTTGAGAAAGACATCGAGGGTAATACAGAATGCAAAGAAGCTATTTAAGCATTGAAGAAGTACCTAGGATCACCTCCTTTGTTATCCCAACCAGTCTTGGGAGAGAAACTATACTTATATCTAGTTGTTTCTGAATTTGCGATTAGCCTTGGCTTTTGTTAGATTGGACAATGGGATCCAAAGACCAGTTTATTACACCAGCAAAGCATTCAGGGGAGCCGAGTTGGAAAAGTTGTCTTTAGCACTTATAGAGGCTTCTAAGCGTATGAAACCTTATTTCTAAGCACATACTATCGTTGTGTATACTGATTTGCCTCTTCGGCACGCACTCCACAAGCCATAAAAATAAGAAGATTGATGTATTGGGTGATATTGAAAGGGGTATAGTAAGTAGTAGATCGATTGGGGTACGATGATCAACCAGATAATTTTATATCAAGCCGACGATTCCAATGATGGAAGAGTCAAGTTGGTAAATTTCTTTGAGGGGTTGCCAATTTATAAATAAGTAACGAGTTCCTTCAAATGCATGGAACGGGTTTTCAAGAAGGAAAGAAATTATTATATCCTTGGGTGATTTACACTATTAGATAGTGACCGCGCCGATATGTGACCTTAACTAGTATTAATCCGAACTAGGATGAGATACACCCACCTTCAAAATGGGGTATAGGGACGTAGTGGGAAAAGTTTAGGTTTGAGAAAGTTACATCACCTAAAGACCAAAGATTAGGCACAAGGTGATTAACGATAGGTGGAACTGTATGAAAGTAATTTTGGATTCATTGCAATCATTTCATTTCTACTAAGTGAAGTATAATATGGTAATGGGGAAAGAATATTACCTAATAGGAAAGTTGTGAGAAAGCACCTGTATCTATTTATACTGGACAAGGCTGTTATTGAGGTTTGTGTGGATAAACCTTACTATCCTCCCTTTGGATGCTTTGAGGTGAGCGGATTATTCGAGTTTTCGATCAGTCAGAAGTTGGAGTTCGATTACTATATTGGGTTAACCACCAACCGTCTGAAGTGGATTTCCCGTATGTAAAAGTCATAACGTCGGGAACAGAGATTCGAAGAACGGACAAGAGTAGTCAGATGTTTTATGGTTCCTCCCATGATGGGAGTCTTGTGTTAGATACACACGAGAGTTGATACGAAGTGAGGTGCAAACTCACAATAATATTGAGACAATGCGACCAATGATGTATAGGCAATTCTTATTCGAATGTTGTTTAGTAAGAGCACAACGTGAAGTGCATTTATTGAGGTGTAACCCTTTAACTGATAAAGTGTCAAGAGTGTTCATCAAGCTTATTGTGAAGCGAGGGCTGTAGTGATTAAGCGTTTCTTTGCATTTTGTTTTGAGTACTGGAGGATACCAATTTTTCCAGGTATGCCTACTTTTCCGAATTTCGGGATGAAATTCCGTTACTAGGGGGGAAGTATGTAACACCCCGTAATTTTATGGCTTTTAATTATGAGATATATTAAATTAAATTGCTTTTAATTGTGGAATTAATTAAATTAATCAGGAATAATTAATTGGAAATTTGTTCGGATTTAACTATCTAGAGAAACGAGAGTTAGTATTTAAATATGATGATAATGTTGTATATTATTGAGTGATTATGGTAATATGTAATTATTGAATTTATTAAAATTATCATGAGTTGAAAATACGGCTGTTTCGGTAATTAAGTTGGGATGAGCGTGTCAGTTGTGTCAGAACCAAATTTAATGGATTTAAAAATATTTTATTTTTATGTAATCCGTATGATCATTTTGAGTGCACCAACGTGTCCGTAAGGGCCGAGATAATCAGAAAACACTAGCCGGGGATTACATTTGGATCCGAGGGAATTTTTAGGCCTAACCCGCAACCCGAGAGGGTATTTTAGTCATTCCTATTTTTGGTGAATAGTGACACATGAAAATTAGGAGATATTTATCAGCCAACACTTATGGTATTAGGTCCATTATTTGTTAAAAACAAGAGAGAGTCACGTGAGAAGAAAGAAAAGGGTTTGAGGAGAATTCCAAGGGTTTCCAAGGCAAAACAACCACCACCGTCGCTGGATTTGTGACCGAAACGAGAGGAAGAACCAACCAATACTGTCATCAACGGATCAGAACTTCAAATCACAGGAAAATGATTTATCTTGCAAATATCCAAATCATATATTTTACATGATAGTTTAGATTTGATGATTTATCGTAAATAAGTGAATTAATTGTGAAATTGGAAAATTAAACATTGAATATGGGTAGGCTTCATGTAGATAAACTTCTGGGTACATACTAGTTATGAAATCATGATCCATGCGCGGGAAATTGTGAATATATGTTGAGTTATATGAAGATCTTGAAGGAAATAGAAGAAATAAGGTTTTTATGAAAATTGGGTGTTTTGATTAAAGAAATTGATGATTCATGATGATTTAATGATTCCAGTACATTAAAGATGATGCTAATATGTTAATAGGATGATTAGTGAACTTTCTTGGGAGTTTGGGACGTTATAATGAAGAACTAGAGGTGTAAAAAGGAAGAAACCCGTAACTGTTTAAGAGAATTTGGGCAATTACCTTCTTGATCGATCGCTCGATCCAAGAATGTCGATCGATCGATCGATCCTTTTCATCGATCAATCGACCCCTCCTGATTTTTGGTAATTGTTTTCCTTTAAGGTTTAATGAAAATTCCAAGGTCGATGATGATTCTTAAGGTCATTAATTTGTTATTATGGGACTTAATTAAGGTCAGTAGGGTCTTAGTTGATGCTCGAAAAAATTGTTTACCTTATGGAATTGAATGCTATTGCTTACGAGGGTTACGGAGTGAGGTACGATTAGAAATCGTTCTAATTGAAGCTTTAATGGAAATGCATGATGATGTAAGGATAGGAACAGTAACGGAGGGACTTTAAGTTACTGAGATAACACTAGAAACTAATAGGAGACCTAGTAGCCTTTTGGGATAGGTTTAAGTACTCAAATTGATACAACAAGAGTTATCAAGCTAAATATATATTACGTATGATGTTCGAGATAAAATTTCTACGTTCGAGACTTACTAGATGGAATGTTTGAATAACTATATTGAAATATGATTACTTAGGTTGTGTGAATGCCTAGTGTATGGATTTCTTATGTGTATGACATACCTACCATACTTGCGATCATGGGAGGTTGGTTTTAAAAAAAGGGCCATCTTATCTTGTGTGCCTTTAGGGGGATTTAAATTGGTACCTTAAGGACATAGGACTTTGAATGACTTATTCGTGAGTTAATAAGTTAGCTGACCGTGGGAGCGTAGGTATGTGCGTGACCCATGGGTATGTGATCTATGTTCGCCTCCAATATGTGTGATTTGTATTGAGACGGTTCCTGAGTGATTTGGAACACGTGATCCTTACGTACGTGATGTACATGGATTTGATAGCAGAGTATGTGTGCACCACAGTTTAGCCTAGGGGTGCCTTATACACATATATATATGTACTGAGAGTGATTTAAATATATACTTGTGACTGGTTCACCGTTGCTGAGTAGATGTGAATAACTAAGATATTTGAGTTGGCTAAGAATGTGATAATTTAATGAACACTTGAGATAAGTAATTTAATGAATGTGAAAATGGGTTATGAATATGACTTGTTTGAGTGTTACGAGTAGATACTCTATGTTAGAATGCGAAAGCAGGAGTGGTACAGACTAGTTAGTTAGCCTCATAACTAGGATGGCTTAAGGGAATTATTTAGGCCTGCACATTAGTTAAGAGGTGAGAAAATCATGTGAGAGTACGCAATTAACATGTTTATAATATGTGTTGTTTAATTATAATTTAAACACTTGCTAAAGTTTGAAACTGTTTTCACCTCGGGACCTGACCCGTTTTCCTCCAAATCTATTTTTGTTTTGTGAAAATATTTTAGGTGCCCAGCCACAGGGATGCCAAGCATAAGAGTTCCATTCGGATGGCGTGCTGTAGCTGCTGTGGAAGTTACAGAATCTTGGTATTAGACGCCTCCACATTTATTCTTGATTCTTTCAGGGCCATTCATATCAGTTAGGGCATGGTGCCCAATTCTTATTTAAAGGTTGTAGATGCAAACTTTCATTATTTCAGATGTTGGATTATTCAAACTCTTATATTGGGATTTTATTTTCTCTGGTAATATTATTATTGGAGTGTTTACTCCAGACTCAGTTTATTTTTTTTTGTTGGTTATTTACACGAGATTGTTTATGCGATTAAAGGTTGTTGATTTGATTACTTGGTTATTGTTAATTTAATTAATAAAATTTGGCATCTCTCTTTTCAAATATTAGGTGGCTAGTAATAAATTAAATGTTTTTGGCAGTGATGATACTAATGAACCAACTTGATATTCTGTATTAATTTCATAAAGGAGTAGCTACCCGGTATTTAATTAGTCGGGGTGTCACAGGTGATATCAGAGCATCAGGTTCTAGTGTTCTTTAGGACCTGTGAGTCTTATTATGCTTCCAGCGTAGCTTTCTTTGATATAGAACCCTATGTTTAGGATTGTTGATTTCTTTGGTGAGATTTCGTTCTCCTGCTATAATGTATATGATAGTGAATCTTATTTGCCTTCGGGTGTGTTCGTGTGCCGAACAATGTAGTATGTCGAGCGAGTTAGGCGGACAGCAGGAGGTAAAACTCAGTTGAGGTTATAAGGTATATTCAAGAATGATGACCGTAGTTGAGGTCACCCCTATTACGGCACGGAAGTCCAGGATGGAAAGATGACTTGGACACAACATATGACTTCTAGGAACCTCTATAGTAAAAAGTGGGGCCAAATTAGACTCGCCCAACAAGGTTGGAATGGGAGAGAGTCAGACGAAATACTGAAGAGAACCAGCAGTGGAAATACTAGAAATGTGGAGATGGCGTGTGTTAGCCAACAAAGATAAAATATCCAAAGGCATGGGCATATGTCAGAGTATGGCTAATCGAAAGTGAAAATTTGGGGTAAAATTTTTCTTGGCTCGTAAGAGGAGAGTCATAATGGTGAGAGGTAATCACCACACTTAGAAGTGGAATGTTTTGTCAAAAGAAGGCACATATGTATGGTTTGACCATAAGTTCCTTCATCAAATGTTCAGGATAAGATAGGACGTTGTTCTGAACTCACATAAGAGGGTCGGACAAAGGTCACTTTGTGAAAATAAATTAATTAATTAGCGAACCTTACACTGGATGAAGTAGGTGCAATGGAGAAGAGGACATTAAAGAGGGAAAATTAACTTACAAGGAGAATTACTAGCACTTCTGGGGAATTTTGCTTGGACGGTCAATGTAGATGGTAACAATGATGCGTTTGGTTAATATGGAGGTAAACGCTTCCTTGTATGGGGATCTACAAGAACCAAAGACTTTAGTCAGGAAGTAAGACTGGGGGAAAAGGTGTTGGTGAAGCACCACAAGGGGGAGACCCATTAAAGGACCCGTTTAAATGATTCGGATAGCTGAATTGTTACCGAGCGATGGTAATTTCAGTAAGATTTATCCAATCCAGTAGCGTGTTCCTTAGGGTCATCAAAGCTAAGGGAACAATGGAGGTAGCCATCTGAGTCGAGACTACTAATGTCTGAGAATAGGACAACCCTAACATGGTTAATATGATCGGAGATAAGTGAAGTATGTGTAAAGGTATTTTATGGGGAGTGAAACCCGTGTGTTAAAATTTTTCCCGAAGCAAGTATAGGGATAAGGGTATGGTGCCTAGCAAGGGCAATAGTTACTGAAATTTTTGATTTGGTACGAATAGGTGTGTTAAGTCCAAGAACCATTTGAGCATCTAAGGCGATTGGCAAGGTAGAAGTATGAGTTATATCCTCAGATGATGATGCGTGTTGTATGTGTCAGGAACGAGTTGCTACATTTTTATTTATTTTTATATTCGCATGAGAGTCGCGTTTAGTGAGTATATCTGCAATGATAGTATTTATGTGAATATTTTCCCTGGTATAGTGGAGTTAACTTTAGTGTTATCCGCAGAGAATGAATGGGTGTATCGATAGTGGTATATACCTTATTGAAATTTCTCGTTTTAGTACTGTGTTATACGAGTATGATATTATCCTAATTATGGTTTTATAATATGCATAAACTGATAGTGTACGGATTTTTCAAGTTTATCGGGGTTATTACCTTAGTGTAGAATATTTTGTTCTGGCGAGGCCCCATCTGCGAGAGGGCCGGGCTCGTGTTTATATATTTTTATATGTGTACATATATTATTGAGACTTCAAAAAGTATAATGGTCTCAGATAGTTATTCCCGGTATGTGTATGGACTTTATTAATATGATTCGGAGTGTATTCGGTTTACTGTTCAGCGGAAGGATTTAGTGGGTTATTATAATTAACGCTCAGGATGTGGTAATAAGAAGAGTTCATTGTTATATCACCCTTTAAAGATGTGGAAGTTAATACTCATAGTTGTACTGGGGACGGGATTTTAAGAGCCCCGATTCTATTTGCGTGATGTATATGGAATGTGATTACCATCAATGTTAAGAGACAATGTCTTTCGGAAGGAGTTCCGTATTTAAGTGTAATTGCGAAAGGAGATGTAACTTTGTTGTCAAGAGACGGGAATATAGGGGTACATGTTATGGACTGAAGGCCTAACGAATTCCGATGACCGACAATGCTAGGTAGTAGTGTATCGGGGGGGGGGTCCTTATTTGGATTTTGCTTTGCGAGACATCCCATGCATGAAACTTAGCGTAAGGTTGGTAGTAAGGAGACGTTTTACCATTCTTCCATGATTTGAGTACCTCGATCGTTATGGAAGTATGTAGTTATAATTGGACGTTAAAGGGGTAAATTACGATATAAGACCAGTAGAGCTAGTTGTTAGTGAGGAAGTGATGATAATATAATTTTATTTTGGTGGGTTGAAGGATGAAATGATGCTTAGGAAGATTTAGAATTTCAAATTCGGGGGTGATTGAGAACGCCCAAGTGGTATGTCCACGTTGCAAATGCAGGGACAATAAAGAGTTTGGAATACTTATGAAGCGTATATGATGTTTAAACCCGTATGCATGGGTTATAAGGGGTGTAGACACCCTGGTTTGCTGATGAGATAATCGACGAAAGAAGAGACATAGAGATGAGTGAGATTTATACTTGTGAGACTGATATTACAAAATAGAAGAGGTAGAATGGATTAAGCATCGTAGGAGAAGGATGATAATCATTATACCCATTCGCGATTGGAGTAGCCCGTCCGAAATTGGTTGAAGGGAAGTGGGAAGCCATTTAAAAAGGGGATATCCCTTGAGAAGACAAATATTTAACTATTATGGATAATTTGGAGCGGAGTTCCACCTAATTGAATGTTGAGGGTGGATTACGTGTAAATAGAGTGAGGATGTTAATAAGTTATAAAGAGTCCAGATGTGCACAACGTGGTGAAAAATTCATGGGTCGGAACTTTTGGTATACGCCGAAGGAAGAAGAGGGTTATTGAGTATCACTTAACGGGAATAATTATACGTGAAAGTCGATATTGAAAGGGGTATAGTAAGTAGTAGATCGGTTGGGGTAAGATGATCAGCCATATGATTTTATATCAAGCCGACGATTCCAGTGATGAAAAAGTCAAGTTGGTAAATTTCTTTGAGGGGTTGCCAACTTATAAATAAGTAACAGGTTCCTTCAAATTCATGGAACGGGTTTTCAAGAAGGAAAGAAATTGTTATATCCTTGGGTGATTTACACTATTAGATAGTGACCGCGCCGGTATGTGGCGTTAACTAGTATTAATCCGAACTAGGATGACATACCCGAAACCCACCTTTAAAATGGGTATAAGGACGTACTGGGAAAAGTTTAGTTTTGAGAAAGTTGCATCACCTAAATCCCAAGGATTAGGCGCAAGGTGATTGACGACGGGTGGACCTGTATGAAAGTAATTTTGGATTTATTGCGATCATTTCATTTCTACTAAGTGAAGTATAATATGGTAATGGGGAGAGGATATTACATATTAGGAAAGTTGTGAGAAAGCACCCGTACCTATTTATAGTGTACAAGGTGCTTATTGAGGTTTGTGTTGATAAACCTTACTATCCTCCCTTTGGATGCTTAGAGGTGAGCGGATTATCCGAGTTTTCGATCAGTCAGAAGTTGGAGTTCGATGACTATAATAGGGTAACCACCAACCGTCTGAAGTGGATTTACCTTGTGTAAAAGTCACAACGCCGTGAACAGAGATTCGAAGAACGGACAAGAGTAGTCAGATGTTTTATGGTTCCTCCCAGGATGGGAGTCTTGTGTTAGATAAATAAATGAGACAAAGAATTTTTAAAGTGGTTCAACCTTATAAGAATGGCCTACATCCACTGTTTTGGTATTGCTGTTTGTATGGGAATTCTCGATTACAAATTATCTCAAGAAATTCCGGTCCGGGGGTCCCTCTACAATGAGGATTGTACAATGTATTTATAGCCCTAAGGCTGTCATGTGAAAAGGTGATACATTAAATGATGTACATATGAAAAGGTGATATATTCAATGACCCTTGTGCGTGTGCGTCTGAATGATAAACATTTAATGAACCAGTTGAACTGTTGGTTATCCAGCTATTAATGCTTTGTTCGAGGTGCAGCTCGGACCGCCTGAGTTTCTCGGACCGCCTAAGCTTCTCGGTACTCAAGAGTTACTCGGAGAGGTCTTGTTCCTCGGAGCGTATGAGTTCCTTGGGGAAGCAGTGTTCCTCGGGAAAATAATCTTCCTCGTTCCTCGGAGCTTGTGATTTCCTCGGAAGTGTTTTGTTGTTGCCATGTAGATTGCCACGTGTCTTCATTCAATTGGGCCATGTCAGCAGACTAAATTTGGTATCAACAAAAGCCCCCAATGTTTCATAGTTCGAAATTTGAGGAGTAGGGAACATTCTTTCTCGGAATATGGTAGCTCTAAATGGTCTTCCTGATTTTTAGGAGTGTTTCCTTCGTATTTATTTCTCCTTCCAAATTCGTAGAATCATGCTTTTTTGAACTTTTGTGCTCGCTTCGATTCCCGCGCCACTTTTCGTCTTTTTAGCCGCCGTTGCGCACTTTGATTCCCGCATCCCTTTTCATCTTTTTAGCCGCCGGTAACGTAATCATACTTTTTTGTAATCATTACTTCCCCGTTTCCCAAGGCAAGGTATTTAAACTTCACAGACACTCCCATCGTCTTCTACCTTTTCAAATTTTTATCTTCGAGTTTTTCGTCGTCTCTTTCTCTCCTGTATATTCATCTCTTCCATCGTCCGTTGTCATCAGACCCACTCTTTTCTGTAAGATCTTCTTCCTTCTTCTTCATTTCCTTTATTCACCATGGTTTACCCTGTTGAATCTCTGGATAAATTTTGCTCTGATTTTTTCATCC